>OX438974.1:14790103-17373856 GCA_949316085.1 Hypercompe scribonia | reverse complement strand
TAGACAGTTATTTCGATTCAATAGGCAGCATTCAATGACGTATGATTGGACTCGACCGCAACGAAACCATGGCCTCAAAGAACGCCGAAGTTAGTAATTATTTCGTTTATTTATAATAAATGACATATAGCAATATTGTGCTCTGTTATATTTTTTATTATTAAATATATGTTTTTGTTTTCCTTTTTTATATTTTTTGTATAATATGTATTAACATGCAATAAAGAGATTGATAAATATTTGGAAAATTTGACACACAATAACATCTAGCATCAAACTAAGCTGAAATTTATATTATGATAGCTGGATTAACTGATAGAATACTTATATTTTTTTAAAAAAAAACATTAATATATTTACGTAACATATTACACATAGAAAATATTCAATCGCCGGAACAAATATTTGCAGATCACACAAACATTCGGTCCGACCCAGGAATCGAACCCGAGTCCTCAAGCACAGCAGTAACTTACGCTTCCGCTACGCCACCGAGGTAGGCATATTGTTGTCAAGAAGACGTCAAGTGAGTCGTCTGTTCGATTGTCCCCTGTACCATAAAACATTTTTCACATTTTTGAAAGATCGTGTCGTGGTGTCATCTTATAAAGCTTATAGTTATTTTTGTTCGAGTACCATCTACATCTAGGATAAATAGCGGCAGCCACTAAAAGTTAGAGAAGCCTAGCAGTATTATTGCAATGTTCCTACTCGTATAGTAATCGACAACAATATTAGTTAAAAAACGCATAGTATAGCAATAAATTGGGGATTTAATTAGACCTATAACATACTACTCACATGTGAGAAGAAACCAAAATTTCAGAAGGATAAGTTAAACATTTTACAAGCGATTGAACATAATCAAGTAAATATTTGAGCGATACCCGATTATATAGAATAGAGTTGAGCTCAGTGAATTGTTCAAATTAACAAGCAAAAAATTATAATGGGGAGAGGCGTAGTAATGTTGCTACAAGGTCAGCGTCGTTTCATCAATCATTTGATACACCCAGTTTCAGATTATACAGAAGAAACCGAACGACACTAATCACCAACGGATTCAGTGTAACCCTTATAATTACTGGTTAATGCTCTGAGAAATGATTTGCGGTAAAGTGATGCTATTTCATACTTATGAATAAAATTATACAACGGGTCTAGCAGATTCATTCTATTACCGCGGACGAACTTAGACTTACTTGCCGTGATGAAAGCTGGAGGCTGACCTCTGGACAATGTGAAGGCCAGAGAGATACACTTCGACCCCAGTGAATAGGGGCAGCGGTTGTCAGTTACCCTATTGCAGCGGCCCAAAAGTTCGCTTTGAGATTTTCTAAAGGCACAGGCACAGTGCCTGAAAACCCGGTTGTCAAGGTGCTTCCGGTGCTTGTCGATAGATCATTTAATGAGGTATGAGTAAAGTGCACGGCTCTGCTTCCATGGCCAGCCCGGTCACAAAGAGTTTGGTTGCAACGCTCTGCTGCGTTGCTTTAAGTGCACAGTAGTGAGCTGACCTGTCGACCAACGGGTTGGCAGTAAGGCCTGTGTCTTGTCAGGACCAAAGCTGGGAGCCCGACCTTCTGGCCACCCCTCGGAGAGTGCAGTAGATGTCGTCAGAGAACGACAAGTTTCACAGCGGAATGCGGAGATGGAAATCCAATAACGGCTTCGTATCTCCTTACTTTCCAGGCGAACGTGGGCCACGGTGCCGTCGCTCAGAGCCTATACTAATACCTAGACATACACATAACACAATGTTACGACTGCTAAAAAGCAATATTTAATTAGATGAAAGTGGTTTCATCCAATAAAATAGGAGTGCGACATAAGAGAGTGGTCTCTTATGTTGCATTCCTGGAGATCATTAAACAATGTCTAATACTTTGAATACATTGACACATCCACATTACCATGCACTTACACACACGCTGTGGTTTTCTTCATTTTTTTTTATTATATTAAAATTTTATGTTATTTTTATCTTACAAGTAAAACGTATTTTGTAAAAGTAAATTACACAATTGTAATGAAATGTAAGTGTGGTTCATCTTAATCCAGGCATCTTTTGTTTCAAAAAGGGGATCCAACTTCTATTACATTTAAATGTATATTTGTTAACGTAAATAAACAATTTTGCATTTGAATTTGAATATGTCCAATTATTGTACTTAAGTCATTATAACTACTCTTTTTCATTTGAAAAGCTGGTAAAAATACCGACCAAAATCAGGCCTTGTTACCCATACCTTTGGATTGATCCTTATTTAAAAAAATGATTTCATATTTAAGATATATAAATAAATCCCTGGCAAAAACTTTGCCTCTCATTTGCCTACGCAAATGAGAGGCAAAGTGTGTTGCCTTTTCTCGAGTAAGATTGTGAAAATCAATGTGTTTTGTTGTCACCTACAAATATCGCAAAAACATAATGTGCAGTAAAACTTTAAGGTAAATATTGTAAAATACAATAAGAAAAACCAAAAAAAATATGTTGATAATGTGCTCCTAGCCGATTTCGGCCATGGCGGCCATTCTCAACGAAGACCAGTCAGACCTGCGTAAACGCAGGTGTACTCTCTATTCCCTCACTTTCGTAATCCGATGGGATGTCTATCGGACATGATCGGGGAGAGATCAGGCGCAGGATTTTACGTACTCTCCGAGCTACGGGGGTTTAACCCCACCTTCTGAACTCCGAGCTGTTAATAAATATTTCTATAATCAATCTAGTCTATCGAACTTAGGACCTCATGATCCTCAATTGTATACACTACTGCTAGACCAAGAGGCAGACCAAGAGGTAGACAAAACGAACTTAAAATAAGAAAGCAACGTACAAATAAAAAAGGTTGAAATGAAACATAATATGATAAAGTTTACGTGTTGTACGTAGCCCTTATGCTTAAATTTTTTAATTTAATTTATTTCAGTTTAAATTTATAATTTTATTTATTTATTTACAGCTTTATGCACAAATACATGTATCGGCGGACTTAATGCGTAAGGCATTTTCTGCCAGTCAACCGATTGGGCGATGCAGAGAAAATATGAGGTACATAGGTGCACTTAAGGATAAGAAGTAATTGACAGAGTATTTAGTATACATATAGATTCTTGATGGGATCGGATGAAATAATTTGTATTTATTTACTAATTGCACCCCGCAGTGTTATCCGAACACTACATTTTTTCGAGATAAATGGTACCCTATGTGCTATTCCAGACTACAATCTATCTCTTTACCGAAGTTCATTTAAGGTGTAGGTTTTTTCGCCGGATTGTTTTATGTTAATTAAAAGTAAATACATGCAAAGGTGGCAGAATCGTATCGTCTTCTTATTCAAGTATCGCTACTAAACTCAGCTGATAACAGCTTCTTCTGAGGGGGTACTTGACCGGAAAATGTAAATAATTCAACCTAGTTTTATAGTATCGGTGTTTTCATCAATATGCTGAGGTTTACAGATAAAAATAATATTAAAATTCACTAACCTGGCAGCACTTCTTACGTTTAACATTTAAGTATGTGCAAATATATCAGAAATATTATATTTAAACAAAGAGAGGGATAATTGATGGCATGACTGTATTTGAAATGCATATTAACCTTTGCATTACCATTAATCGAATCTTTAAGTAATGTAAAGGAAGAATTAAGATGTTATCTGTATTTACACCATCGCGTTGTGGAGTAAAATGTAATCGTTATTACACACTAAATCACAAATCTATATATATTATATATATATATGTTATTATACTATTACTGTTATTAGTAATATGCTACTATACTATATACATATATTATATATATATATATTTATAATATATATAATAATAAATGTTATATTTATATATATACAACGTTTATTAATTCAATGTAATGGTACGTTTTTATATGTCAGTAATACTTTTAACATTTACAATATAAAAATACAGATAAATTGATTTCAACACTAGTTATGATACGTTGAACATTGACAACTGTACTAGTATTATGTAACTGTATAACAGCTATATTAGCGCCTTCCAAGTTTGTTAATTTGCAAGAATAGTGACTTATTTTAAAAACTTAAAAAATTAAAATAGATAAAGAAAAAATATAGCTATAACTAAATAAACTGTGATTTTATGTGTTTTTTTTTCTTGTGTGTGCGGATGGTCTGATTATTGCAATAGGAGAAACTACTGCTTGGTTTCAGATTTGACTTGACTGTAATTTAACTTGGAAATGTTTAATTTATTGGTCATCCTGTTATAAAACGTATGCTTATAATACAATATAATATTATCTCCTAGCCAAAGCCGTATTATGAAATTCTGTGAAGCATAAGCCCACATTCCTACGATCCGTAATAGTTAAAAAATAATTAATTTCTAATTATTTTTTAATCTTAGTCTCAGGTACCAGTCATCACACGACTCTGCTCATTCTGGAGAATTGATCGAACAAAAAAATAAAATCGCAAGGCGTGTAAAGTTTTTATCAAGTCAGTTACTCATAGATGGTCTTTACATATTTTTGTATTCTCAGTTTACGCTACATACACTCAACGATTTTAGTTTTTTTCTAACCAACGTCCTAAATTGATGAGGAGAAAAAAATTCACTTACTAGATTTAACCAAATAAAAGCAAGGCATTCTCGAAGTTTTAACATCTGCGCTGTTACTTGCGCATATTAATGTAATCTTACAAGTCAATAAAACCTATGTTTACGCATGGTATGAAATCGAGTTGTCATTTATACTCGTCTCGCCAACATTCTCGGAAAAAAGTCGTCGATTCAAACTTGCATCTGAAACTGAAACTCCTTTGACGAAAGTTTTACATTTAGGTTAGTAATTCAATTAAATTATAATAATAATGTCATAAATCATGCAAAATATGTCCATTGTCGATTTGAAGTACAATGGAACGTTGATAATCTTCGTGATGTAATAAATAATAATAAAAATATAATATATTTAATTAATCACTGTTCTTATTTGCAGTGGCATACCAGTAAAAGCTTCTCCTCCTGTACTGTACCATACACTGTTTCTTCCACACAACAAAAATCCATTTGCTTTTAATATTGGCACTCTAACACCGTGCGTACTTCAAGACTTTTTTTGCCTTGGCTTATAGCCCAATTGTGGAGCAAAATTGCCGTGCCTGATATTTCTATACCAATACAACCCCCAAACCTTCAAGAAAAGAGCATACTCCACCTCAAAAATTGATAAAGTGCCTGTAGCCCTTGAGTCTACTTTTTATTATTAAAAAAAGTAGATTTATCATTTTAATAGAAGTTTTTTTTTTAACATCACCCACTGTGATTGGATTTACCTTGTAAATTTCATGAGTTGTAATAGTAATATAGAAATGAGTAATAAGTTAATTCATTTAGTCTTAATATATATAAATCTCGTGTCACAATGTTTGTCCTCAATGGACTCCTAAACCACTTAACCGATTATAATAAAATTCGCACACCATGTGCAGTTCGATCCAACTTGAGAGATAGGATAGTTTAAATCTCAAATTATAGTCGCAATTTTAATTTATTGCTAATTATTTGTCTGTTACTATTTGACAGTCACAATTATCTGTTAACTCCAAATGATTCTAACATATGTCGATACCTTTCGACTGGGTTGAGTAAGTAATCAATAGATGGCGCTGCTATGGTAAATCTACGAACGTGACATATAAGCTACATTTTAACAGCATAATTACCACGTGTTGTTGACGCTATAAAATTAATTAAATTTATTTTGTAGTGAACGAAATACCGTATAATTCAGCTAATTATTTGTCTGTTATTATTAATTGATCGAGAATTATTTGATATTGTCACCAAACACATGATCCATGGGCCATGCGGTGCTTTCAAAATGACGTCACCGTGCATGGAAAATGGAAAATGTAAAAAAAACTTCCCAAAGCCGCATACGAATGACACGATCACGGATATTGATGGTTATCCAATGTATCGCCGCAGAAGTACTGAGAATGGTCGCCACACATTTACAATGCGACTGCCGAACTTTCCAAATCAAGTTGAGTTTGATAATCAGTGGGTGGTACCATACTCACCACTACTTTTAAAAACTTACAAAGCTCATATCAATGTTGAGCTTTGCAGTTCTGTTAAATCAATTAAGTATATTTGTAAATATGTAAACAAAGGCAGTGATTTGGCCATATTCGAAGTACAAAACATAAATAAAAATGACGAAATAGTACGATACAAAATGGGCAGATACATTAGCAGCAATGAAACTATTTGGCATATTCTCAGCTTTCCCATCCACGAAAGAGATCCTGCTGTCCAACATCTGGCAATACATCTTGAAAACGGTCAACGTGTATACTTCACTGAAGAAAATGTTCTCCAAAGAGCGTTCGAAGCTCCGAAAACGACTCTAACTGAATTTTTTACATTGTGTCAAAAACCTGATGTTTTTGGCCAATTCGCGATGACATTGGTGTATGGTGATGTTCCACGTTATTTCACATGGGACAAATCCAGTAAAAAATGGGAGCCACGGAAACAAGGAAAACCACATCCTTCCATTACAGGCATATTCAAAGCTAAGACATTGGGGAGACTTTACACGGTACATCCAAAGCAACGTGAGTGCTTCTATTTACGTTTGTTATTGGTGAATGTTCCCGGATCAACGTCTTTTGAATTTTTACGAACAGTTAATGGTCGAGTATTCAATACATACCAGGATGCATGTCGTGAACTGCAATTGCTAGAAGACGATAACCATTGGGACTTAACGCTTGCTGATGCTGCGTTGACATCAACACCGAATAACATTCGTCAGTTGTTTGCAATTATTTTGACGACATGTTATCCCTCGCAAGCACAAACTTTGTGGGAAAAATATAAAAATTGTATGACAGAAGACATCTTGCACCGAATTAGACAAACAAATCAATGCCAAAACATAGATTATACACCAGAGATGTACAATGAAGCATTGGTCTTGATCGAGGATTTATGTGTTCTTATTTCAAATTTACCACTTAATCATTATGGTATGCCATCACCTAATCGTCCAGTTACCGACTTAGTCAATACCGATTTACAACGAGAAAATCAATATGACCATGGAAGTTTAGCAACAATTATCATGAACAGTGAACCATTACTGACAGCAGAACAAAAAAATATTTATGATCGGATATTGGGAACGGTAAAATAGAACTGCAACAAAATATGCAATGCATTAAACTACCAGACAATTTTTGCACTGTTGTTCAGGATAAAAATGAATTGATTCAGAGTATTTTCCACGATATACAGAATAATTATTTGAATCATGAATGGCTTAGTCAACGGGCGATTTTGGCAGCCAAAAACGTTGATGTTGACGAAATTAACTTCCAGATACAACAGTTGTTACCAGGCGATCTGATGTCTTTTAAATCAATCGATACTGTTGTTGATGAAAATGAAAGTGTAAATTTGCCGATTGAATTTTTAAATTCATTAGATATCCCTGGAATGCCACCACATAATCTTCGATTAAAGATTGGTTCCCCTATTATTCTCCTCCGTAATTTGAATCCACCTCAATTATATAACGGTACGCGTTTGGTCATCAAAAAGATCACCGGAAACATTCTTGAAGCAACCATTTTGGCTGGGAAGTTTAAAGGAAAAGGTGTCCTGCTGCCACGTATTCCGATAATACCATCAGATTCTACCATACCCTTCAAAAGGCTACAGTTTCCAATTCGTTTAGCTTTCGCCATGTCTATAAATAAATCTCAAGGTCAAACAATGTCCATTTGTGGTTTAGATTTCTAAAATCCATGTTTTTCTCATGGGCAACTATATGTTGCGTGTTCACGTGTTGGGAAACCGTCGAATCTATTTGTGTTAGCTAAAGACAGGTTAACCAAAAACATTGTGCACCGATTGGTGTTAAATTAAATTGAAATTGAAAGTATTTATAATTCAAAAAAATAGATATTAATGTTTAAAAGTTTAAGACTGTCTGCCTTGCCTACCTCATTCATGAGTTTAAGCGTCACATGTTATTTACTGTACTATACTTACATTTGTTATAAAATTAAATGGAAATAATAAATCTGATAAATTTTTATTTTGTACCTATTGATTTCTGCTTAATATCAAGTGTAAGAACATTTTAATTAATTGTGTTCAACGTACTTCCCCTTCAAATCTCAATCCAGTGAATTTGTATACCAACATCAACATTTTCGTCTTTGTTCGTAAATAATTTCATTGTACTAAAGGGTTATAGCAGTAGAAAGTCAAATAAGGAGATCACCATATTTTTTTACAAATACCATCTGTGTGAAAAAGCATAGTGGACTCCGTGACTGATGTTCTCTTATTGTTCTTCTTAGATTGTTTACTATAATGTAATATAACAAAAACTTTAGCCACAGCAACGCGTGGCCGGGTCAGCTAGTATATACATATGTCTAAGTTGTGTAGCAGTAAGATACATTTAAATGTACACGGACTTTCATTATATGCATAAAGAAAGTTCTGTAGCAGCAATCTGCAATGACAACATTCAGGTACAAAAAAAAATATAATTTGCTATTGCTGGTTTAAAGCAATTATTAGTAGTTGTAGTATGTAGTTTACGATTTCAGTAATTGTATATACTTCAGGATAAATAAGTGATTTTGAGAGATACGTACATTTAAATGTGCTCTAAATGTCATTCCAAATGTGTTTTTAAATTATAATTGTGGATTAATGGATTTAGAGTGCAGGGGTTTTGCAATGCGAAACATTTTAAATCTGAAGTGACTTTAGGCGACCGAACTGCATTCACTTCATGTTGTCACAAGGGTAAAGCAATATTACCACCCTTAAGTCAAAATGAATATTTTAAATCATTGTACTCATTGACTTACTTTAAATGAACCTTCAATAAAAAGTAAATCAAAAAATTATTTAGAATAAATTAGGAAATATAATTCATGTTTTGCTATGGTTAGCTCAGAAGCCAAAGTTGCTGAGGTAGGTACAACTGGAGTGTATTATTTCAAAATATATGATGTTTTTTATCACAGATCAGGCCCAATGACTGCTGCATATGGTCGCTCACCATGTTATGCACAATTATATTTTTATGATGTTGACACTGCTATTAATTATAGATTACAAGAACGTATTAGTCAAACATGTAACAACAACATAATGCGTGAAATTTCACTGGAATTGGACAAAACAGTCCAAAAAATTGGTGTTTTATTAAATCGGCCAGTTTTTACACATGGGCAATTGTATGTCGCAGCAAGTAGAGTTCGTTCATTCGCTGGTTTAAGGTTTTATATTTACATCCGAATATAATGGCCAAGGACATTTAGCAAACGATGAAAGAGTTTTTACAAAAAACATTGTTTTCAGAGAAGTTTTAAATCATTAATTATATTATTACAATATGCGATAAAAAATGTTTTTTTATTTTGCATCCTCTTATAGCATGTTTTTTTTTAATAAACATTTTTTAAATATTCTTTATTTAACTTCTTTTTAATTTCAAATAATTTGTTCAAAAAAGAAATTGGCAAATAACAGTCTTGGTCAAATCTGAGTAGTTTAGTTTAGGACAGTAGAACATTAATAATGTTTGAATACTATATTTTAATAATGTATATTAAGTTACCTACAATTTAAATTTATTATGGTCGAATTTCGACCAATGGGCGACCACTAGTACTCATAAATTTATAGCAAGCGATTTGCGTTATTTTAATCGCGCGATCAAGCCTTTCTAGTAATAGTAGTTTAAAGAACTCATACTTTTCTCTAACAAACTAATATTTCCTACTTGTGTATTTCCAATGATCATCATAATTTCTTATCAGTTGATAATTTACTACTTTTGACATTGATACTATTTATGGCTAACTCGTATTATTACATTGAACCAAATATGCCTCCAGAAAGAGAGAAGCTTTGAAAAGCACGAAGTCAGTTTCGTTTCGACCCGCTGACGTATAAAACTATAGTTAGACACATGTTATTACGTAGGTACATCGTAAATGTTCATGTTAGAATACATTTCTCACTTGGGTTTCTCGTATCACATCCATAAATTTTGTCGGTAAATAAATGTGTAAGGAGTCGTGTATTTCTATGTATATAGTGCTCTTACGACAATGCTCGTTATTTCATTCCAAGTCGTGAGGTCAATATGATCTTATACTTACTTATAGCAAAAATTTAATAGACATAATTTCAGTCTACCTTGTGTATTAGTAAGAACAAAGAGAAGGAAAAACACAGTTTCCTATTGTAAGAGTATGGTCATTTAATATTGAAAACTGAGTCTTGTACTGATACATTACCAAGGTAATAACCTATATAAAATATACCATTTTCTTCTACACACACAATTCACAATATAAGAAGTGGGTATTTTAGAGAAGTGTGGTCATATTCTAGGAGCGTTATGGATAAGTAAATAATTATGATGGAACGTGCCTGGCCATATATTTACAAATAAATCCATTTTCTCTTTCACAATTTTAGCAAATTTGTTATATTGAATACCTACAATTTTTTTTTTGTGAACAAGCTTCTTTATGTTAAGGCGTCTTCTTACTTTAGGCGTCTCGAAAATCGGCTATTTTCGCGCTTTTTTTTGAGGATTTTTGCTTAAAATTATGGGATAAAATGGATCCTATGTAATAAACACATCTTTCAAGTACATGAAAAATTTTTAATTTTATTTTTTTGAACAATTATTATAATACAACAGTAGCATCGAAAAACCCGTCTAAAAATGTTATGGTCGTGGCTTGTTGATGGTATCTCCGAGACGGTTCATCGGAAACAAAAAAATAAAACTGTTTTAGATTCAGTATGTCAGTGGCTATAGCGCATATCATCAGATTTTTGATATTCGCGAAAATAACAAAATGGCGCTCGTTTTTCGAAAAAGTAAAAAAAGAACGCGTCTTTTTTTTTAATTTTTTGTAAAAAAAAATTCTTAAAATCGAAATTGCAAAAATCTAATGATATGCGCTGTAAGCTATAACTATGAAGAATATGTCATTTAAATTTCATGACAATCGGCCGGATAGTTTCCGAAATTTCATCAACAAGGCACCGAAAAATTTTCTTTTGAGATAAACGCGTTTAAAGTTTTGGTTGCAGAAAAATTATGAAAAAACCTTACCTCGGGTTAATCAGTGATGCCTGCTCCATACAGTGGACCTTCCGATTCTTAATAATTATATTTAATTAGAATTTAATTAAAAAACATAAAACATAACATAAACTTGCTTAGAAATCTATGTTTCTATACGGTAAATTATATTTACTCAATAAAGTTATAGTTTTTATATATTCAATACTTATTTCGAGTTTACAATTTACACTTCGGTAAGTCCATTTTTGGCGCTCAAAATGGCTTGCATGAATTTCAAAAAAATATATAAATGTCTACCATGAACTGTATATGTAGACTAAAATAGTAGGTATTCGAAGAATTTATATTTTTTACAGTAACATTTTATTTATATATTATTATTACTTTTAATAATAGTTTAGCCTTTATTAAAGTAGAGCTACTTTATACAGATTTTCATTATTTACAGATCGAAATTGTAATATAAGACAAACAACCACAAGCAAAGTCGTACATGAAGTTTTAAACTGTTTTTACCATTCGTATTTTGGGTGTAAAATCATTGCGTGGCAATGTTAAAAGTTATGCCGAAAGTCAACTGCGATTATTGTGAACAATTTCTCTTTTCAACGTTAACAGACCGTCTATATCAAAGTGTACGTACCTGCCTTATTTGAGTTTTACGTTCAAATTGAAAGTTAGGCTACTTTTATTAAACCTTTGCCTGTTTACTTTAAAATTGGTTCTTAAATAATCTTGATAAATTTCATTAGCTTTTGTAATGTTGGATTAGCACTAAACATATAGTGAGCCATGCCGTTTATGTAGGTGTTCTGCTAACATGCTGAGTTTCACACATTATTTATTGAAGCTATTAACCACTCTTCAAAGCAAATAAAATATTTCACTTTGCCACCATAATGTAGATCACCAGACTTTATTCTTCTTTTCGTGTTTTCGATCAGGCAGAATAGTGTCACTCTGACAGGTTCCTAAAATAGAAAATAAATAAATAGTCATAAATTTAAATGATAATATTCTGCCACAGCTACAGCCTGTTGCATTTCCATCACCGTACAAATTAGTCAATTTTGTATTGTGTAGTAAAAGTTGTGCGATTTCAGTCTTCAACAATGAAAACACAAAAGAAAAATTTAAATCATAAACACGTCGCCGAAGAGCAATAAAATATTGAACTGGTGAGCAGGTAAGTAAGAAAAGGTAGGTTTTTTTTTTACAAAACAATAGAGTTGACAAACAGAAGCAGTTGGTATAAACTCCAAAACTTTCAGAAGTACTTATAATCTGTAGAGTGTGCACTTCACACAGTAGGACTCATCAATAGAAAACATCATTATGGACAAAAATATTTAATAAGTCTTACGCGCAGTTTACATTAAGTACTGTTAATTATGATCAATATATACAAAACCTTAATAATTTACAAAACACAAAAAAAAATGAATGAAAAATGAAATGATAAACACGTCGCCCAAGAGCAACAAAATATTAAACTGTTGTGCAAGAATTGTGTCACTTAATCGTATATCATCCAGAATGTAAGTAAGAGAAGGTAAGTGATGTATTTTTTTTATAATAGAGTGGACAGATAAAACCAGTTGATATAAACTCCAAAACTTTCAGAAGTACTTATAATCTGGTGAGTGTACATGTTACGCAGTAGGATTAATCAATAAAAAACATCATTATGGACAAAAATGTTTAATAAGTCTTACGCGCAGTTTACATTAAGTACTGTTAATTATAAACTAGTATATACAAAACCTTAATAATTAATTTCTTACTTAGTTATAGCCATGTTTCAGCTAGAACTAATCTAGTTCTGTAAACGTCCATTATTATACACAATGGATTGTTACAAATCACAAACTAATAGATTACTTTTTAAATTGTGACTTATTTTTTAATTATGGCCCCTACAACGTTTGGTAGTAGGAATAATAATTTATAATGAAATATGATTTATAAAATTTCAATTGGACTATATACAAGATTTAAGTAGTAGATTTTTACCCCAAAACTATTTTACATAGAGAGTAATACAGTGTGCCACAAAATAAGTATATCAATCTCATACATACACAAAAGTTATTTCATATTTAAGAAAAAAATATATAATATTTAGAACAAATAAAACTCTTTAAAAACTGTTAATATTGCCAGATACCGGTCAAAGGTAATGTAAAATTCATTGCATTGAGAGCATAATAAACATGGCTCGAGTTTAATTTGTGGTAGTAGTTTATAATTAGGGCTTTATTTGGTGTTGTAATGCAACCACTTCCCCTTTATTGTAAGTAATTGGGTTCTGACATTCTTTCTAAGCGAATTATTTACTTCGTATTATGTATTTATTACTCCACTAAATGTATAAAAGTCATAACTGCTGAAGAAAAAATTATAGTAATCAATAAATATACATTACATATATATTACTATCAATTTCATTAAATTGTGATGTATCGTGCTTTTACTAAGACAGGAATTTATTAGAAAGAGACAAAAAAATAAGTAATACATTAAGACAACAAGTAATCCTTACATCAATTCTCTTTATCTTAAATTAGATCCATTATTTTCTAAATTTCTAAAAAAATGGCAGTATTTTGTTTAAGAAAATATTGTATTAGGATAGATTAAGTAGTAGAACTCTAGCGTATATCTATTTTTTTTCGCAGTTACTAAATCTACGTATAGCTTTAAACAGACAAAAGTATCTTAAATCTTGTTAGTATAATGCTTATGAAAGAGAAACCAGTTTCTTTCACCATTTCGTTGCGAAGTTCAACACATAAATTTTAAACTTTGAAACGAAAATCAGAAAGTTGACAATGATTATATCGAGAAAATTAAAACGGAGTCGTTTTGATTTTCTCGATATAATCATTGTCAACTTTCTGTGAAAATTCAGCGTAAAAGTCGACCACTTCTGTGAAATGAATATATCATTTGAATCTATAGTTTTACGAATGAAAGTAATATGGACGTTACTCGATTAGAGTATGTGTTAGTACTTATTGGAGTTATTTAAAAAATATAATTAAAGTTATAGAAGTAAGAAAGTAAACTTAATAATTTTAATCTAATACAAATAAATGACATCACTACGTTTCTTTGTGTCATCTTATAACTCGAAGTAAATGCCCTAAAATATGTCACTGAAAATGTGAGATAATAGAGAGGCAAATTATATATTTTGTGTGCATTAACTTTGAGGGCCTATTACGACACAAGTTACTCGTTACCTCGGTTATATTAAGTAATTCGTCAAATCATTCGCAACCACATACTACACTATAACGATGCCATATAAAGGACAAATAGATGAGATGTTAACCCTTATCTATTTATTTTACTTTTTAGCTAGTCCTCATGTAGCTGAAGATCTTTTTATTTTATGAATAAATGACATTTAATACCCCTATTATTAAATATTTAATAAAGTAATATTACTATCTAAATCCTACCTCTTAAATGTAGATGAACTGTAAATGAATTTTTGAGTAAGACGTTCTCAAAGGTGGGAGATTTCGTGACGCTAGATAACTCGAATGTGGACATGACGGGTGTATCATATAGTATTAAATAAAAGGAGCAAGTGCTTTACCTATGTTTGTCAATGAAGGTAACCAAGAAATGTAACAAATGATATAGTTATTCCAAACTACTAGGGATATGTACCTACATTATCCCATCTGCTTATGTAGTCGACTTAACTAAATACACACAATATTTTTTACTTTCATAAAACATAAGATGAAATTGAGATTCAATAGCAATTAAAAAAATATCCGATGCATGTGTTACATCATAGTCATATGTTTATTATATTTATATTGAAACGTTTAGTGTATCACGTTAAAAGTTACCTTTTGTAAAAAATAATGTAGAATTTCGAAAAATTCTAGAATGTTTTTATTTATTACTCATACCCGACAAAGCGTAAGTTTTTTAAAATATAGAAATTTATTTAAATGATCCTGATGTTTGTAGACTTACTAACTACCCATCTATGAAGAACTTTTTTGTAATTTCCACATTTTTTTTATTACACATGACAGTTTATTAGGTCAATTTCACAGATAGTTTATGGAAATTTTCGGACGGGTATTAATAGTTTTTTTCTTTACAAAATAATAAAATTTTCTTAAAAAGGGTACATTTTCACCATTTCTAGTAAATGGACATTCGGAGGCAGTTTATGCTATGTTTACGTTTTTTATATTGAAATTACAAAAGCAAAATTTCTAGGGATGTGCTTCCAAATAAAACATAACTATGAAATAGATGTATCAAATAAAATTCTACAAACTTAAAACTACCGAGAACATTTTTATAAAGAAACACAATTAAAGAATACCGGTTAGGGTTGATATTCAAAAACTAGTAAAATATATATGAGAATTGATACAAAAGCTCTCCTTTCAACTTTAATACATTGATTTTATTTCATTTATATAAATAATCTCTAGTTCCATTCAAAGTACAATTTCATAAAAATAATAATATTTACAAAGTCTTGCATTTGATTTCACATTTCCACATGATTTTATAACTATTCGCGCTTAGTCTCGGTGGAATACATACTTATAATGTATTTATTCTTCTATCTTATCGTGATTTCTAAATATGACTAATCGTCTTAAAATCTTATACTATGATATAATGCGTGACATGTTATAATACAATGATTACCGTGGTTATCTCTAAAGTAAATAAAGCGACATAACGATCAAAATCTGCTGCTGTAAATAAATCTGTTACAGCAGGAGATTTTGATGAATTGACAAATATTTCTTAAAGGCTAGAATAGAATAAAAATATGATGAAATATCGGGATTATTCATGCGCATTGAATTCACAACGTATCAACACAATCCCTGAAGACTTAGCGAGTGAAATCTGCGTAGTGGGCGGTTGCAGCAATATTTTGTAGATTGAGATTCGTCTAAAGATTGACTACATTTTATTATATATAAATTGGTTAGGTGTCGTTTCAATTGTAGCAATGTATACATAGTAAATTTTTCAGAAAAGTGTAACAAAAATAATAAATTTACGCAATACCGTCTTGTCGGTAAATTTAATAAATTTTGAAAGTAAACCAACTAAATCATTACACATACACGAATAAATTTACAATACCAGAGTGTAGCACATCTGTAGTTAAACTTATATAAACATCAATCTCACAGACAGATCTAAAAGAAAAAAGACAAGTCACAACATACAATTGATGTGAGTAGAAAATTCAAGTTAATAACAAGAATTTTTATCGAGTTAAGATTTCAGGAAAAGTAAGTAACATTCAGCATACGACACAAGCCTGAGAACAGTCTCTATATATATAGTCTTTCGGAGTAACAAGAGGATCTACGGATTGTATGCTTTAAGATACAGTTTTCTGTAATACTCATAGTTCTATATGAGTAGGTTTGAATCAGTTGATGGCCAAGAAGGAGCCAACTTATAAGTGAAACGTTTTTGATATAATATTGCTTTAAAAGTTTGTTTTGCTACAAATTATTTGCTCACTCTGTCATTTTTTTACTTTTTCCGTTGAAAGGAAACTTAAGTGTAATTGTCCTTAAGATACTTATAAATTTATATTTTTACAATACCTTGCCTTAAACATTGACAATGTACGTACTTAATAAGTATATTTACAATTAAAACTGTGCCTGAAACTTTACGTGTTCAGATGTTTGGTTGCTTTGTGTAAGATTGAGTTCTTACATAAAGTAACTAAAAGGTATTCGTTGCTAACATTCTGCTTGTGCAGGGCCCTCTTAAACCACTCTATTTACGTCGAATTGTTTATCTAGCATACACGTAGATTACCTAGTATTCATATTATACTCATAGAACAACTTCCTTCAATACTTTGATTTTGTACTTAACACTAAGAGTAGGTAAAGTCGATCAATCTTTTATATATTTATATATTGTTATGTATACATTCATATTTCTCAATTTGCTTTAACAACCAAATATAACAGGAAGTTCTTGTAACTTATTATTGTGAATTAAATTGAATTACGACCCGAGTTTATGAGAATAAAAATTAATGAAACAATTATGCAGTGAATAAAGAAAGATAACTACGCTTTATTGTTCAGGTAGAGCAACTGGATTTTAATTAAAAATGGGAATGAGTGTCTGTCCTGTCTGTGTAAAATCCTTTATCTACCTTCTATTTCAAAGATCTTGGTAGTAAATAAAGCAAAAGCAAACGTTTCCTTCCGTCCCACTGTATATTTTTATCACAGAATTAAACGAGTGCATACTATGCATTCTTTCTTGTATATTATTAATAAGTATACATACCAAATCAATAAATGAAAATGAATGCCTTATAAGCTGGCATTATTGTAATTATACTGATTTACCACGCTGCGTATCATTTGCGAAGTCAAAACTTCATTATTTCTCTACAAACACTACTATTTCAATATAATATAAAATTACGGTCATTTTTGTGCTTGATGTGAAAACTGTAATTTTCATAACTACACTGAAATTCATGTACAAAATCCAGTCATTACCAGACTACATCTCGGGACGACGGAATAAGGCATTTGGGAATTGAGAAAATTATTTCGGCTTCGTACATTGTTGGCATTTTTAAATCTCGCAAAGATTTCCAACAGAGAACACATTGGTTTTAATGGCGCTAAAATAAACTGAAAATGTTTAAAAAAAAGATTGTTACCCGATATTTTTTTTAGGTGTTAATGAATGAGCTCGAATAGTCTGAATCCGTATTTATTGCAATACAGAATGTGCAATAACCGCCGTTTAAGGAAGATGTCATTAATTTCGATATCTTAAACTCAGAGTACGGTGACACATCACATCATGGACATATTAATTTTCCACTATGAAGCTTGCAAAAATCGTGAATGTAATTTGTCTTCAGTCTTCACTTTTTGAAAGATAAAAAGAAAGCCTCACTAAAATCTTTACAATCAGCGTCTGACATAAATAAAAATAGTTCTATCAGAAGGACTTTCGCCGTATCGGGGTCATTATTCAACTCAGGTGCCAAAACATTTTTCGTATTTTCAACTCCTGCTTTGAAGCTTTTCTGTTCTTTTTTAACTAAATAAAACTGTCACTTGTCAATATTACTATACCCTTTTCTACGTTATTATTCTGTAACATTTCTATTAATTGTACACTGCTGACAATAGTGTTTTTATCAAAATTGACACAACCATTACTACGCTAATTTTCGATGGTTTCGTAACATTTCATCTCACTATAATAATAATGAAGCTCAGTTCTAGGCAATTTTTGTTTCTATATATCTAAGAATACAGAGATGACATCAATCGCAGTTTCAATATCATTGATGCTTTGTATTTTAAAATAGAAACGAGCGAATGCTAATAATAAACTGTATTGAAAATGAGTTATTTGTATGAAATAACGTTAAAACTTCTATTTTCTCAAATTTCACTTACAAATATTACACAATTTAAAATTTACCAATTTTATGGCCACTTAATAATAGTACAATACAATACTTATAATGAAAGTGTAAAAGATTTGTAGGTCTGTAAACTAGTTTATTGCATCATGTACTTGCATAGTCTATAATTCACTACCAATCAGTGATTTTAATAGAAGTTTGAAATTTCAGTGCGATCAAACTTGTATGTCAAGTAAGAAAACTGGAATCATTATTTATTATGTGTATTTAAAAGAAAGTAACATAAACGATAGTTTACATATTAAACGATATTTTATATTACTCTCATAATAGTTAACTAAAACTCAAATAGTAAATACTGTCAAGCTGTCATTCTATTCATGTATGCTTACACTACATGTGGCAATAAATTAATTTTCTTTTTTCTAATAGTTTATAACACTATAAAAATCAAGACGCATATTAAAGCGCGCATTATGTGTATACAGTTTGTTGTCAATCAAAGAGTTAACACAAAAAAATAACGTATTGGTATTTATGTCACGAGCTACACGTCAAGCAGCATTCTTTTCGGGCACAAACGACTTTAGTGATTTCTGTTCCCTGTATAAAAATATTTCAATCGACTTATCACAAATATGTGCTTAGCACTAGTTGCACTTAAAACTTTACTGTAGTTACGTAGCTGCGCGAGTAATCACTCAGACGGAATTGGGCGAGTATAGGTGGGGCGGGGCGCAGCTTACAGCCGCGTTCACACGATGATCTCGCGGATAACGCGACGCGAACGTGAGTTGGGCGTGGAGTAGCCCGACTCCAGGGACTCGTCGTAGCCTAGTGACATGTGCAGTGGCTTATCTTCGCCGCCGCCTTCCTCCGCGCCTACCCGCAGGCCGTACTCCGGCAGACCGCTCACTTCATGGTATGGCGACTCTGTTGAAAGAACACTCAGTATAGACATTCAGTTTTACGTTACGCTTCGATTACACTAAAAGCTTTCAGTTAAAAGAATGTGTCGTTTATCAAAATGTAATGCTCTTATACCTTTTAAACATGTCATGAATCATTTGAACATTGCACGTAAGTATTTAAATTATGTTGGATTAATTGTGGGATAAATTTACCGATATGTTGGTCCATACGTTTCTTGGGCTTGTGCACGGAGGCGTATGGGTCAGAGCAGTACTCCTGGCGAGAGGGAATCTGTGTTGCTCTCATGTCATAATCAGTGGGTGGCGCAGCTTGGCTGGCATTGGGCAAGTGAGAATAATGCGCGTAGTCGTCGATGTTCCTGTAGCCAGCGTGAGAAATGGGATCGTAATCGTAATTGCTCTGACGGTCTAGGACTTGATGAGGATTTAAAACTACAACATTGTTCGCTGTTTGCATCTTCATCTGCCACAGAGAGTCCTGGGAGTTCACGCTACCCCCGTTATTGCTGTTGGTGTAACTATTTTCTATGAAGCCCATGTTCCCTGTGAACAATCAAATTATTATTCCGTAGTGTAAGCCTGAGGTGGGGCACCCTACAAAACATGCAAAGCGTGCTTGCCTAATATTAAATGTTTTACCTTTTGTGGCGACTGAAGTTAGTCCTTAATGGATAGCATAAAAGAAATAAACAAAATATAATGCAAATCAAAGAAATTAAAACAACAAATATGTGTTTAGTAAATTTTAAGTTCGAACAAGAACAAGTAAGAAAATATATTTGAAAATAAAAGTAAAGAACAGAACTTCTTAAATTACTTACAATCAGAATTTGGCATGGTTTGTCCTAGATGAGTTTGTGTATGCGGTGGAACATGGTAGGCGTACCCGCCTGTAGAGCCATATTTCGGAGATTTGGAGTCATCTATAGACAATGCCAAGTCCATAGAATGTTCTAGTGCCTTGTTCTCCATACCTGAGCTGGGATAATATGGCGGTGGAGCTTGATTCTGTGGTGTAACTTTAGATGGTCTCATTGAATCCATTTCGTGGTCTTTTGACCTATCTTTCTTCTTAGGCCTTCGCCGGCACTGGTAAATTAAGAATAATAGTCCCACGAAAAGGAGAACAACTGAAGCTGTTACAAATATACCCACAATAGCTGCTGTCGTACTGCCATAGGGTTCTTTAATGTACGACGGTCCAACTGTTAAAAAGAATTATTAATAAGCAATTACATTTCTAGCGATACATAAATTTTTAAGCAATTTTGTATAATCTAAGCAATCCTTGCTTTTATTTACTATAGTTGAATATTATGATTTGTTCTGCATATCCTTCACGATGTTTTTCTTTTAATTATCGAGAAATGATCTAAAGCCTATATGATTGAAAATAACTCTTTACAATGTTCTGTACACATTACACGTAAGACATATTTTATTACTACGTCTATATAGCTATAAATTAAAGAGAAAGCAGACCAAACAAAAGTCAGTTTTTTATGAAATAAAGGTATAAACAAAATATTAAATATTTTATATTCAATTCTTTTTTTTTGCTTTGTTGGAAACCTGAAAGCGTTAGTTATTAATTATCAAACGGAAAAGAGATATAACATAATTCACGGTGTTGCTATTATTGTGTATTAGTGATGTAGCAAACTTACTCTCAGCATCAGTATATTCACTGCACACGTCTTGATTAACTTGCAGACAGAGTTTGAGTCGTATCTTAGGGTCACTTTCATGAGGAATATCTGTTGCGTACCGTGTAGTCTTGCGCATTGCTTTGCTAGGCAGTTCCACGGTAGCTTCTTGAACTGTCGCTACGGCACCCGACAATCGAAGATTTACTGTATCTATGACCTGTCAAAATAGTTTGATTGATGACTGTTTACCACAGCGCACTGGTTCAGTCTAATTTGGAATCAGACCGCCGTGTGTGAGTTGTGCAAAAATCTACTTTGTACATTCATAAATTTATTAACGGCTCGGAAGGGAATTTATTGTTGAATGCAAATTATGTGACGTTGTATAATATGGAATTTTTTATGAATTATACTATTATGTATACACTGTATATTTATAGGATTGAAATGAAAATTTGTGTAGAAATTTGAGAGTAAAAACTCATGTAAACCTTAACTTTTTTTTACAAATTGTACTGCCTAAAAATAAAGTAAAATTTAAAAATTCAAAACTGAATGCAAGTGTCATTTGGGACTGACATTAACGTTCATTTAATGTCTTTGATACTTGAGGTAGCTCGAATAGCTCGTGGAGAGTTGCGTCAAACAGCCCACGTAATTAATTTCTTTTAATAAAATATAACTTTTTTATACTAATAAACTGTAAATATATGGTATAAAATTTTTAAGAACTGGTACTCATTTTGCTTGCCTTATTTTAAAAAATAAATGAATTGTAAGGCTTATTGTGAGTTATTTCGTTTTATTTTATTTAAATTATTTAAAGTAATTACTTTAAAAATGCCAAATGGCAATCAAATGATACCGTAGCGAGAACCAAGCAAACTTATGTGGTTATTAAACATAAATATAATTGTTATAAAATAAAATTGTTGAAATAAGTTAATGTGTAAAAACACCGCTATAAGCATCAGAAAAGGTCTCATGGTTATGATTTATGATATGAAAGTAAATAGAAATTATATATATAGAAAAAAATATTTACCTGCCATACAGATGAACCACTCGTAGTAGATACTCCTTCAACAACTCCCACGAGAGATAGGCAAGTAGGAGTGACTGTAAAAACAATATTTTGCGTGCTTGGATCGTAAGTCACCTGTTCAGGTGGATTGATTTTATCCACCTTTGTTGTCACCGTGATTTCATTAGAGTAGTTACTCTGGCCTTTCGTATTGACAGCTTTCACCTGAAGTTGAAGTGTGAATTTAGATGAAGTTTGAGTATTAGCAAAACACTATTTTGTGCGCATTTTAAAGCGTGTCGAAAACCATAGCGACGGCACAATGCGAAAAACAGATAGAAAGATTTAATAAACTAACGGCGCGCGCCGGATGATTTACCTTGAAAACAAATGTGAGATGCTGTCGGTAGCGATAACAATGAAAACAAACAAAAAAGTAAGTTAATAACCGTGTTTGAATAATCTACAAATATAGAACAGTAAAAGGAATCAACGGATGATATATTTTCTGAAAAAGTTTCTTTGAACCGAGTTAGGATTCGTTTACACCGGTAAAGTCACCGAGGTAATAGGTTGTCAAATAAACTATGAAATAAGATATTGTTTCATTATTAATGAAATTTAATATTTGAAGGGTGGTGCTTTCGAACTAATAATCAATTACTAATATATGCAGAGAAATACATGTATTGAGCAGTTGATAATTATTTCAATGTTTATTTTGTATTGTATTTATCATTTATCATTTATCATAATAAAATATAAATTAACAAGGTACAAAATTATTTTCTTGTAGAAAATTACTTAGACATGACCATGTGTGACCCTCAAATTTTTACGAAATGTATTACTTTAATAAATTACGTTCTCTATTACTGTGTGGTAAAATGTCTATCGTTATCTAAAAATACGCTCTATGAACTCGCATTGACATTGTCTTGATTTTGAAAGGTGTGTACTTGTCTAATATAGGATCAAATGTTCTCTCTCTTGTAATTTAGCTGTACACTTTATTCATGGAAGTTTAAAATTATACTTGATCAATTACCTAACTTAACATTCTAATTTGCAAATATTTGTAAGCATGAAGTAGACATATAACTTACTTTGAACGAATATGTGTTGTGTTGATCGAGTCGTGTGACGTTGCAAGGGTTTGCCCGGCCGCAGTCGTACTCCATCCAGTCGAATTCCGTGTGTCGATCAGTAGCGCAATGTTCAGAACTCGGGGCTCCCGCACCGGCTCCTCGAAGTGACACACGACGGTACCGAATAAAATATTTTGTACTGGATAGTCCTCCTTCGAAACCCGCTTCCCATTTTAAAGTGATATACGTTGGGCCTACTTTCTGACTCTCTAAAGAACGTGGTGATTCGGGTGCGCCTTTAGGCTGCAGTTTTATTTGCGGCCTTATACTTCCTAGTGAGTTCTTAACTTTGCAATAGTACTCCCCGTAGTCTTGAGGTTTCACCGTTTTTATTTTTAGAATGCTAAGGTACGAATCATTATTATCAGTTGTAGTGTTTATTTCATAGTGACCATCAGAGGACATTTGTAATGGAGATGTGTTGGAACTGTAAAACCATTGAAACTCTGGCTTCGGGTACGCTTGAACCCTACACAGTATTTCGGCACTTTCCATAACATCATATGCTACTTTTTTTTGTTGTCGAATCGATATGGGTTCATCTGAAATATAAATACCATAATTAAAGTTTTAATTTAATTATTCAAGTGCAGTAATGCATAATTACTTATAAGTAATATAACTATATATGATCTTTTACTTACGCTCAATGCGAAGATGCATTGTAGACTCAACCTTTTTAACTTCGTTTTCGAAAGCACATGAATACAGTCCTCTATCATCGGGTAGTAAGTCGTTAGTATTAGTCCGTGCTTTTCCATGAAATTTCAGAGTACTTTGAACATTATATACAAGATTTCTATTCTCAGTAATATCAGTTTTCACTTCGTACAAATTAGTATCTGGTTTAATCTCAGCGTTGTCCTTAAACCATTTGATATTAGGACGTGGTTTTCCGAGTGCACTGCAAGTGACCGAAAAATCTTCTTCTCCAGAACGCTTCGTCATATGAGTTTGTAACTTTGTTTGAAAGCGAGGCGGTTGGTGGACTTCTAAAGTAACAGATGCGAGATCACCGTGGCCCAACTCATTAGTGGCCTGACAGTGATAAATGCCCTCGCTGCCTAAGTGTGCACTAGGTATTGAATATTGACTCCCTGTAGCCAACACTGTTGGTTTGGTGTCCGACGGTTCGGTATTTCTAAACCAGCGGTATTGCGGCGCGGGCCATCCTGGAGGTTTGGCACTACAGGTAAGGGTGACACTTGCTCCTTCCTGAGCAACAGGTCTATCAGGGCTAATTTGGGCACGCCCAGGTTTGTGTCGCACTAATACGGCAACTGATGCACTGCTCTCTTTGTCTTTGCGGTTTCCGTTGCTAGAGGATATCACGTTAATAGCTTTGCAAACATAAGTACCTGCCATATCTGCATTTACTTTAGTTAACGAGAGAGTATTTCCACTTTGACGAAATTCAGGCACTCCTTCCTTTGTCCATTCAATGGAAATAGGTTCGGGATTTGCTGAAACTTCACAATGAATTTCCACATTGCCACCTTCTTCGGCCTCGTAAGTTTTAGATTCAACAGTAACTGTGGGAGGGAAAAGCACGTCGAGGTACATTTCCTTCTCTCCTGAACGACCCAACCCATTGTTAGCACTACAGGTGTATTTCCCGGCGTCTTGCACTGTCACACCTTGGATTGTATGAGTAAAGGAGTTCGAAATATGTTTGCCGTCTCTAGTCCATTTTACTGAGTTTACTTTTGGTTTAGCATCAACTTTACATTCCATTGTGGCCACTCCGTCAACTTCTACTCTTAAAGGATTTTCTGGTGCTACGTCAACTCGGGGAAAATCTGAAACAAAAAAATAGTGCTGAAATAAACGCGAACGTAAAAAAAACAATTAATTCATGATATAACAGATTAATCAGTTTATAAAACTAATAGCCATCATCTATAACAATATTTTTAGGCAGTGGCTAGTTTGTAATCTTAACCGCTTTAGAAAGGAAGCGGATGTGATGGTGCGTTTGCTGCACGAATACCAATTATACATTTGTTTACAGAATCTGTCAGATTCAAAACATGTAGTACTCGTATTTACGGTGCGTATGCTTCATCTGGTGAGATGTTGGTTGCTTATTCAGGTCAGTTCGTGATAAACAATGACCAGATGTTACGCGGTAATGCAAGAGATGATCGAGGATAAGTTAGTTTGGTTTTCATTTTATTTTTTTTAATAACATGGTTCGTAAACATTCGCCTTCTGTTTAGAAATAGTTTATTTAAAACTTTACCTCCGATCTAATAAAGCGGGTATGATTAAGACACGTACTTTATAGCAGTACAGTCACAAAGTCAATAAAAAATTAAGTATTTTTTTTCATTTCAGTTTACAAAATCAAAAGTCGTTTATTCTTATACACTAGAGTGATGCCTCCGATAAAACAAAACCTAAAAAATAATAATTAAAAAATACCCAATACTAAACTCCTGCAAAAATACTAAAATACTAATACATAAAACTGTAATAGTAAAAAACGGTATGATATAAGCGAACTTGGTGTTGGGCGCACTGCGTTCAGTTGGCAATCGAACCATTCGCACGTATAATAATAATGTATGGTGGACTGCTCGACACTCGATCCAATATGGTCCGCAGTGCACCAAGGCTCCGATGTGAATCACACTATATTCAACTTCTGTTATTAGTATCAGATTCAATGGCTGGTTTCCACTACTAAACTTACGTATTTAATAAGGATAAAGGACGAAACTATTCTCAATCCGCCAGCACACCGAGTTCTTTAAATGTAAAAATAGTATTTAAGTTTAAAAAAATTTTGCAATTGATTCTTCAGTTTGTGAACTGAGTTTTATACTCAAAACTTGTTTATTGCCAAGGTTATATTGCGTTTATCAATAAATAGAAGTAAATGAAATATTAGTACAAACTCGTAAATAAAAGAATAAATTTGTTAGGATATAAAAGTGTAAGGCATAAACATAGATAGTATATGTCTAGTACAAGTTACAAGCTTAGTGCAATATTGAGTATGTATTTATTTAATACTTTCGGCCTTTCATCTAAGTTATTTTCTATGAATGTTTATACTATCTTAGACTTGTTACCTTTGTCCTACCTTGTTAGATAGATTGGTAAGTAATACGTACATACATATCCTTTAAAATATCTGCAACTTAACTATCATCGTCAAAAGATTTTAAGAGTATACTGCCCGTCATAGGCCTCTGCGTAGAAAGTAACTGTCATAGATTTTTTTAAATATTGCAAACAGAATAAAATATTTTTATGAAAGTCAAAGTAATAACTTCCATAGAAAATTAGTCCACGCCCGATAGTTGGAAAAAATAACTGTGGAGACTTTCGCGATTTTTACACATGGTTTTTGTTGTACAGTGGGACTTATTCGCGATGAAATTATTTAAAAGGTATACCACCTTATGTTTCCCAACGTGGGTTAAACCGCTCGTGCTCACGGGGAGATGATATAACCTTTTAAATAACTTTATCGCGAACAAGTCTCACTGTATAGGAATTCTATAAAATAAAAAGTACCTAAAAATTACATAAACATGAGTATTAATAAATTGAAAAAATCTGATCGTTTTTAAATTTAGGATTTCCTCCTAATTTTATATTCTAATAAATTAATCTTGACAATAAATCTTTTAAGATTATTTTAATTGAAATGATTTGTTGATTTTCATCACCATAAAAATTAACAATTGATAGCTACCTAAACATTAAAATAGTTATTCATAGTTTTACTATTAACAGGTAAAATAATGACCGTTGTGAGCGGGAGCTCACAACACGTACTGATTGATTTATGTGAGATTACTTAAGTAACTGAAAGTGAAAACTGTTTTTATCGATTGTTAATAAAATGTGAATAAATAAATATTGCAATGCAAATTAATGACAAATATAAGATGAGAGTAAGATTTACATAAGAGTTGTACTGAGAAGTTAAAATAATATGTATTAAAGTCACTGCTACGATCGATGCACGAATAAAACCAAAAAAAAAACGGCTGGCGTATAGTGGTGAAACAGGACACCGCCTTCGTTCTCATCCCTACTCCGTGATATTAGTTGAATGGAAGGTGACATCGGTAGAAATATGACGGGGATAACTGATCCATTGATAGTTGATCAGTTATCGACTGGCGAAGGTTGAAGATCATTTTAAATTGAGAAAAATATATAAATAAAGAAAATTGTAATTATAAATTCCACATGGAAATTTACCGGAGTACAATTAATTATACTCGATTGCCATCTTGCTACCCTATCTCGGATCTATGGATAAAACAAACAAAATCGCGATGGAAATACAGGGGTTATTCGTAGAAGGTATTTAACTTATTTATTTACAACTTTATGCACAAATACATGCATCGGTGGACTTAATGCCTAATGCATTTCCTGCTAGTCAACCCATTGGGCGATGCAGAGAAAAGATGAGGTAGGTTTTATGTTTATTTTTTTTTTTGGGCGGCGGCTCTGACCGCCATGAATAGGACTCGCCTCTGGAGTCCTCAGAGGATATTGGCAGTTAGAACCATACGCGGTTACCGCGCCGCGTCGACGGAGGCGGCGTGTGCCTTGGCCGGAACTCCTTCATGGGATTTGGAGGCGGAAGTGCTCGCCGAAGTTTCGGTGAACGGTTGACTTCCGGGCGGGTAGCGGCATACGGCCCCCTCCCGAAGAGACACGCGAGTGGCGTGAGGCCGCTCGTCGAGCCACGATGGCTCGTTGGTCGTCCCGACTCGAGCCTCCACGTACTGGCTTTGCCGCCGTGGAGGCTCTCCAGTCGGTCATCGCGGAGTGGGCAGGACGACAGCACGGGACCCTTTCCTTCCGACTGACGCAGATCCTTTGCGGGCACGGTTGCTTCGGGAAGTATCTGCACTCGGTCACCAGGAGGGAATTGAGTCCCGCCCGTCACTACTGCGACTGCAGTGAGGATTCGGCTCAGCACACGCTGGTGGTTTGTTCCGCCAGGGTGGCGCAGCGTGGTATCCTCACTGCAGTTATTGGAGGAGATCTCTCGCTACCGGCCGTCATACGCTCCATGGCCGGTAGCGACAGTTGTTTTACCGCGGTCGCAAGCTTCTGCGAAGAGGTAATTTCGCAGAAGGAGGCGGCGGAGAGGACCTGGGAGGACGATCTCCTCTCGTACCCAATAGGTGGCGCGCGTACCAGCGCCTCATGCCGCCTTGAGTGTAGCCGCGGTGTAGGACGGGACGGGTTTTCTCCTCTGTCCGCTATAGTGGAGGTTGTAAGGAGTTGTAAGGAGGCGACGTCTGCGGGTACTGTACATCGCCTAAATAGAGAGCTTACCCGCAGAGGGTGCCCGCGGCAGCGGGCAGGCGCTAGGAGGGATCTAGATGTCGTAATAATTTCAATGTCAGGTGCAGAGTGGCACACCGTATGGTTTTAGTCGGTCCGATTCCGACACACCAACCCACCGTAAACCCCGGTGGGGAGACGGCCCAAGGGGGTTGCCACACGTTACAAAAAAAAAGATTTTATGTATTTTTGAATGCTGCATCATAAACGAATAAAAAAAATTGTTTCAAAATTAAAAAATAAATAAAGGGTTTTACAACCCATAACATTTAGGAGTATGAAAAATAGATGTTGACTGATTCTCAGACTTGGCCAATACGAAAACAAAATTTCCTGAGACCGATTCTCATGTAATTTTGTTTGGAATATCGTAAAAAACACCTCGACACGAAAATTTTATATATTGGATGGGTATTAGTAGTCTAATAGAATTGCAGCTTTAAAAAAGTTAGTATTTTTCTTACTGTTGCACAGTAAAGGAAAGGTAAGACACAATACCAAAACTATGTGTATCTAGCCGTTTGTCTATACTAATATTATAAAATTCTAATTTGTTGGGTAAAAATTATTTTAGTGATCGATCGTCTATTTATTGAGGAAAGCCATATGCGATCTAACATCATGCTACTACCAACAAGAGTCAGATATCAAGGAATAATCTTCCATAGCGGGGAAACTTTATTCCCTTTTAATAGACGCGAAAAAGGTGGGTAGTTCAGCTAATTTAGTATGTGTAGTAGACAGATGCGAGTCAAAAATTACAAATGGAAAAACGATACTGTCAGTGTGGATTTCAAGCGTTGTAAAATTTTACCGATATTGATTTATTGTGCCGTGTTCACGTTCCTGTGACAGCTTTTAGTCCTACACAATTTTTTTGCCTTAGAATTTCGAAAAATATTTTCGAATAGTTCCATTGTAGATGTACTGAGTATAGGTACAATTTATTTAATTTACAAAAACTACACAGAATAGATATTAAGTTTCGGTCAGTCTCTTTTGCATTGTATTTTAATTTTACAGAATAATTATTACTGAATAGATAACCTATTTATTCACTTATTTTTCAAGAAATGCTTGTAAGTTAATAAAAAAAATTATAAGTTAACAATTTATAAAGGCTAATGTTTTATAGAAATATTTATAAAGAAGACATTGTGTAAATTTTACGACAATGCATAGATATTAAATCACCAACTGCCGCAATATTTGCTGCATGCTTATTTTGAAAACAATTTGCATGAGAATGTTTGCACCTGATAGATGCCTACATTATAATTATCTTGATCAGTTTATGTGTAGGTTTATGTGTTTCTACTGTTACTATGCTCTTCCGAATAAAGATATAAGTTCTATCACAAAGACAATTCAGTGTGAAAATGATGATTGTCTGTAAACATTCTTAAAGCAAGGTTTTTAATGTCATTCTATTCTTGTTTGTTCGTTAATTGATTAAAAATCTGATTTAAATGATATTCATAATTTGTCTTGTCTTGTTATAATGATCTAGATCATATTTAAATAACAACCTGTAAGCAGCATCTAGAAACATATCATTTAATGACCTGAATGACTTATAACCTATGCCAGATTCTAAAAATTTCAAAATCTATTAAAATTGCATTAATAAACTGTATCTAACTATACTAATGACCGCCGTATCATAATTATTATCGTTAATTCTTGAATTATATAAAAATATTTTTTTGTAAAGGAAGAAGATTTGAGATTAATTTGAATGAAATTTAAATAAGCAATTCATCGTTTATCATATTGTCAGATCAGTTGATCTCATGATTGATATGTTATATTATAACATATAATATAAACTAATAGGGTTGAAATTTGAATTTTTACGTATGTACAAAACTACACAATACGACTACTTTATTCATTCTGTTATGTTCGAAGGGTTGGGGGATTAGGGTCCTCATAAAGTAATGAAAATGAATGCAAAGAGAGCATGCCCATAAAAGATTACCTAATAAGGATTTTTAATCAAACTATTCCTAAACCAATCGTATCATCAACATCAAATAAATCATTATCAGCCTTTAAACAGTCTATTGTCCTTAGCAAAAGAAGTTTTCGCTTACTATACCACACTGGCCTGATGGGTTAAACCAATCGTAAATTAATTTCAAATTTACTTTAAAAGTATGTTTTCCGATCAAAGTAAGTATTTACAAGTAATTAATATGCGATTATATTCCGAAGGAAAACTTAATCTATGTTGGAAGTTAATTCAGTATCAAAGTAGAAAGTAAAACTTGGAATGTATTCATTATTACAAGTAAAAAAATATTAAGAGAAAAAGTACTTACAGTATACACTAAGTTCAAGTGATGCCTCAAGTTGTTGCCCTTCAGACATGGCTCTGTTCCATACTACACAACGGAACACTGCTCCATCATCTTGTCTCGTTGGCATCAGTGTGAGTGTGGCTACTGTTGGCTCCGAGCGCGTCTTGGCATGCACTATCGTTGCCTCCATGGGGTATGTCGAACCTTCCCGGTACCACCTATGGAAAAAAAAAGGTTAAGTATTTGCACAATGTGGAGAGACAGTGTAATATTTTACGTAAATAACTCAACGATATTAAGAAGTCTGTATTCTCAGGCTTATAAATATAAGCCTGAGAATACAGAGAATATATGTTTAAAGAGAAATTAACATGTTAATGATCGATTGATTTTTATAATTCAGCAATTAATCGGTATAGCTTTCAAGTTGAGATAACGATTTTTACGATATATATATATTTTGAACATAACATGTCGGTATTTATTCAAAACATTGTTTATAAAGAAAACAATGTAGAAAATTTAATTTTAGCTTTCATTCTTGAACATCATCACACACGCACATCGTTTGAGTTGAAATATGTTGTTTATAATAAACGCATAAAAGATAGAAATGTTAGACAAATTTTAATTGATATTGTTACCAAAAAATTATTTCCTCGATCAATCTGTGCCAGTGTATCTGTGTATCGACAGGACAGACGCTTTGGGACTCGCTTAAAAATAAGGAACCAACATTATGACGGCAATCCTAACGTTCTTGAACAGCAAGATGTTTTCTCTCAATACTCAATTATAAATAGTCTAAAATAGTAATTACAATTTACATGTTCGAAACAGTTCCGGATACTGAATAAGTTGTTATACACATTGTATTCGTATATATTTCTGGGAGTTAAGCTAGTTTTCTTTGTTGTACGCTGGCTCTTATACCATTTCCATTTTTTTGTAGCCGTATTTTGTTGAAAACAACATAACTTAATAGAACAAGTGGGTTTATTGGATATGTTTTGAGCAATAATCTAGCACTTCTTACAAACAGTTTCACACAAACATAATGTTTAATGCGTATTCAAAGCTGAAAAATATTAACGAAAAAGCCGTGACTAAAAGCCAGGTGTTAAAAAGTGTCATGCAGTACCTACAAGTATCTGTAAACAAATATTTCGTATATTTCTTCTTGCATTTATTATTAGGTGATACCCGTGACATACTCTGCTGTAGAGCTTGATATATAACTTAAAATTATAAGTTTTGTCGCATAATAGGCGGTCTTTATGGCATTAAGCTCATGCAAGAGAAAAGCAGCGCAGGACACGATGCGTGTCTTGTCGTCACGGAGTGGGTCGCGCGCAGACTGACAGACAGTGTAAAGCCATGTTATATTTTTTCTTTCTTATATGGTATGAAAAGTTATTTTTAAGAGTTTTTTAAGCTCCATATAAGCGTAAGTTATGTACTCTTACAAAATGTTATTATAAATCAAATCAATCTATCGCCATCCATAACTAAATGATGATCTCCTCCAAGGAGCCTCAACAATTACGATCTTCGGCAGTTCGCATATATCCGCTGTCAGCCACTTTCTTCAAATCGTCGGTCCATCGTATTGCAAGGTGCCCAACACTATTCACGCTACGATTTCGACAATCGGTTCATCTAGAGACATGAACTGCACACATCCACTTCAGTGTACTGATTCCCCGTGCGATGTCGACTACTCTAGTTTTCTAGGACAGAAAAACAACTGGCATCGCACGTTTCATCTACTGAGCTACTATGAAGTTGAGGACCAGTCCAATGGTTAGTGTTCACGTCTCAACTCCGGTAGGATTTACTGCTTAAATACTTTGGTCGTTAATGATTGCGATATCCCCAAAATGTAACGCAACTTTCTGTATATCGCCCAGCCCATACTAATATTTCTATTGTCCTTCCAATCAAAGTTGTACCGGCCGTGTTGGATAGTTTGGTAGATAGATAGCCAAGGTAGATGCAGACCTACGCAATTTCGACAGTAGCACCATTTGCGGTCACGGGACTCTGGAATACATTTTAAAGAATCGTCCAGACTGTTGAGCTTACTTATATGCAGGGATTCTACTAAGATGGTTATACTATCTGCAAATTGTAAGTATCAGGAGAGGTATTGGTCGCTAATATTGATGTCACGAACTTTCCAATCGAGCGTCTTGAAGACATCTTCCATTGTTTTGGTAAACCGTTTCGGAGATATAAAGTCTCCCTGTCTTACCCCTCGATGTAATTGAATTGGTCTTGTGCTCTATGTGCTTGGGCGGTCATTACTGCAACTTTGTAGATGCATCTCATTATATTTCTCTTTTTTCTCAAATTTTTGCCTCAGAGTGTGCTCCACGGGCTGCATCTCATTGAATTTTTGGCCAAGATGATTCGTAATAACCCTCGAAAACAACTTGTAAACATGGCTAAGGAGTCATATTGGATGGCAGTTTTTCAGTAAGCTTTTATCTCCTTTCTTAAAGAATAGAGCTACCAGATTCCTGCTTCATGCTTCCGATGTAGTGCCAGTATGAATGACATAAGTAAATTGTTTTGGGAGCTCTACTAACATAGAAATGTCCCCAGTTTTAAAGAACTCTGTTGTAATTTTGCCTACATTCGCACGACTATTAAATTTTATTGATTTGATGGAATGCTATTCTAATCTCGTCCAGATCGATGTCAGGAAGCACATCTTTGAGGTCATGTCAGTCTAGCACGCGGGTCATCTACGTTATGAGTTTTGGGTGAGGGTTTCCAGAGATGTATAGGTCCACATAGAATTTTTCGACTTCAGCGAGAATCTCTGATTAGAGGTGACGGTGATGCCTTGTGCTGTTCTGAGTTTGGTAAGTCGTCTTTTTTTCATCAGATCTAGTCTCGATTGTGAACTTCAGCTGACACTTGGGACGAAAGCGCCCACTTCATGGATGGTTTTGAACGGTTTTAAAGTTCCAACTGGAAGCTGTCGCATCCATCTTCAATCTGGGGCAGAGTTGGTCTAAAAGTCCACTTCCTCTGGTGCGTCCGTTCGGTTCTGAAGCGTTACTTTGGGGGGCCTCTTACGAGTCAGTGATCACTTCTGGAATTAAGCCTGTTGATCACAGATACATTCCTGAATATTTGACTTTTGTCAGAGATGATGTAGTCGATCTCGTTAAAATCTCGACGTAAAAGTGTTACCACAGTAAGATATGGCAAACACTGTAAGTGTGTACAATATTAGACACTAAAGTTCTAAGTTTCTCGAATTTGTAATCCTAAAAAGAGCCTTACATCTTAAACTAGGCAATGTCTATATTTTAAGAGACAGGCTTTAGTTGTACAGTTTAGAAATAGCAATTACTTTGGGCGTAGAGATGTGGAGAGAGTGTCGCGTTATTGGGTCTGAACCAGGTTTAATTCCTTAGTTCTGAGAAAAGGAATTTATCAGAGTTCTTGGGCCTGGAAAAAGTTTACTAGTATTTTTGCATAAGTGTCGCTAGAATATTGTACTCTTGTTTTCGCATTCAAGTCATCTATGACAACAGTGAAAGAAGAGTAGGTACGAGACAGACTTTTAGCTGTGTCTCGTGCATGGTTTCAACCTCGTCGTCAGGATGTGTGGACGTGGGTGCGTACAACTATTAAGAAATAGTATCTTCTGGTTATTTTTATGCACCCGCTGACACCTCAGCAATTTAAATTTGACTGTACGAATGGCGTAGTGGTTTAAGCGGTTACCTTGCCATTTTCTGCTGCGCTGAGTGTTGTAGGTTCAAATTTCATATGGGATTCCACTTTGTGTGATCTACAAATTGTTATTCAGAGTCTGGTGTTCTTTGCGTTCCTTTCTTGTAAATGTTTGCAAAGTCCCCCGCGACACAAAAATATTCCAAATGCGGGAATTATTTTTTAAAAAAAAAAACTTAATATTAATTCGTTTCTCATTGGCCCAAGTTTCTCCCTATATAGTCAGCTATTTGCTAGTAAAATTTTAGCACAACTAGACCAGATGTTTCGATAATTACAAAAGAAAGTTAGAGAATAACAAATAGACAGAAAGAGAGATATACATAAATGAAAAAATCGATTTTCTTGCATAGGTATCCCGAAAATAATTGCATGAATTTAAAAAGTATAATTTTAAAATTATAGTTACTTAAATTTTATTTATTTGTGTTGATATTATCTATAAGTATATATCTTTATTAAATACATTATGTTACGCGAAATAATAACACAAAAAAAGATTATCCATTCCAGGTATTATAAAATGACGAATGATAATTTAGTCATAAATCAGAAGTAAAACAAAATTTACACTAAAAATAAGAATAATATGTTTACTACTCTCCTCTAAATTTAGATGTATTGAGTATATTTAAACATAATATTTAAGAACATTACAAAGTCTGACTAAAAAGCACGATTACTTAGCTTTTTTATTAAATTTCATAAAGACAGGCACATAAGACAGGGACATAATCTTTTATGTGTATTAAAACACGATAATAGTAATATTAACTGGTTAATAATAATGATACTAAGTACATTTATTTTGAAAAGCCAATTCAAGTAAACGTGTTGTCCGTTTTATAGCCTAAGTTTTAAGTTTTATAGGCTGAAATTGGCACATTTGTTGTACCAAATGAATATTACCCTGATAAAAAGTCATAATTACGTATAGAATATATACAGGTAATGTTATTTAATTGTACTCCAGAGTTCGAGAATATATACAAAAATACATCAACATGCATAGAAGTGTTGCGCAGTGCCGTAGAATCGTAACAATTACACGTGCACATTGTGCTCTACCCATATGTATCAAAAGCATCGTGCCCATATTTACATATTTACGTTAGATCCCTCACAGAATAGAATTTAAAATTTAAACAGTAAAGTACCAAAGTTTCGTGTTCCTTGCATCCAATTTAGTAAGAGCAGTTGTTTGGATTTTCTTCTCCATGAAACACACTTTGCAGTGTTTTATGATTTAATTATAAGGAGGTAAGTTTCTTCATCGCTACTTGTAATGTGGTCCTTGATACCTATTAATAAAGGCTTCGTAATTCCTAACAAAGCCACAAGTTTTTGGTAAGTTGAGACAAGAACGCGCAGGTGTAAGATATGAACTTTGAGCTGTTTAATTTATGAACCGTTATGTCATGAATATATTGTAATTAGAGGAGACTGCCAAGTCATTTCATTTCAAAAAAGTAAAAGTATGGCCTTGAATCACACGCAATAAACCATTCTTCTTTTTGAAATAAATAAATATTATTATATTATTTATTCTCTTTATTTCATTATATACACATATTCACTACACTTTTAAAGACCACCGACATCGGGTACAGGGACCAAGACACCGGTGGTTAGGCCTCCAAAGACAGGAACCTCCTCACAATACGGGCCGTGTCGAGGAGGACTGCCTTCTGCATCAGAGCCTTTTTTTTTTTAACGTGCGGGAACCCCCTCGGGTCGTCACCCCACCGGGGTTTGCGGCGGGATGGCGTGTCGGAATCGGACCAATTAAAACCACACGGTGTGCCACTCTGCGCCTGACGTAGGAGGGATCCGGGAACAGCTGCTATTACGACATTCAGATCCCTCCTACCGCCTGTTCGCTAACGCGGGCACTATCTGCGGATATCAATCCGTGAACAGATATGATTATCGGAACAATAATCACCGAATCCACATTCCACATATCGGCAATCTCGTGAGACAGATTCAAATACTTCAGTTGTTTTTCTTTATATTATTATTATAGTTACAGTATAAGTTTTAGTTTTTTAATGTTAGTCCTCTTTTTTTGTCTGTTTTTTTGAATTATCACCTAAATTAAATCATGTGATGAGTTATATTTATTTTTTTATTACGTATATTGCGCTTTTTACAACCAACCAAGCCTACTTTACCTGTGATTTATTTATATAACTATACTAGTTTATTTATATGATTTGAAAATAAAAATTTACAGTAGTAGCTTACACATACAGCTACCTGATTTTTTTAAGATCTCCAAATACTAAAGTTTGGATAAGAGGCGTAGGAGGGGAGCCTCAATGACCCATAAACGGATACGATACTTTAGTCAATATATTGTCTTCACAATCCCTTACTATTTTCTAATATCTACTCAATGACACGTACGCCATGGAGTAAATAAATATAAAAAATAATTACCTCCTTTAGAGATACTAGCAGTTCCCTAAAAAAAAATTTAAAATACATATTATTTTACTATTTTGTTGTCGTAATTAGAATGTATGTACATGCGAAAATATAGGTTTCTAGCACCAGTAGTCTGTGAAAAATAGTGTAGGCGGACTGACGAACTCGATGAAGATATAAGTTTTTTGCCACGCGACGAAGCTCGATTCGTAATTGCAGAAGACTACGTACATAAATAGAAAATAAATAATAAAAAAAAACATATATAGTTTCGAGACTTTTTGAACCAAATATTACTTAACCCAACACATTTACAGTAAGTGTTAGTCTTAGTACTAAAGCCAAAATTAAAACCCCTTTAAGTTGCCGTGAAATTGCATTTTGTACAAGGTATACGTATTAGACACATCATTTTTGTGTACTTCACCTATGACTTAACTATGTTTATATTTTGAATTCTCAGTTCTTTTAATAGTTAACATTAATTACAAAGGATCTAAAATGCAGTATAACAGTGTTGTTTAACTAAAAATCTTCATGTTTAGTGGCGTAGAGACAAATATTTGGGACATGAAACGCATTAGCGTTGTGTTTCTTCGCACATGACTTGCATCACGTATATCCAAAAAACCTAGTTTTTATTTTTCTTAGCAGACTCCAATACCAGACAAAGTTATAGTTATATTGAAAGGATTTTGTATTTACTTTTTTATCAACTTTAGAATTGCATATAAATATGGAACAATTAAATGTTACACAAATATCTGTTTACAGGTCCTTGAGTTATAAATACACAACTTATGTGCCCCTACCCCACAATAGTTGATGGAAGAGTTATGATGATGACAAGGGAATGCCCCGGTTAATAAGTTCACCGAGGTACAAGTGCATAAGTCATAAAATGAAATAAAAATTTATGTAACAAATGAGTATGAATTAAATAAAAGTAAAATAGGCATTTGGGCCAAAATTTAGAGACATTATTCTGAATCGAATGAGCTATCTCTCATGTTTTTAGGAGCTTTATTAAGACTTAACACGTTTTTGAACTTGTTGATTATAGCCTATGTAAAATGTTTATAATTTGAAATAACAAAAAATTTACTACGGAACTTCCAGTATACATTGAGCATGGCTCAAATAATGTATTTGAAACCATCAACTAGAAGCATCTAGTTTTTTCGTATAAATATGTTATTGTTTTTTTGTGCGTGTAAAAATTCTTTGGGATCGGGAGTCACCCCATTAAGATTTGCGATAGGATAGTCAACAAAACCCCAAGATTTGCCATACTACATCTAAAATAGGAGAGGATATAGAAACAGTTTTTTCCTAATTTGCACCAGCCCTAATTTCTACTTCTATATGAGGTATAAGGGCCATTTCAACAAACACCTATTGTAATCAGCCTTCACCCCAGCAATAATTGAATCCAAATCACTACCTACATGAAATTTATCACTGCAATTTAGCAGCTTTTTATCTTCCTCGTACGCTGTTCTTAATGTGTTAGGTAAAAGCCAATTACGGTTAGATACGAATACTTGGGGAATGGAGAGGTGGACTACTAATGAGATAGTGACCGTTTAAAGTCTGACTCGATTGAGCGCGAATGTAATGTTAGAAATGCAATCGAATAGAAATTGTTGAGATATAAGAGTGAAAATAAAATGTATCATAATCTATTAAAATACTTATTCTTCTTTGAAAACAACAATACATAAACAACACAACAATAACAATGAGATGTTTCTTAATAATTGCCTTGCCTTTTATCAATTCTTTTGTCAATATTTACTACATCAGGCTTTTCAAAAAAAAAATTAAATTGTATAGTATCGGAATGTTTTAAATAGGAATGGTGCTAGGCCTGTTTTTTTTTTAATATTCCACCCTCAATCCAACTAATAACACTGCCACTTGACAAGTCTTCCCTTAATCTCTTTAGGAATTATAACAACTAATTTTTACATATTTTTTTTAAAATATTTTTCCTACACATGTGCTCATCAACAACTAGCATTGTTTTCGGATAATGACCGAATAATTAAAGTCTTCGAGGGCAATATAATGGCGGTAATAATTAGCCTACGATTTGGGCTCAGAGAAGCGCTATTAATTACTTTTATTTCTCGGAGCTTCAAGTAATATACCTGGTAAATTATTTTGGAACGTGAAAAACATTGGTGTTTTTAGACAACATAATTAACACGCTGGATGAGCGAACATAGTATCTATGTATATGTCGCTACCAAATAATTTAAGTAACCGTTCAATTAACAGACTAGCCTGTTTACTATACGGCATCGCTCAACTAGTGGCCTGAATATTAATATTCAACCGTGGCAACTATTACGATTTTTAAGGCCAGATTCACAGCTTACTGATAAAGTGCCTGATTTTTTTATTTTTTAGTTTAGTAGCCTGCCAAAGTGACTCTACTCTGCTTGATGGAAAGCATAAATAGAATCGGAAAGTTGAAGTCACCATACTCATTGTGAATGCTGACAATGCAGTGATCCACACTATGGCGGCCTATTACGACTTTTTACGCCTCACTTGGGGACGTAAAAGACATAACAGTCATCGTAGCGTAATTTATTTAAAATATAATACATTATTATATGAAAATCATGAGGTCAATTAGTTTAACTTAACATAATAATTAACTAAGGAACACACGTAAGTAATAAAAATATTGCTTGTAACGCAAGTTAGACTGCCGTGACATTGCAGTCATTCCGATATCTTGCTAGAGGGTGTCCTATACTAAATTTGCCAACTCTGTGGTGTATCCAACGAAAGATATGTGGATCAACTTCCTTTTTGAAGATGTATTCACCCGAATTCATTAATTATCGAAGATAAATTTCTTGATAACTTTGACATGCGTCTCGTCAATAATTACTGGTCCCAGAGTGACGAGGTCATGGTATATGACCTTCGTCTTGTGCAGGTTCGTCTGAAAAACTAGTCATTGGGAGGCTTCGTTTAGGCTGTGCAGCATCTTTGGAACTTCCTGCAGCGATTTTGCTATAACTGCGATATCAACGGCAAATGGCAAGTGTGAGATGTATTCGCCGTTTACATTAACACCCCGGCCGTTCTAGTTCAGAGTCTTGCATGTCTTCTTACACATTTGTAAATAGTTTCAGGGATATCACATTCGCAGGTCTTACTCCTCGATGCAATGAAATCTGTCTTGTTTGGCTAATCTGTAGTTGGACGGACACAGTAGAGAATCATCATACGGGGTTTTTAGAATCTCGATGTATCGAAAATCAACTTGACACCGCCGCAATGATTCCAAAATGGATCAGATCTCGATAGAGTCAAAAGTTTTCTCATATTCTACGGAAGCTAGACACAGGGGGCTAATTGTAGCCCTGGATCTTCTGTATGATTTGTCTCACAGTGTGTATTTAGTCTATGGTGCCAAATTCTTAAAACCCAGTCTACTCTCATGGTTGGAAGCCTGTCAGCCTATTTGTGATAACCATGACTTAGGAGTAGTATAAAGCGGTAGTTCTTAAGAGAAGAGTCTTGTACATCTTCTTGAAATATAAGATTACCGGTCTCCTACTCCACGCTCTTAAGAGTTCTCCCTTCGTGGATAACTCAACTCCGTGGAGTCAACTCCGTTATCCACGAAGGGAGAACGCTGCAGTTGCTTAAACACAGAAGTTCCCTCTGCTCTGAAGAGTTCAGTTGTAACTGTGTCTTCACTTGGGAAGCGTTTTTAGATGTTTCAGGGCCAGCTCAGTTTCGTCAATACTGACGTCAGGAAGTTCGTCGGTATAGTGTCCAAGTAGTGAGTCTAAGCACTCTCAGCACACGTGTTCCACTCCCACTTTAAACCTGGGTTTTTTAGACGGGGTGTAAAAAGCATCTCACTAGGTTTGCATTTGTAATGAGGATGGTGACTACCACTCCTGGATTCCACTATGCTTTCCATCAGGCAGAGCAAAGTAATTTTGACAAGCGAGAATACAAAAATAAGATTACATGAATATTGATACCGATGATCCAATATTATTAAAAGACCAATAATACATTCAGTTTCAGACACATTACATAACAAACTAATATAGATATTACAAATAAATTAGCGGGATTTCATGTTGTACATGAAGTTTTCCGCCCAGGATAACATGTGTTTAAACTATTTCTGGTTATTATGAAAAATGCAATAAGATTAAACAATTTACATTTCAATGAAACAAATTCTAGGCAAATATCACCCGATCACCAGTAATATTTTTTCATTTTAAGTTGCACGCAATAATTAATCCATTATATTTCATTCAAATCGAATCTAGTAAAAGCAACAGGAGCCAACGTGTAATGCTGCTACGCCAATCAATCAATCCCGCATTCACACGTTATGTTGTAAATTATGAAGACATAAATTTACCTTTCTGTAAAACACTTGATGTTTTTCGTATAGGAACGAAAAACATCCTAGAATGTATGTTGTGTTAATATGCAAAACATAACCTTAACTCAATGCGTTTAATAATGGATGACGGCGTGGGCAGACGAGCATGAGTTAGCCGTGAAGTTCGCCAAATGATGCACAATAATTTACGAACACTTAAGTTTCAGTGCGGCCGAACGTTTCAACTATTTTTGGCCGAAATTGAAACTAAAGTCGAAACTAGTTTATTAGACGAAACTGGCTGAAACCGAAATCGAAATATCGGTCGGTCAGTACATATATATTTAGTTGATGTGTTACCGCACGAAATTCCATGCACAGAGTGCCGTTACGCAATCTTTTAAGAAACAACGAGAACTTATTTAACTACCTAATAGAATGAACATTCTGTAATCTGGATAAAATATGGATTGCCTATGACTGGTACCTAGAAACAAAGCCCTGTTTTCTGTTTAATAAATTAAAGCGTTACTTTCAAAGTCGTACATGTTAACAGGCAATTACAATTAAATATTTAATTTGGAACTTCGTGTTTAACATTTTGGATAAGTTTCTTAAAACCGGCATACATATCAGGGTGTGTTTACTAAGACTAACATAATTAGTTTTGCTTTTCTTTCGTTGCTTTTACAATCGTAATCTGTGTTAGACGTTTATAAAATAGGTACTTTAAAACTTTTTGTATTACTTTGATTATAAGAAAAAAGAAAACAAAGAAATATATTCAAGCAGTCTTTACAGAAATGGGATGATCTTTATATGGTATAGGTAACAAAACCAATCAACTTTTTTAGGTCATCTGCTTTGGGCAGCTAACCTAAAAATTGCAGCTGTCAACACGCAGTGCTGGTAGTCTCACGAGTCCTAATTTTAACAATAAAAACACCTTGATTATATTTTCTATCGTGTAAATCATTTCATTAACTATTTTCTGTTATACGATAAGTAGACGCATCTAGTAACCAAAATAACGTTTGATTTTTGTACATATATCTCGATTCAATTTCTTCATCAATCAATCATTTCGGTGCTGATCGAAAGAAAAGAATAATTGGTAGTACTAACGATTTTTTATAATTTTTAGGTGCTTAATCGTAAACTAGGTATGTAATAAATATTTTAATGTTTTTTTAGTCAAACTGCAACTAAAAGGCACATTAGTAAAACATAGCACCCTTGAATCAAATTTGGAAAATCAGTGGTGGTTAGTAATTCGAAAATTTGTTAGTTACACTTATAGGCGAGGTTAAATAAACACGTTTTTGGTTATGCACGAAGTCTTAAAGAAAAAAGGCACTCCTAGCAGATTACAGCATTAAAATGTTGATACTTTAACAAACAAATACTTAAATATACTTAAGAAGTTTAAATGCAAAAAAAATCGGCTTTAACCTCACTTTAGATTTAATAACGATGAATAAAAATAAAAATGATATCTAAGTTTATTAAAGAAAAATTAAGGTGTAACTTACTTGATAGTTGGTTCAGGCGAACCACCAGAGCTAGAGCATGAGAGATTAAGTTCTCGTTCTTCTTGCGATTGAGCGTAAGCGCCAGGAGTAAGCACGGGTGCACGCGGGCTTGTCAACACAGTGAGCGTGTGCCCTTGTGCATGTAGAGTGCGCCCAGATCCGCCAGCCTTCACCCGGCACTCGAATCGCCCGTTGTCTCTTTCGTACGACACGTTTGATACCAACAGATCGAATCGACCCTCTGTCGGTGCGTACGATATCCTGGAATAAAAGTCTACGTTAAACTCTATCGAAACAATGCATCAGAGATTGGAAGCTTATTCATCTATCCCACAATATTACTCTGCATCTTTCGAAAGTGGGTAGGTATAGTGATCGTATATTTATAGAACATACTAAGAAAAAAAATCTGCTGACATGAATCTTAGTCAGGATATTAACTTTTAAATAATATACATAGACAGGTTCATCTACACACGCAAACATATTTTTGTTATAATTTTGCACTGTTGTTATTTTTGGAAATCATATTTGAGTAAGTAATACTTGTTTGAATAAAAACGCTGATTTAAATGGAGTATTTACTATGATTGTTTAAAAAAATATAGGATTTGAATAGCTTGGAAATGATAATTAAAAAAAAACAACTTAAACTTGAACCCAAAAAGTACTGGATGAGGAAAATGTATCCCAGAGAAGCTCATAAAAAGATAAAAAGTTTCAAGTGGCGTACCCAAAGAACAAGATTTCTCATTTCCAAACAAACTCTTCTGATGAAATACTGAATAGTTGAAGGAAAGTCAATCGTATATATCGTAGCAAAGAAATGACACAAAGAAATTTAGAGTATCTAATTCCCACTTCGCGGTTTGGCATGTGTTCTTTAAATATACAATTTATGAAATTTATGAAATGTATGTTGTCGTATTTCAAATTTTAATTACTATCTCTACTCGGGGATTCATTATGGTAGACGACATAGAACTGTTGCTCACTGTGATATTCAGGGCTAGAACCCATTCGTCGTCCATCTCAATATATGTATTATATGATGAACTTAGATCAGAAAAAAGATGCGTAAAAGTGGATGCCTGTCTAATTAACTATTTTAAGTTTTATTGGTGTAGATGTAGATCATATAGATAGACACATACACTATATAAATAAATATATAGTTACTAGTATCTCAGTGTAACATATTGTGTAAATTTACATAAGACACATGTTATGTAAATGTTTACTTAATAACACAGCATAGAATTACCAATTAGTTGCGGTTTTTGAGGTACATAGATATTAGTCTCATAACCTGTTAATATCTGTGTGTCACGGTAATTATATATTAATAATGTGTTAATGTACTGATAATATAAGCACATGCTTTCTATCTGCTGAATCTGCTTTGAATTTGAATTTTGAATGTATTACTTCTTAAATAACATCCAAATTGGTTTGAATTTTTATTGCTATTTTCAGAAATGGTACATATAAACTATGTTACCATATACAAATGTACAGAATGGCGCACTTAAGAGCAAAACGTATTTACACAAAAATGTTAAGTTTACTTAAGTACGCTTTAAAAGCTCAAAGAGTTCAGCACAGATTGAGCTCGTATTTTGACAAAGACGGTTTTTTTTTTGCGACAGTTTAGTTCCTCACTTTTTAGCAATACAACCATAGTGCACTACGTGTCACAACGTAGTGTGTCAGGGTACAGTTTTTAATATGGTAGGAAGTAATGCATCTCGAAGAATGTAATATTCTTGAAATCAGAATCATTTACAGGCACCACTTTCCTTCGTGTAATAATATTTGTAACTAGTTCGTACGGACTATGTTAGTTGACCACTTAGTTCTTTTTTGTATGTTTTATTACTTTAATCTACTAATAAACATATGCTGCTCAAATCTAGGTCATTGGTTTTCAAAATAACTGAGTCTTTCATTTTTCTGCATCTCAGTAATAAATAAATTGACACTTATCACATAACGAAAAAGTCACCGACTGCTTTAATCAAGTTATACACAGTACCTTTGTAGTGAAAATACATAGTAGATATTTTGTAGATCAGTAAATAGATGAGTGAGGGTACGATAAAAAAATGTCGCCTTTAAGTGTTTCCCAGGTAAGGAAATTTAAAAGGCAGTAAGTACCAGGTGTCAGAAATGTACCGCCAATATATGTCGACATTTCACACAATCTAGACAATCGTCCATTGTCACAGCACCTACCTGTGATACATTAAAATACTTTGAAGATAGAAAAATGGATCCAGTTTAGTCAGTCAATTTTGTGGAGGTACTAGATGTTATGTTTGACAAATTCCAGAACATAATGAATATTATGTTGGACAACATGATGGATCGCATGATTCAGCTAGTCACAAGTCTTATTAAACACCCCTAAACTTGAGAATAATTACGTGGAACGCCAACGGCCTGACAGAGCGCAGACAAGAACTTGAACTATTCCTAAGGACTGAACGAGTCGACGTGGCTTTGATCTCAGAAACACGGTTTACAACAAAAACTAATTTTAGACTTCAGAACTACAAAGTTTATAGTACAAATCACCCGTCAGGTAACTCTCATGGAGGAACAGCTGTACTCATTAAGGAAAACCTCAAACATCATCCTTTTGAGGAATACCAAACTGAAAAGATACAGGCTACTTCAGTCAGAATCCAAGACGATAAAGTTGAAACGACACTATCTGCAATCTATTGTCCACCAAAGCACGCTACTACAACGAATGATTTCACAACATTCTTTAAAACACTCGGTAATAGATATGTTTGCGGTGGTGATTGGAACGCAAAACATATGTTTTGGGGTTCCAGATTAACGACTTCACGAGGCCGACAGCTATATGTAGCTATGAAAGATTTAAACCTCCACTGTGCTTCACACGGTGCACCCACATACTGGCCGACAGACGCAAATAAAGTACCGGACTTACTGGACTTCTTTATGATAAAAAATATCTCACAAAGTTTCATAAGTATCGAGGAATGTATTGATCTTTCATCTGATCATACACCGGTTATAATCAATGTCCAATGCAATGTTATGCCGATCGAGTATCCCCAGAGACTTTACAACCATAAGACTAACTGGGATAACTATAAGGCTAAAATAACGAAGTCCATTAATCTGAACTCACCATTGGATAGTGTGGTCAACGTTGAATCAGCTATTGAATCATTTAACAAACTTATACACCAAGCGGCCAAGGACTCAACACCACTAGTAAAACCAAAAATCACTTGCAATTCATCCTATTCCAAAATAATTAAAAATAAAGTACACGAAAGACGAAAACTGCGGAAAATATGGCATACCACAAAATACCCTCAGGATAAGAAAGCCTTCAACAAGGCATCAGACGATCTCAAACGCATGATATGCAAGGCAAACAACGAACGCTTGCAAAATCAGCTGGCTAATCTAACTCCATATGCGGACACTAACTACTGTCTGTGGAAATTAACAAAAAAGCTTAAAAGACCTATAGCACATATTCCACCTATAAAAACAGCTGAAGGTAAGTGGGCCAGAACAGATCTTGAAAAGGCTCAGGTGTACGCGGAGTACTTGCAATCTGTGTTTAAACCGCTCCCTAGTAAGTATCCTGAACATGACAAAAAGGTCAACGAATACCTTAAAGCACCAATGCAAATGTGCTTGCCATTGCAAAGTGCCAGTCCCAGGGAAGTTCAGAGAGAGATATTAAATTTACAGGAAGGTAAAGCGCCCGGATACGATCAAATAGACGCGCGGCTAATAAAACAACTTCCTCAAAAGGGCATAATCCACATTACAGCAATTTTTAATGCTTGTATACGACTTCATGTATATCCCGCTCAATGGAAAATAGCACAAGTTATAATGATACCTAAACCGAGCAAACCACTACAAGAAGCTAGTTCGTACAGACCGATAAGTCTTCTCTGTGTATTGGCTAAATTACTAGAGAAAATATTACTGAATAGGATACGTGCATATTTACCAGCAGTCATACCTCTTCACCAGTTTGGCTTCCGAGAGAAGCATGGAACCATTGAACAGGTCCACCGTGTAACAAACACCATAAGTTTGGCGTTGGAGAATAAACAATTCTGCTCTGCCGTATTTTTAGACATCAGCCAAGCCTTTGACAGAGTGTGGCATGACGGGCTTCTTTTCAAAATCAAACAACTGCTACCTCATTCTTTCTACCAATTGCTGATATCATACCTGAGCGGGAGATGCTTTGAGGTGAAATATAACAATGATACTGCTCCCTTGAAGAAAATACTTTCAGGAGTACCACAAGGAAGCATATTGGGCCCCATCCTTTATCTCCTGTACACTGCTGATTTACCGACACAAGATGACACTATAACTGCCACATACGCAGATGATACAGCCATACTATCAGTTAGTGAGAACCCAGTAATAGCATCAGTGAAACTACAGACCCACGTCCGCAGGGTAGAGGAGTGGCTGGATAAATGGCGCATTAAGGCAAATCAAAGTAAATCTATCCATGTAACATTCACCCTGAGAAAACCAACCTGTCCGCCTATAAAACTCTACAACAGAGAGATTCCCCAAGCTGAAGACGCTAAATACCTCGGGATGCATCTTGATCGTCGGTTAACCTGGAGAAAACACATATGGACCAAACGAAAACAGTTGGACATGAGAGTGAGATCTATGTACTGGCTGATAGGTCGTAAGTCAAGCCTGACACCTGAAAGCAAAATAGCAATATATAAGACCATACTGAAACCCATATGGACTTATGGTATTCAATTGTGGGGAACTGCTAGCAATAGTAATATCGAGATTCTCGAGAGATTTCAAAGCAAAACGCTAAGAGCCATGCTAAATATACCGTATTACGTGAGCAACAAACATATACACACAGATTTGAATATCAGAACAGTTAAACAAGAGGTCACTGAGAACAGTAGAAGCTATCAAACCAGAATATGCACTCACGTAAATGAGTTGGCCTCAGGACTGCAAGGTACAGGCAGTGTATCGCACGATCGATTAAATCGGCATGATGTGCCTAAACTGACTACAAGATTTGGTTGGGGAATCTGAAGGATACTCTTACTGCTATAGACAATTACTAGATTGAATACCAGATGATTGGCTCATTGTGTTAACACAGATCGCCAAGTGGCAGCTAAAAAGAAAAAAAAAAAAAAAAAAAAAAAGTTTAGTCAGTCGGCCAATAAACAGCCTCCTTAACCTAAGTTTTTACATTTTAGGTTATTTGAGCATTCGCTGAACAACGAATATAATAACGTCTATTTCTAAATCTATAAAGCATCAAAGTGACATAACATTTTGTATTATCACACATAAGTTCGAAGTTGCGCACCCCTATGCTGGTACGTTGTTACCTTTATGGTATATCGTCAGTAAAATTGTACTGTAAACTTTGATGGGGTATGTAAACTTTGGGATGATATTATATTTTTCTTTCTTTCTCTTCTTTTAAGATATATTTTAAAATGTAACATAAAAGTTTAACTAGATAAAGAAAGGCGGTACATCATTGCTTTTGAAAGTAATTTAATGAACCTATGTGTTCAACAGTGGCTATTTTGTACTAGTGAGAGAGTTCCAGTAAATGCTAGTATTTTTCACGCAGCGATTGTTATTAATAACTATATTGGTCTTGAACTTTTTTTACTAATCTTTTAATACAGTTATCGTCTTTTATAAATATAATAAAATACCATCTAGTTATCTATTTAAATTAAAAAATATTTCTTTTAATGTGAAAGGAAACATTTCTACAAGAAAATACAGAGTATTAGTAAAGCCTTTGTTAGGGTCGTACGTTCGACTATGTAATCATATCATTTAAGAGAACGGGTAAAATATATTTGCCTTTTCCAGCTATTGTGGCCGTTATAATTAACAATATTAGAACGAGACATATCATGATGACTTATTTATTTAATAACGAAAGCCTCGGTGGCGTAGCAGTAGTGAGTACGACTGTTGTATTTCGGGTTCGATCCGGGTCGAACTATGTTTGTATGATCTATAAATATTTGTTTCGAAGTTTGGGTGGTTTCTATGTATAAGATGTATTTACATCAGTTGGTCTAGTTATCATAGTAAAAGCTCTGCTTAATTTGAAACTAGATTGTGTGTCAAATGTCTGAAATATTTATTACTACTCTCTTTATTTCATTAAAATACATATAAATTACATTTTTAAATATATTTACATACATTTAAAGCAAAATAAATTTAAATAAAAAAAAAATACATTATTATTATTACTTACGTCATTTTTTTTTAGTTTTTAGACTTTTTACTTTATTAATAACTTCGACAAACTTAAGCAGTTACGATACCTAATGAACCGAGACGACGAAGCTATAAAAGATCATTTACATCTAACACGATAGCTACAAGACGAGTCAAGATTTGTCTTCCTCTACTTCTTTTCATGGAATATCTCAAGAATAAAATTTTAAAAATAATTCCTTAACACTTGGTTGATGAAAGTAAAATATTAAAATCTTAAATTTCTTCATTTAGAATTTTTCCACATATTTAAAGGCCATTATGATAATTAAAGTGAATTGTTAAATTAACTAGAATTAAATACCTCACTTAGGACTCATTTTTAATTACGTACTTAAATTAAGAGAAAATAAATTCTATTATTATGCTCTTATTAATGTTTAGATACATATTGATTACATTTTTAAAGACATAAAAAAGGAAAACAAAAATACATATTTTACAATATAACATCGTAGGCCACCGACTTCGCGTACAAGGACCTAGAAACCGGTGGTAATGGTTCAAAGACAAATAGATCGGAACTTTCTTACTATACTGGCCGTGTCAAAGTGGATCGCCTTCTGTTTCAGCCCCTTTTTTATATCGCGCGGAAACCCCCTCGGGCCGTCACCCCGCCGGAGTTCATGGCGGGGTGGTGCGTCGGAATCGGACCGACTAAAACCATACGGTGTGCTACTTTGCGCCTGAGATAGGAAGGATCCGGAAAAAGCTCTTGATCCAGCCTTCTAATGTGAGCCTCTTAAGGTGAGCCTCCGTGAGCAGATCCACTATCAGAACCATAATCAACGAATCCACATTTTATATATCGACAATCTCGAACAACAAAATCTAAATTTTTATTTGTTTTTCTTTTTCTACTTTCACGACATCCTTATCACTAGCAACGGGGCTATTGACAACTTATTATCACAATTTCAGGCATATTGTCAACAATAGTCCTGGCTGTGATAGTAGATTGATCCCAATACAACGTAGCACGACACTTCTCGAGAACGGCATCGGGTACATACTTGTAATATGGCACCTCTAAATTATTATTATTTTGTATCCGTGATGCTTATTTTTGGTGGTATGCCTATTTTTTACTTCGTTTCGTCAACCACTTTGCTAAGGGAAGCGGACTTCTCATATTGCCAATTCCTCCAATTTTCTACTGAAAATTACATTGTTTCAAGATAGGTTAAATTTTTCTAAGGACCTTCTGAGTGTCTCAGTGTATCCGGGGATCCTGCTGTTGACCCTGGTGTATAGGAGTTATAGTGGTGGACGAGTGAAAAGGCTTAGTCATAATTAAAATCATACGAAAATCTTGATCCTTGGCGGTCAAAAGTTGACAACCCCAAAAAATAGATCTGAAGATCTCTCAGTATCTTTGCCAAAATATGTTGAGTATACAAGAGAGATATTTGTGTGTATGTTTACTATTATTATACAAAAAAGTAGGGAAAATGCCTCAGTGTAAACGCTTCTATATTTTCCCTTATACACAATACAAAACCCAACTATCTCAAAGAGACCTTTTAATGCATTGGATCTTTTACGTTATCCTGTGTTTAGTGGTAGTTATATTGTGTTTTTGCACGTTATTGTAATGGATGTGCCGGGTACAAATTTCCTACATATTTCACAATTGTCTTATAGAAACAAAGCTAATGTGTAATATAGTCTGTCTTTATACATGTATGTGTATAACGTTGCCCATAATTTGGATTTTTTCCAAAGAGAACAGGATATATTTCTATGAATTTGCAAACACCATCAATGATATAAAAAAGTACAAAGAGAATATTTTCATTTTCAATATTATTTAGTACTTAGACTATGGTATAAATTTATTTTTTCATAGGACTTATATGGCGGGAGTCGATCTTTGACTTGACTTTATTAAATCTAAAAGGGTTTTCTGAGAGTAGTTGGAAAAAAAACATATTAATATCATATTTTTGATATTTCGCATTGTTTATTTCTATTATATCGGTTCTCATCATTTTCATACTCCCATCAGATGGCTAGTTATTGTTGCTTTAAATTCTACATAGTGCACTATTTCATAATTACTGTATAAGTACTAAAATTTCATGTTCTTTTCTTGCTGCTCGCAGTGACTTATGCAACTTTTACTGCCGTTTTAGATGTCTTAAATAAATAAGGAAATAATGAAACCTAACTATTTTGCTACTCTATATATATATTATTTTATATATAGAAAAAAGCCAATTAGTCACAAGGTCGAAGGTCAACATAAAATTACCTCAAGAGATAGCCGGTTTGTCTTTTTACTATATGTAACATCGTTGGAAATAAAATTAACTACTACTTTGTCGTATCTGAGGCATTACTAATGTTCGTACCAAGAAAAGGGACTAATAAACTAAAATGAGGAACGAATAAACAGCTGGATTAGTAGTTTCTTATTCACTCCTTGTTAAATAATGAGTGTCTACCTATTTGTAAAAATGCATTTGTAACTCGCCTCGACGGTAAAAGTTACCATCGTCTGATACACCTGATTTGCTTATCCCATTCTCTACACCTAACAACTACGAGTACACTGCAAATAGAAAGAAAACTTGAAACAAGCGCTATACCAACCCGTTTGGCCAGTGTATGTAGTAAGTTAAATCTCCTTTCCCTCAACAATCGTACATACACCATACTAACTGCCATGCTATAATAAATTACAATACGTTATGATGACTGATATTGCCGGCTAGTATGGAGCTCATATTAGAACACACACATATATATGTATACACAATACAACAGAAAGTAGACCTGTCTACCCAGTATCAAATCAATTTATCACCTTCCAACTCATTGGGTAATTTTTCTTCTCCATAGCTTTTCAGGTACCCGTTTACCGGGTCATGTAAAATGAAAAAAATAGGTAATTTAAATATGGGTCCTACCAACTAATATTCATATTTTATTTAAACTGTCGAAATATAAACTAGTTAAAGGTTATTAAAGTAAATATGAATTTAGTAAAAACTTATTTCTATCTTTATTTAATCATATTATTTTAATTTGCTTATTTATCTCTTTCTATTTTCTTTGTTGTTAATTATATACTTTATTTAACATGGGAAATAACTATAATTATTGTAAAGAAACTATAGAAGTGTGATAAGCGTATACGGTGCTTTTTTAGTTGTTGTTTTACACCAGATATTTATTAGTATCCATTTATCTTATTAAATGCTACCAAATCTTTATTTTTACCAAATTCTTTAAAATATTCGTGTGGTAAACCTCGATCCTCTTGGGTGTCGTAAGAGGTGATTAAGGGAATAAACTAAGAAGGACAACTTCACGACAAAGAGAAGGAAAACATGAAACAAACCCTATATATCAACCCGTCTGGCCAGCGTGGAATAGTAGGCCAAAACTTCTTTTCTATGGAGGGGCTTATGACCAGTAATGGGCTGTTGAACGTTGTCTTTAAAATATACCATGACTTCAGTTTCGAAAATAACAATAATATCTTATCACATCTCACACACAACCGTCAAATTTCAATTTAAGTTAATACTTCGTATTTATAAACTTTAAGTAAGGCAGTTTTTCAGGAGAGGATGTATCATGGACGTGGTGATTGGACAAATAAGAAAATAGTAAGAAGAGTTTAGTTACTTTATCAGGTTCATTTATTCAGATGGCTCACAATAGCTCACCTAATAAGTGACAACCGCCGATCATAGACACCTTCAACTTTCATAGCGTTAACATTCACAAGTAAGATAAGACCCTATGAGTCCTCCCCGAGAAACAGAGGATATTGGGCTTCGATAATTTCACTCACTCGGTGAAAAGCAACAAAAAAATGTTTTACACCGGCTTTCCGTGGGGCCGTGGTAGCACTCCAATTGAATAAGGTCTTTTTTTTTATTCAGGGCCTGCCAAAGTGACTTTGCTCTACTATCTACTCTTCTATTTGTGCCGAAGAACAAGAAATGCGGAATATTTGTAGTATCACACAATATTCTGTATCCAATAACTAAGTATGTGACTGTTATTATTATGCCAGATATTAAACTGATCATTTTAGGTAATACATGGATGTATAATACTCGTAATAACATGTGTTGATAACCTATTCCCACAAATTACACGAATATATGTATTAAAACTATGTGATACGTTGCAAATAAGTTTCATAAGTGTAGACTTGGAGACTGTTTATTAATATAGAATTATTTTCTATTTAAATTTAAATTTTCTTATTTAAATGTATGACATTTTTTTAAATAACTCATGGAAATGAAGTGCAATTTAAATACTAATTGTACTACATATTTTACTAGATATAATAGAATTCATAAAACAAAAATATTATTGCCCATCCCTTCCTAATTGTCTTTTATACACCTCTTAAAATACCTTCGGGAGGTAGGTACGGCCGGTCGATCTTAGCGGAAGCCACAAGGCTTTAATTTACTTGCTTTGTGATAAACGACATAATTTCAAAAAATGAGTAAACTGTTAGCGGTATACAGAAATTAAAAAAAAATGGTGATGCAATTTTCAGCACAAGATGTTATGCTTGAGCGTGACTTTCTTGAAATACAATACAACAAATGCAATTTAAAAAAATATTTTGGTTTTCTCTTTCAACACCGTCTTTCATAGAATATTTTGTGAAAACGATGCGCCACTTACATTAAAAATAACGTAGAGACTGTCTTGTTTCATTCTTTTCATTTTCATGGTAAAATAATTATATGTTAAATGATGTTTAAAGTCTATCTTATTAAAAACAGTATACAGGTTGTGCTAAGTTTCTTTGCAATATGGGGTGCTGGGCTAGAAAACCTCCACGTGGTGCACCCTGGTAACGTTGGCATCACCGCCAACGGCTAATATTCTAGCATGAAGAGAAGGCCTTACTTCTTCGGCCATTTGATCGAGGTGTGATCCAACAGAGGGGTATAACTGCCGTTTCCTCTGTTGGCTCTTCGCTCTTCGGAGCAATGAGGAGGAAAACCTCATTAAAAAATCACGGAGGGGACCCTTTCATGGGTCGGAGTTTCTCCACTATCAGTGGTGGAGAAAGGAGAACGGGCTCGGTGTGTACTCACACTGCCGCCGAGTAGGCATTGGGAGATTTAGTCCTTCTGCCACCGTCGTCATATCGTAATCTCGAGAGAGTGTCGTGGTTATGTCTCACGACTCTATTCGGGAGCGAGGGTCTTGGCTTTGCCGCCCGGACTGCGAGGAAGAAAACCTCTATAAAAAATTACCCCGAATCCCGTGTTCTGGTGTGTGGCCAGGGGATGCATGGCTGATGGGTAGTTCAGTCGTGAGCACACTCCCAGCTGAGGCACCTGCGGACCCCTCAGTTGGGCACAAATTTACGCTTGCCCGGGTATTGGGGGATCTCTGCCCGGGTTGACTTTTAGTTCTCCCCCACTCGTGGGTCTAAATATGGAAACCTTTATTACCAACAACAAAAAAAATTTAAAGAAGGAGAGAAGTAGGACAGCGAAACCTGGTACTACGAATGATTCCTCGTCTAACGAGGATGTACAAGTACTTGGTACTCCTATCACGGTGGGGCTCCCAGAAGTCAGTTTGGATTCTGGAAACCAAAGAAGAACATCGGAACGATTACGTTCCAGGTCTGCCCATCCATCAGACGGTGGTATCTCAAGCATGACCATGGGCGTGCTGGAGTCCACAGAGGTAGAAATCTGCGATAGCAGAAAGCGCGGACGTTTCAGGGACGGGGAGAGTGACACGTCCTAAGAGATGCTACCTCCTAAAGTTGGGAGCAATCGCAGAGGCAGGTCACGCACGACCATTAATACCCCTTCAGGTTCTGTCTTTTCGAAGGCAGAAGCCTACAGGCGGGTCAGAGCGGAGGGCGAGAGCTTAGCGGAAGAGGAGATTGCGGATCTCTTGCAGAGGATCCGTGAGCCGGTGGATAAAGATTCTGCCACCCAAACACCAGCATCTTTACAGGAGAGAGCAAACTTAGCGGTGGCCATAATTCAGAAAGTGGCCACCAAATCTAGAAATCTAAAGAGTTCCTTTGTAGGGGCTCTGAAGGATTCTTCTTCCGCTATCGCTGGGGTCGTTGAGACCATAATTGGCGACGTGGCTCGCCTCCAGGCGGCTAACGACCGATTGTCAGAACAAGTGGCAGAGCTTAATGCTCAATTTGCCCAATTTCGGGTGCAGGCGAACTGTACTGAGCGACAGAACCCGGCTCCGCGGCAGCCTACCACCTCTTCGTCTTTTGGTGGTGTCCCCGATACCCAACTACGTCAAATTACTGACGCAGTGTGGCGTATGATGGACGGGCGCCTCGCTGGCCTGGAGGCGAGGTTACCTCCGGCACCCATAGTTCGGCCGCCACTCGCAGCAAATAAACCAACTACAACTGCAGTGTCGATTCCACTTCCAGCTGCGGGTGACCGCGTGTCGTATGCCGCAGCGGCGTCCCGGTCTGCGGCAGCACCGAAGGTCACACGAGCGGCCAAGGCAGCGGTAAGAAAGGCTATGCCGGAGACGAGACCACCTAAGACCTTGGCCAGAGCAGGGACGGCATTTCCCCCGCTTCCCACTCCAACACCTACAATCGTTCACTCTAATGCAGCTCCCACGAACGACGGTTGGCAAGTGGTAGGGGGAAATAAGAAGTCCCGAAAGCGAAGTAAAAAAGCTGCGAGTAAAGCAGGGTCTACACTCCAACCTTCGGTAGCAGAGGTCACCAAGAAGAAGCCACGGAGACTGCGGACCCCTAAGACAGCGGCTGTGGTGGTAACGTTGTCACCAGAGGCGGTTAACGGTGGACTGTCCTACGCGGCCGTCTTTAAAAAGGCAAGGGACAGTCTGACACAAGATTTCGGGACAGTAGGTGTTAGATTGCGCCTTGCCCAGACGGGAGCTCGTGTACTTGAGTTCTCTGGGACTGAAGGTGCAGAGACAGCAAACAAATTCGCTGAGAAGTTGCGGGGAATATTGGGAGCCACAGATGGTGTCAAGATCGGCAGGCCTACAAAGTGCGCGGAGCTGCGCATTTCAGGCCTAGATGATTCAGTAACAGTCGAGGACGTCCGTGTAGCGATTCAGGAGAAGACCGGATGCAACGCGGACAACATCAGGATCGGCACCATCCGCCCCGGTCTAGGGGGCCTTGGTGCGGTGTGGATTAGTTGTCCTGTAGCTTCTGCCAAAATTTTGGGCGACGCTGGCAAGATCCTCGTCGGTTTCGTGAACGCCAGAATTACGGTTCTGGCGGCGAGGCCGATGAGGTGTTTCAAATGCCTGGCTACGGGACACACTCGCATCAAGTGCGATAGTTGTTTTGACTGCAGTGGACTGTGTTTCCGCTGTGGTCGACCGGGGCACAAAGCGGCAGAGTGTTCTGCCGCCCCTCACTGCCCGGCGTGTGCGGCGGGTAATAAGCCCGCCAATCACCAGATTGGGCAGAGAGATTGCAAGCCTCCCCGCAATTCTCGGCAGACGTCGGGGTTACCTAGCCAATCGACCCGGGCTACCTCTGACGTCGTTCGAGCGTCGCAATTGTCGCCCATGGAGGAGGTTGTAGAGACAGTCCAGTAATGGACCAAGTCTCCAACCTCTTTGTCCAGACGAACCTGAACCACTGTGCCGCGGCCCAGGACTTCTTCCTGCAAACCATGGTACAGTGGTCGATCGGCGTTGCCGTAGCCGCGGAACCCTATTATGTTCCTCCCCGACCAAACTGGTTGGGTGACCGGGACGGCTCCGTGGCAGTCGTCGGCTCCACAGCGGCTCATTCCCCGCCCTTGTCACTAAGAGACAAGGGTACTGGATATGTTGCAGCTGAATGGGGGGGATCACCGTATACGGTGTGTACTTCTTCCCCAACCGGAGTTTGAGCGACTTCGAGGCTTTCCTCAATAGCTTGGAGACCTCGATGCGGCGACTAACGTCTGGGCACGTCCTTGTTCTGGGGGACTTCAACCCAAAGTCTGTTGCGTGGGGTTCCCCCAGGACGGACGCTAGGGGCGAGGCCGTAGAGGAGTGGGCGGCCTCGGTGGGCCTCTGTCTACTAAACAGAGGCTCCACCAATACGTGCGTGCGACAGCAGGGGGGGGCGATAGTGGACCTTTCATTCGCTACCCCTGCCCTCGCCGCACGAGTAAGGAACTGGCGTGTCCTGGAAGAGGTTGAGACGCTCTCGGATCACCTCTACATCCGATTTGAGCTCTCCCGGACCCAGGACCCCAGTAGGGGTCACGCGGCGCGGCGTTCTTCTCGCTTTCCGCGGTGGGCTGTAGCCAAATTAAATAGGGACCTACTAGAGGAGGCGGCCATCGTTCACTCTTGGCTGTCTCCCGGCCCCGACCGAGGAGGTCGACATGGGGGCTGGTCGCTTCCGCGATGCCATTGCACAGATCTGTGATGCGGCCATGCCCCGCATCCGAGGTTGCCGGCCTCCACGGAAGGAGGTTTACTGGTGGTCCCAGGAGTTGGCGGACCTCCGCGCGGCCTGTACTCGTGCCCGGAGGTCCTATACCCGTAGTCGGCGACGACGCCGCGAACAAGGCGAGGAGGATCAGCTTCATGAGGAGTACCGAAAGGCGCGGAAAACTCTGAAGCTGGCCATCAGCCGCGCCAAGGAAACTAAGCGTAAGGAGATGCTGGAGGGTCTCGATCGTGACCCCTGGGGTCGCCCTTATCGTGCGGCGCGACAAAAGCTCCGCACGTCGGGCCCCCCCCTTACAGAGACACTCCAGCCCAGCTTCCTGCAGGATGTGGTCGAGGGCCTTTTCCCGCAGCGGGCGGAACACACAGCCCCGTCGATGGCCTTCATGGTCGGAGACGACGGGGGGAACGAAGACAATGTTCCGCCCGTCAGGGAATCGGAGATAGGGGCGGTTGTTCTACGGATTCGCTCTAAGAACACCGCCCCAGGGCCGGACGGGATACCTGCCCGAGTGCTGGCCCGAGCCCTTGAACACATTTCGGACCGCCTCAGGGAGGTCCTGGATGCTAGTTTGGTGTCTATTGAGGAAGCCGGGACGGCCTGTCGATTCGGTAGCGGCTTATAGGCCCATTGTGTTGCTGGACGAGGCGGGTAAACTGTTTGAGAGGATACTCTCTGCCCGCATCGTCCGGCACCTCTGCGAGGTGGGCCCCAATCTGTCGGACGCCCAATTCGGTTTTCGAGCGGGGCGTTCGACAGTCGATGCTGTATTACGCCTGAGGGCCGTTACCGAAGAGGCGGTGAGCTGTGGCGGCGTGCTGTTGGCGGTGTCGTTGGACATCGCCAACGCATTTAATAGTCTGCCATTTAGCTGCATCAGGGAAGCGCTCCGCTACCATGGAGTGCCAGAGTACCTGAGGCGGCTTGTGGCAGACTATCTTAAGGAGCGTACCGTCATGTACGAGGACCGAGACAGTGTTCTGACGCGGCGGCTCATGTCGTGCGGTGTTCCACAGGGGTCTGTCCTCGGACCACTCCTGTGGAATATGGGATACGACTGGGCCCTTCGAGGTCACCTCCCCCCCGGGCTGGGCGTAATTTGTTACGCCGATGACACATTGGTCACGGCCCGGGGAGCGAACTTTCAAGAGGTGGCGCGCCTAGCCACCACGGGAGTCTCTCTGGTGGTCGGGCGTATTGAGGCGCTGGGTTTACGGGTGGCCCTGGACAAGACGGAGGCCCTTTTGTTCCATGGGCCCCGTCGTGGTCCACCCTCCGGCGCCTCCATCGTGGTCAATTCGGTCCTCGTACCGGTTCAGGCCCAGATGAAGTATCTGGGCCTGATCCTTGACGGCAGGTGGCTCTTCGACGAGCACTTTCGACAGCTTTCTCCAAAGCTGGTCGGCGCTGCTTCTGCCCTTGGGCGACTTTTGCCCAATTTGGGTGGAGCCAGCGTCGCGACGAGACGGCTATACACGGGGGTTGTCCGGTCAATGGCGCTGTATGGTGCACCGGTGTGGGCGGTGGCTCTGACCGCCCAGAATAGGGCTCGCCTCTGTCGTCCTCAGAGGATATTGGCGGTTAGAGCCATACGCGGTTACCGCACTGTATCAACGGAGGCGACGTGCGCCTTAGCCGGAACTCCCCCGTGGGATTTGGAGGCGGAAGTGCTCGCCGAAGTTTATCGGCGAACGGCAGACTTCCGGGTGGATAGCGGCATCCGGCCCCCGCCCGAACAGATACGCGAGTGGCGTGAGGCCGCTCGTCGAGCCACGATGGCTCGTTGGTCGTCCCGGCTGGGGGCACCACGTGCTGGCTTTGCCGCCGTGGAGGCTCTCCAGCCGGTCATAGCTGAGTGGGCGGGGCGTCAGCACGGGACTCTTTCCTTCCGACTGACGCAGATCTTTTCCGGGCACGGTTGCTTCGGGAAGTATTTGCACTCGGTTGCCAGGAGGGAATTGAGTCCCGCCTGTCACCACTGCGACTGCAGTGAGGACTCGGCTCAGCACACGCTGGCGATTTGTTCCGCCTGGGCGGCGCAGCGTGGTGTCCTCACTGCAATTATTGGAGAAGATCTTTCGCTACCGGCCGTCATACGCTCCATGGTCGGTAGCGACAGTTGTTTTACCGCGGTCGCAACCTTCTGTGAGGACGTAATTTCGCGGAAGGAGGCGGCGGAGAGGGCCCGGGAGGACGATATCCACTCGGACCTAATTCGCCGCCGGCGAGCCGGGCGGCGGAGGCGCGCATACCAGCGCCTCATGCCGCCTTGGCCGTGGACGGGACGGGTTTTCCCCTCCATCCGCTATAGTGGCCAGCCGCGAGGAGGCGACGCCCACGTGTGCCGTACGTCGCCTAACTGGAGAGGTTTTCCGCAGAAGGTGCCCGCTTTAGCGGGCAGGCGCTAGGAGGGATCTGGATGTCGTAATAACAGCTGTGCCTGGATCCCTCCTATGTCAGGCGCAGAGTGGCACACCGTGTGGTTTTAGTCGGTCCGATTCCGACACACCACCTCGCCGTAAACCCCGGTGGGGTGACGGCCCGAGGGGATTTCCACACGTTAAAAAAAAAAAAAAAAAAAAAAGTTTCTTTGCAATATAAGACATGATGTAACTAAAATATTTATTATTAATAAGGGATACATTTAGAGTCTTATAATACTGTACTTATCCTCAATAAACATACAGAATGTTGAATATATTTTGCTAGCATTACATGTCGCGTCGCATTCAATGTATCTGTTCGGGCGTGAAATGACTTTTATTTACATACGTATTTTTTATTTGTGTATTTGATTTCTTTTCTCCATATTTTGTATAATATTTGAATGCCATCATCTTCCTCTAAGCTGATCTCGACAGTTTAGAGATTAACGGGTGATGAGACGCAAGCTACTTGCTACAAAAATGTTTTGGTAAGGGGATTAACTTGTATATCATAACACTTGCTAATTGAAGTATAGTAGGAAATAACCAATTATTTCATGAACATTATTGTATTTACTTATTCATAAACACTATTAATTTTTATAAACGTTCTTAGTTGTGCGAAATTCAGAGAAGAATTTGGTCCACATGAATACTTTTACAAGGGAGAAAATATAGAAAGGCTTATTCTTTTGACCCTAAACATGAAACAAAAGTATTTAGAGATAACACGTATTGCACACTTAATAATAATAACAATATTAATAAAAATACCACATTATATCTGCAACTATAACTGAAAGTGTGTTATTTACTACCTATTATAAAACATGGATTGTCACACCTCTGATATTTCCGAAAGGATCCGAAAATTAATCGGGTATCTCCGACACATAAATGTAAGTGAAGGGCATTGTTCTGTGTCTATATGACTCTCGCCAGAACCAACAGCCGTAGAAAACTGCTTATAATATATATTAAAAAATTATAAATTCCCTTCAAATATTGTTGATAACTCGAACGGCATAATGCTGTCATTCATATTTCGGTAATAAAGTCGGCCAAGTGTTTAATAAATACGTTAAGCAAGTAATAGTAACAATTAGATTTTTTGTGCTACTATTTTTTTTATTTGACTAATCATAATCGATGACTAGAAGTGATTTGAACATTTCTAACTCTTTCACATATGGGTCGCATCTGCCGTTTAGGATGTAACTTGTTATAATAATTTTAAATATATATTTTGTTTTTTAACCACGGTGTATATCATATACTTGTTGGTTCTGGGGCGATTTTCGGCTATGTCCTATATTATATTAGTTAGGAATATGAAATTAGAAACTGACTGAGTGATCTATCAACAAATAGCTGAAAAATCATAGGCCCTAGAAGCTTAAATTTAGCATAAATTTAATTTTTTAAAATGATGTAGGTACATAAATATGGCACTAAAACTGGATTTTTGAAATTCATCCTTTAAGGCGTCTTCTCACTTTAGGCGCCTCGAAAATAGACCATTTTTGCGATTTTTTTTCGAGGATTTTTGCTTAAAATTATGGGATAAAATGGATCCTATGTAATAAACACATTTCTTAGATTCCGTATGTCAGTGGCTATAGCGCATATCGTCAGATTTTTGATATTCGCGAAAATAACAAAAAGGCGCACGTTTTTCGAAAAAGTAAAAAAAAACGCGATATTTTTGCAGTTTTTTGTAAAAAAGAAATTCTTAAAATCGAAATTTCAAAAATTTGATGATATGCGCTATAGCCATAACTATGAAGAATATGTCATTTAAATTTCATGACAACAGTTTCCGAAATTTCATCAACAAGGCACCGAAAAATCTTGTTTTGAGATAAACGCGTTTAAAGTTTTGGTTGCAGAAAAATCATGAAAAAACCTTGCCTCGGGTTAATCAGCGATGCTTGCTACATACAATGGACCTTCCGATTCTTAAAAAATAAATTTAATTAAAAATTAAAAATCGATTTTTTTAAATTGCCAAAGTGAGAAGTCGTCTTAACTAAAGTGTTAAAGATAGAATGGAAATCTTGTATCAAACAGTCAAAGAAGTTTGAAATAAAAAAGATATTTATCCTAAAGTCATGGTGCGAAACAAGTTTACTGTATCACCATTTATAAATAAACAATTAAAAGTCTTCTTTTTCCATCAAGCTTGAGTTGTCCATAAAAAATAATGAAATTGTATTTTTTTTCTTATGACGCGACGCCATCATATAAGGATTACTTTCTTTTATTAGACAAAAAAAAGATAGCGGAATTTAGCCAAAATGGATAGACTCCATAAAAAGCAAAACAATAAATTAAATCAATGAGCTATATAATTAAAAACGTATATTTTCAACGTCTAGATCGCTTTGTTTATATATAATATACTTTAAATACATTACCTCCTTTGACACGTAGTCAATTGAAGTCAAATGCTACATCAAAAAGTGGATTGTATTAAAGTAAGAATTATCTTAAATATTATAACACGAACGTATAAGACTTATGTCTTATATATTCGGCACACAGCACTAGAATGTTATAAATGAAATGATAAGCTTACTGGTAATTGGTTTCGAGCGGAATGTTCCCGATGGCGACGTTTTCGTGACCACTGGCAGTAGTTCTCACCCAGTAGTATGTAAGTGACTCTCCCGCCAAGGGCTCCAGAGCAAAGCGACACGGCATCGTGACGTCTTGGCCTTCTCGCGCATCATGTTGCTCGTCGTCGCCGCGTACCACACTTCCGACTGTAAAAAACCAACCTGTTAGTACTTTTATCTTGAAATGACTGTAACTGTTCTATTAGCAGCTTTTGCCTTTTGCGATAAAATTTGTAAAAAAAAGACTAGTAATCAATATCATTAAAGTACAGGACTTAAGATCTAAAAATAAATGTAATACCAAGGACGTAGCAGTTTGCTGTATATCTATTGATATAAAGTTATATATGTAGTATAATGAGCTTAATAACTTGTAACTTTGTTTAATCTGAAACTGTTAATTGTAATTATAAACAGTTTAACATTCTAATAAAACAATATTTTTTATTGTAAGTGACACAAGAAAAAAATAAACTGAAAAGCAAAGATATAGTGCGTGGTACGTATATATTGCGTGCTACGTCTTATCCTCAGAAACCAGAATCTCGGGTTGCATGAACATAACATCTATTCAAAACTCTTTCGCCAAGCTAAAACAATGGTGGTAACAGTAAACATATTCTCAAGCTTTGATATCGAATTGTATACTTCTGTTAATCGGTAAGTTAATAACTTGCCAAAAACAGTTTTAAACGCTTGGTGTATTTAAAATAATACCATACTAAAGTAATATTTAATTTGTTTTATTCCTATATATAAAATTCTATTTAATTTCAATAAAACATGGTTCAATCTTAGAGGTTAGGTCAAAAAATGAAGTAAACAATAGCTTAATTTATTATTAATTAAATTATTTAGGTTCGAACAACATTTGGAAGACAAAGAATTTTTACAACGCAAAGCAATTTACTAAATTGTTGAGTTATTAGTTAGATTGAGTCGTAAACCCTATATCTTAAAAGAGACAGTGTTTATGTCTGTATACACAGCAGAACCATACGTTTAATCCTTCCTAAAAATGTAGTACCTTAATTGCTACTGGGAAATCTTAAAATTATTTCCCAGCAGGACACTACGCTGAAGAACTTATGGTTGATAAATTTAACTCAATTCATATATTAGGTGATAGATGTATGCCAGTAAGGATTCAGTTTGTTTAATCCTATTGAAGTAACCACGTGGATGCGCTAGGTTTGAATTGATTACTGTTTCATTTTATAATTTTTTTTTTGGGCTGTTTTAACATGTAATATTAGTCCATCAACTCATTAACCTTTAAGGTTATGTTTATGGTTACGCAAGCTTTACGGAGACTTGTTGACGGAGTCATCAGAATAATTACTTGCCTATTCGTCATTGTATGAATATGTATGTATTTATGTGAGTATGTATGTGTTTCCTTTTATATATATATGTATATATATTTATATCATTATGTATTGTTATACATAAAATATTTATACGCAAACTAAAAAATCAACACTACTAGCTCTTATATTATACCTGCTACACATATGTATCTCTGCATCACCCAAAGGTCGACTGGAAGAAAATGCCTACGGCATTAAGTCTGCCTTATGCAATGTAACTTATTTGCAGAAAGCATAAGTAAATAAATATTAAGCGAAGATAGTTTTGTAATGTTTGCAATTTGAGAAGTTCGTTCGTTTATAAGGATTTAAGAAAGAGACGTATAGATTGGAGGATTTGGAGTTAATAAATCGTAAGAACCTTGCATACAAGGTAAAGTTTTCGAACTGAGTTTCATAACTTAAAGTATTACCCCCTGTGCTCTACCTATATTCAAGAATTTAGGTTTCACTGCGCCGCCCCATATAGAGATGCTTTATCCCATTACTGATTGGTACAATGAGTTAAATGTCATTCTCAAGTATTAGGGTTTGCAGAATATGGACTGATCCCGGTATCGAACCCATGATCTCAAGCACAGCAATCGCGTACGCTACTACTGCACTATCGAGACAGTTATCTTGTTTATCTAGTGTCTCGAATATGTTGTGTATAGAAAACTTAAGTTGTGAAATGTAGTGATTTAAACCACAATTGCAGCATACTAATTATTCTTAAATACAGTTAATATTTTATATTGCTATTATGGCCTTCTATCGAATAACTACTATATACTATTTTACTATCATGTCTTTGTGCGGTTGTATAGATATGCCAACGATTACTTTTATTCGTGAAACAATTCTCAATTCAATATTTACTGTTTTTATATGATTTATTATTATGCCACTCATTTGTTATGGACAGATTGTCACGTACGGTCATTTTTGCTAGAACTAAATTATTCAATGAACTAACATTCTGCGTGATTACTTAATTCAGGGTAAGGTTTTATTTTATTCACTTCATACTTGCAAGGTAAGCAGTCACTGCTTTCTTATCTCTTGTAATGTACATGTCTTTGCAATTCTTATACAAGTCTGCACATTTGATTGAGCCTCTTGTGATGTATTTTACTATTTAGTATTACAGTTTTAATTGAAAAGAAGTTGGTGTTAAATCTGCGTTCATTCTGCTAATCAGAGCAGAAACAGAGCAGCTCCAAATCCATTTCGGACACTACTGCCACGATAGAATATTAGGCGGAAGCAACAACGTCTCCAACTATCCGAAAGAGTATTTAGTCAGTATAACCTCGTACACTTTTTTACAACATGTATCTCATTACCCTACAATACAATAATTATATAAAATATTTTATATTATATTGTTTATTTTAATAATAAGAACGTGCTTAAGAAATGTGAGTAATCATTATTAATCCGAAAGGCAAAATTTTCATACTCATCCTTTGGGTCATTGGGATATTCCCAGACCAATACGACCCTCAAAACTTTTAGAAAAGAGCGTACTCCTTCCTGCAAGGCTGGCAACACTTGTGACTTCTGAGTTCCAAGTAGTTATGGATGGGGGCAGTCACATTTCAACAGGTGACCCGTGTGCGTTTGCCCGATTGACGATAAAAAATGTTTTGATATCACATTTTTTCTTGGTTTTGAACCCACAACACTCAGCGCAATAGAAAACGGCGTGGTGACCGCTTAAACCACTACGCTATCCGTGCATAAATTGTAAGGAACATAAATTGAATGATAGTATACAGTGTTATCATGAGAGAGATTCGAGATCTAGATGTAGAGATAAGTTAACCCTTAAAATCTTTATCCGTAGGGTAATCATGTTTTAAAAATGGTAATAACATTAAAACGATTGTCTTTAACAATTGCTGTTTACAATCAAGCCAGGACGAAGTTCAGTCTCACATTTAACAATCAAGAATTGTGTTAGTTGTATAATATAAAGAGGAACTAACTTCTACTTGTTTAGAAAACACATCACACTGACATATCAATATAAATACTGGTACATAACGACTATGATGTCCATCCAGCAAAAGGTAACTTACATTGTCTGTTAAGAAAATATCGTCAAATAGTGTTAAAGCCTTGTTTAATTAAATACACGCAGAAAAAATAAATTTATAGATGTCCTGCCTCCTACCGCCATTTTTAATTAAATGTATTTGGTATGTATATTACAAGATTCAATTTGATTTCATTTCCTCATTTCTTTCTCAGAAAGCGTGAGATTACTCATCTCAAGCCATGATAATGCCATGCCATTGAAAAGTTTCATGGAATTACATTCTAAGCTTTGATGCCACGTATAAATGGGTCAAAAGGTAGAGTTAAAAATGAGTTCCATATATGTGCATTCTATGCAATGTCTAATGTCTATAAGAGATTAATTCAATTGACAATATCACGACGAAATACAAACACAATTAGGAATGACTGACTGACTAGACTTACTTTTGCTACCAATGAGATCTCTTATTCCATCTCCATAACTTGATTACTGCTATTTCTTTCACACATGTTGCGCTGCAAGTTACTAAAAGCCGTGTCTCTGTCTCTCGGCGTATTTTTAAACGTTTTAGCTAGGGTTGTCAATATGGTTTCATGATTATTTATTTTTATACAAACATTTTTTAATGTTAATGCAACAATGAGACTATTTGTACAAACAAGCAGACGGCTCAACTGATCGAGTGTAACTATGTACTTACGCTCATGGATACCTGCAACTTAAAAGTGTTACAAAAACTCACCGGAGATTACTTTATTTAAAGGATTTCTTTACTCTAGGGATTACTTTTTCCAGGAATTTCTTTACTCCAGGTATATGTTTACTAAAAAAACGGGTGAGACTGCGTGCGGATTTTGGCAGGTTCGAGTCGATATGGGAGATTGGCGCACAAAAAAAAAAGAATATGGAAAGACTCAACCTTAGTGAAGTCGTACCATCTCACTTCGAACGAGGCGTCTCATACGTACAGAAGCGTAGCTGAATAGTGAAATGGATTTTTGGCTCTGAAATGTCGCCAGCAACAATTAACGTAAAATGCTATAGTTTAATTTAATAACAGAAGTTACAGGTGTTAAAAGCGAACTTATTAACAAAATTAGTGCATGGTTATTCGTATATTTTTTTCTCCGTCTGGCGCTTAAACATCATCGACAACCTTAGCGTGACACCCATTCGTAGAAGGAACAACGGCACAAGCGCGGGCGCAAACGGCACTGCGGTCAATGACACGAGGTCGCGTGCGTTGCGATGCCTGGCTGCTACTGTCGAGTTTCGAGAGGCTCACGAGACCCGCAACACATTTCTAGCTTTCCACAAAATCGCCAAGTTATAATTAGTTAGGTGTAAACTTGTGTTAAGTGTACATTAAGTAAGCTTATTTGTATTTACTCAATTATATATTAGGGAACGCAATGAGACGTTAGTTTAATAGTGAAATTATAAAGTATTATTAATAAATAATCACAACCGTTCCTCGTAAATAATCTGTTAAAAACGTTGTTGGGTTTATTTTTTGCGGCTCCTTTGCTCTGCGCAATGGTAGGCAAATTTATAAATAAAAAAATAGTGATTGTATAGTACATTAAAGTTGATGGATTAATTTCAGTAAATTATTATATGTAGTAATTCTCCAAAGAAAAATATTTATAACATTGTTATCTATATGTAATTATTTGGTTTGTTAATAATGTTAATTGTTTTAATTTGAATGTAGGAGCATTCGGTCAATAAATATAATGAGAAAGGAGGTTGTAATTCACGGGCCCTACGACAAAAAGGAGTAGGCAAGGAGTTCGACCTAACAACGTATGTAATTATTCGTATTTGAAGTTGATGATCGTGGTGCATAACTAATAAAGGATGCAAGTTATTTAAATTTAAATCAACAACAATTACGCAAACAGTTCTCTTGAAAACACAATTCACTGATCTGAAACATATATAAGTTGATTTTCACGACAGATACTTCAAATGCAAATTAATTATATAGGAATTGAAATTTTTACAGACATATTATAAGATATTGAAAAATGAAAATTACGGTCAATGTTTAATGTTTTGTTTAATTGACTTACATTATTCAAACCATTCAGGCAGCGCATACTATATAATAGAATTTTTGTCTATAGCACTCAGCAATATAATACATTTCTAACAGTGAAAGAATTTCGAATTGAATCGGTAATATCGGGTATTACTCCGAACATGTAAACTCACAAATTTTATTTCGTTATAAATATTAATATATATATAGAACTATAGATTAATTTTTTGACTGCACAGATGACGTAGTGGTTTAAACGGTTGCCTCGCCGCTTCCTACTGCACCGAAGTGTTATGGGTCCGAAACCCCACATGGGTGTTAATCCATATAGGGTTTGGACTTTGTGTGTGTTGTGGATCACACAAAGTGTTGACTTTGTATGATCTACAAATAGTGGTTCTGAGTCTGGGTGTTCTTTGTGTCCGTTTCATATATGTTTGTAAAGTTCACCGTCATACAGGATTTATTTCTATTGCGAGAGTTGTCTTTTACAAAAACAAAAAAAAGTACGTATACGAAATGAAGTTAAACTATTAAAAGTAAATATCTTTCGATCCAATTCAATTTGCATTTTTTTAACAGTTGCCTCTAATCCATAGTTTCAAAATATAGAAATAAACACGCAGTTAGTTACCTACAAGAACTTTTTTCCACTTACACAAATTAAATAGGAAATAAAAAAAACTTTTACTTAAAAATACCTTTTATATCTAGCGCATCTGTTTGAAAATGAAGTATTTGAAATTAAATAACGGCACTTATGACAGTTTAAAAGCCTTCGGTTTTAAACATAAAAGCAGACAAGACAAGTTTTAAAAGATAAGTTTTATAAAAACATATTAAACGTGCAACGTGGTAGAAGGCTGATCTAAAAAGAGATAGGCTTTTTATTTTGAGATTGCAAAAGTTTTCATAGTATAATAATAATAATCGGTTTAATATTATAAATACACAACTGAAACAAACAATTGAAATGTTAACGTTACCTTACTATTTTTACACTTTCGTGTTTACAGATCACAAGTACCATATCAAGTTTGTGATGTTACTTTATATAAAACAGTAAGTAGAAAAGTAAAACAGGTAGGTAATTCTGATAAAAAATTTCAGCAGTATTTGAGGTTATAAATTAAACATAAGCATATATATCTAATACTTTAATCTAGTTTGAAAAAATAACATCTCAAATGAAATACATAAATAAATAGGATCAATGAGAAATCTATCTGAATTTATAATTAACAAGTTTTAATCACAATTTACTTATAAACGTGCCTGAAAGATTGAGGTCAGCTTTGCTTATAACTTGACTCCTTTCTTAAATGAGTTTTCATTGAGTCGAGGCCTAGTTACCACCGTCCGGAAACCGAGATTTACATGATTTATTTCATGAAAAACCAAAACGTTTTCATTCGAAAAGGAAATTACTATGAATGCTGATGATTGTTGTATAAAGGATTTGTTAAGGGTGCTTATGTTTATGTAATAATTAATTTACATCGTATTTATAAAACAACCTTATTTTACACTTTGACAATTTTACAGTTTGTTATAAGATTATATTTCAAAGAAGGAACAACTTTCGAAACAGTAAAATGTTAAAAGTAAGAGTTAATAGGCAATATCATAGGCAAGAGTTAAGTCTTTAAATTGCCTGAAGTTTTTCTTTCAACAAACATAAATTGAATTTGAAGACATAACTCAGGGCGTCCATGTGAGTAACGATAGCAATGAATGTGTAAAAATGTAGCTTTTTCCCTTCGGCTGTATCTTGTAGTTAAGACAAAAAGTCTCCTGTAAGTTACATAATTTTGCTTCAGAACACGCCTTAGAGCTGAGCAGAAGACACTATCATATTTTTAGATAGTGATCCGTGTCGATTCTCTTTTTACAATCGCTAAATCTTCTATTCACTTGTATTCATCATCTTTCTCATCATTACCATTACCATCACCACCATCATCATCATCATCATCAACCGTCCACTGCTGGACATAGGCCTCTCCATAGCAAGAAAGTTTTGGCCTACTAAACCACGCTGGCCAGACGGGTTGGTATAAGGTTCGTTTAAGTTCCTGGATGTCGTAATAGTAGCTGTTCCCGGATTCCTCCTATCTCAGGCGCAGAGTGGCACACTGTGTAGTTTTAGTCGGTTCAATTCCGACACACCACCCTTCGTAAACCCCGGTGAGGTGACGGCCCGAGGGAGTTGTCACATGTTAAAAAAAAGAAAAAAAATGGATTTGTTTAAGTTTTCCTTCCCTTTGCAGTGATGATTTCTTGCATATTTTTTTCCCTTAGTCACCTGTGTCGTAAACACTCATGCGAAGAGTAGGGGTGGTCACATCATGTATTCTTTATTCGTCACCACACTGTTTTTTTATGACACACATATTCACTTGTATTATTGGCTAATCTTTTTTTTGATCACGTAAATTAGCGTTGCGAAGTATCATTCCCGTGCATTTGTTAGTTTTTTAAGTTTAGTTTTATTTAGTCACAAACGTTTACGTTTACAAAATGTCAACTTGACTAGGGGGGCTGGATCAGGATAATCGGATAGTTATGAAATTGTTATGTTCACAACGGTCCTTAATAAGTGAGCAAAGTGTCAATTCAATCCGGTTTTTTAGAGTGAGCGAAAACTACATTCAAAGGTTCTCTTACATGTTACAAAGCCTGTAAACAATACTTTAAAATATCGTTTTAATTTAGATCCTCAGAAAAGTACAACGATATTAAATAAATTGCACATACCAATTTTTCTCTACAGAAGTTACACTCGTAAGAGTAGGTAATCAATTCCATTTTAAACAAATAAATGATATTATATAAGGTTCAGGTCACGTCGTCGACGTAAAGTATGGAACTCCCATTTTAGGCAATATTTACGCAAAGGTTATTTTTTATGTTTTTGCTGGTTTCATTTTCATCATTATAGAAATTTATTCCTATAATATTTTTACGATAAGTTATACCGAAAGAAAATTTCTATAAGTTTAAATGTAATAATCATTTTAATATGCAAAAATATAAACGCTTTTAGAGACGACTACTACTTGTACTTTTTATTTAGTTCCTATGGCGTTTAATTGATTGCTTAGCAGTTTAAATCCGCTCCGTGTTACTACGCACTAACAAATAATAACTATTGAATAAAGTTAAACCTGCATTCAATACTGGTGTTAAGTGTCAATACTTTGTTCAGTAATTTTTTCGCTTTGAATAAATAGTAACCTTACATATCTCATACACGGCTGTATGATGTTAAATTAGACAGATCCTGTGCTCTATGATAAACTAGACTTCTGATAAACATATTTAAATATTTCTAAGTACATATATACCATAGATAAATTACACCCCGACAGAAAAGATATAATCGTGCTCACCACACAAATATTTAACCTGGGTGGGAACCGAACCCATGATCACTATAGTCAGGGTCACTAATTACTAGATCAACAGGCTCGTCACTGTATATTATATTTATACAGTAGAATCCGGCCAAGGCACCGGTGATATTACGTCATACTAACTGGATATCGTTCTAAACGAAAAATTTTTTTTTTTTAATAGTCACCTACTTATGTATGCACGTATTTATTAACACGTATTAGGATGACTGACTGAAAAAGAAACAGTGAAAGTTGAACAGAACAAAATTGGACAGCGGACAAAAACACTATAAGAAAGAAAAGATATGGATAACGATCAATAATGCACGTACAAACAGGGAAGACCACGAATTAATTAACATTTAAAATATCGTATAAAAAACATTTGTTATATTATAAAAATTGTTTATTTACAAGAAAAATAATTAATTGGAATTTATTTTTTAAAAATTACATCGTCTAAATTACCACCGTTTCGACGTTTGCACTCTTCTAAGCGAGCACCGAAATTTCCGAATACTCGTCAGCAAAGAGACTGGGAGATCGCCGACATCTCTACGCTGATTTTTTCTTTAAGTTTACGGTAGTATATTTGGTTTATGGATCTGGTAATCTGGTGATGAATGACCTCGATTGAGTCTCGAGGTCATTCATCAAAATATTCGCAGTGTAAACCGTAACTTCTCAGGTCTCTTAACACTTCATGTGATATCTAAAACTGATTGGGATTTAAATGTGGTCTCAGAGTGTTTGCTGCGACACACTCAACTTATCCCACAAATTGACGGTTAAAGCTGTATTCAAAGTGAAAATAACATAACTCAAAATGAAAGAGTGATTGTTTACTTCAAAAATACAATACAAGTAACTGTGCTGGAGTCCATCCTGCAAAACGCTAACAGTCACACCTCGCTGCTTACATCTGTCCTAAACTCCGCGATTAAAAAAAATCCGGGATAGCCACTGGTCTACTCAGATTAGATGTATGGAAAACAGAGATAAACTACATAGTAAATAAAAGAAACATCTGAATAATAATACCATAAAAATATTTATTTTAGATATCGAAGTTTTGCAGCTGGCCATTGAAAAAATGGTAAAAATAGATTACGAAAGAGAATTGCTTAACAATAATGAAATAAATAAATAAATATTTCTTACATTTGACACATAAAGTCATCTAGTTTCAAACTGAACAGAGTTTGTACCATGATAACTAGACTGACTGATAAAATATTTACATACTTTTTTTTGTAAATACATACATATTATACATAGAAAACACCACAACACAATTAAAAAAAATACATACTCTAGTAATAACGCCAATCCAGCAACTGACCTACTGACATCATCTAACTCAATTTCCTCAACTAATAATATAAAAAGCTTCTTCATCTCTATTGGCAAGAACTTAACCGACAACATTAGCAACTCTAGCTTACTTAAAACATCAAACATTGACTTTACTCTTTTTCATTCGCTCTGGCCCCTACATCTAAAGTCTGTAAAACTCTATAAAAAGGGCAATTCGGCTGGACGGGATAATATCTGAGAAACATTCTTAAAACGCTAACACAGTATTTGACCTTATATTTAATACTGAAGTCTATTCTAAGGAATTTAAACTTGCCAAAGAGACTCCTATTCATAAAAGTTGAGACGAGACTGTATCAATAACTATAGACGTATCTCTATTCTTTCTACCATCTTTGACCATCGGCCACGAATTAATTACATTTGAAAAAATCGTATAAAAACTATGTGATATATTATAAAAATTGTTTATTTACGAGAAAGCTAATTAGTTAGCATTTTTAAAAAATAAAAATTACATCGTCTTAAAGACCACCGTTTCGAAGTTTGCGCTCTTCTAAGAGAGCTCCGAAATTTTAGAGTACTCGTCAGTAAAGAGACCACGGTATCGCCGACATCTCTTCGCTGATTTTTCTTTTGACGTAGTGTATTTGGTTTACTGATCTAGACGCGATTCTTCTAATAACCCCATAAAAAGAAGTCTACTTTGCATAGATGTGGATTTGTGGGTGGCCATGGAATGTCGCCTCGTCTGAAAACTAGCTTTTCCAAGAACATGTCTCTGAACACCGTCAGGGACTCAGTGGCTCCATCTTATTGAAATGTGTTACTATTGTAGCCAGCAAATTCCAGTAGCATCAGTCCCAAGAATTCCGTAACATTTTCACATATTCAGCAGAATTAACAGTAATTGAACGGCTGCGATAATCTTCGAAAAAGTAGAGTCCAATGATTCCTTTTGCTGAAATTGCACCCCATATAATGGGAGAATGAATGAATTTTGCTGCTCTAATACCTGCAATTTTGTTTGTTTACATGTCTGGTGAGATGAAAAATGACTTCATCAAAAAATAAATTGTCATAATTACTGAATCATTCTAACATTGTTTCGAAATATGACCTTGCGCAAATTTAAATAACTAGGTTTTAGTTCCTGCACTATCTGGATCTTACATAGATGTATTTTCAAAATACAGTGAAACTATGTGCGGGATAACCCTAATTCAGCCGATCGTTTGCGCGTCGATAAACCTGGATTATATACGTTGAACAGAAGCGGCAAATTGCTGCATGTTCTCTTCGGTCCGAGAAGTCTGTGGGCCTCCAGTTTGCTTCACATTTAACGTACAGCCCTTCTTCACTCATTTCTTCGTTGAACTCGTACACCGATTAGAGTCGTGTAAATCGTATTCAACGCGAAATAAGCGTCTCACAATAGTAAAGAACTGTTGTTTAAATAAAATTGGTTCACACACTAAACGCGCTGCGGCCCGTGAATCCATTACGACAAAATTTCTGAGAAATGAGCAAGTGGTCAGACCCATACTCGCGCCCCGTGCGACATTTGTTTTGCGCGGAATGTTAAATTCAAATGTTAACGAATTCTTCGCTCACCTGTATAATATAATAGAGTTATTTTTTCTTTATATTCACGACATAAAATAAAAATATGTATTTGTAAGGTACTTTAGTGATTGTCTTTAATTTTAAATAACATTCTTAAACTATCTGTATCTATATACAAATAAAGTGTAAAAATACACTAGATTTCAGTATGCCCACAACAGAAATTTTAAATATGTTTGAATAACTTTTGGTTTCAGTCGAAATAAAGAGCAAAGACGAATGTCCGGTTTCGGTTACGGACTTAAAAGCAGTTCCGGTCAGATACTTATTTATAAAAAGATTAATGTTCTCTTTTTATTTACATAGAATCAATCTCAATAAACATGAATTTTATAACATGTAGAAAAATGCTGTAAATTCTCTTATATACCAGTGGGACTTTTGATAATGTTTGCTAACAAAAATATAAAATATATTTATCATGGTTCTTAGAATTTATAAATGGCTCACATATCTGAGAGGCTAATTAGCCGGTTTTACGAGGCACGACTTCGATTTGTTGTTGCGATTTATTTTTCCATCACTAATTTGAATTTACTCTTTGTTACTAATTTACTATTTAACTACGTTTTCAATATAGGGTGATTATGCTGTACTTAAGTATCATGTGGTCCGATTGCTTAATTTATAAATAAATTTTACAGTGACTTGTTTTTGCTTTGAAATTGATGATTAAACCGAACATGTGAAATGGTATCGATATTTTATCATGCTTTTTCTCTCAAATTGAGGGCCAGGCCTTTGTCGGTGTATATCATGCTAGTAACATTATAAATTACACAGAAAAAATAATTAAATTATACTTTTTCGAGAACTTAAGAACAATAACAAATTTTGAGCGAGATAATTGCGAGTTATATTAACAAACGTATATTTATACTGGCTTAATACATAATTATTAAAATAAGTAAATAATAATAATTAATGAGGTATTAAACCTATCTTTTTTTTTCTTTTGGTAGTTTTTATCACAAATATATAGTTATTATTTCACAAATTATAAAATGTAAACTGCGATATCATAGAAAATATAGTTTTCTCTTGCGAGCCGCGAGTAAAAACTGGCATTTAATTAGGTAATAATATATTCGGTTATAACTATGAAACAGCGTCCGGCTTTCATTTCATAATTTCCTTACATTAACACACTACATACGAGTATTAGAGTTTATTCCTGTCTATATTTTATTGCTCTGTCTTAACACCTGCATCCGCATATAAACAAACGTTTCTGTACAAGATGTAAATATACAAAGTAATGTAATCATAAGTAAAACTGGGTCAACAAATGCCTTGATATAAACCCTCTGTAGTGCTTTACCGTTTTCATTTATAATGCAACGATTCGTGAACTTAACGTCTTACGAGTTCACACTCTTTATGTATTATATTGTCTTAAGAATGTTAATAAGAGTATAAATCACCTATGAGACATTGATTTAACTGTTGGCGTTATTCACATTCATTGGTAGATAGGAATTTTGATTTTGTCTTTGGTATGATTTAACAATGGGTTATTGAGTTACGTACAGATTTAAAACTTCATATCTAAATGCGGATATATAAATTTAATTCTACACCAATTAGATATAGAGTTAGTAAGTTTTTGTTAAATTGTATTGTACGGATTATTGTCACATAACTAATTTCATATATTGACACTCAGAAACATGATTGTGATACTACTACCAACAATTTGATATGACTAGTAACTACCTAAAATTTTCATTTTATTTCAGTCCTTTTTTATAAGTCTATAATTACAAAGTCTTGTCTTTTACCTGTCTATCGTGCTCCAAAGCATTAAAAAAAAGTTAATTTGTACTCGATTGAAAATAAAACTGATCAAAAAGTCTCTGACATTGATTGAAATCGATTAAAACAGAAATTCTAAACAACTTATAAATAGCTCTACCGACTTATCTCAACGAACAAAGAAGCTTAGCCTTCAATCATAAATGCAGACGAGTTTCAATTTACTAAGAAAGCCAGATGGACTGGCTTTTATAGTCTATCCATCAACATTGTAAATATTTCTATTTGTGATTTCAAACTTTAAAATTATTTGAAAATTAGTTGCTAACTGCTTCCCATAATCAAATTAGTGTTGAGAGTTACCATGCAAGGACTCTTAGATGTCACATTTGTGTAATTTTAGCAAATATTTTAAATAACTAAGCATTATGTACCTCCGAGTAGTTAAGAGACCACGCACAATTAGGAGTTTAAAAGTTGGGCCATACCAAAATTATTCAAAGCATGTTAGTTTGTAAGACTAACAGAACTATGTTTCATTTGTAAAAGAATTTTCCTTTTGTTTCAGAATTGTAGATCCTTTAGAATTACGATTCTTTTTGCCGTGGAGTCTCGCTATTAATATGGGTGTCAAGGATTAAGTTACATAATATAAACCGAATTTCGATCAGCGCGGAAGTGAACGACTTCTATTAAATGTCTAAAAAAGGAGAACTAGGTCATAGCCGTATATTTTAAAAAACATAAGGAGTCTTTACGCTATATATATGCTAATATATTTGTAAAATATTTCTATTTTTGTTTACTGAAAAACTGCTCGTAATTTATTTCAAACTAAGGTTACACTATAAAGATCTGCCCTTATCCGGCTATTGAGTTTCTCCACATAATACTAGTAGTGATAATAAATAAAATTGCAAAAATGTCTAAAAGGAAATCATTTCAAAATCAGGTATTTGTATCAACAAAATATATTGGTGGTTGTTGGCGTTTACCCTTATAATTCGTGTGCATATGTGAGGATCATCTTTATAATACTTTAACGATATTAGAATAAATTGTGCGTAGATAAGTACGGTTTTCGATTGTCGGTACGTGTACGCATTTGAATCAACATTGAATGTCAACGGACGACAGCGGTTGTCCGCGCCCAGCCCTACTAACAAATGGCAACCATTTATGAGAAAGAATTTTATTGATAACATAAATTGAAAAGGGGACATATTTGCTCTTAGATTTTTTATTCCTCTCTAAAAAGGGTATATTTTCACTGGAATTGCCTTGGGAAATAACAACTAATTACATATTTTACATTTCGTGTTTGTGTCTCATCTATAAATCTTTTTATTACACAAATTTAATATTAAACCAGCTTTTACCCGTGTGATAAAGATGATCATAATCATCAATAATATCACTTTGATCGGTTATTATTATTTGTGCAAAATTTCAAGCTTCTAGAAAAGTGTTTCTGATGTGCATAGACCGATCAGTCAGTAATTACTCTGTAAAATTCTTTTTATAGATATATGTAGACAGAGAGTATGTAAAACCTTCGGTTCTGCATTTGATCTCCCCCCTGGTTATGTCCGGATAGCCGTCCCATCGGATTGTGAGAGTGTGAGAGAGTGATGGATCAGAGACTGTGCTTGTGCTTACGCACACACTTATACGAGTACACTATAATATAGTTGGCTGATCTCCGTTGAGACTGGCCACAGTGGCCAAAATCCATTAGGAGTATATCATCATGTATTTTATTTATTACAATAATAATTCAATTTCAACTGCTTCAGTGGCGCAGCGGTAGTGAATGCGACTGCTGTGCTTGAGGTCTCGGGTTCAATTCCCGGGTGAGACCAAATGTTAACACTTAACATTTTTACATACATATGATATGGATTAGGCATATTTACATATTTACACTAAGAAATCGATGCCGTGTTTTGTCTTGAAATATAGATGTTACATGTATATTTTCTATCTAATTTAGAATTTTTATCTACTTTATTATATACATGAAATTTATACAACAGTGACCTATAAATATAGAATATGTAACTATAATCGTTAAGAAAATATTATTATTAATTTAAATGTGTAAAAAGTTGCTAATGAAAGAAGAATGTCGAATATAATCGTATTACTGAACTGAATAGTACATAAAGAGTCAATCACCAAAGAAAACATTTTTATCACAATGATATCATGTTACTACAAAACAAGAGAATATATTCTCAATGTTATATCATGGTCAATATTTATATTATATGTACGTAGGCGTTTATAAGAGTTATTACAATGTACTAATTATAATGATTATGCTGATACAATTTTCTTTGCTTCACTATGTACATTAATGAGAAGACACTGTAAGTGAAAGTTTGTTCTAATACTTATTTCGAGAACGTGAGTTTACTGTGCCTTATATTATCGTATTGTGTAATAGGTTAAATTATATGAGTAAAAAAGTTCAGTAAATTTAAAACTATTTATTTTTATACTTTTTAAGCTTTACAAGTAGTTCAGCACCAATACTGTGTTTAGTTTTGAATTCAACAATGCATCTGTTTAAAGCATCGTTACTATGTTTGTGACTAGTTGTGTTGTGTATAAATATTGAGCGAGTACATTGTAAACAGTTTTTTTTTAATAAAAATTAAACTGAGGTATTTTAAACTAGACTGATCATTTACATTAAGTACCCAAGTCAGAAATGAAGACATCATTTCTTCCATTTTTTACCATATATTCTCCTTTTAGGCTTATACACTTTTCACAAAGTTCTCCAAGTTGTTTAGGACCTCAAAAAAAATCAAATATTAATTGTTCCAATGTATGGACAAAGTTTCTCGTTTTATAATAACTTAAATATGGTTAACATTAAAGTTATTGTAAAACGTGGAACTATAATCAACTATACATTAAGATATTGGGTGTCCTATGTGTCTAATAATTTCTAAGTACTTCCTTCTAATTATATCCTCGTGCCATGAAACTTTTATGTCTCTGTACCATTTAAGTATCAAAGTATTTAATCCGACTGGTTGACCACTTTGACACCTGCACACAAACTATTATCACAAAATTCTTGTAACAAAATTAGTACATAATATTTTAGAATGTTAAGAATTCTTGTGCATTTGAGCCTTTGTTCTAGTTGAGTACTACATAGCACTTGAACACACGTGTTTCGTATAGTTAATAGTGGTGGTGCCACTAAATTGTGTGATCAAGTGGGAAGAACGGTGGGAAGACGCACACATTGGAAAGATGAGCCCGTGGGAGCATACGGGCTCGGTTACGTGTCAGATTGCTACAAAATAAAACCTAGAGCTAATTCAAATAGAGTAGGAAATCTTTTTTTACTCACACAATATTTATACATTGTGTAATTGTTACCTATATCAGCATTTGCTACCTTGCTCGCTTGTAAGTCTACAAGATATCATTTAAACCAAATATTTACAAAATGTCATACAAAGTTAATTAATTTAATTTAAATATTTTTGCAACAAATCTTTTACCGTCAGACATGGCCAAAATTAGTGTGAAATTGTTTTAATACCTTCTTGAACATTGTTAAGTTATTTTGATCATAAAAGAACAATAGCGAACTCCGGCAAAAAAAATATACAGCTTCTAATAGTTGAAAATATACAAAAATATTTAGATTAAATTCCTAAACAATTTTGCCTCGACGCACTAAGACGCGGCTCATCGCGGGTCAACCCGCGATTCTACAATAACACAAATGTGTACCTTAACTATTGAAGAAATAGACATAATAATAAATTTGCTATAGGCGTAAAATATGATACATTGCTGCTGCGCCAGTGTGAATAGAGCCTGTGAGTTAGGTCCCTATTAAAGTTATTAAGTAAACAATCACCCAATGATCATGACAAACGAGACCAGGTCAAAACTTCAAGAAAATCAAAAGTTACATAAATATGTTCAGCTTTAACTTACTGCAATTGATTATTAAATACAATTTAGCGTTAGTTTCCGTTAACATTATTGCCTTAAGAATGTTAATAACTTTTCAGAATTTCTAGATTCTTTTAAATACTATAAATCGTTCTGTTATAAACGTGATGGTGCTTCATAGATACGTGTAAGTAGGTACAAGTACATAAGATAGGTATTAAGAAACGATATACTAATATTAGCTGTGCCATAATCTACTTGGTAATTATGGTGAGTTTTTTAGTCTTTCTTGATCAATTTTAATGTCTTAAAGATTTCAAATAATAGTTTTTTTTTTCGAAATAAGGAAAACAGTAAATAATTTTGCTCGGCGTAATATATTGCCAACTGCTATTGATACCAAAAATATAGTACAGATTGAATAGTACTTTGGAATGTCCATATGTATTTTTTATGCCACGGGAACAATACTTGTACACTTAAAAATTTACAGTTACTTCTTTTTTACAATGTCTACCAATAGACACAAGCAAAATTTTAATAATGATAATTAGAATTGTTTGACGTAAAAATTATACGAAAATAATATTAAAGTACATAAGGGGTCTACTTTGCGAATAGTCCAAGATCCCAGAGCCGTAAGACACAACTTATTTTCTAAAGCATATGACTTGCGGTTCCCAGTAGTCTCTTGTGAACTTTTTAATACCTGAATGTTTATGGAGCTTGCCCGGTGACACCTGCGCAGGTACCAGGTGAGAAAGGTAACTAAAAATCAGAGTTACTTAACTTAAATTTTATGACTGATTTTGTATATATGTTTCGTGGAATGTTACTCTGAAGTCATATAAAAAAAATCAGACACCTTGAATGGGCCAAAACTTTTATCAGACACTTTAAAGCTCCAAAAAAAAAATGAACTTAATTTATTTTTAAATGTCTGGTTTTTTTATATGTTATTAAGATAACTATTACAATGTTATATTTAATCAGTCAGACAAATTCCATTGACCAAGCATCCCCTAAATACAAAAATTACTCAACCATAGTATGAGCGCGAGAGCACTATATATGCGTTTTAGAACGAGTATGACATCCATGGTAACTCGGTTTCCCTTCTTCAACTCACAATCTATTACAGTCCTACTGTATATGTATGTGTATATACTAGGTGCACACATTGTATAGTATACAGTATAGTTCTATATTCGGGTTGATGCGACCACATGATTTTGTCAGTTACATCGTGTCATTTGTGAGTAATATTAAACTATTTTCAATAGAAAATATAGCAGAATCCGCGATATCATCATTGATATGTATATTTTGTAAAAAATCAGATAATTTCTATGAAGATACGTAAGATAGTAACACCGACCTATATTTATAATATTTTCTTGTATAAAATTATAAATTTCGATGAAAAGAGCTTGATGATGTTGACGAAGATTCGATGAGATGAAGCGTCTGATAAAAGTTTTGGCCCACGAAAAGTGTCTCATTTTTTTATATGACTTCAGAATAATATTCTACAAAACATAGATAAAAATGAGTCATAAAAATTTAAGTTAAGTAACTCTAATTTTTAGTTACCTTTCTCACCTGATACCTGCGCAGGTGTCACCGGGCTAGCTCCACAAACATTCAGGTATTAAAAAGTACACAAGAGACTACTGGGAACCGAAAGTTAAATGCTTTAGAAAATAAGTTGTGTCTTACGGCTTTGGGATCTTACTCTAGAAAGGTGAACATGTGATCTAATATATGGTTTGCAATTAACGTGTACTGTATTACGATCTACTGTTATAATAAACGCTGAATAGGTAAAATGTGTGGTTGGAACATTGAGAATGTGTTACTCAAACTCTGATACCGGATCTTATACGTCATCCTTGAATGAACTAAAAAAAGTTTCAAAGAGTTTCGCAAACGCAAGTTAGTCATATTTGAAAGAAAAAGTTACATCATTAATCATATTAAGTCATCTAAGCCGTTTCACCGAGTGAAATAAATTCGATCAGATTTTTTCTTTGTCTTGATCTGTTATAGTGTTTTGTTTTAAAGGGAAGAAAGACAAATAAGATTGCCACGTCGGGTAAATTAAAATTAAAAAAGCTCTTTATATGTAGAAGGCACGGCAGTAATTTTGTTAATTTTGAAAACACGGATAGCGCAATGGTTTAGGCGGTCACCTCGCCGCTTTCTGTTGCGCTTTTAGTGTTGTGAGATCTGAATCTGAGTGTTTTTCATATATGCATGTAAAGTTATCTTTGAAAAAGACACATAATGCAGGTACTTTCTGTAATTGTAAAATTTTATTTATAATATAGCCTACATAGAACATGGTTTGAAATATAATTGTAGGATTTTGAACATTGTTAGCATCAATACTCTGTACAAGTTGTTAGTATAATTGCTTTTTCCAACAGAATGTTATATAAAGTTCTGTGTCTCTACATTTTTTTTATTATAATAATACAATACACAAAAATAACATTTACATCAAATTACAGTGAGTAGACTAAATACTTGTCTATAATACGTGTATTGAATTGGCCTGTTGGGCCAGTGATTAACGATTCTAACTATCAGTTTGATTTTCACTCAGTACAAGTAATTCTGTAACGTTCTGTATTTTATTCAATATGTATATTTAGAAATATATAAGTATATTTATCAACAGTCTGATTATTTACTGCCTAATTTAGAATTAGACGGCAGGGTGTGATGTCTCGAATTATTAACATATTACTGTTAGATACACACATAAACATTGAAGCACTTTTGAATTATTTCTCGGTAATAGTCATTTAAAATATGTTAATACATTTCCATATTAATTAAGTAGTAGAGCCACGCTGATTTCAGCACAAACGGGCCAGCTCAACCGGGGCAGTATTACCCTCCCACAGAAGACCAACCTAAAGCGACAGTTTCGTTGGTGAGTGCGAGACCACAGGCCCATTGATGCAGGGGTGATAGTTACCGTGGTAACTGTGTGAGCCATACACTGCCACGATGACTGTCATGCCTTTTACGTCCCCAAGTGGGGTGTAAAAAAGCATCTCTCACTAGGCCGCCATAGTGTGGGTCACCATACCGCATTGTCTGCATATGTCTTTTGCTTTGTCAACTATAAACTCAACCAGCGAAGTACATACCTGTAACAAAAAAAAAATGTTAATAATTTATTTATTACTATAGTTACTACTATAGTTTATAGTCATAGTCTAGCAGCGAATTATGAAGTTTTATGGTTGGCAGTTTAACAATATCATGTGAGTCAAGTTCTTAAAAAGTCGGCCGTACGTCTAAGAGTCCGCTACGTTCTGAGAATAAAGATAAGCAAAGAAAAGAGATATTAAATATGAAATACTCCATTGCATTATTGCTATTAATTCATGAGACATAGCTGTAGCTTTAAAAATCTTCATCACTAGTTAGCTAGCGACATGAAAATAGGGATATTGATGATTGTATTCAACCATAAAAGCAGTTGTAACTGACTACTAGTTTTGATCAAATTGAATTCAGAACATTCACGGACCATCTGCATTTACAGTTTTTAATTATCTCGGTTTTTATCTGGTGATTATTCTGAAGGGCAACATGTATGTACAGAAATGAAAGTACTACCGTACCATCAATGACCTACGACGCTGCTTCGTATATTTTTAGGTCAATATTATAAAAGAACAGTTGATGCCACTACTACGCTACGCTACACTAGCTCAAATGACGTAAGGATCGTTACGTTAAAAATTCTTTGATAAAACTAATCAATTATTACAGCTGTGGGCTTCACATCATTCAATTATCTTACCGTCTATACGGCCGATAAAACGAATGTATAAATACAACGTGGCTGGTTTTAAAGAGCACTGGAAACTAATTGAAACCGGTTACTTAAATACCAGTTATAGAAAAATGTAGTATAATTAACCGCTATTTTAAATTATATTATACTGCAATAAACATACCTTACCTAGAATTCTGTGTAACAATGAATTGATTTTAATGATCTACTCGTGTACGTAGTTGGAGAGCACGGTATTATTCTAATTTATGCTTGTTTCGAATAAGTTTTCAAAAAAAACAAAATTATTTCTAAAAAACTAAAACTTTGTATTGGTAAACTAATGAGATTCTAAAATCTAAAAAAATACATAAACGACTTTAATGCACATACATCATGATGAATGATCGCCTGAAACCCGTATTCTTCATTCCTTTAATTTCATGCTTAGTGTTATATTTTTTCCTTTATATTTGAATGAGATCAAATTGAAGAAAAAAGAATTTTCCAAATCAGTTCATAACTAGGGCGTGAAACAAACATTAAAAAATTGTTGAGTCAAGAGGTTCCTCATTTTTATGAAGTCGTTTACAAAGAGTGAATAATACATTTTTTTTAAGATTAAAGCCTAAAATTTAAATCACGATAATAGTCATGTCCCAAAATTAAATTACCAATACATAATTTGAGACCTCAATTGCAGTACATAAATAAAGAGGAATAAAATCTTTTGAGTCTTTTGTTTATAGTGTACGTACTAAATTTGAAATTGGTCTTCAAAAAGGAATCAGGTATAAAATAGGGAAAAAGGGTCCATAAAATATGTAATCAAAATATTATACGGCAGTAATGCCCTTTCCCCTTTTGAGGACGCTACAATAAAAAGCAAATTAATTACTGTGTCATTGTGAGCCAAGTGCGTGAGGTGTGCTAAACTGGTAAGTGGTTAGGTCTCGGGGACAAACGGTTCTGTGTGAATAACGGTCGTAACAGTTCGAAAATGATGAGAGGTGTTTCATTGCTAGCGATGGGCGATTGGCGATTCACTATCAAGTTACTCTTTTCAATAACATTGCACTTTACACCGACAGACTTTATTAATCCACTGATGAACGTCAGCCTCTCCTCTGAAAAATTTTGACCAGACGATTCAGTATAGGGTTTGTGTCAAGTTTTACTTCTCTGTGCAGTGATATTACAGTTGCGTAGTTTGGTGTCTTAGTTAACGTTAATAGATAGATTTTAGAACACTTCGTATTTCTAATCTATTACCTTTCTTTTCTTTAACATTTTCAGGCAATTGCACTAGATTATTTGGATTTTCTTATTTAAAAAACTTTTATTCGTATATTGTGTATATTAAAATTATAAAACACATTATTTCCCGTGACATATAGAAAGAATGTAAAATGTTTGTAGATGGTGCAAATCATACAAAAGCATAACTCGTTAGAATAGTGCGATTATTGCAAACTACTAGTAGTCAATGGGACTAAGACTAGACTTAAGCCACAATGGCTAGGCGTCGTTATTAACAATACATAAACTTAGATTAGTTCTTTATTAATCACTGCATGAGTTTTCTTTATAGAGTTATATAAATTTGCTCCAACAACAATTATAAATAAGTTGTATTTAAGCATTCATATGTATACTTATTTAAGATAAAAGTCACTATAATTTTATATGTATGTTTCTTCTTCATAGTTGTTACAATAAATCGTCTATAGGTGGATTACTTTCGTGGTGAGGTGGGGAGATGCACAATGCACACAGTTCAAAGACTTAGGTTAAAGGACTAATAAGAATGCGACATTATACAAGCTAGAAAAAATTAAAAATCATAGTATAAATCAGAATAGTTACACACGAAAATATTAAAGCATCTTTTGTTTTATTGCCACTGATGCTGACACAAATATAGAGACATTACTAAATAGACAAAACTATCATAGCTGTCAGTACTTAAATAAACAAAGTGGTATAAAATAGTTACAGTTTACTTGTAATAACAGTGTCGCAATATGTAGTTGTTCAGAAACTACCAAAGTCATTTTAATTAAACCTATACGAGCCCCTGTTTGATATTCTCGCGGCGTCTTAGCCTACCTCACCCTAAGTAACCACAGACGTTCGTGTACTAGATATGAAACGTTTAATTTAAGAGTACAGGAAATCATGCTTTTATTCCACAAATCGAATAAATAAATATATATTCCTATTAAATTGCCATATTGTTACAATCGTATCTTTTAACCTCGTATAACCTTCTGTTTATCCAATTTTGTAATTTTCTACTATGAAATAGTTTAACGGAGGTCTGTTTAAATATTTTAATGCACAAAATCACAACATTGCTGTCTTTTGTCATTACGTGTTGTAAATCTATAATAATGATCTCATGTGTTTTAGAGTATTTGTAGAAAGTTGCATAATTATTATATTTTGGAAAATGTTAAGCAGCACTAGTGTAAAAACATGTCTCAATAAGCTTAAAATACCCATTATTGTTGCGTACAGTAAGGAAGTGAAGGGCGAGTTCCTATATTGATGATGTAAAAGATTATTCAATGAAACATTAAGTTAGTAAACGCCAAACTTAATATACTTTACTTTATCTTTAACTATCATTAAAGTTTTACATTTACATTATACTATTATTATAGTACATAGCGAATATTAAAAAAAAAAATAGTGACAGGTCAGGTTAGGATTTTATTGGGTAATATATGTACCAGACGCCGAGTGAAGAAAATAGGATTAATATAAAACAGGAATAGTTTGAAATTGACGCAATTCTTTATATTTTCTATCCTCATGCAAACATACCTAATACTCTAAAATAAAATGTTTCCCATCTTATCCAGTACGCAATAGGTTCGTGGTAAATATTACACATACAATGTCTAAGGGTTTAAATGTGATTTGCAAAATTATTTCAACTACGGAAATTACTACTGCTTATGAATTGAGAAATTATATTGATGTTTTTAAAAAAACGGTCCCCATGTTCCTTTTAAATCAATATCTAATTAAATCTAATTCCAAAGCAGTACACGCTTAAATACGCGGTAGGTGAATAATAGTCCCGATTGAAAATAATTTAGTGTCTACCTTCAACAATCTAAAAATTTAAAATGTACCTTTCTATAGATTCTAAGGCATATTATGCTTTCTACGTTTGATTCAACATATCTAACTCAAATAGATACAAATAAAGTCATAAGTTTATTAGATTTTATGATTAATGTATGCACACATAGAAAATCATAAAAAATATCTTATATCAAAAAGTTTTTATAAGTCCTTCAAACTCCTCCAATTAACCTGACATGCTTTAAACCTCCGTAGCTCTTTAAAAGCATTTGAAAACTTATTATTAAAGGTTAAAAAAGCGTTTCAGTTTTCAAATTTCATTTATCCCTCTGGATGGAGAGATAATATTATATTAAGTGGCTAAAATAGTAAAGAAAATAGCTTAGCTTATTTACTCGGATGTAGGTTGATAGTAGCAGTTATATGTAGGTCATATAGAGTTAGTAAGATCAAAAATTCAGTAAATTATCTATTACAGTATTTTTTTTAATATGTACTAAAAAGAAAAACTTAACAAAAAGCGCGGTTAAAAAGTAGTGAGCTGGTGTATCTTCACCTACTACATATGTTTATTTATGGACACACATTAATGATTATGAACCTGTAAGGACTTTAAAAAGTCAGTTTTTATCATGTTTTGCAGGAAAAGACTTTCGTGTGTTTTTAGTCTATTGAAATTGTGCTTTATTATCTATATATCAAGTAAAATTAAAATCAAGAAAACAGCTATTTCATCAGATTTACTTTCGATAATCTTAAAAAACCCTAATGGTAGCAGGTCACTCAACTGAACTTCAATAACCTAAAAAATTATTAGTTCAGGAGTTTACCGACAATAGTTTCCAAAGATGTAAAAACTATGTCCCTACTGTGACAATGACATGATGTAACCCATAAAAATTACTACACAGCTATACTCTACTACTCTCATGTGTATTATACTTAAAATCTGTCTTGGACACAGTTAGAAACTTGAGTAATACTTACTCAATTATGGCATCTTGGATAAAGTTACGTATTAATTTTAATGATTTATTCATAATAAAAAATAACGAGCTCTAAAGCTGTAGCGAGGTAGTTACAAATCAAACAATAACAACTCAAAATTCTACGTTCATATTTTTATTGGTTATAAATGTTATGTACCATCGTTTTGCTACATTTATCTTAAATAAAATAATTGGGCACATAATGACCTGACTTGGCCAAAACAATGTATTAATTAACGTTCGATTATACATTTCTATTAGTTTAAATATTATGGAACATCGTTTTGCTATATTCACCTCAATTAATTTTAGCCAGATCACAGATATGATCTGGGTAAAAAATATAATAATCAATTATTGATGATATACAGAGCTAAAACATCTGTGATCATGACGTAAAATATCATATAATAAACCTTACTTTATCCTGAAGTAAAAAAAACAAACTTTATGTTTTTGCAATTCACTTTATTATATAATTTTTTCTTATGCCTTATACGCGACGCGCCTATACCACCTGTCGTATTCCTCGGGGATTGTTCCAGAGATCTGGAGAGAGGCGAATGTCCAACCCGTCCCCAAAAAAGGCGACCGCTCCAACCCGGCCAATTACCGACCTATAGCCATCACTTCCATTATCTGCAAGGTGTTCGAACGTGTCATTAATAAACAACTAGTCCGTTACCTGGAGGATCACTCGTTGTTAAATGATCAGCAATACGGCTTCAGACCGAACCGATCCACGGGTGATCTTCTAGCGTTCTTCACACACCTTCGGGATGAGACTGTAGATAGGCATGGGGAGTCCTTGGCTATCAGCCTCGATATGGCCAAGGCTTTCGATAGGGTCTGGCACCGTTCGCTCCTCTCCAAACTTCCGTCATTTGGCCTGCCCAGCAAACTCTGCAGCTGGGTGGCCGCATTACTGAACGAGCGCCGCATTAGAGTCCTCTGCGACGGCGCCACCTCTAATTTTCAGCAGGTTAATGCTGGTGTACTTCAAGGTTCCGTCCTGTCACCCACACTGTTTCTTCTGTATATCAATGACATGTTGACCCTTGGCAATACACATTGCTATGCAGACAACAGCACAGCGCATGGACGTTACTATGGTCACCCTACAGCCAAATTAGCGGACGTTGAGTAAAAGCGACAAAAGCTTATCTCTGAGCTCGACCGGATCCTAGGTCGCATTTCTCAATGGGGTCATGAGAACCTGGTCGAGTTCAATGCCAAGAAAACACAGGCGTGCGCGCTCTCTGCCAAAAAGACTCCGTTCCTTCCCCTCCCCACTTTTCAGAACACTCAACTGCCACTGCAGGACAATCTCAGTATCCTGGGTATGGATATTGGCCGGGACCTCAATCCGCGAGAATATATTGAAAGCGTTACTAAGGCGCCCTCGTGGAAGCTGGGTATACTGAACAGAGACGGTTCTTTGCGCCTGAGCATCTGTGTCTTCTTTATAAGACCCAGGTACGCTGCGTGGAGTACTGTTCTCATCTTTACGATGGATCCGCGCAGTATTTGCTGGACGCTTTGGATCGGTTACAGCGGCGAACAGTCCGGATTATCAACAACCCGAAAGTCACTGAATCCCTTGAGTCTCTGCAGTTGCGAAGAGAGGTCGCCTCTATGGCAGTCCTCTATCGCCTTTATCATGGAGAGTGTTCAGACGAACTCTTCCAACCGATCCCATCCTCTCCGTTCCTCTACAGGACAACTCGTGCTGGCCTTGGAAGTCACCGTTTCAGAATGGTAGACATACGCTCCCAAACTGAACGCTTCGGCTCCTCCTTCCTGTGCAGATCAGTTAAAACCTGGAATTCATTACCCGCGCAAGTGTTGCCCTCCCACTACGATCCCGGGTCATTTAAGCGGGGCGTGAAAAAGAATCTTACTAAGCTGCCATAGCGTGGGTCGCCATACTGCACTGCCTGCATTGAGTACGTCGACCACCGCTCTTGAATTCTATTCCTGCTTTCCACCAGGCAGAATAGTCATTTTGGTAGGTTTCTATTGAAAAAAAAAACTTATGAAAATGAATCGACGTATTGTTTAAGTAATTTGGTTAGTTACAGTTGTTTGTATAAACGATTTACAAAGCGCATAGGCGACTCCTTTTTTTTTTTTTTTTTTAACGTGTGTAAACTCCTTCGGGCCGTCACCCCACCGGAGTTTACGGCGAGGCGGTGTGTCGGAATCGGACCGACTAAAACCACACGGTGTGCCACTCTGCGTCTAACATAGGAGGGATCCGGGAACCGCTGCTATTACGACATCCAGATCCCTCCTAGCGCCTGCCCGCTAAAGCGGGCACCATCTGCGGATAAGCTCTCTATTTAGGCGACATACGGCACACGCGCACGTCACCTCCTCGCGGCTGGCCACTATAGCGGATGGAGGGGAAAACTCGTCCCGTCCACCCGCGGCCACACTCAAGGCGGCATGAGGCGCTGGTATGCGCGCCTCCGCCGCCCGGCTCGCCGGCGGCGAATTGGGTCCGAGTGGAGATCATCCTCCCGGGCCTTCTCCGCCGCCTCCTTCCGCGAAATTACGTCTTCGCAGAAGGTTGCGACCGCGGTAAAACAACTGTCGCTACCGGCCATGGAGCGTATGACGGCCGGTAGCGAGAGATCTCCTCCAATAACTGCAGTGAGGACCCCACGCTGCGCCGCCCAGGCGGAACAAACCGCTAGCGTGTGCTGAGCCGAGTCCTCACTGCAGTCGCAGTGGTGATAGGCGGGACTCAATTCCCTGCTGGCGACCGAGTGCAGATACTTCCCGAAGCAACCGTGCCCGGAAAGGACCTGCGTCAGTCAAAAGGGTCCCGTGCTGCTGCCCTGCCCACTCAGCGATAACCGGCTGGAGAGCCTCCACGAGGGCAAAACCAGCACGTGGAGTCTCCAACCGGGACGACCAACGAGCTATTGTGGCTCGACGAGCGGCCTCACGCCACTCGCGTACCTCGTCGGAAGTCAGCCGTCCGCCGATAAACTTCGGCGAACACTTCCGCCTCTAAATCCCACGGGGGAGTTCCGGCCAAGGCGCACGCCGCCTCCGTCGATACGGTGCGGTAACCGCGTATGGCTCTAACCGCCAATATCCTCTGAGGACGCCAGAGGCGAGCTCTATTCTGGGCGGTCAGAGCCGCCGCCCACACCGGTGCACCATACAGCGCCATTGACCGGACAACCCCCGTGTATAGCCGTCTCGTCGCGACGCTGGCTCCACCCAAATTCGGCAAAAGTCGTCCAAGGGCAGAAGCAGCGCCGACCAGCTTTGGAGAAAGCTGTCGGAAGTGCTCGTCGAAGAGCCACCTGCCGTCGAGGATCAGGCCCAGATATTTCATCTGGGCTTGAACGCATAGGAGACTCCTGGACCAAGGATTATATTTTGTTTTGACAAAACGATTTAACGTTGAGGTGACGTCATTCCCATTCATTTGTTAGTTTCCCAATGTCGTTTACGTTTGTAGAATGTCAACTCGGCTAGGGAGAGCATGTCACAACGTTTACGAGTGCACTCGTACACCTAAGTAATAGCACAGTCGTGTCCTTCCAATACCAAAGAGTGTAGTAAAGTTTAATTTGCATATTGTTTTTAACCCTTTGGTTTAATAGCAATTCGAAACATTCGAAATTTATAATATTTACATAATTAAGTACTTTAATATTTTTTTTAAAATGGTTAAATATTTATATTATAATCTACGAGCCTGCCTTGCCTACAAATACAAGCACGGATCGGCCGTTTATTAAAATGAACAGAATTTTAATAAGGTCAACTAGAATTTTTCGGTCAATATTTAACTTAAATGATTTGACGGCAATACTCTAGGTAATTACCGCACGGTTGCAATAATTATTTTGTACATAATAAGTTGTAGTTTCAAAAAGAGTGGCTGACTTGATGTAGGCTGTAAATGTACCGTGTTATTAAATATTACGGTATACATAAAATATGTCAAGGTAACTGTCCAACTAAATAAACTAAGTACTCAAGTCAAATAATAATAAACCACGTTAATATTGACAACACAATTAATTTTTTAACCTTCTTTTGTAAATAGCAAACAATTTTAACTATTTTTCCGTTAAAAAAATATTTTGATAAAAAATACAGTGACATTATTTAGATATATAATTTCAAAGTTTATATATTTCGTAGCCGTTAAGAGTGCATTGTTGTTGGTTTTATATAGCTAATTATAGCTATTTAAATAATAGTAATTATATATCTCAAATTACCTAAAATTGTTGGAAAATCTTTACTAAACGTGAAATAACCAATAAAGTCGTAATAATATTTTCTTTCTTAACATATGATTCCAATGTCATACATTTAGGACAGGCTGATTCAAACCCTAGAATAAATATATTTTTGTTTTTTGCTTCACATTATTCTTTTTTACTGTATTAACAAATATATTTTATGATTTGAACAGAAAATTCTAAATTTTTAGATGGTTGGAAAGTAATGGGTAATGTAATATAAAAAAAAAGGCCACAGTCTAGGTACAGGCTATTTTATTATCATTGATCCTTTACCATTATTATGACTCTTGTATACGTCCTACATTTCCGTTACATTTAAAAAAAGTGTTTTCTAAACCGTAAAGGTTCAGAAAACATTACACTAGATTTAGATAAATAAAATTGAACTTGAGAATTTTGCTGCTAACAGCATGGCATCAAAATCTTATAATAGCGAGTTTATGCAAAAAAATAGACAAGTGTTTGTAGAATTCAAAGATTGAAAATTAAGTCAGTTTAAAATGATAGATTTAAAAGAAACTCATGCGATCAAAGTCAGCCTTTTATTTAATAAAAAAATACTACTACTTACTAAAATATGCACACTAGTAAGTAACGCATCGAAAAAATTATTATGTATTTATAGCCAGCGGATCAATTTCAGTTTAACTTAGAGGTTTGATACTAGGCACCCAAACAATATGGCTTAAAATGGAAAAGAATATGACTATTGGCAATGACATAGGGTTCGATTGGCATTAAAAAATATTTTCTTTTTGATGGTTGATGTATAAAGTGTGAAAATTGTGATTTTCCATACTTATAACAAAAAAAATACAATTTAATAAAAACCAACGCAACAATGTCAAATTATATTCAGTTATTCAATCAATCAATACATATCAATTAACAATAAATTTACAGGTTTCTATTTTTTTTATTGAATACTGTGCTATACTCTTAAAGTCACTACGGTGAAAATTGTACGTATACCGTTGCACTGCACACAGAATAAACAATCGCAATAAAAATCGCATCCAAAACTAAGATTTCATAGACACAGCGGTCAAACTCATAACAACAATAACGGTGCTTTGCGCCTGAGCATCTGTGTCTTCTTTATAAGATCCAGGATCCAAATACGTATTTGCTGGAAGCTTTGGATCGGTTACAGCGGCGAGCAGTCCGGATTATTAATAACCCGAAAGTCACTGAATCTAGCAGTCCTCTATCGTCTTTATCATGGAGAGTGTTCTGACGAGCTCTTCCAACCGATCCCATCCTCTCTGTTCCTCTATAGGACAACTGGTGTTGGCCTTGGAAGTCACCGTTTCAGAATGGTAGACATACGCTCGCAAACTAAACGGTTCGGCTTTTCCTTCCACTGCAGATCGGTTAAAGCCTGGAATTAATTACCAGCGCACGTGTTTCCCTCCCACTACGATCCCGGGTCATTTAAGCGGGGCGTGAAAAAGCATATCATTAGGCCGCCATAGCGTGGGTTGCCATATTATACCGTCGTCATTCACAGTGAGTATGGCGACCACCGCTCTTGGATTCTATTCATGCTTTCCATCAGGCAGAATAGTCACTTTGGTAGGTTGTAAATAAAAAAAAACAATGATTTATGAACAAAACGTTGGCTATGTTAAATTTATAATACGAGTACAGTCCAATACTGTATACATCTAACTTTTATAGTTTTTACCAAAATTTTAATATGTTGATATCTTTGGATTGACTGATTTGACCTTCGTCATATATGGGCTCAGAACCATTGCTAGAAAACCTGCTTTGAAATGACAAAAACGTATTCAAATCGGTCCATTCGTTTAGACACCACAGACAGACATAGCGGTCAAACTTATAACACTCCTTTTGCATCGGGGGTTAATAAAATAATATTCATTAAAAACCAAATTATTGTAAAAGTATCTCTCTCAGTAAAAATAAGAGAATCTAGGGAAATGGGGAATAAGTCAATACCGTTAAGCTATATTTGAATAAAATGTAAATGAGTATAAGCTATTTCTAACTCAATGAATTCGTGTAATAATAAAAAGTAGAATTTGCTTAGGAAATGAAAATTATTTATAATTTTCGTCATGCAAAGAAGCCATCGTCCTTGTGACGACTTCAATGTAGTTTTTGGTGTCGTGCTTTTTTATGGTACCGGCATCAAACGAGCAGATATATCGCTTGATGGTATGTGACTACCACTAAACAAACACACCTGCAAAATCATCATCATCATCAACAGCGTTTAACAGTTCACTGCCGGACACATGCCAAACACCTGCAACACTAGAGTTAGATATGCAATGGTCAGTCCTTAAGAGATCCAGCTAGAATAAAATGTGGTGCTGTTGTGTGTCCTTTATTCTCACTGATTGGGAGAAATGAAACCTTAACACTGGTTTCTGCAAGATCACGATATCATTTCTAATTAAGCTGGCCTATAATAGCTAAAGCATGAGTCTCCCACGGTGTACTAGTTATCGAAAGGTGAGTTTTAAGGTTGACATATCTTTAACTACTAAAATTAAAGATGTACTTGAATTGTTTCACGCGTTGTTGTTGTAATAAAATAACGAAACTAACTTTATCTGCATATTATGAATCCAACTTTTTTAGGAATATAGTTAATATCATAAAATCTTTTGACTATCAAATCTAGAATTAATATTATTTTTACATTACTGGTATGCAGAATGTTCTATTCGACTGTGTATACCGAATTCTGTTTTATATTTATGTTTAATATTAACATTTTTTTAAGCCTCGTAATAGAAACTCTGCTTAGTTCGGGCCTAGACTGTGAAGTGTAATATGTCTTAAGATAAGTGTTATTATTTTTGTTCGCTTATTTTAGTCCTTATCTATCACCATTATCTATAATTTAAATGATCGTATGTAAATTCTTACGATTTTATTTTCTTCAGCTAGGGTACTGATTTTGGAGTATGTGGGAATGAGTATGGATATGATTATTTATTCTCTTTATTACATATAAATACACATATTGATTACATTTTTAAATATATAAAAAATAATAAATACATATTTAAAAATATAAAAAATAGTAGACCACCGACATCGGGTACAGGGACCAAGACCGTATTGTGAGGAGGTTCCTGTCTCTGGAGCCCTACTCCAGAGACAGGAACCTCCTCACAATACGGGCCGTGTCAAGGAGGACTGCCTTCTGCATCAGACCCTTGATCCAACCTTCTAACGTGAGCCTCTTAAGGTGTTGGTCGAGGCTCTTGGCTATCAATCCGTGAACAGATATGATTATCGGAACAATGATCACAGAATCCACATTCCACATGTCGGCAATCTCGTGAGACAGATCCAAATACTTCAATTGTTTTTCTTTTTCAACTTTCACGAGATTCTCGTCATGAGAAACGGCGATATCGACAATCATTGCGCGGCGCTCTAATCGATTTATCACCACAATATCAGGCTTATTGGCAACAATAGTCCTATCTGTGATAATAGATCGATCCCAATATAACGTAGCACGACCGTTCTCGAGAACTGGGTCGGGCACATACCTGTAGTAGTATGATTATTTATATTATTATAAATATATTTAAACTTACTTGATGTACAGCTTTTGTGATTTCAAAATGAAGTCATTCCGTTCTTTTTTTATCATGTTTTCTTTCTTTAAATTTAGGAAGTAACACGTAAGTATTAATATTCACACAGAAAACAGTATCAGACAGCAATATTCATATTCAATGAGAAAGTAAATAAGAAAAGAATATTTTCAAATCTTATATCCGAAGTCAACCCCAATTTTGGGCTATGAAATTGTAGAGGTTCTCAAATATTGGCTAGTTCTCGAAAATCTATACCAGATGTTAAAAAAGTTTCAGTTAGATCTATAATGTTATTAAAACGTACGTACATAATTGTTAGGGTATAATGAGTGACCTTATTTATATGTACTTACGTTACGCTCTAATTTACTTTTTGTTTTGCATACAGTAATGTATATATTGTTAAATTGTACTTCGAATTTAGATTTTCACTATTTACTCGATAGATATCGTGTCATTATTCTTTTAAAGTTGGCCATTATTATTCTTATTAAAAACAACTTTTTTTTTCCAAAAACGGTACTGTACTTAAAAGCCTAAAGCAGTCAATAACAAAGCCGACCGTAAACTTTATTACTTAATTATTTGTCAGTATTTTGTTTTGTTGGGTGTATTTGTAATCCCTAAACAAACAACATAAATTTATTTAGTTAGTAATTAAATAAACATTATAAACCTTTTAAGAAATAACGAGAAGCCGAGAATCAAACCAAATGTGCAATTACAGAGGCCTGCAGTATACTGTGATAGGCTGATGATGATGATGATAAAATACCGGCCTGTATGATGAAACTTATCAGTGTTAAATTATAACGTAACATGTTTTTTTTGAGCTAACGAATTATCAAATTATTCTCCGATATTGTTCTATTATGATAAGACGACAGCGATTTCGAAACTGTTCTCACATAATACTTCTCGAGGGTTATGTAATTCCTGGTTTGTTCTTTTTATAGAAACATTGAAAAAAGTATTTAAAATGTAGTCTGATACCACAGTACAAAACTTTCTGATATTATCTTTTAAACTTCTCTTCATCATTACCGTATTATAACCAAAGGTGTTTATTCAAGAACATGTATTTTTATTCTGTGTTACTAAACAAGAAGATACTAGAGTCGTTATATTTAATTTTAATTTGATTATCAGGTAATAGATTACATTCGCGAAGATTCGCGAATGTTTTATGATCGGAATTACAAAGATGTTCGAATAGCGTTCAAATTAAGATAATGTATTTATTCGTGTTAGTTGTGTCATGACATTTCAATTTTTCTCCTTTGCCGCAGTATCTATGGGCTTGAAACCTTACTCTACGTACTCTTACATAGTCTTATCAAAATCTATTTATATGGGTAGTTCTATGATAAGAGATTACCAGCCCATAGGTAGTACAACAAAAGATAAAAGTTGAAAATATGTCATGAAACACGTAGGTATATTATTGTTTTTTTACAAGTTTATGTACTAGTTCACATAACGGCAGGTCACTTTGTACATATTTTATTACTTTTTATAAGGCCAGGAAAAAATGCAGAGGACAGGGTAGAAACATCAAGATCAGGGTAGAAACATGCAATAAAATAACGTATGAAAAAAATAAACTTTTGTTAAACATGAAACTTAACTTAGTCTGAATGTAATTTTTGGCAGACTATTGTATAAAGCACTTTTATTACGAGGACCTTTTATGTACAGCTTTTATCATGTTTACAACAAGTCTTTTGATGTTACTTCAAAAACTTATGAAATAAAAAATATCATCGTATATATAAAAACTAACAAACTATTTTGTATTAGTAATTAACTAACAGACTAGTACTTCAATAAAATAATCAGACTTTAGCATCAGGAGTTTTTTTTATATCTATGCTATACTTTTTATTAAATGAACATGGTTACAAGTACTAAAGTAAAATGAAGAAAATACGGAAACAAAAAGCTCAAATTTGTTTTTGTTATTATTTATATGTATTTTATATTGTTCTCTACCCTGATCTGTGCCAGAGTAGAGACTATAGTAGGCTTAATAACCAATTTCAGACAAATGAAATTTATTTGGCATTTAATTGAGGTGTCATGTATTAAACTACGTTAAATTGGTGTGATTCATTGTAAAAAAATACCACATATCACATAAAAAATCTGCTTATAAGAGATTGCTGCAAAAGTTATCGCTTTACGTAGTTACCCGTATACATGTACGCATATTATAAAATCACTGCTAGTGGATTTACAAAAAAAATTCTAATTTTTGTTTTTCGTATATTTACCTATGAGATATGCTTTTTAAATTATAATTAAACATTAGGATTAATTGCAATCTGATGCTTGCAGCACTTTTCATTTACAAAATATGGATTACGACACGAATAAAAAAATGAAAATTGTAAAAATCGTTTTTATATGTTATGAAGAAGACATCAAAAGCTGGCATAGATGATATATTGTACTTATCATCAAAATTATATTGTTTCAGTGGAACGAAATATAACTACTCGCATATAAATTATGTCTACTCTAATTGTGTTTGTCCGAATATATCATGTTCTATCTAGCTCTATATATCTGAATTAATTTATCTCAAATCACTAAAGCGTTGTATTTTTTAACGAATCTGAGATATAGACTGCAGCTCTTCCATTCCTCAATACACTGCTAATCTAATACAGATTAGCTATTTGCACAACGACTCTCAAGGGAATAAAAAAATGGAACCATTTGGTTTGTAAGAGAAATCGATTTATGAATATGTAAATTGCCACTGTTTAGGAAATTGTTTGTGTATTATTATTATTAATCTCTCAAATTTAGCTTTTAAATGTTAATTCTTAAGTCGTTGTCGGAACAAAAAAACACTAAGGTCAACAAATCTGTTTCAACGCAAATAAAGATTGAAACAGATTTAAGAATGTAAAATTTTAATTTCTAAAGGTTATCTTTGTTTTTGTGAAGATTATTTATTATTTTTCTGATAAATCTGGATATGACATTTAAAAAAAACATATTTCTGCTGTAAACCTCCTAAAATTAAAGGCGATTTAAAAATTGCTTCTTTACGTTATTTAACTAAATATTTTTTACAAGACTGTCTGAGTACCCTTACGTAATTTACATAACAAATGTATACAGAGATTCGTATCCATTTATCGAAAATGTGGTTTTAGTGAGTCCAATTTATAGAGGTCTTGTGGTGATATTTGTAAATTTGATTCAGTTGAATGACTCACTCAAGAAAATGACCATGTTACCATCTAGATTGTTATTTATGAGAATTAGAATTGGGCTCAGGTAAGAAGGTACATCTTACTTTCTTTGTTGTATTATAAAGCATAACCCGAGTCTTTTGTGATTTTCGTACCTGTTGACGAAGAGCCAATAGAAATTCAAGAAGACATTGTAAAAAGTATTCGAAAAAATTGTATTGGCAATGTATTGTCAAAATGTCATGACATTGTGAAATATCAAAAATTTAGCAAATATGAGTACGCGTTAAGTTGAATATTTTATTTCATCCTTTCGCTTTCAAATTCTTTAAATACTTGACTGTCTTCTTGGTCTAGCGATTAGCGTATGCGACTGTCGATCAAAAGATTTCAGGTTCGATTTTCCGGGCGGACCAAAAATTTTTTTTTCTTACTAGAAATTTTTAATAACAACCCGGAGTATGGACATTGGCGTTGTTTCACGCCCGTACCTCGGAGAGGACGTTAAGCCGTCAGTCCTGGTTATCATGAACATCTATGGCAATCGTGATTGAGAAGTCAGTGCTCTCAAATATACTGACAACTAGTTCAAACTTCGGATTCAGTTCGGTCTCAGGGTTGCAGCAGTCGGTCCTTGAAAAAACAGATATTCAGGTAAAACCTAGAGATATACCCGTATAAAGACCTAGGATGATGATGACATGAAGAAAAAAACAAAAAACGTTTCTAAATTTTATTTTCTTACTGAAAAGAGCTGTGAATTCGAATGCTCATATAATACTTGGCATTTAAATAAACTGTCAGTGTGATGACGGATTAAATATACGGAATGTCACCATACCTATACATCCTCTGGATGCCCCAAGAGCCGACTTAGGGACCAAAGATTGTGGGTCGGAAAGCATTGAAAAAGAAAAAAAAATTGAAAAAAACCCACTATCAATCAATCTGATCAGCGTGGTATAGTGGGCCAAAACTTCCTTTCTAAGGAGACCCGTATGTCTAGCAAAGGACTATTACTTTTTGATGTTGTCGATTAAGAAAATTACCTGTAAAATAGTGAATAAGCAAAAAAATACTGAAAATTATACTCAAAATATAATGATGGTTTCTGTTATTTTATTGTAGGCACAAATAGAGAATTGCATTTGAGAGTTTTGAAAAAAATAACAATACGCGTTATGTTACTTACTTCTTAATTTTAATAATGAATACACTTGCAGCTATCTCTTTAACTGTGACACATACCGAAAATATATATTATTTAGAAGCATATATTGACTATTTTTCAAGTTTTGCCTATGAAGAAGGAAATATCATCGTCATTTACTACAGATCTCTCCAGTGCATTTACAGTTATGAGTTAAAAAAATAGTTGAAAAGTGATTGAAACTTATTCAAATTCATAATCTTACTCAGTTTGATGAAAATTCTATCAAAGTGTAACATATATTAGAAATTCATTGTATAAGCAATTTTCTAGAATGAAGTTTTGTCGTTACATAGATTAAATTACCACATTACTTGCGTATGCTTTCATTGTTGGTATTATTACTAGAAGAACTTAGAGAGTTTTCAATATGAGTGGCTTTATATTTCAAACTTTCTAAGGTTTTTTGGATTAAAATCAACTATCTATAGATTGTTATAGTTATGACATATACTATCAATTTCATAATTTATTTAATACACACTATGAAAATTAGAGCTTCGATTGAATAACCCTTACTTTGAAAGCAGACGTGTGTTAAGTGCACATTCATTCGTATGTACATTCCTCTGTATTAATAAAAATGCAGTTCTGTAGGTGAATCGTCAGAACGTTGGACCGGTTATTGCGTTGAAATAACTTTGTTAAACTTTATTATTATAAGAGAATAACTTTACTTATTGACAAATTTTTGTTGAATTTATATGTTTAATAGAATTTAGGAAGTAAAGGTCAGCAGTAGCGCTATCGAACCAATTAAACCTTAAAAAAAATATTAAGCGAAAAAAAAATAACATATAACCTATAATAGTTAGGACCACATTGTATTCATTTTGTGATAAAATTTGTGTGTAGTGTACTCCTGTACTTAACACTATAGTGTACTCCTGTACTTACTTACTGTACACCATCTTAATGATTTAGTTCAGATAACAAATTCAAAGTGTCATCAGAGAGGAACTGCGTCAACGTAGCGAGTGGTTGTCGAGATGGGAACCATATTTATGAACGTTTTTTTGCTCGTTCGGGTCGACATGTGTGCGGAATGGAGGGATGCCACATAAAAAGCTAACATGTGGCATACTTCTTGCTCGCACCGCCACGACACATCCGGCCAAAATCCGCTAGCCCCTACTTATTAACTAATAGTTAAGGGTTATCTGTAAAAAATAACAGACTGAAAAAATGAAAAAAAGCAGATTGTTATTTGTTGTACTAATTAATAAAAAATGTAGTTTTAAGTCAAAAGGTACGGAAAACTCATAAACAATACACAAACAAAAAGGTGAATAATGGAATCTACTGAAGACAAGTTGACTGATAAATATTTATAATACTTCAAGCTTACCTAAAATTGTCCTTTTCTCGGATGAGGTTTATTACTCGTTTTAATTCATTCAAGTGAGGTGTTAATTTCAGATTTTATGAATTTCAGAATAAAACATTGAGAACTTATTTATTTAATATTTTTTTCACCTTACTTCCTCGGTAGGAACCAAACTTTAATAATAAATGTGTATTAAGTGCAAAAGTTTTAATGATTTATCATATTACTTAATGTTACGAGTTGTTATAGAAATTATTTTGTGTACAGCTTAAGTTTTTATGTATTTAAGGTTTGTAATAGCTGAACCTATTGCCGTCCACTGCTGAACCAAGGTCTCCCCCAAGGAACGCCAACGATCCCGGTCTTGGGCAATTTGCATCCATCCGCTGCCAGCCACCTTCTTCAAGTCGTCGGTTCATCGCGCCGCAGGGCGCCTTGCACTACTTTTGCCCAATCGTGGTATCCACTCTAGTACACTTCTGCTCCAGCGACCCTCGGTTCGTCTGGAGACATGGCCGGCCTACTTCCACTTCAGTATATTGATTCTCTGTACGATGTCAGTTACTCTAGTTCTCTGTCGAATAACCTCGTTACGAATTTTATCAGCCAGTGAAACACCCAGCATCGCACGCTCCATCGCACGCTGAGCTACTTTAAACTTAATTTTAACTTACTTTAAGGGGTTAAGGGTAGTCAGAATTTTCAATAAATCGTTTTTTTTTGTTTTGTATTTTCTTAAAGTATAATATTTTAAAATATTGTGTGAAAATTTGAAGTGAATCCGACAAATTCTTTTTGAGTTATTCAACAATTACTTTTGGTGGTCGAGGTAAGCTTACAGGAAAACTAATAGACAAATTAACTGTATACTATGGTTTATCAATACGCCGGCAGTATGAGTCTATTGACAATGTGAAATCTGCTATAATTGCAACCTTTTATTACTGTGGCTCGAGCGATGAAAAGCATCATAAAAAAATTTCTTTTTTTTTATGATACAACATACAAAAATACGTACAATCCTCAATTTTCACCCTTCTACGATCAACCCTTATTTTTAATAGCCATTTTAGTAATTTAATCATTTTTCATCCCGCTCAAATTACTTAGAAATAATTTATATGGCAAAGCAACGTTTGCCGGGTCAGCTAGTATAATATAACATTAGATCAGTGCACTTAATTTTGAATATTGAAATTTAGAATTTTATTTAAAAGTCTAATTTTAGACTGTATATTGCTAGACCTGATGCAATCTAAAATGTCATCTAAACAAGATTGCAGAATCTTGACGGTTGATCGGTTGAAATGATGACTATAGAAATAACGTTGTTCGTTCATTTGAGTTAATCTACGACGTAGAGAAATCATTCATGCATGTAGACTACAGCCGGGCAAGTAAGGTGATCCCAATTCGTAATGACTAACTGCTCAACCAGCCTGACTGGCAAGCAGTATTGCCAACATAACATTTTATCTTTTTTGGAAAATAAAAAGTGAACAAAATACAGACGGTCTACAATTGTATGAAATCAAATACATTTACCGTAAATACTTCTGATACTATCTGTAATATTTATTTTAAAAAATCTTGTGTTTAATATTCATTGGATCTCAGTAGGTAAATAAAATTTACATAACTTTTTTAACTCATATTTATTATGATACAATAATAACGATATATTTTTCAGTAAAACATTTATAATACCGAAGTACCTATAGAAACTTATAAACACCAACCTAAATCTCCATTTAACTTGTGCTGTTGGCAGCACTGTTTATACGTAGAGGCGATGTTACTTGCCAACATACACGTGCAAAAGAGAAAGAGTTACATTTTAAACAGAAGTGAAAGAGATAGCAAGGACCGGCTGAGCAGGTAAGCGACGCGGGCGCCGCCCTTCTTGCACTGATATCATAAAGCCAGATGCAACGACCGTCTGTTCAACATTCAGGTATACAACACGTTTATTATACTTATCTATCTATAGAAAACCTATTCAACTCTATGACACAGTGCTTAAGCTGTTTGTCCTTAAGTGTTTTGTCTTTGTTGGCGATTTTTTAATTATTTCAAAGTAACTAATAGGCGATTTGACAGTCAATTTATAATTAGACAAACTACTTACGTGTATATAATACATAGCCGTATTTATAGTCCTTACATATAAGAATTATTTATAACATAATATCTTAACAGTGGTAAACAAGGTATTTTATTACAAAAACCGTATTTACTGACTGCAATAGACGATTGACACAGACAGTCATCTCTCAGACAAAATCAGGCGCAATTTCCACTGTATCGAACAGGTACGGAATAATAATAATCTTGGTCGGTTGACTACCTTTGAACTAAACAAAGTAGTGTGAAATAGACAAAATCGCCACGGATTTGTTTTATTTTTGGACAACACATTTTTGGTGGACACCACTACTGTGTATGTTTCATGTATGTTTGTTGAGACAAGGAGGCAGGCAAACTTTTTCTATCGTATGAAAACTCCACCGGGTTATGGCGTCAATAGAACTCACAGGGTTAGTATGTCGAAATCAAAATGTCTAACCTATACATTAACTAATCGGTATAGCAATCTCGTATTTACTCAGGATTGTTTGCCGGTTGTGAACACAAAATATAACAAAAAAAAACTGCATAGTTTTTGATCAATTTGATTTCAAGTACGAGTACATACCTACTTCAGACAATATAGATATGTAGAACCTTCAGAAAACCCAAGTTTAATAACAAAAACAGTCCTTTCATTTTATTGTAAATAAAATTAAAATGTTTGATACTGTTACATACAGTTAATGTTCGTGTTCAAAACCAGAACCATTAAGATTGCCTTCGTTAATTGAATACATACTTTTTATACTGAAAGTGAAATCTGAAATTTTATTTTGAAATTTAAACGTTATATAACAGTTAATATTCTACTTAACTGAATTATATTAAAGTTTCATGAAACTCCCGGGGCCTAAGGAACGCGAGCAAAACGATCGCCACTACAGCGCTAAGGTACGAGTACATGACGGACCGGGGAGGTTCACCTCCCTTGTTTGTGGCCTTCGTACTATAGGTTTTAAACCGACTTAATATGATTGTTCATTAGAGTTTATTTTACATTTAGTATAAAGTGTGTGGTAATTCTAAAAATAAATTCAATATTCTACAGATTCCCCGATATTTTTAATTCGAATATAAACATGACCAATTTTAAATCTAATGATATTAGAACGGGCCGCATAAGCGTATCGATAAAACTTTTTACCTGTACTGTCAGCCATTCAACATAAATATATTGAATACTGAAATTGCAAGATCCCACAAATGATAAACGTATGATCATCACAAGAAAGTAAATGCATTTTTTTTTAATATTTTGACTAGTTTCAAAATTGTAAATAATGGAACATTTCCAATCTATACTAGAAATAATACTGATATCCAGTCTGATACCGGACAGAAAGCAAATTTTTTACCACTCATTAAATAGTTACCAAATACGGTAGGTAGGTATTAAGTGCCAAAAATAACTTTCATATTTTCATTGATAACAAAATTAACACTTATGTTTTAATACAAGTTGATTATAGTTTACAAAGTATACCAAACAGTGATTATTTATTTAATTGTATTGCGTTTATTTATTTAATAACTTGCTAAATAGATATATTTATTTAACAGTTTTATAATTTAGAATAGGGAACTGATTGTACACTCACCGGCACGGAAACTTGGCCAAGTACAAAACGTATGACAACTTCCTTTTTTTTTCACTTAGCTCTACAAATTTTGGCTAATTGTGATCGGAGTCTATCCAGTTACCGTTCCTGATCACTTCTTTTCACATTAAAAGGTTTTTCGGGTTCATAATGAAGTTTATGCAAAAAATCACGTTTTCACAAAATTTTACACTAGAGTTAAAAGCACTACGAATTTAAAATTGTTTGATTTTTTGTCGCTTTCTGTCCTTTTTAATAGCGTGTGTTGCCTCCTCTAGCCCTAATGACCGCCTGCATTCGGTCTGGCATGCTTTGGATGACGTTCTTGATGTTGACTTGTGATAAGTCGCGCCAGGCAGTAAGTGCAGCATCTCGAAGCTGGTTAAGGGTATGTGGTGGGTTCGATGATAACTTTATTGCTCGTTTCAGTTTTTCCCATACGTGTTCTATCGGATTTAAGTCCGGGCTGCGAGCTGGCCACTGCAATTTTTGAACACCAACCTCTTGAAGGTAATCATTCACGATGTGAGCGACATGTGGACGGGCATTATCATGCATTAAAATGAATTGGTCATAACCAATAAACCCTCCGAAGGGCATAACATGATCTTGAAGAATTTCTTCGACGTATCGAGTTGCATTTAAGGCGTTATTGACGATGACTAATTCCGTACGAGCATCAGAACTCACGCCACCCCATACCATTATAGAGCCTCCGCCAAAACTGACCGTCGGTGTGGTTGTCATCGCCAAATAGCGTTCCCCTTTCCTTCTCCAGACACGTTGTCGACCATCAGGTGCATTTAAAGCGATCCTGCACTCGTCTGTAAACAAAACCCTTGCCCATTGCTCAAAAGTCCAGTTAGCGTGTTCGCGGGCGAAGTGAAGTCGAGCTACTCTGTGCTGTGGGAGGAGCTGTGGACCACGGGCTGGTCTTCTTGCTCTCAAATTAACTTCCTCCATACGTCTTCTCACGGTACGCTCGCTAACATTCACACCTCTGGAGATTTGAAGCCGCTGACGGATCTCAACAGCGGTCAGGAAGCGATTTCTTAAAATCTCTAACACAATAAAGCGGTCTTCACGAGCTGATGTGCATCTTACACCGCCACTACCTGGTCTTCGGGTGTAGCGGCCAGTCTCTTGATACCGTTTTAGCGCATATTGCATCGAAGAACGCGGCACGTTTAGGACAATAGCCACTTCACGATGGGTCAAACCTTGTTCGACTAATGCCACTGCCTGTGCTATCTGACTTGATGACAAAAGCATTTCTATAGATCCTAAGGGGCCTTTAGGTGTTTATTAACCACAATAACAACAAAAGTCTTTGTCAAATTAAAACTTAAAATTTTTAGAGCACAATTGAAAACTTCGACTTCGTCGCATTAATGACACGATTTAACTAAACTTTAAAACGCAGACCAAAATGCGTTTCAAATTAGTGAATTACCCTCTTGAGATGAACATAAACATTTTTTCTAAGCACTTACATGATAAGAACAAAGTTAGACACCCTTCAAAAAGTGTTATCGCATGTTATGAGTTTGGCCAAGATTCCGTGCCGGTGAGTGTATTTAGAAAGATCGGCATCAAGCCCGAACATACATCCATGTTATCTCTATCAATTCAATTCGTTTTCGAGAACCGCTATTTAAACTGTTTAATGACTGAAACTCGTAAATAACTACCTCGGTGGCGCAGCGGTAGGGAATGTGACTGCTGTCCTTGAGGTCTCCGGTTCGATGCCCGGGTCGGACCAGATGTTTGTATGATCTGCAAATTTTTGTTTCGAAGTTTGGGTGTTTTCTAAGTATGATTTGTATGTATTTACAAAAAAAGAAGTGTGTAAGCATTCTACCAGTCAATCTAGTTATCAGAGCACAAGCTCTGCTTAGTTTGAAACTAGATGATGTTGTGTGTCAAATGTCCGAAATATTTATTTATTTATTTAATAATGTTCATATTTATTTATTTAAAATGTTCACTAATTGACAAGTTCCCTCGTAAGTGGTTTTATTTCACTTCAGATAATAAATAATTTACACAGTTTCTTACTAACTAAACTAACTAATATTTGTTGTCTGCACGGACATCAAACTTCCAACGTTTGGAGCGGGATAGTAGCAATGAGACCACTGTAATCATTGCGCACCAGTATGAGTCAAAATTGATTGAATATTGAAAGACATACATTATTTCAATTTCAAGTTAAAATTGTTATGTGATAATTGACAGCAAAAGTGGTTAATAATTATACCTTTACGACTTAAATATTTGGTAAAATAATTCTACTTGCCGGAACAGTGTCATTTATCTGTTTGTTAACAGTAGAAATATGTTTTTTTTTGGTCAATTATACATCACACATAATTAAACAAATATCACACAACCTCTGAAATTCACTGTATTTTATTTCACAGAAGTTGAATTGCGTTTGTATCCATTACGATATTGCAAATCAGAGCGTTTTAAAGACCAAGTTCTCTCACTATTTTATAAAACAGAAATAAAACTTAAGATTTGATTCACTACACATTGTCTTGAGAACTTGGTTTTGAGAAACGCATAGAGGTATGTATATCTGCAGTCCCTCAAAAATACGGCCATTTAATAATTGATAGATTAGTTAAAACATAGACTCTATTGCACAGTGATCTGGAATCATGAATTAGAGTATAAGTAGATCTGAATGCATTACTTTATTGTTTGATTACATAAAAAAAATATTTATGGATTAATTTCAAAGTTCTTTAACTTAATGTCCTATATCCCTTTGATGGGTCAGAGGGTTAAGTTCACCATACATAAAAATGGCCAAAAACAATCTGCAACCTATTGCCGCGATGAATAGAGTACCTTTATACAAGTTTAATTACCTACTTTAGCTGCAGTCCCTTTTTATATTATTTTAACTAATTTGTCGGACCCCGCGTTAAGATTTCGTTATTATTACTTTTATAGTGTGGTTATATAGTACCTATGGACAATATATATAGTAAATGATAGTTTTGCAACACTTATAAAGCCAAACAGACTAACAAGGGCCGATCCTTACGTTAGGACTAAAACGTATTGTACCTAGGTGACAGATTTTTAACAACAATGATGGCAAACAAAAAAAAAGTTATTTTCCCTGGCCATGCGAGAATAGCTTGTACGCGTGAGTTCCATTCAAATAGAGCGGCTATAAGAGCCTCTGTCGTTGGTACTTACACAATGGCTCAAATACGTAATACGTTCTCCGTTTCTTCAGTTCTTGGCAGTTTAGCTAACGGACGCTTTACACATAACACGCAAGTGTTTCATCAGTTAGCTAACAATCTTATATCTAATCGTATATTTTCTATTCGTGCGTGAAAAGAAACTTTATTGTTAAGAAATTTAATGCAAAATTATATAGAAGAACTATGTTTTTAAAAATAAATAATTTACTTCAAGGGCACCACGCTGCTTTAAAGATAGGGATTTGTCGTGACGTGCATCTGCCGTAGCTGACGAAATCACTATTGGTATAGTGTTATATTTCCTACAGTTAAGTCAGCTCGAAGGCCCGCACCTGGTTCAATCAGGAGTGCATCCATGCCGTTGCACACGAGTAAGCGGAATACCGTGAATGGGCCAGGGCCACCCTGACGTTGATAGCCTAAATTCTCGCTGCCACCGTTGAAATATCCCGACGAATCACTCGCCCATCAACCTCAAGTGAAAGCGAAACTGTTTGTTGATCTTTTTGCGGTTAACTGTCGAATCCAGAATCGTGGCATGCACCCGCCACCCATTCCGACCTGTGACTGCAATACGGAATATTCGTATCCGGCAACGTGATGTCCGAGCGCAACTGTGGTCACTCGATGTCGGGCAAAACAATGCACCGGACGGTATTAAAGTGATGTTTCTTAAGAACTGCGGACTGGAGTTGTCTTCTGGCTGTCCTACTGTCCTACCTGTCATATTCTTCAAGAATTGTTTCAGAGACCTGGAGAGAGGTATATGTTCAATCCATCCCCAAAAAAGGCAACCGATCAATTGATAGTCCTTGGCAATATACATTGCCATGCAAACGATAACACAGTTCAAAGACAATATTTTAAATACCCTAAGGCCAAGTTAGCAGACGTTGAGCAAACGCGACAGGAAATTGTTAGGATCATGAGGATCTGGTTGAGTTCAACACCAAAAAAACACTTCTCCCAAAAAAAAATCTACATGTATTCTTCTCCTTACTTTTCAAAACATTTAACTGCCAATGCAGGTTAAGTTCAGTACCCTGGATATAGATATTTGCCGGGATGTTAACACGAGATTATATTGAAAGCGTCACTAAGGCGGCCTCGCGCAAACTGGGTGAGACGATACTTTTCGCCTTAGCATCTATGTTTTCTTTATAAGACCCATGTTCGCTCCTGTGTGGAGTACTGTTCTTATCTTTGAATGGATCCGTGCAGTATATGTTGGACGTTCTAGATTGATTGTAGAGGCGAGCAGTCCGCATTATCAACAGTCCCGAAGTCACTGAATCCCTGCAGTGCCTGCAGTATTGAAGAGATGTCGCCTTTACGGCAATCCTCTATCATCTTTATCTATTGTATCTATATTGAATTCTATTCATGCTTTTTATCAGACAGAGTAGAGTTACTTTATAAGGTCAAATATAAAAAAAAGGATTTTATCTAAAAAAAGCTAAGAAAAAGTGTTTCAAATACAGTCTTGTAGTATCGTATCAGTATCGAATAGTACTTCTTACAACTCATACTTGGCTCGACACTTACAACCGTAGTTCTTCTCTAAGTGTTTCTTAATTGTGTTCAAGTTTGGCTCTCAAATAATTCCCGAAAACGACATTCCATAACTTTCTAGCTAAAATAAAGTCAAAGTTATTCCACTTAACAAATTTTGTAGATAGCTTCACCAATGTCTTTAAATAAATATGGGACTCGCACAATTTAATAATATTTTCTTAGCAATTGAATTCAGTATTTGAAAATGAAACAGTTTTTGAACACATTTAATATGCACATTCTTCACATTGTATTACTTTATTTTAAAATAAACAAAGTTAATTTTTTTAATTTAAAATTAACTAGAAATTTTGTAAAGGAACATTGTCGATTCGGTTTAAACTCACTTTCAACATTGCGGTAAGTATCCCGTTTATCTGAATTTATTAGGTTTTAATGTTACTATGTAGCAGTACGACTTATCTATGAGTACAATTGTCGAAGATACTTTCATATTTTAATTTTGTTTAAACGTATTAGATAGATAAAACATCTATTTACTGATATTCAAAAAAGTAAAGACATTTTTACAAATTTCAAGATTATTTGTACACTTATTACAGAACGCGATTTTGTGTTCCTAACAGTTGATCGCAAGGCAACCAAGCAATATCAAAGCAAACACCATGAGTAAAAAAACATTTAAGTTAATAATAAGTATATGTATTTTCTAGTGATGTTTAAGCGTAGATATATTTTCCAATTCTTAAGTTAGAAACTTTAACCCCGATTAACAATGTGTTGCAATGAAATTCTAGATTAACCTGTAGTCTTACGCACGTTGACCTTATTCCGTTATAAGAAGAGCAAAGTAATGAGAAAATATTGTGCGAATGAGATAGTGGGAACGAAGAGATAAGATTCATACGCCTATTGTATTAGAACAGTGATGTGTAAAACTAACCACAGTGCTATTGTTTTGCACACGACGAACAGTACCCACAAACACGGGTGCACCTACTTACTTGTACTTAAACAAGTAGTGTCAATGCAGTTCAAGCAAGTCGAGTAAAATAATATGGATGGCACGTATTTTTTCAATACAATAAGATTAATTTTATAAAAATAGTTAGATTGCTTAACATTGAAGATTTTTGAAATAAACTATGCCAGTTAACACAAGATTAAACATAAGTTTAATATAAAAGAAGAATAAGGGCCATACTCTCAATGAATATTTTATTTTTGCAAAGCAAGATTTTTCAACAAATCATGGTGTCACATATTCACATATCAATCAATCACATATTTCAGAAACACAACGGCGGAGACTTCAATTTATGTGTATTGAGTTTACTCTTAGTTGCATTATATGGATAAATGTAAAACAGCATACAAATATGACAACAGAGTAGAGTAGAGTCACTTTGATAGGCGCAGAATAAAAAAAAAAGCAAATGTAAAATCGTTCAACTCAAATTAAGGTGTAATGCTAACAGATGGTTGTGAGATCATATAGACTACAAACTAAAACTTACTATTAACATATCGACCGATAACAGTCCTTATATAACACTTTTACCGACTAAAACTCCACCAGACTTTGTTCATTCATATTACATTTTCAGTTTAAGAATTTTAGAGTACTATTCAGTATCGTGCACATGACATATATCCTATAAGGTTTGTATAAAGTTTTCCTTCTTAGTATACTAAGCCGTATGGCCAGCGTTGTGGATTACCACACTATGAAGGGGATTGTGTCGAGCAAAACTGGTGATGATGATAACTCGTAGATACTATTGAAAGCACGACGTCAAACGTTGAGAAGAACCGTGTTTAAGAACGCAAAATTAAAAGTTTTGAATGTAAAAACTATAGTAAAAGTGGAAGTTCTGAGATCACAATGATTGTTCTGGAATCAGCATTTACCAGCTATTGTAGAAATCTTAGATAATAGTTGAGGTTGCACTATTGATTTCAATTCCTAATTTTTAATAGAAATATACTTTAGGTAGCATCAAGCTTACAATTGAGCATTATATATTTTCCATTCATAAAACTGTCTGTTAAGTATACTAGTTTGCATGGAGTAATTATAGCAGTACGATTCGTACCTCGTATTCTTTAGCTAATTAATTGGAATATATTCATGTTTTTACTATGGTGAATATAACACTTCTTTTTATCAGCCGTGACAAATAATACGTTTTGAAAATAAACAAAGAAGTAGCAGGTTTAACAATTTCGATTGCGTTTTTTTCATAAAATATGTTGTGTATTTTTTTATAAACTTAATTCAGCCCCGTTCTACCAAATCTCACTTTATTCAGCTAATGTTTCTATTTAAGACGTTTTGACTTAAATTTTACACACAAAATAAGTTACATCTAATATAGATGTGCTGTACCTACACATTTTAAGTTATGTTTTTGAACCACATTATCAAAAGAAAACGAGTGTACTGAAAGTAGCCAAATGAATATATAAATTCCATACCAATTGGTTTGATTCAAGCATTAAAGATCTGAGTCAACAATTTAAATTCTTCCAATTTCAGGAAAAATGTTAAATAAATTAAGCAAGCAAGAAATCTCGAATTGTAGAAATTGTTAGTTTAAGATTATTTATGGAGAATATTTGTTAATCAACAGGTAACAAAATGCCTAAGTAATCGATTTTATAATAGTTGTTATTCCATGACTTGGAACGGTTATAAAATAAGTTATCGTGCGTCATGCAATGCCAACATAACTCAGTTTAAATGAATTCACCGCATAAGTCATCAAACATTGCCATTTAGTTCCATTTAGTTCCAATAAACCTTTCTTCAAACATTTCATTATAAACATGAGGACTGCCGACAGGAATGAAAACTTAAAACTATTTTAGAAATGAAATGACTTCCTTTTTGGAAATCGATTGAAAAATAGTCCCTGTACAGAGCATATTTACATAAAGTAGATAATGTTAATTTCACATAAGCATGCACAACAATAGCTACCAGCCCGCTACAAAGCTTTTGATCCCTCCGAGACTGTAACGCCCCACGTCGTATACATTGCCCTGCAAGCACGTGCGCCTCAACCAAGCCTCCATATAGAGAGCATCACAAATAACTTGTTTATTTGTTTAATACACGCTGTTTACAATACATATAGCTCATAGAAAGCGTTTGGTGGCGATGATGCCAGTTCCACGATTATTGTTCATCCAAAAAGTGCTCGTTGTTGTCACTTCAAAAATCTAAATTAATACAGTTTAAAAAACTTAAGAACACTATTATATCATAGTGTTTTTTAGTTTTTACGTGCAAGTCGCACAAAAATTTAAAAAATAATTTAGAGTTTACACTATATTCAAATACAGTCTATCAATTCTCTCTTTTACTGTTTGTAAAATATTTCTAGACTAAAGAACCTCTAAGAAACTGTTTTCGGGGAGAGTAAAGTAAGTCAAAGGTACAATTCTAAAAATGTAGGCATTGTAATTTATTATATTTTGCTATCAGTATTTATTATACCGTCCTCTTTGTGGTCCATGTTTAACAATGGTATGGATTCTGCCAGTTGAGACAGCACAAGTCTGTAAATGCTAACAAACTCACCCTTTTTATTTAAAATATTACTGATGACACCAAATAAAATACTTAATTCTGAATATAATAAAGATATATATATATTTGTCTTTGTTTATATTTGTGTTTGACTATCCCCCTACCTTTAAACCAAAAGTATTATACCTACATAGTTTCATTTATTTCTTTTTTTATTTATTTATTATTTATTTATTTATTTCAGAACTTAGAAAATAACAATATTTCGGTCACTTTAATCCCTTAAACGTACGTACAATTAATGTATGTCTTATTCAAAACCTGAAATATCAATAAACTGGCATTTTCATTGGCACCATCAATTGATATCACTTTGATTATTGTAAACAAACAAAAACTCTACAGCCTCGTTTATTAACCTTTGAAAGCAAAGTAGTCACGACAACGAAGTGTTTAAAGTGTATCTTTACATGGTTTATAATGAAGTCGCTTTTTGTTCTTGTACGCTTAGATCTTCCAAAGCATCAAAATGCGGGTTTCACCATCATTTAGGTTTTATTTTAAAAAAATACACCTACGTTATTTTAATAAAACATATAACAAAATAATACTTCGTAAAAATATAGAATTCTGAAACGCTTTAATTGCTAACACTGACTTAAATAGATGGATGGGTACATCAAGATGATGTACTACGGAATTGTTTATTTTAAAAAAATCTACAAAAAGTTCGTGACGGTATATATATATATATATATATATTCGTATATCCTACGGATAATCATCCGTGTACCGTATACACCATTACTGTGGGTTCACGGTAACCATTTTTGTTTTAAGATTTAATTTCTTTGTGATATGATTATACTTTAAAAGTACTTTAACCGATATAATACTAATCTTTATCTTATAAAATAAGCAAGCATATCATTAAATAAAGATATCGGACAATTAAAATGCATCGGCAGAGTGCCCAACGTCGATTGAATCCATGTGAAACCGGGGCGTAAATATTAAAACACGCCAAAAGCTTGTTTCACACTCACAATCAATTTTTAGTTTCAATTGATAGTTTTTGTGAAATTATTACATCTAATATCATATCCAAATGAAACTTAGATATGTAAGCATCATTACTGATAAAAATTTCTTTGTTTATCGTACCATCAAAACTAAAGCTGAATTATTTTGAGCAAATTAGTTAAAATTTTCGAAACCTTAAGAGATATCAATATAATGAACTGTTATCTAAGCATTAGCTGTTATTTAATGCAAAATAGTAATGATTACTGCGGATCTTTAATTTTAGAAACCTAATTCGACGTTTTACATACCATGCATAGTGTACGGAAAAGAATTAGGTAAGCTCAAAGTATGAAACACTGAAACCTGTCAAAAACATTTGCAACCTTTTTGTTGTTAATTATTACACCTTATACCTTCCCCGAATTAACTCAACAGAGGATTGTGAAGTACGAACTAGGTACCTATGCCTACTTAATTAAACGGGCTTTTAAGACATATTGTTATTGATCACTGCAAGCAATAGCATGTGGAATTGACTGCGGGTTTAGCAAAAAGCTCAACAAACACGATAGGCAATACTCGTCACAACTAATACTGTTCATTAGCGTTTCATTTGTAATAGTCAACTCAAAGTTTATACTTTAATTTTCACAATATACAATTGATTGAGTTAACAAAATCTAATTAAAAATTCAACATTTTGATTGAAAAAAGCAAGATTTAAAACTAAGCTGTGTTAGCCTGTAGGCCAGATAAACTTGGAAGAGAGAAGTAGTTTCAGGGCATAATAAGTAGACCAAAAACGGATTTTACAACAGGACCAGCTAGTCCTAAAAGTTTTCGCCATTTTAGATAAAGCTCGATTTTTTGGTAGGTAGCATAAGTTAACTAAAAATGGACATGAAAATACTGGGTTTTTTTATTTAATTTATTTATGCTAGTACAGAATATAAAATAAATTAACAGAGTTTTATGAATTTGTAGGATTCAATTTTAAGCTTTACAATCACCATTTATTTTTTACTATTTACGGTTAAAAGAAAATAATTTACAACAAAGCTAACATAAAAATCTTTATTATCCAATTTGTTTTACCTGCTTTTTTATACAAAAATGTGTGAAAGATAAACCATTTGGTTCTATTCATAAACAGATATATCGTTTTTGTCTAGCGCTATATTGTATCACAAAAAAATCTTTTAGACGAGGGTGGAACTGTAACTTAAAGACAAGAAAGTTATAGACAAAAATAGTACATAATATAATATACTTCTGCAGAATTGAGTTTCAAAATATTAAAGACGTAGGACATATAGATATTGGAGTCACATGTGGATTTGTAATTTTTAGGTAAACATAAAACGATTAAGAACGAACGCAGATCAAATGAGAAATGAGAATTGCGCACATCGTGACAATTCTGTAGTAAAAGTTATATCTATACTGAGTAGTAATCTCTGTTCTGAGATTAGTAGAATGATCTTAATTTTAAACTGATTTTCAACGTTTTCAACGTTTATAAAAAATGATAATTAATTTGTTCTCATCGTTATCTTGAACTACCCCACAGTATATAAGATAAATCACAAGAAAAACGGAAGACAAAAAAATATAAATTTACCTTACCTTAAAAGGATTACAACCACCTTTTATCGTTTTTATTCTCAAAAATATCATACGAGTATATTCCTTAAAAATGCTAAAGAACATTGTCCAAATATATTTTGGCGTTTATGTCTTTTGAAAATAGGGATTCAGTGACGTTTTTTTTTAGCAAACACAACTAACCCTTGTGAGCCCAGTGTATCTCCATCTTCACCGAAGACCAAACTAACAATGGTAATATTTATTGGATAAAGGATGGGGTTAAATTAGGTTTACGAAACTTGTCGTCTATAATTTCAATTTCATAGGAAACTTTGAAGCATATTGGTTTCTGATTCAGCGGTTGGAAGGATTAATTATAGATCCAGATCGACGATCAAAATCATAAAAAGTTAGGTTTTGTCCGGTCTACTGTTTTTGTCGAATTTTCCTACGTTAGATCTCACAACATGAATACTATTGCCTAAGATCAATGAAAGGTAACATCGAATATTTCTATACAATACGACATTTTGATGGAATCGCATAATATCCTCTTTATAAATAACAAATTCGTACAAAAATTCGCAATTCTTAATAGCTCACATGGTAATGATAACCATCATTCTTGGACCTATAAAGAATTAAAAGATTAAACGTGTTTATTTAATGAGGTACAAGTGTACAAGTTGTGACAAATCATAAAATACTAGTATATATTACAATTACATGAAAATTAAAAGTAATTTCTTAACGGTAAAAATATTTTTAATAGGTAACACAACGGTTACCCTTAGCTTCTGTCAAACTTCAGTAATTATGTTAATAACTTACAGAAGACCACAGCCAAATAGTACTGCGTTTTCGGCAGTGCTGTGTTCCTGTGGTGGGTAAGGTATCCAGAGCTCTAGAGGATTCGCTGTTTTGACAACGGGGGACCAGTGGTGCTTATAATACTGCTACTGACTCGCGTGGGCGCGGCGGTCAGGAAGACCCGCTGAAACGGTTGTTGGCTGGTCGCCCTCAGGATAGATGGGTTCCCGAACCCAGGGATCAACTACAACCTCCACCCTGGGAGGCCGAACCGCCAGCCTGCGAAAAATCCCTGCAGTAGTAGTCGTGCCGGAGGAGGAGACCGGAGTGGAACCCGACTGCTGCTGCAGGGGTGGAGCGGGGACCCTTTCGTACGCCGCGCCGACAAATCACATTACCCGCATCGGCCATGAGCGGATTGGCACCACCCCATTGACCCCTTAGCTGTCAACACAGTGAATCCTTACAAACCAATTGAACCCCCCAAAAAAAAATGACGAAGAAAAATAATAAAAGAGTATCTACAGCTGCATCCTCTTCCACGTATATGGACTTCTGCAACATTAGGGGACTTCACTCCAACCTGCACGCAGTCCACCTTCACCTCCAGGTGAAGGTGGACTGCGTGCAGATTGCAATCTCCAGATTGCGCAGCCGACCCTCTTATTTCTTACGGTGTCGCAGATATCCTGCCCGGCTGATACATCATACCTACACTACTCCGCCAACAAACTCGAACAAAAATTCCTGAGACGTGCCGGTGTATGCATGTACATCCGGGAGGATATCTGCTGTCGCCGTCCCCATTTTTATGAAGACAGGGACCTGTCAGTAATGTGAGTGCGCGTAGACTACGGAGGTCAGACTCGAGTCTATGCGTGCCTATACAGGTCTCATAGCGGTGACAGGGAGACTAGAGCACTCTTTGAGCACCGGAAAAAAGCGACCGTGGTTTAACCGGCTCTGCAGGGAAGCCAGGCTAGTCAAGCAGATGGCGCGCCTACAGGGTTTGGACCACGGCCCGTGCTAATAAGGATCCGAACATCTCTGATGTGAGACGCAAACTAAATGCTGCCTCAAGGTCCAGCAAAAAGACAATTGCCAGAGCCGAATTCGATTTTATCGGCAGGATTGGTGAGCGACTTACAGGCTACCCCTCTGGGAGCCGTGCCTTTTGGTCTCTTGCTAAGGCTGCCGAGGGAAATTTTTGCCAGTCGTCTTTACCACCATTGCGAAATGCCGATGGTAACTTGGCCCACAGTGCTAAAGAGAAAGCCGACCTACTTGGGCAACTCTTTGCCTCGAACTCGACCATGAACGAGGATGGAAGTGCGGTACCGCCTACTAACCCACCGTGCCAACACTCTTTGCCGGAAATACACATTTCGCAAAGAGAAGTGCGGCGGGAACTAAACTGTCTAGACGTTCATAAGTCGAGTGGGCCAGACGGCATACCTGCAGTGGTGCTCAAACAGTGTGCTCCTGAGTTGTGCCCTGTACTAACGCGACTTTTCGCGCTTTCCTACCGCAAAAGGCAAGTGCCGTCTTCGTGGAAGACTGCCCATGTGCATCCAGTGCCAAAAAATGGTGATAAATCGGACCCATCGAATTACAGACCTATAGCTATAACCTCCCTTCTCTCTAAGGTGATGGAGCGTGTAATCAACACACGGCTCCTCAGTTACCTAGAGGAGCACGATTTGATCAGCGACCGCCAGTACGGTTTTCGCCGTGGTCGCTCGACTGGTGATCTTCTAGTGTATCTCACTCACCGGTGGGCTTCAGCCATTGAGAGTCAAGGTGAGTCTTTGGCAGTTAGCCTGGATATAGCAAAGGCGTTCGATCGGGTCTGGCACAGGTGTCTTCTGTCGAAGTTACCATCCTACGGCCTGCTCGAGGGTTTGTGCAAGTGGGTGGCTAGCTTTTTGTCCTTTTTGTCAAGCTGGCATCAAAAAAGCTTGGTGTTCTGAATAGAGCGAAGCGATACTTCACACCGGCACAAAGGCTACTACTTTACAAAGCACAAGTTCGACCTCACATGGAGTATTGCTGTCATCTCTGGGCGGGAGCACCGAAGTACCAGCTTGGGCCTTTCGATTCAGTTCAGAGACGTGCTGTGAGAATAGTCGACGATCCTGATCTCACAGACGGTATCGAGCTACTAAGTCTTAGGAGAGACTTTGCTTCCTTGTGTGTGCTCTACCGTCTCTACAATGGGCTGTGTTCTGAAGAATTGTTTGATATGATACCCACAGTCACTTTCTATCATCACACCGCTCGCCATCGTCAGGGAGCTAGGTTTTTGAAGGGTTGGCAATGCACACGTGATGCTCCTGGTGCCGCAGGCGTCCTTAGGCTGCGGTAACCGCTTACCATCAGGCGGGCCGTATACTTGTTTGCCACCATCGTGGTATAAAAAAAAATATAAGTTACAAAAATTTATCAAGACCAGAGTCCATTTAGTCATATCCAAGACCAAGTCCAAGTCTATCTAGTCATCGCAAATGCACAAACAGTTCATAGGATCGTTGCGTTGATTAGCCAAAAAATCTACCGTAATAAACGAGTCCTAATTTACACATGGAATACTCTAACCACGTAGCGAAATTAAAATGTACCTGTTTATTGTTTAAGCATTAGTAATTTTGTTTATAAAATGTACTGTGATTAGAGCTTGTACCTGATGTAGCTTATAATTTATACATCGTTTATATTAGACAGCAGCTTACTTCCTATTTTGTGTCGTTACTGAATCAGATCTCTGGTAAAGAATTTTTAAGATAAGAATTAATTAGTACAGTTTTCAGTATACACTTTCTATAATATTAAGTCAAAGAACACGATGAGATTGTCGTTTAAAATATATATGGACAGTTTTTTTAATGAGCTGTTAATCAAATGAAGATCTCAATCTTCAATAAGAAAGGTGATAATGGTGTTTTTACTTTGGGTGGGCATTCTGTAACCCACCATTCGAATGTCCGTTAGAAAAACAAACGTTAACTATATTTATAAGAAGAAAGTAAGTTTTACAAATGCGACACTAGACTACAAAGACACAACAAGCTGCTATTTACCTATGAATACGGTCAACTAAGCTTCGCGAAGAGAAAGGCAGCGTTGAGAGTTGCATTTTTATTCATCATTGGATGCCTAATTACAATTAGATAGAAAATTTCTCGTATGTCGTGTAGTCACTTAAGGAATTTTACAAGGTAATTAATTAAAATTATAATAATCTTTTAAAATTATCGTTTCCTTAACATAGCAATGAAATGATTCATCGATAAATTGGCAGTATGATTCGTAATGTGAATTATAAACAAAATTGAGCAGGTAGTGGCCTGCTCAATTTTGCATACTTATGTAAAGTAGGACTATTAGTAAACCTCATCTGCCTAAACTGATAAGTATTACGAAGACTTGTACAACAGAAAAACTTTTTTTTATTCTAACATGGAAAAATTCGCAAAATAGCACTTACCCATTTTAAATTATAATTTGTTTCTTATGTAAAAAAAATATTTATTTTATATTCTGAAGTTAATCTATATCGAAAATAAATCTTTACGATGAAAGTACTACTATTTGATTAATTATTCATATCTATTTTTCTCTCTATTTTAAGTATTTTTTTTAGATATAGCTTTACTACTCAGTCAGAACCACAATATGGGTCTACATCTACGAGTATATAACATTACTCTGATGTAGGTACATCATAGTACTATAAATAATAGATGTATAAATCCATGAAAATACTATTTTAAAAAAGGTACTGATTTCGAGGTGAGTTACTAAACGTTTCATGCATGTGTTTTTATATTATACAGATTAGTTTTTTTTAAGAAATGCCAATAAAGTCGTGACAAGCATGCCGAACTTAACAAACGTCATTAATGTAATAAACGCATTTTTAATTTAAATCTTTTATTTCAGCTGTAAATTTTGTGTGTAAGTTGTTTATAAAAAAATTGCGATTACTTTCTAGACCACGATGGTTCCACCCGCGCCTATATCGGTTATTGCTATAAATAAATAGTAGCGTATGTCCTTCCTCGAGAATCAAAGTATCTCCATGCCAAATGTCATTGAAATAGCAATCCATGCCAAATAGCATTGGTATAGCAATTTAGTCGTGAAATTGTAACAGAGTTCCTTTCGCATCCATACTGATATGGTACGGCAGCTAGCAACGTTTGAAAAGTAAGAATTTTAGGTCAGCTGATTTTGTGATATGTCGTCCTTCTAGCACTTTCGGTTAGAGTCTGGGCTATCTGGCTGGCGGTAGCGGTTGTGTTCATTAGTGCGCATCCTACCTGTCCAGGTAATAATCCTGGATTTTAAAAACATTTTAGAAGGTGTAATTTTTTGTTTTTAAATAAGTCTACCTGATATACTTTTTTTATTGCCAGACATTTTTGACATTGCTAACTATGTGCCATACGTGATTTTTTTTATTTTTTTATAAAAATTTCAAAGTATTTTATAATGTCTGTAATTTTAATATTATGTTGTTTAAGTATAAGAAAACTTAAAATAAATTTGCCAGACATTAATTCAATTGTTAAGTCTTGAATTAAAACTAAAAAGTCATGAAGTATTGCAGTATGATGCTAGTAGTCCGAGAGAGACAGCTGAAGGCGCGAGAGAGATAGACAACGACAGTGGCGCGACAGGCAAGTTTGCAAGATGGCGTCAGTCTAATGTCACATGTTTGTTTTTGTTTTCATTTTAGTGTTTATTTTTTAATTTGGTTACAATGGCCAGTGATAAAATAAAATGTTTTTTGTAAAGGACATAACGATAACATAATACTTTTCATATAAAAGGCTGAAACAATTTGAAAAACTTAATATTAATTATTTATAATTTACATTTAGTAATCAGAACAATTTAATAAAAAGTGTTGTTTTTTAAATTTTAATCTAATTTTATATTCCTTTTTATACTTAATTTTTTTTGAAACTTGCTCTGACTAGAATGATTATTATTATTATTTTCTTTATTTAATTATATACACATATTTATTTCATTTTTAAATATATAAAAAATTAAAAATACACATTTAAAAATATAACAAATAGTAGTAGACCACCGAAATCGGGTACAGGGACCAAGACACCGGTGGTTAGGGCTCCAAAGACAGGAACCTCCTCACAATATGGGCCGTGTCAAGGAGGACTGCCTTCTGCATCAGACCCTTGATCCAATCTTCTAACGTGAGCCTCTTAAGGTGTTGGTCGAGGCTCTTCGCTGTCAATCCATGAACAGATATGATTATCGGAACAATAATCACCGAATCCACATTCCACACGTCGGCAATCTCGTGAGACAGATCCAAATACTTCAATTGTTTTTCTTTTTCAACTTTCACGAGATTCTCGTCATGAGGAACGGCGATATCGACAATCATTGTGCGGCGCTCTAATCGATCTATCACCACAGTATCAGGCTTATTGGCAACAATAGTCCTATCTGTGATAATAGATCGATCCCAATATAACGTAGCACGACCGTTCTCGAGAACTGGGTCGGGCACATAACTGTAGTAAGGTACTTCAAAATTGACAAGTTGGTATTTAAGGGCAAGTTGTTGGTGTACGATCCTGGCTACTTGGTTGTGCCTGTGCAAATACTCACCTAACGGTGAGCAAGACGAGAACAACCAGAAATAATATGCATAATAGATTCTCCAGGACGGTGGCACGCCCGACAGATATCAACCGTACTATCTTTCAGGATATATTTCCGGTAGTTATTTGTCATGATAACTTCGTCCATAATTGCACAAACAAAACCTTCGATTTCTCCGAAGAGATCACCATACCGTAGCCAAGACGACGACGCTTTAAAGTCTATATCAGGCCCGTGTAGGGCCCGATAAAAGACTTTTAAGTACTTTTTTTAGGCGGCCAAAGAAGCGTTCCTGTAACATTTGTTTCACGCCAGATTCTGGTATTCCCAAGTACTGTAAAAACCTAGATACATATTATTATTATTTTTTATTATATGCACAGTGAAAAATCATTTACTTTCATAATGGTTCTCTGTATCATTCTCGACTTATTCTGCAACTGTCTCTCTCGGACTACTGCAATACTTTTCATGACTTTTTAATTTTAATTCAAGACTTAACAATTGAATTAATGTCTGGCAAATTTATTTTAAGTTTTTTTTATATTTAAATAACATAATATTAAAATTACAGACATTATAAAATACTTTGAAATTTTTATAAAAAAAATAAAAAAATCACGTATGGCACATAGTTAGCAATGTCAAAAATGTCTGACAATAAAAAAAGTATGTTAGGTAGACTTATTTAAAAACAAAAAATTAAAAACTACGCCTTCTAAAATGTTTTTAAAATCCAGGATTATTACCTGGACAGGTAAGATGCGCACTAATGAACGCAACCGCTACCGCCAGCCAGATAGCCCAGACTCTAACCGAATGTGCAAGAAGGACGACATATCACAATATCAGCTGACCTAAAATTCTTTCTCGAAAACGTTGCTAGCTCCTATACTAATATCATAAATATTGCATGGACCGGCACTCCACCCGTGCCACGTGTCCTCATAATGAGCCGGTTCATTCGGAGTTATTTTATCGTGATAATTTCTAAAGTATTCGTCCATTTTGTCTAAAGTACTTAGTGTAAAAACAAGGTTAATCTGTATTACATTCTGAAAGTAAGAAATGTGTCAATTTTAATAAGAAATGAACAAATACTCTAAAATGTGCATATTAAAAAACAAACAATTTCACTATTCATTATTTCCATTATATACCAGCTTTCACATAAAAGGGTTCTCCTGTTTAAGCCAAATAACGCCACTGTATATTATTGTCGTGTAACTCCAAGGGTTTGATGATGATGATGATAATGGCAAGTTTTATCTTAATCTGCGTAGTATTTTATGCGTGTAAAAAGTATCTAATCATTATTCATTTTATGAGTAAAACTAACATATTCATTATAATAACCTATTTCTATGATCTGTTTCAAATTATTAGCAGATAGGTATAGCCAAAGCATCATTCTATTTAAAAAGTTCTCCACCAAAATATTTATTTTGCACTGCGGTAAAAGCAGCGAAGCAAGCATCTAATAAAGATTTGACACCGAGATTTATTACCTTGGCAATTGAGAGAATTGAATATACGATAAATTGAGTGACGGTTACATTCTACAATTTATACAAACTAAATGAATCGTTAGTAATTACATGTGGTAACCATTAGTAAATAAAGTACTAACAATTTCAACAGAACTGAACATACATACGTTGTTTAGAATAGAACTGATATTAGTACTACTGGATTTGAAAGACGTGGGTATGATAACTACTAATAAAAATATTGTTTACATAACATGTACTTCGGCTATGGTACACATAAATTTCAATTGTATACTGGGTAATTGTTAGTTTGAGTTATAAACCTATTTAACTCGTAGAACAAACTTGGTTTTAGCGTGTTAGAATATAATTAAACGATATGGACTAGTTAGTGGCTTTGGGTAAAAAATTGATTTATTTATTTGCTTTAAACTACACGATTTTAAATAAACTCCCATTTCAAAGTAAAAGGCAATACACGCAATAATTTCCGCAATCAAGTACACTTCAAGAGTTAATTTAACTTATACAATTAAGAATTATAATATGAAGAATTTGAACTTACCACTTAAATTAGTCCAGGCCAGCTACAACCTGTACTCCATGAAGAATAAACTAACTTTGTTCAACGAGCTGTTATATAAATAACATTGTCAAACAAACATGGACAGGGACATTTGATTGGAAGCCGTTACCAATGTGAATAAATACGCGCAAGACAGGTGATGTCAGTTTCAATTTCCCAGTATCTCAATCATCAAAGCTCGTGGGATTTTACTTTATATTAGAGGAGCTATTCTAGTCGCGAGGTTCTAGTCCTATTGCCCCTGCTGCTATTATTATTTTTAAGGTATTGAAAGAGCATCTCCAACCTAAAAGCTGGCAAGTGCCATATTGTAAGTATTCTTGCACTTGGATTCAAAGATTCATAAATAAATAAATAATATCATCTTCCTAATGACAACAACGAACTACAACTATTTCTAAAATAAAACATTCTAATGTCATTTTTCACTTTATCTGACGCTGACAAATAGTGAGGAGGGAGTGAGAAGATGACAACGCATCCTGTTCGAGATTTTTTTGGTTCATCTCACACTGTCATCAAATATACGACACAGGATTGTTTATCACTCAGTAAATCTCCCATATTTTCGGTACTTGTAAATCGAAAAATCTTACTGTTACTTCTGAATCACTCCATAGATTTCTCTAGCACAAACGTATAAATCTAGCACAAACAACAAACATGATAAGTAAACGGTGTATTTATCTGTGACACAACTTTGTCAATCTAACCTAAGCTGTAACAATAATGATCATTCTTTTCACTTTCCAATTAGTTGTAGTAATAACTAATACTAATTAGGTTTTCTGTAAACTCTCTCATGAATTAAAGGTGAACGTATAATCACCGATTACATAGTTACACAAATTCTTTTCGTGTGAAAATCCCCTCGAGCCGTCACCCCACCAGAGTTTGCGGCGGGGTGGTGTGTCGGAATCGGACCGACTAAAATGACATGGTGTGCCACTCTTCGCCTGAGACAGGAGGGATCCAGGAACAGCTGTTATTACAAAATCCGGATCCCTCCTTTTGGGCGTGTGTGGGACTCCCGGAAAACCGGTCTACCCACTAAACCCCGCGGCGGCCTACCTCGGCAGTCGGGAGGAGCTACAGGAACGCATTAGCGGCTTCTCCGGATCCCTCCTAGCGTCTGCTCACTAATGCGGGCACCATCTTTGGGTAAAACTCTCTATTTAGGCGACATACGGCACACAAGGGGAAACACGTCCCGTCCACCCGCGTGAACACTCAGGGCGGCACAAGGCACTGGTAAGCGTGTGAAATGACATCTTCGCAAAAGGTTGAGACCGCGGTAAAATAACTTTCACTACCGACCATAGCGTATGATGGCCGCTGACTCCACGCTGTGCCGCCCAGCTGAAACAAACGCTAGTGTCTTAAGCTGAGTCTTCACTGCAGTCGCAGTGGTGACAGGCGGGACTCAATTACCTCCTAGCGATCGAGTGCAGATACTTCCAGAAGCAACCGTGCCCGGAAAGGACCTGCGTCAGTCGGAAGGAAAGTGCCCCGTGCTGCTGCCCTGCCTACACGATGATGACCGACTGGAGAACTTCCACGGCATTAAAGCCAGCACGTGGAGCCTCCAGCCGCGACGATCAACGAGCCAACGTGGCTCAATAAGCGTCCTCACGCCACTCGCGTATTTCTTCGGGCGGGGGCCGTACGCTGCTATCCGTCCGGAAGTCAGCCGTCCGCCGATAAAATTCGGCGAGCACTTCCGGCTCTAAATCTCACGGGGGAGTTCCGCCTAAGGCACACGCCGCCTCCGTCAACACGGTGCGGTAACCGCGTAGGACTCTAACCCACAATATCCTCTGAGGGTATCAGAGGTGAGCTCTATTCTGGACGGTAAGAGCCGCTGCTCACACTGGTGCACTATACAGTGCCGTTGACCAGACAATCCCCGTGTATGGCCGTCTCGTGGCGATGCTGGCTCCACCCAAATTTATGCCCAATTTTGCCAAGGTGTCCAAGGTGCCCAAGGGCAGAAGCAGCGTCGACTAGCTTTGGAGTAAGCTGTCGGAAGTGCTCGTCGAAGAGCCACCTCCTGTCGAGGATCAAGTCCAGATACTTCATCTAGGCCTGACCGATACGAGGACCGAATTGACTACGATAGAGGCGCCGGTGGGTAGACCATGACGGGGCCCGTGGAACAAAAGGGCTTCCGTCTTATCTTGGGCCACCAATCAGTGTCTCAATGCGTCCGACCACCAAAGAGACTCCTATGGTGGCCAAGCACGGCGCTTCTTGAAAGTTCGCTCCGCCGGGAAGAGACGACCTCGAAGGACCCAGTCGTATCTCATGTTCCACAGAAGTGGTCCGAGGACAGACCTTTGCACGACATGAGCCGGCGCCCGTCTAATGGCCAACTTCAGAATCTGCCGCGCCTCTCAGTACTCCTCATGAAGCTGGCCCTCCTCGCCGTCTTCGCGGTGACGCCACCGGCTGCGAACATAGGACCTACGGGCACGAGTACAGGCCGCACGGAGGTTCCGTGGAGGTTGACGACCTTGGATGTGAGGCATGGTCCAGCCCAACCCCTGCGTTGATCTCTTTGGTTGGGACCTGTGGAGACAGCCAAGAGCGAATGATGGCCGCCTCCTCAAGTATGTCCCTATTTAGTTCGGCAACAGCCCACCGCGGAAAGCGAGAATATAGTCGCGCTGTGTGACCGCTACTGGGGTTCTGGATCCGGGAGAGCTCAAATCGGACGTAGAGGTGATCTGAGAGCGTCTCAAGCTCTTCCAGGACACGCCAGTTCCTTACTCGTGCAGCGAGTTCAGGGGTAGCGAAAGAAAGGTCCACTATTGACTTTAATAAAATACCTACTTTAAGGATGTCGTTATTTACTAAACATCCAAGTCCTTTCATCAGCAATTAGTAATAATAAATAGTGAAGAACACATTATTCGTTAAAATAATGTGTAATATCTTTTAAATCCTTTTTTATGAAATAAATCAAGTTATATAATAAACAATTTCTGTACTATAATTTTATAAAGTACACGAATACATACATAATTATGTTACTATAAAAACCTGAGTATCGGTTAATTTTATACTTCATCAGTAAAATGTATGATTTACATACGCAAGTTACAAAATTTATAAAAAAAGAAGGTATTTCTTTGAGCTTCTACCGTTAGAATTTAGTACGTACTCTATTTAACCAAAACGGTGAGTATGTTGATTTGTTTTGCAATGATTGTCGCAATAATTGAATCACAAAAAAAATTACATTTTTTATTGTACTAATTTTAAAGCAACTAATTTGGAAAAATAAATAGAAAACTTAAATAAACTAACGTAAGAACATTAACTAGCATCCATGTAGCGAATGATGAATGTGAACAAGACAAAAGAGGTGTGTCAGGATCGTAGTAAGTGGAGATCAATTGTATTTATGTACTTCTCTGAGAAATAGCCGTGGCGTTATGTATGTACATATGAGAACATTAAAACTATACGAGTCAGATTAAATTGAATCAAGACTACGTGTTATACCAAACAAGAAGGAAATATATAAGTAAGACCCTAATAGAAAAGAAAGTAACAGATATAAGCAAATCATTAGACGTTATATCTTGTACCGCTGCAGGCTATAGTAGAAGAGTTTTGTTGTAGATAGCTAATACTGCGTAATAAAACAAGTATATTTATCTAATTAGAAATAGTATCGCTGGTAAACAGAAAGAAAATCTTACTTCGGATGTTAATAACGTGCATGTACTTTTCTTCACAATACGTTTCACAATACACTCGTAATTAGGAACAATAAAACAAGAGCTTGTTTAAAAGGTTAAGATTCCATTATGTATTTTAAAGCACGCTTAGAGGGTGACAAGCTCGCCCCTATTGCATTGGAACTTAATATAGCCCTCATTGAGTGACTCGAGTGTTGGTTTATGATAAGTAAGAGCCTATTATTCTAAGATAAAATCGTGGATTATAAATGTGCTTGAATGATTAAATAATAGCAAGGGAATAAATAAATTTCAAAACGAAGAAAACGATAGAAATAAATGTCATAAATAGATAAAAATTTAATAAGACACGTTAAAAATTTGCAGGATTGGAATTTAAAAACGATACGTTTTGAAAACTACTAAACCTTTACTTAAACAAGTGGTAAAATAACGTTGATCAATGAGATATCTAGAAGGTAAATATTGACAAACGCGTCACATAAGAGACGGATACAAATGAATCCAAAAAGGATTCCCGTTGATAAACGATGGGACAAAGCGGTCTCACGGATCTTATTTGTATCTTCATAAATAAGCTAATTAATGAAAACACGTACCCTAATTTTCTGTAATCCATGTCTTATACAGCAGTGTTTGATATAATCTGCCGTGAATAGAAAAAATATCAGCCTAAAAAGCTATTATATTATATATCTTGCCAGATGTAACAAGTCATATAATTACTGAAATACCGATACATATTAAATATTAAGTACGTATTTCATTAGGGCACGGTAGCAATTTTCAATATTTCTTATATATGTATAACATACACCTACACAAATTCAACATTATTTGATAGTGAAAAGAAAACAAAATTAGTACTACTTCAAGAATGAATAAATAAACATTTCGGACATATAACATACACCATCTAGTTTCAAACTAAGCAGACCTTGTACTATGTCAACTATAAAGTTGCTTCTATATTTTTTTCGGTAAAATATTATAAACATTTGGTACGTAAACGTGGTCACTGCGTCATCAAGGCAGTTTGAGTTTCGAAGCAAAACACGAATTGGTGTTATTTCAAAACTACAAAAATTATCAATCGGAATTCGAAACTAGAAGCATTTCAAATAATTCTTCTGTTCTGAATGCTTCTCAAATGAAAAAATCAGGTAGGCGACTAGATTGATTTATTTCTTCGGATTTGTCACAAATATTGATATAGGCTGGGTGGGTACTCTGTGGTACACTGAGGTAATAGTTTTACACATGACAACTGATGGGGTCACTTAATAGCGACAAATTACTGTTAGACAATCACTCTCAGGCCAACGGAAGCCCTCGTTCGCCTGTGAACCTCTTATAAAAAAAACGAGTTTCTTGTGAACTGAATTGTGACGGCGAAACTAACCGTTGGAAATGAGTAACACACAGAACACAGTTCTACTTAAGAAAAAAAGTTAATGATGTCAATTGCATTTATTTTTATAAGTCATGAATATAACTTGTTATATTTCATGCAAAGAAATATTGAAGCTACGAAGGTCATTAGTTTATGAAAAAGTTACACCTCTATGTTTTATCAGTTATTAATATCCGATAGCTTTAGTAATCTCATGCGCCTATTTAGTTAAAAAATATATAGTAAAGTAGCAAATGATTGAAATAACTTGTTAAACAAGTACGATATTTTAAGTACAAAAATAGAAATCTAAATCTGCATCTGGAAAAAGGAAGTAACAAAACAGGCCGAGTAACATGCAGATAGAAATTCATGGTGCGTTAATATTATACGAGTATAAGGATAATTTAGCAGTTTTGGTGCAACCAGAAAAATGTGAGAGTTTAAAGGACTTTTACAAACTGTAGTGATTGTCGAGCAAAAGTTTAGTAATAAACGTTATTTGTTGTTGTACAGGACTACTTTAATAATCTAAGAAGTCAACTGATTCTATTTTTACGGAAAGAGCAAATTGTTTGGCCACAATTTCGAGCAGTTTCGGGACAATTTGAAAAGTTTGTTGGTATAACTCGTGGCGCCTTTTGTTCCTTTTTATTCATGTTATTGTCTGATATCTGGTCCAAATTCTGAATGCTCACATGACATCTGACGCAATTAGTCCGCTACTTAATTAATATACGAACAAGGAGTAAATGAAAATCTAAAGTTAGAATCGGTATATAAGATAAAATGTTACTGAACTCCAGTAAGAGTGACAATGTAAAGTTGATGAACAACATACCTGTTGATATTTTAAGATGAAGTAAAATAAATTGGAGACAAGAGCGCTGGACCTACTCTTGGTCGTACAACGCGACCCGCGCCACACACCTGCATCGAAACCGGTTTCTATAAACATGATTTCACTCTCTCAGTACCACTGGCGTTGCCCAATTTACGCATTCAAGCTTAAGTCAAACACGAACCAACGAAAATATTGGATAATTAAAATGTTACAATATTACTAATATTGCAATACAATTGTACAATTTATATTTGAACATAGTAAGTATGATCTGTAAGAAATTAGATTTACAGTTATATAAACTTACATGTCTATTGGCAAATTCTTTTTATTTTTAAGCAGCCACCATCAAGCAGCGATTTAAATTTGTGATTTATCAAACCTAGAACCACAAATGTTACTATTATCAATGTTATACTATATTAGCTTATTAAAAATATATTGTTCTGTCGAAAATGATGTCGTTACGTCAAATTACCTACCTACCTAATAATAACAAGCTAAATACATTACGTTGTGTTATAATATTGATAGATATTGTATTGTTCCATTTACTTCACTTTGTTGGTCGATATTTAGCTTATTATCCTCTCATTTGTAAAACCTAGTTTTGTAGATTTTTTTATATTAACATTATATGGTACAACCGGCAAGATAAGTTATTTTTAACATCATAAACTTCATAAATTGCATTGATACATAGCAATCTTGCATTTAAATAGAAGTAGAATAAAACACCTACACTGGCAACAATCGTAGCTTTCCAACTACATTAATGATAAAATAAAAAATATGTAATATAATTATAAACAATAATAATATTGAAGTGTCAAGTTGGTGACATATGTATATATATACTTAATCGCTACCGCATTGCGCGTGTTATTAAACTTACTATATACGTATCCAAAACAAATAGCAATTTATTCACACACGAATAAAACAAAATTCAATAATTATATATGAATTAGGATGAAAGACCGACAAATTTCAAAAAGTAGGTACGTTTATATTGCAGCGTTGGAACGTATACGTGGCCCGCATAATAGTTTATCTTACCCTATTCATATGGCTGAGGCAGCTTCCCTTGCATACGGTTAGAGTCAACAAACGCACACATAGGTGTTCTGTTACACCTCAACACACGGCACGCAGGCACTATGTGCTTGCTTATTGATACAGCGAGCGTCGACCGTGCTGAGCTAAGGTGAGTCAGAAATAAGTAGGTAGCTCCGCTTACCTGTACAAATCAACAGCAATGTTAATGGTGAAAGCAGCCGATTGGTCCCCATGTTGGCGCTCCGGTTACTTTCTATCAATTATGCACTAAGAAACAATCTTATGCGCCCATCCTGCAACACATTTTATGACGTGCTTAACTTTAACTTAACTGTTATGCATCACACACACTTATGAAACGTTTACACCAGAGAGAGCTCAAACACTGTAGTTTTTAAATTGACTAGAATAGGCAATATCTACACTTTTTACGTTGATGCACTTCAGAAAACGTTCTCATTTTCTAATTCACTATGTAAACTTTGGCGCGAAATTTCCGTTACAAGCAGACACGGACACGTTATACACGGGCGACGGTTAGCCCAAGGCTGAATAAATTTCAAATCACAAAGCGGCGCGTGCGAACGGGACAGCAACTACACACAGAGGGAGATAGCCAGATAATAAAGTTTGCCTTGTCTTGTCCGGGAATGAAGTGGCAACCAAGCGCCGTTTTTAATGTCTCGCGTCTTGCGAGTTTTACACTAGATGGCAGCTTAGAGTTAAAATTCTAAGTTGGTTGTACTACACGTAAAAACATAAAAAAGCTACTCAATACATCTTTAGTTAAGATTACAAGCACCAACAACTTCTTTCCATTATAGACAAGACAAAAGATAAAATGCGTGACACAATAAATATGAATAACAGTACGATAAACTATAATAAACAGGCATAACCTCTAAACAAAAATCAGTTGTGAGGTTGATAAACCCTCGTGTGTTGTAAAGTTTTAATTTAAAAACAACAAAACCTACTCAAAGATAGCTAAGTCGGTAGGGAGGAAGATGGCGTCACCTATTGGTTGTTTCGGTAAATATCCGAATTAAATCGGACGCGAAGAGACGGCACAATGTCACCATTGTGCACTTGACTGGGACTCATATGCGGCTGAACGTTGTTGGTCCCCGCCAGCAATCGTTGCTGTCATGCTGGCGGGTGAGGAGGGCTGGGACACAGTTGTCTCTTTTTGTAAAGTTTTTATACTTCAAAAGGAGACCGCTGAATGGAATATGGAAAGGACCGATCCCGTGTGAAGAACACGTTGGTGGCTTTATAAACAGTCAACGGAACCGCGAGCCACCCGATAATGGGGACCTCTGGTGGTAGATTAGTTGCTGCGGTAGTAGATGAGATGGCAGCCTGGCTGGCATAAACTTACTGTCGGGCAGCCATGCCAGAATTGAAGGACAGAAGTAGTTTTGCCTAATGATATAGGAGAGGGATAGGGCCTTACGGGACATGCCTTCGATTTGGGAAGGACCTGATATCATGTTCTGGGTCCTCCCCCAGAGTAGGATACCAGAGAGAATTATTCATACACTTCCTGAATGGTGTGGTAACCTAGTTCCCATTCTATATAAATGACAGGAAAACACGGTTATATAATATATAATGACCACAAGGACATGACAGATATAAGATTTTGCTCTTTACCATATCATGTCAATTGGTTGTACGGGGCGTTCTACTTTTCTACCGATAATCAGGATGAAAATCTTTTAGCTTTGTAAAAAGAAACAAAAATGTATTATTCCTTTATAAAAAGTATTTAAATTGTTCAGTTATCTACTCGTAATATTTCAGAAACGTATAATGCATCCAAGTGTTATTCTATACATTTTATAATACTTTACTTTAAAATATATATATTTCAAATTTTATAGGAACAGAAAGAAAATGGGCACTTCTGTCACCTACAAGTATAATATTATAACAAATATATAAAAAATAACATTTAATAGCACTCTTGTCACATTTTGGTTCGTTAAGACAACAAACTTAAATATTTTGTAAATTACGGAAATAAAAAGCTGAAATTCCGTTAAAAAGTCAATGTTTAAACTTAGTCCTTTAATATTTTTAAAGATCTTAAAACTGTAAAAAAACACATTGCTTGTCTTATAATGCTAAATAATAAATTACTTCTAAGTACTACCATTATTTGGTACACATAAAATCAGACTGATCTTCTCTTTTCTCTTATTCTGCTTTTCATATACTCCAATTGGTTTATCAAGTTCGTAAGAAAACACGCCTTCCTCTTTTGACTTTTTTAGGGATTGAAATTGTTTTTATCAAGGTTTCAAACATCACGACACGACACGTGATTTCACACATTTTTTCAGTATCATCAACATTTTCCTAAAATATCCCCCAAACATTTCAATCTTCATCCTCACAATTTTTTACAACTCCTAAGTAGGTATTCTCTACTTTGTTTTTACAGGGTACTTTTACTAGCATTACGTGTAACATTTTTCATTACAATAGCCGGCTGTTGTTTACAGACAGGTCATATGATGCACTCAGTTTTATGTGAATAGTTTTTGTCTAGTTAGCAAGATACTGATCATTTTCATCTTCTGAAGTAGAAGTATAAACAGTGTCATAAAATCTCTTTGTAGGAGCCCTTATTATGTTGGTTATATCAACCAGTGGTTCTTTTAAATTATTATATATTACATTTGAAATAACATCCATAAAATCCAGATAGTGCAAGAACTTGTGCAAGTCGTATGACGAAATGAAAAAAAATATTACAACGATTCAGTAATTTTGGCATCTTATTTTCTGACGAAACTTATTTTCATCTCACCGGACATGTAAATAAACATAATTGCAGATAGTGGAGCAGTGAAAATCAGAAAGCTAAACACAAAAAGCCACTTCATTCAGCCAAGTTAACAACACGGGCTGCAATTTCAGCAAAAGGAATCATTGGACCCTACTTTTTCTAAGATTCTCGTGGTAGTAACTGAACGTACTGTTAATTCTGCTGATTATGTGAAAATGTTACGGGAGTTCTTGGGACCGATGATACTGGAATTTGCTGGTTACAATCGTAACACATGGTTTCAACAAGATGGAGCCACTTGTCACAACACATCCAACGAGTCCCTGTCGGTGGTCAAAGACATGTTTCCGAAAAAATTGATTTCCAAACGAGGTGACAATCCATGGCCACTCAGAAGTCCAGATCTAGCCCCAGTGGACTTATTTTTATGGGATTATTTGAAGAATTGTATCTACATCAATAAACCAAATACACTACGTCAACTAAAAGAAAAAATCAGCAAAGAGTTGTTGGCGATCTCGTGGTCTCTTTGCTGACGAGTATTTAAAAATTTCGGTGCTCGCTTAGAAGAGTGCAAACGTGGAAACAGTGGTCATTTAGACGATATAATTTTTTAAAAACTAATTTTAATTAATTATCTTTCTTGTCAATTAACAATATTATCAAATAGCTTATTTTTATACGATTTTTTCAAATGTTAACTAATTCCTGGCTAACCCTATATTACAAAATAACTGTGATGCCGTGATCCAAGTGGACAAAATTATGCAATCATTTTTATTCATTTAAAACAAAAGAGATATGTAAATTTTACTAAAAAAGTTTATTTTATTTTGATTCTGTTAGGGTTTGTTTACTTCATTTTTAGTTGTAGTTTTACGGTAAAGCAAGAGAAAATAAAGCTACTTCAGTGGTTTCATTAAATAATAATAAACACATAATTGTTCCTGTCGCTGTCGCTATTAATAGGTCGCTAATGATAGGTTATAATGGTCGCTAATAATAAATTAAATATCGTCTTAGGATCTAAATGAGTATTAGTCTAAAGACCGAGTTTGTGAGTATCACTCACAACATAAAGTTTTAACCACAAACCAACTCTACAGGACTTTTTTAAAAAAAAGACAACGCGCGCTCTAGGAATAAATCCTGTGTCGCAGGGGACTTTACAGACATACAAGAAACGGACAAAGAACACGCAGACTCAAAACAAGGATTTGTAAATCACACAAAGTGATGTCCCATATGAGGTTTGAACCCACAACACTCAGCGAAGTAGAAAACGGCGTGGCGACCTCTCGAAACGCTAGGCCAACCGTGCAGTCGAAATTGTTGGGATCTGCTGAACATGTTCGGTATGTAGGTGAATTAAAGAGTTCAATAATTGTAAACCACCCACCCTGTATAATGCAGGTACTATGTGGTTTGAATTTATCCAATAGAAACAGAGTTAAAGGACCCGGGACTATGTACGCTGGTAGTGAGTTCCAAGTTTTAATTGATTTGCACATGAAGGAAGAGCCAAACCGTTGGTTTGGGAGCGTCTACCATTCTAATACGATGACTTCCAAGATTAGTTTCTAATACGATGACTTCCAAGATTAGCACATGTTGTGGCTTGGGACTGTAACACTGTGGACTGCTCGCCGATGCGGCTAATTGAGAACGTCCAACAAATACTGCATCAGTCCAGTGCATCAGAAGCCATCGTAAAGGTAAGAACAGTACTCCACGCAAGAGTGAACCTGGTAAAGAAAATTCTAAAGTTCAAGCGAGAAGAACCGTCTCACTTTGTTCAGCATACTCCGCTTCTGCGACGCCGTCTTAGTGACATTCTCAATGTACTCTGGTGGGTTGAGATCTCGGCAAATATTCATACCCAGGATACTGAGTTAATCCTGCAGTGGCAGTTGAGTATTCTGAAAAGTAGAGAGAGGAAGTAATGGAGACTTTGTGCTCTACACCAAAAAGTCTCACAAGGTCTCACAAAGTCTCCATTACTTAATAGATATGCGGCTTAAACCAGGTCGACCTCAGCGACAAGCTTCTGTCATCTTTCCTCAACTTCTGTTAACTTGACTGGAGAGTTTCCATAGCATCGTCTATGAATTGTATATTGCCAAGAGTCAACGTTTAATTGACATACAGAAGTGACTGGTTGGACGACAACGGAGCCTTAAGGTACCCCTACGTTAACCAGCTGAAAACCGCAGACCACGTCGCCACAGAAGACCCTAATTCGGCGCTTGTGCAGTCCAGCTGCGGAGTTTAGAAGTTTAGAGGTAGGCCGAATGTTGGGAAATGTAGAAAGAAGCGAACAGTGCCAGACCCTATCGAAGGCTTTGGCCATGTCTAGGTTGATGGAGGAATATCACCGTCTTCGAATTGGCTCTAGGTGATCTAGCATAACGCTCTAATATATAACATTTAATGTTAAAAGTATACATCACAATTTTGACAATTTTATAGAGTTTCTGAAACTTCTGAAAATAGACTGTGGTATAATAATACTTACAGAATGTTGATTATCTGAAAATAAGTCCTCGATTCCAAGGAGCTCGGGAGAACACTAAGAGAGTTAATGAATTGATAGCGAGTTCGAACTTGTATTTGAACAGTTATTGGTTCGAATCCCATTAATGGCAGAACCGTCGTCCCCGGGATACAGCCTAGATGGGTGTTGATTTTCTAACCCGTTAACAAAACAAAAAAAAAGGGAGCAAGGTAAGTAGGTGAGGATGTGGAGGTGTGAAATTAAAATAAAATATTAGAGGTCGCTGATTGTGACTATGGCGATTAGATAACCAATTCAATTAGAAACATAGAGCAGTTACTGACTGAGAAGGCGGTCTTGCTTGTTAAGGAGGTCTGCATTTAGGTCGAAATAACACACATCACCACAGTCGATTAACAGAAAAATGAAGGACAAGCATAGTTTTGGAATTAGAAGGCAGGCAATTCTTGAGATGGTATAGTGTTCGCAGGCTTCCAGTTACTGTCTGAATCACGTAAGTAACCTGAACTCGCTAATCGAGAGTTGAGCATAGACCAAGGTTCTAGACTACATACAATTGTTCATCATGCGTTTGCTGCTTACAATAATATTTGATATTTTATATTTTAAAGTAGAAATTTTTTACGAAACATTATACGTGTACGCAGCCCATGCAATAGAAACTCTCAAAAGGAATAATATTATCGCATTTCGGAACATTTTTCATTGAAACTCTGCTCATTTTGGTCACAGCATGATGATAGCCTTCATCGCTAGCTTACCAGCTTAGCATGAAATACTGCTGTAGAGGATTAGGTGAATGCCGCTTTATTTACAGCGTACCTCCTAAGTTACAAACACACAGACTAAATTTGTTGGTTCGATTGTTAAATAATAACGAGACTAAATACATGCAAAAGAACCCTTTTCCAATTTTATTTGTTCAAAATACCTGATACAAGAAACAAAGTCAAATCTTTCAGTAATATTTTTCAGGATTTAGTACTTGGTGTAGTTCTTTAGACTCATTTTATAAGCTAAGCAACTTATTTAAAAATAACTGTTCCAATTTTTCTACAAACGGTTTGCAGGGGACAGGACAGTTGATTCTCACAAAATATAGCACATCAGTATTTAACATTTCAGATCATATTATCATAAAAACGAGTCTTTATACACCCCCAATGACGATGATAAGTTTTTTAAAGAGAGTATTTGGTTCACGTAGTTAGCTTTTCGCTATTTAAGTTCACTTTTTTGACGTCATCGTTGGTGAGATTCTCCCCACCAATAAAAGGTTTACAGGATGTGATTGTGTCAGGTGTGGTTGTGAGTGGTCTATGTAAAAGGAAATATTACTATATTTCCTTTGTGAGTGTATATGTAGTAGGGTAACATGAACGGAACCGGCCACCTGCGAAGCACTTGCAGATAACGTAGTTCTGCTATTCGCGTAGTATACTGCGGTAGACGTGCAGCAATATACTAATTGTCCTTAAATTAGTTCAGTGCTCGGGCATCCGGAATAAACCTGCGCTATACTGGTGACAAATAAGCCTAAGCATGACTCTCCTAACATTAGGCATGTTCGACATTGGCACGTCTCGAAAATTACAGAAGTAAGCTGGCGGCTGCGTCCTGTGATCGTATGTGTCATCTACACTGCGATAGTAGAACCGATCATCACGCATGCGGTAGCCGTGTATGCGGGTGTTAAAGATTTGTTTAAAAAATATGTAAGTCGCACACACTGTTGTCACACTGTCTCTCAAAACTCTGCCATACTACTGGCTGGGTGACTACGTTTAAGGGAGCAGTTCTGTTTGAAGCGCACACAGGTTCGCTAGTGCTAGGATACTGACAGTTAGAACACGAGGTGCGATTTGTGGAGCGACCACATCTGGCTATGCGAATGGTCTTTAGGTGTCAGAGTCTGAAGGACTAAAGCCTGGTGGATCAACAGAACGTCACGAAACCACTGAAGTAGCTTTATTTTCTCTTGCTTTACCATAAAACTATATCTAAATCTGAAGTAAACAAACCCTGATAGAATCAAAATAAACTAAACTTTTTTAATAAAATTTACATCTCTTATTTATTTTCATTGAAAAATGATTCACAACCTTTGTCCACTTGAATCACGGCATCACAGTAATCTTGTAATATAGGGTGAGCCATGAATTAGTTAACATTTGAAAAAATCATTTATAAATAACCATTTGATATATAATAAAAATTGTTTATTAACAAGAAAGCTAATTAGTTGGAATTTATTTTTTAATAATTACGTTATCTAAATGACCACCGTTTCGACGTTTGCACTCTTCTAAGCGAGCACCGAAATTTTCGAATACTCTACGGTAAACACATCGCAAAAATCCGACACCTCTTTCGGAAACATGTCTTTCACCACCGGCAGGGACTCATTGGATGTGGGACAAGTGGCTCCATCTTGTGGAAACCATGTATTACGATTGTAGCCAGCAAATTCTAGTAGCATCGGTCCCAAGAACTCCCGTAACATGTTTGCTCGGGATGTTAACTTGGCCCGCCCTATATTAATTAATAGACAGATAGTTTTTGATTTTAATAATTTGTCATATTATGCTATTTAATGATAAAACGTCAGAGCGATCAAAGTTGCGGACGCTAGGTGGCGTTGAAGTTGTACAATAGACTAATTGTTAAAATTATTATCAACTTCGATTGTAAAAAGCGGTTTCACTATTTCAAACATAGAAGGTTTATATCGAATACCTTCTATCATGACAAATACCTTAACAAAACGGCATTACTGGAACTATAAATTTCACTACGGAACAAAGTTAGTACATAAACTTTACGCAAGACTTTCATAATAAGACGTAACAATATTAATTATAAGTAGACGCAAAAACATAATATCATGTTAAAGAAGATAATCCAAGGTACACTAACTTTGAGATAATATAACTGCAACGAATTGCTTCTAATCACAAGCAAAGATCTGATATAACGATGATCAGTATACACATGTATGTATGACCACACATGTGGTCATAGCTTAATATTAACATACATGTATACTGCCCATAATGCTTTGTTCAATTTTTTAACAAATCTGTCGAATCTATGGCATGATATTAATTTAAGTTTAGCTACGATAACAGTAAGCAGGCATACAATTATATGATTCAATAGGTTGGTAGTTGTGGACACAAATCCATTATTTATTAAGGATAAAAATTTCGTAAAACATTAAACATAATTTTGCTAAAATTAACTTCTTCTTACAAATGACAAGTCATAGTGATCAAATAAGTTTTTTTATATAAATATTAATCGGTGTTTTATATTTTGTTTTGTTAGATTTAAACAAATCAAGTTTCTTTTTATATTAAAATATGTTGAAACGACTAGATACGTTAAAAAAGTAATTATTTTTAATATTGACAGTTTAACTTATATCTTTTAAGTAACCAAATTTGGTTGTGTTAGTGTCCGACCGAAATTGATTTTCCGGCCGCAACAAAAACTGAACTTTCTAGCTTGCTTCCAGTTTCGGCCGAAATCAGAACTTACTTAAAGAATTTAAAGTTACTGTACTGAAATTTTGTGTATTTGTTACAAATTTTATTTTACATATAGATACACATTTCTCCGGTGCCTCCTGAGGATATCAAAACAATTATCCTATCTATCCATTCTAATGCTGTAGGATGCGATGGCATAAGCCGTCGCATGATTGTTACCATCCTGGACTGTATCCTCTTAACTATCACTCACATCATCAATTTCTCTCTCGACTCCGGCACCTTTCCCTCTCTATGGCGAAAGGCTTATATCATTCCTCTCCTGAAAAACAATAATCCTTCTTTCCCTGAACACTTTCGCCCTATTTCTATTCTTCCCTTTCTGTCTAAAGTACTCGAGGCCTGTGTTCATAAGCAACTTTTCCAATTTGTTCACAGAAACCAGCTATTAAGCCCTCTACAGTCTGGCTTTAGGGCCGGTCACAGCACAGTGACTGCTCTCCTTAAAGTAACTGGCGATATTAGGAAGGGCATGGAGGACACCAAAGTCACGATACTTATACTAGTTGACTTTTCTATTGCCTTCAATACCGTCAGTCATGAAATCCTTTGATCTATCCTTAAATATCTCATGGTAACCTCTGAATCGCTGGAATGGTTCTCCACTTATCTTCAGGGGCGACAACAAAGTGTTCACGTTGCTGACTCGACATCGAGCTGGTGCGATCTCCTCACTGGCGTCCCTCAAAGCGACATTCTATCTCCTCTCTTATTCTCTATTTTTATTAATCTCATAACTCAACAACTTCAGAGTGCGTATCACCTATACGCCGACGATCTGCAAGTGTATTCACAGGCAAGGGTGGAAGACATAACACAAGCTGTTAACGTGGTCAACAGAGACTTCGAGATCATAAACTCGCGGTCGACGAAATTCGGATTGACAGTTAACCCAACCAAGTGTCAGGTGATCATAGTAGGCACCAACCGCATTATGAGCAGACTCGATACTGCCTCAATCTCACCAATCATCTTTAACGGATCACGCGTACCGTTCAGCCCCGTAGTCAAAGATTTGGGCTTACTCATCGACTCTACCCTTGATTGGCGAGCTCAAGTTACTCATGTCAGCCAGAAAGTAACGAGAAACCTGCGAACATTATATCGTCTGAAGAACTTCCTGCCTTCTAATACCAAAATTACTCTCATGCAGTCCTTAATAATCCCAATAATCGACTATGGCGATGTGTGTTATTACGACCTGAATGCAGACCTTCATAACAAACTAGACCGACTTCTTAATAACTGCATTCGATACATTTTTAATCTTCGAAAGTATGACCACGTGTCTGCTTTCCGTTCCCAATTAAAATGGTTACCTATTCGCCAGCGCCGCAATCTGCAAGCACTAACTACCCTATTTTCATTTCTCGACTCACCGTTCTCACCTATATATCTTACTCCGTACCTCCGCTATCTATCCTCTAATCACGACAGAAACCTTCGCTCAGAAAATAATCTGCTCCTCTTATGTCCCGCTCATAACTCTGATTTCGTGAACTCTTCGTTCTTTGTTCAGGCAGTACTACTCTAGAATGCGCTCTCGCTCGAAGTCAGGATGTCCACAAACCGTTTTACATTCAAAAAGAATGTACATAGTCTCCTTCTTAACGAGATTGAAGAATCGTCTCATCGTTAGTTGGCTCAGCTTACAGTCAAGTTGTCATAGTGGACGAATATAATCTAAATGTATGTGTATATTTATGTATATATGTATATATTTATATGTGTATTTATGACGTATGTATTGTATGTGTTCATGTATGTATACGCACTCATGTATTGTATATTTTAATTGTCAATATAACCTCTGTGCACCTCCCTTACAATATTTCTAAACCACCCTAAGGTTGACTGGAAGAGAATGCCTTGGGCATTAAGTCCGCCGATGTAAAAAATGCGTAAAGTATAAATAAATACAGAAAGTTAAAAAGACTTTTTTTGAGTTACGTAGTAATCTAATTTTTTATTTGTTTAGGTCATGATAAATATGTTGTATCACATAAGTGTCACTATGTCCATATCCATATCTGGTTTACAATGTTAAAAAAAAATAAAGGGACAACACAGAAACACGAATTCAAATCAAATTAAATACAATAATATGATACCGAATGCCTTCATGAGTGAGCGACTCATGAAGGCATTCAGAATCAACTGTAAATGGCAGCGTCTTAATGTCGGCAACATCAAAGCGACGCCACCATGAGTCGGTAAACGTTATATTCTTACTACTCATCTGAATCGTTTGCTTTTTAAAATTAATCAATTACATATGATTTTATTCACATTTATTTTGTGTGTATTTTTTAGGTTAGCTACGAAGTTCGTCAAACGAAACACGATAATTTACGAATATTTGAGTTTCAGTCAAGTCGAAACTAAAGCCGAAACCGAAACCAAAACTTTTGGTCGATCACTAGTTTTCGTTTATATTAAAAAATTAAATTGAACTTAATACATATGTATGTATTTCTTTAATTTAAGTTCAGAAAGATGTGCTTGGTATGTATCCGAGATATCGGAAATATGTTTAGTATACGAGTATATCTGTGAAGCCCGAAGCTACTAAAGAAAAGTCGTAACATGTATGGTTTACTACATTTAGTCTTTACGCTGTCCATCTATTGAAAATATGACTTCGCCGCGGACACCCCAATATGATTAATTACGACCAGGTTGTAGTTTACGGCTTACGGATTCAATTACCAACTATTCGTTGGTAATTGTACTCATCGTATCATAATACTACTTCTACTTCGGCTTCTATACTTTACCAACGTTTTAATGTTACCTACTGATTGTTTTGTTTTAGTAATTTATCATAATGTAAAGATGGAGTGGGTTCTTTTATTCGTTTGTTGTATTTTGCGTGTCCCTGTAGAATTTATATGACATTCACTGATACATTTCTTAAGATCTACAAATTGTATGCACATGATTTGTTGACGAGTATATTTAGCAAAACGACCGTTAATATCTCAATTTGGATCATATTAATGAATAAAAAACAATTAAAATAACAATAATGATAAAAGAAATGACTGTATCATTTGAGTCATTGTAAAATACACTAGCTAACCCACGTGCTTCGTCTGTCAAATTGACTAAATTTTCTTCGGTTTGTGATATTTTTTAAAATGTTTTTGGTGGTAGCGTGATGTTATATGACTATTCAACCCTAAAAGACAAGTGTCCAAATAAACAAACTAAGTATCAAGATTTATAATATCAGTATGAATAAGTTTAAAAAAGTGAGTCCGGTCTGTGCTGTGTTTTTATTTACGTATATACTTAACGACTAATTTTAAGTGAATACTTTTATAGAATTCTTAAGTAAAAATCTCTTTTTACAATACGTATTAGAAAAACAAATAGAGCGAATATTCTTTGATTTACTTCACTAGGTTGTTTTTATTTTTAAAGACATGTCAAAGTGAACTTTCTCCGCTTGATGAAAAAAAAACAATGAGTGGTCACCATACTCATTGCGAATGCAGTCTATTTTTCATGATACGTCATATCTTGTTTTTGTTTTTAATAAAAAAGCCATGATTGTTCGCCTACAATAATGTGATTTGTCCTCAAAAATGATTTTATAACCACTCGATGTACCTGTCCAGTGGCAACTCCAATTACATAGACATACTGTTACGCGAACCCGACCACTTAAAACTGCAGTCTTAATTTCATATTCTCATCCAAAAGGTACAGGCTTTCTTATCTACGTTCACTTCCCTATTTATTCTCTAACCAAATTTGTTTGATAATGATTACGTTTCCATAGAAGGTTGGATTTAGGCGCCCAGGACTAACTGAAATCAGTTAAAATCTTATAAATTAAATTGAGAAAATTACAAGGAAATAAAAAAAATAATGATATTAGTCATAGTAACGTACATACATTACAACGGAAACATAAATAAAAAGTTATAAATGTCTTTTTTAGTAATGTCCTATGAATAATGATTTTATTCGTAGGCAACGTCGTACTGAATATTGACACATAGTTGAGTTCTTGAAAAATCAATAATTATAAAAAGACTTCCATAGAATACGTCAGTTGTAACATGATTTACAAATTTATCCAGTTGTTCCACGAGCGCTTTTTTATCGTCAGCGACGACTTTGCTCTCTGTTTAGGTCAGGAAAAGGTTATCTCAACCCATTGACTGTCTATGTTCACTTTGTTGGTCTTACACAATTTCTGATGATTGTTAATCGAACAAACGCTCACCTATTTGTTCTTTGTCCATACAATTGGATAAAGTAAATAATTTGTACTTTAGACAATCGCCATAAAATCACGATTTGAAATGCAATCCTAAAATAAATAACAAGTAGCAGTGATAATTTATCTCGACTTTCAAGGCTTGACACGGATCCTCTACTTTCTATATACAGAAGACTATATTCAAATAGGAGAGTACCATGCTTTCAGGTTCCTGAGTAGGATCATAAAAGGTAAATAGAGACAGAGTGTGAAAAGATTTCAACTATTTCGAAAAGAGAAATTGTCAACCAATTGGAGCAGTTCTGAAGAGGAACAGTTGCTCTTTAAGGCTGGCATAACATCATGCTCATCAATGAGTTGTTACCATGGTTTTCTGGCATAAAACACCGATCTAGTAAACTGACTTATTATGAAAAACTAGGCCTAGTATTTAGTTTATGAGATTAAAAATGTCAAAATATATATCGTTTTGGAAGTTTCTTTAGTTTAAGATTCAAGCCACAATTCACGACCTTTTGTGGATTAACATTATAATCTTCATTGAAGTGGGAAGTAGAGAGAAATTAAATTTATAGACCGTCAATAATCCTGTGAACTGAGTAAATTAATTAGAATTTTGATGTAGACCGCCACTGACAGTCTTACAGAGTAGAATGCCACATCTCAGCACAGGAATACTAATCTTCAAATCAAGGCGAGTGAAAATCGTCTCAGCTTAATTAAATTAATAGACATAAATTGTCTGTCTGTCTACTATCTTAATATTTAATTTAGATATTCGGAAAGAATATAAACTTTTTGCTCCACATAAGCCACAACCTGACAATAAACGCACTTTGTCTAAATAATATTATTAGTATTATATTTTGCTACCAGAACAGTTTTCAGGTTCCTATTCTTACTACCTATTCCGGAAGTAGAATGCTTATTTTGATAAAATTTTATTGCTTCTTTATTATAACTCTATTCACCCAGCGTAGTTCATAAATCACGTTACTTTTTATACATACTTGTATGTAAATGTGAGGGTTACTAGCAAACAGAATTTGAACATATATGTATATAGTACCTAACACCTAATGGGTATTTTGTGATTTTATGCTTATGATTGTGAAATTTCTGTCCACCCATACATTTTAACTCTCTGATAGCTTCGAAGGTATTCATTTTAATGATATGCTGTTATAGGCAACTTTGATACACATTATATGAACAGCATATTTATTTCTAAAAGTGAGATTGTGGGTTATCCGTAAGATATATATACCATTGATATGCAAAAGACCAGCGTTAACCTACTGAAATCAGAGTCCGCTCCGTCACAGAGGACTCTTTTTTTTTTTTCCCGGGGGGGAACCCCCTCGGGCTGTCACCCCACCGGGGTTTACGGCGGGGTGGTGTGTCGCAATCGGACCGACTAAAACCACACGGTGTGCCACTCTGCGCCTGAGATAGGAGGGATCCGGGAACTGCTGCTATTACGACATCCAGATCCCTCCTAGCGCCTGCCCGCTACCTTGGGCACCATCTGCGGATAAACTCTTTATTTTAGGCGACGTACGGCACACGCGGACGTCGCCTCCTCGCGGCTGGCCATTGTAGCGGATGGAGGGGAAAACCCGTCCCGTCCACCCGCGGCCACACTCAAGGCGACATGAGGCGCTGGTATGCGCGCCTCCGCCGGCAAGCTCGCCGGCGGCGATTTAGGTCCGAGTGGATATCGTCCTCCCGGGCCTTCTCCGCCGCCTCCTTCCGCGAAATTACGTCTTCGCAGAAGGTTACGACCGCGGTGAAACAACTGTCGCTACCGGCCATGGAGCGTATGACTCCAATAACTGCAGTAAGGACCCCACGCTGCGCCGCCCAGGCGGAACAAACCGCTAGCGTGTGCTAAGCCGAGTCTTCACTGCAGTCGCAGTGGTGATAGGCAGGACTTAATTCCCTCGTGGCGACCGAGTGCAGATACTTCCCGAAGCAACCGTGCCCGGAAAGGACCTGCGTCAGTCGGAAGGAAAGGGTCCCGTGCTGCCGCCCTGCCCACTCGGCGATGACCGGCTGGAGAGCCTGCACGAGGGCAAAGCCAGCACGAGGAGTCTCCAACCGGAACGAGCCGTCATGGCTCGACGAGCGGCCTCACGCCACTGGCGTATCTCTTCTGGCGGGGGCCATATGCCGCTATCCGCCCGGAAGTCAGCCGTCCGCCGATAAACTTCAGCGAGCACTTCCGCCTCCAAATCCCACGGCGGAGTTCCGGCCAAGGCGCACGCCGCCTCCGTCGATACGGTGTGGTAACCGCGTATGGCTCTAACCGCCAATATTCTCTGAGAGCGCCAGAGGCGAGCCCTATTCTGGGCGGTCAGAGCCGCCGCCCACACTGGCGCACCATACAGCGCCATTGACCGGACAACCCCCGTGTATAGCCGTCTCGTCGCGACGCTGGCTCCACCCAAATTCGGCAAAACTCGTCCGAGGGCAGAGGCAGCGCCGATCAGCTTTGGAGAAAGCTGTCGGAAGTGCTCGTCGAAGAGCTACCTCCCGTCAAGGATCAGGCCCAGGTACTTCATCTGGGCCTGAACTGGTACGAGGGCCGAATTGACTACGATAGAGGCGCCGGGTGGTGGACCACGACGGGGCCCATAGAACAAAAGGGCCTCCGTCTTATCTAGGGCCACCCGTAAACCCAGCGCCTCAATACGCTCGACCACCAAAGAGACTCCCGTGGTGGCTAGGCGCGCCGCCTCTTGAAAGTTCGCTCCCCGGGCTGTGACCAATGTGTCATCTGCGTAACAAATTACACCCAGCCCGGGGGGAAGACGACCTCGAAGGGCCTAGTCGTATCCCATGTTCCACAGGAGTGGCCCGACGACAGACCCCTGTGGAACACCGCACGACATGGGCCGCCGCCCCAGAATACCATCTCGGTCCTCGTACATGACGGTACGCTCCTCAAGATAGTCTGCCACAAGCCGCCTCAAGTACTCTGGCACCCCGTGGTAGTGGAGTGCTTCCCTGATGCAGCTAAATGGCTAGACTATTAAATGCGTTGGCGATGTCTAACGACACCGCCAACAGCACGCCGCCACAGCTTACCGCCTCTTCAGTAACCGCCCTCAGGCGCAGCACGGCATCGACCGTCGAACGCCCCGCCCGAAAACCAAATTGGGCGTCCGACGGCAGAGAGTATCCTCTCAAACAGTTTACCCGCCTCGTCCAGCAACACGATAGGCCTATAGGACGCTACCGATTCGGCTGGCCGTCCCGGCTTCCTTAATAGGACCAGCTTCCCGCTTTTCCAGCACTCAGAGAAGCGTCCGGACGCCAAGCTAGCGTCCAGGACCTCCCTGAGGCGGTCCGACATGTGTTCGAGGGCTCGGGCTAGCACTCGGGCAGGTATCCCGTCCGGCCCGGGGGCGGTGTTCTTAGAGCGGATCCGTAGAACAACCACCCCTACCTCCGATTCCCTGACGGGCGGAACATTGTCTTCGTTCACCCCGTCGTCTTCGACCATGAAGGCCATCGACGGGAGCGTGTGCTCCGCCCGCTGCGGGAAAAGGCCCTCGACCACTTCCCGCAGGAAGCTGGGTTGGAGTGTCTCTGTAAGGGGCCCGACGTGCGGAACTTTTGTCACGCCGCACGATAGGGGCGACCCCAGGGGTCACGATCGAGACCCTCCAGCATTTCCTTTCTCTTAATTTGGGCACGGGAGAGTCTGACACAGAATTTCGGGACAGTAGGTGTTAGATTGCGCCTTGTCCAGACGGGAGCTCGAGTACTTGAGTTCCCTGGGGCAGAAAGTGCAGACAAAGCAGACAAATTTGTCTAGAAGTTGCGGGGAATATTGGAAGCCATGGATGGTGTCAAAATCGCCAGGCCTACCAAGTGCGCAGAGCTACGCATTTCAGGCCTGGACGATTCATTAAAACCCAGAACGTTCGTGTAGCGATTCGAGAGAAGCCTGGTTGCAACGCGGACAACATTAGGATCGGCACCATCCGCCTCGGTCCAGGAGGCCTTGGTGCGATGTGGATTAGTTGTCCTGTAGCGTTGGCCAAAATTTTGGGTGACGCTGGCAAGGTCCTCGTCGGTTTCGTGAACGCCAGAGTTACGGTTCTGGCGGTGAAACTGATGAGGTGTTACAAATACCTTGTTACAGTAACCACTCGCATCAAGTGCGATAGTTGTTTTGACTGCAGTGGACAATGTTTCCGCTGCTATCGACCGGGGCACAAGGCGGCAGAATGTTCTGCAGCCCTTCACTGCCCAGCGTGTGCGGTGGTTAATAAGCCCGCCAATCACCAGATTGAGCAGAGAGATTGCAAGCCTACACACAATTCTCGGCAAACGTCAGGGGCTAGCCAATCGACCCAGGCTGCCTCTGACATCGTTCATGCGTCGCAATCGTCGCCCATGGAGGAGGTTGTAGAGACGGTCCAGTAATGGACCGAGTCTCCAATCTCCTTGTCCAGACGAACCTGAACCACTGTGCCGTGGCGCAGGATCTTTTCCTGCAAAACATGGCACAGTGGTCGATTTGCTTTGCCGTAGCCGCGGAGCCCTATTACATTCCTCCCCGTCCAAAATGGTTGGGTGACCGGGACGGCTTTGTGGCAGTCGGCGGCTCATTCCACGCCCTTGTCGCTAAGAGACAAGCGTACGTATGTGGTACGTGTTGGTGAAGCCTCTGTTTAGTAAACAGAGGCTTCACCAACACTTGCGTGCGACAGCAGGGTGGGTCGATAGTGGACCATTTGTTCGCTACCCCTGCCCTTGCCGCACGAGTAAGGAACTGGCGTGTCCTGGAAGAGGTTGAGACGCTCTCGGATCACCTATATATCCAATTTGAGCTCTCCCGGACCCAGGACTACAGTAGGGGTCACGCGACACGGCATTCTTCTCGCTTTCCGCGGTGGATTGTTTCGAAAAATTTTTTAAGTGTAACTGCCAAATTACAATTAATAACAAGACCTGACATGTCCCACAGATCTATCACTGGATCCTGAGGTACCTAATTGTGTCTTCGATTTCTTCATCAGCACTAGGTTCAACTTATCAATCGTCGTAATCCTATGCTGGACGCCACCAGCGACCTTGAGGAGTATGATGTGGTTCTGAGCTGGCAGAGAACCGAAAATGGTTCCTAGCCTTGGCAAAGATGGCTTACCTGGTTTTTGAAAGAAACTCGTTGATACTGATAGAAGAACAACCCTTAAATCCTGGTTTCGCCTTCCATACTGACGATCTGTCATCCACACTCGAAAGCTTACAAGTATAGGCCACTGGCGTTCTTTATTCGACACCCCAAGTCGGTGGCAGATTCTGATAGAAGAAGCAGTTATGTTCTTGAGGCTCAAGTGTTTGTTAATGACTTGAAGCGCAACAATCTTTTGGTTCTCCTTTTCAGCTTCCTCGATGCCTATAGAAAACAGTGACTAATGTAGCTTTCTGCCTAAAGCCTAAGCCTAGCGTCGAGAAAATTTGCTCTCGAAAGGTTTGGAACTCTTTCGCGACCTTGGTTACTACGTCTTTCTCGGGACCAGCACTTTGAATCTCAGATTTTAGATCTGACATCTTTCTGGTAAAATTCTCCTCTAATGTCCTCTGCGCTAATACTACTAATCAATTTGTGTCAGTTTGAGTATTTTTAAATAAAACTGATTTCAGCCCTGTAAGGCGATGTGCTGGTAGGTAGCGTGGTTTAACTTACTTACTATCACATTCAATGCATTGCAAATGTGAGTACCAGCACTTCTAATGTTAAGCAAAAGGTGCAATAAATATAATTTAAATTACATTTCAAAATTTATGATGTAGGAGATCGTTCTGCGATCTCTATCGCCCGAGCCATTTGCGATACCGGGCCCGTTTCCGGGTCTGGCGGACCGGAAGAATTCTAACCTCTCACGGTCCTGTTCCAACATCTCCTTTGCAAGCATGACTTGCTCGCAGAAGGAGACGGTGGAGCTCCACGCGTTCTCGCTCCATACCATGGCCGTAATCATACTTCCGAGCGAGAGAATTCCCGCTCCGATAGTCGCCATAAGGTAACGCCTCAGCTCCGCCCACACTAGGCATTCTGCTAGCGTGTGGAGCGCCGTGTCCACGGTCCGGCCATCCTCTCCCAGTGATCAACTACGGTATGCGAGGTGATTCCTTTCGAGCCAATCCTCTATAACCGGTCTTACCGCCGTAGTGACGGCGTGCCCGTCAACAAATAACCTTATATAATACTCAATTATTAACCTCCTTACCTACTTCTTATTATAACGTATATTACTATTACAATATATAAACTTTACGTAAAGTTAATTTTACTATTTGCTCTTTTACTTCATATAAATATTTAACTAAATTGAATAATGTTTATTTATATTTTATTCGGAAACGGGACCACATCTTAATATACGAGGCCTGCTGTTTCCACCATCGAGGTATCTTCTCCATTTAGGTTATGTAGAGTGATTTAAAACCTTACCGCTTCATGTTCGTCGCCTTACACGAACCTCAAGGAAGAGATACTCAGCAGTTGAACTAGGTGATAATTTGGAGGAAAGATTATAGGAAAAGTCAGAATGTATCACTGTTTTGTTTGTTTGCCCTATCGTTCCAGATGAGAACAAAACCTGGAAGATAGTAAGAAGTGGAAAGAAGTTGAGGTTTGAGGTACGTCTAGCAAACTAAAATGGCGTCCACATTTGAGCCCTTAAATGTTTTCTAAAAATCATTATAGGGACTGGGTGTGCTTTGAACGTTTATGTAGCATACATTAAACATACAATTACACTTTTAGTTCAAAGTACTACGTAATATATTCCCGAGGGTATTATCAGTTACAAAATAAAACTCTCATTTGCTAATGAATTAACAAAGTCGCTGGCAATGTAGTAAGAGCCAACATCTGTCATAAGGCAGAATATAAATAAAAATAAATATTAAAATAAAAATTTCATAAAAAAATAATGTCATAACACAATATTGAAAAAGTTGCGAAAAAGAAGCACTGTCCACAATGCTTCTCATGTCAATAAATCTCTTATCTTCGAAGTCTTAAGGCCAAATTTAAGATGCTTTGCTCATTAATGGGAGGAACTTTATTTATGCTCTTGAGCTCTGTCAGTCGTCCGCGTGACGTTTGTATTAATAAATGTGACTCCACACTTCTCAAGACCCACTCTGTAGATGACACTCGAATCCTTGTTTCTTAAGTGCAATCAGACCGAAACTTGAGAGCAAGCTACCTTTGTTGCAATAATTAATTTTCGAAATATTATAGACAAAGTGTTTCATTATTATGTTTTAACTCCAAACACATTTTTGGGAACATTAAAAAAGTAATTAATTTGAAAAAAAAACTTATTTCAATGCTTTAATGTCATTATTGATACCTACGATAATAAATTGTACATTTCATTCTTAAATTATCGAACTTAAAGCCATAATATAAACAGCCATAATAAAAAATATCCAAATCAATTCATCCATCCAATCATTCATTCAGTTCTAGGATGACGAACAAAAGTACATGCAGTCGAATGGAGAACCTCTTCTTTTTTCTTAAGTAATTTAAAAATATTGAGATTCTACACATAATTTATCTGACATAAACTTGTATTGTGTGAAGATAGTCAAGAAATTTTTGGGATTTGATTTTCTGAGCATAACATGCTCTTTAGCATGAGTTTTAGTATTGTTGAAAAAATCGTACACATCCATTTGCAAATAGTACTACAGTAAGAAATGTATTTTACTAGTGTTTTTAAATAACAGATGCTTAAGGTGCAATTTAATTCGTGTGTTGCTTCCGAACTTGTCACTGTCAAAGGCGACATATTCGGCCTACATTACCTGTTAAAATGCACATACCTGAAGAACTGTAATTTGTATTTGATTTACTGTCAATTATTTTAGTACAGATGATTGTGTTAACTAATTTTTATTATTTTTACCATGGACTACAGTTTTATAATGGCACAAACCCTCTACATATGGATATAGAATAATATATGTCACATAGAGTTTTAAAAGTCAAGAACTTTTACAAAAACCCAGAAGTTTTACAGGATAATACTCAAATATTCTTGATGTTTACTTGATCCAAAATGAAATACCGCTATTTGACAAACATACTAAAAATTCTAGATAATCAAATTAATCTATCGTCGTCCACTGCTGAATGAAGGTCTCCCCTAAGGAGCGCTAACCATCCCGGTCTTAGGCAACTCGCATCTATCCGCTGCCAGCCACTTTCTTCAAGTCATCGGTCCATCGCGCCACAGGGCAACCCTACATTACGTTTGCCTAATGGTGATCTCCGCTCTAGTACACTTCGGCTCCAGCGACCATCTGTTCGTCTGGAGCCATGGCCGGCCCACTTCCACTTCAGCGTACTGATTCTCGGTGCGATGTCAGTTACTCCCGTTCTCTGTCGAATAAGCTCGTTGCGAATTTTATCAGCCAGAGAAACGCCCAGCATCGCACGCTCCATCGCACGCTGAGCTACTTAAACTTATGGACAAGTCCAATGGTGAGTGTCCACGTCTCGCCTCCGTATGTCATTACGGGTAGGACGCACTGGTCAAATACTTTGGTCTTTAATGATTATGGGATCGGTGACTCGAAAATGTGACGCAACTTTCTGTATGTTGCCCAGCCCAGACGAATCCTCCTATCGGCGTCCCGATCGAAGTTGTGCCGGGCAAGTTTAATAGTTTGCCCGAGGTAGATCTTGCACAACCCCGATAGCGTCATTTACGGGGATACATGCCTATTATCCATGATTTTCGTTTTTTCGAGGTTCATCCCCAGTCCCACTTGTTTTAAAGACTCATCCAGATTGTTTAGCATTTTTTCCAGATCATGCAGAGATTTCGCCAGGATGACTATATCGTCTGCAAAACGCAGATGTGAGAGGTGTCGGCCATTGATGTTGATTCTCCATCCGTTCCAATCGAGCATTTTGAAGACATCTTCCAATGCATTGGTAAATAGTTTCGGAGGTATAACATCTCCCTGTTTTACCCCACGATGCAATTGGAGTAATTTTGTGCTCTTTTCTTGTAGTTGGATGGTAATTGTGGCAGCTTCATAGAGGCATCTTATCACCTGAAAATGTTGGCAGTCGATCAGGCATCTCTGCATAGATTCCAGGACAGCCCAGGTCACGACGGTATCGAAGGCTTTCCCGTAGTGCACATACGCTAGTCAGAGAGGCTGGTTATATTTCTGTTTTGTCGATTATTTGCCTTAGAATGTGTATGTCGTCCACGGTACTGTAACCTTAAGAAACCCAGCCTGAACCAAGGGCTGGAAGTCATCAAATTTTTAGGCAAGACGATTCTTAATAGCCTTCGAAAACAACTTATATATTTACATGGCTCAGGAGTGAAATTGGGCAGTAGTTTTTTAGTAGGCTTTTGTCTCCTTTCTTGAAGAATACTATCACGTTCTTGATTCATGCTTCTGGTGTAGTGCCAGTATGAATGACGGAATTAAATATCAAATAAAAGCAGAAAGTGAAAATAAATACAACCGCCGATCATGGAGAAGAAGCAGCCAAAAATAGGCTATAGAAAATGTGGAATTCCTGCAATAACTTCTTCTATACTGCTGGACTTTTCCTGTTTCCTGTTAAAGAAGCTGAAGCTCCTCTAAAATTTTTGAAAATAATCATCCTCAATAGCTTCAGCAATTATAAAGTAATTAACGTGATTTTAAAATATTACTATACCCTGAACACCATTCCATGAAGGATTATATTGCCAGAGAACAAAGCAAAAACTAATTCGATATAGCGAAAGAAACTGGTGTAAATGTAAGTAACAAAAATTATTGTAGTCATTTAGCACATGTTTATTAAATTAAGGTTAAAGTTAGGCGTTAAGCTACCTGTACAATTCTAAACCAGATTATGCTTGTGTGTATGTCTGAGTTTACTTGAGTGTGGTTTATCCGTTGTACTCATCAACAGCCTTAGTAGTCCACTGCTAGACTCTGCTCCTGCCCAGGTTTTGTGTGAAATAAAGGTTTACGAAACTAAAAGTGTATGAGCTATAGTGTAGACAGACGGGCAAATATAACGAAACTATAGGGTAGGCTACGAATTAATTAACATTTAAAAAAAATAATATTTGATAACCATTTGATATATTACAAACATTGTTTATTTACAAGAAAGCTAATTAGTTATAATTTGTTTTTTTAAATTTACGTCGTCTAAATGACCACCGTTTCGACGTTAGCACTTTTCTAAGTGTGCGCCGAAATTTTCAAATACTCATCGGCAGAGAGACCACGAGATCGTGAACATCTCTTCGCTGCTTTTTTCTTTTAGTTGACGTAGTGTATTTAGCTTACTGATGTAGACATGATTCTTCAAATAACCCTTTAAAAAAAGTCTGCTGGGGATAATTCTGGACTTCTGGGTGGCCATAGAATATCGCCTCGTCTGGAAATCAGCTTTTCTGGTAACATGTCTTTGACAAAGTGGCTTCATCTTTTTGAAACAGCAAATTCCAGTAGCATCAGTTTCAAGAACTCTCGTAACATGTTTGCGTGGGATGTTAGATTCAAATGTTAACACATTCTTGACCCACCCTATATAAGGGTTACTTACTTACGTAAACTTTTGTACATTTTGGCTATGGAGTCCTATATTAGGGCATACGTACTATTTACGATGATTAAATATTCAAAATTTTACGTCAAATTATAATTCCTTTTGGAGACATCAATTAAAGTTGAATTTGGAAGCAGAAATTTATTTTATTTTGTCTTTTATACACACTGTGTTCCCTTATACCGTTCCTTCAGAAAACCTTTTCCTTTTGTTTACTCGTTTCACGTCGTAGAGGAAACGATTGAATCCATTCAGCCGGACGGTAGATTACATCTTTGCTTCCACACCAAATATTTCACATCAGTAAATACCAAACCATTTGACGATATACGTCTTAAATTGAATTGCACATGTGAAGGCATAGGTTTAAACAAATAAGAAAAAAATATGGTATTTTCTAACACATGGTTGTCTTAAACGGTAACTACAGAAACATTATTTTTATTACAATGAGTTTTTATTTTTCATATATTACAACAGTTACTGCACTTTAAAAATACTAGTTTTAAGCCTGAGCTATTTTAATTTTTTTCATTTAATTTTAGTCGCGAAACTTTTAAGTTGAAAATGTGGAACCTTGACCTTCCTCTCTGCTATAATTGAGGAGTGCCTTAATCTGTTCTCGTAAGTAATTTCTTATATGGTATGAGCCATTGTCATTCTTTTTTGTTTACCTTTCCTTTTAAAGTGTCCCTCTAATTTTGCGTCTTTAGTTACGTGTGGTGTTCAATATATCTCTTTCTATCTCTAAAGTTTAAAAGACATGACAGTCCACCTGTCTACCGGTTGAACTCGATTTCCTGTATATTTAAATTGCAAAATTACGCTCTAAACGTTTTTAAATTATATTTTGCATAAGAAGTTAAATAAAAAGGGACAGTACAATAAATATTTAAGTTATAATTAATTAACTTTTATTTATCATAATTTATTTTATTACTGTTAATTTACTAGGTCACGCCCTGAATACGTATGAATAAACTGGTTCAACCCACTTTTTTTCTTAAGAATCGTGCTTTTGTTGCAATCCGTCTAGTAAATAAATCATTTTATATATCGACGGTCTACCAATACCTATCGTTTCTTCTATAGAAATTATTACAATAATTCTTCCATACTCCATTAGCCGCGAAAACTTTAGGAAACGTATTGAGAGACGTAGGCAGTTTTCTTTTACTTTTTTCCTATTTTTACTGCCAAGTAACAATAATACAAATGTTTAACATTACCGATAGGACATCTTTCTATTGATATACTTTTTTGACTAAAGAATATTTATAAAAACTAGAAATCATAGAGTAAAAAAGAGAGATACGTTATATCTATTAATGAACTGGCCTTTCATTTTATTGCTTAGAAACTGCCAAATATTAGGTCATTTTACTGACCAAGACTGGTCTACGTAATAACAATATCTTCAATTACGTTCCGTAGTTTATGACGTCATCGGCCATCTGGTGAATCGTAAAATACATAACACGTGACAGTTTATTGTACTTTAAGCGGGAAATTTCAAATATGAAGTTAACTATTTAAGGTGATCGATAGTGTATTTCAATAGTCAGCAATTTGTTACTTGGTTTGTTATTATGTACTTTCTAAAATTTTTGAAAATTCGGACAATCTAAAATATGTAAAATAACTTATTTTTAACGTTTGGCATATAATCGTATTTAAATTCATTATTCTCTGAATATATTATGAATAGATGACCAACCTTGTGTATACAAGTACTTTTTTATACGAAGTGTACTAAAATATAGTAAACACGCGAATCGTAATTTAGAAATGGGTTTTGAACATTTTATCACTCATAAAAGAACCCCGGCTCCGACATCCTCACATAAAATCTTGACACAAGATAAAAAATATACATAAATATATAATTATAGTGACTTAGTGATACTACAGACTAAATGTTAGAATTTTTTTATAAAATTTGACAAAAAAAATAACTCAAGAACAACCAGGATACCAATAAGTTCAATATTTTGAACGGAAAAGCTTAATCAAAGCCTACTTTACAAGTATACTAATTTTTAATCATCATTATCATCAATCCTTTAATAGTGGGTCCCGTAATGGGGACAAAGGTCTCTCCTTAGAAAGGGTCTTTGACTAACCACACTAGCCAGATGTGTCCTTTTTTTCTGTTGACGAAGCGGCAAATCAAGTCGGATCTCTTGCTTCTTGAGGAGTCAGTAGTCCCAAAAACCAACGCGACGCGACGGTCGGTCGCTCTACTTTGGGAGGACATGGACCATGTTATTTCAAGTCCTCCTCACATCGATATCACGCCCATTATCATTGTCAGAATAGAGCCTAATAAGGTCTGACAATAGGATTAAATAGCCGGTATACTATACCCTAACACAGCAATCAATTTGTCACCAGACGTCCTTCCTTTCTGGCGGTCTGCAATTATGCCGACGACTTATACCGCCACTGATGTCTTCTTCGCTCGGAATCGGCCTCCTCCCGATTCCATTCAGCGGTCTCTTTCTGGAGGTTTACAGAAAGAGACCACTGCATCCCACCCCTTCTCGCCTGCCAGCATGGCAGCAATGACTGCTGGCGAGCACAGGTCTCGTCTGATTTGGCCAACCAAGATTTCGCGTTCAGATGCCCATACGGAGCAGTTGTTCAGCATATGCTGAACGTAGTCCTAGTCGACTGTGTAGTTGTGGCATTGTGCTGTCTCCTTGCGTCCGACTCCATTTCAGGTGAGTATCTGGCCCAGACGAGTCCTAATATATTATAAATTTTGTCCCTATTTGTATTTTCGCTGTTATTGATTTTATCTATCGGTATGTAAATTAGAATAGTACGCAACGAGAGCACCTCTTATGTTAATACTATTCCTGACTTCTTAAAGGATTTTTAATGCTTTACAAAAATTATAAAATTTTCTTAACTTGTTTTTTGTTATATGATACTTATAAAATACTAGCGACCTACCCTAGCTCCGCACGGGTGTGTCCGACGTTGGTCGCCCTGCCTACCCGTGAATTTAAATCCTCTGTAATATCATCTTCTAAGATATTCATTTTAATGAAATGCTATAAAGGCAGTTTTGCTATATATTACGCACAACATATCTAACGTATTTAAGTGGATGAGAATTAATATTACATTGGTCAAAATTACTTTGGAAGTAAAACACACAAACAAATTCAACCTCTAAAGATATATTACCATCGTAAACTTTTTGTAGATATTTTTAAGATATATACGAGTTATATCATTAGTAGTACATCGTTTTAATATAAACAGTAAAGTTTAGTCAGTATGAGCAATAAAAGTGTGTTTGTAAAATTCTGAGTTTTTACGGAACATTGACTTTTTACATATTTTAATGATATAGCAAACATGTGTTACATACGAGAATATAAACCATTTAAATCTGTGGCGTAATTTAAAAGATTTAAACGTATAAGCAATTGTTTTTTGATGACTTTGTTCTTAAATCGATACAGATCTCCGGTTTGTTGGAGACAGGCGCCAGGACTATGTGGTGTTTTCTATTCAAAACCACACTGATGTTTGGTCTCACCCTGCTCTGGAACAGAACCCGGAGAATGCGATTTCAGATTCGATAGATCCTAGATCTTTGTATAATTCTTAACACCTTTATTTATTCATTGTCTAATTAAATTACTTTTAGTGCTAACTAAAAGTAAAAAATCCAGGTATTGTATTATTTAACACCAAAATAAAATGCTACAAAAGCAAAACTGTCAAAAGATAATAAATTTTCTACAAATCTTATTCTAAAACGTTATATAATCTATCATAAGACGTCACGTGTAAAGTGTAGTTATTAATAAAATGACATAAAGTTTAGATAATCGCCACACTTTTATCACAAGATCAGATTTAAAAGAAAAATATACTATTTTGTCGCCACTAGCCATCATGGGTTTATCTGCGCTATCTTAGATAAATGGTAAATAAATTAAGAGTTTCTGTAAGGAAATCAATCTATCCTGAGTAGATAAATTTAAAAAGTTCATTCACAATAATTTAAAAACAAAAAGAACTAATTTACAAAAACTACTATTTACAAAAAAAAAGTTATCTAGTATCCATATTACAAACTCTGCTTAATTTGGGACTAGATAGCGTTGTGTGTCGGATGTCTTAAATATTATTATTATTACGTTTTTATTTTAACGAATTTGCATTTGTGTGCTTTCATATGTATAAATGTGAAAGTATGAATAAGGTTGTACACAGAAGAAGTGCAGATAGCTGAAACTTATTATCAATAGGTGTTATAAACTTAACGATAGAAAAAAAACTAGCTGTCACCAGCTCAACGCAATCTGCCTTGTATATCTGCGAAGTTGTTAAACCAATTGACGTATGGCAAAGATCTTATCTCTATGATGTTCTTACGGTCACAAAATAAAAGTTATGATTAGGATTACAGTTTCCTTGTTTCTACAGTCATTCAAACTTTGGTATATTCAAAAAAATGCTCCCGCTAAATAATAATAAACATTTTGAACCTCTGACACACAATGCCATTTAGCTTCAATCTAATGCTAATGTTAATTGTGCTATGAAAGCTAGATTACCTGATAGAAGACTTAAATACTTTTCTTTAAATACAAACATATGTATTACTAGCTTTTGCCCGCGGCTTTGCTCGCGTTAAGAAGTATTATTATTAATTTGGTATAGTTTTTGCGGCTTTACTTTTGTTTAGCGTTTGTTAAAAAATTAGGGCCTACAAAACTTCTTTGTACACAATATTCTAAACTAATCTATCTTTAAGCGCTTAAACTATCAAGCTATTGGGTGAACTTACTCGTGAGCAAGCAACATAAAACTGTCCATAAGCAATGTTCTCTCAAGTCAATACCCGCAAATTTGAGAGTTTGCCCCTGAGACTTGTTTATTGTCATGGCAAAGCAGACTTTTAGGGGAAACTGTAATCGTAAATTTGAACAGGATATCATTAGGTATTAACGGGATTCGTGGTATAATTAATAATAATAATAACTTTTAAATAATAATAAACTAGCAACACTAGAAACAGTTGGTATTTCTCTTACATATATTTAAAATCCAATATTTATAGCTACAAATTTACAATTGCTATACTATTTAATTTACAAATCAGAAAGAAAATGAACCTGTGTACAATATAAAAATTGAATTAAAGTACAACTAAAATGATTTTTACATTAAAATATCTGTTACCGAAGACGTGACGTTTAAACGTCACGTCAATACAAAAATTTTCATGAAAGAAATTCCAAAATGTTAACGAGAGCTAGATTAAAAGCACAAACAACATCCCTGGACTCGTCGCTCCGCTCCGCCTTGCCGTCCCCGGAAGCAACAATGAATGTTCCGGCCGTTGCAGAGGCGTCGAGCTCTAGCTCCAGCGACGAGTTTTTCTCTCCGCCGACGTCGCCAAGACCTGTACGCCAGCAGGAGAGTACCCGGCCGCCGACCAGCTTGGGATCACGAGGACCACTTGCCTCAAACAGGGTCCCCGCTACCGGTGGTGATGTGCGCCGCATGAAGTGGACAAAATCTATAAATGAGAATGTCATGCGGGCATATTTTCGGGCTACAGAGTTGGGAACAAACCTTACTGCGTACCGTGTTAGACTAGTCTCTCTGTTTCAGGAACTTGAACCAGCCATCAACGTTACAGCACAACGGTTGTCGGATCAAGTACGAGCTATACAGCGCTGTCACCTGCTGGATGACACAGTACTTGAGAGGATACGCTCTGACATAAGGAAAAACTTTACTATCCCTTCTTCATCACACACTGCGGTGACCAGTAGCACACCTCAGTTGCCATTAGGTATTAAAGATGTTGATGAACTAGTGGAGAGTGAAGTTATATCCGTAAGTACCCAATGTAACGATAAGATAAGGAGTGCTTTGGAGGATGCGATTCAAAAATACCGATTTGTAAATGATAATATTAGACCACGGTTATGCCGTTTGCCCATTCATAAACGTAATTTAGCGCTTGTGAGTGCCCTGGATTCGCTGTTATCAGACTATTTTGATACCAGCGAAGATCTTAGTGATGCACATTCTATTCTATACTGTGCGGCTATTGCAGTTTGTCGAGTAGCTGGTGTTAAATTTATTGAACGTGTAAGTGCTACTCGACCCAAAAATGCTGTACCAGCTTGGCAGTATAGAATTGAACGTCGTATTGCTGAGACTAGGACACTCATCGGTAAATTAATTAGTTTTAAAAGTGGTAATACACGGCCGAGAGTCATGCGCTTTGTGAAACAGGCATTCTTGGGAACTTCCATTAGTCCTCAACAGTACATGTCCTGTGTCAAAGAGCGCATAGACTTTCTAAAGCAGAAAATTTATGCATGGGCAAATAGGATAAGACGTTATAGAAAACGAGTTGATCGGTATAATCAGAATCGAATGTTCCAAAGGAATGAGAAATGGGTTTACCGGAAATGGGAGGAACCGAATCCATGTGTGAGTGACGGGCATTTTCCAGATGAAAATACCACTAATTCATTTTGGCGTAACATCTGGTCAGTGCCTGTCTCTCATACAGAGGGTGATTGGTTGGAGGATGTCAAACGCTCGTGTGAGTCTATAACAGCTATGGAACCCATTGTTATTAATAAAGATGATGTAAGTTGTGCAGTCCGTTCATTACCGAATTGGAAATCACCTGGTCCAGACGGACTACACAACTTTTGGCTTAAGTGGTTCCGAAGCTCACATGCGTGTTTGGCATCACAATTCCAAGCAGCTTTGGATTCTGGTTCATTACCACAATTTTTAACCACTGGTGTAACCCATTTACTCTATAAATCTGGTAGTGCCATGGATCCCAAAAATTTTAGACCCATTACTTTTTTACCAACTACATATAAACTTCTAACATCTATTTTGAGACTCAAAATTACTACACATATAATTAATAATTCGGTACTCTCTATTTCTCAAAATGGATGTAGAAGTGGGGCCCGTGGCACTAAAGAGCTCCTTATCATAGACAGGACCATTAGGCAACAGGTACGTCGTAATCGTAAGAGTCTGGCGACATGTTGGATAGATTATAAGAAGGCTTATGACTCAGTTCCACACACATGGCTTTTGAAAGTGCTAGAGTTGTATAAAATTGATGCAACTCTGTGCACTTTCTTAAAGTCGTGTATGAGTCAATGGAGCACAACACTTCGCTATCCAGGATGTCGGCAGGCTGCGATAAATGACGTACTTATAAAGATCGAGCGAGGTATATTTCAAGGTGACAGTCTGAGTCCCTTGTGGTTTTGTCTAGCTTTGAACCCTCTCAGTACTCTGTTAGAGGGTTCAGGGTTAGGCTATCGGTTGCAGAAAGATGATCAAGTTATATCTCACCTTCTTTATATGGATGATTTGAAATTACTGGCCTCCACAAAATTACAATTGACGGCGTTATTAAGGGTCACTGAAAACTTTAGTAATTCTATCAAAATGGAATTTGGTGTAGACAAGTGTGCAGTCATGTATGTAAAGAAGGGCGTGATTGTAGAATCTGAAGGAATAGAACTTTCAGATTCAACAAAACTCAGATCTCTGTCTGCCACCGAAACTTACAAGTATCTAGGTTTTTCACAGTTCTTGGGAATATCAGAATCTGGCGTGAAACAAATGTTACGGGAAAGTTTCTTTGGTCGCCTAAAAAAAGTATTTAAAAGTCTTTTATCGGGCGGTAACAAGGTGCGAGCCTATAACAGTTGGGTCGCAACGATGTGGGAGTGCATCGCAATGTACTTGCAGTGGATACTGGTTTTACCCCGCTCGCTCAGGCTAAAGAAAACTGGCGCAAACCTGTAGTACTTAGTACTACTGATCGCAAGGACGTATTGAGGGGTAAAGAACTTCATGGTCGATTTTATCGGGCCTTACATGGGTCTGATATAGACTTTAAAGCGTCGACGTCTTGGCTACGGTATGGTGATCTCTTCGGAGAAACCGAAGGTTTTGTTTGTGCAATTATGGACGAAGTTATCATGACGAATAACTACCGGAAATATATCCTGAAAGATAGTATGGTTGACATCTTTAGATGTTGCGCAGGGGGTGAATACCCTTTTACCTGCGTCCACTAAGACTGGTAAACTACGTGTACGCATGAGATGGACAGAAGATGTAAACGTATTCATCATGCGTACCTACTACCACATCACTAAACTAGAAACAGATATGACAATATACAGAAAATTACTACATGAACACTTTTTAAAACAGTACCCTCATGTTACAGTTTCAGAACAAAGAGTTTCCGACTAAAGACGAGTTATATTTAGAAATAGAATGTTAACTAATGAAAAATTAGAGCAAATTAAAGAAGAAGTTAGATTAGAATTGGAACAAGAAGATATTTCTCTGCAATCACAACCATTCCTAGCCGCGAGACAAAGAATTAACAGTACAGATCTAACCCCACGTCAAACAGACCTAACAAGTACACAATCATCTCATAACTACCTAAATGCAACTGAATTTACCACATACAATACACCGCTTAGTACTTATGTATCAACGCAAACTGAAACTACGACACTATTTATAGAAACAGAAATAGAAACAATGCAGTCTACTGTACTGTTAGATTCATCCGCAAAACAACTGCAAGAATATTTACAGACAGCCATAATTGAATTTGCAGGTTTAGATCCTACACTCAGGCCTCGACTCCCCAAACTGAAATATAGCTTGCATCTTACTAAATTAACAAATCTCTTTAATAATACCTTACTGCATGAGTTCTTCTCTAACGAGTCACAACTAACTGATATTCATACACTTATATATTGTAGTGCCTTAGTAATATCACGAGAGCTTGGACATAACACTGAACCACAATCCAGACCCCCAACGCATTAACAAAAAACCAGCCTGGCAAGATAGATTAGAGAGAGATATAACACAACTTAGATCCAACATCGGTAGACTAACACAATTTTTAAATACTAATAGATCGAAAAAGATAGTGGATACGGTAAACAAAATTATATCTAACAATAGAATACACAGTAGTTATGGAAATAGTAATAAAAGACCTGAAGACATTAAAACAAAAGTTAGCCCTAAAATCGAATAGACTAGCTAGATATAAAAAAGCACTTCAAAGAAAAAATGACAATAAACTCTTTCATACTAATGAAAAAATATTCCACAGAAACCTAAATTCAAATAAGGAAAAACCTACAAACACTAGCATAGAAACCCCAGCAGTACACGACTTAAAAAAAACCTGGGCAGGTATTTGGGAGACAGAAGTACATCATAACAGGGAAACATAATGCATACAAGAAGAGGAGAGAAATTGGAAAGACGTAGATGAAATGCAATTCACAGATATAACTGAATCAGATATAAAACTCGTCACAAGTAGGCTACATAACTGGAAGTCACCAGGAGTAGATAAGATACACAATTATTGGTACAAAAAATTAACTACCCTTCATAAAATCATAGCAAAAAACTTTACCAGCATTATTCGCGGACAACAAAGCACACAACCATTCATAGCTAAAGGTATAACATACATGCTGCCTAAAGGCCAACACACATCAAAATCATCACAATACAGACCCATAACTTGCTTGCCCACTATATACAAAATTCTCACATCAGCTATAAAACAAAAACTCACTAGTCACATAGAACACTACAATATTCTTGCTGAGGAACAAAAGGGATGTAGAAGAGGCCATATGGGATGTAAGGAACAACTTATTATAGACTCTTTAATTCATAGACACGCAACTACCAATAAAAAAAAATTACACTGTACATATATAGACTACAAAAAAGCATTTGACAGCATTCCACATTCCTGGTTATTACACATTTTAAAGATATACAAAATCAGTCCCGTTATAATAGAATTTTTAAGAAACATAATGTCCCTATGGAAAACTACACTTCATCTAAACAACATCACTAGTAGAGAAATAGCAATTAAAAAAGGTATATATCAAGGTGACTCCTTGAGTCCACTATGGTTTCGTCTCGCCCTAAATCCTATATCACAGATACTGCAGAATTGCAAAGCTGGATATCGGTTAAAGTGTAACAGAACTGAAACTAGTATTTCACATTTAATTTACATGGATGACAAAAAGTTATATTCAAAAACAGCAAATGAAATGAAAGCACTAATAGACGCTACAGCAAAATTTAGCAAAGATATCAGCATGCAATTTGGATTAGACAAATGTAAAACTATTCATATATTAAAAGGTAAGATCCAGCCAGGTGATTATGTAGTATCTTGTGACGCAACAATCAAAGCCATGGAAACGAATAAATTGTTCAAATATTTAGGATACCAGCAATCGAAAGGAATAGACCATAGTAAATTAAAAATAACTTTAAAAGATGAGTATAAACATAGTAGAGCAAGAGCCCGTGAGTGCCAGACCTTCGTCATTTTATAAAACCTGAAAGTTCTTCTATGTGTGTCCCTAGTACAGGTAAGAATGATCCCCAAACATGAAGCTGAGGCAGCGGTGGCTTTGGCAGATAACAGGCAACAAAGGTGTGTAAAATTCCATCTCAAATTCGTCATGATATAAAAGTTGATTTTTTTATATTTAATTCATAATAATATCAAAACTCGCGTTGCTCATTGCCAGACAGTTAGTATGGTTCCAACCCTCTGCCGGACACCCCTAAACTGTTATAATTTATAATTATACTTACGTTATATTATAAAACCTAAGTTTTATATATAATTTTTTGGGAGCCTATTAAACTATGTTTACATAGTAGCCGGACAGTTTCGAAGGTTCTATCATCTTGCCAGACGCATTCAAAGTGAGTAATAATCGGGAGAGCAAGGAGCGTATACAGTAACTAAAGGTTATATTATAAAACCTAAGTTTCATATATAATTTTTCGGGAGCCTATTAAACTATGTTTACATAGTAGCCGGACAGTTTCGAAGGTTCTATCATCTTGCCAGACGCATTCAAAGTGAGCAATAATCGGGAGAGCAAGGAGCGTATACAGTAACCAAAGGTTATATTATAAAACCTAAGTTTCATATATAATTTTTTGGGAGCCTATTAAACTATGTTTACATAGTAGCCGGACAGTTTCGAAGGTTCTATCATCTTGCCAGACGCATTCAAAGTGAGCAATAATCGGGAAAGCAAGGAGCGTATACAGTAACTAATGGTTATATTATAAAACCTAAGTTTTCATATATAATTTTTTGGGAGCCTATTAAACTATGTTTACATAGTAGCCGGACAGTTTCGAAGGTTCTATCATCTTGCCAGACGCATTCAAAGGCTGCGGTCCGAATTGTGCTCACAGCACTTACGACGTTTAAACTGCTAACGTGTGGACCGATTTAGTGAGCGCGCGATAACGATGAAAATGATGAAAATATTTAGATTTAATTAAAATAAATTAATTTCTCTGTAAATTTCTTATCTTAAAAAAAATGTGTCCTTTGGTATAATAAACACTAAAATTTGATTTACTTTGTTTCATTGGCTTTATAATTTTAATAGTATTGACAATAATAAACTTCTTAAAAATGAAAAATAATATCAATTAAATTATTAGATTTTCGACATGATTGACATTGTATGAGAAAAATTTTACTCAGTATTATTTTAAACATTTGTTATTGAAATTGTAAAAATTAATTAATGAAATTTCTGGATTAAGAAGAAAATAAACTGCACAATTTGAAATTAATAACAATAGATGCGCAGTGAAATCCCGCAATAGACCAAGCGCTCTATTTCATTCGCACTAGTTACTGTATACGCTCCTTGCTCTCCTGATTACTGCTGACTTTGAATGCGTCTGACAAGATGATAGAACCTTCGAAACTGTCCGGCTACTATGTAAACATAGTTTAATAGGCTCCCAAAAAATTATATATGAAACTTAGGTTTTATAATATAACGTAAGTATAATTATAAATTATAACAGTTTAGGGGTGTCCGGCAGAGGGTTGGAACCATACTAACTGTCTGCCAATGAGCAACGCGAGTTTTGATATTATTATGAATCAAATATAAAAAAATCAAGTTTTATATCATGACGAATTTGAGATGGAATTTTACACACCTTTGTTGCCTGTTATCTGCCAAAGCCACCGCTGCCTCAGCTTCATGTTTGGGGATCATTCTTACCTGTACTAGGGACACACATAGAAGAACTTTCAGCTTTTATAAAATGACGAAGGTCTGCCACTCACGGGCTCTTGGACTATAGGGTAAATATGTTAGGTAAAAGTAATTTAGCTGGCAAAAACTTAATTAAAGCAATAAACACTTATGCTATACCTGTATTAACCTACTCCTTTCGTATTATAAAATAAACTAAAACAGATATCAATAATATACAAATAGCAACAAGAACGATTCTCACTAAACACAATTGTCTACATCCAAAATCTGCAGTAGAAAGAGTAATAATCAAGAGGCAGGATGGAGGTAGAGGCCTTATCGACATATTTGCCCCATGGACTACACAAATTTCTATGTTAAAATTTTTTTCTTCAAAAAATCTAACAGCAGTCAAATTCATAAAGCAATAATTAAAAATGATCTCAACCACACACCACTAAACCTAAATCAAGAGATAGAAATAGTGAACATAGAAAATAACTTTGAAATATGTAAAATAGAACAATGGAAAAAGAAAGCACTCCATGGTCGACATCCCCAAGATCTTGAACAACCACATGTAGACAAATTAGCTTCAAATAAATGGCTCACAGTAGGATCCCTATTTCCAGAAACTGAAGGCTTCATCATAGCAATCCAAGATAAAATCATAAATACAAAAAATCACAGAAAGCACATTATCAAGGACCCTACAGTAACAGATGATAGATGCAGAAAATGTCGTAACATGTCAGAAACCATACAACATATCACTGGAGCATGCCCTAATCTTACACAAACTGACTACACACATAGACACAATCAACTTACAAATATTATACACCAAAGACTAGCTCTCAAATATAAGCTTATCCAGGATACACACATTCCATACTATCAATATACCCCTAAAGCAGTTTTAGAAAGCAATACCCATAAAGTTTACTATGACCGTGCAATACTGACTAATAGGACTATACACTACAACCGCCCTGATATAATCGTTCAAGACAAATTCAATAAAACCACTTACCTAATAGATACATCTATACCAAACACTCACAACTTACAGAAGACAATAGCAGAGAAAGTACATAAGTATACATAAGTACATTTTTTAAAAATCTGGAAACAACAAAAGGTTTACATTGTCCCAATAGTATTGTCCACCACTGGTGTAATTCCGAAACACATACACCACAGCCTGAAACTCCTTGATCTGAAACCCAATACCTACATACTCCTTCAAAAAGCTGCTATACTGAACACCTGCAGAATCGTCCGAAAGTTTCTGCAAATAGATGAACACTCACACAATACAATAGAAGTACAGGCTTAATTGACTTATCACAAAAAAAAACCGTGGCATTTACTTGACCGAGTCCGTAAATGTCACTAGAATATTACCAGTGAAACTGAGAAAATATAAATTTACCAAATAATAATAATAATAATAATTTATTTCTTACCACAATTATAATACACGTTACATTTAGCTTTTGAAGGTGCTAGAGTTGTACAAAATTGATGTAACTCTGTGCACTTTCATAAGTCGTGTATGAGTCAATGGAAAATAACACTTCGCTATCCAGGATGTCAGACTGCGATAAATGACATACTTATAAAGATCGAGCGAGGTATATTTCAAGGTGACAGTCTGAGTCCCTTGTGGTTTTGTCTAGCTTTGAACCCTCTCAGTACTCTGTTAGAGGGTTCAGGGTTAGGCTATCGGTTGCAGAAAGATGATCAAGTTATATCTCACCTTCTTTATATGGATGATTTGAAATTACTGGCCTCCACAAAATTACAATTGACGGCGTTATTAAGGGTCACTGAAAACTTTAGTAATTCTATCAAAATGGAATTTGGTGTAGACAAGTGTGCAGTCATGTATGTAAAGAAGGGCGTGATTGTAGAATCTGAAGGAATAGAACTTTCAGATTCAACAAAACTCAGATCTCTGTCTGCCACCGAAACTTACAAGTTACAAACTTACAAAAATCTGGATAAGATTTTTCACAGTCTTTGGGAATATCAGAATCTGGCGTGAAACAAATGTTACAGGAATGCTTCTTTGGCTGCCTAAAAAGTACCTAAAAGTCTTTTATCAGGCGGTAACAAGGTGCGAGCCTATAACAGTTGGGTCATGCCGGTTCTGATGTATTCCTTTGGTGTACTTAGATGGACTCAGACCGAATTAGATGGCCTTGACAGGAGAGTCCGTACATTGCTGACTGCATTCCGCATACACCACCCACGTTCATCGGTTATGAGATTGTATATTCCGCGAAAGTTTGGAGGTCGTGGTCTCTTAAATATCAAGACTCTACACAATCGCGAGATATACAATCTCAGAGAATATTTTCTACAGACGAATGTGGGAGTGCATCGTAATTTAGTTTCAGTGGATACTGGTTTCACCCTGCTCGCTCTGGCTAAAGAGAATTGGCGCAAACCTGTAGTACTTAGTACTACTGATCGCAAGGAAGTATGGAAGGGTAAAGAACTTCATGGTCGATTTTATCGGGCCCTACACGGGTCTGATATAGACTTTAAAGCGTCTACGTCTTGGCTACGGTATGGTGATCTCTTCGGAGAAACCGAAGGTTTTGTTTGTGCCATTATGGACGAAGTTATCATGAAGAATAACTACCGGAAATATATACTGAAAGATAGTACGGTTGACATCTGTCGGGCGTGCCACCGTCCTGGAGAATCTATTAGGCATATTATTTCCGGTTGTTCTCGTCTTGCTAACGGTGAGTATTTGCACAGGCACAACCAAGTAGCCAGGATCGTACACCAACAACTTGCCCTTAAATACCAACTTGTCAATTTCGAAGTACCTTACTACAGGTATGTGCCCGACCCAGTTCTCGAGAACGGTCGTGCTACGTTATATTGGGATCGATCTATTATCACAGATAGGACTATTGTTGCCAATAAGCCTGATATTGTGGTGATAGATCGATTAGAGCGCCGCGCAATGATTGTCGATATCGCCGTTCCTCATGACGAGAATCTCGTGAAAGTTGAAAAAGAAAAACAATTGAAGTATTTGGATCTGTCTCACGAGATTGCCGACATGTGGAATGTGGATTCGGTGATTATTGTTCCGATAATCATATCTATTCATGGATTGATAGCGAAGAGCCTCGACCAACACCTTAAGAGGCTCACGTTAGAAGGTTGGATCAAGGGTCTGATGCAGAAGGCAGTCCTCCTTGACACGGCCCGTATTGTGAGGAGGTTCTTTGGAGCCCTAACCACCGGTGTCTTGGTCCATGTACCCGATGTCGGTGGTCTACTACTATTTTTTATATTTTTAAATGTGTATTTTTTGTTATTTTATATATTTAAAAATGTAACAAATGTGTGTATATCACGAAATAAATTATTTCTTAATAATAATTTATTTCTTACCACAATACTACATGTTACTTTAGAAATATATACATTATCTTTTTTATGATATTGTGGAAGACTGGTACCTAAGCTAAGCTCGAGGTTTGTGTTTCAGGACACCAGGTCTCCTTCCCCTGAGTATAGTTACATTTATTTTACACAAATGGGGCCTGTGAAATTCAATAATCACCACAATAATAATTAATTCGGTCATTTGACACATAATGCCATCCAGTTTCAAACCAAACAGAGCTCGCAACATGATAACTAGACAGACTGATAGCAAATCTATGATTCTTTTTTTTTTGTTTTTTAATTTTTTTTAAAATACATATATATTACATGTAAAAACATCCAAACTCCGAAACAAAATTCACAGATCATACAAACATCTGATCTGACCCGGGAATCGAACCCGAGACCTCAAACAAAGAAGTCGCACTCGCTACCGCTACGCCACCGCAAGAAATATGTTTAGGTTCTTTTGTTTTCTTTTGTTGTTTTTAGTATCCCAGTTTGGAATATATACTGTTATTGTGTGTTTGTGTGTGCATGATTGTGTGTATGTGTGTACATGTGCGTGAATGTGAGCAAATGTGCTCATGGATCTGTGCATTTATGCCATTGGCAAGTCTTAAACAATCACCGACAGCAGCGCCTCAGTGTCGTCGTAGTTCAACTTCGCCAAATATTCAGTCAATGTTCTTTTACATCTGCTCTTTGTTAGATGAAATATTGGCACAACTTTGTTGACCTTATTGTACAGGAAGCCACCAATGCAGCAGAAGAATCTTCTGGAGTGTTTTGTTGAAAATTTGATGCGTTGGGCAGGAATGAATCTTCGACGGCCACTGCAGACAGTTCGGCTATAGGCCAGTAAAGAATGCTATTTTAGCACCGTGTACAGTATGAACAGTTGGCGCTCTGTTAAAACTTGAGTCTCCTGGTACAGTAAAGCCGTAGGAAAACGATGTGGCTTACAAAATGACACCTTCCAAATAGCTCTTTGTGCTCTCTCAAGCTCAATTAATGTATGTAGATTTCGGTGCTCCACCCCATACAGTGATACAATAAACAATAACCGACTGAACGAGGGCAAAGTAAACCGATCTCAACCAATGAGTATCTAGGACACATCTAATTGTTTTGAATACGTACATTAACTTGCGTAATCTACCACTTAGGGCGTCTATATGTTGATGAAAGCCTAGAGTATTATCAATGACTACTCCTAGGTACTTGACGGTGCATGTTTTATGTAGGGGAGTGCAAGAGCACCCAGTGCCGTGCGGTTCAGGAGATAAGTGGGCAAGTATCTCATAAGATGAAGCTAAAGGTGGAGTTGGAAGATTGCTTCAAGAAGATTTTCTCAGCCACTTACATACAGCAGTGTAGCCTGACTGAGCGCGCTCGTAGGCTTCACTCCATGTTTTACCACTAAACAATAGAGCGGTGTCATCAGCAAACAACACCACCCTGCCCCGGGGAAGACTAATCACACTCAAGTCATTCACGTAGATAAGAAAGAGTGTAGGTCCAATCACACTCCCCTGGGGCGCGCCATATTTGCGAGCACGCTCGTCGCTGAGGTAGTCTCCTATCTTAAATCTCTGTGTACGCTCACTTAGGTAATTTTTAAAGACGTTCGATTTTGTTATTTCTGTACAAAATTTACTCAGTTCTTATTACCTAAACCTTAAAACTATACGTATAGTTATATAATCATCATATAATCATCATCAAATTCATCAAGTACAAATTGCCACATTATTATTTAGTATGTGTTGGAGACAAAATATTTAATTGAAACTAAAATACTTACCTCTACTATTCGATGGACTAAAAACAAAAGATAATCAACACAATAACAAAAATTATCTATTCTATTCAGTTCTGTTTTGAATTTAAACCACACGGTGTGTCACTCTACGCCTGAAATAGGAAGGATCCGGGAACAGCTACTATTATGACATTCAGATCCCTCCTAGCGCCTGCCTGCTAACGCGGGCACCATCTGCGGGTAAACTCTCCATTTAGGAGACATACGGCGTACACACGGACGTCGCCTTCTCGCGGTTGGCCACTGTAGAGGATGGAGGGGAAAACCCGTCCCGGTCATTATACATATAAACCTCCCTCTTGAATCACTCTATCTATTAAAAAAACTGCACCAAAATCCGTTGTATAGTTTTAAAGATCTAAGCATACATACATACATACAGACAAGGAGAAATGTAGGAAGCGACTTTGCTTTATACTATGTAGTGATATTTGCGTAAGTTAAAAGAATAAGTAGCAGCTACTCACACATTCAAAATTGTAGACAACAAAATTGCTTATATATGTAGATTGACCTACTATTTTCTGATATTGTATTCTGTATAGAGCCTATTGGTCACTTTACATACAAATGTTGATTTTTCTTGGTCGTACCACGACCTGTACATATTACCGAGCCTTTGTTCCGACCATTCAATTTGATGTTTCAATTTTGTGACAAGGTTGACGGTACATGCTTGCTAAGTAGATTCTGAGTGCTTACATCGTCATTATGTCAAACTGCGCCTGCACGGCACAAAATATGACCCCATTAAAGCTCGACAGGTTTATAAGTATTAATTGAATATGCATGAGAAATAAGAACTGATTGCCAATGCTTTTGCTATTCATGAGTTTAGACCCTTAAAAATATTACTGTGGTCTAACTTCGGCACAAGTTTTTATCTAAATGATAATAACTGTAATAGGATTTTTTAAACAACGGACACCCGGGGTATATCGTTTGCTGTTGGATATGTAAAGTCGGTCACGACACAGGATATATTCTCAGCAGTAAAACTTTGGAAGCGGTGGTTGACCGCTTGAACTGTGTTAATCGCTATCAGTGCTAATTGGTTATTGTTGTTATCTTTGTACATCACGTCTTTTTAAATCACATACATTTTTATCTGCATGGTAAGACTAAGACAACACTTACCGCCACTTAATCTTCCCTCTTGATATGCTTGCCGAGCTTCGTTTAAGTTAAGGAAGCCAGTTTTTTTTCTTTTTTAAGTGCCTACCAAAATGACTACTCTGTCTGATGGAAAACATGAATAGAATCCAAGAATTGAGGTCACTATACTCATTAGGAATGTGGAAGACAATAAAGTTTGGTGACTCACACTATGGCGGCTTAGTGAGATGCTTCTTCACGCTCTGCTTGGAGATGTGAAATGCATCCTTCGGTCTCGCACACACCGACCAAACAACACACCACAGATGCTGTCGCTTTAGGTTGATTTTCTGTGAATGGGTAGTACTAACCCAAAGTTGGTAATTTATCAATCGTACGATATTATGGTCACACTACAGCCAAGTCAGCGGACGTTTAGGAAAAATTACAGGATCTTGTCAATGTGTGTGAATGGATGGGGTCATATGAATCTGGTCGATTTCCTTGCCAATGAAACACAGGCATGTGCCCTCTCTATCAAAAAGTCTCCATTTCTTCCCCTCCCCACTTTTAAGAGAATCTGAGTAACCTGGTTATGAATATTTGCTGGCACCTCAATCTGTGAGGGTATATTGAAAGTGTAACTAAGGCGACCTCGCGGAAGCTGGCTATATTGAACAGAACAGAGTAAGATGGTTCTTCACGTCTGAGCATCTGTGTCTTCTTTATGAGACCCAGGTTCGCTCTTGCGTGGAGTGCTGTTTTCATTTTTACATACTGTACTGTTACAGCGGAGAACTGTCCGAATTATTAACAACTTCAAAGTCACTGAATCCCTTGAGTCTCTGCAGTTGCAAAGAGATGTCGTCTCTATGGCAGTCCTCTATCGTCTTTATCATGGAGAGTGTTCTGACGAACTCTTCCAATTGGTCCCACCTTCTCCTTTCCTCTACAGGACAACTCATGCTGGCCTTGGAAGTCACCATTTTAGTATGGTAAACACGTTCCCAAACTAAACGGTTTGGCTCTTCCTTCCTGTGCAAATCAGTTAAAACCTGGAACTCACTACCAGCGCACGTGTTGTAGTACGAAGAAGTACTGCATCTAGCAAGTTGGGATACTACTTTTTATGAACACCTATGTATAGGAAAATCGTTCCAGAGGTTCAGCTGTGCGTGTTATAAACAAACCGTCAGTACTGACTGCTTGTAGAAATAGAATGTACTTGTTTAAGAAATGTAAAAATTAATAAAACGATTGTTGTAGAGGAACTGTTTATTTATAAAGACATTAAAAGCAAATTTCATTATAGAATAAAACGAGAAATTATTTCTGTAGTGTTAAAAGCGTATTTGTGAAAAGGTCAGCATTGAGCTATAGGCACTGACCCGGATAAATTACAAAATTATGGCCAGAACCGTACTGGCAAAATGAAACTTAAATTGAGAGCAACTCACCGTCATGAGGAGCGTAAGTGGTAATATTTATTAACCGCCTTCAAAATAGGAGGAGGTTCTAAGTTTCATTGTAAATATAATTTTTTTTTTTTCTTTTTATGCATGTTCACAAATTACTCCGTCAATTGTAGACCGATTTTAATTTCTTTTTTGTACTGCAAAAGGTATACTCTCGGGTACTTTATCAAAATATCAGGATCTGATGATAGGATCCTGAGGAAATCGAGGGCAACCCAACTTTGTAATCATGTGTTAGGTTTTTCATATATTTTCTAAAGCTGGCAGTTATCTTTCAAAGCAGTCCATTCTTAGGGTTTCACCGCTGAGGGGTAGAGCGGGGAAATCTGTGAACAAAATCAACTCTTTAGAGATTCGAAACCCTCAAAATTACTTAACTACGTGATCCGATAGAATTGTAGTTATATAACCATGATCACCCCTAGGATCACGTGTTTTTGATCAATCTTCTGAAATAATCATCTGTCACATAATAAAAATATATAGAATATATATTTATAACTATGAAATCATTTAGTCATATCTAGCTGTTGAGAGTACTTGTGAACCTAAGTAGTGATCTTTGAGCACATACTTAAATGATATCAGTGTTTGAACAGTTTTACTGAAAATTAAAAAGTAATATACCTAAAGTAATACTAAATTTGAACAATATACGCATATATACATTAGTACTAACTCTCAAGATACGTGACAAATTATTCTGCTTTGAAATTACTAAAACGTATTACGAAATCGTAGGTAAATTCAAATAATTGATTCTAAATATGCCCCTTCTATATTGAAGTAAAATTATCGTTTTGTTTTAATTGTTGCCTCTATATTTAATACGCTATCGTGATTGAATATAATTGTTTCATGACTACAATCTATTTGTTTCTCTTTATTATTTATATGTCCTAACGTAGTTATAAAGTATTTCATGTAAAGTGCGTTATATAGGGTGGACCACGAATTAGTTAACGTTTAAAAAAATGTATAAAAACCATAAGATATTTTACTAAAGTTGTTTATTTACAAGAAAGCTAATTTTAGTTGAAGTTTATTTATTACACATTACATCGTCTAAATGACCACCGTTTCGACGTTTGCACTCTTCTATGCGACCACCGAAATTTTCGAATACTCGCCTCTGAGGGCGCCAAAGAGACTGTGAGATTGCCGACATCTCTATGTTGTTTTTTTTGCTATTTGGCGTAGTGTATTTGGTTTATTGATGTAGACTCGATTCTTTAAATAACACTATAAAAAGAAGTCTAATGGGGATAGATCTGGACATCTGGGTAGCCATGGATTGTTGCCTCGTCTGGAAATTAGCTTTTCCGGAAACATGTACTTAACCACCGGCAGGGACTCATTGAATGTGAGACAAGTGGCTCCATCTTGTTGAAACCGTGTGTTGTGATTATAGCCAGCAAATTCCAGTAGCATCGGGCCCAAGAACTTCCGTAATGAATTAAAGAATTCTTGGCCCATCGTATATTATATTTATAGAGCACTTTGAGTAGGTGAGTGGGTATAATTAAGTCCTGAAATCAAATTACTGGTGTAGATACGGAAGACAGACTTCCCTAAAAGCACCTGTATCTGGCGAGTACGTATGAAATGCTGGACGACTTTGATGATGGCAGACACACAAGGATCTAGTGCAGATACTTCATCTGGTCCTGAATTGATACGAGGACCGAATCATTAATTGATTATATCAAAATCAATTTGAATATTTTTTATAGTTTTGAAACAAAGGGAAATAATACTGTTTTCAAAGATAAGTATACTCCTTGGAGTAACATTATAAATTACCAACACTAGTTTTAAGTTCTCATCTAAACCAATAATTGTACCTAATATTCATTTGAAAAATAAACGTTGTTACAACCGTTAAGTATTTCACAAAATATATTTTTTATAATAAGTTTTAAAGGAGTAAAAATAGTTAAGACATCAGCCTTGCGATCAAGTTACATACACATGTGACAAGTCGGTCTCTGAATAGTTAACCATACCTATAGAACAATTATTATTGATTATTGAATACTTTTGTTCATATTTGATGTGCTGCTGTACCGCTCATCTTATATATCTATAGAAAAAGAGGTACATTTATTTCATTCTGTCACAATGTTCTGTCTATACGGTAGAAAAATTACTTTACGCTAGTGAAGTCACTTTGCAAAAGATAATACTTAATTAGAATGAATAAAACAAAATAATAATAATATTTATCCCTTAAACACACCAACTTATGTAATGTGTCGTTATTATTTAAAACATATTGAATACCTAAATACATAATATTGTGTACGTGTTGGAGAGTCGAGATGAAAGTAATAAAGTAGCAAGTTCTAGCGTTTTAAGCAAATGTATACAAAATTATACAGTTCATGTTGCCTTAGTAAATAAAGTCCGTAACAGTTTAAATTACGAATTCGCACCGCATATCTGTAACTGTATTCATATTACAACTGGCAAGAATAACTAAAGAACTGTTAAGTATCCAACAACTGAAAACGAAGGAGTTTCGTGTATAACGTAAACGATGTCTGTGTTAAAAGTATATGCTTCAAGTATCATGAGCCGAAATGTAGTAAACAGTAATTATACATACATATATATTAACTGCTCTTAGTATTGTGATTTTCCCATATTGTTTACTATCTCATTAAAAATCTGCACCTTTGATACATTTCTTCCAATTGGAATCTGCAGTAGAAGTTATTAACTTTAAAAAAATAAAATCTTTATTGAAATAAAGATTTCGTGATCCTATCAATGCTAAAGTGAATTTTAAAGGGGTTCATATTATAAAGGTAAATGTGAGTACCTCTTTAACGCTTCTACGAGTTGACTACGAAATGTTGCCATAGATGTATTGAACATATGATGATGCCTTTCTAGCAAGATAAAAGAACTGTCCTTGTGAAATGGAAATATATTGTATTGTTACAGATTGTAACAACACAAAAAAGGCCAGAGGCTTACACTTATAACAAACATTCCATTCTAACCACGTGATTTTCATTGAACCCATATTGTGTTGTTTAGACAAATATCTCAAGATAGTTATCCCTACCATAGAATTTTTGTATTTGGTTTTAAGGGTTTCGTAGCCGTCCACTCTATATCTCACAGACTATTAGTGCTAGAAACTTGTAATTTTGCATGAACGTCCATTGTAATCAGTCCGGCAAAGTGATAAAATAAGTTGTCTAATTTGGAATCAGATGACCATGCGTGACATGTCTTATGTTATTATTAATTATTGACTATCCTGTTACACAAACAAAAAAATCAATTTCTTGGCAAGTACTTAGCTATTAGCACATTCGTTCAATGTTAGGTTCGCAATGCCATCAAGAATTGTTTCTTGATGATCTTCAAAACATTCATTCTCATAGGATTTCTTTAGGTTTATGATTCAAAGTGAGCAAATTAGAGACCATATGATGTAATGTTCTGATAAGATCTCATAATAAAACCGTATTCTATATATTCATGAAACGTTGTTAAACTTTTATCAACAGTGACAAGTTAGAAATGAAAGATCATTTTAACACTTGTGCGACTCTGAATAATTTGGTACCGAAGACGACACCAAAGTCATAAGTTAATTTCATGTTTTTCAAACAATTGATTGTAAACTTCCAGTTAGTTAAGAACATCACTTTTTCGTCCATTTTCAAACAGTTCAATAAAAATATAAATCTTTACTAAATATCAAAAAAAGTATTCTATTAAATACTATATAAAATTATCAGTCTTCAAAATTGCATTTATTAAGATTCGCCAGTCAATACTCTTATTTAAACAGTCTTCGACGATGCTTGGTTTTATAATGATAAATTGCATTAACGTTGAAAATGCTGAGACTAAGTAATCAAAAGTAGTCGAAAGTGTTTTGGACCTTATGCCGCTGCTGTGTGGAATACCTTGCAACTCTCTCAGAATGGAGCGCATTCAAAAGAGATTTGTTTGGCACTTGTCATACTCGATTATTTTAAGATAATGAATAAAACTAATTATAGTTCAGAGTTCCGATTAGTTTTCCGCAGCAACAGATTAATTTTATTTGGTTCGAATTCATTTCTTTGCCAAATGATGGAATAATATTATAATTAATACAAAGCAAGTCTGGTATCCAATACGATTAATTACGATCGTTTCGTATAAATATACATACAAGTTTAAGACCTTAATTAGAAAATATATTAGTGGTTGCATGTACATGTGTAACGCGTAAATATATCATTAAACTTATGAATGTTGCACAGTTTTAAGAAACTTAATATTTATGTTTAAGTGGGTTTTTAAAAATTGTATATTTTTAGAGTGAAGTTAGTGTTATAATTCAATGAAATCAAAAGATTATAGTAACATAATAATCATTAAGTAGTTTTGGAAGAATTTGTCAAGCTTAGAATAGATTTTTTTTTATTTTCTACCAACTACAATTTGATAGTTGAATATTACAGATGGATAACGTACAATTGACAGCCTTATTACTAAAACAATCTCTTACAGGCAACTCTTGAGTTGACAAATCAACAGGGGACAAAATAAATATATAAATATGTGCATAAATACCCACACATGTACACATTTATTTACAATGTATATTAATAACCATTAAATCATTTAGTCAAGTGCAGCTATTGAGAATAAAGTGTACTTAGGAACCTTGGTGATTGTCGGCCTACTAGACTCTGACCATATTTTAAATGTTAACGGTTCTTGGTCTATTGGAATCTATAGACGTTCCATACATTTTCTTCAAATATTTTGATGATCTTAAGGAAGGAACTCGGGAACACAAAATGTTACTTTAAGTAAAGTAGCTTAAATGGATTGAATATATTAATTTGTTTCGTATACAATTTAAATAATATTGAGTATCTGGATGTAGCTTGTAGTAAAATAGGGTTCGGTAGCCTCTTACTCGTATCTCATTATTTACGTTAGAAGTTTAATACTTTTTAATACAAAACTAATACTACCCTGATAGCTCAGAAAGTGACTGACCAAAAAAAAGGTGTTCCTTGGCTCACCAGGAAGTCCCAAGACTCAAGTGGGTCGTTGCAAAGCACAATATGAGCAAACGGGACTGTAAAACAGGAGAAGCCTAGTGTGAATGTGGCAAAAACCCACGGCCTGTGCCAAATTTGCTAGTATGCCCGGAGTGTTCAAATATGCGCCACAGACAACAGCACTACCGTGGCTAAGCATTGGTCAGTAAAACTATAGAGGTTACCGTCGGCATGAAGAAGTGTAATTTGGTAATGGAGAAATTATAATAGGACCCTAAATAACTTCTTGCTGTTTTTTAAAAGATGTCATAGCGGCACACTGTGGCATGGAATTTCGTACGATAACGCATCAGCCAAGTAGTATTATATATAACCTTAAATTCTAGTAGACATAATTTACCACAGTGTCAAAGACATGTTTATTTATTTATTGTAAATAAATCTGCGGCTGAAGCACATATAATTCTTGTTAAACATATAATGATATGGTGATGTTCTGTCGAATACGACACGCAGAGACTGGCTTAGGCGCTTTAAAAATAATAACTTTGGCTTTGAAGATAAAGAACGTTCTGGAGAACCGACATAGATTAAAGGCGAAGAATTGGAGGCATTGCTTGGTCAAGATTCATGCCAGACGCTAGTAGAGCTCGTTAATTGTTTCCAGTTTTGGATTGTGTCAAAAGATGAATCATTTTTTTGACGTAGGATTCGATTACTGCCTTAAAAATGTGAGAAAGTGGTTTCAACAATACTTTGAGTAAAATGATTATAAGTTTTATATTTAATTTTTTTTTAACATAAAGCTTATATAAACAGTGAGAACTTATTCGAGTCTTAATATATTAAGTATATATATATATATATATTTGTATATATACTATATACTATATATACTAGCTATATATATACTAGCTGACCCGGCAAACATTGTTTTGCCATATAAAAATGACGATTGATCAGTTTTCGACCGGAGAGGAAAAATGATTCAATTACTAAAATGGCTATTAAAAAATAAGGGTTGATCGTAGAAGGGTGAAAATTGAGGATTGTATGTATTTTTGTATGTTGTATCATAAAAAAATAGAAATTAAAAATTTTGTCTAAAAAAAAAAGAAAAACTTAGGGTTGTACTACCCCTAACATTTAGGGGGATAAAAAATAGATGTTGACCGATTCTCATAGATACCGGATAAGCACAAAAAATTTCATCAAAATCGGTCAAGCCGTTTCGGAGGAGTATGGCAACGAAAACTGTGACACAGAAATTTTATATATTAGATATATATATATATATATATATATATATATATCTTCTTCAATAAATGGAATATCTAACGCTCAAATATTTTTTCAAATCGGACCAGTAGATCCTGAGAATAGTTCGTTCAACCAAACAAACAAACAAACAAACATATAAACAAATTATTCAATTTTATAACTATAAATAATAATATATGTATAATGTAATATACTATTAAAGATATACTTATTTATTTATTTTATCTTTATTGTCTCATATCAATAGGGACAAAACAAAATTTTGGGACAAAAGCTCATGGCGATCTCTTAAAGAAAACCTTTGTATGGATATGAAGCATTTGTAAATTTGGATAGTTTGTGGTACAAAAATTCAAAATCTACTCTTTACTTAAAAAAGAAACGAAAAAAAGGGAAAAAATTAATAAATAGAAAAGAAATATTTCAATCACAAAACTATAAATATGTCAGGAATGTACATACATAAATATCTATTCATTTCAAATATTTAAAAATATACATACATATATTATGCATATACACACTAAAACATAAATGTATTGTGATTATATTGAGCATTTATAATATAACGACAAAAAATAATCGTTCACCAGCTTTTCAAATACAGGCAAGTCTTTAGCTTCACAGATCGTTTCAGTTCTTCCGTAGTCGCACTGCTGGCACAGTATAGGATTTGGCTGTCTCGGTGGCACAGCGGTAATCAACGTGACTGCTATACTTGAAGTATCGGGTTCGATTCCCGGGTCAGACCATATGTTTGCATGATCTACAAATTTTTTTTTCACAGCTCGAGTGTTTTCTATGTATAATATGTACGTATTTACAAAAAAAAACGTATATACACATGTATTTTATCAGTCAATATAGTTATCCTAGTATAAGTTCTGCTTAGTTTAACACTAGATGGTGTTGTGTGTCCAATGTCTGAAATTGTAATTGTATTAAATTGTATCCAAATTTTCTGGCATGTTTTGACATTTTTTGTTTTACGTTTTCTGATGACCTTAGTAGATTAAGTAGGTTTAAGATAAGAGGGTATTTGAGAATAAACTAGAAAACTATATATCAGGGAAAGAATATATATATTCCGGTGAAAGTGTATTGGCAGCCACTTGAGTTTCGAACGAGTTTCTGAGATATGATCATATTTGCGTAATCCAAATTTGAATCTGATACAGAGTTCTTAGAGCTTAGTTAGTGGTAAAAGTTAGTTAAATAGTATATTTGCCTATCAAAATAGTCTATCAGAAACTGTATCATCTTTTATTTTATGAACACCAGCTACGGTGTGTACAATTTACTACCAATGTATAGAATTTACGAGCTATAATTGTACTTCAGTTTATCCTTTGAAAATACTTTTATAAGGATTCTAACTTGATGGATGTGATGGATGAAGCTCAAAAAATATTTATGTTGAACAGCTCGTAGTAACGATACCAAATATTCCAACAATACATTTATTACTCAAGTTTTGTTCAAATATATTAAGGAAAAAAAGAAAACATCTCGTTACAGTCTACAAATCGTAAAGGAAAAACCTTTGACGACGAAAAATTTACTTATATTGATTTATTTTGATGCGAAGTTTTTGCACCCTGATCCTCTGATCCGTAGGTTTTGCAAAAATATATCTTCAACCTTAAACGATTTCTTAAATACTTTTCTTTTTCTCACTTGTTTTTTTCTTCGGTCTGTCTAAACGAGACTGTTTATATTTTAGAACAATTTATTACTTAATGTGAAAGGAGTATTTGGTAATTAATCCTAAATTTGCTTTGAAATACATCATGTCAGAAACGTGATGGGGTACCTTATCAAAATGTGAAGTATAGATCTTTTTTTCTCGGTCCAATTCTATGCTGAATTAGTTTTTTGATGCACGAGAGCTCGATAAAATTACAAGATTGGACGGCAGTAGCAATTACAAGTAGCCGGGATGGAGTAGAAAGTGTCTACAGTATTCCTCTATAACGTTCGCTCGTAAGCTATTGTGTTAAGAGGTGCCACCTATATCAGTGCTGTTCTTCTATTTATGAATAATTTTCAAGACCATAATTTGTGGTGGATGACTGTGTAGCTAAATTTTTTACAAACTATGATAACTTTAAGAGAAAACTGCTTTTAGGACAAATATTTATAGGAATATATAGAATAGTTCAGAATTATTCAGAACATTCAGAAATATTTAAGTGTGTGTACCATTAGTCTGGTTACCATAACACAGGTTCTGCTTAGTTGGAATCAGATAGCCGTGTAAGGTTATTTGTTTATTGTTTAAATTAGTTGAACAACTTCTCACATTTTAGACTGGCAACAGGCTGCTTCTTATCTTTTTAGAAATGTAGTTTTTGGTACCTACAATGAATATAATATAAGAAAGTATTTTCGGCAAATTCAATAATTTTTAGGGACAGGATACGTCCCTCACTTCAATGATGATATACATACCCATTCTATCAACCCCGTCGCATAACGTAAGCTACAATATAATTAGGAATCACTTTTGATATTTGAAGGGGAATGACAAGTGAAATGTGGTGTGGAAACAGTCGCCTTGGGCTCTAACCTATCCCTACGTCCATAAATATATCTTTTTTTACAATTCAAATTTTATGATTTATATTGTATACTCTTAAGCCACAAAAAATTTTTAATGAACCACTATAACAAGAGTTTACATTTTCATGTTCCAGTAATTATTAAAGTGTTCTCATAAAAATACATAAATATTAGTTATATAGATCATCCGGTGTTCAAATCTCGACTATAATTCCTAAATCTTAATTGTTTTGTTCAATATTCAGAATTTGGGTGTATTCTATGTATAATGATCAACCAATGAGGTAAAACAAGACATTTAAACGATCAAAGTTCGACCAACAGAGGATTTTTAGTTTATCTTTAATGCTAATTTTCTGCATGTCTTCTACCTTACAGCTTCCCATTTACAATCCTCAAAGTCTAAAATAGTGTTACTTTTAACAATGCAGACACAGCCTGGATTACCATATAAAATAGCATATTTTCTTTTTTTGTTGCTTAATCAAAAGTTTGGTAATTTTTCAATTCGAATTTGCGTATTTTATTGCAATTTGCGTTACAAAAGGCAAATGTACAATTAAAAAACACTTTCAAAGTTAATAAGGATACCGATTTCACCAAATATTTGGCTAGGTATAACAAGCAACCCGAGAGTCTAACAGAGCCGTAAAAAGTTGGTTTGATATGGAGCATCATAAACTTGTTAATGAGTTGGAAGCTCATATAACCATCACACCGGTTATATAGCAAACGCTATCAGAAAGATAAGCTGGGGCATTCTTGTTTATAATTTGGCTCATTAACAGTCTTTGTATCCAGACAGAGAAAAGAAAAGGTATGCTTATCAGATATAAAACACACACTACTGAATAGATAACCTAAATTAATATAGAAAAACGACGTGGGTGTACTTGCTACAATTAATGAAAAGCATTTGATGCTGAAATTTTTGCTTTAATTATTTAATAAAGGAATTTTAATAATAATTAAGAGCTGCTATAAAATGATAATGGTATCTAATGAAAATACACTTTGTTTTTGGATTATCAATATAATTTTAGGGTTCCATAGATGAAAAGGCAAAAACGGAACACTTATTGTTACGTTATGTACATGCGTCTGTCCACATACATATGTATCTCACAGACTATAAATACCAGAAACCTTACAGGTTTAAACTAACATATATATATATATATATATATATAGCACGCCAACAAAGTGGTAAAATCAAATCTTGAAAAATAATGTTATTTGGATGCTTGTAGTACCTTTATAATGGGTATGCTATTTTTTTATTTTTATCCACCCTGCGATGTGAGATCTCATTGGATAGATCTTGTGAAGACAATATTTCGACTAAGGTATCCATTTGTGAAATGTTAAGTCCTGATTGTTGTTACAGTCAAACGTCGTTCTGTCTGCCAAACAAACGGTAGTATTTGGAAAACACAGTAATCACAGAATTCACTGTAGTAACATATGTAATGAATTTAAAAGAAAAACTGTCACGGCTGAGTAGGTTTTATTAGTTTACGAATAATAGTCGACCAACCAATTTGACATAATACAGGCTGCCAAAATCGTTATGTGAAATATTTATTTTATGAAATAATAAAAAACCCTTACTACGGAACCCTACAATAATCTTGGTTCGGCCCCACTTGGCCAGTTTAAGTAATAAGGTTATTTGTTACTTTACAATAATGCTTTAATCGTTACATTATAAAATCATTATACAATTCGCAGGCTGCGAAAATAGGCCGTTAATATTAAAATGTAATATGTAAAATACGTTTGCATGAGTTTGTTATTTATGGAGTATGGAGTACATACTGTGATGTTGATTAGCCATTTAAGATATTAAAATAAACTTAATACGTTTACTTTCATTCAAAGTACATGGCGCTTTAAGCCTTACGAAAATTTAGTGTTTTAATACAAACAATTTTATATTCGTTTCCTATAAGTCTTTAAATACGAGTAGTAATAATTATAATATAATTTATTTACTTGAAATGTAGATGCAAGTTAGAAGGTCATATTTCGGTTGTTTAGCTACATTCTGCCTTAGCTAGCAAGCATGTAAATTTAAATAGTGAAAATTGTAATGTAACAAAAATACAAACAACCACGAATTAAAAAAAATGCAATTCTGAATGTCAAAATGCAACAATAATGTTAGAAATACAGTAGCAACGCTTGGTACTAATTTCTTTTGGTACCACAGCAGTAGAGGATGACCGCGTGACCGACTTGAGATTGTTGATAAAACACAATCAATTAACATAACAATAAAATATGTTTTTTTTCGTGTTCTGTCTGCCACTTGGCGATCTGTGTTGACACAATGAGCTAATCATTCGGTACTTCATTAATTTAGTTGTTTGTAGCAGAAAGAATAACTGGGAATTCTCTTCAGGTTCTTTAATCAAATCTTGTAGTCAACGTAGGTATATCATGCCACTTTAATCGGTCGTGTGATACCATGGTTTTCCTTGTAATCTTGAACTAATGAATGTGAGTCGATATGCTGGTTTACCTGGTAACCTCTTGTCTAACTGTCCTGATATTTAAGGCAGTATATGTTTGTTGCTCACGTAATATGGTATATTTAGCATGAGTCTTAGTGTTTTGCTTTGAGAATATGTTGTAGTTCCCCACATTTGAATACCATAAATCCATATGTGTTTTAATTTGGTCCTAAATATTGTTATTTCGCTATCATGTGTCAGATTTGACTTACGACCTATCAGTCAGTATATAGATCTCACTCTCATGTTCAATTGTTTTCGTTTGGCCCATATGTGTTTTCTCCAGGTTAGCCGGCGAACAAGATGCATCCCGAGGTATTTAGCGTCTTCAGCTTGGGGAATATCCTTATTGCAGAATTTTATAGGGGGACAGATTGGTTTTCTAAAGGTGAAGGTTACATGAATAGATTTGCTTTGATCTATCTTAGAGCGTCATCTGTTCAGCCACTCCTCTACCATGAGCACGTGGGTCTATAGTTTTACCGATGCTATTGCTGGGTTATCATTAACTGATAGTGTAGCTGGGTAGCTGGCATAGTATCACCTTGTGTCGGCAGGCCAGCAGTGTACTGGAGGTCAAGGATGGGACCCAATATATTTCCCTGTGACACCTCTGAAAGGATTATCTTTGAGAGAGCAATTTCGTTGTTGAATTTCACCTCAAAGCACCTTACGTCTATGTATAATCTCAGTAATAGACAAAAAGAATAGGGTAGCAACGTTTGATTTTTAACAGAAGCCCGTCATGTCACACTGTGTCAAAGGCTTGGCTGATGTCAAAAAAATCCGGCAGAGTATACGGCAGAGTAGATTTTTTACTTTCCAATGTACTCCAATATAATATACAATACGGTGGATCTGTTCAATGGTTCTATTCTTCTCTCGGAAGCCAAATTGGTGAAACGGTATAACTGCTAGAAAATAGGAACGTATCTTATTCAATAATATTTTCTCTAGTAATTTACCCAATACACAGAGAAAACTTAACGGTCTGTATGATCTAGCTTCATGTAGTGATTACTCGGTTTAAGTATCATTGTAACCTGTGCCATTTTCCATGAGGCGGGATAGATATGAAAGCGTACACAGACCTTTTGAGGAAATTGTTTTATTAATCACACGTTAATTTAATTTCATCCTGGTGCTTTACCTTCTTCAAAACTTAATATTACCTGTAGCTAGCACTTCCAATGGCATGCACATTTGCATTGGTGCTTAAAAATGTTTATTGACCTTTTTGTCATGTACAGGGTACTTCTTAGGTAGCAGTTGGAACATAGATTGTAAGTGCTCTGCGTACACCTAAACCTTTTCAAGATCTGTTCTGGCTCACCTTCAGTTGTTTTTATGGGGGGTGTATGCGCTTATTTTTTATGGTCTTTCAAGCTTCTTGGTTAATTGCTACAGACAGTTGCTAGTATCCACATATGGAGTTAAATTAGCCAGTTGATTTGCAGGCGCTCGTTTTTTGCTTGGCAAATCATATTTGAGATTATCTGATGTCTCGTTGAAGGCTTTCTTCGTCTGAGAGTTTTTTGTTTACTTTATTCTTTTTGTACTGTACTGTATATTTTGTATTGTACTTTATTTTTTATTATATTGTATAGGATGAATTACAAGTGATTTTTGTCTTTACTAAAGGTGTTGAGTCCTTGATTGCTTGGTGTACAAGCTTGCTAAGTGACTTAATAATTGTTTCAACTAAACTACTTGTGCCTAAACTATTTAGTGATGAATTTAGGTTAGTGGGTATTTTATGTTAGCCTTGTAGTTGTCCCAGTTTGTCTTAAGGTTGTGAAGTCTCTGCACAGCTTTGCATTGGACATTGATAATAACAGATCTATGATCAGATGAAAGATCAATACATTCTTCAATACTCACACAAATGGCTTTGTGACATATTTTTTGTCATAAAAAGTCCAGTACAGTCTGGTACTTTATTTGTGTGAGCACAATAACAATGTGTGAGTGCACCGTCTAAAACGCAATAGATATTAAACTCTTTCATAGTTACATATAGATGTCGGTTTTATGAATTAGATACTTTAGAACCACAAAACATATGTATTTGCCTACCCCTCTGGGAAATAGGCATGATTTTATAGAATATTTATAAATATTGATTTATTGAATTATTTCATCAAATGTTTACCCTTCCAATCACCAAGTCCTCCTAATCTCCAATTTTATGACTTTATCTGACCTCACAAATGGCGCAACGGCTTAAGCGGTCACCATTTCATACTGCGCCGAGAGTTATGGGTTCGATCCCTGCATGGGACACACTTTGTATGATTCAAAATATTATTGTTCCGAAACTCGCTGTACTTTGTGTCAATTTATTGAATGTTTAAAAAGTCTCCCGTGACAGTATTTTGCTGTTACACATTTTGTAAGTATTTTTTTATTTAAATAGTTATATGTAAATAGTTCTGTATTTAATTTATTAAATATAAAAACAAACAAAAGTAAATGCTTAGCCTAAGCCTACAGTATAAAGTTCATTTTTGCAACATTCCTGAATGAAGATTAAACAAATAAAAGAAAACGTTAACTTTCTTGTCTGGAGTTTGACAAGAAAGTCCTATCCTGTTATCTGGAAAAAAATGAAACAAATGTTCATAAATTAATTAAGAACGTGTGATAACATCTAAGGTTTTATTGTTGGGGTAGTTTCGTTGTTACATAAATCTATGTCACTCTAGTAAGCACGGCTAACTCGGCAGGTTGCTATGAATTGAGCAATATTGAGGAGAAAACGGTTATGGCCTACCCTGCCTAAAGGGTCTCACCGGACTACTATTATCCCTAATAACATTTGCCTTTACCTACTTCTCTTGCGTATAGAGAATAAGCTTATTTTTGTTCGATATAAATTTTGTTTGAATATAGAATAGAATTTTGTAACTATTTTAATATTCCTGTAACAGATATTGGGTAAGGTTGAAGAGAATTCTCAGGTAAATGAGCAAATTGAAGTTCTAATAATTTCATCATACTTTAATACCTTGTAGCAGGTACTTTTGCATTATGTTACCGATTTTCGGCATAATTTAAAATTAAGATGTAATTATTTATCCAATATGAAGACTTTTTTCTTGGATGTTTTATTTCTAAGTAAAGTTGATGTGAAACATTTAATGTGTATTAAATACCACACTGCACTGCTAGGGCAGGCGTCGTTACGCTGTGTGATAATATACATACATACATATATATACTCATTATTGGCTAGCGAAATAAGACGGCGAAGTTCCACGCTCTCTCACTCATGATTGCAAACATAATACGAGGGTAAGTTATTAAGTTCGCGGAATGACAGTGAAAAAGGCGGGTAAACGCGCTCTTTTGATGCCTACCGTATTCAGTGACTCATAATTAGTCTGCATAGTAAAATTTGTTGTGATTGGATCATTAGTTATTAAACTATCGTTGACCAAGTATTTTAATCGGGAACGAAGTGAAAAAAATGGAGAAAATTGAATTCCGTGCGGTGATAAAGTTCCTTACTAAGCAAGGAAAGTCTGTTCAAACCATACTCAATGAGATGTCATCGGTTTACGGGGATTCTTGCCCAGGAAAAACAATGGTCTACAAGTGGCATAGTTTATTTAAACAAGGCAGGGAATCACTTGAAGACGACCCGAGGCCGGGGCGCTCCGTTGAGGTGACTACGCCAGAAGTTATTGCAAAAGTAGAAAAAATTGTATTGGAAGATGCTCGACTAAAAAAGAAACAACTCGCAGAAATGGTTGGAGTATCGGATACAACAATTTTTAAAATTTTACACGATCATCTTGGCATGACTAAGGTTAGCGCACGGTGGGTGCCGAGAATGCTCACGCCATTGCAAAAACAACAGCGCGTGGAATGTTCACGTGCGTTTTTGGACCTCTGCAATGAAGACAAGGATGGCGTATTGAATCAAATTGTTACTGGGGATGAAACTTGGGTTCATCATTATGAACCCGAGTCCAAACAAGACTCCATGCAGTGGCACAAAAAGGGCACAGCACCACCCAAGAAATTTAAGGTTTCACAGTCGGCTGGGAAACTCATGGCAACGATTTTTTGGGACTCAGAAGGAATATTATTGATAGATTATAAAGATAAAGGCATTTCTATAACGGGGGAATACTACGCTTCAATCTTAGAACAGTTAAAAGAAGCCATCAAAGAAAAAAGACGGGGAAAATTAACGAAAGGTGTCCTGCTATTGCATGACAATGCTCCCGTTCACAAGAGCCGAGTCGCACTGGCTGCCCTGCATAAGGTGGGCTTCGATATTTTGAATCACCCACCCTACAGTCCAGATTTGGCTCCGAGTGATTATTATTTCTTTCCAAAAATGAAAAAAGAATTACGTGGTAAGAAATTTTCAACTGATGAGGAGGTTAAGGAGGCGGTTTCGGCGTATTTTTCAGACAAAGATAAAACTTTTTTTTACGAGGGAATAAAAAAACTAATTGAAAGATCTGAAAAATGTATTCGTGTTGCAGGGGAATATATAGGAAAAGAAAAATAATTTTGTGTTTTTATTATTACTCAATACCCTCCATTCCGCGAACTTAAAAACGCCCCCTCGTATTTATGTTTGCAATCATCTTCCGACACGCAACGCCGTGTCTACGCTATGGCCATCGGAACTGCGGTAAACCGTACTGGTCATTCACCAGACTGTGCCCGTTCTGAAGTGATGCTCAATGAGATGCAAAACACTTTAGTGTCCTTAAAATCTATTCTAATATCATAAAGCTAAAGAGTTTGTGTGCTCGTTTGGTGGAACGCGCTTATCTTAGAAGGGACGAGTTCGATTTGAAAAATTCTTTGTGTTAAATAGGAATACATTTGTGTTGCAAAAACCTTTTTTAACAGTGCAGTTTTGTTCTCATATTTATAATTTATCAAAAGTGCTTTTTTTATTAGATAAAGGAAAACAGTGAAATATTGCAAAAAAATAAAGACAATTAAATTTATATTTTTTTATTAGTTTAGTTTATTAATCAAGGAAATTTGTTTAATCTTTATTTTTACTATAATTTAATTTCACTTCTTTCGATTTTAGTTGCCTTTTATCGTAAATTAAAAGGATGTAAACAAATCTCGTTTAGAAATATTAATTGTAAATATCGTATCCAAATTCAGCTTCGCTCGTAAATGTAATTTGTATAACAATACTTTAATTTAGCATCTTTACGATGATCTTGATATTGGAGGCTGGCGATGGATAGTGGTGCTTTTCAACAGCAACAAATGACCCAGTACCCAAGTGCTCATTAGTTTAGTTATGACGAGTTTAATAACGATGGCTGTCAGCCCAGAGGTGGAACGCGATGTAGCTGGGTTTCAGGGTCGTCATCCTGTTTATTTTTTTTTTTGAACTTAGCTTAAGAAAAGCATGACATATGAAACCAAAAAAACTAATAAAATCATTTCTTTATCTATGTTACTCTTCTATAGAAAAATATAGAATATTAAAAAAGAGTTTGCGTATTAAAGAAAAGTACTCACTACATTGTCATCATGAGAGTACGCAATGAACTGTATTTTCTGCATGAATATTTCGAAATACTCTACAATAAAATATTTGGTACCGTACCGCCTCTAAAACACAAGTGAAATGCCACCTTATTCAAAAGGGATAAGGTTAATTTCATTACATGGTAAGTGGCGTTTAGGCTTTATATTCATTAAATCCTTTGGACAAATTAGCATAGACTTCGTTATGTGTGTATAATATTATTAATCGTTTATGTGTGCGTCTAGGCAACAAAGAGTCTTTTGGAATTTATCGTAGATCCACGTCTGATGTTTATTGCTCTGTGGACCAAACGTTGTTTATCAAACCATGATCAGACGCTCTTTCATAAATCTATATCATGAAACTATACGGTACTATACGGTAAAGCGTAATGCTTTTTAATTAAAATTATAGAAAAATATCTGCACAAGGTCATCAGGTTGCGCTCTCATTAGTAATGTCATGTTAAATTGGCGTGGCATTGTGCACACAGTACCCAGATCTGAGTCGACTTGGCAATTTACATAGAAATTTGTCACTTAACAGGAACAAAGTCGTGGACGTGCCCCGGTGTTAAATAAGATGTATGTTTATTTATTAACTGGACTCCATACATTTTACGTTATGATATTTACTGTAATTCTGTGACAAAAGTGTGCGGCAGTAATGTTTTCTGGCTTTTAAGGAATTTTCTCATCGTCATCGTCAACCTATCGCAGTCCACTGCTGGACATAAGTCTCTCTGATTGCACGCCATTTGTTTCGATCCGCAATTTCTCGTATCTAGCAACGGTCAGCCATCTTACGCAAGTCATTAACCCACTTGGTCTGTGGACATCCAACTCTACGTTTGCCGAGACGCGGTCACCTATCAAGAAAACGTTTACCCCAACGGTTATCCGTTCTGCGGTTAATATGGGCACCCCATAGCCACTTCAGCTTATTAATCCTGTGGGCTATGTCGATGACCTTGGTTTGACCATATTCAGGTCTTGGCAAATGTGGTGTAGGACGTTCACAGGTCTGGTGGACTTATGAACTTGATCATTGACGTAGCAAATATTTAGGGACGCTCTCAAAGTACTCTCACGGGTTGAGATCCCGGTAAATATCCACATCCAGGATACTGAGTTAATTTTGTAGTGGTAGTTGAGTATTTTACAAAGTAGGGAGCCAAGTAGTGTATATTACCAAGGACTAATATACCATGGATATGTACAAGATACAGTGTGGAAAATCACCCGTGGATCGATTCAGTCTAGCCACAAGCAGAAGCCATATTGTAGTTTACTCAACAAGCAGTGAGCCTCTAGGACTAGGTAGTAGATTAATTATTTATAGATGACACGTTCGAGCACCTTGCAGAGAATGGTAGTGAAGTTTAGAAGTCGATAATTGGCCAGGTTGGAGTGGTCGCCTTTTTTGGGGACAGGAAGAAAATTCACCTCTCTCAAGGCCTCCGGAACAATTCCTGTGGAATATGACAAGCGGTATAAGCGCTTTAACCCGGAGACAACAACGGTGTGCAGTTCTTAGTAGTAGCAACATTTATTCGACTTATCAAGAAAATCGTAAACGAATTATTTTGATTAAAAAATATGGTCCTGTAATATCTTGTCGAAAACAATAATAACACATTTACATAAACCACGATAGTCAGTCCACTTGTACAGCCATTGTTACATTGTAAACTACAAACTGAAATAACTTTTTAATGCAACGTTCTAAGAACCTGGGCAGTTAAAATGTTATTGTCGAAGATATTACGGGTTAAATAAATATAAAAATGGTCCCTACCATTAGATATACAAGGCAGTGTAAAAGTTCCGTTCATGCCTGCCTTTAATTAACATTATACGTGATATGAAAAAACATTGCATGATAGATCTATTACATATTTCATCACACAATTATTTTTTTTCATTAGTTAGTTTTTTTATTATTTATTATTTTTATTTTAAGAGTACCAAAATGACTCTAATCTGCCTCATTGAAAGCGTGAATAGAATCCATGAGTCGTGTTCACCATACTCATTGCGAATGCAGACACTGAACGAGCCTGAGTGAAACTTAGTGAGCCTAGAATTCAAGAGTGGTGGTCACCATCCTCATTGCGAATGCGGACAATGCAGCATGTTAACTCAACTCTACGGCGGCCTAGCGTGGTGCTTTTTCACGCCCCGCTTAGAGTACGCGGAATTACAGTGGGACACGTGCGCTCGTAGTGAATTCCACGATTTAAATAAATTGAATCAGAAAGAGTAATAATATTCACGTCATAAAGCAATAAGAACAGTTAACTTTTATCATAAATGTTCTAAACTTCGTAACACCATTCGTGTTTTAATGACCTAATCGTTTAAACTTTTGTTTGAATTTTGTAACATCGAAATGAAAATCTATTATTTTAATATCCGAACTACAACTCAAAAACTTTCTTTGCAAGAAAGCTATTAATTTATTTATTTGGAATTTATTTTTTGAAAAATTACATCGTGTAAATGACCACCGATTCAACGTTTGCACTCTTCTAGTGAGCACCGAAATTTTCGAATACTCGTCTTCAAAGAGACCACGAGATCAATGATTCTTTTTGCTGACATTGCAGCGCATACAGTTATCTTGGGAGAGTGCAGTGGCCTCTCGTGTTTAGCTTTGGGATTTTCAGTGTGCAATACCTGAAATTCTGTTTGTTTACATGTTCGTTAAGGTGAAAATGGTGTTTGTCAGAAAATAAGATGTTGTCGAAATTACCGAATCGTTCTAACATTGTTTCGATATACGACTTGTACATATTTAAATCATTAAGTTTTAACTCCTGCACTACCTGGATCTTATTTGGATGTAGTTTTAAATGTAATTTCAAAATACGGCATATTGATGTGCGGGATAACCCTAATTCCGCCAAACGTTTGCGCGTCAATAAATCTGGATTACGTCGGACAGAAGCGGCAACTTGCTGCACATTCTCTTCGGTCAGAGAAGTCCGCGGGCCTCCAGTTTGCTCTACATTTAGCGTAGATCCTGCCTCTTTGAACTTCTTCACCCATTTCTTTATTAAAGGAGCACTCGGACATTGATTTAAGTCGGCTTAATTGTGTTCAATGCGAAATAAGCGTCTCACAGCAATAACTGAACTGTTGTTTAAATTGTTACGCACAGTAAGCGCGCTGCGACCCCTTGAAGTGGTTCATTGGGACAAAATTGACGAGATATGAGTTAGTGATCACTCATTCAACCACAGGGAACAATTCAGGGAGCTCGCTGCGCGGCATTTGTTGGCGCAGTATGTTAGATTTAAATGTTAACGAATTCTTGGCTCATCCTATACAAGTAAAACTTAATTAGTTTGTATTCTAAATTTTATCTAATTGCATTTCGTTAATTTAAATTTCTAACAGCTAGACGTAGGCCTTACCTGGATCTGGACATAGGCTGCTGATGATGATTTCAAAGTTTATGAGATAACAAAACATCAAACGCATACAAAGTGCATCATTTATATTATTTAGATTCTATATATTTATTAATAACAAAAAGCTTCTATTAGACTCCAAGTCTAATAAGTGTAAGATTTATACAATATCTAGTAAAATCAAAGAATGAGCATACAATATATATACCTTATTTATTTATACGAATTGAATTGAAAAATAATAAGGCAAGCAATTCCTATAGGCTTAAAATAACTTATTTTGAGGGTCGTAATTAAATTATCAGCATCCCTTTGGCGGGTTCGTAAGCTTAATAGTTATTATATATTTTGGGGGAGAGTGGCTGCTCGGTAGCACAATTATGTCGATTACAAGGGATGTTATTAGGATAACTGCGGTGAAACCGAAGAAGAATGTCTGATGCCTTTGACTATTGTAAGATATTAGTAACTTTTCTACATAAAATGTTGTATTCTATAACTTGTGTACTGAGTACATACGAGTAAACCTAGGATCGCAATCACGTCACAAATAGGACTTGTGTCTAATGTATCTCATAGGCTCTTATCCCTACGCTTATAATTTTGATATGTTTGATCTCATTTATTCAGATTTTCTAACAGTTTCACTTTCGTAATCATCGGTTTTTACTTCATCTACATAGCATAGTAGATAAGAAAATAGGAATTTCTAATAATCTTATCTAAAAGACAAGTGAAATAGTAATTAGAAGTTCCTTTATAAAATATTATATAGATATATATATATATATATATATATATATATATATATATATATGTATATAAGATAATAATCTTAAAGTTTTGTAATATAAAAATCTTATAGTTTCTAATTTTAACAACACACGAATTTGATAGGTACAACAATTAAAAAAAATGCATACATTTATATTTTTTTTCATCGGCGATTAAAATAATTTTTACCAATAGTATTGATTTTTAGTCTTTTAAGCTGAACAAAAAGAAACTCGGCACCCGCAGAAATCGAACAACCATTCGTCGTGACGACCGATTTATTGTTTCAACTTCTGGACGAAATCGTTTCCTCACGTAAGTAAACATCAAACCTAAGCTAACTGAAGTGCATAGGGTAAACGTGAGTGTACGAACAATAAGAAAAAGGCTTAAGGAAGCGGCGATCACCCTTTTTAGACTAACAAATGGTCCGAAGCTTCTGCAGCTAACAGTCAAACTTATTTAAGACTTGCGCGTGATTATCTTAATTGGACCAAGTAGAGTTTACTGATGAGTGTAGGACATGTTTAAATAGTGCAGGCTGTCGCAGAAGAATCTATTGTCGACGCGGGGAGAGATGTGCCTACAACTGTAACAAATGTAAAAGATATTTAATAAAAACAATGAGCGCAATGGTTTGTTATCATAAATACATCTAAATAAGATAAACTTGAAAGTTAAACCTTACGAAAACATAAAATTAGATAGATCTTATCGTCAGAATAGTGTCCGCTGCTATAATAACCTCACAAGAGCGGAGAGAATAAAGATGTATGTATTCTCACGAAACCAATATCAGTAGCGATTACTTCCTAAACTTTTGAAACTTTTCAGACACTATCAGTTGCAAAAAAAATGCAGATTTTAAAATTCCTAATTGTAAAAAAATTACCAAATTTTTATTTTGTTTTGGGCTATTCACATCCACCCGCTGCCAGCCATCTTCTTCCAGTCGTCGGTATATCGCGCCGCAGGGCGTCGCTTACCCAATGGTGTTCTCCACTCTAGCACATTTCAGGATGGTTGGCACTCCTTAGGGGAGACCTTCGTTCAGCAGTGGACGGTAACAGCTTGGTTTGATTGATATTTTTTTATTTCCATTACAATTTCGACTGTTCAGTTCCAGAATTTTTTTTGAATCTTCAACTTTGTCGTCCTGATTTTAGAGTTGCCTAGTTCCTTAATCTCACAAACGTTATAATGACGATGAAAAATACTTATTATTGGTTATGTGTTGCTCTGAAACACTCTGTCAGTGTTAATTAGTTTCTTAAAAATAAGTACACATTAAAAGAGGGTTTACCAATCGCTTTTAATAAATATTTTGTACTAATAATACATCCAATAAGTAATAATTTAATGTGAAAATAAATAAAAAAAAACAAATAAGCTCAATAAAGTAGCTGCTACCTATAAATATTATTGTCAGAAAACTCACAGCAAAATAGTAGAGTAAGCCCTTAATATAAGCGGCAAAATAAACATCTAAATCTTTATTTACGTGAGTATCGATACGTGGGAAAACATAGCACTAAATCTTTACATTTTTAACACGTTTCCACGTATGTCTAAAAGATACACGTTGCCATCGAACTAAAAATAGATGTGCAAACAATACTCCGAACACTGCACTATAACAAACAGATACATATGGCTACGAAGCTGTTTATATTTTTATTTAATAGTTTGGAATACGATTCTAATTGATTTCTAATTCTAATTCTAATTTCTAACATTGTAACATTCAAGAGTAAATATCAGAAGTTCTTAAGGTGCTAAAAGAACAATGATGTTTGTACTTAAATGAAATGTTGCTGAGTTGTTGTTGTTAAATGAAAACGATAAAACAGTCGACAAAGGTGGAGTTCTTTAGCATTCTGTGTCTTTTACAATGATCACTGCCAAGTCATAGTATCTCTAAAATGTGCTCGCTATGTGGCCATAAGTCTAAATCTATGGTCACTGAGCTAGCACTTTTTGGACAGATCACACAATATATAACTCAGTTGCATTTTAGTTTAAAAACTTGCTACTATCATCAAATGTCTTTATGCAAAGCAAAACAACATCTGAGGTACCAATAATGTAACACTTCATCGCTTATCTTCGACACAATTTTTGTTTCGTTTTCAAACTTGTTTGTCACTGTCAACTGAAAGCATCGACCCGTGCTCGAGGGACCAATTAACGGTTTTAATAAATTATTCTCTCTTGTATTGTGCTAAATATCTACCTTCAATGTGCTATCGCTAGTTTTCATACTCCCTGACACTCTGGTAATTCGTGTCAAATTGACCAAATTTATGCAACTGCTATCCTCTTCGCCCTACACATCAAATATTATAATTGAGAGGGGATTGTGTTTGAAATATGCATTAATGCACGTAAAGCACAATCTAAAATAACTGTCATTACGAGCACTTAGAACTCTCATTAAAGTTTTCAAAACCCTTTTAGTTCGTTATTCTAATATTCACTTTGAGTGACGAAATGACCCCCGTCCCATCTGTTGGAAGATTTATTTTTGCAGTTTTTTTTTGTCAGCGAACATCTGTATCGGTGAGACGATTTTTCAAAAACATAAATGCACAAAACGTTTAGACAACTTAATTTAATTAATTTATTAGTAATTTATTCATTTATTAATTAATTTAATACCTCTAAAAGTACATCTTTTAGTAAGTGTCAATGTGTAATGTTAAAATATCTATTTTGCAGAAATAAAAAATCATAAGTTTCAAGCTGATTGATTATGTCCGCATTATGGACAGTCCCAAAGCCATTGAATCCCTTGAGCCTCTACAGTTGAGAAGAGATGTCGTCTGTATGGTAGTCCTCTATTGTCTTTTTTATGGAGAGTGTCCAAACGAGCTCTTTCAACTGGTCTCATCTTCTCCAGTCTTTTATAGGACAACAAGTGCTAGCCTTTTTTGATATATATACATATATATAGATATATTTAAACGCTCTCGAACTAAATGACTGTCAGTTCACTTTGAATGAATTATCAAATGTTGGCAAAACTACGACATTAGATTACAGAACGATTACAGCTTACCATAGGTAAGCTACGACTACAAATAAAGTATGGTGAAAAACTTATCATCACTGAGAAATCGGGAGCATTAACATTCATATGCTTAGTGGATAATCATCATAATATTTTGAATCAAGCCTGGCATGAAACAAAACAAATGAATCAAAAAGAAGAACGATTCAGAGTCCTAGACGCAGCTATGTAGCTATTATTCGCGAAGATATTCAATCAAAAACGGTGGTTCGTAGGAAAAAAAGTATTGATACATTTTTTGTAGATTATTTTATGATCTACAATTTTTGACTGAGATAATTTCATGATAAAATTTACTGTTTCACTGAAAATCGTGAAAAACTAATTTTTTTATCCTTTGACCTTGAATAATTTTTTTTCCATTCAGGGGAAAAATGGGGAACTTTCAAATTTTATTTTTAATCATATTTTTAACAACCTTACTGATTTTCAACTTGATGGGAATTTATGTACCTTCGCTCTCATTTTTAGGTCTAGATTGACCGGATTATTACATCTCAACGAATACTACATAAATTAAGATAGCAACAGATACCTCTTACATGAAAACCAGCGTTACACACAGTCATAACGAACGTCAAAAAAAAACAAATTTAAACAATTTCTCCCCCTACATAAAAATTCAAATGACTATAAAATAAAATATTAGATGGTTGATGGTTCTAATAACAATACGCTTTACGAGGATGCATAGCGGGGCCGCTTTTACCCCTCGCATTATTAGTTACTGTAGATAGTATTTGAAATTCCTTCGGGATCAGAGGGGCGTCGGTGAAATGAAAACTGGTCATGTGAAAATGCTTTCATTGCTTTTTACGCGTCGCCAGAGGCAATTTAGATGTTGCGGTGTTTTGTAGACGAACAACCAGCAAGTCTGTACTCCGGGGAACTGATTCTATTGCTTACGCTCTGCGGGAATTCGGCCCCAATATATCCTACTTCATTGATAGCTTAACAAATAGCCACTTGATATCGATCATGCGATAAAAATGTCGTCAGTTTTATTTTCTATGAAAGGATTATTTTTTTGTTTTCGATTTTATATAAATTATTTTACTACTACTACATATTATATTAATTTAATTTCAATTAGATATTTATTTTTTCTAAGATGATAGATGATTTCCAATATAATGTGTTTCATTGTTTCATGATGTGAATGCATAGAAAGTTTTGTCATTTATATGTATATATCACATATATTCTATAACTTCACAAAAGAAACACTTTGTAACTTTGTTATTTAAGCCTTTGTTATTCAAACCAAATTACATGTTACGGTATGGAATATGATATCTTACTTTAAGATGCATTTAAAATATTGCTCGATATTGAGTGAATGCTATTAAGGTCGACAATTTAAATAACAGAATGTATGTGTATCATCAATCACAAATTATTAAAATACTTTAACAAAAATACCCATTCAAATAATGAACATAACCTTCTTTGTAAATTATTACGGATTAAACTGGAACCACGTCATAACAAATTTTCCCTCTTTACCATTATTCTAACACTGTTTTTATTACTAATTGTTTCTGGTTAATTTTAACTTTCATGATAACTTATGATCAGATCGAAAAAAACTATGTTTTCATTAAAATTTCAAATCTAGTTTACAATTTCAATAAAGAATTTGCTCATTTTCATGATAAAACATTTTTCATTTATTTTATATACATATATAATTTTTGTATGTTTCATTTATATATTACAAAATGTAAACACGAACTTTCCTTTAATTGCGTTCATATTGAAAGATATCGGGAAAATGTTATATATTTACAATGTCTTAGTAGTTGATGGCCTACTGGGACCTGTGGTAGCACGTGTCTATTCTCAGGGTACTTAAATACCTGAAACGTGTTATATTTATTCGTATCATACTACCCTTTAAAAATTGAGTAAAAAATTGCCTAATATATGTTTAATAAAATGTTCCTAAGTATAAAACGTACGAGGAAATAAAACTTTGCCGGACGATAGTGAGAAAAACTTGAGTTGGCAAATACATATGAAAAAACTTTACTGAATGAAAAGATGGAAAAGCCTATGAAAGTATGATGGCATGTCGCAAAGTTATTATTGTTGAACGGGAAGAGTCGTATGTGTACGATGTTTCAATAACTGTAGTCATAGTTTTAATATTTTTGGTAAATAGAATCACATACAAAGAGGTCGTTATTGGGAAAACTTATATTTATTATCACACCACATATACTCAACGTGAAATATAGGTAGATATAAAATTACATCAAGTGTAAAAAAAACAATTTCAAAGATCACTCCCAAATAAACAATCGGTTGAAAGGAGCCCCAAAGCAAATCATTAGGGTGAAAAACGAAGGGAACCCACGACCGCGCGTGCACGAACAAGATGAACAGCCAAAATTTTATTTTATCCCCTTCGCTTTTGATAAACAATACACTTGCGCAAACATAATGTACGTAGATTCCAATCACTATTTTTATAGCGATAGGTAAAACTTGACATTGTTTCACTGTTTAATTCAATGTTCAATTGCCAAAATATTAATATTGTAAAATATACGAATAATTTCATACTTATTTGAGAATGAAAGACAACATTAAATAATATATCAGCTGCGTATGTTCCCGCATATATCAGAAAGTCAACTAAGCGAAACGACGAAGTGTTATTCGCCAAGTTGAATTCAATATCACTGAAGAGATAAATAACTGCTTATGAAATATCTTTTTATTGATTTCTACAGTTCAAACAGTACCCATTGTGACCAGAATATATGTAATTCATACCACATTTTTTGTAATAGTTGACTAATGTAGTTTAAATTTTTTACCAAGTTCAATAAAATATCTGCAAGTAGCTGTCATTGTTGGTTACATAATCGTATTTATAGGTATCAAGTCTTATCAAGTAGTATAATGTTAATGGATACTACAAAACTTAAAGTAACAGAAAAATGTTACACATTTGCTGCTCCTTGTTGAAACCTACATTAAATGTGAAACTGCCTCTTAAGACTGAAAAGGACATTATATTAGCTGTTGAAAACCATTATGAGAGCATCCAAAAAGCTGTATGGGAAAGCACTCCTACCTATGAGAAATACATAATGCCTCACTGCTCTAAGCTTGTTCAAGTACTTATAGCCGAGAGAAGACAAACCTGAAAATTTTGACAATCCTCCAGTTTTCCTGTGGATAAGATAAGACTTAACAACCTAACGACTAAACTTAAAAGATTACTGCAAGCTGAAAGGAAAGAGAGCGTACAGATCTACCTGAGTCTATCTAAATATCTAAATTTCATGGCCACTACTAACCATTCTCTTTGGAAAGCAATAAAAAAGTGAAACAGGTGTAATGCCTTGAATCTACCGATGCGTAGAGTGAATAGCTCCTGTGCTAAAAGTGATTTGCAGAATGCGGAAGTTTTTGTTACTCATATAACTAAAGTCTTTGTGCCTAATCCTATCTCGGTCGTATCGATAGCCAATGCCGCAGAACTCGATAGGCAACTTCAAAAACCTCTGCAACTTGACTTTCCAATTGAAAGGACTCAGCCGCGTGAAATCATTGTAACTAAATTAGAAACCTAAGTCTAAAAAAAGCTCCAGAATAGGACTTAATTATAGTAAAAATTCTACTTGAACTACCTCATACCGCAGTACAATTTTTGATTATTCTGTTTCATTACATACTTAGGAGAGGTATATTTTCACTGCAGTAGAAGGTGGCTTAAATTATAAAAATCCCAAAACCAGATAAAAGTCCTGAAGAGGTGACCTTATACAGATCGATCAGCTTCCATCTAATTCTATCAAAAATACTGGCAACCCTCTTTTTAAAGCAACTAAACTCAGTATTAGCAGAAAATTAAGTCATACCAGTCACCAATTTGGATTTAGGAGAAAACATGATACTATTAAATAAGTCTACCGAGTGGTAAAAGAAATTCATTCAAATACGTGTGACTTTCACGTTGAGCCATGACTCATGTCCACTTTATCGCTAGTATAGTAGTACTTTATACTTCAAGCTAAAGAAGCCAAACCTTAAACTTTACTGAGACCGTCGACTTACCTCGAAATAGCATATTTTTACAAAGCGAAAGGCATTGAGAATCCGATTGAGAAAAATGTACTGGCTTTTCAACTAAAACTCACAGCTATCACTAGAAAACACACTACCCCTATACAAATCTATCTTGAAACCAATATGGAGTCCAGCTGTGGGTGATTCAGTTTATATATAGAAATATAACAGAGATTTTAATCAAAAAGCTGAGGTTAGTCACCAACGCTTCTTGGTTCATAATAATAACATAGTTCAGAACAGTCCAAGAAGAGATAAAACACCCGATGACAGTGTATCGAAATCGACTTCGTAACCATCCCAACATGGCTATGGTATAGCCTAGCGATTTGTAGGGAAAATAGTAATGGACAAAAAGAAGCAAGCCAAATAATTTACAGAGAACATGTCAATGTACTGACTGCCCTTCAGATCAATAACTATTACCTTAAAAATTTGCTAAGTGTCTCAAGCAATACAGATTGCAAAAACACGGAAAAAAGCCTTATTGAGAAAATTAATTTATTATTTATATTAGTTTTTTAGGATATATAATGAACGTATTGTAATGAGAAAAAAAAACAACGCCTTTTGCTAATTTTTAAATTTATTGCGTATCATTGATGTGTCATACCGAATGGTTAGCGTCGTTTTAATACTCAATATTTCTACAATGAATAACTTCGATGCTTAGCTGTATTGCAACTTTATACTGTTTATTTAAAAGATTACGTCCTAAATAAGGTATAACTTCAATAAGAAAGATAACTTTCACATTGAAGTTCTATTGCAGTTCCCAAGTAACAAATTAGACTACAAGAAACATTTCCTAAGATTAAACATTTTCACAACACAATTACTTAATTTGTAGTTTACATACACGGGAAAAGCTCACGAAATATTTTCTTTCTTGCCTTAAAGCGTGAAGAGATGAAAAATTAATGAGGGTAAAGAAGGACGTCTTGTGAACAAAGCAACGAAGATATAGGAGTGAGCTAGAAATACAGGAGGTACTTAAATAAATTTCTCTGACCTATATTATTAGCACAGTTTTAGACAAAAATGTCGTATTTAGTAGTACATAATTCTTTAGAATATATCATATACTACACCTAGTTTATTAATTAATACACCAAACGTTTGTAGTGTTTTAGTAAATTCATCTTAATTAAAAAAATGCATAAACAGACACAACTAAAAGTAATGTGAAGAAAAAGAAATTCCATTGACCCTCAGTCGACGTATATTCCTGAAGGATTAATTTCTAAGTTTGTTAGCTAAGTAAGTTTCGAATATATACATTCAAAATGGACTAATGGTAAAAATACAGAAAGTTGTTTTTCTTTTCAAATAATAGTTGTTGCATATATCACGTAACGTTCAATTTCCTTTTCATCTTCTTTTGAAGTGAAGTATAATTTAAACAACTATGACCGTCTCCTCGATTTTCAGATCAAAAAAATAATGAACATAAATCGTCCAAATTCAATGTTTGAAGTTTAATTTAAATATCTAGACAAAACTGTAATTCAGAGCTATGAATAGATTCTCAATTGCTTATTACAACTAAGATGAAAAAACAATTTACCATCATTTTCGTAAGCTACGAAAATTAAAAACACTCCGCTTCATATTATGTAAATATCAAATGAATTACCTACAAAGGGAAAAAGTTAAACGAGCTGTAAGTTCCTCAGAATACTTATCCTGTTAGCCTTATAGACGTATTATAAGGGCACCAAGAAATATGATAATGTGAATAAAATTTACAAAAAGACTGTGAATTGCTTTGTTTTTTTTCAATTGTTTTTGATTACTATAAATCTAAACTAAAAGTACGAGTACTTTAAACTTCAATAATATGAATGCAGAATTTTATACTAGTACTATTCTTAAATGATTAGGCTGAGTAACCTCAATATATTATTAAAAATAAACGTAAAATATTTTCGTCTAGGCTTCGTCTGTTTTCAATTTAGGAAATTGTTGAAACTTTCCTTGAATGGAGCTTTAATCTCGTCAAGATAATTTAATGAATTATAGTGAGATTTGGTATCTTGAATTTGATCACCCACTTATATAATAATTAAATAAGAAATAATTTAATTTATAGTATTATGATTAAAGTATAATGACTCTTCACAACACTTTACTTCTGAGCACAAAAGACCCTCTGTGCACTCCCTAGGGTAGAATCAGCTACACTGAAGGGTAGCTCTTGATATTACGTGGTCTCCGCCCCATACATAATATATGCATTATCTTAGCTTCACAAATTGCTTTGACGTGACGAAACGTGTTTTATTGCTTGTCCTTGTCTGCTCAATGTCAAGTCGTATAATCGGATTTAAGATGTTCTTGAATGATGATCCATGTGTAATGAACGTCTATCTTTCCTCAATCTCCAAAATAAAAATATTAAAAGCTATCTTTTACACTTGATTTTTGTCACGTGACTATAGAACTACATAACCACTACAGCACAGTCTTACTTTCGATATCTTATATACTTGTGTTTTATGCCACTAACATTGTATATCACAAATATCATCATTTCTTTTCGTGATGTTCTATTCATTTGTTAAGATGTAAAAGCCTACCATACAAATTTTCTCCTCCATGATTATATAGATATAAATAAAACTATCCGTACTTGTTCTGTAATGTTAGTTGGTATCTCGATGATAAAATAAAAAAATACAATCTTTATGAAATAACTTCGATTGTCTGTTACGGTTAGCTATAACTAGACAGAAGTATTCTGCTTGTGTTACTTTCACATGCACATAATTGTTCTATTACATCCTTGCATAGACTTTTACTGTTACTATGAAAGTGAAATGCTTAAGGGTATCGTCTTAGGTCTAAGATTAGTCTTGCCAACGTTTGTAATGAAATTATGTTGTTATTATATTGTATTGTAAGTCAATAGAAATAAAAATATTCGTTAGCTAGTATTGTCACAAGTCACAACAACCGAATACGCCGTCTACTGAAACGAACGGTAAGTTTTCAAAAAGAACGTCACGCACTTGTGACGTGCCGCAAAATAATTGATTTTTTTACATATTATTGGTTCTTTAGTTTTTAAAAATCGACTTTATTGCTCGCCGGTGAGACTGAGTGTATGTTAAAACAAAAAAAAAATGCTCCTTAATTGTTTTTTACGAAGTCCAAGAACACTACGTCATCAATTTTCGCCAGAGTTCGCTACCGCTCAATATCAATGTTTGTGTATATTATTTTTTAATTAATAATATCTTTTTTTAATTCAAAAATATTTCTTTTTCTAAGTCTGCCAATAGATCAATAAATGCAAAAATCACAGTATACAGCAGTTTAAACAATTTATAATTTACAAATATACAAATTTAAAATATAAAATACATACATAGTCTTTAAATTTTAATATTGAACACCCAGCAGATCATTTTGTGTCCGCTATTTGTGTCTTGGTACTGGTATGTTATCCAATGCGGACACATTGAGTGCGGTCTTTAAATAATCGGTGAACATTTTTAGGACACCTCCTTTGATACCCACCGATTCAAGCTTCTTTACTAAAATCTAAAATTAGAATAATGATATATGTATATTTCATGGCAAAACCTACAATGAGGTTGTGATTGCGCTGAACTAAAACTTACACTGATGTTTGGCAACTGGCTTCACTTATGGAGTTTTAATATTTACTGAATGCAAAGAATCCAAGGAGTACGGATCTGACTTCCGCACTGAGATGACATTTCTATACAAAATTCTGTATCGAAATATTGTTTCTCAAAATTTATGAGTTGTTTGTCTCGAAACACAAACTTAACTTTACCATTTGAAAACGTACGTAATGTTCAATTTACTCAGGGTTAAACAAAGTTTATTAAGTTAAGTATATAGTGTAATATTAAGTTTATTTTGTTTATTTTTGACAGAACGCAAAACGCAATATTTTTTTTGTAGATACTCGTAATAGTCTTGTAACATTAGCATATTTAGTTGAAGTAATCCAGGAGTCCAAGTAGAAATTAACTTTAACTCTTCAACAGTAACTTACCTAACTAACAGTACACACAATACCTTTAAGTACACTGTGTTTCTTGGGGTCTCCCTCGTTATCTACTTTTGAAATTTACCCATGGATAATTTAAATATCAATATAGTACTTGAAATACAAAATAAATAAATATTAATATCATAAAACTGAAGCGCTTGTTGGTGTAGTTGAAAGTGCCATTCTCAGGAACTACTTACAGGAACATCGAATTAAAAAAATGTTTTAGTATTGTTTAGTCCATGTGTGACGATTTCCACATTACAGCACAAACAAAAATATACCACAGCGCCATCTACCGAAGATACATCGAACTACAAAGTATGAATGAAACGTATGAATATAATGAACTACGAAGGAACTACTAACCCTGTATCGCGAAATAGAGATTCGCGTGGCAATCAGCATATATGCAACATCCCAACATTAACCGTTGAGCAGTGGCCCGCCATGCATTATCACCTTCGCCTGATCAGAGGATCCTGCCTTTGTGTCGCAGGGACATGACACCCGTTCCCTCCACACATGTATCGAAGAAGGCTAAGGCTATAACATTGCGCCCAATAAGAGTATCAAAAAAAATGTTCCGAAAATGGGGAAAATGTATTTCTTTTGAAAGACTTAGACGAAGTGGCGCGGGTGAGTTAGTATGCTATATATATGTATGATATTCAGTCAGTCAAAATGTGTTCAATGCAAGAGTGATATGAAAATGTTCGAAAAGCAATAGGCATCTATCTTATAAAACATAAAATAACTTCGAAACCATCGTAGATAACGGATACTAACATTTCTACTTCTAAATGTAGTCTTTACAGTATTGTTATGAATTACTAAAATATGAGATCGGAAATTATTTATTAACTGCATCGCTGCATGCTTATTGTTATTTTGTTATTATTAACTGCATCGGTGACGCAGTGGTGGCGTATGCGATCGCTGTGCTTGAGGTCTTGTATCATCTTCAAAATATGGATGGGCCGCGAATTAGTTAACATTTGAAAAAATTATAAAAAGGAATCATTTTATATATTGTAAAAATTGTAGTAAATTTAAGTAGTAATTGCTTAAAAATTACATCGTCTTAATCACCACTGTTTCGATGTTTGCACTCTTCTAAGCGAGCACCTAAAATTTTCGAATACTCGTCCGCAAAGAGACTGCGAGATCGCCCACATGTCTTCGCTGATTTTTCTTTTAGTTGGCGTAGTGTATATGGTTTATTGATGGAGACACGATTCTTCAAATAACCCCATAAAAAGAAGTATGCTGGGGATCTGGACTTCTGGGTGGCCATGAAATATTGCCTCGTCTGGAAATCAGGTTTTCCGGAAACATGTCTTTGACCACCGGCAGGGACTCTTTGGATGTGTGAGAAGTGGCTCCATCTTGTTGAAACCATGTGTTACGATTATAGCTAGCAAATACTAGTAGCATCGGTCCCAAGAACTTTCGTAACATGTTTGCGCAGGATGTTAGATTCAAATGTTAACGAATTCTTTGCCCACCCTATATTTGTTTCGGAGTTTGGATGTTTTCTATGTATGTATATACAAAAAAAGCACATTCTGTACTTATATGAGTTGTTTGTACCCATAGTACAAGCACTGCTTAGTTAGGGCGTAGATGACGTTGTGACAGTCGTCCAAAAGGTTATAAAAAATATTGTTACAATTCCATCTACAAACGTAGCCGTTCCTTTCCAAAGTAGTTATATTTTTACACTTTCTTTCATTACATTACAAATGTTGTGGTTACCTTGTTTGTAAAGGACAAGCGTCGCGTCGCGGTAAAATAACATATTTTTAATGTAAACAAAATAAAATAGCAAAGCATATTTCTTAGTCCTATTATACGAAGTATGAGTAACAATTTTATAATATTATCATTATTTTGAGTACATGAAAGAAATCTAAGTCTAAGTAAAAATTTTATCAGATTTAAAAAAAATGGAATAACTTTCTTCATTTACTAATCTTTACTATTTTAATCTTCATTTTACGGCATTATTATCTTGTTATTAGTATTTTAGTAACACAAAATCAAAATAATATATATATATTAAATGACCATGTTATTAAGCGGTCGTTCATTTACGTGTTGATTTGATCGCGAAAGCACGCGATTCGCAACATATCCAAAAATATCACATAACCTCACATGATAATACTCGCATACAACACACCGTATGATTTTAGTTGGCCGACACATGGTTTCACGCAGCTTTCAAATGCACCAAAAGACCGCAGTTGTGGTGCAAGCACGTATCTACTAGTTAGCATGTATAACATCTCGTTAACTTCCCAGCCAGCTCGCCACCTATTTGGCACAACCTTTAACATGTTTGAGCGAGCGTTTGAACCGCGATATATTGTAAAAATAACCTAAGTAGATTAGGGCTACACAACACGCAACAGAAGGGAACGTTCATATTTGTGACACCTATGTAAATCCTTAATATAGCCTGAATACTATTTAAAACGTTTTAATTCACAAACACGCTCCGAGAATTGTTGAAAATATGATACTTGTAAATGGTGTTAACGTATTATTATATGACATTAACCCTTTTTAAGGGTTTTCAGTATGTATTTTAAGCGCAACTAAGCTAAATTAAACAAATGGGTCACACTGTAGTAGTATTATTGGCACTTTTCAACTGAGCAAAGCTGTCAGTTTGTAATTAAGTAATTTTTTGTTGTTTTTTCTTAAGTTTTGATTATTATTATGTTATTTAATCATAGACAGTGGCCCACACTGACTGGCTGACACATGCACAAACATACACATGCACACACGCACGCACGCACGCACGCACGCACGCACACTCGCACGCACGCACGGACGTACGCACGCACGCACGCTTCTTTTTTGTTTTTAAACTGTTTGAGATCCAAACCAATCTCGCATAGACTAACGTCCAGTATATCCTCGGTATGGTGCCGGGTTAACTTAGTCCTTGGATCTTTCGGTAAGTCAGTAACTGCTCATAGAATCTCGCCACGTCACTCAAAAGCTCTGATCGCGACGTTAAAATACTGCCATCATCGGTCTTCAATTTTATCAATTTGGTTTCGCTCTTTATGCTCTTGAATACGTAAGGTTTCAAGTTGACGTAGATCTTTTCTCTGACACTTAGAGACGTGTCTATTGAGCTGCCGGTAGAGTGTAGAGTCATGTTTCACCTTTCTTTAACGACCTTGAGAGTGTGATCAGAGAACCTCTTAATTTTATTTGTGGGATGGATTTTGAGTAACTGAGACCCGACCATACTGACAGTTTTCACTAGCCGGTTAGTGAGTTCCTTCGTATCAACGCGGGTCTCCAGAGCTTGGAACCGATTCTGAAGTTCGAGCTGAAAACTTTCGGGGTTTTGCACATGGACGGGTGACGATCGTAGCGTGGACTTCATCAATCGCTATCTTTCAAGCTTGGTGTTGATATTCAATGTGTATCTAACCAGTCGGTGATTGCTTCCGGTTTAAAAACAGAGATATCATTAAATTTTGATCACCATCATCATTATATATAGATGGTCCCTGTGATTTAATTGACCGACTCCACTGCCCACAAATTGCCCCACTCGCAGTTCATCGCCGCTTTGTTTACCCAATCTTGTATTGAAGTCCCCAGTAGCAACGGCGTAGTGATTTTACACATAGCATGTATGACCTTATTAATGTCCTCATACGTAGTCTCGGCGGCTGGTATACCAGATTGCTTAGTTTCGGGGGACCACAGAAATAAGTTCGCTTCCTCAACATTGATGTCCTGAGATTCATGGCCTTCTACGGGCCATCCATCTGGTCTAAAGACCTGGCGGGTTCCTCTCGCTGTAAGACTCAACTCAGGAGCCTCCAGTAGCCGATGGCCACACGCATCTTATGGGGCTACCAAAGGGCTTCGTATGAGGCGACGACGGTCCAGGTATTATGTCCACCCTTCGACCTTCTGGCTGACATGGACGTGACGGTCTATAATCATATTAGTTCTGTGGATTAGAACTGTGAACAAACAGCGGCGGATTATGATCCTGGAATGCTATGGGAGAACGCACATACGTAAGTACTGTGGGCTTGACAGGTAGTTCAAAATTCAGTGCTATGGTAGCCAACGCGCTATCGAAGCTGTTCTGCCGAACTTCGAAGCTTGGATTTGAAAAGATCGGCTGTATTATTACATGTACTAATTGACTCAGATACTCACTGGGCTCGGTTGCTTCGATGAATGTCTCAATGAAATTCGACCTAAGATTACGGCACAATACGGAACTCCAGCGGGACTCTGTCTGTAGCGGGACGCGCTGAGGACTGCTCTGCGTGGGAGTTTAAGTATCGGGTCCTGGTCAGACAGCTCAGACAAAACCTTTCACTATCAGCATTGATCGTGGTAATGCAGGCTAACAGTAATGGATGGGAAACCGTGGTCTTCTTCTGTAAGGACGTTGTGCTCCGGAAGGAGTCCACAGAGCGGGATCGGAAAAGGGTCGATCCCGCTTGAAGAAAGTAGCGAAAGGGACGTGATAGAGGTCGTTAGCTCTCCAATCACAGCCTAAGGATTGCTGCGGCCACACCTTGGGGCGATACGACCGCTGCAAACGACCCAAGGCAGTTGACACCCCAGTGAGGCTAGGGGTGTCGTCTAAGGCGAGTCGGTGTTCCACCTCTTACTGGCTAGACAGGTGAGAGCGTGACAGCATCCTGCCCTGAGGGTGACTCTGGTTATGCCGGGAACATCCCCAGCCGTGAGGTATGACAGGGAAGACTCCAGAATCCACTGATGCGTTCCTGGAGTTCCACCCGACTGCCGAGTAGGCCGCTGCGGGCTTTAATGGATAGACTATTTTTTTCCTTCGTCTCAAACCCTTTTCCCTGTATAAAATAAAAAATCAACTTTACTAGCAACCCTTGTATAAACTTGGAAATCATTTAACCCTAAGGGATATATTAATGTAAATTTTATTCGATTTTCCATGTGTTTTAAATCGTGAAAATTTTTATGTTAAAAAAATCTCTCAAATTTAACTGATGGTTGTGTAGGAAAATGAAACAAACGACATATTTTCCAGAAATATCTTTAATTACACATGACGCAACGAAATAGAAAGTTTCTTGCGAAATTTTTTAAAGGTACTAGAAACAGGCATGGTGCTGAAGAGTCTCCACCTTTTAAATCTATCTTATTTTTGTTTTTTGTTGTTCGTGGGCTATCATTCTTCAAGTAATATTTTTATGAACCTTAATTTATTCAAACAGCCTTTTGTCTTTTCACGTGTTTCCTCGAAATTAGTCCGTGTTTGAATATTTATACGGTTAAATGTACAACTTATACAAGTTACACGGATTAGGTCTAAATGAAGATGGATTATGTTATTATCTTAATGCGGTATGTTTTATTGACGTTAAATTTCGGTTACGTAATTTTAGGTAAGTAAGAATGTTTATCACGTATTAGTTAATATTAGTCAGAATAAACAAGAGGTAGCCTGAGTACCTAGTAAAGACAAAAGTTAGTTAAAGTCACCTTACAAGTTGGAATTGTGTTGAACGTATGAAGATCTTGTGTACACGCTTACAATAGTTTGCAATTATTAAATTTATTGTTTAGAACTTAAATATAGTTTATTAATTTATTATTTACAGTCTACATTTACACGGACTAAGTGTGGTCTTAGGCAAACAATTAAATTTTTAGTGGCTCAATGACTGATTGTATTCTTCAATATGTTTATATATTTATTTAAAATACTAATTAATAATTCGTTAGTTAAAAACTCTGTGTGGTGACGGATTACTCTGTGTGGTGATGGATTAAGAATACAGTGTCATCACCCATATTCTTCCCATGGGTGCCGTAAAAGACGACTACGGGAACAATATATGCAAGACAACATCACTGCAAAGAGAAGGAGATATTGAAACAAATCCTATTCCAACCCGTCTGGCCAGCGTGATATAGTAGCGCCAAAACCTCCTTTCGACAGACAGGCCTGTATATCTAGCAGTGGACTGTTAAAGGCTGTTGATGAGTTAATAATTTACAGATGAGTACAGAAAAGCCACGATCGAGTTTTGAACATGTCATGGTCTGTAGGAAGGGCATTTTGTTGTAAAACACACAAAAAAAATTAAGAACAGGAGAAAGCTTAAAAGCAGAAGATTTTATTGTGAAGAAAAGATTTCTGTTTTAGTTCGAACTCAACAATTAAATGAACAAATTATCTAAATCTCAATTTAAGTCTTAATTTAATAATGAATAATTAGTGTAACGCGATACTTAATACTTAGCCGTAACAAAATGTGGAGACAACAATCTCTGCCCGAAATTGAGAGTAAATATGTTTAAATTATTCATTTAATAAATAAATTTCACACACATTATCTACTTTGCGAAATTAGATGAAACAGACTGACTAGACTGGCTTGCAATTTGACTTCACAACTAAAGCCTTTGTCTAAGGGATTCAACTGGCTTATATATTGTATATTATATATAGAATCTATGTGCAAACCCATATGGAATCACATAGCTAAGGATGTATGTTACGTTCTTCAAATAATACATTTGCTATACATAATAGTTTGTCATTTATTATAAGAAAATAATAACAATTTCGTATCTTAATAATTATCCACACATGAGACAAGCCTGTACCACACATGGACATTCTCCTTTAGTCGACTGTTAACGTAAAATGAGGTCAATCAAACTCTTCGTGAATGAGGAAATATTAAATATTGTATAAAAACAGAAATACAAAGAAGAAACCTTTTTTCTTTAGAATAGTGGCGCATATAAACTAGATTGCTATCCACCATCGTTTATTGTAACATAGAAACTATTTATAGGATACTGAAAGACTTTTTATTATGTGACGGTAATTATTCGTAAAAGTACCCGCCATTACTAAGGGGAATACAGATATTTTCTTTTAGGGAAAGACATTAGTAAAAACGTTTCTGTGGTAAAAAAAGTGGATCCAAAAAAGATATATTAAGAGTCCCTCACATAAACTATGTACTTAATTTTGTGCACATGCTACACAGTGACTTGTAATATTGTTATATACCTACTATAGTATATTTCCAAAGCTATGTGAGTTCTATGGATTACTTAACTAATTCATAAAAATGTCAAATTTTTAAAATAATTATGTATACAATCCCTTAGATCATACCAAGATCCAAGGAATTGTATACACAATTATTTTAAAAATTTGATGAAAAAGATGAAATTTTTACCGATATCGTCGTGTAAATATGCTGTTTTTACATGATGATATCGGCACCGCAAGAAATCTGTGACGGTTTGTATTTATGTAAGACTACCCAGTGATACATTTAAAATATAATACATTTCTAAGTAATAATGTACACATACTTTAATACAGCCATTTCAGTGGTGGTCCATAGTTATACACACGAGCCACATCAAGACAATAAGCTAAACTTCGCGAAGCCCTTACCCACGTCAATAGAGCCGCGTTAATAAATTTTGTTCTCGCTCCACGGCTAATTTGAATCAAGAGGCCGTTGAATCTAATTTCATTTGCTTTATAGTTATAAATTAAGTACTGTTACTTGACATTTAATTGAATTCACAATTTCGTTTCGATTTTTCCTTCTGAAACGGCAGAAGCTTATACTTATTAGTTAAACGTGTGTGATAATTACATATCCACTCGTATTTTCAAGTTGGTAAACTTTAAAAGATTTATATTATAAAAATATGTTGTTGGTCTAATACTAGCTATACCTAGTACAGTTGATTTAAGATACATTGTGGTTCATTGATGAGAAATGAGAAACAAGACTGAACTTAAAATTAGATGAAAGCAATCTTTGAAGTTTGTGTATCATATTAACAATTTAATCGGTGGAGAACTTTTTCAAGTGCACACAAACCAACTTATCATTTTTGTTTTCTATCACAGCTAAGTAAAACACAGTTGTTCTACTTTCTCAATTACCATAGGAAGACAAATATCGTCATCATCATCATCATCATCAACATTAACTACCTATTGCTGGACATAGACCTCTCCCATAGCATGCAACAAAATGCAGACGCAACAAGGACAAACGTCATTACAATTTGAGATACAACTTAAAGAAAAAGACTTAAAAGTTAAAAAACCATATACATAAACCATCTGTCCAGATTTGACTTAAGATAAGTGTAGCTATGTCTTTTAGGAATTTAAAAATAGTAATTGAGTGCCTACGTAGTCAATCAATTCAGTATCCACAGGGTACAGTACTTCACCTGGTGACATAGACAAGACGATGTGTATAGAATAATAACAATAATAATTAAGTTTCCTGTGTTATTTTGCATAATATTCAGTTGAGCAGTAATGGCATGGAAGTGTAACAATGTAACAAACTCACATTTATACTGGTACTTAGGGTGTTCCATTTCCACGTAACTTTTTTTTGGCATCTTTCACTTTATTCTTATGAACTACAAAAACAGTAGTAAATAACAAACAAATTGGGAGCAGTCTTAATATTCAGTTGCCTACAGATGAGGGTCGTAAAATATAATAAGAAAAATATTATAATATATAAAAACTTAGCAATGTTTACAAGCCTGACGTTATTTACAATAATAAAATTGATTCAAGTCTTACAAGATATTTTGAGCGAAGTGAGCGCGTGAAAGCAATAAATCTTACTTTTCAAAACAAAATAAATTAATGAATTATCAGTCATTTAAATTGTGTTAATGCAATTCTAACAAGTTATTTCTAAATTAGGCATGATATTCCTTATCTACTTTATCACATACTGCTACATTTCCAATTATTCAGTTAAGTAAAGCCATGATGATGAAAAAAAAATACATTGTTTTTTTAATTTAGAGAGGTAAAATTGGCCGAATGTTGCGCGGCTCAATGTTCATCCGATGTTTTTTATAATTTTTGATTCTCTGAATTTCTTTCAATTAAATTTATTCACAAAATCTAAAAATGTTTTAAAATTTATGTAAATATTTCATATTAACTAAATATGAAGTAACAACCAAGTAGATGTAAATCTTACAGACCAAATGCTAATTAGTATTTCGTCTATAGTATTCATAACTTTTGGAGGTCATTTGCTACTATTCAAACTGATTTCTGTTCTGTTTTTCATCATACATTTAAAATTGTTAGTGTTTTCTTTTTCAATTAAGCTAAACTCAAACACATGCGTTTAAGCCATATTTTTACGGGTCTAGGGATAGCGTTTAAATTTAAGTGTTAATTGTAACGAAACTTATCTTAAGAAGCTTAGATTAATCTGTTAAAAACGTGTGAAAGCATCTCTGAATAATTGAAAGCACTCCCTCAATAGACGAGGAGGTAAATGGTTTTATGTAGGTTTTTTTCCTTGACATTGCTTCTGTTTTCAAATCGTTTATTCATAAATATAGAGTTTAAACATGAACGGAGAAACACAAAGTTATTTGATACAATTAGGATTCCTTGAATGTTGTCGAACTATAGATTGTTTTGTGTCATGTTTATAATAGGTCAAAAGTTGAAGTACGTATCATTTATAATTTTATCATTCGTAAGTTCCTTTTACTGAATGTCATTTTTACTCAAGAAATGTACGTTTAGCGATTGACAATACAAAATATTTAATTTTGAAGATGGCTTTAAATTATCCAATGAAAAATCATGCTGCATATGTGCAGATTACATACATCAGTTTCTGTATAGCAGAGAAATACAGAACCTCCTGTCACACGCAATCGACGTCTTAGTAGCAAGATTACACTGGCAGTGCCAAATCTCCAGCATAAGGTATTGTTTAAAAGCTGTAGCCAAAATAGAATAAATTTTATAACTCATTTTCCACTATTAGAGAATAATTTCAAAGATTCTAAATCATCTTTAATTGTAATATTGTGTAGCCTTCTTACTCGTACAAGATTTATTTTGGAGATTTCACAAAAAAATAAATAAATATAGTTCCCAATGGGCGAAATATACATAATATTTTATTAATGGAATTGAGTAAACTAACTTCTACTTGCATAGAAATACAGGGTGAGCGTAAAAAAATGCTGCGCGGGGCGCGGAAAGAGATCTAACCACTAGCTCGTTTCTCGGAAGTTTAGTCGCAATTGATCACTTCACGAGGCCGCAGCGCGCTTACAGTGTGAAACAATTTTAGTTAAACAACAGTTCGCGTACTACTATGAGACTTATTTCGCGTTGAATACGATTTACACAACTTAAATCAGTGTCCGAGTACTCCTTTAATAAAGAAATGGGTGACGAAGTCCAAAGAGATGGGATTCACGCTAAATATGAATCAAACTGGAGGCCCACGGACTACTTGAACTGAAGAAAACGTGTAGCAAGTTTCGCGCAAACGCGCAATCATTCGGCTGAATTAGGGTTATCCCGTACATCTTTACGTTGCATTTGGAAATTACATTTGGAATTACATACATAAATATAAGATCCAGATAGTGCAGGAACTAAAACCTAATGATTGAAATTTGTGCAAGTCATATGCCAAAACAACGTTAGAACGATTCAGTAACTTTGACAACGTTTCCTTTTCTGATGAAGCCCATTTTCACCTCAACAAGACCACTCAATTCTCCCAAGGTTGTATGGGCTGTAATTTCAGCAAAAGGAATCATTGGACCCTATTTTTTTTGGACTGTGTAATATGTATAGAAATTGTGAAAGTTTAAAAATAATTATTACAAAAAACACTATCAGTTTACGTCTCTTATATTAGATTGAATTGATTGAAACTATTTGATGATCACTGTTGACGGAAAATGAAATGAAAGTAGGAACTGTAATGAATGTTTCCTAACGAGTGATAACCGTGAGAACATCGGTTGAGAGAATAACCGTATCTTTCTCTTGGGAGCCCTCGAAATCGACTAAGAAATTACGTCGGGGATACAAGGCGATTCGCAACCCAACATCCCTGTTTTTACAACTGCCATCACCGCCCGTTTCGCAAGTATCGTGATAAATGCTAGCCAAACATTAAATTATTACTTTACTGGCTAAATAAAATACGATAAGATAAATTTTGCCTGACTTGTACTCTATATGGTAATAAAAAGAATAAACCAAAAATTTCACTAACGCGCACCGTTGAAAAAAATCTCCAACAAAAAGAAAGAGATATTCTTCGAAACGAAAAACAGATGTTCTTAAATTGTATGATCGAGCCATCTGTTAACAAATCAATTGAGTTAAAATCAGAGGCCGTCATTTCTAAAATATTTTTATAATATTTTTTTTTTGTGTAATAATTTTTTGAACCTTAAATTAATTATATATACATTTTTACCTATTTTCTCAAACAATGAATGGTCATTAGTATTATGAAAGAGTTCTTGTTGTTCTCTACCGCTTGTTTTTGTGACACACTCAGTTTAACTCGGCAGAAACCAATAAAGAAGCAACCAATAAATTTCACGTGTACTGTCACCTCTTTCGACTACACCGAAACTTTTACATTTATAAATTGCATAAATCATAGTTGAATTACAATGCTTGGATATGGAACATAAATAATGATTGAGAAAGGAAGGTTGGTAAACGATATAAAAAACGAGACGAACAAAACTGTGTTTATTATTAACCTTGAAAAATATTCAAGAGTTATTTGTCATTCCAAATAACCTCCGCTTTGTGTGCAGATTTAGCAATTAAAAGGTCGTCTACAGAACCCACTTTCTTATTTTTTACGTGTAGTAACCCCTTTCAGGCCGTCACCACACCGGGGTTTGTGGCGGAGTGATGTGTCAGAATCGGACCACCTAAAACCACACGGGGTGCCACTCAGCGCCTGGAATAGGAGGGATCCAGCAACTGTTGTTATAAAGTCATCCATCCGTACCCCTCCCGGCGCCCACTCGCACTGACACGGGTATCAACGATGGATAAACTCTCTATTTAGGCGACGTACGGCACACGTGGTCGTCCGTTGACATGGTGCGATAACCACGTATGGTTCTAACCGCCAGTATCCTCAGAGGGCTCCTGAGGGGAGTGCTTTTCTGGGTAGTCAGAACTGCTTTCCACACCGGTCCACCACACGAATCAGACAAAAGTTGCTTAAGGATAGAAGCAATGCCGACCAGCGAACCCCATTAAGGATCAGATCCGATCAGACATCTTCGCCTGATCCAACCGGTACCAGGACGGAATTGAAGACGATCGTGGCACTTGGGGTGGATTACGACGACAACATAACAAATGCACCTTCGTCTTACCCAGGACCAACCGTAAATCCAGCGCCTCAGTACGAGCCACCACTGCAGAGATTCCCCTGGTGGCCAGGCGCGTGGCCTATTGAATGTTCGCCCCCCAGGCTTTGACCAGTATGTCAACGCTGACCTCGAAGGGCTCAGTTGTATTCCATACTCTACAAGAGTGGTCCGAGGACAGACCCTTGCAAAACATCGCACCACATGAGCCACCGGATCAAAAACCATCTTAGCCCTCGTAGAAGACGGTATATTCCTCTAAATATTATGCCACATGATGTCTCCGGTATTCTGGCAGTACGTGGTGGTGGAGTGCTTTTCTGATGCAGCTATTTGGCAAGCTATCGAATGCGTTAGCGATAACCAACGCTACCGTCTACAGCACGCCACCATCAGCAATGGTCATCGTTCCTAAGTCTTTGACTTTAATAAAATAAAATATTTAAACTATGTACCTACTAAAACGAATGAAATGGAGTTAAGTATTGTAAAGAAAAATGTAGCTCCAATTTCATCAAGTCGTTATTCTGAGTTCCATCAGTTTTTCTGACAGGAAGTGTTTTCCGCTTTATATTGAAGAAGAGATTATGTAAGATTTCATAGCGCTTGTACACGTTTACTCAAAATTACGTAGTTGGTTTTCTTTTTTCTTTCGTCAATTTCGTCATTTTGATATTTTTTTTGCTGAACGCATTACTTCAGATTTTGCTAAAATATAGAAATATTATGAGGCCCTTCCAAACTGGTTTATTTAAAGATACTATTATAGAACGCTATGTACTTTCACAACATCAGAAGGTCCATTATCGTAATTAAAAATTCGTTTAAAATTGCAATCTACTCATAAATATTAAAATACTCATTCAAATAAAACGAAAAGTACTAAATATAATAACACAGCTTTAAACAGTAGAGGGGTTCCCGCCACTAGCCTAGAGTTCAATCAATCATGCTGAGATAAATAAATATTTATAGCTTATATATATGATAATCTGAGAAATAGCCCAGAGAATGATTTTAAAAGTGGATTCATATAAACCTCGATTATTTCCTACCATAAAACTTTACGAAGAAACACACCACAAGAAACAGGTACTTACTGTGCGACAATTATATGTATTGTTAACTCACCTTCACAAGCACTCACACTTATCTTCAGAAAGAATAAGCCACGTCGCCCAATCTCACAGAAGCTATGCAATATGTGAGTCAACACCAACGAATATGGCCTTTACATGAAGATTTTGTATGTTCCGAGGTTATTAGTTAATAAAATAAACAAATTGCTAAAATCAAAGATTTAATGTACAAGCAAAATAAAAAACTTTTACTCAGTCTACTTACAAACAGAAAAGTTGCTAGAGGTACTGCAGTAAACTTTGATATTATAGACAGTAATTGTATATGAGAACATGACACACACTATGAATATGCACACACGCATGCGTACTAAATATCCACGCTTAAGCATAGAGTTCTAAAATACAGGCCAAGGCTTGGTTTGGACTCCAGATCTTCCACAAATTACTAATTTAACAAAATCTTTTTGGTAACTCACATATTAACACTTAAGTGATTTGTGGAGACAAGTAAAAACATGTTATTCTTTATTATTATTCTCTTTATTTATACATAAATTACATTTTTAAATACATTTACATATCTTAAATAAAAAAAAATGGTTGTATATAATAATATCATAATATACATACAACAATATTTTTTTTTGATGAAACTATAAAATATTTTAGACACATGATCGATGTAAAGAATTTTGTCATGTTTGCTGACCAATATTGACTATTTATCTATACCTATAATTACCTACTACTACATAGCACAAATTACAACTGACATGATATATGTACATCTGGAACAGATATTGTCGTCACCGACAGTTTATCCTGTGTAGAAGAAATTGCAAAAGCACTCACCAAGTCACCAAGGCCCAGGAAACTGATTCAGAACGTCACTCACCCATCTCACAGGGTTCCTCGTTACAGTTTCTATGACGTCTCAATTCAACCACTTCTACTCAACTACAGATCTGCGCGGCTGCCTTAGGTATCCGGATGGATAGCAAGATTTGACTGCCCAACACAGTTTACTAAAGACCGAGATTGTCAGTTTGAGTCCGACCTGTTTAAAGCCATTCAATCAATCAACCAATATTCTTTATTGTGAAACATTTGTTTACATAAGATGTTTACAGGAGTGTCAATGGTTAACTATATTCTGCTAACATGGCTTACAATAATTTATATTCGAAGCATGCATTAATAATAATATTGTAAAATTTCTGCCATGAAAATAATATGTTATCAAAACATTAAAATAATTGAACTTGCGAAAATCTATAATTATCATTAAGAATGTCAATTTCAAACAAATTTTAAAACTTAATTCATAAAATAGTACCTATTATTCGAAAAAAAATACCATGAACTAATATTTATTATGTAAAATGAGTTTATTTATTATTCAAATTTTATTTACCATATATTAAAACGTATTTTACATTCATATATTCTAATAACATTTTTCTTCCTTGGTCGGTGCTCAGCATTATAGCACCCTTCGAGAAACGGGATGATAGAACGTACGCATCGCCAAATCAAGCAGTATATCATATGCCACGATACTACCCAATAGACGAAGATCCTACCACTGGTTCTTCTGCGCATGCGCACTGCTTGGAAGCCCGTGTGGCCGAGCTGGTCAACGATGAGCAGTTATGGTTACCGAGCCGATTTCTCTCACTTACTAAAGACCATGTCTCGCTAAACACATTGCTAGCCTTGCACCTAAATCTGCATCTTGACACAGAAAAGGAACTTTATATGTACTTAAAGAACTACATCACATTTCCCACGTATTTATCAAGCAACATCACGTTCGGAAGACATTGAAGCCGCCGTATTCAGATCCCTGCAAGGTGCTATGACGAGGCTCGAAAATTTTTTGCGATCTTTCCATGGTAAGGAGGACAATATTTCAGTGGATCGATCGAAACTCGCTTTTATAACTCAAGACGCCGCTCCACCTGTGCGTGCCCCACCATACGAAGTGTAGCAGTTGGTAATTATCGAGTCTAACCCGAGGCTTGCGCGCATCTTTGGTTTGAGGCTACTCCCACCTGACATTAAATTGTCTGCTCGCGCCCGAAACTCACTCGCGCTAGTTCACTTTAAGTTTGCTATAATATTTACCGTATCACCTATATACTTTTTTTAGTGTTCTCTAAAACTTGTCTATTCGCTAAACGTTTGTGCTGTTCTATTGCATTCTCGTGTGCGTGCCTAAGCTTCTTTTCAATGTAACTAACCGTAAAATTGTATCTTTATAAGGTTGTACACCTTACACCTCATATTAATCTTGAGTGTATTTGAACAATAGTAAAGAGATTGTTCCTTAGTTATTGTTTACTTATCGTTCACTTAACATCGTTAATACAATATTGCAATCCATACATATTTGTTCTAATTGAATAAATTTATTCTATTACTTTAAGCGAAGCCACAAACATCAACTAAACTGGAAATATAAATATTAATGTTTGTTAAATGAAATTTCTGTCCCATTTCATGAATCTTTTCATAATTTTTCCATTTATTAATTTGCATATTTATGTTGTCCATTATTAAAGCGTGGATCGTAGATTATATTCAATTGATTTAAATTAAACGTTTCTAAGTGTAAAGTTTATTTGAAAAATATTTTTCAGGAGAGTACCATTTCGTATTTATATCTGCGTAAATATATAAAGTAAAAATATTCGTACTAATGTAACGTGTTCATATTATTCATTGTACTCACAAAATAAATTATACATTCTATACAAAAGAAGGAAAAATACAAACTTAATTCATTGTTGAGTTTTCTTTTTTCTAAACCTAAAGGGTGAAACAAGGTTAAAATAGAGAATATAGAAGCAGACTCAATTGTATAAGTAAAGTACACTTCCAAGTATACAACAATAATATAACATATACAATATACATACTTACAATGTAATATTAATATTTATGGTAATAATATTTAAGCACAATTATTATTTTGATTGCATAAGCTAAGGGTTCCCACGAAGAACTAAGGGCCCCAAGTCAACCTCATCTGCAAGTGGTGTACCTGTTGATTGACAGACGAGGTTCTGGTAAACATAACATTCCAAGTAGCGGCAATAAGCTCGCCACATTTTACGTGAGACCAAAACACTCGCACTAAGGGTAGGCTCCTCCAGGAAAATAGGCGTGATTTCATGTATGTATGTATGGTTTAAGCTTTGTAATTATACTTACATTAAAAATTTTCGAATGTTTGTTATTTTTTTTATTGAAAACATTTAATTGACTAATCTCGAGTTAGTATGAGTCTCTCTGTGATGTCAATCCCGTTTATGTGTATGAGCCTCTTAGTTCTCCTCAAAGAATCCTCTTTGAAGAAAGTCTTCTAGTGTTGCCCTACTTTCTAGTATGCAACATTATCATGTTGCATGTTGCATGTCTGTTTATCATAGACAATAAATATAATGAATAAAACATAACTAAAATGTGACGTGTTAACAAAATATGAGATAAATGGAGCATTTAATCGCAAAATAATTTTCTTTTACAATTGAAAATATTAATAAGATCTAAGGCAATGACAGCAAACTTAATAGTTACAGCTATAAATATCTATATTTTTGTTTGTTCTATTGCACAATCAAGCCTGCACACACACGCGCTTACATAAAAGAAGATAACATAGAGTACATAGCTTACATTCTATATATATATCATCATCATCTCAGTCGAAAGACCTCCACTGCTGGACATAGATAATTATATTTATTTATTGAATACAAACCTAGACAAGGCTGTCTTCCTTCTCATATGGTTCTACGGAAAAATAATTCTTGGGAACTATTTCTCTTTTGATCGCTTATATTCACATGTACCGATGACGTCAAACCGTTGTTCGGGGAAAAGAATAAACCAACAAACACAATATCGTATTCACAATATCCCTTAGAATTTCCTTAAGAAGCACCGGAAATTACAACCGTAAAGGTCTAATGAAAAGAAGGCACGAGAGGTTTGTAATTACAGAAACAAGCCTTGTCTGTTGTTTCCTGACTACTTCAGTTGGAATATGTACGGGATTAGCGAAAATGATAATCTGTAACTTTTATGACTTCTAGAGTATTTATTCATGATACACATTTTTTTACGTGTTTATTTTGAGGATGCATGATTGGCTTCAACCACGATGAGGACCGTCTATCGTCTATCAAGGGATCTTTCGCATGCATATCAGATGAATTAGGTAGTACGATGTACGGTTAACAATAATAGTTATCTCTTTTCCTGAGAGATTAAACCAGTTCATAATCTCTCAGAATAAGTAACTCTTGTCTACACGATTACATTCTACTTTTCCTACTAGTTAATATTAGAAATGCTAAAGTATGTAAGGATGTATGGATGTTTGCTACTCTTTAAGTTAGATGTAGATGAAACTTTACTAGCATATAGCTTATATATCAGAATAACACATAGGCAATACAATGAAGCTCAAATGTTTAAGTTTGTGTTAACCGTAAACTACATACGTAGACAAAATGCTCACAGTTTACGTATGTACGTTTAATATACCTATCTATGTATGTTTTTAATAGGCGTCGGACCAATTAGTTTCTGAACTACTAATAGTTTGAGACTAAAAATGTAGTGTATTGTTAGTTTTCGTGCTTAATTGTAGTTTAGTTCAGCAGGTAAGGTGTGTAGGCTGTACATTTTATATAATTGTCGTATATTTGAGATAAGCTACACGCAAGTAAAATAATATTATATTTTACATTCTCGTTATTAATATTGAGGCAAGAAGTACTGATGTACACCCGATATTTCCTGACAAATTGGAAGGAAAACAAAATGTTTACAAGTTCACGTAAATTTTACTCTTTTTTCACTCACATAATAACATACTTACCTCTAGATTGCGTAAACTTACACTTTTATTCAAGACTCTCAGCAATGTAGTCAACACTCAGGTCCTCAAACTCATCTATTTAGTCCTTTGCTAATTAGTTACGTAGTATTGCATCGTTGTATGGGGAGGAACACAAAATACGTGTCTTGAAAGTAGAGCGCGCCTAAAGAGCAGTATTAACAGTAGGCTGGAGGCTCCCGTACTGATTTCTACCACCGAACTTTACAAGACCTGTAATGGACTATCAGTGCGAAGATTGGTTATTTTGAACGTCATCTTTATAACCCACATGAATACCAATTACGATCATTTGAGGTTAGCAGCATACGTCGGAAATACAACATTTGTCCCTCGATCTCGATCAGAACTAGTCCACCCCATAGATGTTTTTACTTCCTGGAAAACGTAACGTAACGTAAAAACGTAACGTAACGTAACGTGAATTACGTATATAATACACTAAACAAAATTTTAAACTATGACATATGATTGTAAAAATTGAGCATGAATGTAAAAAGAAAGTTACTCATTGGCTATTTGGCTTTAGGACTATGATGGCATTGAAAATATAATTTGCACAATAAATGGGTGGTAAATAGGTATTGCGTACTTCATTTTGCACTATATACACACACAAGCAATATATTTACAATACACACAACGTACAATTCTCACTTACTACACTTACACACAAACACACCAGTAAGGTTTATAAATTATTTCTCTTACTAATTCTTCTGACACTTTTTGATCGTTGTAGCCACTAAGATAATTTTTTTTATGTTCAGGGACGAGGACCGGAGACCTGTCACACAGGTTTCGAGTTTAGCTCAAACTCCAGCTCTCAACAGGATTCCGTTTATTCTGTATCTATAAATATAAGGATACTATTGTAAATTTTGAGAGAAATGAAGCGTATTTATTGTTATTTTTATCTCTCTTTACTTTCTTTATAAACATAATGATTACATTTAAATTTAAATACACAAAAAGGAAAAGAAAAATATGTACATATTTAAAATTATCAAAAATAGTAGACTACCGACTTCGAGTGCAGGGACAAAGACACCGGTGGTTAGGGCTCCAAAGACCGGGAGCTCCTCATTATACGGGCCGTGTCAAAGAGACTCCTTTCTGCATCAGACCCTTGATTCAGTCTTCTAAGGTGAGTCTCTTAAAGTATGAGGTCGAGGCTCCTGGCCATCAATCCGTGAGCAGATACGACTATCGGAACAATGATCAGCGAATTCACGTTCCACATATTGATAATCTTATGAGATATATTCAAATATTTTATTTGTTTTTTTTTTCAACTTTCACGAGATTCTCATCGTCAGGAACGACGATATCGACAATCATTATACGACGCTCTAATTGATCAATCACCACAATAACAGGCTTAAGGGGGTATTCTAGTCTAGAGGTCTGAATTTCGTTTTTTGGCAATTAATATAAAAGAAGCAATTAATATTTTTACTATACAATTTTTTTATCATTTGTTTATTGATATTTCAAGAATACAAAAAAAATACATTTAAAAATAAAATTCAAAAAGAGATAAGTCCTTGAAGTAGAGAAAAAAAAGGCCGTGTCCTCGTGAAAAGGATTTCTCCCTTTGTATCCATCTGAAAAAAAAACAATGCCAAATTATTGATCAGTACAAATGTCATTGTCGCACAAACCAACAAAACTTGAAAAAAAAATCCCATTTCCGGTATACCCATTTCTCATTTCTTTGAAACATTCAATTATTGAGGACTAATTGTAGTCCCCAAGAATGCCTGTTTCACAAAGGGCATGACTTATGGCCGCATATTACCATTTTGAAAGCTTATTAATTTACCAATGAGTATCCTGGTCTCATCAATCGCCTTCAAAGTACTTCTTATCCTATCGCAATATTGGGTACTTACGGATATAAATTCATTTTCTACTAGTTGATCAACATCTGCATTGTATGATGCCACCTGAGGTGTACTGTTGGCTACCAGAATGTGTGACGAAGAAGGGATGGTTAAACTATTCCGTATGTCAGAGTGTACCCTCTCAAGTACTGCATCATCCAGCAGGTGACAGCGCTGTATAGCTCGTACTTGATCCGACAATCGTTGTGTAGAATCATTACCGAACCATTAAATTATTACATTTTTAAGAAGTTTATTATTGTCAATGCTATTAAAATTATAAAGCCAATGAAACAAAGTAAATCAAATTTTAGTGTTTATTATACCAAAGGACACATTTTTTTTAAGATAAGAAATTTACAGAGAAATTAATTTATTTTAATTAAATCTAAATATTTTCATCATTTTCATCGTTATCGCGCGCTCCCTAAATCGGTCCACACGTTAGCAGTTTAAACGTCGTAAGTGCTGTGAGCACAATTCGGACCGCAGCCTTTGAATGCGTCTGGCAAGATGATAGAACCTTCGAAACTGTCCGGCTACTATATAAACATAGTTTAATAAGCTCCCAAAAAATTATATATAAAATTTAGGTTTTATAATATAACGTTTAGTTACTGTATTCGCTCCTTGCTCTCCCGATTACTGCTCACTTTGAATGCGTCTGGCAAGATGATAGAACCTTCGAAACTGTCCGGCTACTATGTAAACATAGTTTAATAGGCTCCCAAAAAATTATATATGAAACTTAGGTTTTATAATATAACGTAAGTATAATTATAAATTATAATAGTTTAGGGGTGTCCGGCAGAGGGTTAGAACCATACTAACTGTCTGGCAATGAGCAACGCGAGTTTTGATATTATTATGAATCAAATATAAAAAAATCAAGTTTTATATCATGACGAATTTGAGATGGAATTTTACACACCTTTGTTGCCTGTTATCTGCCAAAGCCACCGCTGCCTCAGCTTCATGTTTGGGGATCATTCTTACCTGTACTAGGGACACACATAGAAGAACTTTCAGCTTTTATAAAATGACGAAGGTCTGGCACTCACGGGCTCTTGGACTATAACTGATATTATTTTGAAAAATAATTTTTGTTGTAGTTTTATCCTGTTTTATTTTAATTTATCTGTTGTACACGTGTTCATGTTTCGTTGTGGTTGATATTCGGTAGTCTGAGATAATAAACTCGTAGTAATGAATTATATATTTTAAAAGTATGTATGAGAAATGCCAACTGCTTCTAGTGTTATTATTATAATACCTATATCGAGCCTCTTCACGATAGGCTCTCATTTTTGTCAGTGACAATTTTTTTGTGTGGCAACCTCCTCGTGGAGTTCTCACTGAAGCTCGGCGTCTACCGTTGGGTGTTAGCAGTCTCCTAGAAGTAAATACTTTAGGTTTGGCCGGTGTATGAAACATTTTCTTTGCGTACGTAACAATAGAGAAAATAACTACCATGTCGTCAAGATGTCAACCTCTTTTACCTCCGACATAAAAAGGATGACGTGACGAGTACGCATCGGTGTCTCTGTTTACAACGTAACTAAAACAATAAACCGATTTTGTTTTGTTTGTAAGGTGCCCCAATCAAAAGTTCTTAGCCATATAACAACGCCATAATTTAAATTTATTAACAGTCGTAAAATCTCGAAAATTAACATATCTTGACTGCTTTTAACATTTACAATTCTAATCTTGAACAGTAGAATCAAGGTCAGTTTAGTCTTTTTATCTTTTTATCATACTCTGCTGTTAACCCTCTCGGTCTGGGGCTGCAGAGACAGCCTAGAGTGAATAATGGCAGCCTCCTCTAGTAAGAACTTGTTCAGCTTGGCAACTGTACACCGAAGAAAGCGTGAAGAATGCTGTGACACGTGACCCCCTACTGGGGTCCTGGGTCCGGGCCGGAGGGTAGTACTGCCCCGGTCGAGCTGGCCCGCTTGTGCTGAAATTGGCATGGCTCTACTACCTTTAAAAGACAGAGACAAGACTTTAGTAGACAGAGAGCAAACGAGGCCGCCCACTCTTCTACGACCTCGTCTCTTATGTCCGTCCTGGGGAACTCCACGCAATGAACTTTACAACGACGTTAGTCGCTGCATCCAAACTGTTGAGAGAAGCTTCGAAGTCGCTCAAACTCTGGTTGGTGTATACCTAAATGATATAAACTCAGTAGCAACACATCCAGTACCCCTGTCACCTAACGACAGAGGCGGAGAATGATCGCCGATCGACGAGAGTGTCATGGTTTGTGAGAAGAGAAACTTGAAACAAAGCCTATACAAACCCATCTAGTCAGCATAGTATATATGGCCAAAAGCTCCTTTCTAAGCAGAGGCTTTAGTAGTCCACAGATGCCCTATACATACATATATACATACAGATACATAGGCCTATGCCCATCTGTAGACTATTAAAGGATATTGATGTTGATGACATCAGTTCGGAATGTACTAGCTCAGTGACGTAACATAGCTACATCCATATGTAGTTACTCTAAATTAATAAAGAAGACAGACCACAAAAAAGTCAATAAAATGTTTGTATGCCAGTTTATACATATGTATAGAGGCTAAGTTATCATCTACGAGTACTTACATCAAAGGACAAACATCAAATGTAAGTAAATACCTATTCAAAATTTATAATGAGAAATATCAATATTTTGAGCAAATATTCATACAAAGATATTGACGTCTGACTAATAAGAATATAATATGTTTTACTGCGTTAAACGGCTCTTATTATAACTATGTAGTTCCTATTTAGATGGCTAAAGCCATGGGAGTCGCCAGAATTCTTTTCAAGGGGGTACATCCACACATACCATTTACCAATGCAAAAATATAGAATTACACTAGATTTTTACCTATGAAATCGACTTTTTTATGCAATAAGTTAAAAATATGTGTTTTCCTATAATTTTTTTATTTTCTGTCAGAGGGATGCAAGTGCCCTTGCAAAAATCCCACCCGATGCCCATGTCTAAAGCTATATTATTTAGCTATGTCATGATGTTATGATTACTTTTGATGGCAAAATTTGTCAATAAAGGTTTTCTAAGTTGTAATTTTAAGTAAGCCAATAATCAATTATACAGTCACAGCACAGTTTTCTGGCTACTAAACTAAAGAGTCGCGATCACCGTGACGAAATACAAAATAGTAAACGATTTAAAAGTTATATTCATCCGGCAAAAGGAAAATTTGTAAAATAGAAATACTCAAATTAACATTCAAATTATAAAATATTTACATTACTTATTATGTGGTACTATATGTTATATATAAATTAAAATCGGCTTAACTACTAGCGGACGAATACTACGTGAAATACTGAGCGCTTATATAAATTTATGTAATATATATAAGTTGTGCAGCAGTAACATACATTTAAATGTACACGGACTATCATTATATGCATAAAGAAAATCCTGTAGCAGCAATCTGCAACAACATTCAGGTACAAAAAAAATATAATTTGCTATTGCTGGTTCAAAGGAATTATTGTAGTTTACGATTTCAGAAATTGCATATACTTCAGGATAAATAAGTGATTTTGAGAGATATGTACATTTAAATGTGCACGAATTATCAGAATTAACAACATCATCATACAGGTAAAAACTTTTTTTCTCCTTGATTTCAGTAATTTAATGAAAGAACTTTAATTATGCCTCGACATAGAACATTAACGGGTCGGAGTGAGAGACAAAGAAGAAGGAATATTCCTCTAAGAGGAAGGAGTAATTCCCCATCTGTAGTATTCGATAGTAATATGATTCTGAGAGATACATTTAAATGTGCTCTAAATGTCATAACAAACGTGTTTTTAAGTTATGATTGTGGATTAATGGATTTAGAGTGCAGGTTTTGCAATGCGAAACATTTTGAATCTGAAGTGACTCTAGGCGATCGAACTGCATTCACTTCAAGTTGTCACGAGGGTAAAGCAATATTACCACCCTTAAGTCAAAATGAATATTTTAAATCATTGTATGATTGACTTACTTCAAATGAAACTTCAATAAAAAGTAAATCAAAAAATTATTTTTAAAATATTTTGAAATATAATTCATGTTTTGCTATGGTTAGCTCAGAAGCCAAAGTTGCTGAGGCAGTTACAAGTAGAGTGTATCATTTCAAAATACATGATGTTTTTATCACAGATCAGGTAAAAAGACTGCCGCATATGGTCGCTCACCATGTTATGCATAATTATATTTTTATGATGTTGACACTGCTATTAATTATAGATTACAAGAACGTATTAATCAAACATGTAACAACAACATAATGCGTGAAATTTCACTGGAATTGGAACGCAGTTTGTGCGGTCATTCATTGCAATAAAAGCTCATTATCAGTTACTTCTTTTTAATTTCATATAATTTGTTCAAAAATGAAATTGGCAAATAACAGTCTTGGTCAAATCTGTGGTTATAGTAGTTTAATTTTCGGCAGTAGAACCTCAATAATGTTTGAATATTATATTTTAATAATATGAATAATATGAATAATATGAATATTATATTTTAATACAATTTAAATTTATTATGGTCGAATTTCGACCACTGGGCGACCACTAGTTAGATGTTAATTTGTTGTCATCGGCCGGCGTACCTATGACGCGTTTATGTTCCATCGACCGGTGGGCCGGCTACGTCATGCGAGGCGGGCGCGTGTGAGCGAGACGGTACTATCATGGCGTTGCGCTTGCGCACTCGCGCCGCACCGTCAAGATCGTATGAGGATCGTTTATAAATTTCCTTTACACCTACACTAATACCTACATTAGCATAGTTTACGCAAGCCATTTTTTTTTCCGCCAAAGACGTCTAGTCAAAATAACTCCTCCCAACTGCAAGGGGTGAACGACAGGACGGGTGAGCCCATTTTGCACATTCCGTTCATAGCGATAGATCACGAAACGAAACACAAGTTTAACGCGTTTTTTTTTCAAAACTACGTCTGTAAACAATTTTACATAAGATATGTGTTGTAAAAAATTCCAAGTCGTCAGCTAGAAAAAATAAATGCAACACAGAAGAAAGGTAAATATTGATCTTCTTATTTTGAGCATCTTGTAGATAACACCGTTTTCCTTTACAGCAAATAAAATCTGTAGATATAAAATGAATGTTTCAAACACAAAGGTCATTTCAACAATGCCCAAACCTAATACGACAGATATTGTTCACGTTAAATCCGAAAAGATTTAATTATAACATTTTTGACGCCTATTATGAAATGTTATTGAGCCACAATTCAAAATGTATGGATCGACTCGAGCGAAGTAACCTCCGGCCTAACAGAAAACCGGTTAAGCAATTCCATTATTCATTCAAATGTCGTCACCTTCTTCAACTTAACAACGATTCTTGTTTAGTATAAGTTGTACTTTGTTTAGTACTTGAGACTAGATGGCGTTGTGTGTCAGATGTCCGGAATATTAAAAGAAAAAGAGATGATCATGCCCATCACTCAATTAATTATACTGAATCGGCATCAATTTCTTGCCCTCAGACTTTCCAGTCAGCATCACTAACAACTACAATAACAAATATTTTAATAAGATTACAAAATCACACTTAACAGAACAAATAAAAAAAATATCAATAACTCAGAAAAGAGTGATTTGACTGAGAGGGATCATATTCTAACATAATTAATGTATATTATCTAATGTATCTCACAGATTGTGATACTAACCTGATCGAATTGAATCAAATAAATCCTTTTCGGAATCCTTAAGATTTTATGAGTACCATCAATAGAGATACTAACATAAATTATTTGATAGTATGTCACAGGGAATAAAATTAATGCAATGGAAATAAATAATTGTACATAAACCACTGATCATTTGTCCAATTAATTAAACCTTGACAAATTAGATGAAAGTTAAAATCAGGTCATTATTTACAAAAACACGAAATTTGCCAGGCACTAGCAGTTTGACCGGAACCAGGGAGAGCACGTTAAGCTGTCAGTCCCAGTTGTCATGAGCATCTATTGCAATCGTTATTGGGCAAATCTCTCAAATATACTGACAACTATTTTTTTTTTAACGTGTTGAAACCCCCTCGGGCCTTCACCCCACCGGGATTTACGTCGGGGTGGTGTGTCGGAATCGGACTGACTAAAAATACACGGTGTGCCACTCTGCGCCTAAAATAAGAGGGATCCCGGAACCGCTGTTATTACGACATCCAGATCGCTCCTAGCGCTTGCCCGCTGTCGCGGGCACCATCTGCAGATAAACTATCCTTTTAGGCGACGTACGGCACACGCGGACGTCGCCTCCTCGAGGCTGGCCACTTTAGCGGATGGAGGGGAAAACCCCACCCGGCCACCCGCGGCCACACTCAAGGCGGCATGAGGCGCCGGTAAGCGCGCCTCCGCCGCCTGGTACGCCGGCGGCGAACTGGGTCTGAATGGAGGTCGTCCTCCTGGGCCCTCTCCCCCACCTCCTTCCGCGAAATTACGTCTTCGCAGAAGGTTGTGACCGCGGCAAAACAACTGTCGCTACCGACCATGGAGCGTATGACGGCCGATAGCGAGAGATCTCCTCCAATAACTGCAGTGAGGACCCCACGCTACGCCGCCCAAGCAGAAGAAACCGCCAGCGTGTGCTGAGCTGAGTCCTCACTGCAGTCGCAGTGGTGACGGGAAGGACTCAATTCCCTCCTGGCGACCGAGTGCAGATAATTCCCGAAGCAGCCGTACCCAGAAAGGATCTGCGTCAGTCGGAAGGAAAGGGTCCCGTGCTGTCGCCCTGCCCACTCGGCGATGACCGGCTGGAGAGCCTCCACGGCGGCAAAGCTAGCACGTGGAGTCTCCAGTCGGGTCGACCAACGAGCCATCGTGGCTCGACGAGCGGCCTCACGCCACTCGCGTATCTCTTCGGGCGGTGGCCGTATGCCGACTACTATGCTACCCGGAAGTCAGCCGTTCGCCGATAAACTTCGGTGAGCACTTCTGCCTCCAAATCCCACGGGGAAGTTCCTGCCAAGGCGCACGCCGCCTCTGTCGATACGGTGCGGTAACCGCGTATGGCTCTAACCGCCAATATCCTCTGAGGGCGCCAGAGGCGATCCCAATTCTGGGCGGTCAGAGTCGCCACCCATACCGGTGCACCATACAGCGCCATTGACCGGGCAACCCCCGTGTATAGCCGTCTCGTCGCGACACTGGCTCCACCCAAATTGGGCAATAGTCGCCCAAGGGCAGAAGCAGCGCCGACCAGCTTTGGAGAAAGCTGCCGGAAGTGCTCGTCGAAGAGGCTCTTGCCGTCAAGGATCAGGCCCAGATGCTTCATCTGGGCCTGAATTGGTATGAGGACCGAATTGACTACGATAGAGGCGCCGGAGGGTGGACCACGACGGGGCCCATGGAACAAAAGGGCCTCCGTCTTGTCCAGGACCACCCGCAAACCCAGCGCCTCAATACGCCTGACCACCAGAGAAACACCCGTGGTGGCCAGGCGCCCCGCCTCTTGAAAGTTCGCTCCCCGGGCCGTGTGTCATCGGCGTAACAAATTACACCCAGCCCGGGGGGGAGGCGACCTCGAAGGGCCCAGTCGTATCCCACATTCCAGAGGAGTAGTCCAAGGACAGACCCTTGCAGAACACCGCACGACATGAGCCGTCGCCTCAGAACACCGTCTCGGTCCTCGTACATGACAGTACGCTCCTGTAGATAGTCTGCCACAAGCCGCCTCAGGTACTCTAGCACCCCGTGGTAGTGGAGGGCTTCCCTGATGCAGCTAAATGGTAGACTATTAAGTCTGTTGGCGATGTCCAACGACACCGCCAACAGTACGCCGCCACAGCCCACCGCCTCTTCGGTAACGGACCTCAGGCGCAACACAGCATCGACTGTCGAACGCCCCGCTCGAAAACCGAATTGTGCGCCCGACAGATCGGGGCCCACCTCACAGAGGTGCCGGACGATGCGGGCAGAGAGTTTACCCACCTCGTCCAGCAACACGATGGGCCTATAGGCCGCTACCGATTCGGCTGGCCGTCCCGGCTTCCTTAATAGGACCAGCTTTCCGCTTTTCCAGCACTCAGGGAAGCATCCGGACGCCAAGTTGGCGGTAAAACAACTGCAGCTACCGACCATGGAGCGTATGATGGCCGGTAGCGAGAGATCTCCTCCAATAACTGCAGTGAGGATACCACGTTGCGCCACCCAGGTGGAATAAACCACTGGCGTGTGCTGAGCCGAGACCTCACTGCAGTCGCAGTCGTGATAGGCGGGACTCAATTTCCTCCTGGCGACCGAGTGCAGATACTTCCTGAAGCACCCCTCATCCAGTAACACGATGGGCCTATAGGTCGCTACCGAATCGGCAGGCCATCTAAGCTTCCTTAATAGGACCAGCTGCTCGCTTTTCTCGCACTCAGGGAAGCGTCCGGATGCTAAGGTAGCATCGAGGACCTCCCTGAGGCGATCCAACATGTGGTCGAGGGTTCGTGCCAATACTCGGGCAGGTATCCCATCTGGCCCAGGAGCGGTGTTCTTAGAGCGAATCCGTAGAACAACCGCCCCTATCTCCGATTCCCCAACGGGCGGAACATTGTCCTCGTGCCCCCCGTCGTCTCGGATCATGAAGGTCATCGACGGGAGCGTGTGTTCCACCCGCTGCGGGAAAAGGTCCTCGACCCCTGCAGGAAGCTGGGCTAGAGTGTCTCTTTAAAGGTGGGGCCCGACGTGCAGAGTTTTATCGCGCCGCACGATAAGGGCGACCCAGGGGTCACGATTGAGACCCTCCAGCACCTCCTTTCTCTTAATTTCTTTGGCGCGGCTGATGGCCAGCTTCAGAATTTTCCGCGCCTTTCAGTACTCCTCATGAAGCTGGTCCTCGCCGCTTTCTTCGCGGTGTCGCCGCCGACTATGAGTGAAGGACCTCTGGGCACGAGTACAGGCCGCGTGGAGGTCCGCCAACTCCTGGGCCCACCAGTAAACCTCCTTCCGTGGAGGCCGACAACCTCGGATGCGGGGCATGGCCGTATCGCAGATTTGCGTAATCGCATCGCGAAAGCGACCAGCCCCCATATCGACCTCCTCAGTCGGAGTCTGCGGAGACAGCCAAGAGTGAATGATGGCTGCCTCCTCTAATAGGTCCCTGTTCAATTTAGCTACAGCCCACCGCGGAAAGCAAGAAGGACACCGCGCCATGTGACCCCTTCTGGGGTCCTGGGACCGAGAGAGCTCAAATCGGATATAGAAATGGTCCGAGAACGTCTCAACCTCTTCCAGGACACGCCAGTTTTTTACTCGTGCGGTGAGGGCAGGGGTAGCGAACGAAAGGTCCACTATCGACCCTCCCTGCTGTCGCACGCACGTGTTGGTGGAACCCCTATTTACTAAACAGAGGCCCACGGAGGCCGCCCACTCCTCTAACATCGTACATCATATCATACCCAGACGTCAGACGCCGCATCGAGGTTGCCAAGTTGTTAAGGAAAACTTCGAAGTCGCTCAAACTCCGGTTGGGGGAGAAGTAAACACCATATACGGTGATCCCCCCCCACTCAGCAGCAACATATCCAGTGCCCATGTCTCGTAGCGACAAGGGCGGGGAATGAGTCGCCGTGGAGCCGACGACTGCCACGGAACCGTCCCGGTCACCCAACCAGTTTGGACGAGGAGGAACGTAATAGGGTTCAGCGGGCTTGTTACCCGCCGCACACGCGGGGCAGTGAGGGGCGGCAGAACAATCTGCCGCCTTGTGCCCCGGTCGACTGCAACGGAAACATAGTCCGCTGCAATCAATACAACTTACACACTTGGCGCGTGTGTGCCCCGATGCCAGACATTTGTAGCATCTCATCGGTCTCGCCGCCAGGACAGTGATCCTAGCGCTCACAAAACCGATGAGCAGTCTACCGGCGTCGCCCAAAATTTTGGCCGACGCTACGGGACAGCTGACCCACACTGCGCCAAGCCCTCCTGGACTGGGGCGGATGGTGCCGACCCTAATGTTTTCCGCTTTGCACCCTGTCTTCTCTCTTACTGCAACGCGGATATCCTCGGTCGTTATGGAGTCGTCCAGGCCCGAGATACGCAACTCTGCACACTTGGTAGGCCTGGCGATCTTCACACCATCCGTGGCCGCAAACATGCCCCGCAACTTCTCGGCAGAGGCATCTGCCGTTTTTGCGTCTTCGGCTCCAGGGAACTCGAGCACTCGAGCTCCTGTCTGAGCAAGGCGCAGCCTGACTCCTACCGTCCCGATGTCACTGATGAGGTTAGCCCGGGCCCTCTGGAATATGGCCGCGTAGGACAGTCCGCCGCTTGCCGTCTCCGATGACACGTTGACCACCACCGCCACGGTTTTGGGCACATGCAGCCTGCGCGGCTTTTTCGTAGTGGTCACTACCACCGATGGCGACTGCGGGGTAAAGGCTGCTTTATGAGCTGTCTTTTTACCCCGCTTTCGGGACTTAGCCCCACCTGCCTGCCAACCATCTTTGGATGGGGCAGATGCGGAGGGGGCAGGTGTAGTGGTGCCAGGTATACCTGTTGGAGTGGGGAGCGGAGGATATTCCGCTCCAGTCTTTACCACTTTTTAAATCCAGATTTCGGTGCAGCCGTCTTGGTTATTACCTTGGCCGCCTGTTGTGCTCTCGGAGTGGCTACAGGAGCAGCCGGCACCGACACCGCCGCCGCATAGGACACACGACCGCCCACAACGGGCAGCGATGTTGGCGCTGATGTGACCTTTGGTCTATGGGCCCCGAGCGGCGGCCGGACAACATCGGGCCGGAGGCAGTCTTGCTTCTAGGCCAGCGAGACGGCCGTCCATCATGCACCACACAGCGTCTGTGATTTGGCGCAATTAGGCGTCAGCGATGGCACCAATATTGGGAGACGGAGCAGGCTGAGACAGGGATGAGGCCGGATCCTCTGCCGGATGATGCGCCCGGAGTTGGGCGAACTGAGCGCTGAGTTCCTGGAGACGAGCTACGTTCCCCACGAGGTCTACCACGACTTCATCAATGGTAGAGGAAGAGTCCTTAAGAGCCCTTACGAAAGAACTCTTAAGGTTCTTGAATTTGGTGGCCACTTTTTGGATTATGGCCACCCCCATATTTACTCTCTCCTGCAAAGACACCGGTGTTTGGGAGACAGAATCCCTTTCCACCGGTTCTCGTATTTTTTGCAGGAGATCAGCAATCTCCTCCTCCGCCGCGTTTACACCCTCCGCTCTAACTCTTCTATAAGCTTGCCCTGCTCTAAGCCTTGGAGAAGACAGAGCCTGATGCGGTTGAAATTCGAACCCTGGTAATATGAAAACAATGATTTATTACTTTCGGATTATGGTTCACCGTGTGATATAAAGACTACACATGTCACGTTAAACATGCAAAAATAATTGATGTCTTCGGTTTCACTGTAACTCGATTCTTTTAGACTCTATCTAATTTACTCGTAAGCAAGTAGGTAAACAAAAACTGAGTCTCGTTGAATAAGTAACGAAAGAAACCGTCTTAAATGATGTTCCCGAATATTATTCATATTATATCTATATCTCTATCATCGTCATCAATACGCCTTTAACAGTCTACTGCTGGACTTAGTCACCTCTTACCACACCCACCTAATGAATAGTGGTGATGACACTACGTATTCCTAATCGGTCACCACATAGAAGTATAATTAAGCAAAATGAACCGATATCTCTTCTTAAAAGTCTAATTATCGTGAAGGGTGGAGACAGTTATTTTAATATCACAAAGTTACAGCGTGTTAAGTATGTTTCAAACGATCTTTGACCATTAAAAATAAAAATTCTATTACTAGACTCTCGGTATTCCGCTTTCGTCTTATATCTAGACTCGAAATCTGTATCTAAAGTGCTTGGAGGTACTATTTGGAATCGCTTGATTGGTGACCACTTGTCTATTAATCTAAGCTCGTTTGCAGAGGGAAGTGACAAACCTCTGCTTACCTCTCATCTCAACTACTCTCTACTCATCTCAAAGTTATTAGTGTGTACAGATATATTTGTTTAATATATTATTTTTAATCGTACGTGTAAATATTACTAGTCTCACATCACACAACACTAGTATCTTCCACAAGTGTTACACATCTTCCATTTGATCTCAAACTATGGAGAACCTGTGTTACAGTAACCAGAGTGCTAATAAACATACTTAGATATTTCTTAAAAAAGAGATAATAAGATATTATAAATTAGTTGCACCCACACACAGAATAAATAATCGTGCTCATCTCAAAATTATTTATCATGTGGGAGGGAATGGGACCGACCTCCACTGCCTTAGTAGTCAGGATCATTAACCACCAGACCAACTCAAAGCCCTCAACAAATCAATCTATCGTCGTCCACTGCTAAACGAAGGTCACCCCCAAGGAGCGCCAACCATCCCGGTCTTGGGCAATTCGCATCCATGCGCTGTCAGCCACCTTCTTCAAGTCGTCAGTCCATCGCACTGCAGAGCGCCCTACACTAAGTTTGCCCAAACGTGGTCTCCACTCTATTACATTTCGGCTCAAGCTACCATCGGTTCATCTGGAGACATGGCCGGCCACTTCCATTTTAGTCTACCATACGATGTCATTTACTCCCGTTCTCTGTCGAATAACCTCGTTACGAACTTTATCAGCCAGAGAAACGCCCAGCATCGCACGCTCCATCGCACGCTGAGCTACTTTAAACTTGTGGACCAGTCCAGTGGTGAGTGTCCACGTTTCGGCTCCGTATGTCATTACGGGTAAGACGCACTGGTCGAATACTTTGTATACGTATGCTGCCCAACCCAGACTAAACCTCCTATCGGCCTAATTATTTATATTATTGCGATCTGAATGTGTATTAAATGATCTATTAAAGTACATATACTACAAATGAATACCTGTGTATTCATTTGTTGTATTTATTTGTAGTTTTACAGTTCCGTTTTGTTTATGTAAAAATAATTTTGCTTCTACTTTTTTTTATTAACAATAACTAGCTTTTGTCCTTGGTTCCCTCGGGTATTTTGCGGTTATCGCTATCGCTAAAAACAGCTGTATATGTAGTGTAAATGTTCCAGACAGAGCTAGTTTTGTGTGAACTGTGTACAATAAAGCATAATAATTCTATTATAACATTACCTACATGACACGATAAGATAAAGAATTCTGTTGTCTCATATTATTTAATGATATACTCGTATGTATACTTGACGATAGTAGGCAAAACCTATACGTACGATGTTACTATAATATTAATGTTATTCTGGGAACGGTTTGTTCTATACAAAAATGCATTGGCGATCGATATTTTGTGATTTGTGTCCACAGAATCAAGAAAGGAATAAGACTTATAAGTTGTAAGTATATTCATAGTATTATTTAGGCGTTTGCCCTACAATAATATTTAAGTGTTATTTACTAATATGCGCACAGCGGGATAGTTTTAATGTGTGCGTTGGTGTTTATTGAAAAAGAAAACAAGAAAATGATACGAGGGTAAAATGTTGCTCCAGAACGATCTCCGTCCTCCATAAGCGCTAGACTAGGGGTGATAGGTGAAGCCATCCGTCACCCGAGCAGAAGTAGGCCAGGATAGCAGCGGGACGTGCTATAGGGCACACGTGCTCTTTTGGAGCAGAAAAGGGGTCATCTGCAAGCCGTAGGTAGATGGCCCGAGGTACGTCAGGGTTTCAGGGATTTCCTTTCTAGGGTACACCTGATGCCTGATGCGGTTTTTGGTCGGTTCGAGTGAGTCCGATATAACCACCAGTAGGTGGTATCCGGGAGGATTTCCGCAGGGAAAAAAAAAAGAGTAAAATGCTTTTTACCCTTTTTTTTTGTTCTATTTTTGCTGCACCAAACTCATAACATGTGATAACATTTTTTGAAGGGTGTCTAACTTTGTTCTTATCGTATAAGTGGGTACAAAAAATGTTTATGTTCATCTCAAGAGGGTAATTCACTAATTTGAAATACATTTTGGTCTGCGTTTTAAAGTTTAGTTAAATCGTGTCATTAATCCGACGAAATCGAAGTTTTTAATTGTGCTCTAAAATTTTAAGTTTTAATTTGACAAAGACTTTTGTTGTTATTGTGGTTAATAAACATCTAAAGGCCCCTTAGGATCCATAAAAATGCCTTTGTCATCAAGTCAGATAGCACAGGCAGTGGCATTAGTCGAACAAGGTTTGACCCATCGTGAAGTGGCTATTGTCCTAAACGTGCCGCGTTGCGCTGCAATATGCACTAAAACGGTATCAAGAGACTGGCCGCTACACCCGAAGACCAGGTAGTGGCGGTGTAAGATGCACATCAGCTCGTGACGACCGCTTTATTGTGTTAGAGATTTTAAGAAATCGCTTCCTGACCGCTGTTGAGATCTGTCAGCGGCTTCAAATCTCCAGAGGTGTGAATGTTAGCGAGCGTACGGTGAGAAGACGTATGGAGGAAGTTAATTTAAGAGCAAGAAGACCAGCCCGTGGTCCACAGCTCCTCCCACAGCACAGAGTAGCTCGACTTCACTTCGCCCGCGAACACGCTAACTGGACTTTTAAGCAATGGCAAGGGTTTTGTTTACAGACGAGTGCAGGATCGCTTTAAATGCACCTGATGGTCGACAACGTGTCTGGAGAAGGAAAGGGGAACGCTATTTGGCGATGACAACCACACCGACGGTCAGTTTTGGCGGAGGCTCTATAATGGTATGGGATGGCGTGAGTTCTGATGCTCGTACGGAATTAGTCATCGTCAATAACGCCTTAAATGCAACTCGATACGTCGAAGAAATTCTTCAAGATCATGTTGTGCCCTTCGGAGGGTTTATTGGTTATGACCAATTCATTTTAATGCATGATAATGCTCGTCCACATGTCGCTCACATCGTGAATGATTACCTTCAAGAAGTTGGTGTTCAAAAATTGCAGTGGCCAGCTCGCAGCCCGGACTTAAATCCGATAGAACACGTATGGGACAAACTGAAACGAGCAATAAAGTTATCATCGAACCCACCACAAACCCTTAACCAGCTTCGAGATGCTGCACTTACTGCCTGGCGCGACTTATCACAAGTCAACATCAAGAACGTCATCCAAAGCATGCCAGACCGAATGCAGGCGGTCATTAGGGCTAGAGGAGGCAACACACGCTATTAAAAAGGACAGAAAGCGACAAAAAATCAAACAATTTTAAATTCGTAGTGCTTTTAACTCTAGTGTAAAATTTTGTGAAAACGTGATTTTTTGCATAAACTTCATTATGAACCCGAAAGACCTTTTAATGTGAAAAGAAGTGATCAGGAACGTTAACTGGATAGACTCCGATCACAATTAGCCAAAATTTGTAGAGCTAAGTGAAAAAAAAAGGAAGTTGTCATACGTTTTGTACTTGGCCAAGTTTCCGTGCCGGTGAGTGTACCCGTGAGTGTATATTGAAATATATCGGTATGTTTGTTAGCAGTCTAGTCAACATAACAGGTGTAAGATGTCTTTTTTTTTTTTAACCTGTGGCAATCCCCTCGGGCCGTCACCCCACCGGGGTTTACGGCGGGGTGGTGTGTCGGCGGCGGCTCTGACCGCCCAGAATAGGGCTCGCCTCTGGCGCCCTCAGAGGATATTGGCGGTTAGAGCCATACGCGGTTACCGCACCGTATCGACGGAGGCGGCGTGCGCCTTGGCCGGAACTCCCCCGTGGGATTTGGAGGCGGAAGTGCTCGCCGAAGTTTATCGGCGGACGGCTGACTTCCGGGCGCGTAGCGGCATACGGCCCCCGCCCGAAGAGATACGCGAGTGGCGAGAGGCCGCTCGTCGAGCCACAATGGCTTGTTGGTCGTCCCGGCTGGAGGCTCCACGTGCTGGTTTTGCCGCCGTGGAGGCTCTCCAGCCGGTCATCGCCGAGTGGGCAGGGCGGCAGCACGGGACCCTTTCCTTCCGACTGACGCAGGTCCTTTCCGGGCACGGTTGCTTCGGGAAGTATCTGCACTCGATCGCCAGGAGGGAATTAAGTCCCGCCTGTCACCACTGCGACTGCAGTGAGGACTCGGCTCAGCACACGCTAGCGGTTTGTTCCGCTTGGGCGGCGCAGCGTGGGGTCCTCACTGCAGTTATTGGAGGAGATCTCTCGCTACCGGCCGTCATACGCTCCATGGTCGGTAGCGACAGTTGTTTTACCGCGGTCGCAACCTTCTGCGAAGACGTAATTTCGCGGAAGGAGGCGGCGGAGAGGGCCCGGGAGGACGATATCCACTCGGACCCAATTCGCCGTCGGCGAGCCGGGCGGCGGAGGCGCGCATACCAGCGCCTCATGCCGCCTTGAGTGTGGCCGCGGATGGACGGGACGGGTTTTCCCCTCCATCCGCTATAGTGGCCAGCCGCGAGGAGGCGACGTCCGCGTGTGCCGCACGTCGCCTAAAATAGAGAGTTCATCCGTAGATGGTGCCCGTGGTAGCGGGCAGGCGCTAGGAGGGATTAGGATGTCGTAATAACAGCTGTTCCCGGATCCTTCCTCTCTCAGGCGCAGAGTGGCACACCGTGTGGTTTTAGTCGGTCCGATTCCGACACACCGCCCCGCCGTAAACCCCGGTGGGGTGACGGCCCGTGGGGGTTTCCACAAGTTAAAAAAAAAAAAAAAAAAAAAAAAAAAAGGGGTGGTGTGTCGGAATCGGACCGACTAAAACCAAACGGTGTGCCACTCTGCGCCTGAGATAAGAGGGATCCGGGAACCGCTGCTATTACAACATCCAGATCCCTCCTAGCGCCTGCCCGCTAATGCGGGCACCATCTATGCGTAAACTCTCTATTTTGGACGACGTACGGCACACGTGGACATCGCCTCCTCGCGGCTGGCCATTGTAGCGGATGGAGGGGAAAACCCTTCCCGTCCACCCGCAGCCACACTCAAGGCGTCATGAGACGCTGGTATGCGCGCCTCCGCCGCCCGTCTCGCCGGCGGCGAATTGGGTCCGAGTGGATATCGTCCTCCCGGGCCTTCTCCGCCGCCTCCTTCTGCGAAATTACGTCTTCACAGAAGGTTGCGACCGCGGTAAAACAACTGTCGCTACCGGCCATGGAGCGTATGGCCCCCGGTAGCGAGAGATCTCCTCCAATAACTGCAGTGAGGACCCCACTCTGCGCCGCCCAGGTGGAACAAACCGCTAGCGTGTGCTGAGCCGAGTCCTCACTGCAGTCGCAGTGGTGATAGGTGGGACTCAATTCCCTCCTGGCGACCGAGTGCAGATACTTCCCGAAGTAACCGTGCCCGGAAAGGACCTGTGTCAGTCGGAAGGAAAGGGTCCCGTGCTGCCGCCCTGCCCACTCGGCGATGACCGGCTGGAGAGCCTCCACGAGGGCAAAGCCAGCACGAGGAGTCTCCAACCGGAACGACCAACAAGCCATCGTGGCTCGACGAGCGGCCTCACGCCACCCGCGTATTTCTTCGGGCGGGGGCCGTTTGCCGCTACCCGCCCGGAAGTCAGCCGTCCTTCGATAAACTTCGGCGAGCACTTCCGCCTCCAAATCCCACGGCAGAGTTCCGGCCAAGGTGCACGCCGCGTCCGTCGATACGGTGTGGTAACCGCGTATGGCTCTAACCGCCAATATCCTCTGAGGTCGCCAAAGGCGAGCCCTATTCTCCGTGGTCACAGCCGCCGCCCACACCGGCGCACCATACAGCGCCATTGGCCGATGTAAGATGTCCCCAGTTTAACAAAGTTTACATCTATATATGTGTAATATTATGAAAAGCTAAAGTTTGTATGTTCGGGGTAATCTCCAGCACTACTGATCAGATTTTAATTTCTTTTCTATTGTTAGGAAGATATTTTATCCCTAAGTGCTTATATTTCTATCCAACTTTAAAAAAAAGAGGAGATTCTATGTACCGCATACATTTCTTTTATGTATGATCACTGATTACTCCGTCAGTTATAGACCTCGTATTTTTTTTTTTTTTTGTTTTCCATAGGATAGGCTCCCGATATTATCCCACTATTCCCATGTCAGGATCTAATGATGGAATCCTTAGGAAATCGAGGGCAACTCTCAAATTTTGTAGTGATATACGAGAATTACTATTTTTGTATACTTTCTGAATTTATATTTGCATCTGTTAAATATTTGCATCTGTTACACGTTATCTCATAATGATCCTTTAAATATCTTATCCACTTATAGACCCTTAGTCGTATTCATTCAAAATTGTTCATGTGATCCGATAGGGTAGGTTAAGAAATGACGATCCGGATGTCATAATAACAGCTGTTCTCGGACCTCTCTTATCTGAGGCGCAAAGTGGCACACTGTGTGGTTTTAGTTGGTCGCATTCTGACACACTATTTCGGCGCAAGCCCCAGTTGGGGTGACATGGAGTGACCGATGGTGTCCCTACACGTAAAAAAGAGGTTAAGTGATACTTTAAGTTGCTGATGTAGGATTGTTAATCAGCACAAGTAGGAAAGAAAAGACTTGCACAGTAGAAGTTTGGATTTGGCACTTACACTATAACCATACACATAACTTTTTTTAGTATTCTAATGTATGCACAGTGGGTGGGACGTGGTTGATCGTAATTGTAGAGGGACGTGGTTGATCGTAATTGTAGAGGGACGTGTGGCATGTGTCCCTCTGACATAAAGGAAGGATCCTCCAACCAGGCGAGGTGATCATGCCTGGTGGGCCACAGCCCAACGGTTGATGTTGGGATGTTGTACATATGCTAATTGCCACGCGAATCTCTATATCGCGATACAGGATTAGTAGTTAGCATTGTAGTTCATTACATTCATACGTTTCGTTCATACTTCGTAGTTCGATGTATCTTCGCTAGATGGCGCCGTTGTACATTTACTTTGTGTTTATAATGTAGAAGCCGCCACATCACTCCCCTCCAAGACCAGAGGTCGATGTACTGATGAGTCAGCTGTCTGTTGTGGAGCGTGCCAGTGCCAGGAGTGTGTAGTTCCAGTGAGTCGGAACTGAGTGCCGCAAGTTCCAGTGAGTCGGAACTGAATGCCGCTAGTCCCAGTGAGTCGGGGCTGAAGTCCGCAGATCCCAGTGAGTCGGGATAGTATGCGGTGCGCGGTGCTGCGGTGAAGTCCCCAGTGAGTCGGGGCGGTTGCTGCGTAGTGGCTGGCTGCTGCGTAAACGGGAGAGAAATGCTCTGCTTACATGGACCGTAAGTGCAGTGTGCTGTGCCTAGACGCTGATGAGGCCGTAGGGTAACCAGGCTGAAGCGGGCGCGTCCTGCGTGTGGTATCCCTGTTGAGGCCGAAGTTGCTGGCTGGCTGAGACTTGATTACTGATCATCGCTGTGGGAGTGACGCTGCTGATATTGACTTAAAGGCTGCTTCCAATCACGTCAGGGTCACCGCTGTGGAGGGACGTGTGTCATATGTCCCTCCGTCACAAAGGGAGGATCCTCCAACCAGGCGAGGTGATCATGCCTGGTGGGCCACGGCCCAACGGTTGATATTGGGATGTTGTACATATGCTAATTACCACGCGAATCTCTATATCGCGATACAGGATTAGTAGTTAGCATTGTAGTTCATTACATTCATACGTTTCGTTCATACTTCGTAGTTCGATGTATCTTCGCTAGATGGCGCCGTTGTACATTTACTTTGTGTTTATAATGTAGAAACCGCCACAGTAATATATTTCATACAATCTTAATATACACCTACATATGATTCACAATAAAGACCCATTGATTGATTGATGGATTAATTGATTGATTTGATATTGACAATTAGTCTTAATTGTTGTACTTCGCGCAACGCTTTCGCATCATGTGGTTTCTTAATCAATTTTTTGGGCTCGTAAGTCACAAAGAGCAAGTCATCTAGTGTGTTTTTGTGACTTAGTGCAGCGTAAACTTATCAATTCGCATTCTTATTTCATAAATTGATCACGGCTTTGTTAGAGGCAGTGTCCTGAGGGCCTTGTATGAGTTTATTCACGTCAGATCGTCCTGATGATTGCATATAGCATTTCGATAAATGCAGTGTTCAGAGGGTCTAGTGTGAGTTTGTTTCACATTAACTCCATAGTTATGGCGAGCGCATTCAGCGTTGCGATTGATAAAGATTTCAGACATTGTGGCCCACACATAGTTTTGGAACTTGCTAGTACAACAGTAACAGGTGAAGGTGGTGGTGGTTTTTCGTAGGTTCCTTATACGACAAGTTTAACTTCCTATTATTATTTAACACTCAAAATGGGAAAATAAAAAATATATAAAAGAAAACGAAACCGACTTCAAAAAAAACAAAAGAAATCTATCTAGAAACACCAAAAAACTAACTACTTAAATCAAAGTTTACTTAGTAATTATAATTTATCTGTTCTCAACAAAATTCTCAATATACATATGTACGTAATTACTACGTTAAAATTCTTGTCTAAATCTAATTAATTAAAATACAATATTACTGTTATATGTGTTAGGTACCTATAATCTGATTAAAATCGATGCCAAGCCAAAAGTAATAAGGACGATATTTCAAAAAAGTGATCAACCAAGCGGTCGAAGCGCCGGATCGCCTCTGTTGTTGATGAATCTCATTACCAGATGAACCATTACTTTAAAATCCATTAGGTATGTCACACATGCCTTCCAAAGACCAAACCACGGCGTCCAATGCAACGACCACCAGTTGCACGCGGAAGGTGGTACACGCGATCTCATATTACTGGCGCGGCTAATGTGGTTCCTGGCATGGGAAGAGTGGCTCGACGGCCACGAGAGGGGCGACGTGACCACCGTTAAAGTTCTGACGGTAGTCACTGCCGAACTCCGGCAACCGATCGGCCCAACCCGTAGACGCCGAGATATCGGGAGCGGGGGACTTCTCCAACGGGAGGAAGGGTGGAGAAGTTTGCGAGGAAGAAAACCTCTATAAAAAATTACTCCTAACCCAAGCTGAGGAACCCCGGTGAAGAGGTTAACGACTGGGGGGTATCCCAGTCGCTAGGGCAACACGACGTAAGCTCACGTTAAAGAGCAAACAACACAATGGACGCGACCTATAAAAACGTAGTACCCCAGGAGGGTACCGACCGCACCGTGGTCGGAGAATCCCTCAGCACTCCGGGTGATACCGGAGTGTTCAGCCCACCGTACTCTGGGGGGGCACAGTTGCGTGCAGAGCGGTGTCCGAGTCCGGGCACAACGATTGGGGCGCACACGCCCAGTTTTGTGCGACCCACAACGCCGAGTTCGGCGTCATCCCGCGCCCAGTCAGGCGAACGAGGCAGAAGAAGTAGGCGGGCGCCAACAACCGAGCGCACAACTACAGAGCATGAGCAAGAAATGGAGTGGCAGCGTGAGGATTCAGGGAATAGCGATGCCTCATCGTTCTACTCTGCCTCCGCGCGGTCATCCCAAGTCCGCAAGAGGAAGCCGAAGGGTCCAGCGGAAGAGAATCGACGCACTAAGGTTGCGCGGTCTAGACGGGGTTTAGCAAATGGCGGTAGGAGTGAATCGGGGACGGAGACGGAGACGGAACGTGCAGGTGCAGTTGGTTCATCCACTCCTCTGATCCCCTCAGAAGAAGAGCAGTGCCGCGAAAAAGCAGCAGCGGAGCTGAAAGGGCAATCCACTAACGGCATAGATACCAAAATCCGGGAGTCCCTGTCGGCAGTCGAGAAGGCTTTCGCGGGACTGAAGGGAGCCAAAGGCGGCAAAAGAACTGCCGCCAAAGAGGCTATGACGACCATCAGGGCCGGTGTGTCAGAACTCCTTATGAGAACGAACACATCGATCCTGACAGATGCAGTAGGGAGATTAGAGCGAGAGAACAAAACACTCCGCTCCCAGATAGCCTCCCTACAAAAGGAGATGGAGAAACTCCGCAATGGGGGCCAAAAACTCCTCCAAAATAACCCGGCACAGCCAAAGAGGGGACAGGCAGGGCCACGCCCTCTAAGGTAAGTAGCGAAGCAGCAAGCCGGTCCGTGCTGAGGCCAATACCGGACCGAGATCAATATGCGGTCACACTGGATCGTGTGTTGGCTGAAGTCCGGGCTAAAATGCTAGGGGAGCAACATCAAGAGAGTCACTCTCCTTTAATTCGCGCAAATGAGGCCACGGGTGCAAGGGCGGTGGAGGTCAACTATCCGCCGCCAACTAAACAGAAAAAAAAGAGGAGGAGACGAAAATGGACTACCCCACAACCTCTAGCGACACATCAATCCACGGGGCAGCAGCAAATTGTGGCCACGTCGACAGAGGAAACTTGGGCCATGGTTCTTGGTCGAAAGACCAAAGCCAAGGCCGCAAAACAGGCAGCAACCACGAGCCAGTCAAAGTGGAAGCCCCAACCTAAGAGGGTTGTGCCACGGCTTCCTGCAGCTGCGGCTGTCACTGTCTCCGTACCTCCTGGATCTGAGACGAGGATAGCTACGTTAATGGAGGCCGCAAAGGCTAACATTAATCTGGGTGATCTAGGCATCACAGGCGGGCTCCGTACCAAGCGAGCGATGACCGGGGCCCTCATTTTGCAGATCCCCGGTGAAGGTAGCGCCGCTCTGGCGGACAAATTGGCAGCACGCCTACGGGAGGTACTGTCCAGCACGGACGCTATCATTGCGCGTCCTTGTAGGGCAGGTGACCTACGGGTGTTGGACTTAGAAGAGTCCATCACCCAAGCTGAGGTCGCCAAAGCTATAGCAGCGGCGGGGGAATGTCCCATTTCCGACGTCAAAGTTGGAGATATCCGTATTTCTTCGTCACGGCTGGGTACGGCTTGGGTCCGCTGCCCGCTTGCGGCGGTTCGCAAAATTGCGAACGCCAAACGGGTGCAAGTGGGTTGGGTCTCGGCCAGGGTGGAGGCATTAGCAGCACGGCCGCTGCAGTGTTATCGGTGTCTCGAATTGGGGCATGTGAGGGCGAAGTGTCCCAACGAGACAGACCGCGGTGCGCAGTGCTACACGTGCGGTGGCATAGGCCACGTGGCGCGCACATGCACTGCAAAAGCGCCCAGGTGCCCTGTCTGCTCGGACCTTGGCCGTCCCGCGGATCATCGGCTGGGGAGCAAGAAATGTTCTCCACCGAAGAAAAAGAAAAGGGAGCTACAGACAGCCCCCGCTCCAGTCTTGGCGAGAACTGACAATAGTCAGCACCCGCTGACTACAAGAATGCCACAGCCGGCAACCCGTCCGGCAGAGGAGGTAATGGAGGCTTAAAATTCGTGCCTCCCCAGAAAGTTTTGCAGGGTAACCTCAATCATTGCCGCGCAGCGCAAGATCTGCTGATGCAGATACTCGCTGAGCGGTCGGTTGCCCTAGCGGTGATGGCGGAGCCGTACTGTGTCCCGGATCACCCTCGGTGGTTCGGGTCGTTTGACGGCACTGCCGCTATCTTCTGGGCAGGGGTCGAAAATGGCCTCCACTGTACCCTCCTTCAGCGAGGACTGGGGTTTGTGGCAGTTGAATGGGGCCCCATGGTCATTGTGGGCTGCTACATATCGCCGAATTGCGGCCTCCCCGTATTTGAGGCGTACCTGGACGGCCTCAGGAGCTGCATTTGCACGTACCTGTACCGTCCGGTACTTGTCCTGGGCGATTTCAACGCCCGCTCTACACAGTGGGGAGATCGTCTGGACAACGTGAGAGGAGATACACTCGTTGAGTGGGCGGCGGGACTGAACCTCGGTATTGTGAACCGGGGCTCAGTGAGCACCTGCGTGCGATGGCAAGGGGAGTCAATTGTCGACCTGACGTGGGCGACTCCCCTTAGTATCGAGCAAGTGTCAGGATGGAGGGTGGCAGGAGAGGTGGTCACTTTGTCGGACCACCGCCACATCGTCTTCGATGTGGCCATCTGCCGCCCGGCCGCAGGCCTAGACCACCGCTGTAGCTGCCCTCCGCGACGATGGTCCCTCAAGCGGATGAACCGAGATATGCTCGTCGCCGCAGCCATCGTCGCAGATTGGCCAGGGGAAGAAGAACGGGTCTCGTTTGATCCAGAAGCGCAGGCGGCCTGGTTCCGTGGCGTTAAGACTGACGTCTGTGACGCGTCGATGCCACGGGTCAGACCGGGAGGCAGGAGGGGTTCTGTGTACTGGTGGACAGCGGAACTCGAGCAACTTCGCACAGCGTGCTCGAGAGCCCGTCGCCGGTTTCAAAGAACCCGAAGAAGACGGCGAGCCACAGCCGAGGAGATTGCCGAAGTGAGGCGGGAGTATGGCGCCGCAGCAAAAGCTGTAAGCCTTGCAATCGCGGAAGCCAAGGCTCGGTCTTGGAAGGAACTCATACAGGGACTAGACAGGGACCCATGGGGGCGCCCTTATAAACTTGTATTGGGCAAGCTCAGACCGTGGGTCCCACCACTGACTCAGACCCTGGATCCTGTATTCGTGGGCAGAGTTGTAGATACTCTCTTCCCCAGGGACCAGGGTAGTCCCTCATGGCCTCCATTGCTGTCGGATTCCACTATGTGGTCCGACGACTTTGAGGTGACGGAGGATGAGCTGGACCGAGCCATGAAGCGACTCGCCGCCCGCAACACCGCTCCTGGCCCGGATGGGATTCCGGGTCGAGCATGGGTGTGCGCTTCGGTGATCCTAGGGAATAGGTTGAGGCAACTGTTTACCAGCTGCCTCCGTAACAGCGTATTCCCTTCCGGCTGGAAGGAAGCCAGGCTGGTACTCATCCAGAAACCTGGCAGGGCTGCAGATACTCCCTCGGCGTTCCGACCTATATGCCTGTTGGACGAGGCGGCGAAACTCTTTGAAAGAGTTATCGCCGCCCGTATCAGCCGACACCTGTCGCTAGTGGGCCCTGACTTATCAGACAACCAATTTGGCTTTCGAGAGGGACATTCAACGCTCGACGCGATCGAACGCGTCCGCTCCTTATCGGAAGAGGTTGTCTGTCGGGGGGGGAGTGACGTTGGCCGTCAGTCTTGATATAGTCAACGCCTTTAACTCCCTGCCGTGGTGGGTAATTAGAGAGGCACTGGTATATCACCAGTTGCCCCTCTACTTGCAGCACATCATCGGGGCCTATCTTCGCGATAGGTCCATATCCTATGTAGGTCGGGACGGTGAAGTACTTCAAAGGGAGGTCACATGTGGGGTTCCCCAGGGGTCGGTCTTAGGACCCCTTTTGTGGAACCTCGCGTATGATGCGGTCCTGAGGACCAGTCTACCCCTTGGAGTGAGTGTCGTCTGCTACGCGGACGACACTCTAGTACTGGCTAGGGGGTATGGCTTCCAAGAAGTCCTGGAGCTCGCCGAGTTAGGGGTGACCTGTGTCGTCCAAAAGATCAGCGATTTGGGTCTACGGGTTGCACCTCATAAGACGGAAGCCCTGTGGTTCCACAGGAAACGCGGAGGTGTCGTTCCTACCAGCTCGTTTATAAGAGTGGAAGGAGCGGAGGTCGAGGTCGGTCGACACATTAAGTACCTCGGCCTAACCTTGGACAGTCGCTGGAGCTTCGAGGAGCATTTCGAGCGGATGATCCCACGAGTTCGGGGGGTGGCGGGCTCCCTACAAAGGCTGTTGCCTAACATAGGGGGCCCGCGAGAAGAAGTGCGCCGCCTCTACTGTGCGGTGCTACGATCCATGGCCCTCTACGGAGCGCCGATATGGGCCAAGCGCATATCGGCCTCCTCCCGCTGCAGAGCTAAGCTCAATCGAGCGCAGCGGGTAGCGGCCATTCGGATCGTACGAGGATACCGCACCATCTCGTCTGAGGCGGCAACAGTCCTGGCACGTTTTCTGCCCTTTGATATCCTGGCCGATATGGACGCGAGGATCTATGACCGTATTCGCGCTATCCGCCGGGATGAGAGTGGGGAAGACCAGGACGAGCTCGAAATGCGGCAGAGCGCCCACCGACAGGCATTGACACAATGGCGCGCGCGGCTAGAACAGCCACAAAATGCGCGCCAACGCGCTGTCGGTGCCGTTCTGCCCAACCTCGAAGCTTGGGTAGGTAGGGAGGGAGGTCGCGTCACCTACCGACTGACGCAGATACTCACCATGGTTGCTTCGGTGAGTATCTGAATAAGATCGGACGCGAGGAGACGGCACACTGTCACCACTGCGCAGCCGACTGGGACTCCGCCCAGCATACGCTGGAAGACTGCCCCGCGTGGGCATCTGAACGCGGAGCCCTAGTCGATGAAATAGGACGAGACCTATCGCCGCCAGCAATCGTTGCTGCCATGCTGGCGGGTGAGGAAAGCTGGGCCGCAGTGGTCTCTTTCTGCGAAACTGTTATGCTCCAGAAAGAGACCGCTGAACGGGATCGGGAGAGGGCCGATCCCGAACGAAGAAGACGCCGGCGGCGTTATGAGCCGTCGACGGGACCGCGAGTCGCCAGAGAGTGGGGTCCTCTGGTGGCGGATTAGTTGCTGCGGTCTGCGATGGAATGATTTGTTTCGGCCTGGTAGCAAAAATGCGATCGGGTCGCAACAAATTATAACAACCGGACTGATAGGTGGGGTTGCTTTTATGGCGTCCCCAGGATAGGGTCTGACTAGGCGCGGCGTTGATTCTGGAGGGGACCTGAAATAACATGGTCCCTTCAGAGAAGGACGCCTGAGACCGGCCGCCGGGGTGGTTTTTAGTGGAAACACCACATACTCCTGGCTCCTGCGTCCCCAAGGAGTCGGAGATCCGAAGGGATTTTCCACCCCGACAACAAAAAAAAAAAAGAAAAAGGTATGTCACACATAGTTAAAATATCTAATAAGTGTAACTTAAAGAAATCATTACATTTGCCGTTTGTTAGTGCGATGAATTTTAATTTATTCAAAATTTAGTAACTTTTGTAGTGAGTCGACCAATATGCGTTATGAACATAATGTAAATCGACTATAGTCCTCTCGAAAATAGTTAAAATAGGATAAGCAATTATGATACATAACTAATAAGGTGGTAGTGGTGGTGACACTGACGTCAAACAGATTTTAGGTACCAAGCACATTTTATAATAATATTTCATTAAAATTAATAAGTATTATATGAAGACGAAGACAAGAATTGTCACATACTAATAACGTACGTACGTTCATAATTTTATTACTGTTGACTATATTACATATTTCTTTGTCTGACAATTTCTCTTTTTTGTTTCTTTAATATAAATATTATTAAATATTTATCCTTTATTTTTGTAAATTATTTAATGACAACTTTTAATAATATAACTTAATTTTTTCTAAATATTTATGGCAAGTAATAATAACTTAGCATAATAAACCACAAACATGCATTACATCTATTTCTGTTCTGCGGTTATTGATTCCTCAAACAAACTTCCACCCCCCTTTTCATCCCCTTAGGGGGTATTCTAGTGTAGAGGCAGGAATTTGAGGTGTTTTTTCAAGTGCTATAAATAAAAATCAAAAAATATTTTAAGCATCCATTTTTTTACCAGGCGTTTATTATTATTTCAAGATTACAAAAAATATAAAAATATCAAAAAATACAAAATTGAAAGTGCTATGAGTTGTTGAAGTGGGGGGTATAAAAAAAATGACGTGCCAATCTTGTCATGATTGCAAGCTTTTTCAAGATCTGAAACAAAAAAAAAGAAGAGATTATTAATTTAGATAAATGCAGCTATCGTACTAACTAAGAAAAAGTGTAAAAAAAATATGTTTTTGCTAAATTACGGCTGTCCGAAAAAATGAAACATTTCTTTCGACATTTTGGACTTTTCTAAATTTTTTAAAAATAGTAAAAATTATTATTTTGTTATAATAATAGTTAGTACGATAAAGACATGTATTGAAAAGACTCACACCAAATTTTAAGTCAATTGAATTAATAGAACTTGAGAAATCAAATCTGGAGAAAAACGCGTTTAAAGTTTCGAGTAAAATTACGCCCGATGTTAACCATTAAATGGCATTTTATACTTACATTTCTTCAATCCACGATTCCTGCTCCATACATAGGGCCTTCCTCTACTTAAAACAAATTATTTTCTGCATTCCCTTCTTCTAAACGAACAGTTCGGGCTTCCTTTGAGGCGTTAGAAGTTCGGATTTCGGAACGATTAATCCGGGCATTATCTCGTTTGGTGGCGAACAAATGAGCTTCAGAACCAATGTCCATCCCCATAAGAGACATCATTTTCAAAATAGGAATGAAGCCTTCATTAAATATGGAAACTGCAATAAAAGTTGCAATTTCTATTACACGTATGCCGGCATGTAAATGTTTTGGCGCAAAAGTGCAAATTAATGAGTTCAGGGACTCATTGTTATTCTGGGTCTCAGAACCTAAGCATTGAACCAGTAAATCCTCTGACGATAAACTCTCGATGACTCTATCGTAAATAAATAGCAATTTCCACTTCATTAAAACTAATATCGCGAAACATCTTGGAAAATACAACATTAACATAGCTTTTTATTATTATTACGAATTTCAATCAAATATGTAGTGAAATATATTGTTCAATTGAGTAGTCTAAAACAGTGACAGACAGTGTTTTGACACATTATAAAAAGTAACTAATTTGACTAAGGTGTCATCTAGCCTATTATATACACATATATTATAATACAACTACAATAAAAGGGTACAATACAAAAGTATGAGTGTATAGGTATTTACAACCGAAGGGGACCGCAGGTAGACAGATTATCCTTAACGTCTTTTGTTCGATTCGTTCCAGCCGAGCCAGTATTGAAGACATGTCACTAAAATAGCTATATCTCTGGAAATAATTAAAATTTTGGCTTGTCCTTTTAAGGACACATTCTTGAAAGGTTAAGCTTTGAAAATATAAAAAAAAAACGATTTTCCAAATTTCTACACTAGAATACCACCTTAAAGGATCCCGGGACTCGAACCATCTAAATACCAAACTTAATTTTAATAGGTTCAGCATGTATGCGTAAAGGGTAACACACAAACAGATGTATCTTCACGTTTATAACACTATCAATAGCCTTAAATACAACTGGATATACTCGTAGGTCTTTCCTACGCAAGGAAGTTTAACAACATTAGTATAGATTTTATTGATTTAAAAACGGTAGCCGCAAACTAACGCCTTTATTTTAATTGTTGTGTTTTTTTTTTCTGTGCAGCAATCCCCCCGGATACGGATACGAACCGATCAAAAACCATATGCCGTCTCAGGTACCAATAGCCGGGGAACCAGGTGTATCCTAGAAAGGCAATCCCTGGAACCCCGACGTACCTCGGGCCATCTATCTCCGGTTTGCAGATGATTCCTTTTCTGCCCCAAAAGAGCGTGTGCTCCGTAGCACGTCCCGCTGCCATCCTGGCCTGCTTCTGCTAGGGTGACGGATGGCCTCACCTGTCACTCCCAGACTTACGCTTATGGAGGACAGAGATCGTTCTGCGATCTCCAGCGCCCGAGCTGTCTGTGATACCGGACCCGTTCCCGAGCCTGGCGGACCGGGAGAGTCCTAAACCTCTCCCGGTCCCGCTACGACATCTCCTTTGCAAACATAACTTGCTCGCAAAAGGAGACGGCGAAGTTCTAACCGCTGCGCAACATGGCCGCAATCATGCTACCGAGCGAGAGAGTTTCCACTCCGATGGCCGCCATAAGCGCCTTTTTACCCTGTTTCTAAGCAAATGAAATAAATTTCTTTACATAAAAAAGTGGTCGTTTACGAAACAAGGAGCCTAGCCTTAACTTATTGTTTTTTGTTATTTTCTGTGTGAGAGAGAGAATAAAAAAAAAGCCAAAATTATTCAATACCATCTTTACACTTTTACAACGCTACACTCTAAATTATAGAATGAGCGTACTCGATAAAATAATAGTGCATATCTCGAATTGCGGTTTGGCACTTTAGTTACCAACCACTGATTTTTATCTAAAAGTAAAGCATGAAAATAGTAAAATAATTAAATAATTACAGAAACTTAACGATTGCCTTAATTAAACGAAAAACTTATCTGTAGAGCGTGAAATTCAATAACCACTAACTATTGAGTACCACGTGCAGCACTTTTATTTTTTAACATGTGTACATACGTATATAAAATCACGCTTTTCTCCTCGGAGGGGTGGGCAAAGGCACATTAAACGCCTACTTTTCGTCAGTGTTTTAGTCCCAGTCCTATTGGGAGCCGCTAATCGAGATGTTTTGTTTGCCAGAGACTTGTCCGTCGACCAGCAGGTGCACCACTTGCAGATGAGGTTGACTTGGGGCCCTAAATTTTTCATGGGAACTCTATGCACCTCTAAAATTCAAAATTTAATATTTAATTTAACATGAACCTTTTAAAAAAGAAATAGAGAAATTTTAGAATGTAGAGGTATGAGGCCGCTCGTTGGGCCACGATGACTCGTTGGTCGTTGCGGCTGATGCAGGTCTTTTTTGAGCACGGTCGCTTCGGGAAGTATCTGCACTCAGTCGCTAGGAGAGAATTGAATCCTGCCTATCACCACTGCGACTACAATGAGGACTCTGCTCAGCACACGCTGGCGGTTTGTTTCGCCTGGGTGGTGCAGCGTGGGGCCCCCACTGCAGTTATTTGAGGAGATATCTCGCTACCGGCCGTCATATGCTCCATGACCTGTGGCGACAGCTGTTTCACCGCCGTCGCAACCTTCTGCGACGTTATTTCGCAGAAGGAGATAGCGGAGAAGTGCCGGGAGGACGATCTCCACTCGAGCCCAATTTGCCACCGGCGAACCAGATTGTATAGGCGCACTTATCAGCGCTTCATGCCGCTCTGAGAGTAGCCGTGAGTGGACGGGACAGGTTTTACCCTCCATCTGCGACAGTGGCCACCCGACAGTAGGCGACATCCGAGTGTGCCGTACGTCGCCTAAATAAAGAGTTTACTCGGAGATGGCGCCCGCATTAGCACATATCCGGACGGCTTAATAACAGCAGTGCCAGAATTCCTCTCATTCCACAACTTGTGGTTTTATTCATTATCCTTCTTCTTCTGTTCTATCCAAACCGATAGCGCAAATCATTGCTCCTTGAATATTTTTTTTTAAATGTCCTTGTTGCCAACAATACAACTGTTTTATTTCTCTCAACGTCATTGCAATAAAAATTACCGCGGCGGCCAAAGTCCTTATTATAAATTGTATAACCGTCACGTGCCTGCGATAGATAACAACGATATTTAACGCCTCGACAGGGTGAGAAGCATTATATTATTTTAGTTATAAATAAAATATTAGAATGAGCATTTTGTTACATATCTGAGCTGCAATATATATATATATCCATATATATATATGAAATGAAGTTGCAAGCTATGCTTAGTGTTGAGTAGTAGTAGTAGTAGTATATATAGCCTCAATACTAAGCATAGCTTGCAACTTCATTTTATTATTTATAAAAATCCTGTGTAAGTAATCTTAGTGGTAGGTACGTACTTTAGATTAAAATGACTTATTGATTCGAAAGATAAACATTCGATTAATTGGAATCAATTTAATGTGTTAGAGACATTCACCTATCTATTCAAGAAAGTATTTTAGTCAAACAATGGGTAGTGACATATGTTTCCGTCAGTGATTGCTATGGCAACTACTTAAATACTTTGAACGGAATAACCTTCACGAAATTAAATACAATAACTATTTTATTTTTGGAAAAACAGTGATTAATACTGACATAATATTCTTTATTAATTCGTTTTGTATATGTACTTACGGCAACTTATCTACTTGTTTGTATTCTATTTTTTATTTTTTTTATTTGTCTTCAAGACGACGACGTTCGTGGTTCACATTCAACAGTCAAAGAACAAATGATTAAGCAAAATATAGCAAATACTTTCATATGTATATATCCCTGTGGTAGTACTGCCACAATGTCACGAAAACGATAAATTTATATCAGACAACTGTAACCACAACACTCATTACATTCATTTATTTTTATATCTGTGTAGGTAATCTACAAGGTTATGCAAACTTGTAACGTAATATTCAGTCCAAATATATACCTAATATATTAATAACGACTGGCACCATATCAACTATCAATTCCTAAGTACACCTCTACAATACATACCTAGTTTTAATTTGAATCAGTATACTGAAACTGTGATTCTGTGATTGAGTTTCTATTTAAATGAATTCAAATCGTTATTCCCAGAGCAAAACGAGACATGCTACTTGTAAAGACAGAATATGGAGAATTGATGGGAGCTGCTTGTGTCGGTGTGGAAAATTACATTGCTTTTAAAGGCATACCGTACGCCAAGCCACCTCTTGGTGAATTAAGATTCAAAGTGAGTAATGCCGCACAGTAAGTACATACATTCTTAACGTTTTTTTTGTCCTTTCAGACTAAAGCATACCTGAGCGTTCACATTAGTATTCACTTCGACACTATGAACACATACTGCATTCGCAGTATCTCATAGAAATAATTTTAGTGTAGTACTCCAAGACAGCTCCGTAGTAATAAAATTCATATTTCATTATCTCTCGTACAAACTTATTAGATTAACATTATATTACCATCGTAAACACATCTACTACGTCGCTGTAAATATACCTATTGCTTTGTACATATTTACTAAGATGAGACTAGTAGATTATGCAGGCGTTCCAATTCGTTGACCTTATTATCTACCTACTAAGACAAACACGTTACAAAAATTCGATCTGCCTATTTGAGAGAAATAATATCTTCCAACAGCAAGCAACATTTAAATAAATGTGTTTACTTGTGAGTCTAGCATTTACACGTGTACTAGTTCTTATGAGTGGTTACTATCCAGTTGAAATATATGAAACGATGATTTGTTTTTTATAAACGTTATAAAATATACCAACTAATGAAAAATGTACTTTCCTACAACTTCTACTGTGATGTATGGTATTTTTACGTAACTTAGCATCATAGACAAACTGTACTAATATAGACCGACCACTGTGAAGAAAAATTCGAACTTCGAAAGATAATAAGCTAAATATTCACTAGATGTCGCTAAGTGTATCAAATCGTGAATTTTAACGATATTTTCGGAGATCCTACTTCGACACAAATCCGAGAGACGAATATGTACCACTAGATGTCGTTTTTCCATGTCATTACTAGAATTGAAGCATAGCATCAAAATACGATTAAACTATGTTAGCCTGTATTTTCTAACTAATGTGAAAGCATCATCTAGAGTTAGTTGTACTTTTCGAGCTTTTGCCGATGGGTAAATCTTACTTCGACGTTGCCTGTCTAAATTAGTGTAACTCGTCTATGCTTAGCATCTACTTTCAACTCAAGCAATTAATTATTGTTCCAGGCACCAATGCCACCGGATCCATGGATAGGTGTTCGTGACGCATCGCAGCACGGCGCAGTCTGTCCCCAATTCAATGAACGCATGAATCGTGTAGAGCCTGGCAGCGAAGACTGTCTATATCTTAATGTGTATACTAAATCATTGCAACCAAAGGAACCTCTTCCTGTAATGGTGTGGATACATGGAGGTGGTTTTTACACAGGTTCCGGTAACTCAGATTTTTATGGACCCGAGTTTTTTATGGCCCATAATGTTGTGTTAGTTACAATAAATTACAGGTTAGAAGTCTTAGGTTTCTTATGTTTAGATACTGAAGAAGTGCCAGGTAACGCGGGCATGAAAGATCAAGTGATGGCTTTGAAATGGGTTAAAAACAACATTAAAGTGTTTGGAGGAGACTCAAACAATATTACCCTATTCGGTTGCAGTGCAGGCTCAGGCTCCGTCGGTTGTCACTTAATATCCAAAATGAGTCACGGTCTATTCCACAAAGCTGTTTGCCAAAGCGGTATCTGCCTTAATGAATGGTGTTACAATATCTATGGCCGTCAAAGAGCTTTTCAATTAGGAAAATTGCTCGGAAAGGAAACCGACGACCCAGTTGAACTTCTTAATTTTTTGAGAAATCAGCCTGTTTCATCACTATTTAGAATAGATTTACCTTCATTAGAAAATATAAAATATTATGACCTATGTGATAGCATTTTATTTGGTCCAGTAGTTGAAAAAGTCGGTCCGATTGAAACTAGATTTTTAGCAGAACAACCATATGAATTAGTCAGCAGAGGTAATATTGCAAATGTCCCTCTTATCATTGGATATACTTCCGGCGAGGGTATTGAAATAGCAAGGAAGCTTCCTAATATTATTGAGTATTACACTAAAAAAGGTTCGATTGTTCCGAGGGAATTGAAACTGAAGTGGACAGTTGAGAAAGTACAGGAGGCTGATGAAAAGATACGAAAGCATTACTTCAAAGACAAGGAGCTATCGGTAAACTGTTACCAAGAAGTTTCAGATTTAGAGACAGATAAAATGTTTTTGTACAATCAGCTTAGATATGCCCGGTATCACAGTCAGTACGCTAAAGAACCTGTTTATTTCTACAAATTTGTAGCAGAAACAGAAAGAAATTATACAAAAAAGAGTTACAAAATGGATTTTATAAAAGGTGTGTGTCATGCTGACGATTTGCCGTATCTGTTTAATGTGACGTGTATAGATATACCGCTAACTGACGAGTCAAGACATATTATCAAACAAATGGTGCGATTATGGATCAATTTTGCTGCAGAAGGGTAAGTCACTTTTTACATCGTATTGAAAAATAAGATATAGTAATAAATATGAATGGGAATTTGCTGTACTTTGAAACGATAACTGCTTAGCTGATGAAAATTTTACTACAATACACTAAGGTACACGTTGATTTGAACTTGCAAAGTAGTCAAAATTATGTAAAGAGCATCAATTCAATTTTGTGTTGGCAGACATGGCACTCACATTGTTGTAAGCAATTAGAATAGTAAAAATATCTCAATAGTAGAAGAGCCCTAAACAGGATTTCAGGGTTTAATCGAGCGCGATAGATAGATAAGGAGTAGTACTTTACACTCTCTCGAGTACCTCCACCATAAATGAATTCGACATATAAGGCCCAACGGCTAGGGCAGACTATCAAATCAAGAAGAATCTCAAAGTTTATAAAAAACAACACATATTTTTAAACAAAATTAAGATTTCAAAGATTAAAAATGTTCCTAACATTCAAATTTAAAATATCCCGCAAAATAGCCGTCAGATTTGTATATGGCTATGATAAGAACATCAAGTTAAACGGTCTGTGTAAAAATCTAACAAGCTCGAATATTTGGTAATGGAGTTTTTTTTTGCTATTGCATTTTCGGCAAGTCCTTACAAGCTCGTGCTATATTTGAATGGAGGCATTTTTAGCGTCCAATCAACACATTCTGTAAATATCTGATGCGCCCAAATCTTTTTTTCGATTTTCTCCCTTTACATTTTTGGAACAATATACTATTTTTATTAATTCTATCGCCTCTAACGAATGTGTTAATTATTATTTATATACAGTTAACAATTAATATTTTCGAATAAATGGTTCAATGGTATCTGCATGCAATAATATACATTGAATAACGAACTCTTATGAATACCATTTCAGGAAACCAGCTACAAATGAAGAATGGAAACCATTTAGAGACTCTGAACGAAATTACATCGTTATAGGAAATACATTAGAACAGTTTCAAAGTCCAAGTGCCGAAAACATGAAATTCTGGGAAAATATATACGATGAATTACAATTGAATCTTCATAAATAAGTGTTACTTGACATGTACCTGTATATATAGGGCATCAATCATGTTATTTGACATTTATTCATAAAAGTTTAGAAAACAGTACAGGTACTTGGAATATAACTCTTATAATATTTACACGAAATGTATGGAAATATTACCTTGTAGCAAATAAAACTACAAATCATGATAATACAAAATGGACTATTAAATAATTATATCAAATTTAGACTTCCGTCAGACACAAGTTCACACGGCTCTTGATGATGTTTTCTCGAGAAATGACGTCTGATATAAGATACATCTCTCGTGTTCCTCATCATCTGCATTCCCATACACATGGAGGCTGACGTCAGACTTAAAGTCGGAGCAAACATGATGGATAACGACCTCTATGCTTCTCAAAATCAGAAATTCAAAAACATTTTATAACATTTTGCACGACGGTATTTATAGGCGAGGTTTTGTAATTCAAGTTCTAGAATAAAGATAAAAATCAGATATAATATGTTCACTCAATTGTATCATTCAAAATACATTTAGATAACTGTAAATGAAAATAATTATACATTTAGATACTTACTTGAACGAAAATGGAATTAGGCATGGCGATCTGAGATCGATTATTCGAAGAATCGATTTTGTAGACCAAAAAAATCTATTTTTTAGATCGATATTCTGTACTGAATCGATCCATTGAATCGATATTTCACCCTATTACAAACCCATTTATTGTATCGAAACAGAAATTTATCGCATCGAAACAGAAAAAAACGATTTTTTTTCACACATGTCGTGCAGAACTTTAGACAAGTAATCGAATTTAATTTTAAATAACATTAGTGATTATTATGGAGATTGTATTGATTTTCTTGTAAAACTAGACTAATTAAAATTAATATTTACTTTAATTTTGTTAAATTTTCTATTTGGGTTTAAAACTGGTGTGTAGTAAAAGTAAATGGATCGTTGTATTAAGCGTCTTTCTATTCTTGACACGTGTGCCAGTAGTTAGGACTGCAATTAAATAAATTACAATTCTAAATACTCACACACATGCCAAATTGATATAAATAATACAATATAATACGATTTGTTCCACTTAATGTAAGTAAATGTGAGACAAAAAATGTGTAGAAATGCACATAGTGGCGGAATGCAAATTATCCAAGCGATGGTAATGAAAATTTTCTTGCATGGAAAGACGGCAGGAAGTTGCAGTCGGTATTGGTCCGAACGATTCCTCGGAGCACAAATATTCTTCATAATGCATGCGATATAGAATGCAGAGTGAAACGACATCTGTACGTAACGCCAATGGGCCTCTATCCATTTGATTGACTCTTCAATTGGAGATTTTTGAGTCGAATCCCTGTTAGATGCGGTCCAGAGGGAGAACCTGCCCCTGTATAAAGACGAGAGCAGTGTTATGTGACCAGACTTGCGCCTCATAAAATTGGAGGCGATGAGCAGGAGTGAAATACTGCCTCGATCTGTTCATCACACCGAGCTTTTTCGAGTAACCATATACAGTCTGTTTAACAAGAAAATCTATCTAGAAATCTATTATCAGAAAAAATAAATCAGATTTTTTTTTACGAAACTATTTATTGAAGTACATAATGCTAGCTTTTGCGCAGTCACTGAATAATTTGTCTGATCTCCGTCATTATTTATTATGGCTTCACACCTTTTTCTCATACTTGTGACGAGATTTTCTGCATACTCCGATGATAAAGACCGCCATATCTTCCTAATTTGATAACACAGTTGCTTCTCCGTGAATACTGGTCTTCCTTGCAGCTGATTTATATGTTAGCTTCGGTCCTTTAGATTGGTAAACAAGAAGTATTACTTCGTATCGTTTAAAATATTTTTCACTCATTGTAAAAATAAACAAAACACTACTATCAACAATGCTGAATACCACTAGAAGTTATCCCCTTGTCGCGTGAATTAAGGATTTTTTTTTCTGAAGATGTCTTTTATTTTACCTTATATGAGTTAAAATTAGAAAAAAGAAAAAAAATATAATAATTTAGAAGTTAGCCAACGAAACCATATATGGTTTTGTATGCAATATAGTAAAACAGTATAGAGCAATATATGGCTTAGTATGTATTTACAAAAAAAATTAATCACACTTTATGAAAATCAAGAAAACAATTTCATTTATCATTAAAACATAAGACCGGTATTTCGAGCAGTGCTGACATAAGTGCCATAAAAGCGCGAACGATTCATTGCTGTAAGGAAGAAAAAGCAAGCTTTCAATGCATATAAAGCTATATATGACATACAGTGAGTTTGACTTGAACGCATACGAACCCAAAAATGGAAATTGCAAAATTACGCCCAAAAATCAAATAAAATAAAAAAGCACTGAAATATTATTTATTTTAAAATTGGCACTAAATAACTTCACTTCAACGGTCGGAATCGCTAGACATACATTCTAAAAGTTTGATAGGTGGAACTTACAAAAGTTAACAAAATTCTTTCCGTGTCACTAATAATTCTAGAATGTTTTTTCATCGTTGGTTTCGAAAAAATATATCTTATTATATGTTGAAAAAAAAAATATCTTAATATGTTAAAACTAAAAAAAATAAAACTAGAAGCCATACATGGTGTTATATGCGGTAAGGGGTTATATTGCGCATTAGGTAATAAGTCAAAGATTACGGTAAAAAAAATAGATGGCGCTGTGGCGCATTTTTTTTTAATATTGGAGGTCATGTTCTTTTCAAACAGACTGTAGGTGACCGCGAAACTGCACTTTGCTCGATACACCTATACCTAGATTCTGATACAGGTGGACGCAGTTAGGGAGATTCTCCCAAGATCAATAAAGTTTAACTTACGTTAACACATTTAGAGATTCATTATTTTTTTGTTTTGAAGCAGTATACAATTTGATTTATTTATTAAAAATTTTATTTGTTGAAAGTAAAATACCAAAATATTGTGTTTTTTAAAGAAGCTATAGAAGGAATAGGTCCACTTTATTTTTAACCAGTTTTAAGCTAAAGAGACTCATTCTTATAGTGCTAATATTGGTATAAATATTCGAAAATATGTTAATAAAAGTTTTAGATGTGTATAAGGTTTAATTTTTCGACGGTTCACTACAATGTAAGTAATTGTTTGAAGAATGATATTATTTACTTGATTTTAAAGTTTAAAAGAAAAATATTAAGGAACTTAAAAAACACAAATTTTCTCATCTTTGATTTCACTTCAAATACAATTCGGTATACATAATTAGATCTAAGCAATTCATTAGTAACTTTATACCTAACTAATATTACAATTCTTCATCTTTCTTAGGCATGCCTAAAGTTTGGGTTGCCTATGTCAATATATATATAGTTAAATATCAAAACCCAGTATCTACTCTAAGTGAAAAGGGAGAAATGGAAGAAATACGCTATTGGCTATACTTTGTGAAATTATGAGTTTTTATATATAACCACCACTCATGGAGGGGTTTATATATAAACCCCTCCATAAAGTTTTTTTTACTATTCTATAGTTACATATACTTAGTCTGGCCATAAATACTGTTACACTTAATTATAAAAAAATATTACATTTGAATTTCGAATCTGTCATTTTTATACGATTGTTCATTGTGTTTTCTCATTTTGGCGCCAATACATTGTAAAATATTTTGCGATATTAAAATGGTGTGGGGTGATAAAGAGAACCGAATCGCTGTGATAGCATTACACAAAGTAGGTATGGAGCCAAATGCAATTTTTAAAACTCTCCATACACTTGGTATTAGTAAAATGTTTGTGTACCGGGCTATTAATAGGTACAATGAGACCTCCTCTGTTTGTGACAGAAAAAGATCTGGCCGTCCACGTAGTGTTCGTACGAAAAAGGTGGTCAAAGCAGTAAGGGAAAGAATTCGAAGAAATCCTGTCCGAAAGCAAAAGATTTTATCTCGGGAAATGAAGATAGCACCTAGAACCATGTCGCGTATTTTAAAAGATGACTTAGGACTTGCAGCCTATAAGAGACGCACTGGCCATTTCTTAACTGATAATTTAAAGAAGAATAGGGTGGTAAAATCGAAACAACTACTGAAGCGGTACGCAAAGGGAGGTCACAGAAAAATTTTGTTTACGGATGAGAAAATTTTTACAATTGAGCAACATTTTAACAAACAAAATGACCGTATTTATGCTCAAAGCTCTAAGGAAGCTTCCCAATTAGTCGACAGAGTGCAACGTGGACATTATCCGACTTCAGTGATGGTTTGGTGGGGTGTTAGCTATGAAGGAGTGACTGAGCCATATTTTTGTGAAAAAGGTATCAAAACATCGGCACAAGTGTATCAAGATACCATTCTTGAGAAGGTAGTTAAGCCCCTTAACATCACCATGTTCAATAACCAAGTATGGTCCTTCCAGCAAGACTCGGCGCCGGGTCATAAAGCTCGGTCCACGCAGTCTTGGTTGGAATCGAACGTTTCGGACTTCATCAGAGCTGAAGACTGGCCGTCGTCTAGTCCCGATCTTAATCCGCTGGATTATGATTTGTGGTCAGTTTTAGAGAGTACAGCTTGCTCTAAACGCCATGATAATTTGGAGTCCCTAAAACAATCTATACGATTGGCAGTGAAGAATTTTCCCATGGAAAGAGTGCGTGCTTCTATTGATAACTGGCCTCATCGTTTAAAGGACTGTATTGCAGCCAATGGAGACCACTTCGAATAAGCTTTTTATATTTTTAATTGTTTTATATTTATGTATTAAACTGACACACTGTAAAAGTAATAAATGTTATTTGCAGTTAACAATTTTCTTTTTTCTTTATTACAATATTTATGGCAAGACTAGGTATATAGGTATTCTATACTAAAGTATACTTTAGAATAGTAAAAAAAACTTATGAGTAAAGGGATAAGTCCGAAAATCAATTTAAAATATGGACATAATGGTGTTTGATGTACACTCGTGAATCTCTAGCAGAGGTTGAAGAAAAACATTCGAGACTTGCTAGGTTTTGATAAGTAGGGAATTGACTTACCTGATATTGCTGAATCCCAATATTTAGGGACGTATTTAATAATATGTTATGAAAACAAAAAACAAATCAAATAATAATAAAGAGCAGTTATTATTCATATTCTTTTATCAAAATAAAAAATAAAATCGAAAGTTTTAACACTGTGTAGGATTCGACAAAGTCTAATACTCCTCCTCTCCTCTCCTACTCCATGACATTTGCTTCAGAGATATTTAAAACGTCCTCTTCCGTCTCTTCAATAAAATAGTATAATAAGATAGTTTCAATTACCCCTTAATCCTAATGAATCACGTTTTTTTCCGATATAATTATTGTCGTCAACGTTCTAAACTATTAATCATTAATAATGTATTAACACGTTCACGCCGGCGTGTACCACCGGTGGCTCGCGCTCGATTGTGCCATCGGGCGGCGTGTACCACCGGTGCCTCGCGCTCGATTGTGCCATCGGGCGGCGTGTACCACCGGTGCCTCGCGCTCGATTGTGCCATCGGGCGGCGTGTACCACCGGTGGCTCGCGCTCGATTGTGCCATCGGGCGGCGTGTACCACCGGTGCCTCGCGCTCGATTGTGCCATCGGGCGGCGTGTACCACCGGTGCCTCGCGCTCGATTGTGCCATCGGGCGGCGTGTACCACCGGTGCCTCGCGCTCGATTGTGCCATCGGGCGGCGTGTACCACCGGTGGCTCGCGCTCGATTGTGCCATCGGGCGGCGTGTACCACCGGTGCCTCGCGCTCGATTGTGCCATCGGGCGGCGTGTACCACCGGTGGCTCGCGCTAGACCGCCTCATCGGGCGTCGTGTACTACAGGTGTTTCGCATTCGATTGTGCTATTAGACACGAATAATTTAACGTACATATATAAAACGTTTGTTTTGAATAAAAGTTATATTTAATAACGTATTATAAATATAACTTTTGCTCAATAACTTATAATATTATAAATGATACTTAAAATCGATAAAATTAACAGAATAATTCAATATTATTTTATTTGTAACTTATTATTATTAGTATACGCGAAATCAGAGCGTCGCCAGATGAAGCGCGATATTTTTACGCCGCCGGGTGGTACATCAAATGAAAAAATGCGCCGGCGGGAACGTGTTAATATAAATGGTTTACCGAAACCTAAGTACAACTCGGTACTTTTAGAGTTCAGGTTGTAACACATCTCTCGTGGCGGTATAGCACTTACCTCTTAGATTGCTGTATTGCTCGTTGTATCTTAGTTTCTGACACAGTTTTCTTTCGTGCATTTGCCAGGTCCACATATATATACACACCTATTTGAACTATTTTCATTCATTATTTCTCGTAATATTAAATAAAAACAAGAACGACAGCATGTGTCACTTCCGATGACATATGTAAATGGTAACTATCTTAGAGGCCATCCTTTACCCTGATTAGTCGTCACGGCCATGCTTGAGTTAGAGAAACACTTGTATGTGGACGTATCGGAGTGTGAAAGAAATCATTTATTTTCACTCTTTTTAGTTTAGTATTTAGTGACTTAACTGTTGTGGAATAAAAGAAACATATTATTAAACTTCAAATTTGGTGCCATCCCTAGTTTAGATTCCAGGAGGGGGTTACCGGTTTGTCATGTTTATGTTTTTCAGAAAACTGTTTTTTTATGTTCTCAAGTTCTTAAAATATGTTTTGGTAGAAATCGCCATAATACAACTTTCCTACTGTTACTCTTTTCAATTCACTTCTGTTATTATTCGTATAATTACCATATTACACAAATTTTGCTTAAGGTAATAATTAGTTTATCCTATTCTACTTACTTGCAGCTACCGAACCACCTATTACTTCTACACTAAAAAAGCATGAGCTACAATTACCAATATACGTGCGACCGTTTGATATCAGACTGCTCTCTGAATATAAAAAGTTATTGAATGCTATATGGTAACAAAGTAAAAACATCAGTATTAAAGAAATTACATCTTAAATTGATTTTATTTATCATCCACATTTTTCTTATACAGTCCAAGATTGGTACTGGTGTACCTAAAAATACAGATCCTGAGGAATATGTTCAATTAAAGTGACATATTTCAGAAAATATACCAACAGTAAAACTAAAAACATTAATTCTTTATAATGCATATCTTGACCAATTGTGTTACTGCACGAATTACATTTCTATAACAAACGTAGTCAAGATAACATTTTAGTGCACGTTTACAATACAAATTTTCATTTTAATCATCTCCAAGCCATACAATATTAACTTATTTCATAAAAATCTATTTAATGGATTTTGTACACCTACTCTTACGACATTTTCAACCTACATGTGATCACTTCCCACGAACGTTTCACAAATTTTTACCTTCACAATAAATCCGAAAATAATATTAAAATGATGACTAAAATGTATTGCAATATCCAAGGCGACTTGTGATTAACAACATTTACTTGCGTACACACGACAGCGTAAGAAGATTCCGACTGACTCTCAATCGTGTTAACATATCGGCTACTAATGACAAACTATAGAATCGCTCACACGAACCGAAGGCGAATCACCACATACATAATTCAGTGGTAAAGTAAAACATAAGATTAGTTTATGGAGCGCGAGAGGTACGACATATAGCGCTGATCCAGGTGAAGTACCGATAACACGTGTACTCGAGACTTCACATCATCGGCACCGCTGAGGGGCTGTACGTCGAGTGAGCTGGGTCGAAGGGAGCGGTCAGTAGCGGCCGGAGCGCGAGTTGCGCGGCGGCTCGCGGCGGCGCTCGCGCGAGCGGGAGCGGCGCCTGCGCTCGCGGGAGCGGCTGCGGGACCGGCGCGCGCCGCCCTTGCGCCGCGAGTACAGGTATCTGCGAAACGACACATCATATCTCATTTATAAGTTACAAAAAAACACAATACAAATCTCACAAGTTTCTCACGCTACTCCGCTGCTTTAACCCTTAAAGTGTATGTTTTATAACTATTACGTACGATACTGTTTTTGGATAGAATGCGCCAACAAAAAATTGGCTGTTTCACAAGCTTTAACCGATTGCTCCTCGAGACACAAAAAGTCTCACCTGTATAAAGCAACCCCGGCATCACGCAATTAAGTGCTATATAGCATGCCCTTAAATTCTTATGGAACACCGTGAAGTTTATCGTATGGTCCCGACAACTGTTTTTGCTATGAATGTCAATCTAGTAACAACTTTAAACAAGTTTGTAACGATTGTGCCCGCAGTTAAAAGACATACACATACAACATAATAATGAACAAAGCGGCTAATAGCGGTCACCAATAAAAATGCCCATAAGCCATAATCCCGTCTCTTAAAACTTTACACACAAACTGTAAATTAGATCAAATCTTATGCTTACTTGGATTATTAGTGCTGATAGTAATAATCCAGTGTAAACATATACTTCAGGTTTTCCCAATTAGCAGTGAATGTTCAAACTCTGAATAAATTAAACCTACGTCAAATTGACAGTGTCATACAAACCGTGTTATCTCGTTTACATGAATAAACGTAACATTGTCCTAATAAATTTTACATATTATAATGTCAGTTAAGCAAATAAACACGGCAATTAAGTTTCACTTATCTTTTGCATCCCTGCCTAATATAATAAATATACTTTTGCCAATGTATTTTATTATTATTATCGCTCAACTGCACCAGAATGAGTGTTATGATTCTTTATTTTTCTAAAATCTTCCCTAGCACTTATATGGAGATCCTTAACCGGATTACTAACATCGATCCTAGTGGTGGTAACGAATTAATGATTATTACAATCTTCTTCAAATGTAACCACAAAATTCTGGAACGGTCTCATCTTTCTCCAATGATTTCAATATTATCTAAAAATCTTTATTAGGTTAATAAGATCGTAGCCAACAAATCTTAGCGGTGATTACTACCGTGGTAGTGTCAAGCCCGTAACCAATAATGTGATGATAACAAAAAGATAATCTATGTCGGGTGTTCACTGTTCACTTTCAATCTCAGCCAAACATTTGTTAGTGTTCGTAACTCTGTGTTTGTTACTTCAGTCTCTAAATGCTGCACATACTGTCGAAGTCTCAAGAATTGAGATAAAGATCATGTGTATGTTGTTTGTTTAAATGCACCGGTAAACATACACCGATGTATATGTTTACCGGTGTCATGTATGTTGATATATCCCAAGACAATGTCGAACTTTTCCAAAAATGTATAAAGGAATAATAATAACTTTAACATTCAGTTTCCAAATAGAAAGAACATTTAGGTACACTATATTTAAGTATTCGTTTTGCGAGCAGTCATAGGAAGTCACTGAGAAAGAAGTTTAAGCAAATTGATATAACGACGGTCGCACCTCAATACATTTATGGTTATTTTGTATATGTAAAGAAAGATATCCATTTATTCACAAAATCTAGCGAAATTCATAATACCAACTCTAGAAATAAAGATAAACTATTGCCAACCGCAAGGCTACAAAAAATGAGCAAATCTGTTTGATGTCAGTGTGTGCAATTCGATAATGAAATCTCAAGCAGAATGCCCAAGAATTAAGTATTAACAAATTTAAATTCTTAGTCCAACAAAAACAGTGTGAAAACACTGACTACAAAGTTGTAGATTAGTTAGATGACAAAAGACAATGGCAGGCATGTATGAGACTTTTGTACCGCCTTGGGTATAGATTATTTCTGTATTTATTTGGATGGTAATATCATCAGCAGAAGCATTTCGTATTGCCAGATTCTTAGACCTTATCGTTAAAAAGTTATTTCAGTTTTTAATTCACTATGTAATAATGAGTTGCGCTATTGTTGCCAACTAGATGACGTACATCATATTTTTAAATTTTAAACTCAATCATATATATCGAATTAAATAATTAATCGTTTATGATGTAATTTATATTTCATAATAATAGAAAAATATATTCAGATATCGAACACACAACGCCATCTAGTTTTTAACTAAGTAGATTCTAAATATTGCAAGTCTAGAAAACATGAATGTGTGTTGTTATTGCAGTTTTAATATTTTTTTTAAAAGATATGATAATTACATAGAAGTAACAGCAGCGATTATTAATAATGATTCACTTTATAAACGGTCCAAATCTCATAACCACCCATCTCTACCTTTCTTCTTTCCTTGAAATTGATACTGCTCACACCCGCATTTACGCTCTTCCTATCATTTCTATTGTTTGACAGTCCACTTAATTTGTTGTTGTGTTTGGTGTTTCATTTATTTGCAATTTGTTTATTTTTCTTCTAAATTTGAATTGTATTTTTGTGTGTAAATTGTAGGTTTATATTTAATTTATATTTGGTAACTATTTGAAAGTTTTAAGTGTTTACACGGGCTACCCAAATATTTTGCTGGTGGTAGTTTCGAGTCATTGAACTTGACTAATATCTATTTACGATGACTGGGGCTTGTATGCCATCTGTATGAACAGGCTGACTCAAAATTATGGTACTTTCTTCAAAAGGTCAACCTGGACCCTATATTATATTCACTTAGTTTTATTTAATACTGTTCACTTAACAAAAAAGATTCCTTTGTAGTTGTTTAAGCGTTTCTTCCCAGAGCGAGTCTTCAAAAATGCCAAGACCTTACTTACAAAAATAAATTCATTTATCATTTATTTTTTCATAGTACAAGTTCTACTTAGTTTGAGACTAGAGGGCATTGTGTCAGGCGTCCTAAATATTACTATATATTTATAGCAGATAAAACTTTATTTTTAATCTAAAGAGTTTATAAGCCTGTATTTATATGCAATACAACTATTGTTATTCTAAATATGTTTAAATTATATCGCATAAAAATCGACTAAATATTACCAAGAAAATTTGATGTAAGGAACATGAATTATTCTATCTCATAAAAATGATGTGAATAATGAATTCATTGGTTAAAGCAAACTATTGTTCGTTTTCCCCGAAAAAACAAAGAAAATCAGTAAACTAACAAAATTCAACAACTATTTTTTTCTCAAGGCAAAAGTGATGCAGTATCTTTTAAAACAATTGGCAGAATCCATTTCTATATAATTATTATCTACCATTATTACTAGTATTGATACTGTGCATATATATGTATTTATGTAAGTAAACATCTAGATCTAGGTTTAGATGTACATTGTGTATAGGTTTAAGTGTATTAGGTTTGTTTGATACATCATTAGTTAACTTATTCTCATATGCATATCAACCAAAATGTACCTATTTCCTGTTTTCTCTGCCACACCCAATGGTTGACTGATAAAGAATGCCTTCATTAAGTCCGTCAATGCACTAGATGTGCATGATGTATAAATAAATAAATAAACAAAACAAATATAGCAATTTAGCCGCTTTGATTGATGTGAAAACTTGAACTATTAAGTGGAGGATTCCTTAAACACACTGTTTTCTATTCAAAAGAGTGTTCTTGAGAAAGACTATACTGCAGGACCAACAGTAAAGCAACACAGCTAAAATTGAGAAGTATAGAATGTTTACTTTTGTCTAGCAAACACAGCGTATTAAATATTTCTTAACCTTTTGACTGAAGACAAATACCTAGTTTGTTATTTACATATTTACACTTACAAACTAAGTGTTTATATACATTGAAATTAATGGTTAATGATATGTCTCACCTCCTAAGTTCTCTAGAAATAGGTTTGAGATGCATGAAGTTGCAGAAACCACTTCGTGTGCACTCTCCCATCTCATACTGGCGGCAACAGGCTTCACGGAAATCCGTGACTGGGGACAGTTCTGCATACACCGGCCGGCCACCAAACCAACGGTTATTCAAATCATTTACAGCTTTCTCTGCATCTTCTTCTCGACGAAACTAAAATTGACATAACATGCTATTTGGATATTTAACTTTAAAAATTAATTATAGTAACTTGTTCCATCAACTGTTTGCAGCACCAAATGATGAAGAAAGATTAAAGATGCAACAAACCATAATTATAGTCCTTCATCCCAAGCAATGCCCTGTAAAACACAACAGGTTTGAGAACCTATCATATTTTTGTAAGGCAAAGTAAATTGAAAAATAAATAAAAGCATGCCTCCAATACTATTGTTAGACAGTGTTATCATCATATGTTACTATTTAATATTTTTACCAAAACAGAAAATGACAATAAGAAACATTTAAATGAAGCTGCCCGAATACAACTAAATTATAGATCAAAACTATCTAGAAGACAGTAATCTTCATAATGTTACTTTTTAGTGGCCTATGTGGATGATAATATGCAACAATTCCTTAAAAATATAAAAACATTATCTTAAAATAAACTCACCTTAATATAAACATTTCCAACCAAATGGTCACCAAGGTTGTCACAAACATTCATCTCCTCTATCTCTCCGTATTTATCTTCACACTCTACAAATACATCTTCAAAGAAGTTATCATAATGCTCCTGCATCTCTTCATCTGACACATTAGCTACAACCACTGTAAACAAACATTACACTGTTTAGACCTACACAAATAGACATGTTCCCTAACATGGAAGGTAGATGTTACATCCAGTTAAAGTTACATATTATAAAAAGTTAGTTTTATTTATAAAGCATCATATTCACAAGTACATGTTTGTAGGTTTGAGACCCACCTAAAGCACTACTGTTGAGATCAAAAGAGTATAATACTAGAACCCATAATGTTAGTACAGAAATTATAAATACTATTACTGAAAATGCATTTAATAAAAAAGAAAATTAAGTAACTCTTACAGTTTGTACTACATAAATAAATTACATCAATAAGATTCAAATAATCCAAAACATTGTTGTCATGATTTTTTAATTTAAATTGTTATCAAAACAACCAAAGCAACTACTGACTTTTATTAAAAAAGCACAGTCAATGATTGGTGCTTCAGAAAACTTTCAAAGGTGAGAAAACTGTTTAAACCCTAAGAATATTAGACATTTATTGCTAATTCATACAGCAAGTCAACATTTTATTGGATATTCTTTTCTGGTTATAATTTTAATTTCTATTATAACATTTAAATATAACATACAAAAAGATTTATGAACTATTGTATCAAACATCCCTCACTTATTATGTTATAATCTTGGATTTTGCTTGTCCTGTTAGTATTTAAGATTAAGCAAGAATATCTATAGACTGTTTTCAAAAACATTTTAACTAATATTTTAACCTACAAGTAAGTTTAAAATTTATTGTCAGGTTCAACCTTAAAAATCAATTAAACACTTCAACAACAGTCAGTTGCCGCCATGCAATAATCACATAGGCAGGAATTAATTTTGCATAGTTCACAATATAATAGAAACTTATCTATAAAACTACTTTACAAGGTTTTATATTGTAATTTTGTGACATATATTGACAGTTAATTTCATATGTAATATACAATCCTCTGTTAAAGTAACCTACACCTTGTTTTAGACAACATATACGCTTTGCCTAAACCAATGAAGAGGTAGTAGGCCTGAGGTTCCTACTACTAGGCCACTGCACTAATTACTAGCTACAAATAGCTACACTTAACATATAAACAATACCATGAATTGTACTAACAATATCTCAATTACTTACAGTGACTGCCATCAGCAGATTTGGCAGAATTCTGAGGATTCACATACAAATTTTGTAGCAGTACTGTTTGTGAAAATGTTGGTTTGTTGTGAATTCGGGAACAGCGGTCACCATGTCTGCATGCTCCAATTTTAAAGTAAAAGGAACAATTTACTCTGAAATAAATATGGATCCACAATTTAACAACACAACTAAATATATGTATAGGTTTAATATTTTACTTTGAATATATCTGATTTATAAACAACCAGCCCTTTCTTGGCGGGATATAGTTCTGTCATGTGGTATTATATTCAAGAGATCAAATATTTTGAATAAATAGCTTTTATGATGGCTACCTTTTAGTATTACTAAGAATTATTTATAATAAATAATAATGAACTAATTTAAGCATTTTAGCATTAATTTCATCTTTAAAACGTTATACTTTAAGAATTAGTGGCAAAGAACGCCAAACTAACCTCTCAATCCGAAAGTATACATTATGAAATGCAAATAATATATGAAAGATGGGAAACATATTAACTGATTAAGCTTATGTTTTAAATTTTACTCACTTGTCCTTTTCTGTACCAAATATAGCAGCTAAATATTCTGCCATTCTAAAACACCGACAACACGGGCTGTCCCCTTGTCACAATCTACGACAAAAAGACGCTTTCTGCTGCCCAGTCCTTAAATGAGAATCGTATAAAACTCGTAATTTCAAAAGAAATATGATTAAAGGTTTGATATAGCTATATTATCCTGAAAATAACTGTTACTAATACCATTACTTCAACTAAGACGACAAATGAAGAATCCAACCAAGCTATCAATGACAACGCGTACTCAACGTTGCCATTGAAAAAAAATATAAAACTAAGATGTAAAAAAAAAACTTTGCCTTTAGAAGTTTCAACAGCGGCAAATGTCACAGATTATTCATTTGATAAATATAGAACAAAAATATGTCATTTAATATAAATCCCGGCTCGAACCAAATGTTAGCATGATCTACAAATGTTCATTTCGGAGTTTGAGTGCTTTCTATGTATAATATGTACATATGTACAAAAAAGAAGTATATAGGTATTCTATCAGTCAGTTCATTTATCATAGTAAAAGCTCTACAATTTGAAACTAAATGATGTTGTGTGTCAAATGTCTGAATTATTTATAATTAAAACAAATGAAACTGCAAGTGGCATTATTTGTCTTATTTATAAACTGCTCTAGGTATCAAATAAGACAAATAGTGCAACTTGCAGTTTTGCTATTGCTGCAAAACTGTTAAATCTGTAAAAAAATTTCATTTTCTGTAAACAGGAACGCTATTTTATATATATCGATCATTAAAATGACTTAATTAAATGTGTCATACAATAATTAGTCCTGAATAGAATCAAACCCATGACCTCTGATTTAGTTGAACAATATTTTCATGATATTTGATTTTTCGAATTTCTCTCAATCTCGAATAGCAGAATAAATTCACATTTCTCATACTTTGTATACACATATCAGCTCTACTCCCACTCGGTGTTAGGTTTCAGAAAAATGCAGGTGGAATTAGTCCTATTTAAAAATAATATGATTTAAAAAAGTTATATTTCTCATAGTCATAGAATTAATAGATTACCTTTTTTTGTAAAATGACATGTATACTCTTAATATATCTTAAACATCACATCATTCGATTCAGAATTGCCAATTTAGATATTTCAGCTAAAAATAGTATTTTTCAACAGATGTTTCATTTTTAAAGGATGCGAACATGAATTTCAATAAACAAAATTATTTCATTTATAGATAAATAAGTCGACATCTGTTACTCAGTGGTTATTGGTTCCAAATTCCTTGTTCTGTGTGGGAAACGAACTTACGACCTGTGGCTAATATTATGTGATAAGTACGATCACGTGTTCTGAGTCTTGATCTAATTTTACGTAACAGATGTTAAACTGGAGTGCCAAAACATTACACTTGTTGTTTTATGTAAACTTAAACAGAATATTTTTAATAATTACGCTAGTTATTGAATTATAGTTATAGGGTAAGCTATGTAATTGGGAGTATTTATTGTATTATTTGTATTATTATGTGGAGAGATATGAGACCCGTTCCCTTCACATAATAATATAAAAAACAAAATGCACCGACATAATTAAACGAGACCAATGTCATTTCGTAAATAATAATTTTAATTAAATGAGATTTACATTTTATTTTTTTTTTTAAATAAATGAGTTTTACATTATTTTTTTGGCAGAATATAATTATTCGGTTAATCTTGATTGTTTATTTCCAATTTCAGCACATTTTGTGATAAAATTTTGTATTTTTGACATTATTTTTTGTAATTTATTGGCAGCACTGAACTAACTGTCAGTGAAGATATTTCTTCAAGGGTGGCGCCAGTGTTCGGAACCGTACGATAATTATCGTACACTTACGATAATTTTGTGCCTGCGTACGATGTACGATAGCATATTACTATCGTACACAGATGGTACGATAATTTCTATCACGATGCAAAATTTGAGAATTTATATTATTTAACTCATGCGCTGATAGTCTAAATTTCGCATTAGCATGATTTTATTTTGTCCAATAAAATCTTGGGAAAATACCAGGAAATACAAGTTCTCTATTCCTATTGATTCTTACGATCCGCTCTGCTAAGTTTCACCATTGCCGATACGGTAACTTTATCCAGCACCTGCTGTACACGCTTTCTTATTGGTTAGTATAGCATCTACCAATGCGAACAAGGGAATATAAGTTCGATATTTCGATTATGGCCGTGGTCCGAATCACGCTCACAGCGCTCATAGCGTACCAACGTGCGGTCCAATTCGTGCTTTTAACGCTCACCGTTAGCGATTTCTAAGTGATAACACAAATAATTAATCTTTATGAATACATTTCTTCTTTATATATACAAAATTTTGGCATGTTTCATACCCAACTTGCACGGGAACAGTGAAATTTAGTCTGAGTGAACTTTAAACTTGGCGCATTTATTGAACTTCCCTTGAAGTGGAAAGGAAATCAGTTCAGATCTATACTATGTGTAAAACATTTGGGTTTCAGTGTTCTGTTGATTTGACAGCGGTGGTTTAAAAAAGATAAACTATAGAGTACTTGCATGCATATCAATATTACAATTTATATGATTTATTTATCAATAATAGACATTTTCCTAAAAGATACGATAATTTCGATCCATGTACGATAATTTTACGCCCCCGGGTACGATAATCAGTCCACTTCAGGTTGCTAACACTGGGTGGCGCACTCGGCACTGGCGCTTATATATAAACATAAGCGCCAGAGTTATAGCTTATGGAATACTTTTATTTTTCCGTTTCTTAATAATCACTACAAATTCAAGTATGGATTATTTTTGTGGATCTACTTTTTGGGTATGACATTAACTTTTGGTTGAATTAATTTTCATAAACTTGTAAAAGTTTAATAATATGGTGCAATTCTAATAGTAAATGAAATACCTTCTTTTTTTAACTCGTTTCTACATTTTATTTTGAATTTCTTTGTAACGTTAGTTATAATAACTGAACACTTACAAATATTACCATCACCATCGCCAACAGCCTTAACTATATATATGATTAATTCAAATAACTTAATTCAAAAATTTTAATTTTTAACTTTAATAAAATGATGGAATTTTACATGTACTCCTGTAGGAGCTAAGTATATGCCTATATTTTTTTAATAAATTATATCTTTCTAAATATTATTTGTATCGAAATGAAACAAGTCATTATCTTGAGCATGAATTATTACGTTCACTTTTTTGGTTAACTTCATTGGTATCTCCATATTTCAGTCAATATGTATTTTTATGACATTAAACAATTTACTTATTAACTTACAAAAAATGTTCTGTTTTAGAATACCAGCCTCTCATGGGATACAGATCGTCCAGATCTCACACCATGCTTCCAAAGGACTGTTCTTGTATGGATACCATGTGGATATCTGTGTCTGGCAGCTGTGCTTGAAGTATACCGGATGAGCATTAGTAAAGAGGCCAACATACCACGGAACAAATTAAATATTAGTAAAATGGCATTTACTGTAATCCTAGCACTGCTACAAATAATAGATATTGGTCAAGTTATTTCTGTATCATCTAGACACACAAACAAAGTTTATGCGGCAGATTATTATGATCCAGTTGTAAAATTATTCACTTTTGTAAGTACCAGTCATATATTATTTATACTTTAGTTCCAAAAGGTAATCTATGGAAAACTTTGTGAACAAGAGGGATCCCCAAAATTTTTACATTTGTGAAGAGAAATCTTGGACAGAGAATAAAATTAAGATTTTTAATATATCAAATTTTTAAAACAATTAGCAACAACTTTTAATAGTCTACTGCTGGATGTAGGCCTCTCATTAGAAATGAGCTTTTGGCCTACTGTATTAAGTATGCATATGTCAAATTTTCTATCACTTTTCAGTGCTGTTGTCCTATACAGTTTTCTCACTTAATAAGCTCTTATGACACCTGCAGGGGGAATAGAAGTGGTGATCCTGCATATTCCTAACCAGTCACTACACACATTACTTTAGAACAAAATCACAAAGGACACAAAAATAAACTTATATTCAGTACAACAGTTTGTGGATTACATGAAGTGTTGTTCCACATGAGGTTTTAACCCAGAAGACTCAGTGCAGTACAGACAAGTGGTGACCGCCGTCAATTTCATAAGGCCATGAGAGCAATCAGCATCCTCTAGGCCTGAGGCAATCAGGCAAAACCTGCAAGTTCTCGGCGGTTTCCTTCTGTGGGCATTCTGTTATAATTCAAGCACATTGACTGCATGGATGGGGTCACCTTGCTATTTTCAACTGTGCTAAGTGTAGATGGTTCAAACGTTACATGGGGCGACACTGTGTGCTCTACGAGTTGTTATTCTGAGTCTTCAGGGACATGTATTCTTAGTATGTGAGTTATCTTTAAAAAAGTTATAATTGTTTAAACTGACGTCAGTGTTTTGAAAGTTGGTTAGTATTTTTATTATAGTAGTTTCAAATTATTTCATAAAACCTTATCAAGGCCCCACTTGAAAAGTTTTCATACATAACCTTTTGAGACCTTCTCAGATCTTTTTTTTTTCGTTTTTGATTAAACAATGAACTGTACTAATAACAGTGTTAAAATGTATGTTTAAAGATTACCTATGAATGTCTACTTATGACGTCCTCATTAGCAGGTATATTTAATATTAACTGTGTTTATTCTGCGTAAATACTGCTTGCGACTTCGTTTGATGACACAAAGTTTATCATACCTTTCATGCTTAGAATGATTTCACGTAAGTATTGCAACATACAAATAATAAGTAAACACCTTTTAAAATATTTCTTGTAATTTCAAACCTATGGGGTGAAATAGTGGACAAACAGTTATATGGTTGTCCGTCACTTTGGAAATTATTAACGTCATACAGGAGCAATCACGTGAGCTGTCGCGGGTGATATCTAATTAGTCAATAATAAATCTTATGACTAATAACGCCATATTGAGATATCAACTTTTTCTTATAATTTAAATATCTTTTTTTAAATTATATTTGCTCCATTTCCTTTTATATATATCTACGCACAGGCAGTTATATTTTTACTATAACGATCATAAACGTCTAGTTCAGTGCTGGAAATACTCAAACATAAGTTTAATATGCAAAATAATATTTATTTATTTTACAAATTTATATGTGTCATAATGTAGGACACTGATTTATAATAAATCTTAAATAACAATAATTAGACTAAGTTAGACTAATATAAAACCAAAGTTATAATATTTAATTTTACATTCCTTGTTTTACATGTACATATAAAGTTACTGAAAATTTAGTTCAAATACTTTAAACGCTGTCTTCGCAAGTAGGATGAACCTGTAGAAAAGGATTTAAAATAACAAATATAGTTTAATAGACACGATTAAATACTACATAGTGTAAACTTAAGAAAGCAATCCCAAAAATTAATATTTGACATGTAATATTTGAGCATTTCTAAGCTATTTTCTGTGTCTGCACACTTAAATTCCCCCAAATATTCTGATACAGTGGTCATATTTTTTGTTATTCATACGCAACATACAACAACATTATTCGTACAAGAAAGATCCTAAAAATAAATAAAAGCGATGAATAAATCTATGACTAGCTTGAGGTCAGGCCTCCTTTTACCTAATGATATGGGGTTATATAGGAGTTCAGTGTGCTGTTTAAAAATGGTGTGCAATATAAGTAACTATCAAAGTGTTAGTAAATTACGTACCGTGTAAAGCTGATGCGTGGGCAATATGAACGAGTAGGAAGTAGGCACTTTAGGCAAGTTAGGCACGGCAAAAATATTGACTTTGCTGACCGTCCCATGAAGTTATGCTAATACTTTTTAACACAATGATAAATGTACTTGCTTTATAAATGTGAAATCGTCTACGTTGCGAAGATTCTTAAATAAAAGGACTTTGAATAAGTTTTTGCTTAAAAATAATATTTAAAATATAAGGCTTACAATCACTTTAAGTGTTGTCCGTCATTAGCGACCACTTTTTCTCATCTTTCTGACAGTAATCGAGTCCCCTGTCGAAAAAAATGAAGTGTTAGTAAAACGGTTTGATGGTCTGTAAGTGTGAGTGGCATTAGTTACCAATATTAGGGTGGGTTTATTTGTTTTTATAATAAAATGATCTATGCAAGAGCCACTTTCATGGATGGGATGGTAGTGTGTGGGTAAAAGTCCATGAGATAAACAAATATTTAGATAGTTTTGAGTGTTTTTGTCGTTGTACCCAGAAGCAATGTTGATATCACCTGTCAAAATTATATTACTACAAGACGAAAGGTTAAAAAATTCAACTTCAAGCGATTCCAAAAATGTGTCAATGGTTTGTGAAAGAGGTCTTCAGGATCTATGGCTAAAATTACTGTATTGGGATTTACAACCATGGAAAACAGATTCCTCTGCGGGTATGTTAAGCTATTTTATGTGTATATAACAAACCATCGTCTTGATTAAATATTAAATTAGTCCTATGAAGTAAATCACCATAAGATGGTCAAAGGAAAGAAGTGGAAAGATGTTGTTTATTAGATAACCAACACTCGGTCAGAATTATAATATGACTGTTTACATAGAGAGCATGAAATAATACCTCGAAACCGGTTTGTATCTATCCTGAATATTTTGATTTATCAGTAAATTATCGGTAGTCGGCATATACACTTTACAGTTCATTCATTTCAGACACAGAAAAATTATCTAAATCGCAAAGCAATTGATTAGTCATAATACATTGAAATACAGTTTAAAATGGCTTAAGTGCTTACGCTATCGAAATACTTGTGACATACATCTTGTGGTCCGTATCCATTTTACCATCCGTCACTATAAAACAAACCTCACTTAACGGGGCATCAATATTTGACTTCCATTTCTGAATCTCTGGCGTCTGAAAATTTTAAGGGCAGTTATTACACAATAGACAGACATTTATGTGTAGGTGTCCACGGAGGACTCCTCGGTACCAACTGGATCCGGCCAAACGGGCTTCATTCTACGTTAGACATTGCACTAGGGCAAATACAGACTTTTAGCTCACACTAAACACACAGCTGCAAACAGAAAGCAGTAAACATGAATTACATTCACTCGTGACACACTAAGCGGCAACTGCTTACACTGCAAAATAATTAATTATTTATTATAAATTTTGATTTCTACTTTGTACATTTTGTCCAATACATAAAATACGTCTAATAGTCGAGATTTATACTACAATCAATAGGCAATATGTAAATGCTTCAAAATGAACTATTTACTTACTGTAAGATAATTTATTTACTCTAAGCTTTGAATTAAGCGCCGTAACTCATTACTAGCGCACGAGTTTCCCTCCCACTACGACCCCGGGTCCTTTAAGCGGGGCGTGAAAAAGCATCTCACTAGGCCGCCATAGCGTGGGTCGCCATACTGCACTGTCTTCATTCGCAGTGAGTACGGCGACCATCGCTCTTGGATTCTATTCATGCTTTCCATCAGGCAGATTAGAGTCACTTTGGTAGGTTCCCAAAAAAAAAACTATATAGCATTAGTAGTCACATAGAATGCAAGCTTTTTGGAAATTTAAAAATAGCAAAACATGTATATGACGCTCCTCCGGGATTTGCACCCTGCTAGCTTCCCTCTATTTACAGTTCCCGCTAGTTCTAGCTAGGGATATCAGATTAGTTAGAGAGCTAAGACTAGCAATACAAAGTTCGAATTATATCTATTCACCGGTCCTTGCTCCTTCTACTCGAGGGCCTGCCATATACGTTATATCTCTATTCTTCCATTGACTTTTAATTTCCAAAGAACACGATGTACGGCAACAGGCTTGACCCCTATAGATTGAGTGGAATCAGTTGATACTTAGTAATAGTATTTAATATACCTCTGCCTACTCATTAAGGCTATAGGCGAGAGTGTATGTACTCGTATTTAATATGGGTCTGCGTCGTCAGCATATTGTTTTTTTCGGTTGTTAGATTGCAATATTTATTTATAATTGATAGCTGTGTGAACCATGTCTTTTCATACAAACAAGAATTTCAAAAAGTAAATGTTTGTTACGCAACACCTGTAGTACTAGAAATAGATAGAGGAACACGATGACAGAATGGCGTCGACGCGGCGCCGTCGGCGTCAACTAATACTAGAGACTGATAACAAAAAATCATTAAATTTTTAATTTTTTCATTTTTAAATTACATTAAATTAAAGTGTTCAAATACAAGATCAGATTTAGAAGAGTCCGTACATAGTACGATGTAATACTGCGTCCATCTTTCATTTCAATTTTAATAAAGTAACTTAAAACAAAAAACAACATATGTACCGTTGACGGCATCTAGATTCGTAAACATGATCTGTCGAATATCCAAATTTCCGGTATCAGGCTACGCGAATTATATATAGTTCGTCCGCATGGCCAAGGCTGTGACCTTCCCATAGAATTCATGTAATGTCTATTCAAACAGTATGCGCCAGTCTCTTGAACAAAACTCATCTAACTGTCTCTGTCACAACATAAATCATTCGTCAGTTTTACCTGCAGAATAGTTTATGTTAAACATATTTTTTGGTTCCTCTGGAATAAAGGAGAAATTAATCTAGGAACGTGTTTAGCAGACCTGACAACTTACACCTATACAAAATTTCCTGATAATATGTTAAATAAAGAAACTGACATTTGTATACGTAACATCAAATGAAAGTAGTAACCAAGTGGTTGACGTCATCACGTCATGGGTATAGCAGGGTTACACGTAAAAATTGCAGGATTTGCCTAAGCTCTGGGTAATTTTATTTTTAACCTACTCCTTAGCTCTAATATAATTAGGATAATAATAATAAGCTGACACTTCGCACTCACGGCCGGATGCGACATCCCAAACTAGGCAGAGCCAATGCTATGGTAGCCACAGTCCAATAATATATTTAACTCGACCCATAATATATTTTGGAAAGACTTACATCAGTCTTGAGCTAGTTGATTAATAGTTATTGATTAGTTTGTGTGTCCATGACTCTGTCAAAACGAACAGCCTTAAAGCACAATTTTGGTTCATGGCAAGAAAGAGCAAAATAAAATAAAATGTTTTGTTTTTTTTTATAACATAACTGACATAACTGTTTAGAAATATGGGTATAATTATAGTAACATGGAATTCATATCCACGCATTGTCTTAATGTAATGGTCTGATATTAAAAGTGATTATGAGATCAGCAAGTAAAAGAAGAAAGGTGTAGTGAAATGTCATGATAATAACATAAAAAACAAAGAAGTTCATAACGATATTGATTCTCAACATAAATTTAACACGTTGACTTTTAAACTGTATTCTTAGTTTAAGTTACCCACATCATGCAATACGAACAGTGCAGTTTAAAAGAATAGTTAAGAGAAGAAATCGATTGTCTAAAAAGCTAGACTTTTTGTATTTGTATAAGATTTCATGATTTTTAATCAAAAATACGAGTGAAACTACCGAAGAGATGTATATTAAAATGTCGTAGTTATTTCAAAAGTTATGAAAATCATAAATGATCAACGAAAACATGACTAATACGGACAGTTACTCATTCACAATAACCTTCGCTTGGTTGTATGCTTCTTTTTTTATCGTAAGCTGTGCCTACTTATCATTGTGATTGTAATATTTTAAAACCTCTTTGATTGTTTTAGAGATTTACAGGAACGTAATAAACGTGCTACTTGATACTTTACGAGTATATCTTTGTAACATAATACCACTTTATAATTTTCTTTTTCATTTAATTTTTATACAGTATATGAAGTCGGTGCGAAGCCGACATGCCCATCTTTCGAAAATTATTATCTCGTGTTATACAGGTCCGTGGCGTTCCTAAAACTATCCGTTATTGATTGTAAAAAAAATCTTCCTCTTGTATTGTCTCTCACTAATCTAATTTTGCTTTGCTACATTCTTTTTTTTTCATAATTGTGTTGTAGTTACTTTACATTTTAATGTATCACATATTTCAATCCATCAATTTAGTCCCACTGAGATGCTAAAGGTCAATCCTATTGTTGTCAACTAGGTTCTTAAGAAATTAGAATGAATAGATTGTCTAGCTTAACCTAAGGAGGATTATCTAGCTTAAAATAAGGGTAAATCAGAGCTGCGGCGGCTCTGACCGCCCAGAATAGGGCTCGCCTCTGGCGACCTCAGAGGATATTGGCGGTTAGAGCCATACGCGGTTACCGCACCGTGTCGACGGAGGCGGCGTGCGCGTTGGCCGGAACTCCCCCGTGGGATTTGGAGGCGGAAGTGCTCGCCGAAGTTTATCGGCGGACGGCTGACTTCCGGGCGGGTAGCGGCATACGGCCCCCGCCCGAAGAGATATGCGAGTGGCGAGAGGCCGCTCGTCGAGCCACGATGGCTCGTTGGTCGTCCCGGCTGGAGGCTCCACGTGCTGGCTTTGCCGCCGTGGAGGCTCTCCAGCCGGTCATTGCCGAGTGGGCAGGGCGGCAGCACGGGGCCCTTTCCTTCCGACTGACGCAGGTCCTTTCCGGGCACGGTTGCTTCGGGAAGTATCTGCACTCGGTCGCCAGGAGGGAATTAAGTCCCGCCTGTCACCACTGCGACTGCAGTGAGGACTCGGCTCAACACACGCTAGCGGTTTGTTCCGCCTGGGCGGCGCAGCGTGGGGTCCTCACTGCTGTTATTGGAGGAGATCTCTCGCTACCGGCCGTCATACGCTCCATGGCCGGTAGCGACAGTTGTTTTACCGCGGTCGCAACCTTCTGCGAAGACGTAATTTCGCGGAAGGAGGCGGCGGAGAAGGCCCGGGAGGACGATATCCACTCGGACCCAATTCGCCGCCGGCAAGCCGGGCGGCGGAGGCGCACATACCAGCGCCTTATGCCGCCTTGAGTGTGGCCGCGGGTGGACGGGACGGGTTTTCCCCTCCATCCGCTACAATGGCCAGCCGCGAGGAGGCGACGTCCGCGTGTGCCGTACGTCGCCTAAAATAGAGAGTTTATCCGCAGATGGTGCCCGAGGTAGCGGGCAGGCGCTAGGAGGGATCTGGATGTCGTAATAGCAGCGGTTCCCGGATCCCTCCTATGTCAGGCGCAGAGTGGCACACCGTGTGGTTTTAGTCGGTCCGATTCTGACACACCACCCCGCCGTAAACCCCGGTGGAGTGACGGCCGGAGGGGGTTACCACACGTTAAAAAAAAAAAAAAAAAAAAGGGTAAATCAGAGCTCGTAAGCAACAGTGCGAGACAGACAAGACGCGTATCCACTTATAACTTTAAATGATTATAGCCGGAAAATTGGAAGTTATCACACTAAATCACACTTTATTTGATAATGATAATTAACGGCAAGGTCTCTTTCAGGTGTTATCAGCAACTCTGTTATCATACAACAGAAAGTATGGCTTACGGACATCTCCAATACTGTTTATATTCTGGTTGCTTCTCATATTGGCTGGTTTACCTCGGTTGAGGACTGAGGTAATGAGCCACGGTGCAACGAGTGACGAGTATGACAGATATAGTTTAGCAAGCTATATTCTCTACTATATACTCATTATGATTATGTTTGTATTGAACTGTTTTGCGGATTTACCGCCTAGAGATACACCCTACAATTATGATGAGGTACTTTTTTTTGTTCTATTTCTTTAAAACACTTAAAACGTGAAACTGTATACCCTGCTATATCTTTAATGCTTAAACACTTTAAACTCCATAGCCCATTTCTATAAAGCTGCTATGTAACGCTAGATGTTGGTATCAGTCTTGTCCAACAGCCTTGAGCACAGACAATCAATTTTTTTGTCAAGAATCAGTATTTGTTTATCTTATATCTACACGGTATAAATATAATTTCTGAATATTTTAAAAATATATTTACGATCTTGTAACACTTGAATAACAACATATTTAGAAACATGATTTAAAGTTCTGAAACAACGACCCTTTAGAGCCGTTATAAGGTTTAGATTGGCTTACCACACCGGAGTACTTTCGTTCCCTTTGTATGCTATCGTAGAAAAATGTCACAATAACATAATATGAAAAGATTGCACTGAATACGAAAAGTGCATTTATCTTAATATGTATACAGAAACAATCTCCGGAGACTTCAGCAGGCGTACCCAGCCGCCTCACTTTTAGCTGGTTTGATCCAATAGCTTTTACGGGATACCGAAGAACCTTAACTGAGAATGATTTGTGGCCTTTGAATCCTCGATATGTTTCCAAGGAATCTGTTACGAAGTTTGAAAAACTGTGGGATCGAGCTTTGAAAAAAAATGAAGCGTAAGTGTCTACTAAACTGTTTTTGGTTGTATATCTCTATCTTGAATCTCTTCAAAATAAGTTTGCCTTTCATTATGATTCCAGATAGAATTGACTTCAAAAATATCTACCTAGTCTTGCCATAAATATTGTAATAAAGAAAAAAGAAAATTGTTAACTGCAAATAACATTTATTACTTTTACAGTGTGTCAGTTTAATACATAAATATAAAACAATTAAAAATATAAAAAGCTTATTCGAAGTGGTCTCCATTGGCTGCAATACAGTCCTTTAAACGATGAGGCCAGTTATCAATAGAAGCACGCACTCTTTCCATGGGAAAATTCTTCACTGCCAATCGTATAGATTGTTTTAGGGACTCCAAATTATCATGGCGTTTAGAGCAAGCTGTACTCTCTAAAACTGACCACAAATCATAATCCAGCGGATTAAGATCGGGACTAGACGACGGCCAGTCTTCAGCTCTGATGAAGTCCGAAACGTTCGATTCCAACCAAGACTGCGTGGACCGAGCTTTATGACCCGGCGCCGAGTCTTGCTGGAAGGACCATACTTGGTTATTGAACATGGTGATGTTAAGGGGCTTAACTACCTTCTCAAGAATGGTATCTTGATACACTTGTGCCGATGTTTTGATACCTTTTTCACAAAAATATGGCTCAGTCACTCCTTCATAGCTAACACCCCACCAAACCATCACTGAAGTCGGATAATGTCCACGTTGCACTCTGTCGACTAATTGGGAAGCTTCCTTAGAGCTTTGAGCATAAATACGGTCATTTTGTTTGTTAAAATGTTGCTCAATTGTAAAAATTTTCTCATCCGTAAACAAAATTTTTCTGTGACCTCCCTTTGCGTACCGCTTCAGTAGTTGTTTCGATTTTACCACCCTATTCTTCTTTAAATTATCAGTTAAGAAATGGCCAGTGCGTCTCTTATAGGCTGCAAGTCCTAAGTCATCTTTTAAAATACGCGACATGGTTCTAGGTGCTATCTTCATTTCCCGAGATAAAATCTTTTGCTTTCGGACAGGATTTCTTCGAATTCTTTCCCTTACTGCTTTGACCACCTTTTTCGTACGAACACTACGTGGACGGCCAGATCTTTTTCTGTCACAAACAGAGGAGGTCTCATTGTACCTATTAATAGCCCGGTACACAAACATTTTACTAATACCAAGTGTATGGAGAGTTTTAAAAATTGCATTTGGCTCCATACCTACTTTGTGTAATGCTATCACCGCGATTCGGTTCTCTTTATCACCCCACACCATTTTAATATCGCAAAATATTTTACAATGTATTGGCGCCAAAATGAGAAAACACAATGAACAATCGTATAAAAATGACAGATTCGAAATTCAAATGTAATATTTTTTTATAATTAAGTGTAACAGTATTTATGGCCAGACTAAGTATATTTAAGATTACCTACTTTTGATTTGAATAATGCAGTAAGTGATACCTTTTTCGGTAAATGAAAACAGCACATTTTATAAATTCGAGACAAGTCAATTCCTTTAACTATACCATGCTATTCATTTAAAAACGTTTAAAGAAGTTAATAGTTGACGCCATTATTTTGTTTTTATGGTCCGCTGAACACTTTTTGCCATGTTACAACATGTTACCTAAACAATTCCGTGTGGTGACGGATTAAGAACACGAATATTTATAGATAGTAGAGCCACGCTGATTTCAGCATAAACGGGCCGGCTCGACCCGAGCAGTATTACCTTCTCACAGAAGACCAACCTAAAGCGACAGCATCCGTGCTGTCGTATTTCGTTTGATGAGTCCGAGACTGAAGACCCATTAATACAGGGGTGGCAGTTGTCGTGGTATGTGCAATACAATGCCACGATGACTGTCATGCCTTTTACGTAACCAAACGAGGCGTGAAAAAGCATCTTACTAGGCCGCCATAGTGTGGGTCACCATACTGCATCGTCTGCATTCACAATGAGTATGGTGACTACAAGTCATGGATTCCATTCATGCTTTCAATCAGGCAGAGTAGTCACTTTGGCAGGCTCTTAAAATAAAAATAAAAAACATAATGGTGTCGTTTTTTAATGTGTGGAAACCCCTTCGGGCTTTTACTCCACCGTAGTTTGCGGCGAGGTGGTGTGTCGGACTCGGACCGACTAAAACTACACGGTGTGCCACTTTGCACCTTACATAGGAGAGATCCGGGAACAGCTGTTATTACGACATTCGAACCCCTCCTAGCGCCTGCTGTCTGCTAGCGCGGGCACCATCTGGTAAAACTCTATTGAGGCGACGTACGGCACACACGGATGTCGCCTCCGCGCGGCTGACCACTGTAGCGGATGAAGTTCCCGGTTTGTTGGCGACGAATTAACTACCTAGGTATTTGCGACTACTGTGCTTGAGGTCTCGGGTTCGATTCTCAGGTTGTACCAAATGTTTGTAAGATCTACAAATATTTGTTTCGAAGTTCGGGTATTTTTTATGTATAATTTGTAGGTATTTACAAAAAAAAAGTACATGAGTAGTCTCTCAGTCAGTCTAGTTATCATAACACAAGCTCTGCTTAGTTTGAAACTAGATTACGTTGTGTATCAAATGTCCGAAATATTTATTGTTTTTGGAACGAAGTTCCTTACGGCAGGCTTGGAGGGGATAGAGGTTTTCGCTGCGGGACCGAACTAAAAAAAATGTGATAGTAAAACCGTAAGTGGAAAAAGTGCGTGGAATAAATCTGTGGAAAAAAGTGCCTGCGCACGTCTCATTTAACGGTTTTATTCCACATAAAACCGTTAAATGAGACGTGCGCAGGCGCGAAAGCACGTCATGTGTGCTATTTTATTATTTTAAGGAATTTATTATTTTATTTCCTAAAATACTGAATTTCCTAAATACTTTCTTGTACTTAAATAAAAACTAATCAGCAAAATTTAAGAGAAAAATCAAGAAAACCTACATAAAATTGAGCACGATTTTTATTGCAAATTGTGTCGATTCCACATTATCCGAAGGAACTTCGTTCCTACCTGGTGTCCCACGACACCATTCATTTTTTTTTTTTTTGGAACGACGTTCCTTACGGCAGGCTTGGAGGGGATAGGGATTTCGCTGCGGGACCGAACTGAAAAAAATGTGATAGTAAAACCGTAAGTGGAAAAAAGTGCGTGGAATAAAACCGTTAAATGAGACGTGCGCAGGCGCGAAAGCGCGTCATGTGTGCTATTTTATTATTTTAAGGAATTTATTATTTTATTTCCTAAAATACTGAATTTCCTAAATACTTTCTTGTACTTAAATAAAAACTAATCAGCAAAATTTAAGAGAAAAATCAAGAAAACCTACATAAAATTGAGCACGATTTTTATTGCAAATTGTGTCGATTCCACATTATCCGAAGGAACTTCGTTCCTACCTGGTGTCCCACGACACCATTCATTTTTTTATTAATTGCTCCGAGAAGAGATCGTCCTCCTGGGCCTTGTCCACCGCCTCCTCTTGCGAAATGACGTCTTCGCAGAAGGTTGCGACTGCGGCAAAACAGATGTCGCATAACTGCAGTGAGGGCCCCACGCTACGCCGTGATGATAGGCGAGACTCAATTCCCTTCTAGCGATCGCATGCAGATACTTCCTGTAGCAAACATGCCCGGAAAGAAACTGTGTCAGTCGGAGGGAAAGAGTCCCATGCTGCCGCCCTGCCCATGCAACGATGACCGGCTGGAGAAACTTCAAAGAAACCCTATACCAACCCGTTTGGCCAGTGTGGTATAGTATAAAACCTGTCCTGCAGTAGACTGTTGATGACTTAAATAGTCAAAACTACAGCAGCAAATGAAAACACGCAAAACACGCAACAATCCACGTGTACAAACGGCATTATCGTGATTTGATGTTGTAAAAGCCGTTAACACGTTATTATGTAATGTACTACCGGCCTTCACGATACCATTAAGGTCATCAATAAAGTACTTCACACGTTGACGAAGTCTCACGTTGTGTCACAAGGGGTGGAAGGGGTTCGAAGTTTATGATGTCACATTTCCTAAGTTAAGATATGCAAGTACTGAAACGTGAAATTTGAATTATTAGCAATAAAATTATTCACCATTTAACAAACAAAAAACAATGATTTTTTGATGTTGATTTTAGTAAATGCTCGATTTGATTTTTAATTTTATTATTATTTTCAAAAATACATGTGTTTTAAAAAGATAAATCACTAGGAATATATCCTGTGTCACGTAGGACTTTAAAAACTTTACATGAAATGGACTCAGATCAAAAATTTGTGGATCTAAGTGTTTTTGAAATTGCAATGTAAGCGCACTGCAATGCAATCATCACATTACAATCCTTTGAAATCTCGAACTTTCTCTACTATAATATACATATAAACCTTCCTCTTGAATCATTCTCTTTTGAGGAAAAACGCGTTAAAATTCGACGGAACAGGAAGCGACTTAATTTTGTACTGTATGATAAAGAAATAGAGTAAACAATCTCTTATTTGTTTATTAATTTATCTTAAAAATATAGTAATTAGACCACCACTTCATTCTGTATACTAATTATAACCCAAGTGAGATCACTACGAACCGTTTTCGTAAATACTTAGTTATGTATCTTAAGAAAGTGGTTAGTAAAATGACGATATATACAGTGAGAATATGAGATAAATAATAAAATAAAGTCACACCTATTTCCCCGAAGGGGTGGACAGAGGTATATTTTCTTTTTCTTTTTTTTTAATTAATTTCATTAAACACTATTAACGCTCCCTCCTATAATTTTTCCCCCAACCGGAATTTGAGCGACTTCGAGGCTTTCCTTAACAGCTTGGAGACCACGTTGCGGCGACTAACGTCTGGGTACGCCCTTGTACTGGGGGTCTTCAACGGAAAGTCCATTGCGTGTGGTTGCCCCAGGACGGACGCAAGGGCCAAGGCTGTAGAGGAGTGGCCGGCCATGGTGGGCCTCTGTTTACTGAACAGAGGCTCCACCAACATGTGCGTGCGACAGCAGGGCGGATCGATAGTGAACCTTTCGTTCGCTACCCTTGCCCTAGCCGCCCGAGTAAGGAACTGGCGTGTCGTGGAAGAGGTTGAGACACTCTCGGTTCACCTCTAAATCCGATTTGAGCTCTCCTGAACTCAGGAGTAGGGGTCACGCGGCGCGGCGATAGTGTCGCTTTCTGTGGTGGGCTGTTGCCAAACTGAATAGGGACCTACTACAGGAGGCGGCTATCTTTCACTCTTGGTTGTCTCCGCAGGCCCCGACCGAAGAGATCGACACGGGAGCTGGTCGTTTTCGTGATGCGATTACGTAGATTGCGATGCGGCCATGCCTCCTCCTTGCATCCGAGGTCATCGACCTCCACAGGAGGAGGTCTACTGGTGGTCCCAGGAGTTACAGATACACCCCCGTCCATGACCTTCTTAATCGGAGACGACGGGGGCAACGAGAATAAAGTTCCACTCGTAAGGCAATCTGAGGTAGGGCAGATTTTCTGCGAATCCACTCCAAAAACCCCGCCCCAGGCAGGACGGGATACCTATCCGAGTTGGTACGAGCTCTCTACCACATGTCGTACGGCCTCAGGGGAGTTTTGGTCTCCAGTTTGGCGGACGCTTTCCTGAAGCTGGTCCTATTAGGGAAACCGGGACGGCCTGCCGATTCAGTCGCGGCTTATAGGCACGGCCATCGTTGCTAGACGACGCAGATCCTCTCTGCCCAAATCTTCTGGCACCTTTACAAGGTAGACCCCGATCTGTCGGATGCCCAGTTCGGTTTTCGAACGGGGCGTTCGACGGTCACTACCGTGGTACGCCTGAGGGTTGTGACCGAAGAGGCGGTAAGCTGTGTCGGCGTGCTGTTGGCGGTGTCGTTGGGTATGGCCAACACATAGTCCGTCATTTAGCTGCATTAGGGAAGCACACCACTACCACGGGGTGCTAGAGTACTTGAGGCGGCTTGTGGCAGACTGTTTAGAGGAGCGTACCGTCATGTAAGAGGACCGAGATGGCGTTCTGAGGTGAAGGCTCATGTCAAGCGGTGTTCCACAAGGGTCTGTTCTCGGACCACTTCTGTGGAACATGGGATATGACTAGGTCTTTCGAGATCGTCTGCCTCCTGGGCTGGGTGATATTTGTTACGCTGATGACTCATTGATCACAGCCCGGGGAGCATATTTCAAAGAGGCGGCACGCCTGGCCATCTCTGGGGTCTCTCTGGTGGTCGGGCGCTTTTAAGCGATGGGTTCAAAGGTGGCCCTGGATAAGACGGAGGCCCTATTGTTCCATGGGTCCCTTCGTGGTCCGCCCCTTCGGTGCCTCGCAGTCAATTCGGTTCTCGTACCAGTTCAGGCCCAGATGAAATATCTGGGTCTAATCCTCGACGTGAGGTGGCACTTCGACGAGCACTTCCGACAACTTGCTCCAAAGCTGGTCGGCGCTGCATCTGCCCTTGGGCTACTTTTACCTAATTTGGGAGGGTCTCGTCGCAACGAGACTGCTATACACGGAGGTTGTCCGGTCAATGGCACTATATGGTGCACCGGTATGGGCGGCGGTTCCGACTGCCCAGAATAGGGCACGCCTCTGGCGTCCTTAGAAGATATTGGCGGTTAGAGCCATACGGAGTTACCGCACCGTTTCAATGGAGGCGGCGTTCGCCTTGGCCAGAACTAACCCGTGGGATTTCGAGGCAAAAGTGCTCGCCGAAGTTTATCTACGGACGGCTGACTTCCAAGCAGGTAGCGCAGGTAGCCCCCGCCCGAAGGGATACGTAAGTGGCACGAGTGCCACGATGGCTCGTTGATCGTCCCGGCTGGAGGCTTCACGTGCTGGATTTGCCACCGTGGAGGCTCTCGAGCCGGTATCGTCGAGTAGGCAGAGCAGCAGCCCCGTGCTGAACCCTTTCCTTCCTACTGACGCAGGTCCCTTTCGAGCACGGTTGTTTGGGAAATATCTACACTCGGTCGCTAGGAGGAAATTGAGTCCTGCCTATCATCATTGCGACTGCAGTGAGGACTCGGCTCCGATCTCTCGCTACCGGCCATCATACGAGCCACGAGGAGGCGACGTCCGCATGTGCCGTACGTCACTCAAATAGAGAATTTAATGGAGAAATTAATCAGATGGTGCCGTGTTAGCGGGCAGACGCTAGGAAAAGGATCTGGATATCGCAATAACAGCTGTTCTCGGATCAGACAGGCACAGAGTGGCACACTATGTGGTTTTAGTCGGTCCGATTCCGACATACCACCCCCGGTGGGGTGACGGCCTGAGCGGGTTTTCACACGTTAAAAAAATAAGGCACTTAATTTCTCGGTAGGAACGTTATGCAATAATGTGAGATACCTTATTTACATAAACGAATAGAAATACCTAAAGTACTAACATCAACAGACACAATTACTGCCCGTCACTTATTTCTTCAATGTGAATATTTCAAGACTGCTCGTCTCTCGACTAAGCAATTCTGATTGAAACCTTGAATGCTTTACTTTGAGATAATGTAGGTGGAATAATGATGTTTTTTGCCGATGTGTTTGTACAAAATAACTAACAGTAAATTACTCATTTAAGGAAAAATGGTTTTATAATTTTAAATAAGTATAAAGCAACATCTTTTGGTCTTATTTTAGGCTTGCAATATGTGTTGTTGTTATTGTAAATAATAAAATGCTTTCGATAATAAGTACGTGAGTGACAGATATATCTTATATTTAGCGTTGGTACCGAGTTAAAAAAATCTAGATATTAAATTTGTCCATGCCTTCCCCTGATTGTCAAATGTCGACATATTAGAGTATTTAAGTTTTAACTATTTTATTCACATTATTGACCAGTACAATTAATAGTGTCCTTGTAAAGACTTTCGGTGCCATAGAAAGTCAATATACACATTTTTACTGGCCGAACTCCGACTTCGTAAACTGATTCTTTTTACACCTAACTAAATACATAATATATGTACCTTAATTCTGTACACCTACTACGTTATAAAATTTCTACATCGACCGAAGGTTGACTGTAAGAGAATTCCCTGAACATTAAGTTTGTCAATGTACAAATGTAGTGCATAAGGTTTTTGAATAAAATAAATTAAATATACATATGTGCATATATATCTAGTGCGTTAGCAAGCAGAAGAACCTTGAACTTAGCCCCTTGCTCACCGAAACACCACTTTGCAATAATCACCAGTGTAGCGTTGCCTTTTGTTTCTTAGTAACATCTCCGATTCACGAAAGATAAAAATATATCTATTTACATATAGCAACGACTAGCAACATCGGTGTGTCCATTGTTTTTTTAAGACAACGTCCGCATTAGGAATATATCCTGCGTTACGAGGGATTTTACAAACACACATGAAACGGACATAAAGAACACTCAAACTCAGAAAAACAATTTCTGGATCACACAATATTGTCACATCACTCAGCGCAGTATACGCTTAAAGCACTACGCTATCCGTGCTGTTTCTATTCGTGAGAACCATTTACAACTAGGCGGGTCGTGAGATAATATAGTCCAATATAGTTGTATATCAAACGATTATCAAAGGTCCGTGTAGAAACGTAGACAAACGTTAGAGTAGATTTGTATTAGACCGGGCCGTGTCCGGATTGAGACAAAGTCGGCGGCGTATGTTAGTAGACGGTCCCGAACGAGACACGGATCAACATGTAACATGCTTCATACAAAATGTCAGTAATGTTAGAAAATTCGTGCCCGTCCAGGCCACGTACACGGCATGCCCCGTGTACGGCCCTGTTAAATATAATTGTTAGAGTTATTGGATTATGTAGAATTTATTTGAAATTAATGAAAAGTTTTATAGTACAACAACAGTCTTTTAATGATGCCCACAGAGTATAAAAAGGAATAGACAAACATTGAAAAAGGTGCGAATTTACACCACAGACTATATAACTATTACTAGTGTGTTACTTAGTATATTAGGCACAATATAGAAACTAATATTTTAACACTCCTACCAAATTCAAGCCTTTCATCGGTTTTATACAGTAACAAAAGTTCAACAGAAGTTTACTAGACTTCTAAATAATGTAATCTATCTAATACTCTACAACACACATACAAATTAATTTAGTTTTGACATTCCAATACTATTTCTCATGAATATAAATTTGTCTTTAGACAAGGCTTTAGTAAACATATCAGCATACTGATTATTAGTGTGTACATAGTTCAGACTGATTATATTATTATAATATTTTTCTTTTATAAAGTTATACTTAATATCTATGTGTTTACATCGCTTATGAAATTCACTGTTTTTAATCACGTTTATTGCACTCTGATTGTCAATGTTTATGCACACGGATTTTTGTCTGAATACACCTAAATCACTGAGTAACTGTCTAAGCCACATAGCCTCTTTAGTTGCAGCACAAGCAGCCATGAATTCGGCTTCTGTCGTGGATAAGGCCACAGTAGGCTGGCGTTGTGATGACCAAGTGACAGCTGCTCCACTTTTTAAAAAAACATAGCCAGTCGTTGAGCGTCTGTTTTCCAAGTCATTAGCAAAATCTGAATCGCTGTATCCAGTTAAATCCGTGCTGTCACAGTTAGATGTATAGCATAATCCATAACTTTTTGTCTCTTTCAGGTATTTTAGTATTTTCTTTACAGCGTTCCAGTGGGGTTCATCATGGGAATGTAAGTATCGACTCACCTGGTTTACAGCAAGCATTATATCAGGTCTGCTCACCGTTGCTGCATGTACAAGTGATCCTACAGCTTCTCGGTAAGGATAATCTTTCTTCAGTACATTCTCAGGCTTCATATTAGGATTGCAGTCTAGTCCCTCAGGTGCTGTCGTCAGGATGTTTTCCTTTAGCTCCCCATACAGAAAAGCAGTAGTAACATCAAATTGACTTATTTCTAACTTTTCTTGAGCTGCAATGGACAATAAAACTCTAATGGAGTCATACCTGACTGTTGGCGAAAAAGTATCATCATAATCAATGCCCTCTTTTTGTGCATACCCTTTTGCACACAGACGAGCTTTATAACGAGGGCCTGTTGGTTCATCTTTGACTCGAAAAACCCATTTGCATCCAATTGGCTTCGCATCTTTAGGCTTTTCTACCAATACCCAAGTTCCATTTTGCTTATGTGATTCTAGTTCCTTTTCTATTGAACATTTCCATTTTTCGGAATCAGGTGATGAGATCGCCTCACTATAGTTCAGCGGTACAGGAATATCTTCACTACAGCACAGGTAACCTTTTCCTTCATCATCTTTTTGTTTTGAAAATAATTCTTTATTTCTTGGTCTCAGTGTTATATTGGAGTGAGACGGTATTTCAACCTTTTGGTTTGGTGAGTAGTCACTGTCAGTACCTTGATCTTGATCAGAGTCAGCAGTGGCAGATTGTAATGTGTCATTAGAGCTCTCAAATGTGTCATCATCAGTTGATTCGGATGATGAGTGACACATTGTGCTGTCCTGTATCAAAACCTCTGAAACATAATTTCTCTCTACAGTTGTTTCAAGAAAAACTGCATCTCTACTTTTGATTACTGTTTTGGTGCCAGGAATAATAAATCTGAATCCTTTAGTATTATCACAATAGCCAATAAATATTGCTTTTTGTGCTTTTAGGTCCCACTTTCTTCTTTTTTCTTTTGGAAGATGAATCATTGCTTCACACCCAAATATTCTTAAGTGACTGATATTTGGTTTGCTTCCGGACCACATTTCTTCTGGTGTCTTGAAGTTCAGTGACTTAATTGGAGATCTATTGATGAGATAAGCAGCAGTGTGTATAGATTCAGCCCAGTATCCTTTAGATAATTTGGCGTCAATTAACAAGCACTTAGCTTTTTCAACCAATGTCCTGTTCATGCGTTCTGCAACTCCATTTTGCTCTGGAGTATATGGAGTGGTGGTTTGATGAACAATTCCGGCAGCTTTTAAGAACTCACAGAAATTTGCATTCATATATTCAAGACCGTTGTCAGAGCGAAGACACTTTATACTACATTCTAGTTGTTTCTCCACTTGGCTCTTGAATTCTTTAAATTTCTCAAATGCATCAGATTTCTTGTGTAGAAAATAAACAAAAACTTTCTTTGAGTAGTCATCAATTAGGGTCATAAAGTATCTTGCACCACTCAGCGAGCTAGTCTCCATCGGACCGCAGATGTCGGAGTGTACCAACTGAAGTACTTTAGTAGTGCTGGTTTCACTTTGTTTTAGAGGTAAGCGAGTTTGTTTTCCTTGCAGGCAAGTGACACATGTAATATTCTTATTTTTCTTAGACAACTGTACACCTTCAGTGTTATCTATTAATTTTTCCAGACTTTCAAAATTCAGATGGCCCATGCGTTGATGCCAGAGGTACATGTCTTGCTTGTCAACTTCAGATATGTATGCATGTTCACTTTTCATATCTAGCCTGTATATATTATTGATTAAGCTTGCCCTTGCAACAACAACATTGTTTTTATTAAATATTAAACAGCCTTTACTGTTGAATTTTACCTGACCTCCATTCTTTATAATCTGACTGACTGATAGTAGATTTGTTGCCAGTTCAGGTACATACAAAACATTTTGGAACAGAATTTTGTTGTACTGATTTTTATCATTACACACATCTAATGTCAACTGACCAGTACTGTGAACTGATAATAACTTGTCATTTGCTACCTTTATAGTCTTGATAAGTGGCTCCTTTTCCTGTTGTAATAGATTTCTATGTTTGGTCATATGTACAGAAGCGCCAGAGTCTATATACCAAGGATCTTGTTCCAGGCTATGTGTTGAAGCTATGAAAGCAGCGGCATAACTTGAACTCTCTTGATTCTTTTTAGAAGATTTCGACTTACACTCCGCAGAAAAATGGCCATATCTATTACAGTTGTAGCAGCGCGGGCCTCTTCTAGGTTGTTTCTTGTTACCCTTATTCTTGTAGTTATGGTTGGCGGCAAATGCAGATGAGTCATTTTCACATATTTTGACATCTTGTAGAATTTTTGACTTAACTGAGTCAGCAGTTATTTTCATACCAGAGCTTTCTATACCCATAATCATCGGCTTGTATGTTTCGGGTAGACCGGATAGTAGCAGTGTCCCGAGCCACTCGTCATCTACTTTAAAGCCGATGTTCCGGAGCTTGTGAGCCGTGGTCATAATTTTGCTCACGTATTCTTCGACATTTAGACATCCAGTAAGATTTGTTGTACACAGATCTCTAAGTAATCCCACACGGCGTGTTAGCCCCGAGTCGTCGAATGCACTTGCCAAGCAGTCCCACACTTCTTTTGCAGACTTTGCATCTTGAATGTGAACGTAGTTTACAGAGTCCACCAGTAAGATGATCTTAGATTTTGCTTTTATGTCGCGTTTTGAGTCGACAGAGTCACCGGGCGCGGGTTCAACACAGTCCCACAAGTCTTCGTGTTGGAGATATGTTTTGACTGCAAATCTCCATGTGGAATAGTTTTCCCGACCAGTAAGCTTTTCGATCATTACGAGAGGATTGCTTGACGACATTTTTGACACAATATTTGTAATGTTCAGTGTTTTCGATCCGTAAAACCAACAGTCACTTTGAGGTTATGTTTTACCGGCGTGCGATATTTTCACAATTTTCACTGTAATTTTATGTTCACTGACTTTCACTTCGATTATCAGGGCTATACTGGGCCCATAACCTGTTAGAGTTATTGGATTATGTAGAATTTATTTGAAATTAATGAAAAGTTTTATAGTACAACAACAGTCTTTTAATGATGCCCACAGAGTATAAAAAGGAATAGACAAACATTGAAAAAGGTGCGAATTTACACCACAGACTATATAACTATTACTAGTGTGTTACTTAGTATATTAGGCACAATATAGAAACTAATATTTTAACAATAATTCTTCTATTACGTAATAGGTCTCGATACACATAATCAATTCGAGGTACGGGTATGCGATCTGCACCCAATATATTCATTGCTTACGAGATATGTAGTCAGAGTTAGGTAAAATTGAATTATTTAAAAATTAAATGGATTAAGAATATCCCGAAAAACTATTAAATGTTAACGATAGACCCTTAGTGATTGGTCAACAATTAAAAGGACATATGTTCAGTTTTTTTTTAAATATGTGTATGTACATTTATAGCGGTTCTGTGTCGTTATCTACCTCTCATAAGGCCACTTAGTTATCGTTTTGTCCTTAATGTAAATTTAAATAAATTAAATGTTAAGTGTAATGAATACAACTGTGTACAGTTTGGTTGAGTGCAAATAAAAGTTGTTTTTTATGTTAATCACAAAGAATCGCATTCGAATTCAGTACTTTACTTACAGTACTGACTGATCTTTAACTCCAGTTATGCTTATCCATCCGTAGGTACCAACAACATCTCTTTCCTTCTATCTCCTTCGCCTTTATTTTTCTTTCAGTATACTCTGAAAATTGTCTGTAAAATTACCCCCAGACTGTATTTAGATATACTTACATGTATGTATAATAATCGACGTGGTAGCTACACGTTCACTCCTCTATGTTAACAACACTGTTGATCATGATTTCAAAAGCAAAAAACGTGACAATAACATCGTAATGAAAGTGGAATTGTGACCTTACTTTCGGTTTCTTATCTTAGTTTCATTCCGTGACGTTATTGGAGGTAGGTCGTTACCTCTAAATTTAACTTATCGCTAGTGAGAGTTTAAGGCGATTTAAATAATTTGGATCTTAAAGCGTACCTAGTCTTGCCATAAATATTGTAATAAAGAAAAAAGAAAATTGTTAACTGCAAATAACATTTATTACTTTTACAGTGTGTCAGTTTAATACATAAATATAAAACAATTAAAAATATAAAAAGCTTATTCGAAGTGGTCTCCATTGGCTGCAATACAGTCCTTTAAACGATGAGGCCAGTTATCAATAGAAGCACGCACTCTTTCCATGGGAAAATTCTTCACTGCCAATCGTATAGATTGTTTTAGGGACTCCAAATTATCATGGCGTTTAGAGCAAGCTGTACTCTCTAAAACTGACCACAAATCATAATCCAGCGGATTAAGATCGGGACTAGACGACGGCCAGTCTTCAGCTCTGATGAAGTCCGAAACGTTCGATTCCAACCAAGACTGCGTGGACCGAGCTTTATGACCCGGCGCCGAGTCTTGCTGGAAGGACCATACTTGGTTATTGAACATGGTGATGTTAAGGGGCTTAACTACCTTCTCAAGAATGGTATCTTGATACACTTGTGCCGATGTTTTGATACCTTTTTCACAAAAATATGGCTCAGTCACTCCTTCATAGCTAACACCCCACCAAACCATCACTGAAGTCGGATAATGTCCACGTTGCACTCTGTCGACTAATTGGGAAGCTTCCTTAGAGCTTTGAGCATAAATACGGTCATTTTGTTTGTTAAAATGTTGCTCAATTGTAAAAATTTTCTCATCCGTAAACAAAATTTTTCTGTGACCTCCCTTTGCGTACCGCTTCAGTAGTTGTTTCGATTTTACCACCCTATTCTTCTTTAAATTATCAGTTAAGAAATGGCCAGTGCGTCTCTTATAGGCTGCAAGTCCTAAGTCATCTTTTAAAATACGCGACATGGTTCTAGGTGCTATCTTCATTTCCCGAGATAAAATCTTTTGCTTTCGGACAGGATTTCTTCGAATTCTTTCCCTTACTGCTTTGACCACCTTTTTCGTACGAACACTACGTGGACGGCCAGATCTTTTTCTGTCACAAACAGAGGAGGTCTCATTGTACCTATTAATAGCCCGGTACACAAACATTTTACTAATACCAAGTGTATGGAGAGTTTTAAAAATTGCATTTGGCTCCATACCTACTTTGTGTAATGCTATCACAGCGATTCGGTTCTCTTTATCACCCCACACCATTTTAATATCGCAAAATATTTTACAATGTATTGGCGCCAAAATGAGAAAACACAATGAACAATCGTATAAAAATGACAGATTCGAAATTCAAATGTAATATTTTTTTATAATTAAGTGTAACAGTATTTATGGCCAGACTAAGTATTTCACCCATCGGCTGGCCAGTTACACAAAAATTATTTTATTTAATTGTGAGTTTGGTGCCATAAAGTTGCTTGTAAAAAACTTTCAACGGTTATAAGATACAAGATATGAAACAGTTAAAATTGGAACGACTAAAGATGATTACAGAGAAAAATGAAATATTTCCGTTCAAAATAACCCTCCAGGCTCGGGCGTCCTATTCTGGCGAGCATTCGGACCATGTGGTTTCGGAAAACCGACTTTGCGCCTAGTTAAAATATGCGGGAAAAAGCTACAAACTGCCCTACGAAATAAAATCTGATTAGAATAGGACTAAATTACAGATAGCAAAATATGAACGACGTACAGGTTGTAAATGGTGTTATTTACAAGACACTCAAAAAAAAACCTATAAATATAACTTAACGAGACGCCACAGTATCATAGAATTTTCATATTTAAGAAAAAATCGGGTATCCCATACAAGACTCCAATCTAGGTTCTGAGTCTAGTCTAAGACCTGATACACGAACAATTCAAACTTGATTTTATGTAATTGTTCGTAATGTCCTCTTTTGTATTATATATATATATATTATATATTATATGCTGATTCGCGTACTTAACATATATTTTAACACCTAAATTTTGACAATTATACTCGTACACCATCATCGCTATCATCCTATCACAGTCCACTGTTGGACATAGACCTCTTCTATTGCACATCCTATTTCCTGCTGGTTTAATAAATGCGAATGTTTGTGAGGGTGAATGTTTGTTACTCTTTTACGCAAAAACTTGTAAACAGATTTTGATGAAACTAACAGTAATATACCTAGCTTATGATGCAGATATTTAATGAACTTTAACATGCACGTACTTGATTCTTAAGGAAGGGCATACCGATGGCTAATAAACAGGTAAGCGGAGCTGCGGGCAAAACTAGTAGTATCATGTAGTCAATAATACAGTAGTAGATAATTATAAAAACCTAATTCCGTAATAAGCCACAACCTTAAGTTTAATTGCATAATCACTTTTGTTAAAATTGTAGAAAAACAAATGCATCAAAAAGTTCAGAAAATGATTTATTGAGAAATCAAAGCGTCAAGAAGACACCCGTATCCGTATTTCCAGTTGTCTGCAAGGCTTTTGGCGGACTGTTCTTAGTTAGTATGGCATTAAAGCTATGCAACGATATTCTTATGTTTGCGTCACCAGAGTTACTTAGGTAAGCAAAACAATATTTTGGCAGTATTGTATGATTGCGCTGTAATGTGCACTTCTGAGTGATTTTGAGTGCATATTACTTTACCATAATGAATGTAACAGAAAAGTACATTTAATATAATTCAATTTAGTCTTCTGTTATCAATATTATCACTTAGTACTTAAAAATAAGAATTGTTCTGTATTAAAACAAATATATTTTTTCTATGTTATTCGTTTATGTCATTCACAAAACTATACAACACGCTAACTGTCTAGAATTAATTATTTGGCCAATATATGCATTATTTAATTTTTTAACCTTTCAGACTATTAATAGGTTTTGTGGAGGGTAACGAGCCTATGTGGAGAGGCTACCTCTATGCCGTGAGTATGTTTGTATGTTCTATCGTACAGACTGTGATCATGGGGCAATATTTCATAAGCACGGCAATTGTGGGTGTCAAAATCAATGCTGCATTGAGCAGCATGGTATATAAGAAAGCTTTAAATTTGTCCAACGAAGCTAAAAAGGAATCTACGGTAGGGGAAATTATTAACCTGATGTCCACAGACGTCACAAGGTAAACGACAACAATAATATTTACACATCTCACACGTCGACGTCTGATTCAAAACTGTACTGTGGTAACCAGACTGCCGATAAACACTTAAAAAGTGATTGACCTTCAAAAGTGATCGACACATATTATACCATTTAATGATATTTTCAGATAAGGCTTCTTTAGTTTGAATTTAATTGTTGAATATTAATTTTTATAATTACATATCCCGAACGCTGCAAAAATAAGACTTTTTATTTTAAATATAATGTTAAAACACAAAATGGAAACGTCAGTCGAGCGCGTCTACGAATAAATGCAACTATACATTACTTGAATATCAAAATTCAAACATTTAAAGAACAGTCTGTTCACGAGTTCTGGAGGGATGAGTGATGGTTACGTACAGCGTACAAAGTTGTAACGAATTATGACTAAAAAAATAATATATATTTGTTTTATCACTTCAGGTTTAGCGATTTAACATTTATAAATTTGATATGGTCAGCGCCATTGCAAATATCATTGGCATTGTACTTTTTGTGGAATCTGCTGGGGCCGTCCGTCTTGGCTGGACTGGGCGTTATAATCATACTTATGCCACTAAATGGTATCTTTGCTGGCGTACAAGAGAAGTTACAGACGAAACAGATGAATTATAAAGATCAAAGAATCAAACTAATGAACGAAGTACTAAATGGCATAAAAGTAAGATACACTTGTTTAAAACCCGTGATTTCTTTTACGTATTATATTAAACTAATTTCATTATTATTCTAATAGGTTCTTAAAATTTACGCTTGGGAACCAAGTTTTCAAGAGTACGTACTGCAGATAAGAAACAAGGAAATGAAAGTCTTAAGAAAGATGGCTTATTTTAACTCAATATCCGCGTTCGTATGGTTTTGTACACCGTTTCTGGCAAGTATTCGAAGTATAGACTTTGCCATTCTTGAAGACAAGTACAACAAGTAGTAGGTATATAAAGATTCTGTGCCGGGTTTTCAGGTATCGCTGATGTCCTTCACATGCTTTGTGTTAGTAAACGACACAGAAGTTTTAGATTCAAAGAGAGCATTCGTTGCGCTGTCTCTGTTCAACATTCTTCGGTTCCCAATGTCAATGTTGCCTCACGTCATATCCGATGTTATACAGGTCGGTTACTGCATTTCCAAGTGGTAACATATATATTTTTTGCAGTATGATTTGATGAAATGTTTTATTTTGTTTTGACAGACTTATGTCAGCGTCAAGAGGATAAATAAATTTTTGAATTCCGACGAATTAGTCACAAGTATGATAAAACATAACCACAAAGAACGTGAGTATACCCGCCCAAGCGCACTGCATTGTAATGACAATCACAATAGGCTAGATGACACCTTAGTCAAATTAGTTACTTTTTATCATCTGTCAAAAGGATATTTTGTATGAAAAATGTACTAAATATAAAATTGTGAGGTCACAGTTTTAGACTACTCAATTGAACAATATATTTCACTGTATATTTGATTGAAATTCGTAATAATAATGATAATAACCATAACCACGGTTATGCCGTTTGCCCATTCATAAACGTAATTTAGCGCTTGTGAGTGCCCTGGATTCGCTGTTATCAGACTATTTTGATACCAGCGAAGATCTTAGTGATACACATTCTATTCTATACTGTGCGGCTATTGCAGTTTGTCGAGTAGCTGGTGTTAAATTTATTGAACGTGTAAGTGCTACTCGACCCAAAAATGCTGTACCAGCTTGGCAGTATAGAATTGAACGTCGTATTGCTGAGACTAGGACACTCATCGGTAAATTAATTAGTTTTAAAAGTGGTAATACACGGCCGAGAGTCATGCGCTTTGTGAAACAGGCATTCTTGGGAACTTCCATTAGTCCTCAACAGTACATGTCCTGTGTCACAGAGCGCATAGACTTTCTAAAGCAGAAAGTTTATGCATGGGCAAATAGGATAAGACGTTATAGAAAACGAGTTGATCGGTATAATCAGAATCGAATGTTCCAAAGGAATGAGAAATGGGCTTACCGGAAATGGGAGGAACCGAATCCATGTGTGAGTGACGGGCATTTTCCAGATGAAAATACCACTAATTCATTTTGGCGTAACATCTGGTCAGTGCCTGTCTCTCATACAGAGGGTGATTGGTTGGAGGATGTCAAACGCTCGTGTGAGTCTATAACAGCTATGGAACCCATTGTTATTAATAAAGATGATGTAAGTTGTGCAGTCCGTTCATTACCGAATTGGAAATCACCTGGTCCAGACGGACTACACAACTTTTGGCTTAAGTGGTTCCGAAGCTCACATGCGTGTTTGGCATCACAATTCCAAGCAGCTTTGGATTCTGGTTCATTACCACAATTTTTAACCACTGGTGTAACCCATTTACTCTATAAATCTGGTAGTGCCATGGATCCCAAAAATTTTAGACCCATTACTTGTTTACCAACTACATATAAACTTCTAACATCTATTTTGAGACTCAAAATTACTACACATATAATTAATAATTCGGTACTCTCTATTTCTCAAAATGGATGTAGAAGTGGGGCCCGTGGCACTAAAGAGCTCCTTATCATAGACAGGACCATTAGCCAACAGGTACGTCGTAATCGTAAGAGTCTGGCGACATGTTGGATAGATTATAAGAAGGCTTATGACTCAGTTCCACACACATGGCTTTTGAAAGTGCTAGAGTTGTATAAAATTGATGCAACTCTGTGCACTTTCTTAAAGTCGTGTATGAGTCAATGGAGCACAACACTTCGCTATCCAGGATGTCGGCAGGCTGCGATAAATGACGTACTTATAAAGATCGAGCGAGGTATATTTCAAGGTGACAGTCTGAGTCCCTTGTGGTTTTGTCTAGCTTTGAACCCTCTCAGTACTCTGTTAGAGGGTTCAGGGTTAGGCTATCGGTTGCAGAAAGATGATCAAGTTATATCTCACCTTCTTTATATGGATGATTTGAAATTACTGGCCTCCACAAAATTACAATTGATGGCGTTATTAAAGGTCGCTGAAAACTTTAGTAATTCTATCAAAATGGAATTTGGTGTAGACAAGTGTGCAGTCATGTATGTAAAGAAGGGCGTGATTGTAGAATCTGAAGGAATAGAACTTTCAGATTCAACAAAACTCAGATCTCTGTCTGCCACCGAAACCTACAAGTATCTAGGTTTTTCACAGTCCTTGGGAATATCAGAATCTGGCGTGAAACAAATGTTACGGGAACGTTTCTTTGGTCGCCTAAAAAAAGTACTTAAAAGTCTTTTATCGGGCGGTAACAAGGTGCGAGCCTATAACAGTTGGGTCATGCCGGTTCTGATGTATTCCTTTGGTGTACTTAGATGGACTCAGACCGAATTAGATGCCCTTGACAGGAGAGTCCGTACATTGCTGACTGCATTCCGTATGCACCATCCACGTTCATCGGTTATGAGATTGTATATTCCGCGAAAGTTTGGTGGTGGTAAGTTTGGTATGTCTATTAAATATCAAGACTCTACACAATCGCGAGATATACAATCTCAGAGAATATTTTCTACAGACTAATGTGGGAGTGCATCGTAATGTAGTTGCAGTGGATACTGGTTTTACCCCGCTCGCTCTGGCTAAAGAGAATTGGCGCAAACCTGTAGTACTTAGTACTACTGATCGCAAGGAAGTATGGAAGGGTAAAGAACTTCATGGTCGATTTTATCGGGCCCTACACGGGTCTGATATAGACTTTAAAGCGTCGACGTCTTGGCTACGGTATGGTGATCTCTTCGGAGAAACCGAAGGTTTTGTTTGTGCAATTATGGACGAAGTTATCATGACGAATAACTACCGGAAATATATCCTGAAAGATAGTACGGTTGACATTTGTCGGGCGTGCCACCGTCCTGGAGAATCTATTAGGCATATTATTTCTGGTTGTTCTCGTCTTGCTAATGGTGAGTATTTGCACAGGCACAATCAAGTAGCCAGGATTGTACACCAACAACTTGCCCTTAAATACCAACTTGTCAATTTTGAAGTGCCTTACTACAGGTATGTGCCCGACCCAGTTCTCGAGAACGGTCGTGCTACGTTATATTGGGATCGATCTATTATCACAGATAGGACTATTGTTGCCAATAAGCCTGATATTGTGGTGATAGATCGATTAGAGCGCCGCGCAATGATTGTCGATATCGCCGTTCCTCATGACGAGAATCTCGTGAAAGTTGAAAAAGAAAAACAATTAAAGTATTTGGATCTGTCTCACGAGATTGCCGACATGTGGAATGTGGATTCGGTGATCATTGTTCCGATAATCATATCTGTTCACGGATTGATAGCCAAGAGCCTCGACCAACACCTTAAGAGGCTCACGTTAGAAGGTTGGATCAAGGGTCTGATACAGAAGGCAGTCCTCCTTGACACGGCCCGTATTGTGAGGAGGTTCCTGTCTCTGGAGCCCTAACCACCGGTATCTTGGTCCCTGTACCCGATGTCGGTGGTCTACTATTTTTTATATTTTTAAATATGTATTTTTTATTTTTTATATATTTAAAAATGTAATCAATATGTGTATTTATACGTAATAAAGAGAATGATAATAAGATGTTTCGTGATATTAGTTGTAATGAAATGGACATTGGTATTTATTTACGATAGTCATCTATCCTATTGCAATCATAATAGAGACGAAGAGAGTAGTCACTGAATAATGTTACAATGTAACTAAATGTGTATTTTGATTTAAAACTTAATATCACGTGAGTATCATTTCAAACTCTACAATATATGTTACTTAATAAATCGATAGAAAAACGCCTGGAAGGCCACTCTAATCCCTAGGTGGTAAAGATCCATACAGTCATTACCCGATGTACTAGCTCACAGTTGGCACCAACTATGCCATACTATAACTACATATTAATAAATAAATAAATATAAATACTTAAAGTACTTTACCAGGCACCGCCAGTTTATCGATTGCGACGTCATTAAACTCATGGCAGATGCGAGTGCTTTGGCGACTAGTTTTAAAATTAATTTTACTCTTTCGATTTTTTCTTAATCTCAATTTTTCATTGGATTGGGCTTTAGTTCTAAAATAAAAACTGTTGCGGCAATTTGTCAAAATTCCCGTTCTTACGTAATAAGTACTTCTTTAAGTGTATATGTACCTATATTTGTTCAAGTAAAAGATTGAATATTGACATACACACCTATCAAATTTTAATCTTTGTTAAATGTATTTTCGGAAACAGATTGTTGAGTTACGACGTATCAGATACTATATCTGATAACATATTACAAGTCATGGGCAATCTGGAATACTGAGTCAATTTTAATCCGGCCTATCTTCTCGTTTCGGCCGTTTTCCTCTTTTGCTAAAAGCAATTTTAGTTTTAATTTTAGTGTCGTCCACTTTATCGTTCCAACAAATATTAACCAGAGATTGTGGTTGAATTGATGAGAAATGAGAAACAAAACTGACGCAAAAATGTCCCAAAAACCCTTTGAAGCTATGTGTATCTAGCCAAAACTTGATTCCATATCAAATTTTAATTTGTTAAAGAGTACTCAAATCAACTTACATATACGAGGGGGCGTTTTTAAGTTCGCGGAATGGAGGGTATTGAGTAATAATAAAAACACAAAATTATTTTTCTTTTTCTATATATTCCCCTGCAACACGAATACATTTTTCAGATCTTTCAATTAGTTTTTTTATTCCCTCGTAAAAAAAAGTTTTATCTTTGTCTGAAAAATACGCCGAAACCGCCTCCTTAACCTCCTCATCAGTTGAAAATTTCTTACCACGTAATTCTTTTTTCATTTTTGGAAAGAGATAATAATCACTCGGAGCCAAATCTAGACTGTAGGGTGGGTGATTCAAAATATCGAAGCCCACCTTATGCAGGGCAGCCAGTGCGACTCGGCTCTTGTGAACGGGAGCATTGTCATGCAATAGCAGGACACCTTTCGTTAATTTTCCCCGTCTTTTTTCTTTGATGGCTTCTTTTAACTGTTCTAAGATTGAAGCGTAGTATTCCCCCGTTATAGAAATGCCTTTATCTTTATAATCTATCAATAATATTCCTTCTGAGTCCCAAAAAATCGTTGCCATGAGTTTCCCAGCCGACTGTGAAACCTTAAATTTCTTGGGTGGTGCTGTGCCCTTTTTGTGCCACTGCATGGAGTCTTGTTTGGACTCGGGTTCATAATGATGAACCCAAGTTTCATCCCCAGTAACAATTTGATTCAATACGCCATCCTTGTCTTCATTGCAGAGGTCCAAAAACGCACGTGAACATTCCACGCGCTGTTGTTTTTGCAATGGCGTGAGCATTCTCGGCACCCACCGTGCGCTAACCTTAGTCATGCCAAGATGATCGTGTAAAATTTTAAAAATTGTTGTATCCGATACTCCAACCATTTCTGCGAGTTGTTTCTTTTTTAGTCGAGCATCTTCCAATACAATTTTTTCTACTTTTGCAATAACTTCTGGCGTAGTCACCTCAACGGAGCGCCCCGGCCTCGGGTCGTCTTCAAGTGATTCCTTGCCTTGTTTAAATAAACTATGCCACTTGTAGACCATTGTTTTTCCTGGGCAAGAATCCCCGTAAACCGATGACATCTCATTGAGTATGGTTTGAACAGACTTTCCTTGCTTAGTAAGGAACTTTATCACCGCACGGAATTCAATTTTCTCCATTTTTTTCACTTAAATATCATACATATAAATGGATATACGAGGGTAAGTTTTTAAGTTCGCGGAATGACAGTGAAAAAGGCGGGTAAACGCGCTCTTTTGATGCCTACCGTATTCAGTGACTCATAATTAGTCTGCATAGTAAAATTTGTTGTGATTGGATCATTAGTTATTAAACTATCGTTGACCAAGTATTTTAATCGGGAACGAAGTGAAAAAAATGGAGAAAATTGAATTCCGTGCGGTGATAAAGTTCCTTACTAAGCAAGGAAAGTCTGTTCAAACCATACTCAATGAGATGTACGGGGTTCGGTTTACGGGGATTCTTGCCCAGGAAAAACAATGGTCTACAAGTGGCATAGTTTATTTAAACAAGGCAGGGAATCACTTGAAGACGACCCGAGGCCGGGGCGCTCCGTTGAGGTGACTACGCCAGAAGTTATTGCAAAAGTAGAAAAAATTGTATTGGAAGATGCTCGACTAAAAAAGAAACAACTCGCAGATATGGTTGGAGTATCGGATACAACAATTTTTAAAATTTTACACGATCATCTTGGCATGACTAAGGTTAGCGCACGGTGGGTGCCGAGAATGCTCACGCCATTGCAAAAACAACAGCGCGTGGAATGTTCACGTGCGTTTTTGGACCTCTGCAATGAAGACAAGGATGGCGTATTGAATCAAATTGTTACTGGGGATGAAACTTGGGTTCATCATTATGAACCCGAGTCCAAACAAGACTCCATGCAGTGGCACAAAAAGGGCACAGCACCACCCAAGAAATTTAAGGTTTCACAGTCGGCTGGGAAACTCATGGCAACGATTTTTTGGGACTCAGAAGGAATATTATTGATAGATTAAGATAAAGGCATTTCTATAACGGGGGAATACTACGCTTCAATCTTAGAACAGTTGAAAGAAGCCATCAAAGAAAAAAGACGGGGAAAATTAACGAAAGGTGTCCTGCTATTGCATGACAATGCTCCCGTTCACAAGAGCCGAGTCGCACTGGCTGCCCTGCATAAGGTGGGCTTCGATATTTTGAATCACCCACCCTACAGTCCAGATTTGGCTCCGAGTGATTATTATCTCTTTCCAAAAATGAAAAAAGAATTACGTGGTAAGAAATTTTCAACTGATGAGGAGGTTAAGGAGGCGGTTTCGGCGTATTTTTCAGACAAAGATAAAACTTTTTTTTACGAGGGAATAAAAAAACTAATTGAAAGATCTGAAAAATGTATTCGTGTTGCAGGGGAATATATAGAAAAAGAAAAATAATTTTGTGTTTTTATTATTACTCAATACCCTCCATTCCGCGAACTTAAAAACGCCCCCTCGTACATTACATGATATATTCATGCCGGTATCCTCGAAGAGGTTAAACTTCATCCAAGTCAAGTTCGCATACTTGGAACTCCAGTTAGCTGTCTAAAAGTTCGTAGTCTGCTACCGACAGCTTTATAAAACAATATAGAGTAATAACAGCGAATATCATTTATTTAAGTGACGTCCTCGTTATAACTGTCAATTTAATTGCAGCATATCAGATCCTAATAGAAGACGGCACCTTTTCTTGGGGCGGCGAGGAGCCGGTGCTGCGGGAGCTGAACGTGCGCGTGCCGCGCGGCGCTCTGGTGGCCGTGGTGGGCGCCGTCGGCTCCGGCAAAAGCTCGCTGCTCGCCGCGCTGCTCGGCGAGATGGACAAGCTCTCCGGACGGGTCAATGTTAAGGGTAGGTTCTATCCTCCCTAATTTGTAACAGTCCGATAGTAGGTCAGATAAAATATATGTACTAGGATGAAAACAGCTTTGTAAAACAAACATTGCCTGGTTCGTAAAACAATGAGTAGGCCAGAAAAACAGAATCTCTTCTTTCATTGCCAAATTATTTTCGGAAGCGATTAATAGAGTAACAAAACCACGAGTAAGTAGAGACAAATAAACAAAACAAACTCAACATTTCAAACAATCGTATTGGGAAATGTACTCGTACACTATAGGAGGAGTAATGATTGAAAGATTACGTACCAGTCAGACTTAAAGAAAAGTAATACCAAAAATATATTTGAACTTCAAAATTTAATTTCTATGCCTCACTTTTTCAGGTGATATATCATATGTTAGTCAACAAGCGTGGATACAAAACGCCACTGTTCAAAACAATATATTATTTGGAAATCCATTGGACAAAACTAAGTATAGTCAAATTATTGAAGCTTGTGCATTAACTACCGATTTGGCCATTCTTACTGGTGGCGATCAGACGGAAATCGGCGAGAAAGGTAAGATCCTGATTTAAGCAATTTTTTCGAATAATGATGTGAAAAGTATTTTTTTTCAATAATACATTCCGTTCAGGTATAAATTTGTCAGGCGGTCAAAAGCATCGAGTAGCACTGGCTCGTGCGGTGTATTGTGACGCCGACAACTACTTCCTTGACGACCCTCTCAGTGCGGTCGATTCGCACGTTGGAAAGCAAATTTTTGATGGCGTAAGTGTTTTTAAATAATGTTTTACTTTCTCTCAAGGCACAGTTATCTTAACTAAGTATGATACAACAAAGTTCATCATCCTGAACTGATCCGTACCCATTTCCTGTTTTAACAAAGTTAAGAACAAGCTAGTTTTACACAGTATTTGCGGTCCCAGATCAAGTGAATAACTTATTATTTGGTTTTAATGTTTACGTTATACGAGGTGTGTTCAAAAAGTAAGGTGACTTTGTATTTTTAAGAAAAAATATTTATTTATTTATCAATATTTATGTTGTCCCCTTCAAAGTAATCCCCCTCAGATACAATACACTTATGCCAGCGGTTTTTCCAATCGTCAAAGCACTTCTCATAAGCACTTTTCGGTATAGCCTTGAGCTCTTCCAGCGATGCAGTCTTTATCTCTTCAATCGTTGCAAATCTCCGTCCTTTCATAGGTCTCTTTAGTTTTGGGAACAAGAAAAAGTCACATGGGGCCAAATCCGGTGAATATGGTGGCTGAGGCATGATTGTGGTGTTGTTTTTGGCCAAAAAATCTCTCACCAGCAAAGATGAGTGAGCAGGGGCATTATCGTGATGCAAAAGCCATGAATTGTTTTTCCACAATTCCGGACGTTTTCTTCGTATTGCTTCTCGCAAACGGCGCATAACTTCAAGATAATACTGTTTATTGACCGTAAGTCCATATGGTAAGAACTCCTGATGCACCACGCCGTGGTAATCGAAGAAAACAGTGAGCAAAACTTTGACATTTGATCGAACTTGGCGTGCTTTTTTCGGTCTTGGCTCATCTGGGCTCTTCCATTGGGACGATTGGACTTTGGTTTCGATATCATAACCATATACCCATGATTCGTCACCAGTTATGACCCTTTTGAGTAAATCTGGGTCGTCGCTGACGTCATTCAACAGTTCTTGAGCGATGCTCATGCGACGGTTCTTTTGGTCAAAATTTAGCAATTTCGGAACAAACTTCGCTGACACACGTCTCATGCCTAAAACGTTAGAAAAAATTTCATGGCACGAGCCAAGCGATATACCAACATCCTCAGCAACTTCTCTGATAGTGATTCGACGATTTTCCAGAACAATTTTCTTCACTGCTTGAACGTTTTCATCAGTTGTTGACGTGCTTGGGCGTCCAGAGCGAGGCTCGTCATTGGCATCTTCCCGGCCATCTTGGAAGAGTTTGTACCACTTGTAAACATTTTTTTTACTCAGAACAGTTTCACCGTATGCCACTGTCAACATTTTAAGTGTTTCGGAGCACTTTATTTTATTTTTTACACAAAATTTGATGCAAATCCTTTGATCCATATTTTTCGATAGCAAGAAATCGCCGAGCACGAAAAACACTTATAACCTTTACGCCTCTCCCAACCAAACAAAAAATGCTATACACTTGAAACTTGGTACAGATGTTCGGGAAGAGTGTACCAACATAACAAAATAAAAAAAATCGATAATCGAAAGTACGTTGCCCGCCAAATTTGAAAAGTCACCTTACTTTTTGAACACACCTCGTATAGTAATATACAAAATACTCAGTTGTATAAATTTGTATGAAATATCAATATGATCAATATTCCCATCATAAACAGCCTTTAACAGTTCGCCGTTGGACATAGGGCTGTCCTTAAAGAGTAGCAGGTTTTGATCTAGTATACTCGCTGACCAGACAGGTTTGTATACGGTGAGCGTCAACTTTTCCTTCTTTTTGCAGTACTGTTAACTTGTTTGTTTACTACACCCACGGAATGAAAAGAGGTAGTGCCACTACATATTCTTAATCCGTCACGACACGCCACACCATCCCAGTAGGGCATAAAAATCATTTATTTCGGATTAAAAATAGTTAGGTTTTTATTATTTGTTTATTTATTAAGATCCGCCAAAAATTGTTCACATTTTCACATATTACATGTTCAATAATATGAAATGTAATGCAATAATTAATTAAAGGCAGACACAGCATGTATAATTACAGAAAAAATGTACTCTGTTCTCACACTGTATTAGTCTATTAAGATCACAGAAGTAACCTACCATCTTCCTCAGATTTATTAAATTTTGAAACCTTCAAATCATCTACAAAAAAATAAACTTTTGGAGTACAAGAAACAGTTGTAGAGCAAGAGCCCGTGAGTGCCAGACCTTCGTCATTTTATAAAAGCTGAAACTTCTTCTATGTGTGTCCCTAGTACAGGTAAGAATGATCCCCAAACATGAAGCTGAGGCAGCGGTGGCTTTGGCAGATAACAGGCAACAAAGGTGTGTAAAATTCCATCTCAAATTCGTCATGATATAAAACTTGATTTTTTTATATTTGATTCATAATAATATCAAAACTCGCGTTGCTCATTACCAGACAGTTAGTATGGTTCCAACCCTCTGCCGGACACCCCTAAACTATTATAATTTATAATTATACTTACGTTATATTATAAAACCTAAGTGTCATATATAATTTTTTGGGAGCCTATTAAACTATGTTTACATAGTAGCCGGACAGTTTCTAAGGTTCTATCATCTTGCCAGACGCATTCAAAGTGAGCAATAATCGGGAGAGCAAGGAGCGTATACAGTAACTAAAGGTTATATTATAAAACCTAAGTTTCATATATGATTTTTTGGGAGCCTATTAAACTATGTTTACATAGTAGCCGGACAGTTTCGAAGGTTCTATCATCTTGCCAGACGCATTCAAAGTGAGCAATAATCGGGAGAGCAAGGAGCGTATACAGTAACTAAAGGTTATATTATAAAACTAAGTTTCATATATAATTTTTGGGAGCCTATTAAACTATGTTTAGATAGTAGCCGGACAGTTTCGAAGGTTCTATCATCTTGCCAGACGCATTCAAAGTGAGCAGTAATCGGGAGAGCAAGAAGCGAATACAGTAACTAAACGTTATATTATAAAACCTAAATTTTATATAAAATTTTTTGGGAGCCTATTAAACTATGTTTACATAGTAGCCGGACAGTTTCGAAGGTTCTATCATCTTGCCAGACGCATTCAAAGTGAGCAGTAATCGGGAGAGCAAGGAGCGAATACAGTAACTAAACGTTACATTATAAAACCTAAATTTTATATATAATTTTTTGGGAGCCTATTAAACTATGTTAATATAGTAGCCGGACAGTTTCGAAGGTTCTATCATCTTGTCAGACGCATTCAAAGTCAGCAGTAATCAGGAGAGCAAGGAGCGTATACAGTAACTAGTGCGAATGAAACAGAGCGCTTGGTCTATTGCGGGATTTCACTGCGCATCCATTGTTATTAATTTCAAATTGTGCAGTTTATTTTTTTCTTAATCCAGAAATTTCATTAATTAATTTTTACAATTTCAATAACAAATATTTAAAATAATACTGAGTAAAATTTTTCTCATACAATGTCAATCATGTCGAAAATCTAATAATTTAATTGATATTATTTTTCATTTTTAAGAAGTTTATTATTGTCAATGCTATTAAAATTATGAAGCCAATGAAACAAAGTAAATCAAATTTTAGTGTTTATTATACCAAAGGACACATTTTTTTTAAGATAAGAAATTTACAGAGAAATTAATTTATTTTAATTAAATCTAAATATTTTCATCATTTTCATCTTTATCGCGCGCTCACTAAATCGGTCCACACGTTAGCAGTTTAAACGTCGTAAGTGCTGTGAGCACAATTCGGACCGCAGCCTTTGAATGCGTCTGGCAAGATGATACAACCTTCGAAACTGTCCGGCTACTATGTAAACATAGTTTAATAGGCTCCCAAAAAATTATATATGAAACTTAGGTTTTATAATATAACCTTTAGTTACTGTATACGCTCCTTGCTCTCCCGATTATTGCTCACTTTGAATGCGTTTGGCAAGATGATAGAACCTTCGAAACTGTCCGGCTACTATGTAAACATAGTTTAATAGGCTCCCAAAAAATTATATATCAAACTTAGGTTTTATAATATAACGTAAGTATAATTATAAATTATAATAGTTTAGGGGTGTCAGGCAGAGGGTTGGAACCATACTAACTGTCTGGCAATGAGCAACGCGCGTTTTGATATTATTATGAAACAAATATAAAAAAATCAAGTTTTATATCATGACGAATTTGAGATGGAATTTTACACACCTTTGTTGCCTGTTATCTGCCAAAGCCACCGCTGCCTCAGCTTCATGTTTGGGGATCATTCTTACCTGTACTAGGGACACACATAGAAGAACTTTCAGCTTTTATAAAATGACGAAGGTCTGGCACTCACGGGCTCTTGGACTATTGGGAATGTCGTTAATAAAAAAAACAAACAAAATTGGCCCCAAGTGGCAACCTTGTGACACAGCGGATAAGCCGGCCCTAAGTTAAATTGGTAACCATTTACTACAAAGAATACCCGTTAAGTTTATTTAAGCCATTCCAGCAAGGACCCACAAACGCCGTAAGCGTGCAGCTTGGAAGTTAGACTTTTATGGGAGATTTTATCGAATGCCTTACTGAAATCGATTAGTTTATCCAACGTTAATATTCTAAAATCAGTCACAGAGTGAATATAAGGCAAATAAACAAAAATTGTGTATTTTGTTATCATAATAAATTGTTACTAATTATCAATATTAAATGTGATATTATCGTGTTAAAGCTTTACATAATATTTTTTTTCATACACAGGTTATAGGACCAAAAGGGCTTTTAAGGTACAAAACACGCATTTGGGTGACTCACAACATCTCTTATTTGCCACAAACTGATCTGGTGCTGGTACTGAATAACGGAGAGGTGTCTGAATGTGGTACTTACCAACAGCTTCTCGATAAGAAAGGTGCTTTTGCTGATTTCTTACTACACCACTTGAGTGACGCTGAGGATTCGGCCACAGCTGAGGGTGAGTATGAGCAAATGTTGTAAGTTTTATCAAATTAAAAAATGTATAGTACTTCATAAAGACACTACCTGTTCTCTTATACGTTATATTTAATTAAATCTCAAAATTAATTTAAATTATTTTCTTAGTTTTTTTATATGCCTTATCGCCCTACCAATGAAGAGCAATAAGAAAATGTTGTTTGCTACTCGACAAAAATGACTTACGTGTTGCTAAAATGCGAATTTTAAGATGAATGTGTGGTGTAACTAGGTTGAACTAGCTAAGAAATGACTCTGCATATCGTAATAACAGCTGTTCCCGGATCCCTCTTATGTCAGGCGCAGAGTGACACACCATGTGGTTTTAGTCGGTCCGACTCCGACACACTACCCCGCCGTAAAACCTGGTGGGGTGACGGCCCGAGGCGGTCTCTACATGTTAAAAAAAATGGTAAAAAATGACTACATGAGAGAAAATCTCAAAGTAGTACTAGTATAGTTCACTAAGGAATGCGCGAGGAATCCAATTAGAATAAGAAAACTCAAAACCAAATTTGAAAAAAGACGTTACCTAGCCCGTACTTTCACAATAACTTGTTTTTTAAATTTTGGCTCAATATTTTCTTCATGGCGAGCAGCTGATAAATGTAATTCGTTTTAAAATTCGTCATTACTTTTTAAGCAAATGTATGAATCTAAGACGTGGTAACCAGTTGCCTGATTAGTTTCATATCTCCTTATATACGAGGGGGCGTTTTTAAGTTCGCGGAATGGAGGGTATTGAGTAATAATAAAAACACAAAATTATTTTTCTTTTTCTATATATTCCCCTGCAACACGAATACATTTTACAGATCTTTCAATTAGTTTTTTTATTCCCTCGTAAAAAAAAGTTTTATCTTTGTCTGAAAAATACGCCGAAACCGCCTCCTTAACCTCCTTATCAGTTGAAAATTTCTTACCACGTAATTCTTTTTTCATTTTTGGAAAGAGATAATAATCACTCGGAGCCAAATCTGGACTGTAGGGTGGGTGATTCAAAATATCGAAGCCCACCTTATGCAGGGCAGCCAGTGCGACTCGGCTCTTGTGAACGGGAGCATTGTCATGCAATAGCAGGACACCTTTCGTTAATTTTCCCCGTCTTTTTTCTTTGATGGCTTCTTTTAACTGTTCTAAGATTGAAGCGTAGTATTCCCCCGTTATAGAAATGCCTTTATCTTTATAATCTATCAATAATATTCCTTCTGAGTCCCAAAAAATCGTTGCCATGAGTTTCCCAGCCGACTGTGAAACCTTAAATTTCTTGGGTGGTGCTGTGCCCTTTTTGTGACACTGCATGGAGTCTTGTTTGGACTCGGGTTCATAATGATGAACCCGAGTTTCATCCCCAGTAACAATTTGATTCAATACGCCATCCTTGTCTTCATTGCAGAGGTCCAAAAACGCACGTGAACATTCCACGCGCTGTTGTTTTTGCAATGGCGTGAGCATTCTCGGCACCCACCGTGCGCTAACCTTAGTCATGCCAAGATGATCGTGTAAAATTTTAAAAATTGTTGTATCCGATACTCCAACCATTTCTGCGAGTTGTTTCTTTTTTAGTCGAGCATCTTCCAATACAATTTTTTCTACTTTTGCAATAACTTCTGGCGTAGTCACCTCAACGGAGCGCCCCGGCCTCGGGTCGTCTTCAAGTGATTCCCTGCCTTGTTTAAATAAACTATGCCACTTGTAGACCATTGTTTTTCCTGGGCAAGAATCCCCGTAAACCGATGACATCTCATTGAGTATGGTTTGAACAGACTTTCCTTGCTTAGTAAGGAACTTTATCACCGCACGGAATTCAATTTTCTCCATTTTTTTCACTTCGTTCCCGATTAAAATACTTGGTCAACGATAGTTTAATAACTAATGATCCAATCACAACAAATTTTACTATGCAGACTAATTATGAGTCACTGAATACGGTAGGCATCAAAAGAGCGCGTTTACCCGCCTTTTTCACTGTCATTCCGCGAACTTAAAAACTTACCCTCGTATCTATCAGATTCAACTCTAATCGCACATTATATACAGTTTACAAATCTAAATATTTAATCTTAATTTTTAATCATTGGTTAAATTTTTATAGATAAGAATTATGAAGGTCGCACTGAACTAGAACACACTTGGAGATTATAATTTATCAGGCCCGCCGCTAACTGTTTGATCACCCGCGTGCCATACCGATTATGCTGCCCTACGACCGCATACACTGAGTTTTGTACTAGGCTGGCTATTTATCAAGAACTAAAATTTGACACTACTTGCCTTTATACTGTCGAAACCTTCAATCAATTATCTTGAATTTGATATAAGAACTTGATAGGAGATTTGGCTAGTATAAAAAAATCATGTTTTAAACTGATATTGGTATTTACTGAATAATACTTATACTGAATTTGTTGATCCAAATTATTTTTATCAGTAATAATATTTAAAATAAAATAAAATTAATGTTATAAACTTTAAAAACATTATCTGATACCTTTTAGGTTTAGAAAACATCAAACATGAACTTGAAAGCAGGCTCGGCTCAGAATTTAAGAGCAAATTGCAGTTGGCTCGATCTTTGTCTTCTGGAGGACGTTCTCAAACTTCTGAATCAACTGCCGCAGGTAATTAAAAAATAAATAAACGTTTATGTGAATCTTGATAATGATCTTTTACCGTTCGCAGAAGCAGTAACAAAATACAAATAACATTTTTAAGACGTTAACGACACAACCACAATGAGACTTATTAAAAACAAACAGGTTTAATTAATATATTTTAAAATTTAGGTGAAATTATGTTTTTTTATAGTATGTTTGAATTATTTACTACAATTTATGATAAATACTTTAAATTAGTCCAAATAGTGAAAATGTAATATGGGCATAACGTATAATGACATCTTCATTGGCATCTTCATTTTCATTAAATTTTGGCTCAATATTTTCTTCATGGTGAGCAGCTGATAAAGGCAATTCTTTCCTTCATATAATGAAGATGTAATCGTAAACGTACGAAAAATAGAAAAGATATAAAAATTTAAATAAAAATTAATTGTGTTAACAGGTGATCATCAAGTGATCGATGACAAATCGGGCAAAGAAGCCGATAAAGAGGTTGATAAAGACTTTGACCCACTTATTGAAGAAGAGATAGCACAGACAGGAAGAGTAAGTATAGCTTAATAGTTTTAACATTTGTAAGATTACCTTGTCAAGAAGCAAACTGGGTAATTTCGAAGAGTGGCAAGTGGATGCGCCATAGTTGCCGGAACAATGACTATACCTAATTCCTGAAAATCACTTTAAAAAAAAGAAAGAGAATATTCTCAATCTCGTTGTCTTCACCTCGGAACTATGTCATTTATGAACTGATTTGGGAAAGTATCTTTTTTATTAGCAAAAATATATTCCCAGTTGTTCACCCGTTTGGTTTCTTTCAATAATAATTGTTAAAATTAATTATGATGTAGGCGTACAGTGACACTTTTTCTAAGTGAAATTAGTTTTGCTCAAATTGGCAGCAAATTGGTATTTCCGTGTTCCAAGATAAATGTTTATACAGCATACAATACCAAATACAAACCGTTATGAGTTCCAATAACACGGGCAAATAGTAAGCGTACTTATATTTTATTTGAGTATTTTAGTGTGTTTACCTAGCATTTAGTGTTATGTTTATGTGTTAAGCATAACATACACAGAAGCACCCACACCGACGCATTTATATTATATTTTGTTAGATGGATTATTATTTTCTTTATTTCATTATATACACATATTCATTACATTTTTAAATATATAAAAAATAAAAAATACACATTTAAAAATATAAAAAATAGTAGTAGACCAACGACATCGGGTACAGGGACCAAGACACCTGTGGTTAGGGCTCCAAAGACAGGAACCTTTTCACAATACGGGACGTGTCAAGGAGGACTACCTTCCGCATCAGACCCTTTTTTTTTCTTTTTTTTTTAACGTTTGGAAACCCCCTCGGGCCGTCACCCCACCGGGGTTTACGGCGAGGTGGTGTGTCGGAATCGGACCGACTAAAACCACACGGTGTGCCACTCTGCGCCTGACATAGGAGGGATCCGGGAACAGCTGCTATTACGACATCCAGATCGCTCCTAGTGCCTGCGCGCTACCGCGGGCACCATCTGCGGGTAAACTCTCTATTTTAGGCGACGTACGGCACACGCGGACGTCGCCTCCTCGCGGCAGGCCAGTGTAGAGGATGGAGAGGAAAACCCGTCCCGTCCATCCGCGGTCACACTCAAGGCGGCATGAGGCGCTGGTACGCGCGCCTCCGCCGCCCGATTCGCCGGCGGCGAATTGTGTCCGAGTGGAGACCGTCCTCCCGGACCTTCTCCGCCGCTTCCTTCCGCGAAATTACGCCTTCGCATAAGGTTGCGACCGCAGTAAAACAACTGTCGCTACCGACCATGGAGCATATGACGGCCGGTAGCGAGAGATCTCCTCCAATAACTGCAGTGAGGACCCCACGCTGCGCCGCCCAGGCGAAACAAACCGCTAGTGTGCGCTGAGCCGAGTCCTCACTGCAGTCGCAGTGGTGACAGGCGGGACTCATTCTGCATCAGACCCTTAATCCAACCTTCCAACGTGAGCCTCTTAGGGTGTTGGTCGAGGCTCTTCGCTATCAATCCGTGAACAGATATGATTATCGGAACAATGATAACCGAATCCACATTCCACATGTCGGCAATCTCGTGAGACAGATCCAAATACTTCAATTGTTTTTCTTTTTCAACTTTCACAAGATTCTCGTCATGAGGAACGTCGATGTCGACAATCATTGCGCGGCGATGTAATGGCACATTATAGAAATGAAGATATAACTTGAACCAAAAATTTTTTTTAATAAAGAGAGATTTGATCCAAATTTTTTTATTGACCTTTGTGGTTAATTAAGAAAACAGTATAATATGAAATAGAGTAAAAAATATGTGCATGTCTAGATTCATAACAAAAATAGAATTGAGGTTATGTCAAAGAGCACTGTTGAGAACTATCATGGAATTAGGTGACCGGTAAAGTGATAATGACTGAAAATGTGTTATTTTTATTTAATACAACAATATTATATTTAATTAGTATACTTTAAACTTTAATATTGTATGTAATCTCATTGCAGGATAAATTTTCTCATAGGAAGAACATAAATGGGAACCCACGGCAAATTTCTTGGTACCACAAAAGCTAAATTAATCATAATATAGCGTCAACGTAACATAATCATGCTTAACGTTAATATTTAAACAGTGCAGTCGTCATTGATATTTTTACAATAATAATATAATAACATAATTTAATAATAACATAATTATGCTTAACGTTTTATTATTATTGTTTGTTTTGGTATAAATACTATTTGAAAATATTCAAATGTGCTTATCAGATTCTGTTTTAAAATGACTGGTTTGAAAATATCTTCTGTTTTAGCATTTACGTGTATTTGTAATGTTATTATCGTAACATGTGGTTCACATATCAATTATTTATTTTTTAAATATTTAAACAATGCATTCGTCATTGATATTTTTAAGAGCCTAACTATTTTCAATTGATTCATTTTATACTTACTTCAATATGGCCCTGGCTACATCACGTGTCATAAAGTTTATTAATATTGTTTCAATACATGTGGATATTTATAACTGTAAATAAAAGATATCGCTTTTTCACGATCCACTTGGGGACGCATAAGGCATGACAGTCATCGTGGCAGTGTAAGATTTACACATCTACTACGGTAACTGTCTCGCTGCACCAACATCTATACATTTACATCTGCTTAGCGTGTACCAAGTTCGAAAAGTAACAATTTTTAATTTTGTAGGTAAAATGGGCGGTTTACCAACATTATTTATCCAACGTTGGCTTGTATGCGTCGGTGGGAACTGTTCTAATATATATACTGCTGAATTCCCTACAAATCAGCGCTAACTTCTGGCTTGTCCTTTGGTCAAACGATCAAAATATGGTATGTATCTGCTTAAAATGGTATTCTTGTAGATTTCTTAAATTCAGATAGACGATCGCTATTTGCATCTTTATTATTTGTTTTGACGTTTTTTTAGAAAACACGTAATAAACTTATAGATACTTAGCAGTTTTGTGGATCTTATTGTATAGTTATGCATGTTATGCAAATACACGTCTTTGCGTAAATTTGGATAGCATGATTTTTTTAAATTGTGTATTCGTTTACTTATTTCCTCAGCTTGTAAACGGCACGGTTAACACTCAATTACGAGACTTGTACCTAGGAGTATACGGAGGTTTTGGACTAGCGCAAGGTACTAATAATTAATAACATTTAAATTTTCTTTCCTTGTCATACCAACAAGTGATTTGTTAAGCTTACTTATAAAATGAAAATTAGTGGAGTGTAATATTTAAATATACATAGAAGTGCATTATAAACTAAAAAAATATATTGAAACTGTAGAAGGATCCAGTTCATACGTTGACCGATCATGATATGAGACCAATCATGTACCTTCAACATAAAGGGAGGATCCTCCGACCAGCCGAGGTGATCGTGCAGGCGGTCCGACGATTAGTTCCTCCGCAGTTCGGCTTGTCTTTAGTAGATGACGCTGTAGCATGTCCCTGCATACAATGTGTGTTGAATTTACCACAATGATAAAGAAAGTGTCAACGGTACCCATTTTTTTCATGTGGTAAAAAATTAAGAATCTAGATTGTCACCACTCCTATTTATCCCATGGGTGTCGTAAGAGGCGACAAAGGGAGCAAACTAGGAGGAGAAGGAACGCAGGAGAATATCAATGCAAAGAGAAGAAAAACTTGAAAGAAACTATACCAACCCGCCTGGCCAGCATGGTATAGTAGGCTAAAACCTTCTTTCTTAGGACAGGCTTGTGTCCAGCAGTGGACAATTCAGAGTTGTCGATGACAATGATGATGTAGAACACTACATCCATATTCCTTTAATCTCAGATCTTGTCAGCAGCATATCACAACTACGAGAAACAATGGTAAGATAAGGATTAAACTAGGTTAGTATACCGAGCTGTTTCTTTTACTATTCTTTGAACTATTCTTTTGTGTATATAACATATTATTTTGTAGTGCCTAATGATATGTGAGAATGAAACTCTAAGTTGAAATAGTTTTTCCTAGTGTAATTTTTTACAGTAGCCTGGTAGGTTTAAATATTTACTCGTAGTTAGGCAACAGTGTTTGATCACTTAGAGTTGTGAAGCTTCACAGGACGTAGATGGGTCACACAAATTATCTAGTCTACTTTTATCGTGTTAGTGTAACTCTGGACGCGTACAATACATGACACCGTGAGAGAACCGATACAATCTATCTATGTAGCACCAACCGGTGCACAAAAATGTCTGATAATATCTAATTACCAAACAAAACCCTAAATCCTTCATTTAAATATAAATATATCAAATTACGTACGTATATAAAATACATACAAACTATAAGTTATAAGTTATACACCTACACGCAGATAAACGCAGTTTGGCTATTGCCGAGACTGAAAATGATTCACCTTAATCTCGAGTAGTGAACCTTTACCTGTTAGTTTTGTTCTATTCATATAAACTAGGAATTGTTTTACAGCGATAACAGCACTTTTTTCGGACTTGCTGCCGTTCTTGGCTTGCTGGAGAGCAGCAAAAATTCTACATGAAATATTATTGAACAACATTTTGAGAGCGCCGCTACAATTCTTCGAAGTGACTCCTGTTGGCAGAATCCTCTCAAGGTTCTCAAAGGATGTTGATTCTGTGGATACTGCCCTTGTTTGGCAATTTACTAACTCACTGAACTGTGTGATTGAGGTTAGTACCATAGAGAGTAGTCTGTATTTTATTATTGAGTAATAAATATACTATACTTTAAGAATAAAGAAATTCTATAAAATTTTTTGGTCCGACACGACCGATCGAATCGAACCATATACTCGTATTTCTTTATCAGCAATCGCACACTCTAACCTATCAATAAAGAAATTTTGGATGTAGTTAACTGTGTTTTGTATTTAAAAGAATCTAGAGAAAAAGGTATTCAATCTTACATTAAAATTGTATATTTATAACAGTCAACGTTGTCAACAGCCTTTAATACTCCACAGCTCCTACACAAAGCTGGCCAGATGGGTGGTTATAGGGTTTGTTTCAAATGTTTCCTTGTCTTTACAATGAAGTTTTCGTTTACAATTTAATTACCCATTAAACTCAACCTAGCCGCCCCATTCTGGATACGCCCACACTATCTTTATCAATTTACTTTTCAAGTATGGATTTAGTGTGAATTAATTTAACTATAAATAAATTTCGCATGAAAGATTAAAACATCCATTGTTTAGATACTTTATTGCCAAATCATAGGTCTTCAAGCCTTTAAGAAATGGTTTATTTATTGTTACCCAGCTCCTACCATGAAGCTGACAGAAGGGTTATGATTATAGTTAATATGTATGCGTTAGGGTGTCCCTTAAATTTCAAGTTCGATATTTTTTTACGCATACCTTCTTAAAAGTTTCGTAATAACCCTATATTGTCTAGAAAAAAATATTAGTTCGATATATAAACGATAACCCGTGCCGACTTGCTATTTAAACTTGTCGATACAAGTTGCTTAAGTACTGCCCAGTGACCTGTTACGACATGTTTTATTTGCCATTTCGTACGTGATTTTTGAGACTATTAGTGCTTCATTGTTTAGTGCGTAAACATGTCGGTGGAATTACGGAGTGATAAACAAAATATTTTTCTTATCGGATTGACTAGCTACCAAATAAATGGTGCAAAATTACTATCTAATCGACAAGTTCTCTCAGTCCTATTTTACAATATTCGTAAGGTTAAATTGACTGTTAGTGAAAGTGCAAATCTTGTGATTAGGGAGTGCATCATACATTGGGAAAAAGCAAGAATTCCAACAAGGGCATTTCCTAACTGCGTGAAGAAACTTATTGATTTATATCATGTTTGGAGAGAGTTGCAAAAAAATTGTAAGAAAACTCAGATTACGTTTAAGAGTCGTGAGAACAATTTTATAATTGATCTTGATAATTTGTTTGATATTGCACATGCTGATGCTTTTGAGAGAATGAAAATAGAGGAAGATAAATTATTTTTAATGAAACAGTGAGAGCCAGGTCGACCGGGATGCTTAGGTGGTGTAGATAAAAAATTGGCGGAAAAAGAACAAAGATCTAGACAACGACGATTGGAAGAAGAGGAAAGGATTGTAAGACAAATAGAATCACTAGCTGTTGCATCTACTTCCACCACAAATAACTTAGACAGTGTAGAAGATTCAGACGAAGAACAGATCTTGAATTCTGAACTCAGCTTGCCGGACGTTCCCTGCCATGAACAAAGTTCAAAAAGAGGTAGAAAGAATCTTATAACACCTAAACTAGTTGCAGCTTTAGATCGATGCCAGTTAAGCATTAGAGATACCGTTTACATTCTTAATGCGGTGGTAGAAGCGCTTAGTCTGAGCAGCGATGATTTTTGTATTAACAAATCCTCGATTCAGCGCATTCGTACTGAAACTAGAAAATCAAGGGCAGAAGCAATAAAATCTAACTTCCAAAACAATGTACCCGACATAGTCACAGTCCATTGGGATGGAAAACTATTACCGAGGTTGGATGTACGGAGTTCAAAAGAAGAACGCTTGCCAGTTATAGCTTCATTTGACGATAGAGAGCAGCTTCTTGCAGTGCCGAAACTAGAAAGTTCTTCTGGAAAACATCAAGCGAAGGCTGTATCAGCAACTCTCTTTGACTGGAACCTTTATGATAAAGTGCAAATAATGTGCTGCGACACAACAGCTTCCAATATGGGCCGTTTCAATGGAGCTTGTGCTATTTTGGAGCAAACTTTAGGAAGAGAATTGTTGCTTTTCGCCTGTCGTCATCATGTTTATGAATTGGTCCTAAAAGCTGTCTTTGAAACCAAGATTAAGCAAATTACTAGTAGCCCAGATATTCCGATGTTCAAAAAGTTCCAAGAAAATTGGAAAAACATTGATTGTACTAAAATTGGACCATCTCTTAATTTCGTAATAGCACGGGTTGCCGAGACAGACATTCAAGCGTTGTTACTATTTTATAAGGCAGAATTAGATAAAGGTTTTGTAAGAGATGATTACCGCGAATTGGTCGAACTGTGTGTAATATTTTTAGGAGGAGACACAGAGGAAAAATTAAAACTAAGGCCCCCCGGAGCTATACATCAGGCACGCTGGATGGCGAGAGCGATCTATTCTTTAAAAATATGTTTACTTCAGTCACAATGCAGAGTAACTGCGAAGGACAAAAAGGCTCTACAAGATGTTTGCTTATTTCTCGTAATATTGTATGTTAAACCTAGGCTCGAATGTACAGTGGCGACCAAAGCACCTAATCAAGATTTGCGCTTCTTGAAGATGTTAAAAGAGTATGAAAAAGTTGACGCAACAATTTCTAAAGCTTCTATAAGCAAGTTAAGCCATCACTTGTGGTATTTATGTGAAGAGACAGTCATTCTATCACTATTTGATGATGAAGTTGGCAACCAAACTAAGAAGAAGATGATTGCCAACTTCAACAGGGACAAAACCTTGGATTTTAGCAAACGCTATGACCCGTCGAAGGAAGAACTGACTCAAAAGTTGTTTGGTAAGTTAAATTGACTTTTTGTTGGATTTCAATTTCAATGTCCAATACTTATTTATTTATTTTCAAAATTGTTGTTGATTTTTATTTGTTATTTAACTTATTTTTCTTTTTTTTTAGACAAAGCACTGGATGATTTCGTATCGGAAAAGAGCAAACAATTTTTATCACGACTGCAGATCGACGACAGTTTTCTAAAGGAAGATGTATCTTCTTGGAATAACAATGCTGCTTTTCTGGAGGCTAAAAGAAGAATAAGTAAATGATACTGCTGAAAGGGCTGTTAAATTAATGCAAGATTTTAACGGACTTATCACGGCTGAAGAAGAACAAAAACAGTTCTTGCTGCGCTGTGTCCAGGAACATCTAAAATTGTATCCAGATTGTAAAAAAAACTACTCTAAAAAGAAGTTACCCTGAATGATTCTTATTTCTTTATGTTTTTAATTAAAGATTAATGTTCATCTAATTTATTATTTAATTTTATTCACTTAATTCATTGCATTTATAGTGAAATTATAGCAGACTGAAATTTTAGGACAAAACACGTTTTTTACTAAACTTTGAAGCTCGGTCGGCACTGGTTGCAATTATGCTAGATTGATAAAATTTTATATTTAAGTATCTTATAGCATTAGTAAAAATTATAGAGGGTATGCATTTCGAAATTCGAAAAACAATTTTTTTTTGTCATATAAGGGACACCCTAGTATGCGTATTCATCTGTCTACGCATAACCTTATAATATATTTTTCAATAAGGGCTGTGAAGGGTGTGGTCATTTTTTGATCGGGTAGCTTATAACCCGCGAGTAACGTAAAAGAATACGAGAAACTCTGTCACGTTCAAATCATGTAAACATTTTATCGGCTACGCATAACACTGGTAAACTTTGACCACATGGCTATTGTAACATTCTGTATAAACCAATAATATGTTCCTGGTATCTGTTAGTGTAAATTGCAACCAATTCAACAACAACATTAGTATTGTGCCAGAATCAGGATATATTGCATGTCACTCAAGTAAGCATTTATTCCCAAAATCAAGATATGGTACAAGGTTCTTTTATCCATATTTTTAACAAAGTTCCAAAGTCAATCCAATTGGAAGACACATAGAAATATTTTTCAGGCAAATTTACAGTGTTTTTCTGTGCTTGTTTGATTCAAATTTGTCAGCTTATTACATTTTTGTAGTCGAATATATTTAGACTTGGAATAATAATGGCTTATTCACATTTATCTATTTGTTTCCAGGTAATAGGAACAATATTCGTAATAAGTTATTCAACACCGATGTTCATGATTGTGATAATTCCAATTGGTCTACTTTACTACGGTATACAAAGGTTCTATGTGCCCACGTCACGACAGCTCATGAGGATTGAGTCTATAGCACGCTCTCCAATATTTTCACACTTTAACGAAAGTGTTTTGGGTGCAAGCGTTATTCGTGCTTTTGGTGTTAAAGACAGGTTGGTATCAGCGGTTTTAATAACATTTAAAATAACGCTCCAAAAATATTCAAAACACTAAGGATCAGTTACACCACTTGCTAAAGTCTCTGATAGACTACTTGAAACTTATTTGCCAGATAACTATAAATTTCGATTACTCAAGCCTTGAATAGAAACAAAGATGTCAGATAACCATATATATATATATCTGCAACCTATATCTTACAAATAGTGTTATGTGGCAGGTAACCATCTGAAGCTTTATGAGGAACTGGTAAAACTGACCTTAAGGTCATATCTGACATTGTATGTATTCTCTTGAAAGTTTGTAATACGGTGTACAAATAAAGATTTTTCTATCTATACAAATATATCTATCTAAGTAAATCTTATTTATTTATTTTATTATTTGCTTATTTTCTCCTTTAGTTCTCATTCTGTTTAATTTATTAATTGATCTCTGTATCTCTTCTTTATTAGACAGTTATAAACAAATCTTATTTTTTATGGGTGCGAGCTTTGACAATTTATAAGGCAAAGTAAACTTTCAAGTATAAAGTTATAGGACAAGTAATAATCAATTAATTTCGTCACTAAAATAATGATGATGGCCTCCCAAACGTATCCGTGTACGGCGACACCTTGTAAATTTTCAACAAATATTTCTCGTTCATGTGCCGTGTGAAGGTACAGTGAAGATCACCCTGCGTGCTGCTGAAGTGTAATTGTAGGAGGGTTTAGGATGAGTTTACCGTCACTGAAATATTAGACCACTGGCCCTTTATTTAAAAAGTTAGTCTTTACGGCATTCATTTTAAGACTCGGCAAAATTAGTTAGAGAACAACTGTTATTTGCGATAGTAATTTAAATCTTTGCGGTAGTAACACAAGGCTATTAAACTTATCATAACTATCATAACACTTTCAGGTTTATCAAAGAATCTCAGAAGAGAGTTGATCATTACCTGTCGTTCTCGTACCTTAGTTCCATTGCAGACAGGTGGATTGGGATCCGACTGGAAGTAATAGGCAGTCTTATTATTTTCTTTGCCGCACTATTTGCAGTACTCGGCCGAGAAAGTATTAGTCCAGGACTCGCAGGACTTTCCATCAGTTACACTTTAGAGGTAAACAATATTCTCCCTATTTTATTCCATCTAGACAATATTTAAAAATAGTTTTCACTTTTTAGATCACTCAAACTTTAAGTTGGTTAGTTCAAATGATATCGTCACTGGAAACAGATATTGTAGCTGTGGAACGCATGAAGGAGTATGCTGAAACAGAACCAGTAAGTAGATGCGTTACTATAAACAGTACTTTTCCTTAAAAGTTATTGATGATGATTTATAAAAAAATTATAGGAAGCTGAATGGGTGCAACCCACTGGTCCTCGGCCGTCGTGGCCAGAGACTGGAACAGTACAGTTTCAGGGGTTAACAATGGCTTATCGCAGTGGGATTGAACCCGCTTTGCGTGACGTCACATGCACGGTGGAGCCGGGAGACAAGCTCGGCATTGTGGGGCGCACCGGCGCGGGCAAGTCCACTCTCACCCTTGGACTGTTCAGGTGCGTGCGGACACTACGGACACCTGCTATGCTTGCTATGTTTAAACTATCGCTCACGGCTCGTGTACCTTTGTAGGATCGTCGAGCCGGCGGGAGGCCGCATCCTAATTGATGGTCTGGATATTAGTACGATAGGCCTTCACCAACTGCGGTCGCGTATCACCATTATCCCACAGGATCCAGTACTCTTCTCAGGTTCATTGCGAATGAACCTGGATCCATTCCAAAAACACTCTGATGACGAGCTATGGCGCGCACTTGAGCACGCTCACCTAAAACCATTTGTACTTGGTAAGTGCGTAACACTAGATTATATTGTATGCAAAAGTGGTACTAATAAAAGTTGTTGGATTTGGATACGGCTGCAAAGAATATTGTATCAGTTTTGATTCTGATTACATTTTTGATTACCCGACAGTTTTTGCCCGTGGTATCGTCGGTTATAGTTTTCATTGAGTAAATATTGCTTCAAATCGGCCTAGTTATTTAGGCGTAAAAGTGTAAGAAACAAGCAAGTATTTTATTTAAAAAGATACTCAGACTTATGGAGAATATGTGTGTATTTCCAGGTTTGCAATCAGGATTGCTTCATGAAGTGACAGAAGGCGGTGAGAACTTGTCAGTAGGACAGCGACAGCTCGTGTGCTTGGCGCGGGCGCTGCTCCGTAAGACACGACTGCTCGTGCTGGACGAGGCCACCGCCGCCATCGACCTGGAAACCGACGAGCTTATTCAGGTACGAGCATATCTACTTTTGAAGATCATATACTTACCGAATATTTCTCATGGTCAACAGCAACTAATGTTACTCACGAGTCTTACTTCATTTCACAGAAAACCATACGCTCCGAGTTCGCGTCGTGCACTGTGCTTACCATTGCTCATAGACTAAACACCATCATGGACTCCACTAAGGTCATGGTACTAGACAAGGGTCAGCTCGCCGAGTTCGCATCCCCCGAACAGCTGCTACAGGATAAAAACTCAATGTTCTATAGTTTAGCTAAGGACGCTGGTCTTGTAAACTAAACCAGAATCAGTTTCTGAATTAGGTGTATTTAAATTTGTTGATATTTTTTTTTTAAATGACATTTACTAAAGTCGGCCGGCACCGACACATTTTTTAAATGTTTTAAAATACAGTATACAATTGAAAGAGTTTTTTTTTATTTTCAATATTGTTACTTTGATAATAAGGACAATTATAATTACTCTAACATTATACATAATCCTGTCATTCAGTTTCACAAAATTAGATGACGTCAAATAACTTGCACTGGTTGCCCAAAATTACTGTTATCAATTTTTAAAAGCTATTTGGTGAAAATGCAATAATTATGTGTATTTCTAAAGAGAGGTGCACAATAAAACATATACGATAAATATTTAGATTGCTTTCGAAAAGACTAAAATAACTGTCTTGCCAGATGTTAATTTACCGGTAACTTTTACATCAAAACTCACTTAATTCACTAGCATCTACAGAAGTACGAATTTCACGAAATTAAATTCGAGAAGCCTTAGCAAAAAAACAATTGTCTGGGAACCCGCAGTGAAATTAGATGAACATTGAAAGAGTCGCCAATTAATTGTTATACATATGTTTATAGGCGGCAAGCTAGCAGTCTGGTAGTCTTGTGATACGCTTACTACTTAAGACACAAGTGGCAAAATTATTTACTTTTTTCATCCATCAAAACAACCATTTTGTGTGAAAAATATACTAAATAAACTGACTGACGTCACTATTTTACACTACTCCATTAAGCAATATATTTCGTGTCAATTTCGCAATAGTTATAAAAATTATATTTTGTGATATTTCTTTAAATTTTAAAAGTAGCGGACATTATTATAAAATGATTATACAGTCAACTACACTCTTTCAGACGGAGTGTAATCTCATTCTCGATGAAGAAGTGCTTAACAGGTTCGATGTTCTGTGAGGTTTCCGTCAGGAGTTACCTGACGAGCCAGGCAATTTGTGCCAAAGCATGGCTTGTCCACAATATTTACCTCAAACTGTAATACTGTTAGCACTCAGTACTCACCTGTGTAGAAACGGCATATTTATTATCCAATATTCGGAACGATGGAACTTGTAAATATAAACAAGATTACGTTAGCATATGGGTAAAAAAGAATATTAAAAAAAATATAACTTCATGATAACTACCAACAAATAGTTTCATTAGATAGAATTTACCCGACATGACGAAATCAATTTATTAACGAGCATAAACTGTGCGAAAACTGCTTTTACAATCACAACGGTAAGGTATTTTTAATGCAGTTTTATACGAAACATTTACACAATTTTTAAGTAAGTCAGAAAATATTACTGTAGCAAAATATGGTATCACACGTGTATCCGCTGAACAAGTACACAAAAATTAATTTATACATGGCACAAAAGCGAGAAGTATCGAAGGTATTTTTATCAACAACTGGTCAAGTTTCGAAAAATGAATAGGTCATACCTTACACTAAGAGCTCCGATTGATTAGGGTTCTCAAAGTTCCCTCATAACAGAGAACGTAGCACAACTCTCAGAAGCTCTCTTGATAACAACAAATTATAATTATTTTCATTAAGGATTTTCAAAAATCTAATTAAATTTTTAGATCTCAATCTACATATTTGTCTTATTGTTAGTTACAGTTAGTCGCAACATTAATGTTGTTTTTTAAATATTATCATAGAATTTTTATTTGAAATAAGTCGAACGAAAAAGTACCTATATGTAAATTTTAAAAGTATCCTTTATAAATTTTAAACATTCAGTTTATATTAATTTCAAATTTGGCCTTATTTTCACAATTTCTGTACAAAATTAACTCAGTTCTTGTTTGAACTCCCCTCAAAGCTATACGTGTGATTATGAACAAATTGTCATATTATTAATATGTGCTGTAGTAAAAAATATTAACTTTTTGTTAGACCAAACACGAAAGATAATCAAGAATCATCAACAACAAAGATACCTATTCTAATGACTTTTTTTTTAATTTAAAAGACCGTGTCCTACACTACGATTTTCGATTATTAAAAATACTTACAAAATAATTGCCCTCACACTAAATTGCCTTTACTATTGATTCAAACCAAGGTCTTAATAGAAAATATAGAATTGATAAATTATGGTTTTAATATAATTCTATTTAACCTAATAACCTTGCTATATGTACGGTTTAAAAATTAATCTTAATACCGACTAAAGTACGACTATAAGATGAGACTATAATTCACTTTAGGATTTAAATGTTAAACTATAATGTAATATCGAATTTTTTTTTTTTAATTTATTGTAACGCAATTATAAATATGGATTACGTTGTCGTGCTGAAAAGCACGTGTTTTTATTAAGTATTGTTATTTTCCTCGCTAAATAGCTCCTTATCGGAGCTCTTAAGCGAAGAAAATAACAAAGAGACCCGATAAACGCGTGCGATCGCTGCTAACCATAAACTGCTGTGGCTTTATTTTATGCTAAAGAGTAATTGAATTATATAACTTACACCATATATTCACTAAAGGACGGGTCGTGGAGACTCCGCATCCCATTTTTATTTCATATACCTATATTATTTCAAAATAGCTGGTTATCGCTAAACATTTGCATTATCCGCACTTCTGAGTTGTCATTCTGATCACACGAACAGTAAGCGATTTCATAGGTACAGGTGTAATGGGTCACGAACAAGTTATTTTAAAAAATGTAATAAAATTATGTACAAAAAACTATTTGGTTTATTATAAAAATTGTTTATTTACAAGAAAGCTCATTAATTATAATTAGTCTTTTAAATTATAAGCAAACTGCTTAAATAATATTATTTCACACTAAGTGCGCTGCGGCCCCGTGAAGAAATTCATTGCGACAAACTGAGCTAGTAGTCAGACCCCTTTCCGCGCCTCGCGGGGCATTTGCGCAGACTGTTAGATTCAAATATTAACGAATTCTTGACCCCCTTTGTAGTTATTCGTTAGTTATTCGCAGGACTACAGTCAGGGTTGCGTCATGAAATGTCAGAAGGCGATGAGAACCTGTCAATGGGACAGCGGCAATTCATACGCCTGACACGGGCACTGCTGCGCAAGACGCCACTGCACGTGCTTGATCAGGCTGTTATATTGAAGGTATGCAGCTTAATCAAAGACACGTCTGTTGAACACACAGTATATTTCTCGACAGAGATACAATGCTACCTACTAACAGTATGTGAACAATTATAAATTAATATGTACCTACATCACACCTCCCCACCTAAACCCCCCTACGTACATGATTTACATAACCAAATCACAGTAAGGTGTAGTACAATATTTCATCACTTAATGCTATCGAAATGTGGCCGTTTAACTTATATAATGCTAATTAATTATTCTAGTAGTATTTTATTTATTCTAAATAGTAATCTTACTTAATTTTCACACCCAAATCTGATTGGGGGTCTGCGTGTTCGCATCAGACGCCTCACCGGCGACCGCACAGGTGACTGCTGTGTCAGTTGCTTAGGGGAGCCTGGAGAGTGAGAGGTCGGTGATTGCAGACACTGAGATTGATCTCCAGCCAATGTATTAGTATCCTTTTCCTCCCTCTCAATCTCCGCCCTCTCCTCCCCCAGGCCCGACTCTGGTTGTTGCTCCACGACATCCTCGAGTTCCTCCACACCTTCTTTTTCCATGTGGGGAAAAATATTAGTGGATCTGCGTCTGATTTGGTCAATATGCCTCTTTACCAATTGACCGTCATCCCTTTCTAGTATATACCTACGTGAACCCTCTCTGTCCACAACCGCGCCTTTTACCCACTTGTCCCGGTTGTTGTACTCCCGAGCCCAGACTGCGTCCCCTTCGGAAAATATACGTTCCTGTCCCCCGCTATTGGCTACCTGGCACTGTTGCGCGCGCCGCACGCGGTCCTCGAGAGCCCCGTCGTTCCGCAGCAAGTCCAATCGTGACCGTAGCGGCCGGCGCTGGAGTAACATGGACGGACTTTCACCGGTCGTACTATGAATGCTATTTCTATAGGTTATTAAAAATGTCTGTAGTGCTGTTTCGATATCAATAGAGTCTCTGTAAGCTTTTTTTATTACCCGTTTACACAAATTCACCGCGTTTTCCGCTGCACCGTTCGATGAGGGGTGATATATCGGCGAATGTGACTGACGTATGCCATTGCTCTTTAGGAAATCTCTGAATTCGGAGCTTGTAAATGGTGGGCCCTGATCCGAAACCACTTCTAAAGGCAACCCAAAACGAGCGAAGGTCGATCTTAACACCTTAATTACACTGGAAGCAGTTGTTCGCGGCATTTCAAATACTTCTAACCATTTCGTTGTCGCATCAATTACAATAAGAAAAGTCTTCCCATAAATTGGACCTAAAAAATCCACGTGTAACCTACTCCATGGCTGATCTAAATACGGCCAAGGCTTCGGCGTCGCTCGCGGCGGTGCTTGCGCCTCCATCGCACACGTCTCGCATCGCCGACAGGTGTCTTCCACGTCGGCGTCTATCCCCGGCCACCACACATAGCTACGAGCCAAACTTTTTGTCTTTACAATACCCATGTGGCTAATGTGGAGCTGTTCTAAGACTGAACCCCGTAACGTGGATGGTATTATTATTCTGTACCCCCACATAAGACAACCCTTTTCTATGTATAATTCCCGTCGTCTAAGAAAATAGGGTTGAAGGTCATCGTCATTGCACGAACTAGGCCAGCCGGACTGGACGTAAGCCTTCACTCTGCTCACTAAAACATCTTTCGACGTAGCTACTTTAATATCACTGTTTGTTATTGGTAAAAATTTCTCTACAAAATTAAAATATGTTACTTCGTTTTCGTCACTCGCCGGGCGCGAATTGATTGCCGACTGAGGTAGTCTAGATAATGCATCTGCACAATTTTTCGTGGAGGTTACATATTCTATTTTATAATCATAACCCGATAATAGAATAGCCCATCTTTGTAATCGTGATGCCGCCATCACCGGTATACCTACTCTATCTCCGAATATGTACGTTAATGGCTTATGATCCGTTCGCAGAATAAATTTACGACCATATAAATACTGGTGGAACTTTTTGATTCCAAAAACAATAGCTAGCGCCTCCCTATCTATTTGGGCATAAGCCCGTTCGGCCGCCGTAAGTGTACGAGAGGCGTACGCGATCGGACGCTCCCCCTCCGGTGTGAGGTGAGAAATGACGGCCCCCACCCCGGCTGTGCTGGCGTCCGCTGTTAACACTAACGGTAAGTTGGTGGAGTAATGACACAACACTTCACTACTCTTCAGTACACACTTCACGGCCTCGAATGCACGCTGACATTCTATACTCCATACGTATTTATTACCTATTTTCAGTAACTTATATAGTGGCGATAATATAGTACTGACGTTTTTTATAAACTTAGCATAATACATAACTAAGCCTATAAAGGCTCTCAACTCTGACATATTTAACGGCGCCGGGGCATTCACTATCGCGTCCACCTTGTCCGGGCAAGTGTGAACTCCATCCTTACTAATTACATGACCTAAGTAGCTAACCGACTCCGCGAAGAAGGTGCATTTTTCTTTCTTTACCTTCAACCCACGTGCTCGCAATCGTTGAAATACCTTATCTAAATTGTCTATATGTTGGACTGTATCTTTTCCCGTTATAATTATATCATCTAAGAATACCCCAACATGTGGCATATCTGCGAATAATTGTTCTAGCAGTCTCTGAAAAATCCCAGGACTCGATGCCAAGCCATAGACTAATCGTTTGTACATAAATAGCCCCTTATGCGTATTGATTACGGTGTATTTCCTCGACTCGTCCAATTCGAGTTGGGCATACGCCTGTGATAAATCTATTTTACTAAAGCGCTGCCCTCCGTGTAGTCTAACTAGTAAGTCTTCCACTTTTGGCAAGGGATAACGGTCAATATCGAGTACCTTGTTTAGCGTTAGTTTGTAATCAGCGCAGATTCTGATCGTGCCGTCCTTTTTTACGACCGGCACGATCGGCGTGGCCCAGTCTGAGCGTTCCACCGGCTCGAGGATGTCGTCGCGCACCAACTGCTCCAGCGCCCGCTCGACCGGCTCGCGCAGCGCGTACGCCAGCGGTCGCGCTTTCATATACACGGGCTGCGCGCCCTCTCGTACCCGCACCGTCACCTGGCCGCCGGTGAAGCGCCCGAGGCCGTCCGCGAACACCTCACTATACCTGGAACTGAATTCACTTAAATTAAATAACTCATTTTTCACATTATTAACATTTTCCTGATGAATTGAAATCGGTATTTTTAATTCTAACAACCACTGTCGTCCTAACAATAATGTTTTGCCATTTTTTAATACATACATATCCAATGCTTTAATCGTGTCTTTATAAATAACTCTCGGCCTTATTACTCCTAATGGGCGTACTAGTTCCCCTGTATAGTATCGTAATATTACATTACATGGATAGACTCTTAAATTTTTAAACAATTTCTGATAAAGATCCTCACTTATACATGTTATTGCACTACCTGTATCACATTCCATCGAAATATTGTGACCATTTACATTTAGCGTAATCAAGATTGGTTTGCATTGATTTAAAGACAATTTATTTATATTAATAATTACCTTGTCACCATCCTCTCCTCGTAACTCCTTGTGAGATTGAACGGGCTCGCTCACTGCACTTACGTTATGATGCCCGGACACATATGGACACATTCGCTTGAGGTGTCCTTGCCGGTTACAAACCCGACACACGTAGGCTGCAAACCGACACGACGCTTCCTCGTGTGTAGCACCGCATACTCCGCACTGCTGTTGGTGCCGACGCTCCCGCCAACCGGCCGCGACCTGTGACCGCCCGTCGCGTCGCGCGCCGCTCGCCGACAGCCTCCCGCGGTACCCCGCCGCCGTCGCCACCGCTACCGGTGGCCGTGATGGTGTTTGCGGCGACCGCGCCGCGAATTTTTCACGGCTGTACATCGCTGGACACTCAATATGGTCAGCGGCTACGCCCGCTCGACCTTGGCATACCGTTGCTGCATCTTTTTCTGCCGCCTCTAAATTAACCGCCAACGTATAGGCCTTGTTGAAAGTCAGGTCATCCTCTGCGAACAACCGCTGTCGTATTGTGTCGCTTATGATGTTACATGCGAACTGATCCCGTAGATTTTCCTCTAAGGTAGTTTTAAAATCGCACATCGCAGATATCTTCTTTAGTGCAGCCACATAGTCAGCTATACCTTCGTTGATATATTGTTTCCTGTTACGAAATTTATATCTTTCTGCCAGTATACTGGGTTTTGGTTGTAAATGTTTTTCCAAAATTTCTTTCAATTCTTGAAAATTTTTCTCACTGGGCTTTTGTGGTGTGCATAAATTGACTAATAATTCATAGCACTCCGCTCCTATAACCGTTATCAATGTCGGTACCTGCATGTCGGCCTCGATTTTATTAACTTTAAAATATTGTTCCAGTCTTTCTGTATACAACCGCCAATTGTCGGTTCTTACGTTAAATTCACTTATTTTACCTATCGACATGATTCTAAAATAAATACTTTTTCACGCACGGTTCTAATAAACTTCGTCGCCAAATTGTTATATTGAAGGTATGCAGCTTAATCAAAGACACGTCTGTTGAACACACAGTATATTTCTCGACAGAGATACAATGCTACCTACTAACAGTATGTGAACAATTATAAATTAATATGTACCTACATCACACAGGCCACCACTGCTGACGACCATGAGACTGACGAACTCATTCAGATATCAAAAATTTCAGCCTCACTGATAATATTGAAATTTTTTTTTTGATAAATTCTAGTATTATATTATCGTTCCCGATTAAACATATCTTGGCTCAGCAGCTTTTTGCTTGGCAAATTATAAAAAACTATTCGTTCAGAGTTCACAGCATGCATATTGCTCATCGGCTCAACACCATCATGGATTCCACTAAGGTCATGGTGCTAGACAAGTGTCAGCTCACCGAGTTCACCTCACCTAAGGAACTACTACAAGATAGAAACTTTATGTTCTGAACTACTTCTACTAAGCTAGAGATGCTGGACTAGTTAGCTAAAGTTATAGTTGTACTTAAATTATTAACATACTCTTTTAATCGTGAAGAAGTCTTTACGTCCTTACATGCAAATACGAGTATATGCTAACGCCCCCAGGTCACTGTAATATTATCTACAAAGCATTCTGTCTTTATATTATACAAACGTTGGGAACTTGCCTCTTGGTCGGTATACACTCAGTACACATTCAGCTGAATGGCACACAGTAATGAATCAATGGTGTGAAGGTTTTCTGAGAAATTAGAGTGCGATATGGGAATGTCTGATTAAATTAACTATAAGAACTTAATGTGGTTAAGAGCAATAATAGATCATATTGTGTGTTTTATATTGCTTGAATACTTCAATAACGCACCCAGAGATAACATTTTTAAATTACCTGGATATTATATTATACTAAATTTAACAAAAAAGGTTTACGTACATCTTGATCATGGCGCACATATTTTTCAGAGTCAAAATTGTAACTTATATTATTTTACCAAATTTACGAATCGAAATACACAACATTTATTTTTGTGGACCCATGTACCTACTTCATTCACTACACATTTACTGTCACAAAATTGGAAAGAAACTCAAGTAGTAGGTAGATAAATTTAAAATATTGTTGGTGGGAAGCCGTATCCCGTGTTTACGCACCACACACACATACGTTGTAGTACGAATATATAATATATATATATGCGAGAGATACCCGAGTCACAAAACCATATAGAAAATATTGCCGTGTCAAGCAGAGTTTTATTCAATACTTACAAGTTACCAATTGAGATGTTGTCCCCTTAACGTAATAGGAGGCAAACCCATTGGCTTCAAATCAAGAGCACTTTAGAAAACAAATATTGTGTACTAGAACGTTTCTCTTTGATTACGTATATCGCTGATTTTATTTATAACCAGATTTCTAACATATCTAAGATAACAAATCTAAATCGGCAGATACATTAACTTCAAGGAACGCTTCTAAAGTGATGTTTTCAATTTTGAACTCAAATAGATTAATATACCCAGACATATTTAAATAGGTATATGTGACGTTACGAGTACATAAAAACTCAAGATAATACAACACGACGTCAATGTTAAATAAAAAAACATTAACATAATTCTATAGAGACATGTACGAAGGTGTGCTTAAAAGTAATAAAATTTCATTAGTACCTCCACCCACATTCCTATATATGTGAATATACACGGACGGACTCATAAACTGCATCAATGTTCAAGATTCCAGGTGTAACCTATGGTTTGGTTCGTTAACTTCATAATGGAGTAGTTTAAGTAGTATAAGAGTAGTATAAGTGAATGTTTATATACGAGTACTAGAAAAGACCATTTCATTTTTTTAAATAAAAACTATAAATGTAATAAAAATTGGTTTTGATGGGTTTATTGAAAAATTGTTTTTAGAACAAAACAAAAGCCCTCAAACAACCTTTTCTAGCGTATTGACGAACCAGGTCGATGAACACAAATTCCGTTCGTCCGATCATAAAAACGCCTACCCACACCATATTCGAACCTCCACAAAAAGGAACACACTCCTCAATTGGTGAGCAATATAGAGACCCACTGCTCTCCAATTCAATTAGGATGTTCATGCGCAAACTTAAACGTGCTTATCTGTGATCTGCAGACAGCTTTGGACCAGTTGCTGGTTAAGAAGGGGTGATTGCCGCTTCCTTGAGCCTCGTTCTCATCATTCGTGTACTCACGTTTACTCCCCGCACTTCATTCAGCTTTATTTTGATATTTACTGGCGCAAGGAATGATTTCGTAGGGTAGTTCAAACAATAAATTGGTCATCACGACGGACAATTTATTGTTTGTACGAAACCTACGAAATCGTTCTGTTCTACCGGTACCGGACCTCTTTTTGTAAGAACCTGTCCCTACAAATCTTCGGTATCCTCTAGTAACCGTAGACTGGTTTTAATTTAAATTTATAGCAAACGTTCGTTTTAAAAAATAATAAAATGTGCTTATCACTAACCAGAGCATAAATTATACAATGAAGAAGTCAGAATCAAACAATACATACATATATTTAAACTTATATGGCGGCGCGCTAGTAAGTAGCGCGCTAGTAATATTATAAATTATTTTATAATTAAGTTATGATTTATTTTAATCATAATTCGATTTGTGAAATTTGATTCAGTAAATGGATTCTGTAAGCGGTAATATTAAAATAAGAAGCGATAACCCCAATATAGTAGTAGAAGTTGCCACGAGTGATGGCAACCGTCAGTTCATTGGAGATGGACAACTGTCATGACATGCACACATTTGCAAACCTATTGACTCTTTTAATTTCTTCCTTAATTGATTTTGCCCATTTTGTGGAATCAATTGACTTCAATGCTCTGTCATTGCTGTCAGGAACCGCATTTTCATATAATTTGTCTTCATGACACAGGTAAGAATTTTTATTTGATTTCTGAGCATCACGGTGCTGTTTTCTTGTTCTCACTGTTATATTTGTTTTAGGTGAAGATTCTATACTTTCATCGGGGATGTACTCGCTGTCTAATTGAGATTCATTTCCTGTCACACTGTTAAATGAGTCATCACTTGAAATTTCTTGAATATTTTCTCCTGTCTGACTCCTATTGCTTTCATTTGAAGTTAATTCAACCGGTACAAAATCTCTTTTAACTGTTGACTCTAAAAACATTGCATCTTTGCTATTTATGACTTTTCTTGAATAAGGTGATATAAATCGATATCCTTTAGAATGTTCACAGTAACTTCTTTCTCTTCACTTTTGGTAAATGTACCATTGCCTCACATCCAAATGTTTGCATATGGCTGACATTAGGCTTCTGACCAGTCCACATCTCTTCTGGTGTTTTATATGTCAGAGAATTTGTCGGAGAACGGTTGACGATGTAAGCTGCTGTTAATATTGCTTCAGCTCAATAGATTTTAGGTAAGCTGTCATTTAGCATCATACATCTGGCTCTTTCTACCAATGTTCTGTTCATTCGTTCAGCTGCACCATTCTGTTCTGGTGAGTAAGGAGTGGTGGTTTGATGTATTATACCGGCATCTTTAAGAAAGTTTGAGAAGCTTTCATTGACATATTCATGTCCATTATCTGATCTGAGAATTTTAATACTTCTGTTTAACTGATTCTCAGTTTGCTTCTTAAACTTCTTGATTTTTTCTAGGACTTCTGATTTGTTGTGCATGGTGTACACAAATATCTTCTTTGAGTAGTCGTCGAGGAACGTCACAAAATATTTGAATTTTCCAAGAGATTGAGTTTCTATCGGTCCACAGACATCCGAGTGTATCAATTCAAGTAGGTCTTTGCTCTGAGACCCTTGACTCTTGAAAGGCAGACGTGTTTGTTTTCCTTCCTGACACGTTATACAGTTGAGATTAACTTTCTCTTGACTTAAGTTCAAATCTGCAGTATATTCACTCAATTTCTTCATGCTTTGGAAATTCAAATGACCCATTCTCTGATACCACAAGTAAGCATCTTGCTCAATAACATCTGATATGCATGCATAGTCTCCAAGCATGTTCAGTCGGTACATATTATTTATTAAGCATGCTGTTGCCACTATGACATTATTTTGGTCAAAAATAGCACACCCATTCTTATTGAATTTCACTTGTCCACCATTATTTATAATCTGAGAGACTGACAGTAAGTTTGTAGCTAGTTCAGGCACGTGTAGCACATTTGTAAGCAGTATTTCATTTTCTTGACCTCTATTATTTTAAACACTCAACATACCATGCATCAGAGCACTCTGATGAAGGTACAAAAACAGCAGCATAATAACTGTTTTGTTTATATCCATTCTTCTGATCCTTGTTCGGTTTAGCTGATTTACACTCAGGACTTTTATGACCATATTTGTTACACGTATAACATCTGGGGCCGTTCGCCGATAAACTTCGGCGAGCACTTCCACCTCCAAATTCCACGGGGGAGTTCCGCCATAGGCGCACGCCTCTTCCGTCGATACGGGGCGGTAACCGCGTATGGCTCTAACCGCCAATATCCTCTGAGGGCGCCAGAGGCGAGCCCTATTCTGGGCGGTCAGAGCCGCCGCCCATACTGGTGCACCATACAGGGCCATTGACCGGACAACCAACGTATATAACCGTCTCGTTACCGGCGCTGGCTCCACCCAAATTGGGCAGAAGTCGCCCAAGGGCAGAAGCAGCGCCGACCACCTTTGGAGTAAGCTGTGAGAAGTGCTCGTCGAAGAGCCACCTGCCGTCGAAGATCAGGCCCAGATACTTCATCTAAAGCTGAACCGGTACGAGGACTGAATTGACTATGATGGAGTCGCCGGCGGGTGGACCACGACGGGGCCCATGGAACAAAAGAGTCTCCGTCTTGTCCAGGGCCACCCGCAAACCCAGCGCTTCAATACGCCTGACCACCAGAGAGACACCCATGGTGGCCAGGCGCGCCGCCTCAGCGCCTACGATGAACAGGTACAACCAAGACCGCTATGAGGCCCCTTCAGACGCTTTTACATGTATAAAACTATAACTAACTATATATATGTATACATAGTTTTGTGCAGGCTGCAGAATCATACTCTATATATTTAACTCAATGTCCCATGTAAGAGGCAGATATATGATTCCTGAATGATCTTACAACTTCAAAATCAATATTATCACTTGTTGGATGTCTTTTTTGACGAATTCTATGTTACTTAATAAGGCAAATTTTGTCTTGTCAGACTCTCTAACTTTAAGCGCAACCACTTTGTTTTTTAGAACAACCATTTAAGAAAAAGTTACGTCTATGAGATCACAGGACGCGGGTGGCAATTTATTCAAATAGTTTAGTTGTTTTGTTATATTAATTTTATTCTCTTTTATTGATGTTATTATTTATTTATACACTAGTTTTTGCTTGCAGCTCCGCCCGCATAAAGGTCGGTTGCTGCGGTGATTCTTTAAACTGAAATAACTTTTTATTTGACAATAGATTGTCATAAAATAAACACTTCAAATTAAGTGACGTTAACCACAATGAATATGAACAAACCGTGTCTAAGCCACTTCCGAGATTAACGCACAGCAAACAAACAGATAAAAATTATAAAAACTACTGTTTTGAATTGGGTTACTTTTGATATAGAATCCCTTTGTTAGTTTTTCTGCAACATCTTTAATGTACAGATATTATTAGTTTTACTACACAAAAAACACTTCTTCATTTTTCTAAAATGTTAACTTAACTTTAACAACGTAATAACAAGTTGAATAAGTAAATAATATCAACAGTATTGTGTACAACGAGCTCCAAAACGTGGTTATAATATAAGAATAATTCAGCTGTACTGTTGAGAACCCTATCTATCGACGCATGCGCAATGGCTTTGAATAGTCACACAGCTGGCATTCGCCATCCTCATCTAACAAGTGGCGTTGCGCGCTAACTCTCTTTCACTTTATCTCGAATATCTCGCGTCTTTAACAAATAGCACCCCTAATTTGCGGCTATTTTTTCACACGCAGCGGCATATCATAATATTAGAAAAAAAATTAGCTTTAATTTGATGTAAAAAACAAGCGTGTAAGTCATGAACGTATAAATAAATCAAAATATTACCTGCTTACACCTGGCTGCGAGGTAGTTGCGGCCGAGCGTGCAACGGCTCCTATGGATTTTTGAATTCTTTATACGCATTATTATGATGTGGATGACATTTTATTTAAAAGAGAAGTGAACGGAATTTTTTTTGGAAAATTAATTAACATTAATTTAATTAAAATTACTTGCGGCCACTTTTTACTGGCTGCGTGTCGATCAATGTATTCTCCTATTCATAAACGTATGTAGAAATGTGTGTTTCACTCAAAACGTAATGAACGTAGTGTTTTTGCAGCGGGATCTTAGACTATTAGGGTTGGTTGGTTTTGTTGATAAAATAAGACAAATATTTACAATATTGTTTACGAATTTTAAGTAAATTTTAGCCACAATATAGCTTCGATGAATTTTCAAGATTTTTGATCTGAGCAATATAGTAGAATTTTCTTAGAGTAATATGTATTGCGGACACTATGGACATTGGACCGCCTGAAATTTCTACCAATAACGTGGATATGGTTATGGTTGGTTACACTGACTGTCAGAGACTGTCGTTGCCATTTACATCAGTCAAATACTGTAAGTTGGTGTAAGTGGTGTCCGCTTGTGCGCTAAATTTAAAATGGTGAAACTGTTTCACAACTTAGTTAAATAATTTCGTATTTTTTTAATATTGATTACAAAGTCGAATATGGATAATTTTTGTGGATCTACCTATTGGGTAAGCACGTGCTTAAGTTTTAATCGAGAATTTATTAATGATTTTCTAAGTAGATAAACATTTTGTGTAATGTTTATATGATCAATGCTTTCATTGCTGCAAGTAAAATAATTTTTTTAGGCAAAAACGTAAGAACACACACATTGATTTTACAATAAACATCAATCAAATTACATCTATTGAGGAACCTAAACTTTTGTTTATTAGGGTCACTCTGGATTCACTTTATGTAATAAGTAAAAACCACAATTCTGGGTATTCTATAGTAATATGATTAAACTTTATGTTAAAGAAAAGTTTTATGTTTGATTGCTTCTTGGTTTCAACATGCTAATCAATAGGACAATATTCAAATTAATATAAATTTTCCTTTTTTTTTCAATAAGTATTTAATGAGCAAGCTTAAAAGGGCATGTAATATCTAGCTGTGACCGTAAATGCAAGTGAAAATGCAAAGAATGGCCTAGAATAGAATAATATACAAAACCTATACTGATACTGTTCTTTTTAAAGTTAAACTTTTGTCTCATGTTAGATTGATATACCATGAATAAAAAATGAATAAAAAAACTTCCTAGTATCAGAAATCACTTAACAAATGTAATATCAAGTTCCATAAAGAAACAATATAAAATTAAAACTGGCAAAATGATCAATGCCACATATTAATGCAATAGGCATGAAGTGAAGATGCTTTGCTTGCATTATTAAAAACAGTAAAATTAATTCTTAACCAATTTTTTTGCCACTAAAGTATATATTTAATATATTAATGTCACTCTGTGAGGTTTACTGTACTATATTTTTTTAATGGATTGTTAATTAATGAACTTACCTAAGCCTAGTCTGGATCGCCAGATTCTTATAATCTATCCGACATATTGACGTTATGACTCAATAGAAATTGATAGATTTATGACCAAATTCCACATGCATGCCTTTCCAAAGTGCCACAGTGCTACAGTCCTGCTGTACACTTTTTAAAGTTGTATCTAGGATGTCGGCGAACTACAATAAACACAATATACTAATAAAAATTTAGCAAGGTATATTTTAAGGTGACTGTCTGAGTGCCTTGTGGTTTAGTCTGGCTTCGAGCCCACTCAGCTCTATTAGAGGGTTCAGGGTTAGACTATATGTTGCAAAAAAATGATCAAGTTATGTCTCACATTCTTTATATGGATAATTTAAAAGTATAGGGTTGGCCAGAAATTAGTTAAAATTTGAAAAAAACATATAAAAAAAACTATTGATATATTATAAAAACTGTTTATTAACAAGAAAGCTAATTTGTCGGAATTTGTTTTTTAAAAATTACGTTGTCTAAATGACCACCATTCCGACGTTTGCACTCTTCTAAACGAGCACTGATATTTTCAAATACTCACCGGCAAAGAGACCGCGAGATCACTATGTCTTCGCTGATTTTTCTTTCAGTTGTAGTGTATGATTCTTCAAATAACCCCATAAAAAGGAGTCTGCTGGGAAAAATGGATCTGGACTTCTGGTTGGCCATGGAATGTCACCTTGTCTGGAAATCAGTTTTACCGGAAACATGTCTTTGACCACCGGCAGCGACTTATTGGATGTATGACAAGTGGCTCCATCTTGTTAAAACCATATGTTACGATTGTAGCCAGCAAATTCCAGTAGCATCGGTCTCAAGAACTTTCGTAACATTTTCACACATTCAGCAGAATTAACAGTAGTTAAGTAACGGCCGCGAGTATCTTCGAAAAAGTAGAGTCTAATGATTCCTTTTGCTGAAATTGCAGCCTATACCATACCATACCTTGAGAGAATAATAAAAGAGAGAATAAATTTAGCTTTGGAGTTTTCACTGCTCCAATATCTACAATTGTGTTTGTTTCCAGGGCCGTTGAGGTGAAAATGGGCTTCGTCAGAAAATAAGATATTGTCAAAATTACTGAATCGTTCTAACATTATTTCAGTATACAACTTGCGCAAATTTAAATAATTAGGTTTTAGTTCCTACGATATCTGAATCTTATATAGATGTAGTTTAAAATGTTATTTCAAAATACAGCGTAATGATATGCGGGATAACCCTAATTCAGCCGAAAGTTTGCGCGTCGTTAAAACTAGATTACGTCGAACAGAAAGGGAAACTTGCTGCACGTTCTCTTCGGTCCGAGAAGTCCGTGTCTCTTCGAACTCTTTCACCCATTTCTTTATCAAAGAAGCGCTCGGACACCGATTTAGGTCGTGTAAATTGTATTCAACGCGAAATAAGCTTCTCATGGTAACAAGCGAACTATTGTTTAAATAAAATTGTTTCACACAGTAAGCGCGTTGCAGCCCCGTGAAGCGATTCATTGCGACAAAATTTTCGTGAAACGAGATAGTGGTCAGACTCCTCCCCGCGCCACCCGCGGCGTTTATTTGCGCAGGATGTTAAATTCAAATGTTAACGAATTCTTGGCTCATTCTGTACATATCCCGCGAACATTTGGGATGTGTGGTCTATTAAGTATCCAGACCCTCCACAATCGCGAGAATATACAGTGTGAATTTGTGAAATCGCACTAGCGATTGTGGACGTAGTTATCATGAAGAATATCTATCAGAAATATATCATGAAAGATATTACGATTGACATCTATCTACTCTACTAAGCAATAATTTCCGTTTGTTCTCGACTTGCTAACAGTGAATATTTGCATAGGCACAACCGAGTAACCAGGTTCGTACAGCAAGAACTTGCCCTTAAATATCAAGTTGTCAATTTAGAAGTGCCATATTACAGATATGTGCCCACCTGATTCTCGAGAATGGTTTTCCTACGTTATGTTGGGCGATCCCGATATAACGTGAATCGTTATCCTTAATCACAGATAGGACTACATTATTGCCAATAAGCCTGATATTGTGGATAGATCGAATAGAGCGCGGCACAATGAATGTCGATATCACCGTCCCTCATGACGAGAATCTTGTGATATAAAAGAAAAACAAATCAAATATTTGGTTCTGTCTTACGAGTTCATCGATGTACATTGTTCTGGTAGTGACTCGACCAACACTTTAAGAGGCTCACGTTAAAAGGCTGGATCAAGGGTCTGATGCAGAAGACGGTCCTCCTTGACACGTCCCGTGTAATAAGGAGGTTCTTGTCTTAGGAGCCCTAACCACCGGTGTCTTAGTCCCTGTACTTGGAAGTCGGTGGTCTACTATTTTTATATAATATTTTCAAATGTGTACTTTTGTTTTCTTTTTTTGTGTATTTAAAAATGTAACCTATAAATATTGTAATAAATAAAATAATAAAAACAGCCTCACACATCTCACACACGGCCGTCTGACCCCAAACTATGCACAGCCTGTAGTAACCAGACTGCTGATAAACGTGCTTATATATTTCAAAGTACATAAATGTTACAGGTAAATTAAACGTTTTTCCTGGGTGGCAATCGAACCCACAACTTCTGGCTTAGCAGCCATTATTTCTAGACTACTAGACCAACATACCCGTCAAATCATTATCATAATATGTGTTTAGAAATATTGAAGTATGTTTATCCAGTGCCGGATTAGCCATATAGCAAGATTAGCAAATGATACAGACTCCGCAAACTATCGTTATCTGACTGGAAATATTTTTTATAGTTGCGTACATATGTCATATTTATCAAAATCAACATCAAATTACGTCAAACATACTCGATCAAAGTATTTCCGAAAATTAATGACTATAAGTAGTCCTTAGTATCATTGGATTCTACTCTGGGTATGTACTAGGGATAACCAAATAGATAAACTGACATCAGTAGTGCACTAAGATCGTGAGGAAAGCTATGATAACGCCATCAATATACATAAATGGTAAATACAGCGGCAGAGGCAGCCTTTTATAGGTAGCGAAAAGGGCAACCCCCGGAAACCTCGCGCACTTAATATTCACAACATTCAACACAACATTCCAAGTAAAAATATATTTATCTGATTTTGGTGCCTTACAACGAGCATTATATAACTCACGGCACGCTACTCACGAGTTATCATAGTGTTTACGATTCACGTTCCAAGATTTACCATGATTCATTTCTCTTGTCATTTTGATTGGCTGTGGTCGGCTTGTGATTTCATGACCGAGCAGCAGCTTACCAACTCGGAGCCTAGCAATGATGTATCCACTCGGGGCAACTCAAATGATCTACCCATCCGGGACCTCGCAATGATCTCTCTACCCGAGGCTTCGCAGTGGCTAAGGCCCTGGGTAGGTAAGTCAGTGTGGGGCTTTGGCAATTGTCCGCGTCTTACAATACGTATTAAGCAAATAAATACATATGTATTCCGTGTTTTGCACTCTTATTAAGTTTAGCTGTGCATGTGCATTGAAGCTGTGCATGTGTGCATGAAGCATTAATTTTCTTTGATTCCATTAAAAATTATAAAAGACGATTCTTATAAATGGGGTCGTGTTACGAACTCACTTAAAGAAAGCGTGTCGAAAAGTATTGTATTTATACTTTTGCAGAAATGATCAGCCTGAGTGGCGCAACGAAGGCCATTTTTTCAGGGTTTTACTACAATTAAGGAAATTTTGGAAGACATTTCAAGTGATTAGTAGAGAGAGTGCTGTAATTAAGATTTCTGACTGACTGGTTTCAAGGATGGGTAAGTTGGCAATGAAATTCTAGAACGTTTGCAAGGAACGAGTGCTGCGTTGCAATTGGTTGATTAAAACATTGACACTGGATGTGCCCCTCATGAATTATTACATGGATATGATGAATTAAATTACATGGATTTGATGAAAAAGCCTGGCTAGATGTTTGTGATGAAGAAACTTCTAGACGAAAGATGCGCATTGTAAAATACTACCTACCATTATAAAAGCATCTCAACTACACGATTATATACAGCGATTTTGACCTGGACAATGATATGAAATTCAGACGTTTATTGCCACCATTGACTGCTTCTGTAGCGCCGTGGTAGCGTATGTGACTGCTGTGCTTGAGGTCTCAGATTCGACTCCCGGGTCGAACGAAATATTTGCATGATCTGCCAATATTCATTTCGGAGTTTGAGTGTTTCCTATGTATTTATGTATTTATTTCAGTTGTTTAGTACCTATAGTACAAGCTCTGCTTAGTTTGGGACTAGATGACATTATGTGTCACACGTCCGCAATATTTATATTTATTTATTGATAACGTACTCGGTGATTTAGAATATAAAATTACTGGTATTTTAGGAAATAATCTGAGAGCTTAAACGTCTACTATGGATGAACCGACGATTCGGAGAAGGTGGCTGACAGCGGATAGATGCGGTTTGCTGAAGACCAGGATGGTTGGCGTTCCTTGGTGGAGCTTCGTTCAGCAATGGACGGTGATAGGTTGATATACTGATTCCAGAATGTTGAAATTGCCTTGCACATTTATTAGCTTCTCATAATATTTGACTGCAGTGGTGAACGATTTTTCTTAACATTAAAACGTGTTAAAAACAAATTACGGTATACGTGGAGCCAAAAACTACTTTTTCGACGGCAAGTGACTCGCATCTTCGATAGCCCAAAGCTTTTCCACCAGCTCGAGCCTTTGGCGTTCAAGACATCACGTAGAGATGTAGCATCACTCTGTATTCTCCTCCGTTTCTATTTTGTTCAGACAATACCGGCTGAAATTTCGTAAGCGGCTTCAATCAGCTTCCATCAGTCGACAAGTGTGCACTTTGCCACCTCTGTCATAAAAAAGTAATACGATAAACTTCAAAACCAAAAACAACCAAAGGACTCTTGATAGAATTTGCTACAAGCCCGACACTTTTAATCCGGCACTGTGTTTATCAGCATTCTGATAAGCCTGTTGTGTGTGAGACGTGTACTAGAGTATAACATGTGATCATTATAGTAATGTTGTGTGGTGTAATATGAGTTCTACCCGAAAGGAAATTATTCATTGTGTTTATCATTATATCATAGGAACTAGATTTGTAGTTGATTACTTTTAATACATATGATTTGTACAACATTATATCAAAATATTGTAGTATATTTTTATCGTAAAATGTTAATTAAGTTATAAGTCATTGAGCCATTGTATTTATTTCAGAATACCAGTCTAACATGGAATACAGATAGTCCGGATGTCACACTATGCTTTCAAAAAACTGTTCTCGTGTGGATACCATGTGGCTACCTTTGGCTGGCAACTGCGCTTGAAATATATCAAATGCGTATTAGTAAAGAGAAAAACATACCATGGAATAAACTAAATACTAGTAAACTCATGTTCACATTACTCTTGATCCTGCTGCAAATAATTGACATTTGCAAAGTTATTTATGTTTCGTACAAAAAGATTGCCAAAGTTTTTGGTGCAGATTACTATGATCCACTTTTTAAATTGCTGACTTTTGTAAGTATCTTCCACTGCATTAACTACGTACTATTTCTTAATCCTCCTTTTTTTCTATTTTACTTTTATGTTGATTCTCGTAAAGATAAAGTAAGTTTTGTTTATACATATGTTTTCAAGTCTTATCTGTTCAATCGATCGTCATGTTCTTATTAATGCTAATTTTTAGGGTTACGGTAAGAAACAGTTACTATCCCAAATACGGCGACATATAACCACTACTGTATTAAGTTAAACTTTGATTTCTTAATGTTTCTTTTGTTAATTAGTACTTTCTGAAGTAACTAAATTAATAAAAAGCTTAGCCGAATTGAAAACCTCCTTTTTGTAGTCGTTTAAAAAGCTAGTTTATCTAGTGCAAAAGCTTATAGATTAGTGTATACAAGATTGTGTTATAATTTTATTTCAATTCGCTTTTGTCGACATTATTTTATGTCTGCTCCTGTGTTAGAAATGAAGACACAGCCAATTATAATTTATCATGCAAAATATCAATTGCCGTTCCGGTTGACACACCTATAGCCTCTGCTACTTCACGCGCTTTCGTTCGTCGATCAGCGAGAATCATATCGTAGATTTTTTTGAATGATTTCCTCGGTAACCACGTCTGCCGCGCGTCCTGGTCGCTCCTCCTCAAAAACGGATGTTCGTCCACGGTTAAATTCGTTAAATCAAAATCTAACTGTGGTCATAGATGGCGCAGTGTCCCCATAATGAGCATCCAACTTTGTTTTTATCTCCTCACATTTTTTCCCATCCAACAACAAAAAGCGAATTACCGAACGACGCTGCTCTTTTTCCATCTTAGCGAAAATTACGAAACACGTCTTACTCGAATGGCTGTCAAATCCAAACCAAGCTATCAATCAGTCTGAAATTTGTTTTGCTGCCGTTTGATACTGACCGACTTCCCTCAGGAACGCCCTCTGTCGTCATACACGGGTATTAATTGAAGCGCCCTCGTATACCTACATTTATTCTACTTGATTATTTACGAGTATTTTAGGATTAGTTTTCTATTTATTTGGTTGGTAACAACTTCGACAATAACACTTAAAATTCCAAGGTTTTTAGAACTTTGCGTTAAAAGTTATTTCAGTTTATAATTTACAATGTAATATATAGGCTGTACTTACAGTCTACAGACATGACAGCCGGCCTATCGTCACTCATACCAATAAGTTGTCATATTTAATATATGTTACGAGAGAGGTATAATAGTGATACTAATATGTTTCTTATATAATAATAATATTAACTTAATAATACATTTAAGTTAATGTTATGTTGCCATAATGTTTACATCCTAATCATTTGTAAAAATAATAACTTACCCTAACTTAATGTCATGACATGACATAAAATTTAAATTTCTAAATATATTAGGCCTTAAATTATTTTATTATAAATATTACAATTTTATTAATACAAAACAAAGGTCTTAAAACCTCTAAGGTCCTCAAAAAAAAATAATCCAATGCTGAACATTGACCCCTGCTTCTATGAAGATTTTGGCTTGCTATACCACGCTGGCCAGACGGGTTGGTAAGGAGTTTATTTATAGTTCAGTGCTGGGGGACTTCGACGCAAAGTCCATTGCGTGAGGTTTCCCCAGAGCGGAAAAGGCCAAGGCCGTCGAAGAGTGGGCGGCCTCGGTGTGTCTCTGTTTACTAAACAAATTCTACACCAACACGTGCATACGACAACAGGGGTACCGATACCGGGACCTTTCATTCGCTGCTTCTGCGCTCGCAGCATGAGTATGGAACTGGTGTATCCTGAAAGAGATTGAGACGCTCCCGGATCGTTTATATATCCGATTTGAGATTTCCCGATCCCAGGATCCCAGCAGGAGTGTCACGGTGCGGTGTTCTTCTCGCTTTCCGTTGAGGGCTGCTCGAAGCTGAATACGAACCAGTAGAGGAGGCGGCCATTTTTCACTCTTGGCAGGTCTTGGCAGGCCCTGACCGAAGAGGCGGCATGGGAGCTGGTCGCTTTCGTAATGCGGTTGTTAAAATTTGCGGTGCGACCATGGCCCGCAACCAAGGCCGTTGACTTACAGAGAAAGAGGTTAACTTTTGATCCTAGGAGTTGTCAGACCTCCACGCAGCCTGTTCTTGTGCATAGAGTTCCTACATCGGCCGTCAGCTGCGTCACCGTGAGGATAGCGAGGAGGACCAGCTTTATGAGGAGTGCGGAGAGGTGCGGCAAACTAACACTGGCCATTAGCTACACCAAACAAGTAAAGTATGTTAAGGCTAAGTTAGGTTAAGTTAAGACTTTCTTGATCGGAGATGACGGGGGTAACGAAGATAATGTTTCACCTGTCAGGAAATCGCAGATAGGGCGGTTGTTCTACGGATCTATTCAAAGAACATCGCTCCCGGACCGTACGGGAATGTCAAATCGCTTCAGGAAGGTATTGTACGGGAGCTTGACGTCTGGACGCTTTCCTGAATACTAGAAGAGCGAGAAGCGGGTACTATTAAGGAAGCCGGGGTGTGTTGATTTGGACGCAGCCTATAGGCCCATCGTGTTATTGGGCGAGGCGGGTAAATTGTTTGACAGGGTATGGGTAGCAGGTAAATTGTACTATCTGCCCGCACCGTCCAGCACCTCTGTGAGGTGGACCCCGATCTGTTGGATGCCGAATTTGGTTTTCGAGCGAGACGTTCCTCGGTCGATGCCATGTTGCTTCTGAGGGACGTGACCAAACAGGTGGTAAATTTTGACGGCGTGTTGGTGGTTAGACATCACCATCGCATTCAATAGTTTGCTGTTTAGCTGCATCAGGGTAGCACTCTACTTCCCTGTACCTGAAGCCCCTTGTGGCAGACTACGAGTGTTGAGAGCAGCATACCGTCATGTACGAGGACCGAGATAGTATTCTGAAGCTAACTTGGCGGCGTCGCGCTTGGCCACTGGAAAAATTACTGGTGGTCAGGCACAATAAGGCGCTGAATTTACGGGTGGCCCTAGATAAGACAGAGCCCCTTTTGCAGATGGTACCACTATTTACGGTAACGGGACTCGAGGAGATACCCATTTTTTAAGAATCGTCCAGACTGTTGAGCATTTTTTTCAGATCATGGAGAAAATCATTATTAATATATATATAATTGATATTTATTCCCCGTCTAATCGAGCGTCTTAGAGACTTCTTCCAATGCATTGAGGCATCTCATCACTTGGACATATCGAGTTGACCAGGCATCTCTACATCGATTCCAGGGCAGCCCAATTCTCAATGGTATCGAAGGCTATCTTGTAGTCCATATATACTAGGCAGAGAACCTGGTTATACTGCTATATCTCATTTGTAATAACCCCCAAAAACAACTTGCACACATGGCTCAGAAGTGAAACACTCGTACGGTTTAAAGGTCTTCATAAAACTTTTCGACTTCAGCGAGAATCTCTGAGTTAGAGGTAACGGCGATGCCTTGTACTGTTCTGAGTTTGGTTAGATAGCAACAGGAGGCCCTTGACTTGGAAAAGACTTTTGGGACCCTTTTTTCGAGCAATGACATCCTTAATCGCTCGAGTATTTGGTTGACGAATATCTTGTCATATCTCCTAATGCTCAGATAGGGTGGCGTTTATTATTTCTCATCTTTTCTTCAACAGATGCAGGGTCTCGCTTATAAGCTTCGACTTGCGTCCAATGCTCTTCAGTGGAAAGTTGTTTGAATCTATCTCGCGGACGACACGTACCAGGCTGTCAAAAACGTTTTTTATGTCCTGCATGGTTTACAACATGACAAACCGGTTTTGAAGTTCCAACTGGAAGTTTTCGCATCCACATTCGTTGGTCTAGAAGTTGACGCATAGATTCAGGTCGTCTCTTACGAATCGGTGATCATTTTGTGTTAAGCCTGTTGATCACAGAGAATCCCTGAATATTTGCGGTTTGTTTGTTATAGCAAAGTCAATCTCGTTCTTTGTAGTGCTATCGAGGCTTAGCCAAGTCTACCTACTTTGCAGCTTCTTCTGAAATAAGAATTTCATCAGATAGAGCCTCTGGGCCGCGATAAAGTTTACCAGCATTTGCCCCAAATATTTTTGCGCCCATAGCCTAACGGCATTACACCAGTTTCGCTATAATCTTGTACTCTCGCTTTCACATTGAAATCACTCATGATAACCATGAAAGAAGAATGTCTTTGTACGTGGTTTCAACTTCATTATTGGGATGTGTGGACGTGGGTGCGTATACTGTACAACTTCGTGGTCCCTTGTTCAGCAAGGTGCACCGCGTGCAGATGAGGTTGAGTTCACAGGGCTTGGGAGGGTAGGTGGACCTGCTTGCACCCGAAATATAGTATTTACCAAAAGTAAAACAGATATTTTTATTCCAAAGTCATTCTAAATTAAAGCTCAAATATGGTCATAGACTACAAAGTAATTTAGATGTTGAGGGAACAAGGGCATAAATGTAATCCTTCCTTGAAAAATAAATAAAAAAAACCAATAGCTTTTAATTCTTGATAACTTCTTGCCTAAAAAAGACATGCAAAGAAGATCTACTTTAGTGCAATATTACCAGACTAAGACTATATTGATTGCAAAAAACATTTTAAAATGGTAAAGATTCTGTAAAGTGAAATCGTTTTCAATATATTATATTTACGTCCATTATGCAATGAGTTTACGGTAAATCATTTTAGGTATAAAATAATGACATCATTTACTCTTGTTAAAATATGAAACATGTCATTTATTTTTTTTATATAAAAATAGTTTGTTTTTTGAGTAGTTGTAAAATAACGTGGTTTGGTTGATAATATTTTACCCACAGAAATGAACGTCGATTAAGTTTCATGGTCAATCAACATTAAATTTTGGAAAAAAAAACTCTTTAGATCAAATTATTTTATGATTACTGACCGATTTATTTAAACGCAATGAGTAGTCATTTTATAAATCTGTGACTGATGATCGTCATTGAGGTGACTAATGGCCCTGAATACACATAGTAACAGACACAGGCAGAGCTGAGGTTTTGGTCAGTCCGTTCTATTGTTATAATTATTAACATTATTGTTAATAATACACATATACATTTGCAATTATCACCTTTAAATGAAGTGAGCCGGTCTCTACTCAGTATCACATATCTATAGGACACTGATTGTTAGTAAGTACGTCTCTAAGTGGATTTAGAAAAAATTGAAGATTTTCTTTAATACTTTCAAGTATGTAGGTACATAAATAGACAATGTCTCTACTCAACTGAACTCCTATTATCATCTTCTTTACTCTTTACTTATATACCTACTTGTACGAAGAGTACCAATCACAATTCACACGGTGCGACACTACAGAGTAAATGTGGATGATCCACCTAGGGAGTATTCCTTAAAGGTTAAACAGGTTAAACAGCAAAATGTATTAAATTATAGCCTTTTTAATAAGCATAAGCAGTAAAGCATTTGTTTTGAAGTGATAAAATTTCTTATTTTACTATTAGTTAAATTATCTTTGTTATATGGACAGTGAAACCCTTCACAATTGTATTTAGTTAATGCCAAAGTTTTTTGCAGGTGTTATCAGCTACGCTTATGTACTACAATAGAAAGTGTGGCATACGTACTTCAGGAGTACAGTTCATGTTTTGGATGCTTTTAATTGTGATGGGATGGCCTCAGCTGAGAACTGAAGCAATAAACTATTACGTCACAAATGATGCTAACGCCCGATATAATCTTTCGAGTTACACCCTTTACTATTTGCTTGTTATAATAATGTTTGTGTTGAACTGTGTCGCAGATTTACCGCCTACAATCACACCCTACACTTATGACAAGGTACTTATTATATTGCTTCATTTCGAACTTCTAATCGATTTACTGTTTAATTTCCACGTATTAATTTGTACTGAGCGTTTATAAAAGAAGGATGTTTGATGATTATTTGTTTGCTCGATCTGTCATAAAAAAAATACTGAATTCATGTGTTGACATGGTAACTACAGTAGTCAGTGGAGGACTAAATCCACTTATTAGTTTCGTCTCTATCAGTTATATAAAAAACATATGATGTTATAAAGTGAGTCATCAGATCTATGAGAGTATTTGCGGTTTGGTAATGTAGGTTTTTGTGTTAAACAATTATAGCTATTATCACTTCGTAACAGAACGGAATCTTCAATGACTTTGTGGTTTTGTATCAAAGGACCAAAAGCCCGTATTGTTCTTATGTATTATCAATAGACATTACTGCTTAATTAAAAGTAATCGAACATGATATCTACAGAAACAGTCCCCAGAAGATTCATCAGGTGTCCCCAGCCGCTTTACGATCGGTTGGTTCGATCCTATAGTTTTAACTGGATATCGTAGAACTTTAACCGAAAATGACCTGTGGCCTTTGAATCCTCAACATGCTTCAAAGGAGTCCGTTGCGAAATTTGAAAAACTTTGGCATCGAGCTTCACACAAGCGAGAATCGTAAGTATCCTTATTTCTTTATCTTTACCAATATTAAAAGTGCGAATGTGTGTTTGTCTGTTTGAATATTTCTTTCTTTCACGTTACAAGGCAGCGATTTAATAGTATGAATTTGTGTCTGGAGACAGCTAGGAAGCTGGAGAACGATGTAGGCTACTTTTACTGCCGTTAAACGTCTCACTCCAATGGAAAGATCCATTATTATGCGTAATTCCGATAGATGGCGCTATTAGGTTTTTTCATCCGATTACATGCGGCACAAAATCTTTTATGAGACATAAAAATATCTGTGGTTTCTGAGAGATGGCGCTACATTGAAAAACGTACTTAATTTTTAATAATTTTTTAACCTTAAATATTATGAATGAAAAATTTGGAAGAATGTATGGATGTTTGTTACTCTTTCCCGCAAAAAATACTGTACGGGTTTAGATGAAAATTTACGGTAAAATAGCTTAAACATCAAAAAGAATAGGATACTTTAGATAGATTTCTCGTGACAAACGTGTGCAGAATTGCAAGCGAAAGCTTATTTAAATGAAGCAATTATAAAATTTAGTATATGTAAACGAATATAACTACGAGTATACTATTTGATTTTATTTATGTCTTGTTTAGTTTTAGTAATAATTTGTATTATATTTAGTCGTTACAGCTTTCATTACATTGCAATTTTAGCCACTAATGCCCATGTCAGTAAATCAAACACGAAACCGGTGCGACATAAAAGAGAACAGGTCACCGACTCTTATACCGACAATAACATTTAAAGATTACCGTTAGTTAATACGTACCCATTGAGACCGTGGCCTCTACCTATGGAACTTACGTTTGTTCTGTACCAAGTCATACATATTAAACGATCATGTATTATAAATACGAACAAAAATTTGTGAATAAGTAACGAAATATATAAAAAAGCAAGTTCTAATTGTTACCTATATCCTCTCGCTTTTATAGTACAAGTTCCGCTTAGCTTGAAAGTAGATCGTTGTGGCAGATTTCCGACATATATTTATTTACGAGTATATGGATATTTGGTCAAGTTGTTAACATTTTCAGCTGAAAACAATTAAATTATTTGAAAAAACAAAATGTTTTTTATAAAACTAGAGCAAAAACTGCAGTGAGAAGGAGCGTTCCTGTAATTATTCATAAGAAAGAGATGTTAATAATTACATTCAAATCGAAAGATCACGAACTTCTTCGGCATGAGTTGACAGAACCGTCACAACCCTAGTACCAGACTGTATATCATACAATATTAAATTTAAGTATGTGTATGTTTTTATATGTATTGTGCATTTATTATTTATTTAGTAGTTAGTTCATATATATTATTTATATTTAAAGTAAATTTATAAACCCAATAACTTTGCACCTACCGCATCTACATCACCTGAAGGTCGACTAAGAGAGAACGTCTCATGGAGTAAAGTGCACCTTTGTACCACAAGTGCAATAAATTTAAATAAATAATAATAACTTGGTTTTTATATGATTAACTACTGATTCTTCTAGTCCATATATTTTATATTAAGATATTGTTTATTTGAAAACTCAAAATAACGCGTTATACAAGGTCGTATAACCAATATCGTAGCCTGCTGGTGCTTTGTTTTAATGAGAAAGTCGCATATTCTGATTGAGTAACGGAGTTTCCTGTCGTTAACTATCAGTTTAGTTTAAAAATCTAATTATAAAATTTCATCGTAACAATTAAAGCGGCCATAATAACATAACATGGTTTATAATATTTTTGAAATCCACTTCACAAGTGTGTGTAGTAGGTACTGTGTTCACAAATCGCTTGACGGTCACATTCTGACTGGACTTAGTAAACATGAACTTAAATATCACACAGGAGATAATACACGATACTTACACATCAAACAGATACTTTTATCGCTTCTGTGTTAAATGATTATTGAAGTAAATATGCGCGCCTAAATTTCCTCAAACTATTATATCTGTTAGTGTAGTTGTATGAAGATAAAAAACTACCTTAAAATCAGAAACAGATGTTAACAAACGAGTCGTAGAAATAAGTTAACAAACACACCTTAATGGTCTCTCGGAAATAGATACTAACAAGCGAGTCGCAGAAATAAGTGACCAAATAAATATATTTTAATGGTCATTCTGTTTACTTTATCATTTTCCTCGTTTAACACTATCAGTGTAAAATCTAAAAGTATGTGATATTACTACCTTTAGTAACAATAGATACTTTTTTATATTACAGAAGAACAAAGGCACCCGAAATTCCAGAATCTTTTCCTCTCCAAGGTCGAAAAAAAGAGAATAAAGCTTTATCTGTATTTCCAATTTGTTGCAAAGCTTTTGGAGGACTGTTTGTAATTGGTGCGGCATTCAGGTTTACCAATGATATAATTTCTTTCACTTCACCAGAATTACTTAGGTGAGTACTTTTCTTGCTACTATCAAATGAATGTATAGGTTTAATTGCTGAGTAACATATTAAATTGCAATGTACTTGCAATGTAATTGCAAAGTACTATTTTTAAATATGAAACATGTTCGAACTTTTAAAATTAGGACATGTCGCATGAGATCGCTAAACGATCTCTGTTCGATAGAAGCGCAGGCCTGGGGGTGACAAGTGAGGTCATCTGTCACTCTAGCAGAAGCAGGCTGGCTGCTTGGGCATCAAAGGAAACATTGGGGTTCTCACGCGGAAGAAAGCTATCAACAAGCAGTAGGTGGTCCAAGGTACGTCGGGATTCCAGGGATTTCCTTACTAAGGTGCACCTGGTTTTTTCGAGACAGCGTTTTTCAGCACAGAAAAAAAAGGATATGTTGCATATCGTGCCATTAATAAGATAACACAACAAATGTATTTATGTATCTCTTTATATATTTATGTATTCTATATTTATTTTTTACAAATGATATTTCAGAATAAATCTCGCACGCAATAACATATTTTCTTGATATTAATTTAATAACACACAGCCCCTTTTAAGCCACTCAATATGAGTCGGATGATTGCTATTAAAATACAAGGTCGGCCAAGAATTCATTAACATTTAGATCTAACATCCCGCGCAAATAAATCGCGCGGGAGTCTGACCACTAGCGCGTTTCGCGGCAATTTTGTCGCAATGGATCGCTTCACGGGGCCACAGCGCGCTTACTGTGTGAAACAATTTGATTTAAACAACAGTTCCCTTATTAATGTGAAACGCTTATTTCGTGTTGAATACGATTTACACATAGTGTCCCAGTGCTCCTATAAGAAAGTAATGAGTGAAGGAGTTTGAAGAGACGGGATCTACGCTAAATGTGAAGCAAACTAGAGACCCACGGACTTCTCGGACCGAAGAGAAGGTGCAGCAAGTTTCAACTTCTGTTCGACGTAATCGAAATTTATCGATGTGCAAACGATCTGCTGAATTAGGATTATCCCGTATATCATTACGCCGTTATTTTGAAATTATGTTTGAAATCACATGCATATAAAATCCAAATAGTACAGAAGCTAAAACTTAATGATTTAAATTTGCACAACTCGTATGCCAAAACAATGTTAGAACGATTCAATAATTTTGACAACATCTTATTTTCTGACGAAGCCCATTTTCATCTCAAGTGACATATATAAACACACATAGAGAATACAAGTAGAATTGCTGGTATTGGAGCAGTGAAAATCCCAAAGCTAAACACGAGAGGTCACTTCATTCTCCCATAGTAACCTAGACTAGTAGACCCTACTTTTTCGAAGATTCTCGCGGCCGTTCAGCTACTGTTAATTATGCTGATAACGCTACGGGTGTTCTTGGAAACAATGCTACTGGAGTTTGCTGGCTACAATCGTAACATATGATTTCAGCAAAATGAAGTCACTTGTTACACATCCGATGAGTCCCTGCCGGTGGTCAAAGACATGTTTCCGAAAAAGCTGATTTAAATGAAATACACTACATCAACTAAAAGAAAAATTCAGCGAAGAGATATCGACGATCTCGCCATCTTTTAACCGACGAGTATTTAAAAAAATTGGTGCTCCCTTAGAAGAGCGCAAACTTCGAAACGGTGGTCATTTAGACCACACGATGTAATATTTAAAAAATAAATTCCAACTTATTAACTTTCTTGTGAATAAAAAGCTTATGTAAAAAAATATATCCAATGATTTTTATTTTGCGATTTTTTCAAATGTTAAATGATTTGTGGTCCACTCTGTACTATCATCATCTTGTTGTTACATTGTTAAACATAAGCAACCATTGAGATTTTACATATTTGTATTTTACCCTTTCAGGTTACTAATAGGTTTTGTGGAGGGTAACGAGCCTGTGTGGAGAGGCTACCTTTACGCCGTGAGCATGTTCGTAGTTTCTCTCGTACAGGCAGTGCTCATGGGCCAGTATTTCTTAAAGGCTGCCCTAGTGGGCGTGAAGATAAATTGTGCATTGAGCAGCATGGTCTACAAGAAAGCTCTAATGTTATCCAATAAAGCTAAAAAGAGTTCTACAGTTGGAGAAATTGTTAACTTAATGTCTACTGATATCGCCAGGTAAGTAATTACTCAAAATCAAATATTATCGCAAACATAAAATTAAGGACAAAACCTTCAAAAAAGAGCTTGAACCAAGTTAATATTTGAAAATTCTCTATTAATCATTTTAAACGAGATTCTCCATTCGGCTGTATTTTTACATGTCGCGTTGTTGCATAAAAATACGTCTCAAGGCTTAGTGTCTTTTTGATTTTCAAGGTAACTTGTTATACAAATGTACTATATCAAAGTAATTAGATATCATCTATCTTAAACTCGAAAAAAATTGAATATACAAAAAACATCTAAAAGATCTTTGCTGTAATGAGTTTCAAAACATCTTCTCCAACCCAGTTTTTGCGAATAAAAGGTAATGATTAAACAGAACTCCTTTCATTCTACCTCAGGTTCAGCGATTTAACATTTATTAATTGGGTGTGGTCAGCACCATTGCAAATTTCATTGTCGTTGTACTTTTTATGGAAACAATTGGGGCCCTCCGTCCTGGCCGGGGTGGCTGTGATTGTTGTACTAATGCCGTTGAACGGATACTTTGCTGGAATGCAAAAGAAACTACGAACTAAATTGATGCAATATAAAGACGAAAGAATGAAACTAATGAACGAAGTACTTAATGGCATAAAAGTAAGATAACAGGTGATAAATGATACTAGCTAACCTATTTATTTAATTACAATGCCTTCCCGAAAATCTTAAACTTTACAAAGTGAACTAATGTGTAGCTTTGCATTGGCCGATTTGGAACTAAAACTAGAGCCCAAAGATTAGAAATAATTAACGTTTAACCTTAATTTGATGTGTAGTTTTTTATTATCAGTTACTTAAAATTCGTGAGAAAATAGTTTTCTTGACAATTTTTTTCATGAATTTTTTAAATCATTATATTATTCTACTGTTTGGGACAGGGACAGATCATATTAAAAATCGAATCGGCAATTCTAAAGTCTTAATAGTGTGGTATATAGGTATTGTTAAAGTTATCTTTAAATTAACTATAATTCCAGATTTATCTTCCCAGGTACTTAAAATATATGCATGGGAAACAAGTTTTCAAGAATACATTCTTAACATAAGAAACAAAGAGATTAAGATTTTGAAGAAGATTGCCTATAATGACTCTTTTCTTACCTTTGTATTTTTTTGTACACCGGTACTGGTAAGTATTTGTAATGTTGCGACGAAAAAGACAATTTAAAGGTCTAATATATTCAATTGACGATAGTTGTGAGTTTTCAGATATCTCTGATGTCATTCACGTGTTTCGTATTGGTAAACGATAAAGAAGTTCTTGATTCGAAAAGAGCATTTGTAGCGTTGTCCCTTTTTAATATGCTTCGCTTTCCAATGTCAATATTACCTAATGTCATCTCCGATATTGTACAGGTTAGTTCCGACGTTCAAATATTTATTGACAATTTTGTAATTTTTTTCTTCTGTGACTAAAGTGTTTTATTGTATTGTTTACAGAGTTATGTCAGTCTAAAAAGGTTGAATAAGTTTTTGAATTCTGAAGAGATAGATGAACGTATGATAGAACATAATACTAGCGAGAGTGAGTAAACTGTTTTGTATCTTGTTTTTTCTCATTTAATAACCTAGTCTTATATGTATTAAACTTGCAGCATACAGCACTGCCTAGAATTTTTTTTTTCCAATCAGACTGTAGCCTTCCATACACATCACACTCACTCTCCATTTGTAAATAACATGCCTGATATTTGTGTGTGATGTAAATGTCTTCTAATGGCGTGTATTTATGTGTTTCTAAACATTGCAGAAGATGACTACTTTTTATATTATATAATGTAACTTAACTGTTTTACTCATACATGTTTGTCTGTATCAATGGAATAACCCTAAAATAAGCATAAAAACGCTTTGTGAATGAGTTCGAACTCCTAAACAATTCTACAACTAGTCTTATACACAAGTTTTCTAGTAAAATCTATTGATTGAAAATGGTACAATATTTACACATATAATCATCCTCATCAACAACCTTTTACAGTCCACTGCTGGACATAGGCCTCTCCTTAGCAAGGAGGTTATGGCCTACTATACCACGCTGGCCAGACGGGTTAGAATAGGGTTTGTTTCAAGTTTTCCTTTTCTTTGTAACGATGTTGTCTTGCATACTTTATTCCCTTAGTCGCCTTATACGACACCCACGAAATGATTAGGGGTGGTAACACTATGTATTCTTAATTCGTCACCACACGGATATATGTATATATTAAGCAATACATATATAAAGTCACACCTATTGCCCAAAGGGGTAGGCAGAGACAATTGATCTCCGTTTACTACGGTCTTGATACACTTCTTTTACTCCACTTGATCGTCGGTTCCTGGTATTTTTAACACGACTCACTTTCAGAACATCGGAACAACCAATGTTCGCCGTGAACGACCTCTTCCGACACTTTCGCACGCATTTGTTCTATAAATTTCTTTCATGAGTATTATATCAACCATCCTCTCTACGTGACCAAACCATCGAAACATGTCCTTTTCAATCTTTGTCACTACATCTTCTTAAAAAAATTGAAGTATCAATTATTGAAAAAGGCACTGAAGTAATACAAACGGCCTTAGAGAAATCCGAGCAATTTTTTCGTTGCTCTTCATCAAATGGAACCAATTACTGGAGTCTAAACCCCCTGAGCCTGGAAGGGACTTAATGGTCGGCAATCGATATCTGACTCTTGCATTGCAAGCGTTCGTGAGCGGTGGAAGTCATCTGGCATTAGTTGATCGACCAGGTCGTTTGCCCCTATGCCTTGAAGCGCGTATATGCGTGTTTTTGTTCATTACGTCATTGACCGGTGGACGAGCTTAGTTGTTACTTGTTCTTATAATTAATTCTAGAAGAGAACAGTTATTAACATATGACCGACCTACATGTAACTGCTCTATAGCATAATTAAATTCTGTTACAGCTGATCAAATAGTCATAGAAGGTGGTTACTTTTCTTGGGGCGTCGAGGAGCCGGTGCTGCGGGAGCTGAACGTGCGCGTGCCGCGCGGCGCTCTGGTGGCCGTGGTGGGCGCCGTCGGCTCCGGCAAAAGCTCGCTGCTCGCCGCGCTGCTCGGCGAGATGGACAAGCTCTCCGGACGGGTCAATGTTAAGGGTACGTGACCTACTAACGAGTATTGTAACGATTATAGCGTTGAAATAAATTATATACATGCGAACAAAAATACGAATGGTTACGAAAATGAAATAGTTAAATATTTCTACACTGCCTGCGATATAACATAAAGTATTAAATACATACCAGCTATACGCTGCCACTCTTCTGGTACATTGCGATTGCATTAATGAGAAATCGGGGACGAAAGTGACGCCAAATAAAAATAAGCCTTGATACGGCTCGGTATGTCGTCACAAAATTTGCTTGAAGACTTTTTGAAGTTTTCCAGCATACACAAAGTACTTTATAAAACTTACATTTATGTTAAGGCGTAGATTCCAATAAATTGAGTCTCGTAGTGAAAGACCAATGATCTTTTTTGAATTCTTAACGTTAAATGTCCTGTGTATGTCTATTTTCACACTATATTTTTAGGTAATACGTCATACGTAGCCCAGCAAGCATGGATACAAAATGCAACAATACAAAATAATATTTTATTTGAGCACAAATACAATAAAGCTAAATACAACCGTGTAATCGAAGCGTGTGCTTTGAAAAGTGACTTAACCATTCTTCCTGGTGGCGATCAGACAGAAATTGGTGAGAAAGGTAAGTCGCAAAAGACGCAATGAATGATAAAATCTAATAAGCTAAAAGATACTAGTGTTGTTTAATGTTGTATTACTTCAGGTATCAACTTATCTGGCGGTCAGAAGCAGCGGGTGTCTCTAGCTCGCGCAGTGTATTGCGAAGCTGAAAATTATTTTTTGGACGATCCGCTTAGCGCCGTAGATTCGCACGTTGGAAAAGAAATTTTTGACAATGTAAGAGTACTTCAATATCAGTCGGGTCCTGCTCACCATTAGATTATCCAGTTCATTTTTGATCTAAAACGTTACTACTACGTATAGTATATATAGTGTTTCAAATAAGTCCGAAACCGATGCCAAGAATTTTAGTATTTGTGTCTTATGAACTTATCTATTTTATTCTGTATTTTAAAACACGCTGTTTTTACAAATATGCATATTACGAACATAGTAAAACTCTAGTTAATATTGCAGTTAAAGAATCAAATGTGTTTAAAATTTAGTTTCAATTTACTCTTGATCTCACAAATATCATAAAAGGTATTCTTCCTTCAGGTATAATAAAAACATTCTAATGACATAAACAGGTTATCGGCCCGAAAGGACTTTTAAAACGCAAAACACGTATATGGGTGACTCACAACATCTCTTACTTGGCACAAACCGACCTGGTTCTGGTACTGCGCGACGGAAAAGTGTCTGAATCTGGTACTTACCAAGAGCTTCTTGATAAGAAAGGAGCTTTTGCTGATTTCTTACTGCACCACTTGAGCGTTGCTGAACAAACTGCCGGTAAGAGTGAATTTCTGCTAATTATTTATATTTATTCTTTATAATCAGATCAAATCTTCAACATTTAATCTTTTTATTTATGTCAAATATATAAGTAGCCGTTTACAAAATGCCGAATAAATTACGTTTATTTCTGGCACTTTTACGTGTTTATTAATGTTTATATGGAGGACCTTTACAAAACGTTAACCATTTAACATTTTTTATTAAGGCAGTTAAGTTAAGTTTTAATTCTTTCAACGTAAATAATGTTTTTAACTTTTCTTAGATGTCTACCTTTTTATTTTTAGTTTAATTGATGTTTTTCTCTTGCTATTACTAGGCTACAGTACCATGGACCTTAGAGAGTTTTTAGAGAGTTACCTTAGAGAGTGTATGTGACACTCTCTAAGGTAAATCATCGAAAAGACAGAGAAATATAACCAGCCTCTCTGTCTAGCGTATTTGGACTACAATAAAGCCTTCGATACCATCGAGACCTGGGCTGTCCTGGAATCCATGCAGAGATGCTTGGTCGACTGCCAATATGTTCAGGTGATGAGATGCCTCTATAAACCTGCAACAATTACCGTCCAAGTACAAGACCAAACCAATTGCATCGAGGGAAAGATAGGGAGATGTTATATCTCCGAAATTATTTACCAATGCATTGGAAGACGTCTTCAAAACGCTCGATTGGAAAGGACGGGGAAATAATACCAATGACCGATACCTCTCACATCTGCGGTTTGCAGACGACTCAATCATCCTTGCGGCATCTCTGCATGGTCAGGAAGAAATGCTCAACAGTCTAGGTGATTCTTCAAAACGATTGGGACTGGGGATGAACATCGAAAAAACGAAAATCATGCATAATAGGCATGTATCCCCGAGTCCCGTAACCGTAAATGCCGCTGCTATCGGGTTTGTGCAAGAATACATCTACCTTGGGCAAACTATTAAACTTGGCCGGCACAAGTCGGCCGGGAGGCCGATAAGAGGATTTTTTTTGGCTGGACAGCGTACCGGAAACTACATCACATCTTCGAGTTGCCGATTCCACAAACTTTAAAGACCAAAGTATCTGACCAGTGCGTCCTACCCCTATTCTACGGAGTCGAGACGTGGACACTTACCATTGGATTGCTCCACAAGTTTAGCTCAGCGTGCGATGCTGGACCTTTCTCTTTCTGATAAAATTCATAACGAGGTTATTCGACAGAGAACAAGAATAACTGACGTCGCACGGAGAATCAGTACGCTGAAGTGAAAGTGGGCCAGTCACGTCTCCAGACGAACCGATTGTCGCTGGAGCCGAAGCTAGAGTGGAGACCACGATTGGGCAAACATAGTGTAGGGCACCCTGCGGTGCGATGGACCGATGACTTGAAGAAGGTGGCAGCGGATGGATGCGAATTGCCCAAGACCGGGATGGTTGGAGCTCCTCGGGGGAGATCTTCGTTCAGTAGTAGACGGCGATAGGTTAATTTGATTTCTCTTGCTGATTTATTTGAATTGGAATAGATTGCAGATATAACTTAATAACTTATAAAAAGGGGTCAAATCACACATTAATTCAAAATTTTCCAGATTCGAAAAATATCAAAGAGGATCTGGAGGGCAAAACGAATAGCGAATTACACCGAAAATTACAGTGGGCTCGGTCTTTGTCTTCTGGAGCTCGTTCTACTACCTCTGAATTTACTGGCGAAGGTAAACATTTAAAGGGTCGTACAGTTTAGAGTAATATTGGATTTTTTATGGTTCTTAAGTTCCTAGAGGGGTAAGTTTCAAAATAATAATTATGTTAAATAAATCTTTAGATTTCATTAATTTAAAACTCCTTTAGAGAACCTAGTTATTTTTAGTGGACTTTTACTACTAATCTGATAGAGCTCGTCTAACATTTTATCAGGTGACATAGACGTAAAATCAAGCATAGAGCAAATGGAAGAAAACGAGGTAAAAAAGAAATTTGACCAACTTATACAGGCGGAGAAGGTGGAAACTGGCAATGCAAGTATCATTTGTAAATGAAACTACCGAGATTTGGTTCACTATATGGTGCAATAACGTGGTTGATATTTTTAGGTGAAATGGGCGGTTTATAAGCACTACCTGTCGAATATTGGGGTGTTCGCATCAGTTGGAACTCTTCTTATATATATCCTGACGCAATTTTTAACCATTGGTGCCAACTTTTGGCTTGCCCGTTGGTCAAATGATAAAAACATGGTTAGTATATATAAAATGTGTTATTACAGGAAGAATGTGTTTGTATGCGAGCGTTGTAAAAGTTATTTATTTCATTTCAAAATGCATTTGTCACATTCCACATTTCCAGTATTAATCTGACGAAATTACTTTTCTTATTTTACGAATACATTGCTATAAAGTTTCTACGTTATAAATGAATTGACGAACATTTCGAATATTTTACTCTAAATTTTAATCTAAATTTTTTTAACATCCTAAGTAATGATACTCACACAAATATAGCCAAAAATGACATAAACAATAATACATTCATATACTAATGTGAAGCTTTAGAATATTACTTGCTCCACACAAATGTTTATAACATTTTGATACTCTTGTTTTTACTCTATGTGGCATTCTCAATATTTGCGTAGCAGTCACGTGTCCCAAAATCATTGTAAGCTAAAAATACACTGCTTTATTTTTATGAAACGCGTGAAACACAAAAAAGAAAGTACTGTATTACTTTCTTTGAATGATTACTAGCTCTTGCCCACTGCTTCACTCGCAAAACAAAATTTTTATTGTTTGTATCCATCGGGAACACTATTTTTCAGGATAAAATGTACCTTATTTCATGTATAGTTTTCCCCTTAATAAACATTAGTTTATCATCATCAACAGTCTTCAACAGTCCACTGCTGGACATGGCCTCTCCTTAAAAAAATTTTGACCAAGTATACTACGCTAGCTAGAAGGGTTGGTAAAGGTTTCATTTCAAATTTTACTTCTCTTTACAATGACGTTGTCTTGTATATTATGTTCCCTTACTCGCCTCATACGACACCCATGGGAGGAATAGGGTTGGTCACGCTATTCTTAATCCATCACCTCAATTTGTACATTGTTTGTTTAAAAAATGTTTAGATATTTTTTTTTGTCACTAGCTCACAAACGGTACAGTGAACACTCAGTTGCGCGACCTGTATCTGGGAGTGTTTGGCGGCATTAGTCTTGCTCAAGGTATATATCATGTACGGCAAAAATATATGTGTTGTAAACAGTTATAATAGTTTTTAATCAATTTAAGCTTACCTAACAAAAAAAAAGCTTTACAAGTAGAATTATAAACTAGCATATTTCTAAAGATTCATTGTAGAGCCGCAAAAATATGTCAAAGGAAGGTCTGGAAAGGGGTACACCTGAATTTCCAGGTAAAGTCTTGATGCTGTATCACTTTGATTTTAGTCGTTTCGAGTTAGACATGCCACCGTTTGGACCCGCTGAGGTGACAACACGAAAGGTTTACGTTATCGATTATCGGTCTATAACACTAGTGTCTAAAGTGAGTCAAGCTTTTGTATCATGTGACTCTGCACCGTTACTCCATACTAAGTGTTGAATCTCTTTTTCGTCTATCAGTGTAGTTCATTATTCTTCATGAATTATGTAATTTTATTTGCAGCATTAGCCACATTATTCTCGAATTTACTGCCATTCTTGGCTTGCTGGAGAGCAGCAAAAATTCTACATGAAATATTATTGAACAACATTCTGAGAGCGCCGCTACAATTCTTCGAAGTGACTCCTGTTGGCAGAATCCTCTCGAGGTTTTCAAAAGATGTGGACTCTGTAGATACTTCTCTTGCTGGGAAAATTGCCAACGCACTTAACTATTTATTCGAGGTAATTTTATTTACTACTAAAGTATAACATACATGATTTTCATCGCAGTTCTCAGAAAGCACTAGCATCAACAGCCCTTAACAGTTTGACATAGGCCTCTCTTTAGCAAGGAGGTTTTGTCCTACTATGCCACGCTGGCCAGACGGGTTGTAATAGGGTTTGTTTCAAGTTTGCCTTGACTTTGTAATGATGTTGTCTTGAATAATTGGTCCCTTAGTCGCCTTTTACGACATCCACGGGATGAATAGGGGTGGTAACACTATGTTTTCTTAATCCGTCACCACACAGACAAGAAGACAAGAAGGCACTAGCACACATTTCTAAAAACAGCTTGACTCGTCCTGAATCATCAAGCCACTCTGTGATAGAGCGGCGTCGAATACAAGTTGTGAATCTGCTTAGAAAATTACAGTAGAATTGTCTTTGTCTGATGTCAACATATGAATGTGATCATAATATCTGGCATACACTGAAACACGCGGCTAACATGCACTCGCAAAACTTTCGCCTATCGTTACGTTTCTACGCCTCTTCCCATTACGTCATGACTTATTCGGTCAAAACAGTTGAATATTACACGTAAAGTAGGAATGTAATGATTAGCATTCACATTTTTGTTTTCTGTGGCAGGTAATAGGCACCTTATTCATAATAAGTTACACAACACCAATGTTCATAGCTGTAATAATTCCGATTGGAGTAATTTACTACGCCTTACAACGATTCTTCGTGCCTACGTTGCGACAGCTCATGAGAATGAAGTCTATAGCACGCTCGCCATTTTTTTCACATTTTAATGAAAGCCTTTTGGGGTCAACCAGTATTCGTGCTTTTGGCGTTAAGGACAGGTTAGTATTATGCTGTAACTATATTTCAGGGAACGTTAAGGCTGGATATATTTTGTAGAAACATGATTTTGATCATTAAATTTAGTACATCCTTAACCCTTACTACAGTGCCTATAAACAAATCACTTATAGTTTTATTTGTACGACCTGCTGGCCTAAAACTTTGTGAACCTGATGACTGACCCAGAGGTCGTGCTTTCGATTCCTGCCCAGGATGTATATTTGTACCAAAGAATTATAGTCAGTAAAATGTGGACATTTAAATTCTCTTCTATTAGCCCGATCCGGCACAAAATATATATGATACATATCTACGTCCGTAGAACAAAATACTTACGAGAAATATATAACGAGAACAACGCAATTCATAGAGCTAGTTGTAACTACTTAGGTGAACAATTAAATCTTGGCTACGTTATAAACAAAATTCTTGTTTTTTTAGATTTATCAAAGAATCCCAGAGGAAAGTTGATGACTACCAATCATTAGTCTACCTGAATGGTGTTGCAAATAGATGGGTTTTCATTCGCCTGCAAGCCATCGGTGGACTTGTTATATTCTTTGCTACAATATTTATAGTCATCAGTCGCGAAATATTTATAGTCATCAGTCGCGAAAATATTAGTCCAGGCCTCGCAGGGCTTTCCATCAGCTATACATTGAAAGTATGTAGGTATTTATTTGCGTAATATTTCTAAGAATGAAAGATAATTTCAAATTATATTTTGACTTTATAGATCACCAATTCCTTGAGAATGTTAATTCTAATGATATCAACAATTGAAACAGATATCGTTTCAGTTGAACGCATGAAGGAATATGCCGAAATTGAGCAAGTAAGTCATAATACCGGTGTGGTAAGGCATTTTTTTAAATACAACTACTGATGATATTAATAATATTCATAGGAAGCTGAGTGGATAAAAACCACGGATCTTCGGCCTTCGTGGCCAGAGACGGGCTCGGTGCAATTTGAAGGGCTTACAATGGCATACCGAATTAAGACTTCACACAAAGTGGAACCCGCTCTACGTGACCTTACGTGTTCGATAGAGCCAGGTGATAAAATCGGTATTGTCGGGCGTACCGGCGCAGGCAAGTCCACTCTTACGCTTGGACTGTTCAGGTACGTACGGACACTTGCGTTTTCTTAACTAACTTTCAATTCACACGTCTACACGCTTAAGGCTCGCACGAATTTTAAGTACACATGTAAAGGCAAATCTTAATGCATAAATTTGCTGCAGGATTTTGGAGCCGGCGGGAGGTCGCATCTTGATCGATGGCTTAGACATCACCAAGATTGGTCTTCACCAACTCCGATCTCGTATCACCATCATCCCACAGGATCCAGTGCTCTTCTCAGGCTCATTGCGAATGAATCTGGATCCATTCGAATCGTGTTCTGATGACGACATCTGGCGAGCACTCGAGCTTTCACATCTGAAACCTTTCGTACTGGGTTAGTATGGAGAACAACATTATTAACTTCATCTTGCAACCTTTTGTTTATTATTTACACACATGGTATTAGGTTATATGTTTCTTACCCATAACTAAACTTGTAATTATATCGTAGCTATCGTCGGTCTTCGTTGCCAGGACCGTTTCGAGGGCTTGTAGTGTACATTATTATTATTACTTTTCACTGAAATGCATAGGGCACTTATACCTTTTTTTAACAAATGAAAACCCCACGGGCCGTTACCCCACCAGGGTTTGCGACAGTCCGAAGGTCTGAGGAGGTTTTCCTAAGTTAAAAAATATAGTTCGGGTAGATTCCCTTTTTATGCAAAGTACGGTACACGCGGACATCACCTAGAACCTCGCAACCAGAAATTGTACCAGGTGAAGGTAAAAACCAGTCCCGTCTACACTCAGGACGGCATAAGACGCTGGTAAGCGCTCCTCTGCCGCCTCGTTCATCGGTAGCAAATTGAGTCTGAGTGGATGACAATCCCCCGGAACTTTCGCCACCGCTGTGAAACAGCTGCCGCTACTGCCCATGGAGCGTTACACGGCCATTAGCAAGAGATCTTCTCCGATGATTGCAGTAAGGACCCGACGCTGCATCGCCTAGACGGACGCACAAACCGCCGGTGTGTGCTGAGCCGAGTCCTCATTGCAGTCCTATTGTGATGGGCGGGACTCGATTCCCCCCTAGCGACCAGGTAGGACCATATGCGGGTGGATCTCGTGTTACCACCCTGCCCACTTGACGATGACTGGCTGGAGAGGGTACTTACACTTAACCCAAACATAACCATTTATTTTTTTCGGTTTGTGTATCGAAATCGTAAACCAGCTACTCAGACTGTACTATCTAGCATAGTTTTTATTTAATCAATGTTCGTGAACTGAAAAGAAGAGGCTTCTATGATTTAGGTCTGCATTTCTTCCCAGAATTAGTTTTGAAAATTTCAGCAGTTTCTACCTGTATAGTAATGTAAAAATATCTGTAAACGTTCACTTTTAAAAATAAATAAATTTATGTGGAGCGGGAGGTTCTTCCATAGTACAGAGTTATATGTAGCACAGACCATGGAACAGAGAGGGGAAAGAAACAAGGATCTACCTAACCAAGAATCATCATACCACACGAAACACTGCTTATAAGCATTTGCCGTTAAACATTGAATTTGCCCTTGAAGATAATAAATTATAATTAATATTAATTATGAATTCCTAAAAAACGTTATTATATTTTTAAATTTAATCTATATGCTTGTCTTAAACTCCACCCGATGTCCTTGCTTTTGGATCATTCCTAACGCTTTTAGACGTTTTGAAACTGTTAAAGCATCTACTTGCAATATTTTCCCGAGCTCTACTAGCGTCTGACATGGATCTTGATCAAGCAGTGCTTCCAATTCTTCATCTTTACACTTTATCGGTGCTCCAGAACGTTCTTTATCTTCAAGGTCAAAGTTATTATTTTTAAAGCGCCTACAACAGTCTCGTCTTACTCGTACTCTACATATTAATCACCGTATGTTTCAATAAGAATACTGTGTGCTTCAGCTGCAGATTTCTTTTGAATAAAACAGTGCAATAAAATGTCCACAAAAACACTTTATTTGCCATAAAACAAAATATTTTCACAATATGTAATTAAATATGTGGAAAACACTGTGGTAAACTATATCTACAGGAATTTGAGGTTACATGTTACACTTAACTGATGCGTTACCGTATGAAATTCTATGCACAGAGTACCACCACGCCATCTTTTAAGAAACAGTGAGAGCTTATAAGTTCTTATTAATAATAGAAAATTACAACATCACAGTATCTAAAGGACAACAAACCAGCCAGTCCTCATTGGACGTGTGAATCAATATCAAAAAAGTGTCAAAAAGACTGAGTTTTATCGTGTGGCTGTCCGTAATTTTCAACAGCAAATGACATCTGGGATTATCACGTCGTATTTTCCAACGGAGCATAATACATAAAGTAACCCAAAAATCTAATCAAATAGTGATTGCGACAACTTTTAAACAAATAACTCTTCGGATTATGACAGATTTCGTAAGACGTTTGAATTATAAAATAAATAAAAATGTACAAAGTATGTCCATAAACTTATATTTCCGTTGAAGGAACCTTGGAATGAGGTAACGCTAATTAAAAGGAATTAAGTGTGTATATGGCTTTATTTTACGCCGAAGAGTAATTTACATCGTGAAATAATAAAACTAATACACGTTAATGAAAAAATTAAGTATCGGTGATGAACTTTGGTCGATGAAAAGAAAAGAAGAAAGGCTGTAGTGGAAAATATAAATCAGAATGTTGTTCATCCTTTTACATGACAAAGCATTGATCAGTCAAATGCTTTGTCAAATGAAAGTAGTCTTTGTCTTCATAAAGTTTTATTTTTAAAACCATACAATGTCATAATGTTGATGACGATCATAATTGTATAGCATACAGCATACATTTACTAAGCGGCAAGTCATGGAAACTCCTCGTCTGATTTTTACGTGATATGATTGCAAATTAATAGGCAGTTATCGCTAAACATTTGTATTATTCACACTGCCTTGAATAGAGAATATCGAGTTAAAATTCTGTCAAATCTAATTATGGAGATAGAAAGAGAGAGAGAGAAATAAACATAACATAACGTTTTTCTTCACGGTAAATTTTGTTGTTTTATTTGTTTTGTGTTATCTTAACTCGACACTGGTCTCAATAGTGTTTCGTTTGTAGTTAATATTGTAGTAAAGTTCATAATGAAATGAAAACAATAATAAAGTTTACCAGGTAGTATCTTATATTTGTATTCGCAGGACTGCAGTCAGGGTTGCTTCATGAAGTGTCAGAAGGCGGTGAGAACCTATCAGTTGGACAGCGGCAATTGGTATGCCTGACCCGGGCGCTGCTGCGCAAGACGCCACTGCTCGTGCTTGACGAGGCCACCGCTGCCATAGACCTAGAGACCGACGAACTCATTCAGGTACTAAAATTTTTGCCTCACTGGCACTGTGAAAATTTTTTGCTTGGTAAATTACTAATACACAAAATTTATTCATTCCTGATAAAGCATGTCTTGGCTCAGCCGTTTTCTTGTTTGACAAATTACAGAAAACTATTCGTTCGGAGTTCGCAGCATGCACCATGATAACTATTGCTCATCGGCTCAACACCATCATGGACTCCACCAAGGTCATGGTGCTAGACAAGGGTCAGCTCATCGAGTTCGCCTCACCTAAGGAACTACTGCAAGACAGAAACTCTATGTTCTATGGTCTAGCCAAAGATGCTGGACTAGTTAGCTAAAGTTGTAGCTGTAGTAAAATTATTAATTTACTCTTTTAAATATCAAGTGCTGCCTTTATGTTCATACATGCAAATATATTCTAACGATAGGTAGTGTAAGAATAGCTTAATTGGTACCTACAAATGGGACTTACTGATGCTGGGACGCGTGAGCCCTCCAACATAAATTTTAGAACTACTTAACCAACTATGGAACCACTGAGTACTTATAAAACACACAAAGGGCTAAAGTTTCTCTTTTTCCATAAGCAAAATTATTTTTACCATACTTGAAGAACAACAAAAGTAAATGGTTATATATTGTGTATTTTGGAACGAAGTTCTTTATTTCTATAGTGAAAAAGAACAAGACAAGAAGACACTTGCTATAGTGCGTAGCGCTCGGAGAGGGGCAGGCCGAGAATAGGATTCGACTTATTCGTTCTCTCTCTCTCTAACTCTGTCTTGACAGTGACAAGCCACACGACGCGCGCGTCTGCTGTGTATGCGTACATTGTGTTTGTCGTGTTCGTGTGTATGTAGTTTTAGTTATTTTTAATATTTTTAAAAATAAACAATGGATTGTGGAAGTGATTAACGATGCAGGTTTTTCAAGAAACTTACATAAGATCGAATCACAAACATATGTGTCTTATTTTAGTTACCATAAACCAATTGTTACTAAGATTGAATTTACTGATTAAATTTATAATGAAGTTGATATTTATATAATAATTAAAAGTAAAACAAAATGTTTATATTCATAACTTGAAAAAAAATATTGATTACAATATTATTAGCATTTCTTCACTTATTTCATTTATCATTTAACTCCTAAATATTGTTAGTTTATTTAATTATACTTCCTATAATACTCATTTCAAAACGAAAGGAACTTCGTTCCAATCGGGTGTTCCACATGTGACACCTCAGACATTTTATTTTAAATATTTTTAAATTAATAATTTACCGTGATCTCTTCGTCAAGAGGCAGACTACATAGTATTTAACATTTTTTGAAGTTCATGTGCAACCGAACAATATTAATAACTAGCATCCAAATGAAGAATTAACTCAATTTTCAACACTTGCTGAATACTGACTGTGTCAAGTAACAACAAATAACTGTGGACACACTGACGTTTCTTTGACTTTACAAACACTCGAGTTTTGTAATAATATGCAACTGATTTTGACAAGAGTGACAAAGTGTTAGCCGAGCGCGAATAAGTCGCGCATACCTTTAGATATATATTGACATATCCGCATAATTTAAAAATATATTTGTCATTAGAATAAAAACATAAATTGTGCAACAAAGCTCCCAAATCTAGTTTTAAAACAAATTGTAACGTTATCATTCATATATTGAAAATAAAGAAGTTTAAATGACCGTTATATATACCTGCATCATTTAATAACTTACCTACAACCTAAATTTAAAGCATGTTTCCACGAACAAACTGACATAGAGTTAATCAGGTTTATTTAATAATATTTAATAACAAGTTTACAGTATAAAAGTAATGTCTACTAAATTAGCTTGAAACTTTTAGACTCAACTATTTCGACAAAGACACGCTTACCGGCGCCTCTTGCCACCCTGAGTATGGCCGCTGGTGGATGCGTCAGGTTTTCTCCTCCATCCGCTAGTGTCCAGCCACGAGGAGGCGACGTCCGCGTGTGCCGTACCTCGTCTAAATAGAGTTTTATCCAAAAGTGGCGCCCGCGCCAGCGGGCAAGCGTTAGGAGGGGTCCGGATGTAATAACAGCTGTTCCCGGATCCCTCCTATCTCAGGTGCAGAGTGGCAAACTGTATGGTTTTAGTCGGTGCGATTCCGACACATCATCCCACCGGAAACCCCCCAGTGGGGTGACGGCCCGAAGGGGGTTTCCACAGGTTAAAAAAATACTTTATGGTAAACAAATTTGTTTACCCTACCAGCAATAGGAGGCGCAGACGAGGTTGCGTAGGTCAGTTAGTTGCAAAAAAATCCTGCCATATGTTATTATTCTGATGCAATCAAATCACAAATATCAATAAAATGAAAGTTAAATGTCTATTGAAAGCAGATTTAAATTAATTGCAGTTGAAATAAAATCGAAATGTTTAGATTAAATTAATGGTTTTAAAGCTCTGTTTGATCATAAGTTCTGATAAGCATTTCATTCTCTATTATTGATTTAGTATTTTAAGACTAGAAGTCTTAGGCTTATCTAGGCTGTAATTAGTGATTTTAGAAAAAATAGCGTTAAATATAAAGCAAAAATGGCAATTAGAAGGTTTAGGAACCCTTTTCATATTTCATCAACACCCTTTAACAATCGACACCTGGATGTAGACTTCTCCTTAGAGAGTTGATTGTAGGCATGCCAACCGCTAGCTGGGTTGTTAAATAATATCTGTGTTGCTTTTTAAGGGATACTAGTTTCTCATTATGAGAGAGGAATTACGGGATTCTGGTGACCTTAACCCGATGATCACTGGGAAAAGACGCTTTGTGGGTGGTATTTACAATTACAATTGCAGTGCTGCCAGCAATAGCTAAAATTTTGGAAAAAGTGCTTAATCGCACCCTGAAATCTTTTATAGAACAGAAAAAAATACTTGCATCTAATCAGTATGGCTTTCGCTCTGGAATCTCGACCGAGGATGCAGTTTTGGAACTCGCCAACACTATCGTCGATGCAATAGACGCAAAAAATAGAGGTCTGTGCTTGTTCTTGGATGTCTCGAAGGCATTCGACACGGTTCCTGTCCCTATCCTTCTTGAGAAGCTCGAGAAACTTGGAATGCGAGGACTGTCACACGCTATATTCAAAGACTACCTTACCAACAGGAGTCAACAAGTAAAAATTGAGTCATATCTTAGTGATGAAGCTATTGTGAATTACCGTGTCCCACAAGGGAGTGTTTTGGACCCTACGCTTTTTTTGCTATACGTTAATGATCTTTGCACTTTGCAGTTACCCTATACTAAGATCTTCACATACGCGGACGATGCTACTATTTTTGTCTGTGGTCCAAATTGGCAAACGGTGAAAGATAGTGCTGAACACTCTCTCAGAGGTCATGTACTGGCTGTGTATAAAATCTCCTAACACTCAACATTCCTAAATCGAACTATTTAGCATTTTCCTCAAGCAAAAGGATGGACCCTGCCCATAATTTCTCCATCATGGCTCACACGTGCACAAACTGTAAAGGATGCTTCTGTCTTGAAGTTACACCGGTCACACATGCAAAATACCTAGGTGTGTTGATCGACAATAGACTAAATTGGGAAAAGCACATTCAATTAGTTGCAACTGGAACAAGACGATTGATATACGTTTTTCAGTCCCTTCGAGACGTTTTGACGCGAGACAAATTGTCTCTTGTGTATCTTGCCCTCTACCAGTCTGTTATACAATACTGTATCACAGTTTGGGGCGGAGCGACTAAGACGCATCTAATAAAACTAGAGAGAGCATAGAGAGCATTATTAAAAGTAATGTTAAAAAAGCCCTATAGATACCCCACAGAAAAATTCTGTTTCCCAAGATACAGGCCGTGGCCTAGTTTGGAAATCAGAATTTGTACCAACAGTAAAATAACCATTTAAACGATGTACCCGTAAACAATGTATGTAAAATGTTGTAATTTTAGTACCAAGTAAACATTTTTATTTTTTTTTTTTTTGTTTTCTTTATTCGGGATGATTTTCGAAAAAAAGTTTTCTAGTTTCCTACTACGTTATAATCTTAGAAAAATAAGTAATCGAAAAAAGAATCTGTGAAAATTGCCTTGAAATACTTTGTTCATATTCTCCAAAATTTATGCGTTTTACAGTAATTCTTAATAAAGCAAAGCAGTTATTAAAAAAATTAGTAAATACAAATTAATTTTTTCCTATGTCAACAGCGATCGCTTCATTAACCCTGAACTCGCTAATAATTTAATTAATTGTCTTTAAAGAATATATTTTGATATTTTATTAGTGGGAATTTATCAAAATACATACTTAATTCAATAAATAGCAATATATTATAAGTGTTACTTTAATTTAATACATTATTTAAAAAATAAGAATAAAAAATCTTCGCAAGAAGTAGATGGTATTCATCATGGCATCAGAGAAGCTATACTCAACTCAAAAACAGTGTTCCTGTGCCCGCCACCACACCATTTATTGTGTTGCTGTTGTTGCGTTACACATAGTCAGAATCGATGGAAACATCGATATGAGTAGACGTGTGTAATCGATATTAAACAAAAGTGACTATGTTTGTTTCATCACTGAAGATAACGTTGCCAGTGCAGATACATATTTCCGCTTTATATAGTATTCAACGTACATGAGTTTGTAGCAGTATTGTTATCCCTTTGTTAGCGCACGCGCCGTTTACAGTCAAATATTATGACATAGATAGTCGCAGTGTCGACTTGTGCGTTAAAGGTCATCACATGTGTGAATTTAGTGCCAAACAAGAATAATTGTATATTACAATGGATTATTTTTGTGGATCCCCCTATTGGGTACGTATTTAATATTATTACTCAAATATTTTTATTTTAAAGTAGTTATTTACAAGTACGGTGTAGTAAAATTCATGAGCTAAAGATTGAGTTGGGGTTATAGTTTCAAAGAAATATTTTTTCATAGTCATTGGTTAGACATTTGGATAGACATATACCTACTCACAAAAATAGTGGATATTAAGGTATGATTCTTCAGTTAATTTCATGAGGAAAACTAATTATAATCATTATCAGGATTATGTATATGACCATGTACAGAAATATAAGTGTTGGTATCGTGTTTTAAAATAAAAAAGTAGAACGATATTTATAAACGATTGTTTTATTTTTATGTGATATTTTCTATAATTTCAATTTAAAGTTCAAAATTATTTTCAGTCAGTAAATCAATAAGTATAGAAAAATAAAAAATTAAAGAAATTAAATATAAAATAATTAAGTTTCACATGAACATTATGTTATAGCTGCAAATTACTCGGATATATATTCATTTCTCTATCTACGTATTCTTCTTAAAAAGGTTGTGAAATAAACTAAATTTTATTCCAAAAATGTGTAAAAGAAAACTATAGAAAGAAAGTATTTTTTTTATTTATTTCAAAATCCTAATGATATTCTTAATCGTTTTTTTTCAATTGTACAGAATTTAATTATATATCTTGATATGAAATTTAAAATTAATTAATTAATTTTAAATTTCATTAAAAGTCCATTTCTTAGCTAAAGACCTAATATAATTCCATATTTTATATTCTTAAAAAGTATGTGTGGATATAGAAGCACCTCTTGAAAATAATTGTGAAGACGCCCATGGTTATTGTTGCCATCTTGGTGGAATCTCTAGCTTTAGAACTTGCATACTTTTATTTCCTTTTTATCCTTATTCCTCGAATATTCCTCGTACTTTGTTATCGCGGTAAGCAGTAGCCAATACATTTTCTCAAAAATCAAAGTATCTCCATACTCAATTTTTTGAAATCGGTGCAACGGTTTAACCGCAAAAGTTTAACAGACAGACAAAGTTACTTTCGAATGTATAATATTAGTATGGGTTAATATTTTAGATCGATGATCGATCATCTTTTTCCTTATCTATAAGCCTGTTTCTCTTATTCTTAAGTAACCTTCTATACCTACGAACTTTCAAATTTTGATCTGGACAGAATTACTCGCAACAAAAATATTCGTTAGTATAAAAAAAAACATTTCTTCATAACCTTGTTTATTTAAATTGTGCTATTGTTTCAATAACAAAAATAATTAATTATATGTATTTTATATTCATATTATCAACTCATTGTGTTGTTACATAAAACTCTTAAAATGCTTTGCCACATCCAGAGCCCAACGTACGAAGACAGTGAGACAGGCGCGTATAGTGGCAACGAATCGCAACGGACAAAGCGTTTGTTGACCCACTAAGATAACGATTACCATGGCCCAATAAAATAAAGAGTTTATTTTAGATTTTAAATGGACGAAAGGAACAATAAAGAATTACACTGGGTGATTCAGAGTGCTAACGTTTGTAGACTTAGCCTATAACCGTAACTAGAGAAGATGTTTTCTTTTTCTACTTATTACCTTCCATCTCCCTTGTCTTCCTGCTCTTATAGTATTTCTCTCTCATAAGATAAAATATGCCTCAACGTGATTTTTTCTTTAAAGCTGTCACTTGTCGTTATTTCTTAGTCATAAATCAGTAATCAATTCGCTACTTAAGGTTTCACTTGAAAATCTTCTTTGAAAAAATTCTTAGAGGACACTAATCTTTGTTTAATCATTAAATTAATATATCATAGGGACACTTATTCTTTTATCAAAAAATATATTCTTGATTGATATTTTGACTCATTTCGGTACCGTGATACATCTAATACGGTAATCTCAGTTGTGTAAAAACATATTTTAAGGGTTTTTTACTACTACTTATTGTCTTCTATCTGTAAGTAATTATATAAATATATATATATGTACACTCGTACATACATATATATACAGTGGACCCCCGGTAATTCGACAAACGTTTTACAGGGCAGACAACAGGGCAACAAATTACAGACAAATGATAAAATTCTATATGTTGTCTACTGGGCTTGTTGCGACATTACTAGGTATGTAAACGTAATACACAATGAATAAACGTTAAGCTGTACCGCTAACACACGTAGTCAAATTCAAACTAAGCAATCGGAATTGAAATAATACCTACGCGTCGAGCACAAGTTGTAACCCGTTCAATCACGCACGATCTACATTAGCGAAAATTGTTTAATTGATGTCGGATTACGGGGGGGTCCGGATTAGACAGGGGCCGGATTACCGAGGGTCCACTGTATATATACCAATAAATACTCCGGTCTATCCGTCCCTTTAGTCTACGCCTTGCGCGCAGTCTGTTTTTTTATTCAGATGGAATATTGTTTTGCAGTTACAGGCCATAACTACAAGTAGATAAACGCGGTTTTGTCTATTTTATTTTCGATTTATCATATTTCACTCGAAAATACCTGTTGGTATTTTGTTTGTTTTTAATATGCATACAATAGATTAAAGAGCATGTCTCTTACTTTTTCACTCACCACCTGGAGTATACCCGTCTCTCTTCATTCTTATTTGAAGTACAGTGCGTAACGCTTCTCGGTCGTTAACCCTCAGACAATTTTTATCCCTACTCGATCTTAAAACTCAAGATTAAAGTAGAGTTACTCATGGATGTGACATACATTTGATATACTAATATCATTGCATACATAACGTAATCTATAATCATCACGCAACGGTTAAAGATATTTTTTTATTTGGGATGTGCTGACTAGTCGGTAAACCCGACTATCCAGTCCAAAACCATAAGCTCGTATATAGATTTCGACATAACCATATTTTAATTTGGCACTTTCATTTTAACTAACAATAACAGTGTTATCTTAACACAAACATATTTATTTACATAAAAACACCGCTCTGACTGTACAAAAGTAAAATCCGTTCCAAATACTCTCAGGCGATGGTGGTGACTTGCACGCGAATCAGCTGTAAACTAAGCGTAAGAAGAAATCCCAAAAATCAGCTCAACCGACTAGTCGACCTCTTTACAACCGATTAATCGGCTAGTCGGCTGGTAGGCCAAAGTTATAGTCGGCACATCACTACTATTTATGTATCTTACACTGTATTTTGAATATTCTTATGACTACTTGTATTACATACTTTTGAAATTAACTAATGTACCTAGTTGACTATTGATCTACGGTTCTTGATTGCCTCGTTGTTCTTACAGTTAGCATATGCAATTGCTGATCAAGAGGTCTCGGGTTCGATGCCCTGGTCGGACCCGGGTCGAATACAGATTTTTAAGTTGAGGTTTTAGCCTTTTCGTGCCACGGAGAGCACATAAAACCGTCTAACCTGCGCTGTGTCGCATAGCCGTCCCATCGGATTGTGAGAGTGAAGGAACAGATAGTCCACATGTTTGCGGACACATTTGTGCACTATAATATCTCCGTCCAAGTTTACTGGTCTCCATTGAGACTATCTGTTAAGGCTGGTTAAGCTAGAGCAAAATCACTTATCTACGAAAGTCTATTTACAAATTAAGATGTTTATCCTTGTTTTTTATTCTATGTTTTTAAACTTAAGCACAGTATTAAGCGACAGCTAAATGTCCTTATTCAGTAGACACATATTTCTCCCAAAATTACTATTTACATACAATTATTATTTTCTTTTTTTTCGTGATATACACATATTTGTTACATTTTTAAATATATAAAAAAAACAAAAAAATACACATTTAAAAATATAAAAAATAGTAGTAGACCACCGACATCGGGTACAGGGACCAAGACAAAAAATAAGAATAAAAAATCTTCGCAAGAAGTAGATGGTATTCATCATGGCATCAGACACCGGTGACAACCAAGACACCGGTGGTTAGGGCTCCAAAGACAGGAACCTCCTCACAATACGGGCCGTGTCAAGGACTGCCTTCTGCATCAGACCCTTGATCCAACTTTCTAACGTGAGCCTCTTAAGGTGTTGGTCGAGGCTCTTCGCTATCAATCCATGAACAGATATGATTATCGGAACAATAATCACCGAATCCACATTCCACATGTCGGCAATCTTGTGGGACAGATCCAAATACTTCAATTGTTTTTCTTTTTCAACTTTCACGAGATTCTCGTCATGAGGAACGGCGATCAATTATTATTATTATTAACTATTTCTAACTAAGGATGCATCAAAACTAAAATGTAAAATTCGTAAATAACACGCGCTATCAGCGTTCAAATTGTTTGTTCCTTATCAATCATTGTCATTTTCTTACTATCACACTAATCCCACCATCAGAGCTCTTCAGGTTTATTGTTATGTCTATAAATTTATGATCTTGAGGTTATTATCATTAAATGGTTTATAATTATGTAAACACGGGACTTAACGTGATCACATAATTTGTCAAACCAATAACGCGTCAGTTGCCTGACTATACCACCAGCTTGCTCTGATCGTTGACACAGGTTCTGACCAAGGCTGTTTCGTAAAATACCTGTGTCGTAAAGGCCGGTGGCCAACGTCTGTTCTCCATTACTACGGACACTGTCGCGAGGATACTCCACCTTACACTGTAGTGAAGTGCTCAGTGAAGAGGAGTGTATTGAACAACTACAATAAATACGACCCTCAATATAACAGGTAACATTATTATAGCAACAGATACTTTTTAGTGTGTTTGAAGTCGGTGTCCAACCCAATAGATACTTGATAGGCTAGTATTCCGGGCTGCGAGGCTCTTCCAGCCGCATAAAATATGCTAAAAGAGCCAAACAACACATTGTAAGATTAAACGTCTTTTGAATCGATTTTTATAAAAAGTCACATCTTGACACGGCACTTCCAAGTCACAATAGGGATATAGTACGACACGAGGGTAAGTATCTCATTACCGATAATAATAATTGCAGATGTAATGAATTATTACTCTAAGTAATTAATTAATTATATTATCGAATAAATGCGGACTGATGGCGGCGAAAAACCAAATTCGAATTTAGAATGTCGTGACTGTTTTGAGTTTGTTAACCACGTATTTTTTTCATAAAATGGTAAGATAAAATAAAATAACTAATAAAAATAAATAAAATAAAATAAATAAACTTTACTTATGTAACAGAATTTCTTTTTAGTGTTTTAATTAATATATTTTCTCTCTCTCTCTCTCTTGTAAACAAATGGCAGCTAGTTATGCGTTCAGAACTGTGTTAGTACACTAAGGGCGCATCACGCCACCAACGCTGTCGATTAGCAATTTGACACCTACACCGATTTAGTATAATCATCATAAAACTAATGTAGACCAAATACATTAAATTAATTACCATGTACCAAGAAGCTACCCGTGGGTCCCATCACACGGACAGCACACACACACACTGTAATCCAGTATGTAAGCTAAGTTTAAGAATTAGATGATTCATTCTGGTCATTCTGTTCATTCTGTTAGTACCATCTTGCCAGTGACATACTGTCCTGCTAAAAACTTGTATTCTTAAATAAAGTATCTTTTTTGTGAACAACAAGTGTTCATATTTGACTGGCGCAGCCGGGTCGGATATTTAAAGTCGCGAAAAGTCGTACACAAAAATTGGTCGTAACTTAGTACTTAACGCCTAGACGATATATCCGCAAGAACCTACCAAATAAATTCGTCGACGAGCACTCGACAAGAAGACAGAATCAGCATGGAACTGAGAAGCGTAATGTGAGTAAACCCTTACCCTACTCCTTTCTATGTCTTACCACCCATAATTATTTACGTTTAATTGTACTAAATCTCGTCAAATAAACGTTCTTGTAAAGTTGGTCAAAATCGCCGAATTACAAGATAATATTAAGCCGCGTATTCTAGACAAACATAGCTAGTTACGTATTAGTTATTTATTTGCCCTAAATTTTAATTATTGTGTAATTGTTAAATAATTCATTATGAATCAGATCCAGTTGATTCCTAAAGAGATCCAAAATATCATCCCGCGATTCGACGGAGATGAAAAATTACTTAATTTATTTTTTAATAAATGTGAATATGTTATAAATAGTTTTAGGGGGGATAATAATCCCGCTCAACTAACATATCTATACCATTGCATTACGAGTAGATTAATAGGTAAAGCCGCAATTTTAGTCAGCGAAAGAGAAAACGTCACAAGCTGGGAACAATTGAAAGAGTTGTTCGTCCAACATTTCGGTGATCCTAGATCCGAGGCTTGCATAGCCATAGAATTAGAAAATATTAAAATAAAAAACGGCGAATCTTACATTGACTTATGTCATAGGATACAGAATACAAGAAATTCCTTAATTTCCAAGGTAAACCTTTTAACCGACGAGGGTATCAAAGCAGCTAAATATATAATCTATAATAATACCGCGTTAAATGTTTTCCTATACAATTTACCCGAAGAATTACTGCGTTTTGTAAGGCTAAATAAATGCACTAATTTAGAAGCAGCTTTGAGCGTCGTAACTGAGGAAGTAAACTTCCAAACACGATACAATTTAAAGAATTATAAACCTAAACAAATAACTCCCAATTCACAAGGAGGCATTAATAATAATTTTAAACCTAACGTCCCTTCAACACCATTTAAATTTAACATACCACAAAATAAACCGCAAATAACGCCACAGTTTAGGCCGAACTTTGTACCGAATAATAATAGGTTCACTACACCACAGCCTCAAGGCTATAGACCTAATTTTAATACTTTCAATAATAGGCAGATAGGTAGTAGTCAACCTCAGTTTCCGAGAGCGTTGAACAACTATAAACAGTCAGGATTTTTCCGACCAAACCCGAATCAGCAGTTTAAATTTGGCATTAATCGACCGCCACCTAAACACGATGCAGATGTCTCAATGAGAACCGTAAGAAATAATATGATCCACGATCAAAATGATTTATATATGCTAGAACAAGATGAACTAGATCATCATAATGTTTCCCCAAATTTTCACATAGAAGTCTCCGAGGAAAATCCACCGAAATAATTAATTTAAATTATAATAATTCCTTAAGACTACCTCATATTAAACTACCAGAAATAGACTCTATATTTCTTATTGATACAGGTAGCACTCGTTCGTTTATAAGCCCCGCGAAGGCAAATCAGTTTTTCTCTAAATATAAAATAAGTAAACTATTCGAAGTAATTAGTACTCATGGTCGTAGCAAGCATAATGAAGCGATACACATACCGTTAACTAAAACTTTTAATACTAATATTCAACATACCTTTTTTATTTACGACGCAGACTCAGTATATGATGGTCTTATAGGTACTGATCTATTGAAAGAGTTAGAAGCTAGTGTTGACATGAAGAGTCAAGTGTTAAAAACTAAATATGTAGACATTCCTATATGGTATACTCCATTTTATCAAATAAAAATACCACCACGTTCAGAATCAAGAGTAAAAATCCCAACAATTTTAAAAAACGGTAGTGCTATTTTAAATAAAATCGAATTCTATCCAGGCGTACGCATGCCTGACGCTTTTGTAAATTGTGTAGACTCGTTTGCTCAAACAGTCATACAAAACACAACACAAAAATATATAACCATCACGTTTGATAGGCCCATGGATGCTATCAAATTAAAAAACGAATCTTGTTATATTAATTACACTAATAATACTGATAGTTTAGATTTAAATATAGAAGAAATATTACAAAGTAATCTATCTAAGTTAAGGTTAGATCATTTAAATAATGAAGAAAAATCCTACATAACAAATCTATGTGAGGAATATAAAGATATATTTCACTGTGAGGAGATCCCTCTTTCTTTTACAAATCAAGTTAAACATAAGATTAGGACTAAGAATGAAGATCCTATATATATACGTCCATATAGACATCCTATAGCTCAAAACGAGGAAATTCAGAAACAAGTAAATAAATTATTAGAAAACAATGTTATTACAGAGTCTCACTCCCCATGGAGCGCCCCTGTACATCTTGTACCAAAAAAAATTGATGCCTCCGGCGAACGTATGGTCATTGACTACAGAAGGCTTAACGAAATAACGATAGACGATAAGTACCCATTGCCAAATATTTCAGATTTATTTGATAGATTAGGGAATGCTTCCTATTTTTCTACGATAGATTTAGCTAGTGGTTACCATCAGTTAGAAGTAGATAAAGCCGATCAACCTAAAACCGCGTTTACTACTCAATCAGGTCATTACGAGTTTACTCGAATGCCCTTTGGGTTAAAAACAGCCCCTGCTACATTTCAAAGGGCTATGGACAACGTACTCAGGGGATTGCAAGAAATACATTGCCTCGTGTACTTAGATGATATAATAGTATATTCAACTAGTTTACAAGACCACATTAATAAACTTAGAAAGATATTTGATAGATTAAGAGAAACTAATTTAAAAGTTACGTTAGACAAATGCGAATTTTTAAGAAAAGAAGTCCTATACTTAGGCCATACAATATCCAAAGACGGATTAAAGCCAAATAATGATAAAATAAAGGCAGTATTAGATTTCCCATTACCGAAAACCCCTACGGAAATAAAAAGTTTCTTAGGACTAGTAGGTTGGGGGGGACCTGAAATCATATGGTCCGGGTCCCCTCCAGAGTAGGGTGCCAGAGGCCGGCTGTCGGGGCGGTTTTTAGTGGGCACACCACATACTCCTGTCTCCTGCACCCTAAGGAACAGGAGATCCGAAGGGATTTTCCGCCTCGTCAACAAAAAAAAAAAAAAAAAAAAAAAAAGACTAGTAGGTTATTATCGTAAGTTTATTAAAGATTTCTCTAAAATAACTCAACCACTTACGAATTGTTTAAAGAAAAAGAATAAAGTTAATCTAACTGAGGAATACATAAATTCATTCGAAAAGTGTAAAGAACTATTAACTAATGCCCCATTATTACAGTTTCCAGACTTTAGTGAACCATTCCTTCTAACCACTGACGCATCAAACTTTGCGATCGGTGCAGTACTATCGCAAGGCCCTATAGGTAGTGATAAACCTATTGCTTACGCGAGTAGAACTTTAAATGACGCCGAAACTCGTTATAGTACAATAGAAAAGGAACTTTTAGCCATAGTTTGGGCATGTAAACATTTTAGACCATATCTATATGGGATTAAATTTAAAATATTGAGCGATCATAAACCTCTTGCATGGATTCAATCTTTTAAGGAACCAGGTAGTAGATTAACAAGATGGAGACTTAGATTAGCTGAATACGATTATGAGATAGAGTATAAACCAGGTAAAAAGAATAATAATGCAGATGCACTGTCGCGTATAAAGTTAAATGCATTGGATGATGATATATCAATGATAGTAAACACTGGAGAACAAAATGATCCAATTCTTATTTCTTCAGATGATGAAAATAGTTTAAGTCCGCCTAACTATAAATCTAATTATTCTATACCTTCTGTTAGTAGCGTAACGCTTACCGCATCGGAAAAGCCAAACTCATCGATAGGAACGGTACATTCAGAGGAAAATACGGATTCCTCAGGTATTCCTATATTGCACGAAGCAATTGATACCAAGCCAAATCAAATATTAGTGTATACTTGGAATAGAAACGAAACTACGGTTAAGAATCTTTCGAGAGATAAACAAAAAGTACTTGAAGTACACATGCCTATAAATAATACAACACTAATAAAGAATTTCCTTAAAGAATATATTCGCCCTAAAATAAAATATTTCATTTATTTCGAAGATGAACGCCATCGTAAATTATTTATAAACGTAATCATAGAAATATTTAAAAAGGATTCCATTCAAATATATGAATGTACAGAAAGAGTAGTATACGTGGAGGATGCAACTGAACAACGAGACATAGTTCTAAAGTATCACGTAGGGAAAACATGCCATCGTGGCATCAAGGAAACCGTGGCACATTTAAAACGTACATATTTCTGGAATAATTTAGAATCAAAACAAAGCGCAATTGTCAATAAGATTACTTTAATTTCCGAAATAGTTGATACTTTTGTTAACTTAACGAATTCCACAAGAAATAACTTTATTGTACTAGATAAAACTATCAGGGAAATAGAAGAAATTTTAAATAAGACCCAGTATCAAAGAAGCAAGGATCTTGTCTTGCAGACGTTTAATTTAATAATTCATAATTTTCAAATAATATTAACACGATTGGATGAAGTGGAAACTGCTGTAGCATTTAGTAGATTAAATGTATTACACCAATCTATATTGGACTCAGATGAACTGTTTAACATCCTTAAAGAAATCGAGGAAACCGACAGATTAGTTTTTCCTGTCACTAAGGACAACTTGATTAATATAGAAAATTGCATAAATATAAAAGCCTATGTAAAGGGCAAACAGATAACATTTATCATGTCAGTTCCAACAGTCCAATTAGATGTGTTTGGATATTATAGACTACACCCTTTCCCAATGTACAACTCTGGTCCAAACCGTACATTCCTAATTATCCCGAAACATCCCTATATCCTTACAAAAGGGTCGAAAACTTTACTACTTTCTCAGCCGTGCAAAGAAGTCGACGAAGGAAAATTTTTGTGCTATGAAAACCACATCTCGTTTGAAGACGAAAGTCAGTGCATCAAAGACTTAATGAAGTTTTCAACTAGGATAACATCATGTTCCCCGTTATCAGTCGAAGCAGAAGACATTAAGTTGAAATCCATACAGCCAGACTCGTGGATACTATTTACGGGTCGTCAAACTATTCTCACCGAGATTTGCGAGAACGACATGAGCCAACATGATATTATGGGTACATACATAGTAACCATAAATAATAAATGTGAAATCAAGATCGAAAAACTTACTCTACGCAAGCGTCGTGTACAAGCAGGCGAAATCATATATACAAGCACACCTAATATACATTGGCCTAAAATTGTCACTCCACTGGATGTCTTGAAGAAACCAATCAACTTAGATAACATCGACTTGGAAAATCTACAGTTCTTATCACACGTTTTAAGCAGGAAAAGTGAAGTGCTAGATACTGAAAGTCATTTTGTGAAAGTGCATAGTGTTAGTTTATGGACTCTAATCATTTACTTAATACTTACCTTTGTACTATTTGTAATTCTGTATAAATATAAAAATGTATTGTTATGCAAAGGACAAAATCAACAGCCTCATAAATCGGATGATGATTTTGAACTTACGGAGGGAGGAGTTATGCATTCCCACCCCATACTCAGAACTGTGTTAGTACACTAAGGGCGCCAACGCTGTCGATTAGCAATTTGACACCTACACCGATTTAGTATAATCATCATAAAACTAATGTAGACCAAACACATTAAATTAATTACCATGTACCAAGAAGCTACCCGTGGGTCCCATCACACGGACAGCACACACACACACTGTAATCCAGTATGTAAGCTAAGTTTAAGAATTAGATGATTCATTCTGGTCATTCTGTTCATTCTGTTAGTACCATCTTGCCAGTGACATACTGTCCTGCTAAAAACTTGTATTCTTAAATAAAGTATCTTTTTTGTGAACAACAAGTGTTCATATTTGACTCAGCTAAAGCTAGCTAGCTAAACATCATTTTTACACAGTTTGTGAAAATGACGACAAATGTAACGGAACGTAAAATTTTTAGGAAATATACTTTATTTGAAGAATTTTTTCTTGTTGTGGATGAATCCTTTCTGTGTATTGTTTTTTAGAACCGAAGAAAAAAGATATTTATAAATTAGTACATTATACCTACACTATATTGTGTAAATACAACTTTATTTTTGGTGGTAATGTACCAGTGAGGCTATATGGTACAGGGTATGGGCATTCTCCTTTAAAAAAGTAGGTTCGAAGAAAACTTCTGTTCACATAGAAAAAATACAACAACTGGTTTTATATGTCGCTGTATCACCTCTCATTGTGTCAGATGGTTTGAATTCCAGATGACATAAATTGTGCTATGTATCAGTAATAAACCTACCAACTAATAAAAGTCTGTCTACTTATGTTAAGAAAATATGTATAATAGGCCTTAAATATCTTGGCCTTACAATGGGAACAAGATGTAAACAAGTACTATGTAAACAACTTTTACATTTTACATTTGTCCAATGTTAGTGTTCTTCTCATTAAGGTTATACCACACATCCAGTCTCTTAGCTTATAGTCAATTTTACATTTACTTAGACTATCATATCATGAAATGAGTAAGTATGATAATATTGTCATTTGTATAACCTCGCTATAAATCGTGATAATGGAAATATTTGCGTATGGGTCTTAACTATTTCTACATATCATGTATTACGTTTATTAGTGAATTTCTAACGTCGTTTATCTTTTAACAGTTGGCTAAATCGTTTCTTCTTCATCTAAGTAATTTGAGGAAAAGAGATTACAAACAAAACAAGCAAGGGGAAGCTATGAATGTCTTTTTACATGTTTTATTAGCTTCACCTGTCCGATTGTTGGTAGTCCACATTTATAAGCGTGTTTTCAAATTTTTGTAATATATTTATTGTTAATGTTAAAGAATATTAGGTAAATTATATTGTATTAAATTTAAAGCCATGTCTAGCACTAAAAGAGTCTTATGGTACTATACAAAATACATTATATAATGAGCTGGTATAGAATCTGTATGTAGGTACTTTCTAATCACGATAACATTCGATTATACAAGTGAAACGAATAAGTTAATCTTGAAGTACAAACACTCACACACGGTAACAATAATTCGATTCTAACCTCAAAAATTCCAAGGACAGTAATATCTATTTACTTTTTTTATTACCTGCCATTTTTTTGGTAATATTATATTGATTTAGCAAGTGAAAATAATTGCAAATGAAGTCTATTACTAAATATAGTAAGTGTCGTACTCTACGAAATATTAATCACATTCAAATATTTCGGTCATTTGACAAACAACGTCATCTAGTTTCAAACTAAGCAGAGCTTGTGCTGTGATAATTAGACTGACTTGTATAATACTTAGATACTTTTTTTTTGTAAATACATATATATATTTTACATAGTAAACACCGAAACTTCGAAACAAATATTTGCAGATAATACAAACATTTGGTCCAACCCGGGAATCAAACCTGACACCTCAAGCACAGCAATTAAACATAAAATATAATAAGGATCATCATAATTTTTTGTCTTTGCAATGATTTGACTGTGACCTAAGAACCTGAATCGATAACAAGGGGTACGGCGCATTGACGTTCTCTTAGGTAGCTAGATAGGTACCTACTTATCGCTTGACCTCTGTAAAATAATACACTTACCGTAAGTACACATTTAATATCAGATGTAAAACGAATTTTCTCTTATTTTATCTTGAAAGTAAAAAATATAATTCTACTTTAAAATACTATATTTTATGTACAAAAAAAAAATAATCCGTGTGGTGATGGATTAAGGACACAGTATCATCCAGCACGAATACAATGTACCTATGTGATATGATTCTTTTTTCATCTTTAAATTTCTGTTGGATTGAGGATTCTATAGGTTTCTATAGCATTACTTTTTGTACGTTTAATTTATTTCAAACACCTTCCAAGTAAAACACGTGTTATTATATAATTTATTGTTTTTACAAAGAGTTAAATACACAGTTTACACACCTATTTAACTACCTTGGAATTAATATAACTAAGGAAAACAGTTAAGTTGTTCTATTATTTTGGAAGTAGTAGTCGCCCACGATGCGATTATTAATTTTTAATACGTAACTAAATGTCACTGTGTCGTGTTTTTAACAAATCGTTATAGTAGTCGTTACTGTACAGTTTTTTTAAGTTCTTTTAAATTGAAACTTAATAAATAATATAAAATATACTCCAAAACTTAGTGTAATTCTAAGACTGTGTATCTACACAGACTGTGTAGATACACAATTACGAATTCGTAGATACGCAGAGTTCTAAGAAGATTGTCTCTCTGTGAGCGACTTAACTTTGCCCAGCATTCACGTTACATTGAATTAAATCGTACAAAACGTTTATCGTTAAAAGATGAAACAGAACTGTTAAAATTCTCTAATGCAGAGTGCAGCTATCAAGATGTCACTACCCTTAGATTAATACCACTATGAACACATAATTAACATGATTTCTGGTTAACAGTTTGCGATGATTAACTTCCACTTTCACTTGGTGGCTGAACTTCTTATGGGTTGTATTCTTGATGGGAAGCGTTTACAAGAATTTCTAATCACCCAGAATACCAGAATCCTAGAGAGGTCACTATTACCCTGTTGACCCAACAGGTAATTTCTTCGTTTAATTTCCTTTGCTTTAGATCGCTTACAAAGCTGATACCACATATAAAACATTAGTTTTAATTGTATGACACATTGCAGTATTAGTGATTAATTTGTTACTTCAATTTGATATGTGAGCGCGTGTTTTTCTCATATAAATAATTCAAAGCACACGCTTATTTGCCCACATTATTTCAAACGCTACAGTTTCATTGACATAATATGTATGTTATTATCGTTACCAACACAACCAAGGCCCGGCCCTCATTTATTTTAAAAAAGATATGGCCTTTCCTTTCCCGGCGGCTTCTAATTATATTGCTATATAATATGAAATACTAAACTTATGAATAAAATAAAAACGATACGAAATGTTCTTAGAATTTTCAAATAATATTCTCGTAGTACTACTATATTTATTTAGACTAGTTACGAAATATACTTCTAAGTCGTACGTTGCTTGCGGAGGTCCATAACATCTTACACCAGGTACAGGCTCATGGAGTGGTGACAAGGGACGCCGAACAGCTAAATTTAAAAAACAATTAACAGCCTAAAACAAAAATTTAATGACACTCTTTAAAGAGGGTGAATCTAACTCAATATAAGCTAGTGTGATGGCGTATTAAGAATACAAGGTTACCATCCCTACTCATCCCAAAGGAATTGCAGGAGACGACTAAGGGAGCAAATTAAACAAGACAACATCACTGCAAAGAGAAGGAAAACTTAAAACAAACCCTTTTTTTAATGTTTGGAAATTCCCTCGGGCAATCACCCCACCAGGGCTTACGGCGGGGTGGTGGACCAAAACCACACGGTGTGCCACTCTGCACCTGACATAGGAGAAAAACAAATCCTTTTTTTTTGACGTTTGGAAACCCCCTATACCAACCCGTTTGGCCTGCGTGGTCTGGTAGGCCAAAACCTCCTTTTTAAGGACAGTCGTATGTTCAGCAGTGGACTATTAAAGGTTCTTGATGTGTAATAAATAGAACTAAAGTCCAATCTTGCTCAATCTTAATCTTACTAAGGAATAACAGTAAGTATTTGTACACGGGAGTACGATCGATCTATGTACATATATAAACACAACTCTTTATACAAAGTAAGCAATCTCTTCTGTGAACGTAAAAAAATTACATTCCTATGGTACTTAGGTTTTTATTTATATTCGAACTTCAATCATAACATAAATGTAAGTAACCGTTTTCTACATTTCCTTGAAATGTTGTTTCCGTGAAAACAATAGCAAAGTGATGGCTCAGATTGAAGATGAAACTTACTTATACATAGGGTGGGCCAAGAATTCGTTAACATTTCAATCTAACATCCTGCTCAAACATGTTACAGGGGTTCTTGAGACCCACGCTTCTGGAATTTGCTGGCTACAATCACACATGGTTTCAACAAGATGGCCACTTGTCACACATCCAATGAGACCCTACCGGTGGTCAAAGACTTATTTCCGGGTAAGCTTATTTCCAGACGAGGCGACATTCCATGTCCACCTTCTTTTCATGGGGTTATTTGAAGAATCTTGTCTACCTCAATAAACCAAAACGTCAGCTAAAAGAACATATCAGCACAGAGATGTCGGCAATCTCGCGGTCTCTTTACCAACGAGTATTCAAAAGTTTCGGTGCTCGCTTATTGCACGCTCGAAGAGTGCAAACACCGAAACGGTGGTCATTTCAACGATGTAATTTTTGAAAAAAATTACAGCTAATTAGTTTTCTTGTAAGTTAACAATTTTTATAATAAATCAAATGGGTTTTTTCTACGATTTTTTCAAATGTTAACTAATTCGTGGCCCACCCTATAGTAGCAAATTAATGATATTATTTAGTGTAGTACTTGTAGTACACACTATACCAGTAGTAGTAGTACAAGTTTATGTTTATGTTGGTTTTATGTAAATTATGTATGTGGTGTAATTATTTAGGTACCTTAACATTGATTTTTTAATTATGACTTCGAACAGCGGCAAAAATATTGCAGTGTATTTGGGTTATTTGCAAGAAGTGTTTTACTTAGGTAACAAAAATAATAACTCATATTCGCTTTGCTCGCTCTATTATAGTTACTAAATAAACTTTTGATAAAATTAGTTAGAAAACGTCGTGCATTTTTAACAAATAAATAATTTAATTTATTTTTCGCGTTTTAGTGTTTTTAGGTTTGGAGATTCCTTTTTTTAGCTTTAAGTACAAAACGTGGCTAGTCTTTGTCGGATGGACAGACCGCGCGATCAGTCGTTTCTTCGCCCTAGGTATATATTTCATTATTTGCCTTAGGTATTATTAAATATTTTAGACACATACCACGAAATAGATATTAGTGGGAACCGACAGATTGACTGATTCTTTTGAATAAAAAAGTAAAAATAGTGTATGCGTAAACAATAGCGGCAAAAATTAGTGAGGCCAAGTGTTGAACGCGTGTGCGTAACTCACTTTAACTAGTCACGGGTTATACTTGCATTTGTGTGCAAATGAGTAATGTAGCCAGCGCAATGTTATAATTACCCAGCATTGTTTGAATAATGAATTAATATTGTTTGTGCTCCAGTAACTTATAAGTAAATTATGCACACAGCCTGCGCAATTTAAGTTAATAAAAGAAATACAAAGTGTTATAAAATTATTATTTTTGATATTATTACGAGTATATTGTGTGTACCTAATATAATATAATACAAATATTACTTCGATTGTCAAATAAATAAATATCTATTAATTCGAAAATATATTAATATTAATAATTTGACCGATAAAAAACAGGTGTCATTTGTTGTACTTACGTTTGTTTATATCATCATAAATAATATTTTTTAATAAAATAATGATGAGTGTAAAACTCATATATAAAAATTATAAATTAAGTAATATGTATATAATGTTAGCGTCCTTGTCTTTAATATCCCATTGGCTGTGTTAATTTTTATATTTTTGACTTTTCAATTGTCATTATATATGTTAGTCTTGACAACTTTTATTCAGTATTTATATTGTTTAATGTGGTATAACAATTACAATATAAAAGTTGGAAGTAATATCTATCGATACAGTTTGAAAACTGTTACACTGTGTGACACTGATATTTAGGAAAAATAATGTAAATTTACTCTCAACACTGGTGGAATATCATCAAAAACATTAAGTTAAAATGAAATAAAAATAAATATAAGTTAATGTTAAATAATATTTCAGTTACTTACTTGTGGTAACTAATCCGAGAAGACTTTTTTGAATAGCAGAATTGTTGTTACAATTAGTTATAACGTCAGACGGCACATCTGCGTTTCAATGTTATTTTACTTCGACAGCTCAGATTACAAAAATTACACGCACTCGCCGCAGTGTGCGAACGAGATTGCGTGTAGACTGACGACAGACTGTATTCATATTGTCAAATTGTATTCATATTGCGAGTCTCTCTTTTAGGGGTTGGTATATTTTATCTTTATTTTTCATTGTAGATAGTTATAAAACAAAAATATTTGAAAGAATCTGTTTATATTTAATCAAAAAATTAACAAAAGTAGAAAAACACACTTTATAAATATCTTGTGCCTTATCTAGTATAAAATTGATTAACTAAGTAATAAGAGAGTGTGTTTAATTTTTTCGTATGCTAATATTAAAGTTAATATTTTAAAATCAAAATAATAATGTTAATAGTCAGTTATAAGGTAAATTTGGTCAAGTCGGGATGCCGATAGAAATATTTCGTTCTCTTAAACTCAGATATAGAGACCAATACAGTTAACAGCAACTTTCTATTATTTTTAAAGGCTGATTCAAAAGACAAAGTATAAACTCATTCACAATAGCATTTATATAAATTTGTTATTTAAGTAAGTTGATATTTCTAACAGTTTATTAATAAAACATTTGTTCCTCGTGACGGTACTAGCATTTTCAAGGTAGTTATAACATTAATTACGAGGTTTGCAAGATGCTTTGAAGTAATAATTACATTTCCCTTATAAATTTTATGTTATTATTCACCTTCAATAAATATAATACTCGTAATTTTAGTCTATATTAAAAGAGTTACATCAATTACATGTTGAACTTGAAACTTGTATCGTTTATGACGGTGGCCCTTACAGCTATAATGAGGTAAACAGGTTCTCATGCCCGCGGATATTTTAATTATTACCGCAAAACTTGCACTTCCTTTGGCCGAGTCTTATGATAAGAGCTATATCACAAAATTGAATTTTAAGACATAAACTTTGGCATTACTCGTACTACGACTACTTCTTTACTCTTCTTTTATTTCGGATTTGAAGGTAGGTATACTCTTATACTTGTATATGTTATAAATCTCATAACCATCCAATACATGTTACTAAGTTTATTGTTATAATAATTGCTGATGTAGGAAAAGCATTGGTAATAACTTACGTTTAAGGCGTTCTAGACTAAGTTCCTTTGTGTAACTTGAATAAAGTAATACTTTACTAAAGAAAGAAGATGAAACGGTTCAAATTTCTATATTGTTTATATAATTCATTTAAATTTCTTTTTCTTTTATTGTATGTTGCAAATTCTATACAATTAACTAGAATCAATGCAACGTAATAATTTCGTTTGATAGATTTTTTTTATGATTTACTTTAATTCAATAACTTGTGCTGCAAGTTGTGAAAATTTTCTATAATAAAAGCGGTAAATGGTACGGACGTAGTATTGGAAAAGTTCTTCTAGTATCTCTGAGCATTGACACTGCCTGGGTGAAAGGCGTAAATGCCTAAATCATTATTGATCCGCTCTAATAACTCACTGTCACCATTATTGCACAGTACAATTACTTTGGGAGAAGTTCTGTAAAACAGCACCAACTTTCAGCTCATTTGACCGAGCCTTAAGAGAGTTATATTATAAGAGCTATATAAGAAAAAACTGCATTTTAGGACATTAAGTTAGGTATTAGGTCACTTGTACTATGAAGTAATTAGCGACCATATTTCCGATCTTTTTTTATTTTAAGAGCCTGCCAAAGTGACTCTACTCTGCCTGATGGAAAGCAGACAATGCAGTATGGTGACCCACACTATGGTGGCCTAGTAAGATGTATATAACTGCAGATTTGAGATATGGTTACTTGCTATAATAGTATTATTAATGCTGATACATCGTCGTAAAATATGTACCTACAGAGGATTATATTGTGCTCTGTATAAAACATTCTAATTAAAATAATTAAATAAATGATAGAAAATACAGACAATACATAATATAGAAAATATATACTTTAATTAATGCCACAACAATTATCAGTAGTGCATTACTCATGATATAAAATTACAGGGCACAGAGTAGCTATCAGGAGTTCGATACAAACACAACTCAAGTACTTGGATATTGTTGCTGCAATACAAATATTTTCAATAACACTATTATAAAAGGATACAGTTTCACTTGACAATATTATTCAAATAATAAAGGGAACATAATGAAGAGAACTCAAATATAGTATATAATAGTGCGATCATCATGAAAATTTACATCGGTTTTCTTACGTAACTTATAACTTGTGAATATTACTTATAATAATGTTTATATCATTATTTATTACTGCATTAATGTACAGATAAGATTAAGTATTCTTAGTTTAACAAATAGTATTTTCTTCTTATAGTATCTATAGCAAAGAATAACGATTTTTATATGGAGAGTAATATGGGCAAACGAAATTTGTAAGTGGGGTTCAAGTAAAATTTGTCAGTTAAAATATTTATTCCAAGGGAGGGTTAGATTTTGCAATAAGCGAACATTTACGATTATTAAAATACAAGGTTTTAGTATTTGATGTCCTATAACTCGACATATGTTAGGACTCAAAATCTGTTCTGAATGTTACCTAAGACATTAGGACGTCTTATTTTTACAGGTCCAGGTTTTAAGTAAAACATTCTGGTTACTGTATTGCTGGCAGTGTGTCTTAACTATACTATGTGCTCTTTTGTAACACGTTTTATTATTATTTTGTTTGGTAACAAATACTTGTATGTAATAAATAATAATATTGATTTCAGAATGCAAGTTTAACATGGAATACAGACAATCCGGACTTCACTCCATGCTTCCAAAAAACTGTGCTAGTTTGGATACCGTGTATGTACCTATGGGCAGCTGCCCTCCTTGAAGTATACCAAATGATTATAAGTAAAGAGGCCAACATATCATGGAATAAACTCAATTTCATCAAAATGATTTCAACTTTATTGTTAATATTGCTGCAAATAGTAGACATCAGTCGAACATTTTTTGTGCTTTCTAAAGAGGCGAATAAAGTGTTTGATGCAGATTATTATGGTCCTGTGCTCAAATTTCTGACCTTTGTAAGTATTGTTTGACTGAAATTTCTAGTCACTTGAAATTAATTAATTCGAATATATAGTATAATATACACTCGCTAATCTTCATATATTCCTTAGGCCCAAAATTTATTGACATATGCAAATGCATTTATCGACTTTGTGTAGAAGAGAAAACGAGAAAATGTTCACTTTATAGTGTCTTACATGGTCACCAACAACTCATGTTGTAGTTGACGTTGGCTTGAACCCTGGTAATCTCAGTGAATGTTAACGAATGAGTACATACATACCACACACCATAATATATTTCTTATTTGGGTAGAGTAGAAGGATATCGTAATATAATGTGTTACATTTTATTGCCTCTTTCAGGTATTAACAGCAACTCTAATATATTATAACAAAAAATGTGGATTGAGGACTTCAGGGGTACTATTTATATTCTGGTTGCTCCTAATTTTAGCTGGATTACCACAGCTTCGGACTGAAATAAGGAACTATGTAGATGATAGAAATAGCCTATACAAAATTTCTAGTTATATTATGTATTACTTCATAGTAGTGACAATGTTTATACTGAGCTGTTTCGCAGACTTACCACCAGTAGATACACCTTACGTGTATGATAAGGTACCAATTTCTTTTATTAATTTTAATTAGTTTAAATAGAACATAAGGATAAGATTTTTTTTCTAATTTTTTAATAAGTATATATTATAATTAAAAGTTCGTGCAATTTATGCGTTGTTTCAACCTTACTGAATTTTGGTTTCACGATCAATAGCAGCTACTACGAAAATAGTGTTGCTAAAAAAATAACCAATATTAATTAAGCGAAATAACAAAAGCGGATCAGGTTGGTTTTCAGTAGTCCACTTGTTTTTCTTTACTGATATTTAATTTGTATTAATTTAACCTTTTTAGAGGCAATCCCCAGAAGACTCATCTGGATTTCCCAGCCGCCTTACATTTGCCTGGTTCGATCCTATAGCTATAACAGGCTATCGTAGAACTTTAACAGAAAGTGACTTGTATTCTATAAGCCCCAAAATAAATTCTAAGGAATCTCTAGCAGAATTTGAAAGAAACTGGGCGCAAGCCTTAAAGAAGCAAGCACCGTAAGTGTTAATCTTGTTTGACTATATTGTCTATGTTTTATTAGTTTTATTCAATTTTTTATTAGGGCCTTAATATCATTGCTGAAATATAAGATAACACTGATGGCAAACAATTGTAGGATTTATTAAGTTTTTGGGGTTTTCCTCAGCAAAGCCTAATTCTTGAATAAACAGTTGAAATTGTAATATCATCAAAACAAATAGGTATTCAGCGCCTATTTGTTTGGAGTATATCTAGCCTAGTTTATTATCTTGGTCGTTACCTCTGATTAGTTATGTTAATTTATTTAAAACTCACTCCACAATTTATTTATTTTATTGCAAGCTCTGAATAGTTATATTAGACACGCAAAATAAATTTAGTTTTTATTTGATAATTGTTATTTGAATATTAATCTTTACGAGCATAAAAAACGAACGCAAAAAAAATAATTCCAATCGTTTAAATTGATTAGTTAAGGCAATCATCGTTGATCTAAAAGCTGTTTTAAGCAATTTGCTAGACCAAATTGCCTAAATCTTTAATTAATTTAGCGCAAAAAAAGTAGTACCTAATAACTTTTTATAAATTGTTTTGAGATAAATAATCGAAATCATAAATCTTTGCGTAATTTTAAATGTTTTGTATATTTTTAGCAATAAGAACCAGTAATTAATGTGCTGCTATAAAAAGTTTTTGCACGAAGACATTATACTTTGTGTACCTACAAGTCGTGTTTATCACTATTATGTTATTATGTTAATTTATACGTAATACGCAAGCCTCAAACTAGTACTGTGCTCGTTTATAGCACTAGTTTTTATTAACGTAAATGTGATTTTTGTAGATAAAAGAAACGAAAGATACAAAAAATAATAGAATTTGCCGAATGTTATCAATATTGTTAAGTAAGTATAGAAATCTATGACTAAGAGGTCTCTAGCAAACTTACGCAAGCGTCACACTATTTCGAAATTCTAGACTGCTGGTCGTACGATGTAAAAATAAAAATATTTAAGACTATCCATACTGTTTGTTAAGAATGATTTATCGTCTAATATTTTATTTTAATATTTGAGTGACATCGATTATCTAAAGCGTATATATATTATTTTTTCCAATTATCAATTATGACTTCCGTAGAAAAGTGTTCAAGTATTTTGATCAATTATTTATTTATTTTATTTATTTATAACTTTATGCACAAATATATACATCGGCGGACTTAATGCCTGAGGCATTTTCTGCCAGTCAACCGATTGGGCGATGCAGAGAAAATATGAGATAGGTGCACTTTAGGATAAGAGGTAATTGCCAGAGGATTTAGTATATGTAGACCAGATAGACCATAAATAAGTAAATATACTTACATAAACACATAAATATATAACACATACATATATAATACACATACACACAACTCACATACATACGTACAATTAGCATTCTGTATTATACGAAGAGTGCTTTGAGAATTGTTCACACTGCTGTCTTCATCAATCACACAATTCACAAATCATTTAGATAATATAGGGTGGGCCAAGAATTCGTTAACATTTGAATCTAACATCCCGCTCAAACATGTTACGAGAGTTCTTGGGACCTATGCTACTGGAATTTGCTGGCTACAATTGTAACACATAATTCCAACAAGATGGAGCCACTTGTCACACATCCAATGAGTCCCTACCGGTGGTCAAAGACATGTTGCCCGAAAAGCTGATTTCCAGATGAGCCGACATTCCATGGCCATCCAGAAATCCCGAGCAGACTTTTTTGTGAGGAAATTTGAAGAATCATGTCTACATCAATAAACCAAACACACTATATCAAGTAATAAAAAAAAACCAGCGAGAGATGCCAACGATCTCGCGGTCTCTTTGCCAACGAGTATGCGAATATTTCAATGCTCGCTTGGAAGAGTGCAAACGTCGAAACGGTTTTCATATACGATGTAATTTTTAAAAAATAAATTTAAACTAATTAGTTGGCTTTGTTGTAAATAATTATTTCTTATTTCACGTCATTAAGTATTTCACGAGTACAAATATTTCCTGAAGTTATGAGCCCGATTCCTTTCTGGGGCCGATTCGGTATTCTTATCGTCCCAGGGCCTTTGTTTGTTATCCCAAAAGTAAAGAAAAGTGGGTACTACCACAAACACAGCCTTCATTCAAAATTTTTAAATGGAGTAACATTTGTGTTAACGTTTAATGGACGTCTTAGAAAGCTATTTAGAAATGATATTAGGCACAATTGACTAATTAAATATTTACTTTCGCCTATAGCACTATTTGAAAGCAGCTTGTGTTTAACATGTCCTACTTACCTACTTGTTTCGGTAAGTAGCCTCCTTTCCTTACAAATTTGGCCTAAATGTTGACATTTGAAAACATATTGAACCTATACCACTATAGACCTTCAAAGTTTAGTTAATTATGTTTAATAAAAATACATTAGATAATTTTAGACTGTATGGTATGTGTAGGCACACGATACGAAAAATATAAAACTATGGTCAGAATATGAAATGTACTTCGTTTTGACATATTCTGGCTAATTTGGTATAGTTTTTCATACAACTTAGCCTTCCAATCCAGACCTAAGTCTTAATATTGAGTGAAACTGGTTTATTTGATTTAAGTAACAGTATGTACTGCTGCTAATAACTAAACCTTTGTGGTGCGTGTCTTGTATTAAATTGCTGTAATATTTTTTAAAATTTTGAAAATTGCACTCATAATTATTAATAACCGTTATAAATTGTGGATTTTACCATTCCACTCATATTGTGATACGCCGATTGTCTGTGTGTGGTTGGGATGTTCACAATAAAACTTCATTAATAATGTGGTAGGAAATTTAACAAAAAATATTGTCTAGTTACAGGAAACGAACTGAATTAGAGTATTCCGAGACATCCTCGCTTAAAGGTCATAAGAAAAAAAAAGAAACGATCTCCGTTCTTGGCGTCCTGCTTAAAGCTTTCGGTATACAGTTCTTCATTGCTATGATTTTGAAATTCTGTAACGATGTACTTTTATTCGCGTCACCACAGTTACTCAGGTAAGGAGTCACTTTGTTCCTATGACTCAACATTATTTTTTTTCAAATTATCTTTATTACTGATTCCTTCTAGTGCTCTCCAAAAAGATAATTCAAAAAGAAAATAATATAATAATATCTATTTACATGACACAGGCCCATTATTTGAATTAAAGTGAGTACATTCATCAGTAGGTATTAATTTTATGAAGTGGTGGCAGTGAACTATTAAAGAGTTTTGATGGTGATGAAAGGATAACTTCAAAAAACTTGAATAATTTATAAATAAACCCTAAAATTGTTTACAGATTACTCGTAGGTTTTGTCGGTAGTGATGAACCTGTATGGCAAGGCTACCTTTACGCCAGCGCTATGTTAGTGTGCGCTACAATACAGACTATGTTTTTGGGACAGTATTTTATTAAAATTTCCAAAATTGGCGTCAAAATTAGCAGTGCATTAAGCAGTATGGTATATAAGAAAGCCTTGTGCTTATCTAATGAAGCTCGGAAGACCTCTACAGTAGGAGAGATTATGAATTTAATGTCTACAGACGTGAGTAGGTAAGTGATATGTATATATCATTTAATTTACATTAATATCTGCCAATATTATTGCAGATAATAAAATATTTATTGATTTCTTTTTTCATACTACTTTTACGCCAGAAATATCCAAAGATTTTGTTAGATAAATCTGACTTATTACTAATTATATGAATAATTAAATAATCTGACTTTGTGTGAAAAGTTTGAACTCGAAATGTTTGCGTATAACATTGGAGATCATTTTACTTAATACATAATTGTATTACTCGTAATAAATCAAAATGCACCAGTCTTTCTATTCGCATTGAACTGTGTATCTCTGTGTATAATGTGATAAGTGTATCGGAGTAGATTTGAGGACTGATATGATGATTCGAATGATGTTATAGCGACGCACGCTATTTCGAAAACTGTAATTCTAACACTTACGTTGAACTACCCTTCACTCTATTAGTTTCTTGATTTTATTTAACGGGACGACTTCTTTTCACTAAGGCCATCACTGTAACTTCTGTATACAAACATCAGTAGCAGTGACTTACGAACAACTCAAAAAACTCTAGGAACCGGCAATGAAGTTACAACCCTAGATGACAACTTTAAGCTGTTCACCATTACATTACGTTAATTATACCAAAGACTACGTACCCAGAGGTTATGATGAGCAGATAGTTCACAGTTAGTGGAAGTGTTGAGCATTGATACAATGGTAACTCAACTAATTTAAAAGAATGCAGTTCTCTACTAAATTTACCATGACCTGTAAGAAATGACACGAAACAATGATGGTAGATCAAGTCATTTCTTCGACAACCGTTCGATTCCCAGACAAATTTAGATTGGGATACGCTATTGGCAACAGGGGATTTCAATTCCAAGACTTTTGTACAAGATTACCAGGCAAAAAGTATTTTGAAATAGCGTGTACGCGTCAATATTACTTGATACAGTAATTTTCGATTTAATGTATTTTCGAACTGGTTTATTGCTTGTAAAAAAATTCAAATAGCGTGCACCGCTGTAACATTTTTTGAACCTTTATATAACTCTCATACATTTGCTATTACTCACTACTGTTAATTACTATTTTCGTTCTCCAGGTAAAAACTAGAAGTACTTTACAATTTGTGTTACTGACATGATTGTTGATAAGATAAAATCGTCTATTCCAACACTTTGTAACGATTTCTTGTATACTGACTACTACCACTACTACTACTATCATTGCATCTAGTATATCAAACCTTGTTCAAAGTATCAATCTTTATGTATATTGTATTACGTATATCTATTTGCTAAATGTTTTTCTGAAGTACGAAATGCAGGTATTTTCAATAAAGACGGTAAATGTACGGTAAATATTTATGAAATTGAGCGGCAAGAAGATAAAATTCACTATTTTTTACATCCTTATGTCTAGTCGAGGATATGGCAAAATGTTTTAACATAGTTTGATTTTTCCCATTCTAGATTCAACGACCTGACGCTTATAAATATGTTATGGTCTGGACCATTAACAGTGACATTGGCTATGTACTTTTTATGGGGAGTGCTTGGTCCATCGGTCCTCGCCGGTCTCGCAGTGATTATCGTTCTCATGCCAATCAATGCATTCTTTGCGGGCGTACAGAAGAAATTTCAGACCAAGCTCATGCGATACAAGGACGAAAGAATTAAGCTTATGACTGAAATACTTAATGGAATGAAAGTAAGATTATGGAGATTAATATTTTTGTAATTTCTTTTTTAATTTGAAACATAACTTATAATTTTGTCGTAGGTTTTAAAAATATACGCATGGGAGCCAAGCTTTCAGGAATACATCCTTCAGATTAGGAATAAAGAATTAAAAATTATGAGAACGATGATCTATTATGGTGCTATCTCTGCATTTGTGTGGTTCTGTTCAACCATCACTGTAAGTTATGATGACCATCTCTTAAAATCACTCACAGTTTGAAGTGCTCAACTAAAATGAAAAACTTGTCTTTTTCCAGGTTTCTTTAATGTCATTTGCGTGTTATGTTTTGGTAAACGACACAGAAGTCCTTGATGCAAAAAAAACATTTGTAGCGTTGTCTCTGTTTAATGTACTTCGTTGGCCAATGACTGTTTTGCCTAACGTTATATCTAACGGAATTCAGGTCAGTAGTACGTGTTGTGCAATATATGATATTTATAACTATCGATAGTTTATCGACAAATCATCAAATACCTTTATGTATATCTTCGTTATCCTTGACAGACTTATGTGAGCCTCAAGAGGTTGAATAAATTCTTGAACTCTGAAGAACTGGATGTTCGTATGATCGAGCACAATCCTAATGAACGTAAGTATACTTAAAAAACGTATTTATTTTCTACACAAAGAGGAGGATTTACAGAACAAAGAATTAATATAAGAATGCTACAGTTTAAACATTTCGAAACGAATGTTAGTATTTATTTTTAAAGTCTTATCAGAGCCATAAAATGGTAAAATAACTTTTTTAATTTGATCGCTATTAATATTGTACATATTTATTACACATGGTTATTAAGATATTTTGATATATTATTTATTTACTACAGTAGTTCATTGTCATTCTGGTTTCAAATTTTAAAATTTAACGAACATTTTATACATTTTTAATTTTTAGTTTTTGTTATATATTCTTGTATTTTAAGTTTAGCCTTTAGATCATTCTTGTATATTTCTTATTTCAACGTGTTATATAGATAATAATTTGTTACTATTGTAGTACTGTTCGTGTTTACTCTTACTTACTACCAGAGTTTTAGTAAAACTACGAGAATAATGATAAATAAAATAAATAACATTAGTTAAATTATCTTAGCCCGTCTGCGAGGTTTGACGACTTGGTGAATTTTGTTATTTCAGCGGATCAGATTGTGGCCGAAAATGGATACTTTTCCTGGAACGGCGTGGACTCGGAGCCGACATTGACAAATCTGAACCTGCATGTTCCGCGTGGTTCTCTCGTAGCCGTCGTCGGCGCCGTTGGCTCAGGCAAGAGCTCTCTGCTCGCTGCACTACTCGGCGAAATGGATAAAGTTTCCGGACGTGTTAATATCAAAGGTAATCATTTAAATCATTATCGTTAACAGCTTTTAATAGTCTACTGATGGACATATGCCTCCACTTATAAATGAGGTTTTGGCCTACTACCTACCTAGCTACCTACTATAACATGTTGGCCAAAATAGTTGGTATAGAGGTTTTTTCAAGTTATGCTCTTTTGCAGTGTTCTTGTCCTGCTTACTTTTTTTTTATATATTTAACCTACCAAAGTGACTCTATTTTGCCTGATGGAAAGCAGGAATAGAATCCAAGAGCGGTGGTCGCCATACTCACTACTTTGCTCCCTTAGTCGCCTCTTACTACACCTATAGGATGAATAGGGGTGGCAAAGCTTCACAGTTATAAAACATCATCACGCGCATCATTTAAACACAACATGCTTTTACCAGAAATCTGCTACGTTTGAATTATTTAAAATTAATAAATATTTTAAATTAATTCAATTAATTAAATTAATTAAGAATTAAGCTATTTAATAGTGTGTGTTTTACGTGTCACAATATGAATAAATTGAGTATTGAATAAAAGCGCATGAAAAGCACTTCTATAAAAGTAACCTTTCCACAATAATTTTGCCACAATTTATACGAAAATCACATAAAATCTTGCTGTAGACTTTTTTAAATCATTGTTTTTCTACCTGATACTAAGATAAGATAAAATTGGCCTATTTGCTTAACAATAAAAAGAGGACACCAATTATATTCGTAATCTATGCCCCTAATTAATAAGTAGAGATCACCACTTAAATTCACTTAAAAAATACTTTACAATTTTTTTTAACAAAAAAAGATATAATTTTGTTTTAAATATAAGAAATAGATAAATGCTGCCGTGGACTTTAGTATAGGTCCGCTGAAAACTAATATATACTTTTGTGTTACACACACATGCATTATATTCCTTAAATTGGAACCGTTTCCCGGCACACGCCAGTAAACCGTGCAGTTAGTGATTTTTCTCGGTCTTGGTTTACCAATGTTGATATTTAACACTGAAGTGCGTTAACTATCATGATGAACCATTACCTATGTCGCTTGAGAAGACTCTAGTCTTGAGAAGAGTTATCTATACAAAAATAAAATTATAAACCTAATACATATTATAACAGAGAGAGACACTCTGCCTGTTCCCTCTTACAAATGGCTAAACCGATTTAGATGAAATTCGATAAGGACGTTACGGGGAAGGTTATAGAATATTTTTTGTCTCCCTAATCATTCCTTAATGAGATGAAAAGGGTGAGTGGAATTGAAATGGGGATTCAGTAACAGCTATACTGATTTATATGAAATTTAGTATAAGGATAGTTTGAGTTTTGTATAATATAGGACAGTTTTTATCCCTACAATCAATCCTTAAAGAAGTGAATGTTTGAAAGGAATATAAACTATTCTTTATCTTTTCCTAAAACTCAAGTTATCTCCATACTAAATATCATCTAAATCGGATCAGCAGTTTAAGCAGGAACCAGATAGACAGACACACTTTCGCATTTATAATATCATTAAGGATGCGAAAGTAAAACTGCCTGTTACGCTTTCACGGCTAAACCACTGCACCGATTTCTATGAAACTTGGCATAGTAATACCTTGATCTTTAAAGAAAACATGCTACTGTTAATCCTAAAATGTTCTATGCGTGTGATATGCGTATATGTCTGTTATATACACGCAGGCGTAGCCGCGAAGAAAAGCTAGTATAATTTGTACTTTTTAAGTATTTGCAAAAAATTCACAAGTGTTTGTAATAGTAGAGTTTGTAATGCGTTGTTTATTGAGTACACCATCTCACTGCGATCATCAACTCGCATGCCAAGCGTGATGATTTTGCCAAAACCCCCCCTTATAGCAAGCACAAGAAAGAAAACGGCCCCTGCTCACCGGTGAACCTGCTGTTCCTAACTAGGGTAACGGTTAAAGAAATGGTCGAAGAATCCCCTGGTAAGATTGGGTTACCATAAACGACAACTTAACTTGGCAACATATAATACGCGCACATTGCGGACCAATGAGAAAATATTCGAACTGGAGGAGAAATTGAGCGAGTTACAGTGGGATATTTTGGATTTATCCGAAGTCCGCAGACAGGGGGAGGACTCAATAATACTGCAATTAATAATATAAGGAGGCTCAAAGTCATTCAAAGAACAATAGAGAGGGCAATGCTCAGAGATTCTTTGCGTGATCAAATCAGGAATGAGGAGATCCGTAGACGAACCAAGGTCACCGATATTGCCCGTAAAATTGCTAAACTTAAGTGGCAGTGGGCGGGGCACAGACACCCAGAAAGGATGACCGATGTGACCATAAAGTTCTGGAGTGGCGACCGCATGTTGGGAAACGCAGTGTTGGTAGCCAAACCCCCCCCCCCCCCCCCTTTCCCCACAAGAAGATCTAATGACCTGGTGAAGGTCAAGGGAAGCCGTTGAGTGCGGGCGGTACGGGACCGGTTGTTGTGGAGAACCTTGGGGGAGGTCCATGTCCAGCAGTGGACGTCTTTTGGCTGAAATAATGATGATGATATCTTTGTAGGTAATTGTGTACATACAAGTACATATAAGTACCAAACGTTCTAGGTTAATATGAGTAATTGTATTGTATTGTATTGTGGTTTACGTCTAAATAAATAAATAAAATTGAAGTGTCTATTCACTCTTTAATAAATAGGGACTATTATCTTTAATAAATAAATTAAAATGTTTATACTACTTAATACGATTTTCATGTCACCGTTTTTATCAATCTGTCTGTTTATATCTGCTCAGTTGTTGATGATTGGTCGGGTTGCCACAGAATTTTCACTGACCTAAAGGTGTTTTTAGAGAAGATAAAATACTTTTAGAAAAATAAATAGTATGCACACGCGAAAAAGCTATGATAATAGTAGCTAGTTTTTTTTAATTGATAATATTGGTGTTGTTCAGAGTTTTATTGTAACACAATTAATTATGTTATAATAAAGCTCTGAACAACAAGGCGTGGTGATTTTGTTTGTTGTTATAGGCAGATGGTACGGCTATGGATAATTTGTTTAAGACATTTTAGATATTATACCAGTATGTGTTAATATAGAACAATGTAGTTTTGTACGATAGAATAGGCTAGATGACACCTTAGTCAAATTAGTTACTTTTTATCATCTGTCAAAACGACAATTTTGTATGAAAAATGTCATCAACAGCCTTTTACAGTCCACTACTGGACATAGGCCTTTCCTTAGCAAGGAGGTTTTAGCTTACTATACCACGCTGGCTAGACGGGGTGAAATAGGGTTTGTTTCAAGTTTTCCTTCTCTATGTAATGATGTTGTCTTGCATACTTTCCCTTAGTGGCCTTTTACGACAGCCACTGTCGACACGCTGTCCCTGTGGTAACGGATTAAGAATACATAGTGTTACCACCCCTATTCATGAAAAATGTACTAAATACAAAATTGTAACGTCACTGTTTTAGACTACTGATTGAAATTCATAATAATAATAACAAGCTATGAATATTGTATTTTCCGAGATGTTTCTTGATATTAATTTTAATGAAGAGGACATTGATATTAATTTATAATACAGTCATCTACTCAATTAAGTTACTGTCTGTCGAGAGCGTAAGTCAATTTTACTATTAAGCAAAGTGAATTTGTGTTAGCTGCCAGAAGTATTGATGAACCCGTGAAGAAAATTTATGCTCGGTATATAATTATAAGAATATACTACAGTTTATTAAAATAGTTTGAAAATAAAAGACTAAACGCGGAACAATGACGCCTATCACCCACGCAGTAGAACGCTACACTTCTACCAAGTACCAAGGATTTTATACTTCACGTTCACACTAAAAATCGTTTTTAGCAAAAATGCAGTAACAATTTCTAAGGTCTTTGGGAATCTCTCTGAGGTTTTTATCTACATGTCTTTAACGAAGCACATTTTATTAACACATTTTTTGGATCCACCGCAATCTTAAAGTCACACACTACACTTTTATGTATTGTGTGTATTAGAATCATTATATCTGTATAAGTAATAATATAATATAATAATAACACAATATTTCTGTATAAATTTTTTATTTAAATAGGTAATATCATTTTAAATTTCTATGTCAACTGGCAGAATATGAATAAAATAAAAATAAAGTAAAGGATCCGTCATCTTGGCGGTGCCAAGAATCTTTTGTTATGCGCACTTACGAGTATATCAATGAAAATGGCTAAGCAGGTTATAAATAAATAAGTGAGGCAGAGCTATTGGCGTAAATTCCTAAGTATTAGTAATTTGTAAACACGGCAAACTAATGAATATTTATTGTTTTTGGAGCTGTTGCTAACGAAATAGTTTTAATTTATCATATGTTTTTTTCTTGTCTAGGTACTACAGCATACGTTACTCAGCAAGCTTGGATTCAAAACGCCACAGTGCAGGATAATATTTTATTCGGCAAGTTACTTAACAAAACTAAATATAATCAAATACTCCAAGCCTGTGCATTAAAGACTGACTTAGCTATCCTCCCCGGAGGTGATCAAACGGAAATCGGCGAGAAAGGTATGGGAGTCAATACAGTAATTTCTAAAAAAATTATTAAATATATTATTTTACTAAAATGTGATATTTTTTGTAGGAATAAATTTATCGGGTGGGCAGAAACAGCGTGTTTCGCTGGCGCGTGCGGTCTACTTCGACGCTGACAACTACTTCTTGGATGACCCACTCAGCGCCGTTGACTCGCATGTCGGCAAACACCTTTTCGATGAGGTAATTCCTTTTATATTTTGTTCATTATACCAAAAATATTATTTAATAATAGAATCAATATTTTTTTTCAATAAATATATAATTATACAAAAAATATTAATTAAAGTAATATTTTCACTCTTTTTAGGACTGATAAACGTTTTATTCAAAAAATTAATTATAGGTAACAGATTAAAATCAGTCTCGATCATCGTGTTCCTTCCTATGTTACAATGTCCATGGTGTGTGTGCAGGTAATAGGACCGAATGGTGTACTTAAAAATAAAACACGAGTGTGGGTGACACACAACGTGTCGTACTTGCCGCAGACGGATCTGGTATTAGTATTGCAAGATGGTCAGGTGCGGGAGGCTGGCAAATACCAAGAGTTACTTGAACAAAAGGGTGCTTTCGCTGATTTCTTACTGCATCATCTGAATAATGCTGAACAAACTGCTGAAGGTGAGTTACGGAAACTAAAATAAAAGTTGACGGAAAAATAATTGTTGCCAAACACTTTATTTCATATTTTGCCAAATATTTCTTCCAAAGTTAGTGATAAAAGTGATAGTATTTTTATATTGAATAAAACAGCGAAGCCGTTAATATTTATGATTTCTTCTAGATTTGATGTACGACTAGGAGATATTTAAAATGGTATTCTTTAAATACTTGTTAGTCAAAGGTGACAATTAAAATATATGGTTATGTACGTTATGATACGTTTACACATCGGTAACAAAGAACGCAGTGACTTGAAACTTCTTGAATGATATTAAAAGGACGTTTCGCAGATATTTAGTAGGCCGCCATAGCGTGGGTTACCACACTGCTTTGTCTGCATTCAGAATGAGTATGGTGACCAGCACTCTTGGATTCTATTCATGCTTTCCATCAAGTAGAGTAGAGTCACTGTGGTAGGTTTCAATGAAGAAAAAAAATTAATTGAATTATTATATTATCAACTGTCTCGCGGCAGATTACAGCAATCTACAAAAGGTACATCATAAAATGTAGTCCTCTATTACTCATCTTGTCTAATATCAAATCGACATCATTAATAGTTCATCCCGCAAGGTAATGTATAAGTAATAAAAAATATAGGTTTGTAATTTTGTATTTCTTCTAGATGATGACGTTGGGAAGGATCAACAAGATTTGTCGTCTGGCGCTCTTTCTGTACCTGAAACTCTAGGTAATAATGCTTGTTTTTGTATATTATTTGTAACTAAAACTAACCCTGCAATAATTTTTATAAAAATAGAAATTTGTGACACATATTTATTATTTTAAAATGTTTTTCAATAAACGTTGAAACATTGGTATCTTTACCGTTGGTTGTAACCAATTACGAAGGAGAAAAATATATCTTTGTGCGATGCAAGATAATTAGTTACTACGTATTTCACTTCATCTTCAATAGATGATGTTGAAATCTGCTTTTGTTGTATGTGGATTATAGATACACTTGTATTTTTGTTGACTTCTCCAGTTAAACTAAAAGTGATGTTGGGAGTTTGTTTGTTTGGGGTTAGCCATACGTATCGTAAATACAATATCCTTTTATATTATAATGACGTCTTATATTTAAAATAATACATTGCAAGCAATTTTACTGTACATAATTACTTACTAGGTAATCATGAAATGAAATCAAACAAAGAAGAATTAGACGCAAATGAAGAAGACAAAGAATACGACCAACTCATCAAAGCAGAACGAGCAGAAACTGGAACAGTTAGTATACGCCCAACAAACAAATACAACTTAACGATTTCAATAATTTTGTAGGTACACTCATGATTCAGAATACCGATGAAATCCAATGCGTAGGCACGTATAGTTTATTTATAATTATATATTGTTCTATTGTAATGTAAATTTAATGCAAAGTGAAAAAAAATGTTGAGAAATTTAGTATAAAAAAAGATGAATTTAACAGATCGTTGTATTTTAGGCAATTAACTCGACTATAGATAATTATGAATATTTAGTGTTTTTACAATAAATACTCTTTATATTTGTTAGTAAAAACACCTTTATCATTAAATCGCGCCGTAATCAAAGAGTATATGATATGAAAAATGACAAATCCGACTCCTTGACCAACTACAAAATTTTGTCACATTCATTTTTGTTTGTCATTTCTTGGATTTAAGACTTTATAGATATCACCAGTAAATAACTAATGTTTATTAATTGTTTATCTTTTCTAGGTAAAATGGGCAGTTTACAAACACTACTTTTTGAATGTTGGCGTTGCGGCATCTGTGATAAGTATCATGACGTACGGATTGGTGCACTGTCTACAAATTATTGCCAACTTCTGGCTCGTTCGTTGGTCTAATGACAAAAATATGGTGAGTTTATATTTTATATTGAAATATTTAAAAAAAAAGTTTTTCTCTTTAACGTAGGCAGGTACAAAAATCTGCCTTTACATTCTATTCTTTCTTACCCCTTCGAGTGTCTTTTTTATTGGTCATTATTTCAAAAAAAAAACTTTATTTTTCTTCAAAACGTCATTAATACAATTCCTATCAGCAATCCCCCAAACCTTTGCTTTTATACTAGATATTCGTTCACAAAACTCTGCAGCCTACTTATTATAATATATCCTCTGTAAAGCCACCCTACTCCCAACATCCACTACGTCAATACAAATAAATGTATAATAATTTGATTGTATCTACTTCATCTTTACTCACCATTGAACTCCTTTCAACAATATTTACTTATTTTATACAGATGTATAAGCATTTTTCTCTGCTTGAGATATCTACTTTGTATTTTTCATCCTTCGATAACAAACTACTTAAATGAATAAAATCGCACACATTTTATTCTTTAAAAAAAACAGTTTGTTTTACTTCATCTTATTATAGTCTGTTTTCATATTATTTTCATTGTATACTATTTTCTAGAGCTGGTGGGATTAGATTATCAGTGTATAAGATACACACTCTTCCTTATCAACATTGATTGATTATTAATTTTCTTTCGGTTTGTACAATTCTATAAAAGTGAAGCATCCAAGGAAGCTACCTATCCTAATAACTAAGCATAAGGTAGCGAATCTATATTTGTAGTCCCCAGTAATCGAACATAGGCTATGGGGTAAAGTTACAAAACTCTTTCCGGTCAATAAATTCCAAACGGGAATAATCGCTACCTTATCTCATTTTTGTTTAAGCAATTCTTCTAAATTATTTGATATTTTGTCATACTTCTTTTTTTTAGCTCGTGAATGGCACGGTGGACAGGAATTTACGAGACTATTATCTTGGAGTGTACGGTGGCATCGGCCTGACTCATGGTATGATATTATTTTAACTTAATGATATTAGTACTAATCAATAAAAAAGTTTAAACTATATACAAGGATCTCAAATAACAAAGTGCATTTTATTTAATACTCAAAATAAAAATCTTCTCTATTCATTTTTAAATCGAAACTTCAAACTCAAAAAGAACAAAAGAAGGTCGTGTAACAAAATAGTTATTATTCTCTGTCAGCCTAATAATAGGTCAGCCTGATGACATGGAAATTATCCATGCTCAGGATCAGAATCATGTTTTCAGAAGCAAACCTGCATCCACTGCATATAATAAAATATTTCGGTGAAAACTTGACCCACAAATTGTTCGTGTAAATCGTTTGGCAGTAAATACTATAAATGGTAAATCTATCTTTATATCATCTCGACTATTTTTCTATAAAGACAACTATTTTCAGGACTTGTTTATAGAGATACAGAATATCTTATTCCAAATATTTACTTCGTTCTACACATTTGCATGCTCTTGGTATGCATCATCTTACACACAAAATTAGGCTTCATTTGGCAAGTCAACCCACTTCCTTACCTTAACAATGGAATGTATTTAAATAGTTTTTTACGCTATCCTAACTTATTACAATTTTCTTTATACACAACTTATAATCTCAATCTTAACTAATTAGGATTACTTAAGTATTTAGTTTCGTATAAACACATTTTATCCTTTGAAAGTTAGCTTATTTGCTTGCTTATTCGTTGCTTTCACGATTAAATTATCATAATATGATAGCTGATAAATATAACTATTCCAATAAGAACAATTATTATTGGATGATGTACATTTCGGCCATACTGTTTTCTTGGCCGTGGAATATTAATTACTTCTCGCCTCAGTGATGTTTTTTAATCTATTATCTCATATCAACTTCAACGCCAATTAAAAAACTTTGTTAAAAGTAATTAACTTCTTGTTTTATATTTCACTATTAAAACAATTAATTATATTTTAGTAATTTGTGAGAATATTTTTTTTTATAAAAAGATAATGCCCGCACTCGGTCCTAACCCTGTGTCACGGGGGATTTTACAAAAATATAAGAAACAGACACAAAGAACACCCATCTTATTTCTTTTGTAAAGTAAATTTCTATTATTATTTTACATTTTTTGTCTTCGAAGTTACGTTTACATGTTAGTGAATATGGGATCTTATTGATAGGATAAGCAGTTTCGATTGCTGACACCCGCTCGTATTGCGCTTTCTCTTGAATTGCCTTATCACTTAATAATTAAATAAGCGCAGATTTCTATTACTTATTTTTGTTCAAACGTTTTCCTATTAATGTACATTAATTTGTCATTTCTGGAGCCTTCTTTGTAATGTATATTAAAGTGATTTACTTTCTGAAATACTTTATTCAAATTTAAATTAAACTCCGATTTTTATTAAATAAAATATATAATATAAAAAATTAATAAATTGACACGACTTACTAAATAACTATTATTTACTGTAGTATAACTTTTAATTTCTATAACAATGTCTTTTCTACAACTCTTTTCTCCTGTTTATTTTTTTTTATAACTTCTATTAATATGTTTTTTTACAGTGACGATATCAATCGTGGTTGATCTATTACCATTCTTAGCATGCTGGAGGGCTGCAAAAATTCTTCACGAAACATTGTTGAACAATTTGTTAAGAGCTCCGTTACATTTCTTCGAAGTAACTCCAGTTGGTAGAATTATCTCGAGGTTTTCTAAGGACGTGGATGCTGTGGACACTGCTATTCCTTGGCAACTTTCCGGAGTTATCAGCTGTACCTTTGAGGTAACTAATTATCATACTAAAGTTTTTTACACCTTGTTCTATTTACATAACATCTGCTTATGCTCTAGGAATTTGCCACTGAAACCGAGTTTGCCAAATGAAACAGCAAGTTTGGTGTCGTATTTTTTTTTTATTTTGAAAGTTATTGCAGTATTTTTAAAATTATATGCTATGAAACTACTAGAAAAATAGTGCACAGAAGAGATGATAGCAGAAAATTATACTGCAGTTATTTAATCATTGCCTTCTGGGTCTTAAGATATTGCATTATTGAGACGAATGTGACCCCAGTTGAAGCTTACTACCAGCCAAAACTACTAGCTATACTACCCAACCTTGCACACTTCGAACGCAATATCAATATAGTTTAAAGTAATATATATTTCTGATTATTATTAAAAATATTGTCAGAGAGAAGAATATAGCTACCTCGTTTCCATTGATTTACTCACGTATAGCATATATAGATGTATATTATACTATATTAATATGACCTTGAATAAGTTCGTACTGTCATTTTTCCTTAAAAAAATATTTAAAATATAATCACTTTACTCAAAGTATCCACCATCATTAGAGATCACTTTCTGCCATTTTCCTGGCAGTAATTGAATATTTCGGTTTCTTCGAAGAATCGAAGCGCTGGTCGCTCAAATCATGCGCCATCGACCGAAACAAATGGTAATCGGAGGGGGTTACGTCCGTTGAATACGGCAAGTGGGGTAGAATTTTACATTGAAGCGTTTCCAGGTAAGTTGTAGCTGATTTTAACACACGTGGTCGAGCATTGTTATGTAACAGTCTTTGTCGTGTCTCTGCTCGTATAATGACCGCTTTTCTTTTAGAACTCGACTTAAACGCTTTAACTAAAGACGATAGCAAGCTCCCGTAATAGTGTTATTAGGTTTAAGCAGATCACAATAAATTACTCCATGCTTTTTCTTTGAGGAAGGAACTTCGAACCGTGGATCAACCATGAAAACGATGATAATGCGTGACCAGGCATACCATATGATTTTTTACGTTTTGGATTGTCTTAGTGAAACCAGCGCAGATAAAATTTTTTTTTCTGCCACTGTAACAGCAATTCACACATGAGAAAACGTCGTTCCATATGTCTGGGCTACAATTCATACGCCACCCAATGTGTGCACCTTCTGGATCATTCCTAATGCTTATTAACGTTTTGAAACTGTTAGAGCTTCTACTTGCAAAGTTCGCCCAAGCTCTACTAGCGTCTAGACCTTGATCAAGCAATGCCTCAAATTCTTCGTCTTCAAACTTTATCAGTGCTCCAGAACTGTCTTTATCTTCAAGAACAAAATTAAGCGACTAAACCAGGCTCTACACGTCGTAGTTTACAGAACATTGTCACCATATGTTTCAGCAAGAATTCTGAGTGCCGCAGATTTGTTTTGAATAGAGCAGTGCAATATAATTCCCCGAAAGACACTTAATATAACACAAAAGTAGACATTTACACAATAGGTAAATAAACACGTGGTAAACTACATCTACTAGAGTTTGAGGATACATATAGTACCACTAAGCTGATGCATTACCATGCGAAATACCATGTACATAGTCCCACTACGCCATCTTTTAAGAAACAGCTAGAACTTATTTAAGGTCTTAATAAAAAAACGACATTCAGACAAAGAGGAAGACTCAATTTTGCCGAACATCATTTTTTAAGAGTTGAAATCCTCTCGTGCCGTCATCCCGCCAGGTTTTTTATAAGTATTTATCTAACATTACAATAGTTTACGCAAATGAGTAAAGCTACACACTGGTATAGGATTGTATATGTGTACGTAGTGTATTCAAAAAGTACCGCGAATTTTATGTATTTTATTCGTGTATTGTATTGTGTATTTAATTATTTATTTATTCATGAATATCTATTTTGTCCCCTTCAAAATAATCCCCCTGGGATATTATACACTTGTGCCAACGTTTTTTCCAATCTTCGAAGCACTTCAAAAAATCAGTTTTTTGTATCTTGTTCAGCTCCTCCTTCGATGCCGTTTTTATCTCGTCAATCGTGGCGTCGCGTCGTCCTTTCATAGGCCTCTTCAGTTCCGGGAACAAGAAAAAGTCACAAGGAGCCAGATCTGAGGAATACGGTTGCTGCGGTATCATTAGTTTGTTGTCTTTGGTCAAGAAGTCGCGTACAAGCAGCGATGTGTGAGCAATTTTGGTACCAATTTTGCGGCGACCCGTCTCATGCCCAAATTTTCGATTAAAATCGAATGGCACGAGCCAATCGATATGCCTAGATCCTCGGCAATTTCTCTAACGGTGATTCGATGATTGGCCAATACCATTTTCTTCACTTCATCAATTTTTTCGTCTGTTGTTGAAGTGCTCAGACGTCTGGCACGCTCTTCGTCGTTCATATCTTCTCGGCCTTCTGGAAACATTTTGTACCACCGCTAAACGTTACTTTTCTCCAAAGTAGCTTCTCCGTATGCCACAGTCCGCATTCGGAATGCATCCGCGCACTTAATTTCGTTTTTCACACAAAATTTGATACAGGTCCTTTGTTCCATTTTTTTGAATAGGTAAAAATCGAAGACGAACCAAAACACGTGCAAGCAAAGCAGCTGTCAACTCTTAACTGAACATTCAAAATGGCCGAACTTGTCAGCATAAGTGAGAGACATATGTACCAACATAACACCACAAAAAAATCGAAATTCGAATATACGTATCCCGTGAAAATTCAAAATTCGCGATACTTTTTGAACACACCTAGTATGTATGTGATTTTATGTTACATTGCTAAATTTAGTTGGCATAAAATTAACTGTAACCGAAATGCACCAATTACTATTCCTCTGCACAACTCAATACTTGACTGGTAAAGAATGTCTTAGGTATTAAGTCTGCCAACGCACCAATTTATACCTATAGTGAGTAACTAAATAAATTTTTATCTATCGAGAAGTTGAAGAAATAAACAAATAATTAAATTTTAAATGTTATTCTAGGTTTTGGGGACAATATTCGTAATCAGTTACTCAACACCCATATTTTTGACTGTAGTGGTACCTATTGGAATAGTATACTTAGCCATACAAAGATTCTACGTGCCAACATCTCGACAGCTTATGAGGATTATGTCTGTGGCTCGCTCACCGATCTTTTCACATTTTAATGAGAGCATTTTGGGTGCTTCCAGTATTCGTGCTTTTGGAGTTAAGGACAGGTGAGCTTAAAGAAAATTTGTGTATATTAAGTGTAATAATTTAAATTCATTAATCAAAATTTTAATAATTCATAACTATGTTTTATTGCTTTTATATTTAATACAAATTAACTCTTAAACTTGAGCTTATGTGTGTGATATAAAATGGAACCAAAGTGCCCAAAAATAAAAGGCCTTTTTCTGTTTTATTTCTCGAGATACTAAAATATATATAAGAAAAATGATGTTATATAGTATAAAAAGATTTTGTACAAAGTGAGTGACATGTTTTGGCAATTTTATTTTAAATTCTTCGATGTCTCCATCCCTCCAAACTGTATTATTTAAGAACTGAAAGATTTCTTTGCATTAAGGCAGTGAGTGAGGATGAAATAGAACACTGTATTACAGAAAAAGAATATGCAGACTCCGAAGAAAGCGTATTGGTAGCCAATTGAGTTTAGAACGATACTCTTAGATATGATCATATTTGCGTAATCCAAATGTGAACCTTCGATGAGATCCAGATAACTGACATCGCCATAGTGATGGATGGAAAGTCGAAATGATTATGCAAGCGCAGTTTTAGTATTAATTGGAAATAAGTTCTGTAACATTCCCAGAAATCCTGCTGCTGTTAATATTTTGCGGCTAACATTCCCAATCTGAGAGTACATATTACAGAGCATGACCTTATTTGTAGTAAATAGTTTGGATGCCAGAATTTTTTACATATTCTTGTCATACATTTCTTACTTTAAAACTAGAATGTGCCATTTCTTAATCTTTATTTTGTTTCAGATTTGTGAAAGAATCTCAAGAAAGAGTTGACCATTATCAAGCGATCTCCTACTTGAGGTCCGTTGCAGATAGATGGCTCGGGGTTCGACTTCAAATCGTCGGCAGTCTAATCATATTCTTCGCAGCATTATTTGCAGTCATTGGTCGCGATACTATCAGTCCAGGTCTTGCAGGTCTTTCGGTCAGCTACACGTTAGAGGTATAGCTTTTAGGCTTACTTCGTAAAATAATAAGACCCCAACTGAATTTTTGGTTACGATTATCATTTTTCATTACAGATCACGCAAATTTTGTTTTATTTAGTCCTCGGTATATCTATAATTGAAACTGATATTGTAGCAGTAGAACGCATGAAAGAGTATGCAGAAACAGAGCAAGTAAGTCAGCACTGTATTATTTAGGTCGTGATTACTTTTTCTATGATGGCACCTGATCACTGAAACATGATTATTTTCAGGAAGCAGACTGGGTAGTACCCAATGGTCCGCGCTCTACGTGGCCGGAAACGGGCTCAGTACAGTTCGAAGGTCTAACTATGGCATACCGAAGGGGCGCAGAACCCGCTCTGCGTGATGTCACGTGTACTGTGGAGGCAGGGGATAAGATCGGAATCGTTGGACGCACTGGTGCAGGCAAGTCCACGCTCACGCTCGGGCTTTTTAGGTTGGTATGCGGATGCTTGTTATTCACTTGCCTGTGCAATGCAGACTTAACAAATATAATGTGTATCGCACAGAATCGTGGAAGCAGTGGCAGGCCGCATTTTCATCGATGGGTTGGACATCGCGAAGATGGGTCTCCATCAATTACGTTCACGCATAACCATCATACCCCAAGACCCGGTACTATTTGCAGGAACACTGCGAATGAACTTAGATCCGTTTTCAACGCATTCGGACAGTGAAATTTGGCATGCGCTTGAGCTCGCACATCTTAAACCATTTGTACTTGGTAAGTACGAAAAGTACCTATAAGATAGAAAAATTAGTACTGAGGCTTAGTGAGCAGGGATAATTTTTTAGAGAAAATAAATGTTTTCGATTAATGGTTCCCTCCTACCTCATAGAGGTTCGGAATCTAGCGTTTCAAGGGCTCAGTCATTCGATAGCTTCTGATTTGATTAATTATCCGTTTTTTATAACCGGTGCATTGTCTCGATGTCGATAAAGTTTACATAAGCTGCTCCTTTAACGTACTCTTGGTGTGGTCTTCTTACGTGATGATAGTCTTAACAAAAGCTAAGCGTTAGCTAGTAATTTCTCGTAGAGCTCAGTAGTAAAAGCGCTCGTAAATGTATGTTAATGTAACGTTAACTATAACAACATAATATTACTGTTTCCTGTACATGTGTACGTACATAAACGGTGTGTGTTTGCAGGACTGCAATCAGGGTTGCGACATGAAGTATTAGAGAGTGGTGAGAATTTGTCTGTGGGACAGCGGCAACTTGTTTGCCTGGCGCGTGCGCTTTTACGTAAGACCTCATTGCTCGTATTAGACGAGGCCACCGCAGCGGTTGACTTGGAAACAGATGACTTAATCCAGGTAAGAGCATTTATTTTGTTTACTAAGTACTCTCATGCTAAGATTAGGTAAGTAAAAACTTTCATAATATCTCGTACTTTATAGAAAACTATTCGCACCGAGTTTGCATCGTGTACTGTTATCACCATCGCTCATCGGCTCAACACTATCCTGGATTCTACAAAAGTTATGGTGCTAGATAAAGGCCGTCTCATGGAATTCGCACCTCCGGATGAGCTACTACAAAATAAGAATTCTATGTTTTACAGTCTAGCCAAAGATGCTGACCTAGTTACTTAAGTGTTATCTGTATTAAGAATTAATCAATATATTATAGATGATAAGCTTTAATACCATATAAATAAGCTTTAATTAAGATTAGCTGTATTTTTACTTTATTTTTATTCGAATAAAAATGTTGTTATAATTTTAAATTATTTGTCTTCTTTGTCATTTTTTCTTTTTTTGAATTCTGCGCTATGTATGTATAGTTAACATTGTCCCAAGAGGTCAACTGAAGTTAGCTAGTTACTTGACATGTGCTGACACGATGACAAATATCTTCGTATCGCCGGCTCCTTGCTCTTTATCCTCGCTCTCCTCCTACCATTAAATTATGTAGGTAGGTACTTATAATATGAAAAGTTAAAAACTTTTGTGGGTCCGTATAAATAAGTATACGACAAAAAAGAAGAAGTTTCAAACGATTTCAATACTTACGGTACTTATGCATCTTCTGTCGTTATTTTTGGCAGAAGATGGCAACGCATAGAAACTGTCATGCAGGTATGTTATTAGATTAAATATGAACATAAGAATAAACTGGCAGTGCATAAAATTCCAATATCACGCATTTGCACTAGTCACATGAGTAGTGCAAGTCACAAGCTGGCACAAAAAAAGTCAAGTAATAATAATATGACTACGTATAAAGTAGTTCAAAGTTATTCCAAAGAATAACTTTTAGAAAATAAAACAGTATATCTACCAATAAATTATATAGGTAGGTACTTATAATATGAAAAGTTAATAACTTTTGTGGGTCTGCATAAGCAAGTATACGACAATTAAATATGCATACCTTTGATAGTGCATCCTTTCTCCTTGCAAATTCAAATTTGAACTGTGCTATCCGTGTGATGACGGGTTAAGAATACGAATTGTCACCACCTCTATTCATCCCGTGGACATAATAAGAGTCATTTAAGGGAGCAAACTGCCCAGGACAATAGCACTGCAAACATTTAACGTGATGTGACGTGCTTTGCCGGTTACATTTACACACATTGACACATTAGAATTATGTTCCCAGAACAAAGACAATAATTGAAGATATAATTCTCAGACATGTTTATCTCAAAAAAAAAACTTGTTTTAAAAGTGTTATTTAAAGGCCATTGACCAATTACTGTCCGGTGGACACATCATAATATAGGTGATTATATGTACTTGGTAAGTTTTCTACTTGAGCTTAGTCAATTTAAATTATGGACAAGGTTTCTTTAAGAATAATAATATTAAAAGATTTAAAACTTCAGTCAAACAAGAATGGTAACAAAACATACTGCACTATTGTAAATTATATACAAAAAAAAATTTTTTTGACATAGTCTGGTAATCTAGTCTGAATATTTTATAAGCCTACTCAAACGTTCACTGAAATGGTGGACCAGTGGAGTGGTGCTGATCCAAGATGACGTTTAGTTTCATGATGAAAGCTCATCTAGACTACCGAATGGCTACTACTAGCACACTCTTGAATTCCAGTAACTACAATATCGATGTGGCCATGAAGTAGTTTAATGATGATTGATTGAGTACTTAAAGTTTGACAGGGTATCAAACAAAGGCGTAGCCACGTGGCGTAGGGTGGAACACTCGCCTCGCCTTGAAAACCAAAATGGGTAATAGAGTATTATTATATTTGCAAAATTACTACGACTAATCGAGAGGTATTAAAAACGTAGAAAGTGTAGTAAGCGCATTATCCATTGAGCACACACCACACCTTGAGTTTTGCCTCTTTCAGTTAAATTTTAAATCGAAATAGACACAACAAAACTGCTTAGTTCGAGAAAGCAATTTTGTGCTTTTTATCTCGATGAACATGAAATTTGGAGGCAATAAACATTTAAAAAAAGTGAAAATTCCTTGCAGTATTCGGTAACATGTATATAATATTTGTTTTATAATATTTTATCAAACACAATTTGACTTGCCTGACCTCGCCCTACATGAAATTATTGTCTATACCCTTATGTCAAACAAACACCAAATCACATTGTTCTTGTTTCTTTGGGTAGATTTGAAGAACTATTACGTTTTGTTACAAAGTTATGATAACTTAAATGGCTAAAAATTGAGTTTAATTCAACAAAGTTTGTTATAACCTTCAGATAATGACTTAATACTTTTGTAATACTTATTTTGGACATTGTTTGTCAAGTATTTGTAGTACGTTTGTAGTATGTGTAGTACATTTGTCCTCGTGAGGATGTGCCTCGTTATTTAGTCACGTAAAAAATAGCTCATTTGTTTACCGCTTCAAATGTCCAATTTTCCATTGAGTAAAATACATAAAATGTTCAAAAAGTTTGTTTGTTTTATTAAACTCTATAAAACTATATGGTAAACTCTCTATTTTAAGCGACGTACGGCACACGCGGACGTCGCCTCCCCGCGGCTGGCCATTATAGCGGGTGGAGGGGAAAACCCGTCCCGTCCACCCGCGGCCACACTCAAGGCGGTATGAGGCGCTGGTACGCGCGCCTCCGCCGCCCGGTTCGCCGGCGGCGAATTGGGTCCGAGTGGATATCGTCCTCCCGGGCCTTCTCCGCCGCCTCCTTCCGCAAAATGAAGACGTATCTTCGCAGAAGGTTGCGACCGCGGTAAAACAACTGTCGCTACCGGCCATGGAGCGTATGACGGCCGGTAGCGAGAGATCTCCTCCAATAACTGCAGTGAGGTCCCCACGCTGCGCCGCCCAGGCGGAACAAACCGCTAGCGTGTACTGAGCCGAGTCCTCACTGCAGTCGCAGTGGTAACAGGCGGGACTCAATTCCCTCCTGGGGACCGAGTGCAGATACTTCCCGAAGCAACCATGCCCGGAAAGGACCTGCGTCAGTCGGAAGGAAAAGGTCCCGTGCTGCCGCCCTGCCCACTCGGCGATGACCGGCTGGAGAGCCTCCACGAGGGCAAAGCCAGCACGTGGAGTCTCCAACCGGAACGACCAACGAGCCATCGTGGCTCGACGAGCGGCCTCACGCCACTCGCGTATCTCCTCGGGCGGGGGCCGTATGCCGCAACCCGCCCGGAAGTCAGCCGTCCGCCGATAAACTTCGGCGAGCACTTCCGCCTCCAAATCCCACGGGGGAGTTCCGGCCAAGGCGCACGCCGCCTCCGTCGATACGGTGCGGTAACCGCGTATGGCTCTAACCGCCAATATCCTCTGAAGGCGCCAGAGGCGAGCCCTATTCTGGGCGGTCAGAACCGCCGCCCACACCGGTGCACCATACAGCGCCATTGACCGGACAACCCCCGTGTATAACCGTCTCATCGCGACGCTAGCTCCACCCAGATTGGGCAAAAGTCGCCCAAGGGCAGAAGCAGCGCCGACCAGCTTTGGAGAAAGCTGTCGGAAGTGCTCGTCGAAGAGCCACCTGCCGTCGAGGATCAGGCCCAGATACTTCATCTGGGCCTGAACCGGTACGAGGACCGAATTGACCACGATGGAGGCGCCGGAGGGTGGACCACGACGGGGCCCATGGAACAAAAGGGCCTCCATCTTGTCCCGGGCCATCCGCAAACCCAGCGCCTCAATTCGCCCGACCACCAGTGAGACACCCGTGGTGGCCAGGCGCGCCGCCTCTTGAAAGTTCATCCCCCGGGCCGTGACCAATGTGTCATCTGCGTAACAAAGTACGCCCAGCCCGGGGGGAAGACGACCTCGAAGGGCCCAGTCGTATCCCATGTTCCACAGGAGTGGTCCGAGAACAGACCCCTGCGGAACACCGCACAACATGAGCCGCCGCCTTAGAACACCGTCTCGGTCCTCGTACATGACGGTACGCTCCTCAAGATAGTCTGCCACAAGCCGCCTCAGGTACTTTGGCACCTCGTGGTAGTGGAGTGCTTCCCTGATTGAGCTAAATGGCAGACTATTGAATGCGTTGGCGATGTCCAACGACACCGCCAACAGCACGTCGCAACAGCTCACCGCCTCTTCGGTAACGGCCCTCAGGCGCAGCACGGCATCGACCGTCGAACGCCCCGCCCGAAAACCAAATTGGGCGTCCGATAGATCGGGGCTCACCTTGCGGAGGTGTCGGACGATGCGGGCAGAGAGTATCCTCTCAAACAGTTTACCCGCCTCGTCCAGCAACACGATGGGCCTATAGGCCGCTACCGATTCGGCTGGCCGTCCCGGCTTCCTCAATAGGACCAGCTTCCCGCTTTTCCAGCACTCAGGGAAGCGTCCGGACGCCAAGCTAGCGTTCAGGACCTCCCTGAGGCGGTCCGACATGTGTTCGAGGGCTCGGGCCAGCACTCGGGCAGGTATCCCGTCCGGCCCGGTGGCGGTGTTCTTAGAGCGGATCCGTAGAACAACCGCCCCTACCTCCGATTCCCTGACGGGCGGAACATGGTCCTCGTTCTCACCGTCGTCTCCGACCATGAAGGCCATCGACGGGGGTGTGTGTTCCACCCGCTGCGGGAAAAGGCCCTCGACCACTTCCCGCAGGAAGCTGGGCTGGAGGGTCTCTGTAAGGGGGGGGCCCGACGTGCGGAGCTTTTGTCGTGCCGCACGATAAGGGCGACCCCAGGGGTCGAAATACACTGACAACTAGTACAACCTTCAAATTCATTTCGTCGTCAGGGTTGCCGAGGTCCGATGTCAATCGCTCCGTAGAAAAGCTGATATTCAGGTAAAACCAGTTGAACTAGTAGCCGACCCCTTATAATATTGGGCATAATAAAAGCTAGGAAGAAGTTAATAATTATTATTAATATTATCGAATTCCATACACACAGCAGTTGTTGAAATCTCTGTAGAACACAAAGCAGTTGTTACTAGAAAAAGTGGTGTGTCAACGACTCAACATAAATACACCCACTTTAAAAAGTGATAGTGACCCTGCTTGTTAAATATTTACATGACAAATAGTATAGTTCTGGTATTTCTTAATTTCGAATATTTAAATTTTTGTATCGACCAACTTTCTCACGTACCTATCTCATTAGGAAGTTTAGGTTATCTAATTTTTATAATAATCATGTTTTTTAGAATTTGGTAGTGTTATTCGAGTTAGACAAACCATTCTTTTTTGAACTATTGACGAAAAAAACGACGATGGAAGTGATAATTATGGGTAGGCTGGATTTAAGTGCTTAGTTACTAACAAAAACGTAGAAAAAAGACAGAAAAGTCCATAAAAGTCAACTTAACAGCCGTAAGCTTTATTGCTACAATTATTTTCTTTTACAGGCTGTATAATCAGAATATAAACGATACCTGCAAATAAAGATTCAATGTTAAGGCATGTTACTAGACTTATAGTACCATATTAATCACGAATGTTCCGAGTAGAAATCGTCTTGTTTTATATGTCATTAATAATATTCATTTTAAAAAAACCATACAATTGCTACAATCATTTTAAGACCAATAAGGACAACCAACAGTAATAAGGACCTCTTTATTCCGGTTGTAGAAAGAGAGTTGCGTTATCACCCTAGTTACTTGACTAGGAAGATAAGGCAACTTTCTTTCCACTGCTAATAAATAGCATTTTACAACATTTTTAGCATAAGTATTTTCTTATTTATAATATTACAATACGGTTGTTTATGTATGTATATGTATATGTATGTATAATTTTTACTGTAGCCCATTTTTGTTGAAGTTGTCTTTTAACGATGTATTTATAAAATAAAGTTTAAAAAAGTCTAAAAAGAAATCAACAAGAAAATAGTTCAGCTAGAAAATACAAATTTTTTTTGGTCGGGTTATAATTTCAAAATTTTACTTATTTGATACTTTTTAAATATTTTACCGGTCGGGCATTAATACTAGCCATACACTATCTAAAGGTAAAGACCGACTATACCACGAGAATTTTACAATCAAAATTTTAACGTCGCCTTTATAGCTGTCCTTAATCGCGTTTATCATGGAGAGTTTTCTTCCAACACTTCCGCTACAGGACTACACCTACTGACCTTGGAAGTCACCACTTTAGAATGGTAAACATACGCTCTCGAACTTAACGGTTTGGCTCTTCATCCTGTGCAAATCGGCCAAAATTTGCAACTCACAACCATCACACGTGTTTCCCTCCCACTATGAGCCAGATGCTTTAAGCAGGGAACTTAAAAAGCATCTCACTAAGCCGTCATAATGTGGTTTACCATACTGCATTATCTGCATTCATCATGAGCATCGTGACCATCACCTTTGGATTCTATTCATACTTTCCATCAGGCAGAATAGTCACTTTGGCAGGCTCTTAATTAAAAAACAATGGATTTAAGCAGCACGATATATATATGTACATAAAAAGCATGTTACTAAGACGCCATAGTGTGGATACCATACTGCATTGTCTGCATTCGCTATGAGCACCGTGACCACCACCCTTGGATATATACATATACACATATATATATATATATATATATATATATATATATGTATATGTATATAAATCTGTCATTTAAATTTTTTACAAAATTTATTTAGCAAACCATTATTACGAATATATTGACAGCTCATTCATTAAAATCGGTTCAGTAGTTTAGAAACTACGGTGGAACATACGAATATACACAAAGGCCTTCCTTTAGGCTTTGCCGTAGTCGGGTGAAAATAGAAGTTATCTTGCTATATGTGATAAGTACTTTTCTATATGATTAATTTGAAAATGACTTAACAGTAAGACAAGGGCCTCCAATATGTATTTATGTATGTATATGCAAGGTAACCTTGTGAATCATAATTAATATGATTGATTTTGATCTTGTAGGTAGATTGTTGCCATACTCGTTATTAAGTAACAAGTAGTGCAAGGACTGACTTGTTAAATTATTATAATTTACTTGAAAATTCTTAAGTATTCGATGTCATAACCGTCTTAATAACGATTTATATGTATTGCAATATTATTTTCTTCGCCAATTTCAATAGATGGTATTTACACTACGACGAACTATAAACTCAACATAATTATTACGTCATTTTCTGATGTCGTACATAACGTATCGCATCTTTAATTTTAATATTAGGTTTACGTGTTAGTAATTTGCCAGTACTCGTATGAAGGGGTATTTATACGTGTCTTTTAACATTCTAATCCTATGTGCTAATTTAAAAAACTCGTTTAGCATCCAAAATGTAACTAGGTGTGCGTTGCATAATATTAATAATCGACAGTAGGATTTTACACTGTTTAGCAATATTTTTTAACTAGTAATCATGGCATTGTGTAATATAACAATTTTTTTTTACTCCTACAAAGCCGTCAAACAAGTTGTGAACTTTTTTGGACTAATCTATTTTGAAAAAAAAAACACATATTTCTAGGAGACAAAAAACCTTTTGACCTTGAACGGTCAAGTTCAAACAACTCAATCGTGATCATAATTTTCTGTTTCGTATTTTAAATTCGAATATAAAGTTTATTTGTATTGTTAGAGCTTTCACACCTCAACAACACTATTGATTGTCATTCAATTTGTTTAGCAGTCAGGAAGAAAAAACAGGACCGTTGATTAGGCTTGGTAGTTGACTTAACCTTCTACTAGTACGGTCGAATAGACATATAGAGGTTATTGGTAAATATCAAAAGTTACTTTAGCAAAAAAAAGTTAAGAAGGGGTCTATGTCCAGCAATGGATTATTAAAGACTGTTGATATGATGTGAAGGAAAAAGAACACTCTTAGTACATAAGTCTAATAAAGACGTCATCACGTGAAACTAGCTAATTGTTGAAGCGATGAAATGATAACTTTTTATTAGCAACGGATTGCATGCGTCACTGCGTCCCACCTTCCATGCGATGGTCGTGTGCAACGCTTCATGACAACCGCCATGACAACCCCTTCTGTATTAACACTCTTATCCAATGCCATACCATTTTTTGCATGATGTGACTCCAAAACTCTGATACATGTAAATGATTCACACTTTTACAATGCAGTCCTTGTAGAAGGGTAAGAGATCATGTGTAGAGTTGATGCATTTGCGGATAGTGTGATAATAAATTTTTGATGCGTCCTAATACAAGTTTATCGATTACATTTTTTATTTTAATTTCTTAGATTTCAATCTTATGGATGAAGAGTAAACATACTGAATATAACATAACAGATCAAGGCTTCAACATAAAAATGACTGTTACTGACAGCTTGGTTGAAAAAACTTGCATAACCTTTGCAAAGGTCTGACATGGTCTGCATAGCACTTCAAATATCTTCACATATAGAACCTAATAAGGCTTCTTGACTAATTAAATCTTCTTAGTACGTGATCATGACATGAACTTCAATAAAGAACAGTTAGACACAAACTAAGTTTCACAGTAAAAGATTTATGTTTCGATACATGTGCGACGGCTCGAACGGATCATAGAGGGAATAGGGTTAGAGCTATTCACTTTTAGAGTTGCAGGTCTCCATAAATAGTCACATACAATCAGATGCTCATCTACGCGATTGTACTCTAATTGAAATTGTTTTTGCAGTTTTGTTTCTATTTAATACTTAAATATAATAGGCACTTTATAATTACTTATTGAATATTGACATTATTGCATCGGTGATAATTAGTAAGTCGTACGGCCTGGTATACTACCTACAAATCATTGCCAAGCTATTAACTAAATTAAGTCGTGGGTTAACTTGATTATTACTTTTCTGTAGCTACTCATTAATGTTTTAATTGTTTGCCTGCGAACTAAATGTTTTTAATATATAATTTTTAATTTATGTATATTATATAAACAGTGTAAAATAAACGTACAAATTCTACGTTTAGGAACTAGGTTTTACTAGATTAATAATCTAAACTGGGTAACTACATGCTTATATATCGTCTATCGTCTATTAAGTTCTCCAACCTAATTAGATCTAAATTTAATTGAAAACTATACGTGAAATTATAGATGTAATAAACTAGAGCATAACAAGATGGGCGAGCATCTAGTTAAATCTAGTAAATCTTCTTAATATGCTTATATTTTAAGGGTGAGTACCACCATGGCGTTTATAGAAAATTCAAGCTATGATGATCTAACATCAGTCCATAGGTGATAACGGTCCATTTGAAACTTTTGAAAATAACTTATTATTCAAAAGATATATGTAACAAATAAAAACAACACCTGCAGATTAATTTCGGTTTTCGATGAACTTATTTTAGAAGTGTGATTTCTTTTTCATGATTTATCTTAACAAAATTCTTGTTACAGGACCTCAGCTTATCAAGTAGGTACAACATTTAAATACATACATAAAAAGTAGTGTTAGTATAAAACATACTACATTTTGACTGACACGCGGCTGTTTCGGGAAATGCCTACAACCGGTGTTTACGAAATGAGTGCCGCCATTCCCATAAATAAAACCAATGGATTTTCTTATCAAACCTTCATTTTAGTTTTAGATGTATACATTTTTAATTGTTGTGTCTTATTTAGCAAATGTGATTACGATCTATATATAGGTATATATTAAATTGCCAAATTGCCATGGTATGTTTATGTTTATGGAGTCAATGGTATGTTTATGGAGTAACAATTGTCCTGTTCCTCCAATACAAAGGGAGGATCCTACGAGGATCTTTCGACCAAGTGTGGTTAGCTTGCCCGGTGGGCCGCGGCCCAACGGTTCACGTTGGGAACTTGAACGAGTATATGTACTAATTGGGGTGAGAATTTCTATATCACGATACAGGATTATTAGTTAGTTCGTATATCGATGTGTTGCTGTAGTTTATCTTTGAGTTGTGCTATCTGTGGAAGTCGCCGCATATTAATTACACAATAAACAGGATAATATTGGACAACGACAACAGGATAACAAACCCTTTAAAGTTATTTCTGGTCACATAAAAGCCCATTTGTATTGTTTTATATAAACTGTTACAACCACGTCCACTAAAATATACAGCAGGACCTCTTTAAGCCGAACCACGTCTAATCCGAACCCTCTATAATCCGAACCATACCCGCTCGCTTTTCTCGCCTCGTTAAATACCTCCCGACAAACTAAAATAAAAGATTTCTTTAAAAAACTTTAATAAATATTACTGTTTATATGTTTTTGAATAAGTATATACTAATTAATATTTTGCAATACTATTTGTTTTATTTCAGGAAAGTATGTACCATATACATATACCTATTTATAGTGCCTAACATATTAATAATCCGAACGCTTCACGAATCCGAACAGAGGGTAAATTTTCGGCGTTCGGATTAAAGAAGTCCTGCTGTATTTACATATATTAAACTATCCTGGAATATAGCCTCGAAGAGAACTTTAAACATATATTTTTTGTATTGTTGTTTTTCTTTCATTTTGTACTTTTGAAGTAAGTCATACTGACTTCTGGTATTTTTTTATTTGGATTCACGCATTAATGAAGGCAAATGCATCATATTTTTTTTTGACATATTTTTAAGAACTCCGCACTATCTGCTATGAGATGGCGAGTATACTATCCGGAAACCTTGATATCTCGAGGCGAGGACCCTTGAGACTCTTTCACAATTTTTTATGAAATGTATTATCATTGTCTTATATGGTGTTATTTGTTATAAGATTTATAAACTAAAATTAAGCTATGAAAATATCGACACTGACCTAAACAGAATTGAAATATATAGAGTAGGCCAAGAATTTTTATTTAATATAAAGACAACGACAATATTTGCATCTAAGATCCCACGCAAACATGTTGCGGGAGTTCTTGGGTCCGATGCTACTGGAATTTGTTGGCTACAATCGTAACACATGATTTCAACAAGATGGAGCCTCTTGTCATACATCCAATGAGTCGGTGCTGGTGGTCAAAGATATGTCTAAGGAAAAGCTGATTACAAGACCCAGAAGTCCAGGTCTATCCCCAGCAGACTTCTTTTTATGGGGTCTTTTGTAGAATTGTGTCTACATCAATAAATTGGTTTATTTATTTAGTTTATCTTTTAGTTGACGTAGTTTATTTGGATACACTGCGTCAACTAAAAGAAAAATCAGCGAAGTGATATCGGCGATCTCGTACTCTGTTTGCCGACGAGTATGCAAAAATTTCGGTGCTCGCTTAGAAGAGTGCGACCGTCGAAAAGGTGGTCATTTAGATGATGTAATTTTTAAATAATAAATTCCAACTTTCTGTAAGTAAACAATTTTTATAATAAATCAAATGTTTTTATCTAAACGATTTTTTGAAATATTAACTATTTCGTGGCCCACCCTATATTAAATAAACAAATAAATAAATATTTCAGACATTTGACACACAACGTCATCTAGTTTCAAACTAAGCAGAGCTTGTGCTATGATAACTAGGCTGACTGATAGAATACTTATATACCTTTCTTTTGTAAGTACATACATACATATTATACATTTGTACAAAGAAAACACTCAAACTTCGAAATAAATATTTGCAGATCATACAAACATTTAGTCCGACCCAGGAATCGAACCTGAGACCTCAAGCATATCATTCACTACCGCTGCGCCACCGATGCAGTTAAAATACATGAAAAAAAATATAAAAATTGCACGAGAAATGCAGGTACAACGTTAGGTTTCAGGTTCTCCACCATCAATGAGTTGAAGATTGCTGTAGTCGAAGAATGAGAGAATACATCGCAAAGATTTTGAAGGCATAATGGATGATCTTCTTAATCGACTGGAAGAATTAAAAAGAACTTGAGGAAATCATTAGATCGTATATAGTGGAGGTCTAGTGCCAATCGCTTAACATAAAAAATCAAGTTTCGAAGGTGACTGGAAGTTGGCGCACATCTAGTTTTAGAAAAGGATCAGGTTCGACGATTCCAGAGAAATCTTCGAATCGAAGTTGGTGGTTTCCTAAGGAAAGCAGGGTAGGTACTGCAGGTTCTCATATGAGGCTACTCAGGTATGAGAACGTGGCTTACCTTCTTGAGTACCTATACGAGAATGTTTTGAGATTTTCGCGGTTTTTACACATACTGTGCGACATAAAAGTAAAATAATGTCACTAAGTGGCAACATTTTATACGTTCGTTGTTACAACATGTTAATTTGTGATAATTTAGATTTTTGTGCAGCTATTCTTGTGTATGAAGATGAAAGCTATTAGCATGCCTAAAGGCATTCGTGACGGTGTGCTTGAAATAGTTTATAAAGTTTGATAAATGGCAAGTACGGCGGCAAATGGTCGTATTCCAAGCAAGGAATGAGATTCTTTCTAACTTTGAAGATGGTTATAATAGTATAGCTGACATTACGCGTAAAGTAACTGTAGAAAAATATATCAAACAGTAATGAGAAGTCATCACACCACTAAAATAATATAATTGCTATGTTAAATCATAGTTGAAATAGTTATTGTGTATCATTATTAGGATATGCTAAGATAAACAAATTATTATGTATACATAAATAACATGACTAAATAATTTTGAATTAAATTGTTCAAAAAGTACTACTTTTTTCGCTAAAAAATATTTCTGGTTTAATAAAAACAATATTAAACCACAGTGTGTTTATTTATATTATATTAATAATTTATATGTATTTATTTGCGAACTAACTTTTACCCGTAGCTCCCCTCCCGTGTATGTTGGTTATGGCGGTAAGTCTATGCGTTATTCTGATGCACATAATATACTACTATAAACTTACGTCTAAATCCATACAGTAGTTTTTACGTGAAAAAGTAACAAATATCTATACATCCTTACAAATAATATAATAATCTTAATGTGTATTATACTACTTATATAATAATTATTATTATATAAATCTCTGTAACAGTCCAGCATAGGCAGGGTCGTCATTGTTTAGAGGACTTTGACAGGCATCAGACAAATAAAAAAAAATATCCTGTAAAAAAAGGGGTATCATCAATTAACATTTTGACAAAGTGTAGCACGAAGTATATCTACTTCTTTTTATCTATCTATCGACAATTTTAAGAACTGTATTTCCAGTGACGATTAATACTATGTGGAACCTAGTGTTGGATCAATTTCAGAGCCATTGCAAGTGGATGACAAAGAAGTAGGCGCAAGCACTACACTCTCTAATGCGGAGGAACATATTGAATATTTAGATTTTAATTTGTAATGTAAATTCTTTATTATACTATTTTTTTTCAATTCAATACGATCAAATATCGTGGAATGGAGGGTATTGAGTAATAATAAAAACACAAAATTATTTTTCTTTTTCTATATATTCCCCTGCAACACGAATACATTTTTCAGATCTTTCAATTAGTTTTTTTATTCCCTCGTAAAAAAAAGTTTTATCCTTGTCTGAAAAATACGCCGAAACCGCCTCCTTAACCTCCTCATCAGTTGAAAATGTCTTACCACGTAATTCTTTTTTCATTTTTGGAAAGAGATAATAATCACTCGGAGCCAAATCTGGACTGTAGGGTGGGTGATTCAAAATATCGAAGCCCACCTTATGCAGGGCAGCCAGTGCGACTCGGCTCTTGTGAACGGGAGCATTGTCATGCAATAGCAGGACACCTTTCGTTAATTTTCCCCGTCTTTTTTCTTTGATGGCTTCTTTTAACTGTTCTAAGATTGAAGCGTAGTATTCTCCCGTTATAGAAATGCCTTTATCTTTATAATCTATCAATAATATTCCTTCTGAGTCCCAAAAAATCGTTGCCATGAGTTTCCCAGCCGACTGTGAAACCTTAAATTTCTTGGGTGGTGCTGTGCCCTTTTTGTGCCACTGCATGGAGTCTTGTTTGGACTCGGGTTAATAATGATGAACCCAAGTTTCATCCTCAGTAACAATTTGATTCAATACGCCATCCTTGTCTTCATTGCAGAGGTCCAAAAACGCACGTGAACATTCCACGCGCTGTTGTTTTTGCAATGGCGTGAGCATTCTCGGCACCCACCGTTTTTTTTTTTTTTTTAACGTGTGGAAACCCCCACGGGCCGTCACCCCACCGGGGTTTACGGCGGGGTGGTGTGTCGGAATCGGACCGACTAAAACCACACGGTGTGCCACTCTGCGCCTGAGATAGGAAGGATCCGGGAACCGCTGCTATTACGACATCCAGATCCCTCCTAGCGCCTGCCCGCTGCCTCGGGCACCATCTGCGGATAAACTCTCTATTTTAGGCGACGTACGGCACACGCGGACGTCGCCTCCTCGCGGCTGGCCATTGTAGCGGATGGAGGGGAAAACCCGTCCCGTCCACCCGCGGCCACACTCAAGGCGGCATGAGGCGCTGGTATGCGCACCTCCGCCGCCCGGCTCGCCGGCGGCGAATTGGGTCCGAGTGGATATCGTCCTCCCGGGCCTTCTCCGCCGCCTCCTTCCGCGAAATTACGTCTTCGCAGAAGGTTGCGACCGCGGTAAAACAACTGTCGCTACCGGCCATGGAGCGTATTACGGCCGGTAGCGACAGATCTCCTCCAATAACTGCAGTAAGGACCCCACGCTGCGCCGCCCAGGCGGAACAAACCGCTAGCGTGTGCTGAGCCGAGTCCTCACTGCAGTCGCAGTGGTGACAGGCGGGACTCAATTCCCTCCTGGCGACCGTGTGCAAATACTTCCCGAAGCAACCGTGCCCGGAAAGGACCTGCGTCAGTCGGAAGGAAAGGGTCCCGTGCTGCCGCCCTGCCCACTCGGCGATGACCGGCTGGAGAGCCTCCACGGCGGCAAAGCCAGCACGTGGAGCCTCCAGCCGGGACGACCAACGAGCCATCGTGGCTCGACGAGCGGCCTCTCGCCACTCGCGTATCTCTTCGGGCGGTGGCCGTATGCCGCTACCCGCCCGGAAGTCAACCGTCCGCCGATAAACTTCGGCGAGCACTTCCGCCTCCAAATCCCACGGGGGAGTTCCGGCCAAGGCGCACGCCGCCTCCGTCGATACGGTGCGGTAACCGCGTATGGCTCTAACTGCCAATATTCTCTGAGGGCGCCAGAGGCGAGCCCTATTCTGGGCGGTCAGAGCCGCCGCCCAAACCGGTGCACCATACAGTGCCATTGACCGGACAACCCCCGTGTATAGCCGTCTCGTCGCGACGCTAGCTCCACCCAGATTGGGCAAAAGTCGCCCAATCTGGGTGGAGCTAGCGTCGCGCAGAAGCAGCGCCGACCAGCTTTGGAGAAAGCTGTCGGAAGTGCTCGTCGAAGAGCCACCTGCCGTCGAGGATCAGGCCCAGATACTTCATCTGGGCCTGAACCGGTACGAGGACCGAATTGACCACGATGGAGGCGCCGGAGGGTGGACCACGACGGGAACCATGGAACAAAAGGGCCTCCGTCTTGTCCAGGGCCACCCGCAAACCCAGCGCCTCAATTCGCCCGACCACCAGAGAGACACCCGTGGTGGCCAGGCGCGCCGCCTCTTGAAAGTTTGCTCCCCGGGCCGTGACCAATGTGTCATCTGCGTAGCAAATTACGCCCAGCCCGGGGGGAAGACGACCTCGAAGGGCCCAGTCGTATCCCATATTCCACAGGAGTGGTCCGAGGACAGACCCCTGTGGAACACCGCACGACATGAGCCGCCGCCTCAGAACACCGTCTCGGTCCTCGTACATGACGGTACGCTCCTCAAGATAGTTTGCCACAAGCCGCCTCAGGTACTTTGGCACCCCATGGTAGTGGAGTGCTTCCCTGATGCAGCTAAATGGCAGACTATTAAATGCGTTGGCGATGTCCAACGACACCGCCAATAACACGCCGCCACAGCTCACCGCCTCTTCGGTAACGGCCCTCAGGCGCAACACGGCATCGACCGTCGAACGCCCCGCCCGAAAACCAAATTGGGCGTCCGACAGATCGGGGCCCACCTCGCAGAGGTGCCGGACGATGCGGGCAGAGAGTATCCTCTCAAATCTCGGCACCCACCGTGCGCTAACCTTAGTCATGCCAAGATGATCGTGTAAAATTTTAAAAATTGTTGTATCCGATACTCCAACTATTTCTGCGAGTTGTTTCTTTTTTAGTCGAGCATCTTCCAATACAATTTTTTCTACTTTTGCAATAACTTCTGGCGTAGTCACCTCAACGGAGCGCCCCGGCCTCGGGTCGTCTTCAAGTGATTCCCTTGTTTAAATAAACTATGCCACTTGTAGACCATTGTTTTTCCTGGGCAAGAATCCCCATAAACCGATGACATCTCATTGAGTATGGTTTGAACAGACTTTCCTTGCTTAGTAAGGAACTTTATCACCGCACGGAATTCAATTTTCTCCATTTTTTTCACTTCGTTCCCGATTAAAATACTTGGTCGACGATAGTTTAATAACTAATGATCCAATCACAACAAATTTTACTATGCAGACTAATTATGAGTCACTGAATACGGTAGGCATCAAAAGAGCGCGTTTACCCGCCTTTTTCACTGCCATTCCGCGAACTTAAAAACTTACCCTCGTATGTCCAGTAGCGGGCTGCGATGAGCTGAAGATTATGATGATTAACATTAATCAAATATTTCTTGTACAGTATTTTTTGAAGCGAATAGTAATATCATGTAATTTTAACTCTGTCTACAATAAACCCAATGTTTTACAACATTGCAATATTGTAGAGGCAAGTAAGCACTACAGCATACGTTCGCCTTAAATAATAATGCTTCTACAATACTCTTTGGTAACGGAATGCCAAGGAGGTATCAAAAAGCTTTAGACAATCAACAAATTAATAAAAATATAATTTAATGAATAAATTACAAAAGTATCAAAACGAGTTGAGTACCATAGTCCTAGCTTTGTTACCACACGAGTACAGGTGGTGCCCTCATTTCATCTGTTTTATATCGTACTGTAGTTTTTGTTATATAGTGGGACTTATTCGCGAATAATATATTGAAAAGGTTACGATATCGTCTAACATTCCGTCTATTTCCACGACGGAATGTTGGTCGTGTTGATTTTTTCTGCTGTCGGTACTTCTATACACTACACTTACTACGTCCACACTTTGTTTCGTCCCTACGGTGGGGATTGGACCCGATGATGACATTATTCTAAGATGTTGATAGTGAATATCCGTCTTCCCAGTGAGAATTTCTATATTTCATTATTTCAACCGGTTCTCGTACTAACCTATGTATAATACAAAAATAGTTATGATCTGTGGATTGTGATGTAAGCTGCGGTTTATGTAGGTCAATCCAGTATTTTGTTCCTGACTTCAGCAAGTGCTCTGTGATCGCCGACTTGATAACTGAATGGCTTTTCACAACCGCGAAATGTTCCTTTATCTGTTCCGATATTATGCGTTTTGTCTGGCCAATATAGGAACTACCGCAATTGCGAATCACTTTGTATACCCTGGGCGTCTGTAGGGATATCACATCCTTGAGTGTTCTTCAGCACACAACTAGCTTAGAGTGCAGATTGTATACCATCTTAATGTGTAAACTTTGTGTATGTAAAAAAATGCATAAAATTTACTTATTTAAAAGAAATAACTAATACTCTTTTTAAATAATTGAATATCATCAAAATGTATCTAACATACATATATTCTACTCTGCCTAAGCTCCAATACAGAATGTCATAAAAAATTTCGATGTGTTATAGAAGAGCCAACTGGATTAATCAATAATTGGACATAACAAAAACGCCTTTACACAATATAATACACACAGTACTGATGCCATTTCAATTCAGTTTGTACTAAAAAATTTAAATTGTAAGTAAAATCTTTATCAAGGTTACTTATTTTGCAAGTTAAGCGAATCAAATCTATTCAACATAATAAAAACAAGAATCACTATTTGGAGATTCTTGGCAATACTTTTATTAATATTCGGTAGAAATATCTGTTTAAAGAAAATTATTTTTCTTATTTTTTTTCTATTTTAAGAACATGCTGGAGTAACTTCACTCTTCCCGATGGAAAGCATGAATAGAATTCAAAAGTTGCGATCAACATAGTCATTGCGAATGCAGACAATGCAGTATGCTGACCCATACCATGGTGGCCTAGTAAGATGCTTTTTAGGGGACAAACGGTATAACAGTCATCACGTCAATGTAAGGTTCACACACTTATCACGATAACCGTCACTCCTGCATCAATGGGCTTTCGGTTTCGCACACATCAACGAAATACAGCAGCACGGATGCTGTCACTTTAGGTTGGTCTTGGTGCGAGGGTAGTACTGTCCCAGGCCCTTTCGTGCTGAAATCGATGTGAACCTACTACCTTCGTTTTGTAATTATATTAAGACCGTTGACATTGTATTCACATATTGGTAAACGGTTGAGTTCCAGGCGTGTAGTAGTAGTCGACCCCTACCCAAAGAAATTCAAAAGTGACGTGAGGCCCCTTGTCGAGTCCTTATGGTTATTGGTTGTCCCGATTGGAGGCTCCACGTGTTGGCTTTGCCACGCTAACCTAACGACGTCGAGGGGGCAGGGCGGCACGCTTGTTCCTCAGGAGGACAGGCGGTACTTAATTCCCTCCTGAGAATTAAGTACCGCCTGTCCCTACTGGAACTTCAGTGACTCTTGTGGTTGGTTCACATTGCTCGCTACTGGCCGTTCAGAGTCGGTAGGGACATACGGATAACATTGGTCACATTCAGGGGTTGGGCGTCAGGAATAAATTGAAATTCGCACCACATAAGACCAGCGCTTTGCTGCTAACGAACAAACTAAAGCATGACACCCCGCTCCTGAGCATGGGCGGGGTCGATATTGGCATGTCCCGAGAGCTAAAAATTTTTGGGCTTACTGTAGACGACAAGCTGGCGTTCAACACCCATGTCGGCGTCGTCTGTAGGAAGGCCCTAAATATATACAAGCAGCTCTCGAGAACGACTAAAATAAGCTGGGGGCTGCACTCTGAGGTTGTACGCATAATATACACTGTGACGGTAGAGCCGGTCATCACTTATGCGGCAGCCGCATATGCTTCCGCCGTCGAGAAGCTGGGTATTCGCAAGCTCCTCGACACTGTGCAGAGAGGATTCGCTCAGAAGATCTGCAAGTCATACCGCACTGTCTCCCTCAACTCGGCTTTACTACTGGCAGGGTTACTACCTCTGGACCTTCGTATTAAGGAAGTTGCCGCTCTATACGAAGCGCGCAAAGGGTCGACCCGGCTAGTGCTAGGAGACCGGGAGTTAGAGCGAGTGGTGCGATTTGTGGAACTGCCGCATCCGGCTCTGCGTATGGATCTGAGTTTCTGCAGTCTGGACGGCCGAAGCCTGGTAGACCAGGACAACGTGCAGTCGCTCCGTATCTTTACAGACGGTAGCAAGTTGCAGGGCAAAGTTGGCGCCATGCTGTCCATATGGGACCTTGACCAAAGGCAAACATCTAGCTTTGTACTGGATCAAGGCCCACGCCGGTATCGACGGTAACGAGCGTGCCGACGAGTTGGCGAAAGAAGCAGCACTTTCGTGTCGGAGAAAACCCGACTTGCCGGCGTACTGTACCGTCTACCAGGCCGAGCCCTTGGCCATATGCAGAGCCGAACCGACGTGTGCCCGGTTTCATTCGTCAGGCGTCAGATACGCAGCTCGCTTGACAAATGGAACCGGAGATATCAGTCAGGCCAGCCAGTGGAGGCCACACGGCCTCCATCACGAAAGTGTTCTTCCTGGATGCGAAGGAAGTGTACTACTTGGTGCGAAAGCTCCAACCCCAAGGCGTTGTTACACAGATACTGACGGGATACGGGGGTTCTCCCAATACTTGCATCGCCTTGGGTGTTGGGAGAGCCCGTCGTGTATCTGCGAACAAGCTACAACGGTACGAAGCTGAACAACGTCTGGGCACATAATTATTGAAAGAAGAGGCACATCTGCTATTAAGAAATAGAGAAACACATAAAAACTTCTTACGCTTCGCTAAAGATATATGTGAAAGAACAATAAAGAGAAATAAGTAAACAAAGATCAATTGAAAAAACTAATTAATGAGAGACAGCCAAAGACTTGTGATGCAAGAGGATGACAGCAAAAATAATATAAAATAAACAAAAACATTGGTCACATTAAGGTATCTAGACATCCGTCAAACTTCTAGCATTGTTTGAATACAAATATTCTGATCAATTTTTATTTAATATCATCCAGTTCATATGATCTTGTCAAGTAACTAACTAAAAATTATCAATTTAAACTTTCGTTCACCTTCTATGTATTGTCAAAACTTAAAATAACATTTTCATCTGCTTAAGTTAGATCTGACACATCATGTTTATGTAAATCAAATAATGTAGGACTTGCAATATTATAAATTGTAATGTTACGTAAATCCCTGGCCAGCTTAAACGGAATGAAAAATAAAATAATTGGAAAACATTCTCAATTAATTGTCTGTCAAATTTAATTACATTCAGTATTATATAAAACCGTTTTAAAAGTCCGTAACAAATCTTAATTGATTTCATCTTGATTAATTTTCATTAATTGTAATTTTTTTGTAATCAGTTGTAGACTAAATTCTTGAATAAAAAATAAATAATCGGAAGTAAATTTACAAATATTCTATTAAAAAACCTACTGTACAATACGTGTCATCACGATCATCATTATAATTTCAGCCAAATGCCACTGCTGGACAAAGGCCTTCTCCAAAGTTCTGCACAACTGCCGGTCCCGTGACGCCCGCTTCCAACGGCTTCCCGTGACCTTCAGCAGATCGTCGGACCACACGGATGGGATACGAACTTACAAAGTTGACGTTAGTATATATCTATAATTTCATTTTTACGTCGTAGGTACATCCTGAAATATAGTCAGTATAGCCTAATAGTAATAAATAACATCTACAGGTCGAAATCGCTTATGTATTCTTACCGGTAATAAAACTGAAAAAAAAACTGCGACATAATGAGTACAGTGTATGTATGTAGATATTACTACGTTAAACGCCCATCACAACACTAGTATTAAATTCTCCTTAGCTGCGCTCGCATGCTCTCGCACACTTGAAAGTTACGTTTCAAGCGCGATGCTAGTTTGTGTAGTAAATCTTCAAATATTTAGTGCCGTTGGTTAATATTATTAAAAGTATATAACCTAGTGCCGGTCAGTATGACACTCAATAGTTCAATGGATACATTTTGTGGATCTACATACTGGGTATGACATTTACAAACATTTTATTTCAAAAGTACTCAAACATAGTGAAACAGCCGTTAAAAGCCTGATTGTAAACAGTTATACAATATTTGTAAATTAAAAAAGGAAATTCAGTTATAATTATTAGAGTTAATTTTATGTTATTTTAAAAATTACGGTTCTTATATAAGTGTTGACCAGTACAAGTATTTTATTAATATTTTAGAACAAATAAGTAAGTACATAATTTTGTTGTTCTGTTCAATTAAATTTAATATTTTAATATTTCTTTTTTTAAATTAATATATTTATTAATATTTTCCGTTCAAACGTTTGTTTACTCCCGAAAAAAAGTTGAACGACTCCTTATTGATTGAAGTTCAATTTTATCTCCTGTTAAAATTGATATTAAATAGATTAATAAATAGATAATGACAGATAAACAGATTCTTCAATATGTATTTAAGTAATCCTGAGCCTTTCTGATGTCAGGACCAATTAGTCAGGTTCTAAGAATCTAAACTACTTTTTGGCTTGTATTACCTTTGGTACCATTTGTACTGGTCTGATTAGTGAACATAGTTTTGGTCTACTCGTCAATCATTTCGCCAATATTCAGTAAGCGACAGGGTTGGTGAGATATCGGTAACATCTTATCAAACAATTTAAATGTTGATACTGCTGGTTACCAAAATCTTATATTTAGCAAGAGTTGTTGACAGAAAATATATAATTTAATGGAGTGCTGTCAATGTATTTACATTTGGTATTACATTTAATTTAAAATTTTAAGATTATTGAATAAATGCATTTAAATTCTATTCATTGTGTTAGCTAATAATTCTAATTGTGTTAGCTGATAATGTGGGATTATATGGTGTTTCGTTTATCAAGATAATGTTTGCTACACTAGCGTGCATAATTTTCTGGAAAACAGAGAAATTTTATCGTTTAAAATCTCATCAATCGTCATCAGTAACTTCACTCTTGACTGTCATAAATAACTCATCTTGGTGTTTGTCGATCGCATATGAAATTACAATTTGTCATATTCTTTATTGTTTATTATCGAACACGATCTTTTGGCATCTATGTAGTCTTCTTATCTAAATCTAAAGTATTTATGAATCTCTTCAGAAAATATCTCTTCTGCAATTAACCTCAGTTAATCTTTGCCTTAGATTTTATTTTTATTTTATTATTATAGTAATAAACACATCAAATCCATAGGTTACCAACAAGGCAATAACATCTTTATGTATATGAGTTTTTTTTATATTACATATATGTATACTTGCCAGTGAAATTAAGCATGCAGTCTTTCCTTGTCTGCAGTCTAACAGATGTTTAAGATTTACTTTCAAACTAGTTTCTCATGGAAAGGTTTAACCAAATATTACATGCCATACATGCATAACCAACCAAACATTAACATGCAGTTCTTGACACATTTCTTGTAGTGATCGCACACTGTTGTTGTCTTGTCTTACATTCTGTTTCAATATTTTTTAAATTCCAGACGTGTCCGATAAACTCTTATGTGAACGAGCTAAAGAAGGCACCGTAAATTCATTAAAACAAATCTTTTTGAAAAGTTTGTACCGCTCCCTAAATTTGATTGTCAAAACTTCACGTTAAAATAAAAATTCTGTATGTGAAAAATTTTACAATTGTGTCCAGTTTTATTGCTTGTAGACTTTTATACTCGTATATGTATTTACATAGGCCTTAATGACATTATTGGCCGCCTAAAATCGACTTTGGTCACAGGTCGATTAATCAGTAAATAGTTTTTTGATCTTACGATGAAAAATCTAGAAATCTCAAAGATTTAATAAGTAGCTAGTGTGTATTCATCATATGATAACATTAGCACAATAACTAGGTATACAGATGTATATGACGCAATTTCATGTATAACACATAATTTTGTAGAATTTTATATTATAACATTAATGTGTATGCAAGAAATAAATTTGCTTACGTAATAATTAACAATACATACACGTTTAAATCTTTCCTCCCTCTCATCAGCATTCATAAAGTGTGGTCTCCATATTTTCTCGACTGTCGGTGTCGGTGCATTATATTCTTCTGCTTTGTTTGTTGTTTATATTCTTCTGCTATTTTACTTGCAACCTTAAGGACTTACTTCTCTAACAAGTGGTGTTCGGTTACCATCCACGTTCATCTTTAAGAGAATATGCCCTTTTCAAGTAAATCGTTTGTAACTAATAACTGTGAAAACTTATGGAAACACCAATAATATCCAGGCTGTAGGCAAGAATATGTTTTTAATGTTAGTAATCCCAAAAACCTTTTCAGCCAGATGTAAAAGTATGAAAGACTAATATGTTATTGACTAAATCTCCAAAAACACGTAATAGTTAGGGGTTTTTTAGAAAGAATGTAAAACACAAAATGCATAGTGAAATAAATGTAGAAAACACAGGCTTATCGCTTAGAACTTCTTCTAGACAACCTTGGGATAAACTGAAATCACTTTAACTAGCATACATAACGTCAATAACAAACCTGCGCCAAGAAATAGAATAACATAAAAAAACTGTTATTTGTTCTGCTTATAATGTGTACCTATAAAAGATCCCTTATCACACTTCCGATCTTTGTTTATTAAGATCCTGTTAGTATCTAATATAAATACAATTGTACCGCACGTGGGCTCAAATGCTTAAATTACGCTGTGAATGTGCTGATTATAAATAAATATTATTTCCTTATTTATTCTAATACAATATAATTCAGTCGTGATTAACTGATTGTGAGACTATTGTTATGTTTATAGGATACTTTTTCCTCCCTAGGATAGTCTAATTGAGGCTAGTTCAATGCTTAAGTATCTTTATCTTAAAAGAAAATTCATAATCAAATATTACATAATTAGGACATAATCACAAAAATGTACTAGACTAAGAGCAGCTTATTAATCCCGTGGGTATCATAAAACCGACTAAGGGAGTAAACCACGCTGAACAACAGCACTGCAAAGAGGAGAAAAAAAACATGAAAGAAACCCTACACAAATCCGGGCAGCGTGGTGCACTACACCAAAGACTTATTTCAGGCATATGTACAGCAATGGATTATTAAAGGTTTGTGGCGTAAGCATGATCTTCTTTATGCTTGTAGACTCGTACCTGCATTTTAACACTAAATTCATATTGCACAACTTAAAATATTCACTTAAGTTACAATAATTTGAATCATAATAAAAACATCGTTCCAATATTATTTTCACAACTTCTAAAACATTTTATTAGACCAAAAAACCATAACAGTCTACGCCTCGAGACCTCGACCTTGCACAGAACAAAAGAATAACATAATAAGGTTGAAAGACTGGCAATCATTCATCCATTGAGTTCTTATTATGTTAAAAGTTACCTACTCATTAAACGATACTCAATAATGACATCATTATTTAGCATCGTTTCAGATATATTATCTACAGCCTCTAATAGTTCACAGCTTGACATTTTTTTTTATTTGTCTCTTTGCTTTTCGGGAATTTTCCTTCTCTTTACAGTGATGTCACCTCTTACGGCACCCATGCCAATAAGAGTAGCGGCATTGTTTATCTTAATCCATGACTACACAAATAACGTTACATTTATACAAATCCTACAAATCACGTCAAGTAATCCTACATAAACTGGGTTTAGGGTGCACAAATTTATTTTAATAAAATTTCATTATTCTCAACTGCCGGATTCTGATTGGTGAAATTGTTACAATTTTAGTAATGTTAAAAACTCATTCTTAAAATAATGATGAAACAAACACTGTATGTGAAAATATTTTTAAATAAATGACTTATATTGTTTATCCTGGAGTAACTATGTCTCAATATATCAAAAAGGAGAGCAGATACTCGTATATCAACTGATGGTGTCTGCCGCCGCGTTGCCAGAATTCGGGGATTAAGTTTTTTATTATTTTAAAAATAGCTTAACACTGATTTTCTGAGAGGTCTCCGGCATCACTCCGATCGGCCTGGTCTCGAAGTGTGGAGAAAAACGAGCATTTAGACTCTACCAGACTACATTTTTCTAATCTGATCTGATAATGCAAGCACAAGTTTACAAAAAGTTACTTAATTAACCAGAGATCATGTATCATATCGTCAGGATAATGTCCATGTCCCACAAGTCAACTCTTTCAAATGGATGGTCATTGTGGAAATAAGTTGCTACCACCGTTACTAAGTCACTAATTTCTATTGGCAGATATTTTCCTGTTTTGTTTATAATTTATCAAATAGAATTATTATTCGCCAGAACAATGGAATATCCAATGATTTTATAATATAATTTTATATTCTATTGTATCCATTTATTGTACAAACTATACGTAAAGAATATAGCTACGTACTTCCATAACAATAATATCACTTATCATATTAACTTCATCCATTAAATTCATAAATCACAAGTTTAAATTGACAGTAAGTTGCGTCGTCTAGTAAATCAACTTAAAAGCTCTCAATATTTCAGGCAATAAATAAAAAAGCATCTAAAAATATCCCACTTGTTACTCTTTTAGGCTGCTTAAAACTATTTTAACATTAATTGACGTTGAGAATTTCGATTTGTCTAGTGCTTGAATTTTTTTGCTTCATTCATTCTTCTCCTTCGTTGCCCCTCCCATACATCTGAGTACCATGCTTGTTGGCTCATCTTTCTTTGTGCAGTCCGTTCTTCTCTGGAATGAGCTTCCTCTCGAAGTCAGGATGGCTAGCAACGCTTTTACTTTTAAGAAAAAAGTAAAGCAGTATTTACTGAAACAGCTGGTAGAATCAACCAATACATGATTATCATTTTATACTTGTTATGATATTTATTTGTGTATGTATGTATACATCAACTTAAGTATGTATATGTATTTATGTATTTGTATTAATTTTAGTATATGAAAGTTTGTATATGTCTACTTCTTCTTTTCAACATCTGAAACGCACCTACTTCCTATTTTCTCTGCATCACCCAAAGGTTGACTGGTAGAGAATGCCTTAGGCATTAAGTCCGCCTATGTACATAAAGTACATGATGTATAAATAAATAAATAAATAAATAAAATAACTTGACTACTGATGAGTAGAGTTATGGGCAATGCAAGAACAAAACATAACGTAACATCTGTTCCCTTATGTAGCCTTTTATTACATATAAGTATATACATATGTTTAAATATTAATAAAATTACATTTAAACTTAAAATTCTTGATAGGAATTGACCAGTTCTTACGACATCCATGGGTAGAATAGGAGTGGTGACTCTCCGTAATCTTAACACATTACCACATCGATCAGAAAGGAGTTTGTATAAATATAATCTCGATGGGATGTCCTAATAACCACGATCCGAAGCCTATTATAATAAATATAGTTGTTTAAGTATTTTTTTTGTCGACTTTAGAAACATTTTGTTACACGACCAAACCGTAGCGCTTTTTGCTATGAGGCCCGACCTTGCGCGAAACAAAGTCCTGACGCAAATCATTTGAAAAACTTGCGATTATATAATTCTTATTAGATTTGACATTGCACAACTGAGAGGTCACTTCACTAGCATATGTACATATCTTGAAGTTAAATAAACATTACAGACTTTAGTTCAGTAATTTGTTTATTATGCCTAACGCCATGGCAGATTTTATAAATACAATAAATAATAAACATCTAGACTCAATAACTTAGTACTACTTGTGCATTTAACAACACATGGGGCGCGATTTAGTGAGCAGGCGATCACTTTAACCATTATCCATCCATTATCCATATATTTTATCATTTTATATATATATGTTATCATTTTTTTTCACTTATAACTACCCAAATAGCAAATCTTTTGGGAAGGCGTACACAAATCATTTATCAGCGCAAAAGTTTGGATGGATACCTGGTAGACAAAATTCACAATATGCAAGTGAAATCTTTAACATCGTTGGTTTTAACGGGGATCGTTACTTGCCCAGTAAATTATAATTGCTCCAGAATTTAGATATTAAAGAAATGAGATTATTAAGTTTGCAATTTAAGCGATAGCTATTACTTTAGTTATATTCATACTGAATTAACAATGACGTAATTGTTATTAATTTTTAAGTTAACTACTTTGTCCGCCATAAGTCATTTATCTGCCATATCCCATAGCTTACAGCAGATGTTAATTAATCATTATCTTTAGCTCTATATGACACATATTTGAACATTAAAACAAACGAAGTTAATGAAGGGAGAGATTAAACGGCGATAAAAGTATTTTTTCACTTTACAACGCATAATCTACGTATAAGTTAGATCTCTTATACTAAGGAAGAGTACCTAAAATGCGATATATGTACATGCACTGCATAGGCTAAGATTTTCTCCAAATTTAAAGCACTAATGTTCATTTACTACCGCTAGAGATATATTGGTTTGAGTCTTGTTTGAGGTTTCAGTCTTATATTGGCTTTGACTAATTAAATTTGTATTGTACATGAGAGATGCCTATTTTTAACTTAATGGCATCTACATTTTAGTGATATTATTATTTTTTTTATTTATATGAACATACAAATACAATCATTCTATATGAACATTAACTGATCCGCGCCGTTTACCCCACCACCCACATGATACTGCGTTTGAACGAGACGAGGTATTTAGGACTTTTCTGAATTTTATTCCTTTTTTTTTTTTTTTTAACGTGTGGAAACCCCCTCGGGCCGTCACCCCACCGGGGTTTACGGCGGGGTGGTGTGTCGGAATCGGACCGACTAAAACCACACGGTGTGCCACTCTGCGCCTGAGATAGGAGGGATCCGGGAACCGCTGCTGTTACGACATCCAGATCCCTCCCAGCGCCTGCCCGCTAAAGCGGGCACCATCTGCGGATAAACTCTCTATTTAGGCGACGTACGACACACGCGCACATCACCTCCTCGCGGCTGGCCACTATAGCGGATGGAGGGGAAAACCCATCCCGTCCACCCGCGGCCACACTCAAGGCGGCATGAGGCGCTGGTATGCGCGCCTCCGCCGCCCGGCTCGCCGGCGGCGAATTGGGTCCGAGTGGATATCGTCCTCCCGGGCCTTCTCCGCCGCCTCCTTCCGCGAAATTACGTCTTCGCAGAAGGTTGCGACCGCGGTAAAACAACTGTCGCTACCGGCCATGGAGCGTATGACGGCCGGCAGCGAGAGATCACCTCCAATAACTGCAGTGAGGACCCCACGCTGCGCCGCCCAAGCGGAACAAACCGCTAGCGTGTGCTGAGCCGAGTCCTCACTACAGTCGCAGTGGTGACAGGCGGGACTCAATTCCCTCCTGACGACCGAGTGCAGATACTTCCCGAAGCAACCGTGCCCGGAAAGGACCTGCGTCAGTCGGAAGGAAAGGGTCCCGTGCTGCCGCCCTGCCCACTCGGCGATGACCGGCTGGAGAGCCTCCACGGCGGCAAAACCAGCACGTGGAGCCTCCAGCCGGGACGACCAACGAGCCATCGTGGCTCGACGAGCGGCCTCTCGCCACTCGCGTATCTCTACCGGCGGGGCCCGTATGCCACTACCCGCCCGGAAGTCAGCCGTTCGCCGGTAAACTTCGGCGAGCACTTCCGCCTCCAAATCCCACGGGGGAGTTCCGGCCAAGGCGCACGCCGCCTCCGTCGATACGGTGCGGTAACCACGTATGGCTCTAACCGCCAATATCCTCTGAGGGCGCCATAGGCGAGCCCTATTCTGAGCGGTCAGAGCCGCCGCCCACACCGGTGCACCATACAGTGCCATTGACCGGACAACCCCCGTGTATAGCCGTCTCGTCGCGACGCTGGCTCCACCCAAATTGGGCAAAAGTCGCCCAAGGGCAGAAGCAACGCCGACCAGCTTTAGAGTAAGCTGTCGGAAGTGCTCGTCGAAGAGCCACCTGCCGTCTAGGATCAGGCCCAGATACTTCATCTGGGCCTTAATCGGTACGAGGACCGAATTGACAACGATAGAGGCGCCGGGGGGTGGACCACGACGGGGCCCATGAAACAAAAGGGCCTCCGTCTTATCTAGGGCCACCCGTAAACCTAGCGCCTCAATGCGCCCGACCACCAAAGAGACTCCCACGGTGGCCAGGCGCGCCGCCTCTTGAAAGTTCACCCCCCGGGCCGTGACCAATGTGTCATCGGCGTAACAAATTACGCCCAGCCAGGGGGGAAGACGACCTCGAAGGGCCCAGTCGTATCCCATATTCCACAGGAGTGGTCCGAGGACAGACCCTTGTGGAACACCGCACGACATGGGCCGCCGCCTCAGAATACCATCTCGGTCCTCGTACATGACGGTACGCTCCTCCAGATAGTCTGCCACAAGCCGCCTCAGGTACTCTGGCACACCGTGGTAGTGGAGTGCTTCCCTGATGCAGCTAAATGGCAGACTATTAAATGCGTTGGCGATGTCCAACGACACCGCCAGCAGCACACCACCACAGCTCACCGCCTCTTCGGTCACGGCCCTCAGGCGCAACACAGCATCGACTGTCGAACGCCCGGCTCGAAACCCGTATTGGGCGTCCGACAGATCGGGGCCCACCTCGCAGAGGTGCCGGACGATGCGGGCAGAGATTATCCTCTCAAACAATTTACCCGCCTCGTCCAGCAATACGATGGGCCTATAAGCCGCGACCGAATCGGCCGGCCGTCCCGGCTTCTGTAGTAGGACCAGCTTCCCGCTCTTCCAGCCCTCAGGAAAGCGCCCGGACGCCAAGCTGACGTTTAGGACTTCCCCGAGGCGATCCGACATGTGGTCGAGGGTTCGCGCCAACACTCGGGCAGGTATCCCATCTGGCCCAGGGGCGGTGTTCTTAGAGCGAATCCGTAGAACGACCGCCCCTATCTCCGATTCCCTGACGGGCGGAACATTATCCTCGTTCCGTCCCCCGTCGTCTTCGACCATGAAGGCCATCGACGGGGGTGTGTGCTCCGCCCGCTGCGGGAAAAGACCCTCGACCACTTCCCGCAGGAAGCTGGGCTGGAGGGTCTCTGTAAGGGGGGGGCCCGACGCGCGGAGCTTTTGTCGCGCCGCACGATAAGGGCGACCCCAGAGGTCACGATCGAGACCCTCCAGCATCTCCTTCCTCTTCACTTCTTTGGCGCGGCTAATGGCCAGCTTCAGAGTTTTCCGCGCCTCTCGGTACTCCTCATGAAGCTGGTCCTCCCCGCCGTCTACGCGGTGTCGCCGCCGACTACGGGTGTAGGACCTCCGGGCACGAGTACAGGCCGCGCGGAGGTCCGCCAACTCCTGGGACCACCAGTAAACCTCCTTCCGTGGAGGCCGACAACCTCGGATACGGGGCATGGCCGCATCGCAGATCTGCGTAATCGCATCGCGGAAACGACCAGCCCCCATGTCGACCTCTTCGGTCGGAGCCTGCGGAGACAGCCAGGAGTGAATAATGGCTGCCTCCTCTAGTAGGTCCCTATTCAGTTTGGCTACAGCCCACCGCGGAAAGCGAGAAGAACGCCGCGCCGCGTGACCCCTACTGGGGTCCTGGGTCCGGGAGAGCTCAAATCGGATGTAGAGGTGATCCGAGAGCGTCTCAACCTCTTCCAGGACGCGCCAGTTCCTTACTCGTGCGGCGAGGGCAGGGGTAGCGAACGAAAGGTCCACTATCGACCCTCCCTGCTGTCGCACGCACGTGTTGGTGGAGCCTCTGTTTAATAAACAGAGGCCCACCGAGGCCGCCCACTCCTCTACGGCATCGCCCCTTGCGTCCGTTCTGGGGGAACCCCACGCAATGGATTTTGCATTGAAGTCCCCCAGCACTAGGACGTGCCCAGACGTTAACCGCCGCATCGAGGTTTCCAAGTTGTTAAGGAAAACCTCGAAGTCGCTCAAACTCCGGTTGGGGGAGAAGTAGACACCATATATGGTGATCCCCCCCCACTCGGCAGCAACATATCCAGTGCCCTTGTCTCTAAGCGACAAGGGCGGGGAATGAGCCGCCGTGGAGCCGACGACTGCCACGGAACCGTCCCGGTCACCCAACCAGTTTGAACGGGGAGGAACGTAATAGGGCTCCGCGGCTACGGCAACACCGATCGACCACTGTGCCATGGTTTGCAGGAAGAGGTCCTGCGCCGCAGCACAGTGGTTCAGGTTCGTCTGGACTAGGAGACTGGAGACTTGGTCCATTACTGGACTGTCTCTACAGCCTCCTCCATGGGCGACGACGTCGACGCACGAACGACGTCAGAGGCAGCCTGGGTCGATTGACTAGCCCCTGACGTCTGCCGAGAATTGCGGGAAGGCTTGCAGCCTCCCTGCCCGATCTGGTGATTGGCGGGTTTATTACCCGCTGCACACGCCGGGCAGTGAGGGGCGGCAGAGCACTCTGCCGCCTTGTGCCCCGGTCGACCGCAGCGGAAACATAGTCCGCTGCAGTCAAAGCAACTAACACACTTGGCGCGTGTGTGTCCCGACGCCAGACATTTATAACACCTCATCGGTCTCGGCGCCAGGACCGTGATCCTAGCGTTCACGAAACCGATGAGCAACTTTCCGGCGTCGCCCAGGACTTTGCCCGACACTACTGGACATTTGACCCACACCGCGCCAAGCCCACCTGGACCGGGGCGGATGGTGCCGACCCGGATGCTGTCCGCGCTGCATCCCGTCTTCTCCTCAATTGCAGCGCGGACATCCTCGGACGTCACAGAGTCGTCCAGGCCCGAAATGCGCAGTTCTACGCACTTCGTAGGCCTGGCGATCTTTACACCATCCGTGGCCTCGAATATACCCCGCAGTTTCTCGGCAAACGTGTCCGCCGTCTTTGCGCCTTCAGCCCCAGGGAACTCGAGGACTCGAGCTCCCGTCTGGGCGAGGCGCATTCTGACTCCTACTGTCCCGAAGTTATTTGTGGCGAGATTGTCCCGGGCCCTCTTGAAAACAGCCGCATAGGACAGTCCCCCATTTGCCGCCTCCGGTGATACTGTAATTACCACAGCCGCAGTTTTAGGCGGCTGTAGTTTCAGTGGCTTCGTTTTGTTGATCCGTGCTACCGGAGGCGGCTGTGTAGTCGAGGCTGCGTTCTTGGCAGCCCTCCTACTACGCTTTCGGGCTTTTTTATTGCCTCCGACTAACTGCCACTCACTATTCGAGGGAGCATTCGCAGAGGGGCTTGTTGCTAGAACACCAGGGTTTGGAGTGGGGAGGCAAGGATATACCTCCATTATCCTTGGCGCAGCTTTCTTCGCTGCAGGCCCAGCCTTCGGTGCAGCTGCTTTCGCTGCTGTACGGACTGCTCCTCCAGACTTGGGAGTGATCGCAGGTGCAGATACCGACACCGCCGCCGCATACGATCTGCGACCAGCCGTAATGGGAGGCGGAGCCGGCGCTGATGCAGTCCGCGATCTGTCCGCTGCGAGCGGCGGCCGAACAACGGGGGCCGGAGGCAATCTCGCCTCAAGGCCCGCAAGACGCCCATCCAGCATACGTCCCACCGCCTCCAGAATTTGGCGAAGGTGGGCATCACTGGAATCGACAGAGGGCGAAAGCCGCCGCGGAGCCGGGCCAGGCGCAGAACCATCCGCCTGCGCCTGAAACTGGGCAAACTGGGCACTCAGTTCAGCTACCTGTCCTGTTAGGCGTTCATTGGCAGCCTGGAGGCGAGCTACATCTCCAATCAGGGTCTCAACTACTCCAGCTATAGTGGAGGAGGAGTCCTTCAGGGCTTTTACGAATTGGCCCTTAAGGTTCGTAGATTTCGTAGCCACCTTGTTTATGATGGCCACAGCTACGTTCGCCCTCTCCTGCATAGACACCGGCGTTTGTGAGGCAGAATCCCCCAAAGCCGGCCCCTGGATCTTTAGCAGGAGATCGGCGATCTCCTCCTCCACTAAATTTTCTCCCTCAACTCGAACCCGTCTATAGGCATCCGCCTTTGAAAAGATGGAGCCTGACGGCCTCGAGACCGGTGTGCGCGACCTCCCTCTGCGGCTACTAGCCACTTTGGGAGGCACCCACTCCTGAGACGCGTCGCTGTCTTCGTCCATGGAGCGTCCGCGTTTGCGACAATCGCGGAGCTCCATGTACATCTGCTCCAGTGTGTTCGTCGTCGTACTGGAGTTATCATCCGACGGTACGACGGACCTGGAACGCAAGCGTTCTGATCTTCTTAGGCTCCCAGAAGTTAGATTTACTTCTGGGAGCCGTTCTGTGATAGGCATCTCAGTCGAAATTTCTTCACTCTCTTCTATGTTCCTACCCTTCTTGTTTTCTTCCTTTGTATAATTTTTTGTAATTTTTGAGTATTCCATAACAAAACCCACGAGTGGGGGAGAACTAGAGGTCGACCCGGGCAGAGATCCCCCAATACCCGGGCAAGCGTAAATTTGTGCCCAACCGAGGGGTCCGCAGGTGCCTCGGCTGGGAGTGCGCTTGCGACTGAACAACCCATCAGCCATGCATCCCCTGGCCACGCACCAGAACACGGGATTCGGGGTAATTTTTTATAGAGGTTTTCTACCTCGCAGTCCGGACGGCTAAGCCAAGACCCTCGCCCCCGATTGGAGTCGCGAGACTCCAACTCGGGACTACGATATGGCGACGGCGGCAGGGAGACTACGTCTCCTGATGCCTACTCGGTGGCAGTGTGAGTGCACACCGAGCCCGTCCTAACTTTTCCACCGCTGAGCGGAGGAACTCTGACCCTAGAAAGGGTCCCACCATCGTGATTTTTTTTTCTGAGGTTTTCCTCCTCATTGCTCCGAAGAGCGAAGAACCAACAGAGGATCCGACTAACCCGCCCGCTCTGTTGTACCAAGTCTCGGCCGAATTGCCGAAGAAAATGGCTTCCTCTTCGTGCTAGAACATTAGCCGTTGGCAGTGATGAACACCATCGCCAACGTTACCAGGGTGCACCACGTGGAGGTTTTCTAGCCAAGCACCCCCTGAATTTTATTCCTCGGCCAACACGTGGTCCAATGTGACCGTGTTAGACCCGGTCCGGTATTAAGGCCAACTCGGGGCTTGTCACCGGTTCTTTGTTCTTTTTAGGAAGGTCTTCTCTTTGATCGATCGGACTCGAGTTTTTTGGCAGGACTTAGCGCCCCTGCAGTGGAGATTCGCCTTCTCCGTTGGTAGGGAGGCCACTCGAGACCGAAGTGTCTCATTCCATCGCTATAACGTCCCTACTGCGTCTGTCAGGACCAATGTGTCAACTTTCCTGAGGAGATCCGACACACCAGCCTTGATGGTCGTCATCGTCTCACTAGCAGAGCCGGAGCGGCATCCCGGCCTTTTCGAACTACTGCAGCCTTAAGCCCGTTGCTTCTGCACCTATCTGTTTGGTTACTACAATCTACTTGCTACTTTTGCCCTTCTGAATAATAATGACCGTAAAAGCGCCCAGATAAACTCCAGGCAAAAACTGTTACAAGTTTCACTAAAGGTACATACTATTGGAAAAATAGCAGAAGTACAATACCACGATGACTGTCATGCTTTGTGTGCCAGTATCTTACTAGGCCTCCATAGTCTGGGTCACCACACTGCATTATCTGCATTTGCAATGAATATCACCATACTGAAAAAGTATGAATAGAATCCAATGGTTGTGGTCACCACCACAAGCCTTGGATTCTATTCATGCTTTTCATCAAGCAGAGTAGAGTCATTTTGGCAGACTCTTACCTAACATAAAAAAAAAAAATAGAAGACTGTAATAGTAGAGGATAAGATAGTTCGTGTGCAAACAAAGCTTCCAATGCCTTAAAAAATATTAAGAGTTTCATTTCAATATTTGAAATTTTTTTACAAATCAAGGTCTAAACATGATCAAGAAAATTAAATTCTTAAATGGAATTCCAAGACTTTTGCCTACATGCCGATTTGTAAATCTATTGCAACTTATATAACCATACAAAAAACATACATCTGGCCACCACGGATAATAACAATTAGATTCTTCTGTAGAATGTAACAATGGTTATCAATATTCATAAAGAATGTAAAAGAACTGACTATACCCTACTATTCTTCAAATAAACACACTAAGATGATATGTGTCATGTGTTGTGTGTGTGTGTCTCGATGACTCTCATACCTTTTATGTGTTACCTGCACTTACAATGAGCTTGGTGACCACAACTCTTGGGGCAGTTCATGCTTTTCATCAGGTAAGCCGAGTAGAGTCACTTTAGCAGGATCGAAAAAAAAAAGTGTATCTACCTGTCTTAAGAATAATTTTGTTTCTCAAGTAACTGTATTATATACAGCTTATATATGGCAACGTCATATAGGTAATTAACGTGTAAATGTGCCAGCAATTTAAATTCATAGAATAAAATAATGTAAATAAGTAGTAAAGTAAGTTAACTTATTTCAAAAAGTTATAAGGTGAGTGAACTATAGAAGGTCATGCTCTTTGTAAGGCTAAATGTTATTTCTGCTCACATTAGTAAAGCTATAGAGAGAGGAACTGTATTTTAACTGTACCACAAATGCAATTCGCGATTTGCACGATTGTAGTAAAACTACAAATCAACGGTGCAGCCACATGCTTCATCTCGCAATTATGCAGGACCTTGATGTTTAATTGTCCACGGCACTGAAAACTTCGAGGAATCTTTTACGGGATATACAGTCTCATAGCAAATGAATATGAATAGTCCATCTCAAATGTAGTCACCAAAGTACTCTCAACTCTTCAATCAAACCTTCACGTCGTCGTCTTCATCAACTCCATCATAGTATACCTATCAAAGAAGTAAACCACAACCGGTATGACCCAATCACTGCAGGTCTGCACTTTATTACTGCCCAGTAAACGCGTGTTTTTTGTGCTAGTTTTTTTTTTCTTCATGACTGTAATAAAAGACCGAATTTTATTGAATCTCAAATTTTCAATCATTCAGATCTTACTATAACACCTTTCTTTATATACACAAATACATTTTTGTCATCGTCAAATTCCAACACTTTAACTTGCAATGAACTTTAAATTATCCAAATATATATTTTTTTTATAAAAGAAAAACTAAACCGATGAACCGAAAAACAAACGGAAACTCACTACACGAAAAACCGAAGATTTAAATGAATCATGTATTTCTTCAAAAAAAAACGGGACTTTTTAAAACTAGGTACTTAAATCGATAAAATCGATTTAGTCTTTTTTGTAAAAAATATTTTAATCTGAGATGAAAATAATTATAGATACATAATAAATTGAATTATCTCATGTAAGTTGCGAGAGACAGCAACCTACGGAAAACAACCACCTTCATATGTTATTACTGCTAATGTGAATAAATGTGGTTGTTTAAAGCAATTATTGACTCCAGACTACAGAATCATGTTGAAACACGATATTTTTATTAACGAGAGCCTCACTTATTATTGAAATAGAATCGAGCAAATAACCCGATGCAGTCTTTAAAAAAAAATTAAGTCAAAAGCAAAAGCCTGAGAGATCAGTTGTCAAAGCGCCTGTGTGAACAATCTATCAGGGATCTGAAGGTTACGGAAACGTTGAACGGAGAACCTCTACTCTTTAGTTGGGTGGTTGCAGTGTCGGAACTTCTGGTCTAGTGTGATTTATTTCACGTCTAATTATTATTATTATTTCATTATTTATTATTTCACGTCCACGTCACGGTAAGGACATTCAGCGTTTCGATTAACGATCGATTTAATGTATAAAAATTCACACTTGGTCTTCTGAACACACTTCGGTAATCGCAATATCAGGTGCGGTCACCATGACGATCTGACATGATAAAAGTCATATGAGGCCCTTAAGGCACTACCCTAAACAAAGCCGTGATAATTTTTTGTAGTAAAAAGACAAAATGCAGAGAAATTAAACTGTTTTCCATTGCCGGATTCATGACTCACATTGGCCGAGAAAATGTATAGAGTTTTATCAATTTTATACAATTGTAATGCTTTCAAAAGCCATGTCAAACCGAGTAAGAAACTTTTTACAATCTAAGCAACATGTTGCCCCACTCTTACGCTTCCAACGCAACTCTGTATGACCATGTTAAGTTATTTAGTACCATTTTACCTTTACCTCCATTCAGTCTGAGAAAGAGAAATAACCTAATTTTGTTTGTATGTGAAATAACTCTATACAATACAAATTTCCATCAATCAGAGGCTCTTGAAAAAGATGTAACGAAGTAGGCTAACACATAACAAAGCAAGGCAATTCTTACCAGGAGAGTCTATGGATTAGTGACTCATAACACATTGAGTCTCTTTCATGCCTCAGAGATCATTTTGTACCGTTGGAAGAAGAGAAGGAGGTGGTCTGATGGCGGTCACTCCGAGTAAAAAATAGAAGTTTAGCTGTGTCGTAGTAGACTGAATACCGACTCAAACCTAGTTTGGCAAAAGGTTCGTAGGGTGATTTCTATCAATCAATTAATAATTTTACTGAACATGATACATAAAAATATTTAGCATCTAAAGTGTCACTTTAATTTGTCCTTCCAAATAAGGCGTGTAAAAGTAGTGCTATAAAAGTTGGTTCAATAATAGACTCGACCTCGCAAAGCTGTAATTAAGAAATTATAAAGTCGCTAATCATGGGGTTGATAATCACTTATTACGACTGTGCGAGGTCGATGCCTTGTATACTTAACTACATCTATAACGTTTATTTATAAGTGTTTCTCTAAATGCAGAAGATTATTCAAAACCATTAATTATTTTTGCAAGAGTTGTTGATTCTGCTGAAAAGATAGCTAAACTATAATTTAATTCTCTAATTAATGTTTAATCCATACTCACACATACCATAATCACCAGTATGGACGAAAAAAAAAAAGTAATGGCGATATTTCTTGACTTGGCCAAGGCATTTGACACGGTCTCCGTTTCACTTCTTCTTGATAAACTGGAGCGATTGAGTGTACGAGGTGCGCAGCTGCAATTCTTTGCAAGCTACCTTAAAGATCGAACTCAATGTGTACAGCTAGATGGCGTACGGGGCGATGATCTTCCCATCAACACAGGTGTACCACAAGGCAGTATTCTCGGCCCAACCTTGTTTCTTATCTTTATTAACGACCTTTGTCAGCTAAACTTGGCAAATGGGAGGGTCATCACCTTTGCAGACGATACTGCACTGGTTTTCCGAGGTGATTCCTGGGATGAGACGTATCGATGTGCACAGAGTGGTATGGACCGGGTCACTAAGTGGTTAAACGCCAATCTTCTCTCATTGAATGTCGATAAATCTAAATACATAGCATTTAACCTAAAAAATAACAAACTGCACAGAGATCCTATTCCTATTTTAGTCCATTCCTGTTTAGACAAAAACATTCTGCTTCGACAATGTACCTGTAAGAAGTTGCAATCGGTTGATTCTGTCAAATATCTTGGGATTATCTTAGATAAAAACTTAAATTTTCAGGCTCACATAGATCTATTGACATCTAGGATTAGGAAACTGATTTACATATTTAGAAACCTACGACATGTCTCAGACAACAAAGTCCTGAGAATTACTTACCTCACTTTATGCCAATCCATGATAACTTACTGTATATCATCCTGGGGGGGTGCCGCCAAAACTACCTTGTTAAAATTAGAACGAGCCCAAAGAGCAGTTTTAAAAGTGGCCCTATGCCTGCCATTCTTACATCCTACAGCCGATCTATACGCGAAGCTTGATGTACTTACAGTTCGACAGCTATTTATTCTTCGTATAGTTGTTAAGTCACATGCACATTCTAAATATGACCCACTAATTAACGCTACCAAACGCCGTAAACACAAAATCTACCAGACTGAAACAACATATAAAACAGCCTCGTCACATAGGTTCTTCTGTTTTCTAGGTCCATACTTATACAACAAAATCAACTGTCTCCTTTCTATATACTTCTTGAACAAATTTAAGTTACAAGAAAAATTAACGTCGTGGCTAAAAAAATTATCTTACAGCGATACTGAAAACCTAATTGTACCATTAACATAATAAATGTAATTAAATATTAATTTAACACAGGGGCAACAACTGGATCTTCACAAGAACTTACACTAATACACACTTCCACACACACACACACACACACACACACACACACACACACACATATGCATAGAAAGACACATATGTATATTTATGTATGTGCAACAATCTCACTTACACAAACACTCATATACAGAAGCTTACTGCATTCTATCAAACACATATTCGCAAAACAGTTACTGTATGCCTAACTTAAAATAAATTAAAATATGTATATGGTATTTCCCAATCTCATTGTAAATTGTTACTAAGATTCACCCAGGAGGTGGGAGCCTGGTGATCTGTGACACAGGGTTTTCCTACTACAGACACCACTCTCTCACAAAGGAATAAGAATGACTTAACTAGTATTGTACCTATCCGATAAATTGTACTTACCTTTGTAAATGAGATAAACAAATAAACAAATTATTATTATTATATTATTATTATAATCTTACTTGTTTAAATATTACTACACTGTTTAAGATTGCTTGTTAGCACAAGAGTAAGACCGAATTATGTATGACTTAGGTTACGAACGAGTGCCCGAGCATTGGCACGAACCCTCGACCACACGTCGGATCGCCTCAGGGAGGTCCTGGACGCTAGTTTCGCATCCAGGCGCTTTCCTGAGGGTTGGAAGAGCGGGAAGCTGGTCCTGTTATGGAAACCGGGACGGCCTGCCGATTCGGTCGCGGCCTATGGGCCCATCGTGATGCTGGACGAGGTGGGTTAATTGTTTGAGAGGATATTCTCTGCCCGCATCGTCCGGCACCTCCGCGAGGTGGGCCCCGATCTGTCGGACGCCCAATACGTGTTTCGAGCGGGGCGTTCAACGGTCGATGCCGTGTTGCGCCTGAGGGCCGTGACCGAAGAGGTTGTGAGCTGTGGCGGCGTGCTGTTGGCGGTACCGTTGGACATCGCCAATGCATTCAATAGTCTGCCATTTAGCTGCATCAAGGAAGCACTCCACTACCATGGGGTGCCAGAGTACCTGAGGCGGCTTGTGGCAGATTATCTACAGGAGCGTACCGTCATGTACGAGGACCGAGACGGTGTTCTGAGGCGGCGGCTCATGTCGTGCGGTGTTCCACAGGGATCTGTCATCGAACCACTTCTGTGGAATATGGGATATGACTGGGCCCTTCGAGGTCGTCTTCCCCCCGGGTTGGGCGTAATTTGTTACGCAGATGATACATTGGTCACGGCCCAGGGGATGAACTTTGAAGAGGCGGCGCGCCTGGCCACCACGGGTGTCTCTCTGATGGTCGGGCGTATTGAGGCGCTGGGTTTGCGGGTGGCCCTGGACAAGACGGAGGCCCTTTTGTTCCATGGGCCTTCTGCCCTTCGGCGACTTTTGCCCAATTTGGGTGGAACCAGCGTCGCGACGAGACGGCTATACACGGAGGTTGTCCGGTCAATGGTGCTGTATGGTGCACCAGTGTGGGCGGCGGCTTTGACCGCCCAGAATAGGGCACGCCTTTGGCGCCCTCAGAGGATATTGGCGGTTAGAGCCATACGCGGTTACCGCACCGTGTCGACGGAGGCGGCGTGCGCCTTGGCAGGAACTCCTCCGTGGAATTTGGAGGCGGAAGTGCTCGCCGAATTTTGTCGGTTGTTTTCCGGTTGATTTCCAGGCGGGTAGCGGCATACGGCCCCCGCCTGAAGAGATGCACAAGTGGCGAGAGGCCGCTCGTCGAACCACGATGGCTCTTTGGTCGTCCCGGCTGGAGGCTCCATTTGCTGGTTTTGCCGCCGTGGAGGCTTTCCAGCCGGTCATCGCCGAATGAGCAGGGCGACACCACAGGACCCTTTCCTTCTGGCTGACGCAGATTCTTTCCGGGCACTGTTGCTTAGGGAAGTATCTGCACTCGGTCGCTAGGAGGATATTGAATCCCGCCTGTCACCACTGCGACTGCAGTGAGGACTCGGCTCAGCACACGCTGGTGGTTTGTTCCGCCTGGGCGGCGCAGCGTGGGATCCTCACTGCAGTTATTGGAGAAGATCTCTCGCTACCGACTGTCATATGCTCAATGGTCGGTAGCGACAGTTGTTTTACCGCGGTCACAACCTTCTGTGAAGACGTGATTTCGCGGAAGGAGGCGGCGGAGAGGGCCCGAGGGGACGGTTTCCATTCGGACCCAATTCGCCGCCGGCGAACCGGGCGGTGGAGGCGCGCATATCAGCGCCACATGCCGCCTTGAGTGTGGCCACGGGTTGGCAGGACGGTTTTTTCCCGCGAGGAGGCGACGTGCGCGTATGCCGTACGTCGCCTGAATAGAAAGTTTATCCGTAGATGGTGCCCGCTTTAGCGGGCAAGCGCTAGGAGGGATCTGGATATCGTAATAGCAGCGGTTCCCGGATCCCTCCTATGTCAGGCGCAGAGTGGCACACCGTGTGGTTTTAGTCGGTCCGATTCCGACATACCACCTCGCCGTAAACGCCGGTGGGGTGACGGCTCGAGGAGGTTTCCACACGTTAAAAAAAAAAAAAAGGTTACGAACGAGTCCATCCGTCCAGTGTTTATAAAATCCACTTGATTGTGTTTCGCACTGTACAAAATAATATTGGCAGTTGTTTGAAAGGACTATGAATTGTTGACGGTTATTACATGTGTTCTTAGTGTACAAGTGGTATGTATTTCACCTTCACTGTATTGTTCGTAACACATCCATTGGAGACAATATGCTAGTACTACGATTTAAGTAATTGTCTCAATTGCTTTGTTAATTTCAAATTAACTTGCTAATTTAAAAATTCTGTTAAGTCCGTGAAAGGCATTAATTTAATTTTTATCAATTGTTTCTAACTAATATTTTAATGCTTTTATTCTATAGTCTATACTATTTAGATAGGTACTATCTCGTGTTATATCTATAAAGTCATAGATGAACATAGTCGTCAATAGGGAGGAAAAAACACATCCCTCGTCCATATAATATTCGCCAGTAGCGAGAAATCGAAGAATCTTTTTCTGATAACTTGTGTGATAAAAAATATGTGATTGTTTAATACGCTTCTGCCTTCTCCTTTAAAGATATAAAAATGATTGAGGCTGTACATATATATAAAAAAGCATATGTAAGTATGTTCTTTTTTATATAATAATAATAATATTTTTAGAAATCTATTTTAATCTTCATTTCAAAAATACTCAGCTACATAAAAACTTTTTTCAGCGAGATAATGGCAGACTCTCGAAGAGTGTGAAAATTTTAATTAAAGGTTAATTAAAGATAAGATAATAGAATATTGATATATATCTAACAACAGATAAAAATACAGGGCTTTCACAGATGCCCGGTATCGCAGACGACTCGGACGCCGGAGATCGTACAACGATCTCCGACCTCCAAAAGCGCAAGCCTAGGGGTGACAGGTAGGTCAGGATGGCAGCGCGACGTACTACGGAGCACGTGCTCTTTTGGGGGCAGAAAAGGGGTCATTTGCAAGCCGTAAGTAAACGGCCCGAGGTACGTCGCAGTTCCAGGCATTTCCTTTTTAGGGTACACCTCAGACGGCGTGCGGTTTTTGGTCAGTTCGAGTCCGACATAACCACCAGTAGGTATCCGGGGGGATTTCCGCACAGAAAAAAAGGGCTATTTCACAGATAAATAAAACACTAAGATTTAGAACAATTCTGTTCTTATTCATACCTACAGATATTTAACCCGAATGATCGTGAACAACAATTTAGGACATAAAGCAAAACCATTATAGACAGACACATAAAATGTTATTTGTACACTATTATTTTAGTATAAATTTTATTGCATACATGTGTCAGGCAGATTATATATTAAATGTGGTTTTATCGCTAGTTAATTTCAAGCTTGTCTGTGCAACCAACTAACGACGGCATAAATCATGCCGTTTGTAGTGTGTATTGTTACATTATTATTACCTTAAAGTGAATAAATTCATTTATTTATTATGTATTCCATCATTTCGACTTTATTATATAAATTAATTGAATGATTCATGCATCAAAAATATTAAGAATGACACGGTAATTTAATGAGATATAAAAATACTAAGCTTCTGTTCTGCAGAATATTTATTTGTCAATAATTATAATAACTTAGCAAATCTAATTCAAGGTCGTCTAATACTAACTAGAATTAGAAAGGTTGAATCTGTAAGTACTATAATAACTATACTGCTAACAAAATAAGCAAAAGTACAACTATAAAATTCGTTGACTGTCACCTTAGCTAGTCTGTCTCTCAAACTCAATCTCTTTCTAATTTTACTGCGAGATTATCAAAACAGATGCTCTAAAATTTCTTGTAGTAACGGTTAGTTTGGTCATGAATGTTCGCTGTTTAGCTTGCTAGTCATGATAGTGTGAGGGATCAATTCATCGTAAATTAATTACACTTTACAGTTAGATTATAAATAGGTACGTTGATATATAGACATGGTTAGATCCGTCATGTATAATAAATAGTTAAGTATTTTGTTGATTCAAAGCTTGATTCATTCATTCAATTTATAACCTATAATTGGAGTACGAGAACAGATATGCTGTAGAGACGAATACTGCCGTAAAAAAATTGTAATCAAGTTTACCGCGTTTATCATGGGAGAGCTATGCTTTGACACTCGTGGGTTGACTTGAATAGAGTACTACCACGCTTTACAGAAAGTAATTCTTTCGTTCCTTCGAAGTCAAGCTACCGGAGAAATATATACCTTATACCTTTATATCTACAGGTACTTTATGATAAAGCAAGAAATTAAATTAAATTTCTTTCTTTTGTAATAAATAAATATCTGAGTCACGAAATTGTTGTGTGCGTAATTTATTATTGTTAAAGTAATTATAAATTATAATATAAGGAAATCAATAAAATAATATTGATAAACAATCCTAAGAGCAACCGCGCTTAGATATATTGTTTAGATATATGAATATTGATTTAATATTATAGTGAATTAGCTTTTCAAACTTTAACTAACTTTTACCCTGTACCCCTGGAAATATATGCAAAAGCTTGTGATGTCCCTGTTCCTTACCCGAAGATCGTTTCATTCTCTCCGACACTGGTTCATGTTCTGAGGGAAGAGTAGTCTTCCTGTCACGTTCTAACCGACTCCCACTAAAATGAGAGGGCACGGTGTTACACACATTTTTACTTTGACGCATGGGCACGGTAATGTTATCTATACAGAATTGCGACATGGGCCTGTTTTGGAAATGTGTACCCACAGCTGCGTTGTACATATACACTTAAGTAGTATATAAGGTAGTAGTTTTTTTCTAGTTTTGTGATCATAAATTTAATATTTTTAATTTGTAAAAATAAAATTCATTTTAAATAAAATATGAAGTATTTAATAAAAGTATGTTATATTTTTTATTAGTAGATTTGAAATAAATAAAGACAATATAAACGTGCCGTGGATGTTTTAAGTTTGACAGCGAGACTGACCGCGAATGTCACGTTGACGCCTTCCCGTCCTACCCGCTGTCCACTCAAGAGATATTATACTGCACAAGTATGTACACAAGCACAGCTGCACTCTTTGTTCCCTCAATCTCATAATTCAATGGAATGGCTATCCGAGTAAACCGGGTAGAGATCAGGGGTAGGACCATGCCTTTACATGCTCTCCAAGGCACAAGTATGTAGACTCCAACTTCGAACCTCCGGGCTGTTATTAAGTATTTAAATAATTAAAAAAACTCAATAACACTTTTTATGGCCCGACACGGAATTCGCACCCAGGACTTCATGTTTCTTTTTCAAAAAAGATAGTGTACGATAAAAAGTATACAGTAAAAACATTAAACACCCATAAAACCCATATTGGTTTATCTTGGTGGCGAATGTACATTCCTTATTCCTTTCTGTTGTGTTTAATTTATCTGCTTGCATAACATAAACAGATAATTATTCAAAACTATAAAAATTCACACAACTAGAACTAATATGTACAAGGTAGTGAGGCGTATAAATCACTCTAGTGTTTGGCCGATATTGTTGTTTGCGTTCGATGCAATGATGTTACTTTTACCTACTGTTAGGAATTTACTTAGACTTTACAGGGCGATTAGTAACGACGACAAATTTATACATAGACAAATAATTACCTTAAAAATAATTAATAATTATTTAAAAAAATATTTAGATGCACATTTCACCGAACTTCATCAATTTTTATTTTTATTTTTCCATTTTAAAAATCTACTAAAGTGATTTTACTCTAACTGATAGAAAGCACGGATAGAATCTAAGAGTTGTGGTTACCACACTCATTGCGAATGCAGACAATAAAGTATCGTGACACTACTGTCACCTATTGAGATACCATTCTTCTGCCCTACCTACCTATTTGTCACGCCCCACTTGAAGTCGTAAAAGGCATGGCAGTCATCGTGGCAGTATAATGCTCACATACTTAAAAAGATAACTGTCACCCCTGCATCACCTTGACATTACACTATAATAGTATATTAAACTTTTGGAACCGCTAATATTTATCTTGAAATTAGCTCAGAGCTGGCTAAATAAATAGCATTTCAATTCATTGAGAATCATACCATATGTCATGATTTTACATACAGCAACAAAATCTCATTATTTAAATATCACTTGGCTTTTAAATGATTTACACTTCGTTTTATCACATTGTAAGTCATCGATATAAACAAATTGTAGATCATCAAAACATTTTTCAACAAAAAAATCTATTTTAGTTTCCTCCAATGTCCATTGTATGTTAACAGTAAAAATGTTGTAAATCCTACGATTTTCTAAAACCTGATTATTATGTTAAGATGCGTGTGTTCCTCTGTGTAATGCTTAATTTATACAAACATTACAATGTACGATTGTCAACTTCTTCATTTTTTTAAGATTATCCTTGCTTATTTTATATTTAGAACGATCTACTATTATATAAATAAAATGAGCCATCAAAAATGATGAATTATGAAGCTGACACATTATTTGATTTTGATTGACAAGGCCACGATATAATTGCCGTAATAACATAATAATATGTATTTTACATACTTACATTTATTGATAACACAGGTTAATAGTCTTTGTGTTAAACTATACGCAATAGAATAGCCACCATTTTTATGTGTTTTACATTTGGTGCCGCTTTCCTTAAGTACGAATCTAATCTAAATGTTCACCCGAACCTTTTTGCAAACTAGGCTTGGCTTTAAGTCTGCTGGGATACAGCCGATCTTTGGTTTTTTTATGTAGAGCAACTGCCATCAGACCTCCACAATTCAAGTACTAGACGATTTAGAAAGACTATTGCCGGACTTTTTAGAACTCTTAACTACCCGTAACGTGCCACTATTCGTGTAGCAATGGGTACCGATAGCTTAAGCTGCTCTCCGAGGCACTGGGTCTCAATACGTTAAGAATTGTCACCCACTCAAAGATTGACTTATCAAGAATTGCTATTTATATTATTGTACATTATAAAACAATAATTATTTATATAATATACGTATAAACCTGCATAGGTAAACTCGGAAAAGGATTTGTTTTTATTACACAAATGTTTTATTAAACAAAGGTCATTCTGAAAAAAAGAAACGTCATAAAATGAACATATAATTTTTACACCCGCCTTTTAGTAAATCCCAAATAAACTAGGTAGTGTAATAGATGATTCTAAATGGAAATGTAAATAAGAAGCTCACTTTTTCCAAGGAGATGATTTTAACAGATTAGTATATCTAAATAAAACTATAATTTCTAAAAATATACTTAATTGTACTAAACAAAAATCAATATAAATGAAATCAATAGTAACAATTGTTCGACAAGTTGATGGTGCGTGAAAAGACTAACAAAACATTGTAAAAAGATTATTTTTTTTCAGAACACTTTGAATAGCTACCATAAATTCCTTTCTTAACAATAGAAACGGTGTCAAGCAATAACGGAAGTAACAATAACCTTCACAACTCGCGATAACAATTTCAGATTTTAAAATCGATTCAGAGCACAAGCATAGGAGTCGAATTGTACTGATTTTTTCCTATTAGGATATAGTACCGATGTAAAATAAGGGGTATGAATGTATTTATGATATGCAAATGTCTTATTACAAAGAAAAATAAGGTATAAGACTAAAACCGAGAACAGAGGCTACATGTTTATACTTGTAAGTTAAACAAATCTCATGTTACGGCCTTGACAACGTCCAATAACATACAATGTGCGAAACTATGCTGGCAATGGAGCTGTATATTAAACTGATTCTCCTGTTTGATCGTCTTAGATATTAAACTGTATATTAAAACTATTCAAAATATAATACTTAAACTTCGATGATTTAATAATACTGGTCATAAAGTTAATGAATAAAATATTAAAAATTTACACGATAAAAAACAAAAGCAACGACTAATGTGCAAAATATTTGTTTACACAAATAATTCGTCACAGTCTTCCTTTATGACCAAAGCACTGGTCTGCAACAAAATCCTCCTTTAGATAAAAAATAGATTTCTATGAAGAGTTAAACATGCTGAATCCAAATCTGCTTTCCATTTTTTGCTGTCACGTCTAGTTTTTTTTTAAAGGATTTTTTGTTATTTCTTATAATTCCTGTTTTTCTCTCATATTTTTTGTACTAACACTGCTTAAAACTCTGCTTCAATCAGCTTATATCGCACTTGTCCACTCAAAACTGATTTACTGTGTTAGAGAGAGATAGAATAATATTGCCTCGCCTTGTTTTTTAAGAATTACACGCGCTTGCGCAGTTCGGGAAGCGACTCCGTGGCACTCAGTTGGTTAATAAAAAAATAAGTGATTGTTTTCGTTTTATTCAACGTATTTTGGTAAGTAACAAATTATATTGATATGTGTAGTGAAAATTAATAAGTATTCTGAAACATAGAGATTATATATATTCATATTTTGAAATTAATTTAATTTTGTTGTAGGTACAAAATGCCAAGAACTAGCAAAAATTCACCAAACGTATTTTGCTACGTATGTGGTGAATTTGTTGTAAAATCACAACAAAATAAAATATCAAGCCTAATCAAAACTGCGTACGAAGGTTATTTTGGGTTTCCAGTTGACGTAAGGAATAAAAGTTGGCTTCCGAAAATATGCTGCAACACTTGTTCAAGAACGCTACGAGGTTGGTGTAAAGAAAGTCATAAGTCCATGCCATTTAAAACACCTATGGTTTGGAGTGAACCCCAGAATCACGATAATGATTGTTATTTTTGTATGACGAAGATAAAGGGCTTTACCAAAAAAAAATAGGAATAAAATTAAATATCCGATCATAACGTCTGCACGGAGGCCAGTTCCTAGAGGCAATGAAACACCTCCCGTGTATATTAATCGCAACGAAATTGTTGATGATGAAATTGCTTCTTCTCAATTTACGAGTGATCTATCAAGTAGCTTCTCTACATTGAAATCTTCGTCGTCCTCTACAATGTCATCAGAACTTCATCTCATTACGCAATCTGATTTAAATGACCTCGTTCGGGATTTGGGACTCTCAAAATCAAAGGCTCAACTTCTTGGATCGAGATTAAAGCAATGGAATTTATTGGATAAAAATACGAGAATATCATATTTTCGTAACAGACAAAAGGACTTTATGAGATATTTCACCAAAGAGGAAGACTTGGTATATTGTAATGATGCTGAAGGACTTCTACAAGAACTTGAATTCCCTGAAGGACCTGAGGAATGGCGACTATTCATTGATTCTTCTAAAATCAGTCTCAAAGCTGTCTTACTTCACAATGGCAATAAATATCCTTCAGTGCCCCTTGCACATACAACAAATATGAAAGAAAATTATGAAAATATGAAGTTATTATTACAAAAAATAAAATATTCACAGTACATGTGGAACATATGTGCTGATTTAAAAGTAGTGGCAATATTAACTGGACTGCAAGGAGGATATACCAAATTTTGTTGTTTTTTATGCGAGTGGGACAGTCGCGCTAGAGATAAACATTACGTTGTTAAAAATTGGCCACAAAGGGCTAGTTTAAAGCCCGGAGTCAAGAATGTAAATGAAGAACCTTTGGTTTGTAGTGAAAAAATTTTTCTTCCACCGTTGCATATAAAGCTGGAACTTATGAAAAACTTCGTAAAAGCAATGGATAAGGATGGTGAAGGCTTCCGGTACCTGAATTCAAAATTCCCCCGAATCAGTGACGCAAAATTGAAAGAGGGCATCTTTGTAGGTCCTCAAATAAGAGAGCTCATGAAGGACGAAAATTTCAAAATTAAGTTGAATGACGCTGAAAAAAGAACTTGGACCGCTTTTGTAGAAGTGTGCCATAATTTTCTGGGGAACAAAAAAGATGAAAATTATAAAAATATTGTTCAAGAGCTTCTTGCGTCTTACAAAGCGTTAAAATGCAACATGTCCCTTAAAATTCATTTTTTGGACTCTCATCTAGATTTCTTCCCCGCAAATCTTGGTGCAGTCTCAGATGAGCATGGAGAAAGATTTCATCAAGATATATTATACATAGAGAGACGTTATAATGGGAAATGGTCAGAAGCAATGCTTGCTGACTTTTGCTGGTTAATTTGCCGTGAAACACCGATGGATAATATGAAAAAAAAAAAAACTACGAAGTAAAATACTACATTCTACTGCGTATTAGAATAAGATAGATTTTTTAAATATTTGATATAAATCATATGTAATATTCTCACAAATATTAAAGTTACGATTTCAATTATAAATAAAAAAGGAGTTTTCTTTATAAATTCCATTACAAAAAAACTGTACGTGACACATAATTTTCAAAACTATATTCCTTTTTAACAGTATCAAATCTGTAATAATCCATCACAATAATAAGAAGGAGGGCAAAATTTTTTTTTTTTGCAGACCAGTGAGATCTATCTGACCAAGAACTTGACTAACTAACTGATTCATCAATGTAGACTCTAAACCTAAAACTTTAAAGTACCTAAGTACCCACTAAAAGGATATTTTGAAATTTCACGTTTTAAAAGATTAAAGAGATAAAATAAGTAACGTGAAATATGAAATAATCACACGAACAAAGACCCGGGCAATAGCTAGTATTATACTCGTGTAAAATGACTTCTATTTCTTTTGATTTTATCTATTAATTGAATAGTACTGTACTGGTCAGTATTTTAATTTTTTATTATTCCATATAAACAAAAATACACTAATTAATTTTACCTACCTATTTTAGAATACCAGCCTGACATGGAATACAGACTATCCAGACTTCGCACCATGTTTCCAGAAGACATTCCTTGTTTGGACTCCATGTGCATTCCTGTGGGTTGCCGCCCTAATTGAAGCGTACCAAATGATCACCAGTAAAGAAACTAATATACCATGGAACAAATTTAATATTACGAAGTTGATTATAACATTATTGTTGATACTCCTACAAGTAATAAACATCGCTAAATTAATATATATGGCTTCAAGAGAGGGAAATAAAGTGTTTGATGCGGATTACTATGATCCATTAGTTAAAATGTTCACTTTCGTAAGTAATAATAATGTAATTATTTGCTTTATAAAAGTACAACACATATGTGTTTTACTAACATCTTCTAGAATGCAAAATTTTTTATAGTCTACTAAAAAAATATATTAACATGATAAAAACTATTACTGTATATTTTTAGTGTATTTTATTTTTAAAATTAAATTGTAAGATATTGCTAAAGTTAAAAAACGACCTAAAAGAGTTTAAGACTTTAAAAAAAAACGCAACGTGGTAAAAGCAAAGACTATTCGAAAATGTCGATACGTCGTATCTGTTTTTTTTATCACTAGTTTAGTTAAACAGATTCATTCTAAGGCAGAGAGTGCATCCCTAATGTTACTAGAATCTATGTATGCAAAACTTACATGTTTAATTTGTTACAATCAATAACAAGCATTGCAAGACTGTAGCTAGTAATCCACGGCCACCATGAAGACTATTTCTATTAAATTGAGGTGTAAACTTGATATACATCAATATACTAATTGATACCTTAATTCAGTATAGTGCAGTGCAATATGCTTTGTTATTTTTATTTATTGTGGGTCTGTTTTAGATATTATCAGCAACACTGTTATTTTACAACAGAATGTGTGGAATGAGAACATCAGGAGTGCTCTTTACATTTTGGTTACTCCTCATTTTGGCGGGCTTACCGCAGTTGAGGACTGAAATAACGAACTACAAAACATCGTCCGACTCAAATACCCGTTTTAATTTTGGAAGTTATATAGTCTATTTCTTGCTCCTGTTCACAATGTTTATATTGAATTGTTTCGCTGATTTACCACCGAAAGATACACCCTACCGCTATGATAAGGTATGTACTTTCATGACTTGAGTGTGCTATTAGAATCTATTAAATATTATTGATGTCTACCTAACACCTTTATGTCCTCAATCTTTTTAAATCAAGTACTTATTTTATAAATGGCAGTATTAAGATAAGTAGAAACTTAGAAATAGTGTATAGAGAGATAAAAAATTGTTTTAGAAGTTCGAAATTGAACCTCCTTGAGTCTAGTTATAAAAGGAAACTTCAAAAAAAAGTTACTACTTTCAGGATTAATCTACTGTTAGATTTATGTTTTGTTTTTTCAATTTAGAAACTATAGAGTTGCTTAATTACTGTATTTGATAATTATATTTTGTCTGAAAGAGAATCAAATGCCGATTAATTATTTCATTTAATTATTAATTAGTGGTAATGAAAAAATTCATCTTTCTTTTTGAATTTTTGTAAGAGTAGTAAGGCGGATTTCTTCTGCTACTTAACATGAAAAATTCATTTTTTTTTAAAAAATGGGAACTTTTGCATACATATAAACTTTTCGTGAAGAATGTCTCTATAACAGGATAAGGATTTCCGACTTTAAAGTAGTATGTTTTACAATGTTATTTAAAATCTTGAAACGCGTAGACGTTTTAACTCTTATGTTAACCAATAGTTGGTAAGAATTACCATGAAATTATTAAATAAATTAATTATCAACAGAAACAAAGCCCGGAGGATTCATCTGGTTTCCCGAGTCGCTTGACCTTTAGCTGGTTTGATCCAATAGCTATAACTGGTTACCGAAGAACTTTAACAGAAAATGACTTGTGTTCTCTCAGTCCTAATCTAGCTTCGGGAGCTACTGTACCACAATTTGAAAAATACTGGAAGCGTGCGATGAAAAAACATGGATTGTAAGTGTTTATTAACCCTATTAATTTTTATATTACTGTCTATATATTTACAACTGCCTCGGTAGCGCAGCGGTAGTGAATGCAACTGCTGTGCTCGAAGTTCTCGGGTTCGAATCCAGGGTCGGACCAAATGTTTGTATGATCTGCAAATATTTGTTTCGAAGTTTGGATGTTTTCTATGTATAACATGTATGTGTGTATTTACAAAAAGTACATTAGTATTCTATCAATCAGTCTAGTTATCATAGCACAAGCTCTGCTTAGTTTGAAACTAGATAACGTTGTGTGTAAAATGTCAGAAATAGTCACCACTGCGACTGCAGGGAGAACTGGGTTCTGACGGTTCACTGGCGGTCTGCTAAGCCTGGGTGACGTAGCGTCAGGCATGGCCCAGTAATGCTTATTTACTGTTAGAAATTACTATAAAAAACTAATGACTATAGGGTAAGACGAAGGACCAGGTAAAAATGTCATTGCAGTGCGTACAATCGCAATATTTCGGACATTCTGGACATTTAGTTTCAAACTAAGCTGAGTTTGTACTAATTAGATTACTATTATAAATAACAATATAAAAAAATACCTTAAAGTGAATTTGAATACCGTATCGCACTTATCGAATATTCTATTCGCGAAGATAACAATGAAAGTATAAATACTCTCGATCTTGATCTTAAATGCTTAAGAAAATCATAAAACAAAGTCCATATATGATGTTATCAAGGGACAGCGTATTTTAGACATTTATACTAAAAGAAAAATCCTCGTTTTGTTTAACATTGATCTAGCTGTAATAATCTTTCAAAAAAATCTTCAAAAATTAATCATAGTTAAATTCTATAACTAGACTGATAGAATACTTATATACTCTTTTTTTTGTAAATACAAACATATTATACATAGAAAACACCTAAACTCCGAAACAAATATTTGTAGATAGTACAAACATTTCGTCCGACTCTGGATTTGAACTTGAGACCTCAAGTGCAGCAGTCGCGTTCGCTGCCGCTGTGCTACGGAGGCAGTCTAATTAATGTTATATAATTTAACTACGCAACCGTTGTTCGTAATCATATACATTTGTAAATCAATTTATAAAATTGGAATAGTGTTAACAGTCTCTACAACCACATTCGTGTCGCTTTTTAAATATACACACTGATCACTACTTAGCACAACTGTTATTTTACTCGTGTGATTAATTTACCTTTCGCATACTTTGTGGAATTTAATTATAAAGTCCCACGTCACACATGTGCTATTTCTCAAAGCGACATTCGTTACCGTATCGCATTATCTTTATGAATACTCTATTCGCGAAGATAACAATACAACTATAAATACTCTCGATTTTGATCTTAAATGTTTAAGAAACTCATTAAACGAAGTCCGTATTTGATATTATCAAGGGACAGCTTATTTTAGACATTTATACCAAAAGGAAAATCTTTAAATCGTTTTGCATTGATCTAATTGTAATAATCTTTCAAGGCAATCTACACAAATTGCAGTTTTCACAGAAGCGATTTTATTATAATCTAAATACACTATCGCTATTTATACTACAACAATCCTTGAGGATCATATTTGTGTTGTATGGTACAGGATAAATTTGGTTTGAGGAGGCTTAGCCTCCTAATGACAGCGCTGTTAAAGCAATAAAAATCACACATCACATCAAACTCTATACTTCAATCTTAATACCACTGTCCACCTACCTCTCCTACAACACTGCCTAGAGGCAGAGAAGTCAGTCTTGTTGTTTGAAATCAGATATCGTCGCCAGTGATGCATCCTTCCTCTCCTACACCAGCTACCATCTAGAACATTCTTGTATTGCTAGGGCTGGTAAACTCGTATATTATGACATCAATTCTCGCTGCCTCGGTTACCTTGAAGGTTTCCCGTTTGGGGCTCCATGTTGTCAATGACGAATATCTCCGCGTCAGGTCCGCATTTTAAGTTAAAATATCCATCATTTAGCAATGATTGATCTCGTTTTGTCACTATGGAAATCCTTTAACACACCATCGTTGCCTGTGAAAATGAACGTGGATATCAGGGTTATTAAAATCAGTGATACTTGTCTAACTACAAAGAAAAAACCTAACTCGAAAGTTAATGTAAATTGAACAAGTCAGTATATTTTCATGTGTTTTTAACAATTATAGTTAATCAATTTAAAAAATAAATTACATGAATCTTGCTTTGCTTCTTACTATTTAATATAATAGTATTTTATACCTAATTTCTTTAAATCTTACATTCGTACCATCTTATTATTTTATTTTTATATTTCTTTAGTATTTCGTTGTAATTGTCAATTGTTCTAAGGAAAAATACACTTAATATACCTTACAGAATACATCTTAACTTCTGAGTGTTTTTTGCAACGTAACAAGTGCAAAATAGCACTTTTACGAAAATACAATCATTACTTCGACTTTGACATTAGGAAGACTTAATTAACTACACCGTTGGTAATTTATGGAAAATGTCGTAGAAATTAATATGTAATTGATGTAACGAGTCATAGAATGCATAGCACAGGATCCTTCCATCCAGAATATATATTGCATAATATGAAAATAAATTTTAAAAAATAAAAAACTGGACTGTAAATTTAAATTTAGGTGATCTGATTTTTGTATTTCTCGGCTATCCTATAAAGGGAAACGCTATGGGATAGGTCTTTAAAAAATCATCATCATCATCAGCTTATTGTCACGAACCTGTTTTTAAACGATGTTAGCCGTTCAGCCGCGTAAATATAAAACCCCCTTCTAAGTTACAACCAGTTGTAACAACATTGCCCGTAGCCTGACACGAACTTGACCGGATTGTTTTTATTGTTGTATGTCTGTGAGAAGACTCGTCTACTTTTTTATCCACCATATCATATAAAAAATTAATTGTCAAGTTGACCATGGTGTCTATCACAAGCAATTTCCTTGGACGTTGGAGTAGTATGTTGCAGAATAGCCAAATTAAATAGGGACTTACTAGAGGAGGCGGCCATTATTCACTCTTGGCTGTCTCCACAGGCCCCGACCGAGGAGGTCGACATGGGGGCTGGTCGCTTCTGTGAAGCGGTTGCGCAAATCTGTGATGCGGCCATGCCCCGCATCCAAGGTTGCCGGCCTCCACGGAAGGAGGTTTACTGGTGGTCCCAGGAGTTGGCGGACCTCCGTGCGGCCTGTACTCGTGCCCGGAGGTCCTACACCCGTAGTCGGCGGCGACACCGCGAAGAAGGCGAGGAGGACCAGCTTCATGAGGAGTACCGAGAGGCGCGGAAAACTCTGAAGCTGGCCATAAGCCGCGCCAAAGAAATTAAGAGAAAGGAGATGCTGGAGGGTCTCGATCGTGACCCCTGGGGCCGCCCTTATCGTGCGGCGCGACAAAAGCTCCGCACGTCGGGCCCCCCCCTTACAGAGACACTCCAGCCCAGCTTCCTGCGGGAAGTGGTCGAGGGCCTTTTCCCGCGGCAGGTGGAACACACACCACACACCCCCGTCGATGGCCTTCATGGTCGGAGATGACGGGGGGAACGAGGACGATGTTCCGCCCGTCAGGGAATCGAAGGGAAGGTAGGGGCGATTGTTCTACGGATCCGATCTAAGAACACCGCCCCCGGGCCAGACGGGATACCTGCCCGAGTGCTGGCTCGAGTCCTTGAGCACATGTCGGATCGCCTCAGGAAGGTCCTGGACGGTAGCTTGGCGTCCGGACGCTTCTCTGAGTGCTGGAAAAGCGGGAAGCTGGTCCTATTGAGGAAGCCGGGACGGCCAGCCGAATCGGTAGCGGCCTATAGGCCCATCGTGTTGCTGGACGAGGCAGGTAAACTGTTTGAGAGGATACTCTCTGCCCGCATCGTCCGGCACCTCCGCGAGGTGGGCCCTGATCTGTCGGACGCCCAATTTGGTTTTCGGGCGGGGCGTTCGACGGTCGATGCCGTGCTGCGCCTGAGGGCCGTTACCGAAGAGGTGGTGAGCTGTGGCGGCGTGCTGTTGGCGGTGTCGTTGGACATCGCCAACGCATTTAATAGTCTGCCATTTAGCTGCATCAGGGAAGCACTCCACTACCACGGGGTGCCAAAGTACCTGAGGCGGCTTGTGGCAGACTATCTTGAGGAGCGTACCGTCATGTACGAGGACCGAGACGGTGTTCTAAAGCGGCGGCTCATGTCGTGCGGTGTTCCACAGGGGCCTGTCCTCGGACCACTCCTGTGGAACATGGGATACGACTGGGCCCTTCGAGGTCGTCTTCCCCCCGGGCTGGGCGTACTTTGTTACGCAGATGACACATTAATCACGGCCCGGGGGAAGAACTTTCAAGAGGCGGCGCGCCTGGCCACCACGGGTGTCTCTCTGGTAGTCGGGCGAATTGAGGCGCTGGGTTTGCGGGTGGCCCTGGACAAGACGGAGGCCCTTTTGTTCCATGGGCCCCGTCGTGGTCCACCCTCCGGCGCCTCCATCGTGGTCAATTCGGTCCTCGTACCGGTTCAGGCCCAGATGAAGTATCTGGGCCTGATCCTCGACGGCAGGTGGCTCTTCGACGAGCACTTCCGACAGCTTTCTCCAAAGCTGGTCGGCGCTGCTTCTGCCCTTGGGTGGAGGTGCAATCTGGGTGGAGCTAGCGTCGCGACGCGACGAGACGAGACGAGACTATACACGGGGGTTGTCCGGTCAATGGCGCTGTATGGTGCACCGGTGTGGGCGGCAGCTCTGACCGCCCAGAATAGGGCTCGCCTCTGGCGCCCTCAGAGGATATTGGCGGTTAGAGCCATACGCGGTTACCGCACCGTATCGACGGAGGCGGCGTGCGCCTTGGCCGGAACTCCCCCGTAGGATTTGGAGGCGGAAGTGCTCGCCGAAGTTTATCGGCGGACGGCTGACTTCCGGGCGCGTAGTGGCATACGGCCCCCGCCCGAAGAGATACGCGAGTGGCGAGAAGCCGCTCGTCGAGCCACAATGGCTCGTTGGTCGTCCCGGCTGGAGGCTCCACGTGCTGGTTTTGCCCCCGTGGAGGCTCTCCAGCCGGTCATCGCCGAGTGGGCAGGGCGGCAGCACGGGACCCTTTCCTTCCGACTGACGCAGGTCCTTTTCGGGCACGGTTGCTTCGGGAAGTATCTGCACTCGGTCGCCAGGAGGGAATTGAGTCCCGCCTGTCACCACTGCGACTGCAGTGAGGACTGGGCTCAGCACACGCTATCGGTTTGTTCCGCTTGGGCAGCGCAGCGTGGGATCCTCACTGCAGTTATTGGAGGAGATCTCTCGCTACCGGCCGTCATACGCTCCATGGCCGGTAGCGACAGTTGTTTTACCGCGGTCGCAACCTTCTGCGAAGACGTAATTTCGCGGAAGGAGGCGGCGGAGAAGGCCCGGGAGGACGATATCCACTCGGACCCAATTCGCCGTCGGCGAGCCGTGCGGCGGAGGCGCGCATACCAGCGCCTCATGCCGCCTTGAGTGTGGCCGCGGATGGACGGGACGGATTTTCCCTTTCATCCGCTATAGTGGCCAGCCGCGAGGAGGTGACGTGTGCGTGTGCCGGACGTCGCCTAAGTGGAGAGTTTATCCGCAGATGGCGCCCGCGAAAGCGGGCAGGCGCTAGGAGGGATTAGGATGTCGTAATAACAGCTGTTCCCGGATCCCTCCTCTCTCAGGCGCAGAGTGACACACCGTGTGGTTTTGGTCGGTCCGATTCCGACACACCGCCCCGCCGTAAACCCCGGTGGGGTGACGGCCCGTGGGGGTTTCCACACGTCAAAAAAAAAAAAAAAAAAAAAAAAGTATGTTGCAGAATAATTTGACAGCCCTATTGACTGATCCTATGGTCAAATCTAATTAACTCGCATATTTACTGATCAGAAGTATTAAAAAACTGATGTTTATTAATCTGAAGATATGGGTGTTCAATTTTACATCAACCTCGCAGAAACCGGGCCTCAATCTATTAGCAATTATTGCTTGTTTCAAAATTGAGGCATATGCTATCGTGAAATGGAAATAAGGTAAAAATTCCCTATTTTGTACATTTTTCACAAAAACTAGAGCAATAACTAGAACTACCGTTTGTCTTTGTTTACCTAAGGATATCTATATTTAAGGAAGGTACCTACGTAAAGCATATCATCATATGCATACCAGCATATCAGCGTAACAAACAAAAAAAGCAATTTGATAGCTTACAGTATAGGGTTATTAAAAATGGAGCGTTACACGATAGAACAACGTGTCTTCATTATTAAAGAATATTTCAAAAATAGTTAAAGCTTGGCGGCTGCAGTTCGAAAATTTCATACAAAATATGGTCGGAATAGTGTTTTAACTTCGTCAACTGTGAAGAGATTAATTGAAAAATTCATGGAGACTGGATCCGTTGGAGACGCCAAACACACTGGTCGTCCAAAAACAAGCCGTTCAAATGTGAATGTCGAAGCAGTGCGTGAGAGTGTTGCTGACAATCCAGGAACCTCAATTCGACGTCGTGGACAAGAATTGCAAATTTCAAGAACCTCTCTACAGCGTATACTCACCAAAGATCTGTGTCTTCATGCTTACAAAATTCAATTAACACAACAATTGATGCCTAATGACCATGCACAGAGAAGAGAGTTCATTGAATGGATTATTGAACATCAACAAATGTACCCTGATTTTTCGAGCAAAATCATCCTAAGCGATGAAGCACATTTTCATCTTGATGGCTTTGTCAATCGCCAAAATTGCCGCATTTGGGATTCGGAGAACCCACATGTGGTTGTCGAAAAACAAATGCATCCACAACGCGTGACTGTATGGTGTGGATTTTGGGCTGGAGGCATAATTGGGCCATATTTTTTTGAAAATGATGCTGGTCAAGCAGTGACTGTTACTGGTGCTCGATATCGCGACATGATTACACAGTTCTTTCTGCCAAAATTGGATGATATTGATGTGTCCAATATGTGGTTTCAACAAGACGGTGCCACATGTCATACAGCCCGTGAAACAATTCAATTACTACATGAGACATTTCCAGGTCGTGTACTCTCTCGTTTCGGTGATCAAAATTGGCCTCCTAGATCGTGTGATTTAACACCATTAGACTTCTTTTTATGGGGTTATTTGAAATCACAAGTCTATGTCAACAAGCCCACAACCACCCGTGCATTAAAGGAGGAGATTCAACGCTGCATCAACGAAATTCAGCCACATTTATGCAGAATGGTCTTGGAAAATTTCAACAAAAGAGTGCGCATGTGCATGCAAAGCCGTGGAGGCCATTTGTCCGATGTGTTATTCCATACATAACCCTATCCTATGTACTTTACGAATCAATAAAAATATAACTATCAAAAGACTAAAAACGGCGTTTTCTATTTAATTCAAATCTTGCGTTAATTTTGGGACACCTTTTAGTACAATACCGTTTAGTATAATAAAACTATAAATACCTAAGTGTAATGCTTAAGGGAAACGTAAAAAAAATATGTTACCAATGATAAGATAATCGAGCTTCACTTATGATTGCTATAGAAGCATAAAAACATAATTACGTAATGAAAAAATACGATAAGTAACATAAAAGAAACTGTAACGGAATAACATGATTCTGATAAACTGACCTAACCATGACGTGGTTTCAAGTAACACAAAGTCATGCCTATTTCTTAGAGGGGCTGGCAGACACAATTTATCTCCATTTACAACGGTCCTGATTCACATCTTTTGCTTCGTCTACATTCATCAATCACTGCATACATGCTTATTTCCCACGACCCTTCTTCAAAACACCACCAATTTTGTCGGTGAATGTTCGCCGTGGATGGGTGCTTTGTCGATACTTTTACATATTCGTTCTACAAATTCCTCTCGTGGGTCTTCTATCATCCATCCTCTCTGTGTGGCCAAACCATCGAAGCTTGCTCTTTTAAATTCTTGCTTACTCTACTATAGTCCACTATATCTTCTTTCAGTCCACAACGTTCTCTTATCACTACATACCTACCTTTATCAATTACATTCACACCACACATACGTTTTAGGGAACGCATCTCTACAGCAGCAATTCTACTTTCGTGCCTTTCCTGTCATATCCAAGATTCGCTATCATACATTAGGATTGGCATGGAAGGAATGTAGGATATTATTCGCCGTATTTTCCACCTTCACTCTCCTTTCTATATCATTTTCACGTACTCTGTTTCTTGTAAACATAGAACCTAAATATACAAACTCCTCCACTTGTTCTACTCACTTATTTTCAGTCTTAGCATTCACTATTTTGCTTTTCAAAGATCAATACTTCCATTTTAAATCCTTTATTCATAAGTGTTCCCATCAACTGTAACTCCTCCGATGCAAGTAGTACTTGGTCATCGGCATCTAGACAGCATTTAATTGGTACCTGACCCATTCTCAATTCCAATTCAGAATCTTTCAAATCCACCAAAAAACTGTCCAAGAATAATTTGAACAGCCAAGGGGATGCAATACAACCCTGTCTGACACCTCTGGTGATGTCAAACTAATCTGTGCAAGCCTCATTTATATGGATATAGGCTCTAAAGCATATAAAGATTTAAAAATCCATACTGTCTGGCTATCTACCCCATATATAGATAGTGTTGGCTACAAATTATGCCTTACTATTCGGTCACAGACTTGCTCGAGATCGACACACGCGCAAAAAACTAGCTGACGTTTAAAATTTTATTTTTATGGCGAAATTATCGGCCAATTGATGTTATCTACTCATTCGAAATGCATGTAATAATTGGTAAATAGTTATCGATCAGTCTTTACAATGCCTCAATATCCAAAATGTCGCTCAAGTCTTAACCTATTCACCAGTGAAATAAAAAAGTGATATTCTATTGGGTGGAGTAGACAGCTCGGAAAGTAGTTATAAAATCCGCTGCCACTCACCTGTTTCTAAATCAAAAAACATTTTTTTTTGTCGCACAGTATCTATATATTGATAAGCTATAAATATTTGCGTCCAAAGTGTTTTTTTTAATTTTAATAAAATAAAAAAAAAAAACCAAGGGATATTTTCAAATGCTAATAAACCGCATTTATACCTATATATTTCAGTATAGAGCTACAGCTAACAATAGTACAAGTTGTATTTAGTGTTTTAATAATTCATAACTATCGTCAGACTCAACACGACATGCATTTATGTATTTAGATCAAACTTCTTGTCTCGAGTGTTGAGCGAGTCATTAAATGTCTCGAGTATAATGTGATATGCTAAACTTGAAGAAATAGTAACTTAAAAGGTAAAAAAAGTAAGTTTACAAAACAATAATCCGACTACGTAAAAAAGGGGTCTACAAAGGACCAAACAAAAAAGTTATACAGAGAGGATTTCAACATTAATAGGCATTAAAATGGCATAGAGCTGTGTTTACACACGTTGTATGCCTACTATGTTTGTTTAATTAGGTATTCCTGGAACCCACGTAATCATAGTATAGATATATAGTAGGTGCGACCACAGCTCTATCTTAGCTATTTTAGTACCTGTTAGTTCTGGAATTCTCTCTGAATAACTTTTTCATTTGCTCATTTGTAGACTCCTTTTTGACGTAGTCGAATTAGGGCTTTTAAAATTTGCCTTTTTATATAATAAGTTACCGTTTCCTAGTAAAGACCATAGCACCAACAGGCAAGAAAAGAACTGGTTTATAATTGAGCTCAGTCGAGACTTTCTAGCCTCTCTAACAGCAATTTTTTGACCGTGTGATCTGTAGACTGCATTTAAAACATATATTGTAACTAAAATAATGTAACGTATTTAAATATTTGTGCTCACGAAAACCTATCTTGTGATACCAAAACACGTGATGATTATCTCTGTTGATTAAAATTTTAATTCCGGCCTATAAAATTTTGATAAAATTTGAAAAACAGTATGTCACGCGGACCTATAAAATAAATCTATGGACAGATCATTCCATTATATTGGTGCAGGTGCAGTAGTTCAGGCTCTACGGTGGAAAATACAAACATACATATATAGACTACCCAAAATATTACTCTTCCGTTTGGCTTTGCCGTAGTCAGATAAAAAATATTTTTAATTTAGTCACAATATCGATCTATTCACTATTAAGTAAGTTATATTGCTATAGGTGCATGCTGAATAAATTGACTTAACTTAACGGACAGACAGAAATGAAGTTAAAAAAGAAACACAAAACACTAACTAAATGGAAATGTTTGTATCAAACCCTAAAGCCATGCGCTTGAGAATTTGAAATACGTCCTCAATTCCACTGCGCCTTCAAGGTGGAGTGAAAAAAATACCAGGCGTTTGGAACCAAACACAGGACAGCAATACTTAGCATGGAAGCATAAGTATGCTGCTATGACTTACGTCTGCCAAGGATAGATACTAGCTATTAATTATTATTACTACAAAAAAGATACTATAATATTTTTCTGTTCCAGGAAATCTGATGAATTAGATAGTTCAAAAAGTATTTCATTAAAAGGGCAAAGAAAAGAGCAAAATTTGGTGTCTGTACTGCCCGTCCTGTTTAAAGCGTTCGGAGGACAGTTCCTAATTTCGGTAGTCTTAAAACTATGCAACGATTTGCTAATATTTGCCGCACCAGAATTGCTTAGGTAAGTACTGTTACGTTGAATCTTACGTTGGGGAATCGTGAACTTAAGCTTTGCTATTGTTCATAATTAGCAACTATCTATAGCTTACATTATTGTCTGTATTAGATATTAATGTAGCTTACATTACGTCTAATATAGACATAATGTAAGCTCCAGATAGTTGACTGTGCGCTGAGTACCATGATGTTTATAGACAATGTTAAATAAATTTGCTGTACAACATTCGTGAAGGTTTTTACCTTAAAATTAAATAAAGACGAATTTACGAAGCCACATTCTATCATTTTCGGTAACTAAATACATCACATATGTACAACATTAGCAATTGATTGCTGTTCATCGTATGCTTAAAAAGGCGAAAAGAGTACATATATTATTGGACAATTTAACAAAATGAATTATTCAACTTTTAAGTCATATGTCCAATCGCAGGACGGATATAATGATTTGGTGATATCATCCTCCTTGACCTACCACGATATCAGCCAAATTTACAATTCAGGACCACGTTATCCCGTTTCCTAGTTTTATTAACCTTCCATTTTCCTTATAACCCTACTTAAACAAAATCAGTTATCAGAATCAGTAGAAAGATTTACAACTCTTGGATTCTCTGCATGCTTTCTATCAGGCAGAGTAGAGTCACTTTGGCAGGTTCCTACTGTAGATGATGATTGTTATTTACATTAATAAACGTAATTGCTCTTCCAGATTACTTGTAGGTTTTGTTGAGGGTAAGGAACCGGTATGGAGAGGATACTTGTACGCTATTGGTATGTTAGTATGTGCATCATTACAAACTGTATTCTTAGGCCAGTACTACTTAAAGACATCTAAAGTCGGTGTAAAGATCAACTGTGCGTTGAGTAGCATGATATATAAGAAAGCTCTTAGCTTAACTAACGAAGCCAGGAAAACTTCAACGGTCGGAGAGATTATGAACTTGATGTCTACGGATGTAAGCAGGTAAATGTCAAACAATCCTAAATAATAGGAAACACAAACACACAACCATGGTTTTGCAAGAATAGTACAATTCATAAACCAACTTTTCATCTCATTCGATGATTTCTTAAGAGAGTATTTATCTTTTCAAGATAAATGCTCTCTTAAGAAATTATCCTTGCATAAATCTATTTACTTAGCTTGCATCATTGTGAGCTCCTTTCCTATTTCCTAACCATGAAACATTTCAATTTATTGTTCCCTTCATTGATCTGTGAAAACCATATGAAAATTAATGTGGAAAAAAGTTTGACTTTAACATCCCGTAAAAAAATTCTATGCATCTATTTTTACATTTGGAACAAATGTATAGTCCTTCGTGTCTCAAGCCACTGTCGATAAGAGCAATACAAGTAAAAGTTTAAATCATCTCGTAACATGCGTAATTGAAATAAATCCAGTCTCAAAATGAGACTAAGCGAGCAAAAAATCTAAAATTTAACTGGGAGTAAAAATGTAACATTTACTGTATGGCAATTTAACCAGACATAAAATTGACATCCGGAACGACCGAAAGATTGTTATAAATAATTAAGTGATATCTGTTGACGCAAGATTTGCTCATGAAGTCTGGAACTGCATTTTTAGTAAACACCAACAAATAAAATTGTCAGGTTTTTGCAACATTTTCCATAAATACACGGCTTAGTTTGATGTTTTATAGGCCATACTTTTCCTCGATAAATGAACTATCCAATATTTAAGGACCAATCAATCCATCAACCCATCACCCTTTACTGCTGAACGCATGTCACCCCCAAGGAACGCCAGCCATCCCGGTATAGGGTATGGGATGCAAGTGGGGCCACCTACCTTCCCGGGCCCTGTGAAGCCAACCTCACCTACACGCGGTGCACCCTGCCAAACAACAGACGAGGCTCGTGGCGGTATGTCTTTATACCGCCACGAGCCTCGTCTGTTGTTTGCCACTGCGAGAATCACTAAATATCAATCCTGATGACGGGCAGCAGCGCCATCCAATGACAACTAACAAAAATATATTTAAGGAATTAGCGAAATTGTCCCAGTGGTTCACGTGTGATGCCGTGACCAAGGGAAATAGGGATTCATTTTTATTAATTTAGATTGTGACAGGTTTCGAACGGTTTTAGTGCTTTAAACGATAATATTATGTATATTTTCTTCTATTTAATCCATGCTGTTTGTAACTTAGTTAGATGCGATTGAAAATAAAAAGAAAACATTTATTTTATCTTTCGAATAATAATATTTTTTTATTGTCTCAACTAGGTATTACCCACAAATACCTGAGTCAGTATAGTACATTATACAAAAATTTATAGTCAACATAGTTGTAATAATTATAAATTTTATTCAATTTAAGTTTATACATACAGTGGACTCCCGGTAATTCGATAAACGTTTTGCAGGGCAGTGTCGGACTATCGAATTTGTCGGATTATAGAGTACTGCCTAAGACCCCCTATAGACCGGATTTTTTTACAAAAGAGTACCTTGTAATCCGACAAATTACAGACGAATGATAAAATTTTATATGTTGTCTTCTGGGCTTGTGACGACATTACTAGGTATGTATACGTAATGCACAATGAATAAACACTAAGCTGCGCCGCTATGACACGTAGTCAAATTCAAACTAAGCAATCGGATTTGAAACAATACCTACGTGTCGAGCACAAGTTGTAACCTGTTCAATCATGCACTATCTACATTAGCGGAAATTGTTTTATTGATATCGGATTACAAGGGGGTCCGGATTAGACAGGGGCCGGATTACCGCGGGTCCACTGTAGTTAAATACCTACTGGCATTGTTCATGCCTGAAAATATATGAGTGCAATTTCCTGGTGAATGGAGACAAAACAATCAATTTCATCTCAGCATTTATAAAATTAGTTACCATTAAACATTGAACAGTAGAAGTCCCTGATTTGTACTTGATACATTTATGACTCTTAAGTTGCAGGTGTTCATGCATGACGGTACTCACTTACCCATCAAGTGACCCGTCTGCTCGTTTACCTCCTGTATCATGAAAATATTAAATAGTCTTATCATAATATATCATATCATATCATATCACATCATATCATATTACATCATATCATATCATACCATATAGTAGTATTATCATGATAGACTTATTATTTATTTTGTTTACCATTATTTTTATTACAATTTAAACTAGTAACATTTTCCAAATTAATATATTGTAATTACTTGGAATGCCAACAAAAAACACTTAAGAAAATCCTACCGCTAATGGTTCTATTTTCCTATTTCAGGTTTAATGATTTAACCCTCATACATTTACTATGGTCCGCACCATTGCAAGTAGCATTGGCAATGTATTTTTTATGGGGTGTCCTGGGGGTAGCAGTTCTGGCTGGTTTAGCAGTGATCATATTACTAATGCCGATCAATGCATTCTTTGCTGGTGTACAAGAAAAATTCCAAACAAAGCTGATGCATTGTAAAGATGAAAGAATTAAGCTAATGAGCGAAATACTTAATGGAATGAAAGTAAGATGCAACTAAAATTCAGTATTGCCTTTATATTTTAAATGATTTTTGATAAATGGCATCTACTCGTTCTAGGTTCTTAAAATATACGCATGGGAAAAAAGTTTTCAAGAACACGTTCTTAAAATAAGAAATAAAGAGTTACATATTTTGAAGAAAATGGTTTATTATGGGTCTATCACTGCGTTCGTTTGGTTCTCCACACCATTTCTGGTAAATGTTTTTAGTTTAGTAATTTGAGTTCAGCATACCTAACTTAAGTACTTACAGATTATATTTGCTTCCAGGTCTCACTGAGTTCTTTTGGCTGTTTTGTCTTGTTACACGACACAGACGTTTTAGATTCAAAGAGAGCATTCGTAGCTTTAGCGCTTTTTAATGTACTTCGTTACCCCATGACAATGTTACCCAACGTCATATCTAACGCAATACAGGTTGGTTACATTACTAATAGTTATTGAATTTTACAAACATATGTTATATATACTCCAGCTAAATTTGATTATTTGCAGACTTATGTAAGCATTAAAAGATTAAATAAATTCATGAACTCTGAAGAATTAGATACACGTATAATAGAACACAATCCTAATGAACGTAAGTAATAATTAATTACACATGCTTGATGCTCTTGATTTTTAGAGATAAATATTATTAATTTTCATAATAATTGTAGGTGACCAGATATTAGTTGAAAACGGTCACTTTTCTTGGGGCGGTGAGGAATTAGAGCCAGTGTTGAGCAATATAAACATTCGTATTCCTCGTGGATTGCTTGTGGCTGTAGTCGGTGCCGTCGGTTCAGGCAAAAGCTCTCTGATTTCTGCTCTGCTCGGAGACATGGACAAGCTTTCCGGTCGTGTCAACGTAAAAGGTATTTTCTGAGATTTTACTCTTTCAATTTGAATTTATATTTATAAATTTATACATTTTTTTTTACATCTGTAATGGAATAGGCGTTTGTCCTCTATCTCACCTGATGGAAAGTGCAGATAAAGACGAAGGTGGTACACGCCCATCCAACATATTACGATAGATATTAAATACAACAAATTATACGAGTTATCGAATTTAGTATCGAACTTTTCAGTATGAACAGCATCAAATTTTAGTTTTGTAACACGAGGCATAAAATTGTAAATTAACTAACTACGCTTAATATAAACGGCTTGGAAGACGTTTAACAAGGCAATTAATTTTCATTGGTACAAATTAATTTGAATTCAACGCATATTCTCTAATAAACTATACTACCATGTGTTTATACTATATATGTGTGGACGCATGAACACAAAACAGATACACTGTGCTTTGTTTCTTTTAATGTAGATGACATTAAAAGAAATAAACGAAATTTTTATAAATCGAACCTCCCTTGCAAACCAAAAAATATTTAAATTAAACTATTACTTAATGAGAAAGTATGTCAGTATGATTCATCACATTGTTGGATACACTGTATGTGTATCAAAAATATAATTTTAATTTTCTTAAACGAATTCATACACGTACCAAAAGATAATATAAATTACTAACAAGTTAATAAGAAATTGTATGAAAAAGGATGATAGGGATGGCATAGACGATTTTTTCTTTCTAAATTCAAAGCAAAACCGGGTTAAAATTAGTTTAAGTTTGTTACAACGCATTGTTTTGGCAATGACAAAATAAATTGTAATTATCTTTATTATAATAGATATTAGTTAATTTAATTGTGATGAAGTTGCGAGAAAACGATAAATTAGTGAAGATTTGAAAATTTATTAATTGTTTTAAATATTCTCTTAAATTTCAACAAAAATAAGTAAAATCGTGATTATTTACACTGATATCGTTTTAATAGATCAGAATTATAAAATACTTGCTATTGTCTGCGGCTACGCACGCGTTTCTGTCGATTTGCACGGTGAATACAAGTAGTACCCTATGCGTTATTCTGACGAATAAGCTATATTAGTGTAAAGTTACATTTAAATCCGTACAGTAGTTTTTGTGTGAAAGAGAGACAAACATTTATACATCCTCACAAACTTTTAGATTTATAACATTTAAAGTTAAACAAATATTATAAAGTTTATCGATAAAGTCTAGGTGTGTTATTCGATATAGCGCCATCTCTTAGAAACCGTGGGTGAATTTTACTTAGTCTAATGACAGATTATGTATCGTATGCAACCAGGCGAAAAATGTAATTTATCACAATTTATTAAATTTGGATTGATTCAAACGCATCATAATGGATCTTCGGTAAAAAGTAGCCTAAATCACACTCCAGCCTCCTTACTGTCTCCAGATACAAAAATCATACCATAAAATCACTCCGTTGCGACATGAAAGAAAGACAAACATTTAAACAAATAAACAGCATTTATAATATAAGTGAGGATAATAATTAAGTACCAATTGCATTATTATTCGTATAATCAACGCGCAGATGTGTCGAGAGCAACGTCAAAAGGAGCTTTGATTGAGATCTTTTTACATGATCCTAATTTCTGTCTATTGCTCCCTTACTTGAATGAAATAATAACATTATAAATGTAACGATATTACATTAGAATTATTTAGTATAATTTTTCAGGTGAAACAGCTTACGTCACCCAACAGGCCTGGATACAAAATGCCACTGTGCAAAACAACATTTTATTTGGCAAACCACTTAATAAATCTAGATATAATCAGATTCTAGAAGCGTGTGCGTTAAAGAGTGATTTAGCCATTCTTGCTGGTGGTGATCAGACTGAAATTGGTGAAAAAGGTAAGGTGAACTCTAAAGTTATGTAATGTAATCAGCCATTAGACAAACATTATACTTCATGCTTTTCCAGGTATAAACTTATCGGGTGGCCAGAAACAGCGTGTGTCAATAGCGCGTGCAGTCTATTTTGACGCGGATAACTACTTTCTGGATGATCCACTCAGTGCCGTAGATTCACATGTTGGGAAACATCTTTTCGATGAAGTAAGAATTCTAAGGTTTAACGAAAACGATACATATAGTACTTACTTACTTTTGTACAAAGTTCTTGTTAAATTTAATATCTTTGAAATATCGACCGCACGATTGGCCTAGAGGTTTAAGCGGTCACTACGCTGCTCTCTCCTGTGCTGAGTGTTGTGGGTTCAAACCCCACATGCTACAACACTTTGTGTGATGCATAAATTGTTGTTCTGAATCTGGGTGTTCTTTGTGTCTGTTAGATGTATGTTTATAAAGTCCCTCGCGACACAGGATGTTTTCCTAGAGCGGGACGTAGATTTTACAAAAATAAAATTCGATATCCGATTATAGATAGTAATATTGTTTTGACAACCACTTTATGTTTCCGTACAGGTAATAGGTCCAAATGGTGTTCTTAAGAATAAAACCCGTCTATGGGTTACACATAATGTATCGTACCTCGCACAGACTGATTTGATATTAGTACTGCGTGACGGTCAGATTTGGGAGGCTGGCAAATATCACGAGCTGTTGGATAAAAAGGGAGCTTTTGCTGATTTTCTTCTGCACCACTTAAATGATGTAGAACAAACAGCTGAACAAAATGGTAAGTATTCGTAAAATGTGTGTATATTGTTATCGTTTTCTCCAAAAACTATTACAACTTAGAATACATTTTAACGATTGGTCTGTCTTTCACAGATTTGGAAGATGTCAAGCATGATTTAGAGAGCAAACTTGGTTCGACATATGAAGACAAATATCGAAGCGCTAGATCTTTATCAGCTGGTACGCACTCTGTGCCTGAGACAATTACTGCAGGTAATAATAGAGAAGAATGTACAAGTGGCGGAGGTACAACCTACATGGTGTTTTTAAAAATTGAAAATGGCTCAACACGACGCTGCGACTACTGTTCAGAGTTAGTTATAAATTGATTTGACGGAAAGATAAAAAATAATATGTTTTAGGTGATCATGTAAAGTCAAAAGAATGTTTGGATGAAACTGAGGTTGAAAATGAGTTTGACCAACTTATTGAAGCAGAAAAGGCAGAAACCGGTAGAGTGAGTATATTAAATCGATGATAACTAAAATTTTAAAACCATTTCAAGATTAAGTACCAATTAAATTTTTATTTTTTCCAAGCAACTTATGCAACTTATGTTTATTAATAGTAATTTCAATTTATGTAAAATAAAGCCACGACCATTTAATTTATAATTTTGAAGAAGTTTCTGTAGCATCGTGTAGCAGCGGAATGCATTAATATGTATATTAATAGAAAAAAAAGAATTCGGCAAAAGCGGAAGGATTCTAAAATTTTAGGTAAAGCTTTCTTCAACAATCATAATTTTATAATGCTCTGTTTCATTCACAGGTAAAGTGGGCAGTTTACAAACATTACTTGATGAATATTGGCATGTTTGCAGCTCTCGGAACTGCTTTTATATACAGCGCAATACACTGTTTACAGATCGGTGGTAACTTTTGGCTCGTTCGTTGGTCTAATGAGAAAAATATGGTAGGCTATTGGCTTGCTGCCATATCTTATCTTAAAAATCTTTTTATCTTTATAGCCGATATAGAAACATACATAACTCATAGTATTATTGGGCATAAATTTTAAAAACGATTAAGTATTGAAACTCTCTGGTGCCAGCGCCTTCGCTTGTGTGTTTGTTTTTTATTCCACGCTTCATATTTTGGAAATGACAAACTTCTATACATCGGTTCATTCCTTATCTTAATCTATTAGGGGTTAAATCGCGTGAAATCCTTTGTTAATAAATATTAACAATAAAAAAGTATTATATCAACTGTTAAAATTTTATATAGCACACTCTCTGCGTAAATAAATCTGTCAATCAGGGTAATCAATTTTAAATCTATGGACATTATTAACAATATAAATTACTGTTAATAATAATAATTAATACTGTCACTAATAATTATTGTTAATCTGATAGTGGCAAAGGATATCAAAATATTTTTAATGACAATTATTGAATTTTTAGTAAAGTACACATCTGTAATCGATTTTGTTTCTTTAGCTCGTGAACGGCACTGTGGACACAAAGTTGAGAGACATGTATCTTGGAGTGTACGGCGGCATCGGTTTTGTACATGGTACCTAACTATCACTTTCTAAGCTAATCTTAGTTATAATTACAATCTAGCAACGACAACTAGCACGGTTTAGAATAAGTGCCAATATATTATCCGATCAACAAAGTATGTGTAAAGTAGTCAGAAGTGATTACATGTTAAGATTTTAAATTAATCCTCATTTATTTATTTAGACTTTATGCACTTCGTACATCGACAGACTTAATGCACATACCATTCTCTTTAAATCAACCTTACAGTGGTGAAGAAATGTTATAAGGGAGGTGCACAGAGGTTAGATTATCAATGAAAATATACATAAGTAAACTTACATATACGTAAACACATATACAATATATGTCACAAATACATACAAATACACTTTGATAACACACTAATACTTAGATTATATTGATTATATATGTAGATGAGATAATTCTACAATCGCGTTAACCTTCTACCTTCTTTTTAAATGTAAAACTGTATGTGTACATCCTGATTTCGAACGGGAGCGCATTTTAGAGTTGTACTACCTGAATAAAGAACAAAGAGTTCACGAAGTCAGAGTTGTTGGAAACACATAAAAGAAACAGATTATATTCTGAGCGAAGGTTTTGTGATTAGAGGACAGATAACGGAGGTACGATACAAGGTGTGTTAGTGAAAAACCAAGTTGAGAAATAAAATATGGTAGTACATAAGTGCTCGTTGATTTCGGCACTGGCAAATAGGTAACTATTTTAATTGGGAACGTAAAGCAGGCACTTGGTCACTATCTTGTGAATAATCGATTTTTGTACTCCAGATTTAGTAATCAAAAGAACAAATTGACACACTGAAGTGTACTCACACATTTTGTTACAAAGCAAAGCCAATTACTTTAAAATACAGGCAACAAAGTTGAAGAATGACGTACTAATAACACTTGATTACTATAGTTATGAGCTGAAATAGTGATTAGTGTAGTCGAACATGTAATTTTAAGTAAGCTCAGGGTATTACTAAACGTTTTTGCAACTACAGTTAGTTAGATAGGTACAACTGCTAACACATATTTAGAGGAATACTTTTACGCCTTAATAGCACATCTATTGTTAGACAATTGTAGATTTATAGAAAAACTCTGCGTAAAAACTTATTTTTCATTAATAACCCAAAGTAGTCAAACCAAGTTTTTCAATAATCATTTAATCTACTACCTATAATAATAGCAGTAAAACAATGGTAGAATAAAAAGAGAATTTACTCGTACAATAACAAGAAGTTTAAAAAGGATTCAAGAAGGCGGTCAGGAGTTATCCTCGTAACAATCATTACCTATTAAATACAATATTATCACAATCTACTTTACATTTAATATGGAAAATTTTACCTTTATGAACATTACTAATTAGTAAAATTATTACAGTGACAGTATCAATATTTGCCGATCTTTTGCCCTTCTTGGCGTGTTGGAAGGCAGCAAAAATTCTCCATGAAGTATTACTGAAAAATTTATTCAGAGCACCGTTGCAGTTCTTCGATGTAACCCCTGTCGGCAGAATAATCTCCAGGTTATCTAAAGATGTAGATTCGGTGGACGTTGCTCTCCCTTGGCAAATAGCCACCGTAATCAATTGTTCATTTGAGGTAAAACTACTTCTATTAAATTTCTTAAATACAATTTTTGGCGTATATATGTTGTTTAGGACACTTTTTTTAACACATTCTTCTTAACTTCGCCTGTATGTTTTTTGTAACCAACTTTAGTGGGATTTTTTAGTTTGTTTTTCACCTTCTTTTATTTTTATTTATAGGTCTTAGGAACATTACTCGTGATAAGTTATTCTACGCCTTTGTTTATGGCTGTAATAATACCAATTGGAGTTTTATATTACGCTATACAGAGGTTCTACGTGCCAACATCGAGACAACTCATGAGGATTATGTCTGTATCTCGTTCTCCAATATTTTCACATTTTAATGAAAGCATTTTGGGTGCTACCAGTATTCGTGCTTTTGGGGTTAAGGACAGGTAAGAAAGAAATAGACAAGTTTAAGGCAAAGACTTGACTTGATAGATGATATCTACTAGATTATTCCGATTCATTTTAATTTAGAACTAATGCAATATCAATTTATAGTACATCAATGCTTAAGTTAATACCAGGTAATTACAAGTGGCGCTTTTATTGCTCAAAGATATAATCTCTTGAAGACAATAATGTTAAAATACTTGTTTTATTGATTCATATTAAAAGACTCTAAACTATTCATCGACTACATTCGTTTCTGTAGAAAAGCAAACGTGAAAGATTAAACTCTAATAATGAGATTACATTTCTGTTCCTTATTGTTTTAGAATACTTAGGATAATTTTTGTATAAATTTCAGATTTATCAAAGAATCTCAAGAAAGAGTTGATTCTTACCAATCATACACGTATCTGAGAGCTGTTGCGGATAGATGGCTCGGAGTTCGACTCCAAGTGATAGGCAGTCTTATAATATTCTTCGCCGCATTATTTGCTGTGATCAGTCGAGAGAGTATTAATCCGGGTCTCGCAGGACTCTCCATCAGCTATACATTAGAGGTATATTTACTACTTTGAACGAATGCCACGTTGGTCAAGCAGTTAATACATGTGAGTGGCGATCAAGAAGTCTCGGGTTTGATTCCCGAATCAGATCAACAAAAGCGTTACTGAGTTTTTCTGTATATAGAAATGCTTAATAACAATTCTGAGTTTGGAAGCTGGGGTTTGAACACTAGTACCTGTTTCTGATCTCTCCCCGGTCGTGTCGGATAGCCGTCCCATCAGGTTTTGGGAGTGAGGGAACAGAAAATACACCTTTGTTTGCGCACACACTTGTGCACTATAGTATCTCCTGCATTATTAGTTGGTCTCCGTTGAGTCTACCCGCCGTGGTCGAAATCAGCTAGGAGTATCATTTACTACTTTTGTAAATTTTTATTTGAATAGGAATTGAGGTAATTATTCTTCATATGATTTTAGATCACTCAAACCTTGGGTTATTTGGTTCAAGCTACATCAATAGTAGAAACTGATATCGTAGCAGTGGAACGTATGAAAGAGTATGCTGAAATAGAACAAGTAAGTAAATTATGTCAGATAACCGGTATGTGTCTACCTTTATATATAGTTGAATATTATCGAGAATATTATAATCGTCCTAAAAATTTTTCTTTCTTTTCTTTTTTAAAAAGACACGTAGGTAGCTTTACAATAAATATACAAGAAACGAACACAAAGCACAATCAGACTCAGAACAACAATTTATGGATCACAGAAAGTGTTGTCCCTTGTGAGATTTGAACTCACAATACTTCACGCAGTAGAGAACAGCGTGGTGACCGCTTAAACCACTACTTCATCCGTCCGTAGTCTAATTATCACATATCTAACGTATGCTTGCAGGAAGCAGAGTGGACAAAGACTCCAGGACCTCAGCCTTCATGGCCAGAGTCAGGAGCAGTAGAATTTGAAGGATTAACCCTAGCTTATCGTAATGGAGCCGAGCCTGCTCTACATAACGTCACATGTTCAATAGCGCCGGGAGATAAAATTGGTATAGTTGGGCGCACCGGTGCTGGCAAGTCTACACTCACACTTGGTTTATTTAGGTATGTATTACTAACTGCACATAACATTCACAGAGCTTTATTCGACTCTCAGTCGTATAAAAACTACGTAACGTAACTGTCCACAGGATTGTAGAAGCTACAGCAGGTCGTATTATGATCGATGGACTTGACATCTCTAAAATAGGCCTCCATCAGTTGCGTTCGCGTATTACTATCATTCCACAAGATCCTGTACTTTTCTCCGGCTCACTACGAATGAACCTCGATCCTTTCGAGTCATACTCAGATGTGGAAATCTGGCGTGCTCTCGAACATGCACATCTCAAACCTTATGTACTTGGTGAGTAATGAATGTATTTTTAGGCTTAATCAAAAGATTAAGTCACAGTAATAAGATTTTTGTATCTACAGGATTATCAGCAGGGCTACGACACGAAGTTTTGGAAGGTGGTGAGAACCTATCAGTAGGACAACGACAACTAGTTTGCTTAGCGAGAGCGTTGCTGCGAAAGACTCCACTACTCGTTCTAGACGAGGCTACCGCTGCAATTGATCTTGAAACTGACGAGCTTATTCAGGTATTTATATGGCTTAATAAATACCTATATCTTATCGAATAAAAATGTAGCAGCTCTCATTATGCGTTTATATATTCCAGAACACTATACGGTCTGAATTCTCTGCATGCACTGTGATCACCATCGCTCATCGACTGAACACCATAATGGATTCTACTAAAGTTATGGTCCTGGATAAGGGTCAACTCATCGAGTATGCGCCTCCTGATAAACTACTTGAGAACAAAGCCTCTATGTTTTATAGTTTAGCCAAAGATGGAGGTCTAGTGAGCTAAATTTTCCTGTTGATTGTATAAGTGAACAGTGTCGGATAATAGTTTAGAAAGGCACTAATCTCAGTGATCGACGCGCCAGTACGGCCAAAGTCATATTTGCACGTAGTTAATCGGTAGATTATTAGTGAAATGCCATACGTTGTCTTTACTTAGCGTTCGTTGTTGTATTTAACTGTACAATTGAGCATACTTAGCATCATTTTATAAAACTACCTACGGAGTATTCAAGCAATTTGTTTTTGCATCGTAATGATATCTCTTGCATGAGCATATGTGTTGACTATTTAAAACGACATAACAAGGGATTAGATCTGAATGAAATAATGATTAATTTACGGATACTTTTCTAATACTTTGTAAAGCTGAGATAAACTAAGATAAAGTGTAATTGGTAATAACTACAGTCTTACCAAGTCTATTTCATTGCCTGCTTTGGGTTAAACAACTTTCAAATATAGGTAATTTTAAATTTTGGATTAATAATGCTGGATGTACTTCTGACTGATCTTACGCTTATAGACACACATACGTATATTAGCGAATTAACTTTATATAAGTCTGTACACTTACAAGAATCTTAAAATTCCAATGACGCTACTCACCTTGTCAAACAGAATTACATAATTACAACTACATTTGTCATACAATTTGGTAAGAATAGTATTCTTATTTATATCTCGGGAGTGAAATTTAGATTGATGTAAAAAAAGTAGTGGTATATGTAAAAAAATTGTGTTCAATGTGTATTTAAATGAATAAAATTATAATCATTGACATGTTATTTTGAAATATAATCCTAACAAAAATCCTGCCACCCGCCGCCTCCATCGTAGTCAATTCGGTTCTTGTACCGGTCCAAGCCCAGATGAAGTATCTGGGCCTGATCCTTGATGAGAGGTGGCTCTTCGACAAGCAGTTCCGACAACTTGCTCCAAAGTTAGTAGGCGCTGCTTCTGCTCTTAAGCGACTTTTACCCAAACTGGGTGGACTGGCTCCACCCACCTCACTATAAGATGACTGTATACGGGGATTGTGTGGTCAACTGCGCTGTATGGTGCACCAGTGTGGCCGGCGGCTCTGACCGCCCAAAATGGGGCTCACCTATGGCACCCTTAGAGAATATAGCTCGTTGATCATCCCGGCTGGAAGCTCCATGTGCTGGCTTTATCATCGTGGAAGCTCTCTCAGCCGGTCATCGTCGATTAGGTGCGGCGGCAGCACGGGACCCTTTCCTTCCGACTAACGCAGGTTCCTTCCAGGCACAGTTGCTTTGGGAAGTATCTGCACTCGGTCGCTAGGAGGAGATTCAGTCACGCCTCCCTCCAGATCACACTGGCGGTTTGTTCTGCTTGGGCGGCTCCTCACTGCAGTCATCGGAGGCAATTTCTCACTACTGGCTGTCTTACTCTCCGGTCGCGAACTTCTGCAAAGATGGCACGGCCACACTCAAGGTGGCATAAGAGGTTGGTAAACACACCCCCGCCGCCCGATTCGTCGGTGGTTAATTGGGTCTGAGTTTTAATCATTCTCCCGGGCCTTCTAAGCCGCCTCCTTCTGCGAAATGACTTCTTTGCAGAAGATTGCGACCGCAGTAAAACAGCTTCCCGAAGCAACCGTGCCCAGAAAGGACCTGCGTCAATCGGAAGGAAAGGCGCTGATGTAACGCTACAGTTAACTTAAGTTCAATAATAAATTAGATTAACATAATATTACACCATTGGTTAAGAACTTTTAATGAACTGGATACCACTTCATACAATATTAATATAATCACAATATTACTTTTTAACAGGAAGCGTATACAAATTGAAACAATCATTATAAAAACGATGTTCTCATATATTTTATTTAAATTGATGCAAATTAAACAAATAATCTTATAAGTTTGACACATACAATTGAATGTTTCGTGCCTTATAAATTAACAAATATCTATACGCCATCAACCATCAACTTTAAAGTATAATACATATAAGATAAATCAACCTAGAATAGTGAAAACTCATGTACAATTTAATATAAACCATCAACCGACATCAATAGACATACTACAACAGACCAAATAAGAAATCCATTCCCGGGTTGATCCAAAAAGAGTTATTGAGGTTTTAATTCTTATTATTAAGAAATTCTTGATAGCAGCCCGGAGTGTGCAAGCTGCCGGTGTTTTGCGCCCGTCCCTCGGAGAGCACTTTAAGCCGTCGGTCCCAGTTGCTATGAACATCTATGACATCGTCATCGGGAAGTCAGTACCCTCAAAGATGCTAACAACTAGTTCAACCTTCGAATGGAACCTTTGAATTCGTGGAAAACAGATATGCAGACAACATCGATTGAACTAGTATCCGACCCCAAATAATTTTAAAAATAATGAAAGCTATGAAGATTTTGTTCGGTTTCCTGTCTTTAGGAGTCCTCATCTGGATTGGACCTGCATAATACACATCGTTTCGATAAAAGGATCTAGTTGGAGTAACACGTGCTGGAAGTAACTGTCTCATGAATAGTGTATTGGTTCTTACAGCACACTGTACACACTCCACACTTACGTATAGAAAGTTTCATATTTGATCAACATTTGATCTGATATTAAAACCCTAAATAATTCAATATAAGCTAGGGACTGAGTTTTATCTTAAGCTTCAGTAATGATCGATTGGAACAAATGTCCCTTTGCAGGTGAAGGTCTATACTATCGATACTAATCTCAGTTTTTTGCAGATGTCTTCTGATTCTTAACATACCAGGCTTAGAAGTGAGGATTTAACCAGCTAAGTTTTTTATTTAATTATTAATTTTATTATATTATTATTTTCATAAATTAATTGTTTTTTGACTTTTTTTTAATAGAATCAAAAGATTTTTTTGCGTATTCTGCTGTTATACTATTAAGCGTAGTATTATGTCTAACTCCGCTTTGTCTCATTATTTTTTTTTAAATAACTAGTACGTCAAGATATTTGGCTATACCAATCTAGCATCCTTAGCTAGACTGTAGAACATAGAATTCTTATCCTGTAGCAGTTGCTCTGGAGGTGCGTACTCAATAAGGTGACCCTTGTCTAGTACCATAACTTTTGTGGAATCCAAAATGGTATTGAGCCGATGAGCGACAGTAATGACGGTGCACGATGCAAATTCAGATCTAATGGTTTTCTGTAACAAGTCATTTATATTTTTAGAATATCATACTAATATTATAAATGCGAATGTAAGTTTGTTTGTTACGGTTTCACGCGAAAACTACTCAAGCGATCATCATGAAATTTTCTACACATGTTTTTGGAGATATTAGTAGTAACATAGGACACTTTTAAAATAAAAAATTATATACATTTATTTAATATGATCTGTTACGAAACTTAATAGCCTAGTATCTTGTAAATATAATTAAGGTGAAAAAGCGTAACAAACACATTTACATTACAAATAAAAGTAACATTATTTGCCAACTTAATATTGAGACCGTGTTCATCAATGGTCAAAAAATATTTCTTTTAAATCATAATCTGATTCCATAACTACCTGGATGAGCTCATCCGTCTCCAAGTCCACTGCAGCCGTGGCTTCATCTAACACAAGCAACGGAGTTTTACGTAAAAGCGCCCGTGCCAGGCAAACGAGTTGTCGCTGGCCCAATGATAGATTTGCACCACCCTCCAACACCTCGTATTGCAATCCAGCTGGCAGGCCTGTAAGACACATATACTTAATTTATCATATACGGCTCTTCTGCTACGCTATAAAGCACACAGGATTGGTCGGCTGCGCAGTGGTGGCATGATGCCGTCTCGTCGTGTCCGATTTGATTCAGATACTCACCGAAGCAACTATGCCCAGTGACTATCTGAATCAATCATCAATGCGTATGGTGATAAGTGACGCGACCTCCCTCCCTACCTACCCAAGCTTCAAGGTTAGGCAGAACGGCACCGGTAGTGGTTTCCACAGAGTCGAAATGTGGCTCACCACAAACTTACTTACACTATATGTTTAAAAACCACATTTCTACAATTTTGCATTTCTACAACCACGCCATTGAATTTTGATTGAAGGATCCATTTATGTAACATTCACCGAATATAGGCTGCTCATAGACCTCTATCTATAACTAAACCTGAGGATGTAATATCTTCATAATTTGGTAGATAAAAGACTGAGTTGACATCCGCTTATACACTTGGTTACAACCCGTACCAGAAACTTTATATAGGTATTCAAACAAGTAATGCATGTACAAGAATTTTTTTACCACGTAGGACTGAGGTTGCACGTGTAAGATATTTATAATACGGTTGGAAAAAGCACAAAAATCAATACTATAAGTCATGACTTTCAATCATTTCAGATTGCCAACAAAATCTCTGTATTCAACATGTGAAGTATTAACAGTAAGGCAACTGTATGTACTACAATTACTCGTAAGGCACCACAGAAACACTCCTTAGCGGGTTGAAGATTGTAAAAAAAAGTGCACCATAAATTACGTCTGTTTATTTGCCACCTGTCGTAAAACCTAGAGGCTAGGCAGCGGAAAAAAACGAACCGCATCTGAAATCTACAAAACGATTTTAAGTGAGCTTGCTTTGCTAATTCAATAACTTTGTATCAAATCTCTACGAAATCAACAGTGATTTGGAAAAGACAATATATTGTTTTTAAAAAATAATAAACTTTATTCTTAATAAATCTTGTTAATAAATATATTTTAAACCGTTAAACTAGCAAGCGTATATTTCTTCTACCCTCGTAGTTCCAAATACAGTGGAAATTCTATATTAAAATTACGTACTTTCGTATCATAAAAAATGTCTAAGTGTAAAATTCTATTGAAAAAAATGCTTGACTGCATTTTAAGCTTGAAAGCGAAATAAACAACTGTATCATATTCGCGTTCATATTTATTTAGAAGGCTAGAATTTCTTGTACAGAACTCAATTAAGGAACCAGGAACCAACCAACCAACCACCCACCGCCTTAGAAACCAACTGCAGCCGTAATAGATTTCACCTAAATTATCGGTCCATAATAGGAAAAATCGACATGATTATCAAAATATTTATTTGAAATAATAAATTCCGCAGCAATAAATACAGTGCCTGGTGTAATATAAAATTAAAACCCAAATTTGTCGAAAAAAAGTTAACACTCGTTGGAATATAATTTGAAATTTTAAAATACTAATATAAAATACACTTTCCATCTGAGCTTTGTATGTTTACATAATCTAGTAGGTCTATTGATCGGTGTTGTAGTAAGTATGAGTTTTGTCATGTTTCTGCATATATTATTTAATCTGTTCACCATTAGCAGCACTTTACGAGTTACAACTACAACATGTTTGTTACTTACTCTTTACAAAAGATTTGAGATGTGCGTGCTCCAGAATAGTCCATATTTCGTTGTCTGTATAACTCTCAAACGGATCAAGGTTCATCCGCAAAGAGCCTGAGAACAACACTGGGTCCTGCGGAATGATACTGATTCGCGAACGTAACTGATGAAGACCCATTTTGGCAATGTCCAGTCCATCAATAAGGATCCGTCCCTCCACCGCTTCCATTATCCTATGCAAAAAGGAATGTCAGGCACTTCTGCAAAGTTTATTAAACATACAAAACACATGTACATACCTGAACAGGGCGAGTGTGAGCGTAGACTTGCCTGCCCCAGTACGACCAACCACACCAATCTTGTCACCCGGCTCTACTGTGCATGTAATATTATGTAACACTGGCTCCGCTCCATTGCGGTATGCCATAGTAAGATCTTCAAATTCTATCGCTCCTTTCTCGGGCCAAGAGGGACGTGGACCTTTAGCCTTTATCCACTCCGCTTCCTGTTACGCGTATATTTACGTCATTATTATTTTACAGTTTACAGTATGGAGATAGGTAGTTCGTCTAAGTATACCACGCACTTACTTGATCAATTTCGGTATATTCTTTCATCCGTTCTACTGCTACAATTTCAGTTTCTATTACTGAAGTAGCGTTAACTAAAAATCCTAAAGTTTGAGTGATCTATAATAAATAAATAATAATAAGTAGAGTGCAGCACAAAGGTAACAAAAGAAAATTAAGGTCAAAAAAATACCTCCAACGTGTAACTGACAGACAGTCCCGCAAGTCCTGGACTGATACCATCCCTACTGATTACTACAAATAACGCAGCAAAGAATATAATAAGACTGCCAACAATCTGAAGCCGGACTCCCAACCATCTATCCGCAACGAACCTCAAGTAGGAGAATGACTGAAAATGATCAACCTTTCCCTGAGATTCTGCTATGAATCTGAAATTCATATAGCGTGTTAGTAAATTTTTATCTAAAAATTTTATAGTACCCGTTATATCATAGACAGCAATGAACACCTTATCGAACAGTCTATAAACACGTGAGCCACAGTTACATTTATTTAACCTGCTTCGCTTTACAAATATTACATGTTTACTTATGCAATTATCGTTAATACTCTGTTTTGACAACACCATTATACATTCAAGAAACGTAACGTTTATTTTATTTAAATTCTGAGGTAATATCTAATGTAACCTACTACTACATAATATTATAAAGCTGAAGAGTTTATTTATTTTTTTAGTTGAACGCACTAATCTGAGGAACCGATGATGCGATTGGAAAAGTGGCTTAATATAGCCTTGTATGGTGAGCAAATTTTTTACGTTACGAGTAACAGAAAATGCAGACAAGGATGCGCAAGTCAGCTAGTATGTCTTATTTTTGTTTTTTTTTTTTTATAATTTGAAATTTATTTTTCATTGTTTAAAATTTCCCACTCTAAAGAAATAGAAATAAAGTCAGTAGTAATGATTTTCTATGCTTTAACTGTTCAATCCTGACCGAAGTCAATTAACTGTCTTAACACTAAAAAGTCCGATTTGAAACAAATAGAGTAAGAACAAGTTATTCTGAACTCTTTTTGTAATAATAATTATTTCACAAATCTCTCTCAAAACTAGGCTAAGCCTACGGTAAGCACACTACAGACATATATATTACAGATACATTACACCTAGACACTCCTACTTATGTATTACTACTGTTAATCAATTAATAAATAATTAGACTTCATGGATGGTTTAAGCGGTCACCACGCCGCTCTCTACTACAGTGAGTGTTGTTCAAACCCTACATGGGACGACACTTTGTGTGATCCACAAATAGTTGTTCTGAGTCTGAGTGTTCTTTGTGTCCGTTTCTTGTATATATATATGTAAGTGCCCACGACACAGGATATATTCCTAATGCGGACGTTGATTAAAAAGAAAATCGGCTATTAATTGTGTCTATTATAAATTAGTTGTTTAGCCTAAATAAATTCTTATAATTATGGAATGCAAGGGGGCGAACCACAATCTTTCACCCCAAGTCAAGCTCACCTGCAGATGGTGCGTCTTGCTGAGCAACGACGCACGGCTCTGGCGACAGACTAATGGCGGTAAATCCAACTGGGCTCCACCGCAGACACGACAGACTAATGGCATTCAAGTTACGTCTTGGATCATCAACCCAGCTGCCAAGCGTAGTGATTGTGAAGAGGAGGTTCTTGCAAAGTGCAAAAGCAATAAAAGCCAAAGACAATAGCCTAGCTTTTCCCGATCATGGTGGCGACCGCAGTAACAGCGGGACAGAGAATGCAAGGAATTTCCGGGCTACGGTAGACGACCACAAGCCACTGACCTTGGTGACGTTTAACGGATGCACGTTACGGCTAGACTCGAGGAGGATTTGGTGGCATATATATTTAGCTCTCAAAACATGGCACCTTATTTACTGCCGCGAGTGGATTAACAATCCTAAGGTGATGTCGGGTTTCTGATAAATAAGCCCTTACTAGTAATACTTTGCAAATGCCTAGCGTCAAACAGGATAGTGTAGCTCATTATTATTCATATACCATTATTACCTCAAGGTAGTTTAAGTGTATGCGCTGACCTCGGCACATTAGGACGATGAGGTAGAGGATATATATCGAGGTCCCTCCACTTCTCTACTAAAACCCACTACAGTGTTGTTATTGGTAACTTCAACGCCAAAGTGGTACAATTGAACACAGAATGTGGTAGTAGTCATAAAAAGCAAATGTTCATCAACTTCCTCGAACGTGATGTGCTGTTCTGTTATAGTGCTGCAGTGTTGTTGAAAAGTCTTTATTCAAAAAACACCCCCCAAAGGAAATATAGATGTTACAAAGTTTCGAGCCTTTGCCCAAAAATGAGATCGATTTCATCATGACCGACATAAAACACATAGTCAGAGACGTTTCAGTGATCCATAGGTCAAAGATCGACTTGTCCGATGTTTTCTGAATAGTATCTTTGAGGTTAACTTGTCCGTTTGATAATTGACAGAGAATCAGAATCATCGACATAACCCAAGAGATTAGTAAACTAAAGTGGCAGTAGGCTGGCCATAGTAACCGCAGAACCGATCACTGTTGAGGTAAACGTATTTTTGAGTGGAGACCGCGCGAATATACGTTTTTCCACGTGCAAAAAACTTGGTAATGTAGGTCGTCCACAGGCCAGGTGAAGTGATGATGTGCAAAAGGTGGCTCGTAGGAGCTAGATGTAAAAACTGAAGATCGAACCAAGTGGCGTGCAATTGGGGAGACCTATGTCCAGCGGTAGACTCTGATAGGCTGATGATGGTGCTGATTATTATGTCAATTTAAACGCTTTTATTATTATTAAAATATTACCCCCCGTCCTAATAGCCAATCCCAACCTATTTTGAGAAGAAGTCTCAGAATAAAAGAATAAAAGAGAATATTACCTGTCCTTTACTCCAAAAGCACGAATGCTAGTACTTCCACATATGCTTTCATTAAAATGCGAGAAGATCGGCGAGCGAGCTACGGCCATGATCCTCATGAGCTGTCGAGACGTGGGTACGTAGAATCTTTGTATGCAGTAGTACAATATTCCAATAGGTATGATAACAGCGGTAAACATTGGTGTTGAATAACATATCACGAGTATTACTCCTATCACCTACAACAGTAATAAAAAATATCTTTTCTTTTATGTAAGTAATATAATAATAAAAAACGTAAAATGTTAGGAATTGAAATGCAGTATAATTATATCGTACTCGCTACGACTGGTTTAAGAGTGATCCTGATACAGTTTTTCAAAATCAGATGTCCTAATATTATATTGAACTTGACTACGATTATTATTACAAAGATAGGATGCCACAACGTTGTTAAATATTTACTTAATCTTTGTCAGAAGGAGTTCTATTAGACATTATTTTTGAAATGGAGTTTTTATCGTGTCACTATTTGTGTGGTTTTAATTTTTTTATTTGTATTAAACATTTAGCAAAGTGTATAAATTACAACGAAAATATTACCTCAAAAGAGAAATTGATTGCATTGCAAATTTGCAAAGGGACGATACTGTCGACAGAATCCACGTCCTTAGAAAATCTCGTTATTATTCTTCCAACAGGTGTTACTTCAAAGAAATTCAACGGTGCCCTTAGCATATTTTTCAACAGTGTTTCATGGAGAATCTTTGCTGCCTTCCAGCAGGCCAAATATGGTAGTAGATCAGCACATATTGAAACTATCACTGAAATGTTTTTTTTTGTGTAAGACTTAATTAGAGGATATATATAATAATTATTAGAGGATTAAATCATCCCGCCACCAGTCGTTCAAGTTACACTCTCCATACAACTGCAGAAGAAATATTACTCTCCCATATTATCAAAATTTTTGATATCCCAATTTTACCGTTTAATTCTTAAAGTACCCGACTAACGGCAATACCCTTAGCCAACTATTTATGTAATAGAATCATAGTCGGCAAAAATGTGGGATTTTTTAGTTACATAGAGAGAATTGTGGTATAATTAAAAGAACCTACTCAATGTCATGCTTAAATTGTAGATTGTAGATTACGCAACATATTCACAAAGACAAAAAGCGAATCGATGCTGATTTATGTAAAATACGGCTTAATAAAGTATCGGCGCTTTATGTTGGTGAACTTTCCAGAAATATCAATCAGGACGTGTTTGTGTTTAATTGAAAACTGATAATTTGTTGATTTTGACATATTCATCTATTGCATGTTAAAAATAACTATCACGGAATCCAAAGAATATTTAAAATAGGTCGATCCCATATAAATGTTAAGTTTATTTTATAAAATGATACATACCATGTACAAGACCAATGCCACCGTAAACTCCCAAATACATGTCTCGTAATTCTGTGTTCACTGTGCCATTCACTAGCTGGGGAAAGAATGTAAGATCAGAACACAACGAAGTTTTTTTTTGGCAATATTGTTTTTTGCAATATTATTTTCATTTAAATATTAAAAAAAAATATTACAACTCTACTTCAACAGCCTTCAATAGTCTTCTGGACAATAGTCGTCCAGTGCTGGACATAGGCCTCTCCTTAGCAACAACTTAACTTTCTCTTACAAAGTGAAAAATTTATGCCAACTTTTTCTATATTTCCATACAAGAGCCTTCTTAAAAACTATAACCAACCATATTTTTGTCATTGGACCAACGAACAAGCCAGAAGTTTGCACCAATTTGTAAACCGTGTATCAAGCCATAAGTCAAAGGAGTTCCCACTACTGCAAGAATGCCAACATTTAACAAATAGTGCTTGTAGACTGCCCACTTGACCTACGGATAATACACGAAAAACATATAATATTATTTTATACAACATACACACACTTACAGTAAACTCTGCTAAAAATATCCCGTTCCAAATAATTTCACAAATAAGAGATTTTACTGTACCATAAACTTTCAATTTGTGACTAAAAAGGCAATAGGCTACAAAATCAAACAGAAACATACGGTCAGAAAAGTTTATCGTAAAGAAAAGTTCTAAGATATGTCTATCTTGATAAAGTTGTAAAACTCGATAGAAATACTTTCACGTTAAAAATAAAAGGCACGAATAAAAACATTGAGTTTTGTCATTAACTGGTGTATAGTATATAAGTGTATATTTTCTTAGGGTAATCGTACTTAGTACACTCTGCATCAAATTGATTTGCACTTTCAAAGCAGTTAAAATTATGTCTGTCTGTATGCATCAATCCAATTTTATGTTGGCAGATATGGCACTCAAATTTTTACAAAGCATTTACAGAGGTCCACTTTCAGTTCAATATGGCATTAGCTGACAGAATATCTAGTAGTGTGCCCTATCTTTACAAATTTCGATAGACATTTTGAATATAATATTACATGGTTTAAAATCACTTGTATTCAAGTTTCGTTTTAACAAAAATATTTTCACCTGTAACTACTATAAAATGTATACGTCATTGGCTACATAATATATATTCTACTTGTACGTGCTATTTATAAGAACTTAACCTTCACTTACCACTGCTACTGCTACGTTCAAACGTTCCCATAATACTGTATTTGAAATTAAAATACACTTACGCTGCCGGATTCGGCTTTCTCTGCTTCAATAAGTTGATCATATTCATTTTCGGCATCATTTTCCTCCACACTCTCTTTCATTAACGTCTGTTTATGACCTGATAAAATCGCCAGATTTTTTGATTTTATTGTTGTAAGATGACCTTGTCTATGCGATAGGCAATCTGATATGGTACATACGCGTTATACAACCTTCTTATTTAAATAATGTCTAATAAAGTCTCGTAAAATATTATTTACACAACTTTGCAAGTTGAAAAAGATTCAGTTGTCTGGTTAAAATTAAATTTAAGCGACCCTAAGAACAGTTACATGTCGCCGTTGAAAACGCAAAAGTGGTTAAGAGCAATTAATAGTATAGCGGATCCATATTTTCTAAATAATTAATTTGAAATAATACATTTTCTATTCAATTTCTTTACGATTTTTCTGCATGATTATTTTATAGGAATGTAACAAAATTACCAATATCTGCATTATATACATATAAATATCTAACACTTAGAACTTTTACAAATATACGGTATTGAGAATCGGTTTAAAACTACTCTAGATTGTAGCAAAATGAGATACAAAAAGATAACGACATAAAAAAACATACTCGTATAAACAAAATTGTTTAAAATTATTTCATTTGTATCAAAGGACACTTACCCGAACCACTTCTTTGAGATTTAATATCTCCAGATGATAATGACTGAGTCAATTGTTTTATACTTTGCAGTTGTGAACCAGCTTCAACATTATCTTCTGGATCTAAAAAACATCCATTAATTATATCATGTGTGTGTATTGTTATGAACGGTATTTTCGACTTTAACAAGTTTCGCATTTGATATCAATAATATTTGTTTAAAGTTGTACTCCTTTGTTATTCTTTTTATCCGGAGAACCCAGTAAAGGCTACACAGTCATGAACTAAGATAATAACCAAGTCATGATAACCCGAAAGTTTCAGTAATAACTATTTTAATTCAAATACTAAATTGTTTAAAAAACATACGGCGTTTTTTGGTGTCCTCCTGATTTTTGTTAATTCTCGTTGGAACATAACTAAATTATTTTCTCTAAATAAATTCAGAGTAGAAGTACATTGTGTTAATGATGGACTAAAACAAGTACCAAAACAAAGCGATGGCATAATATTACATTAAAATTTACAAAGCGTGATATTTTGTACACTATAGTGTAGTACGGCACTTGCAATAAGAATCATCTCTGGAAAAGTATTATGACCTATTTGAGAACAAAAATATGAAGGCTCATACCAAACTTTACTTAAATTTTGTCTATACATGTAATAAAATTGTTACAGGTTGATGTATATATACAGAGGCGGCGTAAGGCGTGGGCGACGTGGGCCACAGCCCACGGCCTCGCGGTCCAAGGGGCCTCGCGCCATGGAGATTTATGTATTACTTAAACCTAAGCCATGAACGCGCCGAAAAAAGTGCTTGCGTCGCTATCACACGTGAGAAATCCCCGCTGTAATGCACGTCACCACTGGCCTAAAAAAGGGTATTCCCCTGAAATTGCGTTCCTATCGCTAGCGAAGAATTTCCGCTGCGCAGCGCCGCCCAAAACAAAATAGGGTATTCCCCGTTCGTCAAATAACAACCCCGGTGTACGGGACACCGCAACTTTTCGACGATTTGTTTTCATGCTGTTGGTCGTCAAAGCAAAGCGTATGTATAGTCTACTTGGGTTGACTTGTCGTGTATAAGTGATAATATCTTTTTTTTTATGTGACATTCTATTTAAGAAATTAAATCTGTGGTTTACTGTTTCAATACGCTGTTTTGTAACTATAACTACTTATAAAATAATAGATACGTAGTCTTGTACTAACTATTGATTTATTGTTTGTGATCTGAAGAAAAATAATTGTACCGGGATTAAGTGAAAGGTAAGAAATCATTTTATTTACACATAATACTTCTTTTTTTGACTTCAAATGTTTACTTTATTATCTGATCGAGGAATGTAGGTTTTATTTTCAATAAATTTAAATTAATATTTAAAACTTTATTTTTATAAGAAAAAAGCGTAAAGTGTACTAATTATCCAGTAGTATTACGTAGGTAACTAAACCCAGCAGACATAAAGTTACACGAGGCAGGGGAATTCTATATATCATGTGTCTGCCTTGTTTATGGACCACGAGAGCTAGTCTTATAAAGTATTATTGTTTTTGCCCACAGATTACTTATCATGTCAGGCTTAGGCCCTAAGAGAGATAGAGATGCTGGGAGGAAATGGGAATCCGGATCAGCAAAACGAAGAAGAAAAGCTGAAAGAGCAATATCAAACCAGGCGTTAAGTACAGGTATGATGAAGTTTCTTAATCCAACTGCATCTGGTACGACAGAACCATCTGAATCGACAGCGTCGACTTCTAAAAAATATTCAGCCACGATTGAGATTCCTATGAATTTGAGAAGTACTGATGGAGAACCACTAAATACTGATACCGAACGACAGTCTGAAATTGATACAAAATCAATATCTAACGAATCAGATTCCGACGATGAAATTCCTGTGTTTCCAGAGAGCAATATTCTAGATCACGAAAAAAAAATGAAAATTTGTTCTCCACCAACTAGCAGCGATGCGAGTGACGCAATTAAACAAGTATTTGATAATTTTGATCCAGGTATGTGGTCGTTGCCCATATCAGATGTTCAGCGTCATGATATAGTTCAGAACGGCCCCTCACAACAATTAAATATTGATGATGAAGATTATCCCAAAGACGACGACCGTAGGCACTTTTCAAATTTTCATTTCTCTAGAAAACTAAATAATGGTGAAATTCAACATCGTCGCTGGTTAGTTTATTCTAAGTCTCAAAATAAAGTATTCTGTTTTCCATGCAGACTTTTTGGCAATTCACAAACTCAGATGGTACAGGGAGGATGCTGTGACTGGAAACATTTAAGCAGTATTTTACAAAGACATGAGAATACCAAAGAACATATGGCATTTATGTTCCAATGGATAACATTAGAGAGAGGCATAAAACACGAGAAAACAATAGACAAAGAAAACGAAAGGCTTATTCGTGAATCTCAAAAACATTGGTACAATTTGTTTGAGAGGTTAATCGATATTATTAACTTCTTAGCCTCTCATAATCTTGCATTCAGAGGTCACAGAGAAACTATAAAGACAGACGGTGACTTCAGGAATAGTGGGAACTTTATTGATTTATTTAGATTGATATCAAAATTTGATCCTACTTTACGAGAACATATGAGACGTATTACTGACAAACAACTTGCGCATCATTATTTAAGTCACGACATACAAAATGAATTGATTACACTGATGTCAAAAACGGTAACTGATGAAGTGATTCGCAAATTAAAAGAGGCAAAATATTATTCTTTTTTGCTTGACTGCACTAGAGACTGTAGTAAAGTAGAACAAATGTCTGTGATCTTAAGATTTTGTAATACATCAACGGGCACAATAGAAGAACATTTTATTGGATTTCTTGCTGTAAGTGAGACAACAGGAGAATATTTAAGTAATGCCATACTAGGCGAGCTAGAAAAGTATGGGTTAGATATTCAAAACTGCCGTGGCCAAGGATATGACATTGGCGCAAATATGGTAGGCATAAATAGTGGAGTCAAAACTCGAATATTAAATATAAATCCTAGGGCATTTTTCACGCCTTGCGGTTGTCATAGCTGGAATCTGCTGTTGGTAGACGCCGCTAATTCTTCGGTGTCAGCAAAAACATTTTTTGGTTTTATCCAAAAAATTTATTTGCTGTTTTCAGGTTCCAGCAAACGCTGGGAATTGGTCAAAGATAAATTAAAACTTACCATGAAGCCTTTATCGGATACGAGATGGGAAAGCAGAATCGAGGCAGTTAAGTCCATACTATTTCAATTTGATGATGTTGTAGGATGCATAGAAAGTTTGAAAAATCAAACAGATCAATCAGACACTCTCAGTGATTGTGATTCAGTATTAAACGAAATGCTTAGTTTAGAATTTGTAATATCTTTACATGTATGGTATGAATTGTTATCGCGTGTTAATGTGATAAGCAAACTATGGCAATCTGTACAAGTCCATTTGAGCATTGCCCTTAAACATTTGCATACATTTTGTGACTGGATCAAAGAATATCGGCAAACTGGATTTGAAAAATGCTTGTCTGATGCTCAACAATTTATTGACAGAATCTGTTATGATCTGCCGAACGAATTTAAAAACAAAAGAGTAGTGAAAAAGAAAAGGGTCTTTGATTATGAGGGCGAGGATCAACCTATACAGTGTCCCAAAAGCCGGTATGAAGCAAATTTTTTTAACACTATGCTTGATTCAATTATTACCAATATGGATTTGAGATTTATGGCTTTAAATCAACATCATGAAAATTTCGGTTTTCTGTATGATATAAGTAAATTAAAAAATATTCCACACGAACAAATATTAAAAAATTGTCAAGATTTACACACAGTCCTACGAGTGGGTGAGAGCAGTGACTTTCAACCTTACGAATTATATGAAGAATTACAAATAATGATCCCTAATTTACCTAACTTTATAACAGACGTAAAACAGTTGCTTCAATACATTACACATAATAACTTAAAAGAAATATACCCAAACATTTACATCGTCATTAGAATATTATTAACAATACCAATTAGTACAGCCTCCGCTGAAAGGAGCTTCTCAAAATTAAAACTTATTAAGAATTATTTAAGGAGTACGATGTCACAGGAACGACTTTCTGCGGTCGCAATTTTGTCTATCGAGGCTGATATAGCATCCAAGCTAGATTACGAGCACGTAATTAAACAATTCAGCAGTGTGAAAAGTAGAAAATTTCTGTTCCTGTAATAATTAAATTAAATTGTTTTTTAACGTTGGTCTTAATATCTTAAATATTTTTAGGTTAGCCGATGAAATTTTTTTTTACCTAATTATATATAATCATATATGATAATACATAATTAGATAAAAACATTTTTCATCGGGTAGTTGTAAGTTTGACTATATTTTGCATGAATAAAAGTTTAATAATGAAATGACATATGTTTTTTATTTTAACAAATCTGTCTTTATGCCCGAGGAGAGGGCCTCGCAAAATGTATCTTGCCCACATAAAATTATGATCTGGCGCCGCTACTGTATATATATTATTATTAAATTAACAAATGATAATTTTTAGAATTATTCTGTTTTGTCTTGTATCTCAGAAATAGGTGAATCGATTTGAATGTAGTATTGTGTATTTGTATGTTTAGTGTTTATTTTATTGCAATGAATTAATAAATAAAAAGTTATAGTTGTTAGTTTAAAGAATGTGAAGCGTCAATAAAATTACTGTCGTTTATGTCTCGCGTTTTTGGTTATCTCCTGTTATTTCCTCATCTTTATGCTCAAATTATATGCAATAAAAGGTAAATATTATCTTTATTACATTTCCGAGATAATAAAACTCTTTATTTTCATACACACACGTATAATGTACGGTGTAAGTTAACTTAAAAATTAATTATAAACAAAAAATTGTTATTCTGTTTCAAATGTAAGAGTTAGATGTAAGGGGCCCGACTTTACTGTAGATCTACTAAAGATTTTATTCTATTTGCCATACATTTTATTCTTTAAATTGGAACCGTTTGACAAACACGCAACTGGTAAACTTTTCACCGTCTTATTTTACCAATGTTGATATTTTACACTGGAATACATTATTTGTCATGTTAAACTACAATCCATGTCACTCAGGAAGAGACTAGCTTTCAATCAGTGAAAGAATTCTTAAAAGCGGTTTGGTGAAATCTGAGATTCATATGTTCAACGCTGCATGCGTATCGGTTGGACGATATTACTAGCACGCGAGTGTGAAAAGTGCACTGAGTGCCGTGTCTAGAGCACTCAGTTAATTGTGGCAAATGCACGTATGTCTGGGACACACAGTAGCGCTAGCTATCGATAACGCATATATTGTTAAAATTAATGTATATTATAGTTTCTTTTTTATCTATTTATTTACCATAAAAATTTAATCTTAATAAATAAGCAATTATGCGTAAGTAGGTGATTTGTTTGCCAAAATTCGTCTTTATTCTTTTAAATTTAATTTGTTAGGTTGAGTTAGTAGTTATTTAAAAACTATCTGTATATATCACGGAATTTTAATTACATAAATTAAAAAATCTAACACAGATTTCTTTCGTTTCCGATAATAGAGAAGTATTTTAAATCAGGTTAGTTCAACATGTTTTAATAGATAGACTTTAAATAAATACATAGTGGTAAGTTAAGTACGTACTCTGTAGTTAGTATGTTTCTTGATTTTTATAATTCTTATTTTTTATGTGTAAAAATCTGTAGGTACAGACAGTTCAACCATTTATGATAAATTACAGGTTAACTAAATAACCATAAATAAATATTTATACGTAAGTAGGCGATTTTAATTGTACTAATACTGATACTATAAAATTTAACTCTAATTTTTATTATCTATCAAATGAAACAACTATAGACAAATTCACACGGGCAAAGTCACGAGCAACAGCTAATAGGTAACAAACTCACTTTCGTTCGTCTCTTCGGTGTCGTTCAAGTGATGCAACAAGAAATCGGCGAAAGCACCCTTTTTCTCGAGTAGCTCGTGAAACTTGCCAGCCTCACATATTTGCCCGTCTTTGAGCACCAATATCAAATCTGTCTGACTCAGGTAAGACAAGTTATGTGTCACCCACAAACGCGTTTTGTTCTTTAATACACCATTTGGTCCAATTACCTACACATAAAAACAAAGTGCTTGCTAATTGTCTCTTAAAACCTAAGTTAGCAGCAGCTTAAAATATAACTTACAAATCAAGCACCATCGGCCGTTCCCATAAAAAAGAAATGTGCATTTACCGCCACAATGTGACCACAAGTTCAGTGCAAATGTAAGAATAGGTAGTAGTATAATACAATTAACTTTTAAAGGAATTAAAAGCGATTTCAATACACCTACGAGTACATCGTATGGAATTGTAACGAACTATATTCTATATTCAAGAATATTACAAAAACAATTGTACACAAAACTAAAGCACAAATCGCTTATTGTTAAGCGATTTGTGCGTTAGTTCAGAGAAAACTCTCTCATACGAGAAAATTCAGTCAAATTGAGAAGCTCCTCTTTTTTGAAGTCGGTTAAAATTAATAATTTTTAACGCAGCCACAATATTAGGAATTACCCTTTGTTTTTGCGTAATACTTGCCACTAACTCATATTTCAGGCATATTCACTTGATTTAAAACACTATTGAAGTTAGAATATTAATAGTGTACAAATGTGTACATCATTTTAACTCTCGTGTCCTTGAATATAACAAACGATCAATATACTATAGTGAATACAGTAACTATACATTACCGTGATTTTTTTTTTCTTTTTACTTATTTTATATTCTTAACATTGTGATTATGACAGCAAATATAAAGACATTTATGATTGATTATCTCTAAATTTACCCACATAATCACAACTGTAAGACCAATAACTATTTAAAAGTGTTTATTATAAAGGACATCTATTTAAGTATCAAGTAATTGACGAACTGAGACGACTAACATGAGATTGTACAGTCCTCTCTGCACGTCAATTGCAATACTAGAGTATTACCCTGATGTATTTACAATCTGATGAAAATATACTGAAGACTTACTTCGTCAAAAAGATGTTTTCCAACATGAGAATCAACAGCGCTGAGAGGATCGTCTAAAAAATAGTTGTCAGCGTCATAGTATACTGCACGTGCCAGTGACATACGTTGCTTTTGACCACCAGACAAATTTATACCTACAATATTAATTTAAACTGGTGCTGTATAAAATATCAAGAATATCTCATCTCGAATATGCTGAAAACTATTTTACTTCCTTACCTTTTTCACCTATTTCCGTTTGATCACCACCAGGAAGGATAGTCAAATCAGTCTTCAAAGCGCACGCTTCGAGAATTTTATTGTATTTGGATTTATTAAAAGGTTTGCCAAACAAAATATTATTTTGCACAGTAGCATTTTGTATCCAGGCTTGTTGAGAAACGTATGCCGTTTCACCTAAAAAATTTCAATGAATTAATATTTAAAGACTAAACTTTTCTGCAACTAAAGGATATTGACAAAAGTACTAAATATATTAAAGGTCAAAAACTGATTTACCTTTAACATTAACACGCCCAGATACTTTATCCATTTCTCCGAGAATTGCACAGAGGAGTGAACTTTTACCAGAGCCAACGGGACCGACCACGGCTACTAGTGACCCTTCCGGAACATGTATATTCAAATTTTTTAATGCTGGTCTCTCATCTGGACCCCAAGAAAAGTAACCGTTTTCCATCAGAATCTGATCGTCTGAAATTCGTAATACAGTTTTTATCCAAATTGTATGAAGTGATTTCTAAAACAAGAACTATTAATATATATATAAAAACATATGCGTTCGTTCATTCACTTACGTTCATTAGGATTGTGTTCTATCATACTTGTGTCTAATTCATCAGAATTCATAAATTTATTTAACCTCTTGATGCTTACACAGAGCTGTAATCAAATAAATGAAAATTATACCTTATGTCTAAAGTAATCAAAATTAAAAATTATTATGAAAGTCACGTAACCAACCTGTATAGCGTTAGACAATACATTAGGTAATATTGTCATAGGATAACGAAGTATATTGAAAAGCGATAAGGCCACAAATGCTTTCTTGGAATCCAGAACTTCTGTATCATTTATCAATACATAGCATCCAAAAGTCATGAGCGACACCTGCCGAGCAGACCAGTACAGTTTATTTATCTTTTAGAGTACGAATTAAAACTGCAAATTACAAATAACTTACCAGAAATGGTGTAGAAAACCATAAAAATGCAGTGATAGAATTAAAATAAACCAACTTTTTTAAAATACTCAATTCTTTATTCCTTATTTTAAGAAGATGCTCTTGGAAACTTGCCTCCCAAGCATACATTTTAAGTACCTATAAAAAGAAAATGATTACAAACATCATTTTTTAATAAAAGTTTATAAAAGGGTATTTTAAACTTAGTAGCCTTACCTTCATACCATTGACTACTTCGGTCATAAGCTTAATTCTTTCGTCTTTATGACACATGATCTTTGCCTGAAATTTTTCCTGAATACCAGCAAAAAAACCGTTGACTGGTGTTAGGCAGATTATTACTGCAAGACCAGCCAGAACTGATATTCCCAAAACGTTCCATAAGAAATACATAGATAAAGCTACTTGTAAAGGAGCCGACCATATTAAATGCATTAGTGTCAAATCAGTAAACCTGTAGGAAGAAAATGATCATTTCTGTTAACCAAATTGTAATTCTTAAGTCCACCTAAGATATACATCGGAATAAATATGATCGTATTTATATAATCAATTTAGTAAAAGAAAGAATAATTGATTTCGGTTTTCAAAAATGCGAAAATATAGCATAGCAAACACACATAAAATATTTGATTGAATTGAGTATATCCTAATTATTCGTGGTTAGAAAAAAAATAATAATAAGTGAACTTAAGCATATGCAAATAAGAAACACATTGTCCTTTCAATAGTGACATATACTCGTAATTACAGTGTTTAAGGTTGCCCAGCACACGTATAAATATTAATTTACACCTTACCTGGTCACGTCAGTGGACATCAAGTTCATAATTTCTCCAACGGTGTGTTGCTTCCTAGCTTTATTGGTCAAGTTCAACGATTTCTTATATAATACACTACTTAAGGCACAATTGATTTTTACGCCAACTTTAGAAGTCAATATCATATTTTGACCCAAAAACACAGTCTGTAAAGCAGCACACACCAACATACCTACGGCGTAAAGGTAACCTCTCCATATTGGTTCATTACCTTCAACAAAGCCCACAAGTAATCTGAAATCATAATAAATAAATTATTTAAGACTCAGTTTTTCCTTAAAATAATTCGTAAAGGACATCGACCACTTTGTATGGGCTCCTGGCCTAGACGTGGACAATGTCGAACCAGAAAATCAAACATAAAGTCTAATCCACAGTTTGCGCACCCGTGCGCAAAGCTATTGAGGAGATACAGGTAAGAAACATAAATTGATATTAGTCAAGTGTTGCTAGGATAGAAAAAAAATATTTACACGTAAAATCATTTATTTTATTTTCCAATGTGCATATTTTTTAACTTTCTTACGTGAAAAAAATTAAAGGACTGTCAAGGCACTCATTTGTTTTTCCGACAGCAACGGTTAAACATCGCTACCCTCGTTTACACGATTATTCATTCGTAAAATATTTATTTGTCGAGGGTGATTAAATAGTTTTAGGAATACTTGTGTGTTATTGTTTAAAAACTGTTCTCACTTGTGATTTCTAAGATCAGAAGTGGGATAGACCACGCTTTTAGTGCTATTTATGCCATCTGTTTGAAGTTAATTAAAAGGTCCGTTAGTGATTGAATATGATGTAATTATTGCAAGCTTTGTCATTTGTGGTTTCGTGCGTATTAGTGAGTGTTTCTCATTTCATTCAATTTCGAAGATATTCCGGGACGTTTGAAAAGTGTTGAAAAACAAGACCACGTGGGGCGACCACATTATAATCGTTCTCGAATATTAAAAAGTAGATCGCGTAATCATAACCATGGTTCCGGAAGGAGCAATCTCATCCCTTCATCACGTGGACACCGTGAACGCTCTCATGATCACGAATGTACTTCTTCGAGATATTGTAATGTGTCCCATAGTCCACGTAATGCTCATAGACGTCGTAACATCTCATATAGCCGCCGTGATTTTCCAAGTAATCAGGCCTTAGATCAAACATTAGCTCGCTTGAATTCTATTGAGAACCGTTTGCTGAACTCGACATCACGTCGCGTGCCAAAGAGCATAGCCTGCGGGAGCAAGAAAATTCTAATAAGCAGAAGTCACGAACGCTCGATGGAGATAACGACGTGACAGATAAGTTTTTTTTTATTTTTCTCCCTTCTTCTGATTCTAACCTGCATGACTTTGACGTTTGGTGTTGAGGTAGCCTGCGCTCATGATTTAAATAAATGGGATGATCACTAGTGTCTAGAGTCATAGGAAGTTGTTATACGTTGAATAACAGTTCGTGGAGCAACTTCAAGCTAGAATTTAGTTTATTGTGTCCACGTAACGCAGATGTTGCTGCAATTTTGTTTGAGATCATGTATACCAATTCGAATGAATTACTTACGTAAATCGAATGTGCTTGCAAGTCTCTTTTGCATCTCAACATTATAAAGGGCTTGTCTGACGAGCTAAAAATTACAATAATTGCGAGAGAACTGATGCTCAAATAAAGCACAGGAAAGTTCGAGCCTAGCACGTGCGGGCCCTATAACGTTGTGCGTGTACTGCCACATCATCGCTACGAGCAGGAACCACTGGCTAATGCTTCTGTTTGGCCTGAACCCCTAGTTCATAACTTCCATTGGGTCTAAGATCCTGGCTTATAACTTCTGTATGGACTGAGCTTTTGGCTTGTGGTTCTGTTTGACCTGAAGTTCTAGTTTATGGCTTCCGTTAGGTCTGAGCCCCTGGTTTATGACTTTAGCAAGGCATGAGGGTAACTTTCTGGGACGCGGACTTCGCTAGAACCGTTGAAAACTTCTTGGTATAACAAGGCGAAAACGTTTGAGCAGCAGTAACCATGCTTCATACAAATTACGCGCTCGTGTACAAATGACGGCTGCCGGCGTAGCTGCCCCGTTTCCTTCCTAGCGGGGAAGGCTGACATTAAGTTCACGACTACCGAACAATAATAATCTCATAGAATGATGGTTACTACTTACAAAACACCTAAATATTTTAAATATTTGTTGCAACACAATTTTAGGTTAGCTAAACTGCAATACGAACCTTAGTAATACAGGAGCTGCAAATAGTAGCAAGTCGTTGCATAATTTTAAAACCATAGCAACGAAAAATTGTCCACCGAAAGCTCTAATCAACACGGGAAAAATGGAAACATTTTTTTCCTTTTTATCACTTTCTAATGACGTTGTCTCTGAACTCGATAATTCTTCTGTCATTCTGGAAAAAAAGGAAATATTTAAAAGTTCTGTAGTTTTTTAACTCAGTCGCTTACAGGTGTTGTAGCAATCGTTATCTCATCAAACACTCGTCATATCACGTCAACAGTTATAAGAGATCCTTAATAATTATGTGTTTAAAATGTAACGTAAACAAATATACTCACGACCCTCGTTTTTTCAACGCCCATTTCCAATATTTATCAAATCGTGGAACGGTTTCCTTGGAAAGCAATTTAGGACTCAAAGAATACAAATCATCTTCAGTCAAAGTTCTTCTATACCCAGTTATAGCTACTGGATCAAACCAACTGAACGTAAGACGGCTGGGGATCCCAGATGCGTCTTCAGGCGATTTTCTCTGATGGTCAATAACATAACATTTCTAATAATCAAGTTTTGTTACGTCCACAACTATAACGACATCTCAGTGATGTAAAGGTGTTTCGGATCACGAACATGATTAATTTTTGGCACTTATTATAAGACGATGACTTAATAAATGATTACTTATAACAATATTGAAGTAAAATATACTAAAAATAGAAATTTACCTTATCGTAAACGTAGGGTGTATCTATTGGAGGCAAATCAGCGAAACAATTCATTAGAAACATTATTATGACGAGAATATAATATACGACATAACTCCCTAAATTATAGAGATTATTGCTGTTCACAGCTGCTTTATACTTCGCCATCTCAGTTCTCAGCTGTGGCAAACCAGCCAAAATGAGGAGTAACCAAAATACAAAGAGTACTCCTGAACTCCTCATACCACATTTTTTGTTGTAAAGTAAAATCGTCGCTGATAACACCTAAAACAGACTTGTATATCAAATAAAGGCACATAGCATACGAACACGATTATTTCACAAAACCATACCACAAGAAGACATACGTAGGTATAGTTCTATCCTCAAGCTGTTATAGCCTCTACACTAAAATGTGCGCTTATACATAGTGAGTGTGTTAATCTATTTTTATTTATTCTCCACAGCTTCTTATATCCTTATGGATAAATAACAAATTTTAGCTATTATTAAAATTTAATATAATTGAAATTCAATTCCTAAATGAACATGTAAACCATACCTATATGTGTACTTACAAAAGTTACTAGTTTTACAACTGGAACATAGTAGTCTACGTCAAAAACCATATCCTGCTTGCTGGAAGATACAAATAACACTTGACCGAAGTTAATTATTTGTAGCAACATCAACGATAATGTTATGACCAGTTTGATAATGTTCAGTTTGCTCCAGGGGATGTTGGCATCTTTGCTGATGAACATTTGATATAACTCGAGTAAGGCTGCAAGCCAAAGGTATCCACAAGGGATCCATACGAGGACTGTCTTTTGGAAGCATGGCGTAAAATTTGGATCGTCTGTATCCCATACAAAGCTGGTGTTCTAAAAAAAATTAAAAAAAAACTTTGATCATTTTAATAATATTGGCTTTTGCACATATAAATAAAATATATATTATTAATGTACAAAACAAAGCAGCCAACACCTCTAGGATGCTGTCTGCTATTTTTTATAATAACCTTCATTATTTTAACAATAGCACCTAATGTATTTATTATTTACTATAATTGAAAGCCTCATCCCCATCTCTTCTCTAAGGGATAGTATACCAGAGAAAGGGCAGCAACATCCTACTGAGTACATTATCTTCACACTACAATCACCAACGAGCATGCCAAGCGTAGTGATAATGGCTTCCTGATGATGAGTAAGGAAAAGCTCCTAGTCCGTAGTAACCCTACTATTCCAAACTGCGGTAGTGGTCTAAGAAATGACGGCATACGGCGTAAGTAATCCTCGAGTAAGATCGGTCTACCACAAACGATGACTTAAACTAGCAACCTACAGCATGCACACACTGCGAACCGACGAGAAAATATTCGAACTAGAGGAAGAATTAAACAGGTTACTTTAGAAGATTTCGGATTATCTGAAGTTCATGAGAAGGAGAGGACTCGATAATACTCAAAGCCAGAAACTTGCTCTTTTCCGGGAAGCCGATCGACCGTCCTAAGGTGGTGTCGGGTTTTTGGTACATAAGTCCCTCGTAAACAACGTGATCAAGATAAAAAACGTGTTGTCGAGGGTTGTGTAAAAGGTATTCGTTGAATATTGGCTATACATCCCAATGATGAGGTAGATATTACACATGAGGACATTAGTAGAGCCATACATAGATGTGAAATGCACTACATTGTTGTTATAAGAGACTCTAGTGGAAGGTTGAAACAAAACGGTAAAGAGTGGGGCAATTTGCAATTGCGCGACGAAGCCACGGAGCCAACTACTGGTCGGCTGCATAGAGAAGAAAAGACTTTACATGACGCGTAGCGTGAACGCAGCAAATGGACCTGAATAAGCTTAAATAATAATGTGACTAAAAATGAAATCGACTTCATCATATCTTTTTAGCTCAGTCGCTTACATGTGTTATAGAAATCGTTATCTCACCAAACGCCCGTTACATCTCGTTAACAGTTATAAGAGATTCTTAATAATTATGTGTTTAAAATGCAGCGAAAACAAATATGCTCACGACCCTCGTTTTTTTGACGAAGAGTGAATATTCAATGATGTCTCTGTGATCAACACTCTTAAAACTGGAGACAACACTAAACTTGAAAAATCGTGATTGATAAGATCCACGCTCCAACCGTTACCTATCCATATACAAAACCCCGAGATATTTCAGCTCGAGAACAACGTTCATACGAACGAACTCTATAGCTGGTTAGTAAAAACTATTCGTACAATCGAGTCTCAGTTACTCGAAACCTATCCTACAGATAGAATTAAGAGGTTCTCTAACCACACCCTCACACTATACTTTGTATAGACTTTGCCTAGTTTGAGATCAATTAGCCGTGTGGAAGATGTATGTATTTAATATTATTATTATCACAAAGCAATCTATTTATACTAATTTAACATTTTATCTCATCTTGTCCTAGAAAAATATGAATACTCTGTTCTATTTACCTTTTATCTATTGCATTAGATTTAGTTCAACTAACTAATGCTGATAATATTTTATATTTATCTGCAGTGCTATTTGTTGTACGCTATTGGTTATATTGTGTAGATGACCTAGTATTACATGTGTGCCGATTAAAGTAATACTGTGTGATAAAAATGTCTATGAAGAGCAGGCCACGGGCATGTCGGTATTTTCATCCTGTAGTTAATACGTAAAAAGATAGGTGGCTATGTATAATACTACTAGACTATTAAGAGAATGTAAAAATTAAAGAAAGTAAATCATAATACAGCAGTCCTATTACAAGTTTTCTTAAAAGTCAAGAAGTCCCGTCAAGCTGTGCTTATTTTTACTTTCAATCTATCTCTATCGAGATGGATTTAAAATGAAGTAAAATGAAGAAGTTAAAATGGCGCGTGTAGGCACCCTGTAGACCCGGCGCCGGGCATCTCCGCAAGCTATCAGCCCGATGTTCGGTATAAGGGGACAAGATTCAATTTATAAGGCCATAAACCTTATACAAGATAATCACAGTACTCCAAGATCAGTAAATTTTTGTCATAGAAATATACCGCTGTCAGTTTAAGTATTTGCGTGTGCACCGGGCACCATGAACGCGAAGGGAACGCGATGCATACCATCCATCTCCGTTGAGATTAAGATATTAGAGTCAACCATTTTTAGAGAATTAAAATACATTAGTACAAAATGTAACGTTGAAGTAAATAAATACTTTATGAATGGGGATGCAAAACGTGGCATAATAAAACTGAAATTATTTTCGCCGAAATAATACTCCGATATCATTGTGAGGGTTTGTTCTGATTGGTATACATCAATTGGTGTACTTTGATGTACAGTGTGTATGTGCGTAAAGGTAAGGTGTGTGTTTGGGAGTGTATAATTTGTGATGGATTTTTATATATAATGCAATATCTAACAAACTATATGTTATTATACTCATAGTTTAGTTTATACTTAAGTATATGGGTTAAAAAAAGATGTAGATAAATCATCGAGGACATGCGGCAAGGATGCGATAACGACGATACACTTGATAGACTTGACAGTAGTCACTTTTCTTGTCACAATTTATGGAGGGCCTCCTCATCTTTAATATATACTTATATATTTATTATTAAAATATGTTTACTACAGTCTGTTTTTCGAAGTAATACCCTACCGAAAGCAGTCTGCTACAGTCTAAACTACCTGCAAGATAGCAAAGGTGGTAAGTTTTTGGTGTTAGCTTTTCAGAAAGGTAGACTGGTTTAGTCGGTCCATTTATTTTCAGGTGAGACGTGTTAAACTTGGCTTCTTTATTTTTATTGTTAAATTGCCTAGCAGCTTTACTCGTAATTAGATTCTCTTTGATAATTGCACTGTTAAATTCCACCAGAATAGCAGGCGCATCATTACTTTTGCCCACTCGGGATACATCTTTTATATCATTTGGAATATTTTTTTTATTTCTAATTACGTTGAATTTAGTTGAAGTGCGAGAATGTCCACCTTTTCTTCAGCTGTTGAATACGACAATGATCCGCCCTACGTTCAGCCTCTAAGCTCTTAAGCTTGACTATCATGTCATTATACTGGGTCGAAATAAATGCAATGTTTTCATTGATTTCGGTATTTTGAGCGAGAACTTCGGATATCGAATCCTGCAGTGCAACAAATTTAGCTTCAGTTTTAGCAATGGATGCAGATATCAGCGTGTTGTTTGTTTTTGCATATTTTGCAGTGCGTGATGCACTTAATAAGACTTCGACCTATGAGCTAGCACAAAATAAATACACAAATACAAGTACAAGTAAAAAACGTGGCTTTGGTCTTTATCAGTTTTAATGTTTTATTTTTAGGTAAGAACGGCGAAAAGCGTTGATAGAATCCACAAATTCACATTCTTTTTGTTTTTTTTTAGTGCGGTAGAGAAATATGATGAGGGTAACTTTTTACGATGCGCGCGCACACTGTCGTGAAAAACCGACACCATGAAATTAGATAGTCAACATTTTAGTTTTTTTTTACTATTTTGTACAAATATTTTTTTTATGATATTTAAACAAAATTTATTTCACTAGATAATAAAACTTTTTTTAATGTATTAAATCCCTTTTGTCCTATTATTACCGTCGTGGTCTCTACAAACTTAGAATAACACGAAGGATTACATTTTTGGAAATATTTTGATCTTGTTACACCAAAGAAATATAACTTCTTACGTGCACAATTACATACAGACGTACAACGCCCGTATTAAAAATAAATTATGTGTCTCAGGCAACTTTATAAACATACATGAAACAGACACATAGAACATCACATAGATTCAAATAAAAAATTTGTGGGTCACACAGAGTATTTGCCTATGTGGACTTTGGACCCACAATACTTAGTGCAGTAGAAAACAGTGTGTGTAGGAAACCGCTTAAACCACTCACCATCCATGCAGTCAATTTTGATTATAGTGAATAAATTTTTGTCATAAAATGAACATGATTTAAATTTTATATTTTTAATTTATTTTCTTGTATTAACATGTGAGAATATTGCGTCTTTTATCGAAACTAAAGCAAGAAGTAGTAAGAAACGACAGATTGACTGATTCTGTTGTATTTATGTTCAATTACAAATATGAACCGAATTTGATCATTCTTTTTTATTTGATAAATAATGATTAATGAATAATTAGTATACTTCAGAGTTATTCTGTGATTTATTTTGTACAAATAGTCTTGTTTTTTCCTCAAAACACTTACGTACAACTACAGTGTGCCCATGACACTTGTATAGTCGGGTGAAAAAAGTAAACCAGTTTTATAGTTACATCGAAATCAGTCCAGCCATTATCGCCTAACAGTGGAACAAATAAACAATAGCTCTATAATAATATAGATTTGGTAAAATATTTCATTATATTTAGGGGGCATGCACTAATTACGTGTACCCTAGAGAGATGTCGTGAGATTTGGCTCGACCACTCCCCCATCTCCTGATACCACGTAAGATTTTTCAAAATATTTGTTTGTTAGTGTAAATGCGTTGGATTGATTCCAACCTATGCCCCGTAGTGGATTGTTAAAGGCTGTTGATAGTAACTCCTAAAAAAATGCTTAATTTTTTTATTTAAGAACAGTTAAGACTAGCATTAAAGATTTCTTAGAAAGTGAGCTGAAATTACAGCAATATATAATAGTACTTAAATCGAAGCACTGAGATATTTATTCCAATTCAGGCCATGAAGACTCGTTCATAAAAACTGAATAAATACTGTTGTGTAACATTTGGTCATAGTTTAATGTAGAAACATGTTTTGTTTTGTTAAACACATTTTTTTATCAGTTTTACTTGGTTACTTATGGAAGAAGGTCGTATATCATTCGGTGACGTTGAGCATGCTTTAAAGCGTATTCTATCAAATTAAACAATATATTTCGACATTGACGCCAAAAAGGCAAAAAAAAACAAAATTTTAATCTATCGACAATAAAAGAAATATTTTTACCATATGTAACCATCTTGGTCAAGTTAATATTAAGAGAATTGCAGGAACGCTTGTTTTACAATGCATTACATTGATTTTGGTTACTTTTGATTTAACTTAGTAGAGTATATTGTTGTAGTCTTACAATTGTTTTAAAAATTTAACAATTTTTAATATTTCTAGTGCGAAAGGTTCACCACCTACTCTTCAAATTTATCGATGTCCTGATATGATAATTCATTTTTCAAATACTTCACTAAAATCAGATCTCGATGTTGACATGCACTTTATCTAAATATTGGTGGGACTTACTAAAGGTAAAATTATAGTAAATTTCTTATCACCAAAAAATTTGTTTTTGTCATAATATAAGCAGTCAATATTTATGTTTTTGTTTTTTCCATACTGCAAAACAAATAATATAGGTCTGTCTGTATATCCGCTAAGGCCTCTTAAAACACACAACGGATTGTGATGCGATTGTCATCAGATAGATGTTTACAGAAATATTAAGCAAAATCAATCATTTTTTATTTTAATAAGAATCAACATTTATCAACCAAATTGTTAAAATATAAATTATTAAACCTTCAGTAAGCAAAATCTTAAGAAATATCTTTTTTTAAATTATATACTGACACACATGTTAACCTGGGGCAGTAACCTGGACAATAGCTCGGTGCCATCAATCACAATCAATTCCATTGAGAAATAAAAAAAAAAATTAAAAAAAAGCGATACCTCCATGGTGTAGTGGATGCGAACGCGACTGCTGTGTTTGAGGTCTCGGATTCGAATCCCGGGCCAGACCAAATATTTGTATGATATGAAAATATTTGTTTCGGAGTTATGGTGTTTTCTATATATATAATATTTACAAAAAAAAAGTATTTAAGTATTCTATCAGTCAATTTAGTTATCATACAAGCTCTGCTTAGTTTAAAACTAGGTGGCGGTGTGTGTCAAATGTCCGAAATATATACTAAAAAAAGTTTTAAAAAAATCGTAAGAACAATTCAATAACTAATTAAGAGTTGTAGTTTTTTTCCGTTTTTGTATTAACAAAAATAGTTTTAATTAATCATTTTCTTACACCAAATAAAGGCACGATATGACAAAGAATTGTTCTCTTAATTTTTTGCTCTCTTTATAATAATACTAGCTTAGCCCGCGAACTCTGTCCCGCCTTATAATCAATAAATAAGCAGATTTTTTTTTTTACTTACACCTGTTCTAACGGGATAAAAAGTATTCTAAGTCCGTCTCCTGGTTCTAAGCTACCTCCCCACCAATTTTCCGCTAAATCCGTTCTACCGTTCTTGAGTTATAAGTGGTGTAACTAACACCACTTTCTTTTATATATATAGATTGTTTTCTACTGCAACATAATGAAAACTAATTCACCGTAGAGTAACCAATATATATTTTATTAATAATTAATTTTAATTACTTTAAAAATGAAAAAGTTCTAAATCTTCGTTTTAGAAAAGTTTGCTGTAAAGTTTGCGAAGGATAAAAATTTAAAAACAAGACAAAATCATAACTGTATAGTTTTTTTCATGATGAATGGTATTACGTATCAGCGGTTAGAACCATGGATCAAAAAAATCTTAGATATAAATATTACATACTGATAAAAAAAACTTAGTACGTGAAGATGAAAATTTCAACATTACTGAAGAAACTGGGCCGTTGAAATACTTCGGAGCACAAATTCTGTGCTTCAGAGATTATTGTTCGCAAGATACATTTTTAAATTAGCTATTATTAATCTATTATTATTAATTTTAGAAGGAAATAATTTAGAAAGCTTATTTACATCGCGACTTAATTCATCACTAACAGTTTTCGGAACAGTCCACGTTTATAATGATCTAAAAATCTAAATATTGCAAGGTACTCAAGTATAACAATTACCTGTATACTTTGTAATCATGGGTGGTCTGTTTGTTTGAACATATATAGTGATGTACTCGTATATTTAAATTATTTAGTCAAGAAAGAAGTTAAGTAAAAAAATCGTTTAAATACTAGAGTAACACTCAGTGTTTATTACACTACGAGCTACCCCGATCGACTTGGTTCTGTCTGGTTGTAAGTCGTTAGACTGCAACAAAAATAAAATAAAGTAATTCTGAGTCAAACATATTGAATATACAATTGGTTTTTACGACGCAAAAACTTTAAAACAAGTAACACACTTAGAGAAAGTAATGATGCGTACACGTACATCACAAATATTACTTTCTTTTATGACACACAAACTTTTTTTTCTTTGAATTCATTCATTTTGGGCAGACATCTGTACAGCCTAATCAACTTAAAGGCACACCACGTAAAATATTTCCGTTTGATGTCAAATACAGCTGGCGAGAACATATTCTGGGGTATTCATATATTTAACATATTCTGGGGTGTTTTTGGTAGCATTTTTTTCGCTATATAAAAGGTTTATCAAGGTAATTAAGGCCGTGGTCCGAATCGCGCTCACAGCACTTACGACGCTTAAACTGTTAATGTGTGGTCCGATTTAGTGAGCGCGCCAATGTCTGTTATCAGTATTAATAATTCGGACCACTTGTGAGTGTGCTTACGAATTCAAAAAGTTGAACATAACCTAACAGACCATTTTTTGACATAAACATGAGTGAAGTATGTGGGTAGCCGATGAAGATGGTAAAATGCTTGTATTTCAAGCATTTTCCGCAATCATAGATTCATAGATTCAAATAAATGGCGCAAAATAACGTCAATGCTCACGATGCTAACGATCCGAACTGTCAGTACTGTGAGCACTAGGTAGTGACGTCAGATGTGACGTCATAGCATCCACAACGCTAACGGTGAGCGTGAAAAGCACGAATTGGAGCGCACGTTGGTACGCTATGAACGCTGTAAGCGTGATTGGGACCACGGCCTAAGTGAAAAAATGAAAAAAATGCCAAATTGGCCGAATTATTCTCAAGTTGATATATTTGACGATTATTTTTCATTTATAATCATAAGTAATCAATTAACTTTATCAAAATTATTGTGATTTGAATAATGGCGTGAGTAAAGTAACAAAGAAAAACATAAAACATGTAAATATTTAAGTAAAATCAACTTGCGTGCGACACCAGACACACAACATTATGTCGAAAAATAACTGCTTGACATTCATCGACAAGGAGTTAAATAAGTTATTTTTGCAAACCAACATTTAATAAACATTGATGTACATGTTTTTTTTATTATTTATTCATAAAAATTTGAATGTAAACATAAATTAGTTCCTCGTCAAGTAACATAATTTTGTCACAATGAACCGGTTCACGGGGCTGCAGCACACTTACAGTGTGAAACAATTTAATTTAAGCAACAGTTCACTTATTACCGTGAGACTTTTATTTCGTGTTAAATACGATTTACACCTCTCAAATCAGTGTCCGAGTGCTCCTTTAATAAAGAAATGGATGAAGAAGTTCTAAGATACGGGATCTATGCTAAATGTGAAGCAAACTGGAGGTCCACGAACCTCTCAGATCGAAAAGAACGTTCAGCAAGTTTCCGCTTCTGTTCGACGTAATCCAGATTTATCAACGCGTATACATTTGACTGAATTAGGATTATTTCACACATCATCATATTTTTAAAATTACGTCCATATAAGATGGAGATAGTGCAGGAACTAAAATCTAATAATTTAAATTTGCGCAAGTCGTATGCCGAATCAATGTTAAAAAGATTCAGCAATCTTGCTGATACCTTATTTTCTGACGAAGCCCATTTTCACCTCAACCGACATGTAAAGACAAACAGAATAGCAGGTATTAGAACAGTGAAAATCCCAAAACTAAACATGAGCGGCCACTTCGTTCTCGCAAGGTAACTGTTTGGGCTGCAATTTCAGCAAAAGAAATCATTGAACCCTTCTTTTTCGAAGATTCTCGCGGCCGTTCAGTTTCTGCTAATTCTGCTGAATATATGAAAATTTTAAGTGAGTTCTGGGGGCCGATGCTACTGGAATTTGCTGGCTACAATGATAACATATGGTTTCAACAAGATGGAACCTCTTGTCACATATCCAATGAGTCCTTGTAGGTACCGAAATTCGGTGCTCACTTAGACGATGTAATTTTTAAAAAATAAATTCCAACCAATTATTTTTTCCTAAATTTTTTTATTCAAATAAACAATTTTTATAATATATTGAATACTTTCTTTTCATACGATTTTTTCAAATGTTAACTAATACGTGGCCCCACCTGTATATTTCTACATATAAAAATGTTGGCTACGTTACTGACTTTACATATACTCATTTACTGGACTGTAAATTAAAAATATCAAACAGTTACGAACACAGAGACGGTCTTGTTGTTCTAGTGTTTACTGACAACACGAAACAACTTTGTACCAATTGGCGTAACTCACAGAATCATAATAACCACTTCCATAAACCCATGGAATTATGAATATAATTTTATTTAACCACAAGATGTACAATTCTTTATAACTGAATATAAATGTAAATCTTTAAAACAGAACAAAAAAATCAACACGTATCCAATAAACGTTTTATTCAGACGTGTCATTTCAAAATTACGTAGTTTTTTCTAGATTGTCGTGACTTTTCCAATTCTCTTTTATTCCAACAATCGTAAAATGTACGAATTATTGAACTTATTAATAACTAGTCGTATTTCATAAGACATACATTTCAACTGATATCCAACAGTCAATGAAAATACACAACTAAAATAAGTGTTTTCCTTGATTAACCATAGAGGTTTTTGTCGAGAAGGAATTTGCTTTGTTTATTTAACAATATGTAATATCCTACTCTACAATGTCCTATATGTCTAGTACATAATTCTGTCGACTTAGACAGCCTCCCTATTCAATCTGTCGTTTGTCATAATACCGTTAATTTAGAATCAGACGGCCATGGGAGAGATGTATGAGATTCTTATTAATTGTGCTCCCAATGAAGCTAAGACTAATATTGTGAGACTGCACGATTGGCCTAGTGGTTTAAGCGGTCGCCACGCCGCACTCTACTTCTCTGAGTGTTGTGGGTTCAAACCCTACATGGGACAACACTTTGTGTGATCCACAAATTGTTTCTAACTCTGGGTGTTCTTTGTGTCCGTTTCTTGTATGTTTGTAAATTCCACCGCGACACAGAATGTATTCCTAATGCGAGCGTTGTGTTTTATAAAACAATTGTTTGTACAATATAAATTATTTTCAGAATGAAGAGAACTAGTTAAATATTTTTAATGATTCCATCAATAGTTTTTAATAGCAATACTTGTTGAATGGTACAATTTTGTCCATCCACACAGATGAGACTAGTTGTAATTAACTAGCTACCCCAGTTATTAATACCACAGATGTCAAGAAATCCGCATAGACGAATTTAATGGAAACAGCAAGATACATGTCCTAACCTGAAGGATGCCTAATTACTACATCAACAGCCTACCACAGACTATAACAGTCCACTGCTGGACCTTGGCTGTTCCTTAGAAAAGAAGTTTAATAGCTACATGCGATACTACATACATACATAGACTGAAGTGAGAATACCATATATCTCCTTTACGCCACACTATGTAATAAAAATACTCACTATCTTATGTACTTTCGTCTTTTATCTCGGAATAACCATAATGATTCTTCGTTTAAAGACCAAATAAACATAAAATACGAGTTACAATAGGCTCGAGAGATAACTTTGTCGGTTAGGTATATAAGTGCGTTATATAGGAAATTCATAAGAAGTATGAAGATAATTTTTACATACGTATTTAAACATAATCCTGACGTAAATAACAGAATATTACTTATTTATATTTAAACAGTTGGGTTTATCTACATAAAGGATTAATGCAGGGGCGTTTGAAAAAAAATCTTTTTTAAAAAAAAGACAACTACTGTATTAAAATATAGTCTCTTTTTTGAAGATGGGATAAAAATCCCTTCGGATTTTCGCCCCCAATAAAATGATGATGTCCCCGTTCAACCCGAATGACCACTAAGGCCGACAGGCGCTTGGGCTATAGTGGGCCATGGATCGTATCACCGCATAGTAGAGCCGGTGAAGTTCCTCTGGCGGACCCACTAGGTTAGGCAACGTCCTCTACAGAGGTCCCACGAAATCGAGGATCATCATATAACATTATTTACTTTGATCATACTGGTTGTAGTCACGAAACAGGATAAACACATTACCTGAGTGGATGATAAAAAGGATTGTAATAGAAAGAAAGAGAAGCCGATAGGAAAGGAGAAAAAGAAGAAAAGGAAAGTGTAAGTATACTGATATTTCTAATACGATCAGTTTTGAAACTGTTAAGAACAGCTCAAGTATCTCAATGTCTTGTATCTGTAACTGAAAATGACTATTGCAAGTAAGCACAAGGCTTCTAACATATTAGTGGCTAAACACTTATGTGCTACCAATGATTTTTAAATGATAATTTTAGCAAGTATCTACTTTTTTAATATTTATTATTTAATTTATTATTATTTTGTTATACGTAAACAGTGCTATAAATTACTGAATACATTACCAGGTTGTCCAATCATTGGTTGCCGAAAGGTCACAGGAAAGTTTGCGTAATCGAGTACAATAACCTAGTACAAATTAACTGAATCGACATACTTGTTGTGTTCATAAACAGTTCATTAAGATACTTAAACATATCGTCTATTATACCTGGTATATCTACAATTTTGATGAACACTATGGCGTAAATTGAATTTGGTAGTCAAATCATTATACAAAACCTGTTTTTGTGTCATATGAAAAGCTACAAATGCTGAAAAAAAAATGTAGAGATACAATTTTATCTACGACTGACTCTTTGTGAAAATATTTTGCCATCTAAGAAGTAGGGGAGAAACTTTAAATATTCTTTTATAACTCAACAATGAAAATTTAATTTCTTGCAAATAACAACTATTTGTATTTGTATAACTTTAAACGTGTTGCAAATTTTATTTTATTTTAAATTTCTAAGCTCCTGAGCTAAAAATTTAAAATAAAATTGAATTTGAAACTAATAATTTGAATTTAAATTTAAAATTGAAATTGAAACAAATTGAAAATTTACGAAAATAATAATTTGAATTTGAATTTAAAATTGAATTTGAAACAAATTGAAAATTTACGAAAATAATAATGTCTCTTAATCGATCAATCACATTATTATTTTCGTTAATTTTAATAATATATACTATGGTTTTTTTATATTCTGGACTCACAAAATGGTGGCTAACACAATTTCAAATATTAATATTTTGTTAAAATGCTACGTACCCATAGCGGAGACCCACAGAAGTAATCCATTAAACTATCGTGATTAATGACTGATTAACACAGAATCACCGAGCAGACGAGCACCGCGTGTGAGACATTGTATTCAATTGAAGATAAACAAATGTAGTTTCAAGCTACATACGTATTTATAGTAACGTAATGTAAGGCGCCACCTTGCGACATCTGTAGTATATTTTAAGGTATTCTATTCCACCTTCCAGTCCTTCGGCACATTGAAGTTGAACATCCTATGATATTATATTTCCGAGATCGATGGTGGACCTCACTCAACATGTCTTACCTTGATTAAAATATCAACTGGTTTTGAGATTTGCGCTCTGTTCCGCTGCCCTACTTTACTCATTAACGGTGTTCTACAATATTCAATAATATAATTTCATTGTGAAATAGTTATGACTTTATTTCAAAAGGTTCTTATATAAATTTCGTAATAGTAAAAAATAGAATCGATCTATGATATTCATTTCAGGTAAGGCAAAGCAGTGAAAAATAAAAAGTGATAACTATATAAACCAGAATACATATATTTCGCAATCATTTTGCTTTCGGCAGTTATTGTGATATTTATGAAACAACCCCAATCGTTGCATTTTAACCCAATCTATAATGATTTTATTAAGGTTAGCTGGTGTCATAAAAATTACTTCCTAAATCAGTGTAGGATATCATTTGCGGATCGTCGAATTATGGCAAAACTAATTTAGTAATTGGTCTTCCCATAGATGAGAACACGTTGAGATTTCAAAATGTTTATATTTATTTAAAAACTTTACAGCAACCGAAGTATATTTTTCAGAAACAATTTTCCAACGAGTAAGTACCTGGCAAGAAATACCGAGTGTTCAAAGCGCTAAACCAAATTCACTTATTATTTTTGTTGATGTTGCCAGTGAAAATCAGAATAACATGCATAATTATTATACAATGGGCAGACACAAACACATTGATTGTTTTTATTTTAACCAAATATACAGTTAAGCTCCTACATAGTCATTAACACAAACTTGCCCGTGCCTTTTAAACAAAAGTAATCAAGTTGGGAAATATTTATGAAAAATAAGTCAACATTGAGATAGTGTAAACTGAATTTCGTGGAATGTGTTCGAAAATGTGGAATAAACCTATCCATTACATTGTAATAAATAAGATTATTCTAAAAATTATGAATGTTACTGAAATAAATTTGACGTTTTTGTAGTCTTTGATGGACAACGATAAAATAGCTATTTGTTGTCATTATTAGTGTCAAAAACTTGGAAATCTACATAGATAATACATTATCCTTGAGTTCACAGATACAAAACGTATACGTCGTAAACGTAAACGTCGTAACGTAAACGTCGTATGATTTTGGCGTTTACCGGGTCTTTTCGAAGTCGACGTACTTTTTTCCAACTACAACTAGTGCTGCACTTGCACAAGCTCTTCTCCTTCCAATTCTCGACTATGCCGATTTCGGCTATCTGAATCTCACTGCAGTAGAACTGGATAAACTTGAACGACTACAAAATCTCTGAATTCCGTCAATTGCTCAAGTAGTTTCCGATTCGCCCTTGCCAGTATAGATATACTTTCGTTTTTCTCTATAAGATCGTGTTCAATCCTAGAGCTCCTTTCTACTTCAAAGAACGATTAAGTTCCTTAATGGCATACATGAAAAATGTTAAAAGTCATTTGGGCTGGAGATGAAACTGCATTCTACAATTTTTTGTTCAACTAAAAAAACAGCAATTTAATGCAACATAATTAAGTCAGTCACGAATTAGGGTATGATGTGTATGTTTTTCCTTTTCTCATAAGTGATTTAAGAAATTATATAATAGTTATGTAAATGTGTATATATCTTAATATTTATACATACATAGATGTTACATTTATATGTGCATATACGTATGAATATATATATATATATATTTCTAATAATATAATTAGCAAATACTTCGTGAAAACTACTTTTACTACTGTCTCGCCGAATCATTTTGATCCGCCCTAAGATTGCTTTGGCAATCAGGCCGCTCTTTGTTCATTATATATCTGACATTGCTTGTACTCTCTTGAAACTGTAATACGGTGAACAAATAAAGAATTTACTATCTGTCTATCTTTATTTGCGGTTTACCTTCTTTAATATCATTATTCTTTAAACGATATTTAAGCGCCCATGCTCTTTTTTCAACAAAGTGAAAAATGAATTACGAAAAAGTACAACAAAAATTTGGTAGCAAGTAGAGCAGGAGAAATTAATGATAGATTCTACCGATATAAAAAATTGTAAGAAACCGAACGATACAATAAGACTATGGATGCTATAACATTAGGTAAAGGCTTGTATATCAAGCCATATGAAGTGGAAGCCATATCACAAAAAAGAACTGAATAAGTTACTTAATCGTCCTTAAACTAATTTGGATATCCAAAAATGAGCCCGTGACTTATCTTTCTTTCTATGTATACATGAAATATCAGTCACCAAGAAAATCAAAACGGATCGATTGTGTGGTCTGATTTTATTATTAACTTAATAATAATAATATATTTCGGACACCTGACATACAGTGCCATCTAATCTCAAACTAAGCAGATCTTGTACTATGGGTACTAAACAACAGATACAAATATATAAGTACTTTCATTTTGTAAATACACCCAAACTCTGAAATAAATATTTGCAGATCATACAAAAATTTGGTCCGGCTTGGGAATCGAACCCGAGTCCTAAAGTTCAGCTGTCACGTATGCTACCACAGCGCCTCCGTGGCAGTGGTGGATGGTTCAAAAAATGATGGGGAGTGCATTGGGTAAATTATATGACACTAAATATTTTTTGTGAAAATATTGATAGTTATGGTGATTTAAAACCGAAACTGGAATTGTTGCAGTATTTTAAAAAATGTAATGTTTTTTATAACTATACAAGGTATCATAAATTCAATGTAGTCACTTATGCCTTGAATGTCTGTGGAACTTTTGGAAAAATAAAAACGTTTATTTATTTTTAATGTTTTTCTTTTATTTCTGTCATTCACAGTATGTCGCTCACTTTGTCAATAACTGGCAACTAGTTAGAGTAATCTACCTACTATTCTTACATAATGCAGTTTAAAAATTACGAAAACCGTATAACCATTAGCCAACAGGATCAGTATAGTTTACTGTTTGAAAAAACGTTATACTTAGAAGAAACGGAAGTCGTAAGGAGATTCGAAGAAAAAAGCTAGTAAATAACGTTTAGTTTACAAGTAATGATCTATTCTATTTCTTTCAAGATACAAGGTACGAGTTGAATGGAGTGGAAATTGATAAAATAAGAAGATACTTGTGTATCTACTACTATGATATCGGTAATATTGATTCTGTGTCGCGGGTAACGTTACAAACATACAAGAAATGAACACAAAGAACACCCAGACTCAGAACAACAATTTGTGGATCTGGCAAAGTATTGTCCCCTGTTTAAATACAATTGAGATATCAGATTGGTATGAATACGATAAATAATCGCAGCAAATAATAAATAAACAGGTCGTTATTAAAGTCTTAGTTAGCCCAAGAATGGTAATTTTATAATAGTTTTTTGAAAGATTTGTTTAACAAGCAATTTAATCTTTGTAGAGATATGAAAAGCTGTAACAAGGATTAGGAGGAGGAATTTACCATTATCAAAGACGATTCTAAATAAATTAAACTCAAAATGTTTGTTTTCCTCACATTTCATATGGTCTCTCGCTTATTTTCATGCTAATTTACGTAATTTTCCATGTAATGAAATTAATTACATACTTTCTATGTAATATACTCTACAACTTAAATAAAAATTGTAATGTAAATTATTAAATGTTAATTACGTATGAGTAATCGATTAACTCCCACATATTAAAGTGGTTAAGTTCTTTTTTTTTAATATACACACTCATCGACATTCTTTTTCAGTCCACTGCTAAACATAGGCTTTTCCTTGGAAAAGAGGTATTGGCCTACTACACTACATATTTAGGACTTGTTTAATTTTTTTTTCACTTTACAGTGCTGTTATCCAGCTTAATTTCCTTGCTTAGTCAGCTCTTGCGACATGGGATGAACAGAAATGGTGACACTGAGCGTTCTTAATTCATACACAATCACTATATAGGATTTTCTTGGTAAACAAATAATTTAATTTCTGTGTCTTTATACGAATATTAAGCGCTTATTACTTATAACTGTACGTGACTGAGAAGGTTCCTTTCACATATATTTAATTGATATCATAATATCATTTAGTCACAGGAATATACGAATAAATAACTAAACTAAAAACTCTTTTATAGTCCATTATTGGAGATATGCCTCTCCATAGAAAGGACTGCCTACTATACAATGTTGGCCAAACGGATTGATATAGGATTTGTGTCAAGTTTTTCCTTCCATTTGCCATGCTTATTGTCTTACATAGTTTACTCTCTTAGTCGGTTATACATAACAGGGACAAAGAAACCATAAGGTTTCCATGGCTGTAGGTGGCCCGAGGTACGTCAGGGTTCCAGGGATTTCCTTACTTGGGTGCACCGGCGTGCGGTTTTTGGTCAGTTCGAGTCCGACAAAACCACCCGGTGTTATATAAGTAGGTAGTAGAGCCACGCTGATTTCAGCACAAGCGGGCCGGCTCGACCGGGGCAGTACTACCCTCCCACAGAAAACCAACCTAAAGCGTTGGCATCCGTGTTGTCGTGTTTCGTTGGTGAGTGTGAGACCGGAGGCCCATTAATGCAGGGATGACAGTTATCGTGGTAACTGTGTAAGCCTTACACTTTCACGATGACTGTCATGCATCTGTCATATGTCCCCAAGCGGTGTGAAAAAGCATCTCACTAGGTCGCAATAGTGTGGGTCACCATACTGCATTGTCTGCATTTGCAATGAGTATAGTGACCACAACTCTTGGATTCTATTCATGCTTTCCATCAGGCAGAGTACAGTCACTTTGGCAGGCTCTTAATATAGATCCGTGGGGATTTCCGCACAGTACAAAAAAAAACAAAAAAGGGATGGATCATTCTGTATTTACATATAATCCGTCACCACACAGACAAAAACTAATATGAATGAACGTAATTTTCCTAAACACTAGTAATATATCATATGATACGAGTAATATACAAAAACAACAATTATAGTGTGATCACAAAAACCGATGATAGCAATGATAGCAATTTATTTTAAAGCACAAATTAATAAGCTTTATGTAGTAGGCGCTAAATAAATTTATAAGAGATATTTGAAATTGCAATTTTTTAATTTCTATTAAATTAGGTTCTTGCGTCGAAAATGATGTTCTTACCATATTACGCTCTCCGTACATATTACGCATGGTCAAAGTTGTATGCAATTTGTATCTCTCTCAAATCAGAAAATAATTCAGTACGCACTTTTAAGTGTTTGAAACACTTTCATAAACTTTTCTTCATACTTCACCGGATTTGTTTTAGTTAAAATTACCTTAGCCTATTGCAGCTTGTGAAGTAGTAGTTGATGTCTTGGTAAAATTAAAATAATATCTTATTTGAAGTTTTGATCCAGAAAATACATTTCAACCCTGTCCTACCGTCATTTAGATGAACTAATTTTTTGTCTGCTTCGGACCTGGGACTATTGACTCTTTGAATCAAACTTTTAGAATTGAAGTTCTTTTAGTAAAACCTCATGATTAGGTTTATTTCTATCACAATAGATTGTATTATGGATCTTAGTCTCCTCCTCTTAGGATTATCTCTGTGATTTGTTTCGGACTTTTTTTCCAGAGTTAGTCTTAGGAAATGCCGGCTAGCTTTCTTTCTAGCTCTATTCTAGCTGTAAAATCCGACATGTAAAAATATCTGCAAAAAAATCACTTGCAAAAATAAATATCATTTATCATTAGCCTCGGAGTACATGTGAATTGCCTCGATTGGAGTGATACAACAACCACTTAAATCAAAGTTTGGCGACCTGTATTTTGTATATTGGTATAGTATGTGTACGTGTTAACACGTCTGCATTAGTTGTCCGAGATTTCAATTATTACTGATCCCGGAACGACGAATTCATTGTACATGACTTTCGTCTTGTTCAGGTTCATGTAGGGACCAATTCGTTGAGAAGCTTTATTTGAGTTATGCAGCATCTCTTGAACTTAATGCAGGGATGCCGCCAGGACTATGATATCTTCGACAAATCTTAAGTGCGAGATGTATTCGCTATAAATGATGCCTCACCCGTTCTAGTCTACTGCCTTGAAGACGTCTTCTGACGCATTTGTAAACAGTTTCGGGGATATCACATCCTCCTGTCTCACTCCTTTAATCGGTCTTTTTTAACTATTCTGCACTTGGACGGACATAGTTCAGGTAGCAAAGATTGTGAAGCATACAACTGGTCACGGAAATTTTCTACTTCCAAGAGGATTTCTGGCGTAGAGAAGATGATTCGACTGTCAGCGGTCATCAGCTTAGATATGTGGCTCCTCTCAAGATGCTTTACGAACATTTTGAAACCTTAGTTTTCTTCTAATGCCTCCTTGGTGAGGCGTGTATTGGAACTTTTTGAATGTCTATAGGCGGAGATCCCACCGTACTGCTTTTCGAATATGTTTCGTGAGTACTCGCTGGTCGTCTGCCGTGGCCTATGTACTTCGCGTCTTTGTCTCATGATTTCTAAAACCTCGCTTGAAAGTTTAGACTTCGTGCACAGATGCCTATGCCGACGGAACCTGTTACCCACATCCCTTATGACTGCCACTATTCTGCTTAAGTCCACGTCAACATCGCATCCAATTTCCCGCAAATAGAATTGGTTTAGAAATTCCATTAGGAATCCTTCAGAGCTAGCAACGGTTTGGAACAGAGTATATGCGAACCAAGGCTGGAGCGTGGAGTTTATGTTCAGGGTGCCTCGTACAAATCTATGATTATTAATAATCTATTAATTTATAAAAGAAAATTATGTACTAAAACTATCAATGGTTCGATTAAAATTTGAACTATAAATATTTTACTCACATCATTGGTTTAGGTCTAGGATGACGGAACAATAAAAAAACTGTAGACGGCGCCTCTTTGCGTGAAGCTCGGAACTAAACATAATTCCGTGCTTTACATAAAGGAGCGCTGAGTTAAAAATAGGAGTTGCCATTTTATTTGCTCTGAGGTGACAATAAAACTCAGTGAAACGTTAGTGTTATTTTATTTTTAAATGTGTTTTTGTTTCTAACGATATTATTTAATATGACAAGTTTAATGTCTTAAGAATCTTTCACGAAATAATTTGATTAATTGTAGATATTTTTTGTGTATATCAATGTAGTGTATATCTTGAAATTATAATTTCAAGACACTTAATAATAATATTTATCTAAAACATTTTTTATACCGAAAGCATTCCCATTGGTAAATGTCTTGGGTTTAATGTAAGGAAAAATGTACTAATTCAATCTGCAAATTGAATAAAACTACAGATATTAGCAAAACAATAGATTTACTACTTATGTATGTCATCCTCGGCTATAATCAAATTAACTATCAAACGGCAAAACCGACAACTTTTCCATTTTCTCATTTCAATATGTATTTTAAGGATTTGGTTCAGTGGCTTTTGGTTCCTTTCTTTACCTTTTATACTTATGACTACAGCTTGTGCTTCAGGACCTTACTTTGTTTTGAAATTTGGATATGGTAAAACTGAAACTTTGAAAAAAAAAAGGATTACATTTCTGATTAGTAAAATAACTCAGTTTCTAGCAGATATATTTTTCAAGTATTGTAAAACAAGACATTTCAAATACTGCATAGAGTGCCCAACAACAACTTAGGGCTCCAAGTCAACCTCACCTGTAAGTGGTTACTCAACGAACGACGTTCTGGCAAACAAACATAAAACAGGAGTGATTTTATACATGTATGTACCAAGTAATTCATTTCACGTATTTTTTTCTAGTATTTAGTAATGTTTTTATTTTCTATACCACATTAAATTTTTCTATACAAAAGCAAGGAACTAAGTGTGGCATTTGTATATACTAATGCCACACTTAGTTCCTAATTTGTATGTATAGTTAATACATGTATACTAGTAGCTAAATAGCGTTAATATTAATGAATATTTAAAATTTTACACCTTTATAATCCTACCACAATTTATTAATCGATTACAAACACAATTAATCGACTTATATTTTTTTATCCAATTACAACATCTGGCAGCCCTGAAAATTGGATGCTTACCATTAATAAAAATTATTAATATGACGACATAGTTTGCAAGCCAATCAGAGCGATTCATCACATTCTATAATCGTTGACGTGATCGTAGTCGTTGGTTAAATACTTTTGCCATTTAATTCTTTCATTTATTCTGTGGTGCGGGTTGTAGTGCGCTGTGCGGTGTACTGTGAAGTGGTGTGTTATGTCGAAATATTTCTCGCAAACATTTTATTAAAGCTTTCTGTGCTAAAGTCTTACAATCTGATATTAAATTTATCGTTTTTGACTCTACCTCGATTTGAAAGTATAATAAAGTCGAGTTTATTTATACAATGTCGGTTTGATTAAATATTTATGGCAGTTACAATAAATTTATAACCAAAAATTGTGACAATGTCTTTCAATTCCACGCTTGATAACTTCTGTGGATCAACATTTTGGGTAAGTGGGCCTAGCATTTTTCATTTTAAAAGTCGGTCATCTAATAAGAAAAGTTATTGAATATCAAACTAAATACTTATTTAGAATAACTCGATGTTATAAAAATACTAATAAAGTAACCAGTTTTGCAGAAATATGATAAAAACTGAGTTAAAAGGTCAATTTGCTTAGACAAACGTACGAAGATTGTTGTTTGATTACAGACCTTTTAAGCTACAGATACGCTTGACATCAATTAGTTTGAAATAAAACTTTTCAGACTAGAGTATGTTTGCCTGATACTGTAAGTTATATTTTAAAGTCCTAGAAAAGAACTGTTGTAACTTTAATGTCATTTAAAGTTGGAACTTCTGAAATTTTCTACAATTATAACTTATTTTTAAAGATCAAGCTTTACAAGTATGTCTCTAATATTAATATAAGTTTAAAATTAATAATAATGCTTTAACCCTTGTACTATATTAATAATTGAACTATAATACTCTCACAGCAATATAACACTCAATTTTTTTTAAAAAAAGCTACCTGTTATCACTGTAATTTATTGATGAGGTTTCTATTAAGAGACAGCAAAAGAGAGAATTTACAATACTATAAGAATAAATTATACCTAAATTAAAAGTAAAATGTGACTACCTACATCATGAAAATAAAATTCAAAAGATATTTTTAAATACGTAGAGATTTTCTAATTAGCTATTTTTATGTTTCTTATTAGATATATTGTGAAGTCCTGTCTCACATTCCTAGGTTATGTCCAATTTGTCATATTATATAATAAAATATCTAAGAAGGACTAAGAAAGTTAAGGTTATAATAAGTATTACAAGTAGTTTTTTTTAATAATAAAGTAGTTGTTTCATTTTTGCCTTGAGCAAAATAAGAGCACATTAGTGTGGTTTCTAGTGCACTTGTGGTTTTACTAAAAATATAGCTTTATTTGTTATACACAACACTATTAATATAAATCTTTTACTCAGAAAAAGCAAATGTATATAATTATTGTAAATAATTGTTTGTGTTCTGTGCATACACAGTTATACATATTTATTCACATTTGCTGAAAGTGATTTATTAAAATATTATTTTTAGTACTGTTAAATTAATTCTCTAATCATACATAATTATTGTGTTTATGATAAATTAAAGGTTATAGTAAACAGGAGGGATATAATATAATTTCTTTCTTTTTTTAATTTTGGAGGCTGCCCAAACGACTATTTTGCCTCATGGAAAGCATTTTAAATTAATAGTTATTCTCGGAGCATTATCAAATCAATAACTTATTTCATAAACTATTTTATTACAGAACAGAAGTGTTGTTCCATTTATTAATATGAAGGCTATTTATTTGTCCAACATTCAATAGAGATTCTCATAAGTTTACTGTTAGTAATACTGCTGAGAATAATAAGGCCTTGACCAAAGACATTTTTTAAAGTTGTAAAATATTCATGACTAAAACCTGTTTTGTGTGATGCAATACTTGAGTGTACATATATTGTAGTATCATCACTATGATTGTATTAAAAATACAAGTACACTTAACTAATAAGTCATTATTCAACTTTGGAAACTCATTTACTAATAAGAATTACAAAAAAAAGATTTGGTAATTTTAATTTTTTGCTTTTAGCCTTGAGTGTTGAATAACATGTTATAAAATGATTCTTTTTTCATTTATACAAATTTTAATCATGTTATACCATAGAGTTTGATTAATATTTTTGAAAGTAGCTTGATTTATGATCCACACATGTTTCAAGTAAGATTGACTACTAAAGAAGGACAATTAATATTGCTATAGTCATCCCATGAAGACAAAAATCTTGTATTTTTGCTAGTCATTGTGGTATGGAAATTTCAACAATTACATAACTATTGCACAAGACCCACTGAAATCATGCTGAGTGTTGATAATGAGTGTTTGCTGTTGTATGAACATGCTTAGATTACTTAAAATATGAAAAAAAAGATAAACACAGTGGGTCATTTATTTAAGAATTTTCTGAAGTATTCCTACTGTACCCATAACATTTATTTAAATATAAGGAATAGTTAATTTGTACATTACCTATTTTATTACAACTGATATAACCAACCATAACCAGAGTTAAGGGCAATACATATTTATACAAAGATGCAAAAATAATTTTAAATACAACAAACTGGATACAACCAAGTACCTATTCTGATCTGTTGCTTTATTTTGTTAAAGTGATATTGTTTTACTGGTTGTGTTATAGTAAATGAGCCTAAGTCCATTTCATTTAGAACTTTATTTTATATTTAGCATTGTATTTGATCTTTGCATGTTTAAATATATTAACTATTCTGTAAAAATTTGGTGACTTTTGTGTGATATATATCTTACATTATGCAATTGTACAATTCAAAAGTGAATTAAATATGCTGTTAAATAATATATTCTTAAACAACCGTGTACCCACCCACATACACACATATAGCTATGTTATATATATATTGTTATCAACACTAAAACCAATAGGAATACTCATATATTTTAACTCTACCAGTGTGCAGAGAAAGAGTAGCATAGCTTCCGGAAAATTAATGTTGAGCAATTCTGTCATTGTATTTCATCGAGTAAGTGAGTTTACACCTAGGTATTGATCCTGTACATACCGTAAGAAACAACTAAGGTAACATAGTTTGCAGTACAACATCACTATAGAGAGAAAGACAACTTGAAACAAACCCTATAACAATTTGTATGGCCACGATGGTATGGTACGCCGAAACTTCCTTGTTAAGAAGTCTAGCAGTTGACTGTTAAAGGCTGTTGATACCTCCATAAACCTAAATCACCAGGAGGGTCATTCAAAGGCCAGCAATGCACAACTCTTGAGCCACGACTGTCCATGGATAGAAGTAAACACTTACATTCTAGTGACCCTGACCCCCATATCATTATATAACAAAACACATTGTAGTTAATTGTTTCTATCCTGATCCCACTGCGTCTAATTTATAAACCCATAATGTATAGGTATACTCATAGAAACTTACAAACTTTATTGCTTAGAGAATCAATACTAAATTGAAATTGTTTATGAACAGTTCAATTATATATTAATACATGAAAGTAATATACACACATATCTTAATAAACTCTTTATTTGTTTAATGTCTGCTGTACACAAGTACCACCATTATGTAATCTAAAGTCGAGTTATTATTGTTGTTATTATAATGGAACCATGTCAACTTAATTTTCGGCTCAGATATGCTCTCAGTAGAAATGTTATCCTCCGACCTTGACCGCAGGGCCTTGAACACAAGTCATGTTGCTATGGTACTTAGAGACGCTTTCGACCTAACAACTCGTTTGTGGTTTGCGCTTCAAAGATTTTTTTATACATACAAGCGGGTCAGCACAATCGGGTGCTATATAATAGCTATAATCTAACTTACGTAGTTCCGTTAAACAGATAGTTAAAAATGAACTACCGTCTACTGACAGCATCAATAATGAAAACCTTGTGTCGCTCACAAGCACTATTGAGACCAGTGTTGCCAATTAAGCGACGTTGTCCCTATACAAATATTCATAACACCGTCGCGGCTTAGCTATGAAAAAGTTGTGGTGACTAGGATAATTTAGCAACTTATCTCATATTTCGATTTTTCTACACGAATTATTTACTTACCTTAAATAAGATTTTAGTAAAGTGAAATCCATGTGGTGATGGAATAAAAATACTGAGCGCCACCACAGGCGTCGTAAGATCCTACTACGGTAACAAACTATGCAGGCCCATAGCATCGCAAAGAGAAGGATTTTTTTTTTACAAACCTTATACCAACCTGTCAGTCTGACCAAAACTTCCTTTCGAGTATAGTTGCCATCAGTCCAGGTTTCCCCGGATTTGTGCGAGACGTGCGAGCTTCTTCATCGTTTCTTTTCAGTTTTTTCATTGTAAACACTAGCTTCAATTTATTTATTAGCGATTTATACATATTATTCTCAGCATTTACAGTATTGTATAAGAAATTACCAAGAATATGATATTGCCGCCGTGCGAGGCACTGTTCTATGTAGCGTTACCGAATTTTTTTTAATTTTATTGCGTTTGAAGATCATAAATGTTACGCTAATCCATTAAAATATGAGTAATTTAAAAAAAAAATTAAATTCAAACTCTTAGCTAAACAATTATTTTTTCATTTGATGTCGCCAGTATTGCAGAACGGCAACTTCTTAGGTAAATACCTAATTATAATCATAAAAAGATTGTCAAAAGCAGTAATATTTTGAAAAGTTTTGTCAAAGCTAAGAAAAATCTTTTTCGTCACTGACTTAAATAAAAAAAAAACAATTTTTAGTTATTTTTAACACAGAAATTATTATTGTCTATTTCAACTTTTCTTATTATATTGAACAAATTACAAAAAAAAACTTTACGTGTCCGGGTCGGGTCGAAAATCCGGGAATATTATGCTTTCTATACTGGTTTTCAAATTTTTATTTCTAAGGAGCAATCCTATTTGTAAGAAGAGACCTGTGTCCAAAAGTTTCTTATTAACCTTACTACTAAGGCGTATAATGATTGCATTCGTGACGTGTCGTCGAAATTTTGTATCGTTGAATGAAGTACTGGCGTATCTGGCTGTTCCCCAATGGGATCCAATGATCGTTATGATATTTTTACGGCGATCACCTTGTCGTTTGCACATCAGTCATTTCTACATTCTTTTGAATATCAGTAGTGTGTGTACAGTTCCAGAGTACAACGGATAAAAATGAAAATGTAATAATAGGAATGCGTCCTTAGACTTATACAATTTTCATCATTTTTAAAAAGAACTCGACCAACCACTACACACTAAACAGACTCAGGTCTACGTTACTAAGCTTAATCAACTGATATCCTAATAAGTTAATTAAGTTATAGTGAGTACTTAGTAGATCTTGTGTAAAGAAGGAACTAGTGTTCTTTTTTTGCTACAAAATTCTTAACCGGCTCTGGCCTTCAACAAAACCGGTTAACCGGCTCAGGCCTTCAACAAAACCCGCTAACAGACTCAGGCCTTCAACAAAACCCTTTGACAATCTTAGGCTTTTAACAAACAATGTTGATCTAATTATGTGTAGCAACCCTAATATAGAAATTAAAAAATCGATGAAGATGAGTAGATAAAAACAGTCAAATCATGGCTACCACAAATTTAGTGGTCGTAAATGTTAAAATAATATATTAGTAAATCGTTTTATTGTTAAATTAATTAATATATAACCAATGTTTAAATTTAAACAAATTACTCCAAAATGACAATTTTTTTAATATATTATGATAGCTAGACCAAACACCAATCAACCAAATCCAATTGTGATTTCGATTCTACGCTACGCATTTTTAATATATTTGAAACTAAAACGTCATTACCAGTATTTGGAACATTGCTATATTAATGAGCCTAGTATGAAACCTTAGCCTATTAAAAAAAATTGTTCATAGCAAATGGTATGATGCTTTAAAATTACATAACACTCCATTTTTAAATGTTTACTTAAACCGAACGATCTCTAGTTTTAGTACTACTAAAATAGCTCTATACGAGCTCCTATCATGAATGATCCACCGGCGTGTGTAGAAAAAATACTGTGCATTTGTTTTGCGTTAGGTCTCTAACCAAATTAGATTCAGACTGCTAGTGCTAAGGTATATTTGTAAAATGTTAGTATAACTTTACGGTTTTCTTGACATAATCGTTTCTTTGACACTTATAGGTGCCCAAACTGTACTTTAAAAACCACATTTAATGAAATAATAAAATAAATTAATGGACAGCGGTAACTCTTAATTAAATGTGGATGCAAATATGTACATAAATAATTCAAAGTCACTGTAAGAAAAGATATTTATCACTGACATTTGCGATTAGAAACTGACATTTATTCAAATTTACCAGTAAGCTAAAGATTTACTGAAGCTTAAAACTGTTTAAGCTATACTCATCTATTTTGCTGTGTCATAATGTCGAAAAATATTTAGCAAGCAGTTGCGGAAAGTTATGCATTATTACTAATTTAATGAAATGCTCGAAAAAATTCACCGGTATTATAATATCGCCTCAGTGCTCACAACTAGGGTTGACCTTCAACTCGGTCTGGCGTCTGGCGAGATGTTAGAACGGCTGCTAAGAAAACAATTAACATATACTATATACATATATATATATTATTGTTACCACTTTTTTATCTTTTAATGGGACTAATCTCGTCCACACGCCCGCCATTGTAACTCCTTTACACAAGCAATGACCTACAAACACATAGACTTATGAGACTCGGGAAGTACGAGGCAAAATTAAACTTCGGGGTTCCAGGGATTTCCTTACTAAGGTGTACCTGGTTCCCTGGCTATTGATACCTGAGACAGCGTGCAATTTTTGGTCGGTTCTAGTCTGACATAACCACCATTCTGTGGTACCCGTGGAGATTTCTGCACAAAAAAAAGGCAAAATTAAACAGTATTGGAACTCGCAACGAAAATAATCAGAAGAAAACAGGGAAGCGCTATGAACATGAAATATTATGGGTCGTAACGTCATCACAGAAGGAGACCACGGCTTCCCATCCTGGTGAGGGATGGGAAGCCGTGGTCTCCTTGCCAGTGTTGAAGCGAACTGTTCAACCAGGACTCGACACTCGGAGTCCCACGCAAGCAATCCTCCAGCGTATGCTGCGCAGAATCCCGTTCGGACTTGCAGTGGTGGCATTGTGACATAGCCTCCTGTCTTATTTGATTCAGATATTCACCTAAGCAGCCGTGCCCGGTGAGTGTCTGAGTCAATCGACAGGTGACAGTCTGTCCTCTCAGCTACGCTTCGAAGTCCGGCAGAAGGACTCTGACAGCGCATATACAAGCACAGCCCTGAATTTCTGTCCATGCCTGCCAAATCTCCAGAGCTTGCTTATGCACGTTCCACCGTAGCATTCCGGGCTCATGATCTGGCGCGACCTCTTTATCATTCCAGTGGACAGAACGAATTTGTTTGTAGATTATTGCGTCTATATCAGCCTGAATGTCGAAAGGCAGAAATCGCGACCGTTGCTGCTACATACGAGATACAGCGGTAGCCCCGCACGATCCTTATGGCCATCAACTGTTGCAAACTCTGGAGTAGAGCCTGATAGCGGGAGGCACTCACCAGGTCATTAAACCAGACGGGCGCTCCATAGAGGACTATGGATCTTAAAACCCACATGTAGAGGTTAACTTCTTTCCGTGGTCTCCTGAGATTCAACAGCAGACGATACAGCGCATCTACAATCCTTCACACTATTTTTTTCTACTTTTGTGGTATATCTATTATTAAAATTAATATTTTGTATGTGTGCAAGGTCGATTGATCTATTTGTCTTAAATTCATGATACAAAGGTGACCACGGGCACTCTATCGAGCTCATCAACATGTTTACGAATTAAATTTCACTTAGATTTCGCCACAGCAGCTCAAGAATGAGACCTGGTAACTCTAAGAGCTCAACGTTGTTCTAAATATCTCCTGTTACATTAAGCCTTTTAATTGTATTTAGTTTTTTTCCTACAAAGAATGAGATTATTAGAATAGTCTAGATTTCTGACATGGTTTAAGCGTTAATTTTGGTATTTAGATGTTAAATAGTAGGGGATGAGGGAAGTTTAAAACGTCTTCAAGACCCTCCTGCAGGGTTGCCTAATATGCAATTACACAGCTGACGGCAATATGGCTATTTGATCGTACTTATGAGAATTGAATAGGAATACATAAGATCAGAAGTTTAGTATGTTTGTTAAGTCTGCAATTAGGTCACAGTTTACAAATATCAAATAGTCAGTCATAAATTAATAGAAAGTTTTTAATCAAAAAAAACTTTGCAAAAGGACACATGTGTGAATCGTTGTTTTGTCACTTTTGTTAACGTAACAATTTATGTAACAGTTACGAATTTGTTCGCATGAATGCCTGAAAATTATAATATTTTTTCTACATTATCAAATGTGAATTTCAAAATAGCACAAACCTATCAGATTTAAATTAAAACGTACTCGGATCTTTTCGCGTATCTATAGATTCACACGTTCTCGTGCCTAATAGGCACCTTGCCGAACCCTAGTTCCAAAAGAAAGTGAATTCCATGAGATTTACTAATAAAAGGCAAATTTATTTCTTTGTGACCTCTTTCTTACATTACATTGAACGTAGCTAGTCATTCTAAAAGCAATAAATATGCATTCTTTTAGTAAGAACACATATTGCGCAATTTAAAAAAAAAATGATCTTTGTAAAAAATATTTGCTTAGAGATATGACAAGCTAGTAAAGTTAGATGACTGAATTAATGTAAGAATGTCCCAAATAATTTTGTTGATGGACACTGGCTTTCTAAAATAAACAAGGTTTGTTTGGTATGATTCAATAATTAGGTTATTTTATGTCTATGTATCGATTCTAGTGTTATCTTTTGCATAAAGTACGGAATGAATTTAGCCTACTGAAAGCAAGCTCAATACGTGGGAGCAAGAGGTCGTAATGCATGGCAAAATCTCATTTAAGTACAACAAGGGTAAGCGAGATGAAGCAACGCGTCACGTGCTACTTTGGCGTTACCACAATTTTTGACGTGCGAGCGTCAAATATTGTTTGCTTAACAAGATAAGTGTTAAACTATAAATAAATTTGTTTCTCACCAATAACTTTGTGCAAAATGTAAAGAATAAAATGAAATTATTCAACTCAGGTTATACAAAAAAAAGATGATAGGCATAAACTTCATGTTTGGTTGTTTTCATATATAAATGTCACTTGCAGCTGTTGTCAAATTTGTTGGTTCCATATGGAATGTCACCTCTAAGATATAGAAATATTAATATGATGACAAACTTGCAATACGCATATTGTTATACCATAGACGGGGATGAGGTTTTACAGCAAGAAGAAGACAATGAGACATGGTCGTTCACAATCAATTATTTTCTTTTGAATTTTAAATCATCCCATGAAAAATAATTAAAATTTCAACTATAATTGATGATACAATAAAATACTTCTACAACAATGGGTGATAACTTGTGAACACAATGTATACGGCAGAAAAAAGTTCAATTCCGTTAATTTATGACCAGACACTGGGTGACGATGATCATACGAGTGACGTCATTCTTACCATAATCTGAAAAATTTAATTACTATTTTTGAAAATTCAGGTTATTCGAAATATTTGCTCGTATTTTTACTTTAAACGAAAAGGCATACTATCTCGATTTTCCAGGTGTAGAGTACTTTAAAGAACAAGCGGAATAAGGGATACAGTGTAAGGGATATAGCGATAGTTCATATTACCAAACCCCTTTTATAAATAAATGAACACCTTCATAAAACAGAATAGATGTATAATATTAAGGATTTCCTAAGAAAACAAGTAAAAGAAGAATAAAACTAAAAATTTCTTTTCAGTAAGAGAAATTGGAAGTCCCATGTTATGATAAGACACCCAGATATAGTTATAATGTATTTGTGTGTCACTAGTGCGATTGATTACCTTTCGCAAGTCGTTCCCATATGCTAAGTAATTTCCTGTTGATCTTGAGTTACGTGGTTCGAATCGGCTGTCATCCTTTTAGTTCAAATTACATACATACTTAGTTATTAATAATATAATTTTCTTTCTGTTTCTAGAATAGCACTCTCACATGGCACACGGAAAACCCAGAGCTAACGCCATGCTTTCAAAAGACGGTTCTAGTATGGATTCCCTGCTTTTACTTATGGGTAGCGGCGTTTCTTGATGTATACTATATACTTAATAGCAAAGAAAAAAATATACCATGGAACATATTAAACACAAGCAAGTTAGTGATAACTTGCTTGCTGATTGTTTTGAAATTTGTGGACCTGGGGGTAACTGTACATAATGCGTCGAGGGAAGACTTGGAAGTGTTCAGTGCCGATTATTATAGTCCCATCATAAAGATTTTCACGTTTGTAAGTATAACTTTATATATCAACAACACACTAGGTATCAAGACACATATTCACAGAACCGATTTGTTTATAACCGTTCAGGAAGCATTGCGAACACTTTGGACTATGTAGTACAATCTTTTCATTATGTATGATTGATGTAAATATTATTTGTTGCATAACAACTCTTGAATTAACTTAAAGGCCCATGAGCATTTTATTATAACCTCTGTATAAACCAGTTATAAATAATAAAGAACCATGAACAAACCACTAAATGACACATTCTGTAAAAAATATTACCCATGAACTATTACAGTAAACGCCCCGAATAGGCACTACGCTCATTATATGGCTCAGAGCACAGTTACCAACAAACGGATCTTCGAACGATTGACCTTGACTGTACGCTAATCACTACAGTATTAAATCTTTATAAAAACTTGTATTCACTCATAGAGTGTACTTTGGTCAGTTGGATCTAACATTATTCGTCTATGTATTTACAATACGTTCTCGTAAATTTACTCTTTACGAATAATTTCTGCAAATTGACTGAGGCTAATTTCTAAGGGAACAGTTGTTCTTGTTTTTTTTTGATAATAACACCGAGCCTTTAATGTCCCAACGAGCTTTGTTTTTCACACAACTAAAATAAAATTCAAGCTTTTGATAAACACAAAAAAATGTGTCACTTTATTTTTTTTTATATCAACAGGCCTTGTCAGCAACGCTGTTATACTACAACAGAAAATACGGCATGAGAGCGTCGGGAGTACTTTTCTTCTTTTGGTTACTTATCGTTTTTGCCGGCTTACCTCAGCTTAGGACGCAGATTGTTTCACACTACAATAGTGATGAGACTGAAAATGTCAAATATAACTTCGTTAGTTACATGGTGTATTATGTTTTAGTACTGATTATGTTCGTATTAAACTGTTTCGCTGATTTACCACCGAAAAATTCTCCTTACAAGTACGAAAAGGTAAGTTATAAATTTAATCAATAATAATATCGTTATTTTGTTAGTCGACACGGAATATTAAGTATCATTAAATATTTCTGACTTAATATTGTATAAAAAACATTATTCCTATTAGTCGTCAATTTTGTACATATAAGGTCAAATGAAAAAAAACGTTCACGACTAAATTATTACGTAAGCTCAAGTTTACGCCCACACTCAACATTAGGTTCGAGGACAATCAACTATTGTAATACCGTAATTGAAGAATATTGTGTTATATAGAACCAATGTCCAGAGAAGGCATCAGGATTCCCGAGTCGTCTTACGTTCAGTTGGTTCGATCCTCTCGCCCTGACAGGATTCAAAAGAAGCTTAACCGAAGACGATCTCTGGGCTTTAAATCCTCCAGATTCTTCTACAGAAGTTGTACCGAAGTTCGATAAGTATTGGGAAAGATCTTTACAAAAACGAGAAATGTAAGTATATTACACTTGGTCAATATAAAACTGTTTTTAAGTGATATTTCATTTTTAATAAAGCAAACTTGTTGTAAGTGAACAACGGGGTGGCATAATATTTCAAATAAGGGTGTAACACTCATCACAAATTTATGTCACCTTGTAAGTTGATTATTGATTGTGTTGTTTTTAAACCTCGCACCACATTCTTATAATGGTGTTACATAGAACAGTCCAGTGTTTGGCAGAAAAATACAAAAGTAACTTTTCTCTGCAATTTTTCCAGAATAGATAAAGTATATTGTTCACTTTTTGTCAGACATTCAAAGTGAAACTTTTTAAATTCGATGCAAACTAGTCCATGAAATGTTTTTTATTGTCTATTTTTTTCATTTTTTTTTCAACACCAAGAACCTGCCAAAGTGACTGTACTCTGTCTGATGGAAAGCATGAATAGAATCTAAGAGTTGTGATCACCATACTCATTGCAAATGCAGACAATGCAGTATGGTGACCCACACTATGGCAGCCTAGTGAGATCATGACCCGCTTGAGGACGTAAAAGGCACGACAGTCATTGTAGCACAACACTGGAAGGCTCACGATAACTGTCACCCCTCCATCAATAGGCGAATTAATCATCAGTCGAATGTAAAAATAAGAAACTATTCTTCTATTACTCTACGATACACTTTATCCGTTTATCATAAATATAATCTTTTTGTGCCAGTTTGAACGGTACAAAGGCGACGTACCGCATAACATCAGCCAGTGTTAACTTCAAGCCAGAGTCTGAAAAGAAGCCAGCGTCCATATTGCCAGCGCTATGTTTAGCGTTTGGAGGCCAGTTTCTGTTCGGATCCCTCCTCAAACTCTTCAACGATATACTAATGTTCCTGTCGCCACAACTACTCAGGTAACTGTTATGATATATTTATATATTTATAGATTTGCTAATTCATAGTTCGGGGGCACATATAATACACGTGAGATAAGCTCTCGCTTTCATACAAAACTGTTACTCACTAAAACAATAGTTATTATATGTTATGTTTCTGCTGATTCATTATTCGTATTGATTTTTTTAGACTTCTCATCAACTTCGTACGTACTGACCAGCCATTATGGAAAGGTTATTTATTTGCGGTGGGACTTTTCGTTTGCGCCATAGTACAAACTATGCTTTTAGCGCACTACTTTACTCGAATGTATCTGGTGGGCATGAGGATAAGAACAGCATTGACCAGCTCTATCTACAGGAAGTCACTGCGAATGTCCAACTCAGCGAGGAAAGAATCTACTGTCGGAGAGATCGTTAATCTCATGTCTGTTGATGCTCAAAGGTATTTTTTTTTAATTACATATAAGAGATAACTCTCGTACTAGTAATATTCCTGTATCACGGAGGAGTTTATAAATGTATGAATCGGACACAAAGAAAACCCAGACTCGGAACAATAATTTGTGGATCACACAAAGTGTTGTCCCCTGTCCCATTGTGAAGTTACGCTTTAACCACCACGTCATCCGTGCAGTATGATGTATTCCTTATCTAAAATAGATCTCTAACTAAGGAACTCGATATTGAGACTCAAATTTTACTTAAAACATACAGCTAACAATTCATAATGCTTGTTAAATTTTGATGTCCAGAGCTGTAAATTAATTTAAACTTATTTCTATCGCTGTTTATTAAATATAAAACTAAATGCCAAAAAATCAAAATATTTTAATTATTCGCATTGTTGTACATAAAGTAACATGATGTAAGTGTGAATGGTATGTCATTGATATTTCATTATTTTAAAATTTCTTATTATTATTAATCAAGTTGCGATAGAGTGATAATGATGAACTAAGTAAAAATTATAAAAAAAAATCTGTAAATCAGTCTAGCCTTATGGCTATATAACTGGCCCTTTGTAGCATGCCCGTCAGTGTATAATGTGTATAAGTATACAACTATCAAAATCAAATCAAAATAGTTTCATAACGACTTGTCTGATAAAAGTAAAGTACAACTCATATATTTTGGCTTTTTATCCAACTTATAGACTCGTAACAAATTCTTTTTTATACAACAAGGTCTCTAAAGAACTTGCATTATACATACAATAAGCATACATAGAAAAACCGTAACAGAAGGAATGAAAATGGCACTTGAATGCTAACGTATTTAATTTATACATGTACTAGTAAAACTCCTTAACAATCTAAAACAAAGCAACTGAAACATATCGAATAATCCGATAATAATTTGACAACCGCAAGCGTATCCGAAATCGGTACAATCAATTCATAAATATAGCTCCCGCTCGCATATTTGATATCTGTTACTATAACAAATGCGTCAATTATGAAAATGATTAGCGTGCCGGGATGAAGACTTGTCCGTTCCAGTACCACACAAGTACGAAAGTCACTCGCATAGTCAAACTGTGTACACAACGGACAAATATAACGCTCTAGTAACAGAATAGTGAATATCTACTCGTAGAAATATTTTTTTCTTGTGGCATTTTGTTACTTGTCTCGAAAACCAGTTTTTTGTCAGCGCTTCTCTGCGATCAACAGAATAATATAATAATACCTTCTTGTGATTATGTAACTTGATATAAAGCTTGATTGAAGATCGAAGCTGGCTCTAAGTATTTCTTATAATAAAACAACTTAAAATTCGTATTTTTATAGTCATGTTGTTTGTTACCAAAAAGCAAACTACTGAAAAGTAAAGTAATTAACAATTTAGTGCTTTTAACAATGAATCACCAAAATTTTGCTCATAGTCATTGAATATCTATGGCATATCGTGTGAACAAATATTTGTCAATGACAAACCTTTAATTTTAATCTTATCATGAACTTAGCCGTGAAAGAAACACAAAAATAAGCATGATAAAAACTGAAGTAATTACATAATGTGCGATAAACGTATCTGGCTTCCTTAATAAAAAAATATCTATGTCAGATTTGATATTAATAAACTGATATTCCGCATATTTCTTTTGCATTTTAAATAAAACACCATAAATAAACAATCATAAAGCACAATACGTATTACTAAAATTTTATCAATTAAATAAGACATTTCACAACGTTGCCCAACTCCTATCCATGCACAGGTAGATATGTTAGATTATGAATTTTAGAATACATATACTTAAAGCTTAACTTTATTGCAATTATTGAGTCGTAAAATATTCCGATCGGGGTATATCAACGATATAATCGTTGATGTACAAGCCCGAATACTCAACTGCCAAATAGATCGTCAACATAGCACACAAATTCAGTGCAAACTGTATAATTGAAAGTATGTTATTGTACCTGAATAATATAAAATATTCACCATGTTTTTTTATTCTATGTACAGGTTTATAGAACTAACGGCCTACTTGAACATGATATGGTCGGCACCTCTGCAAATCAGTCTAGCCCTATATTTCCTTTGGGGCATTCTCGGCCCGTCAGTTCTGGCCGGTTTAGCTGTTATGATTATATTAATACCAATCAATGGACTTATAGCGAACAGAGTAAAGACGCTGCAGATCAAACAAATGAAATACAAAGACGAAAGAGTGAAACTCATGAACGAAGTACTAAATGGAATTAAAGTAAGTGCCAGGGTCTCTTCTATAGATGTACATACATTTTTTTCAAAGGATTGGAAGCAAAATGTATGAATAGTTATGTATGTTATGTATAGTGATTTCACACATCCCTTACAACACCTAATCCTAAACTAGGCATACCCTGTACTAGTTACCAGACTATTGACAAATACACATTTGTTTTTAAAATACATACATATTATGGCGAAATGATATCCAGAGGCAACAAATGATTGTACTCATCATCCAAACAATTTGTCTTTGGTGGGATTCGAACCCACGAATTAACAGTCCCTCCGACTTTGCAATCAGGGTCGCTCACTACTACACAAACAGGCCATATATACGTAAACGGCTGCCTTACGTGGTGGAACCAATAAAATTATTTCAAACAGTATCAATGTTAATTACTTAAATTTCGGATCGAGATCAAATGTCCATTCTTATCAAAATTAGTATAATGAAAAAAAAAATCAATTTTTTTTCAATTCATCAATGTCTCGCTGATTAGGTCAAATGTAATTTCTTGCTTGAGTATGTGAATCTCTGTCATATTTCTGGCAATTTATACTTTTAATCAACGCAGATATTCTATAAAGGATAAAGTTGTTCTTATGACATTAAAATGTGTTGAGGTGGGGCTGATGAGTGACAGAAAAAAACACTGGATTTACCCGCGTCCCATTACACAGTCTCACTAGTAACTCCGTAAATGTAGTCCGCCTAGAGATGCTATGCTTTTAACTTTACTCATCATTTCACTGAACTTCAAGCACATACTGATTTTTTCAGTATCACACAATAAACCACACTATTTATTCGATCTTCAACAAACAATTGTAGGTAGTATAAATATTTCACAGATAACACAGATTTCACAACATTTGGTAATCATGAAAATAATGACTCGTACATTTTATTATTTATCCTAGATTACTTCGCTTATCAAAGGCATATACCTATACCGAAAATCTTTGTATGCACACGATTCTGTTCTACTATCTTGATTCCGCATCGCTGAACAAATAATATTGCTGCAGTATATGTATAAGAATTAAGACTACTGTATGAAATGTCGGTAGGAATTCTCGTTGTGATAAAAACAAGGCTCACAGTATTAGGAAATATAAATAGGATACGTAGTAGCTTTTAGAAGTTCAATATATGACGGATCTGACAGACTAGTGTTACCCCTGACTGCTGAGTCGTGGGTTCGATACTCAGGCCAATAATTTTTTGATGAGCGCAGTCATTTCTTAAGTCAAAGTTTTATAAAACAGAAGAGTTTGTTTGTTTGGTTGAACGCGTTAATCTCAGTAGCTACGGACAGATTCAGATTTGAAAAATTATTACAGTGTTAAATAGTCCAATTGTCGGAGAAGGCTATATAGCATCACATTACGACCAAAAGGAGCGGCATATCAATGAAAAATATTGTAATAACATGGGAAAAATATTCCTTTTGAGAGCTTCCATTATCTGCGGTGCATAAACCGTTAGTTTCGCAAAAATAATGTATGACAGAATTGTTCCTCTTTAAAAGTTCTAAAAAAGAACCCGGGATGTGTTTACCTGTTCGTGCTATTTATCATCACTTTACAAGCAATAGGAGACGCAGAAACTGCGAGGGTCAGCTAGTATATAACCTTAACTTATTTAGTAATATAGCAGTGTGTTTATCACCTGTAATTGCTAGTACAGACGTGTGAGGACGCTAAGGTTATCATTTTTATTAAAAATCACACACACTCTTGTATACATTTTTGTGAGTATCCTGACGTAAGTATCATCATCACCTATTTGATATATATATATATATTCCAATATATGATGAGTATTTAACTAATGGAACACTGTATAACGTACACATATTTTATCTCGTGTTTATTATTTATAGATAGGCGATTTTATCTCCCCTTTTACAGTTATGAGAATTCAGCCGATGCAAATTATTCTTTTATGTACTACTTAATAGTCTTTAAATTTACCTGTTACTTGGCTAGGTATTTTGCGTTATCTATTAAAGACGCTGACCCGCACAACCTCGTCTGCGCCTCCTATTGGCTGTAGCATGATTTTATACAGCGTGAACAAATTGGTGAACCGTGAAAAAGGTTATAGAGCCTTAAAAGTTTTTTAACAACAAAAAAAAACCTTTTTTTTTTAACATGTGGAAACCTCCTCGGGCCGTCACCCCACCGGAGTTTAGACTTATCCTATCTTGGCCTTTTCTTTAAAACTTTTAATGGGAAACAGTACTTGCACACATTATTTTTGTAAACCTTTAACCGTTTACGTAGTGTACGCAATAAAAGCTCTCAAGGGGAAAATTTTTCCCGTTTTTGCAACATTTTTCAATGATACTCTACTCCTTTTGGTCGTAGCGTGATTAAATATAGCCCTTCTCGATAACTGGCCTACCTACCACTGAAAGAATTTTTCAAGTCGAACAAGTAATTCCCGAGTTTAGCGCGTTCAACCAAACAGCCAAACAAACTCTTCACCAGACTGTTTGTACCAACCAATGACGCTTCATTTTTCAACATAACTGACATGGCATTGGTAAACTTATGTAATCAACACACGTAAATGACGTAATTGGTTATAGATCGTAACTTGCAAAGTGATCTATGAGATTAGTTGACACTTTTAGCTGAGACAATAAATGTCCAACATTCAGTGAAATAGTTAAAAAAAAATAGTTTGGTCTTTATGCCGGAAGAGCTACCACAAAATATTTCTCCACCTTTAGTGGAACAGTTATTTCGCTGTCTTGAAATGATACACTTTTAGATCCTCATACAGTAACTAACATTCTGAATGATTCTGTTTGTCCTCGATGTGACTGGTACTTGCCTTCCTTCGCATCAATCATTGACTGGCTGATTATTGTTTGTATTATATTATATACAGTAATTGTTAGCCACTGCAGGCTAGAACTGACAGGCGAGCCGCATGCAATAAAATCTCACGATAAATAAAATTGTGATGACAACTTTAAGAAGCATGTTTATGTAAATGTAAAAGTAAAATATGACAATAAAACGATTTATGGAAAGTGTGAAAATATCTGCTAAAAGCCAATTTCGCTGACTTTTAACTAGTTGTTGTTAGATGACACACATCGAGAAAAACGTGAATGTGGAACGCAACGAGAATTCGTAGTTTTAGTTACTTATGCACACGACGTTAACTTTTAGCTTAAGTGTGCCACGTCAATCATCAGGGATGATCTGAAATCTTATCTGTCTGTATTATAACTAGTATCTTACATAACTTTACTATACAAACATAATTATATAATCGTATATCTTCGAACAGAGATAAAACACTACAGAATTGAACTTCCCATCAATTGATACAGACTATTGACAGCAACTTTGTTCGTTTTGTTTTTGAAGTGAAACTAGAAGAATCGTTGTGATTTGAAACTCGATGACACGAAAATGCGTCACGATGAAGAAACAAACATAACTGTATACGATTAAGTGGGCGAGAGAATGAGATGAAAATATTATATTTAATTGGTAGTCTCTGTGTCCTCTTTATGCGATGCTTCGTAGCGTCCCCAATCTAGTCTACTAAACATTATCCATACACCATATGTATGCACCTTGGGTAGCGGAATATTGGGGATATCTATATTTCACTAAGCTTGCTCCTGGTCCGGGCGTTCTACATATATTTGCTTGGATGGGAATCGATGACAATCCAAATAGCAGTCAGGATTACTAACCACTAGACCACTAACCCGTCATTATTCCTAATATTTATGTGTTTTTTAAATGTCATTTTTTTTTAAATTAAATAGAATATTTGGCGATGGTAACATTATAATATGAGGTATTATAAATATATAGTAATGTAAATTTTAACAGAAAGGTATAAGCCATAGATGCGTGTCATTTACGTTATAAACTCTTTTTTTCTCTTTCATCAATAAAATGACATTTTACACAATATACTTTGTAATAAAAATAATATTAAACCTAAAAACCCCTATACTCACACCCACAAACTTTTAACTAATTTTCTCTTACATTTTAGGTGTTAAAAATGTATGCTTGGGAGCCGAGTTTTGAAGAACAAATCCTTAAAATAAGGAACAAGGAAATGGGTGTATTGAAACAAGCTGCTTATCTTAACTCAGCCACGTCATTTATTTGGTCATGTGCGCCTTTCTTGGTAAGAGTATTATAGATATCTGGATACAATGATCGTACTCAAATTGCTACGTAATAATATTCGGAAATGACATTGATACCTTTACTGGTATCTACTTAATAGCAATTGCGTAACCAGCAATGGAGGTTATAAGATATGGGTATCGTCCTTGAGTTGATTATCACCCAACTTTTTTATTTTTATCTGTTTCAAATGTTTTTTTTTTTCGTTTTATATCCTAGGAAGAGTACAAATGACAAAGTTACTATTTTTAGTTATTATTTTTACAAAGTTGAGAGAAAACTTGTAGAAATATTATTTTCTTAATGGTATGGTCCAGTAAACGGTTCCATTATATCTTATGAAGCCTGTGAAACTTCAAAAGATAACTTTTTTTATTAATGTAATTAATATAAAGAAAAAGAAGAAATCATCTTATGCAAATGTCGATTACTATGTAAACATCCTGACCACTTGTAAAGAAATAAAATATATTAAGAAATCAATACAATACCCACTTTAAGATTTTATTAGAGGCCCTATTTGTTTAATATCATTTTTTATTTACACTTAATAATGATAATACAGATTGTATATTTATTTATAATGTTAGTATACGAGTAGATAAGTACAATAGGATTTTTATATAATCCACATTTCCTTATTATCAATTAGCATTTACGATACCAATACAAATGATAAAACGTGCTTTATCAATTAAATTTAAAATGTTTGGACATCTCCATGATTGAAAGATTATAGCTTATCCGTCATAAATTATTACTAATCATATTTGAATGGAGAACACAGAGTACCGGAAAACGCAGTGTAATCTATCACTAAGGTGGACAAACGACAGTGAATGCAGACCGCTTCGGATCTTTCTGCAAGTTATTGAAAGGGTCTTAAGTACTGCAGTGAATACCCGTCTATGGCCAACATTTTATAAATAAGTTACACTTACAGATACATTAAACATAAAAATTTTAACAATTTTATTTATTTCAAGGTGACCTTCCTTACATTCTTCACATTTTTGATAAGTGATCCCGAGAAAAACATCCTGACAGCTGAAAACATATTCGTCTCAATGTCTCTGTTTTACACAATGCATTTGCCGTTAGGTTTACTACCCCTCATCATTGTTGCTGTGATCGAGGTAGTGCCACAGGGTGTAACGCACCCCAATATGTCTACGTAAAAGGCTTTGGCTCTTTTCTACAAGGACAACTACTAACTAACACACATCTCGCGACATTTTAATATTCGATAGGGTCAATAGTGGGTACACCAATTCTCACACATGTTTACCTTGTGGTCTTGAACTTAGATTCGCACGACAAATGCTTGAGTGACGTTCACGTCTCATGTCTAAAATTCAATACTCAATTAAGTTACTGAGTCGTGGCCACAATGTAAACATAGAAAGCTCAAAGTCCAGTTACATTTGCATGGTCCCATCTAATAACTACTGGAATGGTCTCGTAGGTATCGCTGATGTCGTTCGGGTGCTTTGTGTTGGTAAACGAAACAGAAGTGCTGGACTCTGAAAGAGCTTTCGTAGCGTTGTCTCTTTTCAACATTCTCCGTTTTCCACTCTCAATGCTGCCTAATGTTATATCAAATGTGGTGCAAGTAAGTTTTCACATGATTTTTAGCCAAAATTGAGCTTTAATTTTTAAAAAAATAATTATTACATGTGAGGCAGTTGTGGGTAGTAATGATACGACAGTTATTTTTTTTAGTTAGAACTTTTACTATTTTCACACAAATAAATTCCATTAAAAATTAATCTGCCTCACAGCTGCTTGCATTTAACAATTTACAAAAATCCCATAAACCCATAAATCCATTCGTTAATCAAATCTTTCTTCTTTCCTGTATTTTAGCAACTAATGGTAGTGCACGCTTCTTTTTTAATTTAGTTTAAGGTGTAAATATTTTTGGTGTGAATTATAAGTAAACAATTGCCAAGTTAATTGAGATAAGACAATATTTATGATCAGTACAAATATCTTCTTATCACAGGGCGCCGTTTAGTAGCAGAATATATCATAAAACAAACATTTACATATGCCACACCGCTAATACATTTTCTTATTTGTAGACCGCTGTCGGTGTACAAAGATTGAACAAATTCTTGAATTGCGACGAATTGGATGACTCTTCCGTAGAACACGACCAGAAAGAACGTAAGTATTATCATTTTGATGAATGTCGGACTGTAATCGAAAATGTCATAACGTTAAACTAATATACTGAAGCTTACATTTATTAATGAACATACAAAATTTATCTCAATTGATGTTTCAAGTTGCATCCAATGAGACGTCTGCCCTATTTATTCGCTACATTCTAATCGATTTTTGTTGAATCCCTTATACTTACAATTACTCCATAAAATACTAGTACATCCGAAAAATATTTAAAATTCTCGACACAAATGGTGGTACTCCGACTTTTAACAGTATTAGTATTGACAACACTTGGCGTTACATGTATTTTTAGAACCTAATAATTTATACACATAATAAATTTAAACAATTTATATAATTCATGACATTCTATAGAATCAATTTAATCAACTAACATCGATTAGATTTGTAAAATTCTCAAATCCCGAACAATTCAATTGCATACACTAATGTTGATTATGTACTTAAGTAACAATAAATTTTATTTGATATCGAATTTTCCGGTTCTGTTTCGGTGTTCCCCGTACAGTGTTATTCACATAAAAATAGAAGTGACTGAGCTATATTGTGACGTCAGCTGTCTGTTGAACTATTTGTGTACAATAGATTTAGTAAAACAGATATCTAGAAAATAACCTCTTTATTTACAAATAACATGAAATGAAAAAACATTATAATCAGTGTAGAATCTTCAAGTACCACGATTAAACAGAGATAAGCATACTTACATCACATTCTCAGTTGTCATCATACTCGTATTATGCACGATCTCTCATTGTCACCACCGTCAACTACATTCACCTATAAAAGTGAAAATGAATTTCAAATGCCGGGCTAGTAACAAAAAATTCAATTTGTCGAATACATCTCACATATTTGACGCGCCTACATCGGGTCTTTGTATTAACGAATCTATTGCTCCACCATTATTGGTCTCATAGGTATAATTTATCCAGAAAATATAAGTTCTCCTTTGCGGCCTCACATGTTTTATTTAGAGTCAGTATTACTTTTGTCACCGTGTGTTCAATATACTAATTTAAATATTTAAAAATGTTACGTTGGTTTATGCACGTTTCGAAAACTTAGAATTATACATCGATCGAACTCTGTTTTTATCACGATATAGCGTGACAGTGTACTACTAGTTTATTATATTTCTAATTTGAGCGATTCCCAATTCAAATTTCCTCTTCCTCTTCTACCATCTGCTCGTTTGGCCGCAAAAAAACTATCTGCGACACTAAATTTAAGGTCAAACAACTCCACATCAAATGCAATTAACAAAATAAACATTTCACAATCACACTTTTAATGACAAGATGGCGTATCACCTTCGTTATTACCTGGTGAAAAAAATTAAAAGTGACTATTTTTTTAAAACTAAGGATCAATATATTCGGTAACAAATGTAATAATAAAGTAAAAATCAAAATTTAAAGGTTATCACAGTTTTATGTTACGTAAATTAATTATAATTGATACTTGATAGATTAAGGTCACTTACGTTCCTATTTATATTTGAATTACATTGTACATTTTATACTTCACATTATTGTATGAGATTTCTTATTGAGCATTCATTTGAAATTTTGCAAGTATTGTATACCACTAGGGTTTTAACCATTCAGCCAGTCTAATAAGCGGTCATTTTTGCATGGTTCTTCTTATTACCTGTGAAGAAATTTTCAATTTACTTTTGTTCAATATTTTTACTTTCAAGAGGAGTTAGTTGAAATTAATAATGAAATAAAGTAACCACAGTAAGTACTAACAGAACTCAATAATATACATTTCAGCAAATCCAATTGTGATCGAAAGTGGAAACTTCACGTGGGGAGACCATAATTCTGACCCGTCACTTATAAACATTAATTTGCGAATTCCACGCGGCTCACTTGTGGCTGTGGTCGGTGCCGTCGGCTCGGGCAAAAGCTCGCTTCTCGCTGCGTTACTTGGAGAGATGAACAAAATTTCTGGACGTGTTAACACTAATGGTATTTATTAAATGACATTATATGTTTATCACCTAATCTGTATCTGTAGCTGCACCATTAAGTGTTTTGTATTATGTAAATTGGAGTAGAGTAGAGTTAGAGTTTTGATGTCTTACGAATTTATCTATCCTGCCATGTCCTCTTATATACAGTGTTTGAATCGAAATTTGCTTTAATTATTATTCATATAACAGGAACAATAGCGTACGTGCCTCAACAAGCGTGGATCCAAAATGCAACACTTCAAGATAACATTTTATTCGGTAAACCTATGGACAAACAAAAATACAATGATGTGATAAACGTGTGTGCACTTAAGCCTGACTTTGAAGTGTTACCTGGAGGTGATCAGACTGAAATAGGAGAGAAAGGTAATTTATCACTTTTGTAAACATTTTAAAAACAAGTAGTAAATAAAACAGGTTTATAAGCGAGACAGACAGGCACATACATGGTCAAATAAGTTTCTTTAAGAAGTAATACTGAAACTCGATACAAACTATTAAGTTTGTAATAAGTTTCGGTATTGCATTGAAAAAGTTTTTTTTATATTTTATCTTTTATCAGTGGCAATAAAATTGTGCCCTACAGATAGTAAGAGGTTTTGGATTTACCTTCAGAGAAGATTGTATTACAATACATTTTTCAAATTCTATTCCTAAAATAGTAATCTCATGGACTTTTAAAATATTACTTCTGCTACATTTTTCAAATTCTATGATTCCTAAAATAATAATCTCATAGACTTTTAAAATATTGCTTATGCTTACACTCAGGTATAAATCTGTCTGGCGGTCAGAAGCAACGAGTGTCGTTAGCGCGCGCCGTGTACTGTAACGCAGACAACTACTTCCTCGACGATCCTCTTAGCGCCGTCGACTCTCACGTCGGCAAGCATATCTTCGATAAGGTATGGCTACTTTACTTAATTTTAAATGTTTGGTCAATTTTTAGAAGCGCCTAATGTGGCCGATAAATTGTCAAGTTAAAACAATTAGTAGACTCGTAGTTCGACAGCAGGTATAGACTGACTCAACCGGCGATATAGCGATATCGATCTTACGCTTCAGTAATTCTCTTCATCGAGCGAATGACGTCGCCGAAATTTTTATACGATCTGCAAATAACGGCTCCGCCAAATAACTTAGTTTTAAATGCTATAAAAAAAATACTGAATATTTTCTCAAATTTGTTTTTTTATTTGAAAGTACAATCCTTCCGGTTAATAATGAAAAATAATTTTATTCAAATGGCTGCCTCGGTTGCCCATGCGATCCCACACGATCGGTCCAATTTTTAAGCACATTATCGATTGTGTGCAGCTGTATTTCACCAATGGCTTCACGAATATTGTCCTTTAAAGCGTCAATTGTCTCTGGCTTGTCGGCGTAACACTTTTCCTTGACGGCACCCCACAAATAATAGTCCAACGGTGTCAAATTGCAGCTCCGAGGTGGCCAAACGATATTAGCTCTGCGGCTAATAATGCGATCTTCAAAAACAGGGCGCAAAACATTGAGTGTAGCTTCGGCTGTGTGGCACGTAGCGTCGTCCTGTTGAAACCAAATGTTGCCAATATCCTCCTCTTCAATTAAACAAAAATTCGTTCAACATGGCTCGATAACGATCGCCATTGACTGTAACGGCCACTCCTTGCTCATTTTCGAAGAAAAATGGCCCAATTATGCCTCTGGACCAAAATCCACACCAAATAGTGACTCGCTTTGGGTGCGTCAGCTTTTCAATGTATGCGTGCGGGTTTTCTGTGCCCCAAATGCGACAATTTTGCTTGTTTACATACCCGCCATGATCAAAATGATGAGCAAAAAATCAGCATCTTCTGTAAGTCGATCGCAGTCCCACTTAGCCAAGCGAAAACGCATTGGATGGTCAGTTGGCTTCAACTCCTGAACCAATTGGACTTTGTATGGCGTCATAGCAAGGTCTTTATGCAAAATTCGTCTCAATGATGTCTCCGAAATGTTCAATTGTTGAGAACGACGGTGAATTGATATTGATGGCGCGTAAAGCACACTTTCTGTCACAGCAGCAATATTCTAGGGGGTGTACGCACTGTTTTTAGCTTTTCACGCATTGGTTTATCGATGAGGATGCCAGTTTCTTTCACTTTTTTCACAAGATAACGAACATACGAAACTGACGGTGCTTCTCTTCTTCCAAAATCCGTACGCAATTTTCTCACACATTCTGCAACATTATTATGATTTTCAAAGTAATGTCGCAATATTTCCCAGCGTTGTTCAAGCGTATACACAACCATATTCGTTCAGCGGAAGGATGAAACTAATTATCTGTCAAATCTAACATGAGCTAAGTGTTACCATTCACGAAATAAGCACTAGTTGAAAAAAAAAACGTTAGATGGCGGACCCTGTATTCGTTTTGGAGTTTGGATGTTTTCTATGTTTAACATGTACTTTATATATTTCTATAAAAAAGTCAATCTAGCTTACAAACTATTGGCTCAGCTGAGTTTAAGGCTAAATGGCCTCATGTATGATGTGGATAAAATATTTATATTTGTATTTTGATCAAAATTTGAATAACCCCCAGGTGATTGGACCGTCCGGGCTGCTAAAGAACACGACGCGAGTGTGGGTGACCCACAACGTGTCGTACCTGGCGCAGACGGACCTGGTGCTGGTGCTGCGCGACGGAAACGTGTCGGAGGCCGGCACCTACCAGCAGCTGCTCGAGAAGAAGGGTGCGTTCGCAGACTTTCTGCTGCATCATCTAAGCGACGCCGAGCGGACATCGCCAGAAGGTACAAAAATTTTTTTAACTACAAAAATTGGGCTATACGTGCTAGAAGTCAGTTTATCGTAAGTTTACGTGAGTTTCAAACCGGTAACTCATCAGATTGTAAATGAAAGTGAATCGAAGGTAGGTCTACTTGCGATTAACGCTTCTAACCACTATACCGGAGGATTTTTGCAGCTCGGGCTTTTCACCGGCATAATATGGTGGAAATGGATGGTTATTTTCGCGACAAGAAAGGTGGATCAATTACACGCCGGTTTTGCCACTGGATTTATTGATGGCATCACCGCTGGCACAATTTTTAGCCATTACCATATCGCTGTCAATCTATAGTAGTTTACAATGATTAAAAATTACTCAATACAAAAGTAATACCTGATTTATTTTTAATACAATCCAAACGAAGGTATAATTATTTTCGTATGATATTATGTCTAATTCTTACACTTCTGCAATTTTATTATTACGTGAAATTTTGAAGAAATAGAAAAGCAATTATAAGTTGTCGTTCTACTGAACAACATAAATTAAAGCAAATGCTAGTAGTTACAAAATTACAAGTATGCAGTTATAGTGATAGTGAAATTACTACCGACTAAAATTATGTATTCAAATTGTTCATGAAACAATTTGAATACATAATTTTCATCGCGTAATATTATTTAACAAAACATGAAAAATCTTTGATACTAGAAACTAAAAAGATCTATCTGTACAGCATTGAATTTATAAATAATAAACTATATAACATGTTTTGTATGTTATGTAATATTACAAGTAGCTAAGGAACTACACATGGTCTAAACATAAAATATTTACAATCAGGTCACATTGCTAATACCTAATTAACTATGTTGCAGAATTGGACGAAATCAAGCAGGACCTGGAAAGTAAACTTGGGTCTGAATTCCAAAACAAATTGCAAAGGGCCCGTTCCCTGTCTGAAAGCGCGTCGGAATCGGAACAACCTGCTTCAGGTACAGAATTTGGACTTAAATGCAGTATTTTTTATAACTTGTAATGACCAACGATTATTCATTTGCGATTGATCAATTAACATTCTGTTAGTCAATCACCAAAATACAAAGTTAACTAAGTAAATATGTTGAAAAATATTAACTAATAAATGTAATAACAGGTGACCACGTGAGCAGCGTGAAAAAGAAGACTCCAGACAGTGTCAGTCCTAACGAACTGAAAGAGAAAAATAAGCTCATCGAAACTGAAAAGACAGAGACTGGAAGCGTAAGTAGCATTTCTGTCCTTGACCATTTTTAAACTAATGATTAACCCTGACTCGTACTTACGCTGAAGTACAGATGAGCAGGTAAATAATTGTCTAGTGCTTATAAATATTTCACCGGTGAAGAAACTTAATCAGAAACATTATCCAGAATTGGTACCTACACGTCGGTGAAATCGATTAGATGCTATACGTTTTTTGAATGTAAGCACTTTGACATCTTTATCGGTGTGATGACGGATAAAGAATACGTTCATCCCATGAGTGTCGTCAGAGTAGTCGAAAGGAACAAACTACACAGCACCAGCTCTGCAAAGAACAGGAAAACTTGACACAAACCCTGTACCCTCCGCTTAGTTTTATGTATAATAGGTAGACAATTAAAATCTGTTGTTGGCTCTTCAAAACGATTTTTTAGGTTTGCAAAATTTACTAATTTGCCACAAATGCAAATTTTTGTAAAAAGTAATTTGGTAGGGTCAGTTTCTGGTTTCACTTAGATAAACTTAAAAAAATGTGTTTAATTGTCCAGTTACTTTATATTTCCTAAATTGCCTCATGTCTGATTAAGTAACACTGATGTTCTGTTTAAGAATTTTTAACATTTTGTTTTCAGGTGAAATGGAATGTATATAAACACTACATAATGAGCGTGGGTATATTCTCGTCCGTGGTAACAGTGGTAATGAATCTAATTCTACAAGTGTTTCAAGTAGGCTCCAACTACTGGCTCACCGCGTGGTCTAACGACGAGAAAATGGTAATTTAAATATTTATTTTCAGTTTGAAAACTTACTGACACTGTAATTGCATTGAGTACAGTATGGAGATTTAGCAATCGTGATGGGGGTAACTAAGATCAATCGTGCTAGTTCGATCAGGGTACGGCTTTATACAAGGTTATTCCTACCTATTCTTACGTATTAAAAGCTGAAACATCCTAAACATTTTATTATAAGAACAAAGAATAAAACAAGCTATGTTTGTGCATGTATACACTGATTTACACCCTTTTATGGATAAATGCCAACAATGCTGTCATTTGGCCTTTTCTTTACCTAGGACACATTTTGATTCATATTTGGAATAAAATATCGCATGATTTAAAAATTGTTGTAATCGATTTTATTGCTGATTCTGAACAAACTATTTTCAAATTCCACTTTAAGTTAGAATGACTTTAATAATATAATAATACACTTTAATAATTTTAACATATGACAATATTATTATTGTGACAGCTGGTGAACGGCACTGTCGACACCGCTCGTCGTGACATGTACCTCGGCGTGTACGGCGGGCTCGGCGTCGGACAAGGTAAATACTGTTACTTTCGCACCTTGTTGGATATCTAACAAGAACACAACCACGGGGATGGTTATTCTAAAAAAAAATCTATACTTCACACATGGACGCACTGGTAATTACCATAAATACTACACGCACTACTTTACACAGACCACATATAAAAACCGACTTATATTTCGTCTATTGTTTTTTATTCAGAATTGATTAATGTTTCGCAGTAAAAAGTTTACGTGGCAATTTATAAATCCAAAAATCAATACTACTATATTTCATTTGTGTTACAATTTCAAAGATGCTTTATATGCGAAGACATCTTTATCGTACGACAAGTCAGTACCGTACAGTTCAAGTTATTTGGTCACTGAAATGGGACAAAAAAAACGGACCGTTCAGTGTTGTTATTTATACTTTTAAATTTATTTTCTTTGTTTTTTTTCGAAAGGAACGTGCGATGAATATAAATAAAAAGAAAAACGCGTAACGTTGTCCTCCAAAGACTCAATTGTCTGGAAGTTAAACAAATCTTGCGAGTTAATTTACTAGAGGTTAAGTGCAGTAAAAATAGAAGATTACAAAAAAGTAGTACGAGTACACTTAAAATATGGCAGGATACTTAAATATTTCAATAAATAATTGATTCTGCAATGTAAATACAGTGACGATTAAATTAGTCGGATTTCATATTTCATATTCCATACTGGTGCGAGGTCAAATATTTCAAGATTGGTTGTTTGTTGATGAGTTTATAAAAAGTGCAACAAAACTTTTATAAATTCACCCAGTGAACGAAATGGGAGGGTAAACATTTGTGTTGTAAATAAGCTTTGAGGTAACAGAAATCTATGCTTAAAACGGTTTAACCCTAAATATTACAGGACCCTTTTTATTACAAGGAATAAAAATATATTAGAAAAAACACGCAAATCCATTGCCAAAAAACTAACAAATAACTGAAGTGGCAAATGTAATATGTAATTACTCACCGTTAATTTGTCAACTCATGAAATCATTGAGGTCGACAAATTAAAGACATAACAAAAGAAACTGATCTAAATAACCCAATAATAAATTTACTAGTTTGGTATCTAACGTTATCTGGGAAACAACATCGTTGGTAAGCCTCCCACGTTGGTGAGCGGTCCAACAACCTGGTGAAGGTCACCGACTGGACACCGAAGGACCGACTGTTGTGGAGAACCTTGGTAGAGGCCTATGTCCAGCAGTGGACGTCTTTTGACCGAGATGATGATGATGATCTAACGTTATACATATTTACAAACTAGAAGTGACCCACCAACTTTTCCATAGGTCAATTTTATTACATTAAATAATGATAAAATCTACTATGAGTCACCTGTTACTACAATATTTCGTTAAACTCATATGAACCAGTTTTTACAAAGTCGACGAAATATGACAAACAACTAACCACTGTACTTATACCCTAATTCTTAGGCAGTTACGCAATCGGCACTGTTGAGGCCATATTTAATTTATAAATTCAGGCTTTGAACTGTTATTATATTTAAAATTATATATCATGTAATTTAAATTCAGGGCGAAACAGAAAGGATTTTAGTCTGTCTAGACATTTGTATTACACACACACACACTCAAATCAATCAGGTATGGTCATATTTTAGTAGCGTTATAGTCCAGTTACCTGAAGCAAAATATATATTAAAAAATATATAAACTTAAAAGGATAATTTATTCTTTAAACAAAGAAATACGCCGGTATTAAATTGAATAAAATTTTCGTAATTTTCAAATAATCCTTTACGATATATTAGTTTCAATAACTTTTAATTTCGTTTTGTCTGTATCAGAATAAGACTTCTGTTATAAAAATCCTACGATTATGTGGCAACGTCATTTGTGATGTCTATTTAACGTTTTTAAATACGGCCGTACCTTATAACATCTTGTAAAATAGTTAACAATTTACTCGTATAGTCAAGTTAACTTAAAAATAATGTAACCTGGGCAAAGGGTGGTAACGTATAATAATGAATACATTTTTTACTTTATTAAATAATTGATAACTAACCACTTTATGTACATTGACATTATTCCCTATTGCATGGTTTTCATTATATTAACAATAAATAACATTATAGTAATGCATGAAATTTATGACGAACTAGATATAATTTAGTTTATTATAAGTACATCAGTCACAACGGGGCGATTGTTGACGTACAATCTGTACAGCGATCTTTTCTTACACGTTTTTCTGAAGATCAGTTTGACAAGAAAACTATTACGCTGAGAACTAAATCCGAAAGTTTAATTTAATTTCTTGCAGCACGAGGCAAAATAACATACTCGAAACTTGCGCTGTAAAGTTTATTTTGGACACGCGTGCTCAGAAGAAACCGGCACATTTTCTGAGTTTATTGAATCTTTAGTCGTAATTTTTTCAGAATTGTGACTTTTGTATGATATGTAATCTTTAGACGCGCGCCTGTCTTTCTCACTTCTTAAGAAACGTGCATGCTATTTTTTAATAAACGTAAACCGATAATTTAAATTGAAAAACGATCTTACTTACGGAGTCGATTGTCGGTATAACGAACTGAAGAAGTAGTGGTACGTGGCATTTAAAGGTAAACAGAACTCGTTCGGTATCACTATAAATATTGTCGAAGATCGCACTTTACGGCCCACACGGGACGAACGGGGTAGACACTCCGTATTGTAATTTCGCCCCTAAGGCGGCTAAGGGAGCGAGCCACGCGGGGGAACACAGAGCGTAGAGTGAGCGAGCGCGGGCCTGTGCAGTGGTGTCGGTGTCGGTGTCGTCGCTGGCGCTGTACCTGGGCACGCTGGCGGCGGCGCGCGCGCTGCACGCGGCGCTGCTGGGCGGCGTGCTGCACGCGCCCACCATCGGCTTCTTCGACTGCACGCCCGTCGGCCGCGTGCTCAACCGCTTCAGCAAGGACGTCGACGTGCTCGACAACGTCCTGCCCATGACGCTCAGGGGCTGGACCTCCTGCTTCTTCGCGGTACGCGACGCTGCCCTTTGCACGCGATGCTTTTTATTAATGTGTATAATGTAACCCCGCTCCCTCGTCTCGTTTGATCTACATTATCGCTTTTAATTTTCACTCGAAGCTTTAACGGCGCGAGACGCCGTCGAAGGGATTTACGTTATACACAATTTTAAATAGTACTTTTCTCTGATTATTTTTTATTAATTATTTACGAGCGCTATGTAATATGTAAGATGAAATATCGTCATTGATTTCGTAGACCTTTAGTTTGAAAAAATTAGAGTATTAACGCTACATTATTAGAATAGAACAGAATTAAATACATAAACTTTTAATAACCTCAGTAATTGAATACATGCAACTAATAATAGTTGACAATTTAATCCATTGATGGTTATATTACGCAATTAAACTGTAGATTACATTTCCTTACTAAAAACATTTGCCATAAAAGAGTGTATATATCTCGTTTAGATAAAAAGTACTTTTTGATTTCTAGATTTACATATTTCAAAGGATAGTCCATAGAGAAAAGAAAGAAATTGGAATGAACGGACATAAATCAGCAAAATAACCGATGTGTCGAATCGATCTCATTGTATAGTTAAATTTGGTATTTTTTCTGCTGTTGACGAGAGTTTTATTTCTGCGTCTGGCTTCGCATCATGAACTACTTTAGTAATAGTAGTAACCGACAACTACTATCGTAATGATTTCTTTTAATTGATTTAAAAAATGTACTACAACATTAGTTTTATTTACGTAACAAAATGAAAAATAATTTATGCAAAACTACTATGCTTTCTTTGCTATCAAAAATCATTCATGCAGTGTGACTACATTTTTATTTAAGACGTATCTTTTGTTCTTTAGTAACATAAGGGATCAGTTTGTAAAGTAACAATAATGTGACGCTTATTTACGAACCAGCTTTCAAGTTAAAATGGGTCTCAGTGGCCCGTTTAAACTTAAAAAAAGCTATATGCACGTGCTGCATGTCCCTAACCTTATATGTCACAAGGCTTAGCGTAGAACACGACATAGCTTTTATATTTCGCAATTTACACCCTAGACCTATTCCTGAAGATCATCAATGTGGATTCTGTTGCCTCGGGGCTGTGTGGACGTCGTAAACAATGTATTCATTATTATTAGTGACTGTGAGTATCGATAAGTTGTATTGAGGCGGCTACTATAACCCGTATCCGTGATACGTTGTTACAGCGATAGGATCGTTTTTTGCTGATTTAATGCCATACCTGGCATGTTGGCGCGCAGCGAGGTATCTCCACGAGCTATTATTGGACCATGTGTTAAAGGCACCTTTGCAATTCTTCGAAGTGACGCCGCTGGGCAGGATACTCTCTCGATTTTCTAAAGACGTCGACGTTTTGGACACGTCTCTACCTTCGCAGATTTCTGACTTGATGTGGTGCTTGTTTGAGGTAATCTCAACACAGGAGTTCTTATGTCGTGGTTAAATTTTAAGTCTAGAGCTTCTTGTATTGGTGGGTATTTATTTTGTAAGTGAATTTTTGGCTGTGTTTTCGGTGTTTTATTTATTGGCTTTTTAATCATTTCAGAAGTAAATATGCGTATAGTTTAATACGATCCTTGCGGAACAAGTATATAAATTATATAAGTCAAACGTAGAAATCTGTAGCAAAAAAGAACTTTCATAGTTAATTAGGTCTGGACTGATGCTAATATTGCCACTTTAACTTGGATTTGAGTGTCATGATATCAATAACATAACATGAATAACTGCAGCAATCACATCGTAATATACACTATAAGCATATTTACTTTAGTTTTTTCGGTTTCAGAATTTATTTTTTTGTGTCGTGTTCTTTATCTATTTTATTTTTCTTGTAAATATTTACTTATTTACGTACAAACACTGCTCAAGAATATATAAATAGGCTTTGGTAATTTGTAAAAGTGAATTATTTTATGAACTGATCCCATATATTTTTATATATATGTTTATTGTAGTCTAAAACGTCTAAAATATAAATAGACTGTTAATAGGCTCAAACAATCAAGACATGATTGATATTCGTTTAGTAGTTTAATGCGTTAATAATATTTCTCTTGAAAATTTAATATATGCAAAAAATTGACATAATATTAAATATCCTTAGGTGTTGGGTACGTTATTCGTGATAAGTTTCTCGACGCCGATATTCTTGGCGGTGGTGTTACCGATCGGCGTCCTGTACTACATAATCCAGAGGTTCTACGTGGCGACGTCGCGGCAGCTGAAACGACTCGAGTCTGTTTCACGATCGCCCATCTATTCACACTTCGGGGAGAGTATCACCGGGTCTTCGACTATTCGAGCTTACGGTGTCGCAGAGAGGTAATGTACAATATTTAAATACAAGTAACTACATACAGTAAATACAAATGTAATCTCACTTACATTTTAAGATTCAGTCGGACATACACTAAAATATCAAATCACATACATTTATTGTAAAAAAAAACTTAAACCTACGCTTTATTAGAATATAATCTAGGTGTGTGAAGATAATATTAAAAAATTGTTATGCATTTAATACATTTACAGGTTTATAAAAGAATCTGAACGTGGTGTCGATCACAACCAGTGCTGTTATTATCCAAGCTGTATTGCGAACAGATGGCTGGCGGTCAGGCTAGAGATGATGGGAAATTTGATTATATTTTTCTCTGCCATGTTCGCCGTATACAGTAGAGAGACCATTAGTCCTGGGCTAGTGGGTCTGTCCGTCAGCTATGCGTTGCAGGTAAGCTTACAAATATAAAGTACCTTATAATCTACCATAACTCATGCCGGTGGACTCTGACATACGAAAATATGAAACTTTTCAGATTACACAAACGTTGAATTGGTTGGTCCGCATGACGTCAGAAGTGGAAACTAATATCGTAGCCGTCGAAAGAATAAAAGAATACGCGGAGACAGATCAGGTGAGAAGAGAAAACGTGACGTTCAAGTATTTTTATTATACTCAGTTATTTTTTCATCGGGCTAGTGATACGCGACTGCCGATCGGGAGATCTCGGGTTCGATTCCCGGTCCAAAGAAGCGTTGCGGTGACGTTTGCACGCATACATTACGAGTGCGATATGAACGCTACGGACGTTGCAGGAAGCGGCGTGGGTGAAGGCCCCGGGCCCGGGCGCCACGTGGCCCGAGACGGGCGCGCTGCAGCTGGAGCAGCTGACGCTGGCCTACCGCAGCGGCGGCGAGCCCGCGCTGCGCGGCGTCACCTGCGCCGTGGCGCCGCGCGACAAGCTCGGCATCGTCGGCCGCACCGGCGCCGGCAAGTCCACGCTCACGCTCGGCCTCTTCAGGTGCGTACCGGTGTCTCCCTCGCCGCCCTCGCCCTCGACGCTGACGACCGTCACTGATTTTACCCTCGCGCAGAATCGTGGAGGCGGTTTCCGGCCGGATACTCGTCGACGGGCTGGACATCGCTACGATCGGTCTGCATCAACTGCGGTCGCGCATCACCATAATTCCGCAGGATCCCGTTTTGTTCTCGGGCACGCTGCGAATGAACCTCGATCCGTTCGAGACGTACTCGGACGACGACCTGTGGCGCGCGCTCGAACACGCCCATCTCAAGCCGTTCGTCCTCGGTGAGTACCGGTTTATTGTTCGTTTTACTTGTCGCCGAGGTCTCCGTGCCGACACTAAACTGTTCGTTTTCGCAGGACTGCAAGCGGGACTGCGGCACGAGGTGTCGGAAGGCGGTGAGAATCTGTCCGTCGGGCAACGACAACTCGTTTGTCTGGCGCGAGCCCTTCTGCGAAAGACTCCCCTGCTCGTGTTAGACGAGGCTACCGCCGCCGTCGATCTGGAGACCGATGAGCTTATCCAGGTATAACCGATTCGACGACTTTCTAATACCGCGTATTATCGATGACGTACGTTATTTATATTGATCTCGTTTATCGTTTCAGAAAACTATTCGCACCGAGTTCGCAGCTTGCACCGTGCTGACTATCGCTCATCGGCTCAACACTATCATGGACTCCACGAAAGTCATGGTGCTGGACAAAGGTCAGCTCGTGGAGTACGCGCCTCCAGAACAATTACTACAGGATAAAAACTCCATATTTTACAGCATGGCTAAAGATGCCGGACTCGTTAACTAAAGGATTACGTATTGCAGTTCACTAAGCGGTATGCATTTCGTTTGCTAGCCTCTTTAGTGAATTTAAAAACGTGTTATAGTCAGTGTCAGATAAGTCACTTCATAAAAAAGTGCATCTGCAACGTAAATACGAGCCAGCTTATTACTGTGCTGTACACGTATGCTTCATGAACTATTTTATGATTATGTGATAATCATGTTTGTTATGACGCCTATATATATATCGATACCTTAATTGGCAAATCGGAAAACTCTACTTGTATAACAAAACACTTTAATAACAAAGAGTATTGTGCTTAAAACAATATAATTGTTACATAGCGAACCATACTATGTACGTACTGATTTTTTAAGCACTGTCTACAAGAAATATAAAGTTGAGGGTTTGCCAATTAGTTGATATGTATATATAAAACTAACAGTGTATATTTTCTAATGATTTGTAAATACCTATGGTATTATATAAGTATTGTTTACGTATTATGCGAATATTATTTTTAAGGGAAAACGGTTGTTCTCTGACAACATTTCACCAGATGTTTTGGCTTTACAACTTAGAAAGAAAAGCCTCTGTGTTAATCAAACATCAATACCAGTTCGTGACTTAGTTATTAAATATAGCAATGATATATGGAAGCATTTACGACACATCACAGTTTAATATTAACGAGTGTTGAAAATATCTACAAACGTAGTACTTAAGACTTATGACAGGGTGAGATTTCTATGGGTTTCGTTGATAGGTATATTGATAAGGTTAGCTCAAATAATCTCGCAACATTGAAACCGATTGATAACCATCATTTTAATTAAGCGCTATACTTCTATGCCCTATAAGTCCATTACGTTTTACAAAGTAAGCTATCTACAATTATGTAATCGATGTTAAAATGATGGTACATCAACCCACTACGCATTTCAACTTAATTAACTAGGTACTTAATTTGTATAAAAATCACGTCACAGTATTGATATGTGCATTGTTGTAATATATGCATTAGCGACACCAGTTAGGACCTGCAATATAAAAGTCCCATTAGAATGTTAAGATAAATACAAACTTTATCTGTTACCGAAATTAGTTGTCAACCAACACTGCCGTGTAGTACAATTACTTTAATTGCTTCAGTTTTACATTAACTACTATCCTAGGAAAGTATTGCCCTCCTGTTGGTCACGTTGTGAATTGAAAGCACAGAATTTAATGTTAATAATACTCCACGTTCGATGACACATGAAAATCTATACCTAACGATTATAATTTGTTGATGTGTAACCATACCGCTGCCAAGTGTTGGCCCATCAATACTGAACAAAAAATACTTAACACAAAGTGGACACACTAAGCAATAAGATTGAGATCGGGGGGTTGCAATGGCCATTATTAACACTCTTCCGCCGTAAGTCGATACTTTGAAGCGGTATTATTTGCTTAAGATAGTGTCAAAGACCTTCTACTTGTATGGGTAATAATGGCATCCTTCTCTGATCTAAATAAACTGCCAAAGCACATATTATATATGATATGACGTAAACAAATTAGATTTTTATATACGACAGCTTAATACTTTTAAATTCGTAAAATACAAAACAAAGGTAAACAGAAAATCATGAATGTTAATTGTAAACTTAAGATCCATTCGTTAATTTTATCGCTGTTACATATGATAACACTTAAAAGTACGAAAAACGTGTTATATGTAACAAAGAACTACGACCCTATTTAACTTACTGAAGCAATGCAATAAAACCTCAAGTTTAAAAAAATTACACCTGTTCTGCTCGTAGGGGGAAGCTGAGGCATATTAAACGCCCACTTTTCGCTAGTGTTTTGGGTCCCACGTAATAGGTGGCTGGCCTATTGCCGCTTGTCGCGATGTTTTGTTTACCAGAGCCTCGTCCGTCGATCAGCAGGTGCACCACTTGCAAGTGAAGTTAACTAGGGACCCTAAGTTCTTAGTGGGAACACCATACACACGTTTAGTTAAACACAGCAGTAGATTAGCTAACTTGCCTCTAAGTACAGACTAACCGCAGCTCTTGTAAGTATTGTACGAACTCTTCGAAAAAAATTTTACGTCTTCTTCTTCAAGTAGATAACCACACTGTACTGATCGCTGCATTGTATTTCATAACCATCCAGAATTTCTCGAAAATACTTTTACTTTTATTAGGTACCTATTGACCAGTAAGCCGTGACAAGAAACCATTACAAAACTCTTAATAGAACCAAATGTTTGCATCTTCTTCATTACTGAATGAAGCATTCTAGAGTAGGAAACTATAGCTTTGTACTCAGATTATATTTATGTATTATATGTCCATTATTTAAGGGATTTCTTAGCTTAAATTGCGTGAAAATGTTTGCGAAAATTCGTAGTTTACGTATTAGTTCAAATGCGTTTATTACCTCATGCTAATGGAGAGATCTCATCTCTTAGAGAGGATATATTGTCCTCTCTTAGAGAGGATATATTGTTCATATATTGGATATATTCACATATTGTTGTGTGTTGTGAGGGTTAAACTAACTTTTTTCACACAACTTGTTACATAGAGAAATCAAATATCTCCTCCGGTTTGTATAATTTGACTTTTTTAAGTGGCATTTTGTGACGTACGTAATAAAACATTTATTAATACTTACACAGACTTAGATACGTATTCTTAATTTAAATAAATTTACAGCGGGCACATTTTTTAGTAATTGCTACAATTATTTAAGAAAATGACACTATAGTAACGTACTTACAACGGTAGAATGCCTTCAAAAATGTATACAAAATATCGATCTCTTGCTAAAACTTTTAAATACTCTTATTATGTTCAGTTATACTTAATGTTATTCCATTCACTTTAATGCATTCTTATTGTGAAGTATTTTATTAATTTATTTTGCATGTAACTTATGAGAAATATTTTTACACACTAGACGGGATCGTGAAAGCGTTCAAAAACTTAATAATCAATACTTAATTTTATTTATTTAATGTAAATGTCGACATATAATATAATTTAATGAAAGCCTCGTAATTGTAATTGCCACTCAAAAAACCAATATTAAGAATAAACATCTTAATTTTAATTTGAGGAAACTCGTACATGATTATTGTTTTATTAATATTCTACTAAAATATGTTTGGTGTTAAGGTACTTATACCTTTTAATTAAAAAAAAATCCTTCATTGATACCTTGATTAAACGTCATTTTGATCGATTTGTATTCGTACCAATTGTAATGACAAGTAAAATAGTAGTAACTGTAAATATATTACCGTACTTTGACTACGACACAACAACAACCCAGCTTTTAGTTACCTACAATTTTACTGATTGTTTATCAAACTTGAAAATGCAATGTAGCCTTTCAAGTACTTAGTGCCTAGTAATAATGATTTAGGTGTATTGTTTGTTATTTGAGATTCATAGTTTAGCGACAACCCGCGTGCTTGCAGGACTTCTAGTTTTTAAATATTACTATTTCTTTGATAAACATTCTACAATCAAATTAATCGAACTTAAATTAACTACTTGAGCTATTACTAGATCCTCTGTTTAATAACGTATTTTTCAGCACACGAATACGTAAATATATAACATTTCAAATTCACTAACATTTCAAAACATACCACATTATGCACGTATATAATATACGTACATTTAAATTTCAACAGAAGAGATTAAGACGTTTACGTAACTATGCGTTTAAATTACTGCCAAATAGAAGTTAATAAGTTGATGGAATGTTTTTTTTGTTTAAACGTTATTTTTATATTTATGAATATGTCTGCATGTGCATCTGTGAATATAACCTATAGATACATAAACATTGAAGTGTACAGTTTGTATGATAGAAACTGCCCAATTTCTGTAAGCCACAATATAGGGGATAAGTAGTTAAGTCTTCACTTTTGTGCCTATTGAGTAAGTTAAGAGAAGTTTTGTTTCAATGTTTTTTAATATTACCTATTAAAAGTTTTACCAGTATGATATAAATTGTTTTATTAACTTATTCACTAGTCGTAAAAATACTAAATTATCATTTATTGACAAAAAATAAAAAGCTTTGAAAAAATTAATCTACTAAATACAAATATCTATGTTTCTGTAGTTGCAAAGATATGACCTTCCTATAAACAGTTTCCAGCAGGTTTATAAAATTCATCTTTTCCCAAACTGATTTAGGATCGACTTCGAGTCTACTACGAAACAGCTGAACTTCGCTTTTCACGTGGAGCGGCTGTCATTAAACTGCCACTAGACCTTCGTCCGAGTAGGTGATATCGAAGCCCTGTAGAAAGACTCGTTGAAATTATGGCTTCAACAATTTTATCTATTTAGCTACTAAATTTGGAATATAACAGATATTCAGCCTAGCTGCTTAGATATTAACGTGGTCAAACTGAAGAAAGTCACTCCATATCGGCTGTTCAAACTTGAACCAGAGTACCCACAAATTCTAATATTTGATGACAAATTTAGGCTAAATTTTTGTGTTAACAAAATTAAAACCATGATAGGACCAAACCAGTATTAGTGACACCTCTAAGTTACAATCCATTTCAGTGTTCTACCCGATCCTCTCGAAAAATATAAAGTGAGGTTTGATGACCTAAAAGAGCTTTTACAACAACCGAGTTTGTGGTGACCCTGATATGACAATTGTTATACTCCGTCTCACGAAACAAGTTCTATAGACGCGGCACTGCAGTCATGCGCCGAAATAATACCAGTCTTTCCAATTGGATTCTCCAAACATCCCTAGTTAAGGGCTGGATTGGCTTCTTACGTGTTTACATAAAAGATTGAACAGATTGTATGGGGAAAGAGATCAAATAAAACATATTGATTTTATTTTTATTTTTATGTGTATTTTGATAAACAATTGTGATCAGCGAGTGGGTTTTCTTCCAAACATACTATTGTCACTGTCTGAATCATAGTATTTCATATCACTATTTTCATCTGACTCTATGTCACTTACATTTGCTGCATATTATTATAATGCAGTCCATTTATTCACCGATCAGCTCGTCATTTCTAGTGTCACACTTGCAAACGCTTTTGTTCAACTTTAAAATTGTTCTTTATTTTGTTTTAATAGTTCCAATAACATGGTTCTTGGCCAGTTCAGTTTAAAATAAACACCTTTATCAATGTTTTATTTCAGTTTTCAAACAAAGCAGACACTAGAATTTTTAATAGTGTCGATTTAGCCTTAAATCTTTATCTGAATAGGTACAGAAATATTAAATGTGACGTCACTACCTAGTGCTTACAGTACTGACGGGTCGGATTGTTAGCATCGTGAGCATTGACGTTATTTTGCGCCATTTATTTGAATTGACTTTCCCCGATTGCGGAAAATGCTTGAAATACAAGTATTTTACCATCTTCATCGGTTACGCCACATACTTTACTCATGTTTCTTTTTCACTTTTTTCATGAGACGTAGGCTAAGGTCCGAATTGTACTTACAGCACTAACGACGTTTAAACTGCTAACGTGTGGTCCGATTTAGTGAGCGCGCCAACGTCTGTTAGCAGTATTAATGATTCGGACCACTTGTGAGTGTGCTTACGAATTCAAAAAGTTGAACATAACCTAACAGAGCATTTTTTGACATAAACATGAGTGGAGTAAGTGGTGTAGCCGATGAAGATGGTAAAATGCTTGTATTTCAAGCATTTTCCGCAATTATAGGTTCATAGATTCAAATAAATGGCGCAAAATAACGTCAATGCTCACGATGCTAACGATCCACCAGTCAGTACTGTAAGTAATAGGTAGTGACGTCATAGCATCCACAACGCTAACGGTGAGCGTGAAAAGCACGATCGGACCGCACGTTGGTACGCTATGAGCGCTGTGAGCAGTGTTCGGAACCGTACGATAATTATCGTACACTTACGATAATTTTGTGCCTGCGTACGATGTACGATAGCATATTACTATCGTACACAGATTGTACGATAATTTCTATCATGAGCAAAATTTGAGAATTTATATTATTTTACTCATGCGCTGATAGTCTAAATTTCGCATTAGCATGATTTTATTTTATCCAATAAAATCTTGGGAAAATACCAGGAAATACAAGTTCTCTACTCCTATTGATTCTTACGATCCGCTCTGCTAAGTTTCACCATTGCCGATACGGTAACTTTATCCAGCACCTGCTGTACACGCTTTCTTATTGGTTAGTATAGCATCTACCAATGCGAACAAGGGAATATAAGTTTGATATTTCGATTATGGCCGTGGTCCGAATCACGCTCACAGCGGTCATAGCGTACCAACGTGCGGTCCAATTCGTACTTTTCACGCTCACCGTTAGCGATTTCTAAGTGATAACACAAATAATTAATCTTTATGAATACATTTCTTCTTTATATATACAAAAATTTGGCATGTTTCATACCCAACTTGCATGGGAACAGTGAAATTTTGTCTAAGTGAATTTTAAACTTGGCGCATTTATTGAACTTCCCTTGAAGTGGAAAGGAAATCAGTGCAGGTCTGTACTACGTGTAAAATATTTGGGTTTCAGTGTTCTGTTGATTTGACAGCGGTGGTTTAAAAAAGATAAACTATAGAGTACTTGCATGCATATCAATATTACAATTTATATGATTTATTTATCTATAATAGACATTATCCTAAAAAATACGATAATTTCGATCCATGTACGATAATTTTACGCCCCCGGGTACGATAATCAGTCCACTTCAGGTTGCTAACATTGGCTGTGAGCGTGATTCGGATCACGACCATAGACATGGGTAAATGTTTACTTTACATTGCGTTGTTGAATTGTGTGAAAACTTCGTTAAATATGCTTCTATTAGAATTTGGAATTGATTAAATGTCAAAAAACCTGTATTGTGCATTATCATAGAATCGACCAGTAACTTTCCTTAAAATTACAGATTTGATCTGAGACAGAACCTACAACTTAAAGTTTCTAGTGTGAAAGGCTGAAAGGTAACATAAAATATTTTAAAACGGCTAAATAAACATCCAGATGGATATAATTTTTCAATTGGAAACCACTGAAAATTTTCAAAAAGTAAGTAAAAACAAAATATTTAGGAAAATATCACTACAAAGAGAAGGCAAACTTGAAACAAACCCTATTCTAACCGGTCTGGCCAACATGGTATAGTAGGCCGAAACCTCCTTGCCTATGTCCAGTAGTAGACTGTTTAAGGCTCTTGATGAAGTAAAAGCATAATAAAATGAGTATAATGATATGATTATCATTTATGCTGCAAAATAGAGTCAATCGCACCATTAGCTACAGTATTTTGCTTTCTTAACTTTTAATTTTTATTAGCCTTAGAACACACGACGGCCAGACACGTTATTTATAAGAGCTGAAAGTAATTTTCTCCAAACCTGTTTTTTCTAATGTTGGTTAGTCAGCTTTAAGTTTACTACAATACATTTGAACCTCGATTTTTAGACAGAGTGACTGTCATTAGACCTTCAGAACCCAAGTACTAAATATTATCAAGTTTCTGTAGAAAGACTTGTTTGACTTTTTATAAAATAATAAAATTATTTTTCAAACCATCAGAATAGACTAAACCCAGTTGCACCCACTTGAACACTAAACCTTAGCTCAAGCTTTCACCCACAGCAGACTTTCAATGTGTCACAAGTTGAAGGAACTATTAAAAGTGTGGGGCTACTGAGGTGCATATGTTTTATTAGATCCCCTCAATAATAATAAACACTATAAAAGTTAGTGTTTATAATACAATGTAAATGTTATGCTAATTTGTTAAAGTTTAGGGGTTTTTGGCAGAAGGTTGCAACTGCGCTAATTGTCTAGCAATGAATAAAGTGTTTTCTAATGTTATTCTGAAAAAAATATTAAAAAAATTGAGGTTTTCTAAAATTTTAACAAATTTGAGATACTATTTGATACACCTTTACTACCTATAATTGGCCAAAGTAATCATAATCCAAACTTTATATTCATTAATTGTTTCTAAACTGTGTTGGGCTATGCACAGAGAAACTTTCAGCATTTATAAAGTAATGTATGGCCATCGTGTGCTCTACGTCAGCAGTTTACCACAATGAGAGTTTTCAGAAAACTCTAATATTACCAAAAATATTAGAAAATCAATATACAAAGTGGCTTGTTCACTTATATACTTTAATATATATAATTTTGTTTCATTTCAGGCATCACAAGAAGTCTTATCAAGCTTATACTACACAATAAATGAAACTAACACAGAGCTAGAACAAAGTGTTCATGATAAAGCTGCAGATGAGTTAAAAACAATCATTTCTCAATGTAATTTTGATATTCAGAATGTATTCAAGTTTTTTCACAACAAAAAATGGGACCAAAAGAGGGTAACTTATTTTACAGCTTTAATTGAAAAACATTGGTCCGGTCTTATTGGCGCAGCACTTAATCATTATACCAGTAATTATGGTGAAACTGTAACCAATTTTGATTGGCTGGTTAAGTTTATTTTTGGAACCAGTGACTTGAAAATAATGAGGTATCCATTACTACAATTACTAGTGACCACAATTAATAAATCTGGCCAGAACAGAATTACATATGACATTAATAAGGATATTTTACTGAAGATGATAAATGTTTTAGAAAATATAAGGTGACTTCAGCTTGTTTTAATTATTTCATACATAGTCCCTTTAATTTTAAAACACATAATGGGGTAGTGTAGCAAATAAATACGCACGAGCATTAAACACCCTTTCTTTGTTTCTATTATGTTTGTATGGAGAAACTGCTGAAAATATAAACCATATTTTCAGGAGTTTCTTTAACAATTATCATCGAAAATTGTTTAGTGTTCTTGATATTATATAAAAAACGTAATAGTTTTAATTTGAAATATTTATTTAATTTATGATGTTTGTGTAAGTCTCAACTCACTGCAACTGTTCTTCAAATATTTATTACTGTAAATTAAATTATTTTATTGCTAAGTGAAATTTTATTATTACGAGTAAAATTCTCTCACTAACTGAGAAACTATAAATGGAATCATTACATGATTTAGAGCATGAGTAGCTGAGCCTTTGATTTTATTAGAGGTATTTTAAAGTTTGTAACTGTTAAGAATTCGTCACGCTTGATGCGTTCTACAATCTATAGTGAGGTCAAAGTGAATGCAGCCCGCATCATGTATGAAAACGCACGCCGGGAGGGAAGTGCGAGGGGGTGCACTTGCACAGTATTTTATATCGATTACTATGGGTAGATGTAGATACACCCCTTTGAAAATCTCTAATTCTAACGACGACTCGTGTATGGACAGTATTGTCGGTCTCTATATATTTAGTATAGATACGATCCGACCGTGCGAGCAAAGAACGTCAACTGCACAGACGATGCATAGGGCATGGGTACGACGGGGCGGTCGGTGAACAATTTCGGGCAAGTAACGTCGCCTTGTCTCACTCCTCAATGCAACCATTTAAGCATTGTTTGCTGATTTTGTACTTGTACAGACATAATGGCGGTTTCGTAGATACATCTCATCACTTGGATGTATCGCTATTGTACTTGGCAACGCTGCAGGGAGTACAGAACAGACCAGATCTCGACCGTGTTGAAGGCTTCATATTCCACGAATGTTAGACACAAGACCTAATTATATTACCTGTTTTGTGCACAATTTGCCACATTCTGTGGATAGTCTATGGTGCCATATCCGCTTCGAAACTTAACTCGGTCCTTTGGTTGGGATTCGCCGAGATTCGAATTTACAATGAGACGACAAAGCATATTCTACGTTCTAACGTTCTATACGGAGATGCGTATTACACGGGCCGGGCTAACATCCCTCGTACCGCTGTAGTAGAAAGTCGCGAACAACTTGTGTCTCAAATCGAGAGCACTTTACACAGAGTCTCCGATTGGGGTCGGGATAACCTGGTCCAATTTAACCCCTCTAAGACACAAGTTTGTGCGTTTACTGCTAAAAAAACCCCGTTCACTGTAGTTCCACAATTCCAGAATACACCCCTTACTATCTCACAGAGTATTGGGATCCTCGGTGTCGATATCTCCAGTGACGTCCAATTTCGGACTCATTTGGAGGGAAAGGTGAGGCTGGCATCAAAAAAGCTTGGTGTTCTGAATAGAGCGAAGCGATATTTCACACCGGCACAAAGGCTACTACTGTACAAAGCACAAGTTCGGCCTCACATGGAGTATTGCTGTCATCTCTGGGCGGGAGCACCGAAGTACCAGCTTGAGCCTTTCGATTCAGTCCAGAGACGTGCTGTGAGAATAGTCGACGATCCTGATCTCACGGACGGTATCGAGCCACTAAGTCTTAGGAGAGACTTTGCCTCCCTGTGTGTGCTCTACCGTCTCTACAATGGGTTGTGTTCTGAAGAATTGTTTGATATGATGCCCACAGCCACATTCCACCATCGCACCGCTCGCCATCGTCAGGGAGCTCATCCACATACATTGGAACCTAAATGGTCGCGCACAGTGCGGTTTCAGAGAAATTTTCTCCCACGAACAATCCCGTTATGGAATGAGCTCCCTGCCACGGTTTTCCCTGGGAACTACAGCATGGGGTTCTTCAAGAAGGGGGTTAATAGGTTTTTGAAGGGTCGGCAACGCGCACGTGATGCCCCTGGTGTCGCAGGCGTCCATAGGCTGCGGTAGCCGCTTACCATCAGGCGGGCCGTAGGTTTGTTTGCCACCGTCGTGGTATAAAAAAAAAAAAAAAAATTCTTCATTACAGTGACAATATTCAAGTAAAACTACAACGAATAATATTAATTAATCATTTTTAATGTGTAAATTTGTGCCTATATTAATTTTGTAACATAAAAAACAATTCATTATCATATTTTTTCGTAAATAGTCAACTCTTTAATATATCAATATCGTAGGAGATGGAATTTTGGATTAAAAACGTGAAATAGATAGTGATAATTTTCATAGTTGTTTTAATAATTATCAATACATTCACATCATGATAAAATTATTAAGTGTTAGTGCAAATATTTTACAAATTTCATACCAAAATTTCAGTTCTCGCCTTAAAAAATAACCCAAACTCAAAAGTGAAAATAATGTCCCCAATTATTACATTTTGAAGGGTCTTTTTAAGAAAAAAAATGAAATGTAACCCAACGAGAAATAATGTATACTTCATCATCATCATTATCAACAGCCTTTTACAGTCCACTGCTGGACATAGGCCTCTTCTTAGCAAAGAGGTTTTGGCTTACTATACCATGCTGGCCAGACGAGTTAGAATAGGGTGTTTCAAGTTTTCCTTCTCTTTGTAATGATGTTTTCTTGCATACTTTGTTCTCTTAGTCGCCATACGACACCCACGGGATGAATAAGGGTGGTAACACTGTATTCTTAATCCGTCACCACACAGACAACTACCAATTCTTATACCTTTTTTTGAGTGACATGAAACAGCTTGGAAACTAAAGAGTAATATAAGCTACTTTTTACCGTGGTAAATCATCTCATTCCTATGGGAAGTTAACGAGAATCACTCCAAATTTTATACATTTCGATAGATGGCGCTATACTGAATAACGTACGTACTCTTTATAAACTTCTTAATTTTTCTTTAATTTTAAATAATAAAAATTTGAAAGTGTGTAAGGATGTATGGATGGTTGTAACTCTTTCCATCAAAAACTACTGTAAGGATTAAGATGAACTTTACTATATTAATTAAACTTATACTTCACTAGCTACTACCTAGCAACTTGTGTATATTTTCTACACAAGTTTTCAGCTTTGTCGTACAGAGCGCATATACGAGGGTAAGTTTTTAAGTTCGCGGAATGACAGTGAAAAAGGCGGGTAAACGCGCTCTTTTGATGCCTACCGTATTCAGTGACTCATAATTAGTCTGCATAGTAAAATTTGTTGTGATTGGATCATTAGTTATTAAACTATCGTTGACCAAGTATTTTAATCGGGAACGAAGTGAAAAAAATGGAGAAAATTGAATTCCGTGCGGTGATAAAGTTCCTTACTAAGCAAGGAAAGTCTGTTCAAACCATACTCAATGAGATGTCATCGGTTTACGGGGATTCTTGCCCAGGAAAAACAATGGTCTACAAGTGGCATAGTTTATTTAAACAAGGCAGGGAATCACTTGAAGACGACCCGAGGCCGGGGCGCTCCGCTGAGGTGACTACGCCAGAAGTTAAGGCAAAAGTAGAAAAAATTGTATTGGAAGATGCTCGACTAAAAAAGAAACAACTCGCAGAAATGGTTGGAGTATCGGATACAACAATTTTTAAAATTTTACACGATCATCTTGGCATGACTAAGGTTAGCGCACGGTGGGTGCCGAGAATGCTCACGCCATTGCAAAAACAACAGCGCGTGGAATGTTCACGTGCGTTTTTGGACCTCTGCAATGAAGACAAGGATGGCGTATTGAATCAAATTGTTACTGGGGATGAAACTTGGGTTCATCATTATGAACCCGAGTCCAAACAAGACTCCATGCAGTGGCACAAAAAGGGCACAGCACCACCCAAGAAATTTAAGGTTTCACAGTCGGCTGGGAAACTCATGGCAACGATTTTTTGGGACTCAGAAGGAATATTATTGATAGATTATAAAGATAAAGGCATTTCTATAACGGGGGAAAACTACGCTTCAATCTTAGAACAGTTAAAAGAAGCCATCAAAGAAAAAAGACGGGGAAAATTAACGAAAGGTGTCCTGCTATTGCATGACAATGCTCCCGTTCACAAGAGCCGAGTCGCACTGGCTGCCCTGCATAAGGTGGGCTTCGATATTTTGAATCACCCACCCTACAGTCCAGATTTGGCTCCTAGTGATTATTATCTCTTTCCAAAAATGAAAAAAGAATTACGTGGTAAGAAATTTTCAACTGATGAGGAGGTTAAGGAGGCGGTTTCGGCGTATTTTTCAGACAAAGATAAAACTTTTTTTTACGAGGGAATAAAAAAACTAATTGAAAGATCTGAAAAATGTATTCGTGTTGCAGGGGAATATATAGAAAAAGAAAAATAATTTTGTGTTTTTATTATTACTCAATACCCTCCATTCCGCGAACTTAAAAACGCCCCCTCGTACCTACTGTCTCGTCTCTCACTGTCGTAAAAACCGCGAAGGATGTGGGTAACAGTACGCTCGTCGAGAGCACAACACGTGACACGATTAATTATATTATAAACCTTTTCAATAAAAATCAGTTTCATATTTTTAAAATTTATTGATTAGAGACATTCACACATCAACATTAAGTTTCAATAATTGGAATAACATAATTACCTATTATAATTATCATACAAATTCCACATCGCATAATGAGCAAAAAGTTCGTAGGTAAGAGTTATTTATAACTCAGTCAATTTCAGGTTACCGTTTTTACAATTACACGAGAGAAGTTACTTATTGACTATTGAAAGTAATGTTAAAGGATTATAGATTATAGTATTATGAATCCCTTTAATGAATAATCAAATAGGGTTACCATTTGGTTTCACTTCTGAATAGACTTGAATATACATGGATTCAACAAATACGAGTAGAAAATGAACAAATTAGGGCTTTAAATAGGTATAACTTTTGCTATTGTTGCTCTGGTGAACTTCTAATATGCACTTGACGATCAACACGCGAGATCGTTCATCATCTAACATAGGATAAGTGGGAATATATATGGCATTAGACGGTAGTTTGAACTTGATATGGAATGTCTCACTCACTTTTACTGTTTATATATTGGAATATTTTCCCCAATCATGCTATGTGTCACAATTAATTTTATAAAAATTGTATAAAATTACAAAAATGATCTGGAAATCATACGGGTACTGAACATGAATGCTGTTGAAAATTACCTTAATATTCATTGTATAGTAATATCAAACTTTAAATTCATCTAATTGTATCATATGAATGAGGTGGAAAATAATACACTAATGGCAGCAGATAATAACCATGCTACCTTCACTAACTCGTTACACATTACTACATTCTAAAAGATATAATAATGTCTGTATAAGTTTATAAATTGTATAGTATAATCACAAACTTGGCCACTGAATATCCAATTCAAATATATAATCAATTTCATCCTCATTCATTAATTTAGATTCAACAACCACACACTAGAAAAAAAGTACTAAACGTTCAACCTTACTACAATATCTCACTTGACACAGGGAGCAACTTTCCGAGACTATTTCCATTTTATGAGTTTGCATTACAGAGAGCTGCTGACATACTAAATTTTTACAACTTAATATAAAACTACGAGTAAACATAGTGGATATCATATAGAATATACTAATGAGATAATCAAGAAATCAATATTCCCTCACACTTAACAATTTACAAAGTAATTTTAAATTTCAATTTGACAATTAACAGATTAAGCAGGTATACGTTAAAATGCGACCTGTATTCATATATACATAATAAAATGTTTCAAATTATATTAGTGCCAGCGATGATACTATCACCATCGCTGAAGTCGAAAGTTCGACAAAATATAAAACCGTAATTTTTAATTTTAATAGAAAAATGTGTATTTTTCAAAATTCAAAAAAGTAGTAAAGTATATTTAATTAGCAAGAACGTATTAACCATTAACCACTTGAGGTGTCATTTATTGAAACGAATTTACCGAAATCGTGAAACATCTAACCACAGCTAAATACCTAGTTAGAAATGAATAAAAAAACATGAATAATATATAATACAGTTTAAGGAAAAGTCCTATTGAATGCTTAGCCTGAAAAAAATTTACAATTGCCTTTTATAATGCTCTAAGTATTGTTATAATTTAATAATATGTGATTAGAAAATAATAGCGACAGAGTAAATTTAGGAGCGAGCGACACGTGACAACGTCAAACTAATACCCCTGTAATAATGGCACCAACTTATCGCACCGTATACTGTCTATATAACTTTGTTAATGTAATATAATTATAAAAACTCGACTCTAGCGAATAAATTGTATAAAATCTTAATTTTATAGAAGCAAAGCACGCTAAACTTATAGTATAATCATTCTATATGAACGTCACATTACAAACTGAAAACAGCATTTTTGATAATGCAAATGATTGATCGAACTTAGTTCGACAATACACCACAGAACTAAATCCAAATAAATTAACGGCTCATTTTAGACACGGTCTGTGTCGTGGACGATGGGTCTCGCTAATGTGGTGTAGTGTTTAGTTGGCCACTGCCGTATCGCCACTAGTCGTCTCCTGTAAAGAAAATCGCCACCGATTTAGACTCTTATTGTATTCAATAACACATTAATCTCTGTAATTGTTTTTACAATATTGTCAAACTTACCGTTTCTGCTTTCAATTCTGGCACTTCTGGAACCTCAGTAATCAAGTCCGCTAATTTGTCGCTTACAGGGAGAAGCTCCTGAAAAATATGTTTCAATGTGATAAACTACTGTTGTGATATACAATATTGTCGCAGGCTGTACTTATTTTACAAAGTTAAGTGTAAAAGTATCGTTATTAATAACATTGAACCACCAATAAGCGTTTAATATCTATAGGGGGCCTTAGACAGTACTCTATAATTCGACAAATTCGATAGTCCGACACTGCCCTGCAAAACGTTTGTCGAATTACCGGCGGTCCACTGTATTGTGAAACCGCAAATTGTGATCGTCCATAAGTGGTTCAAAGTTACCCAGAAATTCATAGAATTTATAATTATTGCGTGCAAGTTTGGCAAAAAATACTTATAAATTTTAAAATATGTATTAGGTTCTACCAATTAGTTATACGGTTATAAGATTGTTTCATCAATAAGAAACCATTAAGACATGATGGAAGTCCTTGCTTTTTTTGTTTAGGAACAATTATACCACATGGTTCCTAAATATGCAAAACCATCCTAACTATTTTAAGTTTAATTCATATGATACAGTAAACTACATTCATTGTATGTCATTTATATCGCATTCTTAACATATATACACATATATATTGTAGTTTTCATGGTGTAGAAATAACCTAAGATTTGTAATTAACAAAAAAACTAAGAAATGTTAGTTTCCTTAGTTCAAACATTTATTTAATGAATTCTGACTCATTAGTAATAAATCATAGTGTTACAACAGAAACTAAGAATCTCGTATTTTACAAAAAACAATATTTTCACTTTTTGTACGAAAAAAGAATAGATAAAAGAAAATAAAAATGAATAGATATTTTTCGGTAAAAAAAAATAATGAAAAATTATGATTTGTATGTATGACTAAAAAATATTATGAAACATTAACTATATAGTGTACAAAACAAAACAGTGTTAGCACCAAAGCTATAAATCACCATGCCAGCATTATTAATTTACCTACAGTTTTAAAGCCAAGGAATGGAAGGGATAGGAAGTCAGCCACCAGCTGTTTTCTGTGGTTTTACTGTATGTATCGATCACACTTATGATTCTTCTGGTTATTGACGGTCCACACATGCTGGTAAAGAAATGCACATGAATCTAAATACGAGAACTGTTAACGGGGTATAACAAACGCTTCTGAAATTATAGTACTAAGTCCACTACAAGAGCAAGATGTTCCGGACGTATTCACCTGAGGGGGGGCGGGCAGGTCGCGCGGCGGCGGCGGCAACGACTCGTCCGCGTCGCCTGCGGTCTTCCACTCGCCGGGGCTTGTCTCCGTTCTGTCGGATTCTACCTGAGCTATATCTGAGTTTGCATCAGTGGATTCCTTGACGCAGATTTGCGACACCGCTTCAGCAGGCTCGAACTCACTGTTGCCGTTGTATTCGACCACATTACACAAATTTTCAGTCGGAGAATCTGTTGACTTCGTTACTGAAATTTCATTCTCTTTTATGTGTTCTTCTCGTTTGCTGTACATTTCCTCGCTATCAGGTATGTTACCAGAATTAACAACAAGGTCAGTTATGCCCAGTGTGATTTCATTTTTTTCCGAAACATTACTTTTTACCAAAAGAAGATCATCATCATTTAGTGGTGGTGGAGGATCGGGTAGGTCTTCTTCAGTATTTTTGTCGTCAGCCTCAGCAGAGACTACAAAATCTTCCGACGGAGGAGAAGGCATTTCTGATTCGGAACTCTCAAGTTTTTCTTCAACAATAGGCTCTTCTAGAGTAACCTGATCCATCTCAACTTTATCGAATTCTGGGACTTCTGGATCCAATTCGGAATGTTCACACAGCTTTTCTTGGGAGATTTGTTCTTTTTGTACGTCGGGTTTTTCAATTAATTCTTCCGTAGGTGCTGATAATTCTGGTAGTAACTTTGTAGACATCTCCTCGGTTTCATTTAATAGTTTACAAGGAAAAGGGATTTCAACCTCATTTCTTTTTGGTGGACAAGAAAGCATCTCACACTCCGGTGATACTTTTGTCTTTTCGTCAAGAAGATTTTCAGCTATTTCATTTTTGGTTTTAACATTGTCTACTGAAATCTTGTTACCTTCTACAGGAATAGTGGTGAGAATAACGGTTTCTTTAGTATCATTTTCTATTCCATTTTCAGTAACAGGATGTGATGTTACCTCACTTACTTTTTCTACGGGAGCGGAAAGTTTATTACTGTCAGATAGGGCGTCTGGTACATTGTCTTTGGGTTTGGAGTCAATTTCATTAATTGTGTCTTTTACAATTGGGTCAGAGGGTAGTAAAGGTGATGGCAGAGTGGCGTTATCAGCAGTGTTAGCTAGCGAAGCATCTGACAATTCTGGTGCCATAGTGGTAGCGGCAAAGGATGCCACAGACGAAGGAGGAGGATTCGCAGGGAGTGGTGGAGGCGTGGAATCTATCAAAGGCATTTGTTCAACACAAACCTCTTTTTTGACGGAAATTTCAGGTACAGTTTCTGTTGTTTCAGCGATGGGTTCTTCTTTGCTGTCTTCATTTTTCACAATATCAGTTGTTTTTTCAGCATGCTCTTCTAAGGAAAGTCCATTTACTGGTAACTGCTCAGGTTCTACTTCCGTTTTAGATTCCGGCCTTTCAATGACAGGATTCGGAGCGGCAGCTTCTTCGACGACGGGTGTCTCAGCTTTAGGCGACTCTGGAGTAGAACTTCCGTTAGTGATTGGTTCTGTCACTGGTGTTTCTGGTGTTTTATCTTCTTTAATTTCAGTCGGTGTCTTTGCTTCTTCAGTTGTTTCGGAAACGACAGGCACTTCAGAAGCGACATCGGCCGTCTATAAATAAACACACATTTTGAAACTTCTATTATATTCAATTTCTAATTCTATTTTTTCGGTTCTAATAGTACCGTATCATCGGCCATGGTGATTAGCAGCTGTGACATTGGTCTAAGAAGTCAGATTGGAAACTAAAGGAGGAGTAAATGTGCAAAATAATATATAGAGTTGTTTGTAACGGCAGGTAAGTTCTGGTTTTTTTATATAAGTTATCCTTCAATGCTTATATTGGATCTTAAGTTACATTAAGACAAGGGTTGTCACACTGTATCACTACTTAAAATAACATAAATAATTTTTCTTTTCTAAAATATTGTTACTACCTTAAGAGCTATTGCTCGGTACGAGGTAAAATAGTAATTTTTAATATTTTGTCAATATTAGGTACAATATTTTTTAGCAATAAAATAAAAACTAAATATAATTATAATAGATGCTATATAGTGCCTAATACAATGCAAAAAAACATTTAACGAGAAAGCGTACGAAGTAAGGCTTTGAACATGCAAATGCTACATTTTAATGAAACTACACTAAAATTTATATTTTTATGAACCTCATAGCTTAAAATTTCTTTCGAGTTATTTCAAAGAAATCAGATTGTGTATTTATTGATCAACTCTGTATAGATTATTAAAAGATAGAAAGCAAAACTGGATTTGAAATGTTAATTCGATCAAATTATTTCTACAAGCCTTTTATCCCTTTATACAAAATTACTTGTCCTGACTGACAGTTTCATCATCGCTGGGGTTATTAAGCTTGAAATTTTGGTGATGTTACTTTTAATGTTGGAAGCACATCCTAACAATGGAATTGTGGCAATTCTATCTCTATGAAAGTAAAAAAGGATGAACGGCTATTATCCGTTTATCGAACTTCTTCATTTTCAAAGTGAGAATAACCACGCAAGCGATAATATCCAGTTATGATATATTATTTCATACGCTAGGAATATTTAACCGCAGCTTTGTGGCAAACAATAAAATGATACCAGTACGCAAGGCCGTCTTTGTTTAGTGATGTAGAAACACATATGTGGTACCCAAATGTACCACTAGGAGCAGATTTATACATATTCATTAGCCATTCGGTTGTCCTGTCTTATAGACAATGGCGTTTTAAAAATTAGTTCCTTGTACTAAGTTTATTTATTATTTACGTTGTTATGTGGCGCGGACTATCTTAAGCACACATTTAGGATATCGTTTTGTTATACATATAACTCACGTGCAATGATCGAGTGTACAAGTTTATATATATATAATTACTGAATAGTATTGTTTAGGTATATCGAACATTTTTTTTGCGGTAATCTTGACGTTGTCTACGTAAACTGCATATTAAAATTACCAAGCGATCGCAACATTTTCTCTCCTTTATTTAGTTTATAAATAAATGATTTTTGAACTAGTGGACAGCAACAATTTTGTATATTTTTCATTACTACTTGAGGACGAGTAGTTGGAGTTTAATTTGTTGTTCGAGTCAACTAATAATTTCTACTTTAAATCATTTGCAGAAAAGATCAATACACATACAAAAGGCAGCCGCGGTTCCTTAAATATTTTCTTTTAATGGATGTAATGTAGACAGGCTATCTGTATTCATATGTACAAGTATAATAACTACATACCGTTTGTTATTATGATTTAATTGTAAAGTGATTGTTAGAAACAAGGTGCAATGACCCGAAACCACTGACGCTGTGTTCGTTTTACAATGCTTACTTAAAAATATTGGTATTAATATCAGATGTTTATTTATTACGATATACATTGCAAATTCTTTTTTACTTTATTTAAAAGTCATAATTTTAATAAATAATAGACCAATTGTAACACAAAATTACAACACCACAACCGTTTTCCGTTAACAGTATTGATCTATTATACACTACATTAGTAATTACGGATCAAGAATGTTGTCACTGCAATCAAGAACTTGACTTTGATCAAAGCAAACGTCAGTTTAATGTTCAATGTAGCGCCAACCAAGATTAAAACGAAGTCACAGGTACAAACAACAACAAACGTTAAAATGGATAAATGAGTAGCAAAAGAATGCGATTCTATGTACAAAAGTGTAATAAATCAAGCAGAAATACTTTTCACAAGTAAATATATTGTTTATGTATTGATATCAAGGCAAACAATGCTATAATCGAAATAAAAGTTAACAATTACAATTTATAAACTGTTACTATTGACCAAATCTTTTTTTCTAAATTACTGTGAGAATTTATAATTAATATAATAATTTTGCTTTATTCTTCGTTTTAAAATGATTGGACAATAATGTACTAATAAAATTTGGCAAGTACTAACATTGTTTATTTAGCTTTTACACTCATTTGAATTGTGAATTGATAATTAACAATTTAATCATAGTCATGAATTTTCGTGGACATATGAATTAATACGTATGCGAAATTTCAAGCCTCAACGATAACCCTTTACATATTTTTATTTACACGTAAAAAAAATTGTATCATGAAAGTAAATTTACTCACTCAAATTTTATAAGTTTATTTTTATATAAATTGTTTTAACAAAAATTGTTTTTCTGTTTTATTAGTCATGCTTATTCCATTCAATTATAATATATCTTTTTTTATATATTTTTTAACATAATTTATAAACTTTTTATCGGTTTTTATGGGAAAATTTTCAATACTGGTCCGCCATCGTAATGTTTATGCTTTGTCTTTGTCTAATCATAGCGAAGGTATTGTTCTTATGACACGTGTAAATGAGAGATACGTCTGTTTACTATCAAATGTCTAATGGTTTCAAAGCTACATATTTAACTCAATGGTTAGCAGAGGAAACAAACAATCATCTACATCGGCGCCGATGGCCGGTAAGCTAAACGGTCCGTATTCAAATAGGATCGAATAACAAGGCTTTCATTTTTTAAATATATTCCGAGTAAATCGAGATTCAATATTACTTTGAACTTGAACAGGCTCAAATTGTGCACGTACTAGTAAAGCATATCTTGGTACAATTTTAAACAACAAATACAATTTTGAACAAAAATTTATCTGCAATTTTACAAGTGTCATATTCAAAAATAATTAAATACCATCAGTTCGACTTTATTATACTATAATTGTTCATTTTTGTCGTGAAACCAAAGATAATGTCAAAATTTAATACACAAGGATGTAGTGTGAAAGTATTTTTAATTAATCACGCTTCTTATTTTGTTGTTTAGGATATTTGTTTTAGGGAATTTAAATTGTTTCGTATAAAAAAGTTAACTTAAAAATTGTAATTATAATTTGCTGCATCAGTACATATATTTAGGTTCTTGATCATTTTCAGCTTTATTTGTCGTCTGTGTAATTAGTTGTGATCTGATCTAACTTCAATGTATTGACAACCTCAATAACTTATATTCTTCATAATCATAAACACTACAATACTAAAACAAATACCGTTCTAAAATTTTAAATTATAAAACGATTTCAAAAAATTATTTTATCCATTGAAGCAGAATGATGCAATCTATTCTCTAAGATTAGTTAAATAAATAAAGAAAAATTATTTAAAATAATATTTTATCTACGTGATGCAAGTGTTTTTGAGTAATTTGTTGGAACGAAATCGTTTGTATGCAAATCTTTACATATAGTAAAATAGTCACTTTTCGTTCTTGTGTGCTTCGATATTTTAAATTATGCAACGGATTTAAATGCGCTTTGAATGATACTCGGCTCTTTTATTCGTAGCGTGATGATATTTTTTTTAATGTTAATTAAGTATCGATACCAAAATTATGTACTACATAATTGTATATCTTAAAAATATCTACAAAAAAGTCCACGAAGGTATATTTCTATATGCTACGGATAACCACAATAAACATTTTTGTTTTAAGATTAAAATTAGTGAGTTATTAATCCCTATCCAATTAAATACGTTAAAAATGTTTTGTACTTAGTGTCGAGCAAAATTGCCTTTTACAGCATATCGTTAAAATGGATATAGTAGAAAATATCAGAGAGTTAAAATGCACGGGCAGGCAGAGCGGCTAACGTCGATTGCACCCGTAAGAAGCCGGGCTGGCCGGGATGCCAGTAGAATACAAGAACACTTATCGGGCTTTACTAACTGGATGAACCCCGAGAAGAAAGAACGAAACGATTCTCGTCTCTTTTCTTAAATTGCATTAGGAATTAATATAATAAGCTCGTCCTCTAGAGCCGTTTAAAGCAGATTATATCACAACTGCATTTCAGAAAAATCCGACAATAGATCAGTCACTTAAATAGTGTCCAAGTATTAACGATTTTTCACTTTTAAGTTGCTGGTCGGAGTTCCGTTAAAAATTCCTAAATGGGGAAAAAATAAAAGTAACTTGCCTGAATTTTCGTGAATTACAAAAGATGAATCGTCTAATCTTTTCCATTATAATATATATATTTCTCTAGTCAAAAATCTTTAAGAATAATGAAATCTACATACTGAATATTATTCCTAGGACAATAAATGGCAAAAAGCAGGACCAAAGCAGAACACTGAAGTCGTGTTTACTATTACGCAAACAATATGGAGTCAAATGACCAAGAGATCTCAAAAGTGTATTAGGCGTCGAGTGACTGACGGCCGGTTGCAACTTGCTTGGATACTAACCTAAGAGATAGTAAGTATCGAGCCCACAATACAGTAAGCACACAAATACTTATATGGATCCACAGTAATGCCGTAACATAACAAAACATATTCGTGATATGTAGTTGCTATCAGAGGTTGAATGTCCTGTCTTGAGGTCGGTCGTAAATGGTTTAAAGCTACTAACATAATAATTAATAATTAATGTATAAGTACAAAGTATATAGGTATTACTTGTTGTTCATATTAAACTTGTATTCATAATATTTTCGACTAAGTAGATATAATAATGTATGTATGAGTATATGTACTATTACCATCACAAATTTTTTCACACAATAGAGTGTCAATAGGGGGTAATTGAGCCCTTGTTATGTCAATGCACTCTATTGAGCCGTCGTATTATGAAAATATAACGGATGGCGAGCCGTGGACAACTCGCTGCTACCTCAACCAACGTCATTCAATAAACATGCAATCTGAGCTTTGTGTTCATAGTGTTTCCTTTAGCTGTAGTTAGTTTTGTTACCTATATGTATATGCATGCACCAAGAGTACGATGTATTGTTCTTGTGGTGTAGCATCACGTAACGCAATTTAACGGACGTAACACAAACATATGGAAATTGCTATTAATATTATACATCTATGCACTATTATTATTATTATTCTCTCTATTACATTTATGTACATACATATACATATCAAGTAGGTAATTAAATTGTAAAAATACATGTTTAGAAATAACACATTTATAATTTTAATATATAATAATAACCATATCACAGAAGTCTAGTTTTCTGTGGTAATACATATAATTGGCATTATCTTCATAATAATAAATTTCCATTAGCTTGAGCAGCGCACATCATAAAAAGTTCGAGATGACATGATATTTCTGGAATCTTCAAAAAACGTGGTCATCTTTCAGAAAATTTGTGAAAATCAAACGAATAATTTATATACTTAAACTTTTGTTAAGAATCTAGCTAATTTTAATGCTGTGTTTACTAATGAATGGCATTAGTAAACACAGCATTAAAATTAGCTTGGTATGTTAGAAGGTTTTTGCGTTCAGATAGATGCGGCAGAGATTTATTTTATAACAAAATAATTTTGTCTATTTTTACAACATTTTCCTTGTTATACAACGCGCTATCACTAATCGGAGCCTATTTGTGGTAGTGCGTTGTATAAAGCCAATAATAGTCTGCCTTGATAAATGACAATTCAACAAAAAAATTTTTTTTTTCAATACAAACCCGTAGTTCTTGAAATTAACGCGCTTAACCAAACAAACTCGTCAACTTTATTAGTAATATTATGGATATATAACTATCGCAGAATCTATGTTTAACTAATTTCGAGCTGGATTAATTGTTGTAGTTGCTTAAATTATTGGTCGAGTTTACATACTAGAGTTATTGATATTACGGCACACAGGCAACGAGGCTGTTGAAAGAAAAGTGGTTTGTCAACTTCCTACGTATCATTCTCACAACCCGTCCAGACTCAGGACCCACCCGCCCACGAGTAGCTTCGCAAACCTGCCAAGGATTGCTAATTTTATTTTGCTCTCACAAACTAGTTTTCTAATGCCAGATATCCTTACGCCTTCATTGCTCCATGGCTTTTAACTTCCATTTTAGCCAATAATTTTAATAAAAAGCAAAAACAACATTCAGTTGTTAAGTTTCGCCATATTATCAACATTGGCTTTAAATTATTAATGGCACATTATCTGTACACGTAATCGACGGACCGTAACAAATTTACACGCTACAAGACTATAATACTTCAACTCCTTAAAAGATTTAAATATTCCGAGTACTAAGTTATATCTGAACCGAACCAAACAAAACTCGGAAGAAAAACTTACTGAGAAAGAAATCAATGGTTTGCTATTTTGCATTAAATAATCACCGTTTCGATGTAGGATTTTTCGAAAATGAACCTTCAACCGGGAAAGCGGCGGTAGAGCTAGACTAGTTATCTACATAAATCGACGATTGTCGAACTAAACATAACAAGAATCAATAGTGGAATAATTTCTAATGTTACCTATATACTATAAAATACCAGTTGTATATCTGACAGACATAAGTTGGTACTTAATTAAAGCGACTCACACTTTGGTACTACAAAAAGTGCAATGTAGTTTACGAGTACTTTTTTGTACGGTACTTTCGTAGTGGGAGGTTGGATGCCAATGACCGCCCATCGAGTGCGAGTAATATAAAGGATTAGATCGCGACCACATAGCGTATTGTTTTCATAACCTATTTCCATAAATAACACATATGTATTACTCTAATTAAAAGACGTCTCGTCAAGCACACGAGGCGATTGTGATAACGTTGTTTACTGAACATTTAAGTGTCTACTTTTTAGAGTAGCTATCAAATACAAATAATTGTGACTCTTATATTCTGAGTATGTGAAACTAATCAAGTTCAATGAATGATGATAACGTCAAACCTTGAACCATCAGTAAGTTAGAGTGTTACTTTAAAGGCGATATCGTCAACAACAATGGCGGTTCACGTTTGGTTAGTGCGGATATAGCACCACTTTGAATTATAATGCGTATTGTTCCTCGCGCAGGTTTGGGTGCAATGCACTACGTCGCAATACTTGTCATAGAAATCGTAGGGGTTTATCAATTAAATCAAACGCCAAGGTCGTCTAGCCTAATTATTATAATTAAAACAATTGGTTTTTGCGTAAAGGATACCTACAAGATCTTACTGATTTAGTGTTTAATGAATATCTACCGGTTACGATTTCGTTATTGATCGTAGATATAATGGTGCATCATTTTATGAGCGATTGGCATTATTTTTATGTTTTAGTTTTATAGGGTTTAAGAAAGCGTGCGTTTTTTGTATTTTCTAATTCACGGCTTTCTTTTCTTTACTTTTCTTTTCATTAACTAATAAAAAATATTCAAAAAATATTGGACTGATATTTAAAATCAGCGGCTTTTAGATAAATGACACGGGTTCATACGTTCCGTTCCACTTTGTCCACACATGTGTCTGATTTTACAAATTGAATAACAGAGGGCAATGACATTAACATGGTTAAAATAATTATACTCATAACAACTATGATCCAAACATTAACCGATTAGTACAAAATATGTTAATACAAATATTATGTACATAAATTAATTAAAAGAAACTATTGACTTAATCAAACGTTAAATAATTTTGTCTGCAAATACAATATATATAATATCTATTATCATTCAATATTCATTCAAAATCCAAATGTAAAAATTAACATCAGATACTTATATTGTAATATTATAAAATTAGTCAATTACTAGATAATAGCAATTCTATGCTGACTGTTGCTACATTGTATAAATACAATTTCAAATACGTATTAGTATGTACTTAATGTAAAATAATTTCAGAAACTTACCTCCTCAGGTACCTTCTCTGGTTCGCCATTTATCTTGGATTCTTCATCTTTAGACTTTTTCTCTTGTTTAGGTTTATCTTTTCTGCTAAAACTGATTGACCTGAGCGACCATTTCTTCTTGACCTGCCCATGACATACTCATGTTAATATTAATAATAAATCACAGTCGTGCAATGCTTAACATATTTAATTACATACATTTTATGTTTGTTTTTTGTATTTTTATAGTACACACCTTTTCCTTCTTAGGTTTCTTGCCGTCTTCTGGTGTGGGAGTTGATTCTCCATTCTCCACTTTTTGTTCACTTTCTCCATTTGTTAAAGGAGCCGCTTCCTTATCCTCCTCTTGCTTTGTTTCTTTCTCTGTTGTAGCATCTTTTTCATTTTCTGGGGTGCCACTATCGACATCTTTTTGCTTTTCCTCCTAAATTAAAATATATATATTAAACTTACTGCAAATGAGTATGTTAGACTATGATGAGAGCAATTAGAACAAATTATATCATCAGTAATCGTGTAAATACATTGTTTGATGTGCTTCCTATTATTATAATATTGAACGTGTTTTCCGGATAGGTATTACAGTTGAATTCCCCGTCACGTTTACAGGAGTTTGCCTGACGTGGAAAAATCAATAACGGCTTAGTCATCCCCTTATACCTATTAAATTACAGACGTGCGAGTAGAATGGTTATTAAAATTTGTATTTTTAATAACGTAACAAACAACATTTCATTTCTAACATATCAACCCGTCTGGCCAGCGTGGTATTATAAGCAACAACCTTTAACAGTCTACTGCTGGACATAGGCGTCTCCGTAGCAAGGTTTTGACCTACTATACGTATATGTGGCATAGTAGACCAAAATATCATTTCAACCAAGAGACTATGTTCAGCAGTGGCCTATTTAAAGCTGTTAATGATGGTAATGATTAGTTTACAAACAATGAAATTCCAATCCTATCCAATCAAATGCCATTTGTACGTGTCTAAGATTTTTACAACGATAGACTTTTAGTAATAGATAACTTTGAAGAATAACAAAAAACTTCGGAGTTTGTTTTTATGTCTACGTTTTTAGTAATTACTTGTATCTTTAATAGATAATCAACCTGGATTTTTTTTAATCCGGAAGTGAGTTACTACCAATTCTGCAGACTTATAGAACTCAATGTCAACATCAATGCACATTTCGATATAAAGTGTCAAACAAAGTTGTCATTTATATGACAGATCTATAAAAATTACCAATATTAGTTATTGTTATTGTTAATTATTTCATATACAATGTAAATAGATCAACAGTAACTCGTATTGTGTAACCCATTGTTTTATTTCATCTAATAGTATAATTTTAGCTAAAATTTGAAATTACAAAGTAATTGTTTTTGTTATCATTTTAGTGATTTATCTATCGAAAAGATACAGGGTACTTATGTAAAAGATACTTCTGGGTCATTGAAAAAATGTACCGTTTCTGGAGTATAAAAACCTTTTAAGAGAGCTAATTCTCGTGTGAAAGCTATGGCATTACAGACGTAGGTTACTATTGTATAACCTCATCATAATGAGACGGAATACTCAAAATAAGTTTGACAAGTTACAGATTTCAGTCAGTAAGCTACTGAATTTCTTTTTTAATACCATGAAAAGACTTACATAGTCTGCGACATCAGTATAAGTAGGCCGAAATGACGCATGTTTTGGAACCGGTACATTCTTGTTTTTGAATACAAATAAACGGTGTCTGTTGAATGGCGCGTGTCTGTCAAAATCAGTGTGTACATTACCGTGTCGTGTATGTGCGCATCCCCGTTAAGCTGTGGTTTCAATGCGTCAGCATCGGCCAGTGCCTCCAAGCGGCCTTCGCCACCCGCGATCGACGCCGCCACCTCTCCTGCACTCTCAGCCTCCTTTCCGCTTATGTCAACCGAGCGTTTGCTCTGTTTAGCACCCATGCTTTACGTTGGCCTGTACAGTTAAAAAAAAACTAAATGATGATATAACCATACAAAAATGTTGGACAAAAAGTTAAAGTCATAATATCTACACCATTGTACACCCAACCACGATTAGTTTTTATTTTATATTCTACAAATACGAACTATACACAGAATGAATGGATAACTACTTCCGTTCGTGTGTCAGTCTGTTGGTCTATCAAATTTAGAATACCGTACGTGACATAAAATACTAACTATCTATAATTACAATGTTTAATATACATACAATTCTTAGATATTTATAACAAAGTAACTTACATATTGTCATTTCTCAGACCTACAGAAAAGCAAATATGTAAAAATATTAGGCTTTTGCACGTTTGTTTTTTTAGTTTAACAAACAGATCATGTAGTGTTTCTGCTTGATCTGCTTGTGAGACGATGTATTGTAACTAACTATTGTTATTCATCAACAGGAAACTGTTTGATTACTTATTAAAGAAGCTTTAATTTGCTAATCACGAGCATTTTAAGCTAAGTAAAAGGTAATGACGGTAATAATTTTCACATCGAAGGTTTTTTTTATAAACTGTGATAAAAAGTATAGTAGGAATTCTTAGTCGTTATCCTCCTAAAATTGTCAAATCATTCAAGAATAAATATACCGAAAAAAAATTGAATAGAATGCCATAACACATTTTAAAAAAGAGAACGCTTGCGTGCTGCCCTGCAGATGGGTGAAAATAAATAAACAGCTTCCTCTGAATTCAATGAACTTTACGACTTACTGCGCTGTAGTTAGTCCTTCAGGATAAACCAATGGTCGCTTTAAAATATTACATATGTTTTTCCAATTTTTTTTTTTTTAATTATTTAACCAAACAATTATTTAACTTTTATTAAATTAAATAATTGCTATCAATAATTTTATAACAGCAGTTTACAATGAGCAATGGAATAGGCACCGAATTGGAACACGAATCACATCACTGGGTCACGGTGCTGGGAACTCGCTCGAAATAAATGTTAACTGCCGCCCAAAATAGTATCTCGAACGAAAGTGCAGCGAGATGCAGCACTAGTGTTTTTACGGACGGCTCGTTGACTCATACTTAGCGTTAACACTAATTACGCAGTATAAAAAACACTGCTTATTTCCTGTACAAATAATAAAACTTCACCACAACAATGATGAGTCACAGTAACATATTCAACACAGCTACTCTTTAATAGTATTAAGTTAGCAAAGATGAACTGTTTTATGTGTAAATGGCTAGTTAACACATTTCACATTCTATTTTTATTAATGTTAAAAAATAAACTGAATGTACAATACTCACAGAGAACAGGAAACGAACTACTATTACGACGTTTAAAACGAAACTGAGAGTGAAACAAACCGAGTATGGTTATTGTTCAAATTTACGATTAGCAGTGGACTGAATTCCAGCGCTTCGTTGCGTTTATCGTTCATTATCCCACTCATTATTCTCAACAATATAAACAGTCTCCACATTAGTCACACAACCCTCTTTATCTTTGTCTAACAGTCACTGCAAGACCAAAATAATAATACTAAACAATTAGCTTTACATTCTTATCTGCGACATTACTGATAGTATAGCTTAAGTTATATTCCCATGATGGTATTCATACCGTAATTGTGAAATCATAGCTTGGATAGTTAGCTTTCTTTTAGAGCTCTATTAAGTAACAATAACATACATCAATATGTTCACTCTTTGTCTCTAATTCTACAGCGAAAGAACATCAAGCTGAGAGCGTTCATCATGTCATGATGGGGAGTTATTTAAAATTGTTTTACGCGTTAAGGTCACTGACCTTAGTTCCCCGGCTCTCCAACAGTTTTTTGTGCTCAACCAGTCAACCCAAACTGATTATTGTCATTTACACAATAGGAGGTACTTTTACGTAGGGATGGTTTGTTTTTGACGAACTGATGTGTAACGGTGACCTTGACTAGCGACTCAAAAGTAGAAATCCAAGTGTAAATGGACATTCATAAATATGTGCGTCGTAACAGTTACACAAATGGCAAGTCTAAACATAACTTATGAGTACGCGTTAAATCTTTACGATATTTACATATATATCAAGTCTAACAATAACAAAACGTCGGCAATAAGTTTAAAAACAAATTCAACCTTTACTTTCAGGTTTAGAATTAAAATAGAGAACTGTGGAAATCAGGACTCAGGCATACTGCAAAATAAATCACATTAAATCACTTCTAAATCTTATTACCTATTTTTAATGAATAATGCCATTTATCTATAATACTTTAATAAGAATTCAAGTTCAATCTTAATTAAGAGTAGAACAAACAAAAGGTCGTTCGTCCTACTCGACTTCATACATATTAAATTCGCCATTCGCGGCTCCAGTAATATTAATAATCAGTACTTAGCCCACGACGCAAAAACATGGTGTAAAATTTACTAAAATAATGAATCTAGAACTCTTCTATAATTCTGAAAAACCTGAGAGGCTGTTCAATATCTTCGATGTTCGATGTTCTTTCGGATCATGGAATTGGATCGAGATCAGAGGCATTTGGAATTTTTTAAAACATTAAACAGTAAAAATAATTTTTAAAAGACTGCGTGAGAGTTTGTGACCTGGGCAGATACTGTGGTTTATAAGGGATTGAACAGTGAAATGACGAAAGAGAGAATAATGACAAAATAAAAAATACCGCGTGACCCCAAATACCATTGAAGTAATGGTAGGCTAGGCAGAAAATGATGAATTATTTTCCTACAATCTGGTGGGTAAAATTAGTAAACAAAATAATACGTTGGTATTACTTTAGTTTACTAGGTTTAGTAACTTGTGACAATTCAAGTTAGCATAAATTATAACCATCAGAAAATTTCTATTCAGGGTTAATAACAAGCAAGTAATAACAGGATTGAGACGGTTTATTTATATATTATGAATCTACTTCTGAACGTTGCAGATTAATCTTAAAATATTAAATAAGTATTCTAATGTTCTAGCACATCAAGTCTTTAGTCGGTTAAATAATCAGGAAAAATAGAACTTCGTCGGTTAATTTTATTAAAAAATAAGGGAAATCAAGGTAGATTAAAATAAAAGAATCATTACGTATAACACATTTATTGTGCAACCTGCATTATGTGTGTATGTACCGTGCCACACAGCACGTGCACAATGAGTAGAAAATCGATAGCACCAGCCAGGTTGCGGATTTAAACCGCAAAGTAACACAGCACCCCCAGTGTAACGAAATAACTATAAGAATCTACCTATGTCATATGTGTGAGGGGCTGGCCAGTTGTATAAAAATTATTAGATTAAGTGAACCTTTCTTTCTGTTTTATTATATTATTCTAAGAGAAAATAGTAGAGTGATTATGACAAGTTAAGAGGTTACGGTGTCACTCGTAAGTCCTTTAGAGAAGTAAATCGTAAATTAATTAAAACTAATCGGGACGAAATACCTTTTTTATTGTTTAAATGTTATTTAAAAAAATATAAATAACTAGAATTTCACTTCTATTTCGAATTTTGAACAGACAATGCCAATGTCTTAAATGTACCTCTTGGGTATAATTTGTGACTGATAGTTTACAAATAAAATAGCCTTATATTATTTTCTAATTTGATTTTTAATAATGAATTAAATATAAATTATATTTCCCTTCCCAGCCTTCCATTTTACAAGTTTAAATTTATAAAATCTTTTATATTTTCAAACATTGTTACAAGTTATGTCTTTTTGAGCCTAATTAAATTTAAATTGACCAATTTTTTTGTTTTAGGTTTTGTACAGGTATAAATGTTCTAAGAAAAATATTACACGTTTTCTGAACTTATTTTTCTATGTGTTACATCAAACAATACATGCTGAATTTTCGATTACGAGATATTTAGAATTTTTTATTATTGGTTATCGGTTGTAGTTCAGTCTTGCTTCAATTGAATAATACAATAGGTATAAATACACTGTTTATAAAAACTAATATGTATTATTAACTCGTGTATAATTGTAACGTCCGCTTATCTTAACGCTTCAAAGGCAATATTAGACTATTCTATAATTGAGCACCGAAACATAAATGAATAATTCACTAAAATTAACTTAAGGGAGACTTCATCCTTGGAGTGCCATTTTTCACGTGTTTACATTTTATTTTTTTTAAAAGGAACGAGTAAAGCTTTTTGAGTGCAGTTTTTTTTTAGTTTTTACTCAATATATACAAAACGTTAAACAATTATTTTTTTTATTTTTTAACCAAAATGGCGGCTGTTGCAACTCCGCAAAAACAGGTCCTCGAATCGCGGGAGGTAAACGGCTGACATCACTGCCCCTGCTGTGTTGATCTGAACCGGCAATTCCAAGCATATTATCAATGTGTGACCCTCTGGTCATGGAATGACGGATGGGTTTTTTGTTTAGTAAAAATTTCGAAAAATTACAGCAATTATTGAAAAAAAATCGAATTTTCGCTTTTTTTTTCGCATAAAAAGATAAATTGTAAATGCAAAAATGTATCTATCGAAAAAACGATCCGTCATTCCATGAAGACATATTTCCCGAGTATTCTCTCCAAATTTCTGGTCGATATGTTAATTACAGCGGCCAGGAGAATGTCAGCCATTTTTAAAAACGTGTTTTCGAGAAAAACGCCTTAAAAGTTTTGTAATGTGTTTACGATAATATGTTTATAATTACCACTAATCGGCAATGCCTGGTCCATAGAGGCATCCCTCCTCTTCTTCTAGCTGCTCATGTTTAGCCGCTAACATCTCTCGTTGCTCAATCCGGGCCTTTTTTGCTGCGTCGGTCACCTGCCTTTCCGCGCGCTAGATTCTTTCTCTGTCCCGTGAATGGACCCAGCTCTCGGCGAATGTGCCAATCCGGACACCCATGAGATCCATGGCAATTAACAGTGATTCCTCACCTTCGTTGAAAATAATTACTGCTAATTCCGTGGTAATATTGACCACATCTGTGCCTGTCTTTCAGCGCGTGCATCCAAATCATTTTATTCAGTGACTTATTACTGTTTTGAGTATGAGCACCCAAACATCTTTGGACCAAATCGTCCGACGACAAATCTTTGTAAATTGGCTCGATGGCTTTAAGAACTTCATCACTGAGGGGAGCTTTGTGCTTATATGAAGACAAAGTATCCGACGCTTCGGCTTTACGCCACGTACACCAACTGTTTTCTCCTGGTGACCACCTCTTATGCCGGGGTTTTTTATCCGTGGAGCTCTTGTGATAATATGTGGTCCAGACCGCGTCCTTCATGGCTTGCACAGAATGTAAATTTCGGCGGATAGCAAGGCAATTTGGTAAGTATTAGTATTTGGTAAGTTCTCCGATCACTTTATCTATGAGTTTGCCTGCACCTTTTCCTCCAAGTCCCTTGGTTCCTTTTTTCACATTTCTCGAAGAAAGAGGAAGTATGGACCCTATTCAAAGGTTTCTAAGCATTAAAGGCTCTGTATACCTGCGTCAGAGACCCTAAGACCTACAGGGACCCAGCTCGTCGGGCGCTCTGCTAAGACTGTATTAACTTCAAACACGTTTAAAATATCGTAAACGTTTGAAATCCCGGAAACGCTTAGACATATTTGTTTCTAGGAGCATGTACAATAAGAATCCGTAATAAAAAAAAAATGGATTTTTTGAAAATTTCAAGGACAAAGTCTCCCTTAATTGTTTAGTAGTTTTGAAATATTAGTGTGAGAAAGTATTGTGCTAGCTTTTGAATTTCTGGACGGCTACGCCTTCTATACGTCTTTTTTTGCGGTGATTCTTTGACATAGACTTTTCATTACCAGAATTTTCAATAGTTTTTCTTCAATATCTTCAATATACAGACATCGACCTCTTATAATTTTATTATATGTATAGAAAAAGATATAGACGATGATGAAACTAAGTACGTTTCGAAGCTTTAAACAAATCTCGATTACTGAAGTGCGAATCGATTGAATTAAAGTATAATGGAGTAACATGGCTCTATTATACACTGATCAAGTAACATGATTATCAAAAAGACTGCTTTTATTATCCAATTGACCACTTACGTTTTCGATTGATTCCCTTAAGAATCATTGTTAATCGTTTAATAGGATCACATGACACACATGATGAATCGGTATTAATGGAATGCAGTACATTCTGTTATACTAATTATTACAATATGCTTCAATTAACGCTCTATTGAGGCTCGTTAGACTATGGAGATTTGTTACAAACCTTAACTCAAACGTTGTTTCGTCTAAAAATCTAGATTTACAAAAAAAAGTTGAGCGAAGTTAGGTAATTCAGAAACCAAATGTACATTTTTGTTCTTTTAGTTTAGCAATAGGAATCCTACACTGACGCATTATATTACGGTCGCTATGGCACAGGAATAATAGTCAATTAGACAAACAAACCGAATATTCGCAACAGAGAATTTGTTAAAAGTTCAGAAATTATAAGTATTGTGAAAACTATTTTTTTCTTGTCAAGGGGTGAACGAGCAGGCGATCCTTGTGATGGCAAATGACAAGTGATGTTCATAGACACTCGCAACGAGATTATGTATGAGGAGCCGGTTTTTGAGGTGGAGTACGCTTTTCTTAAAGTGCTTGAAGGTCGTATTGGTCCGGAAATACGGCAAGCGACAATTGTTCCACAGGTTAGTGGTGCGAGGCAAAAACCTTCGTACCGTGTACAGTGGTTTGGTACTCCTTTTTCCAAATGATGAGTATGGCAATTTTGCCGCGTTAAACAACAGTGTAAAATTGCGGCCGGTTATATTTTCGAACCATTTCTCGAAGCAGTACTCATGACACACTTTCTAAAGAGAGGACTATGTTCATCAGTGGGCTATAAAGGCTATTGCTGACGCCCTATGATACAAGCTATATTATGAAGGTAAGACTAAAGTATTGACTAGTAGAAAGTTTCGTTAAAACCAAACGGAATGTTGCGAGTCTAACTTTGGTCGTACGACGGGGTCACTAAGCAAACCGCAGGCTTGTTTGCAACTATTTTAATACAAAATGAAACCGCATATCATAAATAAAACGACAATGATATTGATTGTATCACAAAGCGGAATATGGTCTGGTTATATAAAATTTAAGACGCGCAACAAAAACCTGTACCTAACAACTTTTGGGGTCAAGGAACTTGAAATAATTTGATACCTAGGACATAACCTAATGGAAACCCCGCTTGTAGTTTTTTATATTTATTCACATTAACTTTCAACTATTAATAATCTTGTACAGATTATGAATTCCTTTACGATAAATAAAAGACGTAAAAAGTGGGAATACGCGCGAATGTTTTAGAAAATATTTGTTAACATTTTCTTCTGACATAAGTATATCATTGCCACAAACTGTCGAGAAAATTATAATAAAAACCAGTTAAGTTAAAAACACTTTTTATTTTTTTGTATTCAAGATTACTCGTTAACACGACAATCTGTATTATATGGATCGTAATTCTTAACCACGAAATAGAGATAGAGGGAAGAAATGTCTTCATATAAATCACATTTGGAGTAATTCAAAAGGTTCTATATTCTTCCTACAATTTTAGATATAATTTTTTTATTGGACTGGTAGTCTACATAGTACACTGCTTCGTAATGAAAATCTAACTCAGGGCGTGCCCAAAAAAAAATAAAAGCGACAAATCATCTTCATCATTCTTTCCAGTTCAGGCTAAATAACAGACTAGATACTACCACTAGGTTAATATAAAATTTCTCTACAAATAACACAAACAAGTTAAATTCCTTGTGCAATGGTCTAATGATATTCAAAAGACTAATTTCATAACTATAGTTTCAAATATTAAGGCATGTCAATTGATTTGATAGTTTAACCAGTAGGTAACGCCCGACTGACTAGTAAATAAGGGTGAATCAATCGAGTCAACGCATGAATTTTTTTAAAGTTGGAAACGTGTACCGGCTGCAAATTGAATATACATACCCATATACGTACACACCTAGGGCACCCTTGTTCTGCAGATTACTGTCTCCCCCAGTTACTCACAACGATGATTCATCGTTCCGTTGTTAATCACAAAGAACGTATGGTAGAATAGGGTTTTATATAGTATTGAATCTAGTAATATATCAACCTTTTAGTAATATACCACTGCACGTGCTACATCGATACTTTTACATTAGTATTGAACTTTCAATAAATGAGTTAATCCTTTGAATGTTAAGATAATCATGTACCTATTCCGATATGTACCTACATTTAAAATGAATGTAACAATTTTTTGTTGCTCATAAAAATCACATCAACAGGACCATGCAATAAAATCGTACTTTAGTAGGATTATTTAATAAATGAAAGTTCAATTTGTAAAGCTGGTTTGTCCCTGTACCCTGTATGTGCTTACCGATGCTGGAATAATTTGTGCAGCCGGCTTGTTAAGTCTTGATGTAAATATAATATAGACGAAGGAATTATGACAAAAACTAATATTAAATTGCTGCTTACCTTCACGCTTTTCAGTCCGTAAAATAATCGTCAAAGATTTTACACAGAAATACGTAAAATATTCACTTCCAGCACTCACAGCTCAACACAATATGGCGGCACAGGACGAAATCCCCACCGCACCTAGAAAATAATTCAAAATTTAACTTGTCTGTGATTGGACATTCTAACCGAGACGCTTCAATACTACCAACCTTACAAATGCTACCAACATGGCAGAGTACAACTCTCGATAGATTTTTACGTGGCTTTAATTTTTTAAGAGATAGTTTATATTTAATGAAAATAGGATACTCTGCTTCATATCTGTCGAAAAAAGATCGGAGTGATAGGTAGCAAAATGGTTTAGTATAGCAACTAAATTTTAATAAATAAAAAAGTTAGTAAAGTGAACGTTCGTACAAAAATAATGTAACGAAGGTTCATTACCAAAACCCATAAGCATATTAATTTTAGTAACATTTATTGTTTTAATAAAAAGTTCACAATAATAACAACGGAAAATATTATTCCATTTCTTACTTTAAACTGAAGAACAATTCTCGTAAAATCATTTGAATTGAATCAACAGGGATCTATTAAAAAAAAATACTAATGTAGTTTTTTATTTATTTCGTGTTTTGATTTTTAAAATTGTTTATGTCTAATAAACTTTTTAAACAGAAATTATTTGTCGTCTAGTATAAATTTATTTATTTAATTTTTCGACTTTGATTTTAATTTAAGCCAGAGCAAAATTTGTTGTCTATGATAATTTTCTATTTTTCAACGCGTTACCTCCAATATGTCTATGGTGTAGTATGCATTGATGTCGCGTTGCCCTTGACTCCTTCTGTATAATTACTGTTTTTAAAAGTTATCTAAAGATTTTTTACTGAAATAGTTTGTCAGGACTTTGCGTAGTTCATCATTAATGTTATAAACAGTGAGGTCAGTGCTTATAGAATTGGTGTGTTCTTTATTTAGTGTAGCGTCACCTGACTGAGCTCATTGTCATTTCCCGCCATTGTGGCCTGTGGATTTATTATTACAGCGATTTTAAGTGTATTTCTTCAAATTTAAATGAGAAATAAATATTAAGTGCACATAAGTGATGTCATTACACGGTAATGACGTTTGTTTGCTAGAAGTAGAAGATTACAACTTGTACGAAGAGGAGGCATCTGATCACGCTCTAACCAGGTATGTATAACCGGCGTGGTCACCGAATCCATGTTTATTTGCCTCTAATAATGTAGTTTCCTTCCATAAACATTTTGAATTTGATCTGATTGATGTTAGTTTTCGGACTTTTTTTACAAATTGTTGTTTGCGCGGGCCATATGATGATGCTCACGCCCCGTGCCGGTTCATAGTCAGCTGTTGGTCCGCCATGTTTGGTCAAATCGAATAGGCGTAGTAGGCGCCCCTACATATCGCAAATGTACTATCAAACATATGTACGCTCTAGCGTAAATAAAGCCATTCATGTTTTTTTTTCCAAAATACATTGTAAATACTTTTATTATTCAATAATTCATAACTTTTTTTTTACCAATTTAATAAACTGAAATAAACATAATTAACATTTCTGTCCAATGTTAATGATTTCCTTGAAATGAAATAATTTTGATGGAAAATATGAATTAAATCTTTATCATGCCATGTCAACCCAAGTTATGTAAAAGCTTAAAATATGTAGTGAATATAATTTCGTGAAAACACTTGCTAAAATATTTGACAATTCTCAGTGAAAAACACTCAAACTCTGGAAGTAAAACAATGGAGGCAGAGAAGAGGATTCGAAGAGAGATTGCTAACAGCAATGAAAGAAGACGTATGCAGAGCATCAATGCTGGCTTCCAAGCACTACGTACTTTGTTACCACGTCATGAGGGCGAAAAGCTCAGCAAAGTAAGTTTATTATACTTAAACTTAATTACATATATCAAAATATATTCCAAACACATATAGGAAGTAACCCATATCAGATTTAAAAGTTAATCATTTTAAAGTTGTGTATGGTTGTGTATGTTATCAAAAAACTTAAATTCATGTCCTTCTACAATAAAAACTTGTCTGAAAGACATTTGCTTCTTATTTAATTCAGTAGTTTCTATGTAAACTAATCTTATAAGAACTGTGTACTTGAAATTCAATATAATAGTATATATATACTGATATTAATTATGAGATATAATTATTAAATATAAAATAACAGTTTATTTTGTCTGCATCACTAATTACTTAGTTCTTCTATTAATTTTTTTTTTTGTATTTTACAGGCTGCCATACTACAACAGACTGCTGAATATATATATAATTTAGAGCAAGAAAAAACCAGGCTACTCTCTCAAAATTGTCAGTTAAAAAGATTGCTTAACCAACATGAAGGTGGAGAAATTCCTTTAAAAAAGAGGAAAGGTGAAATTGTTACTCATGTACCAGCAATTATACCTGACTCTACAGAAGATACAATGACTACTACGCGGTCACCTGAGCCGGTCCCTGTTATATCTGTCACTAGTGCACCACAGAAGAAAGACCCTGAGAGTAATGAATTACGTGTTCAACTGGATCGTGAACGGCGACTCCGGCGCCATTTAGAAGAGCGCCTACATACACTGGAAGCACAAATCTATCCTAGTAATGGACATGAACTACCTCAACCAGTAATACACTTTGAACAGACAGATATATCTGATTGTAAATTGGAGAGTGAGGAAGTAGAGCCTCCACCTGTGGAAGTTACGACACCTGTGGTTGCTGCTCCTTTATTGGAAGCAGCCATTAAAGCTGAACCTCGTGTCGAGGTGGAGGTATTACCAGATGCATCACATGATGCTGCATCACGTTTGTATTTAGCAAGCACAAGTCGACAGAACCTGGAAACTATTGTGGAGGCTATTCGCCATCTAGAAGGTGATCATCTATTTCGTGAAGAAGTCGGCGATGCTCCTTTGGCTCTGACTAAGAAGGCAGATCATGCGCCGCCACCGAGACCTGGTGTTATCGTGGTGAAGCATTCGTGATCGCGTTAAACGCATTTTGAACTCTTGGCTCGTAAATTTGCTTCAGCTTAGCGAGCACTCCTGACCCTCCTCGAATATAGTTTTAAATTTTAGTTGTTTAGTTATCTTTTCCAAAGTGACGAATCGATAAGTCTGCGTCTTTGTTTTGTTTTTTTTGTAACGCATTGATGTCGAATCGATAAGTGATAGAATTAGCTGGATGTAAAGGCGCGTGCCCCGGTCGGCGCTGTGCTTAGTTTAGTCTCAAATGTAATTATATTGATAATTTTATGTTTATTCAGCCTTTTGCAGAATATTTTGTGGATGGAAAGATGATTGACTGACTTACATAAGATAAGGCAATGAAGGATGTATAGCTAGTTAAATGTATGCCGCATGCCAATTTTATTTTTCCTCTTTAGACCATTAGTGGTGAGTCTGAAATTAATCAATAAGAACCATTGTCACACTTGCAACAGAAAACAGATTACCAAGGAGGTCAATAAATTCTATTAGATTGAAACTAGCTTCTGTTTAAATATAAGTCCAACTATTTTAGAAGCATATGACAAGTAGTAAGTTTACCCTGTATTTAGGTAATTTACTAACTACAACAAAATATTAAACAAGACATTTATTTATCAGTGGCTTTTAGTGTAACGTGGGGTACATAGGCATGCGGCTAAGATGTGTTTGACTTTAATTCATTTTAAAATTCTGGACTATAAATTGATTGATAATAGTCATTTGAAGTTAATTTAATTCAGTAGGTGCATTATTAAATAATGATGTTTCAGATTAGTCACTATATTTATGTCACCAATTTTTTGGTGTGCCATTTGCGGAAAATATTCTTTGAGATAAACCTATGGTTTGTAATGATGGTGACAATTCACTTGTAAATTAAGAGTTTGGTATAGAATCTATAGTATAATCTATAAATTACTGTTAATCCAGAGTGTTGCTGCTTATTTTGTTCAGAATAAGATACCCAGTGTAATGCATATTTCATATGTGCCCTTAGTAAATTATTTAGGCGCTTTACGCCATCCCTAAATTATAGACACAGAAGGTTTCGAGCATTCCATGTTATTGAATTCTCCTGAAGAGAGTAATTCTGTGTGTGAGACATAGTTGATTCAAACATAAGTTAATAATGTATTTATTCAATTTAACTGATTAGTGTAATTATGTATTGCTTCATATAAGCATTCTTTAATTCAAACTTCTACTTTAGGTCTTAATTATTTAGGATTTAAATAGGTAGTGTAGTTGGCATTAAATGGTGTAAGTTATAAACCATTATAAGAAAACTGTTAATTGATCAACCAATAATTAACCAATATGGTTGATATAATTTCTATTTCCAAGCACCACCTTTGCTACTCAGATATTCGTTAAACAAGTAATTGCAAATAAATGTACCCTTTGAACAGTACCAGTTATATGAAGAATAAAAAATTATGAGACCACTGAATATCTGATTGAATCAACTTTTAAAATCTTAAGAGTGAACCCTGAATCATGTTTCACAGTTTTATTTTGTAAGCAATAAGACTCACAGTATGTATGTTTATTGTGACTTAGGTAATGTAATTCTATACCGTGATTAAACTAATGTTTGCTTTAATATGCTGACATTTTTGTTATAAAATATGTAACATGCCGTGCTCTTTTGTTAATATTTTATTTGTAAGTTTTGAATGTATTTAAGTTTGACTCAGCGACAGAGTGGATCAAAAAGTACAATGCATTGCAGACATGATACTGTGGTCCTGGCGATAAGACCATATGAATTTTTAAGACTGATCATTTAATCATTATTAAGTTACGCTAGTTCAAATCACCATATTAATAGAATAAAGTGTGTCTGTCAGTGTAAGTGTGTAGTCGTTATGTTTACGTAGCTATTTATGTGTATGTATGTTGCAATAATATAGTTCAAAATTTTGTTGTTTGACCTGACAGTCTTACAAAGATCCATACTCTGTTATTATAGCAATAATTATGTCAATACTATATTGTAGTTATGACTAGTGAAATTTTATGTAAAGACAAGTTCCATAACAAGAATTAAAAATATTTGTCTACAGTAGATCTCTCTAATTCTGTTGGGTGATTAGTATAATTGTGTGATGCAAATTTTTCTATGCATGTGTTTATTGAAACCATCAATTTGACAATACTGAACACAGGGCAGGGCTCTGTACTTGAAATGTCCCTTGATTCTTCAACTATACTGATGATTATTGGTTAACTTCAAAAATTCTCCAATGTACATGAAATTTTCAATAACAATAGTTTTTAATAAGATTATGGTCTCGACAATCCTAATAAAGTTCTTTTAACTCAGAATGGGGATATTTCATGTTAAGTAGCCTTGCTGTCATGTTATCTCTTCACGACGCTTATTTTGCACTCTGTTTCTGAGTTCGTAGTGTTAAGGAGTTGTCTGCCTACCGCCTTTACATTATGTCAGTATAGCATAATTAACAATGTAACATAACGGACTTGGTTATACTATTAGTGTAGTCAAAATAGTAATAAGAGATTTTAAGTCAAAGAAGCAAGTTAAATTGTTTAAAATGTGTTATTATTTATGTCTTAAAGTATTAAAATGGTTATTTCTTATTAATTAGTTTGTAAATGATGATCGCCTCTATATTTAATCAACTTCTTTTCGTTGTATATAGCTAAAAACCAATAAAACATACAATTATTCATTGCTCAGAGATTGTAATCTGATAGTAGGATAACAAATACTTAAATTTACAATATTTGTAAGTGTAATATATTAATTTTTATCGATTAGTGTTTAAATTTTTCATAGGTTTAAAATTGCAGGTCTACAAGTATGACTGTAGAACCTTGCTCTACTTACCTACTTGATTACCATGTGAAATATTTTAATTGAATATACATATCTTACTTTTCCCTTGTATTGAATTTATTACAGGTGCATGCCCCCAACCAAAACAACTAGGTATTAGTTTTGGTTGGGGACTATGCCAAAGCAAGTCACAATAGTGAGTGACAGTACGGTTTGATCAGTTTTCCAATTTGGCAATGTGCTATTGGGTTTAGCTGCAAACAGTATTTAACCAAATTATGTCAAATGTTTTATTGGTTTTAAGCTCATTCAATAATATTTCAATTTTCTACACTCTATCGCATTTATAAATATGCATTGCTTAATTACAAACTCATCTGAAAGTAAAACTTACTTAAAAGTTTTTTCTGCTAATTAATAATTATAAATTAACATTCTCAAATAAAATAATTTTACTCATAGGTAATGCTCGGACTCAGTTTGTATCGCATTTATATTAAGCATTTGCTGAGTTTTGGATGAGTAATTAGTGATGGGGTGAAATCATTTCTCCATATTCCTTATATATATATATATATATTTAATGAACAGTATTTGAATATCAAAATATGTATAAAATACTGTACATTGGCCTTAGTCATATGCTTTTATTTCGTATAAAACGATAAAGTAGCGCCAGTTTCACCCTTTCACTGATGTTGTCATGGCTCGTGTTCCTATGCAAGTAATTATGACGTTACATTTCACACAATGAATACTTTGATAAAGTGTAGAAAATAATTCATGGATTTTTCCATTTTGATATGAAATTGATAAAATATTTCCTCTGATTTTAAATGTACCATGTTTGACCTATACTTACCAACATTTATAAAAGATTGATATTATCGCGTTTCATTTATTCCACCAATTTTCAATAATAGCTGTATCCACCTGGTGTATATGTAAAATAAGAGTGTACTATACATTTAGAGAACAGTTTTTTTATGATCCTTAGAAATATAGAGCCAACACATCACAATAAAGAATACCTTTGTCGAATCCACAATTTTCTAGTAGAACTAGAACTACTATTTAAATTCAACTATTTTACAGTGCTGATAATTAACAAACTTCAAAAAAAGGACAGTTACGTTTCGTTAGAATTTAGATAGGGCTAAGAATAATTTTATTTGTACTTATTCAAACCGGTAGGGATATGGGCCAAGAATTCGTTAACATTTGAATATAACATCCCGCGCAAACAAATGACGCGCGGGGTGCGGGAAAGTGTCTGACCGCTATATCGTTTCTCAGCAATTTTGTAGCAATTTTATTCAAACAACAGTTCACTTAATACTATGAGACGCTTATTTCACGTTGAATACGATTTACGTGACTTAAATCAGTGTCCGAGTGCTCCTTTAATAAAGAAATGGTTGAAGAATTAAAGAAAAGAAAAGAAGGATCTACACTAAATGTAAAGCAAACTGACCGAAGAGAACCTGCAGTACGTTTCCGCTTTTATTCGACGTAATCCAGATTTATCAACGACACGCAAACATTCTTTTGAATTACACCATATTTTGAAATTACATCACTAGGTACTAAGGCGCTTTGCACATGGAGCAACTATTGGAGCAACTGGCAACTGGCAACTAGCTGTTTACATATATTTCAATTGAACCGCGCACACATAGCAACTCGAGTTTCGAGTTCCGGTAATCGTCAACAGTTTTCAGTTGCTGTAATCGATGACTAAGATAGTTCCTAATTGCCGCAACTAGCAACTGTTAAATATTATACCGGTTTTTAAAGTTGCCGGTTTCCTCAACCGTCAATCGCAACGCGTCGGGCGATTTCACACCCTCCCTCCCCTCTCCCTGTGCCCGATCATGCCCGGCTATGAAAGTTGCTCACAGATTGCCATAAAATTGCGGCAAACGTAAACGTTATAGCAACTATCAACTTTTTACAAGAAACTTTTAAAATGTTGATAGTTTCCTCAACTTAAGTTGCTCCATGTGCAAAGCGCCTAAAACATAATGATTTGAATTTGCACAAGTCGTATGCCGCAACAATGTTAGAACGATTCAGTAATTTTGACATCTTATTTTCTGACGCAGCCCATTTTTACCTCAATGGGCATGTAAACAAACGGAATTGCGAGTATTGGAGCAGCGAAAATCCGAAAGCGAAACACTAGACGGCTACTTCACTCCCAAGGCTTCTGTATGGGCTGCAATTTCAAAAAAAGAAATCATTGGATCCTACTCTTTCGAAGCTTCTCGCGGCCCTTTAGTTACTGCTAATTCTGTTGAATATGTGAACACGTTACGGGAGTTCTTTGGACTGATGCTATTGGAATTTGCTGGCTGTAATCGTAATATACGGTTTTAATAGATGGAGCCACTTATCACACATCCAATGAGTCCCTACTGGTGGTCAAAGACATATTTCCGGCAAAGCCGATTTCCAGGCGAGGCGACATTCCATGGCCACTCAGAAGTCCAAATCTAGCCCCAGTAGAATTCTTTTTATAAGGTTATTTGAAAAATCGTGTCTACTTCAATAAACCAAATACACGACGAGTGTTCGAAAATTTCAGTGCTCGCTTAGAAGAGCAAACGTCAAAACGGTGGTCATTTACACGATGTAATTTTTTAAAATAAATGCCAACTAATTAGCTTTCTTATAAATAAACAGTTTTTATAATATATGAAATGATTTTCTTTTATAGGATTTTTGCACATATTAACCAACTCGTGGTCCTGTATTACCACGCTATACATCTTACGAAACTACATATCTAAATTCTAAGGGTATTAATAGGTAGTTACGAATATATTGCGTCCACAAGTGTTACGTGAATTTTAAATACGTGCGTAAATCGCGCGCAGATCGCTTAACTCGACACGCGCAAGCATCTTAGGGGCCGTTCAAGTATTACGTAAGCAGATTTATTGCAATTATTTACCCCCCCATCCCCCTTGTCAGCAAAAGTAAGCAAAGCTCTTACCCCCTCCCCCCATGCTTACGTAAACATTTGTCAATTAATGTATTGTTTTTTTAATTTTATAATGTTATAATTATAGTTTGAAAAATAAGAAAATAGATTTAGGATAGAGATTATATTTTACTGAAACGGTATTCAACATAGAGTAAAGGACAAAAATATTATATCTTACTAACATAACAAACTTATTTTAAATTTTTGGTACATATATTAAATTCAAATTAACAGTCTTCAGTCCATGAAACCCGAATCCATGATTCTAAGTTTTCGATGACATTGGATTGCTTTGATTGCTGCTCAGTGTTGTGAGTCTGCTCGCTTTCATCCGATTTTGGAATGTCTACGTCATTCTCATCGAGCCATTCAACATCATGGTGCTCTAAATTTTGAATAATGAACATCAGTTCATTAGCACGACGAGCAGCGACTCAGGTAGTTAGTTAGTTAGTGACTTGACGGAAGCATGATAAAGACCACACGTTTTGCATGTTCGACTTGATAGCCTCAATTGTACCGTCGGACAAAAATAATCGTATGGCATTTGCAGGAAATCTTTGAGTGAAGCACTTAAGCGTAGAGCTAAATTGACTGGAAGATTAAGAAATTGCCCTCCTTCATCTAAAACCAAGTCATCAACTGTTTGTTTTACTTTTACAGGTGGTGGAAGAAACCTGTTGTCTAGTAATCTAAATAGTCCACTTCTTGGACGACAGCATTCTGTATTTCTACATTTTACAATTTGGAGCAAGTATTGGCTTTCACGCACATGTTCTGAATACCATTTAATGTCTGGAAAATCAGGAAGATCTTGTTCACCTGCCCCAACATATTTTGCATTAACATTATAGCCATCAATTTCCATTGAACTCCATACTTCAGCTAATACTTTTCCTGCAAATTCGAAATTAGATCTTTCTAAATGTTCATCAATTGTAACGCCACGTTCATCCAAATGAGACCCAAAATGGTCATGAGGCAATATTAAACCAGCCAGTTCCCGACTAAGAGGAGCCATTCTGCGCTCTACTCTGTTATACGCACTTCTTCCGGGAGCATTGGTAGCTAAAAACAATGCATCGAGATCATGTCGCTTAAAGTGTTGTATAGCAAACCCTATGACTTTTTGATAACGCGGATTTTCATCTGGCCGTCCATCAACCGTCATGATTACCACTGGTTTTACTAGTCCATGGTCAGTTTTAGCTAATGGTCGAAACTCTTCAAGTTCGAGAAGCGTCTCGAAATCCTGAGCATGAGTATTAGCAGTAGATGAACTATGCTTTCCACTTCGAATAGCGATGTATGTTGGTCCAGAATATCCAACGGCTTGCGGTTGTCCTAGCATATTGGAAGTGATTTTGATACCAGCATAAACAGATGGTATTAATTTATGACGCTCAGCGATTACCCAATCGTGATCAGGCAATTTGATTCTATATTCCATGTGCATTAGAAGAGGTGCTTGCTTATTTGCCGCAGTTACGCCAATAGGGACTCGAGCTTTATCATCTTGAGATATGAAAAATACTTGATCTGGTCCTAGTATGGATGCTATGTTCTCTAAATAATGGATTGATGTTTCAGCGAACTTGCTATCTAAGTGGCTCTTGTGGTGATCAGTTTGAGCCCGAATGAGCTTAACAGGGACTGTCGATACATGTCTTCGTCCCTCTGCAGAATTAGATTTTCTGGGAATCAAACGAAGATATGTCCCACTGCGACTAATGTCAAATCCCATTTTACGTAATTCTTGTGTGAGTTCATCAAGAGTTTTTACGCTGCGAATTGATTCCGTTCGTCTTCTATCATCTGCTGCACTTCCAAATAAAGCTATATCCGCGATTGTTTTCAATAGTAAAGGTTGATTGCTTTCAAGATTAGGACGTCCCACTGAATCCCTCAGAGATAGTCTTTTTTTCATTTCTGGATTTTCATGACAAATATCTTCTAACTTTCTTTTCATACCATCCCTGTGTTTCTTCTGGGCAACTGCGTTTTGAATCTTCCTGTTTAAAGACTGTTTTGCTGTTTTTATTTCCTCGCGCAACTTAATGATCTGTTTATCAACTTCAGCACGGATTGACATAGTATCTCTGGCAGAATACAAAGCATTCAAATTTTTTTCGAGTAGAGCAATCTTATTTTTCATAGCCTCCTGAGAAGGTTTTGGTCTCTGTTTATCTGTATTTTTATTAATTTCGCATTGCTGTTGTGATTCATTACCGGTTTTTATTTTATCTTCTTCCTGTTTTTTAATATTTGAAGCTGGCTGTGTAATTTGTGTTTTTTCTGCAGGTTTACAGGTTGCCTAAAAATAAAAACTTTCTATGGGTTCTGCTAAAGATTCTCTTATTAAGCTACATAAATACAAAGTATGGCAATAAATATGGTAAATACAAAACCCTATGGCTTTAAATCTAATATCTTTAAACGAGCAAATCGTTCCGGTCACAAAATACAGGGTGTTATAGTCTATTCAAGTAGGTATTTAAAAGAATATAAACAATCTTGATATGTCTTTTTATTTAAATATGCAATTATAAAATCAGATATCTGTAAAGGTGCGTACAGACATCGCGAGGCTTGCGCCGCGAATGGTTCGTCTCGAATACATCAACCTGAGGCATGCTACGGCACATGTATACGTGCGAACCATTCGCGGCGCACGCCTCACGATGTTTGTACGCACCTTTATGTACTTACAGAAAAGCAATTTTTTAATATTGGTTGAGTTTTTAAATGAATCACAACAGATTTTACACAGTTTACAATTTTAAACCACATACCTATTTCAATAAAAAGACATATAAAGATTGTTTACATTCTGTTAAATACCTATTTGAATAGAGTATAGTTTTCTGTAGGTATATATATATATATATATATATATGTATAAAACTGGCATCCTGTATTTTGTGACCAATTGACGGAATCAATTATAAGAAATAAATCTATATAATGAATATTACCTCTATACTTTAAGATAGGCCATAATATTTTCTAATTAGCAAAGAGAAACTTTTTGGCGATTTCTAATATTTCTAGTAGGTACTCATAGGTACCTAAAATGATTTCGTCACTCACCTTAGAAAAAAAATGTAGTAAATTGGATTTATTCTTAGTCGCTGCTTGCAATTCTTCTTCGATTCTCTTAGATACAATAATATCTAGTTCCTTGTCGGATTTTGCTTGTAATTTATAATTTCGCCACACTTCGTTAACTAACTTTTGTACATTTTGTACTTTCGTACTTGTATGAGATTTTTTAAAACTTTCAAACAATTTTTGGTATAACTTAGATTTGTCTATTTGAAATCACAAATTTGAAACATCTTATTTAAACATTAAACTTTGGATAATGGAATGAATGGTAACACAAATGTTAACTTGCTTTACTATGCTTACAATACGTCTACTCGCTATAGCAGCCAAACGAAACAATACACTGATAGAGGAAATTTAGACAAGTGAACAGCGCGCGGTAATTCCCTTACTCGGTTCTAAAGCGAGTAGGGGAATTACCGCGCACTGTTCACTAAATGTATGTATTACTTGTGGGAATCCCCGAAAATGCTTTTCGTTTTCAAGCAAAGACAATGTGTGGGTTGCCATTCGTGTAAAGAAGAAAATAACTACCGATGACGTAATCATCATCTAGACTCCCCTACCCCCCATGTCATCCAAAATAAGCAAAGCAAAGAAATAGTGCTTACGTAATAATTGAACGGCCCCTTAAGCATTTCAAACTTGAGATGTCTTGTTGCGACCAGTTTACCCGCGAAGTTCAGAGTGAGTGTATGTATTAAGGGAGATGGAGCGTGGAAATAATAAGGAACTGGCTCCAAAATTAACAAAATCTTTTTTTTTTATACTTTATTGCTAAAAAATCATCTTTATACAGTTATTTTTGAAGTTTATTGTAGTTTAACAGTGAAATTTAATTATCAAAAATTACCTTTTTTTAAAATTCCCTCGCAAATTTTGAAAACGCAATGCTGAGTGATTTTTGTCTTAAGTCAATTGTTTTCATCCATAGTTCACTGCAGTCGCAGTGGTGACAGGCGGGACTCAATTCCCTCCTGGCGACCGAGTGCAGATACTTCCCGAAACAACCGTGCCCGGAAAAGACCTGCGTCAGTCGGAAGGAAAGGGTCACATGCTGCCGCCCTGCCCACTCGGCGATGACCGGCTGGAGAGCCTCCACGAGGGCAAAGCCAGCACGTGGCGTCTCCAACCGGGACGACCAACGAGCCATTGTGGCTCAACGAGCGGCCTAACGCCACTCGCGTATCTCTTCGGGCGGGGGCCGTTTGCCGCTACCCGCCCGGAAGACACCCGTCCGCCGATAAACTTCGGCGAGCACTTTCGCCTCCAAATCCCACGGGGGAGTTCTGGCCAAGGCGCACGCCGTCTCCGTCGATACGGTGCGGTAACCGCGTATGGCTCTACCCGCCAATATCCTCTGAGGGCGCCAGAGCCGAGCCGTATTCTGGGCGGTCAGAGTCGCCGCCCACACCGGTGCACCATACAGCGCCATTGACCGGACAACCCCCGTATATAGCGGTCTCGTCGCGACGCTGGCTCCACCCAAATTGGGTAAAAGTCGCCCTAAGGCCAGAAGCAGCGCCGACCAGCCTTGGAGAAAGCTGTCGGAAGTGCTCGTCGAAGAGCCACCTGCCGTCGAGGATCAGGCCCAGATACTTCATCTGGGCCTGAACCGGTACGAGGACCGAATTGACTACAATGGAGGCGCCAGAGGGTGAACCACGACGGTGCCCATGGAACAAAAGGGCCTCCGTCTTGTCGAGGGCCACCCGCAAAGCCAGCGCCTTAATACGCCCGACCACCAGAGAGACACCTGTGGTGGCCAGGCGTGCCGCTTGTTGAAAGTTCATACCCCGAGCTGTGACCAATGTGTCATCTGCGTAACAAATTACGCTCAGCCCGGGGAAAAGACGTATTCCATGTTCCACAGGAGTGGTCCGAGGACAGAGCCCTGTGGAACACCGCACGACATGAGCCACCGCCTCAAAACACCGTCTTGGTCCTCGTACATGACGGTAAGCTCCTCAAGATAGTCTGCCACAAGCCGCCTCAGGTACTCTGGCACTCCATGGTAGTGGAGTGCAGTCCCTGATGCAGCTAAATTAAAGTAGTGCTATGGTAACCATACTGCCTGATATAAACACTTGTACATTTCTAAATACATACCTACCTATAATAGATGAATAACATTCTGACAGAACACATGAACGTGTTCATCACACAATTATTTACCCTGGGTAGGAATCGAACCCACGACCTTAAGTTTAGCGGTCAGGGTCACTATCCACTCGATCAATTACTTGGGCGTGTTTATACTTTAAAACTAACCATAAATAGTTGTAGGTATAACCAACTTTAAACCGCCTAAATGAAGAATTAACTTTGATAAAAACGAACTTTTCGTTATTTTTTTTTATAAAGTATAAGAGAAAGTGTAGTCTTAAACTAAGAGCTTCCTTTTTTAAATCTGTCAAAAATGAAATTCGTAAGAGTGGCTATTAAACATAGTACTTACAGAAAATGGACTGTACATGTTTTTTTTTTTATTATTCGCCATAATATTTTATTCGACAATGAATTTGAGCTTTCTTTAATCTTAAAATGAAAATTCTGTAGAACACTTATTACTGCATTACTACTATTACTACTACTACTACTACTACTACTATTATTACTTATTATACAGTAATATATTATTTCGTGAAGTAATATTTTTACGGTAATTACAGGCTTTTGTTTCATTTCTATTCGTTAACAGCAACGCGATTCGTTCTTATTGTTATTATGCCGTGCCGCGCACGTCACCAGCATAGCGAGCTTGTACTCGTGCCTATATATTCGCTGTTCAGTGAAGGTTAGTAACTGAGAGATTCTATCTGGCGAACAGACGTGTTTAAGTGTATAGGTTGCCTGCTAAATGGATTGTATCAGTTAACATAAATGAAATTGCATGGTAAGTACGTAACCTTAAATTTGAACTAATTTATATGTTGAATTATTACTAACAACTATTGCCTAATACATAAAAATATTAGATAGGCAAAAAGATATAATACTAACAACAGAATAAATGAAAACATTCGAAATATGCCTATTGTGTCAAGAGAGTCGTTTAAAAAATTAATCGATAACTAATTACAAATTTCACATACAATTTGTTTTATTCCTAATGAAAGTTTTGATTATGTTCGTTCATTTTGAATTAATATCGTTGAAGTGATTTAATTTTAAAATAATAAATTTGATATTTTTACCGCATCGATAACCTGACATTGAACACGACCTTCTTTAGAACCGATAAGCATTAAATTTAAAACAAGTCAAAACCAAAACAAGCTGACTATCTAGTACATATTTTTGGTGAAATGTACACAGGCATCATGTCCTTGATAATTGTATTATATGACCTATGGACAGAGTTAATTTTCCTAAACTACATTTGCAACTGTATAGTGTGCAAGTTTACTGATCATTAGGCCTGCAGGAACCGTTAGACTACTATTATAGGTAAGTACTACTCACCGTTTTCAACCTCGCTGGGTTTAACCACCTCTATATACTATTATTTATGACATTTATTTTAAAAAATAGTCTCCAGATCCCTGAATAAAATTATTTAATTACGATATTGATGCTTCTGTCACCAAGGTTGGTAACATCTGAAAAGTTTGAACGTTCCATGGATGTGTACCTACAACTGTTTTATCTAAATGTACTGGACTGATATACCTAACAGAATAAGCAATTATGATCATTCGCATCTTTTTTTTGTAACAGACTATATATTGTAAATGTAATAGTGTACAGAGGTAGGTATAGTAGCGCAGTGGGGATACGATGAATTTTCATTACGGTGCATGTATTGACTCATTTATTCAGAAACTATGAGATAAACAGAGAGACAAGTATCATGTCATAGAACAAAATGAATATCGTTAGTATTAAGAGTACGTAATGTAACATTCGCTAACATCGTATTTTTTGTTGTGTATAAGTGTGAGACTGTTTAAAATAATAGGTAGGTATTTGTAAGCTCAAAGGGTTAAGGATGCCAAAATAATAAGACCATTAGCTATTATAGCTAATAGGGTAGTCTTAGAGTGGACGACAAATGTCTAATAACATATCCGCGTAAGTTTTTTGTTGAAAACAGTTTTAGTTATAATTTTAATTCCTACTGTTTTTCAAGTCCCTCGTTAACATAGTGGTCAGGATCGAGAGCGTGTCATCAAAAGTTGCATACCTTATAAATGCTTAGAGTAACAAAAAGGTACTCTCTGAAGGTCACTACGACACACTGATAATGAGGTAGAAACCGTGTATGAGGACATCAGTAGAGCTATGCATATGACTAAAACTAACTTCACCGTCACTACACTACACACAGTCAATTTGGAGTTGGTCAACGAAACCACCGGGGCCAACTACTGGCCGGCTTCATGGAGAAGGAGTGACTTCATATGATGAACACCTTCTTCTGAAAGAGTTTGTGGACTATGAAAAAGATTTCGATTCCATCGAAACGTGGACTATTTTTCAGTCTCTCCAGCGGTGCCAAATCGACTACTAGTACATCAAAGTGTTGAAGTGCTTGTAGGCTACTATGTCAGTCTGTCTACACGATCGGAATTCAAACCCATTCAACGGTAGAGGGGAATGAGGCTTCGAAACTGTTCATCACGGCACTAAAAGATATTTTTTAGGCTTCTGGACTAGAATGGATTTGGCATTAACATTAATGGTAAATACATTACCCACATTCGATTTGATTGGTCTTAAAATGAACATGGATAAGACGAATATTATGTCGAACGTCCATATCGCATCCACTCCAGTGTGAATTGGAGACTACACTCGAAATTGTTGACGATTTTATACATCTCGGGTATAATTTCCAGTTAGGTAGGTTTAACTTTGAAAAAGAGGTCAATTGTCGAATTTATTATAACTCGGTTGGGCGGCGTTCAGGCAGTTGTGTGACATTTTACCATCCCAAATAACGCAGTGTCTTAAACTGCAAATTTTTGAGTTGTGTATGTTGCCAGTGCCAGTTGCCAGCGTGATCGTTCACAATGAGCCTTATAAGAATGCTCAAAACCACTCAAGGAGCAATGGAGCGGTCAATGCACGGTGTTTCTCTGTGTGGTCGAATCAGGAATGAGGAGATCCGCTGACGAACCAAGGTTACCGATATTGCCCGGAGAATGGCCAACCTTAAATGGCAATGGGCGGAGTGGACATACTCATATTACTCTTGGATAAGATGACCGATGGGGCCAAAAAGTTCTAGCGTGACGACCACATATTATACTGGTAGATGGAGCGTAGGTAGGCCCCATATAAGGCCCGACTAACTGGTGCAAATTGCGGGAAACCGTTGTATGCGGGTACCACAGGGCCGGTTATTATGGAAAGCCTTGGGGGAAGTCTATGTTCAACAGTGGACGTTTTTAGACCGAGATAATGATTTTACAAGATCTTACAAACTACAACATTTTTTTGGCATGTATATAATACTTTGCCACCAACCAACCACAATTCGTCAATTCCCCAACATTCGATACGCATTTGTTTCACAAGAACTGGAATTGTGAACTATCTTGCCACGGGTTTCTCTAGACATGAAGATGAGCTTAAAATATAGTCTAATATTTTCATTATAGGATATAGGATGTTGTAGACAGCCACAAGTTACTTTGACCCGTTTGCTGATTGTATGATGTTTGGAACTTTAAAAAAGGTAAACATAATATTTGAATTATAATAGAAGAAAACAAAAACGAAAAAAGTATGCACTAGAAATACTGAAACTGAGGGATATTTATTAATACACGTGCCGATTACATCTGCAGTCAATTGGTCATGAAGTTTCTTATAGTGTCTTAAACTTAGAAATAATACTATAATTCTACAACAATAAGTTGTTTGACGAACACTTATTAATCCAATCGATCTGAAATTTGATGTTATTAAAACCAGTTTCATATTTTCAGAAAATGCAGATCAAGCTAAACGTTTTCTACATTATCGTTATGCTATGTGTCCAATTTTCTGGACAGGATGAAATTACTACGACATTGCCATGGTGAGTTTTATGCACTAGTTATTTTAAGATATTTTTTCCTAGCTCATTTTGTCTTTACAATTTCAGTGATACAACCGAAACCGTTTCGCCGATTCCACTACCTGAACAAATAAATGACAATATAGCCTTAGCTGTTAATAAATTCGGTTACAAACTGTTACTCAAGATGATGAATGAAAAAAAGAATGATAACATTGTGATATCACCAACTGGTGTGGCAGGTATATTACTTGATTACCTTAATTCTTTAATATCCTTGTAGCAAGAGTCTATTTACAGGCAATGTCTTGCCAACAACAATTATTTTGATCCTTGACGTCTTACTCAATTTTATTAATTCAAGTTTAAAATATTTATTACATCGCTTTCATAAACGGCGCACCTCTCGTTTCATCTAGTAATTTATAACCGATTAGAACAATCGGTTATAAATTACAAGGTGAAACGCACAACTTCCTCGGTATTTCTCAAAAGGATTATATTTTCCATGTTCTTGCAACTTTGTTCACTGCTGATGGTCCTGTTAATCGTAGCGTGATGTAGTATAGCCTGTAGCGTTTCTCGATAAATAGCGTATCCAGCATTAAAATATTTTTTAATTACGACATTTAATCCTAAACGCGTTCAACCAAACAAGCTTTTTAGTTTCATCATATTATTATAGATACATTATCTAAACAATAATCCATTATACTTTACCGATAATATCTAAAAGATTTCCTTTAACAATAATTCACAAACATTTTAAAAATAGCCACGGGCTACGCTTAAATCAGGACAGTTTCAAAAGTCACCCTAGAAGTAGTTTGTTATTAAGTTCAATTTTTTTAGGAACTTTAAAGTGCACTATACTTCAACTTATGTTTCAGTAGACTTTTTTTAATGAAGTTGTTTGTTAATAGCCACGTCTTAACCAATTAGCTTTTATAAAATTCGAAAATCTTACAGGCAAATTAAAACCTAGTACCTATAGGGTATTTTTATTTGACATTCCTTTCTATGTATGTTCCTACATAAATTAGGCCACAAGAAACGTAGTTGACGAAACAAAAAGGTAGTAGAAACAAGTAGTTAATATGGTTTTATAATACATAGAAAATATTTAGGTGTTTAAATACAATATTTATTAATTATTTATTTACTGCAATCAGACTAGAAGATATCTATTGCTGTTATAATGTTACCTCGTTAATTAAGGCTTGCACTTATTTTAGTTTTTAGGTAAATTAGTTTCGTAATTATTCTTTAATTTTTAGTTTTAAATTTGTTAGTATCATTGAAGTTGGTTCAACTCTATTTTTTCAAAAAGGAATTGTTATTATTATATTTACATTAAAAATTGATGTAGTTTGTGTTACTCAAGATTGGGTGATGTCGGGATTCTAACGATAGGTACTCTATACCACAGTAATGTTATCTACAGTATTCTGTTTTCATACAAGCGGTCGGAACATGAGTCATACCTACGCACCTCAAGTTCAGTATAGGGGGAATCAGGCTGACACGTAAGCAAATTCAATAAAATAAAAGCACAACCTACGCTTAAAAATAATTAATAACATCAATCAAACATTGGTAACAAAAAATGTAATTTATAAAAGTGTCTAGTACCGGACGAATATTTTTGCAATACCCCAATATTCTAAAATATCCAGCAATGGATATTTTAGAATAGTCTGCATCGATCACATATGTAGCCATCTCCATACTCTGGATCATCTGCACATGCTTCATGTACCCATCCACGACAGGATGAGCACTGGATCCAGTCTTTGTCAGTGTCTTCTAAGCAAACTACGCAAATTGTTGCTTGTGTTAGATGTTTCAGCTAATGGTTCTCTACTTTGTTTCCATATTTCTCTTTAGACTTTACGTTTTTCGCTTGTTTGCCCTTATCCACGCTCTTTCCTTTGGTTTTAATTCCCCCGGTTTGCTTTCCTTCGCCTCCAATTGCTACTTTAACTTTAACTTTTTTGTATGGCGATGATGTTAAAATTTTACTGCGTTCACATTTTCTTTTTTTAGCTGCTATTCATTTTTTTTGCGGCGTCAGTCAACGATGAAAAGTTATGGATTATTTGAACAAGATCTGGAGCAGAACTTGTCAATGGTTTGGGACTTGTGATTATAGGTTCTCTTGTATTACATTGATTACTAGGTATTTGTCCATTACTGATGGAAGCTGATCTGCAGTTAAATAATCTAGATTACGAAATAAATGTCTATGAAATTAATAAATTCCAGTGCATTTGAATCTAGACACTGCAATATTCAGTCGAGCTACTTTTGAAAATGCTTTTATGCATCTTTAAATGGCTTCACAAATGTCCTGTCCAGAGGCTGGAGTTTGTGGGTAGTGTGTGGTGGTGAGCTTATCAAGTGAGTATGATTACCACAGGTATTTTGTGCCGGCAATGGTCATCCAGTAAAAGTAGTACAGGGTTCTCTTTGGTTAGTTGCGTATTTTCGACGAATATTCTTAGATATTGCAAAAAAACTTAATTGTTCATCCACCCTTTTGGCTGGGCCACGCCTATGCTTTCAGCTGAAGCATTTATCATAAGCCTTTCATTCATTCTTTGTCTAGGAAAGACGAAAAGTGGTGGTATGTAGTGGTCGTTAGCACTCCTACAGAACAAAAATGTGATGTTTTTTCCTCTCTCAGCAGAAGTGAGCTTTCCTGCTTGACGGATAGCTTTCAGAACGAGAATTTTTTGATGTTTGTGTACGCAACTGATCTCAGTTTCATCACAGTTATAAATTCTTGAGGGTATGTATTTGTATTGTGTCATCAGCTTTTCAGCATTGTCGTAGAATCGATTCATTTGTAGCTTGTTAAATTTAACGGCACGCCTCATGCTTGTCGATTCTGGTGCTCTCAGTGAAATGTCAGAATACCTTTTCATGAAGTGATAGTAAAAGTGCTTACCAGCACTGCCTTTTTCTTTACTAAATCGCTTAGGAATCTTCATGAATTTAGCAAAGTCGTAGATTATTTTCAGAAATTCTTTTTAATGAGCAACATACATCTGTTAGATAAGTCTTTAACATGGTCCACCAAGATTTGTTCATACTCTGCTAAGAAGGAGCAATTGAACTTATCCAACTTTGGTTTCATCGTTACTTCTTCTCCTTGATTTAGCACCTTTATTTTGTCATGTACATTGCTTGTAGTAATATTCTGTCGCATAACAGCTTGCCTTACACTCAGTTCTTTTGACTTAACCTGATTAATAGTAGTTTATAAGCTCTGTGACTCTCACAATCCTTTCTTTTTCTTCTCTTCCTTTTTAATTCTCTTTGTTCTTCTATACTCTTTATGCTATATGGGTATGTGTATGTGTGTTTATGAATGTATTCATATTTATATACTAATAATACTAATACTTAACTACATAATGTGCACCACAAACTACATAATACTATACAGTATAGTCCATATAAAGTTCGCCTGGAAGAGATCGCAGACTGCGATAAGGCCGTCCATTGTACTACTGTTTTTTTTTGTTTGTATTCTACATTGTATGTTTACTAGTTATGGTGTGCAACAAAGAGTACCTATCTATCTATCTAGATTTTATATTCGGAAACAAAAAAGTCACACAGTGCCAAATATGATGAGTACGGCGGGTGTTCGAGCACTGGAGTGCGTTTATCGGCCAAATACCGCGTCACAGATTCATTAGACCCTAGTTTTTCGAAGATTCTCGCGACCATTCAGTTACTGTTAATTCTGCTGAATATGTAAAAATGTTACGGGAGTTTCTGGGACCGATGCTACTGGAATTTGCTGGCTACAACCGTAACACATGATTTCAATAAGATGGAACCACTTGTCACACATCCAATGAGTCTCTGCCGCTGGTCAAACACGTTTCCGGAAAAACTAAATTTCAGACGAGGTGACATTCGATGGCCACCCAGAATTCCAAATCTATCCCCAACAGACTTCTTTTTATGGGGTTATTTGAAGGATCGTGTCGACATCAATAAACCAAATTCACTACGTCAACTAAAGAAAAAACCAGCGAAGAGATGTCGGCGATCTCACGGTCTCTTTGCCGGCGAGTATTCGAAAATTTCGCAGCTCGCTTAGAAAAGTGCAAACGTCGAAACGGTGGTCATTTAGACGATGTAATTTTTAAGAAATAAATTGCAACTATTAGCTAATTAGCATTCTTATAAATAAACAATTTTTATAATATTTCAAATAATTTTTTTATACGATTTTTCAAATGTTAACTAATTCGTGGCCCATCCTGGACAGTAGCAAGTCTGCTTGATAAATCTGTCCGTTGCAGATGCGAACGCTACACGTCTTACAAAACTAGATATGTAAAATCTAAGCGTATTAAGATGTTTCTAAATATTGTAGGTGAGTAGGTATTTTAATCAACTTCCAAAAAAAAAGATCCTCAATTCGATTGTATTTTTGTTAATTCCCTCAGAACTAACAAAAATACAATCGAATTCAGGATCTTTATTTATGAATTGATTTAGAAAATTATTTGCTAGTTTTGAAGGATATAACCTCTCGTTTGGTCCTCCTACAATTTTTTTAGTAAAGGCCACTTTTGGAAATGGAAAATTATTGAACGAAGAAGACATCATCTTCCTAGTCTATGAGTATATTAATACTTCCTAAGAATTTTTGGGGGTTTTACCTGAATACCAGTTTTTTCATGAAGTAACTTTCATCAGACCTCGGCAACCCTGAGGGAAAACTGAATTCGAAGGTTGAACTAGTTGTCAGTATATTTTGTGGCAGACTATCTTGAGGAGCGTACCGTAATGTACGAGGACCGAGACGGTGTTCTAAGGCGGCGGCTCATGTCATGCGGTGTTCCGCAGGGGTCTGTCCTCGGACCACTCCTGTGGAACATGGGATACGACTGGGCCCTTCGAGGTCGTCTTCCCCCCGGGCTGGGCGTACTTTGTTACGCAGATGACACATTAGTCACGGCCCGGGGGATGAACTTCCAAGAGGCGGCACGCCTGGCCACCACGGGTGTCTCTCTAGTGGTCGCGCGTATTGAGGCGCTGGGTTTGCGGGTGGCCCTGGACAAGACGGAGGCCCTTTTGTTCCATGGGCCCCGTCGTGGTCCACCCTCCGGCGCCTCCATCGTGGTCAATTCGGTCCTCGTACCGGTTCAGGCCCAGATGAAGTATCTGGGCCTGATCCCTGACGGCAGGTGGCTCTTCGACGAGCACTGCCGACAGCTTTCTCCAAAGCTGGTCGGCGCTGCTTCTGCCCTTGGGCGACTTTTGCCCAATCTGGGTGGAGCTAGCGTCGCGACGAGACGGCTATACACGAGGGTTGTCCGGTCAATGGCGCTGTATGGTGCACCGGTGTGGGCGGCGGCTCTGACCGCCCAGAATAGGGCTCGCCTCTGGCGCCTTCAGAGGATATTGGCGGTTAGAGCCATACGCGGTTACCGCACCGTATCGACGGAGGCGTCGTGCGCCTTGGCCGGAACTCCCCGGTGGGATTTGGAGGCAGAAGTGCTCGCCGAAGTTTATCGGCGGACGGCTGACTTCCGGGCGGGTTGCGGCATACGGCCCCCGCCCGAGGAGATACGCGAGTGGCGTGAGGCCGCTCGTCGAGCCACGATGGCTCGTTGGTCGTTCCAGTTGGAGACTCCACGTGCTGGCTTTGCCCTCGTGGAGGCTCTCCAGCCGGTCATCGCCGAGTGGGCAGGGCGGCAGCACGGGACCCTTTCCTTCCGACTGACGCAGGTCCTTTCCGGGCATGGTTGCTTCGGGAAGTATCTGCACTCGGTCGCCAGGAGGAAATTGAGTCCCGCCTGTTACCACTGCGACTGCAGTGAGGACTCGGCTCAGCACACGCTAGCAGTTTGTTCCGCCTGGGCGGCGCAGCGTGGGGACCTCACTGCAGTTATTGGAAGAGATCTCTCGCTACCGGCCGTCATACGCTCCATGGCCGGTAGCGACAGTTGTTTTACCGCGGTCGCAACCTTCTGCGAAGACGTAATTTTGCGGAAGGAGGCGGCGGAGAAGGCCCGGGAGGACGATATCCACTCGGACCCAATTCGCCGCCGGCGAACCGGGCGGCGGAGGCGCGCGTACCAGCGCCTAATGCCGCCTTGAGTGTGGCCGCGGGTGGACGGGACGGGTTTTCCCCTCCATCCGCTATAATGGTCAGCCGCGAGGAGGCGACGTCCGCGTGTGCCGTACGTCGCCTAAAATAGAGAGTTTACCCATAGATGGTGCCCGCAGTTTCGGGCAGGCGCTAGGAGGGATCTGGATGTCGTAATAGCAGCGGTTCCCGGATCCCTCCTATCTCAGGCGCAGAGTAGCACACCGTGTGGTTTTAGTCGGTCCGATTCCGACACACCACCCCGCCGTAAACCCCGGTGGGGTGACGGCCCGAGGGGGTTTCCACAAGTTAAAAAAAAAAAAAAAAAAAGTTGTCAGTACATTTCAGGGCACTGACTTCTCAATAACGATACCCATAGATGTTTGTGACAACCGGGACCGACGGCTTGAAATGTGAAACACCGCCGAACTGTTATACTGGTTGTTATTAAGAATTTCTTCTGTCGCAAATACTAACCGCTAGACCAACGACGCATTGAATAAAAAAGACAGTTTATTATAATTCGAGTATATTTGATAATTTTTACGAGTTAATTATGTTAACAAATAATTAAATGGTGTTTGAACCCGTCAGCGCCATTGTCTGTCAGCTAAATTAATTTTTAGAGTAGCATCTTTGCTAAGTTATATGTTAACCATTCATTTATGTTACAGGTTTGTTGGCAATGACTCTTTTGGGTAGTGTTGGTAAAACATATGACGAGATCGCAGAGGCACTCGGTTTTTCTCAAGGTAAGAGTGTCGTTTAGTTGAGGTCACTTTAAACAAGTCACCTATATATTTGCTGCTAAATCTCTACATAATCTATTATTGATAGAGTAGCTTCACTTGTTGATATACTGATTAGAACATTGTAGGTAATCTATAAACATAACAATGTCAAGTTGGTTTGTGTACGCTCATGCGGTTTAAATAAGAGTTCTGTGTATTTTTGTAATTACAATGTGTCGCAGGGTACAGAATGTTGAAATAAGAATATCGTTACAAAAAGCGTAGAAAAATCTTTTAACGAATATTCATTTTTTTGCTATTTGAACCACAGATATCCACAATCATACGATGTCTCTTAAAGAGTTAAGAAACAATAATTGCGAGTAAAGTATAAAAAAACTTACATACCTACATAATTGGCTACACTATTTTTTTATCTATTTAGTTAGCTTGTTAAATTTATTTAAACACGTTATGTTTCATTCCTAACCATATCGAATTAGGATCAAGTAACTGCTTAACGGGAAGCCAGAGAAATCTATTATTCTTTGTTTTACATCGCTTTCCGTTTCATTTGTAAGCGATTTTTAAAACATGCAACACCCGTGACCGCCTACTTAACCCTTACTAATATTATAATTGCGAAAGTGTGCTTCTTTGTATGTTTGTCTTTCTTTTACGTCGCAATGGAGTGATTTCATGGTATGGTTTTTTGTGTGTGGAGGTAGTAAGGACGCTGGAGGGTGATATAAGCTACTTTTTACCGCGGTAAAACATTTCATTCCTATGAAAAAATTCATTATGATGAGTATTTGAATAATTCCAAATTTTATAAATTCCTATAGATGAGACTATTAGGTTTTTTTCGCCCGATTGTATACGGTACAGGGACTTTATAAAAAAATCATGGTTCCTGATAGATAGCTCTATACTCTTTATTGACTGCTCGATATAAACTTTTTAATATTTTTTAAATTGTGAATTATAAATAGATATAGAATAGTAAATGTGCAAGTTTGTAAGGATACATGGATGTTTGTTACTCTTTCACGAATAACTAATGTTCAGATTTAGTTGAAACTTTACAGTAATATTGCTTATACATCGGAATAACGCGATAACCGACATACATGCGGGCGGAGCCTTCAGCAAAAGCTAGTATTATATATATACTACGTGAGAATGGTAATATCTTTACATGGCATAAAATAAAGTTGATTTAACTTCTTGTACGCTTAGACCTTGCCAACTACGCAACGAATTTTAAAGCGGTATTCACTAATAAAGGAAGTAATTTAAGAGGAAAATTTATATGTATAATACCTACAATGAATATTACGCTCACACCACATTGCACCCTTGCTAAGATGGGGCAGACTGCTGGTTAGAAATAAAATTTAAATTTTCGAAGTTTAACGCAAATTATGCAGTGAAATAAGTCTCTAAAGTAGTATATTATAGGTACATTGGCAACATAACAGTGATGTATTAACGTACCTAAATATTTTGCAATTTAATTGTGTATTAAATTTTATGTTATAACCACAGTTACATCTTCACAGATATATTCACAAACCGAAAAAACCATGAACAATTCGGAGAGTTACTGCAATCCATAAATTCGAACATGTCTTCCAAAACGCTTTACGCAGACGCTATATTTGTGGACACGCAGACGCCATTACGTCAATTGTACCGCAACTATCTTCACGACGTGTATCGCGGGGAAATCCTCAACACAGACTTTATGCAAAGCGAAATTGCGAAAGACACGATAAACGAGTGAGTCATACACAACACACATATAATACTGTGTAGATATTTTCTATTCGCCTAAACATGCAAACATGTTTATGCGAACTAGTGTCTATTTTATCCGTGTCAGAAAGGGTTGTTTCATTCGAGTGTATGTAATTTAGGGACATGTTTTTTGGCAATTTTGGTGAAATTTGGCTTAGTAGGTTTCATTAAATTCATCTTTATTGAGTGTCACCGTTAGGCTAGATCCATCAGCTTAATTGTAAAAGTTTAAATGCCAGATTATAAAGAAGTAATAAAAATGTCCTATTTACGACTACAATGATATAAATGATTTAAAAAAAATGTCATTTTCAGTGATCGTCCTTACTGGTTAGCATATTAAAAAACTACTCTAAATGCTAGTTTAGGGTAAAAATACCTCACCAAGGTACTTGGAGGCGAGAGCCCTTTATCAACGGCGCAAGGAAGCGCGGGAATTGGGTCGGAGTCCTGAGACTCGAGAAATCGAAAATCAGAAATCGCAACCCCGTCAGGTCCTCGTGGTGGAGTGAAGGAACGACTTGGGCAACCAAGCGGTTATGGAGGATTAGCTTAAGAGGCACCACGGGACCTTCTCACACTGGCTGACGCAAGTGGTCAGTGGAAAATGAGGTTTCAGAGATCACATGTGACTGATCCGCAAGGAGCCAACGCCTGAGTGCCATCACTACGATGGCCGGACCGTGGACACATTGGTCCACACGCTAGCAGAATGTTCGGAATGGATGGATCAGAGCCGTGATTGATGGATTCTCTCGCGCACTAACATGACGGCGGCTCTGATATGGAGCGAGAAGGCGTGGAATTCTGCTCGTTATGCTTTCGAAGGAGATGGCAGAGCGGTCTGGCCCGGCCTAAAGAGAACCGGGAACGGGCCACGTACCGCAGAAGACTCAGGTGCCGGAGATCGTTAAATGATCTCTGTCCTCCATAAGGACACAAGGGTAGGGACATAAGGGTGAGACAATCTATCACCCTAGCAGGAGCAGACCGGGGTGATGATGCGAGCGCTACGGACCGCGCAAGCCCCTTCATGTGTAAAAAAGGGAACATCAGGGTTCCCCCACAGGAAGGGGCCATCTACAAGTCGTAGGTGACCCAAGGTACGTTGAGGAACTACTAGGGTGCACCTGGTTTCCCGGCTACTGGTATCCGAGACGGCATGTGGTTTTTGGTCAGTCTGAGTCCGATCTGCTGGTGGTATACGTGAGGATTTCCACAAAGAAAAAAAAAATGGGCAGAATACCAGTAATACGGTAACTTCTGATTTTGGTTTTAGAATAGGGTTAAAAAAATATCAAACACTGTAGCGAGTCATTTCTGATTGTTTGATAATGGTTATATATACTATGCTATTCATAATATGTTTAAAAAGATGCACAATAATTACATCCGGACGATTATTTGACAATAGCCCGACCACACTGCATTTTTAATAAGAAACCACAAGAAAGCAATGGAATTTAGAATGTCATAGATGTTCACCTTTTTTATGTCAGTTTTATTCCACTTTTCACGTCCATATAGTTAATTAACTGCATCTAAATGAATATTTGGTGAAATGGCAGGAAGAATAACAATCGGAGGTGTACGAGTAAAATTTATGAGTACTCATTGTTATCTATTTTTAAGATATTTTTCTCAGTTGTCGGACTAGGGTTATTTTTATGGATGCTGCTACTTCTCCTTTAACCATAGATTTTACCGTAGTCAGGTTTTTCTAATAATTAACTTGTTTTGTATTTCGAATGAGGTTTACTGACGTAAGTTGGTGCGGTCATCTTTTAGTAGGTATAGTTGAATAGGATATATTCTACATATGGTGTACACCTATGGTCCATTAGTTTGTAAATGAGTCAGCATCCAAAAGAAAATCCTTCGGTAAACCTTTTTATACGAATAGGTTTTGTCGTTATTTTTTGTATATACACTGCCGAAAAGCCCGGATACTCTATTAAAATTCTAAGCATTCATTATTATTACTGACAGTTTTATGTATAACAATCTTGCTCTTCAAAATTGTCAGCTTTTTATATAGGTAAACCACCAATAATGTCTGTCTGTCTGACCTCAGAATAATACCAGTTTGCCGGTAAATTTAAAAGAAAACTAATTAAAGGACACCGACCACATTTTGTAGGCTCCTGGCCTATCAACAATTTATTATAGAAATAAAAATATAATTTTTCAGTGGCATATACCCAATAGAGAACATAATTTTATGAAGTTTAGTATCGAGTCAGTTACATATTAAAATAAAACGCATTGTTCATAAGTAATAAATATATGCTGGTTTCAACGCTTAAAACGGGTACTAGGCCCAAAGGAAAATTAGATTTATCTTTAGGAGAATAATCGGAATCCGTTTTAGAAAGCAGGTCGAAGCAAAAAAGCAAAACAGAATAACAGGTGAGGTAGGAAAGAAACATAGGTTGACGTTAGCCAAGTGTTGCTAGGATATGAAAAAAAACCCTTGCACACGTAGTCACTTAATTTTATAATCATTGCGTTTTTTTACGTTTCTCAGGTAAAAAAATAAAAGCTTTTACAGAAAAGTATGTTAATGTACTTTTGTAGTTTTTGGAAACATTTTCATAAGTTGTTTTGGTTTCCCCTCTGCTCCATTTGATTATTTGTATGATTACCGTAAATCAAATGAAAATCTTATAAAAGCATTTTTATAAATATTATTTTGATACTATTATTATTCTCTTTATTACATATAAATACACATATTGATTACATTTTTAAATATATAAAAAAATAAAAAATAGTAGACCACCGACATCGGGTACAGGGACCAAGATACCGGTGGTTAGGGCTCCAGAGACAGGAACCTCCTCACAATACGGGCCGTGTCAAGGAGGACTGCCTTCTGCATCAGACCCTTGATCCAACCTTCTAACGTGAGCCTCTTAAGGTGTTGGTCGAGGCTCTTGGCTATCAATCCGTGAACAGATATGATTATCGGAACAATGATTATCTATTATTATTATTATTTCACTTAGTTTACATGTTATAAAGTTATTTTGCAAATTGTTCGTAGTGGTCTCTATTAATTATTTTAGGGGAGTTCTCTCAACAACTCCTATTAATTTCTTCTACTTTTTTTTTGTTTTCTGTGCGGCAATGTCCACAGATACCACCGAAAGGTGGTTATGTCGGACTCGAACCAACCAAAAACCGCACGCCGTCTTAGATTCCAGTAGCCGGGGAACCAGGTGCACCCTAGTTGGAAAATCCCTGGAACCCCGACGTACCTCGGGCCACCAAGGGCTTGTTGATGTCCCCTACCGTGTGGGAACCCCCATGTTCCCTTGCCTTCCTGCCCTCAAAGGGGCGAGCGCGCTCCTTAGAGCTTGTAGGATGACAGACGGCTTCACCTGCCATCCCAAGGCCTGAGCTTATGGAGGTCGGAGATCATTTAACGATCTCCGGCGCCTGAGTCTTCTTCAGTATCTGGCCTATTCCCCGGCCTGGCGGACTGGGAGAGTTCTAAACCTCTCCTGGTTCCACTCCACCATCTCCTTCGCAAGCATAACCTGTTCGCAGAAAGATACGGCGGAGTACCACACGCTCTCGCTGCGTATCATGGCCGCAATCATGTTACTGAGCGAGAGAATGCCCACTCTGATGGCCGCCACGAAATCACGCCTTTGCTTCACCCATGCCGGGCATTCTGCCGCAGAAGACGGCGTGTGGAGCACTGTGTCCACGGTCTGGCCACCGCAATGATGGCACTCAGGCGTTGACTCGGATCAGACACAGGTGATCGCCGAAACATCCTTTTCCAGCGATCACCTGAATCAGCCGTTATGAGAGGGTTCCGCGATGCCTCACAAGCCTCTCAAATTTACAATCACAAATTTGTCAGATGTCACAATGTTAACAATAGAATAGCCTTGAGTAGTAGTTACAATGTTTTTTTAAGACTGTGCTGTGACCTCAGCGTGTAACTTTGTAACAATGAAAATATAAATAGTATGCCAAAGTATTTAACCAAACAACTAAAGTTAGAAATACTGGGCCCATTTTATTAAATGTAATATATAACATAAATAATGTATGGCAGTATAAAAAGCATTTACTAGTAAAAAAAATATCTTTGAGCTTTATAGATGATGATGATGATGATGATGATGTACTCCTAGCTGATTCTGACCACGGCGACTAGTCTCAACGGACACCAGCCAACTACGTAGGAGATGTTATAGTGCATTAATGTGTACGCAAACACATTAATGCACTATAACATCTCCTACGTAGGGATGGGATGGTTACCGACACGACCAGGGAGATATTAATGGGAAGACCGACGGGTTTATGTGCTCTCTGAGGCATGAGAGCTCGAAGCCCAACTTCCGAACTCCGGGCTGTTATTAATCATTACTATACCTAGAAAAATTTAATAACACTTTTTTGGCCCACCCGGTAAGCGAAGCCGAGAATCCTTGATCGTCAGTCGCACACGCTATCCATAAGATCAACGAAGCTGCTTCTTTATTCATTATGTAGTATAGATCAAGCACAGTATTTGCAGTGTGTATTCTACCCGCTTTGCGGACTTCATCATTCATGAGTACATAAACATTTAACGGGAGTACACTAGCAACACACATTGTTTAAAACTAATTCGTAAAGTACAATTAATTTAAATTATCTCTCTAGATGGGTGAAAAATCATACAGAAGGACAAATAGAAAAGTTCCTGACGCGCTCTCTACCAACGTCTACTAAAGTGGCATTATTAAGTGCGCTCTACTTCAACGGTCAGTGGGAAAAACCTTTCCTACCGGAATACACCGCCAAGTAAGTTTCTAATGGGAAATGTTTCATTTTATTTCAATTAGGTTTTTAAGAAATTCCGTAACGAAAATAAACTTAACACCCCCCACTCCGACCGGCACAGTGGTGCGGCGTTCAAAACTGTGCTTCGTCAAATGTAGTTTCAGTTCGGCAGACTTCGGCACGGTGTTTGTGTGCGTCCGACTAGACGTATCGAGACGAGCTGCTCCGAAATATTATAATTGCATAAGTTGATAAAAAATGCTATGCAATAGCTTTACCGTGGCAGTCCCCGAGTGCTAAAGGTTTTTTTTTCTTATGTTACATTCGTTTTACATCATTTTAATCAGTCTCGTGATCTTTTAAAGTAAAGGGACAAAACTATATGAGTTTTAAATTATAATTTATTAGATGGATCTCGATCCGACAACTCCTTACTTCAGTCAACACCACCTTTGCCATCTGTGAAATTTTTTGTAAACTTTATTAATACCTGTGTACCCAAATTGTTACAGACTGCCATTTAAAAAAGAAAAAGTTACAGTTATGGCTGATCTTATGTTAAATTTGGGACATTTCCACTACACTGTTTCTGAAAAGAATGGTAAATATTTTAGTATATTATATTTTGATATATCATTTATTAATTTCAAACTAAAAATAATCTTAGTAATAGTTTTACACTTATAAATGATATATTTATTGCAGATTTTATTATGTTAGCGTTGCCATACAATGACAGTGAAACAACTATGTATGCTTTAAAACCTCGATTACCTAGATTTAAACTTTTGGATTTGATGGAAAAGATAGATTACGAACAGATCGATAAGGCAATTAATGAAATGACGATCAAAAAATGTGTTGTACGTTTTCCTAAAATGGAACTGAAAAATAGTATGAACTTAGACAATTCATTAAAAGCTAGTGGCATACAAGATATGTTTACGCCGGGGGCAGCGAATTTTGCGCTAATGGTGAATGGAAATGCTATCGTTAACAATACGGAAGAAGAGTTAATAACCAGAAGTGGAAATTATGTAGAAGACAAAACGCAGTCAAGAGTTGTTAAAGATATGTTGGACAGTCTACCGAATCCAGGAATACACGTGGACTCAGTTACGCACGAAGTGAAATTGACTATAAACGGTAATGAATGATTACACATATTAAATTTAAACTTGGAATAGACGATCCATTGCATTTTGACGCAGATTTTATTATACCTATACTAAGTTAGCAGTGTTAATGACAGGCAACATTGGATACAGTCAAAAACGCTGGTAGGCAACATTTCCGGTACAACCAGGCATTATTGTTCACATTTAAAAGTTTTCTAGTTTAGATTCCAGTTTATTCTTTACTGACCATGACATGACCTTGGAAGAATCACATCAGAAATCCTCGGTACTAGGAATATATCCTTTGTCGCCGTTGATATTCTATTACTAACTGCTCCTTTTGAATGGTTGCTCCTAATAAAGAACGTTCAGCCTACTGGTTTTATGTTTGGCTGTAATTGTTAGCTAACATTTTATCTTGACGAGAATGCTTAATTTCACTTTTAGTTTTGCTATCGTGCAGACGGTAGTGGTTGAAATGGACGAAAAAAGTCTGAAAATATACTTTTACTCAAATAAGCATCTCCCCTGTCTCTAGTCGTTCAGAGGTCATGGTTAAATTCTATATATAAAAGTAACAAAAACTCCTTTGTGTTCCACGGTTACCGAGATATTCAAATTCATAGAATTCAATATAATATATTGGTAGATCGAGATATCTGTTAACAGTGATGTTTTTATTATTTTTTTCCTTTATTACAAAAAACTATGATTATTCTTAGATAATATAACGTGTGAATTAAGTCCAAAAAATTAAAATAAAATATAATAATAATCTCAAACCATAATAAACATCAAAGGTTTTTTATTTCAGAATTTGGAACGGAAGCCGTGGCTGCCACTAGTGCGATACTGGCGCGTTCAGCTGAACTATTTTACGCCGATACTCCGTTTTATATTTTCATAAGAAATGAGAAAACTCACCTTGTGACTTTCAGTGCTGTTATATTTGATCCCACAATTGGATAACTGATTCGGTTCACCAATTAGATATTATATATATTATTATTAATAGTAAGAAGTGTTTGGACACCAAAGAAATGATCAATTTATCTCTAAAGCATAAAGCGAATGAAGCAGAGAACACAACTGTGCAGTGCATATTACGTATCCAGATGCAGTTAGTGGTACAGTGTCTGGTGGTAAATTTATAAGCGCGTAAATATTTTTACTATTTCTATATATTTAAAATTCTAATTTTTATTTTTTTAACATTAATAGCAATATTGCAAGAAAAAGTTATACTTTTTTCTATGGAACAATTAAATAAATATTTATCATTTTAGCTATTGCTTTTTAGTTTATCTATTCTGTCTTTAAGTGTCTGTTTCCATTGTTCTTCATTTATGCTTTGAGCCCATTCTGGTATTGAATCCTGTGGTAGTGCGAAATTTGCCATTGCTCTCATAACCTAAAAAGAACAAAATTATTATAAGAGATAAATAATGCGCATTCAAGTTTGAAATGCAAAGAGAAATAAAAACGGTAAACCGCTGTTAAGCAACTCTTTAAGTACTTGTGTCTTTTCAGTTCATTTATCTTCAATCATCAATCATCTGGTCGTTAGTAGATCTTACATCCATACTGCTTCGCATTTGGAATGCAAATGCTGCACACATCGTGATAACCTGACTATCCCCACTATAGCCATGTTGACAGGTACCAGTCGTATAGTGGGCAAACTTTGGTATTTTCACTCTGCATTTATCGATTTGAGAATAAACTACGACTCAATAGGTCCAATCAATCACTAATAAGTATACTAAGCTATTTCTCGACCAGCTAATACAATATATGCGTTCTTATGTAATTGGCAGTAGTTGGAATGAACAGCGTTTTCGTCGATCTGTCAACACGTTAATTAAGGTGCAATATAAACAACCAATGTTTATAAAATTATTTAGCACAATCACTTGACATTGTATTAATTACACGCATTTAGTGATTATCGCGTGTGATTAGTTAAAATACAAACATCCCTGCTATGTGCTGAACTTAAGGTTGCAAACTAGGCAGGACAACAGCCACTACAAATGGAAAGAAATCTTAACACATGTTAGTATGTTGCTAGTGAAGAAAAAGGGGATAATCACACTGGTTTCGATTACTCATAAAAAATAGAACATACTCCTAATCATTTTACTTTGTTTATTACTGACTATAGTAAGTATTTGAATAATTTTTATTCATATATATTTTTTATATTTTATTATTTATTTATTAAAGTCCTAATCACTAAACTATCTGCCTTAATCACCTGCACTTGCAACAATCAAAGTTGGAATTATCATTTACTAACAGTTCAAATTCAAATTAGATACTGGTGAAACTCAAAAGAATATCTAAGCTTTAACATATAAGTAATCACTCAATGATTTATAATTTATCTAGAGAAGTTGATAGAAATATTTAACCCGTTCCTTGCTGCCTATAATATACAAAATATGCCATTACACTGCTAATTAATGTACATAGAGTGTTTTTTCAGCACTGGAGTATCGACAGTGCGAATAAAACGCAACTGTTGTGTTCTGTGCAGCAGTGCTAATAACACACACGTCGTGCTCCCGACAAGCATCCTACTAGCCACACCCCTTGTGTTCAAAGCAACTGTTGTATAATGTAATGGCACATTTGAAACACATACATTTGAGTATATAAATACTTTTATTTTCGTTTATTTTGTCCAATTTGAGTTCTAAAATTAAATCTAAAACTAGGTGACTCTACCCGGCTTCGCATGGGTGCAGTTCATGCATTTTAACTTTCTTATATTTTCTACGATATTCATTTTAATTTTATTCTGTTAAAGGCAACTTTGGTCTACAATTAATGTATAATCCATTTAATTGGATAAAGGTTAATATAATTACATTTTATATTGATCAAAATTACTTTAAAAGAAATAAAATTACAAATTTAGTGTGTTAGTAGCACTACTGTACGGAACACAACAGCAAAACAGTTGCATGGCCATCACTGTGTATCAAAAAAATGTCAGTGTTTTTTGAAAAGTTTATAAAAAGACAGTTTGTCTATTATCTTACAGTGAATGTGTTAGGTGATTTAATATGAGGAAATGATAAATTCAGATATGACATATTATTTTGGTAATACTTGTTATATACGTTGGTTTGAGTTTTAATGACTTAGTTTTATGAACCAACAAATAATTAAAGTATAGTTTTTAATTAATATATCTTTCATGGAAGTAGAAATGGTTTACAAGGAGTAAATGTAACATAAGGGCAAATAAATGACTGATGTGGTATAGTGGATCAAAGCTTTTTTTTAAAAAGTGAGCTCATGTCCAGCAATGGATTTCTAAAGGCTCACATATTATTATTATTCGTTTCCATTTTTTATTTTGAATTTAAAACCTTTTTATATCATTAAATTAAGAACAATAATATACCTGCTGTGCTCTCTCTGTATCCATCTGTATTGGATCAGCAACACGAGGTGCATTCCAAACTTCTCTAGTTAAAACATTATCCATAGTCTCTATACTTGGTACATCATGTTCTGGTGTAGTCTCACCATTCTGTAATAACAATATATATTAATAATAAATATTTCTGACATCTCACACACAACACCATGAACACCATCTAGCTTCAAACTAAGCAAAGTTACTATGGCAGCTAGGTTGGCTGAGAATATTTATATATTTTTTTCTTTATAAATACATACATCTTATACAGAAAAAAACACCCTAACATACAAATATTTGCAGATTATATAAACATTTGGTTCAACATGGGAATCACAAGACCTCAATGCACTTGTCACCCTATATTTAACTAAAATATGTTTAGCAGTATAATTATCTTGTTAGATTTACCTAATTTTTACTATACACTATACAACAGTTTCAAGGAAGCTGTTTGTCAACCAAAAACCATAGAGCTTCCTAAACCATTTACTAATAATAATTAATGTTCGCTTTATTGCTCTACAAAGGGTGTCCTCCAAGAATTTAAGTTTATCCATGACAAATTTTATTAAAACTGGCTTAATACTTTAGGTATGTACGTAAGACGAGGGGTTTATCACTTTGTCGCAAATTCACAAAGTAAATGTTACCTCTAGATCATCATCGCTGTCGTGATCTGAATGCGCTACCTCAGGTCCTTGTGCTAAAGGCTCATATCCAAAATATTCATGTTCTTCATCACTGTCATCACCGTTGCCATTCATAACCAGTTCATGTCTGGGGGGTGGTACAAGCTCCTGTGGGTTATTTTCCGGGGGATCCGGTCCGTCGCACACCATTTTGTAACATTAAATATTGTGTAATTGCATGTCAATTAATTTTAATTGAAGAATACATTCAGTTGATGACCAAGTACTTAGTATAAACTTATCTTTCTGTAAATTATATTAACAGGTTTGCACTACTGACTGCGTCAATGTATACCTACATTACCGATAACTTTATTCTACAAAATTAAGCTTGACAAGTACCGCTGACAGTGACAGCTACAAGAAAATCCGATGACATAGGCTAAGGTCCGAGTTGTGCTCACAGCACTTACGACGTTTAAACTGCCAACGGGTGGTCCGTTTAGTGAGCGTGCCAACGTCTGTTAGCAGTATTAATAATTCGGATCACTTGTGAGTGTGCTTACGAATTCAAAAAGTTGAACATAACCTAACAGATCATTTTTTGACATAAATACGAGTGAAGTATGTGGTGTAGCCGATGAAGATGGTAAAATGCTTGTATTTCAAACATTTTCCGCAATCGAGGAAAGTCAATTCAAATAAATGGCGCAAAATAACGTCAATGCTCACGATGTTAACGATCCGACCAGTGAGTACTGTAAGCACTAGGTAGTGACGTCATAGCATCCACAACACTAATGGTGAGCGTGAAAAGCACGATCGGACTGCACGCTAGTACGCTATGAGCGCTGTGAGCGTGATTCGGATCACGGCCATAGCTATAAATCGATTTTTTAACTATACATTCTTTTTACCACGTCTGTAGTCTCGATTTTTCTCTATTAAAATACTCTAAAAAGTCTAAATACATTTTACTAAAAAATATCCTTGTTCAAAAATAGGAATACAAAAGTTATTTTGGCAGCATTAAAATAATGTAAACATAATTCATTATATACAGTTGAATCCGTTTATAATGACATCGAAAGGAATTGACAAACACGTCATAATAAGCGGACGTCATATAAAGCGTTTTGTGAAAAAAAAACCTTTTTATGTAAATAGTATGTTTGTATTTAAGTACTGTCATAGAGAAACAGTAACTTATAAAATAAAAATTTCACACAAATACATACATCATACACATACAAGTATATTTTTTAATGTAAGTAATCTGTAATTTTGTCTGCTTTTGTTTTTTCATTTTAATGTAAAAACAGTCTCTAATACTATTGTGTATAGAAGACATCGCTATGGTCAAATAATCATTTTTAATATTGCTATGAACAAATAATAATATAAACAAACGATAATAATTCTGCAGTTTTTAATGCCTCTTCTGTGGTAGGTAACGGTTCTTCCTCGACTTCCTCTTCCCTATCACTTTCGAGTTGTTCCTTAGCATTAATGTTCTATACGAAGTTTTCATCGGTGGGTTCTTTGGATGTGAGAAGAGCGCTATCGCTATCAACATAATCTGCCCACACTTTCTTCCTTCCACGAGACCTTCAAGCGTCTATTACCTACTCACTGAGGTTCAAAACACAACGAGCCACGTGCCGAACGTCGTCGGGAACCAACGAACATTACCAAAGGTGTAAAGAATCATTTCGGTCATTATAACCGGACATAGTTTATTAAAAATGGGTCATAATAAGCGACATGTCACTGTAAGGGAAGTCATTATATCCGACTTTGTTATAAAGAATTTTGTATGAAAACCAAACTTCGTAGTGTAATTACGTCATAATAAGCGGTTGGTCAATATAGGCGGAGTCATAATAACCGGATTATACTGTACATACATATAAACACGTTAGGCTTAAATCTATTTAATATTATTTTGTATTACTGGAATATTATTATATGTACAGGTTTTACCATTTACACATTAAAAACAAAAAACGTTCAAAATAATAACAATTACATTTCTCACACATTTTACACATGCTAATCTGATCCCAAACTAGGTAAAGCTTGTGCTATGGTAAGCAGACTGTTGATAAACATAATTATTTATTTATAAATACATGCATATTCTAAATAAATTACACAATACGTAAAGTAAATGACCGTGTTCATTACACAAATATCAGTCCTGGGTGGAAATCGAATCCAAGACCTCTGTCTTAGCTGTCAGGCTTACTAATCCGATCCGATCAGGATATGGGACCGTGATTGCTAATAGGGATGACGATTCTTTCCAAAAAAGATCGATTTTTAAATCGATTCGAATCGAATTCTAATATCTCGATACACAAAAAAATCCAGGTAAGAAGAATCGATTTTGCAAAAATCGATCTTTTTCCGATTTGCTTATTGAGTCTATGTTTTCAATACAAATACAAACCCATTTATCGTATCGAAACAGAAATTTATCGTATCGAAACAGAAATTTATCGTATCGAAACAGAAATTTATCGTATCGAAACAGAAATTTATCGTATCGAAACAGAAAAAATCTAATCTCGCTTTTAGAGGGTGAAATATCGATTCAATGGATCGATTCAGTACACAATATCGATTTAAAAATCGATTTTTTTGGTCTATTAAACTGATTCTTCGATTAATCCATCTCAGATCGCCATGCCTAATTGCTAATAGCTGGCTTATATGTTGTAATAATTGCTAGCTCATTTTAAAGGCCCTTGGTCAAGTAAAACCTTTACGTTAATCTCTTGATTTATTGACAATCTGTTTGTTACTTTGCAATAGTGACAGCTGGTAACATTTGAATCTTTCAGTAATATTTTCTTAACTTTCTTTAGCTTATTGACATTGATTGCGTCTATCAGTTAAAAATACAAAACAGCTGTCAGAGATAAAAACAAGAAAAAATATAATTGATACATTTAAAGAACTGAAACAAAATAAGTTATTCATGGCGTAATTTTTCTTTAGGTTTAATAAGCTTCATTATCATAGTAATGGCTTGGAGGAGTCACGGAAAAAACAATGCAGATTTGGTTAACAACTTACGTAGTAAGATTTTTCTTTTCTACCTCTAGAAAATATCTTTAAAAGTTTAGCTTAGTAGTGAAAACAGTGTTTATTATAATTTTCTTTACTCTATTAAGCTCATAATTGTAGCATTCAGAGTTTATTTAGAAGAATTATTTTGTCGTTATTTTTTGCCAACAGAAAACGGAATAATAAAATCTGATACTGTTGCAAATGCTATGTTCGCTGTTGACCGAAAAAAATATTGTCCGTATGCACCTTACCACGATTCACCACAGTCTATTGGATATTCTGCTACAATCAGTGCTCCACACATGGTAACAATCAATGAAATCTTAATAATTACTGTATCCAAGAACTTGGCTCACTGTGATTTTTGTTTTTATTTTATCCAGTATTCAGATTAATAGAGTATATATTCTGTTACGTCTCTTTTAGCATGCTCATGCACTAGAAAGGTTGAAAAATCAGTTAGTTCCTGGTGAGAAAGCATTAGACGTTGGCTCTGGTTCTGGTTATCTTACGTCATGTATGGCTGTAATGGTGGGTGAAACTGGACGAGTTGTTGGTATTGAACACATACCAGAACTAGTAGCACTTGCCCAAAGAAACATTGAAAGTGACAATAAATTGTTATTACAATCTGAAAGAATCAAGCTTGTAGGTAAGTTTAATTTCTATGTAAAATATTTTTAATTTTTCGTGTTACAGATTTATGAAACTTATGATTAGAAAAAAAAATATAAAAATATATGTATTTGACAATTAGCAATTTAAATTTTCATATAAGGTGCATAGGGTTCCCACAAAGAACTTAAGAGCCCCCTAACCAACTTCATCTGTAAGTGGTGCACCCACTGGTTGATGGATGAGGCTCTGGCAAACAATACATCCCGATTAGCTGCAATAGACTCATCACCCATTATAATGGACCAAAAAACTAACAATAAGTGGATGTTTAATATATCTCTGCCTACCCCCTCTGGTGAAACAGGTGTTATTTTATGTATGGATGTAAATTGTCAAATTCAATGGAAAGGCCAATTGAAGTGATTAGTGTTTGTAAACTTTAAGTCATTTTTAGTCAACTTGACAGAGTGACATCAACAGCAGCAGAACCCTAATTTGCCAAAAATATAGAAACTTGAAAGATTTATAGAAGATATATAAAAGAGAAAATCAAAAAAATGTAAAAATAAGTCTGTAAACTTCATAACAATATACTTTGATTGCATATTTACATGATTTTCTAGCTGTTAAGCACATATTTTGTAATCCTATTTATTGTAGTTTGTGATGTAAACACAATTTTTTCTATTTTCCTGTGTGGAAATCCAATCCGGATTCCACCTACTGGTGGTTATGTTGGACTTGAACTGACCAAATACTGCATGCCATCTCAGGTATCAGTAGCTGGCGAACCAGGTGTCCAGAAAGGAATCCGGAAAGGAAAATCCTGTAACTCCGACGTACCTCGGGCCATCTACCTACAACTCCCGATAGAACTGCTCCGAGCCGGTCAGACTGAGAGAGTTCTTAACCTCTCCTTTGCAAGCATAGCTTGCTCGCAGAAAGTTCCACGCACTCTTGCTCCGTACCATGATTGTAATCATGCTACCGAGCGAGAGGATTCCCATTCCGATGGCGGCCACAAGGTCACGCTTCAGCTCCGCCCACGCTGGGCATTCTGCCGGCGTATAGAGCGGCGTGTCCACGGTCGACCCATCACAGTGGTGGCACTCAGGCGTTAGTGAATTTCGGATCAGATACAGATGATCTCTGAAGCATCCCTTCCAAGTGATCACCTATGTCAGCCGGTATGAGAGGGTCCCGTGATTCCTCTCGAGCCAATCTTCCATAACGGGTCTTACCGCCACAATGACGGCATGCCCGGCGCTTGGTTGCCCAAGTCGTTCCTTCCACTGCTCCACAAGGACTTGGCGGAGTTGGGTTTTTATTTATTAATTTATTTACACTTTATGCACTTTGTATAATACATCCGCGGACTTAATGCCCAAGGCATTCTCTTCCAGTCAACCTTAGGGTGGTATAGAAATATTGTAAGGGAGGTGCACAGAGGTTACATTGACAATGAAAATATACCAAACATGAGTACATATACATACATAACAGATACAATACATACGTCATAAATACACATATATACATAAATATACACACACACACACATTTAGATTATATTCATACACTATAACAGCATGACTGTAAGCTGAGCCAACTATCGGTAAGACGTTTCTTCAATCTCGTTAAAAAGGAGATTATGTACATTCTTTTTGAATGTAAAACGGTTTGTGGACATCCTGATTTTGAGCAGTTGCGCATTCCAGAGTAGCACTGCCTGAAGAAAGAACAAAGAGCTCACGAAATCAGAGTTGTGAGAGGGACATAAGAGAAGCAGATTATTTTCTAAGCGAAGGTTTCTGTCGTGATTAGAGAATAGAGAACGGAGTCACGGAGTAAGATATGTAAGTAAAAACGGTGAGTTGAGAAATAAAAATAGGGCAGTTAGAGCTCGCAGATTGCGGCGTTGGTGAATAGGTAACCATTTTAATTAGAAACGTAAAGCAGACACATGGTCACGCTTTCGAAGATTAAAAATGTATCGAATGCTGTTTTTGAGAAGTCGGTCTAGTTTGTTAAGAAGTTCTGCATTCAGGTCGTAATAACACACATCACCATAGTCGATTATTGGGAGTAAGGACTGCATGAGAGTAATTTTGGTATTAGAAGGCATGAAGTTCTTCAGACGATAAAATGTTCGCAGGTTTCTCATTATTTTCTGGCTGACATGAGTAACTTGAGCTCGCAAATCAAGGATAGAGTCGATGAGTAAGCCCAGATCTTTGACTACACGGGGCTGAACGGTACAACCGATTCGTTGAAGATGATTGGTGAGATTGAGGCAGTATCGAGTCTGCTCACAAAGCGATTGCTGCCCACTATGATCACCTGACATTTGGTTGGGTTAACCATCGAAATTTCATTGACCACGGATTTATGATCTCCAAGTCTCTGTTGACCACGTTAACAGCTTGTGTTATGTCTTCCACCATTGCCTGCGAATACACTTTCAGATCGTCGGCATATAGGTGATACGCATTCTGAAGTTGTTGAGTTGTGAAATTAATAAAAATTGAGAATAAGAGAGGAAATCGAATGCCGCCTTGAGAGACGCCAGCGAGGAGATCGCACCAGCTCGATGTCGAGTCAGCAACGTGAACACTCTGTTGTCTCCCCTGAAGATAAATTGAGAATCATTCCAGCGCCTCAGAGGTAACCATGAGATATTTAAGGATAGATAAAAGAATTTCATGACTAACGGTATTAAAGGCATTAGAAAAGTCAACTAATACAAGTACCGTGACTTTGGTGTCCTCCATGCCCTTCCTAATATCGCCAGTCACTTTAAGGAGAGCAGTAACTGTGCTGTGACCGGCCCTAAAGCCAGATTATAGAGGGCTTAATAGCTGGTTTCTGTGTACAAATTGTGAAAGTTGCTTATGAACACAGGCCTCGAGTACTTTAGACAGAAAGGGAAGAATAGAAATAGGACGAAAGTGTGCAGGGAGAGAAGGATTATTGTTTTTTGGAAGAGGAATAATATAAGCTTTTCGCCATAAAGAAGGTAAAGTTCCGGAGTCGAGAGAGAAATTGGTGATAAGAGTGATTGCTAAGAGGATACAGTCCAGGATGGTAACAATCATGTGACGGCTTATGCCATCGCATCCTACAGCATTAGAATGGATAAATATAATATTTATTTTGATATCCTCAGGAGGCACCGGAGAAAATTCGAATGAGTCCGAGGTAGGACTGGTAAAACCAGATATGTAGTTCAGTGTTTGACACTTAGTTTGAAGATGTGAAAAAAGTGAAGATTTATATCATTCAAACTATTATAATCCTATTATTCAATATGAGCTGTTGTTTTTACCAATACTTAAGGTACTAAGAAATTTCCAGACACTGGAAGAAGAAGATTCTGTCTTGAAAGATATATCGGCGTTTAGCGTTGCGTATCATCTGATTGCACTGATTACTTGCAGCCTTATAATGGTTCCATTTGTCTTCGTAACGATTTTGTTTGAACCGACGAAATGACTGATCCCGTCGCCTCATAGCTGTTCGGGCTTCCTCCGTCATCCAAGGCGCCGGTGCGCGTTTTACCTTACTGATTAATTGGAGCGTGGAGGTCGTATAGTTTGATGATGGTGTCATTAAAACTAGAGACTTTGTTGTCTACGTCGGTAGCAGCTGCCATGGTTCGTCCAGTCTATCCGAACAGAATATCTCCTTGCGCCACTGATAAAGAGCTGCAAGAGCTGTCGCCTTCAGGTCCCATGGTGGAGTTCCGGCAAGGAAATCGCCTCAAATTAGATGGTGCAGTATCCTATTAGAACCCTGATAGCCTGCACTCGCTGCGGTCGTCACAGTATCGCGACGTTGCTGACCTGACCTTGAGGGTCTCCGCCATAAATGAGACCTCGTAAAGGGTCATTGACCGCACAATCCTCGCGTAAAGTCTCCTACAGGAGTCCTTGGGCACCCAGTGGTAGCCAATCTTTTCCACAGGGGCGGTCCTAAGACCGATACCTGGGAACACCGCACGACATTTCATGTCGGCCGAGACCGGTCCTACTTGGGTAGACAACGGCTCTTTCCGACAAATATGTCCCGAGTATTCGACGGAGGTAGAGGCACTCGGTGATATACTCGTATGAACGCCTCGGTGCTGCAACTGCAGGGCAGAGTATTGAGCGCATTGGCAATATCCAAGGACAACGCCAATACTACTTCGCTCCGGGCAACTGCTTCCTCCGACGGAACCTTCTATCGCATGATCACATTCACGGTAGTGTCCCTGACGCAAACCATACTGGTTCTCCGCCAGATCCGGCTCCCTCTGATGAGGAGGTGCTTGTCGAGTCGTCGTGCAATCACTCTTTCAAAGAGTTTGCATACCTCGTCAGCAACACTATGGGCGGGTAGGCAGATGGTGAGTCTGCCGGATGATGTATATGTATACACACTGAGTACAATTTCATTTATTTAGTATCATATCGGAGAACTGGTTATTGGTATACTTTTTTGAGAAAATATTGGAATTTGTTGTGGCATAAGCCATGTTCAGAAGTAGACATCTTTTGGCCGAGATGATGATGATGATATTTGACTTTCAATGTATTTGATATATTTTTTAATAAATTCAGAAAAAATATATGTATATCATAGTAAAAGCTTAACCAAAAGAAAAATTAATTATGCAAATAAGTAAGGACTTATGTGTATAATAAATTATACTAGTGTTCATAGTGGACTGTGGTAGATGATGATTCATTGATAATTAAGAACTCTCTTTTTACAAATTCTAGTTGGTGATGGTCGTCTGGGATATCCATCTGAAGCTCCATTTAATGCAATTCATGTTGGTGCTGCTGCCCCTACATTGCCGCAAGCAGTAAGTAATTATCCTCTAACAAAAATGACCAAGTTGCCCAATGTTTGTCAAATAAACACTTTTTTATATATGTCGATGTCATATTTATAGTTCTATTTTGTTGTAATATTTATAGTTAGTGGAGCAACTTAAGCCTGGAGGAAGACTTATTGTACCTGTGGGACCTGAAGGTGGCGAACAACACTTGACCCAGGTACATTTTGTTGTAAATCTCCCTAGTGTCTGAAATCGTTGTACGAGGTGTGTTCAAAAAGTAAGGTGACTTTGTATTTTTAAGAAAAAATATTTATTTATTTATCAATATTTATGTTGTCCCCTTCAAAGTAATCCCCCTCAGATACAATACACTTATGCCAGCGGTTTTTCCAATCGTCAAAGCACTTCTCATAAGCACTTTTCGGTATAGCCTTGAGCTCTTCCAGCGATGCAGTCTTTATCTCTTCAATCGTTGCAAATCTCCGTCCTTTCATAGGTCTCTTTAGTTTTGGGAACAAGAAAAAGTCACATGGGGCCAAATCCGGTGAATATGGTGGCTGAGGCATGATTGTGGTGTTGTTTTTGGCCAAAAAATCTCTCACCAGCAAAGATGAGTGAGCAGGGGCATTATCGTGATGCAAAAGCCATGAATTGTTTTTCCACAATTCCGGACGTTTTCTTCGTATTGCTTCTCGCAAACGGCGCATAACTTCAAGATAATACTGTTTATTGACCGTAAGTCCATATGGTAAGAACTCCTGATGCACCACGCCGTGGTAATCGAAGAAAACAGTGAGCAAAACTTTGACATTTGATCGAACTTGGCGTGCTTTTTTCGGTCTTGGCTCATCTGGGCTCTTCCATTGGGACGATTGGACTTTGGTTTCGATATCATAACCATATACCCATGATTCGTCACCAGTTATGACCCTTTTGAGTAAATCTGGGTCGTCGCTGACGTCATTCAACAGTTCTTGAGCGATGCTCATGCGACGGTTCTTTTGGTCAAAATTTAGCAATTTCGGAACAAACTTCGCTGACACACGTCTCATGCCTAAAACGTTAGAAAAAATTTCATGGCACGAGCCAAGCGATATACCAACATCCTCAGCAACTTCTCTGATAGTGATTCGACGATTTTCCAGAACAATTTTCTTCACTGCTTGAACGTTTTCATCAGTTGTTGACGTGCTTGGGCGTCCAGAGCGAGGCTCGTCATTGGCATCTTCCCGGCCATCTTGGAAGAGTTTGTACCACTTGTAAACATTTTTTTTACTCAGAACAGTTTCACCGTATGCCACTGTCAACATTTTAAGTGTTTCGGAGCACTTTATTTTATTTTTTACACAAAATTTGATGCAAATCCTTTGATCCATATTTTTCGATAGCAAGAAATCGCCGAGCACGAAAAACACTTATAACCTTTACGCCTCTCCCAACCAAACAAAAAATGCTATACACTTGAAACTTGGTACAGATGTTCGGGAAGAGTGTACCAACATAACAAAATAAAAAAAATCGATAATCGAAAGTACGTTGCCCGCCAAATTTGAAAAGTCACCTTACTTTTTGAACACACCTCGTATGTAAAAGTCAAAAATCTGCTAACGTATTCAAGAGACTATAACATACTTAGATCAGTCCAAATGAGGTTGGGAATTAAAGTCGTGAGTATATGGACTTTAATTCCCAACCTCATTTGGACACCAACTAATTTGGCTTGTTTTGATAAGTTCAAAAAATTGTCAAAAAAAAATTCCATTTACTTTCTGCTTCTGTGTTTCTACCAATATTGTGATTGATTAAAATATATTGTTTTAAATATAGGTCGATAAAGCAGAAGATGGCTCCACTACCGTTAAGAAGTTAATGAGTGTAATCTATGTACCACTTACAGACAAGGATCACCAATATCGTGAGTGACTTCATTGTTATTCCACTTTTAATAGTTTACATTATTTGCATCAAGTTCTATCAATAATATTGTATTCATAAATTATATAGTATCATGTTATATCCAATACTATTGTGTTGCCTGTAGTTTCGCTTATTAAAGATTTGATAAGAATAAATATGTAAATATTAACAAATATTACATTGTTTTAATTTTAATTCTCTAAAAGTTTGATACGGAATGAATCCTGTTACGAATTCCTATATCAATAGGTTTTTAAGTATTTATCCTTTGAGTTCAAACTTTTAAATAAGAGGTTTCACAAGGTAATAAAGACAAATACTTATTTGTCTTTCCATTTTTTTATTATTTGGAAAGGATGTCTTATATGAAAGGCAATTTATTGTAAGGATGAAACTGATTAAAAATAACGGATGTAGAAAGATTTTTACAAGAATACGCCACTGGGCTAAAAGCTTGAAATTTTGGTCGCAGAAGGTTTTATTATGTAAGCACCCTCCACTTAGTGGTTTTTCTAAACCTCAACACTAAGGGGGTGAAATAAGAGATAAACAGTTGCATGAAAGTTTATAAATTCAAAGCGAAGCCTCGAACGATAGCTAGTCTGATCTCAATCTGAATGATCTGAGTGACATGAGTGAATAACGACATGATATACAAACCCTAAAATATTGTTTGTATCTCTTTCTAGCATAAATTTTCTTCTTTATTTGCTATCAATTCAAATTCAATGTGTCAGTACCTATATGTTTTGCTGTCTTAAGCCTTAAAATAAATACAATCTAGGCAATGTAATTTGCCCTAAAATAAAAGTGGGTTTAGGTAAAGGAAAATGAGCTGTCCTTTGCAGGGAGCTGCCGGATAGTGTGAATAAACAACTGTCGGTTGTGGTCGCGGATATAAGATGCCTCACTCCCAGAAATTTGATTAAAATTTACAAGTCACTTTCAACATCAATTTATATTTTTTTTTAGGTGCTTGGCATTAAAATTTTACATTACCAATGTGAACACTTTATTACTGATCATAAATATCCTCCTACTTGCTTCAATAATACTGACAGCTGACTTAATTTTATCAAAAAAACTTTCTAGCATAATAACAATGATATATTTACAAAGGATCCTGTTTTTTTTCTTAAATTGTTGTATGAAATTAAAAATATAAACATGTAAAAAGAGTGTTATTTTTTACTTCGAAACAGTTTGCCTGTTAATCTCTTTTTGCCGAATGGTTTTTCATCTTTATTGCTGTCAATCGGTTGGGGTTTAGTGTGTAGTATGGAATATAAAGTATTAGCTTCATTTTTGTTTTCCATCATTATTTGTAGTTCTTCCTGCAAAAAATACAAACATAGTAAATATCTTGAGAGCCTAGTATTTGTAGTATAGTATATACATATATAATTAAGACACAAAAATATCTAAGTAACGACCATATCTCTTTTTTTTAAACGTGTGAAAACGACCTCGGGTCATCATCCCACCGGTGTTTGTGGTAGGGTGATATGTCGGAATCGGACCCCCTAAAACCACAGTGTGCCACTCTGCACCTAAGATAGAAGAGATCCGGGAACAGCTATTATTAAGGCTCAATATTAAGGCTAAATCATCCAGAAGTAGCGAACATACCTGTGTTAGCGTTATTAAATGATCTAAAGAAACGCCTCTATTCATAATCCTTGCAAGGTTCTTAGTGGTAACTCCAGGTAGTTTTTGTACGAAGTCGTGAACCAATATATTATAGCGCTCGTAATTCATATCATCTGCGGTGTTGTCACCACTCAAAGCCAGAGCCTCTTGAATGTTAGGATTTTTTCGACCTTGCTGTAATTGAAATATAAGCTATTAACATAAAACCGGTCATCAATAAACGTTTTGTAGCGACGTATATTACACAAAAATATCAACCAGTTAGTAAATTGATTTATGAAAATATCACTAAATTTTCTGTACATCTTGTATGAATACTAACTTTGAGTTCATAGAACAATTCTGCAGTAGCATAAGGACTAGGTGACCAAACCAATTTTAGCCTAGGAAAGTGAATCGTAAGGAGTTGCAGTTTCTGTTGTATGTCCGCGCCAGATGTTTCGGTGCAACTAACGAAGTGACCCTGCAAGTAAGTAGCAACTTGTAAGTCTTGTCGTATCTATGATAAAACCAACGCACTCTGGTGATATCACAAACCGTTACGTAGCATAAGCTTTCATGTCTAAGAAGAAGTTAAAAAACACAAATATTTTTAATTCATGAAAGTACTTGTATTTCTGTAATTTTTAAATTATTTAATACTTTGTAACTGTTATATCATCGAGGATAGTCTAGAAAATCTGTCCAATGATCACAGACTATTAAAAAAATGGTATCTCATATGGGATCAAACCTACAATACTCGGAGCACTCTCCAAAGTAATATATGTCCAGACGACCGCTTAAACCATTTCGCTACTATTTAAAAATAGGGATATTTTTAATTAGACTCTTACCTGTAAGTTAAACGCCTTGTTCTGGTCAAATTCAATCAAAAGTATAGGTCGACTATAATTTCTACACATCTGAGTGCATTGTGTGTACAGGCGGCCAGAATTAAGTGACCCGATCAGATCCGATATTGATTTTCTTTCAACGCAGATTTCAGGGGTCAGAATGTAATCGCCGATCTAAAAAGAAATATGCAATGAGCTAAATGGCAAACAGTATTTTTTATGAAGTATTTTAGACAAAACAGTGAGAGAAGTAGTGTTCTCTGTTTACTGTGTATTGAATATCATCATCATCATCACCAAAAGCCTTTAATAGTCCACCGCTGGACATAGGTCTCTCCTTAGCAAGGAGGTTTTGGCCTACTATACCACGCTGCCAAGACCGGTGATATTCAAGTTTGTTTCAAGTTCCTTCTCTTTGCAGTGATGATTTCTTGCATATATTGTTCTCTTAGTCGCCTCTCACGACACCCATGGCAAGAATAGGGGGTGGAATAGGGGAATAGTAACACTCTGTATCCTTAATCCGTCGGGACACGGAGAATATCGAATATGCAAACCGATATTTACTAAACCGTCAAACAATTTTTATTAATCATGAGCCTGTCAAAGTGATTACTTCGCCTGATGGAAAGCATGAGCAGAATCCAGAAGTGGTGGTCACTGGTCGCTGTACTCATTGCATAAAAACGAACAGTCAGCGAGAATGATCACCTGATCGTGATCACTGCCATCCATAGTCACAAAGACACTGCCAACCTTTTAGCCCCTCCCTCAGACGCATTGGGGGTCACCGTAACCTCCTTCACTCAGTCCGAGAAGAGCAACGGAAAAATTGCTTATCACCTCGGTCGGTTGAACCTAGAGCCTGTCCCATATGTCCCACATGCGACATCCACATATAGCGCCATCTTTCAAAGACACACTAAGCTATTACGTTGGAGTTACCACTGTAGAGGAGCACATGTGGTAACCCTCCTACACAAACGGTGGATCTTCCGATCAGGCGTGGTGATCAAACCTGGCACGCCGTGGCCCCACAGTGGACATTAGGAAATAGTATATATGCTAATCGGCACGAGAATTTTTATATCGCGATACAGGCTTAGTTGTTACTCAGTAGTGCGGTGTGTCTTGTCTTCGGTAGATGTCGCTGTATGTGGATGTCACCACATGCATAAGTACGGCCTTCTCACGATAAATAAGTCATTAGTTTGATTGTCTTGTTATCTCTAAAAAACATCCTGCTATATTTTTTTTGACACTATGAACTATATTGCAAAGACAAGACGAGTGTCACAGACAAAAGAGTAAATCATTTACAGACACTAAAAATACTTTGACTAGCAAAATTCACCCCGTCTACTGCTGTTGTTTATTTCACTTTTAGCTACACAAGCGTCATTTCGAACACTTTTAGAATTATTAGTTACCGTTTAGGTTTTTGAAGGTGTGTCCATATAAGATAATATTCCTTACTCAACGCTATTATTGTACTAATACTCACAGCTATAGTAACTGGTTCAATATTGATTCCTTTTTTATGTAGCAGTGCGGGTAGATCTGATCGGAACTCTCTCATGTCAACTATAACAACTGGCTTCTCTTTTTGTTGATTTTGGCCTCCTAAAAGTTACATTACAAAATAATCAATGAACTCGTAGACAGTTATATTTTGTTTACATATGATTTTCATTTTACTGAATGAATGAAAAATAACTAATTTCATTGTTTTAGTAAAACAGAAACGTTAGGTTCGTTTTTGACGTACGTTTGTACGTACATTAGTAGTCCGCCTGAATGATATAAATGGTTTAGACAGACTTCCAGACACTTAATATTTAACTTAATTTATGAAAAATTTTGATCTGCAATGCTCAATAAATATCTGCACAGTGAGGCATTTTGATCAGTCAGTTTGTGTTAGTGTACGAATATTTATAAAAATAATTTTATCAACAGTGTTGTGTTTGTGGGTTGCAATTACATTATAGTTCTAATAAACGTTATTACTTTATTAATTATAATCTTTGTAATAGAGTTTGATACAGGTTGACATATTGAATGCCTATCCTAGTTGCACCAGCGTCCGCTAGAGGCGCTCGCGAGCCGCACGTTCAGAAATGATTATCTAGGGCCTAACACTCTCCCTCGTTATTAGTTTAAAGGTTTAACCGGTTTGGCGTGCTTCTAGTCCTGGTGCTTCGACGTGATTCCATTCTGGCTGGTGTTGGTGTAGGTAGAGGAAGAGTAGGTTTCTCCGAGCTTCTTATAGCCGGTAAGATATTTTCTGGATTGTAAACTTCTGGGTTTGGAATAGGTGGTATGGATTTTCTTCTTGTAGGACTAGCTTGTATGGTAGTAGATAGCTTGTTGTCTTTTTCAGGTGATTTGCCATCTGGTCTCTGCATCTGCATCTAGGTTTTCCTGTAGGTGTTCCGGCTTGGCTAGGTAAGTATACGGTATCTTAATGTTTTCACTCATGTATGCAGTTTTTATAATTTGATCAATGTGTCTTTGGTGTCTTCTTCCATCCACTTCCACCTCATAATGTAATTTTCCTTTCTTGTCTGTTATTTTTCCGAATTTCCATTTGTTGCTGCCATACATTCTTATTTGAACTCTATCTCCTCTTTAAAACTGCTTGTTTACAATCATCTTTTCATTACTGTGATTTTCTATCTCTTTTCCTCTTTTTACTAAGTCAATTCTTGTTCTGTATATTCTTTTGAACCTCATTTCTCCTGGACTTAATCCAGTAGTATTGTTAGGTGTTTTTCTGTACATCATTAAAAATGTTTGCAGTTTTTCTTGTACTGATCCCTCTTTATTAGCCATTTTTTTAGCTTATTTTTTAACTATTTGGACATATCTTTCTGCTTGACCATTGGTAGAAGGATGAAATGGTGCTGTAAATTTTACTTGAATTCGTTTTTCTTTCAGAAACCTTAACATTTCTTCTGATCTAAACTGTCTTCCATTGTCTGATACTTGAGTTATTGGTAGGCCAAATGTAGTATATAGCTTCTTCAGAATATTAATAGTTGCTATAGCTGTAATAGAAGTAGTTGGAATGACTTCTAACCATTTAGTATAGGCATCTACCCTAATAAGAAAATATTGGTTCATAAATGGGCCAGCATAGTCGATATGAATACGACTCCATGGTTATTTTGGGTATTCCCAGCTGTGTACAGGTACTTTAGTAGGGTTCTTCTGCATCAAACAGCATGTCTTGCACTGTTATACCAATTTTTCTATATATCAGTGTCAATATTCTTTCATTACACATAACTCCTAGCTAAAGCCTTCATCTTTACAATACCTGTGTGTGCTGTATGTAACTCTTCTAAGATTTGAGGTTGTACTTTCTTAGGTATGACGATTCGTATGCCATAGAATATGCAATTATTTTGTAAGGAGAATTCATGTAATCTTATGGGATCTTCTTTTCTTGATTGTACATATGTCTATGTATAGTTTTTGTAATTCTGGATCGGTAGCTGTAGCTTTTTTTATTTCTTGTAGCTTAACTGGCATTTTTGAAATTTGGTTTAGGTAAAAAGCTTCATCGTCTGTAAGTGTCTCTTTTGTTTCATTTTTCTCCGTATGTTGTAGTCTTGAAAAGTAATCTGCATTAGCATGTTCTGTAGTCTTCCTTAGCCTTATTTCATATTCAAATCCTGCTAGAAAGTTGTGATAGTGATAGGAAGATAGTGTACAAGTCGTACGGCTGTGGTAGCTGGTGTAGCTTTCTCTGGGTGTAGTATATTCTGGCTAATGGTTGATTGTCCACGATAAGTATTATTTTTCTGCCATAGCAATATTGAAAAAAATTCTTCAGACTCCATATTAGTACAGCAGCCTCTTTATCTAACTGGCTGTAGCCTTTCTCTGCTTTAGTAAGCGATCTCGAAGCGAATGCTATTGGTCTTTCAGAGTTATCTGGCATAATATGTGATAACACAGCTCCGAATCCAATGGGTGATGCATCAGTGGCTAATGTCACTGTTAAATTTCCATGAAATGGTGTAAGTACTTTTTCTCCCCATATCTCATTTTTCAGTTCTTGAAATGCTTTCTCACATTCTGTATACCATGTAAATTTTGTATCTTTTTGTGGTAATTTGTATAAAGGATTTAGTTTTGATGCCAAGTTGGGAATGAATTGTTGATAATAATTTATCATTCCTAAGAAAGTACATAGAGATGAGACCTGTAGGACGAGGGCTATTCTTTATATCTTTTATCTTTTATGTTGTAGGGTGTAATCCTTTTTCATTTATTGTATGTCCCAGGTAAGTAACGGATTTTTGGAAAAATTGACACTTCTGTCTGTTTAGGTGTAGTCCACATTCCTTTAATTTGTCGAAAACTTTTCTAATTCTATTTAATAGTTGTAGGTATGTATGCCCTTGTATGGCGATGTCATCGAAAAAACATACTGTGCCTTCTGCATCTTGAAGAGTTTATCCATAAATCTCTGCCAAACGTTTGGCGCAATTTTCACACCAAACACTAATCTATTCACATTGTATGTCCCTTTACATGTGCTTACGGCTTGCATTTGTGCTGTATCTTCGTTAGTTCTCATGTGTAAATACGCCTGGTTAATGTCCAGCGTACAAGAATATTTTTCGAGGAATTGGGTAATTGGCGCTCGCGAGCCGCACGTTCAGAAATGATTATCTAGGGCCTAACAAACAGAGTTGCCGATAGCTTTGATAAATGTCAATTTCCATTTAGATACTTATAGATCTGTTTTTTAGATAATTATATGTTTTAAACGAGAGTAATTACTGCATTTGCACGTGAGAACGTCAGCGTACACGCCGCTTCAAGTAGACTGATTTACCTGCTTTACGAGTATCGACAGAGTTGTCATCGTGTTCTACATTTAGATTAAAATACTCTTCAGACTTTCCATCTTGATACGATGGCACAACCATTACCTGTAAAGTGACATTTTATTTTTAATACAGAATATTGAATTGGAGCCTGATAAGGACCTAATTAAAGTATTATTGAGTTTTTCTGATTATAGAAATGTTTAATAACATACCAGAATTTGGTAGTTGCGACTCTTAACCCCCTGCCCCACTGATAAGCCGTCGGTTCTGGACCTGATCTTTCCCCAGTCACGTCGGATAGCCATACCATCGGATTATTAAAGTAAGGGAACAGAGAGTGCACCTGTTTGCGCACACACTTGTCCACTATAATATCACCTGCGTTGTCTGATGGTCTCAGTTGTGACTGACCGTCGTGATCGAAATCGACTAGAAGTACATCATGATCAACGTTAGAAGTACTTATTCATACACTTATCGCTGCCTAACTGTACTGATATGGAAGGTATGTATTTAAATTAATTAACGATAATTTGAAATCGACTTACTATTGTTTTAAATTAGATATCAAATCTGTACTTACACTTTTTGTTTGAATCAATAATTCGAATGCTAGTTTTTCTCTCTTCAATGTCGTAAGGTAAGCTTGTTCTTCAACAGTTTTGTCATATATCAAAAAATATACTTTGGTTTCTGTTTCTTCAGGTTTTTTTCTACATTCATACAGTTCGATTTGTCTAACTGCAGCTATGTCTGAATGATATAAAATAATATACTCTGGACGCAACGCTTCTAACGTTTTTTCTAGCGAAAAGTTACAGCCGTTTTCTTTAAAAGTTTGAATACAAATAATAGGTTTCTCCATTTCCAATTGAGTGATATCTAAATTATCCATCTGGAAATAACAACTAACTAACTAACTAACTACAGTCAATCAACTGGTACAGATTATAGACTTATTAAAGAAATTTTATTTATAAAAGAATAGACTGCCCATCTCGCTGCCGATATCAGCACAATTTCGTGAAATATGGTCTATTTTAATCTGACTTCTTTTTTATTGCTAAACAAAAAAAAGTCACAGTATTTTTTTAAAACTTATTTTAGTAAATGGGATTTTTGCCGAACATAAGAACAGGAAAGAAATAATAGAACAGAAAAGAAAAATAAAATACTTTTACGGTAAGGTAACCCCGGTAAAGGCTTATTTTATATATATCTTACTTGTGAAATAGGCTCAAACATGCTTCCATTATTGTCCTTATCATCGCTCTGTGTGGCTACTTGTGTTAAAGTCAACACGTAATTGGACCTGGTATCGTCTAAATTTAATTCCCCCTCCTCATTGGTATCATCATCATTGTTCTCGTTTTTTGTTTGTTTCTCTTTTTCTTTTTTTATATTGTCTGTTGGTATTGTTTTCTTTAACTGTGAATATTTTGATGACATTGCATTTATAGTGACATCCTTTTTGAACGCTGTGTAAAATAAATATTTATTTGATCCCATTGTAAGATAATGGTTTAATTGGAAACACGTTCTAGTGTCTTGACAAAGGATTAATATTTTATTCTTGTTAATGTTGCCACCATTCTTTATTATTTCATCTGGTATTTCTTTCAATAATAAATCGCTAAGGCATTTCCATTTAGGGCATGGTTCAGGATCGAATTCTGCAATTTACACATGAATACAGTCATTTAATTTAGTTAGGTAACCCTAATTTGCATTTTTGTGGGATCTGTCACAACGTGGGATGGTCAGCACAGCAAAATCGGTTTTTTGTGGTGCCATTACGAAAAATTAATTTGGTTGTTTAAGGCTGGGTATATTTTAAGCACCGTAAAATACCAATTACTTGCTTTTAATGTTTTTTTCCAAACTTAGATAATTTATTTGACCATTCACATGGTATGATTATTTTTCGAACATTCAACAACTATTAACGCTTTATCCATTGGTGAAAACGTTATAGTTTTGCGTTACCTCTTTTAACATCCTAAAAATATACTTTAAATGAACTACTTTTGGATTGCCAGAGTGACATCGATCTCATAACTATTTTGGAAAAGCTCAAAATTAGCCTAAATAATGATGTTAATTAAAAATTAAGTTACGGTATTTACCTTGTTTATGATTAAATACGCGACCACGTGACAGTCGGAACAATTGTTCGGCAGAGTCCAACAAGATCCATCCTGAGTTAATTTTAGCATATTCTGGCGTCCTGTATTTACTAACCAAAGAATAAAAAGAGACTGAATCACTGTGGATTAAATTGCTGAAAATAAATAATTGTTGTATTTTAATACAGGTTTATTTTAATACTTAAATTTAAAATAATTGTATTTCGAATATTAAATATAGACGCATAGTGTAATTTTTAAGTATTAATAAGGTTTCATACGTTATACATTCTAGGTGATGAAAAAAGTTTTTACAACTAACTCACAGTTCCCTGTTATACAATAATAGTCATACATGTTATTGATTACATTTTAAATACAACACAATAAGAAAATTTGAAATGCATCACTGAATTCAATGTATCTCAATCATGAGGAATTATATATTTATTCCAAATTATCACCCTTGGGGCTGGATTTTAGTAAACAAAACGGGAAGTATACAGTCCCAAATACAATTACATATTTACAAAACAAGTTAGTTCCGATGTACCCCGTAATGAGAAACTCCCCTCGTTAACATGCTTTTACTAACTTCATCTGTATATTTGTTTGTAACTAGACTTTTGTAAGCGTGTTTTTAGTTTTTTTATACTATATTTATTTTAGGTCGCTTCGTAATAATGACAACAAAGGTTTATGAGTCACTTTCTTATCATTTATTATTTTCAATATATTTGGGATCGGCTACTAGCTGAACCAGTTTTAACCTGAATATAAGTTTTAAAGTGGAGCGACTGGCATCAGACCTCCACAACCCTGAGGCTCAACAGAATTCAGGTTGAACTAGTTGTCGGAATATTTGAGAGCACTGACTTCCTCATTGTAAAGATAAGGAAAGAAAGATTGCCTCATTGTAAGAAACGGTGGTGGCCAAGGTGGTCCGACAACCTGGTGAAGGTCACAGAAAGCTGCTGGATGCGAGCGGTACGGGACCGGCTGTTGTGGAGAACCTTGGGGAAGGGCTATATCCAACAGTGGGCGTCTTTTGGTTGAGATGATGATGAGGATAAAGGGATTACTCGTAAGAAAAACCAAATAATCAAACTCTCTTGAACGGCAGTCGCATACGCTAGCCGCAAGTCCAAAAAGGCAGCGTATGTGCCTGCCGATATTACAAAGTTCTATGAAATCATGTCAGTATATAAGTAATTTAATTGTCAACACTCACACAGTCATGCTCCTAAGCACTTTGAGGTCTTGAATATACTCTTTAGTTCTGGTACTCAACTGGTGCCAAACACTATCCAGTTGTGATTGGAGTATTTTATGAAATTTCTTTGTTATACAATTTTCCGTTGTAATTTCCTAAAATTACAAATAATCATAAGCTAAGCAATTTTCTTTTTATGTAACACATCAAATGTGCCATCCAGTCTGTTATGTATTTGACAATATAACAAGTATAAGTTAAAATTCTAAAAATGGACCATAAATATTTGATATTTTTACTGATTTCGGTAAAAAATATTTTTGTTTTATATGTAGAATAAAAGTAAAAATATAAACAAATTATTATAATTTATGTTAAATATTTATTTTATACTTTTTTATATACGTGATATATAAATAATTATGTTATATATTTTATAAATTTATATATAATATGTATATATATATACATTGACTACTCAAAGAAGAAGAATATTTTGAAGAACAAAAAGATTAAAAATGTTTCCATACCTGCATATCTAAAGTTCTATTAGTACTTTTTAGTTGCTTTACAGTGTAATTAATGATATCCAGCAAGCAAGTCTGAATATAGCTCATATTTGTGGTAAGAGGCACATGGAGTTCTTCAACATGCGCCTGTCGGCTTTTGAGACTTTGAATCACTGCACCGTGAAACCTAGAGCACAATCAAATGAATACTTAAATAATGATAATTATAATTTTAAAATTTTATATTTTTGTAAATGACGTAAAAACTTTTTGAAGAAAACTTATCGCACACGTTACTGAACTGAATAAGTGTAACATCCAGTTTTGTCGTGTAACAGTTGGTCTTGACCATACAGTGTAATAATATTCTTATCTTTATTTTGATTCTCAGTAAAACTATGAAAAAATCAAAACATACCTTGGCCATAGAAAAAGTTCTGTCACAAAGAGAGCTCTCATAACTTTTTCTACTTGATAGAATCCAAATGTAAAGGATATAGGCGAATTTGAAAACGCTTTTACAAAACCACTCTGTAACAAAAAGGGTTTGTTATATCATAATACTGCTGTATACTTCATTACTAATCCACTGCATAATCTTCCCTGTATACAAAGGGATAGTGGCAAATCTGAGATTTATACTACAAGTTTTAGTCTTTGGTTATAAGCTAAGTTCTTTTGCTCATGATCAAATTAATCCATTTAATATTTCATCTGTAACAACTATTCAAATGGTAGACATAGATATTTAGACAATATTTTAAATTATAAGCTGGAATTTAACGACAGTTTCCGCACTAAGCACATATAATATATTCATATTTATATATATATATTATATATATGTGATAAATTTTAAATTTAAACTTTAATCATTTTACCATTTCGAAAGCCAAAGCACAACACTGCCATTGTTATTACGAAAAGAAAACTTTGTGTTAAGTAATAAGGTTGAACAGGAATAATTAACATTATTAATACATTTTGATCCCCTTGGATTCTTGTAGATATCTGAAGTGATTTGTTTCTATACATTTGTTTTTAGGGATTATGGAAGCATACATAACTATATTTTAATCTTTGTATCTTTTTATTTTCAATTAACTGGAAAACATACCGAAAATCTATGCAGTCTGCCAACATTCCAGGAGGTTTCTATGTTGGAGGAATTGAGAGTTTGAGAGGAATCACGATACCCTCTCATACCGACCAATGCCTGAGTGCCATCTCAGCGATGGCAGGACCGTGAAAATGGCTCTCCACACGCTAGTAGAATGACTAGCGTGGGCCAAGTAGAGGCGTGACCGCGTGGTGAACATCGAAGTGCGAATCTTCTCTCGGAAGAAAAATCTCGGAGCCATAGCCGCAAGAAAGTTACCGAGAGTACGTGAAACTTGCCTCCTTCTGCGAGCAAGTTATGCTTGCAAAGTAGATAGCGGAGAGAGACCTGGAGAGGTTTAAAACTCTCCCGGTCCACCAGACCCGTGAACGGAGTCGGTATCGTAAACAACTTAGACGTTAAAGGTCACCGAACGATTTCCGTCCTCCGTAATCGCAAGCCTTGGGGGGTGACAGATGAGACGTCACTTTAGCAGAAGCAAGCCAGGGTGGCAGCGCGATGCGTTTTTGGGGGACAGAAGGGGAACATCGCGGTTCCCACTCAGGAGGGACTCATCTTCAAGCCATAGATTGCCGAGTGGTAGGTTCGAGTCTGACATAGAAGGTACCAAAATAATGCTCTTATACTAATTACATTATAATTTTTAAATCACTCGTTTACTCAAGAAAGTATCTGTTAAAATTATAATTAATATATTAAATCTACTTCAAACAAAAATACCTTATTATTTTGTCTGTACAACCTTAATGCAAATGCTTCTTGACAAGATTCCAAAACAGTGTGTGCTCTTAAAACAATGATGCCAGTTATATGTGATATGGGTACTCTGTTTTTCAAAAGATCCACAACTAATATGCGAGTGGACACAAAATGGACACCTCCCTCTAAATATGACTTTTCTCTGAAATTAGATAAATAAACGAAAAAGATTTTTAACAACTCTTTATTTTTATTTTCATTCATCGTCATATACTATAATGTGATAAAGATTAAGTGTAACAGATTACTCAAATAGCCTAATAGCATAAGCTTTGATAATGGCATAGAGTGAAATGGGTCATGTCAATTTGAATTAAATCCATCATCATCAATAGCCTTTCTTAGTCCTCTGCTGGACATAGGCCTCTTTTCAGAAAGAAAGTTTCAGCCTACTATACCACATTGACCAGACGAGTTGGCATCCTTCTCTTCACAGTGCTGTCGTCTTGCATAATTTGTTCCCTTGGTCACCTACACAGCAATGGGCTAGTAGTGAAAGTAGTTTTGTTTTAATTGTATTTTGCAACAAGTTTCACTAAGTACCAGTTATGGAGTGCTTAAATTATATTTTACCAAGTGACTGACCATATTAGTACATTTTAAAGTTATAATAATAAGCATAAAATAAAGCTTGTTAAGAGCACTCTTAAGAATATTTACTTAAGATTGGATTCATTGCCTTGAAGTAACTGGCACAGTTGATACCCTGAGTAAGTCATTGGCCATTGATAACTATGGTTATAACACTGATATTGATATAATGATTAAACTAGATTCTTGTCATATTAAGCTAGTACATAGTGTAACTAATGGTATCCCACTTACCTATCTGCTCCTAAAGTAGGTAATGGTGTAAGATTGAACCTTTCTGTAAAATATTTTTCCTCGTGATCACTACTGTTTACAACAAGAACCAAGTTAGCAGGGTCTCTATACATCCACAATAAATTTGAAATTATGTTATTGTAATTAATTCCTCTGAAGAAAAACATTACAATTATTTCGGTACAAACCATGAGCATATGAACATCGTTGTTGACATACATACTTGGCCATTATAACAAGTGCTTCTTTTTCAAAAGCATCAATAAATATTTGTTTCTCAAAAGATAACAAGGGATATTTCATGTCTGCAAACACTTGTGCATCTTCAGCTTCACTGGTAATAGGATCTTCTGTTACCGGTTCCATTTTATTTGCCTTTTTATCACCAATGTCAGGAGATAGTCTGAATGTAACAGATATTCTTGGCTTATGCGAGATTAAACTGCTAAACACGACACAGTTAGCAGGTAGGTACAGAGACTGACAGTAACAAGTCTGCAATGCATCTGCAATCTGCAACATAAGTTGTTCAAACGTACATGTCGCAGAGAAGATGACACTGATGACAGAGATAAAAGTGTTGACAATTATTGTTACGGAAATGTCAATAATTTGATACAATCTACAAGTCGCAAATTTTAGCAAGGCTCTAACTAAATCAGAGATCTTCTTTCTTTTAATGAAACGGTTTATTTATCTGTTCGATTATATTTTCAAAAATATTTTTTTATAAAGCTTTTGCGACTTTATGACGAATTCAATTATTTTCAAATAAAAAGTGTCCTTCCAAACAATAGGTAAGTTAAAAGAATAAAAAGTGTATATTTTTGTATACGTTTCTATCTGAGCTTATAAATCTATTTTATTTTATAATTACAGTACAAATCAACCAAACACTATTTTATGAGAAAACTGTTTTAATATCTTTATAATTATAAAAGAAATTTTAATTTTAGTTTATAACTCAAGCGATAAATAAATAAATCGATTGACATAACACGATTAGTAAATAAAAAGATATGATAACTATATTTCTTGAAAATCAATCATTTAAGTAATCGATGTGAACCCTATTCTTCAAGCTGTCAATGCTGTCAACCGCTACTTTTAGTAAATCAAAATTCAAAACTGTCAAACTTCATTCCATCTGTAACTACTACCTTTGTTTATGTTCCCTTTGGCTACACTAACATTATTTTGGACGGTCTTAGAATTATTATTTAAGAGATCGTTAATTGGTTTTTCGAAAAACGATATTCATTTCGTTTCACTCGCATTTTTTTTTCATTAAGAGTTTACAATATTGCAGACTTGATACTTGATATAATTGGACTAGGGCTGCGGTCCGAATTGTCCTCACAGCACTTACGACGTTTAAACTGCTAACGTGTCGTCTGATTTAGTGAGAGCGCCAACGTCTGCTAGCAGTATTAATAATTCGGACTGCTTATGAGTGTGCTTACGAATTCAAAAAGTTGAACATACTTAACCTAACAGAGCATTTTTTGACATAAACACGGTGGAGTATGTGGTGTAGCCGATGAAGATGGTAAAATGCTTGTATTTCAAGCATTTTCCGCAATCGAGGAAAGTCAATTCAAATAAATGGCGCAAAATAACGACAACGCTCACGATGTTAACGATCCGACCAGTCAGTACTGTAAGCACTAGGTAGTGACGTCATAGCATCCACAACACTAATGGTGAGCGTGAAAAGCACGATCGGACCGCACGCTAGTACGCTATCAGTGCTGTGAGCGTGATTCGGACCACGGCCTAGATGTCATCTCACAAAAAGATGAACTCTTGTTTACCGGTTATGGGTGGACATTTTTTCTACTTATGATAAACTCCGCGGTACGATGGCGTCACGGTGTGTTAAGAAAGGTTACCTAACCAATGAATGACTTTGCTAGTAAAGAATGCTTAACTTTATAATGTGTTAACTAATTTGGTTACTACTGAGCCGTGAACACTCACAAGTTTTAATTTATAATACTAAATTAATCTATTGCTTGAACAGGCACCCAGGCACAGATTTTTTTGTTATTTCGAAATGATTATTAAGTTTTATTAATCCTATCGTCTATGTTTTCCTATACCTATAATCCTCGATTAAAGCGTTTTTATACATGAAAAATAAAAGTTTTACACGGAATATTACTTTAAGTTGTCAAAAACAAAAGTATTTTAATATTAATATTGTTTTATTCAAGCAGTGTGAATGAGATTTAATACATAGTAAAATGGAGTCTTATTTAAAATTACAGGAACCGTCCATAGACTATAACACCATAAAGGAGGAAATTTCACTTTCACACTTGCGGAAGTGCCGCCATTTTGCTTGCCAACATTTTCTTTCATTACATTTTTGCGGCCACAGCGTTGCGTCGTATTGTAGAGTGAAATTGTGAAGTGCAGTTGACATAGAATAAACTACTAATCTAACATCTGCATCAGTTCAGGTAAAGCGTTTATAGTTTCGTGAAATATTAACAATACTGTGAATAACAACGTTAATTTAGAAACTCATTCTAGAATGCAAATGCAAGGTATGCATCATTTTGGAAACCAAAGAGGTTATGGTGGACCACCACAGCCACAGCGACAGGGCCGACGTGGAAATAATAGAGGAGGATTCCGGAATTCAAGATTTGATCAAAACCAGCGGAATCCGAATCACGGCCAAGGAGGTCAACGCCCCAACAATGAGGCAAGTCAGATAACACATTCATATATTAGCGTTTAATCATAATTACAATGAGTTAACTTATTACTTCGATTAATAGATGTTTATAAAGCACAAATTACTACTGAATCCTATAGCGTGTAATGGGTAAAAATTGAAATGTCGCCGCCATCTTGTATTAACTTTGGGATGCCTGCGTCGCACGTAGTACGTAAGATTATCGATTTTACCGTTATGTTAGTTGTTGAAATATATATGCTTACGGCCAAAAATGTATGCTACCGTTACTCTCATTATAAGTTCAGCCTGTTACCTTTATATTTGAATATCGGTAGAAGCAGGCAGTGTGCATATTTGTATGAAATTATATGATGAATTTATTTACAATCGTGTAAAAAGCTCCTTGCTAAAGACAGGCAGTGGACTGTTAAAGACTGTTGATGGTGATATAAAAAGTAACCATTCATGAGAATATTTTTGAATATTATTTTTTATCAAGCATTGATGATAACGTTTTTCAATGTTATTTTTAATCGTTTAGTCCAATTTCATTTATTACTATATAAATACTGTGTTGATAACATCTACACACGCCTGTACTATGGTAGCTAGACTATTAAGAAACATACTTAGGTTATTTACATGTCTAATGGAAAACTATAGCTTCAAATACAGAAAAAAATTAGATATAGAAAACCCAACTGCTGAAAAAATACTAAAAACTAAGTAAAAACTACAAATAACACTGAAAAGAAAAGAATAAGGTCAGTCTAGAAATGTAGGAAGCAATTTAAGTATTACCACATTAAAATAATTTCATTATCAAAATACACATAAATAAAACAATAAATTCTAACACAGAACATACTGACTGCAACGGTCAGGACCCATTAAATAATCTAGACTAAAATCATCTTTACAAAATGGGTCGCGACTATTGCAGTCAATGTTGCTTTATACAATAAATTAATATTATGTCATTATTGCACGCACTAGGACGACACACACTAATATCAAAATGTTGTCTAAATTCTTTTGCTCTGTTGTAGCATGATGCTCTATTTAGACATACTAATAACCTAAGCTTAAATATTTTTGAATAAATTCATATATCAATTCAAATTGTTGAAACCATTCAATATTGCCTTAATATAGAATAATTAATGTTTTGTTTGCAAGTAATAAATACTGAAGGTTATTGTTTTCCACAGCCCAAACCAGTTCAGCCACTTGATAAACCCCAGCAGCAGCAGAATCAACAACAAAATAATAAACCATTGCAACAATCTCAGCAACAACAGAAGCCTGAGGTACAGTCTGGACCCCAGCAGGGCCAGCAACAAAAACAACAGCCTACACAACAGCAAACTCCACAACAACAGCAGAAACCACAGCAGCAACAACCAAAGCCACAACCTCAGCAACAACAACAACAGCAACCACCACAGCAGCAATCTCAGAAACCTCAACAGCAACAGCAAAAGCCTACACAGCAGCAGCAGAAGCCTTTACAGCAGCAGCCAAAGCCACAGCAACAACAACAACAACAACAACAACAACAACAGCAGCAGCAGCAACAAGCTAAACCTGCTAATGTTCAAGCAAATCCTGAAGACCAAGTGGATAAGTCAGTTAGTGTAGAGGATAAGAGTCATAACCAGAACCAGCATTATAATCAGAATCAACAATTTAATCAGCAAAGGGTATGTGTTGTTTTGAAACCCGTTTGAAATTAACAACATTTTATTAAGGTTTTCATTTGTATGTTTTTACTTTTTTTTAGAATATGAATGGAAACTTTGGAGGCAATAAACAGGGTGGATCATGGAGTCAAGGTGGTAACAAATCTGGTAACAATTTTAACCAAGGAAATAAGCCATTTGGTCCCAAATCTGGAGGGCCAGGCGGTCCTGCAAGAAACCAACAACGCTCTAATAACATGCGTGGACTACAGCAAGATGGAGGAAAACCTGTCCAGAGAGAGGTATTACTTTTCTAAATCTGGGTTTGTTAGTTTCAATAACTCATTTACTGATGTATTTATATACTATTTTAGGAACAGATGCTAGCAAACAAACTGAAAGATTTGGTGGGACCTCTAATAGATTTGCCTCCAATTGATCAGTCTGAAGTAAAATTTAATGGAAGGAGCCGTTTATACATCGGTAATCTTACAAGTGATGTAACTGAGGAAGAAATCCTAAACCTGTTTGCTCCATTTGGTGAAACAGCAGAATTATTTGTTAACAAGGAGAAAAATTTTGGATTTATTAAGATGGTAACACTTGTTTCTTACTGTGTTTTTAAAAACTGTGCAATATAGCCTTTTTAGATATAGATTAATGCTTAAATTAATTTCAGGACTATAGAGTTAATGCAGAAAGGGCAAAGAGAGATTTGGATGGAAAAATGAGGAATGGAAGAACATTAAGAGTAAGATTTGCACCACACAATAGTGCTGTACGTGTAAAAAATTTGCCACCATTTGTTTCAAATGAGCTCTTGTACCGTGCTTTTGAGATTTTCGGCAAAATTGAGAGAGCTTATGTAAAGGTTGATGAAAGAGGAAAAACTCTAGGAGAAGGAGTTGTAGAATTTGCACGTAAACCCAGTGCATTGGCTGCAATCCGTAACTGTACAGAAAAATGTTTCTTCCTCACATCGTAAGTAAATAATTAATTTAATGGTTTGCTTAAAAGTGTAAAAAAAAGGCCTAAAATCTATATTTAAATGTTTTAGGTCACTTCGACCAGTTATTGTAGAGAGTTTTGAAGAACCAGATGAGTTTGATGGGTATCCTGAGAAGAATTTGCCTAAAAAGCATTCAGAGTTTCTTCGTGCAAGGGAACTTGGCCCACGATTTTCAGAATTAAGCAGTTTTGAACATGAGTATGGCACCAGATGGAAACAGCTACATGAACTTCACAGGCAGAAGGAAGAAGCTCTCAAGAAAGAGCTATCAGCAGAGGAGGAAAAATTGGAAGCACAAATGGAATATGCCAAGTAAGATATTAACAGACATTGTATCATATCAGTGCATACTAGGTGTTCATAAGTGTGTGTCATGTCGAGTGATCGTTTGTTTTTAGGTATGAGCATGAGACGGAGCTACTTCGTGAGCAGTTGCGTCAGCGTGAGCAGGACCGCGAACGTCAGAAGCGTAGCTGGGAGATGGCCGAGCGCGCTGCTGACGAGCGACGAGAGACTGAGCGCCAGCAGCTCTTACGTCAAGAGGAGGAATTATCACAGCGTATGCGCCACCAGGATGACGAACTACGGCGCCGCCAACAGGAAAATACGCTTTTTGTGCAGGTCGGTCAGCCTCTACCCTTTGTACCCTTTTTTTTTGCACACCGTGTACAACTGCCCCTTGAAAAGAAAAGCGTCTAACACCCCGAATCCTTCTAGCGCGACCCCGCTATAGTGCGAGCACTACTTTCGGGTAAATTTTTTATTCTTGTAGCATAAGATTCCATCCTAGGACTGCAATGAGGACCCGATGCTCGGGCGCCTAAGACTGAAAAATTGCCAACGTGTTCTGAACAGAGTACTCAATTCAATCACAGTGGTTACAGTCGGGACTCGAATTCCTTCCTTGGGATGGAGTGCAGGTGCACTGTTATAAGCACCCGTGTCTGAAAAGGACATGCGTCAGTCGGCTCAAAGTCAGGGCTTCCCACAGGGCCTCATTGCACTCATCAGTATGTCCAGTCACATAAATAATTTTGTTTACCAGGCACAACACTTGAGTTCAATGCTGGACCGCCAGGAACAGGGCATGTTTGACCAGCAGCAGCCTATGGTAAGTGAAATCTTTTGTCTTCCATTGTGTCATTGAATTCAATGGTGATTAGTTTTACCATATTATGATTATAATGATACAATAATTCTTATCTTCATTTCTGTTAAATATGCTTGTGTATTTACTGTACTTTTACAGCCTTTTAAAGTACATTTTACAATGGGAATGGTGAATTACCTGACATTATTAATGAAATTGGAAATATTCTGCATTATCATTATTGATATGCGTTTCTATAACCAAGGAATGGAATTTTTTGATATAAATACTGTTGCATTATTATACTAAATTGAACTTGTGTTGTTTATAATGCATTCGGTAGATCCTAATATGAAAACCTATTTTAAACATGTAAATTTATGACGCTTTATGAAGTTACTAAAATGACATGTGAAATTTGATTTTTCTACAAACATTTACCTTGATTCTACTTTTATATTGATGTGGATTCGTAAGGTCGTCTTAAACAATTATAATAATTAGCGAATTTATAAAAATAAAACATATTCTAAGCTAAAATATATTTACTAAGGAACAAATATTTTGGAGAAGGTGGTGCTTTCAAAGTTACAAACTATTGTAAATTAGTCTGTTTTTTTTCGTATTTACAGTAAACCAACTTAATCTTTTACTTTCTATACTTTAAACAACCGACGTTTTGAACATAAACTCGAACTCTTACAGGAAAAATAATTAAAGGGATATGAACCCTCGCGTCTAAATCATTTTACTCAAATACGAACATTAATGTAATAACTATCTTATTACGTTAATGTTTGGATGGTGCTTCAGTGTTTTTATTATTTGTCCTTTAAAATAAATTTATTTTATACACCAAACTTCAATAAATAAACGTATTCTACTCGATTCATACAACTAAATTAAAGTGTGGCAAAACTGGTTATCGCTAAATTCCAAAACGTCACTTGGGCGACGTTTGGTATTGCAGTGAGATATTATGACGCTAAAATCTAACTAAAACATTTCAACTGAGTAATGTAAATGATAATATAAGAATGTAGATATCTACTAAGGAAGGGCTGATGTTAGGTATACAATTAAATCTACTTTATAAAACTTTATTACTATATATTACCCGCCGAAATATTTACCCGCCATATTCTAGTACAATCACTTCAGCAGTTTCGCCTTGAAAGTGTAACAGACAGTTATTTACAGAGTATTTTAGTGAGAATTTAAATGGGAAGGGATAGGAAATCATGGTTGAGATAATATTGGCAATACGCTTCTAAGTAGGCATTCAAAAATATCCACATCAGTTACCAACACTTTCTTTCATATTTGACTCCTGGGCCACCGATAGCTGGCTATTTTCAGATAAAGAAGCACCATCTTTTTTTTGGCACGTTACCCCATTATCTAGAAAAAACGTAATATCGAATACCACGTCCCTGTATGTTAACTAATACGAAATACTTATCGATTACAAGTACGCTTACGCCACAAAAATTGACACTATAGCCATGAAATCGACTAACAAACGAATCTATAATATCATTTCAAATCACTTGACCACGAACAACGCTGTCATGAAAAGCTATGTGGTGACGGATTAAGAATACAGTGTCACCACCCCTATTCTTCACATGGGTGTCGTAAAAGGCGACTAAGGGAACAAAATATGCAAGACAATATCACTGCAAAGAAAAGGAAAACTTGTAACAAATCCGTCTGACCAGCGTAGTATAGTGGGCCAAAATCTTTCTAAGAAGAAGCTTATGTCCAACAGTGGAGTGTTAAAGGCTGTTGATGACAAAAAATTTGACGATATAGTCATGCGATCTCGAAAAACTAAATCTCTAATTCACAAATTTTGAATCATTCCGCAACGAACCGATGCTACAACTTTAAACTTATCACCGAAGCCACATAATTTCACTTAACCAAACCTCTAACGAGAAGTGTCAATTTATTATTACTTCTATCAATAAGATTCAAAATCAATGCATGACAATATAAAAAATAACATTCACATTTATGGCACTAGAGGTTAAAAAAAATTAAGATTTTATTTTACCACTTGTCGACGTGATTAATATTTTATTGTGTGTATTTTATTTGTGACAAATAGTGTGGACAGAAAACAGAAACAAAAAGAAAATCTAGCCGTTAGAGTTTTATTATTTCCGTCCGTCCGTCCGTCCGTCATGTATCGAATTTGAATATCAGTCGATGGAGATACATTGAGATTTTTCGTTAGAGGTTTGGTGCGTAGTCGTAGTCGTGTAGGTTGGTGGATTTGTTATTAAGTGGTTCGAAATTGGTGAATTAGTTATTTGAGATTGCATGGCTACGACGTCGAGTTCTTCGTATTCGTTGTCAATTCATTCAAAATGGTGAAATTATACATTGAGTTATTCGAGATCACATGGCTACGGCATTAAGTTTTTCGTGGTAGCGCGTTTTCATTGTTAAGTGTTTCTAATTAGTAAACATACAGGGACGTGATATTTGATGTTTCATTTTCCTAGATCACCAAACATTTGAAAAAAAAAAGTGGTGCGTAGACCACTTTTTTTTTTCAAATGTTTGAGAAGGGGTTCGGTTACCCCACACCCAACACACTCGCTACTTACTTGGTTTAAAACACTTGTAAAATGCTACAAGCCACAAATACAGACGTATTCATTATGGTTAAATTTAAGATATGATTATAATCTCAGATGTGATTTGACGGGATGAAGACTGATTCTCGGTTAGTGGGTTCAGAACTCGGTTCTTTAACATGTTCTGAAATGAAAGTTAAAAAACGTTTTATTTTTATTGAAGTCGTATTTTTTGTTATTTTGTTTGTTTGATAAAAGAAGTTAGCAACTTAAAAAGCAAAAAAAAATCAAACAAATTCCAAACATTTTCCTTATATTATTAAATTTTGCACACATTTGGAAAGTAAAAAAAAATAAGTATAAAGATTTCCTACTTAACACACTTGGGAATTATCTGCATAAACCGTCAATACTAAACTAAATTACTTGACTAACCGAGTTGACAAGAGCCCCTACTCTTGTCGCCTATCAACAAAAAGCTTTTTAAGTAAATATGAAAAATAGCTTGAGTTAATTTTATAGAACTAATAGCTTTACTTTCGATTTAGGGCTTGGTAGTTTTAATTTTTATAAGTTTCGAATATTTGTATTTTATTTTATAACAATACACAAGAAAAATTTTAAAATTTTCAATAAATATAATATCTATCTATCTATCTATATATATAAAAATGAAACCCGTTTTTCTTGGTCACGGCATCACGCGTGAATGGCTGGACCGATTTCACTAATTCTTTTTTTGTTGTATTTGTTATTATTAGGAGAACGTTCTTACGTAGAAAAATATATTTATAATCATCATCAATCATTTTTATAATCGTGCATCATTGCTACGCTAAGGCGGTACGAAGTTCGCCGGGTCAGCTAGTTATTTTATACAAATTAGTCTCACATTTTTCACATAAAATGTTTGGCATACCTTTTTATTTATCGAATATGTATTCAAATGGCAAGGAACTACTTTGATGCCGAAACATCGATCAAGGGGCGAAACCTACTTTAGTATTCCGTCTTTAAAATTTCTACTTCGGAACTTTCCATAGGCTGCCTTGCAATAGATGTAACTGTGAAAGTACCTTATTACATGTTCCAAAAAGCTCTGATATTACTGTTGCTAGTTGTAAAACGACTACTTTACTGAAATAACACATAAGTTTCTGCTAAATTCGAAACACAATCTTGAAAATACGAATGTTTACAGTAAGCGTATCGTGAGCACTCGTATTTTAAGTCTGCAGTGGATGGGTATAAAGGCACGTCATAGAACAAAAATATAATAGTAATAGAAGTAAATAAATATTCAATACATATAGGTAATTGATTTATTGCTTCCTGGAAATTCATTGCGTTACAGGGACTTGAGTTTCTTTTATCCTTAGGTTAGACACAGTGTGGCAGAATTGGTCCATGTTTTAAAATAATAAGAAAAATATGTTACAGAAATACATCCTCACGCACATTACATAAGTCACTTAGGTATATTAGTCTAATGATATTGCTAATGAATTTTTGTATTGTTTGTTTTAACTGTAAACCGATTAAAATAATTAAAAATTTTGTGTTAGAAATTGAAGCAAGTGTAAGAAATTGAAGTAAGAAATTAAGTGGTACTATACAGTACGACTTAATTTGTAGTATGAGTAGATGTCTATTTCAAACATATTATTTTAATAAGGAAACAACATTTCAAGGTACTACGAATTTTCATCAACTGGTTTTAAAATTTTATTAATTTTATATCTGTTAAATCAGTCAACACTGAAAGAAATGACATACGTAAAGATGCTACCGCAAAAACCTCACGTTTTGCTGTTTATTTAAATATACTGGTTTGACTTGACTATCGTCTACACGCTATTATTAGTTTGCATGTTAAAACACGTGTTAAAATTATACCGTTCTTGATTGCTAAAATATTTGCTCCCTAGTGAATAACAGGAATATGTTCAACAAAAGTAATTCTTTAACTATCGAAATCTACACTTCAGCGTTCAATAAGGCTAACATATAACCTAAAATTTAAACCATATTTATGTAAATACAGTACATGCTCTTCAGCAGACTTGAACTTCAGCAGCCGCATTAAGTTCGTAAAAACCTAAGATTATCAATTAATCACATTTTTCGTTAATAAGTGTCATTCTATTGGAAAGTATTATGATTGCTTACTTTAGGATGGAGGCTACAGAGACCAGTACGACATGCCACGTGGAGGTTATGACAACATGCCGCAGAACCGCGGTTGGGACGCACCGCGCCAAATGGATGATTACCCTAACAAACGCCGTCGATACTAAACCAGCTCTCAATGAGCTAGTGTGTATTTTTTTACGCTCCCAATACTGCGGAGAGATTTATTTTCTAAAGTTAGTCGTTGGTTATGTACAAATAAGGGTAATGCGATTTATCAGAAATAAAATTACTTAGTTAAATTAGTTCTGAAAAGTATACCTTGAATTGGTTCTTCAATATTAAAACAAATTACAGTAAATATTTAAATTCATACGTAAGCCCTTAATCTGTTCTAACCAAAGACATCTGGCGTTTCGCCTTAGCAATAATTGTATCGAGTAACATAATATAGCTCATCATAGTTAAAATCGACAAAAAACTGGTAGTAATACAACTTATCGTTCTGTGAACTTAATTTGTTAAAACACGTAATACTAAAATCTTTGGTTAGGTATTATTTATTGCTACCTACAAGTTGGTTTTGCTTATTAATCATTTCTTAATAAAACCTTAAACTCGTGTTGTATGGCTTAAGTTGGGCTGGTAGAAATTAAATCTTAGTAATATAAATTAGATCTAATCTTCATTGCTGTACTCTTAGGATAATAGGCACACCTAATGTGTAGGTCTTAATATGTTAGAGTAAGACTGTGACAAATGCAGTATTAGAATAGCAGAAAATTGTATCAACTGTATCAATAAAACTTCGAGCTGAAAGACAGCAATAGGACATCTTGCATTTTATTGTCGAATTTAAATTAAATTTAGTTGTCGTGTACAACAAGAATCTGTTTGAAAATTTAGACGGATGAACGACATCAACAATTACTTTTCCTTGAATACCGTTTAGAAACATTCATTTCATCGTTTTAAATGTACATTTTAAAGTTTGTGACCGACGAGACAGATTACTTACTATCAGAGATACTACCTACTTATACGAGAGATACTCTATATTTCCCCTTAAATTAATATCAAGAGTTTTTGACCGAACTGTTTAAAAGCTTTTTAGTACATTTATGTATTATAAAAACATTGCAATAGGGTATTTGACAAGTTTTGTACAGTTTCATGAATTTATGATTTCCGAGTCCTTATAAAATGCATTTCATTATTTGTAAACTAGACTTATTTTCTAAAAAGACCAAAATGCTGGCGTGAACGTGGTAGTCCACCTTTCATTACCTTTTCCAAAGTACCCTTGGTGTACGGTACGTAGTAGTACCATAATTCACTAACACATCTTTGAAAACATGGACAAAACTGCCAATAACTACAGCGTTGTCAAAAGCCGTTAAATAACATTTTATCGTAAACTGTTACAACATCACAGTCTTATAACTTTGGAAAATTAAAATGTTAAGATACTTTAATCGTTTCTTATTTAAGTCATTTCATATTTGTTATCATATCTTGTAACTGTGCTGCTCAAACCAGATACTATCTAGGCCAAGAAAATGTCCAAATGTATTGGAAGGCCGCAAGCCGCAATAAAATGCATGCACAGTAAGGACAGGTCTGTTCTATAACTATGTAAAGAATAAATATAATAACCGTAATCGTGTATTTCAGTAAACTTTAAGTTATATCCTATCATATTTTTGCTACAGTACGATTATGAAAAACAAGAAAAAACTGCTTATGGAATTAAAGAAATAACACGGATACAAATAGCCATACAAGGCAGTTTAGCTAGTCAAATACCCTATTCATCATCGTGTAAGTTTGAAAAACATTGGTTTTGAAGTTTTATAATATGGGACATCGTTTATGAAATTAAAAAAAAAACGTAGTAAATTTATATGCCAGCAACTCCAAACAGACTAAAAATAAGGTTTCTTAATATCTCTTTTAATTTAAGACTTTCATTTATAAATTTTATTATATTATTTTAAGAGTTGCAGTGTATTAAGTGTATTTGTAAGTGTTTACAAAAATCCCTTAACAATAATTCTACATAATTACTACTAGATAATTTTGTGATCGTGTCATAATATATCTATCTAACTGTAAAGAACAGTCAATCGCTTATACTTTCGGAAATCGTTTGTATATAAATGATGAATGACTTCAGAACTAAATAATTAATTGCATAGCGTGATTAAAATCGAATAGCTCAATGTTCTAGTAATAATATCGTATCACCAAGGTGGTCAAACTGAAAAGATTATGAATTTGGTAAAAAACAGATCTGATGTCCTCCTGACACGGTCGCGTCTCTTAAATAGTACTTTTCAATAAATTAGAAATTTCTTTATACTCTTTTTTGAAAATAACATCTTTAACAGTATAACTTAAATTACTGTATGAGTATGAATAATAACTTGACTATATCCGTGGTAAATTAAAGCTATATTTATATTAATTTTCTATTACGTCGGAATTTATTTAATAAAAATGCCGACGGATGTGCTGCATAGTGTTCTACCCTTAGCTATAAACAATTTTTTAATGTTTTGCTTTGCTATTTGATGCTAATCGCAAAATTGATTGATCAAGTATATTTATTAACATTTTTCTAAAATTAGTAATACACAAAAAAACAAAAATCTGATTCCTTGCAATTCAGTTGGTGCGTTAGGAGCTGACAGGTCAATTAGCTATTAGTGCAAAAACCACGACCGCAGCTCTAATCAAACTACCACTACTTTAATACATCACGCCCGTTACCACTATTCACTGGTTAATACAATGTTCTCTTTTTATAATGGGACAACTAAACCATAAGTTTAACATAATATAAATTTTAAACTTTTTAAACCTTAAGAACTTTTCAAGAACATCCAAGTGGCAAATACTCGCGGCAGCAAAAGAAAAAGATAAATGATTTTATAATTACAAACATCATCGTCGTTCGTTTTTCTAGACGTTTTCTTTTAATTTCATTGGAATTAGCATGTTATACATAATTACATGAAAAAGGATAGACATTTGATATAACGGGTCTTAGACTAAACAATTTTAACGTTTTTAATTTGCGTATTCTCTATAGTAATGGTATGTATGCAACTTATGATAGGTAATTTGTGTTCTAAGAGATTTTGTATATTTCGTGTTTGATATAGATGTGCATAGTGAATTGAATGTCAACAATTTATTTAATATTTCTTGAATTAGTATTTCTACTAAGTAAATAAAAGTCTTAGATGTAAAACAAGTTTTGATTCTTATTTCCAGCTTTCCTCTTGCTAAAATATACGCTAGAATTAATAGCGTATGTTTTAAACTTAAATATATAAGTATAAAGATATACCTTTAACTTTTGTATGCATGTAATTTACCATGCACAATGTTAATTTAAATCTTTGCAATATATGTATCTTTTACAACTTGATATGGTAATATACAATTTTTAACAATTAAAATTTAGTTTAAATGATGTTTTTCCTAACTTCTCACTTTAGACAGAGAGCCTCGAAATTGTGTGATTATAATACACCAAACAGGAAGGGTAAGAAATGATACAGGAAAAATAATTTACACACTATTGATTGTTGACACTTGGTGAAACTTGTGAAATACATTATGAAAACAAACTCGTATTCATTTATTTAAGCAATTGTAATTTAGGAGGTTAAAAAAGTCCGCGTCCAATTTTGTGAAAAACTTGCTAATAATATTTTTGAACCTAAACAAGATTTTCAAACACTAACGTTTATGTGACATCGATAGAAAGTTGCTATCTATATAGCCTCCAGGCTGTAGAAATTAATGGGTTATAAACAGGGGACTAGAACAATATATTAAATCAACAAATATAAACAGCTTTGTATATAATAATAATAATAATAATGTATATTCAACAAAACTCATATCTCTGTCTGCCACCGAAACTTACAAGTATCTAGGTTTTTCACAGTCTTTGGGAATACCAGAACCTGGTGTGAAACAAATGTTACAGGAACGCTTCTTTGGCCGCCTAAAAAAAGTACTTAAAAGTCTTTTATCAGGCGGTAACAAGGTGCGAGCCTGTAACAGTTGGGTCATGCCGGTTCTGATATATTCCTTTGGTGTACTTAGATGGACTCAGACCGAATTAGATGCCCTTGACAGGAGAGTCCGTACATTGCTGACTGCATTCCGCATGCACCACCCACGTTCATCGGTTATGAGATTGTATATTCCGCGAAAGTTTGGAGGTCGTGGTCTATTAAATATCAAGACTCTACACAATCGCGAGATATACAATCTCAGAGAATATTTTCTACAGACTAATGTGGGAGTGCATCGCAATGTAGTTGCAGTAGATACTGGTTTTACCCCGCTCGCTCTGGCTAAAGAGAATTGGCGCAAACCTGTAGTACTTAGTACTACTGATCGCAAGGAAGTATGGAAGGGTAAAGAACTTCATGGTCGATTTTATCGGGCCCTATACGGGTCTGATATAGACTTTAAAGCGTCGACGTCTTGGCTACGGTTTGGTGACCTCTTCGGAGAAACTGAAGGTTTTGTTTGTGCAATTATGGACGAAGTTATCATGACGAATAACTACCGGAAATATATCCTGAAAGATAGTACGGCTGACATCTGTCGGGCGTGCCACCGTCCTGGAGAATCTATTAGGCATATTATTTCCGGTTGTTCTCGTCTTGCTAACGGTGAGTATTTGCACAGGCACAACCAAGTAGCCAAGATCGTACACCAACAACTTGCCCTTAAATACCAACTTATCAATTTCGAAGTACCTTACTACAGGTATGTGCCCGACCCAGTTCTCGAGAACGGTCGTGCTACGTTATATTGGGATCGATCTATTATCACAGATAGGACTATTGTTGCCAATAAGCCTGATATTGTGGTAGTAGATCGATTAGAGCGCCGCGCAATGATTGTCGATATCGCCGTTCCTCATGACGAGAATCTCGTGAAAGTTGAAAAAGAAAAACAATTGAAGTATTTGGATCTGTCTCACGAGATTGCCGACATGTGGAATGTGGATTCGGTGATTATTGTTCCGATAATCATATCAGCTCATGGATTGATAGCGAAGAGCCTCGACCAACACCTTAAGAGGCTCACGTTAGAAGGTTGGATCAAGGGTCTGATGCAGATTGGGTGGAGCCAGCGTCGCGACGAGACGGCTATACACGGGGGTTGTCCGGTCAATGGCACTGTATGGTGCACCGGTGTGGGCGGCGGCTCTGACCGCCCAGAATAGGGCTCGCCTTTGGCGCCCTCAGAGGATATTGGCGGTTAGAGCCATACGCGGTTACCGCACCGTATCGACGGAGGCGGCGTGTGCCTTGGCCGGAACTCCGCCGTGGGATTTGGAGGCGGAAGTGCTCGCCGAAGTTTATCGGCGGACGGCTGACTTCCGGGCGGGTAGCGGCATGCGGCCCCCGCCTGAAGAGATGCGCGAGTGGCGAGAGGCCGCTCGTCGAGCCACGATGGCTCGTTGGTCGTCCCGGCTGGAGGCTCCACGTGCTGGCTTTGCCGCCGTGGAGGCTCTCCAGCCGGTCATCGCTGAGTGGGCGGGGAGACAGCACGGGACCCTTTCCTTCTGACTGACGCAGATCCTTTCCGGGCACGGTTGCTTTGGGAAGTATCTGCACTCGGTCGCCAGGAAGGAATTGAGTCCCGCCTGTCACCACTGCGACTGCAGTGAGGACTCGGCTCAGCACACGCTAGCGGTTTGTTCCGCTTGGGCGGCGCAGCGTGGGGTCCTCACTGCAGTTATTGGAGGAGATCTCTCGCTACCGGCCGTCATACGCTCCATGGTCGGTAGCGATAGCTGTTTTACCGCGGTCGCAACCTTCTGCGAAGATGTAATTTCGCGGAAGGAGGCGGCGGAGAGGGCCCGGGAGGACAATCTCCACTCGGACCCAATTCGCCGCCGGCGAGCCGGGCGGCGGAGGCGTGCATACCAGCGCCTCATGCCGCCTTGAGTGTGGCCGCGGGTGGACGGGACGGGTTTTCCCCTCCATCCGCTATATTGGCCAGCCGCGAGGAGGCGACGTCCGCGTGTGCCGTACGTCGCCTAAATGGAGAGGTTATCCGTAGAAGGTGCCCGCGGTAGCGGGCAGGCGCTAGGAGGGATCTGGATGACGTAATAGCAGCTGTTCCCGGATCCCTCCTATGTCAGGCGCAGAGTGGCACACCGTGTGGTTTTAGTCGGTCCGATTCCGACACACCACCCCGCCGTAAACCCCGGTGGGGTGACGGCTCGAGGGGGTTTCCACACGATAAAAAAAAAAAAAAAAAAAAAGGGTCTGATGCAGAAGGCAGTCCTCCTTGACACGGCCCGTATTGTGAGGAGGTTCCTGTCTTTGGAGCCCTAACCACCGGTGTCTTGGTCCCTGTACCCGATGTCGGTGGTCTACTACTATTTTTTATATTTTTAAATGTGTATTTTTTGTTTTTTATATATATTTAAAAATGTAACAAATATGTGTATATCACGAAATAAAGAGAATAATAATGTAAATACAACTTTTATTGCAAAATGAATTCTAGAATTTTAATGTTTTTAAATACATTTTGAATGAAAAATTAAAGTAAAGAACAGAACTAAAAAATAAGTTTAAGTCTAAACTTTTACGCAAATGTATATACTAGAATACAAATCTCTGCGCCAATACAAACGGGCAAATTAATTATTACATATGAAATAATTTTCACCGAAGTGGTGCAGCGCTTACATGTATCTGATTTATATAATCGAATTTCGAGTGATGGTTAAGTGGTTTTTAATAAAAAAAATAGGTTTGCTGTCTTTTTCCCCTCTAATTTTACTGTTTACTTCGCTTAAATAATAACATTCGGCCTAACTTCTACTAACTTAAAAAGATCTGCATGTATTCAGACAGGTTGCACAAGAATGTTAATGATTTTTCTTAGTACATCGACACAAACCTTATGCATAGATTACGGTTACAGGCAGTAAAACACCTGTTTGGTCCGATTTTTTGTTAACGACTTCGAGCATTTTTTCCCGTTCCTTGATGCAGTAACTTTCGGCTTGTCCTTAAATATGTCGGTACCAAGGCAATACTCAAATATTAAATACAGTGCAGTGCTGTAGATGGATACAATTAATACCATAAGTCGGATGTGCTAATTATGTGCGATACCTTGAGATTTCTTTAATAAGCGTAGTATCGTAGTATTTAAATATATATCGGCCGGGAGACTCGCTACCTTAAAGCAGATCGTGCGAGTATTCACTTATGAAGTTGCTGGCTTTCAGGGCCTAATGACAAGTAAAAAAAAAGTAAATAATTTTAGTTTGTTTATATATTTCTTATGTGTATTATATTCAAATATCATGAGAAGCACACAAACATGTCATTATCGAAAAAATAAATAATAAAAGCAATCAATCTACATTTACTTGTTAAAAACTATTGTACTTTTTTTTGTTTTTTGGAATAACTTATTGTTTAAAAACTCAAGACGCCATATTTAATATAAAATAATTATGAAGTTGCTGGCTTTCAGGGCCTAATGACAAGTAAAAAAAAGTAAATAATTTTAGTTTGTTTATATATTTCTTATGTGTATTATATTCAAATATCATGAGAAGCACACAAACATGTCATTATCGAAAAAATAAATAATAAAAGCAATCAATCTACATTTACTTGTTAAAAACTATTGTACTTTTTTTTTGTTTTTTGGAATAACTTATTGTTTAAAAACTCAAGACGTCATATTTAATATAAAATAATTTCTCGTGACGTGTAAGCAGTATGACAGTTTATTAAATATTGCGGCAAGATTGTATTCACTTTTGGATTTGTATTTACTTTGGTTGGCATCCCTTTCGTATTTGGTGCGCTCCATCTGCCTTTTTTTATAATCTGAGTGTAAATGATTTAATTAAATTAAACTTTAAAACCTAAACTAAGTGTTATTTAAGCTAGTTTGATAAGGTGTTATACTTTCCACCAAAAGCACACTTTAAGAAAATAGACTTATTAATTAAATATTCCATATATTCGTTCAAATGTTCTTTTAAACTTGGAATATAGGCATAAATGTGCTGTCCTCATAGACAACGCAACTATCTACGCAAGTTTCCATTATCATATTTATCACACCTGTTACGCATTTTATTAATTTGTTAACATACAATACAATCCCTATTATAGTAATAGTATGATCAAAGTGTTCAATTATTATATGTGTGCTAAATATAATTTTTATTTTTATAAATCGTACAAAAAACATCAAGATATCGTTTAGACGTTTTCAATAACCCCATCGTAACTTTAAATCTGTTTCAATCGTTTTCCTATTGTGTTGTGCTATGTGTTATATAATTATTTGCAGTCTTTTATAGTGGCATATTTTATTGTAATAATACTAAAATTTTGCTTAATATAAAAGAAATAGATTGTCGAGGTCCAACTTAAAGCTTATCAGAACACATAACTTGAAAAAATACGTAAGAAAATCGAAGTGGATTTTTTAATAATAAAAATGATAAGCATTTATTGTTGTGCATGGCTACCGATTCCATTCAGAAAGTAACTTTTGCCTGCAGCTTTGCCCGCATGTATGTCGGCTATTGTGGTAAAAAGTCGCCTACGTCCTTCAAGGGATCAAAGGATCTCCATTGCACACTTCAGTAAAATCTATGCAGCTATGAAGTATAGTGAAAATGTAACAGATGGAATTACGTTTAGGATGCAAATTAATATTAAACAATGCATGGAATGCCCCTCCATCCTGGCGCTGCGCTTGGTGCTTCATTCAGTTCAATCTTTTTATGATGATTTTAAACTATTCACCTATATAACTTAGTGTATAAGACAAAGTCCATTAAATACTAGAAGCGAAAAAAGTATCGTTTTGATAAACTAAATCATAAATAGTCTAAAATGTATAATGTGCATTCCACATAAAAGGTTGATATATATATATTTTCGCGAACTTTTATTTAGTCCCACTGTATATTATTGTCGTGTAACTTCTATTGATTTGGGCAGCGCACGTCAAGATACTTCTCAGTCGGCAGAAATTTTTCCTACTTTCTTGATACTTGTCGTTATATTATGGCCAAACTACAAAATATCTTAATATATTGTAGCCTACGTGTCATTCTGATATACAGTAGCGCTCAAAAGTATTTTGACAACTCAATTTTATTCCATATCACAAAAAATGATAACAAAATTGTTTCCAATCAAAGATTATATTTGAAGTAATGATAAGTTTCACAAATTAAGACACTTAAATGTTATGTATTTCTACACAAAAAGAAAACATAAAGAAAAATTATTTACGACACGGCTCAAAAGTATTTTGACAAGGAAAGTTTTTTATTTTATAAAATAAAAAAATTATTATTTTTGATATTAACTATTAGTATTTTGTTGCATATCCATTAGCCTTCAAGACCGCTTCACAACGCGCCGGCATCGAGACAACTAGTTTCTGCTAACGATCAATGGCTGACCGATGGCAATATTCGGCTCCATTCGTTACTTAGTGCTTCATATAAAGCATCATTATTTGAATAGTGTCGACATCTTACGCGGCGATTCAGTTCTTCCCAAAGATGTTCTATCGGATTTAAATCGCCACTTTGACTTGGCCAGTCGAGAATTTTGATTTTAGCGAGTTTCATGAAGTCGTAGCATTTGTTGCTTTAATATATCTACGTCCATAAAGCGATCCATAGTACCTTCTATCCTAACTAAAGTTCCGACTCCGCGGCGAGAAAAGCATCCCCAGACCATAATATTGCCACCTGCATGCTTTACTGTGGCTATTTGGTATCGAACATCAAATCTTTTGTTTACAGGACGTCGCACGTACTGTATACCATCAGATGATACTAAATTAAATTTGCTTTCGTCACTCCACAACACCTTCGACCATTCTGAACTCGTCCATAATCTGAACCGTTTCGCAAACGCAAGGCGCAGCTTTCTAGAAGAGAAATTAGAGGTTTCTTAGTTCGGTTTAATCCGAAGTCCTTTAGTCTGCGTTTTACAGTTAAAACCTGTAAATTCACGTAGTAATTTTCCTGTAACTCGTTTTTTATTTGCACAGCCGTTTTTCGGACATCACTTCTCGATAACCTTTTTATCAAATGGTTTTCCTTAGCGGATGTTTTTTTCGGACGGCCACTTCGAGGTTTATTTTCAATAGTATTACGTTTATTATAAGCTTTGTTCCCTGAACTAACAAGTTGTCGTGACACTTTAAAACTTCGAGACTTTAAAAAGTTATCATGGCATTTTTAATAACATTTGAATATTCTTTAGTCTTAGGCATGTTGATAAATGCGGAGTAAGTATACCTTATAGACAGAAATATATGCAGTGTGAGTAGAACCGCTGCCAGCAAGGAACTGAATGGTTGTCAAAATACTTTTGAGCGCATGTTTTGTTTTTAACTAAGAAAGAAAACAAACAAGTTCCAACTCGTAACTCACAGAGGATGAAATACATCATAAATAATGATATAGTAAATACTAAAATTATTTTGAAGTACTCAGTAAAAAGATAACTGCAAAAGTAGTCTTGTCAAAATACTTTTGAGCGCTACTGTATAAGCCTTAATACTGTGAAGTTGCATATAAATCCATTCAGTAGTTTTTGTGTGAGTTACAAATGCCGATATATCTTCACGAACTTTCAAATTTATAATATCAGTAGGAAGTCGGGTAGATTTATTAAAATTTTTGATTTGATCTAATTGAACTAAGGAAGTAGAGATAAAATAGCATATTCGCCGAAAGTTTTTTTTTTTCAATCCATCGCTTTAAGGATATCCGCACAAATAACACGTCAATCATTGATTGCTGCAAGTTTTGTTTTGTAGTAAGAAATAAAAAAGGCACGTTATTTAAGTTCATTTATGCTCATTTATGTAATTAGAGCACCGTTTAGAATGAAAGTGGCACACGGTTGTAAAAGATCCATTTTCTTTACTAAACAGAATTTCCACCATTTATAACACTCGTGTAGTTTGAAATTATTTTTTGTTTAAGTTGAATTAAAGTAAGTTAATTAGGAAACGCCCATCATTGCTTGGAGTAATTATTTACTGTTTTGACACCGGTGATGGATAACGGACTATTTAAAAATAAAAATAAAACAAATTTAAAGGTAGTAAAATAACGTTAGATATTAATATGGAACGCACGTATGTAATCAATAATTTACTCTGCTGACGCCACATGTCATATGGTGATTATGATTTTTTAAAAATAAATTCAGATTGTAGGTATTGTTTAAAATAATCTTTGTAACTTTCTTAAAATTTGTTACGAACTTATGAAACTATTCAAATGTCGTCATTTATTTTGTTTTAAAATTAAAAACATAATCTTTGTAAAGGGCAAGGGCAGGCCTGTCCGTCCATAGATGCCTGCCATTTTCCTTGATTTAGTCCTTGTCTTTTAAAAATATCCATAAAAATCCATTATGCTAAATTTCTATGCATATTTTGTGGATACTCCATAATAATCAAATTTATTTTTAAAGATTTAAGTAAATTGGGTTGTACTTTAAAATTAATATGACGTTAAAACAAGTGACCCTGAAAAGAATATCGTTAACGCTAGATGAAAATCAAACCGTAGTAGAGCAGGCATGTTTAAAGTGACCCTGAAAAGAACATCGTTAACACTAGATGAAAATCAACCCAAGCAATAGGATTCGGAAAAAACTTTAGTGCTATGGACCACATCCACACAAAAAAAAAAACAGCAGTTACAGAAGTATGACGAATATAACGAACACGTTTATTTGTCGTTCATTGACTATATATGGCGAAGCCTTGAACATTAAGTGATCCAGAGCAAATCTAGTAGGCGCTGTATTGAATTATTATAGAATCATCAGAAGAATCATTTTTAATCAACGAGGATGTACGCCAAGCAGATCCCTTTTTTCAAAGTTATTTATTGCTGTTCTCCAGCACATCTTCAGACAGCTGGACTGGGATCACTTAGGTTTGAGCATCAATGAAAAGCCCTTTTAGGATGGTATAGTGATTTTGGAAGAGAATCCGACAGTAACAGAAAAAATAATGCATACTTTAGTTAATAAAATAGAGAAGTTGGTTTGGGAATGAATGCCAGTAAAACGAAATTAATGATTAATTTAGAGAGGTAAACATTACGGTTGACTGCAGTAAGATCGAAAATGTTAAAGAATACGTCTATTTGGGACAGATAATGTCTAATGCCAAAAGAAATAAACAAACATATTCGAGGCATGTATTCTCCCAGTTATTATTTACGGATGTGAAATACGGTCACTATCTCTTCACAACAGGGAAAGTCCAACAAAATACCAACGTGCTGTAAATAAAGCACGTTGGGGATTAAAATCAAAATGAAATACTAAAACAAGACTCTGAAGATAGTTTTACCCGGTTAGACACCCAAAAATGGAGATAGACTGGATATCCGATTAACAAGTGAACCAAACGAGTAACTCTTTGGTGACCAAGAGATGACATAAGTAGGGAGCATCAAGTCAAGAGATGTAAAGAAAAAACAGACGGCAGGAACTTTCTGTATGTGAGTGGTGAGGTACAGAAGCCATTGGAAGAAATTGGAGGAGGCCTAAGCCAAAGGGCCACCGAACTAAAAGATTTGTTATAACCGCGAACGAATATTGTGTTATTTTGCGAACATGCAACCTATATTTGGAATGAAAGGCTATTATTATTATAATTAAATATGTTTCATGTTTCATTTTTATTGCACTTTTGTTTTTTCTACCTGTTGTCATTACTTGTGCTCGCCATTTCCATTTGTGCAAAATATATAGCTATTTCTGCACAAGAAACTAACTATATACAGTAAAAAATAACGCTGATATCGCAAAATTAAAAACAAAGTCGGTAAGCGTTGCCTAGTACTGCGAGGATACGGGATACAGAGTGAAGTTCGGGCGCGGCATACCATGTCTCTGCTTTCTCAGTCCCGAGGATTCTCGCGTGCGGACTGTAGTTCTCACTAAGGCAGATTTTAAGCATGGCAAATAGAATCTGTCATTCTTTAGGGCACATATTGCCCAACTTGTCTTTGTTGTTTCCTCTTGTTGTTTTATTGTCATTTGTCTCGTGTAACTAAAATATAGTCCTATTAAGCCTTACTTGGTTTGATGATGTTTTAGGAAATTATGATGGAAGTTACCTAAGACAAACTGAAGTAAGTTTTATAACAAGTATTAACTAAATGCAAAGTTTCAAGCATCTGTATTTCAGTAATTATTTAAACTCCATAGAAAAAACATCTTTGTCACTTGCCAATGTAGTACAGAATGTTTGCCGTTGTTACCTAAAATTAGGTGAAGACGAAAGGGATGACTGATCTACTGGGATGAAACCTCGTGCAAGAACTTTGTTTGCGAGGGAACATTTGTTTAGACTAATTTTTACAGTATGAAGCGTGGCGGAGGTATGATCGTGAGATTTTTGTTTTTGTGTTATTAAAGTTCCGGTCATCGGCAAGTGCGAAACCTATTTAAAACTATTGCGTTCAGTTCCGAACTGTATAGATACGTGAATATGAATATGAGATTACTACACTATATGCACGTTTTGGGAAACAACAGTTTTCTACCTACACTTTCTGAATCACAATCTGAAGAACAATTCACTGCTTTGTGTTTTTGTAGGTAGACGACTAAACTACCTTCACATAAGAATTGCTAAACTATACGTAAAAACAGTCCTCTCTCTTTTCCCTGCGCGAATGCCGATTTCAGGTCAACACGATACGGACTGTACCATAAACTACTAACATTGATATAAAGAGCATGTAAAATAACCTATTTTACACGGATCATATAAAATGTTTGCCAAAAACTGTTTACCGTTACGGCGGCTCCAAGAAAGTGTTTAAACAAGTAAGTACTAGAAGTATCAACAATCACCAAACTGTTTTAGGATAACATTCTAACTGATATTTACTAATACCTGACATGATTACTTTTTTTACTTCTAATTCTTCATGCATACTTTGTAAGATGTGAATTAAAGACATTGAGCAATTGGTAATATAGAAACACTAATGGTTAACAAGAAAGAATTCTGCGATATTACCTTCAATGACAATTACCGGATATACCCTGAAATGACCTGACCGAATAATAATTTGTTAATTTCAAGTGTACCGGCTTATTGTGCATCTTCTTTGGTCCTTTGTCTATTCGCTAATAGGTACAAATTCTCAAAACAGTTGCAAATGCACTTAGTGGCACTAAGTGCGTTAGTACATTCATCTTATTAGCACCAAGTTAGTATGGCACTTATTGTTTAAATCTTTTTTTGTGTTAAGTGCTTTATTGTCACTCTAGTCTAATTGAGACACTTTCCAAAAATTAATGTAATCAATGCCCTATTCTTTGACATTATATATTAAACATAGGTAGTACGGTGACAGGTTTTGTGTCACACAATGTTCAATGCTTTTTTATCATAAAATTAATTCTTATTTTTTTAGAAGTAGATCAAGTATATCTACAGTATTATTTGCATTCTAATTGCTATTTTAAGTAATTTAGAGTGAGGCTAGAATATACAAAATGTCTGAAGTAGAAAACTATTTCGAACATTTTGCAAATGCTAGCCTATTACTTTCGAGTTCAGACAGTTGATCAGACAGAACTTACCTTAGCTCTCCTATTGAGTAATTGTACCATAACTTTCGCATAGTCTTTCCAAATAAAGCATTAACAGAATGTAACGTACATAATGGAAAATCTTGTTACCACGGATGAATAAAACCGATAGAAAAAGGTGGATTATGTACAGGGAAGCTATTGTTTTTTTATACCATTCTAGAATAACACTGATATATAAGTAGTTAGATATAAGTAATTTATTTAAAGCCTGCTCAGTTATAGGTCCCCATGTATTTGTTTAACACTACAAGATCATATAAGAAAAAATGTGAAACAAATTTTAAATTTCTACTAATAACCTAACAGTCCTACCAAAATGACATTGCATTTAATGGTCCAGTTTTTATGAATAATAATTTTAAGAAAAGTTGCGATTATTCCTTTATTTTTATTCTTACCATCAGACTAACTGAATTAGATGAAATTTCGAAATCGCTAATATTTTCCTGAACTTAATAAATTTTGGTCTGCCGTGTATAGGAATTTATATCTGATCAAAAAAAGTGGACGAAATCGCCCTCGCTCATAGGATTATCTAGTAAGACACTTCCTGGTGGTATGTTATGCTAATTGCATAGTGTTCCTGAAAAATGTTTCAGTTCCACTATTAGTTATATAACAGCAATTTGAGGTAGGTAATAAGTAGTTTTTACATTAATTTATAAGAATGACTGTTGTCCTATTTAATAAATATAAAAATATGGTATTTTGGACCCATGATTTGTGTTACTTTGACAGGATTATAGCACGGTAATATTATCTATTAGTGTTCAATCTTCATACAAACGATCGCAACGTGAATCATACCTCTACGCACTTCGAGTTCGGTATACACTAGGTGCACATTTAATCGCACGCTGTGATGTTATTTAATATAGCAGTGTGATACAAGTAGTTACTTAATATGGCAATTATCAATAATAGACTGTTGTGTTCTTTTTGATTGTATGAAATTTCAATAACTCACCCAGAGATAAGAAAATGAAATTATCTAGACAGTAAATAAAGCTTTTCGTACATCACAGTCCGATCAAAACTGAATAAATTTTTTTCATTCGAAATAAAATACTATCATAAAACTAAAAAGAAGCCGAGTAGCAGGTAGATTAAATTAAAAGACTAGACAGACAGCCCTACCGCGTGTTTTTGTACAGTGCAGTTGTACTAATTATTTCCAAAACATGCCCGAGTCGCAATATTTTATAGATAATATTACTGTGGTTATAGCTAAGTAACTTCGCTGTTGTTGCAATATTTTACTGTGGATATAATTTAATTCTGCTTTAAGAGTTTCAATCAAGTTGAGACATAGAACACGTGGAGAAACGGGTGTCATGTCCCTCCAACGCAAAAGCAGGATGCTCCGACTAGGCGAGGTGGTGACGCAAGGCTGACGTTGGGAAGTTGTATATACCTACGCCAATCGGCGCGAGAAGTTCTATATGGCGATACAGGATTTATAGTTATCCTGCAGTTAGTTTCTCCCTAGTTCGGTGTGTTTTCGATAAATGGCTCTGTAATATATCTGTTTTTGTGTTGCATGTGGCAGTCACCTCAAACAATAATGTGCTCTCTGGTAGCTTGAATGTTCGCCAGTACAGGGTGCGGTGTTCTTGCGATAAGACAGTCTTAAGGTCACATAAGCTACGCTGGTCAACTCTGAATCTTCTGAGACCAAAAAATGAAACCCAACTTGAATATCTTCCTAGCGCCGTGAATTTTAGAGGCTATAAATTTCAAGTATGACAAATAAATTTGGGAAGTTACATAAGGTGAACGCCGATTTATTGAAGGCTGTTCAAGAAGATCTGCGATACAAAAAATTAAGAACCTTTGCTATGTTACTGTAACGAGGAGAGAGTAGTAAGTGAGTAGTAAGAACGAAATCAACGAAAAATGTTAATGCTTGAATAGAGAAAATAATATATTTGTAACGGTAACGCATTTAATGGCGGTAGTCACCATCAGGTGACCCATTTGGTCATTTGTGCCCCTTACATCAGAAAATCACTTTAGTTCAGTCGTACTTTACCCACTGAACAAAAATATCGAGCTACCGAGTTCGATTTTTTTTAACTATTGCACTAGAAGGAATGTTATGTGTTTCAAGTATATAAGGTATGTTTGTTTGGCACGCTCTGTAGCTCTAATGCACAGAAGCTCTGTAAGCTAAAGCCATTTATGGATTTTGAAAAAAAATCCGGCTCCTAAAGTGTAAGTATACATTTTAATACAGTCTGTGAAAGGTTTTCTTTTTTTAATAAATAACCTGTATTAGCCAGCTCAAAAAAGGACAAAAACATTTAAAAAGTAAAGTTTGTAGTCGAAATTCGATATTTGTTAAATTTTTTAATTTCTCCAAGAGCTTGTCACCTTAACATACCATTCTCTATACGTACTGTTGAAGATATGCAAATAAAATAATAAATATGGGTCTTGAAATTTCAAAAGTCATTTGATTTTGCACCATCGACAGTTTTAACAAAATCCCAAATTACCACTGTCTTTTGCCATCAGTTTAGTACACGCCCTTTATAATATAATAACAGTAAACTTGGCTATCGGTTGGTTTAGAGGTGTCTTTTTGTGCTTTAATGCACAAAGTTCGTGTTAAACAATCCAAATTTCACCATTGAAGAATCGTTTTAACCTGTGGTTGTCGGGTCTCTGTCTTTGACTGACGGGACTGATTGTCTCATGTCTTTTTTCATCGGATTCTGTTGTTATTGATCTTTTTGATGTACCGCAAAGAACTCCAAACGTATTAATATTTTAAAGCCTACAGTTTACAAAATGCATAATTTCCACAATATACAATGCTAACATACTGAAATGCAACCGACTAGGGAAACATTCAACTGGTATATTTGGGACGGTTATTAAAAAAATACCTATCTGTATGTTTTCAATAAATTTCTCGTTCCAATCACTGAAGTGATTGAACTCGAAATTATTTGCCGGATATTTATCTTAATTATTTACTCACATCTCAATATTAATCAAAGTTTTTCTACAATTACGACGGCGTTATCTGTTTTGACTATATACTTATGTATAGTTTTTGTTAATAAATAAACATGTCTTCGCAATATATGCTTATATTCCATATTGAGGCAATGTCGTGTTTGAATCAATGTCAAATTTTTGATCCATCTTTGAAAATATTTATCTTGTAAATGCAAATAGTTTTGTTCTCGTAACGATTGTTACACCGAGGTAACTGGTGCATCGTTGGTCTCTTTTAATTGTTTTTCCCCAGTTTACATTCGTTTTTGAAAAGGATTGGAGAATAAAAAGAAGACCACATAAAGAAACCACATTCGCTTCAAAGAAGATACAACTAAACCTCTGTTATTTCGTCGAAATTTTCTAAGTTAACTGGTAAGTTAATATGCATCACGTCTTCGTTTTGCATCACCTGTTAAAAATGGTAGCCAATACATTGAAGAAATATGACAACACAATGCCGAATTTCAATGACAATGATCATGATTTCAATGATAATGATGATTGAACTATCGCGATGATAAAACCACTAGTGTATTTTGATGTACCTAGTGAATTTACTGCTAAACGCAAATGACAATGTGCTCTATATTAGAACTATGTCGAATTTCATCTGAATTCTTACCCACTATTAACAACGACGTACTGTGTTTGTATTTTATATGTGTAAGACTAAGCGTTGAATTTAATTATAATTGATTAAATCAGTTTAATTCTTTAAACTTTGAGCTACTTAATGCATTTAAACCATTAATTTTTATAGCGATATACGTCGTCTTTCCTTGATTTCACATGTTGCGTAAATTAACGTTGTGGACGTTTATATAGCTATCGATAATCTACGACTACTCTTGGCTTGGTGCCATAATTTTAAACAACACTAGACCTATATATGTTAAATAAATGTATTCTTTTTTTTGTCACTTCTTGGTATCAATCAATATTCATAATATATGATTATTTTAGCGATTCATATTATTTATAAACCCTATTAAGTAGTCGGCACTCTACTACAATTATGATAATGATGATGACTTTGAGACGCTGTCCGTGTTTTGTTTTCTTATTTTGACAAATTTAAAAAAATATTCAATTAATCCTTGTTAGAAATGTCCAGGATTTATAAGTGTGGAGTTCAATAAACTAACACATTACTTAGACACAGACAGATAAATGTGTTTTTGTGACTGAATTTATTTTTGATATTGTTGTTTTTACGTTAAATTAAGATTCTTTCAAGTGCACTACAATTTTAAGTTCATTACCATTTCTAATTTTAATCAATAATTTTAACTTCAAGATTTTACATTTTTTTACAAGATTATTTTACATAATGGGAGTTGCAACTACTTACGACACTTGATTCGTGATTTGTTCTGAAATTTTCCTTTGAAGTTAATTGAATAAATTATTATATTTACCTACTATTATTAATAACTTTCAATTTAGTAACACGTTTGTTGTTATGTTCACAGGTTTCGGTTTTCAGCTAGGCCAGAGGATATTATTGCCAGGTACTTATACTCCTATCCTACTACATAATATTACGAATATGAAAATTGTGAGGATGTATGCATGTTTAACCTTTTCCATTTTGAAACAAATATGATTACTAAATGAGTTTTTATCAAATTATACGGTATTTATTGCTCACCTAACCACATTATAAAAAGTATACTGAAATAAGCCCATTTGTACAAATGCAAAAGACTAAAAAAGGTGCCACAGCATCAGGCCAACAGGGTTAGGACACACCTCAGATATGAGGGTTGTCTCAGCGTACGTGTTTGTCCTTAGTCTGAATGGTATAAAGGACATATCTATATAAATTAAACTCTTATTGTCCCTCATGAGATACATACGCCTTGTTTTAATTTTAGAATAGTATACGGAGAACACGCCATGATCACGTAACGAATTTAGTGCATTCCGGACAATATATTGCCTTCATAAATTATTCATTGATGATATAAATACCATCGCACTGTAGAAAAAAGAAGTTAAAAATTTCTTGTTAAAACAACAAACACTTCTGGATCCCAAAAGAAAACAGTCCCTATTTGTACAGTACGAATCACGATAGAACAATAACTGTATTATAAGTGTAATCAAACACATCTATGATCAAGAACAAAAACGAGTTTTTTTTATTATTGTAAAAGGTTAGGTTTTTTTAGTACTTTTTACTTTAAGTAAAACACGAAATATATAAACTCAATATTGTTGCCTACGGCCCTACGATTACACACACAAATACCGCTTATTTTAATACCAAAATGAACATGACATGCGAACCATAAAGTAAATATGGAAGTAGACTGTCAAGTCAAATCATTTTATTTTAATAAATGATCAGAATGGTAGATTTTTACGTAAACTACGTAAATTATTTGAGTTTCATACATAAAGATAAAAACAAACTTGAATTAACGGATTTAATTTTTTTTATGAAGGTTCCTCAATTGATCGAGGTTTGATATTTGTTGTTATATAAAGCATAAATATTACTACCTTAGATAATAATTATTTAAAGAAGATATTGAAGTCCTTAAGTCTAGCCCACACCATATCGCAGTATAATAAATAAATAATTTTTGTCTAATGTTGTTCAAAATGACATCCCAATAGCTAACACTACCACAAAACTGCCTCGGTGGCGAAGTGGTAGCTAATGTAATTGCTGTGCTTAATTAAGGTCTTGGGTTTGATCCCTGGGTCGGGCCAAATGTTTGTATTATCCGCAAATATTTGTTTCGTAATTTGATTGTTTTTTTATGTATAAAATGTACGCATTTACAAAAAAAAGTACATAAGTCAACCTAGCTGGCACAGTACAAGCCCTGCTTGGTTTGAAGCTAGATAGCTTTGTGTATCAGTGTCCGAAGTATTAAAATATAATTCAAAAATGAATCTTCAATCCTGGATCTTCCATTGTACATTGTGGTCTTTTTTCAAAGCTGACTTCAACAGATAGTTTTAATAGTTTAACATACTAATTGATCCCTAACACTTGTGAGACCGTGAGTTTTGTCAAAATGCATAAAGATAATATAGAAATTTGCTAGCATAAATCTTCCGGTTCAGGGGTTTTAAAGTCTGATGTATGTATCCTTGTAGACCGTAATGGATAATTTTAAGCGCGATCTTATATTTTGTTTCAGATTGCCAAGAAGGCTTGAGAATATTTCAAAAGCAGTTGATGATTTGTATCAGGTGTGTATGTACCTAGAATGTTGTTTCTTTAAAAAAAAAAGTGCAAATTTGATATGATGATTATTTATTTTTGTCTTCTTTTCCCAACTGAAAGTGATGATGCCTGAAATTTTGAATCTGATAACATGTGAAAGAAAAGTCATTTTTATAATAAAAAACGTTGGAAACTGTCCCACTTCAGTATTTTTTTGTAACACAGTCTAGTGTATATAGTCATGATGGTTAATATTGAACCACTTCTTAGATATTCATTATATTTGCAATGGTCTGGATTTGAGTTGCTTAGACGCTGCTTTTGTTACTTATTTGATAATAAAGGTAACATTAGATTACTTAGACGATTATTGAAGCAAGGAGTTCAGTTACTTAAATATGCACTTCTAAAAACAATTTCTAGAATAATGCTATTAATTATGGTATTATAACTTGTATTAATGCTAAAAACCTTTTCAATAATCAATTAAGTATACTCTATGAAATGCCACACTTATTGAGTTTCAAATCAAAATTACATAATTTTACTGATTGAACACATCACTTAGCACACGCAGCCGAGAGGTGAGCAATCAACTGTTTTGTTTTTAAAAATAGAGTTATTAGCGGGTTGTTTGTATGTTTGATTATAAGGATACCAAAATTTATAAAAGTAAGGTGTCAATGGTGTGTTGATTATGATTTTTGAAATTCATTACAAAAGTTAACTGAAGTTATCCTTAAAACCCTATTGAAGTAGATTTTTTTTTTTTTAAATTATTAAAATTTGTCGTGCAAAACACATATTTATTAATTAATGACTTTTATTTCATTACATTTGTACAAATACAAGTCTTTTTCGAATATATAATTTTTCACTGTGCATAATTTCAATTTTTTTTACAGCGCAAGTCACCATCAGCCATTCTCCTACTTAAATGTCAGAAGAAAATCATTTAGTTCTATCATATTTAATAAAGGTACGCAGTATTTGGTAAAATAAGTAATATAGTTAAATATCTAGTTTAAAAGGAATTGCTATAAATGATGAATTATGTTTTTTTGTCTTCTTTTCCCGACTGACGACATAATGAAGTATATTTTTTAAATCTGAAGTAATCCGGATAAAATAAAAATATTTTGTCGAGTATAAACAAATATTAATTCGCAACATTTTATTTGTTTCAGAATATGAAGGAAGGGAGGGAGGGAGCGTTCTCCGTAATGATAAAACAAGATGTATATTATATCAAACTTAGTTTATTATCAGTTAAGAATATTTTGTAGTAGGTTACACAATGGTTCTTGTGTTAAAAATTCTTAATATTACATATATATAGTTTTTACTACATAAATATTGCTAAATCAATTACTTGTCCTAGTGAATTACGGAAAAATAACAACAAGAGCAAATACCTGTCGCAATTGCTCGTCTATCATAATTATGTAATAATTGTAATAGCATAATTAGATACATTCATTTTATTACAATTTATTACCTGCTGTGTCCTTGACATCTAGGGTTCGTTAAATAAATGATCATAATTTATTTGAGAACCGACATTCGTCGCCTAACAAACTAAACAATATTTTTGTTCTTTTACATTATTTCTAAGTGACAATTGTAATTCATCTAGAAGAATCTTGTGTAATCTATACAACAAAAAATCGTTATCGTGTACATATAGTCAGACTAGTGAACTCCGATACTCTTTAAATAAATCTTGTAAAACTTAACACAATTGTATCTATTGTATGTTTATTCCAATTCAGATAAAGATAAGATAATAAGAAAAAAAAACAATATAAATTGAAGGGTTGTAAATCTAAAGGGTCTAAGTGCCAATTTTAGTTTTTAGAGATATAACAAAAAAAGGATATAAAATAAACAAATTACTGAAATAATAATTTATTTTTACTCAAATCAATTTAGCATATATCTATTAGTTATATAATGTGAAATAAAATAGAAAATATTAGTAAACAACACAATAATACAACATAAACTTCGAGCATTTTTTAAATGTCTTAAGTGTCATAGGTAATGATATTGAAAATGGGCTAAGTGCCTTTATAAAAGATATTAAAAAAGTTCTCGGGCTTCTATTTGATTAATCAAATGTTCGTAATAAACTTTACTTTCGAGGGGTATGTATGGTAGTATTTCCTTTAAATCTTTCAATTTTTCTTTAGAAATATTATTTCGAGCTTCTAGCACTGGCAAAACGTTAACAAAAGTTAGTTAAAGTTACTACTAGATAGTAACCAAGTATTTATGATCTATAGTATCGTAAACACCATTAGCTACCAAATAGATCAAGGCAAAAAGAACCATTCGGTTTTTGTTCTGTCCAATGCAGTTATCACTCCAAATAGCTGCATGTTTTTTAAAGTTTGAGTTGACATCATGTTCAATACCTTGAAAATAGAAGAGCCTACTTCATTACCCTCTCTGCCTGCATACGACTCGTTCCAAAGGCACATATATGCATGCTGATTATCAGCAATATGTACACACAGATTTTAGTATGACAGCTGCCTACTGTAAAACATTTCCCTATGAGTCAGAGGTGGAATGAAAATAACTTGTTACATATCCATAGCCATCGTTATTGTGTTACTAGCTGGAGACTGAGATTTTTTGACTTGATTTTGACTGACTTTGACTTGATTTTTTTGATTTTTTGACTTGACTTGACTGAGCTTTTTGTGCACACTCAGCTTTACGATGATGGAATTTTAGCTCTGGTGTATTTTCATTTTTATCTCTTCCCTCTAAGCTTTTTATTTTGGCGTTCAACAAATCACACTTTGGACATGTATCAGTTCTAGGACGCCTGAACTTCAAATTAGGAAATTTGTTTTTAAAGATCAAATTGTAATATCTGTAGTTAGCAAGAGAATCAGAGTGATCTTTGAATGACATGAATAAACAATTGATATTTAAGTCAGGGCTTAGATAAAACTTTTGGGTATCATTTCGACTGTAATGACTTGCCTGATATGGAAATGATTTAATATGTTCTATAACAAGATTTTCTTCGGTTGTCTTTATAAGTATTTTCTCCACTCTTTTTTTTCTCTAACAAAGTCTGTACTTTTTTATGGGTTATTGCAAATCATCACAGTCCCTTTTGAACGAAAGTTCGTCGGCACTTAGACCCCGCCATAACTTTATCTGTGTGTGGGTAAAAAAATCAAAGACTTGTGTGTGAAATCAAGCACTTGGATCCATTTGGATACTATTAGGCTTGGCACATATATTATATTTTTGTAATAATATCGATTTGTGTTTTTTTGGCACTTAGACCCTTTAGAATTACAACCCTTCAATTGTTTTATGGGTCGTGAAGAGACTCGAGGCTTGTCATATTGCAGTAACGTACATATAAACTGTACAGTTAAATGGGTATCTTATAATAATAGTGTTTATTAAATACGTGTCTTCTATAAACTTGTTTTAATTATATTATTTGGATAAAGAAGTACCAAAACAATATCTATATATGCAATGTTATTGATATCCACTGTTCTTCAGAGCCGGCGCAGACGAGGGGCAATTAGAAGACAGTGTACACGGCGTGCTCTTATTAATACTCTCGTTAGGTTTACTTTATATGCGTATATCACTAGGTTACACGTGAGGTATTGCGTGGACAAATCGCAACTTTATTGCTGTGCCTATATACGAACTTATTACATTGACAGAGCCGTGGACTGTGACGAAGTTAACTCGCACCTACTTAGTCTCTAAAAGGGAGAAAACTGCTTTTAGATATAAAAGTAGGGACTAACACTAACTAGCTTAATGCAGTAGCGCCCAACGGGGATGGTACTGCATTAGGGAATGGGTGCTGGAATTTTTAGTGGGGACGATAGCGAGTCTAAAACCAAATGGGGGCGATGGTGACTGCATAGTACCTATAGTCCACTTCAGAGAGGTACCGTTTGACGTTACATGTATAATTTTCAACACGAAACAACTTTGTATATTCGTTGCTCGCACAATTTTTACAACTTTTTCCGTAAAATCATTCAATTCTAAAGCTGCTTTCTATTTATCACGAAATGAACAATTCTAAATATAACTAAAGGACCTGACCAATCTTGGTCTGATCCAAATAAATAGGTGTTTTAATAAATTTAATTAATTGTAGTCGCAATCCAATAGTATCAAAATAACATGTTAAAATTATTTAGGTACATAAGATCTTTGATTTATTGTTGTATTGATCGTTCGTGTTGCCATATAAAGAAATAATCAGATGCAGTAGGAAAAACTATTCAAGGACAAAAACTAAACAACTTATGAAAATCTTTCTAAACATTACATTAACATATCTAGTTTTTTTTAAAATCCTTAATCCTTTAAAATACATAAGAAACTTAAAAAATCTTCTGAAACTGAAATGAAATGACTACGCGTGTAAATTTTTTTTTCTATCTTAGCAACACTACTAATCTCAAGCTACATTGCCCGCCTGCGTCATCTGTCAATTTGGTTTGCGTAGCTCACTGGAGCTGTAGATGTGACTTTCTATTTGCTTTTCTGTTTCAATCTATTTTATTATTTAACTTACTTGATACTAAACTTTATACGTTTTCTAATAAATGTGGTCATTCAAAAGTAACATTGTTAATTTAAAAAATAAATTGTCCATCTCTAGGCTAGGAGCTCAATACAAAGTGGTGGATGTTCTTTAAATATAAAACTTTAGAACTTTAGAAAAAACAAATGTACGTTAACAAAATAGATATCTTTTTTCAGACATTGTAAAGTCACACAAGTGTGTAGAGGAAGGGGTATCATGTCCCCCTTAGTAGTCAAAGGTAGGACCGTCTGACCAGGCGAGGTGATCATATCTAGCGGGCTGCAGCATAGCTTTTTTTTTTTTTTTTTTTTTTTTTTTTTTTTTTTTTTTTTTTTTTTTTTTTTTTTTTTTTTGAAATGATATTTAGCTGTTGGCCTCAGACGGCCTCTACAACTTTACCCGGTTTAGTTACGGTGAGCGCAGAGGGCTCTCAACCGGCCTTTATTAAACAACATTGCTCAAGGGCACCCCCTGCGGGGTACGAACCTCGGCTTGGGGTGTTGCTGAAACACTGGGGCGGCCTACTCCCATGTTTTGTTGACGGTTTACGCGGCGCGTGTTCCGCCCCCGCCGGCGGGGACGAAAACGCGGACGGTTCGTAATTAATGCGTTCGCTCTGCGTTGAGCGCGTGTAATGTCGTCGTCTAGCTCCCCTAACGCGTGTTTGGGTCGACGTATTTTAGATATTTTGCTCGGTGTGTAATTTACGGCCGCAACCACTAGAGGGTTGGGGTGAGTCGGAGCAGAGTCAAAGTAGCTAAGGGAGCACTGTTTAATGAATTGCTTGATGGTCGGCAATCTGAGGTCGATGTGAAGATCGACGTTGCGTACATACCACGGTGCTCCCGTAGCTTTGCGCATGAAGCTATTTTGTAGTGTTTGAAGCCTATGGATCCTGTGTGGCCTAACGTGTGCGAATACCACGCTGCCGTACGTCATTATAGGACGTATGCATGCAGTGTATAATCGAACTTTGTTTTTTAAGTTTAATTTCGACCGCGCGTGAATTAAACTGTGTAGACGTCCTAGCACGAAGGCAGCCCGGTTGCGGACTGCCTTGATGTGGGGGCCGAAGGATAGACGGTCGTCAAGGGTTATGCCTAGGTATTTGGCCTGCCTAGCCCAAGGAATAGACTTGCCGAACATCCTAATCTCCTCTATCCTCCATTTCCGGAACCAAACGCCCAGTGCGTTGGCTGCGGTCTGGAGTTTCTTGGCTACTGTCGAGGGGTTCACCCCCGAACAGTAGATAGCCGTGTCGTCTGCGAATAGTGCCGTCTGCACATACCGATGCTTCGGAATGTCGCTAGTATACAGCGTGAAGAGTAGGGGGGAGAGCACGGACCCTTGTGGGACACCGGCTCGAATCGGGTGAGTGGAGGACATTGACCCTTCTACTCGGTAGCGGAAGCTTCGATTAGACAAGTAGTCTCGTATGATGAGCACGAGTCCGTGTGGCACTCCCATGGTGGCCAGCTTAAATAATAAGCCGTTGTGCCACACTTTGTCGAAAGCTTTCGCTACGTCAAAGAAGAGGATTCCTGTGAACAGGTTGCGTTGAAGCCGATCGCTGGTGTATTCAACGATGCGGTGGACTTGGTGGACGCACGAGTGTTCGGTTCGGAAACCGAATTGCTCGTGGGGGACGAGAAGATTAGCATCGGCATACGCTTTCAGCCTACTGTAGATTAGACGCTCGTATAGCTTGCCTAATCCGTTAAGCAGACTGATCGGTCTATAACTGGTCGGTTCGGACTTTGGTTTGCCAGGTTTGGGTATCCCAATAACAACGGCTTCTTTCCATTGTTGTGGAAAGATGTTGTTTTTGAGTGCTGCGTTGAAAATGAACGTCAGCAGGACCAGTAGCCTCTCCGGAAAGAGTTTTAACACCCTGTTTGTGATACCGTCCGAACCGGGCGCCTTGCGAGCGTGTAGGCCCTTGACGATCGTTTCGACTTCTTCGGGGGTGACCGTGTCTAGGTCTTGTTGTGTATCTGTCGTCCCCGTCGGCGTTGATGTTGATGTAGAAAGTGAGGTTATTAGGCGCTCTACTTCCGAATCAACTTCGGCTATTTGGTCCGAGTCGCAGTGTATTACGCTGGGCGTGCACTGATTCTCTAGACTCTCGGCCAGGCACTCTGCCTTTTCGATATCGTCGAATGCCGGTGGAAGGTTAGGTCTGCTTAGAGGAGGCATAACGGTGACGGTGTCTCTCTTAAGCGAGCGGGATAGTTGCCAGAAGGCAAGGTGGGTAGGTTCGAGGTCTTGTAGTGTCCTATCCCACCTGTCTTGGCGCATTTGATCGATGCGTGACTTGACCGCTCTTTCTAAGCGTCGTAACCTGATCCTGTTGGCGTCGCATGGATATCTGTCGTAGGCTCGTACGGCGGCGTTCTTCCGCCTCAGCAGCTCACGTACGTCATCGGGTAGGTCCCAGCGGCGATCGTTCGTCGCCGGTGCCTCCCGAGTGCATTCGTTAATTAACGATTGCACGTGAGCTGTGAGGTTGTCGATCGCCATCGTGGTGTCCTCTTGGCTATTTATGTGGTCGGGTATCCTATCTAGATGCACGGACGAGGTTGCCTCGAGTTTTGTCCCGAGGCGCCTCCAGTCCGTGGTTCGTCTAGTGGGGGTACGATGACCTGTGTCGATGGGACCCAGTCTGGGTGCGAACTCCACGACCACAGGTCTGTGGTCTGAAGTTAACTCGTGAAGCACCTCTACTGAACACAAACGTAGGTTTATGTTCTTTAGGAGTGCCACGTCCAGAATGTCGGGTCGGTGAGAAGCAGCCTAGCGGTTTTTGTTTGGTATATATGCCAATCGGCGTGAGAATTTAAATCACGATACAGGATTAGCAGTTACTCCGTAGTTCAGTGTGTCTTCGTTAGATAGCACTGTAGTATGATGTCGCTATAGGTCCTTTACTATGCTGTTGACTTTATAAATCACTTTCATATCAATATTCGTTAAAAAAGTTATTATTCGACTTATTAACATTTGACTGGTTTAAAATGTTCAAAAAAGAGAAGCTCGCTAGTGTTTTCGCTAGCAAAATTTTGGGCACTATAGTATGTTTTTATTAATTTAAGAAATCTTGCTGTATGGTCACCTCGATTTTAGTATTGCTTGCCAGGAATTTGATAGCCATTTAAAATCAGAACTGCACATTATTTCATATTGCGTTTTTATTGAGGGATCACCTTTAATGGGTTGAATATACTTGAAAGACTTCTTTACCAAACCAGAGATTGAATTTATAAGTATTAAAATTCTTTTACTAACGCTAGAACCATACAAAAATTCGTAATTGCTTTGTGTGTCTCCACTTAAACTGAACTTATGGAGATAGATTGAGACTCTTCTGTATGCTAGTTTTTTTTATAATTTCTTTTACAATTTTTTGGTAACTTACTAAAGGCAGCTGTATTCCAAAACTGAAAATTTCAACTGGTCTCACAGTGGGAACGGAATCTGCGTTTGTCTTTTATGTACGTTGTATATGTGTTTAAATTAACTGCTTATCACAAAAGGTGGTTTAGTATTGGTATAAAGGTAATAGTCCCCCGCGTCCCCCTTTTTAGCCTGTAATCCCATGTAGGCATAGTTTACAGTGCATTTGTCGTTTTCAAATTCGTACCAATTTTTACAAAGAAATGCTTTGAAAAGAGTTTCACTGTTTATGGATTCACTAAAATAGAGGGTTGCACGTAAATGACTGCAAGTGTCTGTAAACAAAATCAAGTGTTAGGATATAACATAACCTCTGAGTAAAAATAATAGGATATTAATTATAACGAATATGTATAGCTCACTATAGATATAGTACATCATCAGAGAGAGGATATACAAAAAGTGGTCGTGCAAACCATAGCCGTTGTTGACCATGTTCGAGTGAAAATGTTTAGACTAGCTAATCGGTAAATAAAAATTTTCAGATGCGTCAAGATGATTAGATTCTTTCAGATTGTTATGAACTATTCTCTCACTCTATGATGTATTATTTATACCACCCTTTCTCATATTGTTAGTTGTAGGTAAAAATAAATCAAACAAAAAATTTACCCATAGGTGCTATACTCTGATTACAGTAGGGTTGAGGTGAACCTCCGCCATTTGGATAAAAGTCGGCATGTCCTTGGCTCCAGTAATACCCATATACTCCACCGCTAGTATGAATAATATCAACGAATTCAGCATCAGTTTTGTCCAGACGGCAATGTTCAGGCATCATTGGAAGTTCAAACAACGGTCGTGCCGGATCCAGTCCTGTACGAAAGGGTTACACTATTCCAACATTTAGCACTTATTTTTGCGTCACAACTGAACGCAAACAGTTTAATTATTAGTGAGGTGGATAATAGAGAGCAGCTACCATGTCGTAAATATTGATTAATTATTTTATCTTAAATTTTATATTTTTTATTAACGGAGAAGTCTAAAAAGGACGAAACAAGAAAATATTTCAGATTGAAATCCAGACATGGTATATAAATATTCCAGGCAGGGCCGTGGTTGCACGTATTGTATACTTACTATAATTATGTGGGTAGTAGGAACACCTCTATCAAACAGTCTTTTGACATCAAACACGTGATAATTATCTCAGTTTAATTTTGGGGTTAAATAAAAAAAAACTAAGGTGAGCATCTGAGGTTCATACGAAGCATGTCATATAAAATTCTGATTACATTTATAATACCTATGTCATCTACGCCATTATTACATTATTACCTAATCATAAAAAACAGTTCAATAGTCTGGGTGCTACGGTGAACATACAAACTTACATACATAGACTGCCTAAATAATTACCCTGCTTTTTGGCTTCACCGTAGTCAGGTAAAAAAGTTAACAAATGAATAAAAGAAGAGTTATATCATGACGCTGTTTTCTTCTGAATCGCACGGAAAAGAACAAGGACCCACGACATTCTGAAAATTATTAGGGGTTTAGTTTGTATGTAGGTACCCCTTATAATGTGTCGAGCAGTAGGACGTTAGGCGTAACAAACAAAGTCACTTGCGTATTCACAATTTTAATGAAGATCTACTTAATTATTTTTCACAAAAAATAAATGTATTCAAATAAAGATAATTAGCTTAGTAAAGAAAATAAATAATGGCATCAAAATTAGAAAAAAGATATTTCTTCGTTCACAATGCGTAAACTAATGTAAAATAATACTTACCTGTAATTCTATTCAAGGGATATTTGAAAAAGTTAGCGGTATGTGCCATGACCTGCGCTCCTAAGCTATGCCCTATTAAATGCATTGTGCTACCATCAATGTCATATGCTTTTACTATGGAATCCAGTAACCTTGCTGTTTTCTTTCCGACATATCTGGTACTAAAAGCTGCCCATGGATATATTTTATTTGTGGATAGTTCACTCCAGTCTATGATAATGACGTTATAATCATCATTGCTAGTCAAAAATTCATTTTTCATGTTTTGCAGCCATGTTTCATTCATTTTCGTTAACCACCCATGAGTTATAACCTTAATTAAATTAGAGGAATTGAAGTGTTTGCTAGTAAATATTTGGGAACTGTTATTGGGGATATGTAGTTCTTCTGGTTCAGCATTATGTCTAAAACAAAGTTTTGTTAAAATATTGCGGTATACTTTTGAGAAACATATTAAAGACATAATCAGCAGCTTTTAACAGGTCACTGCTGGATATAAGCCTCTCCTACGAAAGGAGGTTTTGGTTTAGCATACCACGCTGGTCAGACGAGTTAGTATAGATTTGTTTAAATTTTTCTTCTTTTAGCAGTGATGTTGTCATGCGTAGTTTATTCCTATAGTCACCTTTTACGACACCCATGGGATATATAGAAGTGGTGACACTGTACTCTTAATCCATCACCATACGGATTTAAAAGGTTTAAGACAATAGAAATAATTAACTAACTGTGGCAAATTGTGATTGTATTGGAGAAATGTAAAGAGGGAACCTTACGCGAATGAAAATCATTCTTTGAAGCAGGCTGTATGTCAGTGAGTCGGTGCTTTACGTTTTAAGTTTTTTGAAGTGTAGGTACATCAATCAAATTTTTTACATCAACAGCCAGAGTACTATAGCTTACTTACTATACGGATTGGTATAGGTATAGTTTGTGTCAAGCCTGAATGTGGTAACAACAGCTGTTCCCGGACCCCTATCTCAGGCGCTAAGTTGTACACCGTATCATCCCCCATAAACCCCGATGGGATGACGGCGCGAAGAGTTGCCACACATTAGAAAAAAGAAAAGGGGTTTGTGTTAAGATTTTCTTCTCTTTACAGTGTTGTTTTCTTGCTTAGTTTACTCTCTTAGTCGGCTCTTACTACTCCTGTGGATGAATAGGGGTGGTGACATTCCGTATTCTTAATTCATCACCACACAGGCATTTTTATGTATATTTATGATAAAAATATAGTCAATATTTTATTTGTGGTACCTGGTATATAAGAAGTAGTAAGCATCACCGTATATCAAACTACTCGTATCATTGGGTATTGCCGAGAAGTTCATTAAGTGAGTGCCACTCTCGTCTTGGTAAAGTAGCCACTCGTCTCCGTACCCCGGACCATATTCAATCTCATTTGGAATTGCGATTACATAAATAACTGTAATTATCATATGCACTATGTACATCCATGTTATACTTAATTTTTTATAATCTTTTAAACTTATTATTACCTACTGTCAAGGTAAAAGATATAACTGTTTTTGACATAATTTTGTTAGCCTTTGGTACGTTACTTTACAAAGCCTTTTTCGTTTGAGCGTTCACATTTCAGTTTTGCTTATCATAGGACTTGTACTCGTATAGTGACAAATTAAAACTTATCTTGTAACGTTGCCGATAGTGAAATAATTACCTAAAATAAACACTGTCTACATGCCTTTTAATTCTAGATTAATCTTTAGAGTTCCATAATAAAGCTGTAAGTACCAACTAACATTATACTCGTAGTTTCACTAACTTTTAAGTGTTTGCATTTCATAATTCACGACTGCACGGATGGTGTAATGGTTTAAGCGGTCACTTCGCTACTTTTCTTATTTATTTCAAGAGCCTGCCACAGTCGCTCATCTCTACCTGATGGAAAGCATGAATAGAATCCAAGAGTTGCGGTAATCATACTCATAGCGTATGCAGACAATGCAGTATGGCGATCCACACTATGGCGGCCTAATGAGATTCGTAATGTAAGCGATGTAAGAAGCATGACAGTGGTTGTGCCAGTATAAGGCTCATACACTTACTACGATGTCTCTCACCCTTACATGAATAGGTCTCCGGTGTCCAAACATTAACAAAACACGACGGTACGGCTACTGTCGCTTTGGGTTGATCTTCTCTAATAGGGTAGTACTGTCCTGGTCTAGCCGGCTCGTTCGTGCTGAAGTCAGTGTGGTTCTACTAAATTGTAAACTTTCTATTTTGTTGATGTTCTGAGTCTAGGTGTTTTTTGTGTCCGTTTCAGGTAGGTTTGTAAAGTCCCTTTGTATGTTTGGAAATAAACGATAGGTATTACGTACATCCTTCCGCTGCCAGGCTCTACTCAGGAGTCTGCAGCGGTTAGTTACCATACGAATCGTGTGGGGCTATCGCACAAACTCTTATAAGGCAGCGACGGTGCTGGCGCGATCTCCGCCCGATAGACTCGGAGACTTACCAGGCACGCTTGCTTCAGCGAGTATCTGAATCGAATAGAACGAGAGCTACGGCACAATACCATCACAGCAGGTCCAAACGGGGCTCTGCCCTGCACTCGCTGGAGGACTACCCTGCGTGGGAGATTGATCGTCGAGTCCTGATCGGACAGATCAGACCAAGGCTATCACCGTCAGTATTGATCGTGACAATGCTGGGGTGTGGTGAAGGATGGGAAGCCGCAATCTCTTTTTGCGAGAACGTTATGCTCCAGAAGGAGTCCACAGAGTGGGATCGAGAAAGGGTCAATCCTGCCCGAAGGAGGCGGTCAAGGGGATGCGGTAGAGCGATCATCTTGGGGCGATGTGATCGCTGCAAACGACCCGATACAGGTGACACCCCGATACAGCTGAGGGTATCGTTTGATGCTTGGCTCGTTACTGTGTAGAACAGTAACAAGTGCGATAGCGTCTTGCCCTACTGGTGGGTGACTCTGGTCACTCTGGGATGTACCTCAGTCGTGGGGTACGGCAGAGAGGACTCCAGAAGCCGCGGATGGGTTTCTGGAGCTCCTCCCGACTGCCGAGGTAGTTCACCACAGGATTTAGTGGGTAAACCGGCTTTCTGAGTCCCACACACGCCCTTCGTGTCTACACAAAGGGTATGGTGTGAAAAGCATTCCCCGCATAAAAAGAACAGGTATTACGTATATACCTTTGACTTACCTGTCGACTTGGTCGAAACGTCACATATGTTACACTGTTGTTGATATTAGTTTCTTGATTTGTTTTCGTTACAGGTAGATATAAGTAAAATTTACGTTGTAGGATTTAGTCACTATTTTTATTTGGCTAGATAATTTGTCTCCTGACTTTTAAAAACGTATAAATCAAACCTGAATAAGGTAATAAAGTAGTAACTCTTGATAATAAATTATAGAAGCTTATGAAAGATCATATAATCATTCATTTGGAATTGCAATTTGATATTCAATTCTTTAAAGGTGGAGATGGTCAATTTGGTTAGAAATAATACAACTCATGTAATCATAGCAACGTTATTGTATTTTTGAATTGAATCCTTTTTGTGCTTACACAGTAAACACATGATCTCAACACTTATAACTAAAAATATTCTAAAAATGATAATGGATATTTTACTCGAGTTACAAAAATGTTTGCTTGTGCATATTTCGTTTTCAATCGAGGCAAACTTATTGTGGAATCATTGAAGTAACAATTAAAGTGCTCGGTATGATATTCACGTATATTATAATATCACGTATTGTGCTGAGATATTGTGCATTATGCCTTATCATTTTAAGATTTGGGTGCCCTGTTTCACCGCATTACATTCTGCCAATGTGCAATTTCGTTTACTTACTTTCCTTTATACAAACTGATAAATACGATTAATTTATATTAATCTAAAATATTGCTATCTTTTTCATTTTAGTCTAGAAATTGTCGAATGATTTTTGGGCTATTTAAATTAGCAATGTTTAATCTTAGTCTTGACTTAGGTATAACAAATAAATTGAAGTAATATTGACCTCCAAAGATACTGGATACGATAATTTCTGGCCTGCGTCAGCGTGTGCCTGACACTGAATAAATCCCAGACCAACATGTATACAGTACACAGTAGAAAAAAGTAATCAGGTGTGTATTCATACAAAATAACTTGAAAACATTAATGTGTAAAGGAAAGATAATTTTATAATGGAAAAGACTAGATATCACATGGTTTGAGCTATATGTATATATTACTCTTGTTTCTTACTTTTGGTAAGTACAATTATAATAAATTTGTCAAAATAATACCTAAGTAAATACGCTGTGAACAGTTCACGTTAATTGAATTTTAAGTCTTGGTGGTTGTTACATTGATTGTATTATATAATTTGAGATGACGAGTGATTTAGGCATTATGATATAAAACCTACGCATGCTACTCGATTGTAGTCGTGCATCTACGTATTGTGTGCGATTCTGTGGTCGCTTAACATCACTCGCTGAATGGCACCAAACCAATAAAAATATTTACATTTCTCTATCACACACTATAAGATGAAATATCGATAACGGAACTATTATTTGACATCGTTTCGTGATATGCCCGCCACAGTACAAGTAAACAATAAAAAACATGAGTTAGGTGGACACCTGCGTCATTGTTCGGATCCAGTAACTAACTTTGTCTCGTTTAAAAAATTTCAAAGCAATAAATTCTATATCGAAGCATAAACTCGCAATAAACGATCGTGTTTTAGAAATATACAGATAATATTTTTACAGTTGGTCAGTCGAAAATATTGAGCATATATACATACATAATAATTAGTTTTTCTTTAAACACATTACAATTTATTTATTATGAACAGCGGATAATTTATTGCACAATCGTCGATCCTAATATTCTAGGTGTATGTTATGAGAGTAGGTACTTAGAGAACGAGTAAAGAAACAAAACAAAGGGTGTATTGTGTCGTTATACATAGCTTAATTCTACAACGTCATCAGCAATGCCCTATTGATGCGCTTGTTCGCTGTCTTTCACGTATTTTCACACAGTGCGAGTGAACGAAGCATGCGGTTTGAGCAGAGTGCCAACTCACTTTCGTTAAATACTAACTGTAAACAAGGAACTGTAAACAATTTACTAGGATTTTTGAGATGAACAAATTTAAAAAGCTTTTAAAACATACACTTATAAGTATTGAAATTAATCAATTCTTGTAGTAAATTCGAATCATCACCATTTTCCTTAAGTTAATAAGTACATGTTGTTGTTAACAAAAATAGTATGCTAATAACATTGCCAATACAATCGGTATCAATCAATTATTATTTTTTATCTATAATCATCAATGTGTTTGGATTTTAAAAAAGGCTTTGGATAAAATAATTCATAATCTGAGTGAATAAAAATTATGGGGAGGTCTACCGATACGGGCCGAGGCCAGAGGGCAGACCAGTGACACTCAGCTCCAAGGGCACGTGTCCACTTGACGCACTCGTGTCATTCTCCTTCGCATAAGACGCTTCCATGCACGCACATAAATAACTACACCTTATCATACCTACCTATCTATTTTTATGAGTTATTTATTCAATTTCTTTAAAGCGTACATTTTTATACTTATTTTTAGGAGGTCCTTATCTCAATATCCGAATAAAAAATATTGTTTTACAAATTATAGGTACAAAAAGTGCGACGTGCATGCAAGGAAATATCTAAGAGCACATTTGACATAATAAATAAACCTAATAACGAACATAACACTAAACAGTCTTCATTGTGACTGGTTAACTATATAGGTGGGATTGCTCAAGGAACTGATAGCTCAATTATTAATATCGATTAACGGAATATTGAAGCCCGTCCGGGGATCGGATACGAAAGCAACACTCGTTGATAATGTTCACAGAGAATAGATGGGTGACAATACAAAAGAACAGAGTGGCTCGCGGCGATAAACTTCGCGCATCGACACGTCTTCGTTCGAGGTTGCATCGCGCCCTCGCGCATCAGGACTCACTCACACAAACACAAGTGCTCCATACAAGAGGATCCTTAAATATTAATGTGGGAAGTTGTTAGCTCGGCAGTGTCCAATGGCGATGACCCCCAGTGCCTCACCAGCACTGGCGAAAAGGTCTTTAGAACCCCAATCATACCACACCACACCTAAATAAATAAATGTATATAATATCTAATATGTTTTTACATATGTACACTTGTTCCTTTTAAAGTTTTGTAACTATATAAATAAAACAAATAAAATAAATTTGTACTTGTAAAATAATTAATTATCTATTAAAAAATATGAAACAAAACTGAGTTTATATGTTTTGTATCAATCTAAATTATTTCTAAAATCTACTTAATGATTATTTTGTTGTATAATTATAAAGGAGTCCGCGGCATCTATGGTCGAGGGTGCGGCTGGTACTGAGTGCTTACGCGTCACTACATCGTAGACTGTGCTACGAAACGTTCTAGTAAACATTATTAACTGAATAAAATTTAATAGATTAATTAATATGTAATTCGCCTAAATCACATCTGTGACATAGATACGAAGGGCACGCGTCGTGAGGTGAGGGCCATGCAATGCAAGGCTCACCCCCGACCACCAGCCGCGGGGCTCTTTTAGTAAATCGTTATTCGTAATTAGTTACAATAATAACTACAATATAATGTTGGTATGAGCGGTTTCGTGGATGCTCCCCGCTCATACCTAAAGCGTTAAGGTGAACGTCTCTCGCACTGACTGCTCGCCGAACATCTTGTCCTAGTTATTATAACAACAATATTTTTATTTGTATATGGCACATTTTATGCATGCTGCATCAGTGTCTTCTGTCACGTATTATACACATCCGAAAAAAAATATTAAATAAGTGGTGCCTTCGATGCTAATGTTTATTGTCGCTCATACATATAGTTTGTAACGTACAAGTCGAGCCAAATCAGAGTATAAATGAGATTACATAAAACGTTTTAATTGACATTTCTTAGAAAGGAGAACAGGCAGTACGAGTATGAAACGCCACAGCATCCACTTTTATACGTACATTATTACAGTCGCAAATATCCGTGTGCGACTTGAGTCATGGTTTCTAAAAATCTATCTATTAAATAGTAATGGTTACCGGCGGCGTGGTCTAAACGCCAGTCACCTGGTGGGATCTTTTAAACACTACATAAACAGTGAACGTACTAAATCATATTCACTTCCGATTTTTCTCATATTCTGCATTATATGTGCAAAGAAATCGCGAGCGATTTTCACCATCGTTCGTATGTGATCGATAAGTAATGATCGCGAGCAAGCTATACTACGTGTTTTATTAAACAAAAACGGAAGTATTTTGCGATTTAGGTTACATTTCGTCTGATCTATGCGAGGAAGAGATCAAGCGTGGATCTATGACATCGAAAGAATCGGTGGGAAGCAAAGGAGCACGCTATAAAATTATTGAATGGTCAACAGACGGTTTCAGCGGGCGTAGGTGGAGAGTGAGGCAATACAGCCAATGGGGACAGAACGGACAGTGGCGACAACGAAGACAACGGTGATAGAGGAGGCGGTGCGCTCAGTGGTTCTGGTGAGCGCCGTCGCAACGCCTGGCGTTTGCGAAACTCGAGAAATTCTTCCTTCATGGCACGCACGCGCGCCTCCACGTCGTCACGCGATGGCCGCGCACGAGTCCTCTCTGGTGTAGACGGCGTAGGAGTGCGCGTGGCGCGGTCCCACTCGTAGTGCACATCCACCGAGCCTGCATCTCCAACTTCACCAGAACCGGGGCGGGGTGGTGGCGCTGGCGGCGGCGGTCGGTAAGGCGGTGGCCGCCACTCTGCCAGACTGCCCGTCCGACTGCTACGGTTGTGCTGAGATGATGCGTTCTTGCTGCCAAAGCCGCTGGACGAGGAGCGACTCTCAGGTGATGCTTCGTGCGGTGGCGGTGGCAGCTCTGACATGGGTCGAGAACGCGTGTGTCGCGGCGCCGGCCGCACGCGTGCCCGTCCAACACCGCCCATTACAGCGCCCTGTCGTAGCGACCTAAGCCGGAAGGGTGATGGCGGAGTTGGGAAGGAGCCGTCAGCGGAGCTGGGGAAGGGAACGGAACTAAGGTCGGATACGTGCAGTGGCGACCAGGGAGTCCATGCGGCGGCCCAAGGTGGCCAGGGCGGCCAAGGTGGCCAGTGAAGCGCCAGTGCGGGCGACGAGGCGCGGAACAGCGGCGGGGCAGCGGCAGGGCGCAAAGGCGCCCGAACGCGCGGCAGGAATCCACCATCGTCCGATGACGAGGGCGCAGGTGACGGCGAAACTGGCACAGCAAAGGCGCTTGTGGCACCGACGGCTCGCACAGGCACCCAGTAACGCGCCTCGCCACCGCATCGGGACGCCGGCCAAACCCAGTTAGCAGTGAATCGCAGGCACTCGACTATACTCGATATTCCGCGTTCTCTAAATCTGTATCCAGATAGTACTCATGTTAACCCATAAAAGTGCATGTGAAGTTTAGGAAAAAATGTTAAATCGCAGGTGAATCCTTTACCTAGCCTGGCTGATATCGAATTGCTGTTATAATTATAGCAATTAAAATTGAATAACGAATAAGATTTGTTTTGACGCAAAAAACTTCGTACAACGATATCGTTATCACGAGGTTTTACAACCGTCTTTACAAATATTTCTAGATGGTAAGTATTTCAAACTAACCTGATTTCCTGTTTTAGCAGCGGGAATATATTACATGTTATATTAGAGTTTTTCAAATGATTTAAAATAATATATGAAAACGGTGAACACTTGTGTAAATAACGAGATGAACTAGTACTCACTTCTTAAAAGGCACTTGAGTGCTATCGGCAGCGCGGAGATCTGTGAGACGCGCGGCTACCATGTTGTATGCTGCAATCGAATTATTTCTGAACATTAACGTAGTGAAGACTGCACTAACCCTGTCCTGCCCGTGGGCCGCCGTCCGCCACCACGCTTACACTACTTACACCAACACCCACCATATTGTCAACGAATAACGCAACGCACACTGGACTGAATGATGCTGTATCACAAACAAAATTTTACAAAGTCTTACATATTCAGTCAGTTATATATGTCTTACGACGCTCTGTCTTACGCTTGGTCTCAGCCTACCAAATGTCCCTCCAAGTATATTACGAAAGCGTCAACTAATTTAGAACTCGCTTAAAGTAGTAATCTAACTGAAACTAAATTTGTGACTAACACCCATTAAGGATATTCTTGATATATTTGAAAATAAATAGTCTGGCTTTAAACAGATAAAATATATATTTTAGTACATGTAAGTATGAAAGCTGTAGTACACATAGTGTTTCATTTCACATTTAGTGAACATAACCTAGCTTATGAAAAGTTCGTAAAGGTATTCTCAATATCTAACACAACTCGTAGGTATTTAGCCATTCACACATTACCTATGAATGAATAAAATTAACTTATTAAGAAAGAAATCACCAGAAATCACATAAAACAACTTGTTGACAGAAGACGTCGATTGTAAAATGACGTCATGTTTGTTTCACCAAAAGCATTGCATTCTAAATTTGCAATAAAAAAGTAACTTTTCGATAATTAAATATCACTATTAAACTATGATATATTTCTAAAGTAACTGTTTGAGGTATTTCTTTGTTTACTAATAAAGTTTACAAATATAAATATTTTATCCATTTTCATATCATTTGCCAGATATATCAGGTACATTCCAAACAATAGGGAATATCGCTATATATATAAATATATATAGTAGGGAATATCCCTATTTAATAGTAGGATATTCCCTATTATTTGGAATCTACCGTAATGTGTTTCTTAAGAATTTAAATCCACTATGTTGAGCATCGTAAGAAATATATAAAAAAAATATTTCACGTAATTTCCAGTGCACGTAATGCAATCAAATGAATTTTATAACATGACGGTGATAAAATGATAACATAGGCATTGGCATTATTCAAAGCATGCATTATGTTACAAAACTTGTTAAAATTTATAGTTTAAAATAAAACAGTTTTGCCATCTAACCCATAGATATTTAAATAAAACGGTATGATAAATTGAGGTAAATAAATATGTGTATCAATAATACCAAGTGCTACTGAAAGGAATGGTCATATTTCGAATATTTCTAAAAGCACGTGTACTCATATAACAATGCAATAAATATTACTCGATAACACCATTTGTAACTCTAAAGTGAAGGTTGATGTCTTTACTTTTTTTTTAACATGTGGAGACCCCCTCATGTCGTCACTCTACTGAGGTTTGCGCCAGGGTGGTGTTTCGGAATCGGACCGACTAAAACCACACGGTACGCCTGAGATAAGAGGGATCCGGCAACAGTTGCTATTACATCAGGTACAGAAGTACAGTTATTTTATAATATGACCATATCCTTTCGTTAGCATTTCTTGAGATTCATAATAAGTCTCATTTAAAGAGAGGTATATCAAATACCTTACGAAACTTAAGTATTAGACACATTAAAACTATGGCTGTACCTTACATTTCATTAGCATAACAATTTCCAAGTTGCACGTAGATAACTCATGCAAAAACTGACATGTACAATGATAAGTAATAAGCATGTAGACGGTGATAATACATGAACTGAAGAACATGTAAATAGCCGACAATATGGTAAGTTATGCCAAGGGTTTTGTAATTATCTATTTAGAGATAACGCTTATATATTTTGTAACCTATTCCGTGAGCTGCGCTGCAGTTGTCAAATTTAAAGCGACTAGTTTATTATGTAACTATTAGGCTATACAAAGTTGTGAGTTATACCTCGTAGTAATTCTGCTTTATTTTACATCTTTTCATAAGTAAGCCTTGTGATTATGGAAAATGCAAATCCTAACCTAACAAACCAATACGTCGTCATAGTCAAATGACTATGTTATGTTATAATAACAAATGTTAGCATTGTATATTAAATTATTAGTTGATTGAGTATTATTTTTAATCTATTTATGTTATGACAGTTAAATTAACCTAACTAGATAGATAGCGGTATACGACAGAGGGTATTCAACATTCTAAACTGATGAATAGAAGTGTTCACAATTTTGAACTTTAATCATATGTCAATCACTTCAATGTTTAAAATCATAGCTATATTGTTAAGATATTGTTAGTTTGTACTTTCGAAGTTTACTGACTACAGAGTTTCATAATAATCTAGTGCTCAGATAGGTAATCGCGGCAAGGGAGTTATAGGACTTGTTAAGGCGGCGGACAAGCGGCCGCTGATACGAAGTGATGCTCACCTTTCTCCTGCTTACGCCGTTTTCGTTTGTTGCAGATCTTAACCGCGCACACGGACAGTATAATGGCCACTATAAAGAACAAAATGCCGCCAACCACGCCCGCCGTGATGGCTTTATGTTTCACCCTCGCCGGCACAGGGAACTTCACCTCTTCCGAACTCTCATAGCTTGTTGCTGAGTTGGCCAACACTCTGAAGTAGTATGTGCGACCACCGACTAGATTCTTCACTGGAAATATGAAAATATATATAATACTAAGGTATTAGCAAAAGAAAAAGGTAACTATTAAAAGTAATTTGTCTCCAATAGCATAAACATATGAACTATCATTTATGAAATTTATTTTATGTAGAGTTGTATATTAGATAATATCATCAATTAGTTAATTACCGAGGTAGCTGGTCTCCTCCGGGCGGATCTGGCCGCGGTTCAGCGTCTTCCACTGTGCGTCGGTGCGGTATTTGATAGTGTAATACTGCACGAGAGAGGCGCGCTCCAGCGGTGCCTGCCACGTGATCAGGAACCCATTGTGAACCTCCGTCACTGTCAGGTTGCGCGGCGGGCCCGACTTTGGGCCTGCACACACAACACGCCGAGTTAATGACAGATCTTAGCAACGAACACTAAATTATTTAAAAACTATGGTTTTGTAAGAGTACTATAAAAAAACAGAAAGACTTTAAAGTTCTTTTGTCTATAAAGTAATTTTAGTCAGTAATCACAGAAGCACGTAATTGCGTCCTTTTTTGAAAGATCGTGCGTTCATTGTGCTCACAGGCGTTATCATTCTTATATAAATACTCTTTCTAAATTTAAACGGAGAAGCTAACTAAAATAGTAAATAATAATAATACAAACTTAGCTAAAATTAAGTAAAATATTAAATACATATGACATTATAGTCAATCTTGTGGCAGTAAAAATTGACTCAAGCAATTAGTAACAAAAAAAATATAAGCATGTATGTCGCGTTAAACATGGCATGTTAGTACTAACTACTAATGATTTCTCTACAAGGAGATAACTAAAAAGAGATTTAAAATATAGGTTAATTGTGCAATGTTTGTATACCAGAGCCTTCGGGTGCGTTTTGAAATATCTTTTCGTCTACGGGCCCGGCCGCAGTGGGTGCCGCCTTTGGTTTGGCGCCTACATCTACAAAAGCAATACCAAGTTAGTTTTCACCCACCGATCCTTGTCAGTCGTCATCTTTCCTCATCTTTGGATCATTAGTAAGGCTGATTACTGGGTCTGGCCACAGAACTATGAAGCATTTCTTTAAAAAAGTTACCAGTTTTGTACCCGGTACAGACGTATAGACCCCAACTTCGCTACTGAATTGCCAAACGGTTATATACATAATAACATGACTATCTACATGTATATTCCTCAAGTTTGTTAGAAACATACAATAAGTATACATACAATAATATTAGACCATCACCGATACAGAAAATGGAGTATATACAAAATTATATTTACCTAGAGTCCTGATAGTAATAGCTTTACTCATCATTCCCTCGCCTATCGTATTTTTGCTGTTTACTTGAAACTCGTATGTTGTTCCAGGTTGAAGGCGGTTTATAGTGACCTAGTACAAACAACAGTTTAAAATATTTTGCTGTCCGTAGATAATTTGAGAGTGAATAATATATTACATATAAATATAATAGTATTCCACAATAAAGAACTGTTCAGAATAAATTGCATTTATTGTTAATATCTAGATATATTAATTTGTTAGTAGTTCTTAAATGTACAATTTAGAGTAGAGGAATGGCTAAAGTACTTACAAAAGTAGCACCAGAAGGTGTGACGGGCACCTTGGTCCACTCCGAGAAGCCAGCCTCTCTGTACCAGATGGTGTAGTCCTGCTTGTAGTCGGGTCCACCCGCGTAGCCAGGTTGCCAGCGTAATGTCACTTGGAACTCAGTCGCAGTGCCAGACACATTATAGGGAGCATGGGGTTGTGTACCTTCTATTACTAGCTGCGTGTCCGCGACTATTGTTGCTACCTATAATAACATTTATTTCGAATTTCAACTTGTTTCTAAAATGATTGACTAAAGAATTAGCTCAACAATTTGAGAGTTGATTAAACACAGTACTTTGTTATTCAGTGTGGGAGTGGTTAGATGTTCGTTCGTGTGTTCGTGCTGATTCTAGAAAAAGTTTCAAATTGACAAAAAACACCTAAATTATATTGTTAGTGGTGGTTACATGTGGTGGAATACCTCGTTGGAGGCGACGCACTGGTAGATACCAAAGTCCTGGCGGCGTAGCGTATCGATGGTGATGTTCCCGCCGAGTGCGCGCACGCGACTCTTCTGCAGCGGCAGTCCGTCCCTTCGTCGCCACGTTACCGATGGCCTTTGAGTGCCCTCTGCCTCTTGAGCTTCGCAGTGCATCTCCACCGACTCGCCAACCTTTACAATACGAATGTTCTAACCTTTATATCCAAAGATAACATCACGAATACAAAAACACCAAGATTTTAAGTCAGAGTGTTTTAAAGCAATATGAGTCAAAATTCTAAAAAGGAATATCTAACTCCTGTCCTGTATCCGAAATTTATTAAAAACCAGTGATGTAATAGTAAAAAAGTAAGGTAAGCTTACATTTATTCCACTTTTTTTAACCCATTCTTGACCACTCATCCAAAACTTACAATGCCCTAAGGACTTCCAGATTTTTTATGGAATTCGGGAATTGCTAATAACTAAATCCACTTTTTCCATCGTTCATCTTCATTCATTCATAGTTCGTACTAAGAAGTTAATAATGTAGACAGTCAAATCGGAAACAATTCCAGTAATATCGCTAATATTAACCATATTTTATGTAACTTTATAGTATGGTTAAAATTATGATGTTACTCACCTTTCTTTGGTACAAGGGTTCTGGTTCAACGGTGAACACGGGGGGTTTACGAACTAAAACTTCCATTGGACCTGAAATAACATTATGATTACAAAGTTTTCTTAATTCATTAAGCAAGAAACGGTAAGTTGACTTTACGGATGGTGTAGTGGAGTTTCATGTTTTCTATTTTATACAAGTAAAAGTGAAGTATAATATTTCTTAACATTTCGACACTCACGGGATGAATTGGGGTGGTGACACTCCGTATTCTTAATCTACAATCAACTACGTTTAACTCTCTTAAGAATTGGATGTTTGCAATTGTACCTGAAGAACCTTGCGTTCCTTGTGCGTTATAAGGCGTGCACGTGTATCTTCCCTGATGGTTCTGATTAACTCGTGTGAACAGCAGGGAACCATTGTTCATGATAACAATGTCCTTCGTTTGATACGGTTCCAGCAGGCGCTTGTCCTTGGTCCAGGTCACATATTGGAGGGGAGGGTTTGCTTTTATGTAACACTGCACAACACCCGCCAAACGGAACGGTAGATACTGCACGGTCGGTGTGAAGGTTACTTTGGCTGGATCTGGAACGAATATTAGTTATCTAATTTTATGTTTAATTCTATTACAACATTTGAACAAACTTTTGGCAAATGAATATAGGCGGAGTTGACAAAAGAGCAAGCTTTATACTGTTGCTTACTTTAAACCAAGTAAACGGGCGGTGGTGTATATATATAATCGCTATCAAATGGTTACGGGATCGAAATCCTTTTAGTATACTCCTTCCAGAATCTCCTCTTAATAGAAGAGTTAATCTTAATTCAATAAGCTAAATAAGCTTACTTTAATGGGATTAATAAATAGATTAAATATGTGCTTACATTCAACATTTAAATATGCAGAAGCGCTCTGCGGGTCACCGATCCCGTTGGACACCTCGCAGAGATACTGCCCCGAGTCATCCGCGGCAACAGGGTTTATTACTAAAGCACCGTCTCGCCGTATGGTAACCCGTGTCTCCAGTGCAGCCACTTCAGCGACGGGCGCTCCCTCGCGAAACCACTTCACAGTAACATTGCCTGGTAGGGCCTTCGCTTCGCACGAGAACTGCACTTTCTCCCCTTCCAACTTCGTCTGATTTGTCGGTGGCATCTAAAATGTATATGTATTATATAAATAAGGCCAACTACAAAAATAATTACAAGTTTTTTGATTTCCTTACAATTGGTATCGGTGTTCTTAAAATTTTATAAAATCAACCGACGAGCCAAAATTCTTCAAATGAATATGCTAAAGTAGATGCCGATTACTCGTAGGAATTTGAACGTTACGATCAAGGGCAGAGGGTTTTTAGAATATTAATGTAACATAATACCTACATTAAAATTTGGATATTTTTCTTAGAATATATTTGATGTTATATTTATCGTTAGCTGCTGCTGAAATATGAAGAATTTTGTTTGAATACAAACTGATAAAAGGTCAGCGGTCCGCCCTGGCTTGGTCCACCGGCAAGGGTGGACATAAATAAACGTAGAGTATATGTATCTTTATGCCGGGCATAAGTAATTTCTGTATTTAAATTGTTATTTATATTTTTATACATAAACATATTTTTATTCTCAGTTTTTATTTCTGCATTTTATTTCAACTTTTTGTTTCTTTTCTATACTTAAGCATTGTATTTGTAAGGGTTTATCATTTTTTAATTAGCCTTCCATTATTAATTAAATATCATAACATTTTTATTTTAAATTTTTTGTAGTTCAATTGTAAAATTAAACAAGGCATACATTTTTTGAACATTTTGGGATAAATAAAACTAAGTACTGACTATATGTTATTAAAAAAATTTTCATAACTCAATTTGTATACTTGATATTCAAAATTAAAAATGAAGACATGATGTCGAAAAAGCAAAAAAAAAAAATTTATATTGTTTACCTATTTTTATTCTCTGAGTTTTTAAATATTTTATTTACGTCTCATTTATATTTTTTTGATGTTTTATGTATTTAATTTTTAAAGGGCTTAATTTTTTTACTTTTGTTATTTTTACGTAGATTTATTTAGTTAGTTACAGTTAGTTAGATAGACATTTAGTTTTTATAAGCCGCTAGACCAACTGCCTCTTTGGTGTAGCGATAGTGTACGCGGTTACGGATCATTAAGTCTTGTGTTCAATTCCCAGATCGGGCCAAATAACGTGTTATTGAGTTTTTTTTATTAGAGAAATGCCTAATAACAGCCAGGAGTTTAAAAGTTGCGGTCATAAGCCTTCGTGCCTCTGAGAGCACGTGAACCTACCGGTCCTGCGTCTGATCTATCCCCGGTCGTGTTCGATAGCCTTCCGATCGGATTGTGAGAATGATAGAACAGAGCGTGCACCTGTGTTATTGCGCACACACTTGTGCACTACAATTATTACTCTTTACAATCTTAATATAGATATAGATTAGTGTAGATAAATATGTGTTGGTGTATGAGAATACAACTCGTATAGTATTTTAAATAAATTGCTTAAACATAACATTTGTAGAAACTTTACATTTACAAATGGAAATATTAAATGATCTGGTAGTAACTCACAGTAATGACGGCTCCTCCAGCGATGATAACCCGAGCAGTATGCGAAACTTGTCCCTCACCATTACGAGCGATGCACGTGTAGTCACCAATATCCTCGTGACGTATGTTACTAATGCGCAATTCGGTGCCATCATTGAATATGCCGACTGTCCCCGAAGGTTCCACGGGATTCGCATCTTTGTACCAAAGTATCTCCGGGGTCGGAGTACCCTCCGCTTGACAGTTGAGAATAATGGCGTCTCCTGAAAACATTCATGTGCATCGTTACCATATTAAACATTTCATGATCATACCACTGACGGGGTGATACTACTTGAAGTCATAAATGAGTGAGGCAAAACATATCATTGTACAAATACCACATCCATACATGTATGTAATCATAGCTGTACCTAAATTAACGTAAATAATGTCTTCCGGTGTGATGGAGAAGCGTGGTGGCGCGTGCACGTCCAAGTGGAACCACGTACCATTCTTGTGCGCGTTGGGTGAACGGTTGAGGAAGACCACCTTACACTCGTACCAACCCTGATACATAAAAAGAGTGTATAGAACACTAAAATTAAGAATCTTAATTTTCAAGTGGAAGTGGTTTTAGGTATTAAGTTTATTTCTATTTTACTTCAATAGATGAAACTTTTTACATTGTACACGTACCTGGTCGGACTCTCGGATATTGGTGAGGTTAAGACTTGCTGCGCCATAGGGCGAGTCGGGTGCAACTTTCGACACACGGTTCTCGTACCCCTCCCCGCTATGTGTCGGATAGCTCTCGTACCAGATGTAGATCGGGATGTCCTGCCCCTATATATCATAGACCGTTCATTAGCAAAACTCTAAACCGTAGCTGGTGCGATTTATTTACCGCTACCACTTATAATAGTTTTCTAAATACCTACTTATGTCTAAATACGTCTCGCCTCGTAACTGCTTTCTGAACTACACATGTCCCATTCTGTTTAAAGCTCCAAAGACGAACGATGCGTTTTCACAATACATTGAGACAGTCAGATGCATCTTCTTGTAACATACTGTGCAATCGATCGAGTTACAACTGCACTTTGACGTCATATGATTTGTTTAGTAGTTACAAGATACGAACTATCTACATAAGGAATATAAAAACATGCAATGAAGAAAAAACAAAATAGGATCTTTTCACATGTCTGTTAATTAACATTTAAATGCCTTATGCAATCTCACAAATATTTATTTAGATACTGGAACTTATTCCTAATTTATCTCATGAAGGTTCAAGAAAACGTAAGACTGCATGGGTTGGATGTATAGGACATGCAAAAAGTGAGAAGAGAGAAACTTAAAGCTTACTACTGCATGCAACAAAGTAGATGAAACTGTGCAGTACATTACATTTCTTCAAAATATATTTACCTAGACAAGCTTTACTAATCTGTTATTGGTATAAATATGAAAGTTTTTACGCATAAAAGAGTTTTCAAGTCAAGCTTGCTCAATGATATGTTTTGAAGTGTGAATGCAACAGTATACAATACAATATACATATGTCAAGTCTCGTACGTGAACTACAATTGCCGACAGAGCGTGGGAGAAGCCCACAGCCACAGGAAGAGAGAAACAGACAGAACCGCCGCCAGTGCGCGGGGAGTGCGCGTGCCCCGTGTCAGCCGTGTAAGCGATAGTGCTCCCGATACTATCTTAGAAAGTAACAACGGTGCACCCAACAAATAAAATAATAAGAGAAAAAACTTATTATATCTGTAAAGTGGCAGTGTATGTGTATGTTCGTTATCTAACGGGGGTCTGCTGCTCTCTCGGACTCGCTTTGAAGGCCTTTATCACTGTGGTTAAGTTGAACCGGTCGTGTGACGAGCGCGGTAGGTACACGAGGCATTATACGCAGAAGAGGCAGAGATACACAAAAAGGCGTGCGAAGGGCGCTCGCGGGGCGAGGGCAGCGGGGCGAAGTCCCCGGCCCGCGGCGCCTGCGCTTTACCACTAGCACGGGACAATACGAGGTGTCGTTGCCGACACAGGCACGAGATATACTTTACATTCTGCGGGGCACGTCGCGCGGACGAGCCGTCCTCTACTGAACAGAAACACACACACGGTAGATGAGCAGCGTTGTATTGTAAGAGTAGAGTGTGGGCCGTCGTACCGTTTCGCCTACCTTCTTCTCCCACTGCAAGACGTACGGCACCGGGATGTCTTCCGGAAAGTCCACTTGGCAATTAAACACGACGCTCTCACCGAGAATTGCCGTGATATGCACAGCATCTTGATGGTCTTGGTGACAGGTTACTGAATTAAAGGAAATTACTCATACTTTAGTTAAAGCATGTTCACATATATGTTGTTCTTATATTGTGATTATAACGTATAAAGGCAGGGTTTAAAAGTACGAGCTAACCTGGCAGGTTGACTAGCAGCAGTAGGAGCAAGCCGGCGGCGATGTGCGGCGGTTGCACGGCGCGCCAGCCCATGCCTGCGCTCCCATGTCACGGCCGCGCACGGCGACTCATCGTTGATGCATCACCTGCCGCATTAAATATTACAATGCTTTATTGCATATTGACAGCCGGTAGCTCATTATTTTTCCAAACAGCCGACAATTATCAAATATTCAATCCCGTCAAACGTATAATGACCCACATTTCGTATTTTATAAATAGAGAAATAAACAATAGTGTACATTTTTAAGTTTTTAATGACCCACTCATTGAATGGTGTTTACGAGGTAAACTTTATAAGCAATTATAGTTTTTTACGCGCATTACAGTTACAGTTATAGTTGCTACTGTAAATGTTTGATAGCAAAGTAACATTTATGAGAGGTGCTGTACAGATATTTGTTTCGAGTCTAAGAGCACTCTGTGTTCTTTAATTTGTTGATCACTTTCCATCTATTGATATTTTGAGATATTTCTTGAAGTGGAAATTTTAACATAATATAGATCACAGAAAGGGCATGGAAAATATAAGTACTGCGCTAGCTTTGGACTAGATTTCAAGGGACCTTACAATGTCTAACTACTCTTCATATATTGTTTATACATCGACAATGTTGATCGCCTAAAAAGAAAGTTACGAACAACTGATATTCGGTCCAGCCGTGAATAAAGATTTTTCATAGAATTATCACAATTATAAAACTTACTTTCTGGTAAAATAAAGATAGATATGTTGGTTAATTTTTAATAAAGTTTACCCCTTATTGAGTGGACTGATATTTAAATGCTTCTTAATTAAAAGACATTGTTAAGTTTAAATCTGTAGCTCAATGTACTTTAAAGTAAAAGTGACACTTCAAAAGTTCCTGAGTCTTTGTAAGTGTTTGATACTCACTTAAAATATAAAATGGTCAATAAAACTGGACATGGTATTTTGGCTTAATTTTAAATATCTAGCAACATTTTTGGATTAAATACATTCTACATTCCAATGAAGCCGAATAACTTTACATTTGTAACCTTTAAGATTAATTACTAAGTACGCAGTACAGTTTTGCGTAGAACATGAAGATAACTATCAAAAAATCATGAGAGAAGCAATTTAAACGAGAGCTGTGAACTTTTTACATGTTTGAGAAAACAGTTTAAGCAGAAACACGAGTATAAGAAAGTGTAAGTGTGGTGTATTGGTCTTTATCCATTAGTTTCTCAAGAGCAGGTAGAGTTTGAATCAATTAAAAATCAATTAAAGCTCACAAATCACACAAAGCACAGCAAATCACACAAAAACATACTTGTATTGGATTAAATTGTAACTGATATCAATTACAATTTAAATAATCTACTTTATAATTAACTCTTTATATCAAGTTATTTTTATTGTAAATTTTAATAATGAGTTTTATTCTCCTTAACAATAAATTAAATTAATATAATAAACAATTAAAATTAATAATTGGTACTGTTGATATATTGGTACTAAATGTCTAATACATTCTATTCGGGTACAATTAATTAATAGTTAATTTTAATTTAATTACTATTAATTGATAATGTAAGTCATAAAATTATCGATTAACTTTAACCACAGAGGTTAACCTCAGAGATTAATAAATTGATACACAATGATTTTATGTTTAGTCATAATTTCATAGTAAATTGTAATAATCACTATTATAGAGTTTACACTATATTCCTTATTATATATATTTGTTATACATATTTAAGCTAATATTGAATATAGTAGTAACAATTAAATTTGAATTAAAACAGCCAGTCACTTGTATTGTGATTCATTGTTACGGATACAGATAAAGACATCTGTTTGACTGACATTTACATATTCTGGTGTATATTTATGCAAACATGTCTAGCTCCTTAGGACATATGGGACTACAGTAACCAATAAATAATGTTGAATATTGTGAAACTCTTCCAACATACAAATTTTTGATTAAAATAATTTCTTGACGAGGAGAATCTTGTACTTTGTATGATAAAATTTTGTTGTTAACATTACTCGTACAGTAAAATATAGTAAGTATATGTATGTGTACAGTTATAAAATAAATATTCTTTATTATGAACTTTAACGAAAAGGTCAATTTTACTAATAATATATATATGGATTCTACTTTATCAGAAATAAAATAATAATAGCGATATTAATTTTGTGCAGTATCCGACTGTCTATAATTTTGCACACTATTGAAAGTTACCGAAAAAGATCCAACATTCTTTATTGTTAGCCAGTTTTGAAACAAGAATTATTTTTCTTCATTAAAAATTAGGTTTCCAAAAAAAGTAAAAGCTGGTTTGGAGAATTGTTTTCTAACCATTGGTTTTCAATGTGGCCGAAGGATGTCCAATTTGTTAAACACAGATTACTTATTTTGTTTGTTTGTCATTATATCTGTTTTCTACGACTCTAAGTTAGCAATAGATAACAATATGTCCTAAAGTTTCATAAAATTAATATTATCACGCAAGGCATGTGAAATAAATGATATAATAAAAAATGAATTTCTCATTTATTCAATACGGCTTATTACTAGCAGGCGTAGTATATAATACTACATCCAATAAATTGGACGTTAGTTTTTTTTAAATTGAATGGAATTAACGCTATAAACAAATAATCATTATAATATATAAATACAACAACCATTAAAAAATAAATAAAACAAATAAATGTTTGTTAGTTAGAGGAGTCCTAGAATGGATTTTGGGATTTGCTCGAGCGCGGTAAGTTAATATAAGAAGTAATATCTTATACTATTGAGTATCTCCAAAATACATGAATCTTACATATAAGGTCCAACGGCTAGAGCAGCACATCAAATTAGGAAACAAAAATCGATGATCCAAAATACTCGGGCGAGTAAGATCAAAATAAGTAAGGTAAAGTAACTCGTAAAAATGTGTATTTCAAGAATTTGACGATTTTATCGTGAATAAAAGTGGTGTTAGTATCTCAAAGTTACAAAAAAACACAATCATAACCTTGCTACTCTCGAGTGTGGATATTTTATTTACTTTGAAGAAAACAATGAAAGATATCCTCTTTAAATGTCTCTTTATTTGTCTAATTTTGTAATGAATTAAGGAATAAAAGAAAAAAAGTATTTCTAACAGTCAGATTCAAAATAATTCGCAAAATTATTGTCACATTTTCGGCTAACATGACAAGAAACGGTCTGTGAAAAAATCTAACATGCTCGAGTATTTCGAAATGAAGATTTTTTTCGCATTTTCGTAAAGTCATTTTTAAGAAATTTTGAAATCGTCAGAATTAGTTTTATAAAATATCCTCTAAATATTTGATGCGCCTGAATTTCTATTATTTCGATTTTTCCCTTTACATTTGTGAAAGTCAGTAGACGTATTGCCCACTATTGAAAGAGGAAACAATTTACCACATTATTCATTCACGCTCTGGTAAATGCAAATTTAGTATCATTGGCTCCTTTTTTGTTTTATGTGGAAATCCTCCCGGATACCACCTATTGGTGGTTATATCGTACTCGAACCGACCAAAATCCGCATGCCCTTTCAGGTACTACTAGCCGGGAAACCAGGTGAATCGTAGAAAGGAAACCCTGGAACCTGACGTACCTCGGGCCATTTACCTACGACTTGCAGATGATCCTCTGCTCAATGGGAACTCTCTTGTTGCCTTTTCGGCCCCAAAAAGACAATTTACAAAAGACTACAAAGGTGACAGATGGCCGCACTTATCACCCCCAGGTTTGCACTTATGAAGGACAGAGATCGTTCTGCGACCTCCGGTACCTGAGTCGTCTGCAGTACCGGGTCCGGTGATCCGTAAAAATCTAATTGTCTCTAGATCTCGCTCCGTCAACTCCTTTGCAAGCATAACCGGCTTGCAAAAGGAGACAACGGAGTTCCAAATGCTCTCGCAACATACAATGGCCGCAATCTTGCAACCGAGAGGGAGATTTCCCACTTCGATGGCCACTACGAGGTGATACCTCTATTCTGCCCACGCTGGTTATTCTGCCAGCATGTTGAGCGTAGTATCCATAGTCCGGCCATCGCACTTAATGGTGACACTCAAGCACGGGTTCTTGAAGAACTCTTTTCCAGTGGTCACTTGCTTCAGTCGATATGAGAGGTTTTCGTGATTCTTCACGAGCCAATCCTCCGTAACGAGTCTTACCGTCACAGTAACGGCATACCACCATTGGTTCCCCTACTACTATTAGATCTATATAGGAATGGCAAGTACTTTATAGCCCATCTAATTCATTACAATTTTCATTTTTATTGATAAGCAACTAATCCAGTTACGTAAAAGTATAAGTTGGTTAATAAATATTCTGATAAATGGATGTGATCTTGTAATTGCTCTTGTTTATTTGACAACTTCCGCATTACGAATGTATCCTGTGTCGCGGGGGACTTTACAAACATACAAGAAACGGACACAAAGGACACCCAGACTCAGAACAACAATTTGTGGACCACGCAAAGTGTAGTCCCGTGTGGTGTATTTTGAACCCACAACATTCGACGCAATAGAGAGCGGCGTGGCGACCGCTTAAACCACTACACAAATTGGTACGGAATTGTTCAATTGTTTGTACATGACCGCGCAGTAGAAGTTAAAAATATATAATGATCATCGCTAATAACTCATTACACACATATTGATATATGTATAATCGAATTGAGAAAAACCTTTCACATTTCCAAGCGGTGTGTAAAAAAGTATCCCACTAGACCGCCACAGTGTGGCTCACCATACTGCATTGTCTGCATTCGCAATGAGTGCGATGATCACAATTTCTAGATTCTACTCATGCTTTTCATCAAACAGAGTACAGTCACTTTGGCAGGCTCTTAAAATAAAAATAAAATAAAATAAATTGTCTCATACTAATCTATGCCGTACGAAACTGTGCCCGACTTCTAATATTTGGAAGACACATCTATGGCTTACTTGACTTAACGTCTCATGTCTCTTCACGCTTCAAATAGTTGCTTGAAATATTAAACAGAATATTCACTTCTCAATCTAGGCCGCCACAGTATAGGTTTCTTGGATTCTATTCATGCTTTCCACCATGCAGACTAGAGTCACTTTGGTAAGCCCAGAATAAAAAAAAGTTAGGCTTTCACTGCAGCCTTCCAATAACGTCTTTAGAGTAGTTAGTCAGTCAAAGTAAACTAAATTTAGTTTACATAAATTAAAAGACTGTTTCCTAGATCAGTCGGAGGTAAAATGATGGTCATTTGTGAGGCAAGAAAAAAGTCAAGGACATGGACCACTTTGTATGAGCTCCTGGCCTAGATATTAAGAATTTATTATTGAAATAATAATATTGTTTTTCAGTGTCAATAGAAAACATATTTTATGTAGTTTAGCATCAAGTCAGCTATAATATAATAAAGTAAAACGGATTATTTATAACAATTATTTATTTTTACACTTCAACCATTTTCTTAAGTTATTACTATATACTATATCGAATAATCGAAATCCATTTTATAAAGCAGATTGAAACAAAAAAACAAATACAGTTACATCCACAGTACTTACTTTTGGAGTTTTTAGAAACATTTTCCTATTTTTTTTCGTATTTTGCCCTTAAATATTTTTTCCTATTGCATTTGATTACTTATTTGCGTGACAACACGAACGATTTGTACTACCGTAAATTAAATAAATAGTTCACTAAAATTATTTTTAAAATATGCATTTTTAATGCTATTGGATTGTTAAATTATTAAATACTTTAAAACAATTATTTATAACTTATATTATTAACAATTCGGCTATCTACATTCAGGCCAAGACAGGTCGGAGTCCTTTGTCGACATAACTCATAAGCTGTTCTCTTGAACTCTGTCAGTTAGATTAAATCGTATGTTATAACTGTAAACTTTCAAGATTATGGCTAGGCAAAGTTACAATAAACTACACTTAAGTTTGTAATCTATTTTTTCACGTGTTTACGTTTACCTTATATAGAGCCCCTGTTTCTCAATTAATAAAATTCATCATCAACAGCCTTAGACAGTCCACTTTTGGACAAAGGTCTCTACTGAGAAAGAAGAATAATCAATAATTAATTTAATATCAATTGCTCATATGTTTGTTAAATTTATTTTACCTACATTAATAAAGAAACTATTAAATATGTTGGTACTTTTTCTGTGTAAAACATTGACGATATATCAAAATTAGGTGGCCTTTGAAACATGGCTTGTCCTTGGACTATTTCCCTACCAAGTAATTGCACTGCATCACGACATATAATCGACCTTCTGCCCCGTATTACTTGGTTTAGGCAATAGTATTTAGAATTTCACCTACTTAAGTGAGAATGAAATGTGAATATGAATTAAAAAAAGTAATTTTGGTGATGTAAAAACAGAATTCTTTTTAAGTTTATTCTAAAAGTAATAATAAAAATGTATAATAATATTAGTAGTAGGTAAGAATTATCGACAGACGATTGCCAACTATTGAATATTGAAGTTATTACCCAAATTTATTATTCGGTTCTTTGTCTAGTCTAAACATTTACTAAATTAAAATAAAAATGAATGGTGTCGTGGGACACCAGGTAGGAACGAAGTTCCTTCGTATAATGTGGAATCGACACAATTTGCAAAAAAAATCGTGCTCAATTTTATGTAGGTTTTCTTGATTTTTCTCTTAAATTTTGCTGATTAGTTTTTATTTAAGTACAAGAAAGTATTTAGGAAATTCAGTATTTTAGGAAATATAATAATAAATTCCTTAAAATAATAAAATAGCACACATGACGCGCTTTCGCGCCTGCGCACGTCTCATTTAACGGTTTTATTCCACGCACTTTTTTCCACAGATTTATTCCACAGATTTATTCCACGCACTTTTTCCACTTACGGTTTTACTATCACATTTTTTTCAGTTCGGTCCCGCAGCGAAATCCCTATCCCCTCCAAGCCTGCCATAAGGAACTTCGTTCCAATAAGTATCGTCTTTTTAATAGACTTTGCAAAAAAGATTAACAATCCGATGTGTGTTTTGAATTATTTATATATGATAAGTCCATTACGTTTTTCAAACGAATATACAACATGTGTTTGAGTTCTGGCGATACTTGCCAATAGTGTGGTTTGAAAGACAAAACATTTAAATATTTGAGTCGAATTCTAGTGCGCATGTAAGAAAATTTAATTTGGTTGAACACGAAGCTTTGAGGCCAATACTAAATGTAGCATTTCTTTTATACTCGTAGATTGTACGGTTAAATACAGAAAGTGCTTGGATTTAAGTTATCTATAATATATTAAGATTTTTAAACCGATTTACACTATATATTTAAAGTACCAAAAGCTTGACCTTGCACAATTATTATATATTAAACCTACAATATATTTGCATAATGTATGCTAGATATCTAATAACTGCGTTAATATGGAATATATTCAAACATTCGGTTTAGTCTTTCAAGTGTTTTCGTCAGCAATGCTACGCAGGCTCGTCGTTTGTTTCACGTTGTTCATTAATTCACTTTAGCTAACAGGTTTGTTTTGTAATTTGACGCAGGTGCTAAACAGACACAACTTCTTTAAAAAGAACACAGGTGTGTTGACTAGGCCGGCAGTACGGACACTGCATTCAAAGTACTTCACAGTTTAGAGGTGTGCAGCGGTCCGGAAAGCGTCACGATATTGCGATCTCCACGCATTTTTACACTGTCTAAAGTGAGAGTGTGTTGAAACATCATTTGGTTTAAGCCTCTTTGATTCTGACATCTGACATATATGCACATAAAAAAATATATGTAAACACATATTTCTTATGAGTTGACCGAAATGCTTGAAATTAAAAGCTTCGATTTATACTCACAAATTCGTCATTCCAATAGTACTTTTCTTCATAAAGATATTCTTATTTAGTATATAACTACAACAATTATAACCTCAGAAAGTTATAAATAATCGAACTAATTATATAAATACTACCTATTACTACTAATTGTTAAGAACTATGCAAGTTTTCTCTACATCATCTTAGGACTATCTACCGTTAAAATACTAAAAATACTGTAACTTCAAATGAACTGAAAATCATAAAAGAGTATTCTAAAATATCTTCATATTATGTACTACATTGACTAACAAAAGTTCTTGCTATTCAAAGTAAGTAATAACGAGATAAGAAGACCAATTTTAATCAAAATAGAAACAAAAAAATCTGACACAAAGTACGCAGCCAAGGCATTAATTTAATGATCTAATGCACACGTGCATGTGCTGCGTTTTACAAATATTTAGTTAATAATGATATTTAGTTCCTAACTTATTTAGCTACTTGTGCGTCTATGATACTTAATTTATCTCGTTTCTTCAGGTTATGCTAATAATTGATGAAAAAAAATGATAGATTCCAATTATTTTTTCAATATAATCGCAGTGTTCTTTCCGAGCAAACATAAGTAACAAAAAAATATAGACATAAAATTTTGTTTTTACTTATGTATGCTCCGAAAGATAATTTTGCAATTACACCCCAGGGGGGGAGGGGGCTTATAAAATATCTAGCTGAGTTTGTTAGCCATTTTGATAGATTGCATTGGTTTTTCACAGAGGGTCATTGATTTTTTAAACTTGGAAGACTTGTTTTACATCACCATGCTGTTTAAACTTTTCATTAATAGCTTGGTAGAATGTAACGTTCCAAAATATTGGAGACAAAATACTTGTAATATAATTATATAATTAAGATACACAATGAAACATACAATAGTATTTCACATTACGAAAAAGCGTTTCACTTGTCCTGTGCACTTTTGCAAAATTTATGTTTGTGTAAAAGTAACCAACTTGAAGAATCTTCTTCAGAATATCGTTAACGTACAAATAAACTGCTAAGTTATTTACTTATCTTCGACACTATATATTACAAGAACTAGAATGTATATGCGTGAAATCATAATTTATTGAACATAAAAAGCACTTCTCATGGAACGATTAACAATAATTTCTCCTTAGTGTTTAAATTCAGCTTCATACTACCTAGACTTCAGGTAAGAGGGAGTGAGTGAGCTCGGTGCACATGAACCGGGGTAGGCAGGCCTCGCGCGCGGTTCTGCTCGGACGACGACGGAGCGGTCAGCAGTGGATGCTGCGACACTCAAAAAGACGTGTTATCGATTTTCATACCTTATCGTCGCGCGGTATGAGCGAGTGCAGGATCGCGCGGCGATTATGGTTGTGCTAATTGCGGGGACAGTGTGGCGCTTTCGTTGGGTCCGGGCGGGCTCCGTCATCTGTAGAGGGCGGTCATGGGCTCGCTACAATAGCGCAGCGGCGGCGAGGCGCGTGTGAGGCGTCGCGCGGTGGGCCGAGCACTACCCGCCCGCGCCCTAAGCGTATTGATCCGTGCGCGCGCAAGCCGCCGCCCTCGCACATGAATGGTCCCCGGTGAGGAGCTCACGTGCTCGTTTGTCCCTGGTCTTCGTGACCTCCTCGCGGAGACTACAGTCGTCATTGCATGTCGATACTCCCGACAATTACATATATAATAACTATTTGACAATCCAACACAAAAATTTAACAGCTCGCTTGGTTCTGATAATTAAAGTTATTGAGTATTTAAGGATTATAGGTCTTTATATACTCCATAACTTTAATTCTGTTACTACTGTTTACTAAACTAGTTTTTCACTAAGAGTATATATATATATATACGTAGTATGTAAATGTGTATCAATATAGCACTTCAAAGTATCATCTAGTAGAAAGCTGTTTAAAGAATTACATTAGGGTATTATAGTTCTAAGTTTTTAATTTTGGCTTTTATTCGTAAATTAAGCATACTTTATTTATTTATTTATTTATTTATTATACATCATGCACTTTATGTACATAGGCGGACTTAATGCCTAAGGCATTCTCTACCAGTCGACCTTTGGGTGATGCAGAGAAAATAGGAAGTAGGTGCGTTTCAGGTGATGTTGAATAACAGAAGTAAACATATATGTACAAACTTATCATATACTAAAATTTATATAAATACATAAATACATACATATACATACTTAAGTTGATATAAATCTATATACATACATACATACACAAATAAATATCTCTTATTATCTTTCGAGATTTAATAACCAGAACAGCTATAACCTGGGACACTCCCTATATAGGAGACTGTTCGTAGTTAAGACGCTTCTTGCCACTACCTTTGAGGGTTTAAGTCGACGTGTTTTGAATCATCAACAATGTGCAAATACTAACTACTGTCAGCTATAATAATGACTAAATATTTTCAGTATTTAAAAGTCACACCATTGTTGACAACTAGAGTGGCATTTAAAATAAAATCTACTTGCCTAATAAATAACGAAGATAGTACAATAACAAATATACGAATATTTCCAAAAGTACTTTCTGTCCTTCTTTACTATAATTTTAATCAGAAAAATTTACCGATAATTAAGGAAATATAAATCTGAGCTTCATGAGTAAAGTGACAGCGCAACGGTAGTAAGTACCATATTGAGTAAATGCAGACGAAAGCGGCGCTCATATTTTCAATGTTGGATTAAATCTCTCTACAATGAAATCAAACTTTTTAATACTTCTTTTAGGCAAATTAATTTTTAGGAATTAATTCTTCACTAACAGGAAAAATAAACTCAAATTGGGACAATAAGAGTTCAAAAAAAATTATTAATACGAGTTAGTATTAATAAATAAAGATACAACAACTCTCTTTTTATCGTCCATAATAAGTGATAAAATTGATATTGAGCTTTGGGAACTTACTTCGTAAATATGGTAGGTTTAGATATAATAGAAGGAGTCAGTAATGAGTAAACTTGAATTAGCATTATTATCAACAACTTAAATAAAAGCTATGCCGTATATTTATCCATACTACAAGAGGAAACAGTACTACGTTGCTACGAGCCTAATGTCTACGCCCCTCTACGAGTTCGCAGTAAGTGGTTGTTTGAGTTTCATCTTGTTTGTAACAAATGATTTTAAAGTTACATGTTCATATTTATGCATGAAAACAGTTTTAATTTCGTGTGTATTTCAACCATCTGCTTGTAGGTACGTCGCAGGACAGTCGCTTCCCTACTTGTAAAAGGGGATCGAAACTATACGGATACCCGTATGCCCGAAATACACCAAATATAAATAATTCTATTCATACATTAATAATTCTGCCACAGCATGTTCTTCAGTTTTTCATAATACATTTTTATCTGATTTACTGAATATATTAAAATTGAATGTGCTGAGAACCTATTCCGCCTCTTAAAAAAAAAGCAAAATTAAAATTTTTGGAAAACTTCATGACATAAAACGTAATTGAAAAAAGATAAAATAATTTGAAAACACCCGGCTTAAAAAAATATGTAACGAGAGATAATAAACGTGTTAAAAACTTTTTATAAGTAGAGTTCTATCGCGGAGTCGGTTATAAGAACTAAACAATGGAGTATCAATTTTAAAGCCCTACACACTCTCTACTTACCTTCTTACGTATCTATGTATTACGTATAGTTGATATACATATAGATGTGGTAATAATATTCGTCTATTCATCTACCTATGAACTTAATCAAAAGCCAAAACTGTCAGTGTCAGTATAATACTTTTCAAGGGAATATAGTTTCTGGAAAAATAGAAAGAGTGATAATTGTACTTAAATTAAGTTACACAAACTACAGGACACTACAATCGACAGGGCGGTTGGATCCAAAATATTCACCAAATCGCAGGCTCATGTCTCGCTAAGTGGAATACGATCTTTAGTCTATCTCAAGATAGATCTAGATGATGGAAAACTTTTGCCAGTGCACTTTATGCCACTTACAAACTAAGAAACAAGAAAGGTCATAAAGTTTAGCTTTTGCCCGTGAGCATCAGGAGGCTCGTGCTTTTTGCTTTACAGGGTTTTTAAATCTTGTTTAAATATTCCTTTTGAATTTTTAGAGTTTCTAAATCACTATTCTGTACAGAAATACTTAACTATCGATTTTCTTTTATATGTAATAGCTAATATAAATATATTACTGCAGTGCCCCCTACCGTGACCGTAACACGTATTTAAGAACACCAGTTAAACTCAAACCCATCACTGAAAACAGCATCAAAATTGGAATAGTAGTTTGGAGATAAATGGCAATGGCATTGGTTTGCACAATTTCTCACTCTAAACGCATGTAAATTATAACAAATATGACCGTAAATAACTACTTAAACGTTACTTATTAATTAACTTTTAAAGCTCCTTGCTACTGCACAACTTATTTACAAGATTTCATTTTAAATTACTTTTAGACATCAACAGAAAGTAGTTTCAATACCCATATACTCGTACGTACTCATATAGTTCGAATTCAATCCCAAACTCCTTATATTTTCTCGAAATTTATGAACTAGTTTTACAATATTGAGTATGATTAGTTTAGTTAGACAAAGAAAACAATAGAAGTGAAATTAATTGCTAAATCTAATGTACGTTATATATGTGTAGTATCTACTTAGTCATATTTTTATAAAACAAAATGAAAGGATGTGCTGTATTTTTTATTATACGCTGCGGTAGTGGTTATACGCTGCGGTGTGAATATACACTTTTTTGCTTTGATCTGCAATGAGATGTGTTTCGAGAAGTCTTTGCATGTTGAACGACAAAGTAAGAATGTCATAACGATTAATGCTGTCACGGCGTGTTTTTTGACATAATAAAAAATAACACGATAACATAAGGTAAAAAACTATATAGTTAATTTCTTTGTTCTTACATTGCAGCTGCGCAGTCAATGTAGCTCTCATAGAAAGGTATAATAGTTTATAAAGTCAAAGATTTACCAGTGTTGTCTATAATGCATATCAACATATGTTTAGTTAAGAACTTACTTCATGAATATTGTAGAATAAGTAAGAAGTAAATATCAATAGTATTATTATTTCCAAGTAAAATAAAAGCTGTTTAATGACACTTTAATATCTCAAGTCTTAAACCATAATGAAATTGTATATTCACGATTAGAATTTTTATTACTCGAATTAGAAATTTGTTAAATACAAAAAAATATTTTTATATTTTAGTGACTGCAGTGTAATATGGTTTCGACATCGGAGTTGCGATCATGTATTTTGTGGGGTCGAACCCCACCTTAGTAGTCTGCCGACGACGACGTGGTCACGAGTTTTGACAAAATGAACATCGTATGTACACAATTTGATTATGATTACTTGAGATAATAAAATTTAAGTACACCGACATTTTCTATTACTTATAAATAATAATGCTATTCATGTTTACTCATTACTGACCCCCATTGTTATATTTGAATCACCCATATTTATGAAGTAAATTCACAACGCTTAAAAGAGAAGTAATACACAAAAAGACTTACATTAGAACTTATAGTATTAGTATATTCATTATGTTAGTACAACTAACGCGTCTCTTATCGTTATCGTATATTCATAATACGATAGTCAGTATACTAGAACTGTTGCCAGTCGGCGCACTAGCGTTCTATAAAAGCCTATATGTACACTTTTAATATGCTATGAGTATCGTATGTTATGTTCTCTCCGCGGGGTGCACTTTGGCCGAATAAATGATTCAGCCTATAAATAGTTCCGTGATATACACAATAAATAATTATAATAAAAATTTATGTATGTTGCAAACATACAATTGTTAATTGTTTTGTACACTACTGCAGTCTGTAGTTTACAAGTTAAATAGATGATTATTAAAACATAAATTGTAACAGTATGTCAATTTTAGAAACATGACTCAGACCCCAAGTTAATTCTTATTTGTTCAATAAGACTTCAAGAGATTTCAAAATTATGGATATGTATTATGTTACGGTTACCTCTACCATTATTTTGTAAGTTGGTATCTGAGAAAAGATTATAACCCTTTTAAACGAGCCCTTCTTTATACCGGAACTGTCCCGAGGGCAAAATAATTTGTATATGTATAGGTAGCTGTATCGTGACCGGAATGACTGATGGCAGACAGGAGTCGGTTGGGTTAACACAGAAAGAGAATTTCTACAAAATGACTTTCTCTCTGAAAATACTAGAAAATATTTTACTATGTCATGTAAGTTTTTTCTTTTGTAGCGTCTTACGATAAGTACTAATAGTTGCCAACCGTTGTGATAAATACATTTATAGTTTTCACAATATACCTTAAATGCAAATCGTTTAATCGTGTTCCGTGTAAATATATGCGTCAGAACTAAATAGAAACAAAGTTCAGATCGAAATACAGAATGCAGTAAAATAGTGCAGCAAGTAAATTCATGCGGTATCGCGTCGTGATGTTTGCCTTTTTCTAAATAAATCATTATAGAGCAAGAGCCCGTGAGTGCCAGACCTTCGTCATTTTATAAAAGCTGAAAGTTCTTCTATGTGTGTACCTAGTACAGGTAAGAATGATCCCCAAACATGAAGCTGAGGCAGCGGTGGCTTTGGCAGATAACAGGCAACAAAGGTGTGTAAAATTCCATCTCAAATTCGTCATTTTATAAAACTTGATTTTTTTATATTTGATTCATAATAATATCAAAACTCGCGTTGCTCATTGCCAGACAGTTAGTATGGTTCCAACCCTCTGCCGGACACCCCTAAACTATTATAATTTATAATTATACTTACGTTATATTATAAAACCTAAGTTTCATATATAATTTTTTGGGAGCCTATTAAACTATGTTTACATAGTAGCCGGACAGTTTCGAAGGTTCTATCATCTTGCCAGACGCATTCAAAGTAAGCAGTAATCGGGAGAGCAAGGAGCGAATACAGTAACTAAACGTTATATTATAAAACCTAAATTTTATATATAATTTTTTGGGAGCCTATTAAACTATGTTTATATAGTAGCCGGACAGTTTCGAAGGTTCTATCATCTTGCCAGACGCATTCAAAGTGAGCAATAATCGGGAGAGCAAGGAGCGAATACAGTAACTAAACGTTATATTATAAAACCTAAATTTTATATATAATTTTTTGGGAGCCTATTAAACTATGTTTACATAGTAGCCGGACAGTTTCGAAGGTTCTATCATCTTGCCAGACGCATTCAAAGGCGGTCCGAATTGTACTCGCAGCACTTACGACGTTTAAACTGCTAACGTGTGGACCGATTTAGTGAGCGCGCGATAACGATGAAAATGATGAAAATATTTAGATTTAATTAAAATAAATTAATTTCTCTGTAAATTTCTTATCTTAAAAAAATGTGTCCTTTGGTATAATAAACACTAATATTTGATTTACTTTGTTTCATTGGCTTTATAATTTTAATAGCATTGACAATAATAAACTTCTTAAAAATGAAAAATAATATCAATTAAATTATTAGATTTTCGACATGATTGACATTGTATGAGAAAAATTTTACTCAGTATTATTTTAAATATTTGTTATTGAAATTGTAAAAATTAATTAATGAAATTTCTGGATTAAGAAAAAAATAAACTGCAAAATTTGAAATTAATAACAATGGGTGCGCAGTGAAATCCCGCAATAGACTAAGCGCTCTGTTTCATTCGCACTAGTTACTGTATACGCTCCTTGCTCTCCTGATTACTGCTCACTTTGAATGCGCCTGGCAAGATGATAGAACCTTCGAAACTGTCCGGCTACTATATAAACATAGTTTAATAGGCTCCCAAAAAATTATATATAAAACTTAGGTTTTATAATATAACGTTTAGTTACTGTATTCGCTCCTTGCTCTCCCGATTATTGCTGACTTTGAATGCGTCTGGCAAGATGAGAGAACCTTCGAAACTGTCCGGCTACTATATAAACATAGTTTAATAGGCTCCCAAAAAATTATATATGAAACTTAGGTTTTATAATATAACGTTTAGTTACTGTATTCGCTCCTTGCTCTCCCGATTACTGCTCACTTTGAATGCGTCTGGCAAGATGATAGAACCTTCGAAACTGTCCGGCTACTATGTAAACATAGTTTAATAGGCTCCCAAAAAATTATATATGAAACTTAGGTTTTATAATATAACGTTTAGTTACTGTATTCGCTCCTTGCTCTCCCGATTACTGCTCACTTTGAATGCGTCTGGCAAGATGATAGAACCTTCGAAACTGTCCGGCTACTATGTAAACATAGTTTAATAGGCTCCCAAAAAATTATATATGAACTTAGGTTTTATAATATAACGTTTAGTTACTGTATTCGCTCCTTGCTCTCCCGATTACTGCTCACTTTGAATGCGTCTGGCAAGATGATAGAACCTTCGAAACTGTCCGGCTACTATGTAAACATAGTTTAATAGGCTCCCAAAAAATTATATATGAACTTAGGTTTTATAATATAACGTTTAGTTACTGTATTCGCTCCTTGCTCTCCCGATTACTGCTCACTTTGAATGCGTCTGGCAAGATGATAGAACCTTCGAAACTGTCCGGCTACTATGTAAACATAGTTTAATAAGCTCCCAAAAAATTATATATGAAACTTAGGTTTTATAATATAACGTTTAGTTACTGTATTCGCTCCTTGCTCTCCCGATTACTGCTCACTTTGAATGCGTCTGGCAAGATGATAGAACCTTCGAAACTGTCCGGCTACTATGTAAACATAGTTTAATAGGCTCCCAAAAAATTATATATGAACTTAGGTTTTATAATATAACGTTTAGTTACTGTATTCGCTCCTTGCTCTCCCGATTACTGCTCACTTTGAATGCGTCTGGCAAGATGATAGAACCTTCGAAACTGTCCGGCTACTATGTAAACATAGTTTAATAGGCTCCCAAAAAATTATATATGAACTTAGGTTTTATAATATAACGTTTAGTTACTGTATTCGCTCCTTGCTCTCCCGATTACTGCTCACTTTGAATGCGTCTGGCAAGATGATAGAACCTTCGAAACTGTCCGGCTACTATGTAAACATAGTTTAATAAGCTCCCAAAAAATTATATATGAAACTTAGGTTTTATAATATAACGTTTAGTTACTGTATTCGCTCCTTGCTCTCCCGATTATTGCTCACTTTGAATGCGTCTGGCAAGATGATAGAACCTTCGAAACTGTCCGGCTACTATATAAACATAGTTTAATAGGCTCCCAAAAAATTATATATTAAATTTAGGTTTTATAATATAACGTAAGTATAATTATAAATTATAATAGTTTAGGGGTGTCCGGCAGAGGGTTGGAACCATACTAACTGTCTGGCAATGAGCAACGCGAGTTTTGATATTATTATGAATCAAATATAAAAAAATCAAGTTTTATAAAATGACGAATTTGAGATGGAATTTTACACACCTTTGTTGCCTGTTATCTGCCAAAGCCACCGCTGCCTCAGCTTCATGTTTGGGGATCATTCTTACCTGTACTAGGGACACACATAGAAGAACTTTCAGCTTTTATAAAATGACGAAGGTCTGGCACTCACGGGCTCTTGGACCATTAAGCACGAATTGAATGTCAAATATCGGTACGAGAAGTTTGCTTCTAAAATGCCATTCATTCGTCCAGCCAAAGTCATTCAATTGATATTGTATAAGTAGTGATCAATATCAAAGAATAAAGTACAGTTATTTTTGCTCACCGACTGCACAACGTAAGCATAAACAATAAATACATAAGTAGGAAGTAAAATATGGATGTATAGAGATACTATACATTCAAACATTATACATTCACGGATCACGTTTATGTTCAATTTGCATTGTGTTCAAAAAGCATGTCGCTAGAAATGTTACGCCGTCATTTCTCAAAGTATTAGTTTACGGGATAAAGTCCAACTGTGAGTTTAAAGGTTTAAGAAAGTTACTCGCGAAAGAATCTTATTACTCTTTTGTCGCGGCATGCAAGTTTAAAGTAGAAAATTCAGAAGAGCGATCGACAAAGTTGTGGCTGTCGCGACCAAAGCGCATTACTAGTTCAGCCTCCCCCGCTCTGTGGCTCTGGGGAACATCGCATCGATAACGCGATTATTTCAACTCGTCCGCTGCGGGACCCGGGCAATAGTATCTGTTTTGTGTCGATGTCGAAAACTGTTCGATTAACGTTAACTAACTTGAAAGTGACAATTTAACAGCCGTGCGAGCGGATCTCGTACCCAATTTTTTTTTGGTATTTGTCGGTACAACGTTATTGTACGCATGTTAAAAATGTCCCTACAACTTTAAGACTGTACTATAAATCTAATTCTCATTAGTAATAAATAAAGTAAATGTTGGAGAAACTTCATTCAAGAATGAAATAGTTAGAGTTAACGCTAACAATGGTTGGTATGTTATAACACTATCTTAAAAAAAACTACAATTCCTCGTAAGCCACTTTTCTATATTCATAACTAAAGACAAAGATTTGTAACAAGGTCGGTGCTCTTTGCTCACGTCACTACACCAAAACATAAATGTGCCAAATTGAGCGCAAATATTCACAAAGAGATAAGGGTTTATCTCTGTGTAATGAAATGAGTGGCGTGTACGAATTGCTTTGTAGACCCTTACATCTGCACTACCACTAACAAGAAGTAATTGACATCTTAGAAACATTTCCGACCTTTAGCTTTTTTGATGATATAGTAAATATCAATGCCGAATACTAACAAATCTAAGTGCAAGATACATACTTGTCCAAATATTATTTCCTTTTAATTTAAAAAAGAAAAAAAATGGCACGGCCTTTTATATATTTTAGTGCTTCTGACAATCCTGAGTAGAGTTGAGCACAATTATTTGTTGCGTCTTGGTATAAATGAAATATATTATGTGTTTTGAATATTTATCTGTGTGTTTATTTTCATATATATCTACTTGTAATCAGATGGTCGAGTTGGACGGTCCACTCATAGTAATGTGAAATTTGACAAAACCTTAGCTTTGCATATAATCTATGTACCTATATGTTATAAATTTAAAAAAATTGTTTACTTTATATATTTGTTCTACTAAATATGACTCGTAATGTTATATTTATAACACAATATAGTTTTCGTACATATCTTAAATACCTTTAACCGTTGCATCCGTCCGTTAACAGCCTCTGCAACAAGGGAAAAGTAATTTTTATTCTGATTTTCAGCTTTTTTAAATTTTCATTTTTATTTTTAACCTAGGCGGTTCTCAAGTCAACCAATATAAAAAATATTTTATTACTTTTTGTACAAACAGAATGCAATTATAACAAGGAATATTTTCAGATACGTAATAGTCATGTTCAGATGTATTTCAGTTTCAACATAAACGTAAATTATTTTTATCAGTTTAGTTAGTAAATTTTGCTTCACATAAAAATTCTAAAGTAATAATAATCGAAATTAATGAAAAATATTACACAGGAAAGGCAAGTTTAAGTGTCCCGATGACAGTGAATGGTAGAGTTTCATCGTCTTACTAAATTAGGGCTTCATAGCCCCTGAGGAAATTTGAAACGTTCGGTTAATTCCTTTACAAATTGTAATTTCGATCGTAGGTAATCTGGTACGATACGGGTATTTTTGCATCTGAAATAATGAAATTAAAAATATAAAATTGATGCGTTTATTCTACATTTAGTTTGTTAATATGAGCTTATAACAAATATCAAAGATATTATATAATCGTTTAACTGAACGTGAGGACTCTGTTGAAATTTTGATTACATACGATCTGTGATCTGCATAGGAAGAGTATATATATCTTTATATTTTTGACATAATAATAAAAAGTAAAGTGGCATTGGAACAAAAATTAAACGGAATAAACATTTATTTTATTCCTTTGCTTATTATAATCACAAATATCTTAAAATTGTTTAACAATCCTTTTAAAATTTTAACGCCACGTTGTATTTATTTCCGTAGTCTAGGCTCCTGTTTTTGTTAGCATTGAAGATTCAGTCTATTTTAATATCACGGTGCCATTTCTTGTTTACATTTGTTTATAAAAGAAAAACAGTGAAACCGGTGGTGTTTGGATAATTTGTTTTTGCCAAAGTGTTATAAAATAATGCTACTTAAATTTTGCTTCAGTAACGGGAGTCGGTAGAATACTGGCAATTTATTCATTTACCTTCGTAACTAAAAAAAAATTCGATGACTTCCAAAAGAAACCTATAATTTTTAATATTTTAAACAAAATTAATTTTATATAGTATTTGTCATATATTGAGCGATCTTGCAGCCATTGATTAAAAATGAGGTAGAATTTTTAATTAGTTGTTTTGTTGAATAAATATTGTGGTTTCATTGATAAGAAATGAAGCACAACAACGTAAAGAGCCAACGGACACGTAATGAACGTTTGAAATTTTTGAAGCATACACAAATCAACTTACCATTTTATATACATAAGTAGAAAAGGCGAACTAGTATTTGAAATTATACAAATTGAGTTTCACCTTGCGTTTAAGGGAATGACTTACATAAAACTAATTAAATAATAATTATAATTTTAATTACATTTTTAATCTCGTGATTCTATATTTGAACTGTAATCAGTTACTCACTTATTCAATATAAGTCAGTGAAAGCCTCATCAATCTAATGGATGCTCAAATTATCTATTCTAAAGCGTGAATGTACAACTCAACCATTAGACTGACAAACGCTGTTTTAATCAACGCTTGTTTATTTGTGACCACTAGTTAATGATCGGGGGACGTGTTCTGGGTATGGGAAGGGGTAAAGTGGGGGGACAAGCGTAGCGCTGTGTACAGCAGGTGCTTCTGTCGCTCGCCACGTCGCGCGAACGACATGATTGATTGGTGCCGCATCCGCAAGCCGCAGTCGCTTCCCACTGGGCCATCTATAGCCATTATATCTCACTCATTCCTAGATCAACCTATCGCTATTCAAATCCTCAAACTTTTATTTTTGTATGTTTTATGAAACCAGTACTAATGATTCCACAGATGTCGTCGATGAAAAATAAAAAGTTCGTTTATAAAGCTCAGCTACTCTTAAACCAAAAATTTGAGAAATCCATTTGACAAGTAGAGGGAAAAGGCACTTTGTATACATATAAAATTCATATATACATATATAGAGATCATCAAGTGGAAAGACATACATAAAAATATTTTTAATCATATTTTAAATTACATAAATGCTACAGTAACTAAAATACACACCAGTATCTGATGTTCAAGAGAAAATAAGCAAATATCCCCGTAAAATCCTTCAATTCTCATTAGCATCTTAATAAGCTTTCTGAAGACAAACTACGGCCACGTTGATATAACACGCACATTATATTCAGCGTTAGAATCTCAACAGGCGAATTCCTTTCTTCTACAAAAAAGACGTCAGCCTCTTTAACATGCAATCTAAATTCCGATTTAAACTGTGATCGTTCATAGTCCAAGGACCTTAAAGCTGTGGAATTTCGAGAATGCAATCAAAAACGTCTCAATGGAACGAAGCGTTCTAAGGAAGCGTCACACATCAAATCGCTTGGCACGATCGCGCTCCTTCGAGCTCTGTCGCAACGCTTGACACCCACTCTCCACAGGCATGATTGATTAATCCCCTTCACATCACTATTATTTTAGTGCCTTTTATTGTTTTAACCAAAAATGCATGTATATTTTAAAGCGCTTTTCTTAAATTCACTTGTATGTTTGTTTGCTTGTAACCGACTTTTGTAAGCGTGATTTTTAGTTTTTTTTAAACTATATATTTCAAGTCACTTATCTTATATTTAGAGTTTTCATACACACAGCGTTACACATAGTCTCAGATTTTAACCTTATGCTAGTGAATTTACTGAAATGCAGTATTACTAATAAATTATTTTTGTGGTGTAGATACGAGTAGTGCGGCTAGTATAGCCTGTGGACGACAACTCGAGTGTGAAGGGTGAAATATTGTAATAGCAAGGAGTTTAGCTTTCAAATTTAAATTTTCTTTAACGTGGCAAGTACTATTAACATAAAATATCGTACTTGCTTAAAACATTAACAGTAAATGTTGGTGTTTCACGCGACTGTATTTTTGTAGATATACATTTATTTTCGTTTAAAATATTTAATAAAGAATTTGTGTGAAAACTTATAATATTTTAAATTTTCGTACACGAATTTGGCTTTTACTAATTTGAAACTAAGTGCAATCCATATATAGACAGTCAATGTAACTATTTTATTATATTTTACTATTAACTAACTATTTTACAATTTTATTATAATATATTATTTATAGCAGTGTGCACAAGAACATAGATAACGCAAGTAGAAATATTGACATATGTACGTCTGTAATGCACTCGATCAGCAATCAACATTGAACTAATACGTACAGTATGTTGTATAAGTAAATGTGGAGGTGGGAGGGAGGTGATCAATATCGTGCATTGTTAGATTCGGAGACGGCTGCCGCAGCCGGCGGCGCGTAATTTCCGTTCGCGTTCAGCTTAATCGCGCCGTTTCCTGTATCGGCTTATGAATCTTTTGATACCACGTTCGGCAAAATTCGTTAATCAATTGATTGGCCTCAAATTGATTGACAGAACGCTTTAGAAGGTTTAGCGTCTGTTTTACTACGATTCACGAGTGGCGAGCGTATTTAAAAATAGAGTTATAGGATATTTTTCGAAAAACGAGTATTCTGAGAGGCTCTCGTGTTTATTTTACGCTGAAATGAATGCATCATAGTTTCTGGTATATGTTGATCTGTATCTGTTTCCAGTCAGTTATTTCACTAACATGATATTTGAATGTTTATAGAATCTTGTTTAAACAGTGTAGTAATTAAACAGTATAAACATTGTGTTTGGCCACGTTCAAAAGAGAAGAGAATGTATATAATAATATGTTTAAAATACTGAATGTTTTTGGTTTTGCGTTTTTTTTTCGTTTTCCACAGTAACAGTGTATCTAAATGACAATATTATGACAATTAAAAATGGCAATAGAGAATTTTTTCCTCGTTTAAATTGATAATAAAGTATAATTTTCTCTTGTACCTTCATAGGACATTTTATGATATTTCTAATTAAAAATTTGCATTTCCAAAAAATTGCGGAGTGGTAAGTCGGCATCGGACCGATTGAAACCACACGGTCTATCGTTACGATATCTGGACTATCATCTCTTTAAGAAGTTTTACCTTCCATCATTAGCTTATGTGAATAACATAAATTAATACAAATTAAAGTCTATACGTACAAATGATATTTAAATAGTCATCCTTTAGCCCCTAACTGTCAAGGAGTTTTATCTTCTATCATCAGCTCAGCTAAACTACTACTAACTTGAAGGAAAACAAGTAAAGGTTTATTCATGTATATGATGTTGAAAGAATTATCCTTTAACTCCTAACTGTTAAGGACTTCTACCTTCCATTGTCAGCTCACCTGAATAATTTGAAAGTATACGAGTAAAGGGTACATGCAAACATATAATATTTAAAGAATTATACTCCAACTTCTAACCATTATGAACTTACCCTCTATTAAAGGATTACCCTCGATTTCCTTGGGATACCATCATCAGATTCAAACATGGTGATAATGGGACCATCTCGAGAGTAATCGATGAATAAACAAAAAATACTACCGAATAGTTAATCTCTTCTTTTTTAAGCCAATACAAGTTTATAAAATATATTCACCATAAATAAACTTATCGGTCCCCATTCATACACGGTGAATGGGTACAAACATGCAACGTAATCAACTTGGTTGGTTTAATCATCGCAGGGTGTATTTGTTTCTGCCTCCGCGCTCTGTAGCACCATCCCTACCCTTTGTAGGTCATCGCGACATGAAAATATTATTTGAATACACGGTTCATCGTAAAACGACATGGTACAATAACAAATACATGCTACACAATTCTGTTGGCATATATTGACTGGCCTGTTGACCTAGTGATTATGGTGACGGTCCTGACTGCTAAACAAAATGTCGCGAGCTTTATTCGCAAGCAGATCAAATAATTATGTAATGTTGAATCATTTGTTCTGTGTTTCAGTGTATTTTGTTTATAAATTATTTATGTTTAGACATACATATAAGTATATTTATCAATAGCCTGGTTATCATAGTGAGTACTGCCTAGTTTAGGAACAGACGACGTGTCAAATGTGTAGGGTATTATTATTGTATACCTTTACAACCTAAAAGGTAAACCTTGATTATGATACAGTTTCATTACTATTGATGAGAGATGATTACTCACGTAAACTAAAATTTTGGAGAATATAGCTAATTTTGATTAAAAATGTGATATGTTACAAGTCAGTCAAATCGGTTTCTTTTTATTAAATATCAAAACACGTTCTATAGAAATAGTTGAAATTATGAACTTTGGCTTTATATATTACCTTAATCTATAAATTAAAGAATATAGTAAAGAACTTGGAAACAATATTAAATAATTAAGACACTAAACAAATTAATGTTTAAGCTTATAACGCTTAAACCTTCTAACAATGCATTATATCATTATTCCAAAGGTACACTAACGTTTTTGATCCCTGAGGGGAAGACAGAATCGTATTCTATACCGCTATCACATTTTGTGGACTAATTTTACCTCCACATACGGAATACCACAATTAGACTGGTCCACAACTTTAAAGAAGCTATAGCACAACTTTAAACATTCAGCATGCGATGCTGGATGCTTCTTTGTTCGACAAAATTCATAACGAAGTTATTTGACAGAAAACTAGAGTAACCGACATCGCACCGAGAATCAGTACGTTAAAGTAGAAGTGGGCCGGTCATATCTCTAGACGAACCGATGGTCATTGGTGCCGAATAGAGCTATAGTTGAGACCACGATTAGGCAAATGTAGTGTGAGGCACCCCGTGACACGATGGACCGACGATTTGACGAAAGTGGCTGGCAGCAAATGAGTGCGGATTGCCCAAAACCGGGTAAGTTGGCGTTCCTTGGTGGAGACCTCCGTTCAGAAACGGACGGCGATAGGTAGGTTCTGATACTTATTAGCAAGGCTATTACCTTTAACCGGCCAAATATATTTGTAACTAAAGATACTTATGTATGTTTCTAAAAACATCCATATGATGTATAAATTTAAATATTTTTTCATCATCATCATCATCTCAGCCAAAAGTCATCCACTGCTGGACATAGGCCTCCCCTAAGGTTATCCACAAAAGTTGGTCCCGTGCCGACCGCATCCAGCAGCTTCCCACGACCTTCACCAGGTCGTCGGACCACTTTGGGGAGGGGGGCCTAGCAACGCTGCGTTTCCCAGTAAGCGGGCGCCACTCCAGAATTTCATGGCCTCATTTGCCATCGTTTTTGCGTGTAACGTGCCCCACCCACTGCCACTTAAGCTTAGCAATTTTACTGTCAATATCGGTGACCTTGGTTCGTCTACAAATCTCCTCATTCCTGATTCGATCACACAAAGAAACTCCGAGCATTGAGCTCTCCATTGCTCTTTGGGTGACTTGGAGGCTTCTTATCAAGCCCCTAATGAGCGACCACGTCTCAGTACAGTAAGTTATCACTGGCAACACACACTGGTCAAAGACTTTTGTCTTGAGACATTACAGTATTTGTGACGAGAAAACGTTACGTAGGTCTTCGAATGCTGCCCAACCTAGCTGGATTCGACAATTGACCTCTTTTTCGAAGTTGGACCTACCTAACTGGACAGTGTGTCCTAGAAACACGTAGTCGTCAACCACTTCGAGGGTAGATTCTCCAATTTTCACTGGAGTGGGTGTGACATGGACATGCAACATAATTTTTGTCTTATCCATATTAATTTTTAAACCTACGTGTTAGAGACTACTGAGATCATCAAGCATTATGCTATTATAAGATCTGCCAGGGTTTCAACCATGACAACTATATCATCAGCAAACCGAAGGTGGATGATATACTCGCCATTGATGTTAATGCCAGGTCCATTCTAGTCTAGAAGTTTGAGATGTCTTCCAGTGCTGCGGTGAACAGTTTCGGAGATATATCTCCCTGTCTTACACCTCGCTGTAGTTTGATAGGTTTCAAGCTCTTATCTTGTAAAAGGACTGACATACTGGCGTTTTAATAAAAATACTTTAATATTTCGATGTACCGATTGTCAATTTGGCGCCGCTGGAGAGACTGTAGCAGAGCCCAAGTTTCGATCAAATCAAAACCTTTCTCATAGTCTACAAATACCAAGTATAGTGGAAGTTTATACTCTTTGGACTTCGGTTTATTCGGGCGGTTGGAAGTCGTCAGTTTGCGTGCGAGACAGTTCGTGATAACTCTCGAGAACAGTTTATAGACACGGTTCAGGAGAGAAATGGATCTATAGTTCTTCAGCAGGGTATTGTCGCCCTTTTTGAAGATAAGCACAACCACAGCCCTGAGCCATGCCGGAGTTGGTTTCCCATTGAGTATAACAGAATTAAATATTTTCTGAAGGAATTAAAACCGCTTTTCAGCAATTCAGCTGTAATTCCGTCTGCACCAGGTGCCTCGTTGTTTTTAAGCTGTTTAAGAGCCAAGCCAATCTCGCACAGACTAAGATCCGGTATGTCTTCGATATAGCGTCCGGTTAACTGTGCTCTTGGATCTTTCGGTAAATAAGTAACAGGATCCAATGTTGCCGTGTGGCCATAGAATCTCTCCACCTCACTCAGAAGCTCGGATCTCGACGTTAAAATTCTGCCGTCATCGGTTCTCAGTTTTGTCAGCTGGCAATATATTTTTTAATATAGTTCAATTTATACATATATCATTAACATTATATGGTTTAAATTATTTCTACTTAAAAAGTGTGAAAGACGCATAAACTTGATCTAATACATTTAAACTTGCTATGTAAATAAAAAGGTCTGTTTTAATGGCTATGAGCCTAATTGCCACGGACAGCGTCGGTTGTAAATGAAATGATTGTCTGTTAAAAGTATTACCAGTTTTAACTTAACTGAAACATAATATATGCTAATATGTTGCATCCTTTACTTCAAAGAAATTAAATTAAAATAATGTAAAAATACTTATATTATATTTATACTAAAAAACTAGACATACGAATATTGTAGTAAACTTAATACACGACTGCTGTCTGTTTAGTAATAAAGCTTTACTACACGAGATTAATTGCTTAAAAATATAAAAATTGATCCATTTATACTTCAACAGTGACTGAAAAATAACTTCTAATATGTTTTCTTTTCATTTTGGCTAGGTATATTCCATTTCTTCCGACGTGAATGTGCTAAGTACCATAAAAAGAAATAAATCAAGTCAGATACTGCTCTAAATAAATGTAATTTACGGTTACGTTTTCCGGGAATGAAATGACGTTACAGTATCTACGGGCATAGTATAGAAATGTGTTCAATGTACATATCTATACAGAGTTCTTACTTTTTATCTATGGCTTAATAATACTATTTTAAAATAAATACAACTCAAAGACATTTTTGTATCGTGTGTTTATTACATACATACCATTTCATCAGACATTTCGTTCGACCGCTCGATTCATTTAAAAGTAAACGAATAGAGTGATCATTTAAAAACACACGGTACTCTATCATAACTTGATCTATTGGAAAGAACTAGGAAATATCCTCAGAGGGAAGTTCTCACAACCTAAAACAAACTTGGGGGCGAATACTAGTTCCCATTATTTTAAGAATGACTGACGCATAGATTAGACTACACATAGACCGCACGAATGGCGAAGTGGTTTAAACGATCACCTCGCCGTTTTTTACTGCGTTGAGTATTGTTGGTTTAAACCTCACATGGTACAATACTTTGTGTGATCCACAAATTATTGTCCGTCTCATGTATGTTTGTGAAGTTCACTGCAACAGTCTTTAAAAACAAAATCTCTTGCTACTCACAAAAGTAGTGAAATTTAATTTATTCTCAATTTAGACTGTCTCCAGTGAGAAAGAATCGCTATGAGTATGCCATCCGTTCACGTACTCGTAGACTGAGCACTTTACTATAATGTAGAGCTTATTTAGAGATTGACTGCCAGTTTTAACTACACAAGTAGTTTCCGAAATAACCGTGGCCAGACCCTGCGTCAGCCGTGCTGCCTTCTGACCTTTCTTTTATAACGTCGGTTCTTCTTAGTCACACTTATTACTTCTACCTATACTTCTTAAGTACTCAACGGATTTTCATGTGGTTTCCACCATCATTTAGGTTATGTTTCAAGGAAGTTTTATATATAATACACTGTTATTATAATATAATTCTAGAATATATATAAAGGTCAATATTTCGAAAACGAAAACGCATAATTTTCAAACACTTAGTAACTATACTGACTAAACCTTGTTCGATACATATATCAAATGATGTAGTACGGAGTTGTGTATCTTAAAAACATTTTTGTTTGTGGTTTATACTCTAAAAGTAATTTTATCCAATATAAGATTAATCCTTATTTAATGAAATGCGTCGTCAGTTATAAAATAAAGCTTTTTATTAAAGCAGTTAAGTTTATTTTGTACTAAGAGTCGCATAACATGACAATAGATAACCTCTAGCTTTATTATTCTGATTATTTATTGCATTTTCATATAATAAAATTATTTAAAAATGAATATAAATTATAATTTACACGCTTTCAAAATACTTTTTCATAATTTTTTTACAAGATAATACTAATATTTCGGACAATAACAGTTGTTAGGCCAATGTCTGTGTAACAAACGGCTTAAAATCAAATCCATACCGTCGTATATTCTAGTTCAGATTTGAATCTAATTTTAATTTTATCAGAGGAAGGATGCGGATTATGTGCCGGAATATTTGCTGAGAGACTAGATACCGACTCGTCCCGTCCCTGTTCCCGACACGGTGCGGAAGTCGACTGATGTTGTGGACTTCGAAAGATCCTTAAATGTTGCATGCGATAGTCATTTTATATTTTGAATTTATTTAGTTTGATTGGGGATTGAATATTGTAAGATGTTGTTGGTTTATTAAATGAAAAATGTAAGTTAAGTTTACTATAAAAAGTTTACTACAAGAAAACATGCAAAATTATTAAATGGTGTGTACTAAAATCGCACTATGGTAGGTACTATTTAAATTATTAAAGTCATTTTAAATACTTTACGATTGACATTCTATACTTGTATTGCGTGACATTAAAATTCAAACAGTTCGTACTGAGTACAAATTGCATTACATTAAAACATTGATTGTTGTTCCAAATTGGTATTGCCCTCATTGTAAATTATAGGTAATAAGAATACAGCCATCATTAGGAACCAATCAAATGTTTTCCAACTTTACTTTTATTATTTTTAGTACCTCGTTTCATTTTAAGCTTTTTAATTTTCATTCAACAGCAGATAGGGTGCCCGAACCGGATTTTGCAGAACATCGATAAGCGAACAAATTTCCTTTTTAAAAGCTTGCAAATTTTAATTATTTGGGATAAATGGACGTACTACCTTTAAAAAAAAAGACATGCTCTCAGGTCAACGCTTCTATATACTCGTATAATCATCTTAGATGCTTTTGAAAATATTTTATTCGTCTGACAACTTCCACAAATAGCCGTCTATATTCTATCTGCAATTCTAATCTTGTTAATTATATTTATGTGCACAAGTATAAAGTATATAAATCTATATTAACCAATTATATTAATGTACTTAGAGACTTGGTCGATAGCTTTAAAATATTCAAATTAATCTTTTTATTTATTTTTTGTTAATCTCTGTAAGAACTATTGCAATAAAACCAGTCCTTTATATTTAGAAAAGTTTACAGTCTGTATGATTTTTTCTTTTCAGATTTCTTTTACCACAGACGGAAGTTACGTCAGTAAGGATGTCGTGATGAAACATAATCATGTTTCAATATTTTATAAAAGTGGGCTTTCAAGTCGTTACATCCTAACCACAAACGCATCCTGCAGAAGTAACTGACACCTAAAAAAATGCAACGCAAAAGTCATTTTACTTTTAAAAGTTTCTCTTCAAATAAAAATAAAAATTTGAAGTAAGCATTTATACCAAATTTAGATAAAATTTTGTGAAATTTCTTTTTTTTATTTGTTTTTAATTACTGTACTTTCGACTGAAATTTAACAACATTCGAGATAGTTTGATCATTTGAAGTTTGTGTAAAAACACTAGTGACGTACTGGATTAATAAAATGAATGTTTAAAAAAAAACGCTAAGTCATATAAGTAGTTTTCTTATTATACCGCGACCTCCTGGTTGCAAATCAAAGACACACACAACCTTTCTATACTTCTGTTAATTTGCTATTTGAATTCTTACGATCTCACACTATGCGCCTGACCAACTTTTAACTACTCGATTATGATTTTAAAACTCTAAAACTCATCAAAAATGTCACTATGTCACAAATATTCAGAAATTTCTATAAATAACTGCTACCATTAATGATGTCTGACGTCACACGTACAAGTAACTTCTTTTTTTACAATTTACCCTTCTTTTTGTCTAAGAAATCATTTTTGACAAACAAGAAGAGCTAACTATTTATAGGACAAATGGACAAGCAACATACAAAATGGAGCTCCCCTACCCGCTACTAACAATAGGACACCCTTCATGCCTCGATGTAACATTAACCAGAAACACTAACGCCAAGAAAAACAAAAGGATTTTGTCGTTGAAGGAAGCCCATGTTGAACATGAAAAGAATCCCTATCTATGTGTCTTAGCCGCGCTTTTATAGAAATATTCGTACAATAGAGAACGTATACAATATTTAAAGAAGAATTTTTACACATATTTTCTTTTTAATTTGTCCATAACAAAAAGTAAACTAAAGCCTGAAAGGTATTTCAGGAAGTTATTTTATGGAAGTTTTTAGGGAGTACGATATAAAGTTTTTTCCTCCAACTCGACTCTTTTTATCAAGTTTCAGAGGGAGTCTTAATTTGTCCTCACACCATTACTAGGGAGACCTAAAATAATTACAACGTATCTACTGAATTATAGAGTAGTTGTGAAATAAAATCAGAGGATATGTAATGAACTTCAATGATCTGTACTATAAGGACCAGACAATTTATTAATATATACAAAATGTAAGTCAACATGCAAAAAAACTCTATTGAGTCATGTTGCGTCACAAATGCGTTTTGGACGCTACATCGGTTTTCTGTGAGGCTTTGATATCACTCTGATGGAGCCTGGCCCAAGTGTACCACAATATTAACATATGTATACTATTTTTTTTCTATATTAAGAGGCTACCAAAGTGACTACTCTGCCTGATGGAAAGCATGATTAGAATCCAAGAGTTATGGTCACCATACTCATTGCAAATGCAGACAATGCAGTATGGTGGCCCACATTATGGCAGCCTTGTGAGATGCTTTTTCACATTCCGCTTGGGGACGTAAAAGGTGTGATAGTCATCGTGACAGTGTAAGGCTTACACAGTTACCACGATAACTGTCGCCCCTGCATCAATGGGCCTCCGGTCTCACACTGGACAACACGGATGCTGGCGCTTTAGGTTGGTCTATAACAACAATATTATTTATAAATTATTAAACGTATTAATATACTACTAATAATATAATAACAGGAAATATACTACTACTACGGCTACTAGTAATTTGTTCATTAATAATGACCACGATTTACAGTTATCAAGTATGTACAAAGTATACTATTATATAAAATACATATACTCGAAGCGTGTTTTATTATAACTATGAAAATCATTCATGTGTACAAGCAAGGTACACATAAATTATGACACAAATCGAGGACAGAAATTATATCTACCTAGCGTATAGCGTACCATATCATTTCTCTGTTTGCCCCCACTTTTATTCATAGAGCACAAAATAGAATTCATTCCAAAGAGAATTTGGTGTTCTGTTTCATGGCCAGCCTCCTGACGCTTACTGTCCTTGGATCTGTAAATTTTTTACCCTGGACAAACGACGAAGGTAAGTTAAGTAACAAAAATGAATAAGGGATACCTAAAATCTTTGAAAAGGTAACAGAATCCGCAATAGCAGCCATTTAAACGTACTTGTATCCGTCGTGTCAGAATACACCACTGCAACAGGTGCATAAAGTGAAGAAATTTATGTACATATGAACATAAAATAAAGATATACATATGTATATATTACACATATAACACACGGCAATCTGATCCCAAACTAAGTGAAGTGTGCACTATGATAACCAGACTACTGATGAGCATACTCGTATATTTCTAAATACATGCATGTTATAGATAATTTACACTCAAACACAGAGCAAATGATCGTGTTCATCGCACAAATAATTGTCCTGGGTGGGAATCGAACCCGACACCTCTGGCTTAGTAGTCAGGGTTACTAACTACTAGACCAAAAGGCCCGTCAAGTTAAAAATTTACAATGTACATAGTGTGTAATGGTTTTGTATCAATTCTAAGACATTGATATGGGATAGACACTTAATATTTTTATGTCATTATCATGATAGAAATGCATTTTATCGTTACTAGGGTAACGTCTAGAAAAAGCTATGTCGTCAAACAACAGTTATTGATTTTAGCACATTCAGTTGTTTCAGACATGGTCGTTTGAGGGCGCGAGGGGTTCTGTGAGGGGTTGCGGGAGGAAGGGCGGTGCGCGGGGAAACGGGGTGGCAGTAAAACGGCATCCTCCACATATGAATATTTGATGATTGAATCTCGCTGTGGCTATGGATACAAGAGCATTCAGGTTATCAGACAGTGCTAAGGCTGAATTGAAGTTGACATTAATTAACTCCACTTATTAAGGGTTAAGCTTTGTAAGGAGCTTATAAGTTAGTTCTGAGACGTTTTCGAAGTATTTTGTATTTAAATTGCCGTAAGTTTACCAATAGCATCTATGTAACGTTTATGATAAGACGGCTACAGATGTGCCGATATGATTCAATCTTGTTGCTTTTAATTTTTAATAAAACAGCTAACACAAATTTACCGCCTTAAATTAAATAAAGTACTATTTGTCGCTTAAAATAATAAAGGAGTAAAGCAGTAATCGTTTTCGTGTTGACAAAGTATGTTATTAATTGTAGCTAGTAATCTTAATAAATAACGTAAAAACAATTGTAGTTTTCATTGTTAGTTTTCAATGTTAGTTTTTTTGTTGTAGAGTTAACCCTCGCATATCACGGACCGGCAGGAATGAGTCGGCTCGGCGGCTTCAAAACTATTTCATCGTTGCTACTCACCCAGTGAGCGACTGTAGCTGTACCGTAACCGTTGCTTAAATAAGAAGACTTTTGAGCCCCTCCCCCTGCCTTCACGAGGAGACATTCAAAGGTCGTCAACGCACTTGTGACTTTTAATAATATCATCCTTACACATCTCACACATAGGATGCATAGGGTTCTCATCAAGAACTTGGGGCCCCAAGCCAACCTCACCTGCAAGTGGTGTACTTGCTGATCGACGAGAGAAGCTCTGGCAACCAAACTATTCCGATTAACGGCGATAGGCACACCACCTATTACGTGAGACCAAAACACTGGCGAAAGTTGGGCGTTTTAATATGCCTCTGTCTATCCCTTCAGGAAAACAGGTGTCAATTCATGTATGTCTGAAAATCTCACTATTCTATTGCAAATTAGGCAAATCTTGTGCTATGGTAACCGGACAGCTGATAAACATACTTACAGATTATATTTCTAAATACATACAAATCACAGATAAATTACACCCAGATAGAGAACAAATTATCGCATTGATGACACAAAGATTTGTACTGGATAGGAATCAAACACACAACCTCAGGCTCTATCGCTTACTACTAGAACAACAGGCAACCATTTAAAATTACAGGCGTCCATAAGCAACGATAGTCCTGTATCAGTAGGTCACCCGTGTGTCGTTTGCACCCTTGTTATATTTTGGAAAAGCATTAATTGAAGAATTGATTGCATTGCAGATTGCTTAAATCAACAACGCCGTATCAAATTACGCTGCTTTCTTGATATTTAAATCATGATATTTTGTGTCATATACATATATATTGATGAGTATGCTGCAACTAAAACTATCCTAGACGGAAGATACGCAACTAGCACTAGAATAAAGTTTAAGAAAACGTTAAGTTAATCTTAAATTTAAGCCAAGTTTACGTCAAGCTAAGTTTAGTTTTGGATGTGAGACGCCTAAAATCGATCAAAGTGGCGTGCAATGGGAAATTTCTATGTCCAGCAGTAGGCTGCGATAGGTTGACGATAACGAAGTTTAGTTTGACTTAAAAGGGTAAGAGGTCCTTCTAAAGCGCAGATGTACGTACATATATGAATTCTGTGTCATCAGTAATTACTTAAGACTATATTAAACAGGGATAATTTCATCAGAATAATAGAGAAATGCATTTTCACAAATACACTCGCTTCCTACCTAATACGATTTTGTCAAGTGTAATATATACATAGGGTGGGCCAAGAATTCGTTAACATTTGAATCTAACACCCAGGTTCGGACTGATGTGCGTATAAAGCCAATCGATATAGGTCTTTAGGATTGGGGTCTTAATTAGCTTTTCTAACTCATGATGTTTTATAAATTTACCAGACGTTTGTTTGTATAAGGAGGACTAATTGCAAAATAATTTCAAGAAAATTGTTCTTGTAGGCTAACATTGGCTTTTTATTTATGCGTTAAAGTAATAATAAAGGTGAAGTTCCATGGTAGTTCGACTCATGGTCTACGATATTTATTTTTTTTCTTATTCAACTTGGAAGACTCGGAAAGCACGGTTTATTTAAAACTTCCAAAACATTGTCAGACCTGACAAATTTAAGAGTTCTTTAGGTCGAAAACACTTCTAGATAATTAATTGTTAGAAAATTTGTCATACTGTTGAATTTTGCACTATGATATATGATATGAGCGCCTGACATAAAAACATATCAATATTAATGAAGTAGTAGTTAGGTCTAAGTTTTGCTGTAGGTTCTTATAGTTCGACAAAATGTTTTGACTGGGGATTTCTCTCAAATAATCTGGAATTCCATCATCAGATCTTAAGGTCTAATGACAGGAATTCCAGTAATGAAGTTAACTTGGTGATAATAAAACACTCTCGGAGTATACATTCTTTTGATTAAAAAAATAATTTAGAAAGTCGGCCCAGAACTGACGCAGAAATCGCGTAGCAAAAATATGAAAAAAAAAACTAGCCAATTGCTAAACGATCTCGCGCACCGAAGGTTCCGTACAAACCTGTAACTGAATAGATCTGTGTATTTGATGTGAATTTCAATTTAATACCTCTACGCGTTTATGATACTTTAAAATTTTTAAAAATATTTTTATTATATGATGTAACTCAAAATTTACGATTTCCACAATTTATTCTTTATCTGTGCTATAAGATGTTGCTTCGTATCAAATTTCAAGATTCTGAGTTCACGGGAAGTACCCTGTAGGTTTGATTCCCTTGCGAGTTTTGAAAATTTCCTGAAATTTGCGGCATAAGCGGCTGTATCTTTTAATGATGTTGGCTTAGTTTAATTTTTTACAGCTCCAAGGGACAGTAGACCTGAATATTTAATATAAATTTCAGCTTGACACATCCAAGCGTTCCTGAGAAAAAGGATCTTAACAGACGGACGGACAACAAAGTGATCCTGTAAGGGTTCCGTTTTTTCCTTCCGAGGTACAAAACAGTAAAAAAATATTTTTATGACAATATAAGATTACAACGGTAATACTCCGAAAATATGCCAATTATGAAGTTAACATTAGCTTAAGATAAATATAAAAAACAAAGCTAAGGATTCTATATAAATATTACGTCTCAAAGTAGTTCATCTTACACTGCGAGTATAGCTGCACATACAACAAGAAAAGTAGTTAGTGTGTGCGTGTGAGCGTACGTGCGTGCATGCGTGTTTGCGTGCGTGTGTGCTTGTATGTGATTGAATGTGGTGCAAGTGGTGTTTACATAGTGTGCGCGGGATAACAACATATTATCACATAATGAATAAATTGGTCGAGCGGTTACAGAGAAGACTAACCTAAAGCGACAGTGTCCTTGCTGTCTTATTTCGTTGGTGAGTGCGAGACTGAAAGCCTATCGATGCAGGGGTGACAATTGTTGTGGTACGTGTGTGAGCCTTGAGAGGGTGACACTGCCACGATGACTATCACGCCTTTTACGTCCCCAAGCAGTGCGTGAAAAAGGATCTCACTGAACCGCAATGGGGTGGGTCACCACACTGCATTGTCTGCATTCACAATGAGTATGGTGACCACAACCTTTGGATTCTATTCCTGCTTTTCGTGAGACAGAGTAGAGTCATTTCAGTGGGCTCTTGAAAAAAACTGTCATTGTATATATGTGGAATACGAATGAACGTAGTTGGTTTCTGCAGATGGAGTTGCGGGTCAGGTACGGCGTGCGGGCACATGATAGTTTATTTGTTCTAAAAAAGTGTCACAGTCAAATTTATTGATGAGGACATCGTACAGGAACATCATGTCTACAATTTGACGACTATATTCTAGTGTATTTATTGTATGACATTGACTCGATTGTTCATATGTCAAGCTTTTAATTTTGGTATATAGTTTAAGTGTTTAATGAATTTATCTTATATTTTTTCAATTAAACCTAATTGAGTTTTCAGAAATTAAGACAGAGTTGATAATTAAATGATTTACTGTTGCTTATTATAATAATAATACTATTTCGGACATCTGACACACGTCACCAGATGGTGGCGTGTGTCGATACCAAACTAAGCAGAGTTAGTACTATGGGTACTAGACAACCGATATAAATACACATTTACGTATGTAGGCAACCTCGTAAGTCAAAAATAAATAAATTATATAATAAAGATTCTTGAGGATCTATGAACACCCATCACGACCGCCTAACATATATTTTTTAAATAGAATTCCAACCACGGTAAAAAAATAATTTTTATTCCCACGGTATTTAACATTGAAATAGGACACCATACACTCGGTTGAATACTTTTTCGAAACCTGTATAAATCTTATATAGTTATTGGATCTAGTGGGTCGGTGTTAACGTTGTTACTTTTAATGAATCTGTGTTGCGTTGACAGTAAGTAGTACCGCGCGGTACTGTATACATACTTGACAGTCCCGAAGCCATTGAGTCCCTTGAGGTTTTACAGTGGGAAAGAGATTTCGCTTTTATGGGAATCATTTATCGCCTTTATGATGGAGAGTGTTCTGACAAGCAATTGTAACTGGTTCCACTTTCTCCCTTCCTCTACAAGTTAACATGTGCTGGCTTTGGAAGTTAACGTTTTAGAAAGATAGATATACGTTTTGGCTCTTCCTTCACGTGCAAATGAATTCACTAACACCACACCTCTTACCTGTGACCACAACTCTTAGATTCAGGAGGAGTAGAATCGCTTTGGCAAGCTTTAAATTAACAGAAAAAACTCACCTGCTGCAATACCTAATTCGGCATAAGATCCATGTCCAACTTGGTGGCCATTCTCCCTCCACGCAATAAAAGATAGATTAAAATTGCCAATAACTATAAATCTGTTATTAGGAAAAGCCCTGTAAAGCATAGTATATGTCTTTCCAAAGTCATTAAGCATGAATTGAGATTTTTAGGTAGAGTTTTATAAAGCGATACAAGGTGCAAACTACATGTTGGGTCAGACGACGTTAGCCGTGAATTATTCCTCCAGGTTATTTTATTTATTGTCGTACAACCAGTGTTTATATTAGTCCTTGCAACAGTTGAGAGATTTCTTGTTATACAAACTATGACACCACCGGCAATCCGAAAGTCAGCGTGATCGTATCTAAACACATGAAATTGACTATTACATTTTTCAGTGTCTAATACTCCCTTACATAACCAACTCTCGACAATTATAGTTACATCGTACGAATTTGTCTCAATGTAGCGGTAAAAACCGAAAAATTCAGTTCTAAATCTGGACGTACATATATTAATAAAAGACATGAAGACGACTTGGCCTATGTAAACTGTATGTTGTATGGAACTACACACACAACTAAAGCAGGAGCGTGCCAAAATTTTTCTACCTTTCGCTTACGAGTTTTCGATATAACAATATACAACTATAAGTACCGAGTATATCAATCTTGAATAGTTTAAAATATGTGTGGTGTGTGTTGTAATGAGTACATGTGTCAATTTTATAGCTATCATATATTACACAAACATAACGCATACTGATTATTTCAAAGATGAAAATATCTGTATATATTCTTCTGAGGTAATTTCTACTGCCAGTGATGCTTCGTTCGTTGCATAAAAATTGAACAATTTTCTACCTAGACGGATTTGACATTCAATTCCGAGCGTGTTGATGGCAGTTGTTCAGAAAAATCTTATTGACCATTGTTAAGTGTTCATTTACAAATATATTGTTGGAGTTTTCTTCGTAACCCAAATCTCTATTTAAAATACTTTGCTTTTTCTTATTTAATTCCATTGGGTGTCCAGGATCTGAGCGATTGGGTTGAACTTAATATTAATATTGGCGTTAACAAACGATACAATTTAAAGGAGTAACTGCACCATATTTTCACTATTCTTTACAGGTACTCCAATTTTTTTTTTTTTTAATATAGTATACCAAAGTGACTCTGTTCTGCCTGATGGAAAGCATGAATAGAATCCAAGAGCAGTGGTTGTCGTACTCACTGCGAAAGAAGACAGTGCAGCAGGGTGACCCACGTTATGGCAGCCTAGTAAGATGCTTTTTCACGCCCCGTTTAAAGAACCCGGGATCGTAGTGGAAGGGAAACACGTGCCCTGGTAATGAGTTCCAGGTTTTAACTGATTTGCACAGGAAGGAAGAGCCGAACCGTTTAGTTCGGGAGTGTATGTCTACCATTCTTAAACGGTGACTTCCAAGGCCAACACGAGTTGTCCTGTAGAGGAACGGAGAGGATGGAATCAGTTGGAAGAGTTCGTCAAAACACTCTCCATGATAAAGGCGATAGAGGACTGCCATAAAGGCGACATCTCTTCGCAACTGCAGAGACTCAAGAGATTCAGTGACTTCCGGGTTATTGATAATCCGGACTGCTCATCGCTGTAACCGATCCAAAGCGTCCAGCAAATACAGTGCGGATCCGCGGTTAAGATGAGAACAGTACTCCACGCAGGAGCGTACCTGGGTCTTATAAAGAAGACACAAATGCTCAGGCGCAAAGAACCGTCTCATATTGTTCAGTATACCCAGCTTCCGCGAGGTCGCCTTAGTAACGCTTTCAATATATTCTCGCGTATTGAGATCCCGGCCAACATTCATACCCAGGATACTGAGATTGTCCTGCAGTGGCAGTTGAGTGTTCTGGAAAGTGGGGAGGGGAAGGAATGGAGATTTTTTTGCAGAGAGCACGCACGCCTGTTTTTTCTTGGCATTGAACTCGACCAGATTCTCATGACCCCATTGAGAAATGCGGTCTAGGACTCGATCAAGCTGAGTGACAAGCTTTTGCCGCTTTTCCTCAACGTCCTCTAATTTGGCTGTAGGGTGACTATAGTAACGTCCATGTACTGTGCTATCGTCTGCATAGCAATGTATATTGCCAAGTGTCAACATATTATTGATATGCAGAAGAAACAGTGTGGGTGACAGGACGGAACCTTGAAATACACCAGCATTAACCTGCTGAAAATTGGAGGTGGCGCCGTCGCAGAAGACATGAAATGCGGCCACCCAGCTGCAGAGTTTGGGGGGCAGGCCGAATGACGGAAGTTTGGAGAGGAGCGAACGGTGCTAAATCCTATCGAAAGCCTTGGCCATATCGAGATTGATAGCCAAGGACTCCCCATGCCTATCTACAGCCTCATCCCAAAGGTGTGTGAAGAACACTAGAAGATCACCCGTGGATCGGTTCGGCACCCGTGGCAGTAAAAATGAGTCTTTGTGTGATGATGGATTAAGAATACAAAGTATCACCACCCCTACTCTACTCATGAGTGTCGTAACATCACTGTAAAGAGAAGGAAAACTTGAAACAAACCCTATACCAATTCATCTGGTTAGCGTGGTATAGTAGGTGAAAATCTCTTTGCTAAGGGGTGACCTACGTCCAACAGTGGACTGTTAAAATCATCATCATCATCCGAACTTTTGTCATTACATTTTTTGCAGTTAGAATTCATTCTAAAAGTTGACGATCACTGTCTTCTGGATGCAATTCGTGAGCAAGTCTAAAAAGGGCAGCGATCTTGCTTCCCCAAAAAGACGGGCCGATCCACGCTGTTTGTTCTTATGGAATAAAACCGGTCTAAGTGCAATTAAGATTGGTAATCTATTCACAACTTTACTTCACAACAGATCAAAATCAAATGGCATCGATTTACATACTATTTTAATAAAATATATGCTAAATGTCTACCCTCAATGCGATGTAAATATAATAAGTAGCTAAAGATTTTTAAAGACTTCCAGTACCTACTTCACTATTTGAAAGGTCAAAAAACATTACAAGCGGAAACATAAATGTTGCAAGCATTCATATTTCCTATACGTTATTCGTATGTGCATAGTTACCTACCGGTACATTCATCTTCATTACATAGTTTCCGCTCCGTTGGTTATGTGGTGTCAACGCGCTTCCCGACACGATGTGAAGTTAAAAAACGTTCACAAGTTAAGACGGATAATACTTTTGAATTTTACTGCATGAGAACACAAATAATTTACTATTGATGATTACTTTTTTAATATGTGACCAACTTTTTTTTAAACGACATATTCCGCACTAGCAATACTCCAGTGACGTGGGGGACTTTACAAATATACATGAAACGGCCAGAAAGAGCGCCCACACTCAGAAAAACAATTTGTGGATCAGAGATTTTGGATTTAAGTCGTCTAAATGACGGTAAATTCTGGTGAGCTTTTGGAATTGACTAATGATATTAACCAAATGATGTAGTTCATAAGTGGTGAAAATATGGGGTAACATAAGCATGTTCCTCCTTTTAAGTATAAATTAAAACCACTGGAGCACTGGGCTGTAGTGTAAATATTTATAAGCGTAAAAAGATTTATTTGCAGTGGTGTATTAATGGAAGTATAAATAATTGCTACATTTTTGCATTATTATATTTAGATTCCATCACAAACAATTACACGTTAATTGAAAGTAAGTATGCTTACGTACGCTACATACAATTAAATTACGTCCACATGCATATTGTAAACATGTAATTATGAAAATTAATAAAATGTAGATTAATAAAAAATGTATTAAGTTGACTGTTCCGTAATCACTTAATTATAGAAATGAGAGGTCCACCGAAACCTGGGGTTTTCAAATTTCGACTTTAATTTATTACTTTTGAAGTTATACTTCTTTTGGTGCGTTAGGGAAAAATGAGTAAATTTTTACGATGCGTGCACACCATCGTGAAAAATCGACACCATGAAATTAGTTAGTCAACAATTTAGTTTTTTCATTATTATGTATTATATGTACAAATAATTATTTTATGATATATTAATAAAATTTATTTAACTAGATAATGTGTTATAATAAAACTTTCCTTTACCCAGAGAACGTGACACTATACACATGACATAGTACAAGAAAAGGTAAAGACCTTTTTTGTATTATTAGTGTCATTTTCTCTACAAACATAGGATATAATGCAAGAAAAGGACTAATAAGACAAGAAAAGGTAAAGACCTTTTCTTGTATTATTAGTGTCATTTTCTCTACAAACATAGGATAACGTAAAGGATAATTTTTTAGAAACATTTTTATCCTGTAAAGCTAAGTAAATAGAGCTTCTTACGTGCGTACACAAGTACACACACACGTTTTTTTTAATGTTTTGTTTTGTAACAGTAGCAGTATGACTTAAGCTGTCATTATATAGACATACTGCACTTTCTACACTTGTAAACATTAAGTATTCCTAATTTACAATTTGTAAAATGCACGTAATAAAGCGTTTAGAGAATTGTTTTCACATGTACACATATAAAACATCAATAAAGCAAGCCAGTAGAGCAAAACAACTTCAATCAGAAGCTAGATTTATACACATTAAACAATTGTTTTGACATCGTGTATACTGCGTCACAAGCGACCATTGTTACGCTGTATTGTTACAAACAGTACAGTTATGGCAGGCATTAGTATCAATAGTCTATTTTTACCCTTTGGTACATAATTGAATTCGAATCACGTTTCAATTACACCAAGCAATATTCTCAGGCGCTCATGTATATTTAGCAACACTTCACCGCACATATTACCCAAGTTTTTTCAAACGTTCGCGTATCTATTTACTAATTTATTCAAGACCTTGCGTAACCCACACGCCCTTCGCCCTACCTTACACATTTTAGAATATTAATAGCGACGTGGCCCTTGATGTAAATAATCATATAATGTTATTTCGTAATGTAGCATGCCTATATTTAGAGCTATCGAAAATTCAAATGATCTTATCATATTATAATATAAAACATAAAACGTAAAAAATAAACAAAATTTACCAAAAAAACCGACTTTAAACAGCAAATTTTTTAATTAAAAAATGTAATAAAAACAAAACAATAATTACATATTCTTGAATCTACAATTATTGTTATTTTTGGCGTTAGCCAACATAGTACTCGTATACGGACGCAGCAGAGCGGTGCGGGCGGTTGGGAGGGATGTACAGTCGCATATTTGTATCATTGGCTTTATAATTCAGGTATTATCGTATTCTTATTGCTTTCTAAATTATCCTAATTCTTTTGCTGACACTGATTTAAAAAAAAAACAATAATTGTAGACACACGAATGTGTAATTTTTTTAAATGTTTTTTATTTTAGAACAATTTCTGTTTGAAGTCGGTTTTTTTGTTTATTTTTTGTTTATGTTTTGATCCTCAGAGAATCTGTAGTCCGATAAGTAATTTTATTTGTATGAATATAGTTAGTCCTACTAAGTACGCTGCTCATATGAGACAGCACTGTTCAAATAACACAAACGAATAAAGGAAGCACCGTCCATTGATATATTAATTTAAGTCAATATCCCTGCCAATCTCAAAATAGGAAATCTACCTTTAGGGTCATTTTAAAAGATACTTGCGAAGAGCATAGAAATATCCATATATAATACGGCTTAAATGTTGTATTATTCTAGAATTCTGGTACCTTATTATTCCCAGATCAAGAGTTGTTGCGTACTTTGTTGAGTTTTAGTTGCACAAGACTATATACTGCAGCAAAGATCCCCGTCAAACCACCAAATTAAAGAGAGACATAGTAATAACATTTTTACATTGGCATTATTTTTCGAAAAAGTTTTTATTTTTTCATTTAAGACATATTTTCAATATGATCCCTAAATAACTGTCTCATTATAGAGTAGATCGCGATATACTGAACATATCTGCATATCTCTTTAGGGAGTATAGACGTAATGCTATTTTGTGTGATGTGTGATTGTGTAAACAATACATACAAATCTGATTGCAGCAACCATGTTAGATCTGCTGTCATGTCTTGAAGAGTTCATTCATCAGAACATGACCAAAATAGAAAGGGGCCACCTTGAAATACTACGATGATTTTCTAACCCATCGTATTTAGTTTTTTGTTCATTTTGCGTCAACAAGTGCAAAAGAGAAAACGTCACCAATGTAGTCGAAGCCAATTAAATACGCATTATTATGGATAATTTGAAAAGTATTCATCAGATCTCATTTAAATAAAAAAAATGTAATCGAATTGAAAATCTCCTCCATTTTAAACTCGGTTAATAAATATAAAGAGATTAAGTTATAGTAAAATATAAATGCCCATTGTTCATGTAGAAAATAGTATTATTGCTGAAGATTTTACTTTAGCCTTATATAGGTTATTAAATTAACCCGTGTGGTGATGGATTAAGAATTTGAACCATGTGTCTGTCGCATACTAGTTATTACTTTAATTAATATATAATTGTAGTTAGAGCTATGATAGCTTGTTTATATAAAAAGAGAGTGTAAGGATTTCGACCTTAAATGAAATGGTAGAAATAGCTATCTTTTACATGAGGTAACTTTTGATACGCTACCTTCAAGAGCGTAAACCTTTAACGAAATTAAATCGGGTCACCGTTGGAATTTAATTCAATATTAAACCTTAATTACAATATATTCTGATTCTATAATATTGACTATTTCATTTCAAATATATTTCATCTTGGAATACTAAAACAAAACTTATTCATTGAAAATAATTTTTATGCCCCCTTTCCGATTCTTATTTTTAATAGATCACTATCATTTTTGTGTGCCTGTGTCAGTAAATATTTTTTTTTCTACTTTTTAACCAACTTCAAAAAAGGAAGAGGTTCTATGTTTCACTGTGTTTATATTTTTTCTATTTATACGATTTATTTGCAAGCGAACGTGTCGATAGCTGGAACCTGATAACCATAAACATTCATATTATAATTTTTACCCACCCATTGATTGAGTAGATAGAATATTGCGATTTATTACTTTTATTTATTAAATTTGTTTAATTCCATCTAATTAAGCTACTTATAAGGCCTCAAAGCCTAGAGAAGAAAGTTTTTACCAACTGTCGAGATTCAATGACCTCTTCAAGTGCATATGGCTTTTTCATAATGATTTGTTACTTCTCTCAATAGATATTTGTATTTTGAAAGGAATATCTCAATAAAGGTAATGAGAAATGAGCGTAATAAGCGTGAGTAAATAATATTTATTAGTAATGAATAAATTGGTAACTGTATTACTACACTAGATTCGAACCCTTTATAGTAGTAGTCAATGTTATCGGGTTAGTTCATTTATTATTATAATATTATATATACCGATTATCGAATAAATGTTGGATTGACGCTTTAGATGCACAAAACATCTTTTATGTGTTCTACTTCCTCTGAAGTACAACAGTTACAAATAAAAACAAGATGTCGTCAAAAATGGTCTATTAAAAGTGTTAAAATGCTATCGAATGTATACACCGACGCCATTTTTAATTCTGTTATAGACTATTGAAACAGCTAATATTGACAATGGCATAGTACACAGAGAGAAATTGATTCATAACTACCCATAATAAATTAGATTTTCTGAGAATCTAGTAATTATCAGCAAGTGATTAGGTGACTTGGGAATTTGCATCGTCGCCAGACTCATATTCTTAATTAATACAGATCTGGTACAAAATTCAGCCTTTTACTATTTAAACTTCTCACTTTTTACACTTGAATTTTAGTAAAGCAATCTCTTGAGCAAAGTAATTGTTTAATTGTGTATTAAAAAGTCGTAATATTTTTCTAAAGAAAATTACATAATATAGTATCATTTTTTTATCTAGGAAGCGAGAAAAGTTCAAATTAATTTAAAAAATAAGTCATGTCTGTTTGGCAGACAAGTTTTGGATGTTGATTCATTTTTATCAATTATTTGGTGGTGTGCATCTCATTGTCTGAGTGCCTCTTCAAATAAGACTTTTAGCTTACAACGAATAAAACAAGGTATGTACCTACTGTAACGGATATTGAATTTATGGTGATCTGTCAGCGTACGAATGCTAGTGCCTTGGCGCATAATATCTCGATGGCGCATTTAGATTTTTAAGATAAAATATATATCCTTTACCTTTGAATCTAGATCTTTGTATCTCTATGTATGATATGTATGTATTCACAAAAAAAAGCATATAAGTATTCTATCAGTCACTCTAGTTATCATAGTACAAGCTCTGCTTAGTTTGAAACTAGATTTTATTTATTATTTGTACAAAGTGTCTGTTTAGTTATAAGAGTTGAGTATATTTAGTAAATGACCTTTTGAAATAGTTGTTTTGTTTTATGAAAACCATCGTGAAGGATTGTTACGTGCCCCCATAGATATACCCATAGTATCTAGCTACATCTTCGACTGTAGCGACTGTCCAGGGTGTGCCAAACGTGTTGGATCTTTGATACGTCACACATGGAGGTTCTATGTAAAAATATTAAACAACCGAAATCATACAAAAACATTTCGTAAAGAACATCAAAGAACTGCAACGTTATAATATAGTCTCACTTTAACTTTAATTTTTAATTCTCCCTTGTAAATTGCGAGATCTACTTACTAGAAGAAGAGATGCAACGTGTCTAACCTGTAACAAAAAAAAAGAAATTTACATAAATGAATAAGTAATACGAGTAGTTAATATACTTGTTCAAGAAGAGAGGAAATATCAAGAATATTACTGCTGTCTCCAGCTTTTGTACAGTAGTAAATTTTATTTGGTTTTTTAAGTTAAAAGACAAAATTAACTTCGTTGTACTGAAAATACCACATAATGTATCTTTTATATACATGTATATCGATAATATATATATATCGATTTATTTTTAAAAATATAGTGAAAATGTGTTTTAGTGAAACCTTTATGTGTAATTGCATTTAATGAAATACGAAAAATTTTATGAGATAATTGTTCTAGTCACATAAAAGACATAATTTGAAAGTGCTTTCTATGTTTAAAAAAAAACTACCCTATTATATTAGAACTATAAATTTACATTTAGATTTTTTACAAGAAATGCGAGTACAATGTTCACAAATAGCTAAATATAGCCAATGTCGCCGTATTCGCTTGCGTCACCTTTCGAAACCTTGACCTGAATTGATTTTAACAATATTATGTAAATGTGTACCACCAACGCGTTTTGAGTTAAATCAATCCATATTAACTTACCTGTCATCAGTTATTCGATTTTCTCCTTTTAAGTGTTCAAGAGATAACGGAAACGACAACTATTAAATGTCCATTAAACAAATTAACTACAAAACGAAACCACGCAGTGATAATCCCGTAAAACGCAAATTCATAGTTTTAAAATAAGAAATCGAACCATATTAATTGGATAAAAATAGGTTTAGGATAGGATATAGGTCCTATTGGTTTAGTGGTTAGGGATTCTAACTGCTACGTCAGAGGTCGTGAAATCGACTCCCGCCCAGGACAAGTCTTTTGTGATGAGCACGATCATTTGTTCTGTGTCTGGATGTAATTCATCTATTATATGTGTGTATTCAGAAATATATAAGTATGTTTATCAGCAGTCTGGTTACCATAGTACAGGCTCTGCCTGGTTTGGGATCAAACGGCAGTATGTGAGGATATTATTATTATAGGTTATCGTCATCTGGACCTCTGACATTTAGTTGATTACCGCTAATTTTCTTTTATAGGTAGAGCCACGCTGATTTCAGCATGAACGCGCCGGCTCGATCGGAACAGTACTACCCGCCCACAGAAGTTGTGGTGTGTGAACATTACAATGCTACGAAGACTCATACCTTTTACGTCTCCACACACATGTGACCACAACTCTTGGGTTGGACTTTAACAGGCTCTTAAAATAAAAAAAAAATCCAAAGACAACACATTTAATGTTATATTTTCAATTTTTTTTAAGACCATTTGTTGAACGACAAAGAACTTACGAGTATAGTGGTCAGGTCAACGGCGTTTTACTTCTTTGAAGTGGGCGCAGTTTGAGCATGAAACTAGTCGGACATTTCGAATATACACGTGAGTAATTGTAAATACATAAATATCTGTACCTTTAATGAATATTACTAATTCTATCCATGTTATGACCATACGTTAATCGTGAAATAATGTAAATTTATATTATAAATTGGATAATATGACTATAAGCATAAATTAAATGCGATAATAATCGTGATTAATCATGTGCTAGGCTAAATAAAACAGAGTTAATGTTCTTAGTTATAAATAACTTTAAATCACTTATACTATTATAATGTACGGACTTGCATTGTTCATTTATTAAATATGTGTTTAATGTATAATTAAACGTAAATCACTTTTCTTTGTTTGCTTCTTACGTTATGTAGATCACAGTAATGTTTTAAAAATAACGCTCGCAGCTGGTCACACTCCTTATTAATGGTTTGTTGTTATCTGTGTTTTAAAACTTTATGTATCGCGCATAAAACACGCGTCACCTGAGCGTTGCAGACTCAATACCCTAGTAGTTATACTCAATAGTATTAGGTACTTTCGTGCTCCAATGACCCAGACCATCATTACAAAAACAGAACACAAAAAGAAAGGTATTTTTTAAATTACTTTCGTGTTTTATTATAAAATCCGCTGATTAGTTTCAACCTATGTCAAACAATATTTAAAAAGAACAAACTTATGGAAAAGCAAATGCTAAGTACCTCTTTTATATCTCATAAAACAACAAATTCTTAAGTCTTTTTACATAGCTTTTGCGATTTGCTACTGGTGCCCAGATACAAGTAATCTATCTGTTTCGTTTCTTCTTGCATCATAAAAAATCTCAAACATTCTAATATAATTGATTACAAAGTTCTCATAGAGTAGACAGACGGTCGACAAAACAGTACCTTTAAATAGTTGAACTAATAAACTAAACTAAGAAACTCAAAACAATGGAAACTATCGCAAATATTCTTTAGCATAAGTTAACTACATAGTATTTATAGGTAGTGTAGTTGTTTAAACGTCCTTGGCACAGTTAATTATAACTTACTATTGCATGTTCTGGGTCACTGAAGAATATGTGTACCACGGTAAGAATTGAGCTGTTACGTTACTGATACTCTACTTGAAGTCTGAACCCTACGTGAATAGAAAAAAAAAACAACAGAAGTCAACGCTGTAGATATTAATATACAGTCACGGCTAGATATTATAACAAATAAAGAAAATAAATAAGTATAGTTAGATTCTATTATATATTAAGACGCCTATTGTTTTCGGTTAATCTTTCGGTGACACGTGTGTAACATAATTTTTGCATACGATGTGGTGTAGGGGGTATCTGACACACTTATAGAAACTGACAAACTAACTAAAAACTGTGTTAAAATTTCTAACCGCATACTGTAAGGACTGCATAGAGACAAGGAGGGCGCCTACGCATCGACGCGTGGCCGGCTGCACGATAACTTACTTATATTCCCACATGCCCTTTTCCATTGTTTAACAACTTTTTATATCCCATTCAGTTTAGATACTTAACAATTTTATGAATGAGGAACAAAACTTTAACTATTCTTGACTGCCGTGTTTCCCACTAGGCTTGCTACTTTCCTACACAAAAGCGATTTCTTTAACTTAAGTATGTTATTTTCCCTTTATACCCTACCTTCGTATAACCGATAATGTGTTTTTACTGAAGGTATTCAGTAAAGAGGATTTCAGACGTAGAAATATTTTAATATGTTATGTTGGTCCACAAATAATCAACCACAATACGTCATGAAACAAAAAATTCATCGTTAAGAATCAAATGAGATGGTCAATGTGAAAATTAAATTTACAGGAGAACCTTCATTAATGTAAACTGTGTAAGCTGCAATAGACTAGCAAAACATTAGTGAATGAGCTTATCAGTTGTGTCGGACATCGTGGCGAAGAAGGTGATCACGTGTCGCGGCGTTGGACCGGTCTGCGGTCACCGACCTCACTATAGCTTACGCGCTTCTCCACTAGGCCGTTGCAACTAGGTTTTTCATAGTAATAACCATATTTAGGACCACCTCATCACCTTTTAAATGAACAGAACGAAGCGAAAAACTGCAGAAACCAATGTGGCTATTCTCCAGCTTCAGCATTCTAAGTTTCTAGCTGTGCAAACATCGACCGTACATAATTCTGTATTCTACACGATTGTTGGATTTCTTTTAAAATTTTAATAGAAAAAGTCTTATGTTTAAAAAGATTGGAACAGATTAGATTGAACTGTCTATACACTAAGTATTGACTATGGCTGATTACTCTTTCAAATACTTTTTCATTAAATAATTACATAGAATAACAATAGTAACATGACACGTTTTACTACTAATCCCTGTATTAGGCAGACTCTCAAGAATGTTATGTTACTTTGTGTGCACTTCAAAAACTCAAAAACTTCTGCACTTATTAAGCATAAATTTTGATAAGACGTACAACCCGCTTTAAATTGTTTTTATCTATTTGTCTCGTCAGTTTCTTCTTTCTCATCAACGCAACTACGTGCCAAATCGAAGTCTGTCAGAGTGGAGCTAATAAATTAATAAAAACTACATCCAGATACAGAACAAATACTTATACCCCTCACATACACGCTGATCAAGTTAAAAATGCTTTCATGAAATATTTTTCAAATAAAATACAATTATTTATAAATAACTAGAAACTTTAAAGCATAGAATGTTAACAGCTGAACTGCAATGTCAATCTTTGTGAAGAGGCATGTAACACACAATAAAAAAAAATGTTATATCACTAGACTTTCTCTGATTGTAACTCCACTTAGCTATTATTTATGTAATGACTTCTTGTACTTACAGTTTCTGAAGGAAAATTTGTTATGGTACTAATTTTCCTTCAGATTTAAATTTGCCATTTGCCAAAAAAGTATTTTTTTATTTGAAGCGTAAACATCAATACAGTAACAGTATGATATTCGGTTATGATATATTCTAACTAACTACTTAATCAATAGCCTTTCTGCTATCCTTACAACAGTTCACTTCTGGATACAGGCCTTTCATTACAAAATAAGTTTTGGCCTATTAAACTACGCTAGCCGAACGGATTGGTGTAGTTTTTTAAAATATTGGTCCTGTACAGTTTAAGACAGGCAATTAACACTTATAAATGAATGTCAAATTAGACTTCTATAAGTTACCATAATATATGTTAATTAATATTTTAATTAAAGTAACAAGTAAACTTGCTAGTCAATTTGTTTAGTACATTAATATTGTGAGTCAATTAACATGTAGTTTGGAGTGTGGGAGTAATTAAGAATTTTCTTTTTTTGAGAGAAAAAGAACGCTTGGTCCGTGCAACTGACAAAAAAAAATATTATTTAAGAAAAACAAATTTTCATAAATTTGTAATACTTTATGAAGTGTGATCAAATGAAGTGTGACCCGAAGTATCGTCCAATATATGGTAAAGTGCAGATACACGTAACTAATTACTTCTACATCTTATAATCTATACAATCTCTACTACAAAAAAAGTCACCTAATGTAAAAAATGACACACAGGCAACTTACTACTTTGTTCTACATTTTATATCTATACAATCTCTATTACCAACAAAATATCATCGTAAAGATGTGTCGAATGCGTCGATGTCTTTAAAACGACCATACATTGTAGGAAAAAAACTTTCGAAGTTCTAACAACAAAAGCGGCCACAGCTTTGATTAGTGCGACTGTTTTAATTAGTATATTTATAATATTACTAGTAACACTACTTGTAATTGTGTAATTATATTTTTTGTACATATGAATACACATTCATAAAAAATGTTATATATTTTATCTCTTTTCTACAACCTATGCCTACGATTTATACTTAGTTAGCACAATGTAAATATCCAAAAATTCAATTATGGGATTATTATGACTCTTCAAAAACTTTTATTTTTCAAGATTATTTAGCTTTACAATAAGAATTCTCTAAAATACCAGGTGTAATGTACGACTAGCGGAAACAAGCTTTGCACTACGTAGTTATATCTTTTAAATAAGACTTTATTTAACATTATTCTGCATCAACTAATTGCGTACTCAAAAATATATAATTTATAGACTACCAAATATATGATAACAGTTGACTAGTTATGGTGTAATATTAGGAAAACGGTAATATAGGGTGGCCCACGAATTAGTTAACATTTGAAAAAAATGTATAAAAAAACTATTTGATATATTATAAAAATTGTCTATTTACAAGGAAGCTAATTAGTTGGAAATTAATTTTTAAAAACTACATCATCTAAATAACCACCGTTTCGACGTTTGCACTCTTTTAAGCGAGCATTGAATTTTTCGAATACTCGGAGACCGCGAGATCGCCGACATCTCTTCGCTGGTTTTTTGTTTTAGTTGACGTAGCGTATTTGGTTTATTGATGTAGACACGATTCTTCAAATAACCGCATAAAAAGAAGTCTGCCGGGAATAGATCTGGACTCCTGGGTGGACATGGAATGTCACCTCGTCTGGAAACCAACACTTCCGTCAACATGTCTTTGACCAGCGGCAGGGACTCATTGGATGTGTGACAAGGGGTTCTATCTTGTTGAAACCATGTATTACGATTGTAGCCAGTAAATTTCAGTAATATCGGTCCCAAGAACTTCCGTAACATGTTTGTGTGGGATGTTAAGGTGTCAAATGTTTCGTCTTTTCTGTCTATTCTGTCTGTTAGGGACCTGCACTCGTATCTTATGTTTAAGAAGTTATTCTTTTTTTAATTAACTGCTCTGGGCAACTTTTTGGAATGATATCAAGACATTTGATAACGTTGTAAATTGCCATAAGTTCAACCTTTTTTTAATACTTTTCCTTGAATAAACTCTTGTGCTTAAATTGAATTGTATAAACCCTGGCCTAATTTATTTAGAAATTTGACTTTGTATATCTCGTTAAAAATAATGATTTAACATAATCTCAAATTAGCTGACAATTCAGAGAAATGCGTACAACAATAGATTAAAGACTTAGTAACACGGTTATGCCGAAATTAATATATGCTGGTCTGGTTTCTCATTACTTTGCAATATTCATTTCAATAAATCCATCAATTAAGTAAAATCAGGCAGAAAACAATATTCAATAAATGACACGGTTTATTTTAACACTCTATTAGTATTCGTTGATATTCATTGAATTTTTTTCATTTCATACCCTTCGGTGTTACGCGTAGGTAACTCGTTCGGTTGAAATCCCGGCAAGGCACCGTGGGCCGGAGGGAGACGACACCAAATTGCCGACATAACGTCAACGATAAAGCACTCAGGCGAGGAACCAATCTCTTTTACGGTTTAATCAGAACTTGCCGTTCCTACCTAATATTACACGTCCCACGATATATCGGACTACCTTCACGTAAGTGTTCTATCAGACGTAATGTTACAGGTGGTTTTGTTTATTTTTAGATTCATATATCAATTAACGAATATAATTAAAGAAAGTTAGAAAAAATCTAACTAACGTATTCCTTTTTTTTTCTTATAAGAATCAATTGTTTTTATAAACATGCCGTATCGTCTTATGTCAAGCCTTCATGCGAAGTTTACCTAAGATAACAAATTTCTTATTGCTTCTCATTAATTAAGCTAAAGCCAGCAAGTCAACAGTCTAAATCCTGACTTTTTCAATACAATGGTGAAATAAAATTAATTTTGATTTAACGAAGTACTTTAATTAAACCCAAACCAGCAATAGCGACCGTACGACCCTTATTAAATTTGACCGATTACTATTTCACTCTTAATTATTTCAAGAATTGTAACTATGCCAACAGTTCGGACAAAAACTGACAACATCCGATCGCTTAGCCTAAACTGAGCGTAAGACCACACAATAGTCATTTTTTCCGTTAATTTCCAAATCATCAGTTGAGCGCTGCACAAAATTACGTAATTGTAGTTTTTTATATTTCTCTATGAAAGGCTTCTCTTCGTATCTCTTTTTATTCAAACATTTGTCAATAATTGTGACCCGATGTCACCGAGAAATCATTTTGAATTCAAAAGCGGTTACTGTATAAAGTGTATTGATCTTTGGTGTCTGTTGTCGTCTATTCTTAAACCCATTTGAAAAGTATGCAATTTAGACTAGATTACGTGTTCGAATTCCCAATGTTACAAAACAATTGTTAAGTCAATCTTAGTATTACAAGTTTTCGTTTCCATAACATACCCGTATAAGTATGTTTATTAACTTTAACCTTAAAAAAGACTAACTAATGTTTAATTTTATTATTACTTGTTAAATTAGTATACTAAGCTATATGGTTTTGGAGAATCACATTTACAGTTTTCGATATTTTTTTTGTATTTATATGAATTTAAACGTTGAATAAGTTAATCGGCAAAATAACTGTACTCTCGGACTTGTTTCTGAAGAGTCAATATCCTAGTATAACATATTTAACATAAAACCGTAATAACATAAAAACGTAAAAACGGGACCTGACATCAGTGTGAAATATTGTTATAAATATTCATATTTTTAAGGTAGACATATCCAGGATGCTAAATACTTAGTTGTATATTACAACACGACTCGTTTGTTAACATTTTTTTCAATATTTTTTACTATATCCCAATACAAATAAAGTTAAAATTCTTCAATTCTCATAAGTTTCTTTTTTCATGACATTAATCCTTCTAAACGACCAATGTCACACGTTGTGCTTTCAGATAAAATAATATAATTAATTAAAAGACGTAATAGACATCTAATCGGTAATTGCTTTTGAAGGACTTGCTACAAGAGATAGATGCGTATTATAACCTAGACCGAAATGTTGAAAAGAGAACAATTTTACTTTAAAAATATGTATTAGCATAGTGTTGTCGTAATATTTCCTGCTGGCAACCCTTTGTCAGAACCTATCTTCTGAATGATTTCCTCTAGACAGATTTTTGAATAGGACACGCGACAGCGGGTGACTCGTCTGTCGACATTAAAAGTGTATAGGTATTATACATAACCAATAAATTTATTTGAATTCCTTAGGCCAAATGCTTATCTTGTATAAAAAAATAAAAATACACTATTAGAAAGAACATGTATATTTTATGAGTATTATTTAACTGACCACACTTATCAAATTTAACTATATAACACATATCAACACAATGTGCAGCGTACAGTAATGTACTATTTAACCTTAAAATGCAATTTCGGATGTAGTGCAGAATACCAGTCTGGTAGTCCTTGGCAACGTGCCACGGGATCAGAAGTGTTTGGAATATTCTTATCTCCAGCTACATAAACCTTTACGACACCTATATTGTTTAACTTACGTAAGCACTTACTACACTTAGCATTTGTTGAAACTAAATTAATATCTGCTGCGCTTAGTTTTCTCGGTTCAATCCCCATGCGTGGCACTTTGAGTGATCCACAAATTGTTGTTCAGAATCTGAGTGTTTTATGTATCCGTAGTATATATGTAGAGTCCACCGCGAGATAGTGCGAGTCCTCCTTATCTTTTTATTAAAAAAAAATAAAAAATATTTTCACATTCAATTATTGCGCGACTTCCATTGCTGCCCACCGTATTTTACCTTTCCAATATAATATGAACTAATTATTATCGGCATTAAGAATTTATATTCTAAAGCAATCTTTATATTTCTGTAGAATAACAAGGTAGAAAGATGTTACAAAATGGCTAACTGTACATGTAAGTTGTACTTTAATGAGTGGGCCCAAGGTTCGTGTTGTAAGCGTAGCATGCAACTCGCATAATCACCGTGATACGAAAAATGAACAAGCTTTCTAACCTCGTTCCCTTTTCTAATAATGATGGTCAATTTGTCATTCCCAACTTTTTTCACGCAATGGTGGTAACTATAAAAGTAAAATATAAGTAACCTGCATGAAATACAGGCGTCAAATGCGAAAATAAAGCTCACTTTACAAGAATAATATGCATAAAGTAAAATGTATAAACGAAAATTGCACAGACTAAGCCTAAATAAAACCTCTTTCAATCTCTGTCGACTTAAATTTTCACGTCTTTTGTCTGCAGCAAAGTTTAATAGGCTTCTAAATCTCTTTATACTTTACCAGGGCTACTTTTTACCTTTGATTTCTTAAAGCAATTGTGATATCAGTACAATGAAACTATTAGTAGAAGAATTTGGCTCCTAAATCACAAACTACTTCCTTTCACGTTACCTTTGAATAAAAGCGACCAACTCTAAAATAGTAGCAATATTTTTATTTGATTAAGTTGCCTTTACGGCGCTTTTTTCGGTGGCTATTAACCTATTTGCGTGACCTGAGTCCGTACACCCGGTACGCGAGTTACCTACAAAGCTACGTTTATACAAAAATACTTTACATTTTTGAGGAAAAATAATAGAAAAATAGGAGTTTATGCGAGTGTCGAAATTCATAACGACTCCTTGGAAAAACATTGCCTTTTAAAGATGTCTTCTGTGTGATGAGACAGTTTCTTTAATAAAATTGTTGACTTAAAGTGCACTTGACAAAATTTACTGTTATTATAATCTACTAGCAATACCTTGTCACTCTTTACTGTAGCATAATGTATTTGCAAAAAAACATATAATAACTACTCTTGTAGCGCGTTGTTATCGAGTCCAAAAGAGCTCATTTGGTTAAGATCTTTTTGAGTTTTTGTAGTGTACGCAAATCAACTTAAGATTTATATTTTTTTATACATAAATTGTATACATATAAATACATATATAAATGGTTAAGAAATAGGAAATTGCAGGAATACTTTTTTTGTAATTCTATATTTATATTTTTTTGTAATTCTACTAAATAGCATGGTTCTATTATAAAAGTGCAGTCTGTGGAATTCAACTTCGTTTTCACAGATAAATGAAATAATGGCTAATTGTAGAAAGAGTGACTGTTACTTTTGAATATTATGATATAAATAGGCATTGAAAAAAGGCTTTTAATTAATTTCATAGAGAATATATTTCATTCTCACGAAAGGATGTGTGTAGGATATTTCTAGAAAAGTCCTTGTAATTATGTGTAGATGGAAAGCGGTAGAAGTACTTTTTTAGTGTATTCAAATTTTGGAAATTAAATGTCTTAACCTAGAATCGAATAAATAGATAGTAAATAATTAGAAAGTAATTTAGTAATTACTTTCGTAAATACTTTACTTTAGTAAATAAGTAAATAAATATAAAGTATAAAATATTTTGTTTTCAAGTACAAGACAATGCTCGCATTAGGAATATATTCTGTGTCTACGAGGAACTGTATAAACATGCAAGAAACTGACACAAAAAACACACAGATTTAGAACAAAAAATTGTGAATCACACAAAGTGTTGTCCCATGTGGGGTTTGAACCCACAATACTCAGCGTAGCAGAGAGTGGCGTGGCGATCGCCTTAACCACTCCGCCATTCGTGCAGTCAGCTTAAGTAGTTATACATTTCTTTTATTTCTCATCTAGCAAAAAGGTTTACATTGAATACACTGTGAGTGATTTACTAATACACATCTCTCTGTAGTAAAGTTAGCCTTGATGGCAATTATTACCAGACACAACTAAGAATATGTTAAACAGTAGTATATGTATACATATTGACTGGTGTATAATAATCGAAAGAAAATAACAGGAAGAGAAACAATAATAGTTTATCAGTAGTTGGCCGGCGGGGTCGAGTTGGGTTAATTAACCTGAACTTTCAGGACGTCGGCGTCGGCATAAGTTGCCATGAAATGAGCGGAAGGCGCGATATGAGAAAACTCTGCGAACAGCTAAACAATGATACCGCACCGTCGACTTATCGGTGCCATATTGTTATTGTAATAAAAAACTTAGACTCTCCACGATATTATTGTTTATCCAGTTAGATGTTGTTACAATATGTTTACTGTTTTGTATATATGAGATAAAGTTTTCATTACGATTCCATGAACCACTGCTACAGCGGGTGTTTACTACGTAATACCGTTTTTACTGACTACTTATTTACTAATATTAAATTACTTAACGATGATTAGTTTTAATCTGTCCATTTTATAATTATTATCTTGCCGCATACATGCAAATGAAAATGCAGGTATACATTTAATTATTAAACAATATTGTATTTAAATATTCAGCACATAAAGAACCACCATTAATGTCTGTCTCTTCATCATCAACAGCCCGCCTGTATGCCTTTAACAATCCGCTGCTGGACATAGAGCTCTCTGAACACAGAAGACTGGACAACAAGGATTTTGCCTACTATACCACCTGACAGGTTGGTATAGGGTTTGTTTCAAGTTTTCTTTCGTTTTGTAGTGATTTTGTTTGCATATTTTGTTCCCTTAGTCCCTTGTTACAACACTCATGGGAAGAATATGGGTGGTGACGATCTGTATTCTTAATCCGTCACCAAGCGGAGACATCTCTAACCAAAGCAGTAGTTGATCCAGGCTGAAACATAACATTACCATTTCACTGATCTGCGAGACGATAAATGACATCAGGAAAATGCCTGCCAGCGGATAGATGTGTACTGATTGGTTCTCCTTGACCCTCAGTCAATAGTGGACGACAATAGATTGACAATGATAGTAATAATATGAATAAAGCTAATAATAGCAATAGAATATGAATCAAAAGACATTCAGAACCTACTTAACATTGAAAAGGTAATAATATCATTTAAAATATTAATTAATATATTGCCATGTGGTGCCGCCACAACACCATTTTGGGAGTCATTTACCTATAATGTGCATTTATGTTAGTAAAATGTATGTATGTTTATCAGTAGGTCACCATTGGTAAAGTTCCTCCTAATTTGGGTGTGAAAGAAGTTTTCATATTTTTTTATGTTCCCATTAAGGCGCCATAGTGTGTGTCGCCATATTGCATTGCCTGCATTCGCAATGAGTATGGTTACCACAGACAAAGTATAGTTACTTCCGCAGGTTCTTAAATTAAAACGAAAAAAAAATTGCTGATTTTGCATACATACATGTGTATACAGGATAGTTTTCTACTTACTTATAATTAATAAAAATAACTGTAAATGAATGGATGTTTTATGACTCAGTTTTAACAAAATTAATCAACACTAAACAATGTTGTTTTGTTAATCCAATAAAACTTAATGTAATCGCATACCGCCGCGGCGTTGTCGCTCGTATTAATGTACATGTATTTAAATTCCGTTCACATGTACTTATATCATGTTTCGGACAAATTTCTGACCAATATTCGAGAATGCATTTGAAGGTAAAGAACTAGGTACTTTTATTACCTTCCACCTATTTTTTTTGGGATAAAAATTATCCTATGTTCTCTAATTCACCCCTGTTTAATTAGCTAATTTCATGACGATCCGCGAAAAAGTTAAGACGAGTAAACGCCTTTATATTACTAGTTAAGACAAACCATTTGAACCTTGAAGTTAACAAAAATAAGTATAAATATAACGTGTAATTAATGATTTCAATATCGTGGCTTGTGAGTTAACTGTAAAGGCTATAAGACTTGTCGGATTAACTCAATTCACAAATCGTGTACACGAAGTGGGTGTGCTGAAAGGTTTGGATAAAGAATAGGTCGATCAAAGACTGTTTGCTGCGGCTTATTGAGTGCAAACACTGCGGCCAAGGACGCGCAAACACTAGGCGGGCGTCACATCTTCGCTCTGTGAAATTATTAAACAACTACGGATCTGGATAGAACTTCAAACAGAGATATCTATAATAAAGGTCACGAGTTCCGCAATAAAATCTTTTATTATAGACCCAATGTTTGTTATGTAATTGATCGTTAGTGCATTGTTACATCATAATTATTGTGTAAGGCCTTTGTCGAACTTTTGGTAGAATTAAAATGAAAGAATATTTATGATGAGATTTTGAAACCCCAAGCAGGACTTTGGAGCCAATAGCGAAATATAATTATTTCTTAGCCTCTGAAAGTTACTATTAATATTTTATCAGTTGGAAATGAGTATTAAATCTAGTTTTGGATCTTGTTTTATATTAAAAACAAACCAAGGTCACTACAGCATATGGTCTCGGGAAACTGAGAAAAAATGATCCGAAGCAACTTAAGAGCGACAAGTACTCTGCCGGACATCGAACCGCGCTCGTCCAGCAGGTTTCACCTGTCCAGACCACATCCGACCACTTCGCATCCGTCTCTTAGCGTCAACAGTAATTACGTAACGGACATTCGACTGTTCAATTTATTTAATTAGATATAGTGAGTATCGCGTTACCTATCGTTGTGTATAATGCTGCGACTTTTAAATTTCGTCACTCAAATAGCTATGTCATTTTCGAGATACAGCATTTAGCTTTAATTACAACAAATTCAATGTCTCCAACCTACTAAATAAAGCCAATACTTACTACATCACAATGAGTTAACCGTTTAATACTCAATGCTGCACTCAAGAAATACCATGCGATTACCTACTTGTGAATATTAAATACCTTGTAAATCGTGTGCCTATTGATTAACAGTTTCTGAATTGTAATCTTAATAATTTCAAATGTTCTTAAAACTTCCTCAAGGTTTGTGAAATTTGATAAAACACACTTGACTATTACGGTCAGCTATAGTGTTACCAATCTAAGCTAAGTTAATTAAATAGTTATAAAGTTGCTAGCACGAAAAATTTAAATTTGCTCACTTTGCATTGCTTTCACAAGTAATGTAAGTACCTTTCTGCTTATAACTTTCTTATCTTATCTGCTTTAACTTACACCAACCGCAATCAAAGCAAAGAGATCATGTGCATACTTTAGTTTTACTATGACATTATAAAGATCATATAAATTTCCGAAACAGAGTAAATCAGTGAAAGTTTATATTTTAGTAATTGTAAACGTTAGATTAAGGCATTATAAGTGTAATCATCATTTTATTACAATACCAACGTAAACTAACTTATAGCGCAACATTAACTGTAGATAAGATCCATATGATCTTTATAGCAATGAAAAGTTTTATAAAATCAACTACTAAATTACAAACTTAAGTTATGTACATGAGTTGACTGTATTTTTCTGTACATGATTTACAATAAGGAGGTCAGAGATAGTGCGTCAAACATGTACAGTGTAACAAGAGGACGACTTGAGAGGAAGTAGGTGGCAGCGGTTGTTCGGTAAACATACAAGTGAAGTGGCCGTTTCTGCGGCTGCTGCGGTTCACGTCCTACACGCACTTTCACCTATTCCTGCTCATTAGCGATGCCACACCGACTCTTCAGTAAGCATTCGGTGCCTACTAATGTCTCGTCTTGTTTCACCCTGCACATAATATACCTACACATTATTGCAAACAATCTTTTTAAAAAAACGACGTACAAAAGTCTGTTCGCACTCTTTCGAAGAAAATATTCTTACACAAATTTATCTGTATTCTCAACGTGACACTCTGAGAAGGTATAGTCTTAGCTAAGAATCAAACGTAGACGGTTAAATAAAAATTCAACAAAACAAGCAAGCAAACAAGCAAATAAATGTGTTGATGTTGAAATAGATGTTTTAGGATAAAGAATACTTTTCTAAATACGTCAGACTATCTAATGCATTTCATCTAAGTCAGGGCGTGGCCCGTCGCTTACACATGCGAGATACATTGTGTTGCAGTCCCTGCATAGTCCTTCAAACCGTATTTGCAACTGCCAACTGTAAGTAATAGCACATGTGTGTACGCCACCCATTAATATCAAAGAGAAAATGCATATGACAAGTTTGCAGCTTGACAATATCTCAATGTTGGCTTGCCGAAATTTCAAACTCTAGCACTGCAATTAAAGCTCACTTTTCGAATGTGTGTTCATAAAAAATAATAGAAGTCGCTGACTCAGTGCTGTCACTTCTATAAGTACTTTCAAATATACGTTTATTAAAAGATTTGGCTATACTGTCTAGTTATGAAGCTAACTTACCGAGGAATTTAAGTAAATGTGCAATGTTCTGCGAGACCTAACATTATTTAGCTTTTCAGAGCATACGCATAAGGTGTCTTGGGATATAATTTTACTTTTAAAGTATTTAAGCATACACTTCACGTTTATCATTAAGTTGGTTGATACGATATGCAGATATCGTCTTTGTGAAAAATAAATTGTGACTGTACAGATTTTTTTTACAGTTTGTTCAAGTGTACAACTCAGGACTATAAGAATATTAGAATATCGACAAGAGGGTGCAAAAGTAAAATATTTTAACATTTTAATTTATAGGCAAACATTTTACCACGTTTTAAATAAAACTTTAGTTTTCCACTTACTGTAGATTGATACATAGATATAGAATAGAGGTTTTCAAGTTTCCGTCTGATTCCTTCTGCCAGTGTGGTGACGAATTAAGAATACATAGTGTTACCACTCCTATTCATCCCGTGGCTGTAGTAAGAGGCGACCAAGGAGAAAAAAAAACCATTCGGGAAAATATCAAAACAAAGAGAAAGAAAACTTGAAACAAACGCTATTCCAACCCGTCTGGCCAGCGTGGTATAATAGGCCAAAATCTCCTTGCTAAGGAGAGGTCTATGTCCAGCAGTGGACTGTAAAAGGCTGTTAATATTTCAAGATTCATCGGTTCTACTGATAAAAATAAATTTTACATTTTCTATTATGTTTGCAATCTTAATTTACCCACACAATATTCTCATCTTTCTTTGAAATCGTGGCAGTTGCCATAGTTGTATAAACTTTGTCCTTGACCAACAAACGACCGTTACTAGAATCGTTAAATGTAAAAAAATCAATACAAAGCGACGCTTTGGCGGTTTTGATGTATCTAAAGGCATGGTTTACGTTTGAAGTTAGTAGTCATAAACTCTCGTTTAAATCGGTTGCTTATAAATGTGGAATTAAAAAAATATGCAATAGTACAACATACTATTTGTTTAAGACGTAAATCAATTTATCTTCTAGTATGTTCCTGAAAACACTGAATTCGCCTTTGTTCGTTTTGTCTTTTAATCTGATGTTTTGGGGTAATTTTTATCCAATAAATGTATTTTATAAAGACTAATCAAATAGGGGTCGACTACAGCAAAATGTTGAGAATTTAACATATTTTACATTTCGTGAAAACACGTGTCGACAATTATAATCACACCACTGTAATAACAACGTGAGGAAAATAATAGCCAATGAATTACGAACCTCGTCACGTACACGAGATACGTGGTGTGAATCTTATTTTTTTCTGATGTAGCTTCTTTAATAATATTTTCTATAACTATGTAACTAGACCAGATACTACCGAGCGTTTATCTCATGTCATTTTATGTACTTATCTTAACTTATTATAGTATTATTAGCATAGATACTTCTTGATCATAAATGTAATATAGTCTTAATAACTGATTTTCCAGTGTAAAACATTTTGGATTAAAAATGAATGTCACAAGAAATGTAATACCTAATGTTATGTAGCAATATCTTAAGTTAGTTTATGTCGTATGGTTATTTCATCATTATAACTTACATTCATTATCAAATAGTACCGTTCTCATTACAATAAATACTTATTTTTGTAAAACTATAAAAATAACGTAAATAGCTACTAGGTTTATAGCGGTACTTTATGCAAAATTAATAATATCGAATCATAATCGAGTAGTATTTAATTGCTAATCTATATCGGACAATAAACTTTTATCCTAATGAAATTCTAATAAATATTAATCGTTAGTCTTATAATTTAAATAACCTTATTACCATAATCGCCTGTTTATGAGGCAGAATTTTATGGTTAGAAATATTTATGTGTCTACACACAGCCTGATCATTTCACATCTTATTGAAAGAAATAGTCACCCATGAAATAGTTTCGTAAATGTGACATGGACTAGTAAATGTAATAGATGTGAGTTGGAAAATAGAAAAGTAATAAATTAGGCATACTTACTAGACAATTTCTGTCTTTACTTTATTACTAGATCTAAAAATATTAATATCTATGCCACGGTAATTACGGCACAGCAGTGTTATTATATTTTGGAAGTCACTTGAACATTGTGAAACTTATCTAATACATATGACCACTATAAAATAGGTAACTCATTATTAGTCAATAAGGTAAGTCAAACAAGAAGCCGTATCACCTGGCAGTAAGTGACTAGCGTAAACCTTGCCTTGCCGCGCTTTGAGTGTTCCGTATCCTCAGAATGTCAGGGAGTTGAATACAGACATAGACACTAGTTTTAACACACGTCATCCGAATAAGTGTGACTAGATTCAATAAGCGGTATAGGCAAATTGAATATACAAATCCAAAGATATAATAATACTATAATTAGTATTAAAAATTCCTTTAAAAAAATAAAAGGTGGTTTAGATATTCTATTAGTACAAATTTACATTTATTTTATCTATTTCACTAAATCTTTATACGAAAACGTCTAGAAAAATCCTCGTATACAATTCTAAGAAATATCAAAATCTAACAATTAAAATATTTTTAATTGTTGTGTAGAAATTCAAAATTCAAGCTAAATACGTGTTACATATTGACGAATACTGTGAAAACCGGTATATTAAGCTCCACGCGTCTAGTTTATCCATTAAGTTTATCTGTCAAGACAAAATCCTATACAATAGCAGCCTAAGTTATACTAGATACAGTAAAAAAGTAAATGTATTAAAGTCTTAAATATTTAAATACTTCCACCTGCTGGCTCTCTAACGTACATTTTTTTTTTTAACGTGTGGAGACCCCCTCGGGCCGTCACCCCACCGGGGCTTACGGCGAGGTGGTGTGTCGGAATCGGACCAACTAAAACCACACGGTGTGCCACTCTGCACCTAACATAGGAGGGATCCGGGAACAGCTGCTATTACGACATCCAGATTCCTCCAAGCGCCTGCCCGCTACTGCGAGCACCACCTGCGAGTAAACTTTCTATTTAGGCGACGTAAGGCACACGCGGACGTCGCCTCCTCGCGGCTGGCCACTACTGCGGTTGGAGGGAAAAACCCGTCCCGTCCATCCGCGGCCACACTCAAGGCGGCATGAGGCGCTGATATGCGCGCCTCCGCCGCCCGGTTCACCGGCGGCGAATTGGGTCCGAGTGGAGATCGTCCTCCCTGGCCCTCTCCGCCGCCTCCTTTCGCGAAATTACGTCTTCGCAGAAGGTTGCGACTGCGGTAAAACAACTGTCACTATCAGTCATGGAGCGTATGACGGCCGGTAGCGAGAGATCTCCTCCAATAACTGCAGTGAGGACCCCACGCTGCGCCGCCCAGGCGGAACAAACCGCTAGTATGTGCTGAGCCGGGTCCTCACTGCAGCCGCAGTGGTGACAGGCGGCACTCAATTCTCTCCTGGCGACTGAGTGCGGATACTTCCCGAAGCAACCGTGACCGTAAAGGATCTACCTCAGTCAGAAGGAAAGGGTCCCGTGCTGTCGCCCTGCCCACTCGGCGATGACCGGCTGGAGAGCTTCCACGACGGCAAAGCCAGCACGTGGACCCTCCAGCTGAGACGACCAACGAGTCATCGTGGCTCGACGAGCGGCCTCTCGCCACTCGCGCATCTCTTCAGGCGGGGGCCGTATGCCGCTACCCGCCCAAAAGTCAGCCGTCCGCTGATAAAGTTCGGCGAGCACTTCCGCCTCTAAATCCCACGGAGGAGTTCCCGCCAAGACGTACGCCGCCTCCGTCGACACGGTGCGGTAACCGCGTATGGCTCTAACCGCTAATATCCTCTGAGGGCGCCAGAGGCGAGACCTATTCTGGGCGGTCAGAGCCGCCGCTCACACCGGTGCACCATACAGCGCCATTGACCGGACAATCCCCATATATAGCCGTCTTGTCGCGACGCTGGCTCCACCCAAATTAGGCAAAAGTCGCCCAAGGGCAAAAGCAGCGCCAGAGGGTGGACCACGACGGGGCGCATAAAACAAAAGGGCCTCCGTCTTTTCCAGGATCACCCGCAAACCCAGCACCTCAATACGCCTGACCACCAGAGAGACACCCGTGGTGGCCCCCTGTAGAACACCGCACGACATGAAGCTCTCTAACGTACATACATTAACCAAAACTAGATCTCTAACAAAAATTCGATTGTTGTCATTGATTAAACCATAGCGTAGTTGTTTAAGTGGTCACCTCACCACTTTCTACTGTGCTGACTGTTATGAGTCCAATCCCCACATGGGATATCACTTATTGTGATTCACAAATTGATGTTCTGTGTCTGGGTGTTCATTGTATCCCTTTCATTGTACGTTTGTAAGGTCCCCCGCGACAGGATTTATTCCTAGAGCGGGTATTGTCAAAATAATACATTGGCTAAGTGGTGTGGAACAGTAAAAACTAATGGATATTGTGATGATTTTCGGAGTAATCGAAAAACAATAGTGGTTTTTTGTCGTGTACAATTCAATTATTTTTTTTGTAATAATCGAACAGGACTACGATTATGTGGCCAAATATGTCAGAAAAATGTGATTAAATGTGTCATGTATCGTATATATATCGGATATGTTGTTAGATATGTATTTTTTCTTAAAAATATGGCATTTAAATGAATTACACATAAGTACTTAAACAAGAAAAAACATAACATGAAAATATAATACTACGTCCAAACCTAATTTCCACGTTAATTCTCTGACATAGATTATACATACAGGCATGAGTACATTTATAATTTAAAAAGGATAACGCTTCTTGTCTCGTAAGCCGCTAATAGATGCCTAAAAATATATTTTGTACCTGAAATAAAACAACGGTCAAGGGAGTTCATGTCAGCATCTGATCGTGGATTATAAAGGAATCATAGGTACATACTTGTTATATTGTACGTGTCGGTACCAAGAGCTTTCTAAGGAACAAACTCAGTTCTTAAAGCCATCCTCATTCCCACGTTAAACTATTGCGTTCATTCTCACACTGAGTTGAACGCATCTACTCGTATGTAGGTATTTAGATGTTGTAACTATTTCGACTTTGATAGATTAAATAACTCTACTACTCTAGTTGTATAGAATTTATTATTAATGTCTTCTTTATTTTCCTTTTTTTATAGTTGTTATTTATTAGACACACAAATAATGTAATAATTACATAAGTATCGAAATCCTTACTTCAGCAATAATATAACATTTGCATATTTGTATTATTATTATCAAGAATTATATAAGATAATATTTTATTCAGTATTCAACTAAAACGAAGCAAACAAAGATATATGACACAAGAAAAAAAAACATTATAAAAAGCTACATAATAATTGTACTGTTATGTGTGTTGTAGGTAAACGAACCACCCGCCGCGAAACAGGCAAGGTACCGGCCGGCTTTGTCAATAGTTTTCTACCTGTTCAATTGAACGAACATGTATGAAACACTTCACACCCGCCCTCGCGTCACTGCCTGTTTCAATGAGACGGGTACAATAGAGACTTACAACGATCCCCCTGATACACGAGTACGATTCGTCTTCGCTTAACAACATCCAAACTTGGCCACTTGTGTTCAAATATGTATGCTTTTGTTACTCTGCTCACTATTGTTTTGAATAGGAAACGTTTCCTATAAATTATGTAAACAGACACGTATCTATTTACATATCTGTATGAATTCCAATACAGTTAGTTTACATATATTTGTTCTAGAGTAAGTAAAATAATATAGGTACCAATATTCTTTACGGGTACTAGAATTACACTAACTTAGTAATGTCGTTCTGAATTCTCACACATATTATAAGTTAAAGAAAATTAAAACAAAACTCTTTTGTATTTAATCTAGTAGTGTTCCGCAATTCAGAAATTTTGACGAACAAATAGTTAAATTTTATTTTGACGTAAGTATTGTGTAATTTAATTTGAAGGTGCCTTTTAAAGAGCTGTTTATTAAAATTACACAATGACCTATTCAATTATATTTATTGGTTAATATATATAAAACTTTTTCATTTTCTTAGAAGAAAATCTTTTACTAATGTGTACTCCAAAACATAGACTTAAGATATATAAATGACATTATTATGTGGGCTACAGTGTTCCTTGATAAATGGTCTATCTAACACAGAAAGAATTTTTGAGTTCGAATCTAAGATGAGCACCTTCAACCAACAAAAAAACTCTTCAGTTTTATGAGATGAGTATAGATGATCTATGTATATAGGTACACAAATAAGTTTGAATGTACTACAAAACTAGTCACAAATATATCCGTCTTAACGTAATCATATCAGAGTATCAGACTAATTAATATCAGACAGAGTATAACGCAAAAAGTTTTTTATTGTAATCACAATCAACTAAGTTTTAAGTAAATAAACAAATAGTAAATTTAAAATTAGACTTTTTTAGTACATTATGAATAATCTACGTTGTGATTTGATTCAATTTGATTTGTGTACGCTTCAAAACCCAATAATTGCCGCATCGATTGAGTTCATGTTGTGACACTAAATATAACCGCATCAAAGATTGTTTCAATCAAAATCAAAAACCATTTGTGCCTTATTTCTCTTCAATGCATCCAAAGTACCACAGCAAAGCCAATAGGGTTCAGCTAGTAGAAAACAAAATCAACAAAGAGTTGCTAATGATAATGGTTGAGCTAAAGTACACATTTCCATTCCGTGTTGAAATAGGCAGTACGGTATGTTCAGTTCACTATTACATACTAGATAAAACACTCAAACAACAAATAAGCCTCTCTCTCTTCATTTACCTGATTTGTATGAAAACATCAAGCCTAAACACGATTTAGAGAATATCCAAGAGATATCGAGTTAAATCGGTATTTCAGAATTGGCTGTATATTAAATGTTAAGATTTCTTTTATTTATAAGTAGGTAACACAAGAATCATTTATACATATGTCCGTTCCGAAATATATCAGAAAGAAGCGTACCGGTTACCCTTTCTGGGTAAGGACTAATGAGTGCTTATCCTATATAAGGTTGCCGTCTAAAATGGTAAACCAACACGTACATTGATTGTCAACATACACTACGCTTGCTTCTTACAACGGAAACTGCGATTTGTTTTGGGTGTTTTTTTTTGTTATCTCTTGTATCCACTGGGCTCTGAGCTGAAGCCCCAAAAACCCATTAGTAGATCTGTCCATTTTCTTTCATGTTATTAACATGCCATCTTTCAGAACGGACAGGACATTAGACACGGCATGCTTGCCTAATCTTCATTGCTTATTGATAGGTTTTAAGGTGGATGTAGAGTTGAGGGTTAATATTCTTGGGCAACAGATTTCAAAAATATAGTTTTTTTTATGAAATAAAATACAGAAAATACATTTTCTTCGCGTTCTCAAAACACTAAAGGTTGTAGTGAATGCCACAAGTCGTCTACACATTTTACTTACATCTAATCTAATTATACTTTGCAAGTTAGAGGGTGGTTTATTGGTCAAAGAACTAGTACTACTATACTATACTACGATGTGCGTTAGCCGTATGTATCGTTAGGTCGGTTCGAGAAAGAACAGGATAATTATATTCTAGTTTCTTTTGAAATAATTTATTACAGTAATCGTTTATTACAATAGTATTTTTTATACAATAATTGTAATAAATAATTTTTCAAAATAAGCTTCGTATATAATTCACTCACGTGTTTTATCCGAAGACATCTTCCGATCGAAGGGTAAAGCGACCTGAAATGTTGATTTTAAGAGTCCCTACTGAACCAAAACTGGTTAGGTTATAGGCATTCCCGTAAGACACACACTGACATACACGTACACCTGTTCTAATTTTATGAATATGCTCACGGAAGTCTCATTTATGTTTAGTTAAGTTTATTGAACGAGGATACATCTATGTGTTGTGTAGATCACAGGGTCAAGAGCATTTTTAATCACAGTGTTCAGTCATTGTGAAATACCTACCTTTATATTTGGCATTCACTATATATATTCATGATTATACCGTGAAGTGAGAAATATAGACAGCACAAAAATATTTAATGTCCATTTTCGATGTTATATAATAGACAAGAAGTTATTATAACATTAACCATCGAATTTCACTTTCGAAATATTATATACCATATTGTTCTTTAATAAATACTCTATAGATAGAGTAATAAAATTATTCGAATCTCACTGAGAACGGCACGGTAGCGCACAATTACGTTTTATTTTCATTATTTAGTAAACATGTATTACAGTTACTAACGGTAAAGCATAGTTAAATAATTAGAGTTACAAAATATTAAAATATGAGTAAACATAAAAAAATATTCTAAGTTGTTTATTCTCACTCATTTGTTACTTAAATAGATTATTAACTAGTCTATTAAATATATTTTTTTGAACAACCATAACTGTATTTGAAATGTTTTTTTTTTAAATACTAAATCAATGACTACACAATCACCTAACCGTAATAAAATTCCGTATAAGTAAGAATTAATACATCACATCACTTCAACAGGATTTAATAGTCCGCTACTGGACATAGGTCTGTCCTTCGAAGGGAATTTTGACCCGACACTGAACCCGTGGTTTGAAATGACAGGAGACAATAATAATGTAGAGAAAACCCTAATTTCACACTGAACTTTGTTAAACTAATTATTTTTAACCGAAATTCAACGTTTCCACCGGATTAACCCGGTTAATAAACACCTTCGGTATGGTTCAGTATTTCTATATTACAATTTGGATTAATTTATTCGCCGAAGCTACCTCTTCGTTTTAAATTAATATTGAAATTATAATTTTCAATGACATTAAATCGTTTGTTCTATATTTAAAAAAAAATATCTTAATATACTTATCCGTAATATACTCACATTGTCATAATCGTCAGATAAATATGGCTTCATATCATCTTTTTAACATCAGTTTTTTTTCAGTGGCTGCGTTTATTTGAACCCAGCCAAAGTACTGTAATTCCTAAACCACGCCTATTTTGGCTAATGCGATTGTAAAATGACCGTGACCTAGTACTATTATGAATTTAATATTATGTACCTAGGTACTATACTACTATGTGAAATACATTGTGAGTAGGTGTACTCCTTATTAAAAAGATATGGTACTCAAAAGTATTTAGTTTTCGAGCTACGTAATGTTTATACGTAGGAGAACTGGAGATTGTTTAATATGATTTAAACAATAAAAAGTGCAATAATATATATAGTGAATTAAAGCCTTTTTCTATGTGAAGATCTATGTCCAGCTGTGGACTGTTAAATTATGAAAATACGAAATCACAAAACGATATGCGTCTAAACAATTCTCTATACTTGATAAGGAAACAAAATAAGATATTCAAAGCCACACAAGTAGTAAAATACGATGAATAGCAAAATATGATATAAATTAATAAACATATAGTTATATCGTGTATATACGAATAATAGATAATTTAGAAAAAATATAAAATATATAAAAAAAACTGTTTTTCTGTTGTACATACCTAAGCAAGATATTGTTATTATAACATTATATGGGGTTAGGGGTCTACGTTATTATTATCTTGTGGCAGTTCAAACCTCGGGTTTAGATCCGGGTCAAACCATTTTTTTAAGGAAAGAACTATGTCCAGCAGTGGGCTATTAAAGACTATTCAACAAGAAAAAAAAGTACTCAATGAAATAATGAAAAAACACAATGGTAATTTACTCCACTTCTCGTGTCTTCAATTGAGAGATGGAATTATGATCGTTTCGCACTTTTCTTTAATGACAATCGCATTTAGCGTGAGAAATTGAGAGCGAAACTTATTAGATATTGTAGACTCGTTGCCCGCCAAAAAGAAAGCGATCTACGGTTATCTTACTTAATCCATCGTATACCTGCTCTGACATCACAATTCTTTTGCAACTGTAGAACGTTGGCACTCCATTGAAAGAGCTGTCATTGATCAACGAATTAACATTTGCTAACAAATTACAATCGTGAAGGGAATGATTATAGACGTAGTATCATTTTGATACTTAATCCAAGACGTTGCCGCTGCTAAACGTGAAAAAAAACTACTTTATGGTTTAAATTTAAGAATTGTTTTCAGGGATAGTTCCTATCTTTCGTAACCGCTCTCATTTCTTGACGATACATTTACTAGTTTATATGAGATATATAAGTTTTAAATGGAGAAATAACTTAGTTCCAAATCAAAGAAGTCGTTTGAGTTGTTCGTACCTTTGCTTGGAAAAGTTGTGGGGCGTTGGCTAGAATAACTGATTTCTCACGGTTTGCAAAACACAGTTTCAGCACCTACAACACCTCAGATGTGCCAAGTAGCATTCCTCCTACACACTTTATTAGACAAATGTACTTTATTTTGTAAAATATATTTTGTAACACAGCGAGTGATCGTAAACAAAGTTTTTTTTTAATAAGATAATGTTTAAACTATTTTGCCGTTACGTATGATAAGTATAAGTCAGAAGACATAATGTTACTAACGACAGTTGCTTAAACTATAATTGAATAATAATATTCAGTTACTTACTATATATAGCCTATAAAAATATATGGTTCGAAACAGGTTTTGTCTAAGAATATAGAAACAAGTACTTAATAGATGCAATAATGGAAAAAAATAAGTCTTTAAGATGAATTATTTATTGTAGAGTCTGATTTAACATTTAAACTGTAAAAACAACTAGACATTTGCTGTGCCTATGTATCGTTTTAGTCAGTTTAGGATAATAAACCCGAACAATTAAACTTCTAATAATAATGACAAAAAAACACACTAGACACCTATCTTACCTTATAACACGGTCTGTAATTTTTCGGTCCCTATTTTGAAATGGGTCCCCGGGGTCCGCAGTAGCTAAAATTGCCGCATTCCACTGTAGTCGGGCGTGAGGCCACCGCAGCTTCCCTATCTGGACCGGTCGCCGGCAGCCCAGCGCACACTCGGGCTGTCCTTATCACTTAAACTATTATTGTAACACAGCAGCGAGTGCGATAATGTGCGAAACCATTGTTATTTCATAGAGTTCGGTGATCGGGAGTTCGTCAGGCGATGCTTGCACACGCGCACAGGTACTGCGGCCACGGAGACGCGCACGGGACTGCCTCGAGCGCGATGCCAGCGCCCCCACGCGCAAGCGCGCCTCTCAGTTCCCGCTTGCCACTTCTGAAGGCTCGAAGCTCGAAGCCTCATTTACACACATGGACTTACACAATGAATGTTCCATGCATTCCTGGCACTCTATCTACAGCTCTGAGAGTAGAAAACGGTACAGACGAAAGCTGAACCAAGCTTTGACCTAGTTCCAAAATCACAGAAATATTTGGGTGAGCTGGGGAGTGGCACCTTCGTAACTATATGTCTCCTTACATATTATTATGCACATGTATGATATAAGTAGATATATCTATATACACAGTAGGTATATCTTTCAACATAACATAGTTTATTCTGAAACGTAACATTATAAACATTTGTATTTCAAAAAACTTGATTGTAATAGTTTCTTAGCCATTTTTTTCGAATAGTTAACATGTTTCCATTGTTAATAACAAAATACATCATTCATTTAATTATAACACTAAGCGTATGCAATACAAGTAATGTATTTATATGATAACAATAATTTGAATTAAAGTATCTTGAAGATTTATTACGTTACATTTTAATTTGATTACGGCTATAATACTTCTGAGGAGTATGTTAAGTATTTTAAAGTAATTTATATATTTCCAAATTCTCTCAGAAATAGGAAAGCGGGAGAGAACCTCTAGCCGTACTCTATCTAACCTATGATTATCGCGGTCACAATATCCTTCTTAACATAGCTCAACACAACTTGATCCTGCTGCACTGTAAATAGAAAAATTGAACAAAAAATAATGACCGTTTATATACACTCATTTTATTAATAAGTGTTATAGTGTATTTTTAATATTTATACGAAAGATATATTGCGCCTTCCGATTATACATATCTTGTTTGTATAATCTGAAACAGCACCTCTACGGCTCTATAAACATAGTATACGGCGACCAGAGTTGGACTACCTATGCCTCATTTCGATTCTCAATAAGCTCGCATGAAGATTACCTTATACACCTACTTACTTTCACATCATCATCAACAGTCTTTAATAGACTACTGCTGACCACCATTAAAGACCTGGACTGTTAAAGGCCACTTAGAAAGAAAGCTTTTGCCTAATATATACTAATGTACATCCTGCCAGACGGGTTGATATAGGATTCGTGACAAGTTTCCTTCACCTTGCAATGCAGTTGTCCTGTGTAATTTGCTGCTTTAGTCGGCTCTTACGACACCCACGGGATAAATAAGGGTGGTAACACTCCGCACTCTTAAGCTGTCCTCATACGGATTGCTAACTTTAAATAAAATATTTTCTGGTGTTTTAAAATAATGCCACCTACTTCAAATTTACGCAGTCAATATTAATTCTTATGTACAAAACAAAACATAATATGTACTGATAGTACATAAAGTTCCTAGGTCTAATGTTCTAAAGTCTTATTGCAATAATTACCAAGAATGGCGCTTATAACAACACATTACAAACATATAAAATTTATCCATTAGAATTTTTGCTCTACTATTGAGTAGACTAATAATTTTATACCTCTTCATTGATTCGTTTCCATGTTCGTATGACCACACTCAATGGTGTGCAATTGTTACATGGAACATTGGTTACATTTAGAATGTTTCGGAAAACGTAGATCAGCTCTTGCGTACCAACATTTCTACAACTTAGTGTGCAATGCGGAGTGAATATACATCTAACGCCATCTAGCGACAATAAGCTGAATAACAGACATGACTTTCCAACGTTCTAATTTGTCGGAGAATACATTGACCCACCAGACGATCGACGACTTTTAGAACTTATGTTATTGTTATTCTACATAGTTAGCTGTACCCGTGTTCTAACTTTCATTGTATTAAATTATACATATTAAAATTATCGTAGATACGCTTATTTACACAATTTTTGTAACACTTTTAATAACTAATAATTAATGTTTGTACACATCCAGTTGCGCTTTTGTATTTTTGTGATCGTAATTCGTAAATATAGAGTAGATTAAACAGACCCATTGAGTTAAATAAAGTATGCAAACAATAATAATAAAAAGTGGGTCGGTTCTGAAGTGTGGGTATTTACTTTTAATTACCTACTGTTTTGTAATTCGTCTAGTGTTACGCACAGCGTAATGCAAATATTATACAATTTAAGTGACATTTTAACTGTGATATTCCTGACGTTTTTCCTTTTTTATGCCGCTACGAATAAAGACTAACATATGACCCGCCCGTACAGTCACATTAAGTAAAACTATCAATTGTCCCATTCAGAAAGTTTACGACGAAACTCCCACTAAAAACTAAATAGTTCTTTTTTTATGTAGAATTTAAATCTGTGTAGGTTTAAATCCTTTAATAACCTAGGTTTAAAAAGCGAGCAGTGCAATAATAGTTAGTAGCCGTGTTTCCACAATTTTAAAGAGCACATATCAAATTGTACAAGTGGTAAAACATACAAAGACTCAAATCTTGAAGCTTCACTTCAACACCGTCAAAATCAATAAGATTTAATAGAAGTTTCTGCTGCTTTAGCAAAGAGGCTAGGCTCATTTTTTAGGAAATGGTGAAATCCCTCATACAAATGTTACAAATCGTAACAGACGCTTTATATTAATATAAAAATTCAATATTTGATCTTAAGTAGCGCAATATTTAAAGGGGAACCAGTGGTGCCTAGGCAATCAGCACATAGTGTGGAGGGGTGAAAATTAAACAATCTAGTATAGTAGTGGAGAAGGGCCTACCGTAGGTGAACGATATCCTCTTATTTTGTGTTCCTCAACTATTTCTTTTGATAGATCTGATATTACATTGGCAGCAGCCAATGCTGAACTGAAATGGAATTTTTTGAAACGGGAATCTAAGATATTTGCTTTAGCCAAAAAAAGGTTTTCTTGTAACGGCACCAATCTATCTTCAATACCTTTCAATAAATTATTTTGTACTGACACCCCAATAGCTGTTGATGTTTTAGTTTGTTCGATTTCTTGTTTTTGTAAATTTATTAATGGTATTACTAAACTAGCTGTGATATATTTCTCGGCACTCAAGTCTTCTGTTACTATTTTTAATGGACCAAGAAACGTAACTAAATCGCGCAAAATAGTTAACTGCGAAGTAGCTATCATATCAGGTACATCAATAATATAATGTAAATAATACACAGTAGATTAATTAAGTGTACGAAGATGTTATCATTTAAATAATTGGCGAGAAAAAATAAAAACTTATTTTAAAAAAATATCGAGTGCCGATATCTACATTTCAATATCGAACTATCGATATTATCGTCCAAAAAAGTATTAGTAATAAATATCGATATTTCTAAATAATAAAATCGATATTTCGATATATCGATATTTTATCAACAGCCCTAGTTTGTAATCGCTACTCAATGAAATAGTGTAAACATCATGAAATTACCTATTTCCCCACATGGTACAATACTTTTTTGTTATCTAGAAATTGTTGCTCTGAGCATGAGTGTTCTTTGTATCCGTCTCTGGTATGTTTGTAAAGTCCTCTGCGACACAGCATAAGTGCCTAATGCGGACGTAGTCTTTTTTTTGAAAACTTCTTTGGTGTTAAAGCTTTCTTACGGAAAATTCAGTCACAATACTAAATTTTTCTCTATTCAAAGTACTTATTCACGACCAATAGACAATAAAAAATATACTGTAATAAAATAAAAGCTAATGTAGTTTAACCACGAATTTTAAACACTTTTCTTACTTCATCCCAATAGATCAGAACAATAAATGTTTATAAAAATGTGTAATATCAGATTTTTTAATATTAAAAGCAAATAAAAAATTTTTTAAAAAATGTAGTCTACATACGTCAGTTAAGCATTTAAAATGTATATTTTCAAAATTTCGGGCCGATTTGACGAAAATGCTGGATAAAAATGTAGTGGATGTATGTATACGACGTCCACTGAATTCAGCGTTCTATGTGGTCATAATCATAACGGTAAGGTCAGTAAGTAACGTTCTAAGCAAAGGCGGCGGGGCACTGATATTTTGTACGGCACTGTACAAATATGTATTATTCTACTTTACGTTTACGTTAATGTACTGTTCCTGTTTGAAAGAATGTTAGCGGGAAAATATCGGCAAACTTGTGTATTCAATTGTCAATTAAGATGACATGTTAGAATGTTTTTTAAAAAAAATGAATTGTTTTTTTTTTAATAAATCAATCCAATATTTTCCGGTTGCCTATTGTCACGTAGACAATTTGACAATAAAGGGCAGTGAAATATTTTTCTTTAGACAGTCGTATCAGATAACTTTAAAAAATGATGCGCTGTTGTCTCTGGTTTATTTATACTTTGTCTGTGACTGTTATGACGTTAGTGACGCTTCACAGCTGACTAACAGTTAAACTAAAACAACAGATTGTAAACTATTGTTTTGTATAATAGCTATTAGAATTTTTGTTATTATTCTTTAAGCATGCAACTTTGCAGAAGCCTTACTGAGAGTTGTAGTTGATTATTGCATAAGGTGTATAAATTAAGATCGAACTAAGATTATTCTAATATAATTTTCAGAGATTACATTAACTAAATATAAAATTACCTACCAAAATGTCGAAACGAAGTATTATGTTTCATCCAATCATAAGTTCGATACAGAGAATAGCACTCTACGAAACCAAAGCGGTAAGTAACAGATAGTGAAATATAACTGGCAAATATTCTTTATAAATATAATTATAATAAGTATAATTTTAGCTATTAGCTATTATTATTTTTGTTGGGTATCAGCCTAACAGTTCCAGAATACCTAAACTAATTATGTTGATTATTTATAAATAAATTTTTCAGTAACTTCTTGCTGTATCTTATACACACGTCACTAAACAAATTAAATATAAATGTCCTTACAGAGATTTTACTTAATTGGCTCAAACAACACTGAAACCAGATTCCGTGTTCTTAAAATTGATAGAACAGATCCAAGAGAGCTGATATTAGTTGATGACAAAGTGGAATATAATAAACAAGAAATATATCAATTGCTAAATATGATCGGCTTTGGCAACAGGAATGGCAGAAATTCAGGACTTAACAAACTTGTATCTGCATTTGGTATTGTTGGTAAATATTTTACTATCTTATTTCCAGTTTATTTATTTCAAATGGATTAAACATCATAACAATGACTTTAAATAGTTTACTGCTGATCTTGAACCTCTCCTTAGAAAAGAGGTTTTAGCCTACTATACCACACTGGCTAGATATACTGGGTTGGTGTAGGATTTGTCCTCTTTGCAGATGTGTTGTCCTGTGTATTTTGCTCCCTTATTCATAGCTCTTACAACACTTATGTATGAACAGGGGTGGTAGCACTCTGTGTTAGAGAGGTCACAAATATTCGGGAACTATTCAATATACCATAATGTTTTTTTACTATCTGGTATTCAACCAAATAGTTCACAATATTTCACTGAGTACTGAGTTGTGACAAACATAATAAAGTCCCTACTGAAGAATTTTAAGAACTGTACACACTGCTACCAAAAGATGACAAATAAATCTTTAAAAGAGTTACAAATAAAATGTGTTGTGATATAACCCAATCACAAATGAAGCAAAAGCTCCGAGGTACATAGTCACCATACCTTTCTGATCTAGGATTAAATCTGCTTACTGCAAAAAGTACTAAATGTTACTGAATATTTGACCGAGAGACTTACCGAACCTAATAAATCGCTATTAGAGGCACCTATACTCTGTATTCTTAATTCATCACAACACAGACATTAATGTGACATCAAATCAATTAATTATTATGTAACTCAAGGAATTATTTTCAATTGATCAAAATAATAAAATAAAAATTCAAACTGCTCTGCTTAAAACAGAAATTGTCAGTCTAGAACCATTATTTTTCATGTAATTCTAGTCTATTGTGCAATATGTATAGTTCTTTGAAATTTAAAGTGTGTTTTAATAATTTTCTTGTTACTAACAATGCATGTATTACTTGAGTTTAAAATCAGTAAAATAATAAAATATGTGAATTTATACCTCCTTTATAAAATAGTTTTACTGTCTTCTGAAAAGTTTATCACATGGCACGTATGAGGTATCACATCTAAACCAATCGACTATATCTCAATAAAACAAACTCTTCACTTTATTGTAGTACTGATAAATATGTAATTCTTCTATAATATAGTGAAGTGAATACTCTAAATTTCCAGGTTTCATAAGGTTCCTTGAAGGATACTACATCATCTTGGTGACCAAGAGAAGAAAAGTAGCAGGTATTGGGTCACATAGCATTTATAAAATAGAAGACACTGCAACAATATACATTCCAGTAGATGGTAACAAGCCTCTACATCCTGATGAACAGAGATATTTAAAAATGTTTCTTGCCATAGATCTATCTACTAATTTTTATTATAGCTATAGTTATGATATCACCCATACATTGCAAATGAACATGGCACCTCCAAGAAAGCTTGCTCCAGCTTTATTTCCTAAACCCGTAACTGCTACGGTGTACCATTCCAATTTGAAGTCAAATTCTTATCGGGAGATGGATGAGAATTGCGAGTGTCACAAATACGCTGAAGATGATGAAGATATATTTCAAACTTGGAAAAGTCAATTGGAACAGAGGAAGAAAACTGGGTAAAATCTAATAATCTTTATTTTATATTTGTATATTTTTAGATACAAACTAAAATAAAACAGTGATGCTGAGTAGATTGTTTATGATGAACCTAACATGAATTACTTAATTACGGAGTGTTGCACTACAAAACGAACAACAGAAATTGGCCAACTTTATTGTGTTTATGTGCTAGCAAACCTTTAAGTCCTAATGACAGCTGACTTTCACAGCAACGACGTAAAGGACTATTCACTGACAATTGGACACAATTTTTACAGCAATGATCTAAGATAATTAGTTCCCTATAAGAAACATATCCTCGTATATTATTAAGCTATTTATTAATCAAAGTTAAATGCCACATTAAGATATTTGAGTTAAAATTCCAACTGCCTTAAAATGTCTTATTGATCAAATGTATTGCTCACTGCAAAAATGACATTGAAGCGATTATCTCGCCGCTTCCTACTGCGCTGACTGTTATGGGTTCGATCCCCAGTCTGAGTGTTCTTTATGTTTTTTTCATGAGTTTCTGTTAAGTCCCCCACGACACATAATATATTCCTAATGCGGGCAGTCTATTAAAATAAAGACATACTTAAATTCTCTGTTAAAAATATCAACAGCCAAGTGTCAATAACTCCTGACGAAGTTTTTGTACTATTATAGCCATCAGCCTCAAAGATTAGACTTTGGAGTTCGGACTGTGCCAGAATGGCGATATGTGTGGAACAGTCACTTGTTATCAGCAGTACATTCACACTTACACCCTGATTGGATCCTATATATAGTTCATGGATTTATCGAACAAAGCAATCTAAACATATTTGGACGCCCGGTATACCTTACTCTTATTGCCAGAAGAAGCAATAGGTACGCTGGAACAAGATTCCTGAAAAGAGGAGCTAATATGCATGGTGACGTTGCCAATGAGGTGGAAACTGAACAAATTGTACATGATTCTATGGTGTCGTCATTTGCAGCAGGCAGGTACGACCACTGCAGTTTGCTTTATCTTTTCGACTAAATCTAGTTTAAGTGATGTGCTTTATATGCATATCTGCGGATATCTGATCATTTTAAGATCACGTGCGCATTCACTGATTTAGTAGAAAGTTAAGATTCGTATCCGTGTCTGCGGGTTCCGACACTAAAAATACGTATTCGAATTCGTATCCACGGATATAAATTTTTAACGATCCTGCAAATCAATAAAACTGACATCTACTGCTATGAACATTAATTATATATATTTTTTTGTAGATTTAGTTCATTTGTACAAATGCGAGGCTCTATACCAAGTTACTGGTCTCAGGACGTTTCCAAAATGGTTCCCAAGCCGGCTATATCGATTGATCTCAGTGACCCGTTTGCTGAAATACCTGGCAAACATCTAAACAATATGATGAGAAGATATGGATCTCCATTAATCTTTTTAAATTTAGTGAAGAAGAAGGAAAAAAAGAAACATGAATCTCTTTTAACTGATGTGATAAGCAACTCTATTAAGTATTTAAATCAGTTCCTACCTCCGGAACACGCTATTTTATATTATCATATGGACATGGCAAGGGTGAACAAGGAATCAGATGCTAAAGTTTTAGACAAGTAAGTACATATACTCATACATATATGTAAGTATACAAAGCAATACTGATTCACATTAGTTTTAAGAATAATATAATGTTACATTTATTAAAATAGTATATTTATATTTTTTTTTTGAGTTTTAATGTTAAGAAACCTTTGTGGAAGAGAAACGAACATTTATTATTTATTATTATTATTATATGTCGATGTGGAAATTAATTCGTTTTTCCATAATTTAAAAATTGTTCAATTACTTTCTTTAACATATGTTATTTTATATTAATCAATTCATTTCTTTTATAAAATGCTTACATGTCATAACTTATTATGTAACAATTGTGTAACAATTTATGTATATAAATAATAAATTGTCTCAAATTTACAATGCCTGGCAAAGGTAACAAAATTGAGACAAACTCTACTCGTATTACAAGATCACATGTGCACTTAGTTACCAATAAAGATTTTGATTTGATTTGATTAAATCTATACAATTTTAATAAATGTTGCCTTACGAGCTGTTTGTGTACGACTCCGATTCACAGCTTAGCCAAGTTAGTACTTCGCTTCAGAGTTCTTAGTAGTATGGGAGGTCACGATGCTAAATCGGGATTTACTCGAGCGTCATAGAGACCTATTCGGTTGTGAAGCTTAGATGATGAAAAGAAAAATGACATATAAAAGATACCATTTCATCAGTGGGAGGAGAGGCTATAGATTTTCAAAAATGTAAAAAAAAACAGTTCCATGGACATACTCGAGCGTGTCAGATAATGATATTATATATGTCCCACGTATTTTTAAAAATGTACGTATGTTAATCTGACTGTTTTAGTGATGGGGGTGCGGGTGGTCCTACGTAGGGGTGAAAAATGAAAAAAAAAAGCTTTATCGAGCGCGTCAGATTTTCGAAGGGGATGTTAAGTGAACCTAAAAAAATACTCTTATATAATAATCTGACGATTTGGCTGTGACGCAAACTAATGACCGTTATTAGAATGTGCAAAAAAAATTGGTCATTTTGAAATACTCAAGCGCGTCAGATTAAGATATATATGGTTTATCTTGATGCACTAGACGTGCTGTCTCATAATCTGACAATTGTGTAGAGGGATTTCGCTAATCTGATAAATAAAAATTGTTTTTTGTTTTTTTTAAACTATTGAACTTAATTAATTGAAAAGCTCAGGAAATAGCATGCAAATGAGAAAGTACATGTTTTTTAAAGTAGAATGTTTGTATTTATGAGAAAATAATTATAAAAAATTAAATTGTGAGAGAGGAATAGAAGCGCGGAGAGTGGAATATAGGCATCACGTAGCTGCACGCATTAAACTTTATCGATGAATTTTTGTTGCTTCGGCTTGCGGAAATTGTCAGATTATATATTTTTCGTAATCCTTGAATTATTCGGTTCGAAATAAAAAAAAAATTAGCCACGCTCGGGAATGTCCAAGTGACGTTTTTTTTTTACAATTTTGTAGCCCTCCCCCTTCTTTACGTCTCACTCAAATTGTCAGATTAGTGAAATCTACACGTTTTAGCACGTAACTAGCTCATCTTGTCTTAATCTGACGCGCTCGAAAATGTTTGATGATCAGTTTTTTTTTACTAATCTGATCCTTTATCCTTGACGGGCGATCATATATAGAAGTCTCATATTTGGTGTAAGTACTTAATAGACTACAAGGTATCCCCCTGTATGTTAATCTGTATGTAAATCCCGGAATCCCTTCTACGGCTCCTCTACTATAGGTATAAAATATGTGTCGAGAAGTTTTGTTTTTAGGTACGTGATGGGACAAATACGCCTAGTAATCCTTTGCAGTAAGATCTGCAAATATTCCTCGTTCTTCCGATGCATGAGTAATCAGTTTCACACTTTGCTTCTTAAATGTAATCTACCTGTTTTAGATTAATCTAGTTGTAAAAATACATTGCTCGCGGGTTCACTTCCGGACAAATAATTTTACCATACTTTAGATATTTTATAATTAAAAGTTGCTTGGATGCATCTTGGATCATCATCATCATCAACAGCCTTTTACAGTCCACTACTGGACATAGGCCTCTCCTTAGCAAGGAGGTTTTGGCTTACTATACCACCCTGGCCAGACGGGTTGGAATCGGGTTTGTTTCAAGTTTTCCTTCTCTTTGTAATGATGTTGTCTTGCATACTTTGTTCCCTTAGTCGCTTTTTATGACACCCACAGGTTGAATAGGGGTGGTAACACTATGTATTCTTAATCCGTCACCTCACGGACATTGTCTTTCCTCTATTTAACTGTGAATTTATTAACACTATTATAGGTTATCTGCAATTGCTCGCACAGTGGTACGCAGAACTGGTATATTTTTGAGTTCGCGGGGTTACGGAGAGGAGGCGGGAGTAGAAGGGCACCAGGGCGGTCGTCTCCAAACTGGTCTAGTGCGCGTTAACTGCGTCGATTGCCTGGATAGAACAAACACCGCACAGTTTGCTATCGGCAAGTATGTGTTGGCTCACCAGGTAAGTTGTATAATGTTGTCTACGATAATCTATTTATGACCTACAAATATTTATTCAGGAGTTTTGCATGTGATACACAGAAAAGTAACGAGGCCGAGTGGTCTTTGATCTGATGGTAGGCGTATACGACTGCCGATCGAGAGATCTCGGGTTCGATTCCCGTGTCCGGCCAATAAGCACTTTTCTTTTTTCTGTTTGTAGCAACACTTAATAACTGCTTGAAGTTTGAAAAATGCGGTCTTAACCCCCGTACCTCGGAAGACACTTAAAGCCTTTGGTCCCGCTCCTGATCTATCCCCGGTCGTGCCCATCCGACATCGTATTGTGAGAGTGATGGAACATAGAGTGCATCTGTGTTTGTGCACAATGATACCTTCTGCGTAATTGGTTAGTCTTCGTCGAGACTGGCCACCGTGGCCGAAATCGGCTAAGAGTACATCATCATCATAATACATGACATCATCCATATAAATATAAACAAATACTTAATATTTACAAAAAAGTTTATAAGTATCTATCAGTCAATCTAGCTTTCATAGCGCAAGCTTTGCTTAGTTTGAAACTAAATGGTCGTCGTGTATCTGAAATATTATTATTATTTAAAACTAAACCTATTATAATATGAAAATATATAATAAATTCTTTATTTCAGCTGTATGCTTTAGGGCTGATTGGAGAACCAAACATAGAATTCGATTCTGACTGTGCCAGGCTCCTTGAAGGATTATATGAAGATCATGGCGATACATTAGCTTTACAATATGGCGGGTCTCAATTAGTCCACAGGTTTGATTTGTTTTTAACAAAGAATGCTGTCAGATAAAGCCCTGATTATATACTTATCGAAGTTTTTTAGAAAATTTATATTTAATAGATATCAAACCGAAATAAATTTTGCTCTTAATTCCACAGATTTGCAAATATATTCAATATATACCATAACACAATATATTTTTAACTGACTTGAAAAACGAGGAGTTCCTCGGGTGTACTGAACATTTTTTTTTAAATTATTTTTTAATAAAATTGGTTGTAGTCAAGGTCAACCTTAGACAGATGTTTAGAAAAGTAGTGGAAGTTTAAGAAAATACAGCTTCTTTATTACAATTTATTGTGAATTTGGTGCACTTAAGTCGGTCTTTTTTTATTATTATCTTTAGAATAAAGACTTATCGGAAAACAGCTCCATGGTCCTCCCACGGTAATGATATCATGCAAACATTGAGTAGATACTATTCCAATACGTTCTCTGACGCGGAGAAACAAAACACCATGAACTTGTTCCTGGGTCTATTTGTTCCTGATCAATCGAGGCCGGCCATCTGGGAGTATCAAAGTGACTATTATTTACATCACCCAGAAGCCATCGTATACATTCCAAGAAATAGGTGAATATTTCATAGCACACTTCTAAAATTATGGTGATAGAATAAGCCCAGCAGTAAGTACAGAATCGCAACTCATCTCCCACTGAATTAACTTGACTCACCCCGCCCAGAACGCAATTTATCCTTCTTCCCTTCCTTGTCAATACTCCATTACAGGAAACCGATAGGTAGGCGATCTGGCTTCTTGAAGCTACCAAAATCTTAATCCCATTGTCTTTCTAAAGATAAGGGATAAGGCAAGTATCCTTGACACCTTCACACCTTTACTCTATCACCCTTTCTACTTTTAGCCCCTTCAACTACAACTTTTATCTCACCTGGTAACGATTATTTGCCCACGGAGGGTTCACATTCGGCCAGTGTTAATAGAAACTAGCCAAACTTCATTACGACGAACGCATTTTGTTGACAACAAATAATATTAAAATAAAGGTAGCAAAATGATGAACCCAGCAATAGGCTAAATGACACCTTAGTCAAATTAGTTACTTTTTATCATCTGTCAAAACGACAATTTTGTATGAAAAATGTACTAAATACCAAATTGTGACGTCACTGTTTTAGACTACTCAACTGAACAATATATTTCAATGTATGTTTGATTGAAATTCGTAATAATAAATAGCTATGTTAATTGTATTTTCCGAGATGTGTCGCGACATTAGTTTTAATGAAGTGGACATTGGTATTTATTTACGATAAAGTAATTAACCCAATTTAACTCATGTAAATAATAATTAGTGAAATAACATGATCATTGAGTATTACATCCTTTAGGATACCCGGCAATGCATCACTAAATATCGTGGAGCGTGAAAGTTTTAAATTATCATACACTCACTATTTTGCCAATGCACTCTCTAGGTCACTTACAAAATGGTGGGACGACGATGTGCTCCGTCACCTTCCCCTGCCATGCAACGAGATGAGGAAGCTGTGCTGCGAGATCATCGGCATGCACGGTGACAGTAGCAGTACCATTGAGATGGTGGACCCCTATCACGACTATAATAGACCCTTTGAGTACACCGTGCTGATGGATTGCTTTGAATTTAAGGTATACTTAATCATTAGTTAAATTTAAAGATTTTTTTTGGGTGCAAGGTATTCTGTAGCCCTGAATTGGATGCGTTACATAACCTAGAAGAATAAAACATAGAATACCACGTCCTCGAATGTTTACTAAAACGAGCCACATTACAACAAATGCACGCTACCATGACGAACATAACACAGTAGTCATGCGATCTCGAATACCCGAATTTCTAATTCACCAACCTCGACTCACTTACCAATGAATCTATCATCATCAATCATCAACAGTCTTTTACAGTCCACTACTGGACATAGGCCTCTCCTTAGCAAGGAGGTTTTGGCCTACTATACCACGCTTGCCTGACGGGTTGGAATAGGGTTTGTTTCAAATTTTCCTTCTCTTCGTAATGATGTTGTATTGCATACTTTGTTCTCTTAATCACCTTTTACGACACCCATGGGAGGAATAGGGGTGGTAACACTATGTATTCTTAATCCGTCACCACACGGAAAACTCGTTTTTAGACAAGATTACAGTACACTATAATCTTATAGCCGAAGCCACACGACCTCGCTTTACCAAATCTCTTACAAGAAACATCAATTTATTATTTAATCACCCATTTCTGATTTAAATTAAATGCGTGACGATGAAACAACCAAGATATGAAGGGTAACACGTCAGGGGCTTTCCACCTACTTTAACCCTAATTAGCATATTTCTCAAAATTTTATGTTACCACTAGGCGTTCCTATACAGATTTTAGCACTAATAGTCTGTATAGGTACCATGTGGACAGACGGACGTTGGTGTTATGTTAAGTGTTTCATATCAGTAGACATATGGGGACGTGATAAACCATATTTCGTTTTTCTAGATCATTTAACGCACCCCCCTGATGACATGCAAAATTTGATGATGATCGCTTGACGTTAAGGTTTTGTAAAGTTATAAATTTACAAATAAAATATTAAATTAAAATCAGGAGGAAATTAAACTTACTTTTTGTAAATATTTGACTTGTATGTAACATTACAAATTTGTACAACCATTGTTCCCACTTTCAATATATTATTAATATAATGTTATATCTTTACAGATGTTTCACACGCTTCGAGATTTAGCTCCAACATTTTCAGAAAATTTTAGTCCATTTGTAGTTCGTGGACGTTCCAGCGATCAAACAAAACGCCCCACTTCCAAGAACCCCGTTATCAGCGGCCGCTCCAGCACCATCTCGAATAATTCTAGCGAGTATGAATACAGCGTGTTGCCAACAAATACTTGATTTAATTTACAAAATAGAATTATTGCTGAATTTTGTTATTGTTTTATGTACAGGGTGAGCTACGAATTAGTTAACATTTGAAAAAATCGTACAAAAAAAAATCATTTGATATATTAAAAGAAATATTTATTTCCAAGAAATCTAATTAGTTGAAATTTATTTTTTAAAAAATAAATTTCAACTAATTGACCATCATCATGACTACCGTTTCGACTTTTGCACTCTTCTAAGCGAGCACCAAAATTTTCGAATACTCGTCAGCAAAGAGACCGCGAAATCGCCAACATCACTTCGCTGATTTTTCTTTTAATTGAAGTAGTGTATTTGGTTTATTGATGTAGACATGATTCTTCAAATAACCCCATAAAATAGGTCTGCTGGGGACAGATTTGGACTTCTGGGTGACCATGGAATGTCACCTCGTTTGGAAATCAGTTTTTCCGGCAACATGTCTTTGACCACTGGCAGGGACTAATTGAATGTGTGGCTCCATCTTGTTGAAACCATGTGTTACGATTGTTCCCAGTAAATTCCAGTAGTATCGGTCCCAACAACTCCCGTTACATGTTGCTCGGGATGTAAGATTCAAATGTTAACGAATTCTTGGCCCACTCTATATATACTCGTAATTGGGCTTAGATACTTATGGTAGAAAATATCAAATTACTTAATATCAAATATAAATAAATAAATACATTATTTTCAGTTCCAATGGCGACTCGTCGTCTGATGACGATTTAACAAACTCCACTCCAACGCTTCGGCTGTCCGTACCTTCACCATTAACAGTGGTGGCTAAGATTTTAAAGGCTAACGAGAGTGACGAACCTCCTCTATTTCCCGCTATAAAGCGCATGAATAGAATATCTCTCACTGAACCCAGTAAACGGGATATGATTATGTGAGTATATTTTTTGATATATTGTACTGTCTAAAACAGTTTAGCTACAATAAGTTATTCTATTTACATTGAAATTCATTAAATTATGTTGGAATTGCGATCCCTTCTGAAATATAAACAAACGTTCACCGGGCAAAAAGCCGATTTTAATATAATCTTTTGGTCACCGTTGGATCGTGTTGGTGGACATATCGCTTTGGATAACAGTTCATGAGACAAATTCTAATGTTTTTTGAGTAAATTGTTTATGTACCATTTTGAAAAAAGTATGGTACCTTTATAACAGGGTTAATTGAATTAAATACTGCATTTTTAGCTTTAAAGCCCCTTGCATGCCTACCTATTGTTTGAGATGTATTAAAAACCAAACAAGCTTAACAAACTGAAGGTTCTTGTACAGTTTATAGTGCTTAAATAATGGCGATCAATGCTGTAACTAGAATTTTATGTGCTTTTGTAATTGAACCTTATCAAAGATGTGTCAACATACAGTAGCGCTAAAAGTATTTTGACAACTCAATTTTATTCCATATCATAAAAAATGATTACAAAATTGTTTCCAATCAAAGATTATATTTGAAGTAATGATACGTTTCACAAATTAAGACACTTAAATGTTATGTATTTCTACACAAAAAGAAAACATAAAGAAAAATTATTTACGACACAGCTCAAAAGTATTTTGACAAGGAAAGTTTTTTTATTTTATAAAATAAAAAAAAAAATTTTTGATATTAACTATTAGTATTTTGTTGCATATCAGGCATCAGGCATCGAACGAGTCAACTAGTTTCTGCAAACGATCAATGGGTATTCGCCTCCATTTGTTACTTAGTGCTTCATATAAAGCATCTTTATTTGAATAGTTTCGACATCTTACGCGGCGATTCAGTTCTTCCCAAAGATGCTCTATCGGGTTTAAATCGGCACTTTGACTTGGCTAGTCAAGAATTTTGATTTTAGCGAGTTTCATGAAGTCGTTGACATATTTCGATTTGTGCTTTGGGTCATTGTCTTGTTGCAAATACTAACCAGGTGCCATATTTGCTTTAGCATAGGGTAGCATTTGTTGCTTTAATATATCTGCGTACATAAAGCGATCCATAGTATCTTCTATCCTAACTAAAGGTCCGACTCCGCGCGAGAAAAGCATCCCCAGACCATAATATTGCCACCTCCATGCTTTACTGTGGGTATTTGGTATCGAACATCAAATCTTTTGTTTACAGGACGTCGCACGTACCGTATACCATCAGATGACACTAAATTAAATTTGCTTTCGTCACTCCACAACACCTTGGACCATTCTGAACTCGTCCATAATCTGAACCGTTTCGCAAACGCAAGGCGCAGCTTCCTATTCCTTGCAGAAATTAGAGGTTTCTTAGTTGGACGTCGTCCATGTAATCCGAAGTCCTTTAGTCTGCGTTTTACAGTTGAAACGTGTAAATTCACGTCGTAATTTTCCTGTAACTCGTTTTTTATTTGCACAGGCGTTTTTCAGACGTCACTTGTTGATAACCTTTTTATCAAATGGTCTTCCTTAGCAGATGTTTTTTTCGGACGGCCACTTCGAGGCTTATTTTCAATAGTTTTACCTTTATTATAAGCTTTGTTCCACGAACTAACAAGTTGTCGTGACACCTTAAAACTTCGAGCAACTTCTGCTTGCGTCATTCCACTTTGTAGGGCAGTTATCACGGCATTTTTAATATCATTTGAATATTTTTAGTCTTAGGCATGTTGATAAATGCGGAGTAATTATACCTTATAGACAAAAATATATGCAGTGTGAGTAGAACCGCTGCCAGCAAGGAACTAAATGGTTGTCAAAATACTTTTGAGCGCATGTATAGACGTGTTTTGTTTTTAACAAAGAAAGAAAACAAGCAAGTTCCAACTTGTAACTCACAGAGGATGAAATACATCATAAATAATAAATTAAAAAATACTAAAATTATTTTGAAGTACTTAGTAAAAAGATAACTGCAAAAGTAGTCTTTTCAAAATACTTTTGAGTGCTACTGTACATGCTGGTGGACATACATACATGCGTTCTACGCTGTACGTATGTAGTATACCTGCAGTCAACGCCATTTACCTGGTTTTCGTTGGCGCCGCTCTATTTACAGCTTTGATCGTGATATCAATAGCTTTTAACATGGTTCTCTTATTTAAAACTGAAAAGTCTGAATAAATACCTATTTTGCATTTTCAATTCAGGTACAAACGGTATATGAATTTCGAAAGGCGCTCAAATCCACGCTATAAGTCTGATATTCACGTGGTGATGACAGTAAACAGCGCGTTTACAATAGACAGCTCTGTAGACGTTATACCACCAACTGTATCTAAGGCCTCTAGGGAAATATACCAAGACTACGTGCAACGCAACACTGGCCGATTGAAAGTGAAGTCAGACTCAATTGCTGCCTATACAAAATATGTTAACTTTAGCCTGTGAAATTTTCAAATTTTTGGCGGGAATAATTTATAAAATTGGGTATTATTCATTTAAACGATACCAAAGATCGATTGATCAACTTTAAACATTTTATTGTATATGTCTCACTGGTATAATTTTACTTATTATTGTGTATCACACTTTCTGTATCATAGCTGGTCAATATAAATATAAAAATCCTACCTTATAGAAATATGTGTTCCACAGAATAACTTCTTTATGTTGTTTTTGCTATTTTTTTACATTCAACATTACTCAAATTAAATAGAAAAATTGCTTTATATACGTGTACATAATAAATCCAAATCTTGTTTGTTAAAGATTTTAGGCCTTTAGATTTTTTTTCTATTTAACAGTATTCATGGACAATATTTTTTTACTATTTTTACTTTACAAGCTATAAGCTATTCACAAATCTATTGGTATTTTGTAGTATGAGTTTTAAATGTTATTGTACATTATGTTAACCGATATTGATATAGAACAAAATAATAAATAATTATAGTATCGTTTTAAAAGATTTTATTTTAAAAAAAATTTTAACCTCTTTCTTTCAAATGGTGATGTGTTTAAACCCACGATACTTAAGTCGAAATTTGAACGTAGGCAAAGCCGTGATGAATGTAAGTAAATTAAAAATAAAATGTTCGTTTGTTCGTTACACACCACTAACAGTAATATTTACTTTTTCTAAATCGATTTAAAACGTTTTTATTTTGCTTAACTGAAATAAAATTCAAATTTTTTTTGCTACCGCTACTAATATAAAATTATTTGCCCATACAAAAGCTATGCATATTTATGGAAAAAACAGTTACCCAGACACCATAGCTACACTATTGTTACATTAAAATACTTAGAAAGAGGAAAGGTCTGTGAAAGGCAGTTTATTATCTGGAATATTCTTCTCATGTCATTGCAAAATGGTGAAAATTATAATATCGTTAATAAGACTACCGACTACTTTAATGTATAAATAATAAAATGTTACTGATTTCTGAACCGTAAAATTAATCGAGTTGCTGCACCTCATCTGTCATCTCGTTACCGTTTGTCAAACGCTTTTGACATTTCATGCTCCCCTGTTCTGATCAGATTCTTCTTGTGGTCGATTGTTGTGTTAACTTGTATCTGTATAGTGGGGGCGGATGGCTGTTGCTCATATGTAAGTGGCAAAATATTCTTATTAATCATGGCCATGTCAAAAGGATTTAAAGTCCTCGAGAAATCGGCACCTCCGAATCCATACAGTATAATATTACAACATAGAAATAAAGAATCGGCACTACTCTTCGAGTCCCAAGCAGTGGTATCACTATCCCCACAAGAAACAGAGACACTACGCAAACAATATCATAAAATAGCCGACGCATATGGATGTCTCGGTGTTCTTCAGCTTAATTCTGGTGAAACATGTTTGCTGTACCTGGTCCTCGTCACGGGCTGTTGCTCAGTGGGTAAAATTGGGGACGCTGAAGTATTTAAAATTACTCAAACACAATTTTTACCCCTATTTTATCAAACACAAGGGGAAGATAAAGTTTCTGAAGTGAGGAAATTAATCAATTCAGGGACTTTCTACTTTTCATGGAATTCTGGGAAATCTGCAAATCTCTTTGATCTCACTTTATGTGCTCAAAGAAAAAGTAAAGGTGCTAGTCCAGATAACAGATTCTTCTGGAATAGAACCCTCTTTATACACCTAATTAGATATGGCATAGATTGTGATGAGTGGTTAACTAGAGCAATGTGTGGCTCAGTTGAAATACGAACTATTTATGTTGGCCACCGTCAAGCAAGAGCGATTCTAGTATCAAGACTCAGCTGTGAAAGGGCTGGCACCAGGTTTAATGTCAGAGGTTGCAATGATGATGGCAATGTAGCTAATTTTGTAGAAACTGAACAAGCTATTTATGTTGATGATGCTGTAGCATCATATGTGCAGACGAGAGGCTCAGTTCCATTATTTTGGGAACAACCTGGAATACAAGTTGGCTCTCATAAGGTGAAGATGTCACGGGGCTATGATGCCTCTACTAGTGCATGCGATAGACATTTCTCACAGTTGAAAAGAAATTATGGCTCTTTAATTGTTATCAATTTGTTGGGGTCTGGCTTAATCGGTGGCAGTGAGGGTGAGGCTAACTTGAGTAATGCATTTCAGAAGCATTTAAATGAGTCTGCTCATAATGATGTGATTCAAATTATTTTTGATTACCACCAAGAAGTTAAAGCATCTTCCATTGAAACTACATTAGCAAAATTTAAAAGAATAATTGAAAATCATTATGATGAAATAAGTATATTTAGTGCTAAAAGTTCAGATATCTATAACATTCAGAAAGGTGTCATACGCACTAATTGTCTAGATTGTTTAGACAGGACTAATTCCATACAAACATTTATAGGATTAGAAATGTTGGCTATTCAGCTTATGTTATTGCAATGTATTGACAAAAAACAAAATGTTAATAGATTTGAAGAAGTATTCAAGCAGATGTGGATAAATAATGGCAATGAAATATCTAAAATTTATGCAGGCACTGGTGCTATACAAGGTGGTTCTAAATTAATTGATGGTGCAAGATCAGCTGCTCGTACTATCCAAAACAACTTGCTAGATAACTCTAAACAAGAAGCAATTGATATATTACTTTTAGGTTCCACATTAAACTCTGAATTGGCTGATCGCTCCAGAATATTGTTGCCATCAAATTTATTACATACATCAACCCCTGTGCTTCGAGAAATGTGTCGCAGAGCAAATGAATTTACACAACCAACAACTATTCGCATTACAATTGGTACATACAATGTCAATGGAGGTAAACACTTCAGAAGCTTGGCTTATAAGGATGTGTCTTTAGCTGATTGGTTACTTGATTGTCCTAATTCTGCACTTGTCAATACTGTTAATTTAAAAGAACATCCATCGGACATATTTGCGATTGGATTTGAGGAAATAGTTGATTTAAATGCTAGCAATATAATGGCTGCTAGTTCTGACAATGCAAGGGCTTGGAGTGAAGAATTAGAAAAAGTATTATGCAGAGATGCTCCATATACTTTACTCTCTAGTCACCAGCTGGTGGGAGTTTGCCTTTTTGTATTTGCCAGAAAGGATTTAATACCACATATTAGAGATGTTGCTCTTGATTCTGTGAAAACTGGCCTTGGGGGTGCCACTGGAAATAAGGGTGCTGTGGGCATTCGCATGGTAATATATGGTACATCCTTGTGTTTTGTGTGTGCCCATTTTGCCGCGGGTCAGTCTCAGGTTACTGAACGTAATGCCGATTATACAGAGATAACTAGGAAAATTGCATTTCCAATGGGTCGGTCACTATATACTCATGATTATGTATTTTGGTGTGGTGACTTTAACTACAGAGTTGATTTAGATAAAGATGAAATACGACATTTGGTATCACAAAATAATTTGCAACGCGTTTTGGATCACGATCAATTACTACAACAAAAGGAACAAAACTCTGTTTTTAAGCATTGCTTTGAAGGAGAAATTACGTTCCCACCCACTTACAAATACGATTTATTTAGTGATGATTATGACACAAGTGAAAAATGTCGAGCCCCTGCTTGGACTGACCGTGTATTGTGGCGAAGTAGAAAGTATACAATCGATCCAGAAACAACTACGGAATTACAAACCGGTAAATTACTGCATTATGGTCGAGCTGAACTGAAACAAAGCGATCATCGCCCTGTTATTGCGATATTAGAAATAGAAGTATCCCAGGTCAGCTACACAAAATGTATGGAAGTATTCTATGAAGTCGTGAAAGACCTTGGACCTCCAGACGCCAGTATCATTGTACAACCCTATGAAGATTTTTCTGGCGAGGACACAGTATTTGATGATAACGTTATGGCAGCAGTTTTACAAGAGTTATCTACCATTGGTGAAGTAACTTTAGTTCGTTTTATTGACGATCATACACTAAGTATTACATTTAGAGAAGGACAAAATGCATTAGCTGCTGCCCAGAAGGGCCACATATCAGCATGTTCTATTCCATTACAAGTTTCATTAAAAACGCCCGATTGGATTGAGATTGTCCGATCGGAAATAAATTTATGCTCGAACAACACTATTCCATTATCAGGTGACGCGCAACCTGAACGCCCCTTACGATCAGCTCCTCCAACTCCTCGCCGTCAGCAACCTAGTAGGCCACCTGCACCATCACCGACACCATTGGTACCATCTCGTGCTCCACCAGTTCCAGTAAGTCCGGCACGTCCTCCTCCACCGCGTCCAGCACCCTTACCGCCAGATTCTGGCAAAACCACCGCTCAGCCGCCTATAGCTTCACCCCCCAGTGACAGCGTGCCGCCACCAACGTGTGCGCCTCCACCTCCGCCGGAGAGTGTCACTCCACCCCCAGCGGGCTTACCGCCTCCAGTGCCTGCTAGACAAGGAGCACCGCCACCACTGCCAGCTCGTCCACGGCCTACATAAACTCGAGTGTTACTACATTACTAATAATATTGTTACGTTACCTTCTTCTAGTGTCTATAATGGGATCTAAACAACTTTTCATTGAATTGTAAGTATTGTTATCTATAAACAATGATATTAGGCAATAAAAGACAAAACGCGTGGCTCAGGAGCTTAAGATAAGACTTCAAAGTAGTCTAGTTGAATAAACTCTAAGGGTCGATTTATACTAGCGCAGAGTCGAAGCGCATCGAAGCGTCAATTTTTTTACAACTAAAACGAAGCCGCACGAATGCGCGCGTATTCGCACGCGCACTCTCACGTGTAGTATTGGGATCAACACCTTTTTCCCAAGCATTGTTTTTGGAATGTTTGTCACTATAATATTTAGCTTTTGGATTAAATAGGCATTCATATTTTTGCACCAGGTAAATTAATTTTTCGTCCGAGTCCAATGTGATTAACACCGACGCAGGCCAATTTCCGACTGATGACGCGTTGGTTCGCTAGTGGACGCGTGGATACACGAGAATGCGCGCGCACGCGCGCGCACCAATCAGCCTTGTTCGCGCGCAGACGCGCGAATTCCGACGAATGCGCGCGTCTTTTTAAAATCTCCGAAGTAATGTGTGCGTTACGCTGTTGAGTTAAGGTTGAATTTGTTATGTTAAGTTTTGGATAGACGCTTCGATGCGCTTCGACTCTGCGCTAGTATAAATCGACCCTAAGTCTGCGTCAAACGGTGACGTCTTACAATTGTCTCATCGGCTTTCTTTTTCGCTTGATTTGCTTCGCTTTTGCGCTACTTATTAGTACAGTAGTACAATGAATTACTCGCCTAGATTATAGAGGTCAAACACTAGGAAGTTAACTTACCTACTTAGTGTATAATATCATTGTCTATAAAACTAAACATAAGAGTTTAATGTACAATATGTTTACATCGACTTTTAGTGTGCGGTATAATCGCCTTCACTATTTTTCATTAGTACCTATGGTAAATACTGAAACAATACTATATTATTTACTACTACTTAATGTTTTGTTACGTAATGTTATATAAATATTTTTAGGATCTCTAATGCTGTACACTTACTAATAATTTATATCTATTGATATATTTTAGTGCAATTAGTTTAAAGATTTTTTGTTAATTACTCCTACGTCTCTGGATTGTAAGAAGTTTATTTATTAATCTATCGCCTTTGCATTCTATTGATAAGTATTAGTATCATCTATTATTATTGAACGTATACGTTGAAAATTAATTTACCACTTTACATGTTTTGTATTTTTTATCTACTATAATTACTTCTTTTGTAGTATAAATATTTTGATGAGTATTTTGTATGTGCTAATGTTCTTTAAACAGTATCATTTTTATAGTACTTTTTACAAGGATTAATCAACTGATTTGCGAACGACCACCGACATGAATTCCATAAATCAAGTTATTGTTTATATAAAATGTATGTTACAATATTGTAACATGCATTTCAGAGATGGATTTACTGCAATTAAATTCTTTTTTGTTTATTTACGAGCCTGCCAAAGTAACTCTACTCTGCCTAATGGAAAGCATGAATAGAATTCAAGAGTTGTGGTCACCGTACTCATTGCGAATGCAGACAATGCAGTATGGTAACCCACACTATGGCGGCCTAGTAAGATGCTTTTTCACGCCTCGTTTGGGGACGGAAAAGGCATGACAGTCATCGTGGCATTGTTTTGGACACACTTGCCACGACAATTGTCACCCCTGCATCAATCTTGAAAATATATTGACCTGCCGTGACACTTGTACTAAATCATTTACACATATGTAACGCATTAATTAGAAAATATTATACGATGTAGGAAACGCTTCACATTTTTAACTATGCGACTGTTAACAGTTATCCAAATAATTTTGAAAATGTGAAATGTAATTTGATATTATCCGTGTAAACAATTTAAAAATTATTTTCATATTTTCTATGGCTTAGGACTCAGTGGTAACTGCGTAGATTAACACATTAAAAAATTAAAGGCTCCTCCATACTACTCGCGAAGTTGGACGATGTTAGACGAGTATAATAGTGTAGAGAGGTACTTCGGCTTACCTCGTCAAACTTTACCTATCCTCGGGTGACTTTCTAGAGTATTTCGCCGAAGAACTTTGAGAGTAGTGTACAGGAAGCTTAAGAAATCCTAGCCAGTTCACTCCATGGTTGCACATTGAGACCCCTCCATGCTTCAGAGAGCACGTTAGGCGTCGATGGTCCCGGTTGCGACACGATCGTCTGTAGCAATAACTACGGATAGTTGCAGCTATAAAAAGGCCGATGAGTCTTAGATATCGCCTAGTGCTTTGGTTGATGAAGTCTGAAGGCAGTGACTCCATCTAAAAAATCGAAGTTCAACGCATTGTAGTAGGCTTAAGGCCCATCCTGACCTAGTTTGGGAAAGCATTTTTATGTAATATAGCCTATAACCTAAAATAAAAAAGTGTAACGTAGATTAATCTCTGTATATTATGCATTTTGAAATGAAATTATCACATTACATTTAGATCTGTTAATTTCGTACATAGTAGATAATTTTGAGATATGGATTGTCAACGTAATAAAAACTAATTTTATCACGGTAATTTTATGCTGTCTGATATACAGACAGAATAAAATTACTGAAAGTGACAGTGTTATTTTATTTATACACCTTTAAGTTTTCACATTAATTTGGTGTAAGATAAAATAATCTATCTTATATTTATAATATTATTTTAAACTAGTATACCTAATTTAAAGTCATACTAAGCTGCAATCAATAACGTCGAAGATGTATTTTAGAAATTAGTAACAATATTATAAATGAATGCCAACTCACGTTGTTAAAAGTGCAATCTCATCGTATAAAACGATAAAAAGTACATAACACGCCCAATTTCGATTTATTAGCAAGCCTGCATTATTACGCAATACGTACTAATAAGTAGAGCATATTAAATTTTTATTTTGATAACACAAGGATCAAGATTTTATTTCTATCTCATAATTGTTAAGTATACATACAAATGTATGTGCATGTATCAAAATATATTATACCTATGTTAATGTTCTGATCGTACGTGTTGTTATCTGTTTAAAAAATAATCTATTGTGTTATAGACTATAAAGTGTTTTAAGAGTCTCTATTATTGAACGTGACAATTTTAATATCAACTAACATTTTTATTGTTTATACCCTTTGCAATAAAAAGTAATCTCTAAATTTATTTTTAACATTAGAAGCAAAAGGCAGAAACTGTTTTCCGTTTACCGGAATACATTTTACAAGACTTACTCGTATTTTAATCGCGTCGCGAATTATTTTTTAATTTAAGGCTGTGTTATGCATTTTCACAATTGAGATTTATGTCGTAGGTACCTACCTAAATACAAATTGTAAGGTACTCTCAATTTGTTAAAAGACCGAATTTGATGGTGTAAAAGTTCCAAATTATTTTGTTAACGTTTTTACATTGTAATAAGCTCTGTTATATTTATTCGTAGTATTTAGTTCTTTAATCCTTTCTAAGTAGGTACCTGATTGTTTTTCTTTTATATTCTTTTGATGATAACTAAATGTCGATGTTACATACATATATCGATCAAGTTATGATTAAGTGTAGTTGCAATTGAAAGGTTAAAGAAAATGTAGATTGGTGTTTTTTCAATAGTAGTGCTTTAAGAATGTTATTGCTGTGTACGTATATATTGTATAGCTACATTATGAAATTATGATTCAAGCAATATGGCAACTTAAACACGAGGCCAGTTGGTGTGAGCAATATAAATATATTTAAAAGGCTTTACTGGTTTTTTTTACATTCCCTCATAATAAGTGATATAATCTATGGTAATATTGTAACCTGAAGAATTTGTTTACTAGAACAAAAATAAACTCTGGAACTAATTGTGTGAATTTAAAAATTTCTCTACTGTTGGATAGCCTATTTATCAAGGAAGGCTGTATAACATCACGCTACGACCAAGAAGAGCTGAATGTGGATAAAAATTGTTACAAAAAATATTCGTTTTGAGAGACAGAACTTATTTGTTTTGTTAACAAAATTAGAGTAAATTCAAGCTTAACATGGGTCAAAAAGTGAGACGGGACCTTTTAGTTTATTTAGTATTATTATAGTTGTCTACTTGAATTGTACTTTATTGTGTCTGAACAAGATTTGCGTTTGGATGTTTTCTATATATAGTATGTATGTACATGGAACTGTCTCGTGGGTCTAGCGGTTAGCATATGCGACTGCCAATCAACAGGTCTCGGGTTCTAGTACAGTAATAATTAATAATATCCCGAAACTTGCAAGCTATGGTCTTAAACTCTGTGCTTCGGAAATCATGTAAAGCCGGCGGTCCTGCATTTGATCTCTCCCTGGTCGTGTTGATTTTGAGTATGAGGGAACAGAGTGTGCACCTGTGTTTGCACACACGCTTGGACACTATAATGTCTCCTGCGTAGTCAGCTGGTTTCCGGTGAGATTGACTGCCGCGGCCAAAATCAACTAGGAATACATTATGTATGTATTTGTAAACAAAAAGTATATAGGTATATATTTATATCAGTTGTCTAATAGCCATTTTTTTTTTTTTTAACGTGTGGAAATCCCCTCGGGCCGTCACCCCACCGGGGTTTACGGCGGGGTGGTGTGTCGGAATCGGACCGACTAAAACCACACGGTGTGCCACTCTGCGCCTGAGATAGGAGGGATCCGGGAACCGCTGCTATTACGACATCCAGATCCCTCCTAGCGCCTGCCCGCTATCTCGGGCACCATCTGCGGATAAACTCTCTATTTTAGGCGACGTACGGCACACGCGGACGTCGCCTCCTCGCGGCTGGCCATTGTAGCAGATGGAGGGGAAAACCCATCCCGTCCACCCGCGGCCACACTCAAGGCGGCATGAGGCGCTGGTATGCGCGCCTCCGCCGCCCGGCTCGCCGGCGGCGAATTGGGTCCGAGCGGATATCGTCCTCCCGGGCCTTCTCCGCCGCCTCCTTCCGCGAAATTACGTCTTTGCAGAAGGTTGCGACCGCGGTAAAACAACTGTCGCTACCGGCCATGGAGCGTATGACGGCCGGTAGCGAAAGATCTCCTCCAATAACTGCAGTGAGGGCCCCACGCTGCGCCGCCCAGGCGGAACAAACCGCTAGCGTGTGCTGAGCCGAGTCCTCACTGCAGTCACAGTGGTAACAGGCGGGACTCAATTCCCTCCTGGCGACCGAGTGCAGATACTTCCCGAAGCAACCATGCCCGGAAAGGACCTGCATCAGTCGGAAGGAAAGGGTCCCGTGCTGCCGCCCTGCCCACTCGGTGATGACCGGCTGGAGAGCCTCCACGAGGGCAAAGCCAGCACGTGGAGTCTCCAACCGGAACGACCAACGAGCAATCGTGGCTCGACGAGCGGCCTCACGACACTCGCGTTTCTCCTCGGGCGGGGGCCGTATGCCGCTACCCGCCCGGAAGTCAGCCGTCCGCCGATAAACTTCGGCGAGCACTTCCGTCTCCAAATCCCACGGAGGAGTTCCGGCCAAGGCGCACGCCGCCTCGGTCGATACGGTGCGGTAACCGCGTATGGCTCTAACCGCCAATATCCTCTGAGGGCGCCTGAGGCGAGCCCTATTCTGGGTGGTCAGAGCCGCCGCCCACACCGGTGCACCATACAGCGCCATTTACCGAACAACTCCCGTGTATAGCCGTCTCGTCGCGACGCTGGCTCCACCCAAATGGGGCAAAAGTCGCCCAAGAGCAGAAGCAGCGCCGACCAGCTTTGGAGTAAGCTGTCGGAAGTGCTCGTCGAAGAGCCACCTGCCGTCGAGGATCAGGCCCAGATACTTCATCTGGGCCTTAATCGGTACGAGGACCGAATTGACTACGATAGAGGCGCCGGGGGGTGGACCACGACGGGGCCCATGAAACAAAAGGGCTTCTGTCTTATCTAGGGCCACCCGTAAACCCAGCGCCTCAATGCGCCCGACCACCAAAGAGACTCCCACGGTGGCCAGGCGCGCCGCCTCTCGCAGGAGTGGTCCGAGGACGGACCCCTGTGGAACACCGCACGACATGGGCCGCCGCCTCGGAATACCATCTCGGTCCTCGTACACGACGGTACGCTCCTCCAGATAGTCTGCCACAAGCCGCCTCAGGTACTCTGGCACCCTGTGGTAGTGGAGTGCTTCCCTGATGCAGCTAAATGGCAGACTATTAAATGCGTTGGCGATGTCCAACGACACCGCCAACAACACGCCGCCACAGCTCACCGCCTCTTCGGTAACGGCCCTCAGGCGCAACACAGCATCGACTGTCGAACGCCCCGCTCGAAAACCGAATTGGGCGTCCGACAGATCGGGGCCCACCTCGCAGAGGTGCCGGACGATGCGAGCAGAGAGTATCCTCTCAAAAAGTTTACCCGCCTCGTCCAGCAACACGATGGGCCTATAGGCCGCCACCGAATCGGCAGGCCGTCCCGGCTTCCTCAAAAGGATCAGCTTCCCGCTTTTCCAGCACTCAGGGAAGCGTCCGGACGCCATGCTGGAGTCCAGGACTTCCCTGAGGCGGTCCAACATGTGTTCGAGGGCTCGGGCCAGTGCTTGGGCAGGTATCCCGTCTGGCCCAGGGGCGGTGTTCTTAGAGCGGATCCGTAGAACAACCGCCCCTATCTCCGATTCCCTGACGGGCGGCACACCGCCTTCGTGGTCCCCGACCAAAAAGACCATCGATGGCGGCGTGTGCTCCGCTCGCTGTGGGAAAAGGCCCTCGACCACTTCTTGCAGGAAGCTAGGCTGGAGGGTCTCTGTAAGGGGGGGGGGCCCGACGTACGGAGCTTTTGTCGCGCCGCACGATAAGAGCGACCTCAGGGGTCACGATCGAGACCCTCCAGCATCTCCTTGCGCTTAATTTCTTTGGCGCGGCTAATGGCCAGCTTCAAAGTTTTCCGCGCCTCTCGGTACTCCTAATGAAGCTGGCCCTCCTCGCCGTCTACGCGGTGTCGCCGCCGACTACGGGTGTAGGACCTCCGGGCACGAGTACAGGCCGCGCGGAGGTCCGCCAACTCCTGGGACCACCAGTAAACCTCCTTCCGTGGAGGCCGACAACCTCGGATGCGGGGCATGGCCGCATCACAGATCTGCATAATCGCATCGAGGAAGCGACCAGCCCCCATGTCGACCTCCTCGGTCGGAGCCTGCGGAGACAGCCAGGAGTGAATAATGGCTGCCTCCTCTAGTAGGTCTCTATTCAGTTTGGCTACAGCCCACCGCGGAAAGCGAGAAGAACGCCGCGCCGTGTGACCCCTTCTAGGGTCCTGGGTCCGGGAGAGCTCAAATCGGATGTAAAGGTGATCCGAGAGCGTCTTAACCTCTTCCAGGACACGCCAGTTCCTTACTCGTGCGGCGAGGGCAGGGGTAGCGAATGAAAGGTCCACTATCGACCCCCCCTGCTGTCGCACGCACGTGTTGGTGGAGCCTCTGTTTAATAAACAGAGGCCCACTGAGGCCGCCCACTCCTTTACGGCCTCACCCTTTGCGTCCGTCCTGGGAGAACCCCAAGCAATGGACTTTGCGTTGAAGTCCCCCAGCACAAGGACGTGCCCAGACGTTAGTCGCCGCATCGAGGTCTATAAGTTGTTGAGGAAAACCTCGAAGTCGCTCAAACTCCGGTTGGGGGAGAAGTATATACCGTATATGGTGATCCCCCCACTCAGCAGCAACATATCCAGTGCCCTTGTCTCTTAGCGACAAGGGCGGGACTGAGCCGCCGTGGAGCCGACGACTGCCACGGAGCCGTCCCGGTCGCCCAACCAGTTTGGACGGGGAGGAACATAATAGGGCTCTGCGGCTACGGCAACACCAATCGACCACTGTGCCATGGTTTGCAGGAAAAGGTCCTGCGCTGCAACACAGTGGTTCAGGTTCGTCTGGACTAGGAGGCTGGAGACTCGATACTGGATCGTTTTTACAGCCCCCTCCATAGGCGACGACGTTGATGCACGAACTACATCGGAGGCAGCCTGGGTCGACTGGCTAGCCTCCGACGTTTACCGAAAACTGCGGAAACACTTGCAGCTCCCCTGTCCCATCTGATGATTGGCAGGCCTATTGCCCGCCGCACACTTTGGACAGTGAGGGACGGCAGAGCACTCTGCTGCGTTATGTCCCGGTCGACCGCAGAGGAAACACAATCCACTGCAGTCGAAACAACTATCGCACTTGATGCGAGTGTGTCCTGTAGCCAGACATTTGAAGCACCTCATCGGTCTCGCCGCCAGAACTGTGACTCTGGCGTTCACAAAACCGACGAAGATCTTGCCGGCATCTCCTAAAATCTTAGCTGACGCTACAGGACAACTGATCCACGTCGCACCAAGGCCTCCTGGACCGGGATGGATGGTGCCAACCCTGATGTTGTCCGCGTTGCACCCAGTGTTCTCTTGAATCGCAACGCGGACATCCTCAACCGTCACGGAGTCGTCCAGGCCTGAGATACGCAATTCCGCACATTTGGTAGGCCTGGCGATCTTTACACCATCCGTAACAGAAAAAATACTCCGCAGCTTTTCGGCAAAAGCATCCGCCGTCTTTGTACCTTCAGCCCCAGGGAACTCCATTACTCTAGCTCTCGTTTGGGCGACGCGCATTTTGACACCTACAGTCCCAAATTGATTGGCGAGACTATCCCGGGCCTTCTTGAATACGGCCGCATAGGATAGCCCGCCGTTTGCCGCCTCCGGTAATACAGTGATCACGACAGCCGCGGTCTTTGGCATCTGTAGCTTACGCGGCTTCTTCTGGGTGGCCACTGCCACTGACGGCGGCTGAGAAGTAGAGGCTACTTGTTGGATAGCCTTCTTACCCCCCTTTCGAGACTTCTTGACTGACCCAACTACCTGCCACCCATCGTTTGAGGGACCAGAAGTAGAAGGGCCAGATATAGGTGTCGGAGTGGGAAGCGGAGGGAACTCAGCCCTCGTCTTTATTATAACTTTAAGGGCAGGTTTAGGAGCAGCTGACTTTGCCACAGTCTTATTTGCCGCCACCTTTGCTGCTCTAGCTGTCTTCGCAGCAGCCACAGGGGCGGTCGTAAGTGTTGCCGCCGCATACGACACACGACCACCTGCAACGGGAGGCGGAGCTGGTGGCGACGTCTTTGATCGGTTGATCTTCGCCCCATCCGTTGCGAGTGGCGGCCGAATTACGGGGACTGGAGGTAGCCTCGCCTCAAGGCCGCGAGACGTCCGTCCAACATACGCCCCACTACGTCAAGTATTTGGCGCAGATGGGCATCAGAGACGTCGCCAGAACCGTGACTGGGGATAGACTGATCTTTAACCCGGCCCTGTTCAGGGTGGTGGGCCCGAAAGTGAGCAAATTGATTGCTCAGCTCAGCCACCTGGCCCGTCAAACGGTCATTAGCCGTCTGCAGGCAAGCTACATCGCCAATGAGGGTGGTAACAACCTCTGCAATGGCAAAGGAAGAGTCCTTAAGGGCCCTAACAAACGGACCCTTAAGGTTTGTAGATTTCGTGGCCACCTTGTTAATGACGGCCACAGCTACATTCACTCTCTCCTGTAGGGACACCGGTGCCTGGGTTGCCAAATTATCCACTGCCGGCGCCCGAATTTTTTGTAGGAGATCCGCAATTTCCTCCTCCACCACAGATTCGCCTTCTGCTCTAACGCGCCTGTAGGCTGCCGCTTTAGTGAACACGGAGCCTGAGGGAACCGAAACTGGAGTGCGTGACCTCCCTCTGCGGCTACTAGCCACTTTAGGAGGCAGCCACTCCTGCGAAGTTTCTTCTTCGTCGTCTGTGGAGCGTCCGCGTTTCCGATTGTCGCGAATCTCTACCTCCATTACTTCCAGCGCCTCAATTGATGCGCTAGAGTCACCTCTATCTGTTGGAATAACGGATTTCGAACGTAGTCGATCCGATCTTCTTCGGCTCCCTGAAGTAAGATTAGCTTCTGAGAGCGAGACAGGCGTCATACGTTCCTCCTCATTGGTTGAAAAGTCGTCCGTCTTCCTAGGCTTACCTTTCTGATTCTTGTCCTTCTTTTCTTCATCTTTTTCTTGTAATTTTTGTTTGTTTCAATTTCAATAACTATTCCCACGCGTGGGGGTCTTTCTGTTAGAAAAAAATGAGTTAAAATCAGATGGCTATTTATGATACCTATGGGATGAATAGGGGGTTGAGACACTAAACATCCATCACAAAGACTTGAATTTACACCTCATGAGCCCAATCTTCTGTTGAAAACTTAAATGAAATATCAGATCGTAATGTAGTATTACAACCTAGCAGCACTGTCGCAGGTAGGCACAGTCTGTTTAAAAAGAACGTGACCGCCATTATTCAGAAAAAATATATCAGATTTTTTTTCGAAATATTTTATTGAAGTACATAATACTTACTTTTGCGCAGTCACTCAATAATTTGTCCAATCGTAGTCATTGTTTATTATAAATAGCTTCACACCTTTTTTCCATACTTTTGACGAGATTTTGCGCGTACTCCGATGATAAAGACCACCATGTCTTCTTAATTTGATAACACAGTTGCTTCTCCGTACCACTGGTCTTCCTCTGAATTACATTTTAACGTAGGACCACACATTTTCTATTGGATTCGCATCTGGAGACATTGCCGGCCACGCCATGGCAGTGATGTTATTTTGCCGTTTCTACTCACTGCACAATTTACTACGATGTTTTGGATCATTGTCTTCTTGAAGTACCCAGGTTGTTGTATCTGACCCAAAAAACTTTTTTGCAGATCTCATTATGCATTTTTGATAAGTTTTGCATATTCTTTCAGCATTTTACAGTGAGTACAAAAATAAAATCAAATCCAATTTGGCAGAAGCACCCCCACACATGCACTTTTATAAGGTGTTTTACGGTACCTTGAAGTAACCTACTATGCTTACTTGTCCAAGCTTTCGACAGAGAAGACCATGCCCACAAAGAAGATTCATCTGTGAAAGTAACATTGCTCCAATCTCGATCTAAATTTTCTTTTGCCAAATTGGACTCATTGGACAAAAGAAAATTTTTTGTTGTCAACATGTTTTTCAGATAACAAAAAATTGCCACCGAGCAGGCATCAGGAGACATCATCTCCCTGCCGCCGTCGACATATCGTAGTCCCGAGTTGGAGTCTCGCGACTCCAATCGGGGGCGAGGGTCTTGGCTTAACCGCCCGGACTGCGAGGAAGAAAACCTCTATAAAAAATTACCCCGAATCCCGTGTTCTGGTGCGTGACCTGGGGATGCATGGCTGATGGGTAGTTCAGTCGCAAGCGCACTCCCAGCCGAGGCACCTGCGGACCCCTCGGTTGGGCACAAATTTACACTTGCCCGGGTATTGGGGGATCTCTGCCCGGGTCGACTTTTATTTCTCCCCCACGCGTGGGAATAGTTATTGAAATTGAAACAAACAAAAATTACAAGAAAAAGATGAAGAAAAGAAGGACAAGAATCAGAAAGGTAAGCCTAGGAAGACGGACGACTTTTCAACCAATGAGGAGGAACGTATGACGCCTGTCTCGCTCTGAGAAGCTAATCTTACTTCAGGGAGCCGAAGAAGATCGGATCGACTACGTTCGAAATCCGTTATTCCAACAGATAGAGGTGACTCTAGCGCATCAATTGAGGCGCTGGAAGTAATGGAGGTAGAGATTCGCGACAATCGGAAACGCGGACGCTCCACAGACGACGAAGAAGAAACTTCGCAGGAGTGGCTGCCTCCTAAAGTGGCTAGTAGCCGCAGAGGGAGGTCACGCACTCCAGTTTCGGTTCCCTCAGGCTCCGTGTTCACTAAAGCGGCAGCCTACAGGCGCGTTAGAGCAGAAGGCGAATCTGTGGTGGAGGAGGAAATTGCGGATCTCCTACAAAAAATTCGGTCGCCGGCAGTGGATAATTTGGCAACCCAGGCACCGGTGTCCCTACAGGAGAGAGTGAATGTAGCTGTGGCCGTCATTAACAAGGTGGCCACGAAATCTACAAACCTTAAGGGTCCGTTTGTTAGGGCCCTTAAGGACTCTTCCTTTGCCATTGCAGAGGTTGTTACCACCCTCATTGGGGATGTAGCTCGCCTGCAGACGGCTAATGACCGTTTGACGGGCCAGGTGGCTGAGCTGAGCAATCAATTTGCTCACTTTCGGGCCCACCACCCTGAACAGGGCCGGGTTAAAGATCAGTCTATCCCCAGTCACGGTTCTGGCGACGTCTCTGATGCCCATCTGCGCCAAATACTTGACGTAGTGGGGCGTATGTTGGACGGACGTCTCGCGGCCTTGAGGCGAGGCTACCTCCAGTCCCCGTAATTCGGCCGCCACTCGCAACGGATGGGGCGAAGATCAACCGATCAAAGACGTCGCCACCAGCTCCGCCTCCCGTTGCAGGTGGTCGTGTGTCGTATGCGGCGGCAACACTTACGACCGCCCCTGTGGCTGCTGCGAAGACAGCTAGAGCAGCAAAGGTGGCGGCAAATAAGACTGTGGCAAAGTCGGCTGCTCCTAAACCTGCCCTTAAGGTTATAATAAAGACGAGGGCTGAGTTCCCTCCGCTTCCCACTCCGACACCTATATCTGGCCCTTCTACTTCTGGTCCCTCAAACTTCTTTTGCCAAATTGGACTCATTGGACAAAAGATAATTTTTTGTTGTCAACATGTTTTTCAGATAACAAAGGTTTTTTTAAAGTAGACCGAAAAGACATATCATTTTCACGCATGTGACTGCGGATTGTATTTAAAGATATATCTATTCCCTTCTTACGCAGTTTCAATTGAGCAGGACGCAGTGAAAGACCTGGAGTACCTTGAAAGAGTCGAATTATCGCTCTATCCTTCTGTTCAGTTGTTATGCGGCCTGATCCCCTCTCCGGCAAATCGTTCACGTTCCCAACCTCTATAAATAGTTTTATCCATTTCTTAACGAAACTCTTTCAGACTTTTTTTATATACGAGTATTTTGCAGCTGATTTATATGTTAGCTTCGGTCCTTTAGAGTGGTGAACAAGAAATACTGCTTCGTATCGTTTAAAATATTTTCACTCATTGTAAAAAAAACATAACACTACTATCAACAATGCTGAATACCACGAGAAAATTACGACAAAAAAAAATAGATGGCGCTAGTTATGTCGTCATAGACGTGTCGCCCCACAATGGCATCAGTCATGAACGACCATTTAGCTGATAAGCCGCAGACGCCCTGGAAACAATAGAACACCTAGCTCCTTGTCTCCAACGCATAATAAGAATACTGTATTCATTGTTTTATAAATAAAGTTAATCTTGGTATCCGTCATGAACCACCATTTAGATGATAAGCCGCAGACTAAACATTAGAACAAATAGCTCTTTGTCCCCAACACATATTAATAAGATTATTGTAATAATTTTAAGAAATAGTTTTATAAATAAAGTTAGTCTCAATCCGCTCTTCAAGCCGAACACTTGTCTTATTAAAAAACCCTCTCGCCCTCGCTCACAACATAACTCGCTGTGACACAATTTTTTTAAATAATCGGTCACGTTCTTTTTAAACAGACTGTACCTACGCTGAATCATCACGCTTGCATGAAGTAAAACAATTTAGTACATTATAAATGTTAGTAAGTTCGTATAGGGTAACATTGCCAGTTATATTAAACCTCCTATATTAAGTCATGGTACAATATGTTTTAAAACAATCTCTAGCTGACAGATATAGAAAATCGCACGAAACCATGCAACCTACTGAACTTTTTTAAAAACATTTAATTGATAACAAACAGGCACTCGATTTGATTCTTAAAGGTTTTATGATCTAGCCTGAAGCATATTTGTAATATACATTGCATTAGAGTAACTATTTCCTCTGAATTTGTCAGCAGTGGTTGTTACAGTTATAACCCTTTTGTAAAACGACCAAAGCTTACATTTCACTTAAATTTTCTTAACAATAGTTTTTGTCGCCATCGTTATTCTCAATTCGGACCTCGCGCCGATATGATTATGGAAGAGTCCTTGATGTTTAGTACTTAAGGAATAACTGTTTTAAAATCGGATTGTTGTATCTTTCAAGATATTTACTTTATACTTTTTAGTGGAAAGCCATAAATGGAAATGTCCTAATATTAAAAGGTTATTAAGGGGTTATGCCACTTGGCCTAACCCTTTAAAGTAAACAGAGTAGTTGATTTACCGTCGTTTATTTCTAATCACAGTGTTGAGACACTTTATAACACAGAGGACTAATACATTTCTGAATTAATCTAACTTTTATATCTACTTCTTGGGTACAGCGTGGGAGTAGATGGTTTCGCCGACTCCGATTACACCAATAATGCAGAGAGCCATAGTGAAGCGGTACAGAATGCCGTCAGACGGACCACCTTTCAAGAAGACCGGGACATCATCTTCCGTCTGAAATATGGAAAAATAATACATTTGTTAAAAATAAGTATTTTGTTCAACATAACTTACACAAGTATAGAAATGTAATTATAAATAGGTGTGTGGATACATAGTTCCAAGTATTTAGTTTGTCAATTTTGTACATGTGATCGTTGATTACGAATGTAGAGTTTCACCATCCTTATTCATCCTGCGGGTTTTGTAAGAACTCACTGAGGTAGCAATGTAATGATTAATGTAATATAAATTAATAATTTCAATCAAGAGTATGTTATGTACCCTATAGAAATTAAAAAAATGCAATCAATAGGTATTTATTATGAATTATATTGTGTGCAAACAGTTAACCAAAAATTAGTCAGACAACATTTTTTTAATAAATCATTTAATATGGTATGGGTAGAGTATTTGGTGTACAAGAAAATGTCACTAATAACATTAACAACAAATTATTAGATCTCTTTTAAACATAGAAGAGCCATAAATTTCATTATGAAATCTCTAAGAGGTTTTGCATGATAAGAGTGATTAGATAATGATGATAAAGTGGAATACATTGGTTCTTGTCCATTTTATATCTAACAATCAGAAAATAACATACAATTGTTATAAATGTCAATAATAATTTTATTATAATATCTTTATTGTATTATATTTTTGTGTTCTTTAAGGAAATAAAATTATGTCAAGTATAATAATTTAAGAAGCAAGCCCTTTGTGGCGGAGCAATCTCCACCCTTTTTTTTCTGCAATCTCTTTAACTTTTTGATAGGCCATGACTCTTAACATTCTCCTTCACTTGCTGTATGTATATTAATCTAGACCATCCTCATTTTGTCTTGCCTTTTAGTTTTACTTCCAGTATTATTCTGAAGAAATGGTTAACCATTTTTCCCTCTTCTGTCTTCATTAGCACTCAACAATTATCTCTCTTCATTTACCATCATTAGGACTTCTTCAATGGTTCTTCTCTCAATCCAACTGATGTTCATCATTTGCCTCCCGTACCACATTTTAAATGCTGCCAACCTATCATTGTCTCTAGGTCAGCGTCCATGTTTCGCAGCCATAAAGTGCAATACTCCATATGCATGACTTGATGAGCTGTTCATTATTGTGTTGGCCTTGGACAGGTGTTTCTTGTGGTTGAAGGTTTGCTTAGCAATTACTAGTCTTTCTACTATATTCGGAGAACATATTGAATCCGCCATTATTTGAATAACATAGGATTTCAAATAAAGTATATAAAGAAATTGTGAATTATACTTTTGAAAATGAAAAAAAAAATCCAAACTAATATCTATGCGCTTTTCCCATACATTGCAATCATGAAAAAAGTAGATTTTTATGTTTGATATTAAGTATTTTTGTTATATTGTATTAAAATAACCACAATTTAAGGTAGGAACAGGATTTAAACACTACCAAAAGGTAAAATACACCTAAGAAGCAGTATTTAAAATGCATAAATAATATGTTTTATATAAATGCGAGGAAAAGAGTACCTGGAACTGTTGCTGTTTCTGGCGGATCTTCTCTGGCACAGGAGGGTAAGGGGTGTTAGTGCCTGGCATCAGGTTTCTTTTACCAGGAGCTGGACAAGCTTCAGCTACGCTTGACAATTGAGCTGTGTTGTACTGGATTGTCGGGGGTTCCACTCGTTGCAAAGCAATTGGTGCCTAGGATGAAAAAGTTCGTAAGTTTACAAAAATGAACTAAAATGGGTCCTAGTAAGGAAATGAATACTTACAACTGGGAATAGTGGACTTTGTAGGTGTGTTGCGGCTACAAGCCTACCAGTAACTCTATTAAGTTGATGATACATTTTTTGGATTAAATTAAATAAATTTTAGTTAACTGCAAAGTGCCTGAAAATCGAGCGATTACGAAACAAGTACTTATCAGGGGCGTTCTGAAACAGTATTACATTATAATGTTTGCACTAGCTGATTCTTTTGGTTAATTTATTATATTACAAATAAATTTATTTTTCTTTAATATATCATTCTTTTTATAATTATATGTATTCAAAATTAATAACTTCTTCAAAAAGATATATTAATACATAAAGTGTATTTAAACCTGTCTCAAGTTCAGAAATATTTTTGAGTCTGAAGCTTAAAAAAATTATGTGAATTTATATAATATATTAGTGTTTAATTCGAAATAAATTATGGTTATTTTAAATAGTACTTCAATTTTGTTTTAAAAATATTCATTAGATTATAAAAGAAATGATGTAAATGTATTCTTAAACTTACCATCCCATTTTTGAACGAAATGACCCGCCATGTTTTTATGTGTAATTGACTTTTCTTGACATTTCTTTTGCGTATAGCACGTTTTTGTGAGAAGGTAAGAATGTGAAATAACCCAAAAGAAAGAAAATTAGAAAATAGTTTAAAGCAAAATTACTGTGTAATACGTTTTGGAAATGCTTACTTAATGTATTTGTTTTTTTAATGTGTCAGATCAACTATTGTAATTCTAAATTTGAAATTCCGCGTGGCGTGTCATGTTTGAGCAGCGTTTGTCAATTATTTTAAAATTTCATCCATCCCCTACCCAAACCAGATACATGTTGGTGTGACTATTTATTTAACCAATTTCTTTTAGCTACACAATGCAGATCTTCGTGAAAACCCTTACGGGTAAAACAATTACCCTAGAAGTTGAGGCTTCTGATACCATCGAAAATGTCAAAGCTAAGATTCAAGACAAAGAAGGAATCCCTCCAGATCAGCAGCGTCTTATCTTTGCTGGTAAACAGTTAGAAGATGGCCGCACTCTCTCAGACTATAATATCCAGAAAGAGTCCACACTGCACTTGGTGCTCCGGCTTAGAGGAGGTATGTAAAAGTTCAATTATTGCTTTTATAAAACTTAGTGCAAGATGTGATGTCAATATTTAATGTAATTTTGAATTTTAGGTACCATTGAACCTTCTCTCCGCATCTTGGCCATGAAGTACAACTGTGACAAAATGATTTGCCGCAAGTGCTATGCTCGTCTGCATCCTCGTGCCACCAACTGCCGCAAAACCAAGTGTGGTCACACCAACAATCTGCGCCCCAAGAAGAAGCTAAAGGATTAAATATTTTTACTATCAAATGCAGTGACACTCCTATCTGTTCTTTGCTGTTAATATCTAAGCCCAAATTAATAAAAGTGTAACATCTAGTAAATGAGTTCATATTAGTTTGCACCTGTCCTTAGTGTAAGTTCTAGTAGTTATAAGTAAGAAACAATCTTTGCAGTAGTGAAATTATAAATTTACACATGTCACACAGCAGTCTGATCCCTGGGTGGATTTAAACCCATAACCTCTAGAAATGGGAGACTTTTTAGTTAAAATTTGGGTTAGTTTATATTGTTTCATACTTGTGCAATAGTCATGATCCCAATATGACTCATTTTTCCTCACTACTAATCAGATGTCTAGATTAAATGATTTTACACTGCACACTTAGCAATAAGGATACATGGTATTTTATATGCAATGTGTATGATCCCCAATGGAGTAGCATTCTTAGTACTTCAAATGGTTTTTGTTAATTTGTCAGTCGTTCCTATATTTTCAACTACAGTAGTTTTACCTACCCATATAGTTATTTTGTATCATTGCATTAAACTGCTGATGATAAAGATAAAGATAGATTGAAATGATGATCATTGACGTATGAATGATAGAATAGTTTAGGGTTATTGGTTGGTCTATAATAACTTCTTATTCCATGTATAATCACTCCTAGTGGTTGAGCTTCTAGAAGAAACTTGGTTGAGAGATGACGCCAATATTGCCGTTTAAATGTGGAAACAGACTGTATGACATATTTAAATCATGTTGTTAAGATAGTGTGGATTTCAGATGTTGAGCAGTTCATATTTAAGTGTGCCTGTATGTTAATTTCAACATTTCTCAGTGAAGTCAGCACAATCATTTAACCTATGGTTGTTTATGAATACTATTAAAAACAATATAACTGCATACATGCATCAAAGGGGAAATCTTCATATTTTTATAAAAGAATAATGAAACAAATGTTAAAATAATATTTATTTTAATAAGTATTTTTATAACATTTATTTACTTTATTGTAAAATTACACAGTAGTATATTATTATTGTCATTCGGTCACAATCACAACCTCTACATTTCAAAAAAGATTTTGTTAACAAGACAATGTATCATATTTTTTATGGTAAGTATATGGAGTAAACTGGCAGATGTGTTACCTGACAATCATTACCATGGCCAATGGAAGCTTAAATGTAAGTTAATTTTTAACACACTTTTATTAGCTTCACCTGTATGTTAGTAATCAACTTATGTAAGCGTTTTTTTAAATATATTTATTATTTCAAAATCAATTTATCACATTTAACTAGTATCACATTGTGTAAGTGATAATTTACATTTCTCAGTAGGTACATGATTGAATTGTAGTAATCTATGCTACAATTTATCAGTATATGTCATATTTCACATGATATTTACTGATGTTATAGAATCTTTTTTAAAATAAACATTACAAATGTCATGTCATTTTTAATTGAATAAAAATCTCAATGTAATTTAAAAATAAATCTTGTGTATCATCTTATGCATAGTATATATTATAATTTACAGCCTCAAACTTACTGGTGAAATACTTTCGGCTGACCTATAAGATAAATCTTAATTTTAGTTGGACGGAATCAAATATCACTTAATTGTGTCTATACCATACCAAAGTGAACAACTTTTATTTTCGGTGGCTTGGCCTGTGCATTCACTGAAACAAGACATTTTGATAAATTAAACGTGGCTAATCGTCAAACATGCTATATTTTCGTGCAACTAGTAAAACAGCTTGCTTGAAACGTTAATAAGACAAAACATGCAATAATTAATTATTATAGTTACACAATTATATTTCATAATTTTGTTTATAAAAAGTATTCGGCTTGGACCCCGCTTGTTTGGTCCAATTGCACTTAAATCATGTTGTAATTATACATTTTAGTGATTACAAAAGTTTTATCTCGGCATATTTCAATATTGGCAATAATTTTTTTGATCACTCAGTCTTTCATCATGCATGGATATATTTATTTGTATGAAAAAAACGTGGGACAAGAGTGCTTTGTTTATGTCTAGTCAATAGTAAAGTGATGATTTATGCCAAATTGAGTTTTTAGTTACAAGATTGTGTTGTAGATATAACATTATAAGTGTTATTATGCTTCGTGCAACTTGATATATTATTTTATTTACGTACTACGTTTTTAGGGCGCCAACATGCAATGATGTGACAATTGTTTATAAAACATTAAGTGAAGTCAGTATTACGCTGTTAAGTAGACTGCAATAAAATTGATATTTTTGAAAATGACATAGAAAATACAGTCTAGAGACTTGAAAATATGCCCGTTTACAGTAAACGTACTTTTTATTTGTTTAATAAATAGAAATTTGGAAACTGGGAAATACTCTAATATTATAAGCGCAGCGTTCCGATTAACTTAATGTTTCAAGACTTAAAAATTTACGAAATATATTATTCACCTTGGTTATTATAATTTAAGTAGTTATAAATATGATCCTTTAAAAATTTTATGGTTACTTGATTTTTCACATTTTTTGTGGTCAAAATCTGAATTTAGTAACAGCCAGGTGGATAATTCACGTCGTAAACATGTCATCGTGCAAAAAGGGCGTGCTCACAGAAATGGGGTGCAAATAGCATGTGTTGGCATGCGTGTGTGTCACACTTCGACGTAGTCGAGCGTAGTACCGGCGGACGGCGCGAGTTGCTGCGAGGCCGGCCGAGGGTTGTAGCCCCGCACCGATACCGACGACGACGACTCCTGTTGGCCAACGATATTTTTTGTTACTATTTTAAGGCTAAGCGAACAGACATGTTATCTGATAATATAATTAGTGATTAACACAGGATTGGATATCTACTACTCAAGATACACAATTTACGTTGCTACCCTTTAGGGAGAGGTGGGGCCACTAGTGACTTTAATCCACTTAGTTAAATCTGTAGAGGAGCAAACTTCATTACCACACGTCGCAAAAAGTGTAGGCACTTTGAATTGTAACGACGTAGCTTTGAAACTATTAGACAATGGAAAGTAAATGTACGTATGTCTCAGTTACATGTGTCACAAGAACAATACCGTCGCTATGATTAGACAAAGAAAAAGCATAAAGATTACGACGGTAAAACCAATTTTATCTTCTAGATGGTTTGAGACCATTTTTTTTTTGTAAGTTTGAGTGAAGAATTTACTTTCATGATACAAGTTTATTTCAATGTACAAGTAGTACAAGTGTAAAGCGTTATCGTTTGAGTTTCAAGCTTTCGGGTACATATCAATTTCTACGTTTATAAAATTACACGACTACAATTAATTTCCTAATTATTAATTCACAAAAAAAATGAGTGTGAAAACTAAATAATCAAATGTCAGTAGACAAATTATTTTAAAACAGACAAGAAAATAAAATTATTTCATTAATTACAAAGACTTCCATTACTTTGGTAAAAAGATCACACTGTTTATAAACTTGACATTGTTTATAAGTTGCAAGTATTATTGTTTTATTTCGATTATAGCCTTTTTTGCATAAGTATTAATATAAAAACAATATATTTACTTCTGAAAATTATTTCTGGTTAATTTTTGATGGTTATGTCACAAAGAAGTGTATTCTTTTCCTACGCATTTATCAATTTTAATGATTGTTGTCTTCACCTGTCACTACGTACATTGCCTTTGATCAAGATCAAGTTCTTGATTGCAGTGACAACATACTTGGTCCGTCATTAATAATCTCGTGTATAATAAATTAATGCCTTAATCACTAGGTGAATAACATCGTATTGATTACTTAACACCGGTTGTCTGTGAGACCACCCCGGTCGAGTCTATACGTGCCGAAAGCAAGCTGTGGAATGCTCACTAAGATTTTTTTTCAGGTGTTTCAATGGAGATCACCTGTATCTGATCCGCAAGGAGCCAACGCCTGAGTGCCACCACTGCGATGGCCTGACCATGGACACAGCCTACACGCGCTGGCTGAATGCCCGGCATGGGTGAAGCACAGGCGTGATCTCGTGGCAGCCATTGGAGTGAGGATTCCCTCGACTAGTAACATGGTTGTGGCCAGGATACGGAGCCAAGAGTGCATGAAACTTCGGTCTCTCTCTGCGAGTAGGTTATTGTGAAGATGGTTGAGTGGGACCGGGAGAGGTTTAGAACTCTCCCAGCCCGAGGTACGTCGGGGTTCCAGGGATTTCCTTACTAGTGTGCACCTAGTTCCCCGGTTACTGGTACCTGAGACGGCGTGCGGCTTTTTAATCGGTTTGAGTCCGATATAAACACCAGTCGGTGGTATCCGTGGGGACCTCCGTACAAAAAAAAGGGTGTTTCAATGGATGTTTCAGTGTACTGTGGCACTGCACTATTTCTATTTCTAAGATATATTGTACCATTAGGGTCAAGAGGTGTGTTTGTTTACGAGCATTTGACGTTAATATTTCATGTTGCCCTCATTTTACTTTTTGGCGCCTTTCGTATTAACGAAACTTTGTTGGTAATTATTGTAGAAAATAAAGAATGAACCCAATTAAGACTACGTGATGCTCAATTTGACTTACCGATACAACAGCAACAGTGACTGTATCTGAGAACTTCACTTTATTCTTCTCAGGAGGACGACTAGTTTGTGTTTCACCGCTATCATTGTCTATTCGATATGCTCTGTCTTTCAAACTGTAATTATTATTATTATTTTGATAACGATACAGCATGTTACTTCTGTCAACCGCTCCTTCTTGCAATTCAGTTTGATATAAATGCTTGAAGTGGCTAGAAGGAAGTCTATCCCCATACGGTCGTGGGATTGCCTCCATAAACGTTCGCGCAGGCTTCACTTCACTTTCGTTTATAGTTATTAAGCTATGTTTAGATGGTTTATAGTTTGATAACATATCCATACTATGCCAACGCACTCCTTGAGAGTTTCGAATAGGTTTTGGATAATCTCGATCGTAATCCACTCTCGAGTAATTGTCGCGTACGTCTGTGGTCCAAATAGTGTTGTCTCTTTCTAAATACTGATGTAAATTGGGTCGGATGCTATTGGTAGACGTAGGTTCTGCCTGAGTGATGGCGACTTGCATCATAGTCGGCAGGTTTGGTACTGACACTCGAGGTAGCGGGGGAGGTTTAGTTTTAACTGCATCCGATGCAGAGCTCGGTTCCTCTTCTGATTCAGAGTACGAGTGCGAGCTGCAACCGGAACAAGATCCCGAGCACTCAGAGCCTGAAATTAGGAATTATTATCTATACATATAAATAAAATTCAAATGTCCGTTTGTAATATTGATATAACCGCTTTTTACTACATGCATATGAATATACATATGATACATACAGAAAAATAACATTTCTTACAATTTTTGTCTGTTTGTCTGTTTGTTCCGACTAATCTCTGGAACGGCTGGACCGATTTCGACGGGACTTTCACTGACAGATAGCTGATGTTATAGGGAAAACTTAGGCTACTTACATTTTAGAATTTTAGAATTATGAAAAAAAAAAAACAGTAGCAGTCGTGGGAATGCCGATAGAAGTGAAAACGGAACTATTAAGTTGAGAGTAATTAAAACTATATGCAAAAATTATATGAAATTTATTATGTTTGCTATATAGCTATATATAATATATAATATAATATATAATAATAATAAATTTCATATATAATATATAATATCATATTCTCCATTGCTATAGATATACTATTATCATTAGCATGTCGGTGACGCGAACCGAGGATTTTACCCTCTACCAAAACGCTCAACGCGCCTAAAGAAGTTTTCACTTCAAAAATCCACACGGACGAAGTCGCAGGTGCAGCTAGTTAAGTATATATTCGTGTATCAATTGGGTGGATTGTTTGTGATATCGTGTGGTGACGGAGTAAGAATACTGAGTGCCACCACTTTATTAATTCCATGAGTGTCGTAAAAAGCGACTAAGGGATCAAACAAAAGACAAGAAAAACTTGAAACAAACCCTATACCAAACAGTCTGGTCATCGTAGCATAGCGAGCTTAAGTCTAGTTACTACGGAGATGCGTATGTCTAACAGTAGACTGTTAAAGGCTGTTGATGACCTTTTGCGTGTGAAACGAAAGTTTAGTAATTTTTCCTACCTTTCAGGTTAGGTTAATGAGAGATTGACCTACATTTTAAGGAGTTTTGTTTCTTACCACGTAATTAGACAAGTGGAAAGCAGGAAATAGTGAGAAAACAATTGGTTTGCCGTCACAGGGCTTCAAAATAAAATTTATGCAGTTCAAACTATATTTACTAAAGTTACGTATATAGATAAAATTAACAAACATTATTTACTGTGACTGGGGTGTAAATACACAGGGACACGAGAATGGAATGGAATAAAATTTATTGTACACCAATTTACACGTTTTATATATCAGAGCATATCAGTTGAATGACCATATACAAGTGGTGACCTCGCTAAAAAGCAATTTCTTCCAGGCAACTTTTGAATAGAAAAAATGGACTGTCAAAAGATGAATTCATAAGTAGTTCTGGTGTGAGTATAAAAAAAAAATGAAACTGTAAAAGAATTCTCATGATTGAGATAAAAATAAATACATGAATTATCTAATAGAATATACATTAATACAAACAAATAAATAAATATATACATAAATATACAATATCTACATGCTCGTTACAAAGAAACATAAAAGATAAAATATGGTTTAAATATATAGTAAATTGATGACAAGTAACGTTCTTTGACCATTTCGAAGTTATACTTCTTTTGGCGCGATTGGGAAAAATGATGAGAGTGAATTTTTACTATGCGCACGCACACCGGCAGAAAAAAGCAAGTCTGAAGTTAGTTGCTAACGTGTGTCGTATCAGTACAAACAATCAATGTGAATAAATAAAAAATATATTGGCGTTTATATTAATTCAATCGTATTTATGACGGTGATAGATTATTTATATCTTTATTTATATTTTCTTTATTTATATCTATATAGATATTTGTTATTTTTGAATTGTTACGCCCAAAAAGTATAACTCTCTGTTTTTTTTTTTAAATACGGACAAAGGTTTGGTACATCTTATAGCCATTGGCAAAGCATTCCATAGTCGGACAGCCTGTACAGTGAACAACTTATCGTAGAACCTGGTACAATAAATTGGTACTGTGAGCTCCAGAGACTCAGATGACCTCGAGAATCTTGCACGTGCGCTGCTGTGAAAAACGAGGACAGGGCTAGTCTTTACGAGGGCAGCCGTTCCAATAGTTACCTGGCGGCTGCAGGTCGGCGTGGTGCTGGGCCAGAGCCCTGGCCTCCCGCGCGAGCGGCGCGAGGCGGCGGCGCTCGGCCGCCCAGCGCGCGTCGCTGAACAGGTCCCAGGCCGCCAGGTCCACCGCCAGGCTCAGAGCTTTTTCCACTCGACCTCGCCTGCATAACACATCAGTGTGCAATTGTAATATCTTGGTCGATTTATTCAAAACTTTGACTTGCAATGACTGCACGGATTTAACAGTAGTTTATCTACAAATTATTATTCTAGGTCCAGGTGTTCTTTGGCTCCATTTTCTGAATGCTTGTAAAACCCCCTGCGACACAGGATATATTCATAATGTGGGAATCGCCTTTTTTTAAAGAAAATTTGGTGTCGAATGATAAATATCATCCACGTCATATTTTGTTTAATGATTCGTAAGCTAATTTTTTTTATAAAAACAATTTAAAATAGCGTTTCAATTAACTGATACGATACGTCGATACAGACCCTTTTTTTTAACGTGTGGAAACCCCCTCGGGCCCTCACCTCACCGGGGCTTACGACGGAGTGGTGTGCCGGAATCGGACCAACTAAAACCACACGGTGTGCCACTCTGTGCCTGACATAGGAGGGATCCGGGAACAGCTGTTATTACGACATTCAGATCCCTCCTAGTCGATACAGACCCTATACTAACCAGTGTGGCCAGCGTGCTATAGCAGGCTAAAATCTCCTTTCTAAGGAGAAGTTTATGTTCAATACTAGACTAATGATGTGATACGGAAAATTAATGTTTACACACACATACATACACGTGTGGATGTGCGTGTGCGTGTGTGTACGCTTGTGCGCTGACTGGTGAGATACCTTCAATATTTGAGGACGTGATAGTATGCGAACATATATCATGAAATAAAATAACATAAAAACGAAATATTAAATAACTTCTTAGTAAACTTCGTACACAGTACACCGAGAGCCCAGTATTTAACTGCGGAATACTTGGACACCGCGCGGCCGCACGTGTCTATCAACACAGAATACATAGGTACCTACACTGTACAGCTGTTGCCTATGTAGCGGGATGGAGGGCGGGGGTGGGTGCCGCCGCGCCGCTCGTGACTAGGTCAACGTAAACAGTGCGGCGAGCTTAGGGAGTATAATATTCAAATTTCACTTATTTTTTTAGAGACATATCGATAAAAAATAAGCATCTATTTTTTTTATATCATGTTAACGAGAATCGAGTACCGAGTACTCTCCATAAGTATTGAAGGTATCTCACCAGTCACGCTGTATATTATATTATATACTATTTATATATAATCGATTATCGAGGGTCCACTGTATGTGGACCCTCGATAATCCGGCCCCTGTCTAATCCGGATCCCTTGTAATCCGACATCAATCAAACAATTTTAGCTAATGTAGATCGTGCATGATTGAACAGGTTACAACTTGCACTCGACGCGTCGGTATTGTTTCAATTCCAATTGCTTAGTTTGAATTTGACTACGTATGATAGCGGTGCAGCTAAGCGTTTATTCACTGTGCGTTACGTATACATACCTAGTAATGTCGTTTCAAGCCCAGCAGATAACAACATATACAATCTTATCATTTGTCTGTAATTTGTCGGATTACAAAGTACTCTTTTGTAAAAAAACTCCGGTCTATAGGGGGTTTTTGACAGTACTCTATAATCCGACAAATTCGATAGTCCGACACTGCCCTGCAAAACGTTTGTCGAATTACCGGGGGTTCACTGTATATAATTTTTTGGTTTCGAATAAGTATACGATAAGTACAAGATAGGTATTTAAATACAACGTCGTACCTCAAGAGATGGTGAAAGAACTTCCGGGCGAGGTCGTGCGCGGGCGGCGCGAAGCGCGCGGCGGCGGCCGGCAGCGCGGCGCGCGGCGCCAGGAACGCGCCCAGCGCGCTCTGCGCCACGCACTCGCCGCCTGCCGCCTCCGACTCTACGGCAACCGTAACGATACATACTAGCGACTCGCCCCGACTTTGCACGGGTGCAAATCTACAAATTTCCTCTGTATTTTATATCGTCAACTTTTAACCCCCAACCGGTAGTGATAAGCGGAAGGAAACCGAATATCCCCACTGATGTGATCAGTGGGGACACATAGTGAAAAGATTTCATATATTTTCTCCTTCAACAATAATTGGGAAAAAGTGCCAAGTATCTCTTTTTTTTTAACATGTGGAAAACTCCTCGGATTGCCACCCTACCGGGGTTTGTGGCAGAGTGGTGTCACGGAATCGGACCGACTAAAACCAGATAGTGTGCCACTCAGCGTCTGAGATACGATGGATCTGGAAACAACCGTTATAACGACATCCAGACCCCTCTTAGCGCCACCATCTTCGGGTAAAATTCTCTATTCCAAGTATCCCTACCGGTAGCCTAATAGGGTTATTTCAGTAGAGATTTATAAAGCAGAGGAGATTAATTAGAATTTTATTTTTTTATTTTTAAAAAAGAAAAACAGTATACAATGAAAACCTGAGACATCTATAAAAAATATAAAAATAAAAAAGTTCCCATGTAAATCACTTTCATCATTTTTAACAAATCAACAACCACCTTACTTTGCGCAATTTCTACCGATTTCAACATCATAATATGTATATTCCAAAAAATGTTGTCAGCGTGATTTACATACTGAAATGTGCGCGTGATGAGTATAAGTGCTAAGTGCAGTTTCCACACTAACCTGATTTGGTTCTCAAAGCAGTGCAGACTAATTTGTTCATGGCCCAAAGACATTCAGTACCCTCTCTCTCCCAATCCATGGCGCGCAGAAGAGCAACGGCATTTGTTGAACGTTTCATGCGTATCCATGCCTGTAACGATACCAATATCAAATTAATATCATATTTGTAGGCAAAACATTATTTTTAATCTGTACGGAAAAAGTTGTTTTTAATATTGTAGTTTTAATCGAAATCTACACTCATAATACTAATCTACAAATTTGATCAAAAGTTTGTATGATCTGTAAACATTAGTTTCGGACTTTTCTATGTATGATATATATTTACAAAAAAAGTTTACAAGTATTCTATCAGTCAGTCTAGTTATCAAAGTACAAGCTCTGTTTAGTTTGAAATTAGATGGCGTTGTGTGTCAAATGTCCGAAATGTTTATTTATTAGTTAATATTATTATAATCAGTATGCCAATGATAAAACTGAACTGAGATAGATTTACCGTTATTAGACGTGGATGAGTGATGTGAAGTAATGCAAGAGGTCCGCCAGAAAACGTACACAAAACCATCGGGCCATTCCTTGAACTAGTAGATGTTAATACCTGCAACCGTCGTGAATCCCTGTCCACATAAAAAAAAAAGTAAATAATACACTACCATCTGTATTAACTAGTGTGGAAATTTCTACACACAGTGAAACAAAAATATATTTCAGTGCCATCTAGCGAAGGTACGTCGGACGACGAAGTAATTGTTAATCCTAAATTACGATATGAAATCGTAGCTCGCTAGGAATCTTTAACTCGCTTGGTCAGAGGGACATATGCCTTCAAAAAAACCGTGTATTCAAAATATAGTTTATTCTAACTTACGGTATGTAGGAGTTGAGTTCTAAACATTTGGAGTGATGGTGAAGAAGTGTGAGGGCGCGATCGAAGCATTGTAATCTTCCAGTTTCGTCTGCAGCTATAATCAGTTCACCTGCCCAGCGTAAGTCTGTTGCAATCTACATAAGAATATAAATTTATAATTGAAAAAGACAATCTAAGTATTTATATCGCGACAACTAGTCACTCAAAATTTAATAAGGGTGGTAACTAAGAGTAACAAATAACTGAACTCGAACAATGGAGGACGTCTCTGCTCGGCTGTATGTTTTTTTTTTTAAGTTTATTACCATAGAACTGCCTCCTATAAGAACCGATTGGGAAACGATTTTGTTTTTTCTGTGTGTCTCATTTCAATTTCAAGAATAATTCTTACCATCAGGGTAAAAAAAAGAATAGACTTTGTTACAATTCAATGTAAAGTATGAAATTTATTTAATTCAAGAAATTGTATTACTGGAATAGTGAGATTTGTTTTTTTATGTATTAAAATACGCAGGTGAAGTACACAAAATCGGCTGTAGCTTGTAATTCTAAGTATAAACTGTGCTGTTGTTATTATTGACCATTGACTTTAAATGTCTTTTAACTGTTAGCAAAAAGAGATTTATATTATTATCATACAAAACCAGCTCTCGTAGTGTGTGTCAATCCAGCGACGCAATGTACGACGTGCAAGGACCCGTCGATGCACGCAATTAAAAGTCGCGTGTCGCACGGAGATCGCCTCGCTATGCGTACAGGAGTGGACAATGAAACGTGAGTCGCACTCTCGCGAGAACACAATTTAGTCGCTCGACCTTCAGTGGTACTGATGTTATAGCGTATCCAGTCTAAGTTGATACCATTCTGTGAAAATAATATATTGCTTAGTTATTACTATTTAATCAGTATACCGAACAGTAAAATGTATTGTATACATGTTTGTCATTCAACAAAACTTTCAAATTTTAGTTAGCATTGTACCTACTCATTCCCGAATACAGATGTGAGTGCTTGCGTGCATGTAGAAATAGTTTGTAGCACAATAAGTTTGTATGTCTACCAACTTTTTATATCCATAAGTAGACAGGAGAATGTCTCAGCCAATTCACTGATATTTATGTGGAATTGGTTACTTTAGTATTAAAACAAGATTGCATCCTTGGATCATCCATCCATCAACAAGGTGGCGACCTTTGACCCCCTGCCTTCCCAAGTAATAAGAAAAACAACAAAGGAATTTCTTAAAAACGCTTTTTTTTAAACACAACTCCCATAGACACAATCCTGTGTCGCAGGTTGTATTTACAAACATACATGAAATGGCCCAAAGACTCAGACTTATAACAACAATTTGTGGATCACACAAAGTGTTGTCCCATGTGGAGTTTGCACCATTTAGTAAAGTAGCAAGTGGCGAGGTAACGGTGACGGTTTTTCAGCACTACGCAACCCGTGCAGTCGTTTTCCGTTATGTTGTGGTATCATCATTTCGGCCGTGCCGAACCTTAGTTCTTCCAAGATAAGCTTCATTTTTTTATATTAGTAATGAAATACATTTTATCTTTTTTTTTTTTAAAAAGACTACGCCCACACTAGGGAATCCCAATAGTAGTAGATATAGTAGACAGTAGATTTACTATCTATAATTCTAAATCCTGTGTCGTGGGGGACCTTACAAACATACAAGAAACAGACACAAAGACTACACCAACTCAGAACAACAATTTGTGGATCACACAAAGTGTTGTCTTATGTGGGGTTTGAACCTGCAAAACTCAGCACAGTAGAGTGCAGCGTGGCTACTGCTGAAACCAGTAGGCTAACCGTCAATAATTTACATATTTAGGGCCTGCTGTATGATTTTAGCGATGGTTATTACTAATTAAATTATGTTCAATTCATTCATTCATTCAATTAACTTTGATGGTATTTTATGACTAACCTTGTGACTAGTAATTTGTTCTACAATGTGAATAACATTGTCACTCTTAAAAGACAGTTCTGCTGATAATGTTTCATTTTCTAATTGGTGGTAGGCTGTTAAACTGACTTGATGACTGTAAATCAAACAAAAAAATTATTGGATTGAATCAAAGCTTTTGATTAATATTACATATTTACTTTTTTAAATCTTTAGTTATAGTTAAACAGTATTACAGTTTTCAACATATTGGTTTCCAGCCAATACCTTCCTCGTGAATAATAATAATGAACCGAAAAAAGCGGTAGTAAGTACATTTCGTTTCTTGCATTACCATTGTATCTGTTACCGATTTTAATTATCAGTTCGCACAAGTACATTTGACGCGTAAATTGAAAGGGTTTGCTGATTGGTGAAAGGGTGTGCTCAATACACAGAAGTGCAAAAAAGGTTAAAAGACGAATTGGAGAATGCAAAATATACTTTGACACACAAGATTGGTTTAAAATACAGTAAAGTAAAAAATACAGCTAGGCATATAAGAACTCGTTTCTTTTCTACAAAGTACAAATGCGACATTGACATCATATTGTATGCAATACGAAACACAACTCAATGATAATGATGGTTCCAATGTGATGCTCTGTTATTATGAAAAGTAAAAAGCAATGCAACTATACAATTGTAACAAGTACTGATTGCTGTAGTAGCAAATACATACATGGTATGGTATTTCTTAGTCTGCAAACATTTACTTTAAAATATAAGTTTTCAAATGTTACCCATTAATGCTATACAAATGAAGATTTGCATGGTCTTCAATGACAGGGCTCCAGGGTGCAGGTTCAGCCACAGTCACACTCCACACCAGCACTCTGGCACCAGTACTGGATTCATTTGTAGATATGTACCTCTCTGTTCTACGACTGCTACCAACTAATTCTATATTCTGAAACCAGTGTTAAATGCTAATATTAAAATAAATAAAGAATTTACAGCACACAAACTTTTTAAGCCAAATTAAAAAATATTATATAATATTACGTACAAGTAGTTACGTCGAGAAAAATGTAGGAAGTATTTAGCAGCATGAACTTGTTTAAATAAAATTTTAAAAATAATCTCACCTGTATATGTGGGTCTCTATCTGTGATTCGACAAGGTAAGTTTATGTTGTTCTTGCCAAATGTAACTAATGTCGCTGTGCGGTCATTGTGTGTCAGCAGGATGTGTGATTTACAAAGAGCAACTGTAAAGTATTACAACATTTATGTTACTGAAATTCAGATGATAGGATTAGACTATATAGTGGTAAGGTAGCTTAAGCACTAAGTGTTGCAGGTTCAATTTAAACATAGGAGAACTTAACTTCAACACAGTTTAGTGTTTACCATTTGAAACAGTCTGTCCAGATAATTTTCCGACAAAGTATCTATCAAACAAAATTTGTATAACATCTAATGTGGATGGCTTCAGTGTGAGGTAGGCAATAACTCCTGTCGAAAACACAATAGTTATGAGTGATTCAGTAGTCCATTCACAGGCGATTATGCTTTTGTCACGAAGTTTTGATTCTAGTTGACGGAGCTGACGAGGATGAGCTGCTCGCCACAAACCTCCTCGCCGTTCACAGTAGCTTCTTTTACCATAATCATAGACTGTGTCGTCTAATTTTTTTTTCTCATATCTGTAAAAATGTAATGCAATGCAGTTAGTAGATCACAAAAAATTAGTTCAAAAGTATTAAAAAGTAGATATATCAAATACAATAGAAAAAAATATTAGCAGTAATATTAACTTATAAATACACACTAATATACTGAATTAATCATGTTATTTTCACATTTATTTCATTTGAAATGAAAGTTTCAATAAACTTTATAACTTACTTAAAACTTTTAAAATCACTGTTTTTTACTTGTAAAGCTTCATCACACGTAAGGAATTTAACATTGAAATTAATCATTATAAAGTATATTCATAGTTGTCGCTAAATTATACTCGTATATCTAAAATAAATTTTTGTTCCAAATTTTTGTGGAGACGGAAGACAGGTAAATAAGATATTGACACATAGCCGTGGTGTGACCAGTTTTTCCTAAGAATTCTACGGAACTCCATAGTAATTTTGTTTTAATAAAATCCCAGATTGTTATTAAAGATATTAAAAATCTACAAAGTATAGACATGGTTTACGAGAACCAAGATCGTTGTATTAAACTTATATAAAGTCATAAATTAATGATGCATAAGATGTACAGCCGACGAGTGGCGCGTGTCGACCGTGCTTGCTGATGCTGATTGACCAATATGAAAGCAATAATTTTATTTTGGATTTCGATGAATCGGTGTTTGTATTGTGACAAGACCTGATGCGCACATTTTTTGTTTTGTTGTTAGCCAATCACAAGTTTATTAATTTTTAATTGTACTTTTTGTTAAAAAGTGTCATCGCATACACGTAACTGTATGGGTTAGGCACGTAATGACTACGTGTTACGTGGATTGTGTAGTTCATAAAATGCAACTTGCTATTTTAAGTTATTTAAGCTCACAAGAAAATATGAAGGACATCAAACAAAAATGTAAAATATTATCAATGCATTTAACCATTCTACTATAGCCCATAAACAACTACAAAATATTCAGGAAAGGCTCAACCAATTACATCTCAAAGTTTTTCAAGATTGTGTTGCGCGATTGAATAGTACTTTTTATGTTTATATATGTTTGAACGTTTTTTGATAATAAAAGATGCCTTAAGCCTTTATATAAATGACAGTGAGATTGGTCCTATTTTACTAGAACCAGTCAGCCCTGATGCAATTCTCAAGAATGAGTTACTTACTTCCGTAATAAGAAGCGAATTAAGGCATTTAAATTAGACTCCTCTTAAATGGTGGAGTGTTCATCAAAGGGAGTTCAAAATGTTATCTAAAATAGCACGCAAACTCTTATCACTTATACCAGCCAGTGTTCCAAGTGAACAGTTATTTAGTAGCGTAGGATTAATATACGAACCCTTGCGAAACAGGCTTGAGTCCGAAAAGACGGACTTTTCATTAAATATAATGCTCCAGTGTTCAAGTTAAATTATTAAAATAATTAATTAGTAATAGTCATTCACTCACTCCTTTATTATTAATTAAAAAAAGGATAAATATTACTGTCTTTTTTTATTCTACCCACACTTAGGTTTTTTTTTTGTACAGATCCGCATCCGCATCCGCTTGAGTGGATGTCAGCCTCTTAAAATCCCCATCTGCAACCGTGGATGTGTACTATCAATGTGCTTGAGATTAGAAACCTTGAAGAAATATATATTTATTTTCCTGTAAAATGACGGTGGAATAGATAAAAGGACTTTTCCACTTTTTGTACGGACATTAGTTTTTAATTCTGAGTAAAAAATTATTTAATGTTAACTTACAAGACAAATCATTGGCAAGTAACGCTTCAGAATTTCTCCATATATTTGTTAAAACTTTACAATTCTGCAAAGCATTCCTTTTTTTATTTTATTTTACGCGGCGAATGCTTTTCGCGCCATACCCTCCGGAGGGACGAAGGGCGTGTGTGGGAGTCGGGAGGAGCTCCAGGAACGCATTAGCGATGACACAGTCGGTCCTCTCTATCCACGCTTTGAAGTTTGGCAGAACGGCTCCAATGGCGCGTTGGCTAGCACAGCCCTGAGTTTCAAGCCGTGCCTGCCAAGCCACCAAAGCTTGCTTATGCGCGTTCTGCCGTAGCATTCCGGGCTCATGATCTGGCGCAGCCTCTTGAGCACTCCGACCGACAGAACGAATTTGGTCGTAGACCATCGCGTCCATGTCGGCCAGACTATCGAAGGGTGGAGATCGCGCCAGGATCGTCGCCGCCTCATAGGAGATTGTGCGGTAGCCCCGTACGATCCGTATGGCCATCAATCGCTGCAGGCTCCTGAGTAGGGACCGGCAGCGGGAAGCACCCGCTAGATCATTAAACCAGACGGGTGCCCCATAGAGGACCATGGATCTAACAACCCCTATGTAGAGGCAGCGAACTTCTTCCCGTGGTCCCCCGAGATTGGGCAGCAAACGATGCAGCGCACCTGCTACCCCTCGCACTCAGGGTATCAATCGCCTGAAATGCTCTTCGAAGCTCCACTGACTGTCCAGGATGAGGCCTAGGTACTTCATGTACTGGCCTACCTGGACTTCAGCTTCACCTACCCGGAGACATGAGCTGGGTGGCTCCTGGCGCTTACGCAGGCCATGGAACCATATTGCCTCAGTTTTCTGAGGCACCACCCTCAGGCCCAACTCACGTATCTTTTCCACGACACTAGCCACCCCCTGCTCGGCGAGCCAAAGCACCTCCTCGAAGTGTAACCCTCTAGCCAGTATTAATATATCGTCCGCATAGCAGGCGACACTTAGGCCAGAGGGCAGACTGGTGCGAAGGACAGTATCGTATGCGAGGTTCCATAATAATGGGCCCAATACCGAGCCCTAGGGAACCCCGCAACATACTTCTTTTCGATTCTCCACTCTGTTCCGACCGATAAACTTCACCGTCCTGTCGCGCAGATAGGCCTCAATAACGGTCCGCAGATAGAACGGCAACTCGTGATATTCGAGGACCGCCTTAATTGCCCGCCAGGGGAGGGTGCCGAAAGCGTTGACTATATCAAGGCTAACCGCCAACGCCACCTCCCCCCGATCGGACTGTCGACTCCAACAAGGATCGAACGCACCTAACAGCATCTACTGTCGAACGTCCCCGTCGGAATCCAAACTGACAGTCCGATAGGTCAGGGCCCACTCGCGGCAGATGCCCGCTAATCCGGTCAGAGATTATCCTCTCATAGAGTTTCCCTGACTCGTTCAGCAGGCAAATCGGTCGGAACGCAGAGGGAGAATCTGCAGCCCTTCCTTCCTTTTTTAAAGGCACCAGTCTTGCTTCTTTCCAGCCGAGGGGAAGATACCGAGGCGGAAACAACCTGTGAAAATCTGCCTCAGTTTGTCCTCAGTACCGACAGAGCTATCACCAACGCCCGACCAGGAATGCCATCAGGTCCAGGCGCGGTGTTGCGGGCAGCGAGCCGCCGCGTGGCTCGGTCGAGTTCACCCTTCGTCACCTTATACTCCTCGGACCAGATTTGGTGGACTGATTGGGACGGAGGAATCTCAGGACCGTCCTGGACCCTTGGGAAGAGTGTGTCTAACACTCCTCCCAGAAACTCCGGGTCCAGAGTTTCTGTTAACGGTGGGACCCATGGCTTGAGCTTGCCCAGTACCATTTTGTATGGGCGCCCGCATGAATTTCTATCCAGTTCCGTGATGAGTTCTTTCTATGACCGAGCCTTGGCCTCAGCGATTGCATCGCTGAGATCCTTTACTGCAGCTCCATATCCCGCCGTGCTCTGTCGATCTCCTCGACTGTGGCTCGCCGTCTTCTCCGAGCTCGAAGGTACGGGCGGCGCAATCATGCGACTGTCATTCTCAGCCGTGAGATCTCCGCGCTCCACCAGTACACCGAGCCCGTTTTGGCCGCCTTGACTCGGGGCATTGAGGCATCACATATCCCGGTCGAGCCGCTTAAGGGACCATCGTCGCGGGGGTTCTCTTTCCTGGTGTAGGCGTTCAGGATGACGGAGCGACACATCTAATAAGATGTGCCGGTGGGCAGAGAGGCTAACCACTTCCTCCGCCACCCGCCATCCCGATACCATGTGCACTGCAGAGGGAGTACCCATGACAGGTCGACAATTGACTCCCCCTGCCACCGCACACATGTGCTGACTGAACCCCGATTGCAGAGCATACCTAATAAAAGTAAACAAAAATAATGTTAGTTTAATTTAATTAATTTAATAGTTTAATTTAAAATAAAGTTAGTTACTTACAATTCCTTTATCAAAACTGTTTGACAAAAATCGACTAAAGTTGATTCGATCGACCATGAAATTAGACGATTTTTTTAGAATTTTTTAGACGGTACGTGTTGGTTCAATTCATATTGATAACATTCCACCGCATCTTTAGGTTTTGATTATTTCTATCAGTCTACCAAGGAAGTGTTCTTCGCGAGTATCTTGTATGTATGCCCGTCCTATTCGATTCAGATACTCGCCATAGCATCCGTGCAAGATGAGTATCTAAGTTAATCGATAGGTGACACAGTTGGTCCTCTCTACGAGTAGCATACACGTAGTCCTGGTGCTCTGCCCTATGTACTATACAGCTTAACCTACTAAGTTAATTACTTCAATAATCAACTTATCCAACAGTTACGTCGTAATATTCGTAATGTTGCTACGTAACCTAGGTGAATACTAAGGCAGTTTAAATAAATATTAATTACCTTTTTGCATTACAACATATATACATTATTTTGTTTAGCGAAATCTGTAATGCTAATCATCCTGTGATGCTGTGCTTTTCCAAAAAATATATACAAGTTACTGTGAAATAAAACTAGAACGCTTTAGGAATAACGAATAAAAACAAGAAAGTTAATTTAAATAAGAAAAAATATTAAATTCAAAATACTGCAACATTAAATTTTTTGTTACCCTTATGCATACAATGTCTTGCCTTTTCTTTCAAAACTTTCTATTAGTTTCTTTATATGAGTAAAATACACTTGAGTTGAATAAATAAATTCTCTGAGTAGATTTTCAAAAATGCTTTATCTATGTTTGTTCACAATGTGATTGCCGACAAAAGTGAAAACTTAAAATTGTATTTTCAGAATTTATTGAGATCGATTGAAAATTTTTATTTTCGCGTCAAGTTTGCACAGCAACAGCTACCTCACCCGCTACACAGCTTAAATCTCTTCGAGACTAACGCCTTAACGTCGCTTAATTTAACGTCTTTCATCTCATGCATTGCCTTCGGCACACGCGCCTCAGCCAAGCGTCCATACAAACAGCGCCATGTATAACGTGCTTTGTTTAATATACACAGTACTCATATAGCTCATGGAAAGCGTTCGGTGACCACGACGCGAGTTCCAAGATTTTTGTACACCCAAAAAACGCTCAACGTGCCTGAAAAAGTTTTCACTTCTAAAGTGAAATCACTTTACAGCATTTTCAAAGGGTTTTAAGAGAATAATATTTGAAAATGCCCTCGGTCAGTTTGATAAAATAAATTAGATGTTCACCTATGTAATGTCTGTTCAGTAATACCGGCCACATCAAATCATTTTTGTTTGGGTAAGAATTCTACTTTCAAATGTATTTTATTTTGATAAATAATAGTAAATAAGTAATTATCAAATTTTTTTTGGAATTCTACAGATGTATACATAGGTTTCGAAGTTATATATAAGTCATACATACATAAAAAATAAGCATAGACTGCTTTTTATATTGAAATGACGCCGTGTAAGTTGTGCCACATTATGTGGCTGCCTAATCTACAGACCACAGCAGCTACCAGACTGTTAGAGATGTCGCACATTCGCCGCATCAGGGACGTCAATCACACGCGTATAAACCAGGCAAACTTACGTCAGCGAACATCCCCGACTCGCTACATCCGCATCATCGGACAATCCGTCGGTGACCTAGTGCCCCGTTTACTTGAACTTTGTAAGGTAGTAGAGCCACACTGATTTCAGCACGAACGGGCCGGCTCGACCGGGGTGGTACTACCCTCGTACAGAAGACCAACCTAAAGCGACAGCATTCGTGCAGTCGTCTTTCGTTGGTGAGTGCGAGACCGGAGGCCCAATGATGCAGGGGTGACAGTTGTCGTAGTGTGTGTGTGAGCAGTGGAGTGCTCGTGGGGTCACTGTGGGGGTGCCGTGTATCGAACCGTCAGCTAGGGAGACCCGTAGAAACGGTAGTGCCGCTGGCCGCCCGCGGCATATAGAGGGGCCCAACCACGGCTAACCACCCTGGGAGGCTGCCCCGTCAGGTCGCGCATAATCTGCGGAGGTGGAGCCCGGCGACCACTTCCGGGAGGGTACGGGGGTCCTTCCGTCCGACGGTTCGGTCACCGACTTGCTTCACCGTAATGTGAAACCACAGTATTCCGAATCTCAGATTACACTGCCACGACGACTGTCATGCCTTTTTTATGTCCTCGTTTTCCAACATATAACCATGGCAGCGCAAATAAAAAATATAGTTACTACAGCGGCACTCTCCTCCACTCCCACCAACTCGCTTCTTGAGGTGGAGTTTACGAATATCCGTGGACTCCATATAAACCTCAGCGCCGTCCATCAGCACCTGGAGACGGTACGGCCCGCCATGCTATTCCTGACGGAGACACAAATACGCTGCCCTAATGACACGGCTTATCTCCACTATCCCGCCTATATACTTGAGGCGTGCTTTCTCGCAAAGGCTGGAGTTTGTCTTTTCGTCAGGGCGGATATATGTTACCGCCGTTTGCGCTGCCTTGAGGACCCATCCTTCTCTATCCTCTGGCTCCACGTAGATTTCGGATCTACAAGCCGAATCTACGCGTGCCTCTATCGATCCTATTCCGGAGACTCTGAGACAACTCGCATCTTTGAGCATCTCAGTCAGGCAGCAGATTCCGATGGCTGAGCTGGTGTTTCTGGGAGATTTTAACGCCCACCATGAGTTCTGGTTGGGGTCCTCCAGAACTGACCATGCGGGTCGAACCGCCTACGCATTCGCTCTCACGCGTGACCTCACCCAACTGGTACTCCAGTACACCAGGATACCGCCCTCTTTGCTAGATCTACTGCTGACGAGTCACACAGCGTAGTACGCAGTATCGGTTCTCTCCCCTCTGGGATCCTCCGATCACTGCCTGGTGTCCACCACGGTGCCCCTTGTTGCCCCGCCACGACATGTGGCGGCGAGACGACGGTTATGGTACTACTCGTCCGCAGACTGGGATGGAATGCGAGATTATTTTGTATCCATCCCCTGGGCTCAACGCTGCTTCAAAGACAGGGATCTTGCGCAAAGAGCATCTGCCGTTGCTGGTGAGATCACTGTCGCTATAGAATATTATGTTCCCTACAGTGAGGTCGCCAGCACGAAGGCCCGCCCCTGGTTCAATCGTGAGTGCGCTCACGCTGTTACTCACAAGCAAGCGGCTTACCACGCATGGGCCAGGAACCGCGCTCAAGACCATTCAGACGTAGATCGCCTAAAAGCAGCGTACAACAAAGCCACCAGGGAATGCAAGAAGGCTTACATCAGAGTGGATGCCCAGCGCATTGCACAGACTGGCCAAGAACTCATCGCACACCCTACGGGTAGCCGTAAGTTCTGGCAATTGGCCAAAGCCGTGCAGTCCAATTACTACCAATCCTCGCTACCACCACTGAAGTATCCCGAAGGATCGCTCGCCCATCAGCCGCAAGAGAAAGCGAATCTGCTTGCTGACCTTTTTGCGGCCAACTCCCGAATCGAGGACCGTGGTCTACACGCGCCCACCATTCCGACCTGCGACGTTACAATGCGGGATATTCATATTCGGCAAAGTGACATCCGCGCGGAGCTACGGTCACTCGACGTCCGGAAAGCCAGTGGACCAGACGGTATTCCGGCAGTGGTTCTTAAGAACTGCGCTCCAAAGTTGTCTCCAGCATTGACGCGCCTATACCGCCTGTCGTATTCCTCCGGGATTGTTCCGGAGATCTGGAGAGAAGTGAATGTCCAACCCATCCCCAAAAAACGCGACCGCTCCAACCCAGCCAATTACCGACCTGTAGCCATCACTTTCATTATTTGCAAGGTGCTCGAACGTGCCATTAATAAGCAACTAGTCCGTCACCTGGAGGACCACTCGTTATTAAATGATCAGCAATACGGCTTCAGACCGAACCGATCCACGGGTGATCTTCTTGCGTTCTTTACACACCTTTGGGGTGAGGCTGTAGATAGGCATGGGGAGTCCTTGGCTATCAGCCTCGATATGGCCAAAGCTTTTGATAGGCTCTGGCACCGTTCGCTCCTCTCCAAACTTCCGTCATTCGGCTTGCCCCCCAAACTCTGCAGCTGGGTGGTCGCATTTCTACACGAGCGCCGCATTAGAGTCTTCTGCGACGGCGCCACCTCCAATTTTCAGTAGGTTAATGCTAGTGTACCTCAAGGTTTCGTCCTGTCACCTACACTGTTTCTTCTGCATATCAATGACATGTTGACCCTTGGCGATATACATTGCTATGCAGACAACAGTACGGTTCAAGGACGTTACTATGGTCACCCTACAGCCAAATCAGCGGACGTTGAAGAAAAGCGACAAAAGCTTGTCACTGAGCTCGACCGGGTCCTAGGCCGCATTTCTCAATTGGGTCATGAGAATCTGGTCGAGTTCAACGCTAAGAAAACACAGGTGTGCGCGTTTTCTGCCAAAAAGTCTCCATTCCTTCCCCTCCCATCTTTTAGAACACTCAACTGCCACTGCAGGACAATCTCAGTATCCTGGGTATGAATATTGGCCGGGACCTCAATCCGCGAGAATATATTGAAAGTGTTACTAAGGCGGCCTCGCGGAAGCTGGGTATACTGAACAGAGTGAGACAGTTCTTTGCACCTGAGCATTTATGTCTTCTGTATAAGACCCAGGTGCACTCCTGCGTAGAGTACTGTTCTCATCTTTACGATGGATCCGAGCAGCATTTGCTGGACGCTTTGGATCGATTACAGTGGCGAGCAGTCCGGATCATCAATAACCCGAAAGTCACTGAATCCCTTGAGTGTCTGCAGTTGGGAAGAGATTTCGCCTCTATGGCAGTCCTCTATCGTCTTTATCATGGAGAGTGTTCTGATGAGGTCTTCCAATTGATCCCATCCTCTCCATTCCTCTATAGGATAACTCGTGCTGGCCTTGGAAGTCACTGTTTCAGACTGGTAGACATACGCTCCCGAACTAAACGGTTCGGCTCTTCCTTCCTGTGCAGATCAGTTAAAGTCTGGAATTCATTACCAGCGCACGTGTTTCCCTCCCATTACGATCCCGGGTCCTTTAAGCGGGGCGTAAAAAAGCATCTCACTAGGCCGCCATAGCGTGGATCGCCATTTTGCACTGTCGTCATTCGCAGTGAGTATGGCGACCACCGCTCTTGGATTCTATTTATGCTTTCCATCAGGCAGAATAGAGTCACTTTGGTAGGTTAAAGATAAAAAAAAAAAGAAAAAAAAACTGAGTAACTCCAATGAGCTGAATACTAGTGTGACTGGAGGGACAGTGTCGTAATGTTGATTACCTGTCTTAAAACCTAAAAACACAATACAAAAACATTGTACATGAGATCATGGGCCGTCGCATAGTTCTCACAGAGACAAAGCAGTCACTTCAAGACACTGATCGATGGGCTCAGCATTACCATAACGTCTGCGTTATTAATATTGTTAACACATAGTCCGTCGATTGAGCAACCGATATTGGTACTGCTGAGCTTACATGTCTATATTTTTTAATTCTTCTTTACAAAATTTGGCAAATAGTTCAGTTTGTAATAGTTTGCTCTCTCCTCATATAATTTTATTACAATTTGGCAATACAGAAGTCACATGATATTAGCCTGGGTAAATGATCTCGTCATAAAATATCATACAGTACCTTAGTGTCTTTAATTCTGTCCCAAGCTGCATCAGTCGATACAAAGTGGTCCAACGGACTAGTAGATCCATGCGCGTCACTTACATTCATGTAAGTGTCCGATTCTTTACCTAACAAGTCAATGTCACCACATCTCTACTACTACTCTCTTCCGTCATGAAACTCGATAATTCTTGACCGAACTAATAACATTTGATGACGCCTTGAAATACTGATCTTGTAATAGACTTACAATTGAAAGTTACCTAAGTGCTTGTTTTTTATTTTGTTCACTTAGTTTTTCGATCATTTTTAATTGCTTTTATAGAAATTCTTCCTTTTATTGAAATCTACGTACTTGCTAAAAACAATACCCTCTGGCCAGTCTGAGATCCAAAAGTAACTCTAATTTATCCCCCGGTACAAAAACTGTACACACATCGTAATTCCTCTACTTTTTCATTAGTACTTTTTCTATATTAACTTATCTTGGCGTTTTATTTGTTCGTACATATGTCACTCTTACTTGTGTTCTTATCTACGTTAGTGATGAATTATGGTATTTTTTATCCGTAACCTTAAAAATACTGTTAAATTGAAGGTTTGCTAAACCTCGCATTCCAATAAATCGATGTCTTAGTCTCTTTTTCTTTTGTGCTAGTATCCATCCTTTGTCTTTCTTGTTTTCATCAAAAAAGCGAATGTTTTTGTTTTCTATAGCGCTGATATTTGAAATTGCACGGCAGCCGTGTACGAGCTGTGTCCACTCGTCTCATTACAGTTAAGCACTGCGGCTGCGCTCTACTACTACACTGTAGCCATGTACGAAACCGCATTTTCGGCCTCTACACACGTAGACGAAGTGCATTACGCGCGAGACATCATCAATTGCTTCAGGTTTGCGCGAGGAGAATGAACACAATTCAACACTCTTGCCAGCAGTTTTTTTTATGATTTGGGATAGTTTACTTGCTTTTTGGTTGTTTTTACAATGATTTAAATGAATTACGGAAATATATTTTTTGGCTATATATTTTGATTATATTATTGACATCCTTTACAATGTCAAGTTTCTCATAATTTTAAATTTGTTTAGAATTCGAAGAATATCTTTCAAATGCTTCTAGTTGGTCAAAGTTATTGTGCTGGAAGTTTACAAAATTCATGTACCACAAACATCGGTATTGACTCAAGATCCGTTTCCTTCAGTAACGTAATTATAGCGTACAAATCACGATTTTTGTTTCCTGAATCTCATCTGTTTACGTTTTGTCAATGGTGCTGACTAAAACAACAATTTCTTGGCATGTGCAACCTCCTTCGTAGTAAAAGAGGTCGTAAATATACTCGTCCATTATATCAATCTTGTTTTACACAAAGGCAAGCAATTCACTTGTGACCACTACAAGTACAGCATTTAATCGTAGTCGATGTCATTTTTTTATTCATACATAATTGTTACTTAACATGTGCACGTTACAGTAAACATGGAATTCTTATTTCAAAATTGGTCATTTGTTTATGGATTAACGTAATATTTTCATTGCATTTCAATCGTTTTTTTTAATATGGCTATCTTAAGATTTGAATTATTGTGGAAAGTGACTACCATCGTGGTAGCAACGTGGCATGAACAACACATAACACGTAACTTCATCGACGTTTACGGAGCGAGCACTACAAATGAAGGCTCCGCCCGTTATTAGCTTGCCTGAATCTGCTCTGGAAATTGCAGCTTTAAAATTAAATTTGTGGTCGTCTGAAAACTTTGATCGACAATGACGAATAAAAGCAATTGTGGATGCTGATGAAACTCAATCTATGGCTGAGTTAGCCTGCTGCTGATTCAGTCGTAGATGTAGGCTTCGATTTTAGCACTAAAACAATATTGTTCGGTTTGCCTCAAATTAACATGTTAAAAAAGCTTGACAAATGAGTTCTTCATGAACTGTTGATCGTCAACGTATAGATCGCGTCGAGACGTGTCTTGCACTGCCCAACAAACTGGAATTATTAAATGCGATGAAAAATGGATTCTGTTCGACAGTCGCAAGCGCTCAGTAGGCCAGTTGGATCCTGGTGCAGCACCTAAAAGAGAGATTCATTGGGTGATGGTCTAGTGCCAGTGCAGTTCGTCACAGTTTCTTACCAAACGGAATGAGCATTACTACATATGTGTACTGTAAAGAACTGAACACAATGATAAAGTGAATTTTTCTATCTACGTCTTTAACCAGATTAGGTTAATCGCTCGTCCACTGCTCCTACACGACAACGTGTGACTTCATACTGCGCTGCAGCTAGGATTGCTAGTTCTCTCTCGCCCGACCTACTCACCAAACTTTACACCTATTTTTCCAGAATTTGCATAATATTTGATTTTGGCGACAAGAAAAACTTAACACCTGAGAGTTGGGACAAAATGCCTCTGAAGATTTTTTTGCCTCTCGTATAGTTGATTTCTTCTAGAAAATCATAAATAAACTGCCAATGTCCAACGCATGGCATGACAGGCAAAGCTATATCGTCTGCATGTGTAATTATTTTGATTAATAGATAAAAAAAAAAAACAAGTTTACTAATTTCATAAAAAAAAGCAATTTCATAGGTAGGTAAAGGCCTAATATTGTGAAGCAGTATAAGTTAGTTTAATATTCTAACTAAAGATAGTTTTTTTATTAGAAATCAATTAAAAATCAAGACCACAATCTTCACCGCTGTGTAAATTTAGAAATCAAGGTTATTTTCACAACCTCTCCAAATCCTATTACATAAGCAACGGCGTACATCCACAATTTGATGAAAAAAAATACCGCAATGCTCAACCCCAGATAGGATAATTTTCTTGTAATTTAAACTTCAAGGGCAATTTGGCTTTGTTTTGATTCTCATATCGTTTAATTTATTTAATGAATTATTAATATCAAGGTAAGTTGTTATGAATAAGAATGATAAAATAAGTAATAATTATTATTTACGACGTCGTTAGATTCGCGGCAACAAAAGACTAGATAGAAATAACGAAAACCCTACAACCCGTGAAAAAGTAAAATATAATAAAAATAATGGAAAACATTCGGCCAATTCTATAAACCTACTCGGTTAACAATTATACAGACTGACTGGTGAAATACCTTCAATATTTGAGGACGTGATAGTATGCGAACATATATCATAAAATAAAACAACATAAAAACGAAATATTAAATAACTTCTTAGTAAACTTCGTACACAGTACACCGAGAGCCCAGTATTTAACTGCGGAATACTTGGACACCGCGCGGACCTATTTTTTAGAGACATTTCGATAAAAAATAAGCACCTATTTTTTTTATATCAAGTTAATGAGAATCGAGTACCGAGTACTCTCCATAAGTATTGAAGGTATCTCACCAGTCACAGTGTATACTTAGACAAGTAAATATCATTGAAAGATAATATTGAAGAACAATGGGTTCAGCAGCGTGTTAATATAAGCTAGGAAAATTCTGAATGTGAATTTTTGCCTTCACCGAAATAAAACCGTCCTAGATACCCATATCCTACCTAGTCTCATTTATAGGTGCCAAACATAGAAGTCATAAACATTATTATAGTCTCTGCGGAGAGACGTACACTGCTGTGCGTAGGCCTCCTCCAAGATTTGTCACAACAACTGATTCAGCGCTGCGCGAACCCAACGGGACTAACCCAACCCAACCTCCATCAGGACATAAACATTACATTACACCTGGACATAAAACTGCAAAAAAGTCTAAACTTATAGTTTGTCAGGAAGTAGTAATGAAAATCAAAAGTATACAAAAAGTGAAAAGTAAACAGGTAAGATGAATAATAGAACTTTTAGTATGTTCTAAAACAGAAGCGGAGGCAAGTAGGACGCAGTAAAATACACAAACAAAAGATAGACATAAAAGACAGCTATATACTAAGGACCAACAGTTAGTAAGAGAAGAGGGGGTGCCAGGAAACAGCTTGTAGAGCATATGAAATCGATAAGTCGTAATAATGTCTATATGACGTCTATGAAAAACCGTCTTCTTAATAACTGCATCTGCTTTCTGTTTGTAGCTCAATTCGCTATAAATTCGCCTACACCGAAAAGTACACGTGGTCACTGTCTTTACTCTATTCTTAATAAGAGTTTTAATAAATAGGTGAAAATGAGTAGTAGAGTTTGTTGGCATATTCATTTTTGTACTAAATAAACTGATTTTGTTATTCTATGGTCTTTAAAAACAAAATACTAAAAATTTTGAGATACTTGTCACTAACTGTTGCGGAGAGTTGCCACACGAAAAATAAAAATACTCTATGATCTGTGTTACTCTAAAATTGTTTCGTTACTTAGATTTTGGAATATTCTAGGGATTTCAAGTTTTGAATGATCTGATTCTCGGTGTTATAAGCTGTGAAAAAAAAGGGCTATCATTAGTCTACCCATAAGAAATCCTTCACTATGGAGAATATAATGGTCAATACCACTTTTTGTCTATATTTATAAACATTAGTAAAAATACAAAATACATTAATTATTATACAAGCTAAATGTAAAACAAGTATAAAGTTTAATAAGGAATAACGCTAATATGGACAAAATATTTTTTTGTAAACTTTAATGTTAAGAAACATACTGTTACAGTTATTTTTGAAATTATCCTAAGTTAACAATCAAATTTAATCATCAAAAAGGGAGTACTAATGATGGAACAAAACGCGACGTTAACAACTTGGTTTGCATCGTTTCTGGAGATTATTTGTTTTCTATTAAGTTAAATGTTTTTATCCATAAGTAACATATTAGATAAATACATATGTATTAGATATTGAGAATACTTTTATGTTATTTTCATAAACTAGGTTTCATCGAGGTTGTAAATAAAACAAATATATGTGGATTATTAGGTACAAAATAAACAAAACTGTTTTTATCACTTCCTTGATGTCCTAACTTACACGAAAGTGAACTTCATATAAAAAAACACGATATACTATTCTTCTTTTGACTCTGCACCACTTATTACTTATACTATACACCTTTAGGCACAAGGTAATATGCGTTAAAAATCACATAGGAACGGCACAATATTTAACAAAATTATTTCTATGGTAATAAGTTGATTTTATTACTTAATTTTTGTGAACTTTGTAAATCAAACACTTGCGACTGAAAGTACGTCACAGAACCAAAATGGCCACGTTTAAATCAATCGAAAATAATAGAGATTTTCATATAGCGTTTTCATATATATGGTATTTTTAGTTTAATTATTTATATTTGGATGGGTTATATTTAATATTGATGTTATGATAACTAGTAGCAATGTTTTTTTCTAAAACGTGCATATTCCCTATTCCCTTAAATCGTGGGCAAAAGTTGTTAGCACAGGGACGTAGCGAACAGAACTTTCATAGTTTCAGAAAGTATTTTCAGTTGAGATTGGTAAAATCGCCAAATTTAAATAAAACTAGTTATAGTTGTGTTGTATGTAAGACATTCCATTTATGAGAGTCCTAGTGTGATTTATTACCATATGTACGAGTATATACCTATATTAAGATTTGGCGGCCAATTTTGGAAGTAGATTTTCAATTTTATTATTTCACACTGGCGAGACCGGTTGGTATCGGGACTGTTTCAACTTTTCTCTATGCAGATATTTGTTGCACAGTTAAAAAAAGTTTAATTTAAGTTTAGTTTATAGTTTAAAAGAATAATTAATAAATGAGTACTTTAATATTTTATGGAATCAAACTGCTTAGGTCGTATCCTTGGTTAGATTAAATATTAATAGTTAAAGACACAGTGAGAAGGAACGGGCCAGCGTTCTAGTCTGAGCTGATTCCGTCGCGGCCACCTGGTGTTTGCGTCAACCTCAAAATCAGTATTGTATGGAACCTCAAATATCTGAATTGGCAGCACTTGCAATTACTTAGATGTAGATTACACTTGTACAAAAGTTCTAAAAATACATAGTTTCTTTATTTCAGTCCTGACAACACATTCGCGTGATGTGAGCTGGTCAAGGACAACGTAAACGGTTTACCCCAGATAGGTGGTAATAAGCTTTATTGCCACCATGAGGGACAAAAGCTGACCACTTTGATAAAGTTAGTTTTTGGTTAATTAATCAGAACACTGCTGTCTTCTTTTATTTCTTAACAATATTTTATACTTTTTACTTAGCGTTATGAGTTTATTTAAGAACATTACATTTTTTATAAAAAAAGTCATTTAATGAAGACAAATTACAGACATCTGCCGCCCTAATTAGGTAACGTGATGGATTTAGGAAAGTAATTACTTCAATCTCTTAAATAATTCCATCTATTGAAATTTGAATGAGGGTGCACTTAAAAATTAACCCACTTATTTAGAAACGAAAGCGTGTATTAAGCAGTAGTTTAAGCAAGGATTTTTATCTAAGGGCTACGTAATTTGGAAACAGCCTATATTTCTAGTGCGGCAGTTTTCTTTTGTAGAAAAAAGTCTGTATAAATTATATAAAATATATGTTATCCGTGTGGTGACGGATTGAGAATACGTAGTGTCACCACCCCTATTCCTCCCGTGGGTATCGTAGGAAGCAATTAAGGGAACAATTATTCAGAAAACTATCACTACTAAGAGAAGGATAATTTGAAACAAATGCTATTACAAGTTGTCCGTACGGCATAGGAGGCCAAAAAGATTTTCTTGCTAAGGAGAGGCCTATGTCCAGCAGCGGACTGTTAAGGCTCTTGATGATGATGATAGGATTATAAAGCTGAAGGTTGTTATTAAGAAGGATAACATGGGACGATAACATCGACAAAGTCTATATTTAAAACATTACAGAGCGGTTTAAATTAATCCATCATGAAAAATAGATTTAAAATTATCTGAAAAAAAAAACATGAAATAAAATACCAAATCGTGACTTTGAGACTGCGTCCATGATGTAATACATCTATTCTTACAATTCGTAATATAATATCTCCGAAAATCAAAACCACGGTCTCGTCGTTGCCGCATTGGCGGCCGCGACCGAGGTCAATATATTCGGATATGGCTTAATCCAAAGAAACTTTTCAGTGAATCAAAGGCAAATCGTATTTTATGGACAATATTTTGGTGTAAGTTTTGTGGTTCGTTCAATAGTCTATCCCTATAATATAAATCATAGCCATTGACTCCAATCTTTAGAAGGAATTGAAGGATAAAAGCGAGTTTCTATCGTGAAGTTATGAATAGATTTTTGCTATGTGATATGAATCCCATTGCTCTTTAATTTTTTTTTAAGACTTTATTTTTAACAGTCACTGTTACGTATGTAAACTTGTAACGTTTGTTTATTCTATGGTTCAATTGACCAAAGGTTTTATTACACACAAGCTACAGCACTAGCACACAGTTATGTTCATTTTAGCAAATAAAACAAGTAGATGAATTACAAAAATGTCATATTATCTTTCCTTTTGCAATCAATCATCCTTATTTTTAGTCTATAAATTGAAAATGTATAGGATGGCAATATGAGTTAACATGACGTGTACATAACAATGATGATGTAGAACAAGAAAGTTTAACGTCTATAGGGTAAGAATTTTACATTTTAATAAGAAAATATCTATAAACATATAATTCAGACAGTTTAGGCATAAAACAGCATGAATTTAAAATAAAATAAAAAAAATTAGCAATGAAATTCAATTCATAGTTTTTATATGTCTTATAATAGCAACAAACGGTAGTAGTCGCCATGTTATTACGTCATACGGCTGTGTAAAATATGTTAGTTGAACCTACAAATGTCGGTTATTTCTACTATAGTATTCTTACGTTCAGGAGAAATACAGTTACGATAGGGAGAGTTATAAACAACTTTTAAATTTTGAATACTATTATAAAAAATATCAACGCAATTGTCTACACATCTGATTAACGTCATGACCATGGAACAAAATTTATGACACTTGTCAAGTGAATAAAATTTTGTTTTGTTTTCAGTGATTTATTAACACTTCAAGATCTAATCGAGATACTTTAAGAAATGAATGTAATATTAATCTTATTGTATGTACATATATAAATAGGGTTAGCACCTTCTCTTATGTGAATAAAACATAGAAGTATATGTAACTTCGAAAGTTATCGAAACAAAAGAAAGATTTTTTCGCAAAATTTGATTACCAAAAAATGCATTTATCTTGTAAATAATATTGTTGCAGAACAATAATTTTGGTCCCAGATATTATTTGTAGACAAAGCCCTTGTAACGTGAGTTCTGTGTATCGATTCTTGATTGAGTTTGTGTAATTAAAAAGAAGCTCTTTGACGAATGTTCCGGAAGAATACCTAATAGAAAAATATCATTCATTCATTAATTTGTTGTAAAATAATATAAAAATTATTTTTAATGTGCAAATTAACAATAGACATTACAACAGTTTCTTCTATGCAGGTGTTACTAGTACTTGTACTCAGGCTAATTTTCGTAACACATGTTAATCTAATTACTAGTCTAAATTAGTTTGAAATACACACCTGCCACCTCACCATAAATACTTACCATAAATTGTTGTTCTGAGTTCGGATATTCTTTGTGTCTGTTTCAGATATATTTGTAGTCTCCCGCGTCAGAACTTACCATTACTAATGTGAGACTTGTTTAAAAAAATAAATATGAAAAAAATAATAAATAAATGATTTATGAGAGTGTTTCACACAGCAAAGTTAACTCTGTATCTCGAAAAAGGAAGATAATTTCAAACATTGTTTCTTAAGATTTCTTTATTGATTTTTTTACTACAACAAATGTTAATCTGTATATTACATAGGGTAATTGTTTAAATATGTGGCTAAACCGTTTTTTGGCAATAAAAAATCGAAAAATTAACTTACGGGAATGTTTTTTTTTTAATCTACTCTATTTTACGGCAGATTTACGAGTCTTTCATGTAAATTTGGAAAAAAATATATTTAGTGCTTTTTTTAGTTTAAAAACATAAAAAATGAATATTTTTTATGGTTTTCATTAAAATTTTTTCGACATCAACTTTTCGAATATTATACTATTTTTTTTCATGAAGAACATAAAAAACAAACATTTTTGATAATGCTGCGAACAAATACTGCTGTAACTTGATCGATAAAAAAATTAAAAAAACCTATAACCTATATACTTTTTTGCATAAATCCATTGAAAAAAAGTTGAAAGCCGAAAATATTTTAAAATTTATTATAATATAGCTGAAAATTCACTTTTCAAAAATCTATATAAATTTGTAAAATTGTAATATCATATTTTATTTTAATTTGTTCAGTTTTTGGTGTTCTTTACAGAAAAAAATAGTAGCATACTTGGAAAACCCGGAGGGTAAAAAAAATTCTGAAAAAATTGCAAAAATTAATTTTATTCAATTTTTGAACTTGAATATTCAATCGAAAAATTAATTTTTCATCGTTTTTAAATTTTTTTTCATTAATCCGCCGTAAAATAGGGTAGATTAAAAAAAAAACCTCCCCGTAGGTTAATTTTTCGATTTTTCATCATTAAAAATCAGTGGAGCCACACATCTAAACTATCTAAATTACCATCTAAATTACTTTACGTAGTCTCCTGTTAGTGTTGCTAAGTGAAGATGACGATCTTATAAGTAAGATAAGATCTGGTTGAAATGTTTCAGACTAATTACATAACGCAAGTAGAATGAAATTGTTGGATTATGGAAACATATTAGATTTAGCCAGCCATATATTAGGATTGCGTAGGTATCACAAGCGGGATTTAATGAGATTAAGGCAAAATATTGCTCTGTTGCCTGTTATCCCAGTAATACTAGCAACAATTTGATAAAGCTGAAATTATAGTTTATCTGTTCTTCAGACACTGGAGGTTGGTTGCTCAATAAATCGATAATTTCTTGATTTAAAACTGATTTAATTACGACTTCCTATTTCTTTTACAATGTGATAATGAAAAACATTTTGAATAGCCGTGAAAGATGTGTAATATTGATGATTGTGTATAGTTTTATATTTAAAAGTAGATTATTTTTCTTGACGTTAATAGACACTACATAAAATTTCATCGTCCCTGGCGCCTTAACGTTAAGAATAGCAAATGAATTCGCCATTTCTAGGGTATATAGTTGGTAACAACGGAGATCTTCTATTGATTATCTAGTCAAAGTAATATTGACAATTAACTTACACTTCCTAACTGCCGTCGTAGTGCTTACAAGTGTGACTCAACTAACTCCTAGGCGACCCGACCACGAACCGAGAGGCGGACGTTTTACAAGGGGCTCATGCCGCCCTAACTGATGATAGATATAAAGTTTTCCAAAATTTCTAATGTAAATTGCAATATTAAACCACTCTTGAAATTTATTAGAAATAAATGTCCACGAAAGTATATTTCACCTAGCGTTAGGTAAATTTTCAAATGCACACTGGAGTATTTGGTGCACTGTATAGTACTAAAATAGTTTTATTTTATTTTCAACTTTTTACTCAGCCTGTGTGTAAATCCGTCACTGTTCTGGCTATAATCAATTTGTAGAACGATATTTGTTAACGGTTGAGTACAGTACTCATTGCAAGCTACTCAGGAAGGATTTCAATGAGTTATTAATCAAGTTAACAGAACATACTCGTATCGTGGTACATCCGGTTGGGCGGATCTACAAGCCTACACAGATTTAGTAAAAAAAATCTCAATGAATCTACATGAACTAATGGCACGAATATAACCTATAATTTATATAAAAGGTTACTTGATTCAGGAAGTTAAAATGTGGACATAGACATGTAAAATGTCTTTGCATTTTGTGTAAACAGTAATTATATAATGAGTATAACGTGATCGCTGCAAAATAATACTTGTATGAAGGCAGTTGTTATAGATAGACATGTAAGAACGTTCATTTAACGTTATATCAAACCAACGCCCACATGAGCCTCATCCCATGAGATTGGCTTAGGTCTAAACTTACTTAAAGACGGCGGACACATTTGCCGAGAAGCTGCGGGGAATATTTGCAGCCACGGATGGTGTGAAGATCACCAGGCCTACAAAATGCGCTGAATTGCGCATCTCGGGCCTGGATGACTCTGTAACGGCCGAAGACGTCCGCGTTGCGATTGCAGAGAAGACGGGGTGCAACGCGGAAAACATTAGGATCGGCACCATCCGCCCCGGTCCAGGAGGACTTGGTGCTGTGTGGTCGGCCAAAGCTTTGGGCGACGCAGGCCGACTACTCATCGGTTTCGTGAACGCTAGGATCACAATCCTGGCGGCGAGACCGATGAGGTGTTATAAATGCCTGGCATCGGGACACACACGCGCCAAGTGTGGTAGTCGTTTTGATTGCAGAGGACTATGTTTCCGCTGTGGTCAACCGGGGCACAAGGCGGCAGAATGCTCTGCCGCCCCTCACTGCCCGGCGTGTGAGGCGGGTAATAAGCCCGCCAATCACCAGATCGGGCAGGCGGGCTGCAAGCCTCCCCGTGAATCTCGGCAATCATCGGGGTCTAGCCAGTCGGCCCAGGCTGTCTCCGATGTTGTTCGTCTGTCAACATCATCGCCCATGGAGGAGGTTGTAGAGACAGTCCGGTAATGGACCAAGTCTCCAACCTCCTTGTCCAGACGAACCTGAACCACTGTGCCGCGGCGCAGGATCTCTTGCTACAAACCATGGTACAGTGGTCGATCAGTGTGGCCGTAGCCGCGGAGCCCTACTATGTTCCTCCTCGACCGAATTGGTTGGGTGACCGGGACGGCTCCGTGGCAGTCGTCGGCTCCATAGCGCCTCATTCCTCGCCCTTGTCGCTAAGAGACAAGGGCACTGGATATGTTGCTGCTGAGTGGGGGGGGATCGCCGTATACGGTGTGTACTTCTCCCCCAACCGGAGTTTGAGCGACTTCGAGGTTTTCCTCAACAGCTTGGAGACCTCGATACGGCGACTAACGTCTGGGCACGTCCTTGTGCTGGGGGACTTCAACGCAAAATCCGTTGCGTGGGGTTCCCCCAGAACGGATGCTAGGGGCGAAGCCGTAGAGGAGTGGGCGGCTTCGGTGGGCCTCTGTTTATTAAACAGAGGCTCCACTAACACGTGCGTGCGACAGCAGGGGGGGTCGATAGTGGACCTTTCGTTCGCAACCCCTGCCCTCGCCGCACGAGTAAGGAACTGGCGTGTCCTGGAAGAGGTTGAGACGCTCTCGGATCACCTCTACATCCGATTTGAGCTCTCCCGGATCCAGGACTCCAGTAGGGGTCACACGGCGCGGCCTTCTTCTCGTTTTCCGCGGTGGGCTATATCGAAGCTGAACAGGGACCTACTAGAGGAGGCGGCCGTTATTCAGTCTTGGCTGTCTCCACAGGCCCCAACCGAGGAGGTCGACATGGGGGCTGGTCGCTTTCGTGACGCGATTACGCAGATTTGCGATGCGGCCATGCCCCGTATCCGAGGTCATCGGGCTCCACGGAAGGAGGTTTACTGGTGGTCCCGAGAGTTGGCGGATCTCCGCGCGGCTTGTACTCGTGCCCGGAGGTCCTACACCCGCAGTCGCCTCACCGCGAAGACGGCGAGGAGGACCAGCTTCATGAGGAGTACCGAGAGGCGCGGAAAACTCTGAAGCTGGCCATTAGCCGCGCCAAAGAAGTGAAAAGAAAGGAAATGCTGGAGAGTCTCGATCGTGACCCCTGGGGTCGCCCTTATCGTGTGGCGCGACAAAAGCTCCGCACGTCGGGGTCCCCCCTTACAGAGACTCTTCAGCCCAGCTTCCTGCAGGAAGTGGTCGAGGGGCTTTTCCCGCAGCGGGTAGAGCACACAACCTCGTCAATGGCTTTCTTGGTCAGAGACGACGGAGCGGAGAACGAGGATAATGTTCCACCCGTCAGGGAATCGGAAATAGGGGCGGTTGTTCTACGGATTAGGCTCCAAGAATACCGCCCCTGGGCCAGATGGGATACCTGCCCGAGTGTTGGCACGAACCCTCGACCACATGTCGGATCGCCTCAGAGAGGTCCTGGACACCAGCGTGGCGTCCAGACGCTTTCCTGAGAGCTGGAAGAGCGGGAAGCTGGTCCTGTTACGGAAACTGGGACGGCCTGCCGATTCGGTTGCGGCCTATAGGCCCATCGTGTTGCTGGACGAGGCGGGTAAACTGTTTGAGAGGATACTCTCTGCCCGCATCGTCCGGCACCTCTGTGAGGTGGGCCCCGATCTGTCGGACGCCCAATACGGATTTCGAGCGGGGCGTTCAACGGTCGATGCCGTGTTGCGCCTGAGGGCCGTGACCGAAGAGGCGGTGAGCTGTGGCGGCGTGCTGTTGGCGGTATCGTTAGACATCGCCAACGCATTCAATAGTCTGCCATTTAGCTGCATCAGGGAAGCACTCCACTACCACGGGGTGCCAGAGTACCTGAGGCGGCTTGTGGCAGACTATCTTGAGGAGCGTACCATCATGTACGAGGACCGAGATGGTATTCTGAGGCGGCGGTCCATGTCGTGCGGTGTTCCACAGGGGTCTGTCCTCGGACCACTCCTGTGGATTATGGGATACGACTGGGCCCTTCGAGGTCGTCTTCCCCCCGGGCTGGGCGTAATTTGTTACGCAGATGACACATTGGTCACAGCCCGGGGGATGAACTTTCAAGAGGCGGCGCGCCTGGCCACCACGGGTGTCTCTCTGGTGGTCGGGCGTATTGAGGCGCTGGGTTTGCGGGTGGCCCTGGACAAGACAGAGGCCCTTTTGTTCCATGGGCACCGTCGTGGTCCACCCTCCGGCGCCTCCATCATAGTCAATTCGGTCCTCGTACCGGTTCAGGGCCAGATGAAGTATCTGGGCCTGATCCTCGACGGCAGGTGGCTCTTCGACGAGCACTTTCGACAGCTCTCTCCAAAGCTGGTCGGTGCTGCTTCTGCCCTTGGGCGACTCTTGCCCAATTTGGGTGGAGCCAGCGTCGCGACGAGACGGCTATACACGGGGCTTGTTCGGTCAATGGCCCTGTATGGTACACCGGTGTGGGCGGCGGCTCTGACCGCCCAGAATAGAGCTCGCCTCTGGCGTCCTCAGAGGATATTGGCGGTTAGAGCCATACGCGGTTACCGTACCGTATCGACGGAGGCGGCGTGTGCCTTGGCCGGTACTCCCCCGTGGGACTTGGAGGCGGAAGTGCTCGCCGAAGTTTATCGGCGAACGGCTGACTTCCGGGTGGGAAGCGAAATACGGCCCCCGCCCGAAGAGATACGCGAGTGGCGTGATGCCGCTCGTCGAGCCACGATGGCTCGTTGATCGTCCCGGCTGGAGGCCCTACGTGCTGGCTTTGCCACCGTGGAGGCTCTTCAGCCGGTCATCGCCGAATGGGCAGGGCGACAGCACGGGACCCTTTCCTTCCGCCTGACGCAGATTCTTTCCGGGCACGGTTGCTTCGGGAAGTATCTGCACTCGGTCGCCAGGAGGGAATTGAGTCCCGCCTGTCACCACTGCGACTGCAGTGAGGACTCGGCTCAGCACACGCTAGCGGTTTGTTCCGCCTGGGCGGCGCAGCGTGGGGTCCTCACTGCAGTTATTGGACTAGATCTCTCGCTACCGGCCATCATACGCTCCATGGTCGGTAGCGATAGTTGTTTTACCGCGGTCGCTACCTTTTGCGAAGATGTAATTTCGCGGAAGGAGGTGGCGGAGAAGGCCCGGAAGGACGACCTCCACTCGGACCCAATTCGCCGCCGGCGAACCGGGCGGCGGAGGCGCGCATATCAGCGCCTCATGCCGCCTTGAGTGTGGCCGCGGGTGGACGGGACGGGTTTTCTCCTCCATCCGCTACAATGGCCAGCCGCGAGGAGGTGACGTGCGCGTGTGCCGTACGTCGCCTAAATAGAGAGTTTGTAAGCAGATGGTGCCCGCGTTAGCGGGCAGGCGCTAGGAGGGATTTGGATGTCGTAATAACAGCTGTTCCCGGATCCCTCCTATGTCAGGCGCAGAGTGGCACACCGTGTGGTTTTAGTCGGTCCGATTCCGACACACCACCCCGCCGTAAACCCCGGTGGGGTGACGGCTCGAGGGGGTTTCCACACGTTAAAAAAAAAAAAAGGTCTAAATTTACTTACAATTAATACCAAAATAAATACAGAGCTACTTTGCCGCACTGTCTTTGATTACAAAATTGGCTACTAATTCTAAATTAATGTACATTATCAAAGAAAAGTGACGTCATAAACCTTAAACCCGAATTATCAGAACACAGTTTATCGTACTGTCGGCTATAATGTGCCCCCGGGTTGGTAAGTAATTAAAATTTCTAAGAAATAATACCTGTTCCAAGGCTGCCAACAGGGTTGTTATAATTCGAGATCCGCATAATGTGAACGGCGTTAAGACCAGATGCCAACCATTATTTTATTTTATCGAAGATATCTTTCAAAGTGACTTTCAGTGGTTCATAAGAATTAAAACTGTTATTGGAGTATTTGTACAATTAAGTTTCTGTGTTCAGTAATTTTCATTTGTAAATATTTATCTTGCCTTGAGATATGTTTAAAAAAAATAAGTTATATAAAAATTAATTCTTTTTAAAAGGGGTATTTATGTTTGTTAAATATGTATTGTTCTAATTTTAGATGTTTGTTTTTCTGATTATAGGCAGGCTTAATAACAACCTTTAGTTAGGAAGTTGAGGTCTTAACCCCTGTGCCTCGGAGAGCACGTAAAGCCGTCGGTTCTGCACCTGATGTTTCCTCGGTCGTATCGGATAATCGTCTCATCAGATTGTGAAAGTGAGGGAACAGAAAGTGTACCTATATTTGCGCACACACTTGTGCACTATAATATCTCTTGCGTGATTGGCTGGTCTCCGTTGAGACTGACCCCTGGAGGCAAGGTCGGCTAGCAATACCATAATTATTTTAATTGAATTTATGTGAGACCAAAAACATTGCACCAGGAATCTTTTTGTAAACCAGCCAAAGAATTTCAACAATACTAAGTGTATCTGTTATGTAACAAAACGCAACTACGCTGAATACCAAAAACACAAGGACACAAGTTCCCTTTGGACAAAGTGGCTACATTCAGCTTTAGTTGACATCAGTCTAAGAGTGACCAACATAATTGAAAATCTATTAAACGTCGGTATTTTAATTTCACTTTGTTGTTAATAAAACACGGCGGCTCTAGAAATACTAATATCTTACTGTTCTCAGTAGTTCTCTTGGAAGGCTCAAAGTAATTGTGTGCTCATTACTATTCATTACTACAAAATGTTTTCTCTTTATATGAGGCAATAGTGGATTTGTTCATTCAATCTGAGAGTAGCGAATGTTTACTCACCAGCCATGTACATAAGGAAAAACGCAAAGGTCATTTTCTTAGGAATTCCTGGAAAGAAAACAATTTTCTTTAATAAAATAACATACAACGTTTTTTTAAAGACACCTTGTTGATTATAAACGTAGAGAGTTTCTGGTGGGTTTTGAATATGTCATCTTAGATGAGAACCTACGGAAAATATCAATAACTCTTTTTGAACTGCAATGAGTTCACACAGATTTTAAATTTTAAAAAAGAACTATATTGTACCGCAATTTAGTGTACATATGTCATTTCACATATGCAGTGAAGTATGTAATATAAAACCAAAATGCCTCAGTATTTGAGTTTTGTATTCTCAAATTTACTTAAATTGTATTTGGACTTCTTCACTTCTCCATTATCGTTGTTTTCAACTTTAGTATAATAGAAACTAAACATAATTAGAATCCCACAATTATCTTAGTGTCTAACGTACCATTATCCGCTTTTACATAAGTAGTTTGAGTGTAAATGTCTAACTCGATACTTATGTAGGTATATTTGACGTAGTCAAGGTCTTTATTTTGGAGAGGTATATGTTATAATTTAAATAAATAAAATGACGTCTAAGATGTGCCAAAGTGCCGCAAAAAACTGCTCAAGAACCGTTAGAGCACTCTGTACGTTAGAGTAGTAGTAGTACGTACAGCATGACACCACCTTCGCTCATGTGGTGACCCAGGTAGAACTTCTCAACTTGTTTTGATATTTTGTAAGTTATTAATCAAATTATATTTTTATTACTTATCGATTTCCGAAAGTTTATTGACACCTCCTTGGTATTAACTCTCAACGAATAAAATCCCTCAAACAACTTTCTCTTTCAAGAATCAGTTACTCATTCAAAATAAAACAATAATAAATCCCTTTCATTATTTACTAAGCATTAGTACCTAATCATACAATTAACTACGTAAATTAGACTATCTTACTCTTGAGAGTACTTCCCTAACTGCTTCAGCCAGTATCGGAATCCTACGTATCGACTGAAATTCAGTTTCACGGTCACTTATAGCGTTAGGTCAAATTAGCTTCAGAAAGCTCGGTGTTCTGAGTAGATCGAGAAAGTATTTAAATCCGGCTCACCGTCTCCAAATCTATAAAGTGCAAGTCCGTCTGCATTACCAGCTTCCAGCATCAGTGTCTCGCTCTGGACCGTACCCCACAGAGAGTGACTCCGGTCTCTAATCTCTACCGACCAATAATATGTACAATTTTATAAGTTTTAGTGGCGAAGAAAGATCAAATTAATATACAGTGGATTCTCATTTTCGTAATTTACTTCAGGAAAATTTGTAACGTAATTAAAATATATGAAAAAGCTATTAATTTTGAGGACCGTATTACGTCCCTTCCTATTATTTCTGATAGATCATTAATAGTAGGAACCTGTAATCACATAAACACATACACTTATCATACCGATAAAGTGGTACAGTAAACATATCCAAAGTGGGCAAATTATTTTTAAATTCATCAACCCTATAGGGTGGGTTGGTCATTGGATAGGTCTTATAAAAACAATATGCGTTTGTAAAGTTAATATTTTGATTAAGATATCTATTTGTGAGATGATAAGCCCTAAAACGTTGATTTTTATTAGAATCGAGCATCTCCGTACCCTAGCAGAATGGTAGTATTTAACGGTCTGAAATAATTCACGATTCATGGGTTTGACTTCTACCCAAGACATAATTATGTAATGGCACGATCATTTATTCTCTGTCTGAGTGTAACTTATCTATAACATGTGTGTATTTTAAAATAGAAATATGTTTATTAACAGCCTATTTAGTCTTACACTACTATTCAGTGTAATAAATTATCGTATCGTTTCATACTTTTCGTATTTGGCACGTGTAGTTAGTTAGGACTATAATTAATTTAATAGCCGTCGTATTATGGGCATACATGTCAATAATACGACGAAATTTAATGGAACGATCTATTTATTAGCACCCCAATTTAAAATCAAAGTAGAAAAAGAAATAATAAAATAAAATTTACCAGATAAATTGCTATTAGTCTAGTTTTCATGAAAAAATCGATACAGTACCTATAATATATTTATTATTGGTGTTGTTTGAAAGTAAATTCGACTACTTACCTTATTTAAATGAAAAGAAACTTCAAATCTTGCCATTTGAAAAAGAATAATTGTAGGCAAATATATTATTTTTGAATTTTTTTATGGTTCAGGGTTCTTATTGTTTTAGTTGTCGCGTAAGTGCGCCGATAGTTGATTCATGGGGTGCCAAGAATAGGTAGGTTTACCCTATTTATTTATTTGTTTATCCTATCTTCGGTCTAGATGTCACCTCACGACTATTAATTCTTGGTATAATTAAATTTTTGCTGAACATTATGTTGTGTAATTTCTAATTCGGTTTATTTTTTGACAAAATATACATAACCTTAGTTTGAAATCAGTTAAAATAACAAAAGATGTAATAGCTTTTCCTCGTCATCGTTTTGCAGGTCTATTCCCGTTAACACTGGTAATGTCACCACTGAGGATAAATGGGAAAAATTATCCCGACTATCATAAGTGTGGACGTATAACACAGACTTTCTCAGTTATAGCATCGGACTTTGTCACTAATGGTGACAAATGAGAAAAAACATTCCAACGATCGACAATGGCTATGTACGACACAAATGTGGTTTATCGTCTACCAAGCATAACATTACGAGTATACAAAATAAAAGTCGATAATAAAATAGTCATCAATATAATGTTTTATGTAGTTTCGTTTTCATAATAACAATTTCTTTGACATCTTAAGTGTTTGCATGCTATCTAAATATAGTAATATATGTATATAAATATTTTTTGTCTGTGCGGAAGTCCTCACGGTTATCACCAAAAAGTGATTATGTCGGATTCGAACCGACCAAAAACCACACGCCGTCTCAAATACCAGTTACCATTTGAACCAGGTGCACCCTAGTAAGGAAATCCCTGGAACCCCGACGTACCTCGGGCCACTTACGGCTTGTAGATGGCCACCCCGTATGGGAACCCCGATGTTCCCTTTTTTTCTTGCCCCCAAAAGGGCGAGCACAGTACGTAGCGCTCGTATCGCCACCCCGGCCTGTTTCTGATAGGGTGACAGATGACCTTGTCCGGAAGTCGTAATAACAGCTGTTCCCGGTTCTCTCTTACCCTAGGCTCAGAGTGGCACACCGTGTGGTTGGTCAGTCGGTCTGATTCCAATACACCACTCTGCCGTAAGCCCCGGTGGGGTGACGGACCGAGGGAGTTTCTACACGTTTAAAAAAAAACTAAATAAATGGCCAAAGATGCCCTAACCTGTGACCCCCAGGCCGGTGCTTATAGAGGCCCTAGTCTTCTGCGGTACCTGGCCCATTCCCGGGCTTGGCGGAACGCGAGAGTTCTAAACCTCTACCGGTCCCGCTCTGCCATTTCCTTCGTAAGCATAACTTGCTCACAGACAGAGCCGTCAGAGTTCCACGCGCCCTCGCTCCGTATCATAGCCACAACCATGTTACTGAGCGAGAGAATTGCCACTCCGATGGCCGCCACGAGCTTGCGCCTCTGCTCCACCCATGCCGGCATTCTACCACGTGGAGTTTGGAGCACGCAGTCGGTGGATCCTTTGCCAGTATGAGAGCGTCCCGTAATGCCTCTCAAGCCAATCCTCCATAACGGATCTTATCGCAGTAACAAAGGCGTGCCCAGCGCTTGGTTCCTCAAGTCGTTCCTTCCACTCCTCCATGACTACCTGACGGAGTTGGGATTTCTAATCTTCTATTTCGCTCTGACCCAACTCCTGCGCCTCCTTGTGCCACTGAGAAAGAGCCGCAAGAGCTCTCGCCTCCTGGTTCCATGGTGATTGTAAATCACCTAATCTATGAATAAATATTATTATTACCAAAATCTTAATTCTTGAAGGGCAGCTAAGGATGATATTGCATTTGTGTCTCTTCCGTTCACTCGCTACCATTAGTCTTAACGTTTATGATATTAAAAAAAATTATGTGTGTCCAAAAATATGATAAAGTATTAGTAATGTTATTTTATACTAGCGTACATAAAATGAAAATCAGTGTAACGTTCATCGCGACAGTGGTAAATACAAAACTAGTTTAATATCTGTAAAGGTTAGTTCTAGTTATTATACAAAATATGTTAAATTTTTGTCTTCATTACTAAATATTTATAATAGATATATATCTTAAAAAAATACTTTGAAGTACTGTTACTGAGTGCAGTGTATGTGACATAATATACCTATGGATAGTTAAAATTATGGTATTATAGTATGGACGATTTCATACCGGTTTACTTAAATAAAGTAATTCTCCTTTATTTAAGTAAAGTTATCGTGTGATATAGTAAATATCTCTCAATTAGGGAGGATGAGCCCATCTCAATAATAAGCCAAATTTATACCCCGACAGTAAATCTCTAAGGGTTATCACGGTGGGTCTTATCTTTATTTCATTCGTGGTATATAAAACAAAAATACTGTCGTGGAAATTGTACATCCACTCGAAGATCGCGTCAACCTCAGTCGAATGATCACCACTCACTCAGTCTGTTTATGTATTATAATTAATTAATCCTTATTTAAAATTTGGTATGGAGATAATTTAAGCCTCGGGACCTTTCCCGAGGCTTAAATTAACTAATTATATTATTAACACAGGTTTTTAATTTTGTACCTGAAGTCATCCCTTAGGGACGATAAAAAGGGGGGTGGAACTTTGTATAGGGAATTTATACCTGTTGAACCAATTTAGATGAAATTTGAAATGGATCCATATGGCTCCACCCGCGTGTATGTCTGTAATTACCTTAATGAAAATATTTATGATATAAGAAATAAGATGAATTTAGGCGCAACGCGGCAAATGAATAAAGTAAGTGAAAGCTAAAATAAAGTATATGTAAGAACATATAACACTTTTTTTACATCAAAGATTTACTTTTTCGATTATAATCTTATTCAGAATACAATTGTGAATTTGTGATTACGCTATACTGTAGGGACGCTTAATTCGCCATACGTTTTTTTCCGCTTAGAAAAAATACAAAATATAAGGAAAAGACAAAAAGAGATGCCACATGGGACTATAGTATTGTATTGTAGTCAACTGAACAGTAACTGAAAATAGTAATAGGGTGGCATTTACTCAAGAATTTGCGACATAATTTTGTATACTTTAAATACTGAGTAAGTTTTATTACAGTATTACGAAGGTCATGAGAAATTGTCGAGAGCCTTGGGGGAGAGTTATGTCCAGCAGTGGACGGATTTTATCTGAGATGAGGTTAATACGGTCATAGAAGCAGAGGTCTTTTTTAGATTCGTTAATTTTCAAATCCTGTTCAGAGTCGTGAGGCAAGAATTGAACTTTACCCTGTTCCAAAGGATTTCAAAGACGGCAAAAAACATGAACACTGTCTATACTTTCTAAACTAAGGCACATACTCTATAACAGTGTTATTTTTTTTTGGTGTTTTTTTTAGTTTTCTTAGTTAAATTTCTACTTTTTTGAAAATGGAACATTTAAACTTAAAAATCCTTATGGAAACGTTGTTTCTTACATTGAGGAAACGACAGTTAGAGTATAACTTTGAACTTCAGCGGCTTACGTATTTTGCGGTGAGACCTTTACTTGTAGAACAAACGGTAAACAAAATATTTACCATCTTGATACTTGTTAATACTTAGGCAACTTTTAACATAATAGACTAAATCTACTTTACATACATGTGTGTTATTAAGTGATAGACTGTATAATGGGTCAATTCGGCTTTTTATATCCTACACCAAACATACCTAGTCTTGCCATAAATATTGTAATAAAGAAAAAAGAAAATTGTTAACTGCAAATAACATTTATTACTTTTACAGTGTGTCAGTTTAATACATAAATATAAAACAATTAAAAATATAAAAAGCTTATTCGAAGTGGTCTCCATTGGCTGCAATACAGTCCTTTAAACGATGAGGCCAGTTATCAATAGAAGCACGCACTCTTTCCATGGGAAAATTCTTCACTGCCAATCGTATAGATTGTTTTAGGGACTCCAAATTATCATGGCGTTTAGAGCAAGCTGTACTCTCTAAAACTGACCACAAATCATAATCCAGCGGATTAAGATCGGGACTAGACGACGGCCAGTCTTCAGCTCTGATGAAGTCCGAAACGTTCGATTCCAACCAAGACTGCGTGGACCGAGCTTTATGACCCGGCGCCGAGTCTTGCTGGAAGGACCATACTTGGTTATTGAACATGGTGATGTTAAGGGGCTTAACTACCTTCTCAAGAATGGTATCTTGATACACTTGTGCCGATGTTTTGATACCTTTTTCACAAAAATATGGCTCAGTCACTCCTTCATAGCTAACACCCCACCAAACCATCACTGAAGTCGGATAATGTCCACGTTGCACTCTGTCGACTAATTGGGAAGCTTCCTTAGAGCTTTGAGCATAAATACGGTCATTTTGTTTGTTAAAATGTTGCTCAATTGTAAAAATTTTCTCATCCGTAAACAAAATTTTTCTGTGACCTCCCTTTGCGTACCGCTTCAGTAGTTGTTTCGATTTTACCACCCTATTCTTCTTTAAATTATCAGTTAAGAAATGGCCAGTGCGTCTCTTATAGGCTGCAAGTCCTAAGTCATCTTTTAAAATACGCGACATGGTTCTAGGTGCTATCTTCATTTCCCGAGATAAAATCTTTTGCTTTCGGACAGGATTTCTTCGAATTCTTTCCCTTACTGCTTTGACCACCTTTTTCGTACGAACACTACGTGGACGGCCAGATCTTTTTCTGTCACAAACAGAGGAGGTCTCATTGTACCTATTAATAGCCCGGTACACAAACATTTTACTAATACCAAGTGTATGGAGAGTTTTAAAAATTGCATTTGGCTCCATACCTACTTTGTGTAATGCTATCACAGCGATTGGTTCTCTTTATCACCCCACACCATTTTAATATCGCAAAATATTTTACAATGTATTGGCGCCAAAATGAGAAAACACAATGAACAATCGTATAAAAATGACAGATTCGAAATTCAAATGTAATATTTTTTTATAATTAAGTGTAACAGTATTTATGGCCAGACTAAGTATATACATATTAGGGTGTCCCTTAAATTTCAAGTTCGATATTTTTTTACGCATACCTCCTTAAAAGTTTCGTAATAACCCTATATTGTCTAGAAAAAAATATTAGTTCGATATATAAACGATAACCCGTGCCGACTTGCTATTTAAACTTGTCGATACAAGTTGCTTAAGTACTGCCCAGTGACCTGTTACGACATGTTTTATTTGCCATTTCGTACGTGATTTTTGAGACTATTAGTGCTTCATTGTTTAGTGCGTAAACATGTCGGTGGAATTACGGAGTGATAAACAAAATATTTTTCTTATCGGATTGACTAGCTACCAAATAAATGGTGCAAAATTACCATCTAATCGACAAGTTCTCTCAGTCCTATTTTACAATATTCGTGAGGTTAAATTGACTGTTAGTGAAAGTGCAAATCTTGTGATTAGGGAGTGCATCATATATTGGGAAAAAGCAAGAATTCCAACAAGGGCATTTCCTAACTACGTGAAGAAACTTATTGATTTATATCATGTTTGGAGAGAGTTGCAAAAAAATTGTAAGAAAACTCAGATTACGTTTAAGAGTCGTGAGAACAATTTTATAATTAATCTTGATAATTTGTTTGATATTGCACATGCTGATGCTTTTGAGAGAATGAAAATAGAGGAAGATAAATTATTTTTAATGAAACAGAGAGAGCCAGGTCGACCGGGATGCTTAGGTGGTGTAGATAAAAAATTGGCGGAAAAAGAACAAAGATCTAGACAACGACGATTGGAAGAAGAGGAAAGGATTGTAAGACAAAGAGAATCACTAGCTGTTGCATCTACTTCCACCACAAATAACTTAGACAGTGTAGAAGATTCAAACGAAGAACAGATCTTGAATTCTGAACTCAGCTTGCTGGACGTTCCCTGCCATGAACAAAGTTCAAAAAGAGGTAGAAAGGATCTTATAACACCTAAACTAGTTGCAGCTTTAGATCGATGCCAGTTAAGCATTAGAGATACCGTTTACATTCTTAATGCGGTGGTAGAAGCGCTTGGTCTGAGCAGCGATGATTTCTGTATTAACAAATCTTCGATTCAGCGAATTCTTACTGAAACTAGAAAATCAAGGGCAGAAGCAATAAAATCTAACTTCCAAAACAATGTACCCGACATAGTCACAGTCCATTGGGATGGAAAACTATTACCGGGGTTGGATGTACGGAGTTCAAAAGAAGAACGCTTGCCAGTTATAGCTTCATTTGACGATAGAGAGCAGCTTCTTGCAGTGCCGAAACTAGAAAGTTCTTCTGGAAAACATCAAGTGAAGGCTGTATCAGCAGCTCTCTTTGACTGGAACCTTTATGATAAAGTGCAAATAATGTGCTGCGACACAACAGCTTCCAATATGGGCCGTTTCAATGGAGCTTGTGCTATTTTGGAGCAAACTTTAGGAAGAGAATTGTTGCTTTTCGCCTGTCGTCATCATGTTTATGAATTGGTCCTAAAAGCTGTCTTTGAAACCAAGATTAAGCAAATTACTAGTAGCCCAGATATTCCGATGTTCAAAAAGTTTCAAGAAAATTGGAAAAACATTGATTGTACTAAAATTGAACCATCTCTTAATTTCGTAAAAGCACGGGTTGCCGAGACAGTCATTCAAGCGTTGTTACTATTTTATAAGGCAGAATTAGATAAAGGTTTTGTAAGAGATGATTACCGCGAATTGGTCGAACTGTGCGTAATATTTTTAGGAGGAGACACAGAGGAAGAATTAAAACTAAGGCCCCCCGGAGCTATACATCAGGCACGCTGGATGGCGAGAGCGATCTATTCTTTAAAAATATGTTTACTTCAGTCACAATGCAGAGTAACTGCGAAGGACAAAAAGGCTCTACAAGATGTTTGCTTATTTCTCGTAATATTGTATGTTAAACCTTGGCTCGAATGTACAGTGGCGACCAAAGCACCTAATCAAGATTTGCGCTTCTTGAAGATGTTAAAAGAGTATGAAAAAGTTGACGCAACAATTTCTAAAGCTTCTATAAGCAAGTTCAGCCATCACTTGTGGTATTTATGTGAAGAGACAGTCATTCTATCACTATTTGATGATGAAGTTGACAACCAAACTAAGAAGAAGATGATTACCAACTTCAACAGGGACAAAATCTCGAATTTTAGCAAACGCTATGACCCGTCGAAGGAAGAACTGACTCAAAAGTTGTTTGGTAAGTTAAATTGACTTTTTGTTGGATTTCAATTTCAATGTCCAATACTTATTTATTTATTTTCAAAATTGTTGTTGATTTTTATTTGTTATTTAACTTATTTTTCTTTTTTTTTAGACAAAGCACTGGATGATTTCGTATCGGAAAAGAGCAAACAATTTTTATCACGACTGCAGATCGACGACAGTTTTCTAAAGGAAGATGTATCTTCTTGGAATAACAATGCTGCTTTTCTGGAGGCTAAAAGAAGAATAAGTTATTTGAGAGTTGTAAATGATACTGCTGAAAGGGCTGTTAAATTAATGCAAGATTTTAACGGACTTATCACGGCTGAAGAAGAACAAAAACAGTTTTTGCTGCGCTGTGTCCAGAAACATCTAAAATTGTATCCAGACTGTAAAAAAACTACTCTAAAAAGAAGTTACCCTGAATGATTCTTATTTCTTTATGTTTTTAATTAAAGATTAATGTTCATCTAATTTATTATTTAATTTTATTCACTTAATTCATTGCATTTATAGTGAAATTATAGCAGACTGAAATTTTAGGACAAAACACGTTTTTTACTAAACTTTGAAGCTCGGTCGGCACTGGTTGCAATTATGCTAGCTTGATAAAATTTTATATTTAAGTATCTTATAGCATTAGTAAAAATTATAGAGGGTATGCATTTCGAAATTCGAAAAAAAATTTTTTTTTGTCATATAAGGGACACCCTAATACATATATATACATAACATAATGCGACACATTAAGCTACCTAAATACGAAAGCTGCATATGTCACGTCTTTTACGCCGAAATATAATTCAGATAATAAACATAATAAAAAAACTTATGTGTTTTAAAATTGCATGCGTTTAGTATATGTTGTAGTTTTTTCACGGTATGGTGTTTTCCTTGGCAAGGTAAGCTTAAACTTTTGATACCATGACAGTTCAGACAAATTACAGGACAATGAAATGAACCTGATGAATTTAGAGTCTAACCTAATGACTAGGCAATCTCTGAAATGTTTAGATATCAATTTTACTCTTAAGATCACACATTTCATTTCATTAGGTAGGCTAGGCGTGCATGTGTTATACATTTTATACAAATATACGTTCACACGCACACGTAATCAAAATGACAGACTAGAAGTATGCACGTAAATAATGAAGGTTATAATTTGTTTACAGTGTTTGTTACACCTGTTTTACGTAAATGCTAGCTTTTCCATTTAAGCTTTACAGATAAATGGGATGAATATCCTTTTCTTTACACATTATACACACAGCTATACAACTGTTTTTATCTTTATTACGTATTGTTGAATTATAATTTAGAATAAGTTACATCATCGCTTCCCGCTTTAAAAATTAAAATTACGCAATGGTTTTTGAAGTGTTTTTTTTAATAGATAGGGTGATTCAAGAGAAAGATTTATATTTATAATACATGTATAATGTACCATAGAAACACCGATAATTTTAGAGGTTTCTAATATGATGTCGAAAATAAACACACTTCTTACGGTTACATTGCAAACGCTGGCCCTTACGAAATAGATCAAAATAATGTGCTATGGTATTCTATATCTTTAAAAGGTCTACAAAAAAGTCCGCGATGGTGTATGTTTACCTCTTAGGGATAACCCACAATAGCCATTTTTATCCTTTACTTTTTATGAGAAATAATGGTTTATTTACGAAACGATTTTGAGCAATATAGCTTTAATCCTTTTCCCATTAAGTACTTTAAATACATCATGCATATAATATAGATCAATATAGCTCTTTACAGCATGCCACTTAAATTAATATTTTTAAAGATATTGTAGGCTTAAAATACAGGGTCATAGCAGATGCAGCGGTACCGGTCAGGGGGCCGGCCGGCACTTAATGATTATCGCACACGTTTAACGGAGCTCTCTAGTGAGGTAAACAAAAATACTTATTGAAAACATGCTTTTCAGAGCGTCAACCTAATCCATACTTGTTATAAATTGTTATATGTTGAAATAAATTAAAAATATATATATTTGAAATTGTGTAATAGTACTTAAATATTAAAGTGAAATCTTTTTAAGACAAAACGTGCTTTTTAGAGCGACAATATTTTCGAACTTCTATTGTCTAATGACAAAAAAAGTGTGAATGTTATATGTAAAGCCATTCTGTAGTATATTTAGTATCAGCGTTGCAGCCGTACAAAGCCGAGGTGACCCTCTAGTTCATAGTAAGACGTTTAATTTTTTTTTTTTATTTAAGTGTTATCTGTATAATTAAGATAAATTAATTAAAACATTTTTTAGTTGTTCGTCATATATGATAAGTCTCTTTGGAAGAACACAATAGAGAAATCATTCTAAAACTACTTTTGTAAGAAACTTGTTGAAAGTACTTTGCCATGTTAATTGAAATTATATTTCAGGTGCTTTCTAATTTTGCTCGTGGAAGTTTTATAATATTTAAATAAAATTTTAAATGTAGCCGTAACTTCATTATTAAATTGTGAAAATGAAAACATATTTATGTACATAGCTTAAGTCCCATTAGGTACTTCGATAAAACTAAAATTAATAATATTATATGTTAGCTATGTAACATTTTGTTTTGAAAAGTCCTTATTTTTTTATTAGAGTTGTAATGTAAAGTAGAAGTAAGAATACATTGAATTAACAAATATCATGGATACATTTTCAGAAATTAATCAAAAAATATAGTACATTTTCAACAAGAGAATGTACTTATGTGTAAGGATTTGAAAGTGGACTGAATACTCTCTCATTCATTAACTTCGTGCCAAATTCAGTTTATTTTAAATAAAAAGTACCTAAATATGGGATATGTATCCATGTACTCACGTCTGTCCCTAATTAATTGGCAGAAGTGGAATTAATGCTCAAGAGTCATCATTTGGGCCTATTCAGATAATAGGCGTAAGCCTACCTTGTTAGGCGTCAGTCTGTCATGTTTTAAGGAAAATTTGGCTTATATTTGAAGGGAAAGATAAATGTAAAAACCTAAAAAAAACAAATCACTCATCTTCTTGAGGCTAATTTGTCAATTCTCTTCTAGCTTGTCAAAACTTTTTCTAGTGCATGAGAAAACAAGCCTAATCATGTCATAAATTGCGTCTGAGCTCTATTTAAGCGAGCTATTTCAAAATAGTTAGTGAAACAAAAAATAGTTGAAATATGACAAAGTCTATTTATTGCTTTAACGGTATCGCAGATGGAATGGTTTCATGTGAAGGTGGCGTGGCCTATCTGTTCCACGTAAGCTACGTCTATAAATGCAGGAATGATAAACAAACGAGAATCTCATATGTATAGACTAGATTTATGAACTAAAAATTATTTCTTAGAACATGTCATATAATAAGAATATAAATAATTTTGAACATAAGACTTTGTAGTTTGACGTCGAAAATCCATTTGGAGAAAATGGAAGCTCTTATTTAAGACGCACTTTCGCAGTCAGTCTACTTGGATTAACTTTTTTTAATATGATTAATTACGTTATTTAATCGATGGCTAGCTTTAAAAGGTCTCAGCAGTGGACGATGATAGGTTGATTGGTAACTTTAAATGATTAAAACGTTATTAGAAGTTTCATTAGACAGAGCTCGCACTTTTACTGGTCCGTTATGTCCGTTCCCAATGAGATTGTACAAAAAAAGCAAAGCTTTAATCTCGCATCATATTTAACTACCTCTGAAACAAAGAAATCCAGTGAAATAAACTTAAAATAAAACATTTGAAAGTTCAGTATAATAACATTAAATATATGTACATATATTTTACGAAAGACGTTAACTGAACAATGGGTACAAAAGAAATTTTTCAAAGATATTATTTTGCGATTAGACAGCCGTGTGTATGGTGTTACAAGCTGCTGATATTATTATTATATTAAACTTAGTCTGAGAATATCAGATTTTTGACGTGAGAGTGTCATTGTCTTAAACAGATTTTTTTAACCATCTTTGAAAATGGAGGAGGTTCTGTGGTTCAGATGTTTCATTATTTTTTTTTGTGTTTGCACTGGTAACTCCGTCCATTGTAGACCAATATGGAAAATTCTTTTGGCATTTGAAAGGGTATTCATCCGAGGTGGTTCTATTACCATCATGTCAGGATCTAATGATGGGACATCAAAGAAATTGAGGGAAACCCTTAATTTTTTTAAGAACGTATTATATTTTTCATATATTTTTGAGGTTATTCCCACTATTTGCATTTGTAGACATCATCTTGTATTGATTAATTGATGATGGAAGATACAACTCTTTAACGGTTAGGAATTGGAGGATGATTTTTGAAATACCATATGTATATATGTTACTTTTAATCGTATTCTTTCAAGTTATTTAGGTGAGCTGAATTAAAGGGTGATTATTTCAATATCATAAGTATGTATAGACCTTAATTTATATACCTTCACTTTATTCTCATTAGCTGATGGTGGAAGGTAAATGGCTAGAGGATGACATCATAGACGAATAGGCCTTTAGTTGTATTCTTTCAATTTGTTTAGATGGTCTGATAGGTCAGGTTAGAAGTTAGACGATACTTTGTGTTGCTGATCTAGTAAGCAGTATTCTGTAAGAAAAAAAACATGCAAAGTTGAAGTTCGGATTAGGAATCTACATCTACAGTTAAATATATATCTCGCTCATCTTAGTGTTTCAATTTAAATATATACAATTAATTTTAATTGTTGTACTTCGCGTAATGTAACGTAAGTTGCAAAGAACAACACTGTTGAAAGTGTTTATGCGACTCACCGCAGCATTTTCTTTTTACATAAGTTAATCACGGTTTTGATTAGCCTGGTGCCCTTATCTGAGTTTATTCATGACCCATCATCACAGCGATCACATTTGATGTTGTGATTAGTGAAATGTTCAGAAGGCCTATTGTGAGTTTGTGGCACATTTACTCAATCTTTACGGTGACTGCGTTTCGCGTTGCGATTGATGAAGATTTCAGTGCGGGCCAGCCAAACGCGATCACCGTTACAATCGATCAGATGTGATATAAAGGCTAGTGTAGCCTCTCAGGGGCTTATGCACCGTAACGATCCAACTGAAGATTAGCAGTAGCATTCTCTGTTCAACATCCCTGTAGCTTTCAGATACCTGTTAGACCGTTGACATGGACGCTACGAGAACTAACCTCTCAATGTGTCAATGCTTTTAGTAATCCTCTGCTTCTATTAAATCACGGTAAGGGGTAGGTCCTTTAAACTTGGACACTATCTTCATTGACCCCGTCGATCACGCTTTCAGTAACAGAAATGTTGCATTTCAACATGATTTTTGAGCCTATCTTCAGTTTCTGCACGTGCTTCAAACCACTACAGTTATTGACATTAACCGGAGTAACATTAGAAGTTAATCGTTTTCCGTAGGTTGCCTCTCGTGACTTAAAGAAATGGTTCAACTTAGTAGTTTCTTAAAATATGGAAAAATAAAGAACTACAAAAGAAATTGGAATATATTCAAAGAACATAAAGCGATAACTCCCTGCCTTGAAACATTTAAAAGCGTAAAATAAGCTGGCTCTAATACGGCTGGATTAAATTACTGTGCGACAGTTCTCGTGTATAAATATAATATTTCATTATCTATTAATTTAAATAAAGTAATACCTAAATAAATATCTAAAATCTGTTTGAAGTCGGTACCTAGCAAAAAATAACAAAAACAATATTACAAAGAGGTAAGCGATTACCAAAATTAAAAAAACCTATCAGCGACACTATAACGTATCACAAATATGTTAGCATGACCTTCAACGAAGTTTTTTTGGGATAGATTAGATTAAAATAATGATACGATACGAAAATGAAAAAGTCAAGTGAGCCAGATCCAACTCTGTTGTTGGGGTACCACATTACTAGTGAGCCGTGAGTCGTTCATTGGGTATTTCATACATGATTGAAACATCATAATCGTTGATTAATCGTTCATTAGAGCGATCAATTTCAGCTTAATCAATGTTTAGTAACTTGTGTCGATCTTGCGTTATGAATATGTATGAATAGACTGTAGTTAACTTAAAAGCAGTTAAAACAGATTTAGTCATTATAATATGTAACTAATCTTGTCATATGTACGTAACTTATCAAATACTTATTGGGCTTGACACCGACTACAAATAGATTTTAGGTACCTAGTATCTATTATAATACTACTTTATTTAAATTAATAGATAATTAATTATGTATACACAAGAACTGTCACAAAGTAATTTAAACCAGTCAAATTAGAGCCAGCTTATTTTACACCTTTTAGTGTTTCAGTTTCAGGGAGTTGTCGTTTATTGTATATTAAAATCAATTTATTATTTTTTTTAAATTATTTATTTTTAATAGAAGCACACTGTTCAAAGCCCTTTTAATTAGTATTGTTAGTTAGTTAACTACTTAGTTAATTAAATAACAATATCCTGCCAATTATATCACCGGCCGAGTGACCAGTCCGTTCTGTAGCCCCTTACGTCATAAGAAGTAAATAACTAGAATAAGTAAACAATAATTAAGACATGTTTACAATAAACAGGTAGACCTACATCTAAGCATATTAACTTTACAATTTTTTTAAAAGGAACAAAAGTTTAAAATTAACGGACCGTCATATTTTGTAAACTAATTTTGATTTTAAATTATTTTAAGTATTAATAACTTGGACACATAGTAGTACGATTTGTGTAGGTACTCGTACACACTGACAATTTAAAAACTCTAGACTAGAATTATGTTATGTGACAGTTATATTTATATTATAGTCATGTAATCTTAAAAAGACATTTGGAAGGAAAAACTGTTATGAATACGAATATACATATGTATATTAAAATTTGTAGCTCAGAAACGTTAATCCTACAATAAAGAAACATTACTTTAGCTCAAACGTTCAAGGATCTTTTGTATAAAGTATAAAAGTGACGTTAAGTTATGCAGTGTTATGAATAAAAGCTTAAATATGACTATTTTTATAAAACGTCCCCTTACATTATTGTCATATGTCATAGTCATAATATCGCCGGACCTGATTTATGTGACAGACACGGTTCACTGGCGATCACTAGATTTCCTTTTAGATATAAATGACTTTGTATAATCTTTGTAATCCAACATTTTGTGATATTATACATAAAAAAGACATAAGTATACTGAATTGTTTCAACTTGGCGTTCATCGATTTATTGATAGTAGGTAAAGGATGCGTATTTCAATAAAAATCATATATTATTCCCTTCTATAGCAAGTAGGACTTGAATATTGTATTTCAATGTGACGCGCAGAACTCACTTGTGTGAACAATACCACGTGGGATTTTTTTGGACTTGAATGTAATTTAGGAAGTACCTGTTCTGGCGATAAGCGCTCAAGAACAAATTTAGTACAGTCGGTTCTATAAATCTAGTTAAAAAAATTTAAAATAAATATTTAGTACAACGAGTTACCTTTATTTGCAAAATTTATGACTTCTTACTTTCCTTGATATTTATAAATATGTTTCTTGACGTAATTTTGTATATATTAGATATTTTGTATAGTTTGACAATGTTTGTTGTTGTATTTATTAAATTTATTTAAAGTGCATCTTCTTCCTGTTTTATTTATATCCACCAACAGTTGACTGATAGAGTTTTAGTTGTACGTATGGAAATTAACTTCATGCGGACACCAGCTTCGGGTAAAAGTGACGAAGGAGATCGGGTCCGATGAATGCAGTGAGGGCCAGATTTTTGCCCATTTCCCAAGCGTGTAAGCGGGACAAACTGCCAATATGTATTGAGCCAAGTCCTCACTGTAGTCGCGTGAATAGTAAATAATGTCTTGAGGATTCAGTTACCTTTTATATCCTGTGCATAAAGTGTAAGAGTATAATAAAGTAAATTTCATAAAAAGTGATTTGATAAGTAAATTTTTCTTCATTAGTTATTTGATAATAAATATAATGTGATTAATACTTACCTAAAAAAAAATCTTTTTCATTTCATTTCATCGAATGTTATTCTACTACTACTAGTATTTCATATTCTTTTATATCTCTTGCAACATGAATAAAATTACGTCAGATTTTCATCTCCAAAAATAGTATGTGAGTTAAAACTCTAGCCCAAAAACTATTGTATAGTTCAACAGTTAGCAAAACTACATCAATATATTATACCGTTATTGTCCAATTGTATACAATTTAGTATAAACTTATCTCATTAAGTTTAGTAAAATTAGGGATTCGTTTGAATGTTACCCAGCTGAAAAGGCTGTATTTGCTAACAATCTAAATAGTTTTTGGTCATAGATATCGAACTAATTTCATGATTACAGGTCAGAATTTATGGAAACGTTACATTCTGTCAGTGTTTATGTTATAACATGTCCCCAGGACCCCATAGGACTTCTAATGCCACCGTCAGGGTATCTAAGGACGACAACATGTTTATATAATCTTCTACTTTTGTATTGCTTTGAACTTTGATGTGTGATTCTTTAGTGAACATAATATTTAATATTTCACTAAGCTCATTACTAGAAATTTCTCTTTTATAAATATTTATAAAGTATAAATAAAATAAAAAAAATAATATATTCATAAGTACAGGAAAATCAGATTAGTGTCAGGTAATACGTAGTCCCTAATTTGATCAATTATAATACTGTTCGTATTAAAGAAATAACTCTTTCAAAACAATTTTTTCGTGGTATTTCGTCGGTATATAACCTAGTCTACTATCAGTAATAGAACTTTTTTGTAGACTAATAATAGAACTAACTTAGCCGTGACATTTTTATTTTAAATTCTTAATACGTATATAATTGTGTTTGTACATGGAATCATATGAGAATACGACGAAACTAGATGATTTTAAGATAATGTTTTAACTTGTGCACTCGATTCTTACAAAAAAGCAGTTAGCAGCAGACTAAAGTTTATTGTTTGATAGTAAAAATAGTCTACATAACTTACCAGTACTGTTACCAGACAGAGTCCACACTATGATAATCAGACAACTGATAACCATTATTGTACTCGTATATCTATATCTAAATATATATATATCACAGACAAATAAGACTCACAAATAATGTTCGCCACGCTATTGTTTATCTCTGTTGAGATCAGATCCACCTCTAGCTTTTCGGTCAGAGTCACTGACCACTAAGTCAATAGGAGAGTCAAATAAATTACTATTGTGTTAAATTTACAAAAGATAGCTGGCGTAGATTGAGCTGGAAGGGGTGGATTGAAGGCTATGAGGCACGTTTGAAAGATATGGTTAGCAGTGAACTGCAATGGGCTAATCGATTGATTGGTTATGTGTGCCAATTTGTCAATGTTTAAAATGCATGTTAATGAAAGTTAAGGCATTCGTAAGCTATTTCTAAACGTATGAACATACATATGTTGTTTATTTGACAGACACGGTGAACCTGTGCATAAATAACCACGCAGAATCTTACTAGGACTGTACAATTTTGTACACATTCACAAACATAAAAATATACATAATTTTATTAATTGAAAAGCTTAAAACTGTTTAAATATATAAGAAACTAGCTGTGCACTCTTGTGCTTCTTTGTGATACATTTTGGTTACATTGCTGAGGAATGAGGAATAAAAACTAACACGAAAAATATATAAAAATTATCTTCTAAGAGGGTTGTATATCGTGTCATAATTTGACCTCAAGAAGTGCAAAACTTTTTAAGATTTTCAAACGCACACGAAACAAAACTATTGTTATTAAATATATATATATATATATATATATATATTTATATAAATGAATAACAAAAATAATGTTTCTGAGTCATATATATTGGCATCAGTGGTGTATTTACGTTAGACCCAAGGGAGTCACGTGCCCCGGCGGTCTTTTAAAATACATCGCTGACTGGAATAATAAATGAAGTTATTTGTACAAGATACATATAAATTAAATATTAGGGCATTTAGTCTATCGCAGTATGTATACCTCAGTAAAAATAAATTCCATGGATAGAGTATTACTCTACGAGAGTAGCAAGTATATTTTTGGTGGTCTGTAATATTCGGCGCGCTTATGTGTGGCAGTGGTGACTGTGTGCCGCAAGTGCTATTTTCGTGTGCCTGCTAACGCGGCAAGGACATTAATCGCATTCGGAAACTGAACGAGGTCCTTACAATCGAATGAGTCCTCCGAGTCAAGAGGATATTTAAATCGAAACTATTGGTAGAAATATACATAAAAAAAGTAGACAAGAAATTTGAAGTACATAAGAGTTGTACTCAATTTCTGTCGTTCGAAACACTAATAGTTAATTTTTGTTGATATAATAAATGAGTAAAATAATTTTTATTAATTTATCGCTACAGATCGCATAGCATAACATCATCATTTTAAGACAAAATACACGTGATGATAAGTTCTCTTAATTATTATTAAACGAGTAATAAAGGATATTCAACTTTACGTTTACTATTCAATGTACTAGGTATTCAATTTAAATTGTTAGTCTGACAAATGGCAAAACGTCACAGTAACATTTAAATTAACATATTATTTGATTATTTACCATAAAATAGTTATAGAAACACTATTCATACACTTATCTTGTGGTGTTTAAATACAACACGGCTAAAGCTATCCTTCTAAGAAGTTGCAAATAGTTCAGTGGACTGTTTGTCACACTAAGTTATTTGTTTGATAAATTACAATAAAAAATATGAGAATTTTAATCATAAATCGTTAAAAGACGTAAAAATACGTAGGAATTTGTTCAAACGGATTATCGAAATCAATTTCTATTGGTAAGGTTTCCAGTGGTGCATGATATTAATAGTCTTCCCTCAGAGTATACAAATCGTTTTTTAATTTAAATTTGAAGCAACTGTGCTCGAGTATAAATATATGATTTAAAGATGGCGGTGCCAGTTTGATGTAATGAGCGGGAAACACGTCATTTATGGAAAAGTTCGAGAGCTTTCTCATCTCGCATGGTGGTGACATTAAGTGGCCGCCAAAGTATGTGACTGAAGAGCGCTATTACAATTTCTGTGGTGATGTGTAAAATGTCTGACTTGTGAAGTAAAAACATTGATAAATAAAATCTTCAATCTTCTTAGGTGCATCATTTCATGTACAAAGTACATTAAATAATGCACAAAAATCTATTATGTTCAGCGATGACATTGGAAAAACATGAGCTCTAAATTAAGATCTAATCTTACTGGTCAGTCTGTTTTAAATATCTGCCTACCAGCTGCATCCTTTGATGTTATTATGCAAAGGATTGTAAATTATGATTTCACTGATTGCAATAATCTTATAATTTTAACAAGGAACAGGGGTAATGTTAACAAAAAAGCTTTAATTAAATATTGTGAGTCTCTGTTATCTTTAAGTTTCAATAAAATTATATTGTTAAATTCCCCTACTCTAAAATGTTGCCAGATGTAGAAAATAGACTTAGGTATAAGCTTAATGCTACACTGCATACCATATGTACTTACAATGACAAATTTCATTTTTATCAGACAAAGGGTAAGCATTACCTCACTCCTAGTTTTACTAGACAGATAGCATCTTCGCTATCCTTTTTTTACAAACTTTGACCAAAGATTTGACTACAAGACCTGCTTCTATTGAGTAGTCTTGTTTTAATTACATTCTTATTGACATTTGTTCTATTGACATTTTTAATAATTTAAATTGAATTCTGAGAGAAACTTGGAAAGTTATTAATGCTGAGACTGGGAGAAGTGGAACAAAAGAGTCTGATCTCAAATTAAATTTTGATGGTCATATTACCAAGAATGATATGGAAGTGGCCAACACATTTGAAAAATTTTTTTCCACTTTCCCAGTCGCACTCACAGGTAATTTAGGCTCTTCCACCTCCACTGCAGAATCATTAATCAAAGAAAATGTACCAGAATCTTGTAATAATTTTACTTTTCAATAAATAAATCAACTTAATGTTTTAGCTGCCTTCAAATCTATTAATATAAAAAAGACAGCTGATCTTTGGGGAATTTCTGTAAGTGTTGTTCACTCAATAATTGACATTATTGTACCCGACTTAGTTATTATATTTAATAGATGTATAGATTATGGTGTATTTCCTGACCTGATGAAGTGTAGCGAGATAACTCCTTTGTTTAAATCAGGTAGTCCATTAGACCCCACAAATTTTAGACCAATTTAGGTCCTACCGATATTTAGTAAAGTTTTTGAAAAGCTGATACTTACTCAGTTGCTTAATTATTTTAACGAAAATCAATTGCTGCATACTAAAGAATTTGGTTTCACTCATGATCGGTCAACATGTGATGCTGGGATTAAATTATTAGTGTATATATTTGAGGCTTGGGAGGAGTCACATGACGCCTACGGGGTGTTTTGTGACTTATCTAAAGCATTTGATCATGTGCAGCATGAAACACTTGTCAGGAAATTACACCACTATGGAATAAGAGGCAGTGCTTTAGATCTTCTTACTTCTTATTTGAGTGATAGGATTCAAAGAGTAGATGTTAATGGTAAATTATTCCAAGGATCAGCTGTGGCGGTGGGGGTGCCCCAGGGGCCTATTCTGGGTCCGTTTCTGTTCCTTGTGTACATCAACGACTTGCCTCATCTTGTGAGAGACAACCATTAGATAGTGTTGTTTGCAGATGACACATCCTCAGTATTTAAAGTTAACAGACAGCAATCGGTAATTGACGATGTAAACAATGTTCTCTCTAAAATGGTACTTTGGTTTTGCGCTAATAACTTGTTATTAAACAGGAGTAAAACCAAATGTGTTAAATTTTATACTAAGAATGTTAAACAAGTAAAAACTAGTGTTTTGATGAACAAGGAGGAGCTGGAATTGACAGACAAGGCTGTCTTCCTAGGTATAACTTTAGATTCACGGTTACAATGGGGCACACATATAGAAACGTTATCTGGTAGACTTAGTTCTGCAGCTTATGCTGTGAGAAAGATTCGTCAATTGACGGATGTTGATACTGCGCGATTAGTTTATTTCAGTTACATTCACAGCATTATGTCCTATGGTTTATTGCTTTGGGGCAGTACCTCTGATATTGATTCAATCTTTGTGCTCCAGAAAAGAGCTATTAGGGCTATCTATAAGATGGGCCCTCGGCAGTCACTAAGAAACATATTCAAAGAAATTAACATTCTCACACTACACTCACAATACATTTATGAGAATCTTTTGTATGTTCGTAAAAATCTGTCTAAATTTAAGAAAATTAGTGATCTCCATCAATTTAATTTAAGAAATAAAAATAAACTTGCCGTGCACACTACTAGGCTCTATAAAATATCGAATTCGTTTGTGGGTCAATGTATACAATTTTATAACAAATTACCAAACAACATAGTATTATTATCTATTAGTAAATTTAAGAAATTTATTAAACTGAGGTTGTCCAAAAAGGCTTATTACTCAGTTTCAGACTATGTTACAGATTGAGATGTTTGGAAATGAATTGCTCTTTTTTTAAGACCTATGATTGTTAATATAACTGCTGTTTTAATATTTAAAAGATTTTGAGTTAAAAGAGTGGTGGTGAGTTTCTTTCCTGGGTTCTTTTCTCACCACTCTACCATGAACAATCTGCGAATCCAGCTAGCTGTAATTTTAATCGACAGATTGTTCATCTTTTATTGTTTTTTTTTTATGACGTTCATAAGTGTCTTTTTGTGACCTAAATGAATAAACGAATTTGCCTTTGACTTTGACTTGACTTCCAAATTAAAATACTTTTACTAGTTTCTCAATTATTTTAGTATTTAATTAATTAATTAATTTAGTAGAGTTTGAAAAACCCATAGTTACAATAAAGACAAGGTAGTTTTATACACATCATCAAACCAATTACAGGTTTTCATGAGCAGTTACATAACAACTTAGTTCTCGTAGAGATTTTGGAACTCTAAATAACATGAAAGAACACCCATATCAATGCGGAAATCGATAAAGAAAAATAAGAATCATGTTGAAAATTTAATTTATACTACTCGAAACACATTTTGATTAAATACAGTTCTGAAATGTAGACAAACGTATTTAGCTTTTTATACATATTGAGATTACTAAAATTTAAAGTAATAAAAGAATAACAAATGATTTTATATTCTTATAGAAGTAATTCAATTTCAATGACAGGTATTAGTGTTAATGATCTGTATCACCCACCTAGCTGAATGTACTTTAAATAAACTCATTTACTTAATAACATTCCTGATCTTTTTACAGTGAAATTATACATTTCTCACGCAAACTCCAGTAATTAGACATCATATTTTAATATGTTTATTAATGTAACGCACACTTAAGAAAGCACACGTGCACGCTATACATAGCGTGATAAATTGAACTGATACATTGTCTATATTGTGTAGATAGACTTTAAACAAAAGCCGTACACATCATTTTGGAAGTTTAAAGAAAACGTTGGCGGATTTTCATACAATATATATTTTGCAATAATTAAACCCGAGTTCTTCGTGATTGTTGATAAAGGACTCTAGCCTAAATCATTTATATATTATATATCCGTTTATATTATTTGAAAAGATTATATTATTTGTTGGATTATAAAATGCAAAACAGGTTTTTAATCCAATATTTACATACAAGTGGCTAATTACTGTTTGTACTTTGTTTAGTAACTGTCCAGTAGTAGAATATTTTTCCTAGTAACAGTAACGGGTGGTTAGTTTATGTATTCTTCTTTTCAGTGTGATTATATCAAATTTGATTTGATATTTTGGGTTGAGGGTTTGCCTTAAGGGTGTTACTGATACCCTTAAACGAATCGGTTCTCGATCAATGGCAGGGGGAACAAGTCGCCAATTTTGTTCAGCAAATCTCTTTAAAAAGAACTAAAGTTATAAGTTGACCTTAAGTAAAGGAAAATGTAGAACATTGATCGTTGTCAAGGTAGAGGTTCTGTTATTCCGGTTGAATGACGATAAAATTCGTACAACTGGAGGAGTCCAACTAAAATGTATATTAACAGAAATATACACTAAGGAATACTTATAAAGGTTAATTTGTATGATGGTATAAAAGTATTTAGATTAGGGTATTTTCCAAAAGCGATGTTAACTTTATTTGTACATTTACTTTACTCAGACATTTCTATAGATCTCATTTCATATAGATTTCTCAATTAAGAACCTACATACACATAATATTCATATAGACAAAATCGTATAGAATTTGCGTAAACAAACGGTCTCTGATATCTTATTGTTACATTACAGAAATCCATTGAACAGCGACAACGATATACCGAAGACGACACTATTATAGATTTATTGTGGCCGGGTCATCGAAAGTAATTATGCGAAGTGCAGAGGCGACACCTTCGTGAATGTAAGACGTATATTAGTATCGCGTTATATATAGGCGTATTCGTCTTCTCCAATTATAGGACGGACACGACTCTGCCTTCTTCTAAAGACCGGTCTTCTTAAGGCATATTGGTCTCGTGGTTTGTGATATGTACTCATATGTTCGTGGGTCACAGCTGTTAACCCTAGTGTACGAAAATTACAATAGTTGCATTGTGTAACAAGATTAAAAACTACCAATTCAATAGGCCAATTCTCGTGATAAAAGTTCGATCTCAATTCAGTTCCGATTAACTCTACTACAAGTATAAAAATTTTCTTTAATACAAAATATATAAGAAAAGAAAATAGAGGGATTACGATGAGTTGATGCTTGAATCAAGAATATTCCTGCATTTAAGGATACCAATCAAAGACTGATATGGCTGACGAGGTTGAATTGAGCACTCGGTGCCCAATGCTTAGCATAGGTCGTGGTTCAAATGTAATATCCGCCTTACCGGTGTAGTGTCAATCAATTCCATTGTGCAATAAGGTAACTAAGACTATTAATCTACTCCATAGTTATATCCTTTTTCATGAGTGTGCTGCGACATTTATTTATTTTGTGATAAACTTACAAGCCCATGTTGGTACTTGATGTATTTGATCCTTTTTTGCCCACGAATGAATTTTACTAAACAATACTTTAAGAGCTTAACACTAAGGTAACGGTTGTTAAGGTAAGGTAATGTTGGACCGTTCGAATGATATTTTGTACACATTGGAACATTCAGAACAATTTCACTTTTACATATATTTTCTTCATTACTTTTATCACTGACATTATTTTAATATATTGGCAAGTTTTACTACTTTTTTATTAAAAATGCAGCTGTAACAAAACTTTAATTTAGTGTTATTTTTTGTTTTACTATTTTCTTCTTCAGTGTATTATGTGTTAAAAAACTTAAAAACATGTGAAAATAAATTTGTTTCTTTCCAATATTTCTAAGTTTTAATTACGTAATTACTTAAATAAAAGTTATCATACACGATATCAAAGATAGTATAATCATAAACTTTTATACAACTTAAGCAAAATTATTATTAAAAATCTAAGAAAATGGGGCAGTTTATTTACACATCATTTACATGTTAAAGCCTCAAATTTCTTGGGTATACTTACTAAGTAATATTTAGCAAAAGCCAATTAATTTGTAACATTTGAATGGCGACCAAATTTTAAATTATTTAATTATAATTTGAACAAATAAGTATTTACACATGTTATTTTAACTTTGTATAAGTCGCTATTTACAAGAGTCGGTTTTTAACTAACTTTGAAAATACAGGCAGTTTTCAAATCTATTTTTTGAATATGGTTATTACATAAGAAGTCCATCGGTTATGAAGAGAAGGTTGATGGACACTTATGGTTGCCGAGTGAACGACAAAACGTAGAGTCAGAAGACAGTTTACCCATTGAGTCGGTAAAATCACAAAGCGAATGAGTGACCAAAAGGTTGAAGAAGAAGAGTGGTATATGAGTTCGTTTGGATATATGCAGCAAATTTCATCAAAAGCGTGACAAAGACATTACATTACAGCAACTCAAATAATACAGTTTCTCCAACATTAGTAGTTTAATCGGAAATAGCATCACACGCATAACGGAGCGATGAAGTACCAGACCTGGCAAAGTAGTTAGTAATCTAAGAAATTCATTTACGATGGGAAATTCTCCTATCCTCCTTGGTGACGTGGCAAATTTTACCACGCTACCTAAGTATTTTCTTTTCTACTGTAATAAAATATTTTGAAACTTTACCGAGGATTTTTCCTAGCAGTTCCAAAGACCGAACGTACCCTTTGCCTCTTCAATGTGCCCATTTACTCCGAACAAATTAAAATGAGGTAATCGTTCCACTTTCGTTTTGTTTTTCCCTTAACGTTTTCTACGGCCGTAAAACTTTAACGTACAACAACTTTACATCATCAGGATGTAGCAATTTTGGTTCTTTCCAAGGTAATAACTATGGAATTATTATACCAGTGCGATAAAATAATACTGAGATAATTCATATCATACAAAGAGACGAAATATCCAATTTTGATCTACCAGTTGTACGGTACATTAACATGCCAAATGGAGCGTGCAATCTCGGTACAAATAATTTGTGGGTATAATATAGACAAGAAGAAAATTGTCCATTGTAGTATTCGTAGAGTACTTGCATTGTTGCTATTATTATCTTTAACTCGATGCTCATTGTAGTAGGTTGCTACGAACACTACACGTCGCTACGCGTCCTCTGCTAATATCGTCTGGAGCAATGTTATTCCAACTTGACTTTAATTTTTTTTTACTGAGTTAAGTTAAGTTATAACATCAATATAAATAAAATATACATAAGGATTTCCTCAAATATTTTGTCAATTATCTAGTGACCAAATCCAAAGAGAATTTTAATATACTGTTGTAATCTCAAACCTGACATGATAATAAATCTAACTTTTACATACTAATGCCACTTTATAATACATACATTAACCGTTTTTTTAATTTGTACCTGTGTACCGATAGTTGTAATTCATACATGTGAACGAGGTAAAATCACATAATTCTATTATTTTATTCCGTCTATTGTGTTACGACATATACACTACGTACATGAGAATTAGAGTTAATGTTAGTAATTAGATTTATGAGCCAAATGTTGAACTTTAAAAACATATTATTAGTAAAAAACGTCATATACCGTTTATATTGTACACGTACCAAATAAAGACAGCAAGATAATGAACCATAGCTAGCGTATAAGTTTATTTATATGGAGCACATAAGTAGACTGGAATTTGCCCATAATGGCTTGTTAGATTATACATGTGTGACGTATGTGAAGTTAGCCTTCATCCCTTATTTCTTATTTATTCTAAACATCAGTAAAAGCTTCTATTCTTTCTGTTCAATGCCCTGTCTCCTTGTTAACCTTTGTATTTCAACATAAATATTCGGTACAGAGACGTAGTCGCTCACTATGAGCCTCATAAGAAGGCTCAAAGTCATCCAAAGAGCAATGGAGAGGGTAATGCTCGGAGTTTCTTTATATGGTCCAATCAGGAGTGAGGAGATCCGCAGAAGAACTAAGGTTGCCAAGTAGGGCACATTGTACACAGAAACGATGGCCGGTGGGGCCAAAGAGTTTTGGAGTGGCGACTGCGTACTGAGAAATGCAGCGTTAGTAGGCTCCCCACAAGCTGGTCCGACACCCTGGTAATGGTCGCGGGAAGTCGTTGGATACGGGCAGCACGGGACCGGAAGTTGTGGAGAACCTTGGGAGAGGCCTATGTCTAGTAGTGGACGTCTTTTGGTTGAGATGATGGTAACAACTATTCCCAATTTTAGCGACAATAAACTTGTCTTGAATCAAAAGATTGATTGGCATAGATTGCCTGTATATTTATGCATAAAGTTGTAAAATAACATAAAATAAACAAAAAGAGCTGTTTTTAATTTTTGTTCATTTGTGTAAAGAAAATTTGATGTGCTCTAAAACTATTTTTATGTAATTTTTAAAGTAACTTAATAAATCTAACGATAATATTTCCAGCAATAAACCACTTAAAACTGACTTTGTTTTTATACACTTCGGGAACGGTTCCGAAATGGGAGTGACAGAAACACATGTAGATTCGGTTAATAGAGTCTAAAATCCACGTGGGACCAAAGGATAAACTCTGTCTCAAATAGCAAATTGGTAAGAGAAGAAAATGCCGCTGTTGAATGTGTTGTCATGTAATGGTGAAACATGACGGTGACTGTACTGTCGGACGCAAGGACCCCGTACCGAAATGGTTTCACACGCACCAACGAAGGACGACAGCACGAATTTTGTCAATTTAGATTGGTCTTCTGTGAGAGGGGAGTACCACACGGGCTAAGCCGACCCGCTCGTGTAGGAATCAGCGTGACACTGTTACTTAAAAGATATTTGCAAGTGCTTTCAATATTAGTATACATCTTCTATCATTTCAGGACTTTCCGGATATTATAGTCATTCGTTTTGCGCTTATCCATTGTACATACTGAGTAGAGAACAGTGTTCGTTTATATTTTCTTGCCACTATATATTTTTAAACTACAATAATTTCTTATTGTATCATTTTTCAGTCTATATATCTTAAATTTAATGGAATTTAGAAGGATATTACCGAAAGAGAGCACTGCTGGGCATATTTATATTGCTATGTATGTTTATCAGCAGTTGGGTTACTACAGTATAGGTTCTGACTATTTTTGTGATCGAACTGCTGTGTGATAAGAAAATAAAATAAGAAAACTTCATTTATGTTCCGATTCTTCATAAGAACTAGAATATTAGTAATGAAATGGCTGAAGTGGGACTTTAAATAGAAATGATATCTACAACAATAATTGTAAATATTAGATTTGCATTATTAATATTTCATAAATGTTAGTGTTTCTAGGATGTACGATTCCTACTATCCTCTTAAGCTAAACCAGAAGCTAGTTTTCAAAAAAGGGTTCTCGGAAAAAAGGTATTAAATAATGCCAATATGTTTTAATATCTTGGATTAATTTTGTAACTCTATACTTTAAGCGAACGTTAAGTACATTAATTTATTAAAATAAAAAAATACTTTTTAAAGTTCGGTATGCTTAAACATAAACTTGTCACATTTGTTAAATCAATAGAAATTAATGTTAACATTATTCATATAATATAAGATTGATTTAGTGAAGATGATCATACACTGATCGTCATCTGACATTGACCTCAGTGATGTGAGGTAAGCGGGAGCCGGTGCGCCGCTGTTTTCAGTCGCGATTGGTCCGTGTCGCCACTCCGTCGTATATCGCACGCAGCACTTCCGAATGCCGGAACTACGTTAAATTCTGTGCGTGTATTGTAAAACCAATGTTAGTTACAGTGAAATTAATGAAATATATTAATATTAAACATTTATCACCAGTACATACATAATAATATAAAGTTCTATTTTTAGTGGGTGCCAAAAATTATCAAAGTAAGTACAACAATGTATATTTCTTTTTAAAATATAAATATATATATATATTATATTTTATAGATATTTGGTGTTATTACGTTCGACTTTAGTTATACGTTCTAAAGTAAAGTTTTTGTACAACGCGTACTAAACTTGTATACTTTATGAGTTTAATTTTGTAATTAACGCCTTTGCTTTAAAGTTTCTTTTATATATTACAATTTTGTTATATTTGATAACTATGGTAACTAATTTTGTATAAAAATATAAAAGTACTTTAAAAATAATAATAAAAATTGAATCCTAAAGAAATAGTAAAAATGAAAAATATTAAATAAAAATGTAAGAAAATCAAGTATTAAAATGAAATGTATAATTTAAATTTAATTAAGATATTGAATTTTAAAGTTTACAATATCCATTAAATAGAAAAATAAATTATTAGTATATAGTATTAAGTTACAATTATATAATATCTATCTCATAAAAGCTATTAAATCTGAATAAATTTTTAACCGAACTCAATTTTCTTTTGTACGTGTTTTTTTATGTACTCGATAGGCACCGTCATGTTTTGATAGATTTTCGTAACTATATTTGTATTTGGAAGAATATACTCCGGAGTTTGTGCTAATATCATCATGTCAGGGTCTGATGATGGGATCCTAAATAAATCGAGGGAAACCTTCAAATTTTAAAGGCCCTATAACGTGTTTCAGCCTGTTTCTCTAGCTATACAGGTATCTGCTTGGTCGGTATCTAATGCTGCTGAACTGATGATGGAAGGGTCCTTGATCTGTAGGAGTAAGGTATAACTTTTGCATTAATAAAATCATGTAGTTGTGTTGTTTTATTCTTTGAAGATTGTTAGGTGTTTCCACTGGGTTGTAGTGCACTACAAACAAATAATTTGGATTTCAAAACAAATGACAAAAACAACAAACACACGCAATTATTTTTAATTACATCATAACGTTTTTATTCCTAAAGCGATTTGGCAAATTATTTTTTATTTGAAAGTACCCTCCCACGGTATCCTACCAATATACTTATACCTATTGGAAGGGGTTCGTGGCCACTTTGAGAGGTTCGTGGAAAAGTGGGAACCGAGAAGGTTAACAAATTATAACACTAAACAATTCTAGCCAAGTCAATCGCTGAATAGATAATTAATTTTGGGGAGTTAAGTGTTAAAAATCTTTGTACAGAATTTTGAGATCACCTACTACTTGAATTTAGAAAATTCAGATGGCGGCAGATCCTCGTAAAATTCGAAGTTCAGTCGTATCACAGTAGATTTAAAGCTGACCTCAAGTTGGTTAGAAGGCTCGGCAGAATAGAATTTCTCCATTGGTTCTTTTCAAATATGAATAAAAAAATACTAATTCTAATGATAAGAAATTAAGTAATGTGGAAAATAATTTATTTTTGGGTTCTAACTTAATTTGGACTTACTTAAATTACTTAAATTAAATATAATTTTATATTTCATGGTTTCATAATAGACTCATGACTATCAATTAGGATAAGTAGTGTTTTAAATATCATATATACTCTTTACAAACGTATTTTACCCTAAACAGTGTAAAATAAATCGCTTTTTTTTTTTTAAATTGAACCAACTTTCAATCAATAGAACTTTTACTGTAATGTTACACGTATATTGAGAGTCATTCTTATTTTAGTTTTCCATTAGATTTAAAATTACTATATTATTTTTAGTTCTTTTTGTTAGTATTGATTTAAGACGGTTCAATCTTTTTTAAAGGGATTTATCTACACATACTTAACTAAATTTAGTATATATAAAATGTAAGTATAATGTTAAGAAAAAACAAAAAACATTCAACAACATTTCAAGATGACTGTCAATATACTTTTAATTAATATTACAGCTTATTAATCCCAAACCCGTTGTTTTTTGCGCCTCCTTAAAAATATGAACTTGGAACTTGATATAGCAGTTTTAACACGAACGTTTGATATCAGTCTAAAGTGAATTGTAAAGAGTTTTATTATCCTAGATTGCTTTGAAGATTTATGACAAAGGATATTATATTTTATCTGAACGAAAGCCCAATATCCTCTTTGTTCAATCGTTCCGTGCTAAATGTTCGGCCATAAACATGAAAATAGGAACTTTAAGATGTTTGGTGTTGTATAACGAAATTATTGCCACATTTTATTCAAATTTCTCAATTTTATTATTCGTAGTACTACATTAAAAAATTGTAAATCACATCATTCGATAAATATTATATTAAAATAAATCATTTATAAAACTTTATACTCGTAAATATAAAGATCATAGAATAAAACCCTCAAGTATAAGATTGAAAACTCAATTACAGTTTTACACTTTACTCGCTCATTTAAAGTTAAGACTAGAGATACGAGAACACGGACAATTTACGAATGGTTCGTGAGAAAATGGTCTCTTGGTTGTTTAGTCACTTGCTTTAGCTTAAAATTGCTGTATAAATTACCTCCCGTAAAGCTTCCCCTACATTCATTTCCAAGACGTGACTGAAGCGGCTTTGCATATTGGCTACAACGTTGGTAATTTTCCACCACATCAGACTAGCTGTTTTCTTTGTCAATGTGTAATAATGTTATTTTGGATTTGTTTTGACTGCAATTATATTCTTGTTTTATTAAATACTTGATTGTAACTCAGCTGGTATTTATATATACTTACACATTTGACAATTAAACTTGTTATTGTTTTTGTGGTTTTTGATTCGTATAACGCATTACTTCTAAACTAGCGGTCCTTGACTTCGAAGTTAATGTATGTAGGTTAAAGTGCAACTGGTCGTATACTACATACAAGAAACATCAAATTCGATTCACTTCTTTTACAATGATCAATGTTAGTGTGCACTATTTTATTTAAAAAAATGTTATTTCAATAATAAAAAACTTAGGTGGTTCAATAACTGACATGGTAGGTGCATGTGTCTTTAAGAGAAGCAATGAATCATTACATATAAATTACAATTAATTATTTAAAAAAATACATAGACGAAAACAAAAATAAATATTTAAACAATACACGTACAGAAAAAAAATAGTATATAAAAATGACTAGACTATGAAGAAATATCTGCTAACTGTCTCTTGTAAAATGCTCTGACCTTGGCTTTAACTGTATCACGAGTAGTTACTTTCCTGATCTCAAGTGGGAGCGCATTCTACGATAGTACAGATTGGACAGTAAAAGAAGAATGAACAAAAGAAGAGGTGTGTGTTGGTCATAAGAGTAGAAGATTATTAGTGGAACAAAGATTTCTGTCATGGTTAGAACATAGTAATTTAAGTTGTGAAGTAAGATAAGTGTGTGCTGTATTGTTAAGTCGAAATTGAAGGTTAGTCAGACCCCGCAAGCCGCAAGCGGCGCTGACGAATAGGTAACTATGATAGCTGGGTTCGTTATTAAGATAAACCGAATGCAGTTGTTGAGGAGTTGGTCAAGTTTGTTTAATATATCTACATTCAGGTCGAGGTAGCATACATCGTAATAATCGATGATTGGGAAAGTCAGAGCCTATACAAGCATTAACTCGGTGGTAGGTGGTAGGGAGTTCTTAAGTTGATACAGTGATCGCAAGGTTTCAGTGACCCTCCGACTCACGTTTTCAATCTGTGGCTACCAGGTGAGGTTGAAATCAATGCATAAGCCCAGATCCTTGACAAACAAACTGATTGGTATAATGGATCCATTATAAATAATTAACGGCAATTTGATATTTCGAACTTGATAGAGTGATAAACTCTAGGGCTACCCACAGTTGACTGACACTCACAGCGAACCGCATCGACCACTTTTCGATTAATTCCAAATCACTGTTAGTGCTAATCCTATAAGGAAGCCGTGACAGCCTGCCGATTCGATTCAGTTTTGCATCTGAAGGTCGTGACAGAAGAGGTGGTGAGCTGCTTTTAGTGAGGTACTTTTGGTGGTGTCGTTGAACATCGCTAACGCATTCAATATTCTGCCATTTAGCTGCATTAGGGAAGCACTCCACTACACACACTAGCTGTACGTAATTTGTTATCCTAATGACACATTGGTCATAACTCGGTGGGTGAACTTTTAAGATTTGGTGCGCCCGGCTACCAGGTTAGTCAGACGGAGGTCATCTTGTTTAATGGGTCCCGTCGTTGTCCTCTCCGTGACGCCTTCATCATAATCAATTCGGTCCTCGTACATGACACAACCTTCTGCAAAAACCTCTGTGGGGTGATGTCCTGAGGGGGCCTTCACAAGTTAAAAAAAAGGGTGTTATCAGAGTTAAACAAATAATGCAAATTTAGACCTATTAAGAGTCTTTTCCATAAAAACTTTTACTATCAGCTTATACTGCCATTACACAATTTATATGTTATAAATGCTCGTCATGAGATTTATCTGTATAGATAAACAAGTATATTAAATAAGAAGTTTTTTTACTTTTACTTTATTTATGATCAGTTAACGAGACGTAAACAATAGGTATACATATATTTAAATGCTAATTTTCATAATTTTTTCAATTATTTATTATTCGTTCGTATGTTACCAAAATAGCAAAATACTTAATATACTTCGTACAATAATAGTGAATGTGACATGGATTTAATACAATAGTTTTATTTTATATTTATTTATGTAAAGTATGATGCATACTACTTGAAAGAATTATGGAGACAACACAATTAACAGTTGGTGCGGCAATGGTGATAACGCGGGATGTTTCGCATTATTTGATTACGTTTAGCACCACTTACCTACCATTTTGGAGGAATAGCATTTTTTAGATAATAGAAACAAAGAACGGAAAATTTAAAAGACAACAATACAGTTTAACTGTTTCACTATTGGGTGGATATACTCACAGGTGTTGATCTAATGAGGTGAGGTATCAACCTCAGCAGGTGTGACACGAAAGGATTCAACAAAAGATTTAATTGGGTGTACGGCAAGGGATCCAGTTACAATCTAGGAAGAGCATCTGGGTACCCCTTAAAGATCTTGAATAATATCAAACTTTTATGTCTACAACAGAAAAAAAATTCAACAAATAACTTTTTCAACAAAAAGCTTTTCTTCCAAATAGGATAACCAGTTATTTTAGGGCCTGAGTAGTTTCAGACTTAACGGACGTATTTATCCGGCTGAAGTGACATTCGGGACTGGTGTCAGGCAGTGCCTTGATATCAAGTAAGGTATCCCCGAAATAGACATGTGAACATAACATTTTATAACTGGTAAATATTTATAACTTGTAAATAATTTAGTACTTTATTTTACAAATACTCCTAAAATGTTAAAATGATTAAATGTTAAAATGTACTAAAGACGTAAAATGTTAAAATGTTTCAAGGGAAAGTTCACTGAAATCGTACTTTGTCTTAAGTCTAGTTTTATACATCCATGCGGTAAGGGGGTACGATGCCGGTTTATTACGCAGATCATAACTCTTCCAAATGGTTCCTAACTCACAAGGAATATGGGCAATGAGCCGGGATGTATCTGTGTGGTTAGTCGAATTAAACTCGACTTTGTATGCAGTCAACTCGTGTGCACACGATATATTTCATGTTGTGACGTAGTTTATTAAAATGTTGAAGTTTTTTGTTTCTAATTTTCGGTTACAGTAAATTATCAGGCAACTTGTTTAGTCTATAATAAACAATTTTCTAGACACTTATGCATCTGGTTTATATCACAATTCATACACTACTCATACTAAAAAAATTTCACAGAGCCTGTCTTATGCTATACTTGTCAGATTGCTGATAAATATACTTAAATATTTCTAAATATACTCGTATACGTATTACAAATATATACATTCAGATACGTAACAAATAATCCTGCTCATCACACAATCCAAATCTAACCTCAACATGGTTTTAGTGTAAAGAACTAAACAAATAAATAGAGTAACACGTAGCAGATATGTGAGTTACTCTACATCATCACTTCAGCTGAAAGAAGTGCACAGCTGGACACAACCCTACACTACACACTAATTAACTTTTTTATTTTATAGTATTGGTAATAAACTTTAAATTCTAAATATTCGTGTTTAGTGGTAACTAATGTATCCATTATATAGTACTTTGAATATTACTTATTTGGCATTATTTCTATACACAAAATTACTTGGTCTTGTTAACTGATTGAGTCATCATCGCAGAGTCTAAGTCGCTGAGGCCACAGATTTAAAATTTTGGCAGCTTTTCATATTGCAAACAACTACTTAAAAAGGATTTTTGGAAATTTCATCCCTAAGAGGTAATTAATGGTTGCGCTTAAGCCAGAAACACAAAATAAAAAATAATGACAAGCTCTTCGTTCAGCGGTGGACGGCGATAGATTTAAGTTAGCACACAAGGGCAATTTTAAGTCCAGTAAAAATATACAAAACATAGGCATCTCGAAATATTTTAAACAGTTCAACTTTTTATTCTATTATTAGATCTACAGGAGCGTTATAGGCAAGTGGCCCCCACTCGGAGTCGATCGAATCTTTATTTCACATTTCCCATGGTGATAAATAGTGCGTCACAATCGTTCATCCGAGTTTCAATACACAAGTACGTACCACACGGTAAACATGTGAGTGAATTTATTACCGGAAAGGATTTATCGAACAGTTCTGAATGAATCTGAATGTTGTCAAAATGCCAGAGGCAGAAATATTTTGCACCGTAAGTTGTTAAATTTTCCTTATGGAAGGGTACGTTGCTTCTCATTCCCCGCCCTTGTCGCTAAGAGACAAGGGCACTGGATATGTTGCTGCCGAGTGGGGGGGGATCACTGTATATGGTGTATACTTCTCCCCCAACCGGAGTTTGAACGACTTCGAGGTTTTCCTTAACAACTTGGAAACCTCGATGCGGCGTCTAACGTCTGGGCACGTCTTAGTGCTGGGGGACTTCAACGCAAAGTCCATTGCGTGGGGTTCCCCCAGGACGGACGCTAGGGGCGAGGCCGTAGAGGAGTGGGCGGCCTCGGTGGGCCTCTGTTTACTAAACAGGGGCTCCACCAACACGTGTGTGCGACAGCAGGGAGGGTCGATAGTGGACCTTTCGTTCGCTACCCCTGCCCTCGCCGCACGAGTAAGGACTGACGTGTCCTGGAAGAGGTTGAGACGCTCTCGGATCATCTCTATATCCGATTTGAGCTCTCCCGCTCCCAGGACCCCAGTAGGGGTCACGCGGCGCGGCGTTCTTCTCGCTTTCCGCGGTGGGCTATAGCCAAACTGAATAGGGACCTACTGGAGGAGGCAGCCATTATTCACTCTTGGCTGTCTCCGCAGGCTCCGATCGAGGAGGTCGACATGGGGGCTGGTCGTTTCCGCGATGCGATTACGCAAATCTGCGATGCCGCCATGCCCCGCATCCGAGGTTGTCGGCCTCCACGGAAGGAAGTTTACTGGTGGTCCCAGGAGTTGGCGGACCTCCGCGCAGCCTGTACTCGTGCCCGGAGGTCCTACACCCGTGGTCGGCGGCGACACCGCGAAGAAGGCGGGGAAGACCAGCTTCATGAGGAGTACCGAGAGGCGCGGAAAACTCTGAAGCTGGCCATCAGCCGCGCCAAGGAAATTAAGCGTAAGGAGATGCTGGAGGGTCTCGATCGTGACCCCTGGGGTCGCCCTTATCGTGCGGCGCAACAAAAGCTCCGCACGTCGGGCCCCCCCCTTACAGAGACACTCCAGCCCAGCTTCCTGCAGGAAGTGGTCGAGGGCCTTTTCCCGCAGCGGGTGGAGCACACACCCCCGTCGATGGCCTTCATGGTCGCAGACGGCGGGGGACACGAGGACAATGTTCTGCCCGTTGGGGAATCAGAGATAGGGGCGGTTGTTCTACGGATTCGCTCTAAGAACACCGCCCCTGGGCCAGATGGGATACCTGCCCGAGTATTGGCACGAACCCACGACCACATGTCAGATCGCCTCAGGGAGGTCTTGAACGCCAGCTTGGCGTCCGGACGCTTCCCTGAGTGCTGGAAAAGCGGGAAGCTGGTCCTATTAAGGAAGCCGGGACGGCCAGCCGAATCGGTAGCGGCCTATAGGCCCATCGTGTTGCTGGACGAGGCGGGTAAACTGTTTGAGAGGATACTCTCTGCCCGCATCGTCCGGCACCTCCGCGAGGTGGGTCCCGATCTGTCGGACGCCCAATTCGGTTTTCGAGCGGGACGTTCGACAGTCGATGCAGTGTTGCGCCTGAGGACCATTACCGAAGAGGCGGTGGGCTGTGGCGGCGTGCTGTTGGCGGTGTCATTGGACATAGCCAACGCATTTAATAGTCTGCCATTTAGCTGCATCAGGGAGGCCCTCCACTACCACGGGGTGCCAGAGTACCTGAGGCGGCTTGTGGCAGACTATCTTGAGGAGCGTACCGTCGTGTACGAGGACCGAGATGGTATTCTGAGGCGGCGGCCCATGTCGTGCGGTGTTCCACAGGGGTCCGTCCTCGGACCACTCCTGTGGAATATGGGATACGACTGGGCCCTTCGAGGTCGTCTTCCCCCCGGGCTGGGCGTAATTTGTTACGCCGATGACACATTGGTCACGGCCCGGGGGGCGAACTTTCAAGAGGCGGCGCGTCTGGCCACCGTGGGAGTCTCTTTGGTGGTCGGGCGCATTGAGGCGCTGGGTTTACGGGTGGCCCTAGATAAGACGGAAGCCCTTTTGTTTCATGGGCCCCGTCGTGGTCTACCCCCCGGTGCCTCTATCGTTGTAAATTCGGTCCTCGTACCGATTAAGGCCCAGATGAAGTATCTGGGCCTAATCCTCGACGGCAGGTGGCTCTTCGACGAGCACTTCCGACAGCTTACTCCAAAGCTTTCGGCGCTGCTTCAGCTCTTGGGCGACTTTTGCCCAATTTGGGTGGAGCCAGCGTCGCGACGAGACGGTTATACACGGGGGTTGTTCGGTCAATGGCGCTATATGGTGCACCGGTGTGGGCGGCGGCTCTGACCGCCCAGAATAGGGCTCGCCTCTGGCGCCCTCAGAGGATATTGGCGGTTAGAGCCATACGCGGTTACCGCACCGTATCGACGGAGGCGGCGTGCGTCCTGGCCGGAACTCCCCCGTGGGATTTGGAGGCGGAAGTGCTCGCCGAAGTTTATCGGCGGACGGCTGACTTCCGGGCGGGTAGCGGCATACGGCCCCCGCCCGAGGAGATACGCGAGTGGCGAGAGGCCGCTCGTCGAGCCACGATGGCTCGTTGGTCGTTCCGGTTGGAGACTCCACGTGCTGGCTTTGCCCTCGTGGAGGCTCTCCAGCCGGTCATCGCCGAGTGGGCAGGGCGGCAGCACGGGACCCTTTCCTTCCGGCTGACGCAGGTCCTTTCCGGGCATGGTTGCTTCGGGAAGTATCTGCACTCGGTCGCCAGCAGGGAATTGAGTCCCGCCTGTTACCACTGCGACTGCAGTGGGGACTCGGCTCAGCACACGCTAGCGGTTTGTTCCGCCTGGGCGGCGCAGCGTGGGGTCCTCACTGCAGTTATTGGAGGAGATCTCTTGCTACCGGCCGTCATACGCTCCATGGCCGGTAGCGACAGTTGTTTTACCGCGGTCGCAACCTTCTGCGAAGACGTAATTTCGCGGAAGGAGGCGGCGGAGAAGGCCCGGGAGGACGATATCCACTCGGACCCAATTCGCCGCCGGCGAGCCAGGCGGCGGAGGCGCGCATACCAGCGCTTCATGCCGCCTTGAGTGTGGCCGCGGGTGGACGAGACGGGTTTTCCCCTCCACCCGCTATAATGGCCAGCCGCGAGGAGGCGACGTCCGCGTGTGCCGTACGTCGCCTATATAGAGAGTTTATCCGCAGATGGTGCCCGCTTTGGCGGGCAGGCGCTAGGAGGGATCTGGATGTCGTAATAGCAGCGGTTCCCGGATCCCTCCTGTCTCAGGCGCAGAGTGGCACACCGTGTGGTTTTAGTCGGTCCGATTCCGACACACCACCCCGCCGTAAACCCCGGTGGGGTGACGGCCCGAGGGGGTTTCCACACGTTAAAAAAAAAAAAAAAAGGGTACGTTGCTTGAGATCGGTAGCGTGTGGTTAGAATATCAAGGGTGATAAATTTCATAATATTTTGTAAAACATTGCGCTTGTAAAGACGCGTAATGCTCGATTAGCATAAGTTAGAAAAAAAGGTTGATGTGAAATATCGTTAATTAATAATACTGTTTTGTTTGAATGTAATTGATGTATGTTGGACGGGTTTTAAATATATTTTAAGCATATCTTACGAGAGGATTTTTAAACTGTTTTGAAACATATACAAGTTTCTTATAATAGTTTTGGATCTTTATACATAAACTTTTCAAATTTTAATATAAATGGTAGTGTATATGTAAACATATTTCCATAATTACTTGTGACGGAAAATTTTGTTTTGCAAAATCATGTATGAGAACGTACACGTGAACTATAATTAACGTCGATGTAGCATAGTATAAAATAAACTTGGTTACTCACAATTCTTTTTTATCCTAAAGGTTTCGATGCATAACTATTCTAATACCAGTGTCCGGGTTTTCGATTATAAGTCTCCTTAGTGGCGTACCAGGTGGTTTTTATTAAGCTGAATGTTGCCAGGTAAAGGCATGAAAACTGAAATGTTGTATTCACAAAACTATTTCCGTAAATAGGTGAATGTTGTGAAAGAAGTGAAATTATCCGTGTGGTGACGAAAGAATACATAGTGTTACCACCCCTATTCATTTCGTGGTACGACACCCACGGAATGAGTAGGGGTGGTACAGACGACTAAGGTAACAAAGTATACAAAACAACATCATTACAAAGAGAAGGAAAACTTGAAACAAACCCGATTCCAACACGTCTGGCCAACGTGGTATAGTAGGCCAAAACATCCTTGCTAAGGAGAGACCTATATCCAGCAGATGGATTGTAAAAGGCTGATGATGATGATGATGAAACAAGTGAATTATTTCATCGTATTATTTATTATTAATGTATTGTATCTCTACCTTTTATTTAAATAAACAACATTTTTGTAGTATTGATATTTGCTTGTAATGTAAGTAACTGCTAAATAGTATGAATGTCTTTATTTCGTAATAATATTGTTGAAGGTCGTACAGTGTTTACTGCTAATGTTGTTTAACCAATAAATAATTTATTAGTTTAGGCTTGGACGATAAAATAATAAAAAAAATTTAGGATTATATCATGGTGATATAAATGACCCCAAGTACTTTAGTGTTGGATTAGAGTGTCTTTGTTTGTAATTCAGTAACTTTTTAACTGACACATTTTTAATTTTCTTTTTCGTAAATAGTCGTCTGCACAATGTGTTGTTTGACACATATAAATGCTTTTCTATGCTGTATTGGTAACAGTGCTAAGGTTTCCGACCAACAGCTAATTCTAGTTACTAATACAATAATTTTCTGCCATATCACCCTTGAGCATGTAACTGAAAGTGACTGAAGGGCAGTTATTTTTTGCTGCGTTAACCTCACGGACTCGGTAAAAAGCAGCCATCATTTTTCCAGACACGGCGTTCCCACCATTTTCATCATCATCAAAAGCCTAAATCCGTCTACTGCTGGACACAAGCCTCTCTTTAGAAAGGAGATTATCACAATGGCTAGACAGGTTGGTAAAGGGTTTATTTCAAGTTGAACTTCTCTTAATACTAATACTTGACTTTTACTACACTCATGAGATGAATAGGGATGGTGACATCCCGTACTCTTAATCCATCACAACACGGACAGTATAAAAGTCCAGTGAATAAGTTAATTTTAACTGTTATGTTAAATAAATCTGGTACCGATTGTCTTATAACCTTAATTTGAGTTTACGATCAAACATTTTAATCGTATTAAAAGGAAAGAAGGCAATGTCGATGAACGCAGGAAGGATATAGATTGTAAGGGAATAATAATAGCCAACCGATTTCACTTATTCCAATCGTAAAATTAAATCGTTTGTTTAAGATTATAGTATTGTCTTTATGTCGCAGTAACATAAACAATGTCTTTGTAATGGCTATATTTTATGGCCTTTTGATGCGGCATTTCATTGCCGACACGTGGTTATTAAAATTATTATAATGGATAAGTATTCAAAACAAGTATCATAATGAAACTGATAAACTGAAATTAAATAAATTGAAACTGATAATACAGTCACGGTACTCCAAGGTTTGGTCAAGTTGAAGAAAGGGTTATTTCGATTTCTTACTTTTGTAGATCTATTAACTATGATGATGAACTCCTAGCCGATCTCGGCCACTGCGGCCAGTCTCAATGGCCGCTAGTCACGCCAATCACGCGGGAGATATGATAATTCACAAGTGTGTGCGCAAACACAGGTGCACTCTTTGTTCCCTCACTCTGACAATCCGATGGGACGGCTGACCGACACGATCAGGAGAGATCAGGCGCAGAATCGACGGCTTTACGTGCTTTCCAAGGCATAGGGGTTCAGACCCTAACTTTGAAGTTCCGAGCTGTTATTAAGCATTTCTGTAACCAAAAAACTTAATAACACTTTTCGACACGATCCGGGCATCAAACTCGATTCTGTCTGATGGGCAGTCGCATACGTTAATCGCTAGGCCGACGTGGCAGTTAGTATTAATTGTATCACTGTGTTGATGTACAGTGTGAAGGCTTGTTTAAAGAGTTAGCAATGATAATGTGTAAATAGCTTTAGTTTTTAGTACTGAACAATTATCTTTAAATTACTCTGTAGGTAAACGAAGTGCCTTGAGATCAGAGCAAAGAATACTTGGTCATCCCTCGAGAGTTAAAATTTCAAATTGGACCCGGTGGAAGGTGCTACAACTGTGTTCGGAACATATTATTCTACATATTAGCTATCATATTTTAAAATTTACCAGCTATTTAGTATACAGCATAATAGAAAACAGTTGTATCTCTAACTTAAATTTCTATCTCACCGGTGTTCGTAGGGTAGTGGCTAATTATGTTAAATTACACGGATGCGTAGTAAAGACTCGTGGCTTGTAACCTCAAAAGGAAATTCCTGGAATAACAAGTGTTTGAAGGTTTTATTTTCGAGCATTTAAGATGGAGATACATAAACAGTCACAAATACACTTTGCATGTTGTTTTATTTACGTCACGAATAAATGGTGTATTTTTAAGACGCTCAAGATTTTTGAAACTAATATATATATATATATTTATTATTTGCTCATTATTATTCATATATTAAGAATTACTTATCGTAGAGAGGGCAAACGAGCAGGCAGGGTACCTGACAATAAGTGAGGACCATCACTCATGGATACTTGCAACTCCAGACTCCTAAGCTGCCATTGCCGCCCTTAAAACTCACCTCTCAGAATTTTCACCTCAGGATTCGCCTGTCAGAGTTAGAGGATGAAAGAGTTTTGAGCTCCAGTAACCTAAATCTCCTTTACTGGTTTTCTGTGAGACCGTGGTGTCTCTGCTGTCGAGCCTATCCATTTGTTTCGAAGCACGGCTCTTCCATGTCATAAAACACATTTATTAAATATAAAGAACTTTTAAGATACACTCTTGTAATATTTGGTGAATAAAACAGAGAATGAATATTAATATGTAAATAAAAATAAGATACTGAATACTTACTCAGAATACTAAAGGTATACTATTATGAGGAAATAAAATTCAAGTCAATTTGAAGTCTCCGAAATATTTTACATTGCTCGACATATTTTAAAGAAATGTTATTCTGTTACTATTTATTATAATAAAACATATTGTATAATTTCAAAATGTCAAGAACATAAAGAATAACTAGAGAGTGAAATTGAACTAGTATTTTAGCATGAAATGGAAGTAAACCCTTGGATGGATACAGTACAAATAGGGTTACTCGTTTGATCCACAATGCACAATATTTTAAAAATGCTACAATTTCCAATCGATACATATATATAATATATATATATATATATCGAATTTACAAAATTATTCAAGAATTTAAATAATATATAAGTAGATAAACTTTCACTGTTCAGTATTAAAATGTTGTTTTTTTTTCAAATTGTATGTTACCTTTCTAATGACTAAAGAACTCGCCGAGAATAGCCAGTTTGAGTTACAGATGCAGCCTTAATTGCTCGAGATATTGCTTAAATTCTTGAATCTATCTGTATAAGTAACCCTTTCCTATCGTTAATATCCACTCTAATTTCACCTTTTCTTTCTCTTCTTTTTAACGTACGTGTAGTCTTAATTTGCCTGTCTAATTTCTAAAGTATCCGGTTAACGGTACAAGTTCATACTCGCATACCATTTCTTGACAGGGACTAGGTGAAATGTGCGTTTAATAGTTCTCTGCCAGACTCTCGGGTATTTACACATATCGATTAATAAATCGTATGGGACGAACTTTGAAAGCGACTAATCTTATTTTATGTGTTTAATTAATTTAAAAAATATAATTAGATATTCCTTCAGTGCAGTCAAGTCCTTTTTTAGTGTCTGCTTGGTCTTATCCTATAAACGTAAAAGTGAACATGATTTATTATTGAAATATATCACCCTTTGCGATTATAAAAAGGCAGTTATGTCATCATCACGCAGCCCCATGTGAGTATTTATGCGTGCTGTGTTTGTGAATAATCCAAAACCGGCTGTGGTTTTTGTTTTCACAGACGAAATATTTTAACTAAATATTTCAGAGTATAGTTGATAATAATACCTTTGGAATCAAAACTTAAATTTCAAAGGAATTCGACTGCAGATGATAATTATATTTCAAATGACTGTTGACTATACTTATATTACGTTATTAATCTGGGCTTAAAAAAAACGATGTCATGACAAAAAATGTTCGTAACTCTAAGAGCACAGGATGTCAGAAAATTTAGACTGGTTTTAATGATAAGTTATTGAAGCAGTAATAAAAACATAATGAAGGCTATGATGTACCTATAATCAAAATTTAACTTCTAACTATTTTTGAATTGATATGGTTTGTGTTACATAACATCATTTAATTTTTAAATTCATTGGAGCAGTATTTCTAAGATTTTTTAAAATACTTATAACGTGTCAGGTTTGAAACGAAAAATATTTGTGATGTAGAAACGTTAACTGCAAGTCTATGCACTTGTATAGCATAACTCATAAAATGTATTGTTTATAATATTTAAAATATAATTCCAAAGTCACTGAAGCTATAGTTCGAATTAGTTCGAGTTTATACAACATCAACCTACTTCACGATAATTGTACCCCGATCAAGGTAAAGACAGTTTGATGTGTCAACGTAATTCACAAACATGGTCCGCCATTAACTGTGTGAAGACTTAGGCTTTTCAAGTAAATGTTAGGAGTACTGTAATATATTGAACTTTCTTATTTATCCACTAAAGCTTATTTTTTCATCCATAAATTTTTCTTTTTATTATTCTCTGTTTATTCCCGTCAATATACTCCTAATTCTGTGATCTTTAATTCATGAGTTCAAATTATTTGTTAAATATCACTGTTTAATACGTTTCTGTCTATAGTTTTAGAGGATAATGGAGAGAGTGTAAAATTGTAAGGAAGTAAATTAGTCACTTTAGCTTCAGTTTTCACGTTGCATGTACTTTAAGGTTGTTTATAAATTAAAGTTGTTTAATATTTAGATTTATGCCTCTTTTTATAATTGATGGCTAATTAAAGAGTTACATGCATGAAAAAATCGATTTAAAGTAACAAAAATTGTAATTAATACCGTGTAGGTACCAATCCTAGAATTTGAAACTGCCAGAGCTAATTATTTTGGGACTTTGCACATACAATAAGTAGTTTAAGCTTTCAATAGTTATTTACAAATTTATTTGAATTCGTAATTAACATTAGAACTCACTAGAAAGCGATCCTATACAAACAAAATTTAGATAAATTTTTAACAGGATCTATCTAGAACTAGATAAGATATAATACCTACAAATCTCATTGGGATAACCCGTGGGGTGATTTTTATGTAGCGAATAATATTCGTAATACATGGTGGCCGAGTGCCTTATTGGGGTTTCTCGGTGCTAAAGCCACAAGGGTGCGAACATATCTAGGTATGTTCAGACCTTATTACAAAATTTAGGACACTAGTTATACAACAAGACCGAGATAAGGATGGAGTTCATATATTATCACACGTTTCATATCGTCTCGTATAATATTAAAATAAATAGAGGTGCGCTGGTAATATTTAAATTATAAATGTACATGTTTGAGGCTACCCTGGCATGCGAAATTTGGTGTGAGTGTGAAACATTGCGTTAACTCTGTAACATTAAGTTATAAAGTTAACGCAATGTTTTTAAACTTTCACGTCTTGTTTGTTTATTGCTTAATGGTTGTAGCGCAAACAATTACTAATTTTTAGGTATACTTGTGTATATATCTTGAATACATATATGAACAAAATAAAAAGTATTTTGGTATATTAAAACCTTTCATTTGGTTATAAGGGAAAGCTAAAGTTTAAGAAATTCGGTTGGTAAATAAATGTGAAAAGTTATTTCCATTATGGAGAATCTGTTTTGTTTAGTGTATTTTTTTGAAGTTTAAATTTATTTTAAGAATTTGTTGTTAATAAAATTGTAAAAGTATATTTTTATCATTTGAACATTAATGACAGTTCCTTTAAGCCTACTTTTTTAAATAACGTTGGGATTGGCTTTAAGTCTACTATGATATGACTCAACTTCGATTTTTTATGTGAAGCGACTGCTACTAGACGTCCACAATTTATGTACTTGTTCTTTCAAGTCTTACCAGTCTTGATCGAAATTAAACTAAGCAGTACACTAAGTATGCAAGTAAGTACATGTTTGGATATAGTCTTAATTATATCCTCTTAGTTTTTCAATTGTTTAGCAAAGCAAACTATAACACTTTAGAGGACCTTGGCGGTACAGTCATCAGATAAAAAAGATTTACAACTATACATTTATCATTTCAGAGCAAAGCATTACGACAACGTGTATTATATTATTTAATGTACAGCAACTCGTAGACACGTACGCTCTGGCTGCTGGTTTATCAGGTGCCTCTTAACTTAAAACTTGTGCGTGATAGATCCATGCGTAAGTGGGAAAGCCATGATATGTGTGGGAATGTTTTGCCACAAAAAGGCCGATTCAATTGACGTGATAACACGTCGTACAGAATACCGGTATCTAGCAATTTTTACGGTGCTTTTCACCAAGTGCATGAGTTTATCGGAACTCAACCACCTCTCTCCTACACTTCACTGCCTTTGTGAGCACTGAAAGGTCCCTTGAGTTGCACTGTTTTGTCTATGGGTAGCGCTATCATTATCATAGCGTTATTGGGAAGTCAGTGCCCTCAAATATGATAATTAGTTCAAGCTTCAACCTTCGAGTTCAGTTTGCCCTCTAGGTTGCGGAGGTCCGATGCCAGTCGCTCCACGGAAAAACTGTCATTTAGGTAAAACCAGTTGAACTAGTAGCCGACCCTAAATAATTTTGGGATTAATACATGCTAAGATGTTGGGCGGTGCTTGTCACTTAGCATCAGGCGACCTGTCGGCTAGTTTGAAGGGTAAATATACCATAAAAATGAAATTAATGCACGCGCGGCAATTATCTCGGACTATCTTTTTTCTTATTATGTCAGTTATCATAGTAAATAGTAGCCTACTTGTTATTCTAATGTATAAGCTATATTACTGTAAAGTTGCCTCTAAATCTGTTTAGTAGTTTTTGCGTGAAAGAGTCACAAATATCCATACAAATTTTCACATTTATAATACTAGTAGGACTATTTTAACTTTAAAACTTGTAGTTTCTTTTTCTAAGGAGGCAGAGTACACTTTCTAAGTACAGTTCGATCAGTAGTAATGGTTCTCAGAGATAGCCACTAACTAACTGAAGTTCGATGACCTGTGCAGCGATATCTATACAGAGCTATTTCTTAGAGTTGATAAACCCTTTACGTGGACGTTATCCTTTAATCCCTATCGATCTGTTCTGTTGTATAGCTGTTACAAGCAACGGCTTAGTTTAGTTATAGTGATGCGTAAACGTTAGAGGTAGTGTAATAAGAATATATATATGTTTGAGTATATATTTTGTTTAGTAAATAGTTCAAATAAAAGTTTAAAAAATAAATCGTTATAAATACGGGTTTTGTTAATAAAATTGTTTTTAAGTAAAAGATTCTGGAATTTCATAATTTTACAAAATTAACAAATAACGAACATTGTAATTGTAGTAGTACACATTGATCGTATATGAAAATTTGATTATACCAAGCGAGGGTATGATATTTTAAACCCGGGGCTATGCCAAGATATGAATTTTTGTTACCCGGATTGATCTTGATAAATAAAGACGGAGATTAGAAAGGAAGAAAGAAAGGGGCTGTTTTCCTAATATTTTCAGTTAAAAATATACCAAGAGAAAGTACGCGGGGTAGTTTTCTTTTAAACCAAATAGTTTTAGGTACTTCGATGTGAGACTGCAGATGTTTGTAATTAAATTTTTTCAAATTCACAGTTTGTTTGTATAGATATTTTGTTTTTTTTTGCCATATTTCATTTCATACCAATACTTCAAGGAAAAACAACAACGTTTTAGCCGTTTCCAATGAACTAGTACACACACAGACATAAAACTAAATGAGAACATAAAGACACGTGTGGCTTGGCTGATAACCGTAATAAATAAATAATGGTTACTATTACGATTTCGAGAACTATAAAATAAAGTTTTTATGAAGTGTAACATGTTGTAACCAGAACTAGTTGTAACAGAGTGTCTATATTTTGTCTATTCACTATGCCAATAAAATTACTTGCGTTGACTGAGTAATTGACTCATCAACGAAGAACTTAAACCGGTGGGCCTACAAATTTGAAGTTTCGGCAGCTCATGTTTTTTGCACCTACAAAGAAAGATATTTTCACTATTTCATTCTTAACGGAATGAAATATGATATAAACGGTTATATAGATAACAGCTGGTTTTAATTACTTATATTTAAGAGTGTAATGTAATGTAATGGCGTGAAAGTTAAATGGTGCATGAACCATCGCTCGAAGATCGTGACTAGGAGATACTACGACTAAAAAGACGCCACTACGTAAATCATTTAAGGAAAGAAAGTAAGGAGGAGATAAATAGTTAAGGAATCTTTATTTTTAAATTCTAAATTATAGTTTTTATTTTATTGTATATACACATAAATTGTAAGTTAAAATGTAAGAAACTAAAATACAAAACAATAAAAATATTTACAATATTAACGCTGTTAACGCCAACTCTATACTAGAAAAAGATTAGCTTTCTTGACATGAAAAATGTCCATCAGTTGCTTATTATATGTTAGTTTTAACTCGGCACAGTTATATTGAACTTTTTCAAGTCATTAAAATTTTAAAACATTCATTAGATTTAGAAAAAAACTAATAATACAATGTACCATTCGCAGTATCTGTTGGTGAAAGTTTTATCTGAACTACAGTTAGGGACACAATTATCAAATAAAAGGAGAGCTAGGTATTGGTGTAATGGTGACACATGGCCCTACATGTGGTGACAAACTAAGGAAAACTAAAATTATACAGTGTGTAATACCACAGAGTAGATAATAGTATCAGTGTAGAAAAAGCTCTTCGAAAAATCCTTTAAGTACATGGCGACCCTTTTACCCACAAAATAAAGTACAGTTTAGATCTTACCGCGCTTATTAACTTAGAGTTATAATCACATAAATATTGCCTCTCTAGTGTGTAACTCTTATCTTTTTGGACGAGGTACGCCATAGAAATACCTCTTCATAAAATTAATGTGACTTTATAATTGGCAGTTTAATTTTCATGTGTGAATTATGACAAATGTAGATGACATTTTAAATTAATTTATGTTCAAACTTAGATCAGGTCCTAACCAAGAAAACTATACTACCTGTACTAAAATTAAAGAAAGCAATTATATTTCAGAATACACGGACACGCTACGATTTTTGTGTGTTTAAGTTTTTTCAGGTTGTCGTCCTAGCGGAGCTTGATATGGTGCAGCGTATCGGAATCGAACTGACAACAAGTAAAAAATAGTAGGGTTCCAGAACTGATCTCACTAGATATCTGAATTCCTTCTAGGTCTTGCCGGTTTGAATATTTTAACTTAGGAATATAGGCATTGGGCTTAGGTTGTCATAAGAAGAAAAAGCATTACGATTCTTATTTATTGACTCTTGAGTCAATATCCAAAACATATTGAAGTCCAGAGGATGTCTAAATGCAGTACCTAGACCTTATTCCAGACAGTTAGTAGAACTCAGAGGGCAATTCAAGCAATTAGTAATTAGTGAAAAGTAGTAGGAGCGCTACATCTGCTGCTCGAGGGATCACAGGAAAAAGTTCGCTGTCTCTACCTGGGTCTATGGCTTATACATGTACATAGGTAAAACATTTTACTGCACATAGAACAGTAAAAACTATTTTTATATAGGTAAATCATATTCAAAGTCAAACATCCGTTTAAAAGATGGTTAAGTTTCAACTTCTGTTCAAAACTTGTAGGATATTTCTCTATATTCTTTCAAACTAGTTGTCATAATTAAAATAATACCATCGATACGGTAAGAGTGAAATGCAAAAAAATACCGTGACCGCGTACTGGGAAACGCAGCGTTGGTAGGCCCCCACAAGGTGATCTGAAGGCTTGGTGAAGCCAGTCGTTGGATCCAGGCCATACGGGACCAGCTGTTGTGCAGCCTAAGTTCCGCTGTGGACGTCTTTTAGCTGAGATGAGATGATGAGATGAGAGTACCTAGTATGGGCGAAATCGCGCTTGAGGGAGAATAGAGAACATTTTCGATAATTAATTGCTAATATAACTATTATTGCTACATGTCCTGAGCCAGTTTAAATGTTTTATGTACATTATTTCTCTATTTTTTTAATTTCGAATGGCACCTAAATAGTAGTTATTACAGAATAAAACAAAAGCTGTGATTTCTCATAAATTAAAATTTTTAATACAAAAAATCTCAATGTCCTTTTTTTACCGATTCTACGTAATATTAAAAAAAAATAACATTATCATTATTGTATCTTAATCTACTAATTTGTGAAATTTTTTGAAAAAAAAAATATCGGTTGCTCGCTGACCAACAGCACTAGTGACCTTAAACTCGTTTTGCTACCTATTTTATTTATATTCCAAAGGTGAGAGAATTTTAACTAGTTTCATATGAGATTTACCAGTATGGGTCCATGGTCCGCTCGAACTTGGAGGCTCCAGTGCCACCACACCGTCTAGTCCTTAGGTAGTTGCGTTGGTTGGAGAAGCACCCCATTTTGTGCCAATATGGGTATGCCCATAGTGCCATTAGATAATCCTAAACCATTTTTAAATAGCTTGTCAGCGGTCTGTACAAATACTACAAGAGTCTGTACAAACACTACTACAATAATTTGCAAGAATTGCACGTTTAATATTGTTTGATTACGTTATAGTGCACGTGATCCACATGTCTTTATTTTGGTAAGTACGTTACAAAATATGTTTTGTACTCATACATAATACATTTCTATAGATATCATGCAGAGAATTATGTTCATTAAATTATTGTTAACGTACCCTACGTTAACAATAACATACACGGTGTGAATAAAGGGAAAAAATAGTAGGTATTTGTATTTAAATAAAGAAATTCAAATTTTCTAATGCTCTTTCGCAAAATATAATGTTATTGTGAATTTAAATAAGTATCAAAAAAGTTAATTTGCATTTTGTTTTGTATTAATTATCAATCAATGTCACTCAGTACGTCAACTACGTTTTGAGTTGATACATAATATAGTAAAGGTACATTCATTTTCTTAAAGTTAAACATTGACGATATATTTGATAATTATTTTTTTCTGTCTAGTTCCGTGTTTTTTGGCATTAACGGGTACAAACATTTTAATCCTCTGATATCTTCTAAGAAATTCGTTTTAATGATATGCTGTAAGCGACAATTTTGGTTGCACATAATATTTAACGTATTTAATTGGATAAAGGTTAATATTAAATTGATTAAAATTATTTAAAACTTACTTAAAAAAGGAAAACTCACAAAAAATTGAAATCTTAAAAATGGTTACTATTTATTTACTCGTGAGGTGGAGATATAAATCATCGTGGACTATTTTTAATAGATATTTTTTGCGATATGCCGTGGTACTTCAGTTTGACATATCTAGTAAAGTTTCGTCAGTATTAACAATAAAGCGTTTAAAATTTTTGTGCACAAGAAAAAAGCAACTTCGTTTTATAGTATGTAAAGATCCGCATCCAAAATGAACAGCGGCCAATTCATTATCGTTGAGTAGACAAAAAAAATCTTTCAAATTCTGGAACACCAATGTTATTATCGATATATTAACACTTATGCTGATAACTATTACTCTCTATCTATTGAGCACTGATCATTACTCTTAAATTAGACAGCATGCTCACTACTCATTTTTATGTCAGGGAATTTATACATTTCGATATAAATAATTGACTAGATTACAGTAGACGACAAATGACAAGACGAGAAAAAATAAACCTAAAAACATTTAACTTAGATGAGCCAAAGTGCAATAACTAAAAGATCTGAAAGAAATCCCAGAGTGTGTAAATAAATTAATACAAGTAACAATATATTGCTACTGATTGGAACACGATAAAATAAAGTTCCTGAGCCCTCATTTTTTTATTAAATTTGTTAGCCAGTGTCTTAAAGAGTATGAATGCAGTATTTTTTATTTACATTATTATGAAAAAATTTTTTACTTAATAAAAGTTATTTAAAAAATATAAGACTTACAAGCATTTGTTAGATAGTAGAGCCACGTTGATTACAGCACGAACGGGCGGGCTCGACCGGGGTAATACTAACCTCCCACAGAAGACTAACCTAAAACGCCAGCATCCGTGCTGTCGTGTTTCGTTGGTGACTGCGAGACCGGAGGCCCATTGATGCAGGGGTGATAGTTGTCGTGATAACTATGTGAGCCTTATACTGCCACGATGACTGTCATGTCTTTTATGTCCCCAAGCGTGGCGTGTAAAAGCATCGCACTAGGCCACCACAGTGTGGGTTACCATACTGCATTGTTTGCATTTGTAATGAGTATCAGGCAGAGTAGAGTCATTTTGGCATCCTCTTCATATAGATAAAATAAGCAACAATCACTTTACTCAAAGTATTGTCCATCATTAGAGACCATTTTTTTTTCATCTTTCTGGCAGTAATCGAATCCCTCGTCGAAAAAAGTATTCGTCTTTTGCGGTTAGTCATGAATCGCCTTTTTGTTTGCCTGGTTTTGCCACATAAAGGCAAGCGTTATCATGTAGTAAAACACTTTGTCTGCTTTTCTTTCAGAGCTCAATTCAATCAACTGAAGTCGATAGTGAACTCCCGTGATAGTTTTATTAGGTTAAAGTAGCTCATGATTAATTACGCCCTGCTGATCCCACTGAATGCAAAGTAGAAGCTTCGAACTGTGGATATTTGGTTTTAGGGATGATTTTGATGTGTGACCACGCATACCCTACGATTTTTTACGCTTTAGATTGTAGTGAATTTTTTCATGTCCAGTGAAAATATGGTGCAGAAAATCTTTCCTTTCCTGCTATTGAAAAAGTCATTTAACGTCTCTCGGCTTCAACTCATACGGTATCCAATGATCTTGCTTTTTGAAACTGTTGAAGCATCTACTTGCAATGTTTCCCCGAGCTCTACTAGCGTCTGGCATTGATCAAGCAATGCCACCAATACTTAATATTCAAACTTTTTTATGTTCTAGACCGCTCTTTATCTTTAAGATCAAAGTTCAAAGCGTTTAAACCAGTAACCACTACATGTAGTATTTGACAGAAAATTGTGACCATATGTTTCTACAAGAATTGTGTGCTTCATCTGCAGATTTCTTTTGTATAAAACAGTGTAATAAAATTCCTCGCAAAAACACTTATTTATCACAAAAGTAGAAATATTTACAATAGTTACAGATAGTACTACTTAGCTGATGCGTTACCGTACAAAATTCCATGCACAGAGTGTCAGAGTAAATGGGTTTAGAAAATTTATGAATATGTTTCACACACATGCGTCTGGTCTCAATCTAGATCGAGCCTGTACTATAATAATCAGAGGTCTTTTATCACACCTACAACACTCAGTGCACAGGTGACCGCTTTAACCACTACAGTAAGTACCATTCAGGCAGTAACATAACAGTATGTTACATAAGTTAATTCTTAAATTATGAAGTCCTTTGATGAAAAAACTAAGTGAAAATATAAACAGTAATAAAGAGATTTTATTTAATTCACAAAATCTATTGTGAGTAAAGGCCAACCTTTTTTGGCTTGAAAGTAGACAGCCGATTTGTTAATAATATAGATTATAAATTATTGTTTTAAAACATTTAATAAATTAAAGTTACAATCCAATGGTATTAAAATAACATATGTTAAAATTGATTTTCGTAAGATATGTTTTACAAATATTTATTTGATTTGGGGTAGTACTAATTGTTTGTGTTTTAAATCTATTCAAGGGCATAAAACAAAACAGCCTATGAAAATATTTCTAAAAGCTACAAAAGTACATTAACATAGTTCTCTTAGGAATTGTTAATTTATTTCTACCTAAGAAATTTAAAAAGTGTACTGATTATAAAACACAAAATAACTGGATATGTAAGGTATCTTTTTTCTATCCTAGCAACACTCGACTAATGTCAATTTATGTTTCCTGTCTGCGTCATCGTCACTCAGTCCATTGTTGCCCTTAACCTCTTCCTCCAAAAAAAAAAAATGGTCTTTGGGTGCCAGTTACTTTTTACTCCGTAAAAAACAACGAAAAACTGCTTAACAATTCGGAAATTAAACAGTATGGCAGATCGTATTTCCTTTGAATTTGTACCACGATCATACAGAAGACGATGGTCTTCTGTATGATCGTGGTATTACTCCAGTCGACACGTGCTAAATATGTCAAAGCTAGGCTATTCCATGACTTATAAAGTACACGCTGTGTTTACGTTACAATCTATCGTTTACTCACAATTCAAACGAATTATGATCTGGCATACTGTTTAATTTCCGAATTGTAGAGCTCGTTCCATCTTGTTATTGACCTGGCCGGGGACTTACTTTTGTGCGAACTCAATCAGTTTGAACTGAGACAGGTTTGCCGATTTGAATTATTCTAATCTTCAAACCTGCCTGCTCTCCGTCAGTCAGAGGAGTAAATAAATGCTGTTGGAATTGGACTTCGGAAAAGTTTAAAGTTTTTTAGTGATCTTAATATTTTCTTTTATTAGCTATTGAGCATCGTGCTATATATAAGTGTATTGTATTCAAAATACCTTTATTATTATCATGATTTTGAATTAAAATTAGGTAAGTAATTGCTGAATACATTTTGTGCTACTACCATTTTTTGTAGATTTTGGTACACTTGTGCTCGCTTCATTGTAAAATTAAAAGTCGTTGCGGTGTTTTACAAACTTCGTTTTTGTAATTTAATACGAGGTCTAAAAGTTTGCCAATATTCAAGCAATTATATTTTACGAGTTATCCGATCCACTACATAAGATCAATAATATAGACGGTATTCAAGGTATATAAATTGGTAAATATTATACCACTCATGGCTTCGCTTCATCGTCTCATATTTTAATTTTAATAATGATAAAGTTAGATGCAACCGTTCATGTTTTATTTTCCCGCGTTAGGAGTGGAAATACCAATAATCATTTAAACAGTTAGTACTAATTTAAATGTTAATTGTAAAAAAAGTATCACCTGCCAAAATTTCAAGTTTCTAGCCGCAGCGATTTAGGCACCGAGCTGAGGAACCAATCAGTTAGGGCCAATAATTTTATAGATATTGATTAATCACAGTCGCACCCAGTAGTGCATTCACTCAAGTCTAGGTGGATACGTGTCTAGAGAGAATATTACTTAGAATAGGACTCTAGTCGCTATTCGCGTTTTATAATCTAGACTTACTCATTATTTGTTAAGATATAACAAAGGAATAAAATAATATTTAACAAACATTGTACGAACTGGTAAACTCGTAAATAACCTTCTCTTAACAAACGAAACTTGACTGAAAGTAAGTAATATCTTAGAAAGTAGCTTCAGTTTCCTTAACACCTTTGGGTGTATCCCAGGTTTTGTATTCTACAATGATAATAATAATTGTTATTTTTACGTCAAGACAGTACTGGTGTAATTGTTTACGAAATTTTCAAGAAATTATTTTATAAACCTGAACATTCCTATCTACTATAAATGTATTTATGTCTTACTTTACAAGAAACACCTATTCTTATGGATATGATAAATTCAATCGCAAAGATACTTCTATATAAGATTACTTATGTCACATGCAGACAATGGCTAAATAGGTTATTGGAAACGTCGATATCGTTGTCAGTAGGTGCTTACTTTTATTTTTCTCTTTCTTAATGTACATAGTTTTTAGTGAGTCTGTTTGCTTCACGCTTCACTAATGTTTATTTTTTGATTAAACTCTTGTAGTGTGTAAATAAGAAGAATCTGTTCTGTTAGCTATTTATCTATAAGTTTAATAAAAAGTTTCTTAACAGCAGAAGTATTTAAAAATTTAATTTTATATTTTTCATCTTGTTCAATAACTTATATTTAAAAAAACGCTATACATACTTCTTCGTTTTAAATAATCTTTAAGAAAAATATATTTGGAGTCGAATAATATTCATAAAACAAAACTGCACGAGATCTAATATGTAGAGTGGATGACCATATAATAGATATGCCGTTGAAACTTTCTCTCTTCATAATCAGTCCTCCGTTAGTGAGTATCGCAACTTCTTAAAAAGTCACTTGCTATACTCCAATTGATATGGTCCGTTGCCTGATGGAGAGCGGTGGTGGCAGGATCTCCAGCTGTGCAGCGATTTAGTTCGATCATCTCTTTGGGCCATGACCTTTGGACTTTCTGCCTTCTATTTTTCCCATTATCACCAGTCTCTCTAAATTAATTGTTAGCCTTTCTGCGTGTGACATGGCCGAAATAGCTCAGAATACGGTGTAAAGAAATAGACGACAGACTTTGCGTGTTGTCCATTTTGAGTTGCTTGAGGACTGATACGTTTGTGTGGTGGCTTGTTCAAGGGATCCCCAGCTGGCGAAGTCCACATGTCGTAAGCGTCGTTCCTCTCCGTCGGCAAATTTAAGCGTCGAGGTTTCCACCGCATAAGAAATATGGAGAAGACAAGTGTGCGGACAATGTGAATATTAGTCCGGTTTGAGAGGTTTCTGTCTTGCCATATTTTGCCGAGTTCGAGTTCGCCGAGTGGTTGCGGTTCTAACCATACTAATTCGTCTACGTATCTACGATTCGCAGATGCCTGTAAATTATCGAGGCGAGGTACTGGAACTGTTTGACATTTTCAAACTCTTGGAGTCTGATCGGTACGCTGTATAAAAGAATTGGCCATTTTCTGTTTAGTTTTTTTAATTGTCTTTGAGTTTTATTTCTAGGCTGATTGATTAGTCTGGGTCGAAACTTCTAACCAATTTTTTAGTCCAGGTTCCAAATATTTCTGTAAGTGATCATATTCAGGTGTTGCCAGTCAACTCAGTCCCAAGTGCTGATTAATAACTAATAACCGGTGGTCACTGCCATAGTTCTTGAAAGGGTTCTCGCATTTGACACGGGTGATTTAATCAAGCTAGTTACAATCTGTGCTCTTAATTTTCGAAACAGGTATTAGCAATTGTTTGGTTGTGGCTAACACAGAAATCAATTAACTTCTCATCTCTTTCATTTCGGGCTCTCAGTCCACATCTCTCGAGTATGTGACGGATGTGGTCATCATTTAAAGTATGTCCTAATTTCACATTCCAGTCTCTTCAGCTGCAACTTTAAGTGTTTAATAAATCCACTATTGACATCATATCGCGATAACACTGTTTAATTCGTATAATTCAAATCCAAGTTATGAGGATTCAAAAAACAACAAAGTGCTTCGAGAACAGATAGATAGTGCTCTTGCGCTCCATTTGGCTCGTCTCGGCGGGGACACTACAGTGCCCTAGATTGATTGGGTTGTCTAGTAAATACTATCTCTATGAAGGAGTGTATTTTGCAGAAAGGCCTTATCGTTTTAGTATAGTTGTCATATAGGTGGGTCAGATAGAGAAAAGGTCAATGAAAGGTTACATGACCGAAAAGTGGGCTGAGTTAATACCAATTCTTCTGATCTTAATGCCAATGCGGTTAAATTATACCATTATAGTTGATAACAATATTGCCTCATGAGTTCTTTTTAATGAAAGATAAGTAAACAAAAATTTGATTATAAGGAAATAATATAATCTTTAATATAAAATCTTTTTCTAAGAAGATGAAAACTGTAGCTGCGTGAAAACAGTAAACATATTTAAAACAATTTTTTAATCATGGAGTATTCTTTCTTGTAACATCTATTGTACTTTCATTTTTCATCTATATTAATGCTAGATTCTATTCTCAACAAAGTTCACTTCAAATGTCATTATTATAGCTATATGTTTTTATTAACATTTATGCCATGGGAGCATTTCTTAGCCTCCATACAAAGGTTTTAATTACAATTGTAATTAAGAACGCTGTATACGTGTAATTACGTGTTGCTATTACCTATCGTCATTATTATTGAACAGCAAGTAATACTTTAGCAACCTAACTTCTGTTTGCGTTTCCACTATCAAAGCAAATAGCTATTAAGATTGTTTTGCGGTACATGATATTCATGGATTACGACTCTATTGAGTTATTTCTAAGCTAATTTGGAAATTGGATTCATTAGAATTTTGCGTTTCACTGCTTCTGTATCTAACAGCTGTAGATATTTGTCTGAAAAGGTCATTCGACGGATGTTTTTTTAGGTAAACGAGTCTAAATATAATTCAATAAATATATTGATGACAGTATTAGTAACATCATCACAAACTCTATGAATACCCTTTGTATTAAGATATATTGCGTTGACTCCATACAAAAATGAGCAAAAGGAAGAAAGATGATAATGATAACGTAAAAAATAACATATTAAAAGCGAAAAACATAATACTTGCAATATACCAAAATGCATATTTATACGAGGGATTATTTTACACTACGTAATTTTCTCTATTACATTTAAGAAACCTTTTTTCTTAATTTACACAATCGTTATTAAACCAGATATACTCATTTTCGAAATGAGTAAGATGTTAAAATCTGACACAAGAAAATATAGGATCGGCAAAGGGTAATTGATCACCCATTACCCATACTGAGATGACGGCCATAACTCATCATTTAATAATCATCACAAAGCAAAACAGATTGTGTTATGTACTATATGTGTGTGTAGTGATCACGATTATGAACTAAGTTTGTATATTTCCATTAAAATACTGAAATCCCGACATACCAAATTTAGTATTTTATGTTTAAACGCATGACATGTTTACTAGTTTATTTTGTCCTTCAATTCTTTCTTTCATTTAACCAAATTTAATGTTCTTTTAAGAACAAAATTATTAAATAATCTTAACAACAAGATTCAAGACAAGAGAATTTTTATATTCCTTCAGTAATCAACTTCAAAGTATAAATAATAAGCAAACAATAACAAAAATAACAACAAGAATTGAATTGTTACGAAAAATTTGCTCTTGTTTGATCTCGAGTCAAAGGTCCATTCATAGGGATTTCTTTACATCGGCTAATGAAATTATTTATTGCTGTAATATCCGTTTCAAATTTTAACATCAACGTTTTATGAATCGTAAGCTGTCGGACCGCGAGTTACCTGGTACTTTAAAGGTGTATGAACTTCATACGTACATAGGTACTGAGTAAGGTCATAGCAGTTCCTTATACATAAAATGTACCTCTTTATATAACAAATAACGATAGTATGTGCTTTTGTCGTTAATTTTATAAAACGGTTTTCTAGATTTTGATAAAATAGTTTGTGTGTCTTGGTCTTATTTCCTTAATGGCATAGGTCTACATAGCATGGTAGATAGGGCTGCAGTCAGGCTCTAGGATTCCTATTTACTTGTCGTTTACGTGGCTTTTGCAGGTAACTGTTTTTTTATTTCAACTTCAACCGAAGTGTGGATGTTATTTTTAAATGAATTAAATTTTGTCGACATTGTCTCCAAAAAAACTCAAGATTTCTATAGGCCGGTTGTCAGATTTAATTCAAAAATATTATAAGAAATATCGAAATAAAAGTAGATTAGATTGTTGAGAAAACTTTTTAATAATCTTGGGCAATGTTATCGATGAAAGGGTGAAGTTTATAGCTCTGTTTATGTTATCTCCATGCTCAGTAGGCATGTAATAATAGGCAAATATAGTTCTGTCGTATCGTTCCTCTGGGGTTAGAATATATTACTTATATATACAGCTACTTATTGCCACACAAAAGTAATGTAGTTTCTTAAGAGAAAATTCAATGTTTACAGGAGCTGCATGTTGTTGAAGTATCCGCTTTTTTGTAGGATTTAGGTACAGAATAAATATTTCATTCTTAAACCTCACCAAAGTTACAAGTGTAACTTTAATTAAAATCTTAGACTAGAGCCATTGAAGTTAATAACGTAGAATGGTTTTAAACTAATATTTACTTGCAATTCTGAAACATTACATTATATTTGCGAAAGACCAAGTTCATTACAATGTGGTGAAACGCAGCAGAGGCACATTAAGGAACTACACCAGCAATTCCACGTAATCTTCAAATACGAGAATGGGAACAAATTGACGCTAAGGTCGCTCTTTGAAGTCCAACAGGAAGTTTGAAAATTAAAGATTTAAGAATTGAGATGACAGTGAAAGGGAGATAAATAAAAAAAAAGATGGGATTTTGCCTACATATATTGATGGAAATTATATCTTCCACAGCCTACAAGTGCTAGATATAATTCGTGTAGGGCATAGCCTGTCACTTGAAATAGATACTGCTAAAAAACCAAGCAATATCTGTTCTGTTTTCCAATCTGTACATAGCAATAATAAAAGACAGAAAAATGGCAAAATATATTATGGATCTTTAAAATAGCTTATAAAGCTTAGACGTGTTAATTAATTGTGTTGATGTTAAAGATTTTTTTGCGGTTTTTGTTACTCTAGAAATTAAAGAATAGTCTAAAATATGTTCGGTAAAATTCTAAATCTCCTAGAAAGAGTCTCGACATGTTAAACATTTTACAGGTAAAGCAAGTTTTTTGCCTGTAAGTCTGGTTTGGTACAGACAAAAAAATATGTCTGAAGTGCATGTTTGCCTTTGGCATCTTTAATTATGTAGTCTTGAGATAAACCAGTTTTTTCAAAATCATGCAGAGACATTTCATTATACGTAATTGCGTGTTAGTTTGTACTAAAATAATGGGCAATGTATATTGTGTTACACTATTGTGGACATTACCATTTTAGGCAGTAAGTATTTCTGTGTAACCAAGGACAAAATGTATCACAATAACAATTTATCTCCTGTATATAAATAATTTTTATTTGTCCTTGAATGTATTCATGTATTCGATAACGGTCATGTTGCCGATAAATCAAATAATTTTATATTGCATTGTTAGTCTCTCTGACTGAATTGTTTAAAGCCGGTCGCTGGTCGAACTATCTGGTATTGTTCCTTATTATATGTTCGTTTTACATATTGCCACAATTCTCATTAATTTATTTTTACTTGACTACGGCAAAGCCAAAAAGAAGAGTATTTTCCACAATAGCACCTAAATTATTGAAGTGATTTTAATGAATGAGGTGTCAATAATTTAATAATAATAATAATTTTTATCCAGGGAAAATAATGTGACACCAATACAATTTTGTAAGTCTTAGAAATATGCACTTCTACAGAAACTCTGTCTTCTATAGGTATAAAAACCTGTATTTCATACAAACACCACCCCCTGTACTATTAAATATGGCTTACATTATGGCATAGCTTATGCTTATGTAAAGTGTGTGTATTTTTGTATGTGTGCGTGTGTGTGCGTGCGTGTGTGTGTGTGTGTTTGTGTGTGTGTGTGTGTGTGTGTGTGTATGTGTGTGTGTGTGTGTGTGTGTGTGTATTTGTGAATGTGTGTATACGTGTGAGTTGGTGAGTGTGTGTGTGTGTGTGTGTGTATGTGTGCCTGTACACATGTGTGTGCTTGTGTGTGTGAGTCTGGGTGCAAGAGCAAGTGTGTGCGCCATAGCTATTTTATTCTAAACCTAAATCTATAATCCATTCGATAATACTATGTGTAAGAATTTACTTATCCAACTCGTCCCAGTATTAGGTCCTCAGTGTTACGATAATCTAATTTGAGGAGAAATGCTTTGAGCACTAATTTACACTTGTGCTTAAAATTTACATGAGGTGTCAATGGAATCGTAACAATTACCTGGATGATACAGATTGCATAAATCTTTAACAAAAATTATACGATAGAATTTAAAACTCATATTCTAACCTCGAAAAGAAAATAAATTCAGGTAATCATCATATGTTTGGTATATATCACACTTTTTATGTCACATGTTTTAAGTCTTGATACTCTTGATTCGTCTCAAGATGATATATTCTGTCGTTTAATGATACACAAATGGCTCAAATATATTTTATTAGTCATGCATATTGCTAAGTTATTTAGGAAATGAAATTAAATATTAAGTTCAAAATCATTTTCAAATTAGAAATGTCAGAGCGTAAAATAGTAAAATATAAAAACGAAAAATAATTATAATTTGTCATTTAGATAGCTTAACATGGAATAATAGCATTTGTCAAGTCAAACATTTTTGAACTTGTAGGTGTTTTGGTTTTTAATACTTTCTAGTATTTTATTTTATCATACACAATTTTTTTTTGTTTAATGGAACTACTTTATGCCTTCCTTGATTAAGTATATTTTTATATTTAGTTCTTAATTTTGCTGATCGTTTTCTGGTCTCTGACATATTGGAAAACAAGCCACCTACTTTCAAAATATATAAACAAGAAAAGCTTTACGTTTTATGGAATCTAAACACGGGCTCACAACAGTCAGTACTTTTTAATCCGAACCTAGCTCGTATATAGCGCTTTTGAGGTCTAAATGTTCTTTCTTTTTGCAACAGTTTCCACAGAATATAATGCCAAATCTTAATGTTGATGCTACTAGACCATAACGTACTACTAGAAGAGTGTTTGTTTATACTTTTTTTTAGAGATTGTAAAGAGCAAAGGCAGAGATGCTCAATTTCTAAAATATAATTGCCAATATATATGTAAGTTCGCACTGTCCAATCGATTTGGTTCTGTGCCCGGCATTTATCTTTACTACTATGTATATGAGGATATAGATATTACATTTCCAGTTTTTATACCCAATCGGGAGATTAATAATAAATAAAAATTAGTTAATAATAATGATAAGTTTAAAAACTATAATTCGACTACATCAAAAAAGAAGTCTAAGAACTGTATATCTGCTATGATTGTGTGGGTGCCAGAAACATCTCCATTAAACAGACATGGTAGGTATACAGTAGGTGCAACCACGACTCTGCCTTAACCTTTTTATGCCTATGAATTTCTTGATGTCTAAATAAATTATTTTCCTGTTTAGTCCTTTTACCCTTCCTTCTACCCTTGTTTAACGTAGTCGGGTTATAGTTTTTTAAATTTATTTTGTTTTGTAATAAAGCACTCTCTATTCTTATTAATTAATATTTTTATTTTCACATTGATATAAATTGCTAATAGTAACATGTTGGAATGACTGTACGAAAAACTAGTGTTAACCCCTTTTCGTTGATTTTTATTATGCCCAAACTTACTGATCCGTTTTCTCCTTCCAAACCTCCATACCATACCTTCCATACCTTCCATACCATAAATAAACATAAAAGGTACAATTTTTACAGAGAAACTGAAAATCGACGTGACTTGTTTACTCGCCAATTCACATATTTTAGCAATTAGGGATTTATGTATGTCAATCTGTTTTATCAATAAGGTAGGTAATTTTACTATTAAATCAGATACGTACCTATAGACACTTTCATGTCAAGAGATACAATTAATTTGTTGTATTGTTTTTACAAAAGTTATTCTGAAAACTAAGGCAAAAGATAAAAACTTTCTGTAAGCAGTCTTCTGATATTTTCGTTAGAACAGAAATACAATTATATAATGAAGTGTAAAATACAAGCAAGTTCGATTGGTAGCCATTAGTCATGCACAGTTGATATTAAAAGATAATTGACAGAAAAAAATGTAACATCGACCTTTTGTCAGGTACTACCCTGGATAGTTAGAAGAGACGCAACGAGCTCATTATTTAGGCGATCACATTACTTTTAATATTAATAAGATTTTTTTTAATCTCATCCTACGAATCATATTAATTATATTTGATTATTCAGTAAAAAGTCTATTGAAAATGATTTTATTTCAGATGGTTTAAATTAAGTAAGATTTAAAACTTAACAACTCTGTAAAACATAAATACAATAATATCCTGAGCGGCATGGGCCTTGTGTGCGGGATCACAGAACACACTCGAATTGAAATCTTAATATATATAAATCTCGTGTCACAATGTTTGTCCTCAATGGACTCCTAAACCACTTAACCGATTATAATAAAATTCGCACACCATGTGCAGTTCGATCCAACTTGAGAGATAGGATAGTTTAAATCTCAAATTATAGTCGCAATTTTAATTTATTGCTAATTATTTGTCTGTTATTATTTGATAGTCACAATTATCTGTTAACTCCAAATGATTCTAATAGATGTCGATACCTTTCGACTGGGTTGAGTAAGTAATCAATAGATGGCGCTGCTATGGTAAATCTACGAACGTGTCATATAAGCTACATTTTAATTTTTTTTTAGATTGTTTACTATAATGTAATATAACAAAAACTTTAGCCACAGCAACGCGTGGCCGGGTCAGCTAGTATATAATAAAAGCATAACAAAATCTTGTATTGACCATATTTATGCACGATCCCGCTCACAGGACCTGTTTACGGCAGCGCTCGCGACTACACTGGCCGATCATCGCGCGGTGGTACTTGCGTGCGTTACTGAGCGAATACAGAGTGTTCCTAAAACTAAAATTGGTATAAACCGTAAACAACTTGGTGTACTTCTTCAAAAAGTAGATTGGGATAAAGCTAATAATTTTAAGTGCCCAATAACTTTATATAATTATGTGTATACCCAATTTAAAGAGTGTTATGAACAGTCAGAGTATACAATCAAAATAAAATCAGACTCATGTCGTACTCAGAATAACTGGATCAATAAAGAGATCATTAAGGCTTGTAAGTATAGAGATTATCTTTTCACGAAATGGATAAAGGACCCAAATAACTTGATTCTTAAACGGAAGTATAATCAATCAAGAAATTACACAAACATATTAATTAGAAATACTAAATATAAAACTATAAAGTCAGAAATATTTTTAACTAAAAGCAATCCTAGACAACTTTGGCAAATCCTAAATCGATTAACGGGTAAATTGAAAAAATCCATTGATGATGTTATTTGTAGTGCTTTAAAAAACAGTGATAATAATTATAAAGATATTGCAAATAATTTTGCCCAAACATTTAGCAGATGTGTAAAAGAAATTATACCTAAATGCTCACGATCATTACTAAATAAATCAGAGTATAAAACCTCGGCTAATGTTACCATGCGTCTAAAGCCAGCGGACCCTAAGTCTGTAAAAAAAATCATTAATTCCTTGAATGATAACAAGTCTCCAGGCATAGATGGCATCAGAGCTATTGATATAAAAAAACTTTCTACAAAAATCAGTTTAGTGATTTCGAATTTAATTAACCTAAGTATACAAACTAATATTTACCCTCCTACATTAAAAACTGGTATCGTTAGACCAATACATAAAAAAGGTACCAAGTCAACATACGATAATTATAGACCTATTACGATTCTACCTACCATTGATAAAATTATTGAAAAGTACATTAGTAATCAAATATACGAATTTTATAATAAGAACAAGGTATTTAACGAACATCAGTATGGTTTTCAACCAAAAAAGAATACTACACAACTTTTATCGGCATTCACGGACAGCATACATAAACACCTAGATAAAAAACAACACGTAATAGTGCTATTTATCGATTACAGCAAAGCTTTTGATACGCTTCGTCACGACACCTTAGTGGAATGTCTCCATGACAGCGGAGTAAGAGGTAACCTGCTGGGGTGGTGTAAGGACTACCTAAACGGTAGAAATTATGTGGTACAGGTTGGTGGTGTGAGGAGTGAATCAGTTAGCGTAACAGAGGGTACGGCGCAGGGTTCGGTTCTTGGGCCACTACATTATCTTACATACGTCAATAGCCTTGTTAACGTAATCAAAAACAGCGAGACTTATCAATTTGCTGACGATACGTGTCTTTTAGCAACTGGACGGAATGTCGAACAAGCCCAAGCTTTGCTTCAAGATGACTTTGATCTATTAAATAAATGGTCACACGATGCAGGTCTAGTGCTAAATGCGGATAAGACTAAACTAATGTACATTAGCTCTAGTCGAAACAGAAGTGCTATAGTACCTACATTAAAAGCACATTCTCATAAGTGCATGCACAGCCACCATTCTAAAACCTTGTTGTGTAGCTGCAGCGCGATAGAACTAGTTGATAAACAAAAATACTTAGGCCTAACTATAGACAATCGCCTAAACTGGAGGGAACATATAAATGAAGTTAGTGATAAATTAAGAGGGATACTAGCAAAATTTTCTATCATCAGACATAAAGTACCATATCAAATACTCTTGCTTCTTTATAAGTCTCTGGTTGAATCAACTATATCATATGGGCTATCCAGCTACGGTAGGACATGTAAGACTCACCTTGACCAAGTATACACACTACAACTACGTTTTTTAAAAACCATTGTGCCAAATAATATTAAAATCAATTACGAACATAACTACCATAAACTTTTTGAACTCTGCAAAATCATACTTGTACATGAAAAAACCAAGTTAATATTACTGATAGAAGAATTTTTTAACAAAAATCTCAAGAGAACTAAAATACTTGATAACAGCGAAATTAAGACACGTAGTTAACAAACTCAAAGTTATTACTCCCTAAATATAACAATCTACATGGTAAAAGGACACTACAATATACAATTTCAAATCTTATCAATCAGCTACCAATATCTTTGAGAGACACTCACAAGAATATAAAAAATAAATTACAACAATATTTCTTATTATATAAAGAAAATAAATAATTTAAAAACGATACACAATAAAAAATAAACTATAAAACAATGAATACAAACTTGTTAAAACGGAGCAACAGCCTGTATCACACTATTTTTGTTTTCATTCATGCCTGAATTGTAATATTTTAGAATAAGTGATTCGTGTGGACAGCGGGCGTTGTCTGCACCCATACAATCGACATAAATGTGTTGGCAACTACCCACATTGTACTTTTAGATAATGTTACCGTAGTGGGATATGGTTTGTAATTTGTTTATTATGACTCGATGACCTTGATGCACGGTAAATCTCGAATGAGATTATGATTGTATCAATGCTGTAAGAACTATTGTAACTCTTTTATATAAATAAATAAATAAATAAAAAAAAAAAAAAAAGTACCAATAAAAGTGACTTTCCATTAAGGCACACATTTTTATACGCCCGTATAATTTAAACGCCCGTTGGTACGTTTATTATGTGTTATTAATTTAGTAAAACTAGACGAAAACGTACTACTGTGACGAACATTATTAATTAAATTAATTTAAAAGCGTCTGTGTTTTTGTTTGTCTAGTATATGTAATATGTAAGTCTGATATTTTTGGCACGCTCTAAAGTCTGAATGTGCTTAGATTATGCTATTTGAGGTGTAGCTAGTTTCGTCTTAATTGTGATAGGTAGGTAGATAGATAATGTAATAGACGGACAAAGTACAATATTTACGTTCTCTGTGAACATTTGTGATCTCTCGCAAAGAAACAAAAGGCGTAACAGTGACTTCCTTATATTGCTTATTCACTTCTGTGGTGATCTAGAGAAGTCAGGGTCAGGGCCGCCACCCACACCGATGCACCATTTAGTGCAATTGACCGGACAACCCTCGTGTACAGCCCTCTCGTCGCGACATTAGCTCCACTCAATTTGAACAGCCCCTATACTAACCCGGCCTGGCAAGCGTGGTACAGTAGGCCAAAACTTCCTTTTGAAGAAGAGGCTTATGTCTAGCAGTTGACTGTTAAAAGTTATTGATGATAATGATTTTTGTATAGTTTTATGTCGTATGACTTTGATTTTGTTCAAAGTTGAAAATCTAATTCAATCAATATTTGTAGGGCCCGTCTATATTTTTTATTTGCCTCTGAGTAGATTAAACAACATACAGTATATAATAACAACACAAAACAAAATATGTTAATAATTCATACCGCTTATATCACAAAATATAACCAAACACTATTAAAGTAAGATGTACCTAATTTTTCACAAAATCTTACTTTTGTTGGACGTTGTTTTTTCTAGTGGTAAATCCCACTTTAAGACTGCTATTGTGTCTAAAATAGTATAAAAAATATTTTTGCTGATTATTTTTCAGTCGCTTTTATATGTTTTTTTAGAAAGTTTATTATACAGAAAGTCAAGAATAGATCACAAATATATAATGAATATATCAAAAAACATTAATTGAATATTCTGTAATATACCTAACTATCGAGTTTGGCTGCTGCTTGTACGAGGAGCATCAAAATAAGTATTTGAGTAATTTACATTGTAGCTTAATTTTTGGAGTTTAGAGTAGTCAGTGTACTCAGGAAAATTTAAGTTTACAACAGTTTTGTGTTTTGTTTTGTGTTTTTTAGCTATGTTTAATTATGTTCAATTATCATGGTACAGTACTAACGAGCAGATGTATTATTTAGTCTGCATAGAGCTAGCTTAACCTGCAAGTGTTCTGTGATCGAAGTTGTGGGAGAATACAAGTATCTAGGACTAACAATTGATCACAACTTTTCTTGGCGAATTCACATTGAGTTCTCATGGCAAATTGAAGCTGGTGCTTGTGAGATTTTATCACCCTAGTGCTGTTTTGGATACAGGTACTATGTATACTGTATAATATGTGCTAGGTAAGTCGCTGTATCGTTATGGATTGATAAGCTACGGCAGAACCTTCAAAACTTATTAGAATAAATTAAAACCCATTCAAATAAGATTTCTAAGCTTAACAGTTAATAAAAACACTTGGTGAACACGAAGAACTTTTTGTAATGTGTAAGATATTGCCGGTTCACGAGAGAGTTAAGTTATTAATAGCTGTTGAACAATTTTATAATGTTGAACCGCCACGTCTAAGAAATAAATTTAAAAACGTTTTGAAAGTACTCTCCTATACGATTATTTTGGTAAAAGAACAAGGAAATATTTAGTGCCTAAGATCTATAACAAATTGCTACATGTAGATGAAAATAATATAACTAAGAGATCATTTGTACACAAAGAAAAAAGAGTATTACTTGAAACGATGCAAGTATGCATAATACGATCTAAGAAGTTATCTATAGTATTTTAATGAATTTAAATTGTAATGGATATGAATATTGTTATTGTATTTAATAGACTTGAATGTGTGGTGACTTCACATATAGCGCTATCTAGCGAAGAGACATCGAACTACGAAGTGATGAACTACGTAGCAACTACTAATCCTGAATCGTGATATAGAAATTTTCACGGCTGTTAGCATCTACACAACATCCCAACATCAATCGTTGGACCGCAACCCGCCAGGCATGATCACCTCGCCTGGTCGGAGGATCCTCCCTTGTGTCGGAGGGACATGGTACCCGTTCCCTCCACATATCATTGTATTAGATTACTGGTTAAATAAAAATAAATTAAATTGCGAGTTAAATTATAATAGAAGTGTAAAATAAAAAAATTGTGTTAATTTATTAGACAAGTGACGTGAAAATGAGCCTGCGTCTGCCAACAAACTATTATACAGTTAGGTAGAAGTTTGTAAGCTATATAAATGTAAGTTATATTCCTGTATACAAACATTCAAATAAAAGAAATTATGACAAATAATTTCCAGCACATGTCCGTTAAAGCTTTTTTCATATGATAAAAGAATTGCCGAATTTTGATTTTCTGTTAAGTAGTGTCTACATGTGCCGAAGCATTCCTCCCACGCAGTATTTGTACTATTGTGAATGTTTATCTTTCCAAAAGGTTATTATTTGAAGAATTGATTGTCAAGGAATTTACATCTGGTAAGGTATCACTGAAATCCAATATAAAGAATACAACACAATATCAATTGCAAGATTTTTTTTTCTTTTTAATTACAGCAAACAAATAATTTGAAAAAAAATATGATGACTATTGCTTTAAGGTTCCTCTACTTTTAAACGAAAATTACTAGTATGTTATTTAGTGACGTAACAAAATTATTAGTTTATTCAATTATTTGATGGCAAACGAGAAAACTACCTTCTATCATATAGTGTTGTATTGGTTGGTTAGTTCCAAATATTCGTACTATACGAATAGATACATTTCTTAAGTAAGTTGACGGAATTCTCTAAATCTGTAATATTTAAAGAAATCAAATATTTTCTTGAATTAAAAACTCAAATGTATATGGCGAATAATACCTTTTCAATTTTCTTTTTCTTTTGCAAGGTTACTCAAGCTCCAAGACGGTTTCCGTAAAATCAACGACAATCGTTTTTGACCTCTTACTAAAAGAATTTCCCGATGTATTGGCTTTCGCAAATATACTTAACTGAACAGAACGGAAATAAAAGTAGTATAGGCCTGCCTGAGTGTATTTCAAAAATTCTTGTCTAAATCACGGCAGTAGCTATCATAAAAGGCAATCATGCTAGAATATTTTTGTTAAAATGTAGAAAGTTACATTATCCGAGCAATGAACCCCTCGGGTTCTAGAAGATCGTTAATATTACTGTTTACTTAAGCATGTGCTCATTTGTGTTTCTTAGTAAAGTTGTGGGTGTGATGTGTTTTAGAAAATATCCAGTCCAAATAACAGATGTTAAAAGTTAAACTGTTACACGGAAACATATACCTTGACGCGTGAATTAATAGTTTGAATTCTTATATGTTAGACGTGCTCGCATCGGAAACTACCGAATAACCAGTTTATCAATATAATAACATTGATAGCGACCTTTCTCGTTGTAAACAACATTCCAATTTTAATTAAACGCGCCGGCGAAGACTTATGAAAATAATTCTAATGGTTTTGAACACACGTTTAACTCAGAATAATATTCTCGTGATATTTCCATAATGCAATTAAATTTCAAGAAGAGGATAAAAAACGCTATTGCATCTACTTACAAAACTATCTATAGCACATAATTTACCGTTTTCTGTGATTTAATCCGTCCTATAAAGTAAACCAAGTAGTATATCTTAAAGGGACGACTAAACATACATTAGATCAGACCCACAAGCTGGCACTGACGGTAACAGATCCCAATGGCTTGTTAGATTTAGGATTCATTTGTCGTACTGATTATAAATGTATCAAGTTTATAGTTCAAGTTGAATGGTTTTGTGCAGTCTATATAGTTCATTCTGATTCTTCTTATTTAAAATATTTACCATTTTAAAAACGTAAATACGAAAACAATACACATTTAAGAGTAATTTAATTGATGAGTCGAAAAATTCACTCCATATGTCCAAAATATGTGCGGTTGAACCTATACTTTATCAAATTAAAACCACTTATTATAAATTTAAAATGTTATTGAATTTATTGTGTACTGTTTTTGTCTGAAAGAATTAATTCCTTTCATTTGTAACTAGAACGCTGCGGATATTATGTTACACACGAATATTTGTTCAGCTTCATGTATCTAAAATTAATAATATGATGTCAATGTTCTGTAGATGGATAGATTCATAGATCGAACATTCAGTTAAAACATGTCTTTTGATATTTTTCTTAAGAACATACACAACAAATTATATATTGTAATCAGTAATCTGTCGCTATCATCTTAAAATAAAACATGATGACTAAATATTCACAAAATAAATACGACCATACCTTCATATTTTCAAATTTAACGAAGCCTCATATTGATTAGCGATAGGCGATCCGTCTCCATGGAAAACCACTTACATGTATTTTTATGGTGATCGGTCAAACGGTGTCAGAGTTGATAGATTTCGTACATGCATAGGTCATCTATTTTATACTTATACAGAAAGAAAAAAACATCTAATTTTCGATGGAAATTGTATACAAACTACATGACTGTGTAAAACTTTTAAATTACTTTTTGTTTTACTGTAAATTGTATGTCGTAGCTACCTACGAATTAACTACACAAATTGCTACAATGCTTATCTTCTAACGTACATAACATACAGGAAAACTATTGTGTATCAAAATCACTGTCATCAACAGCAAAATGCGGTCCACTGCTGGACATAGGCCTTCCGCAGAAAGGAGGTTTTGGCCTACTATACCACGTTGGCCAGACAGATTAATATAGGGTTGGTTTCAAGCTTTTCTTCTCTTCGCAGTTCTGTTATCTTGTGTAGTTTTGCTCGTTCGGTTAGCTTTTAACCATCCACAGGATGAATTGAGGCGCTGATACGCTATGTTCCTAAACCGTCATCATATCAACGGTATGCATCAAAATTTGTTTAAAAAATAAGTAGAATCCATTTGAGAAAGAGTAAAGTTACTGTAAACCCCTTTTCTTTTAAAAATACATTTTCAAAGTTTAGAGTCTCGAAAAATCGATTGAATTATCACGTTATGCCGACAATTTTGTGAATCAAAACTTGTCTGGCAGTGGACTGTGATAGGTTTATGTGGTAGTGGTACTGGTATTTAATCTATATTTATGTAATATTTATACGTACAGCAGCGCTCAAAAGTATTTTGACAAGACTACTTTTGCAGTTATCTTTTTACTGAGTACTTCAAAATAATTTTAGTATTTTTTATATTATTATTTATGATGTATTTCATCCTCTGTGAGTTACAAGTTGGAACTTATTTGTTTTCTTTCTTTGTTAAAAACAAAACACGTCTATACATGCGCTCAAAAGTATTTTGACAACCATTCAGTTCCTTGCTGGCAGCGGTTCTACTCACACTGCATATATTTTTGTCAATAAGGTATAATTACTCCGCATTTATCAACATGCCTAAGACTAAAGAATATTCAAATGATATTAAAAATGTCGTGATAACTGCCCTACAAAGTGGAATGACGCAAGCAGAAGTTGCTCGAAGTTTTAAAGTGTCACGACAACTTGTTAGTTCGTGGAACAAAGCTTATAATAAACGTAAAACTATTGAAAATAAGCCTCGAAGTGGCCCTCCGAAAAAAACAACCGCTAAGGAAGATCATTTGATAAAAAGGTTATCGACAAGTGATGTCTAAAAAACGACTGTGCAAATGAAAAACGAGTTACAGGAAAATTACGACGTGAATTTACACGTTTCAACTGTAAAACGTAGACTAAAAGACTTCTGATTACATGGACGACGTCCAACTAAGAAACCTCTAATTTCTGCAAGGAATAGGAAGCTGCGCCTTGCGTTTGCGAAACGGTTCAGATTATGGACGAGTTCAGAATGGTCCAAGGTGTTGTGGAGTGACGAAAGCAAATTTAATTTAGTGTCATCTGATGGTATACGGTACGTGCGACGTCCTATAAACAAAAGACTTGATGTTCGATACCAAATACCCACAGTAAAGCATGGAGGTGGCAATGTTATGGTCTGGGGATGCTTTTCTCGCCGCGGAGTCGGATCTTTGGTTAGGATAGAAGGTACTATGGATCGCTTTATGTACGCAGATATATTAAAGGAACAAATGCTACCCCATGCTAAAGCAAATATAGCACCTGGTTGGTATTTTCAACAAGACAATGACCCAAAGCACAAATCGAAACATGTCAACGACTTCATGAAACTCTCTAAAATCAAAATTCTCGACTGGCCAAGCCAAAGTGCTGATTTAAACCCGATAGAGCATCTTTGGGAAGAACTGAATCGCCACGTAAGATGTCGACACTATTTAAATAAAGATGCGTTATATGAAGCACTAAGTAACGAATGGACCCGAATACCCATTGATCGTTTGCAGAAACTAGTTGACTCGATGCCGGCGCGTTGTGAAGCGGTCTTGAAGGCTAATGGATATGCAACAAAATACTAATAGCTAGTTGATATCAAAATTTTTTTTTTTATTTTATAAAACAAAAAACTTTCCTTGTCAAAGTACTTTTGAGCCGTGTCGTAAATCATTTTTCTTTATGTTTTCTTTTTGTGTAGAAATACATTACATTTAAGTGTCTTAATTTGTGAAACGTATCATTACTTCAAATATAATCTTTGATTGGAAACAATTTTGTTATCATTTTTTGTGATATGGAATAAAATTGAGTTGTCAAAATACTTTTGAGCGCTAGTGTATAATAGACGTTCCTATATGAATACAAATACGTCTACAAAGACTTTTTTTAAATATTCTTAGTTATCCTCATAAATAAAAATAGGACATTCTTTATCTACCTACTAATTGCAACTAATAATATCCGTTGCCACAATGTTAAATACCTCTCGATTTGCAGAATCAATTTATCCATTGAATTAACTTATTAATTTTTTGTACTCCGTTATTACATTAATTATGGCTGTGGTTAAAACCTGAATACAATTATACGTATAACATAATTGTGCACCTTGTGATTGAACTTGTATTATATTTTGCTTGTATCGTTTATTCACTATTCGATAGTAAATTTGTAAATGTAAATGTTAAAAGTGATCCTTTTAAATTTTAGAGACTGCCAAAATTACAGTGATACTGTGTTACTCGGACTTTAAGCTGAAATTTCTAAGTGTTCTTGCTTATTCCATGTCATTGATATATATACAAGTAAATAATACTAAAAAGTTTTCAAGGTAGTTTTGTGAGCACCTGATTCTTAGGCTTTTTTTGGTCTGTTTTTGTCCGACATAACCACCTTTCGGTGGTATCCGTGGGGATTTCAACATAAAAAAAAAAGAAAAAAAGGTAGCTATATGTATTGTCTTATCCAACTCGTTCTTGTTTTAATGTTTTTTTATTAACACAAATTATAATGCGCGACTATTTTCAGTTCTTATTGCCTTTTCACTTCATACATTTTCATATTATGTCTTAGGATCAACAAGTTGAAAATAAAAACAGTTTTAAGGATTAAAACCTAAATTCTACTTACATTCATTTAAAGTTATGTTTATGTGTATTAGTTACTAGCTGACAAACGCAACTTCGTCTACTTCTCCTATTGTCCCTAGCGTGATGTTATAAAACATAAATAGATTTGCTTACCATAAAGGAAGTTGTAGTGAGCCAACCTTAAACGATAACTATATACTGCCGCAGACTGTTGAAAGACCTCTTACATTATTATTTTTGCAAATCTTTAACAATTTAATGCGTGCGCAGCGCACGCAATGGATAGATTACATTGTTTTGTTTTTGTTAGATCAATTTGCCCGTTTTTACAACATTTTTCATGAATACTCAGCTCCTTTTAGTCGCAACATGATGATATATAGTCTTCCTCGATAACTGGAATATCTTACATAGAAAGAAAATTTCTAATCGGACCAGTACTTCTTGAGATTAGCGCATTCAACCAAACAGATAAACAAAATCTTCAGGTTTATAATATTTAGTATATATAAAATTAGAATAAGAAACAGAATTAAATTTATATGTAGCCAATTTATATTTTATTACGCATTTTCTGTATGTTTTTTAAAAAGAAAGAAGTATATTGAAATAAATTTCTAGTCTTAATCAAGGCAGGTGTGTATTTCTTCCATTTTGATGAATACCATTTCAAAGTAAAATACTAAGACGGTGTGTTTCTTAATGGGATTCAATATAACGTATCGTTACATTAGAAGCCATTTCAAGAAAGTGATGAGAAAATAACATTCGCCTTTATAAGATGATGTTAAGTCTTTTAACTCATTGGCTTCTGTGTTTTATCTTTTCGTATTCAAAGTTCACGTTAAATAACTACAATATTGTAGATTAAGTTAATATACAATACTTTTGTCACGCACAAGAATAATTTATATTTGGTTATATCTCAATCAATCTATCGCCGTCCACTGCTGAACGAAGGTCTCCACCAAGGTACGCCAACCATCCCGGTTTTGGGCAATTAGCATCCATCCGCTGCCAGCCACAGAGCGCCGCAGAGCGCCCTACACTACGTTTACCCAATTGTGGTATCCACTCTAGTACACTTCGGCTCCAGCGACCATCGGTTCGTCTGGAGATATCGCCGGCCCACTTCCATTCCAGCATACTGATTCTCCATGCGATGTCAGTTACTCTAGTTCTCTGTCGTAATAACCTCGTTACGAATTTTATCAGCCAGACAAATGCCCAGCATCACACGAACCATCGCACGTTGGGCTACTTTAAACTTATGGACCAGTCCAATGGTGAGTGACCACGTATCGGTTCCGAATGTCATTACAGGTAGAACGCACTGGTCAAATACTTTGGCCTTTAATGATTGTGGGATCGGCGACTCAGAGATGTGACGAAACTTTCCGAACGCCTTGGTTATATCATAGAATTGTTAATTTCGTGATATGAGTGACCATTTGAGGAAATGGTCATATGTAAATAAGGACACCTAGAACTGATCATACCGTTTAAAACTCAAACTTCGGTGATTTTTATCTTCCTGGTCTTTATTATTCTCAAGATTATTTGAAGTTGGCTATCAGTTCAAACGATTTTACTTCAATATCAGTTTTCCATAAAGTGGTATCGGACCTCCGCCACCCTGAGGGCAAACTGAATTCAAAGATTTAACTTGTTGTAATATTTGAGGGCATTGACTATCCGGTACCATAGATATTCATGACAATCAGGACCGACGGCTTAATGTGCTCTCCCAGGCAAACAGTCAAACTTGCTGTAAGAAAAACCTAACAACACATTTGGCCTGACCCGGGAATTGAACCTGAGACCTCTTGTTTTGCAATTACATACGCTAATCGCTAGACCAACCAGATAGATTTTCGTTGATATATTCATGATATAAATGGTTTTATAAGAATAGTAAATAAAATATTTCATTTGTGTGAGTATACCGAAACAAAACAAAAGCGTCACTAACAGTGGATCACGTAACTATTTTACGATATGATCATTAATGATGATTATCTCATGGAGTAGTGATGAGTTTAGCTTTTTATGTGTTTAAATTTTAATTTATTCATAACTCTGGTCAGACCAGATCATGATGTAACGGACCATCACTTGCCGAAACTAACAATAAAATTATTACAACTACAATAACATTTGTATTTCTTTTATTTAAAAAGCATTTAAAGATGTCTTGCTAATGAACATTTCACTAAACGTGCATTTACTTACATTAAAAAATGATACTGCGATTTGATTTCTTTTAAATAATATATGTTCACTTTACCAGAGATACTAACTAAAGGTCCCCAGTGATACATAACGTATTCATAAGAGCAGGAATTGTCTTTGAAAAAAGAACAAACTATACACATAATGATTAAAAAAATATTCTCTTTGCCGACAGTTTGAGTAACATGTAAAGCTTACACATGACTGAACTCGTTGAGCAAGGTTACAAAAGTATATATTACACAAACTTATAAATTATCCTCTAAACTTTTTATATCGATTTAATAGTTCTTTTAATATATTAATAATAGTAGTACTACAACCAACTTACATTTTTTTTATAAAAGGCATCTCTGAATTAGGAATATATCCAGTATCGTGTCGGGAGGTATAAACATGCAAGAAAAAGATACATAGAACACCCTCACTCAGAACATCAATTTATGGAACATATAAAATGTTGTTCCAAAGTGCTGTGGTTGTGTGTGTTGTGGGTTTAAACCCGCAACACTCTGCGCAGTAGACTGGCGTGGCGACCGCTTAAACCATTACGCCATTTGTGCAGTCAATTAAAATGGGTACATCAAATTAACTCAAATGTTAAAATAAACAGTGGCACATGGAATTAATAGTAACTTGTTCATTTAAAGTATAAATTGGTTTGACAATTTATGAAAATGTCTGTTGCGTAACTTTATATACAACGTTGTAAAGCAACAAATAACTGGACACATAATCTACCTAACTAACGTATAAAGTAAATGATGTAAAACGATAGTAACAAATAAACTTCTACAATATTTCATCCTATGGAGAGACTTATGCCCAGCAATTGACTATTAAAGGCTTTTGATCAGTGCAATAAGTCGTTCTATAAGTCCTCAAACAAATACTTATAGCATAGTTCAATCTAATACCTTCAAATGAGAAATTCTTATATATATGTATATATACATAATCTGAATCCCGGAAACGGCTCCAACTATTTTAATGTTTAGTATGTAGAGGGCTTCGGAGGTGATAAGTCGATATAGCTCGGTTTCATTTTTAGAAAATACTGTTTTATCCGTGTTTTCATGCAATGAAATGTTTGTCTAATAGGCCCGCTTAGATACTTAGTAATGTGAGAAAATTAGGAATGGATAAAAGAAGTTGGTAAATTGTAAATCGACTATCACACAATAATACCGAGCAAAGCTCGGTATACAGGTACTTAAATAATTGTATTCCACAATATCATATAACTAGATTATTAATTTCTACTCGGAGCTGTGTTTAGGATATTTTCTACCGTCTTCAATATTCATGAGGCTGACTGAATCCATAAAGTAGTTATTTAAAGCTATGATCGTTTGGTTTTATCTCTTCTAAGACTGTGTATTGCTGTAAGAGTAATTAAAGTTATCTACATTGCTTAGGTTGTTATTGTTACAAATTTCCATTTACTAGTGATCGCCCAGTGGTCAAATTCGACCATAATAAAACACAATTTACATTACATAAATTTGTATAAGCGAGCGGTATTTCACGTAGTATTTTTTATATTAAATGTGCCAAATAAAACTTTTCTGTTTGAAATAGAGTAAGACCATAGTAAAAATATAAAAAAGTAATCTGTGTCTACGTCAGTACCCTATGTCTACAGACAAAAAGATTAACAAAAGAAATAATTTTACAGTGTGTCAAATGTATGGTAGTGTGTGCAATGTTTTATTTATTGGTTCAAAGTACTTTATAAGCATTAGTATTGAAAAATATTAACGTTCTGCACTTCTTCTATGTATAAACTATAAGTGTGCTAATATTCATTCTATTCCGTCCGTGCTATTTTCGTAAAAAGGGTCTAAAGTTTTTGCTTCACGTATTAGTACGTAGATTTTTGACCGTTTGCGTTCTGCATTGCGTCTTAAATTTTCTATAAATTGTATATAGCATTACTAGCACCAACTGTCAATTTGTATTCTTAAATAAGAACAGGGGGCCAATAAGTCATTAACGATGACAATTACTTGTACTCGTAACTCAAGTCGTGTCGGTCTGTTTCTACTGATGAAGAGTTCTCAATATTTTGAATATCTGACACAACGCCATCTAGTCCCAAACTAAGCAGAGCTTTTATTATACTATGAATACTAGACAAATGGTATTAATACTTATACAGTTTTTTTTTACTCAAACTCCGAAGGAAATTTTGCAGATTTTATAAACATTTAGTCCGACCCGGGAATCGAACCTTAGACCTCAAGCACAGCAGTCGCATACGCTACTGAGGCAATCATAAGTAAAGAACGAACGATTCGATGCTTTTAAGGCCACAGTTTTAAGCGGTATCATGACATTTTTAAGAAATAAAAGGGTAAAGGGTAATCTGCATCGTGATGTAGATGGTGTGTGTAGGTAGGTAGGTATCTATACTCAACTAACAGATGACGTTCTGAGTTATTTTGGTTTTGGTTGATAAATTGTTCTACATAAAAAAACTTTTCTTTAATGTACACATAATGTGTTTATAATATTACGATGTAGTTATTTATGAGAGCAACAAATCCTATAGGTTACGAATAAATTAGATCAAGAATAGCTTCGTATCATACGTATTTAGATAGCTAGACTGTTGCAAATAAATTAGTTATCGAGCTTATTCATAGAGAGAATTATGTTTTTCACGAGCTCTGACGTAATAGTTTGTTTATCCACATATTAGAGCATTCTTATTATAATCTACGTTAAGACTGCGTGTTTTAATAAACGTTTATGATTAATGTCATATTTATGTGCAAAGGATTCTAAAATAATCATTAGATATTGACAGTTTTGAACGTGATTGGGAGAGGATCGATCCCGAAAGAAAAAGATGTCGGCGTCGTCATGAATTGTCGACAGGACCGCGAGCCACCAGAGAGTGGGGGCCTCTTTTGGCAGATTAATTGCTGCGGTATGGGATAGGAAGGCGGCCTGCACCGGACCGGCATAAACTTATGGTCGGGCAGCTATGTCACAACTGAGAGAAAGAAATACTTTTCCCCCGGGGTAGGTCCTAATGGGGCATGACGTCGATATGAGGGAGACCTGAAGTCATATGGTCCGCGTCCTCCCCAGAGTAGGGTGCCAGACGTCAGCCGTCGCGGCGGTTTTTAGTGGGAACACCAGATACTCCTGACTGCACCCCAAGGAGCAGGAGTTCCGAGAAAATTTCCACCTCGCCAACAAAAAAAAAGATATTGACGGTTGGCTTGAGCACTATCATTTGTTGCGTATTTGGATATAATTTATCTATATATATATAATAAAGTTTTGGAGTGGCGACCGCGTACTGGGAGACGCAGCGTTGGTCGGTCCTCCACAAGATGGTCCGACGACCAGGTGAAGGTCCAAGAAGCTGTTGGATACGGGCGGCACGGGACCAGCTGTTCTGGAGAACCTTGAGGGAGGCCTATGTCCAGCAGTGGACGTATTTTGGCTGAGATGATGATGATGATGATGATGATATATATGTTTGCAAAGTTGTATTTGCTGTGCTGTGATCATGGTGATGATGAATATGATTACAAGTTGATATACTAACAGAAAGCCCTCACGGGACTGCAAGAAGTATGTTGGATAATTACATTAAATTTTATGACAAATAATTAAAACCATTTTTTTTTTACAAAAATATAACAATATGTAGATAGCTAAGGTAGGTAATAATATCATAGGTATACTAGGTGAAAATAAAATATAAATAAAATAAAATAGATTTTTACTGGAAACTATAAGTATAGGAATATAATATAATAACATAATGTGCGAGAATGACTTTAGTTAAAAAACTGTGCCGTAGTTATTAACGCCTCCTCCGATCTGGAGTCGTCAGAGTTATGTATATCGACAATACAATTTACAAAATAAACTAAGTTAGTGTGTGTGTGTGTGTTTGTATGAATGTCAGAGTGTGTATTTGTGTGTGGTGTGTGTGTGTGTGTGTGTGGTGTATATAAAATACTTTCATTAAATTTTATACTTTAAAGAAATGAAAATAGACTGATAAAATAATAAAATTTAGTAAGTCTAAAAATGTAGAGTAAAATCTAAAAACTAAATCCTAATGGGCGTAGAGAACTTACGTAAAAAAATTAAAATTAAACATTTCTGCTATGAGAACGTCTCGTCAGCATAAATGTGTATTTCACTGTCATAATTTTATTTCACATAACAATAAATTCCCTTGTTCGTTTATTGACGCCGCCGACTCAGAATTATTTAGGTAACTACATGTTAACGTTATAAGTTTCTAATAACATCGAAGCTCAGGGCACCACGCGTCTTGCTAACTAAACACTAATAAAGATGAACGAAATTGTCTAAAATTAACCACAATCCTTATTCTTTTTGAGAGCAAGATAAAGAAAGGTGTCAAACTGAAGTGCTCCTTTTTATTTGAGTGGCACCGTCCGCAACGTGTTTAGGATAGGAAAGACAAGGATGAGATTAATCGGAGGAGGAACGCTTCTGAAGGTGGAGGAATATTTGCAATTTATCATTTTGATACCGGTAGTGCCTAAGGTAAAGGCTATTAATGTTACAATGCTATTTAGATGATAGTATGCTAATAGACAATTAATATGAAATGAGTTCTTAAGAATAATATATATGTATATATATGTTTATATTGATAACAATAAATGAGTTAAATGAGTTCTTTTAACCTACCTGTCCCTTAAAAATAACCTAACAGTCGGTCTAAAAATTTTTACACAAACTTTTAGGCAGAGTTTACTGATTGTGAATTATTTTATTACTGGAAAAAAGTTTAAAATGCATTTTACTCGACTACAATGAGCCACAAAGAAGGGTTTGATAGTCTAAGTATGAGCGAATCAGAGTGTATAAAAAAGTAAATTAAAGCTAAATAAACAAGGTATCCGATTCTCATAGTGGTTTAGCTAAAAAAATTTTGTCCACGTCCGTAGGCTAAAAAATAAAATAAAAAAAAAATTGAAAATTCTTTTGTTGCTGTTTTTTCTACGATTACTCAAAAACCGCGAAAGTTATAAAATTTTCAAGTTTGAATCCAAAAACTAGATACTTGGAGCTACAATTTCCTTTTTTTTTATTTCCTGTACGACCATTTCTTTCGAAGTTACGGCCTGTTGAAAACTACCCAAAAATTTGGATTTTTTTTTTGATCCCTTAATTTTTTCCATTAGTGTATATGGCGCGATTGTACATGCTAGACCTGGCTACCATTAAATGAAGTAGATGTTGTACAAATCTTTTCTTCGTACTGCCGGTTCAACCGAGCCGGTGGTGGCGTGTGCATCCTGCTGTCCTCGGCAGGGTTCCATGGATTTCCTTTGTAGGGCTCATCTGGTTCCCCGGCCACTGGTATCCGAGACTATGTGTAGTTCTTGGTCGGTTAGAGTCTGAAATATCCACTAACGGGTGGTATCTAGGGGGATTTCTACACAAATAAAAATAAGGGTTATAACTAACTACTATGACAAATTCGAAAAATATAAAAAAAATCGTAAACGCATATAAAAAATAGAATATCAAAAGTTAAAAAAAAGTGAAAACCATGTGGGATATAATAATAAACAAGAGAACGAATAAAATATCCAAAAAAAACCATAGTCCATAACCTACTTTCCTAGTTACATATTTTCAAGGTTATAATGTACATTACGGAAAGTAATACATTAAATTGAAATGAATTGATAATGTTAAAAATGCGATCGTACAGGTCACACGGTCCAGTCACTTCAGCTGTTTACTCATTTTAGTGAATAACAAAGTAACATTACTTAAGAATATTCTTTCTGAGCATGCGAAAATGTAGATATTGCATGGCTAGTGGATATACTTCATCGGAAAATGTAAAAGTATTAAATAAAAAAATAAAGTTTAAAAAAATGTATTCCGACTACTTAAAAAAGGGGCCTAAAGAGTATGTCTACCACGCCTGATACTGATGATGATTCTGATTTTTCATATATAAATCTTATTTTAAAAGGATAAAGTGATTAATAAATCTAATATATAATATAAGAGATTATTGAATCACATTCAATTATTTAATATCTTGGATGAATATGAAACGTATAGGTTTTCTCGAAAAAAAATTAAATACATGAAATAATTAAAGTGACAGTGCCCGATGTTTATTTTATAATAAGCTTTTATTTAACTTACAATGTAGGTATGTAACTATGTTAGTTCAGGTGGAATCTTGTAACATAATTGTAAGGCAAGATATCAGCCTTACAATTTGCTTCCAGCTGAAATTTTGGATACATTTCATATTATAGTGACATGAACTTGATCTGACGATGGAGTTGGAAGGTAGCCATAGAAACTTTATAATGAAATGACGCAATTATATCAAGTTAGGTCTCGTAATATTCATCTTGACATATACGTTGTCTGTAAAGGGTATCCAGGATCAAACAATGGAGCTGAAGGTAGGCACACGACGACACAATCCCATCGAATTTGGGTTCATATGATTTCTTGACGAGTACTTTAGTCCTAAATGGTAACCAGGGTTTGATAGTGAAGCTGCAAAGTAGCTATGGGATCTCAGTAATAAAAGGACTTAATCGCCAGAGTTTGTATTTTCTTGACTCGTCTCGATGTAAACGTTTGTCCTAAATAAAATATCTATGAAACCTCATCATATTTGAGAAAATAAGTTCATTCTAGGCGTTATGAAAATCGATTTCATGTTGAACAGACTCAGTAACCTGTCTCGCGATAATTAAAAAGCAAAAAACTTTATTTAAAAATTATTTGTAAATTAAACACACTAAAAAGTTTCAAAAGCTTTTCCTTGAAAATTTTTGATGTCAATTTAATTATATGATATAAATGTTCACCGTGAGATTAATCTGCGTAGAAAAATAAGTAAATTAAATAATTAGATCTGATTCATTTTAGTTTTTTAAATTTTCAAAGGAAATAAATATGAGTCTTTTAGTAAAGAAATGTTGGAATGTCTAAAAGTTTAATTATAACTCTTCATAATATTCTTAGCTATCTTCAATACAATTACGCATTCGAATGAGCCAGCTATTGAAACATTAAAAAATATATCGTCTGAGAAGGTCAAAAAATAACCTTTCATCGATGGCCTCTTCAGCAATGTTAAATTTTATAATCCTAGCATGAAAAACTTGCCATGAGATATCTAATGTAGTAAACAAAACACTGACAGGTTTATTTTTTTTAATGTTTAAACACAGAACTGCACATTAATAGATTGCTAAAGATTTACAGTGAAGAGGTTTGTATTGAAATTAGCTGTCAATTCCAGATAGTTTTAACAAAATGAAAACTGTATTTGTTTTGTAGCTAACAATTTTCTTAATAATCTAAGTAGAATGCCTACGCTTTGACGTACACAGTTAAGATCAAGTCAGAATTAATATACAAAGCTATAAAACTAGATGAGACTTTTTCTGAGTTTACACTTTTTAAATCTTTATCTTTTATATCCAAAAGCTCTAACTAATTTTATTTAGCCAGTAGGGATTTAATGAAAAATCCGCATTGATGGGACATATGTGGCGATTTCTGGGTTTCAGTGGATTAGGGTCGATAATAAAATAAGAAACGACATTTTCGAGACCTTACGTCAAAGAATTCCATACTCAACATTTTTTGTAATAAATGGTAGGTATACTCGTAGTACACTTATTTTTTAAATTTATTTTAGAAATGCATTAGTTTTCTGATAAAAAATGATGAGCTGTTTTCGTTGTTTACTTTGTATACCGTAAAAACAATCTTGTTTTGGTTGAATGTCAAGTTTTCGCACCACAAAAATTGTTATGAAGCTCATAATGATCGTACTAGGCGTGCTACATTATATTTAATGGTCTTAGTATGAAGTTGAAGGTCTCAAACTACGACACTTTTTCACTTTCTGAGCGTATACTTTTATAGGGTGGGCCAAGAATTTGTTAAAATTTGAATCTAACATTCCGCGTAAACATGTTACGGGAGTTCTTGGCACCGATGCTACTGGAATTTGCTGGCTACAATTGTACCACATGGTTTCAACAAGCTGGAGCCACTTGTCACACATCCAATAAGTCCCTACCAGTGGTCAAAGATATGATTCCGGAAACGCTGATTGCTAGACAAGACGACATTTTATGGAAACCCAGAAGTCCTGATCTATCCCCAGCAGACTTCTTTTATGGGGTTATTTGAAAAATGGTGTCTATATCAATAAACCAAATATACTACGTCAACCAAAAGAAAAATCAGCAAAAAGATGTTGGCAATCTCACAATCTCTTTGTCAACGAGTATTCGAAAGTTTCGGTGCTCGCTTAGAAGAGTGTAAACGTCGAAACGGTGGTCATTTAGACGATGTAATTTTCAAAACATAAATTTCAACTAATTAACTTTCTGGTAAATAAACAATTGTTATAATATATCATATGGTTTTTTTTATGATGTTTTTAAATGTTAACTAATTCGTGACCCACCCTATATTTAATACATATAGGTATTTATTTACAGCTGTATGTATTTGTTATTGAGGAGGTTACCATAACACCTATTAGATGATGCTGTACGAAGAGCTTCCATAATAGCAATACATTAATTATGATCCATCGAGATATCATAGGAATGTAAGGTTGGAGATCAAGCATTCGATTTCCACTCAGAACAATGTGCATTGAACTTGTGGCTTCAGTTTAAAATATATATTTATTTATCTAAGAAAAATAAATCTTATTGTGCACATAATATACCTATACAATCCATCTATTCAGCGTGGTGTAGTGTTCAATATATTTAGCAGTAGACTATTAAAGGCTGGTGATGATGATGATGACGATGACGATGATGTGTATCTATGTTATTTAATTATGGTACTCCGTTACAGCTTAATTTAGAATTTTGTTTTGAAAATTGGACAGTATTAACGGCAAAGTGACAAATTGAATTCACTTATTAGTCTTGGGTCACAATATTAACAAAAGAAAGGTGGGGTTTGTAGTACTCTAGATACTATTATTGTTCATTTGTTCTTGGTTCGAATACGTTTGTCCTTCACCCGTTAAGTTCAAGTCGAAAGAGTCTCTCTAAGCTTACTCCTTTGGCAGGTAGGATTTACAACACTCGGATTTTTGTACGTCGATTTTCCTCAAAAGCACTAAATTAGATAGTAAGGATGCGTATACTTCGGCTTATTGCCGTTTATTGTGTATGTACGTTTACGAGTTTCCTGGAGATGAATGTTTGAAAAATTTATTTATTCATTTTTATTGGTGTTATTCAGTGCTATTCTATCTATATAATGGGGTTATTGGGAGACAATCCTCATAATAATCAATAGTACCTACTGTTCGTTGAGAAACTACGTATTCATATAGAAACATCACGAGAATAGACATGTTTTTTTTTACATTTTTTTTTGAATATATCAAATTATAACAAAATATTTGAATTCATAATATAATAGTTTGCACCAGTTTGTACTGACCACAAACATACATTTATATAACGCTACGTGAAAGAAAAAACGTGCTTCAAGAAATAATTACTGAATTGAATTGAATAGAATTGAATTTTCCTGCAAAATATAATGTAGAACGTAGTTTAATTATATATTACATACAAGATGGTGTTAATACAAATGGTTGGAATTAGACTTAGTTTGTTGCCAAGAAATTGAGTTTTTTCAAAATCAATAATAAAATAACTATTAAAAACATATCCTAAAAGCACATATTTTTAAAGTTATTATAATGTAAAAAACTGCATTCAATATATACATACACCCATGTACATGTGCCTACGGACTTACCAACCATTTATAAGATTTGGTGGACGTTTAAAGTTAGCATTGTTTTAAAAAAAAAAATTGCAGTCACTTTATATATACATACATTCACGGCTTATTTCCGTCTGGGGAATTGACTTACACATATGTACTTGTGCCTATGGACTGACCAGACATTTATCAGATTTGATTGACGTTTGTGTTAGCATTTATAATCGTGATCCTCGTTATTATAAGCCGTTCTTAAAGTTTATACATCCTTTTTTTCAATAAATGGTATAGCTAAAATAGTCTTTAGGAGAGTTTTCGATGACCGTGTTCAAATAAATGCACAAACAAAAAATCTGTAGTTACTAAAAAAATTAAAATCAATATTATTGATTTGACGACGTCATAAATCGAATATTTTAGCGTTAAAATGTTTTCTTGTTTTTATTTAGTCAATATTTGGTTTTAATATTTTTTTAAGGTTACATCCCACATGCTATCCTGTCGATAGAAAGTCAGAACCCATTTCTCGCTAGGGGTAAAAAATTGATTCTATTGTGTTGCAGTTCCCTTTGGATGTTTTATTTTTCTTTGTTCATCATTATTATCATCAACAGCTTTTAATAGACTACGCCTGATATAAGTTTCTCCTTATAAATGTGTGATTTCGTTGGTGAGTGTGAAAACAGAGGCCTCTTGATGCAGGGGTAACAGTTGTCGTGGTAAGTATGTGCAATACAATGCTACGATGACTGTCATGCTTTTTACGTCCCCAAGTAAGGAGTAAAAAAGCATCTTAATAGGCCGCTATAGTATGGGTCACCATACTACATTGTCAACATTCACAAGGACTATGGTGACTACAACTTTTGGATTCTATTCATGCTTTCCATCAAGCAGAGTAGAGTTACTTTGGCAGGCTCTTAAAATGAAAAGAAAAAAATAAAATAAAAAATAAAGGAGATTTGGCCTACTATAGGACGCTGTCCAGATGAGATCGTATAGGGTTTGTTTTAAATTTTTTTTTTCATGGCAGCGATGTTGTCCAGCGTAGTTTGCTGCCTTAGTCGCCCCTTACGACACCCATGGGTTAAATAGGGGTGGTGACATTCTGTATTCTTAATATGTCACCAAACGGACGTTAGTTACTCTAGCATAATACTATCCATACACTTAGAGCGCCAATCAGGGTGTCGATTCTTAATTAAACACCTGTGGTGTGGCTTGTTTATTATTAACCTCGCTATCTCATGTGGAGCGTTAATGACTCAACTTATCAGCAAAAAGTATATTATATGTCAACAGTATTAGTCCATTGAAATGTTACATTTTTTAGGCCTAACCTTGCGTTTTTTAGAGGACGTTATTTTATTTTTTTGACGTGTAAGGGGGGTCAGTGTAAAGCTTAAACCAAGTTTGTGGGGTCGCCACCCTTGTCCCACGGCCGCCATCTTGAAAATAGGGGTTGAAACGGTTTTTATGATATATCTCTTAAACTATTTATTTGATAAAAAAAATTAGTTAACATTTTTTGTTGCAAATTAAATTCACTACAACTTTAGTCCAGTAACTTTTTATCGTAGAACTATAAATAAAAAAGTTATAAGCGAAAATCTTCAGAAATTCGAAAAAAAAATTATATTTTTCGATATTACTTTTTTTTTTATCATTTTACGGAAAAATAATATCAGACCATTTTTGTAGATCGTTTTTTGAGGAACAACTTTTATTTGTATCATTTTTTCATTAAGTTAATAGCTAAGGTTTTACAGCGCTCCGAAGTAAGTACTATTGTTTAGTACTCTTAACTATACCTATATTATATGTGTGTACTAATAATATGTCATCGGTTATTGTTTTTTTTTTTATTTTGTTATTATAACTTTTTTAATTACAAATTTAGCAATATTATTAATAATTAATTATTGACTCTTTTCCCCATCGCCCACGAGGTAGAGTCTAGAGGCGCGTTTTTTTTTACGTGGTATCCCCAATAGGCATAATCCACGGTAATTTTCTAAATTAGAACTACTTCGTCCTCAGTCATTTCGATGGACCAGGCTGCGGCTCAGCATCTGATTGGCTTTCTGAATCAAATACCAGTGGGAAAACTGGAGAAGGAAGGGGTGTTAATGTTGGCGGTTCATCATCAAAGTCATTTTCATTTATTAATTCTGAGAGTTCCATTATGTTGCTGCAAGTCTCTCCAGAACAATGGAAGCACACTGCAGAACATTTCAGTCCTGGTCTTTAGGATCATTATAATTACCAAGCCACGACTGGACCTGATGGTAGACTCGGAAAGTATGAAAGCAGGACTGAAATGTTCTGCAGTGTGCTTCCATTGTTCTGAAGAGACTTGCAGCAACATAATGGAACTCTCAGAATTAATAAATGAAAATGACTTTGATGATGAACCGCCAACATTAACACCCCTTCCTTCTCCAGTTTTCCCACTGGTATTTGATTCAGAAAGCCAATCAGATGCTGAGCCGTAGCCTGGTCCATCGAAATGACTGAGGACGAAGTAGTTCTAATTTAGAAAATTACCGTGGATTATGCCTATTGGGGATACCACGTAAAAAAAAACGCGCCTCTAGACTCTACCTCGTGGGTGGTGGGGAAAAGAGTCAATAATTAATTATTAATAATATTGCTAAATTTGTAATTAAAAAAGTTATAATAACAAAATAAAAAAAAGAAAAATAATAACCGATGACATATTATTAGTACACACATATAATATAGGTATAGTTAAGAGTACTAAACAATAGTACTCACTTCGGAGCGCTGTAAAACCTTAGCTATTAACTTAATGGAAAAATGATGCAAATAAAAATTGTTCCTCAAAAAACGATCTACAAAAATGGTCTGATATTATTTTGCCGTAAAATGATAAAAAAAAAAGTAATATCGAAAAATATAATTTTTTTTTCGAATTTCTGAAGATTTTCGCTTATAACTTTTTTATTTATAGTTCTACGATAAAAAGTTACTGGACCAAAGTTGTAGAGAATTTAATTTGCAACAAAAAATGTTAACTAATTTTTTTTATGAAATAAATAGTTTAAGAGATATATCATAAAAACCGTTTCAACCCCTATTTTCAAGATGGCGGCCGTGGGACAAGGGTGGCGACCCCACAAACTTGGTTTTAGCTTTACACTGACCCCCCCTACACATCAAAAAAATAAAATTACGTCCTCTAAAAAACGCAAGGTTAGGCCTAAAAAATGTAACATTTCAATGGACTAATACTGTTGACATATAATATACTTTTTGCTGATAAGTTGAGTCATTAACGCTCCACATGAGATAGCGAGGTTAATAATAAACAAGCCACACCACAGGTGTTTAATTAAGAATCGACACCCTGATTGGCGCTCTAAGTGTATGGATAGTATTATGCTAGAGTAACTAACGTCCGTTTGGTGACATATTAAGAATACAGAATGTCACCCGTCATGTACTTGTACCCGTTTATTATCGGTTTCAATACGTAATTCCATTAATTTTCATACTTACGCCGGCTGCTTCGGAAGAACTTTCAACTTATTGCCTAACAGTTATTCCTATTGGTTTAGACCATTACGCTTAGTAGTGTGACTTTGTTTCACATTGACAAGATCATCACAGAGCCAGTGTTTGGTGGTATAGATGCAGATCACCATGACGATCAGAATGTGAAATAAACTCACACTAGGCACTTCGGTTACTGTACTCATTATCGTCAACTACAGCAAAAAAATATATAAAGAGAAGGAAAACTTGAAACAAACCCTGTTCAAACCTTGATAAGGGTAAGCCTATGTCCAGCAGTGGACTGTTCAAAGCTGTTGTTGATTGCAAGTGTAAATAATGAGTGGAGTTGTCAGTTTTGTTCAGAGGTAGTTTCCAGTTCTGAGAGATATCTGCTGTGTGCTGTAACTGCTGGGCGGAAAATGACGACACCACAACTTCTTGTAAGTAGATACTAGAGCTACTTGGTGATATAATTTCGTTAGTGTTACTATAACTAGTTCCCAGAAGATCGTGTACGGTAAGTTTACCTGCCTTTTCTTTTACTGTATGATATTCATGGTCAGTCTCTCTCGATTTCGACGGGCTTTTCAAGTCAAGTATTGCCTCTCGAATTCGAGAGAGCTATAACTCAAATTTTAGTATATCCTAAATGTTTCTACTAAGCGTTACTTTTTCACAGAGTAACATTAACCTTTATTTATTTATTTTAATTTTAGTAATGCAAGTTTTGTTCTGATATTTGTTCTAGATTGCATCTTGTTTTACTCTAGATTAAAATTAGACATGGTTAGTATTATGGGTTCCCAAATAGGTATGTTTGCTTTGATATTTCTTGTAGAAAACCTAGGTCAATGCAATTAGACCTGGAAATGGTTTATTTCTACGTTCCCTGACCTTGCACTATAATGTTTCATTAAGTCATTTATATATGTAAGTTTAGGGAAAAAAGTAAAATAAACAGACATTTTCGTTCAAGATCGTGAGCATATCCGCGCTAGAGTGTAAATAACTATAATAAAGTGTAAATTTATTAATTAATTCTCTTTATATTTTTCCTTATTTTTAATTAATCCAAAATAAGATTTAAAATACTTTTAAAATTTGGTAATAATTCTTAGTTTGATAGTTCTTATAGTTTTAGAAATTATACTAACTTTTAATCGTAAGCTGTATTTTAATAATGTAAGCGTAATTAATCTATAGGAGATAGGTTCAATAAAATACTGGTTATTTTTTAAAAACTGGATGTTTTACTTTACGATATATAATAATTATATGTTCATTGAAACAAATTACAAATACAAAATGTACACAGTTTGTCTTATTATTAATCAATAACTACATTATAAGCAATAGCAATAAATATATAAATAACGCAACCCCAAATGTAACTTTTCAATGGACTATATCGTGTAACGGTCATACTTAGTATAGTACAAACAATGTAAGGCTCCTCTTTGATAAATAATAAAGTTTATTGATTGGACAAGGCGTTTGTGCGAACAATATTGACGTGAACCTTATATAGTTTCACGTGTAAGTATTAGTAGGAACTCATTTGTACAACTGATTAATAAAAGTCGTTTCCAACTTGTAAATATTATATAGGTAGTTTGCAGCTTTGAACGAACTATGGAAGAGTTGATTAATACGATTTACCGAGACTCTCTACTTTTATCTAGAAACTTTAGCTTGCAACAAACGAGAAATGGCAACTTACAAGACACTTTTATGGATTCTCTGAGCTACGTTCAACAGAATTTTATTAAGTTACGTAACTATATGATTTTGATTTCCATATTATTATATTTTTAGGGTAGATTCACGTGAGTCGATTTCCATATTTAAGATTTAAGAGCACTTAACTTTCTAGCTTCTCTTTTATTCATGTTATACTAAGTACCATATAGTTTTATTCTCAGGTAGTTTTGGTTGGAAGTCATCTTTCTAAGAAAATAAAAGGTTCATGATTTCCACTCTGAAAATAAATATATTTATGCTGCGTAACATACAAAATGAGCATAAAATTACAAAGGTTGAACTTAGCTTATCAACGCCTGGTTTGCTGATATTGCCAAAACGATTGATGTCTGAATTAAATCGCTTTCGGTCCACGACTTCATTAGATTCGTTTTCGGTCGAAAAGATTACTTTTTGTTACGTTAATTAAACACGGATACTTTTACGACCAAAAACCAATAGGTAACACTAATAAAACGAATTAAATTAAATAGCGAGTTTCAATCGTTAGGGATTTACCTTAGACCTTAGTAGGTTTTGGTTAGACATAATGAAAATTTAGATGCGTAACGACCAAATGGAATATACACTGTTGTTAATATATATTCATTAAGCAACATCTAGGGCTGAATCGGTTAAAGTATTAATATAATTACAAAAGTTTGTCTGTAGTTACATAACTCAGATTACGACGCTAACATGGCAGTTAGCAGATCGATCTTGCTTCACAATTAAATAATAATTAGACAAGTTTCAGATTCCGTTTGGATTGACATTCTAACAATCAAAGTAATCATAACATATTATTGCTAATATTGTAGCAACTGCCATATTCAACTATTAAGTAGGTACTCGATTTGGGTATTATAAGTAAAATAGTTTTTTTTCATCATAGCTGTCAAAATGACTATATTCTGCCTAATTGAAAGCATGAATAGAATCCAAGAGTGGTGGCCACCACCCTCATTGCGAATATGGATAATGCAGTATAGTGACCCAAACTATGGCGGCCTAGGCAGATAAGAAATGCTAAAATGAGGAATTTTCGGAAAAATATTTGAAATTGGAGTATCTGTCTGTTACACCAGAATAATATTTTTTACACTAACTGTCTGTCTGTTCTGGTTAATCTCTGGAACGGCTAGACCGATTTCGACGGGACTTTCACTGACAGATAGTTGATGTTATAGGGAAAAACTTAAGCTACTTACATTTTAGGATTTCTGAATTATAAAAAAAATTCATTTGGACGAAGTTACGGGTGAGTAATATATATAATTTGTTGCCAGAATAATTTACATAAATAAAAGAACATATATCAGTATGTTTAGAATCGAAAGCAAATAAAGATAGAACTGTAGAATATATACGTATTTTTACTTTTAATTAATTTTCTTTACACATAAATCATGGCTTCTAGATGTTTCAACGCTCAATCTCGCAGCGGCGCTTTTAAATTGTTAGCTTTCTTGGTGACATTAGGTTCTTGTGGATTACAAGATGTATTTGAAATGTTCCCCAGAGTAATCTACTTTTAACTTAAAAACAAGGCGCGTAAAAACACCACGTAGATCTTTTAGCGCTGATGTAGCGAGCGGTAAAACTGTATCATGTTGTTAGTTTAATGACATCCATAAAATTTTATAGCCTCTTTGATGTTTATTTATACTATAGGGAATCAAAAGATATATTTGTCTAATTTATTTTTTTGTAATTTCTAAGACAATTTAACGGTATGGTTAGGTTAAAAATGTTTTAAGGTTACTTCTATTAGTATGACAGTCGAGCAATGAGCATCGATATATTTATTTATATTATGAAAAATGTAAACGCCTACCTACAATAATTAGTCGCAATGATTTACATTTTACATTTTTAAATTCCTAAATGATTTGACCTTTGTGTTGACAAAAATTACGCCACTTCGTCATTGCATATATAAGGCTATTTTGGGAAAAACTCTTGTCTTTTTCAAATTAAATCTGCACTTTGACACTAGTATTTAATTTATAAATTCATGTAATCTTATGTAATTTAAGTACCTATCAGTTTCTCATAACTCTAAAAACCGCTTGAGAAATATTTATTATTTCATGTATGAACTCAGGGTGTTTAAATGTCATTTTGCCAATTATACATTTTACAAGACTGTTGTTGGCAACCAAGAAGATAATAATATTGCTAATTATCATACTTATACATTTCTATATACATACATAAATTATACCCAGACACAGCACAAATAACCGTGCTCATCATGTGATATTTGTCTTGCATGGAAAATGAACCAACGATCGCTTATTCATTAGTCGGGATCGCTAACTACTAGAGTAGCAAGCTTTTTAAAAAAGGAAGAGAAGATAAAATTCATAACAAATTTACTCCACAACCGACCGATAGTATTCAATATTTTAACAGTTTCCGTTACCGATTTATAAGAAAAACGTCTTCCCGACAAGAAACCCGTTCAATAATAAATATGAGGTCGGAGGGATTGCTAAAATACATTTAGCTTTGATAAAGAAATGTACGAGCGAAAATGTTAAAACACGAAAAAATCAATTAAAACCGAAAACGATAAATATCAGGTTTGTTTACAAATATCATTATATTAATGAAGAAATCGTCAAGGTAATATGCATACAATACCGCATTGTTGCTTGCTACTTCAAAAATAATCAAAGACCACATCACACACTTTTATAAAATTTCATGACAATCAGTATTGTTTCATACAGCAGATTGTTGCTGTTAATGTAATGTAATACATGTACAACATACATAGTATATATTTTTTCGTACCCTCTGGTGGCAAAGTGGACACTGACCAAAGGAGACCGACACAGGTTGGTAGTATTAGAAATATGGTGCCAATTTATGTAAAAAAGCCAACGAAGAATTCCTACTAATGGTTAACGAAAAAAGGTAAATTTTAAATATTACTCAAATCTGAAGAGAATAAGTGTTGGCTACTTGATAAGAAATGACAACCTCTTGAAGGAAGGTAGTATAGAAGACAAAAAAAACGACGAAGAGTTAGATCAACACACATGTAGCATGCAAAGAAGAAACTGGGAGTCACGGCCTATCAAGAGGTCAGATGGATCGCAGAAAATAGAAGGCTATCACTCCACTGTCAAGGGTCTGGCCCTTAAATTGTGAGAGAGAGAATGCTCTCCACTGTGATCCATACCAACACAATTTTTGACCAGTGTAGAATCGGAACATCCAAGGAATATCACGTCAATAAAATTAGGGAAACTTCAATAACCAGGTCCTCATACGTGATTCAAGTAGAAAATATTTTGAGGATATTCTACTTTAGGCATACTGTGACAGTATGCTATTTTAAGATGTGTCTTGTATAAATAAAAATTGTTTTTAAATCGGCCATGTGCTAGGTAAGGTAGGTAATTTTTATTTTAAGACATCTGTTTTTTTGGAGTAATCGTAAGATATGTGGATTTAGCCTATGATTAATCAGCAAACAGTTTCTTGACCCTGATTACTATACACCTGATATGCGTCATCCCATGTTTTTTTAGAATTGTTATTTATACTCGTCTGGTGGTCGAAGTTCACATATAATTCATGAATTTATCAAATTTAAAACACTTGCATTTGTAATTGAGTAACAGCACGAGTACGCAAAATCATTTATATTTTTAAAAAATTACGACACTCTGCTGATATGGATACTCTTAGGACAGTTTACTACTCTTTAGGTCAATCAATAATAGGTTACTGTATTGCGGTGTGGGGTGGTGCGGCTAAGACGCATATCTTACCTTTGGAGCGTGCACAGAGAGCTGTTCTGAAGGTGATGACCTGTAGACCTTTTAGGTACCCTACTCAGCAACTATACAACGACTGTAAAGTACTTTCTGTTCGACAGCTGTTCGTGCTTGATACAGTCACTAGAAAACACGCTGCACTTGTCTTTGACTCAAAGTTCTCCAGCAAACGTCGTTCGTATAAAGTTTGTCAAACTAAAAAATATAACACCTCAATAGCCGCAAGGCATTATGGTGTGCTAAGCGCACATTTATATAATATTGTGAATAGATACTGCGATATATATACTTCACTTAGACCTGAATGCAAGAGTAAAGTAAGAGATTGGCTTATGCTTAAAACATATGAGGAAACCGAAGATCTCCTAAGAATATCAACTCTGTAATGTTACTGCTGATCAGATAAAATAATGTACATACACACTCACACACACACACACATAAACTCACACAAAAATAATACACACACATATATATATATATATATATATTTGAACATATAAACAGTATGAGGTTGAATGAACTAGCAATTGTTAAACGTTATAGATACTTGCTATGCCCTGATACCCATAACACAAGTTAGATCTTACCATGGGTATCAGTGTTCCAAATACTATACTTTCTGTTTCATATCTTGTTGACTACTTTCTTGTATATGTTTGTTGTAACTTATTGAAAATAAATGTTTATTATTATTATTATTCTCTTTATTACATATAAATACACATATTGATTACATTTTTAAATATATAAAAAATAAAAAATACATATTTAAAAATACAAAAAATAGTAGACCACCGACATCGGGTACAGGGACCAAGATACCGGTGGTTAGGGCTCCAGAGACAGGAACCTCCTCACAATACGGGCCGTGTCAAGGAGGACTGCCTTCTGCATCAGACCCTTGATCCAACCTTCTAACGTGAGCCTCTTAAGGTGTTGGTCGAGGCTCCTCGCTATCAATCCATGAACAGATATGATTATCGGAACAATAATCACCGAATCCACATTCCACATGTCGGCAATCTCGTGAGACAGATCCAAATACTTCAATTGTTTTTCTTTTTCAACTTTCACGAGATTCTCGTCATGAGGAACGGCGATATCGACAATCATTGCGCGGCGCTCTAATCGATCTATCACCACAATATCAGGCTTATTGGCAACAATAGTCCTATCTGTGATAATAGATCGATCCCAATATAACGTAGCACGACCGTTTTCGAGAACTGGGTCGGGCACATACCTGTAGTAAGGCACTTCAAAATCGACAAGTTGGTATTTAAGGGCAAGTTGTTGGTGTACAATCCTGGCTACTTGATTGTGCCTGTGCAAATACTCACCATTAGCAAGACGAGAACAACCAGAAATAATATGCCTAATAGATTCTCCAGGACGGTGGCACGCCCGACAAATGTCAACCGTACTATCTTTCAGGATATATTTCCGGTAGTTATTCGTCATGATAACTTCGTCCATAATTGCACAAACAAAATCTTCGGTTTCTCCGAAGAGATCACCATACCGTAGCCAAGACGTCGACGCTTTAAAGTCTATATCAGACCCGTGTAGGGCCCGATAAAATCGACCATGAAGTTCTTTACCCTTCCATACTTCCTTGCGATCAGTAGTACTAAGTACTACAGGTTTGCGCCAATTCTCTTTAGCCAGAGCGAGCGGGGTAAAACCAGTATCCACTGCAACTACATTACGATGCACTCCCACATTAGTCTGTAGAAAATATTCTCTGAGATTGTATATCTCGCGATTGTGTAGAGTCTTGATATTTAATAGACCACGACCTCCAAACTTTCGCGGAATATACAATCTCATAACCGATGAACGTGGGTGGTGCATACGGAATGCAGTCAGCAATGTACGGACTCTCCTGTCAAGGGCATCTAATTCGGTCTGAGTCCATCTAAGTACACCAAAGGAATACATCAGAACCGGCATGACCCAACTGTTACAGGCTCGCACCTTGTTACCGCCCGATAAAAGACTTTTAAGTACTTTTTTTAGGCGGCCAAAGAAACGTTCCTGCAACATTTGTTTCACGCCAGATTCTGGTATTCCCAAGGACTGTGAAAAACCTAGATACTTGTAAGTTTCGGTGGCAGACAGAGATCTGAGTTTTGTTGAATCTGAAAGTTCTATTCCTTCAGATTCTACAATCACACCCTTCTTTACATACATGACTGCACACTTGTCTACACTAAATTCCATTTTGATAGAATTACTAAAGTTTTCAGTGACCCTTAATAACGCCATCAATTGTAATTTTGTGGAGGCCAGTAATTTCAAATCATCCATATAAAGAAGGTGAGATATAACTTGATCATCTTTCTGCAACCGATAGCCTAACCCTGAACCCTCTAACAGAGTACTGAGAGGGTTCAAAGCTAGACAAAACCACAAGGGACTCAGACTGTCACCTTGAAATATACCTCGCTCGATCTTTATAAGTACGTCATTTATCGCAGCCTGCCGACATCCTGGATAGCGAAGTGTTGTTCTCCATTGACTCATACACGACTTTAAGAAAGTGCACAGAGTTGCATCAATTTTGTACAACTCTAGCACTTTCAAAAGCCATGTATGTGGAACTGAGTCATAAGCCTTCTTATAATCTATCCAACATGTTGCCAGACTCTTACGACTACGACGTACCTGTTGGCTAATGGTCCTGTCTATAATAAGGAGCTCTTTAGTGCCACGGGCCCCACTTCTACATCCATTTTGAGAAATAGAGATAACCGAATTATTATTTATGTGTGTAGTAATTTTGAGTCTCAAAATAGATGTTAGAAGTTTATATGTAGTTGGTAAACATGTTATAGGTCTAAAATTTTTGGGATCCATGGCACCACCAGATTTATAGAGTAAATGGGTTACACCGGTGGTTAAAAATTGTGGTAATGAACCAGAATCCAAAGCTGCTTGGAATTGTGATGCCAAACACGCATGTGAGCTTCGAAACCACTTAAGCCAAAAGTTGTGCAGTCCGTCTGGACCAGGTGATTTCCAATTCGGTAATGAACGGACTGCACAACTTACATTATCTTTATTAATAACAATGGGTTCCATAGCTATTATAGGCTCACACGAACGTTTGACATCCTCCAACCAATCACCCTCTGTATGAGTGACAGGCACTGACCAGATGTTACGCCAAAATGAATTTGTGGTATTTTCATCTGGAAAATGCCCATCACTCACACATGAATTCGGTTCCTCCCATTTCCGGTAAACCCATTTCTCATTCCTTTGGAACATTCGATTCTGATTATACCGATCGACTCGTTTTCTATAACGTCTTATCCTATTTGCCCATGCATAAACTTTCTGCTTTAGATAGTCTATACGCTCTGTGACACAGGACATGTACTGTTGAGGACTAATGGTAGTCCCCAAGAATGCCTGTTTCACAAAGCGCATGACTCTTGGCCGTGTATTACCACTTTTAAAACTAATTAATTTACCGATGAGTGTCCTAGTCTCAGCAATACGACGTTCAATTCTATACTGCCAAGCTGGTACGCCATTTTCGGGTCGAGTAGCACTTACACGTTCAATACATTTAACACCAGCTACTCGACAAACTGCAATGGCCGCACAGTATAGAATTGAATGTGTATCACTAAGATCTTCGCTATTATCAAAATAATCTGATAATAGCGAATCCAGGGCACTCACAAGCGCTAAATTACGTTTATGAATGGGCAAACGGCATAATCGTGGTCTAATATTATCATTTATAAATCGGTACTTTTGAATCGCATCCTCCAAAGCACTCCTTATCTTATCGTTACATTGGGTACTTACGGATATAACTTCACTCTCCACTAGTTCATCAACATCTTTAATACCTAATGGCAACTGAGATGTGCTATTAGCCACCGCAGCGTGTGATGAAGAGGGGATAGTAAAGTTTTTCCTTATGTCAGAGCGTATCCTCTCAAGTACTGTATCATCCAGCAGGTGACAGCGCTGTATAGCTCGTACTTGATCCGATAATCGTTGTGCTGAAACGTTGATGGCTGGTTCAAGCTCCTGAAACAGAGAGACTAACCTAACACGGTACGCAGTAAGGTTCGTTCCCAACTCTGTAGCCCGAAAATATGCCCGCATGACACTCTCATTTATTGATTTTGTCCACTTCATGCGGCGCACATCACCACCGGTAGCGGGGACCCTGTTTGAGGTCAGTGGTCCTCGTGATCCCAAGCTGGTCGGTGGCCGGGTACTCTCCTGCCGACGTACAGGTCTTGGCGATGTGGGTGGAGAGAAAAACTCGTCGCTGGAGCTAGAGCTCGACACCTCTGCAACGGCTGGAACATCCAATGTTGCTTCCGGGGACGGCAAGGCGGAGCGGAGCGACGAGTCCAGGGATGTTGTTTGTGCTTTTAGTGTTCTAGATTTGGCTCTCGTCAGCATTTTGCTAGAATTTCTCGGTTAAATATTTCGACATGACATTTAAATGTCATGTCTCACACAGATATTGCTTTTATGTAATTATATGGTTTTTCTTGGTAAAAAAGTCTTGTTTTTATATTATTGTGCATTGTAGTTCGCTTGAAAATTGTTCCAGTTGTTTTTTTTTGTATAATACAGAAAGAAAATGAAATATTTTTACAAAATACGTTTGAGAAATTCTAGCTGCTTTCAGTGTTGCTAGTGTTATTATTATTATAAATTAAAATGTTTCATTTTCAGAATTAGTTGAACTGACGTTCTGTTGATTATTCATACCGTGGCTGGTCAATAGACATAGTTTAGCTTTTTGTAGCTGTTTTTATTTTTTATATTATAAATAAATAAAATTTCAGCCTTTATACTACTACGTACATTAGAATAGATGGTCGAATTTCGATACATAATACTTTAAATTTACATTGTTTTTTATTTTGCAGGTTGATTAATATAGTTTTATTTATTTCTTTAATTGTTACATGTGTGTGCATTACTTTAAAGTTGTGTTACGTGCGTAACTTCAAGTAAACACAAAATACATAGTTGATTAGCTGTTAGTATAACATGACTAGTTAAGATTTCAGCCGCGGCGACCCGTCTCGATGGAGACCAGCCATTTACGTAGGATATATGTATTACAGTACACATGTGTGTACGTAAACACTGGTGCACTTTCTGTTGCTTCACACTCGCAATCCAGTGGAATGGTTATCCTGTCTGTCTGAATTATATATTATATATAATTCGGATGCAAGACCGACAGCTTTACGTGCTCTCCGAGGCATGAGGTTTAAGACTCTAAGTTTTGACCTCTGGGCTGTTATTAAGCATTAACATAATCAGAAAAACTCAACAACACTTTTTTGACCCGAACTAATCAGGAAATAAATATATCTAAGCGACTATTATTTGCAAGATATATAGTACATATACGTATAAATACAATATATATAAACACAAACTGATTTATTGATACAACTGAACACGTGTTAAGTGATTTAAGTTATATGATTTAACTTGCGTTTGATCAAATTTTAATTGAAATATTTAATCAAATGTGATATTTCAAACAACATATATTGATGATTGGTTTGTTTACTGCAAACATCGTCACTTAATATTACTTACGACGTCTAATCATTATGTATGTACATACATAATGTTACGGAATGATCAAATTTTAAAAGCATTATGTTGTGCAATATTTATAATTGAAATAAATCCTTTTTAAATACTTTTTTTAACACATTTGAAAAGTTTGAGCTGAAGTTTATCACCTAATTATTAATTTTTTTATTATTATTGTAGAGTATGAAACACTGTTCTTAATTATTATAGTTTATATGGTATTTGAGGTTTTTTAACACGCAACGCCAGTCCGTCGAACCACAAACTTCACATTTTAACTTAAAATGTTATTTCTACCAGATTGCAGCCACGGCGTTCAATCACAACGGAGATCAGTCAACTAGGCAGGGGGTATTACAGTGTAAAGTGTGTGCGTAAACAGTAACACAGGTACACTTTCTGTTTCTCACTCTCATAATCCGACGTGATGGCTGTCCGACACGACCGGGAAGAGATCCGATGCAGGACCTATGGCTTTACTTGCTCTTCGAGGCACTGGGGTTAGGACCCCAACTTTCAAGTTTCGAGCTATTATTAAGCATTTTTGTAACTAGTAAAACTCAATAACACTTTTCGACTCGATCCGGGAATCAAACTCGAGACCTCTTGATCGGTAGTCGCTAATCGTTAATCCAATGAGGCAGTTAATTCAAATCTGTAAGGCTGGCAACTTAATAGTTCCTCACCTGCAAGCTTTTACGGGCAGCAGTAATAACTTTCCAGCAGGTGACCCTGTGACTTATATAAAATCTAAATTAAACAAATGAGCCTTTTTCCATTTAAAAAAGACATTATAAAATCTACTCCATAAACAATATCGGACATCAGCAATAATGTTATTGACATTCGTTCGATTAAATTCCTCGACGAAATACCGTTCCTGTTGTGTCGTCCAATTCGTATTTTTGCGAGAAATTACGTAACATAACAACGAATGTCTTTTTCCTGTAAGACGTATTTTTAGTTATGCAATTTTATTATAATACCCGTTATTTTGATTTTGATTAAGGCCAGTATAAGATTATCCGTCGGCATTCATTTCTGGTTTAGGTTGACTACCGTTTTATATATCTTTTAAGTAAAACCATCCAAAAGCGCGTATATACTTGATCCATGCAAATTTGAAGAAAAATACTACTATCCTATTCTAGAAATGTAGGAAATGCAGAGTACGTATTTTTATATTTTATCAACATATATTTATATGTAAGAAAAGCATTGACCGCAAAATAAAACGGCAACGCCTTCTCTCTTTTTAAGTAAATGAGAAAGTACATCCACAGTCGTTTGCTGGGCTTATACATTAAGCCACGCAAGTAAGGAACAGCCACTTTAAAAAGTCTATAAAATGAGGGGCTTGGGATTTCTTTATTAGGTCTTTGGGCTTATAAACTTCTTATGAAAGAAAGGCAGCACTTACAAACTAGTAAGGATAAACAAACGATTAAAGCTAATCGTGGATGACTACGCTGGACCACTTCATGCGTGGCTTAGCTAATAGCGTGATCAATTGAATCTCATACCACAAATCATAGATAAGCATTTGGTATGTTAACATTATTTATTGGAATAAATCTGTACTCTATATTTCTTTATATATTGCCTTCTTACATTGTGTTTGTAATATTATATTATATTATTTTTCACTTTTTTTATGAGGTATTTTACCCAAGTTATGGTTGCCCATAAGAGCGATAAGGCCGTTAATCGTACAAAGTAGTATGTAATTTTAGTTATTCATTATATTTATATATATTTATTTATATGTAATAAAGATAAAAATAAAATAAATATAAAAATTAGCACTACCACAAATTTCTGAGAGATTTACTCTTTACGCAAATGTCATTTACAACAGATGCTATGATTATGGACAAAAATATTACCAGGTTTATGAGAGTCTTTGTTTTTGACACTTGTCGACATTTTAATTAATTTCAAAGCATACTTGAGGCTCTGTGTCACTAAATACACAGTCTAGTAAACTCTGGGATTTAATAAAATAGTCATTAACATGATAAGAGTTTTATTTTATTTTATACAGATATTTTATACATTTTATAAACTTAAGTATGTTTATCAGTAGTCTGGTTTTTATAGTATAAGTTTAGTCTAATTTAAGTTCAGATCATCGTGTGTAAGTGTGATGATAGTATTGTTTAGACAGAGTTAATGAAGGTCATCAAGAATAAGTACTAAATCTTTTATAGTATTACTTATTACCTTGTCGGAACAGTATAAATTATAAGTAAAGATAAAGTAAATTTTATACAAATATAAAGACAAATGCAAAATGGCAAAATGTCAATTAGTTGTTAGGCAGAAAAAAAATGCAAACTACAATAAACAAAAAATCACAAAACACATTATTGTTTATAAGATCAACACAAAAATGAAAAATTTACAGTGTTCTATAAAACCCCAAACAAATTTGAAAAAAGAGAGAGGCATACGAAATGTTTTTAAAAAAAATCATAATGAAATCAGTTAAAGTAAATTTAAAGTTACCAAAACATCAATCGCCCTTCGTTGTGAATGCCTAATTACACTGAAAAGTTCAGACAGATTTCAACAGCTGTCGTCTTGCTTGGAACACAATAATCGAGACTAGAATTTCTTTGATAAATTTACTAAAATATTATTAGATTAAAATAGACTCGCTACAGTGAAGCGATTTTGTGACGTAATTTGATTTGACATGAGCCTTTAACAGACCACAGCTGACATAGATCTCTCCTTAGCACAGAGGTTCTGGCCTAGGTACCATACCAAGCTGGTTAGATGGGTTGATGAAGGATTTGAAGGATAAAGATATAAATTATAATAACAGTAAGATAATTTTAAAATTTAATTATTAACTCAATATTCAAGTGGCAAATTTATAACACGTCAAGTGAAACAACTTCCGCCAGTTTGTTTTGTTCTAATTGCACTGTTTTTCATTTAACGTTCCACAAGTTTAATTCGTTTTTGTTATACAATGTAATCAATGCATTGGATCCTTAAAAAAAATATGTGAAGGGCATTACGTACATACTTAATGTGATTTTGGGTTCGTGATACGGGTTTTTAACAGCGGGTTTTTTACATAATGTTGTACGTACTTAAATTTAAACATGTCTTAATAATTCATTGAAACACACTTATTGACAAACGACTGTATAGACCGTCAGTTGTATTATATTGCTAATTTTGCGCATTTCTTTGTTGAAATCGCGCTAAAAGGTTAAGTATCTTTTACCGCGATTTCGATCTTCATTCTTAATACTTAATAAGTTTTAAACTATTTGGTCAAATTAATTAGTGTATCAGAAAAAGTTTATTAACATTAAACAGTAGAGCAAGCGGCCAATGTATCAATTTTGATAAAAAAATATAAATGATCAAAAATGTGTATGGGGTGTATGAGGGCGAACACAGTCAACGTCACCTGCACGCGGTACAATCTTCTGAACGATGAACGAGGCGTGGCATCAACTTCAATGACGAGTACATCTCTCACTTGCGATTTGCGGACGATATCGTCACTATGGCAGAGATGCTGCAGGACCTACAGAAGATGTTGAAGGACGTAATTGAATCTTCTGTATGCATCGGTCTACGGATAAGCTTGGATAAAACCACAGTGAACAGAAGAATTCAGTTGCGTCGAGCAGCTTTTAGGAAGCTACCACCGAGTCTTCTTATCTTCGATCCCACAGTGCCTAAAGATGAAAGTCTTCAACCAGTGCATCGTACTCGTCATGACTTACGGAGCCGAAACGTGGACACTAATGGCACGACTAGCCCACAAACTCAAAGTCACTCAGCGTGCTCGGAGAAGCCTATGCTCGGCGTTTTTCTAAGGGGTTCGGCAGATAACTAAGGTTATCGACATAATCCACCAGATTAGCCAACTGAAATGACAGTGGGCTGGCCATATGAGCCGCAGGACCGATAACCGGTGGGGTAAACGAGTTCTAGAGTGGAGACCACGTATCGGCATACGCAGTATAGGATACAGGTAGCGTGACGATTCACGCGAGATTGCTAGTAGGAGGCTGGATGTGGCAGTTCAAATTCAATCCGAGTGGCGTGTAATGTGAGCAGCCTATGTCGTACATGTAGTAGCATGCAATAGGCTGTTGATGATGATGGCTATGATAAGAATGTGCATTGTAAAAAAACTATGTAATTGAATTGTGTTTATGGCTCACTATTTAGAATAAATTTGTTTCCACATAGAAGGTAGATATGCTGCCGTGAAGTTTTATTTAGAATTATGTAAGACAAACAATCTCACGGTATATTATTGTCGTTGTGATTGTTGATTCTCAGACCGCAGGAATTTTGCCCACTTACTTGGCACTTATCGTTATATTACTCTTAAATTAGTCAAAATATTAACAAATTGTGCTATATTGTTACGAGTATTCCTACGTATAAGCTGCATAATTATAAAATTTTAACTAAATTCATTCAGTTCTTGTGTGAAAGAGTAACAAACATTCATATATTTATGCTTACAAGTTTTTGCATTTGTGATATTCGTAGGATAACTAGGAAACGACAGGATTAAATTTATCAAAAGAATCTAAAATGTAATTGAATTTAAAGCCTTTATAAAAGTATTTTTCAAACAAATATAATTTACGATGTTTTTATTTTGTTTACAGGTAAAATGACACTATCAGTTCCTCAGACTATGGATGAGTATGATAATTTGTTGGTGAATGCGACTAATGTAACCGGGCATCCAGCTGCATATTATGAACAATACGCATTAGATCTACTAGTTCCTCTTACCATTACGTACGCAGTTATATTCATCGCTGGAATCCTAGGCAACACAAGCACTTGCGTGATTATTGCAAGAAACCGTTCCATGCACACCGCTACCAACTTTTACCTTTTCAGTCTTGCTATCTCAGACCTTATACTTCTGGTTTGTGGCTTACCTTTTGAACTACACCGTTTATGGAATCCAGTCACTTACCCGTTGGGCGAAGCTCACTGTATCGCCATCGGCCTAGCGTCAGAGACTTCAGCAAACGCGACAGTGTTAACAATAACGGCTTTCACTGTAGAGAGATACATAGCGATATGTCGTCCGTTCATGTCACACACAATGTCGAAGCTGTCAAGAGCCGTTCGGTTCATCATAGCCATATGGGTGTTTGCATTATGTACCGCAATACCTCAAGCCATGCAGTTCGGTATCGAGTCTTCTGTGGAAAATGGTCAGAACGTGAGTGCGTGTACAGTAAAAGGTGTAGGAGTGCATCAAGTGTTCGTTATATCTAGTTTTGTGTTTTTTGTTGTACCTATGTCGATGATTTCTGTATTGTACGCGTTAATAGGAATTAAGTTACGGACTTCCCGAGTGTTGCATCCAGTGAAAAAACTGTCGGTAGATAGTAATGAGAGAGCTAGTGGACAAATGCAGTACAGGAACTGTGCATCGCAAAGGAGAGTCATAAGGATGCTCGGTAAGTTGCCGAGCTGCTTTAAATAATTTGTGCCGCACCAGAAAAAGCGAATATTGAACATTACAGCCGGTTCTAATGAGAAAGGGGAAAAAAAGTACGTGTCGTATATATTCAAATAAAGACATATAAATATATCGAGACAATTTACCGGTGACTGCTATAACTGATAAATGGCGTTGATAACATTGTTGTTAACCGCCCACAGTTCCTTAAATCACCAAGGGTCTGAGAGAAACCTTAAATGGATTCGGACCATTTTATTACATTCATTATCTATCTGACTTTTTGAAATAAAATAGTAATATATAAGCTAACATACACAGACGAAGCCAATAGAAGCTTTCATGTGTTATATTTTAACAGAAAAGAGTAAAAATATTTATCTAGGATATATAAGCCCCGATCTCTAAATACACCTCTAGACAAGATAGAGCTAAAAGCTCTAGTTCTGGCACCAAGGGTAGAAAATTAAAGTAGAAAAAAAGCATAATACACGAAAATACTCGTATATTCTTGTGACATATCGCTTGAGTAATACTTATATATTCAATTCAAGCTAGGCTCATATATTTGGGATCGTTTACATAAGGTACGGAACACAATAAAACGTTCCGTTACAATAAAGCTTAAAGTTTATTACTATGTTATTCACAGAGCAAGGATGGCTATCCTATTTCTAATTTAAAAAAATATCATGTTTCTGTATCAGTATTCAGATTGTATTTCCTATTTCATAAAGATTTTAACACTGAGCAGGTTCAGGTATTTTCTTGATATTATATTGTGTCATACTTTTCCTTATTCTTCAAATTTCAAACGTAAAAAAATATAATACATATTTAATAATAATATTTTCCTTAATTGGTTGCCAATATAAACAGGCAGATATTTATAATTGAGGAGATTTTATCAAGTAATCGATCAAAGGTAAAAATGTTGGGGATACAACAATCAAAAGCATTTAATTTGAACTTTCTTAGAATTTTTAAATCAAATGTAAAATTATTTAATGAGTTAAGTTACTAAAACGCTTAATTTTGACTAAGTAAATTAACATTGCTTCTCTGCGTCTAGTTACAGTCAAATCTGTAAAGCTAACACCTTGTAATATCTTTCATTACTTCCGACTCTTGACATTTCCTTGCCCTTTTCTCATCAGATTACTGTTTATGATGTTAAGAAGTGTATTATGTCCATAACTTCCAATGCTGTCAAAAGTGACTGCATAAGTCTTAATATGATGAAACCTAATGTCGATAAATCATTATTATTTGATGCAACATCCTAGATCAATTTCTTACTAATAGTATATTTTTTATTTTTTTTATTTTTGATACTTCCTGCAATACATTTGCATGAGGCGGACTTAATGCCATATGGCATTCTCTACTAGTCAACCTTTAGGTATAAATATAGTATATTCTCCGACAATTGGAAAGAAGAACAGGTTATCTCCCTACCCATGAAACCGAATCCTTCATCTTTTTCCGACTATACCCTAATTTCTGCACTATTCTTTCTGTTAAAAGTCTTAGAACGCCAGTTCAGACTCAAGTAATTTCTTACCTAATAAAGAACTTTAATCGGGTTTCTGTACAGGTTACAAGAGCGCTGGCCAATATCACTGATAATATGAGGCTGGTTATGGAGCCCAGCAAACTTGTAATACTATACCTGTTGAACTTCAGTGATGTGTTTAACACGGTAGACTTCGACATTTTGCTGGGTAATTTTAACACTATTAGCCTATCTCCAACAGCGATTGATGGGTTTCTTAGTTACTTGTTAGGTCAAAAGCAGCGTGTGTGTGTTGAGAAATCCCTTTCCTCGTGGTATAACACGTTTGCTGAAGTACATGCGGTATGTTGGTGACGTTTCGTCTCCTTTAATTTAGACTACTTTTTAAATTTTATTTCTAAAACATTAACTTCATCCCATCAATTTTATGCAGATAATGTTCAAATCTATACGCAAGCATCATTAACGTGACTTTGTACTCCTAATTGCTGCTTGCGTTAAGAAACTACAAATTCAGAGTACGTTTTTCGAATTTCCCAAATATTTAAGTGGTTTCCAATTCGACAAAGACGAAACTCACATATTCTTGCTATATTTTGTAGAATTTTATTCAGTGCATTGACCCCAAATTATCTAAAGAAACATCTCATTCTGACAAACATCTAAGATCCTTAAGGTCATCGGAAAAAACAATCTAAATATTCAAGATAATTCATTTTTATTTTCCTATAAAAAACCACCCTCCAAAAAAGTCATGAAAATAGGCATAAGTTACCAGACTACTACCTTAAAGCTAATGGCACTTAGCTACACTACTATATTCTATGATGAATATGTACAAGCTGTCAAGTAATGAAACGCCTTACCGATATTCATTAGACCTGCGCAAACATTAATAGTATTTAAGAATATGGTCAAAGATAACTACTTAGGTTCAAAGGTATTTTTTGCTCTAAATATCTGTACATCACTTACGCAATGGCTTCAAAGCTAGTAATGTATATATTTGTATTGCATACGTATGTATGTGTGCGTGTGTAATTGTTTATATATTTATTATAATGCCACTATAGCTTCAAAACACCTTAACTAGCCTTTATTTATTTTATTTTCTGTCGATTCATCCACCCAAAGATTTCCTAAAAGAGATTCCCTTTAGCTATAAAGTCGCCCACTGTACATGTCTTGTCGAAATAATTAACTGTAATTATTCTATGACCTTAAATTCTTATGATAGCGCTGAAGGATTTATTTAGTCTCTTTACGGTAAATCACCGAGTACCAATAAAACATATTGCTGAAACTGGAAGAATTTATTCCTTTTCAAAGGAAATTGCGTGAATCAGCTAGTATGATATGAAATACAAGCAGATAGTATCCTGTAATATAAAAAGTTCCTATGTTACGATTTCGTATACTAATTTGACCTATTGGTAGAGATAATTTGACTCTCCTTGTCTCTCCTTGACTCCTAAACCCTGTACGCTGGGTAAATTTGTCATGCTATGAGTAGAAATGCTTTTTGATAATAATAAAATCGTAGACTTAGTAGTCACTTACTTATTCTGATATGTCATGATAATACGGCTAAAATATACATAGGTAATTTACTAAAAAATAAAGTTACTCAAGCGTACTCAATAAACGGATAGTTTAATAAATCACCGTTTAAAAATATTGAACTGAGTTCAATCAATACTAACAAAGAGAACTAAAAATTAAACGGTAATGGACACCGACCACTTTGTACGAGATTCTGGGTCTAGACATGGACAATTTATTATTGAAATAACAATTTTACGAATTTTTCAGTGACTCAATTAAAAACATTATTATATGAAGTTTAATATAAAGCCAATTATACAATAAAATAGATTGAAACAGAAAAGCGAACAGAAAGTCAATTCCATAGTATAAGCGAACGCACGCACAGCGAATGACAGGTGACGCAAGGGGGAAACATTGATATTAATCAAGTGTTGCTAGGGTAGAAAACAAATCAACGTTACATGTGTAATCGTTTTATTTTATTTTAAGTCAGTATATTTTATATACGTTTCTCAGAAAAAAAAAGAATTTTGAAGAAAAACATGTTAATGTAACTTTGTTATGGAACGATGAACGACCTCAAACATTTTCATAAGTTGTTTCGTTTTTGCCCTTGAATAGTTTTTCCTACTGCATTTCATTATTTATTTACGTAAAACACTAATCATTTGTACTGTTGTAAATAAAATGAAAATCTTTTGAAATTCATTTTTTTGAATATGTGGTTTTTGTACTATGGAACTGTGGCCATATATAATAAATATTTCAAATAACTATTTATAATTTATATTATTAACAAATCAGCTGTCCACGTTCAGGCCAAGGTTAGTCGGTGTCTTTTAAATTCAATTGAAAAATTCAAATAAATACGAACCTCAATGTAACAAGTTACATTATTACAGCTCAAATATTTTATCTGGCCCTGAACCGATACGAGGACCGAATTGACTACGATCGAGGCGCCAGATATATTTGTAATCTAACACAAGCACATAACAAATATCTTGAAAGAAAAAAATAAATCAAATACATGATTATATTATTAAAAGAGTTATCTTAGAACTCTTAAAAGTCAAGGATCCTGCCATCATCAGCTCAGCAACATTAAATATTACTAAGCACAAATACTTGTATAGCTAGAGAAACAATTTAAACAGGCAGTTAGGCTCTTAAAATTTGAGGATTTCCTTCCTTTTTTTTTAAGATTCAATCATCATATTCGAAAGGTAATAATGAGATCAATTCAGGATAGTCCTGAGATAGGAGGGATCCGGGATTAAATAAATGGACTATCCTGAATTGATTTCATTTTAATTACCCTTTCGAGTACTAAAATAATTTAGAAAATCGGTCCACATATGACGAAGATGTCGAGTAACAAACATACAATATAAAAATAAAAATACATTCAAATTGAGTATCTTCTCCTTCCTTGTCAAATCGGTTTACAAATACATTTTCACGAAAGTACTAATGATACTTATCAATTTATCAAATTATTTATTTAAAAATCATTTTTAACCTCTACGTGAGTTTTCTCTTTACAACGAGATATTGACATAATTATTTCATTAAATAGATTACACAAGCATTCAATTAATCTTCTAATAATCTTACATAGGCGACTCATCATAATATTTTTTTTCTTACGTCCCCATTCAAGAACAGCTCCCAATTCTTTGGTACCCACTGTCTGCTAACACTAGTTCTGCTATTCACTCTTCTGTTATCTCCTTATCTAGGCGTCCCACTTCCGTTCCGCAATTAATGGTAGGTTTTTTAATTCATAGGGCTTAAACTAATACGATATGTCAGAAATGTCAATTTAAAATTTAAATTAAATCAAAATAAATTAAAAAAACAGGTACTTTGGAAGTCCCGGCAGAAGTGAAAATTTGAATATTGAAGTTATGCATTTTTGGTATTTTGGATTGGTTAGGGAATAATTTTGCACGAATTACTTTAATTATCTGTATACTATTATTATTAGTTCTATTATTTTTGTGATCACATACAATATTCATTTATTGCACTATGGCACAAAAACATGACAATATATATATATATAAACTAAACGAAACAGCAGGCGCAGGGCGCATTTTCGCCACGCGGTAGAAAGAGAGGGGAATACTTCTTCTCCTACTACACGCCAGTGGTCTACTCTTCCGCCTCCTCATGAATTTTCGTACAAGTCACGTTTCCTAACGCGACTTAACATTTTTTACCCACCATAAGTGCACAACGCCGCTAAAGATTTCACTACAAAAAAAAATATTTTTTCGAAGAAAATACGTGTGAAAACAGCTTATTAGTGTACTAATCAATACTTCAAAAATTTGTAGCAGGTGTAAACTCTATAGCATTAAATTTTCACGTCCAATTGTATAACTTGTAAATTCATTATTTTATGGTGTTGGGTTTTATTACAATTTGTTAAGAATTTTTTCTTCTTCTTTCTCCAAACAAAATATTTTACAAAATTATCTTAATTAGGAGTCAAAAACCTTCCATTAAAAAGTTTAATTGTTGTAAAATCATTCATGGCTTAGTTTCACAGCTTCAAACAATTTTAAGGTAGGTAGATTTAATTACCGAACAACTTGTTATTTTGTTATTGTGATAAAAAGACGGTAATGAATAAAGATTTTTCTTGTTTAACATTAAAGTTCTTTGTTAAAAAATAATTTTACGTAACGTTGGCCTTTGCCAAAACTTCAACAAGTCTCTGCTAATTATATATAGACAATGGTTATTTTTATTTAACTGTGACTTTTGTTACTCAATGTACTGTATATCAATCCTTAAGCACGATGATATTTTCTCAAGGTGTACATGACATCTACTTAACATATAAATAAGTCACATCGAAGATGACCGATTTCTTTCTTTACTATTTTAATTTAAAAGTTGTTGAATAATTCAAAAGAAACTTTTAATATTTTAAGATACTTAACAGTTTACTTAAATCAACTTGAAGTTTTTGACACTTGTTCTAACCCACTTAATTTAGTTTATAATATTAATTGTTTGTACTCGTAAATGTCTTTTTCAAATGTCTTAAAAGATTAAGTCGTAAATTAACTATTAAGCTTTTACGTCTCATGATTTATCCATGTTATGTATATGTATACGAATAACAAATCACTGAGTTAGCCCACTTGTGACTGCGGCAAGTGTAAACTTGTTAATACTTTAATCAATTACATGATCATCACCTCCTTATCGTTTTTCCTATGAGTTTTCTTTTCCATTCACTCTAATCAAACACATCACATCAACAGCTTTTACCAGTCCACTATTGGACATAGGCCTCTCCTTAGAAATGAGATTTTGACCTATAATAGCACGCCAAACGTTTGGTATAAAGTTTAAGTTTCTTGTTGCAGTGATGTTGTCTTGCATAGTTTGCTGCCTTAGTCGCTTCTTATAATCCTCGTGAAATGAATGGGACAGTGGTGGCTTTTTAATCTGTCACCATACCATTTACTGAAACATTTAAAACGAATGTTTGTTAAAAATGTTTCAGTGGTCTAGAAGGTCAATTAGACTGACTGTATTTATTAGATACACTACGACCTTAGTACTTTTATTCTTGGAGAGAAAATCTAATTTAGTATTATGCCTACAGGTAGTTAGTAGACTACACGGTGATATTCGAAATCAGCCAATTCCATATAAAAGCGCTTACAATGTATGAGCTGATTAGAATGGAAATAATCGGAGATAATGAGCATACAATAAGCCTTAAAATAGTTGAAGTTATTAATGTTTCAAAAATTCATATATAACGTAGCATATTATTTTATATATTAATCACTTACAAATCCTAATGCTGAATTGAATGAAAATTGTAAAAGTTCAAAATTAGCTGACCTAGACATTGCCGAAAATAACTAAACACTAACGCATTTTAGAGTTTAGTTACTCTTGGCATTATGTATTTTATGTGTTTATATAACTTTGGAAAATTTGGACATTATCTGCTACAGGATGATAGTACATAGGTATACCTATATTTTATTAACAATTGCGTTGTTAAATTAACAATCTTAACAATAAAAATAATGGCATAAATCTAATTTTCATATCTTATTCATAGTTTAGAATAAAAAGTAATTTAATTGCAGTATTCGTTAGGAAATAAATCTGTTTGACTTTGGGTTTTACCACATTAAAATTCTTATATTGTAGTTAGCGCAGTGATGGAAACTAACAAATATATTAATATAATGTATGTTTATTGGTGTGATGAGTTTTAGTTTATTTTAACACTCAGCAGTAGACGTCTGTTGGCTGAGATAATGACGATGATAAGTCGACCATATTGTAATGTAAATCAACTGTAGTCAATGGTGTAACTAGGGGGAAAAGCGGTAAGGATGGCCTGCACAGTTGAGTATCACCCCTGAGTGACCCTGAGTGGGAGAAACCCGACTGTGAATATCAATAGTGCCACCTATAAAAATTACATAAGATACGTTATCGTTATTAAGAAAATATTACATATAATAATAATATGAAGGTGCTTTGGAAGTTTTTTTCATTCTGGACTACAATAAGAGTTTTTATTTGATTTCACGGTGAGCGTGATAGGTTTTACGTCACGAGGATAATAAATTGATAGTCAAATTTTTTTCTTCGGCATCACATACTACGTACACTCTTGGTTCCTGCGTTTCTGAAGAGCCAGAGATCCGAAAGAATTTTCCACTCTGACAATAAAAAAAAGGTCGCGCTGTAGATTTTTTTATCTTCGAATTTCGCTGTAACTGTCGCTAGCCAGGGAGTTTCCTAGAAGCAACTATTTCTCGTCACCATTGGGCCTTATAAATTTTATTTCGTGAACGTTTGAAGGTCTTTTCGAAATTTTAGTTAGATAGTTTTTTCTTATTTATCAAATAAATTGTACTGCTGTTACTGCCGTTTTCACAGAAACAATATTAACAACGGGATTTCAGAAGTAATGGAAGCTAAATCCCAAAGTATCGGGTCATAAAATCTCATATGATTACGATACGATACGATTACGAAAATTTAGAAAAGTGGAAAATTTTGGATATTAGTTTTAAATCACATACAACAATAGATAAAGCAGTCTTACAAGTAACGAAAAAACGGATGTGGCAGTATCTTTAATCTAGATAATTCATAACGTTGTTTCTGGCTAGACAAAAACTAGTATTTGGTGGACGTGATAATGGATAAAGTTTTAAAATGAAATCATTATTTTTGAGTATTGAAAGAATATATCTTATACTTGGAGCAGGAAAAATCACCTAATATACAAAATAAGTTCATTAATTTTTAAGTCAATCAGATCAAATGTCAGCTTGTCAACGAAACTAAATCGACTACATAATTTGGAATCATGTTTCATAGCACACCTGATGTTTCACATGTCGATCAACTGTCTGAAGTGATTCGTTACGTGAAAATTAATAATACAAAATAGAAGCTGAAGAAGTATTTCTAAGAATTTTTCCTTTAGATAAAAAAACAGCAGATTTTAGCGCTGAAATGCTTAAGAAACTTGAAAGCAATTGTTTAGACATTATGATGTGTTGTTTTCAATGCTATGATAATGCAGCTACACTTGAGCGCCATACACAGGGGAGAGCAAGATCCTGGCTGGAACTCCACCATGGGACCTGGAGGCGAGTGCCCTTGCGGCTCTTTATCAGCGGCGCAAGGAGGCACGGGAGTTGGGACGGAGTCCTGAAACTCGAGAAATCGAGAATCAGAAAACCCAACTCCGCCAGGTCCTTGTGGAGGAGTGGAAGGAACGACTTGGGCAACCAAGCGCCGGGCACGCCGTCATTGCGGCGGTAAGACCCGTTATGGAGGATTGGCTCGAGAGGAATCACGTGATCCTCTCATATCGGCTGACGCAGGTGATCACTGGAAAAGGATGCTTCAGAGATCACCTGTGTCTGATTCGAAAGGAGCCAACGCCTGAGTGCCACCACTGCGATGGTCGGACGGTGGATGCGGCGCTCCGCACGCTGGCAGAATGCCCAGCGTGGGCGGAGCTGAGGCATGACCTAATGACGGCCATCGGAGTGGAAACTCTCTCGCTCGGTAGCATGATCGCCGCCACGTTGCGGAGTGAGAGCGCGTGGAACTCCGCGGTCTCCTTTTGCGAGCAAGTTATGCTTGCAAAGGAGATTGCAGAACGATTTCCGTCCTCCATAAGCGCTAGACTGAGAGCGATAGGTAAAGCCATCCGTCACCCGAGCAGAAGTAGGCCAGGATAGCAGCGGGACGTGCTACGGAGCACACGCTCTTTTGGAGCAGAAAAGGGGTCATCTGCAAGCCGAAAGTAGTTGGCCCGAGGTATGTCAGGGCTTCAGGGATTTCCTTTCTAAGGTACACCTGATGCCCCGGCTACTGGTACCTGAGACGGCGTGCGGTTTTTGGTCGGTTCGAGTCCGACAATACCACCAGTAGGTGGTATCCGGGGGAATTTCTGCAAAGAAAAAAAAAAAAATAAGGGTAGAGCAAGATATTATAAAAGAAGAAAACAATAAAGTAAGTTTTGCTGGTTGTGTAGATCATTAAAATTAATTTATGTGGCCAACCTAAGGAACCTAAAAAAAATTCCTAACCTTTTAACCTATTTGTTAAGGAGAGGCCTATGTCCAGGCGTGGATTATAAGAGGCTGTTGATAATATTTGACCAACATTCGTTCTCACAAAATGAGACTTGTGCTACGAGTACATGTGTCGGAGCAGCAGTGACAATGTACAACTTTTGCAACATGTACAACAATGCAAAATGCTCCTCTGTTAAAAGACTTGCAATAAAACGATGAAATGCTCATTATGCTGCAGTAAATTATAGTAGGATCATTTCTACAATTGAAAAACTATAAACAAGCAAATTTAGACCCCAGATGAGCTGCACCAAATCTTATGCCTGCTGTGTGCAATTTCTCATTTCTTTGCTATCTTTTCTTTTAGAAAACTGTACTAAAAGAAAGGAACAGTGCTCATATTGCATTACAAAGTAAGGGTTAACACGATCGCTGCGGGACAACACACACCTTTTGTGTTTTTATAAACTTTCGTCAGTGTTGAAAAAACACACTGTCATTTTTTCGATCCGTAAGTGCTGGTCACGCAACTGTTGTGTTTCGTACAGCAGTGCCACTAGCAGACACGTCGTGTTCTTGATGAGTGTGCTTTTATTCACATACCTTTGAGTGTATAAATGATTTTATTTTCGTTTATTTGTGCGAAACGTGTTCTAAGGATAATAATATGAAACTAATATTTTATAAAATATTATGAACTAGCGACCCGCACCGGCAACACACAAGTGCGGTTCATACTTTCAATATGGATTTCATTCTTAGAGATTGTGCAGTCAAATACTTTACTTTTGGCAAATTCTAAAGAGTGCTGTTCTTCTTGCATCTACCTTATCCAAATTTAATGACCTTTAAAATGAGGTACACGAAACAGGACTCTTCTTTGAGATAACAAGGTAGAAGAAACAGTTACAAGCTCCCCATGTCACTGTGTCTAATTAGGCAACTTTGGACAATTAGTAATTCATTGTAGAATGGGATTTAAGAGAATCTCTGCAACATCTAATGGTCGCACTTATTTCTTACAATATGTCTATTAGTTCCTTCTTGCGAGAGGGCTTCAGCAAATTAAAGTAAACAAAAGTAACATGCGACATGTGACATGCGAGATAGGATACTTGTAATCAGATTAAGCAACCTGAACATTTTAAAAGTAGAACATGAAGCAACACAAAATATAATTTTGATGACGTGATTTTAGAATTTGAAAGTGTTAAAGATAGGAGTAAATTTAAATTTTTAGTAGCTTAAGTTGTTTCACATGTCTTTGATTTATAATAAAAACATAAATATGAAAATAATTTGTAATATTTGAATAAACCATTGGTTATTATTATTTTATTTTAATAGTTCGTTTAATTTTAGGGTGACACCAACAATATCCGCCTTGAGTGCCATCCATGCTAGCGACGTCACTGAATGTAGTTCTCTTGAAAAAAACATGTAACCAGTCTTATGGTGGCAGACGTACATAAATTTTAGTATATTTACCTATTGAGCTTGGTACTGACTTCAAATAAGTTTTAGGTAACTAGCACATTTAATAATATTTTCATTAAAATTAATAAGTAATTAGATATAGACAACATCTGTAGTGAATTTCTTTTAAGATTCAAGTAGTTAGAGAAGTCGTCGGTTTCGAGCAACTAAAAATTTCAGTTTATTTTTCACTTTTTGGTGTTTCTAATTTGGAAAATTTTATTTGTTTTTTTTTGGTCAATTTAGTTTTTTTGGTCAAGATTCGTACTTGTAGAAACTAGAAACAAATCTTAACAACAATTTTGAAGTTTTAGTTTGCCAATATTTGTGCAATCACATATTAGAACTAGAGTTGGCTATGCCATATCTAGTAAAAATTTGGCGAGAATAAAAATGAAGTTGCGTAGTTGCACTTTTTTCTACAAACATTCCTACAAAACTTAGGAATGAGATCCTGCAATGTATTTATATCTTAAGAATCCATGTGTTCACTTCCTGAACCGAAAACAACCAAGAAATATTGAGAAAAGATAAACCTGGATATCCTTCCTCAGCTGCAAACAACAATTGTAGCTTGGTTTTTGGCAGCGTTAATTGTAAGCCCACGTGAATCACACGATTGAATACTTCGAATCATGTCGTATATATATATCGTTATTAATATTCTCCACTTCTGCACACACTAAAAGTATAGAGTAGTGTCTGGTGTATCCGATAGTTGATTGTGAAAGAAAATTACACCAGTATAAATGTTACAGAGCACTAATAACACATAGTGTGTGTGTGTAATAATAAGCGAAAAATGTAGATATTATGCAGATACTTAAATGGAATAATATCACCGAGGTAATGTTCTTTCATCAGTCTCTTAAAGATAGTTAATGTTTGTGTGCATCTTTTTGTGACTGGCGAGGCGTGATAATCATATTTGTTCACGGATTGATAGCCAAGAGTCTCGATCGAAGATGTTCACGTTAAAAGGTTGTATCAAGGGCCTGATGCAGACGGCAGTCCTCCTTGATACGACCCTTATAGTGAGAAGATTCCTGTCTTTGGAGCCTTAACCTCCGGTGTCTTGGTCCCTGTACCCGATGTCGGTGGTCTACTATTTTTTATGTTTTTATATATGTATTTCTGTTATTCTTTTTCATATATTTAAAAATATAATCAATATGTGTATATATAAAATAAAGAGAATAATAATCAAACAAAGAAGCACATATTTTTATTGCTTTATGTAAAAGATGTTAAATATCGTAGACAAATTAATACAAAAACAAGCTTTCAAAACCACGTCATTTGTTAAGGCGTAAAAGAGTAATGAGCGGTCCGCTACAGTCTCACATTTATCATACAAGGATTTATGTTAATTTTAATAATACTAAACTTTTGTCTGTGCTTTCACTTCGAATTCTCGGAAATTAAGTTTTAACAGCTATTTCAAGTATAATTAGAAAACTGTATTTGTGTGCTCAGTGCATGCTTGTTGTAATTTTTTTCTTTTAAGATAACTAAAACAGATAAATTTACTTTCCTACTTATGATATTAAATTGCGATAGATATTAATAAATGTAATTCTGAGAGAGTGGCACCTTCTACATACTGAGTGAACAAAAATATATATACAGCGCCATCTAGCGAAAATACATCAAACTACGGAGTAATGAACTAAGGAGCAACTACAAATCCTGAATCGCGATATAGAAATTCTCTCTGCATGTGGTTCTAGTGGGTTTAAATACGATATGATCATTCTTCCGAGAGTTTTGTGGTATCACGTAGGATTTTCTCATGGCAAAAAGAGTAACTTTGTTATAAATTTTGTATTTGGAACACAAATGTAGCACAAATAATAAAACAATATATCACATAAATCAACATTTTCTTAAAATACACGGTCTGAGTGACATTATAGTTAAATAGAACTATTTTCAACATGGATACCGTCGTTGTAGAATGTTTTAGTTAAATAATTAAGTATTAATAATAGGTCTCACTATTAAAAACGGTATTGTGGAGTTACTTGTAATATTTTAATAAAATTTTAAGATCAATAATTATTTGCCTGTTTGAAAAGTAGGTGCCATGTTTTTTAATGTAATATATATATGTACGTTGTATAAAGGTATTAGATTAAAGATCAAAACCTTCTATAGGCTTATTTTTTCTGCAACATACTGTGATTAAAGTCTAAATTTTAAAAAAAATTACCTCATAACCTAAATTCCTTAATTGAATTAACCTAACAGTATTTATTGACATAAATTTTATTAACACCGAGTATTTATGTATGTGATAAAACGTAATTGTATATCATAAATGTACGATATTAAAATATTTGTAGGTTTACATCAGTACACAAACCATAACATAAAATTTTAATACCGTAAAACTCACGGCCGGTCAATGTCGATTGGTGTCTAGTAGAATTCGTTTGACCTATACTCAATTCTTTATTGCACATCATATCGTTACAGAGATGTTACATTATGTTTTATCAGTACGTATTGACCCTGTCGGATATGGCAGAGTAGCCTAGCCTACCCTCGAACACACGACCATCTACTATATCGGCAAATACACGTTTGCTGAGAAAAGAGAATTCGTTCACGGATTTAGCGCTTTGTAGGTCCTTGTATCTTGGCATTCTTTGGGGGAGACCTTCGCAATGGACGGCGATAGGTTGTTTGGGACGAGGTCTCACGTTGTAGGTTGGCGGCCACCTTCTTTTTGTGTTAGGATAGTGGCCATATTGGGATCTGATCACAGCTACTCGGATGTTTTGCGGCGTGTTATACCAAGACATTTTGGATTGTTCGAGAAAGTTGGGTTCCTGGGAAATTCATCCCGGTACAATCATTGTGTACATCATTCTGCCAAACATTACATACATTCAAATATCACTAGCACTTTACTAACGTCGACCTGTGACTATGTTAATTAGGTAAGCTACTAAAAATAACACACGTCACCAATAAAAAACTACACTTGTCGTTACCGGAATAATAGATGGTATGATTTTTAGAGTCAAAATGACAGATTTTTTTCTAATGACTCTCGCTAAGTTCTTCTATTGTTAGCTTGCATCGCACTAGTTCATTCTCTAATATAGGAAGCTTGTGTTTTTCTAACAGGCCTCTATTAATGATAGGGTAGATCGAATTTGCGATTGACTGGTTACTTTGTTAAAATCGAGTAAAGAATATGTCTTTTTTTTATAAAGAGTCAATAAAGTTGTCTTTGTTATGAATTGTAAATATTCCAACAGGTTCTTTTTTAAGGATGATTTAATACTTTGGCACTCAGCACTTGAATTGTTACCCTACTCTGCAATTAGATTTAAAAGGTTTCTTTTTTAATTTATATTCGATGAAATTAAAGCGAAAAAGTGTTTGTAATTTTAATGCCTTTGAAACCAGTTAATAGATATAGACTGTATGTTTTAAATGAATTAAGTAATTGTAAATAGTTTATTTATTTAAAGTTCTAGCATTATTTATAATAGCTTTATGAAAAGTTAATGTTGTTCGATGGTCGATTACCGATTAGATTTTAATTTTAACGGTACTAATTTAGTAAAATTTGTTATCAGAATATAATGACAAGACTAGATATGATTTGTAGGGTGATCTCCTAAGGGATAAAATGAATTGACCATTTATAGACGTAATGAGATTGTTACGTGGTTATGCGAGAGATAGGGTCATACAAAAATAGCACAAGGGGTTCAAGAATAGACACTTCACACGCAGACAAGGCCAGCAATTCGTCACGCGATGAAATTGAAATGATTACCAAACGACAACGCTACCTTAACACAGACTACAATAATTTTAGAGCAATTTACAAAATTGGTAAAATATTCAAAATTGCGCTCATGATGTTAAAGGTTCCCCCTGAACCCTTTGTAATTATTGAAAGACAAAGAGGAGAAAGACATTTAATATTTTTCTGTTGATTTTTTACCTTCAGGCAAGTTTTAATGAGTAACTGGTACAAAAGTTCTCTATGAAAATACCGTAATTTTATAAAACATGAAACAGATTCTATGTAACTTTTTATGAATTTACTATTCTTCATAATAGTTTTCTGTTATTAAATATACATCAGTTTTTACTTATTTCTTTCCCTTTTATTCGTAAATAAAACTATCTTTTAACATGGCAACTCTTTTACTCTTATGTAAAATTAACGGAGAGGATATTCAGGAGGAAGGAGGTTGTGATTACCCTAAATATGTGAGTGTTGCTAGTGGGATTTAAAGGACAGCAACGCAACGCACCTCTTCAGTTTCAGGTGTCACGCGGCGCGGTTTTTATGAGGGGATCATGCCGTGGCCCGCCAGGCGTGATCACCTCGCCTGGTCGGTGGGTCAGTGTGTTCCTTCAAATCTCACCAATTACATTTTAAATAGTTTTAAGCTATTGCATAGCTTTTATCGCGAAAATAAACCTAAGACCCCCCACTCCGATCGGCACCGTGGTGCGGCGTTGTAAGCCGTGCATCATCTAACGTCGTTTCAGTTCGGCAGACTTCGGCACGGTGTTTGTAACGACTAGACGTATGCGTGTAGACTGTACGAAGATCGCATGGCTCGAGACGAGCTGCTTCGAAATATCATAATTGCATAAGTTGATAAAAAATGCTTTGCAATAGCTTTACCGTGGCAGTCTTCGAGTACCACACGAATTTTTTATACATTTGATTGGTCAATATTTAAATAATGACCTACACCGCTAAGCACTCGAGTTAGTAACGCTTAGTTTCTATAAAACTGAAACAGGAAACAAATAGTAGCAACATATATTTTATTTATATTTTAAATGTAACTATTTAAATAATTTTTAGAAATCAAGTACGTTATACGATCGCTATTCTTAATTTCAAAGCTCTGTAAACATTTGCATACATGAGAGTGTTGTTTATTACCATACTTTATTACCAAGCTTTGTATCTTCCCCCAATAATGACTTTTGTTTTGAATGCGATCTCGCTTACTTGCAGGCGCTACTTACTATAGATTATGATTATTACCTGTGGTTTAGTGAGCGACATTACAAGAACTTACTGTTACATTAATGTCACAATAATTTGTGTAAGTTAACTGAACTATCCTAAGTATTGCTTATCCTCTTTAACTCGTAGCTATATTTTCACATCTGTGACTCTATGTAACTTTTTATGAATTTATCTGTGGATCTGTGACTTTTTTTGAACCTACCAAACCCTACTCTCGGCTTGATGTAAATCATGAATAAAATCCAAGAGTTGTAGTCACCTTACTCATTGCAAATGCAGACAATGCAGTAAGGTGACCTACACTATGGCGTCCTAGTGAGATACTTATTCACACCCCGCTTAGGCACGTAAAAGGCATGACAGTTATCGTGCTAGTGTAAGGTTTTAAAACTTACCACGATAACTGTCAACCTTGCATCAATGGGCGTCCGGTCTCGCACTCACTAACGAAACACGACCGCACGGATGCTGTCACTTTAGGTTGAAATGAATATGATGCTTATAAAGAACAAATATATTAAACTAGTCTTTTATCTGTCTATTTACTATGCTTTAAAACAAAAGAGTGGCGATGGATTAAGAATGTAGAGTGTCACCATCCCTATCCAGCCTATGGGTGTTGTAAGAAGAGGATAAAGAGAGTAAACTACAAAAGACAATATCGCTACAAAGAGAAGGAAAACTTTAAACAAACTTCATACTAAGCCGTCTGGCCAGCTTGGTATAGTACGCTGAAACCTAATATCTATAGATAGGATAAGATTCTGATGCTGAATATAAAACGAAAGGGTACATTATATTGTGTACACATATATGACCTTCCGATCTCAAACTAGACAGCCTGTACCATGGTAACTAGATTTCTGTTAAACATACTTTTATATTTCTAAATGTAAACACATATTTTTGAATAAATTGCACCCAGATACAGATAGAGAACAAATAACAATGCTCAAAACGCCATTATTTGTCCTGGATGAGAATCAAATTTGTTTATAGTAACAGTTTGACTGCACGGTTAGCCTAGTGGTTTGAGCGGTCACCACGCCGCTCTCTACTGCGCTAAGTGTTGTGGGTTCAAACCCCATATGGGACAACACTTTGTGTGATCTATAAATTGTTGTTCTGAGTCTGGGTGTTCTTTGTGTCCGTTTCTTGTATGTTTGTTAAGTTCCCCGTGACACAGGATTTATTTCTAGTTCGGGCGTGGTCTTTTAAAACAAAACAAAAAAGAGAATTTGTGAGATCATAAACCTATATAGTTAAAAACATGTAAAAAATATTTAAAAAGAAAACTTGTAGGCAAGTACTGCGAACACAAACAAACAAATTTTAATTCTCCCGACAGAGAGGAAATAAAACGTTAAAAAAGTACAAAATAAAAGTACAAAATCATGTAAACTTTATGTCTACAATGATTGTGAGAGTACTTATTAACTTGAATTGGTCGTTTAATTTTTTAAATGGTTCTTGTGCTTTCGCCGACGGGAGACAAACTCGTAATAAAAACTTGTTGGAATCAAGAGGTTTGCTGACTTTACGAAAATCGCTCAAAAATTATCTCATTTAATTTATGTAAATATAGTCGTACACCGAGAAAGGGACAACCTTCAACTGACCCTGTATAACGTAACAGTTTCTATATAAAATTTAATTCGTTATAAGTTTTGTATTGTGGTTAATAAAGACAAAAGGTTTTAGTTCTTCTTAACAGCATTGCAAAAACTAACTTTATCTTGTTAATGATCAGAATTTAGAGTGCAATTTCTTTACAAACGACCACGACGATCTCTACCAATTTCACCACACCAAACTTCGTTAGCTAAGCAGCAGTTAGTTATTATGAGTTAATTACTTAACCTATATACTGTACGTTGTTAGTGGCATTATTCCAAGATTGGACATTAAAATTTTTGTTAAACTTAATTAGCTTTAAGTACAAGTTTAATAATGATATCTATTGAACTTATTCCTAATATATTTAGACTCACTATTCAGTTACACACACACACACACAGAAAGACGCTAACGTACTCTCATGTAAGCACGTACGCCCTCATACAGCTGCACATGTGTAAAACGCACGTACACACAGACACAAATATACACACGCACACCCACATATGAACATTTAAGTAACATACCATAAAGACTACATAGATATTCCCTCATATGCTCGGCTAGGAGAATTAGTACTCAAATTATTGTCGATATTTCGGTATTACGTAATACCTACCGTTAATTATTTGCACCTACTTCATTCTATTTCGTATTTGAAAACGTTGTTTCAATTAGTTCAGTTCGGAGAATCAAACATTTAATAGTTTACCAAGAACTTTCGAGTGTTGAACCAAGAGTTTTAGATATAAAATAAACTTGAATTTTACTAATTATATGATCAAGAATTTTAAATATAGATAATTTATATAAGATAATAAAATCAATGTCTTACGGGATGTCTTAGGTGAGCAATGATTGCGCCTGAGGGCCGTTACCGAAGACCCAGAGATGCTGTGGCGGCATGCTGTTTGCGGTGTCGTCAAGGCATTTAAAAGTCTGCCATTCAGCTACATCTGGGTGCCAGAGTATCTGAGGCAGCTTGTGGCAGACTATCTTGAGGAGCGTACCGTCATGTACGAGGACCGAGATGATATTCTGAGGCGGCGGCCCATGTCGTACGGTGTTCCACAGGGGTTTGCATTTCAGGGGTTTATATCTCTTCTTTAAGTATGATCTTTGAAGCAAAGTTTTAGTATAGTATATAATACTCATGAACATACCCATGACTCAAGAAGTAATGACCAAAATCACATAGGACACTTGTCGTGTGTAGCTTCGTGTCACATTGCATCGTATCGTGTCACGTAACATCGTGTCGTATTCGTTGCCCTCGTAGAATACATGACATGTGTAGCACAAGTACAAGTGTAGCATCGCGTCACATAGCATCGTGTCGTGTTGTGCGACGTGGCGACGTATTCTAACTCTACAAAATGATAATATTACGTAAGGAAGTAGTGGAACGTCATCCTTTGAAATATAATTTCTAAATAATAAATTAATAGTAGAAAAAAATATCTTTTAAAAAACAAACTTTTATTTAAACTCGTTAACAAAAATAAAATAAATTTTTCTCTGAAATCCTTTACTAGCACCCTATAATATCATTACACAACTTATATGAAACAAAAGCTTTTCACGAAATTTAAGTAGGTACTCGTATTCGCTTAGTTTGAATACTTTAAAAATTTAAATCTATCCGATCTTGTTTAAATATTTATCTACTCGTATTAATCTCGCAATAAGCTTATATATCATATAAATTATGTAAAAACATTATGAGTTATTTTATTCTTTCTATCGTGATTCAATCTGAGTTTATTTTTAATAGCGTTTTTTTATTTTTTATTTAGTTTTTTCCTTTTAGGTATTGCCATACAGTTTTCTCGGTCTGTTCATCATGAACTTGACATTCATAACAAAGAGAACGAACTCATTTTCAAAAACCTGATCGAGTTGGTCTAAAGTGCTCAGAAAGACGAATAGAAAAAGTTCAATCTCGAGGTGGTTTGGTCATTTTAGTACTAAAATCCTATGACCACCTTCATCATGACAAGCTATTTAACATTTAGGACTAGTACACGTTAAAACATCAAACGAGGCCAAATTCGATGGGATTCTGTCGTTTTATAATAGAGTTCCTATAGTTTCCTTCAAGCTCCATTATCAGACCCTGAATACCGTTTAATGATAAAAAATTCATTAAAACAAATTAAATGAGATTAAAGTAAATTGTTAGCTGATACATTTTAGTCGTTATTATTATACTTGTATCTATTAGCTGTATTAATCATACATTAGATGACAATGTTGTCCAAATCGACGACGATCGAAATAAACGTAAGGCAATAGTCAATTAGATCAACTAAACAGTAAAACAAATCAATAATTTGCAGTGACAAACTGTATGTTTCTATTATAATGTATTTAATACCTATCTAGTAAATATTATTAAATATATATATATAAAATTTCTGTCTGAACTGAACTGATGTCAGTAACATGAAAAAAAGTATTTCAGTAAAAGGAGCAAAATAAATAAATTTTTATTAGAAAAAATATCAAGATTTTTCTTTAGTCACAGCGGTAACAGAGTCATTAGGTCATGTGTAAATATTTAATTTTGTAAAATACAATTTTACATTTCAAAAAAGGATATTAATATGACCAAATAGCTGGCTGACAGCATAAAAGTCAGGAATACATTTACTCTACTAATGAATTCTTCTATGACTTAAATCATGTTTAATTTAAACTAAAAAGTGACTTACTGAAGAAAAGGCATAAACTATTAAGGTTTTCATAAATTTGTATCTTATGTTGAAGAATTATTTAATGAGAGAATAATTTAACCATTTTGTGAATAAGGAAATATTTGTCTGTTTTCTCGGCAAGTTTCCAAGTTTTCGTGACAATTATTTAATAAGCATTTTCTCAGTCCTTTCACAAAAAGACAACATATAAACTCAATTATCTGAAAATATCTTAATTAGATGAAAAAACGTTTGTTAGTAGAAGTTTTATGTAGTCAGCATTGTGTGAATGTAAAAAAGTGATAATTAAGTGGCGTGTGTCACGCCACTTAATTATTTGGTACTATCTCTCGGGAAACAGTCTGTTGTATACAATTTTCTTGAATAAATAAAAATATTATTATTCTTCATTAAAAAATCATTAAAAATTTCATTAAAATGCATATAAGTTACAATTCTAAATACATTTTCATACATATAAAACAAAACATATTAAAAAAAATAAAATTAGTAGACAAGCGACGTCGGATACAGGGATTAAGACACCGGTGGTTACGGCTCCAAAAACAGGAACCACTTCACTATATGTACCGTGTCAAGGAAGACTGTCTTCTACATCAGACCCTTGACACAGCCTTGTAACGTGAGCCTCTTAAGGTGTTTTTCGAGGTTCTTGGCTATCAATTCATGAACAGATACGACTATCGGAACAATGATTACCGCATCCATATTCTACAGGTCGACAATCTAGTGACAAGGATCCAAATACTTCATTTGGTTTACTTTTTTAACTTTCACGAGATTTTCGTCATGAGGAACGGCGATATCGAAAATCATTGCACGGCGCTCTAATCGATTTATCACTATAATACCAGGCTTATTGGCAACAATAGTCCTATCTGTGATAAAAGGTCAATCCTAATATAACGTTGCACGACCGTTTTCGAGAACTCAATCGGGCTCATACCTGTAGTATGGCACCTCTAAATTGCCTACTTGGTACTTATACATCATGATCATCATTAGCCGGAAGATGTCCACTGCTGAACATAGGTCTGCCCCCTAGAACGCCACGTCGTACGACTGGACGACAGCTGCATCCATCGGCTCCCCGCGACTCGGACTATGTTGTCGGTCCATCTAGTTTAGGGGGAGGGGGGGCCTACCCACGCTTCGTCTTCCGATACGCTGTCGCCACTCGAGAACCTTTCTTCCCCAACGGTTGTCGGTTCTACGAGCGATGTAGGCTGCCCATTGCCACTTCAAATTGCTTATTCGAAGAGCTATGTCGGTAACCTTAGTTTTCTTGCGGATATCGTGGTTTTGGATTCTATCACGCAAGGAAATGCCGAGCATAGCCCTTTCTAAAGCTCGTTGAGCGATTTTGAGCTTCTCCATGAGGCCAGCAGTAAAAAACCACGTCTCAGTTCCATATGTCATCACTAGCAACACGCACTGGTTGAAGACTTTCGTCTTTAGGCTCTGGGAGATCTTGGACGAAAAGACATCTCGAAGCTTCCTGAACGCTGCCAATCCGAGTCGGATTCTTCGTGCGACCTCTTGATCGAAGTTGGACCTACCTAGCTGGACTACTTGTCCTAGGTAGACATACTCGTCAACAACTTCGACTGCATCGTTCCCAACGATTACCGGTATAGGTGCGATATGGACGTTAGACATGATCTTCGTCTTGTCCATGTTCATTTTAAGACCAACCTGCTAGGTAACTATGCTAAGGTCATTGAGTATGATGCTGAGATCCTCAAGCGACTTCGCCATTATGACTATATCATCGGTAAAATGAAGGTGAGTAATGGCTCGCCATTTATGTTGATACCAAATCCTTCCCAGTCCAAGAGCTTGAAAACGTCCTCCTACGTGTTTGTGAACAGTTTCGGAGAAATAACGTCTCCCTGTCTCACACCGCGTTTTAATTGGATTGGTCCCGTGCTCTGTTCCTGTAGTTGGTATTTAAGGGCAAATTTAAATAATATGTTGAAATAATATGTTTAACAAATTCCCCAGGACGGTGGTATGCCCGATAGATGTCAACCGTTACCATCTTTTAGAATATAGTTCTGATGATTCTTCGTTATGATAACTTCGTCCATAATCGTACAAACAAAACCTTCAGTTTGTCTGAAGAGATCATCATACCATAGCCAAGACTTTAAAATGTATATCAGACTCATGTAGGGCCTGATAAAATCCACTATGAAGTTCTTTACCCTTCCATACTTTCCTGCGATTATTAGTAGGTACTAAGTACTACAGGTTTGCGCTTATTCTCTTTAACCGAAACTAGCAGAGTAAAGGCAGTATCCACTGCAACATATTATGGTACTAAATACTGGTAGAAAATATTCATTGAGATTGTATATCTTGCGATTGTGTAGGGTCTTGATATTTTGAGAAAAAAAAGAAGAGTAAAAAAAAGAAGAAAAAGAAGAAGCTGAACGGGCCAACTGCGCAAGTGCTGATCCCTGCAAAACCCCTAACAAGGCAGGCATTGGGATCAGGGACCCTGATACAACCAGTAGTAAGGCAGGAAGGGGGAACCTGGGCCCAAGTTGTTGGGAGAAAAGCCCAGGCTACTGCTGTGAGACAGGGCACAGTTGCTGCACTCGCCCCGAAGGAGAAGATGCCACAGTTATCACGACCTCCCAACAACGCCGCCGTTGTGGTCATGGTACCTCCAGAATCCAATAACTCACTTGCACAAATAATGCAAGCAGCAAAGTCCTGCGTAAAGTTGGCGGAACTAGGAATTACGGGTGGGATTCGGCAGCGTAAGGCGATCACAGGGGACCTTATACTGGAGATCCCCGGGCCAGATAGCGTTGTCAAAGCGGACGCTTTAGCCGAACGCTTGCGTGCAGTCATGGGCGACATGGATGTGCGATTTACGCGGCCGTGCAAAACGGCTGAACTACGAGTGATGGATTTAGATGAATCCATCACTCCTACCGAAGTTGCAGAGGCAATAGCCGCAGCGGGTGGCTGCTCTCCGTCCGACATCAAGGTCGGAGAGATACGCAAAACGGCAGCCCGGTTGGGAACGGTTTGGGTGCGTGGCCCACTTGCGGTAGTACGAAAAGTCGCGGCCGCCCAACGTCTGCAGGTGGGTTGGGCGTTGGTCCGTACCGAAGCATTAGCACCGAGGCCCCTACAATACTACCAGTGTCTTGAAATGGGGCACGTCAGGGTAAAATGCACGGGCCACGCTGACAGAAGTGGGCGTTGCTTCCGCTGTGGGGAATTAGGCCATAAGGCCCGAGCCTGCGCAGCGAGCGCACCGAAGTGTCCGGTGTGTCTCGACTACGGCCGGGCCGCCAACCATAGGCTGGGCAGCAAAAATTGCTGCCCTCCAAAGAGGAAGAAAACGGGACAGCTTCAGCCTCGGCCCGCTTCTGTTCAATCAGGGCAGTCCGTGTCGAGTGGTAACACGACGGGAGAGGCAATGGAAACTTAGGATTCCCACCCCACACAAGGATTTTACAGGGCAATCTCAATCACTGTCGCGCAGCACAGGACCTTCTGATCCAGACGCTTGCGGAGCAGTCGGTTGCCCTGGCAGTAATCGCAAAGCCCTACACAGTCCCAGATCATCCACGGTGGTTCGGGGCGGTCGATGGCTCAGTGGCCATATATTGGTCGGGGGGGGAAAACCTGCATTGCTCTCTCCTGAGGAAAGGTGCAGGCTTTGTGGCAGTGGAGAGGGGAGTGACAGTGGTGGTAGGCTGTTACTTCTCTCCCAATCGCGGCCTAGCCGAGTATGAGGCATACCTGCACGGGTTAGAAATTTGCATACGCAGCTACACTGCCCGTCCGGTATTCGTCTTGGGTGACTTCAACGCCCACTCAAGAGAGTGGGGCGATACCCGGGACGACGCGAGAGGAGAGGCCATCCTGGAGTGGGCGGCTGGACTGTACCTCCGACTTCTCAATCGGGGTTCAGTCAGCACATGTGTGCGGTGGCAGGGGGAGTCAATTGTCGACCTGTCATGGGCTACTCCCTCTGCAGTGCACATGGTATCGGGATGGCGGGTGGCGGAGGAAGTGGTTAGCCTCTCTGACCACCGGCACATCTTATTCGATGTGTCGCTCCGTCACCCAGAACGCCTACACCAGGAAAGAGAACCCCCGCGACGATGGTCCCTTAAGCGGCTCAACCGGGATATGGTCGTAGCCGCATCCCACGTCGCGGATTGGTCAGAGGAAAGGGTTTCGTCCGATCCAGAGGCACAGGCTGCCTGGTTTGGGAACATTATGGCGTCCATATGTGATGCCTCAATGCCCCGAGTCAAGGCGGCCAGAACAGGCTCGGTGTACTGGTGGAGCGCGGAGATCTCGCGGCTGAGAATGACAGTCGCGAGATTGCGCCGCCCGTACCTTTGAGCTCGGAGAAGACGGCGAGCCACAGTCGAGGAGATCGACAGAGCACGGCGGGAATATGGAGCTGCAGTAAAGGATCTCAGCGATGCAATCGCTGAGGCCAAGGCTCGGTCATGGAAAGAACTCATCGCGAGACTGGATAGGGATCCATGGGGGCGCCCATACAAAATGGTACTGGGCAAGCTCAAGCCATGGGTCCCACCGTTAACAGAAACTCTGGATCCGGAGTTTCTGGGAAGAGTGTTAGACACACTCTTCCCAAGGGTCCAGGACAGTCCTGCGATTCCTCCATCCCAATCGGTCCGCCAAATGTGGTCCGAGGACTATGAGGTGACGGAGGGTGAACTTGACCGAGCCACGCGGCGGCTCGCTTCCCGCAACACCGCGCCTGGACCTGATGGCATTCTGGGTCGGGCGTTGGTGATAGCTCTGTCGGTACTGGGGGACAAACTGAGGCAGATTTTCACAGATTGTTTCCGCCTCGGTATCTTCCCCCTCGGCTGGAAAGAAGCAAGACTGGTGCTTTTAAAAAAGGACGGAAGGGCTGCAGATTCTCCCTCTGCGTTCCGACCGATATGCCTGCTGAACGAGTCAGGGAAATTCTTTGAGAGGATAATCTCTGACCGGATTAGCGGGCATCTGTCGCGAGTGGGCCCTGACCTATCGGACTGTCAGTTCGGATTCCGACGGGGACGTTCGACAGTAGATGCTGTTAGGTGCGTTCGATCCCTGTCGGAGTCGACAGTCCGATCAGGGCGGGTGGCGTTGGCGCTTAGCCTTGATATAGTCAACGCTTTCGGCACCCTCCCCTGGCGGGCAATTAGGGCGGCCCTCGAATATCACCAGGTGCCGCTCTATCTGCGAACCGTTATTGAGGCCTATCTGCGCGACAGGACGGTGAAGTTTATCGGTCGGAATGGAATAGAGAATCGAAAGGAAGTATGTTGCGGGGTTCCCCAGGGCTCGGTATTGGGCCCATTATTATGGAACCTCGCATACGATGCTGTCCTTCGCACCGGTCTGCCCTCTGGCCTAAGTGTCGTCTGCTATGCGGACGATACATTAATACTGGCTAGAGGGTCACACTTCGAGGAGGTGCTTTGGCTCGCCGAGCAGGGGGTGGCTAGTGTTGTGGAAAAGATACGTGAGCTGGGCCTGAGGGTGGCGCCTCATAAAACTGAGGCGATATGGTTCCATGGCCTGCGTAAGCGCCAGGAGCCACCCAGCTCATGTCTCCGGGTAGGTGACGCTGAAGTCCAGGTAGGCCAGTACATGAAGTACCTAGGCCTCATCCTGGACAGTCGGTGGAGTTTCGAAGAGCATTTCGGGCGATTGGTACCCCGAGTGCGAGGGGTAGCAGGTGCGCTGCATCGTTTGCTGCCCAATCTCGGGGGACCACGGGAAGAAGTTCGCCGCCTCTACATGGGGGTTGTTAGATCCATGGTCCTCTATGGGGCACCCGTCTGGTTTAATGATCTAGCGGGTGCCTCCCGCTGCCGGGCCCTACTCAGGAGCCTGCAGCGGCTGATGGCCATACAGATCGTGCGGGGCTACCGCACAATCTCCTATGAGGCGGCGACGATCCTGGCGCGATCTCCGCCCTTCGATATTCTGGCCGACATGGACGCAATGGTGTACGACCAAATTCGTTCTGTCGGTCGGAATGCTGAAGAGGCTGCGCCAGATCATGAGCCCGGAATACTACGGCAGAACGCGCATAAGCAAGCTCTGGTGGCTTGGCAGGTACGGCTCGAAACTGAGGGCTGTGCTAGCCAACGCGCCGTCGGAGCCGTTCTGCCGAACTTCGAAGCGTGGATAGAGAGGACCGACTGTGGCACCTATCGATTGACCCAGATACTCACCGGGCACGGCTGCTTCGGTGAGTATCTGAATCGAATAGGACGGGAGGCTACGGCACAATGCCACCACTGCGAGTCCGAACGGGACTCCGCCCAGCACACGCTGGAGGACTGCCCTGCTTGGGAGTCTGAGCGTCGAGTCCTGGTCGGACGGATCGGACGTAACCTTTCACCGTCAGCATTGATCGCGGCGATGCTGGCGAGTCGTGAAGGATGGGAAGCCGCGATCTCCTTCTGTGAGCAGGTTATGCTCCGGAAGGAGACTGCAGAGCGAGATCGGGAAAGGGCCGATCCCACTCGAAGGAGGCGGCTAAGGGGACGCGGCAGAGGTCGCTAGCTCCCTAATCACCGCCTAAGGGTCGCTGCGGTCACATCTTGGGGCGTTGTGACTGCTGCAAACGACCCGAGTCAGGTAACACTCCGGTGCGGCCGGGGAGTGTCGTCTGGGGCGGGGCGCTGTTCTGCCTCTTACTGCGCAGGGCAATGGGAGTGCGATAGCGTCCTGATCCTGGGGCATGAGGTGCCCGAGATGTACCTCACTTGTGAGGTACGGCAGGGAGGACTCTAGAAGCCGCTAATGCGTTCCTAGAGCACCTCCCAACTGCCGAGGTAGGCCGCCGCGGGGTTTAGTGGGTAGACCGGTTTGTCGGGAGTCCCACACACGCCCTTCGTCCCTCCGGAGGGTATGGTGCGAAAAGCATTCCCCGCGTTAAAAAAAAAAAAAAAAAAGGGTCTTGATATTTAACAGATCACGACCCTTAAATTTTCAATAACCTCATAACTGATGAAAGTAAGCGGTGCATTCGGAATACGGTCAGCAATCTACGAACACTACTATCATCAGTATACACCAAAGGAATACATCAGAATAGGCATCACCTAATCATTGTAGGTTTGCACTTTATTACCGCTTAATTAAAAACATTGAAATACTTTTTTCAGGTGGCCAAAGTAGCGTTCCTGTAGCGTTTGTTTCATGCCAGACTGTAGTTTTCCCAAGGACTGAAAAATCTAGACACTTGTAGATTTCGATATCAGACAGAGATCTGAGTTATGTTTCGCTAATCTGAAATCTGAAAGCTCTATTCCTTCAAATTCTACAATCATGACCTCGTTTACATGCATGACTGAATACTTGTCTACACCAAATTCCATCTTGATAGAATTACTAAAGTTTTCAGTGACCTTTGGTGACGCTATCAATTATAATTTAGTGGGGGCTAGTAATTTCAAATCATCCATATAAAAAAGATGAGATATGACTTGCTAAGAGAGTTTAAGGCCAGACAAAAACATAAGGGACTTGAAAATGTCTATTACACACACACGGAGTCAGTTCCTGACATTTTTGGTATACCTATTTCTCATTTTCTCGAAACATTCGATTCTAATTATACAGATCTAATCATTTTCTATACCGCCTTATCCTATTTGCCCATGCCTAAACTTTCTGTTCAAAAAGTCTGTGCAGTCTGTGATACGTGACATGTACTGCAGAGGACTAATGATAGTCTCCAAGAAAGCCTGTTTCACAAAGCGCATGTCTCTTGGTAGTGTATTACCACTTGGATATTATTATTTCATTTGATTTTTATATTTGAATAAAATTTGTTTTTTGCAGTTGCTGTGGCGCTATCATTCTTCATTTGTTGGGCTCCTTTCCACGTGCAGAGACTACTAGCCATTTACGGAAAAAGTTTGGAACAGCCCTCCGATACTTTCTATCTGGTAACTTGAACAGATTTTCTATTTACTTTTTAAATATCTTAATATACTGATGAACAGTAAAATTGGTCTTACTACAATAAGATTATACTCATCACGTATTGTGTTTCTTTATTTGGTTATAAAGTAAAACGACTGTTTAACTCAATATATTAATAAGACAAAAAAAGTAGTTAACACCCAAGATTTGCGACAGTTTTTTAATTTTTAAGATGATATTATTTTAGAATTATAAATATAGGATTAGGTTCATGTTAGTATTTCTTATAAAACTTAAAATAAATGAAATTTCGGCAAAGTTATCTCATCTAAATTTAAAGTATTATGTACCATTTTCAGTCAGCACATATGATCTGAAAAGAGGAAGCGATGAGTAACTCGCTCGTAAATTTAACTTATGTAGTTACTATAGTAAATATGTTGACTAAGAAGTCCAAAATTGCAAATATGTAATTAGAAGCAAGTGTATTTTGTAAGTGTATTCTACCCGAATTTGTGTATAGATTTCCTGACACTTAGATGAAAATTTCACTATTGGCATACATAAAAACTTTCTGCCAATATACCAGGAGCACTTATCTGAAAAGAATCTTAGATATACTCTTATAAGCATACTATATATATACACTTTTGTGCAGCGTTACCACTTACTCTATTATAAGTCCTGATGGAAATATTGTGTAGACGATTACGAATACGTGTTTTAGGTAACTGTGAGCGTTTGCTCATAAATTAGCATTCCACGTCTACATTGCATTTTTTCAATGGATACGTTAAATAAGTTTCAAACGTCTCACTCCTTCGATCATAAAGAAACTTAGCGTGAGTTAGGAAACCGGTGTGCTAGAAATCCCAAGACTTGAGGCTGCAACTAGTACAAATTCATCTCACTATATTTTGTCTGAGTTCAATGATCAATGATCAGTAATCTTTGGTAAAACGCATAGTTTTAACAAAAATAATAACTTTAGAATTCTTTTTTTTATTGTTGTTCTATCTTTAGCGGATAGCTCTTTGAGGAATTTATTCTAATAATTAAGTCCTGTATGTTTCAATTCAATATTGAGTTACTATATAATTTTCTTGTCAATAACAGTTTATAAATATAATACATACTCATTTCTAGCTTAAGGAGGACTTTCAAGTTTTTGATGCTATTATCATTTTTTATCTTCATACCATCGCTAGGTGTTCTGTAAGGTCAAAATTTCCCTAATGCGTAAATGATCGGACAGATAATGCTGTTTTTTGTTAGAGGTAGCAAGCATCATTAATATTACGTTCTACTTAAGTAGTTCATTTTTCTTTGTTCTGATATTCTGATAAGAAATATATTATACATAGTTCTACACTTCACTCTTATTATAGAGATATCGAAGGGAATCGCTTAATCCAAAGAAGGCTAATCCAAAGACAAGAGGGAATAAACGCAAAATAAATGTTTATAGGATATTTGCAATTTGACTACTTATATTCAAAGTAGCGTTATAATTTATGCTATAGCTACCTAATTTATGCAATTTTAATTAACATTGAAGTGACATTAACAATTTTTATTTTCTGTACAGGTATACATCGTGCTGACATTTTTATCAGGGGTTTTATATTTCTTGTCGACGGCGATCAACCCCTTTCTCTACAGTATTATGTCCAATAAGTTCAGAAATGCATTCAAGGTAAGTCTGAAAACTACCAAAATTTATTAGATTTCACTACATATTTTATGACAACAATTTTGAGAGCCTCCATAAAACATGATTTATTTCAAAGATATCTCAATAAGTGATTCGATGATGATGAAGTGATCGAGGAGTAATTAAAATAAAAGAGAAAAACAAAAAAATAAAAGGTTTTCTGATTAGTTACTCCATTACGAACTTCTTACTAAACTATAATTCTTTATAAGACGATAAGAACTAAACTTCCTAATTATTTTTGGATACAAACGACTTTTGACTATTTTTCAAGTTTTTAAAATGATCACTTTTGATTTTGATGATATACTTACATTACTTTTCTTTTATATTGAGAAATATAAAGATATAAGGAGATACAAATTTCGCTCCTCCGTTTCTTATATGAAAAGTAAAACACAAATTAAGATGAATGAAGTTGAAGTAAATGTGTTTTTAAATTAAGACATATTAAATAATACAATCATGAGTTTCTGGAGTTTATACTGAAAAGTTATAAGGAGAATTTACTTTTTAGTAAAAGTAATAAGTAAGAATTTTGTTCGTAGCGGCTATTGATTAGATAATCTGATGGTTTTTTCAAATCATTTATTCATAAATAAATCGATTATGAAATATGATGACGATGATGAATATACACAAGTACCTCGCCAAACTACACAGCAGATGGGCTTATTAACACCTTTATATTTTAAATATTGAAATATATCATAAATTAATGCTTCTATGCATAGTTTACGTTAAAGCACTAATCTATAGAGACCCTTAGAAGCAGTGTAGTATTGTAACCAAAACTACCTTTCTAAAGAGAGACCTATTTGTAGTATTGGACTATAAGCGGCTGCGGTGGTTAATGATGATATGACTAAACATACAAGGTAGTAGAGCCATGCTGATTTCAGCACGAACGGGTAGGCTCGAAAGGGGCGTTCGAGACCGAATGTCCATTGATGCAGGGATGACAGTTATTATGGTAAATATGATTAAGATGAACTTACATTGTCACGATGACTATTATGTTCTTTACATCCGCAAGAGGGGTGTGAAAAAACGTCTCACAAAGCCCCGATAGTGTGGATTACCGTACTGCATTGTCTTCATTCGCAATGAGTGTGGTGACCACAAATTTTGGACTCATGTTTCCCTTCGGGCAGAGTAGTTATTTTGGCAGGCCCTTATATATAGGTATACATTTTACTAAAACAAGTACCTTCTGATGACCGTAATGTCATAGTGCTATTTCTAGATGTTTGCGATAATACATAATTCACCTTTTATTTTGCGGCTTATATTATGCGGTTGATGATGAACTTACCATAAAGAGTTACAGATGATGTCTAATGATAATGGGTATTTATTTGTTTATTCGCAAAACTGGTTTGTGTTTACTCTAATATCATTTTTGTAGTTAGTTGTTTGAGTGTCATCATTAAAACTTTATTTTCATCATTAATTCTTCAAATATTTTTTAATTGTTTATGTTTATATTTATTTTATTATTAGATAATAGAAACACTCGCAATGATGTCATAACGATTAAATTTTATATTTCTTTTTTGATTTTTGAACACGTAAATATTATAAGTAAAAACAAAATACGACTAGAAGTTTGTTTTACTATTATAAAATTTTACATAGTATTATGGTATATTCTTGCTGGCGATAACAACATATGATTGTCATAGGTGTCAAGTAATGGCTGCCAAAGTCCTTTGTTTTTGTATAACGTAAATGAATGGCATCTGTTTACCGAATCAGAGGGTTAACCTAATCTTGTCTAAATTAGGTAAATAAAGAGAAAATTATTTAAGCATCTTCAATAAATATACACCACTTATAAGATAATTCTTATATTCCATTTTTTTAGTCCTTCAGGCAAATGGTTTTTTGAAGCGTAAATAAAACCCCAATTGTAATATGATAAAAAAGAGTTGTATAATTTCTAATTCTTGGTTATCCTTATTATATTTCACATTATAGTAATAGGGAAAAATATCTGGAGTATTCATTTTAGCCAAAAGCTATTTAAAAATTAACAGTAAGTACCACAGAGGTCAGTAAATAGTAGTTATTTATGGTAACAATTATTGGCAAGAAATTCGACTAGATTCTCTTTCTTTCACTTTTCTCTTTTTTTTAAAGACAATGCCCGCACGAGGAATATCCTATCGCAGTAGACTTCACAAACACACAAGAAACGGACACAAAGAACACATATATACAGAACAACAAAGTGTCGAACGGGTGGAGGTTTGAAGCCACAACACTTAGAACAGTAGAGATTTATAACTTTGATAATTTTGATTACGAGTCAACTTTTTAAATATAATTAGGATTTAAAAGAGTAATCTCTAATTAATTACTTGGACGTTTAACTTCGTATTTGGACTGTATATATTATCCAGCATGCCACAGTATTTTTGTTCCTCAAATATTAATGTTGACATTGTGACATCATTTACTTGAAATTTGAAATATTAGCGTCTTCACTAGTGTAACTATTTCTTATTTCATGTTTAGAGGTTCGGGTGTAGAATAAGAACAGACTCTTCGTGTTCTTATTAGTTAAATTATATAATATTTTGTTCAGAAATAGAAAATAATTGAAACTTGAAGCGATACTTTTATTATGATGTAATTGCAATATCAAAATGGGAGCCAGAGCTATAAATTTATGCAGAAACTGTTTTAATTACAGCAATTATTAAAGTACGAGTATAGTAATTAATTTGCGTTTATTACATGTTTAAAAAATCTTACACATTCTATTTTTGGGATATGTAAAGAATAAAATAATTACCAAAGATGTACAAAATGGTTTTAAAAAAGTATTTCAATACAAAATGTAAAATACTTTTCAAATTTACTATTTTAAATGCGAAATACCAAATAGTTTTGCGTTTTGTATTTCAAATGCTAAATGCAAAATAAATTATTTTAAAATTTGTTCAAAATACCTTTCGACCAAATTGAATGATATTTTGTTTATTTTAGGTATTCATCATGAGAAATAGATTAGAGATACAATACTGAGCCAAATATCACCTTATGCTTGCCATTTTCAGTATCAATAACTTCTGTTATGTTATTAATAACAATAATACTCACTTAAAATAATGTAAAAGATAACCAGAGCTCTATTTTGTGAATTGTGTGACCATTTATTTCGATTGAATGTGCATCTAGTTCTTATTTTATTATTGTTATTTATTACACTTTTCTTTTTTAATAACAATTGGATTGATATTGCTAAAAAGTGTAAAAAATAAACATCAATTTTTATTAATTACGCTTTTCAGCAATACCAGTTATTCGATTACATCAACATTCATTTTTCTTCTGTGAGGTCTCATCATTCTACTGTACAAAAAAAGTCTTTTTACTGGTGCTGTACTTGGTAAGGATGTGTTGTATTTTAAAAATTCTTTTTTTACTGTGATAAGTGTTTAATATCTTCAGGCTTGTGCACTCATTCTTTAAATCGTCGTTGCTACTTTAAAATCTCCTATGTGTAAAAATGTCAACTACGAGAAAATCAATAAAAAGAGTCTACTGAAAAAAAATCAAGGATATCACTCAAAACTAAGAACTTGACTTATAATGATATATAATTATTTATTTTATTATGTTGATTTGAAGAATAAATAAATAGGGATTGTTGTATAAAAAAATGATTTTAACTTTTATTGCTCACATAGGAGATTTTGATTGAGTATTTTATATTACATGAAAGATTTTGATTTAAGATAACCTATAAAATAAATGAAATAAAATGCATGGATTTTATCATTATTTATTAAAAAAAAAGCTTTATAATCATAATTACAAGTTAAGAATATAGTACGAGTCAAATTTTCAAGGCGATTATCAAAAAAGAACCTTATAAGTTATCCCTATTCAGTACCCGGATTGTATGTTAAAGAATCGTAAAATGGATGATAATCTCGATCAACAACCGTTTTCAATTCCTGTAAATGTTTAAATTTGCTTTCAGTAATCTTTAATGGAGTCACATACAATCGGCTTGGTACTAGTATGTTTTGGTTGCTTCTTCGCTGTGGAAGTACAGTCCACTGATCGATATGTCTCAATCTATAAAATATAGACCCATCCGGCGAATATTTAAGACCTCTTATATCAACTACGACAGGGTCTCCCTTTCTTTTACTGGGCCGTATAGATTTCAGATTCGACTCCAACTGTTCATAATTCAGGAAAAAATCGAAATGAATTGATTTAACATCATAGGGCTGCTGTAGTCTAGCTTGTCTCATCCGAGCTATGTAGTCACTAGGTGAGTATATTGGGGGCTTAATGTATTTTTCAATGGTGGAATGAACACTATCAACCTCCATCATTGTATGCCCTTTTTCTAAATAAAGCTGTTCAATGTTAATATTCTTGTTTTGGGCCAAATCACTGAGGGCACTAGACAAAATTCGGTTTCGGTTTTGATGTGCGCATCCGTCAGAAATAATGATAATTCGTTTCGTCGAATTTGGTGAATTTTGGCAGTAATCTATTAAGCAAGATGTGAACTCGTTGGCGGTAACATTACCGTCTGCTTCATGCCAAAAATAAATTGTAACGTCTTTTGATATCGCATTAAAAATTGTGAAGTTATGGCGCTGTAATTTCATTTTATAATACAATCAACTTGCTAACAGCTTCGGAGCAAGCAAAACGCTTTGCACGTCTACTGTTATAACAACAGTTTCCTCGTCTGCACTATCTATCGCATTTTTTTTCGCCTCCCGAGCTTCATCTTTCTTCTTAATATGATTTTCGTATTCTTGTAGTGAAATATTACCCGTTTCATAACTGCAGCAGGTATCGCATTGATCCTTACGCGGTTGGTGAATTCCAATTTTTTCTTGGGCAAGTACCCTCGAAAATATCATTCGTAAGGCTGCCCTGTAGTTATTTTCAATGCACCATTCTTTGAAAACTTGATGCATGTGGAGTACAGACCGAAATGTGGATTCAACGTAGATTTTTGTGGAGGTAGAACGACAGTAATGGCTAGGTACTTTAGGTAAAATATCGAGCCAAGTTTTAACGGTTTTCTTCAGCTCCGAATTCCGCCTTGGGCGTACTATACTTGAAGTTGTCTCAAGTTGAAGGTTGTCTTCGTTTGTATTTTCTTCAGTTATATTATCAGCATTTCTCGTCCAACGCCGAAAACAATCTTCTCCAATACAAAGAGTATTGAGAAAAAATTGTCGGCAAACTCTCACTCTTGTGCAGTTTGCATCAGATTTATTGAAGTAGATGTCATGACCGCTTTGTTTTTTAGTTAAAGAAGTTTGTTGAGATTTACGTCGTCGTCTTATGCATCTTCTCACAGCTGAAGCTTTAAAAAAAGCTATCTTCTCAGCCCATGTTTTGAGCTCCCAAAACCGTTTGTGAAGTATTTTTCATTCATCATCCGACACTAGAGCACAAAGGAACGAATTTTTAGATTTAGAAGTCGTATTAGTGTGCAAGCAACGTGACTTTAAAATTCTTTCCGGCTTTTCAACACACGGTATCCACTTGTATAACATTTTTTTGTAGCCAAGATATGGTTTACCAGCAGCTCGAGCAGCTTTATTCCGTTTGACAGTGCACGGAAGTTCTCTTCGCACAGGAGCTACATTAGGTTCAGTATTTTCATCACTCTCTGAAAAATTAAAGATTCTACGTCGTCTTCTTAAAAACAAATGTTTGTTTCTGTGTAAATCTTGCACAGTAAATTGGGAAATTTCGGAACTCAGCGACCTTCGGAGAGGGTAAAGTAGTCTTCTCCGCTGTGAAATCTCGGGAGCCCAATCTGGATCATTGTCACTATCGACACTTAAATTTTCAAAGACAGGTAAGGGCGATAACACTTGCCTTGATCCGGGCATATCATCGATGCTTTCAGAAGGAACGAGAATGCTTACAATGTCACCGGAAGACACTACGTCATCTTCAATATTCAACTCCGAAGATATTATGCCTAAGTCTTCTGGACTAATAAGCGATATACACGGCGAATCATTATTCATGGTCTGTGTGTCTTCGGAGTATTGTAACATACCCAATTCAAAGTCCTCGGTATTTTTTTCATTAAGTAATGACTCAATCTCACTAAGATTTAGTGATTTACTCATATTGCATGTTTTAAAACTAAGAAATGTAATAAATATAGTCGAAAAAGCACAGAAATTCGTAAAAACAATCTTACGCAGGTCATGACCTGCAACGAACTAATTAAACAATAACAAACCCAATTCAGCGCATTGTAACTGCATCGATTGGCTAATAAAAATCACACGTCTAGCTGTCTCTTTCTTTCTGTGATGCTATTGGCAATAAAAGGACCAATAATTTTAAATAAAATAGGTACTTTCCCCCGCTTGTCCCGTTTGATGGAATAAACTAAAATCTCTTATGTGTTATTCAGTGTCGCACAAACACTAAGGTCTGAGACAGCAAAAACTCTTATGTGTAGCAATAGCACACGGGATATTTTGTATAGCTATTTTTATTGAGTTGTCACACAGGACATTTTGAAACTCGTAAATAATATACGATTTTAATACTCTAAGCACATGAGAGTTTTTGTGTACAGTGCATCTTCAAATTTCGAATCGATTGTTTTTTAAAAGCCCGTTTCATTAAAAGTGACACATAAGAGGTTTTAAAGTAGCAACGACGAAATATTGTAAAGTTGCCAGGTCTATAGCAATATTAGCACTACCATCCTCACTAGTTGTAGAACTTGCAGAGGAGTCTGTATCCTGAAACATGTAGTAAGACTAGCTTTTTTCCTTTTTTTCTTTTTAAATTTTCATTTTTATATTACCTGACTTCTGTGATAAACATCTCCTTGACGTGCCCCTTCTTGTATTGGGCACCCACTTTAATTTGAAGAATGGATACGATATGGCTGCCAGAATGCTGACCTTGGATCTTGGGTCTTCTAAATCAAATTTTGAAACGTTTTTCAATATTTTCCTTTATTATTTCAACCAACGGTCCACACGGTGTTTATTTCTAATGAAGCTAATAATATTTTCATTTTTATCAATTCGGGTTGTAGGCATCCATAATATATCTCTTTGTCACCTTCTAATCCTGATGGCCTCAGCTATGGGCTTGGACGTTCTAACATATTTAACAATTTCTTTCAGGACCAATAATCCCAGTTTTCTTACTATCATTGGTTTGGTTGGTAGTATGGTATGGTGGTATTGGTATGGTTTCTTGGATTTGTAATATATCTGTTATACAATTGTAATATAAATTCCACTAAATTGGGCAGGGGCTATGGAGATTTACTAGTAATTTCCAAGTAACTTTCAGATAGTTTCGGTGACCTAGAGTATATATTCCAAACAACCTGACATTTAGCCATAGCTGCATCATAGTTTCTAGTATGAATTATTTTTATGTCTGGCTTTATCAATGTTCTGTGTCGAAATCAGATGTAAGGTATGAGTTGCACATCTCTCATGGTTGGGCAGTTGGTATAAATCATTTTCTTACGGTTAAGGAAACTCATGCTGGGACAGTATATCATGATTATCGTCATCATCTTGCTGATTGTTATTACCAAGTTTTTCATTTATGTTTACTTCAAAATTTTCTAAATCAACATTTAACAGGGGTCCACCACTTATATCAGTTTTTAGATCAGGTTTTCCAAATATTTTGAAAGCTTTGACCATGTTGAAGCCAGTAACGGACATTGTTTTAATTATTTTAGACAGTCTTAAATCATATTCTTTATATATTTCAATTATGAGTTCTACTATCTTATCGAATGTGTAGAATCTCTTGAATCTTCTGCAGGCAAGAGAAAAACTGTTCCTTGCAAATGTATCTGAATCTATCTATTGAACAGTCATACCTAAGTCAATGTGTCTCGAAGATTACTAAATATCTGCTGTAGCACAGATGTTTTGAGCAGCCTTCAATTTATTTATTAGATTACCTTATATTCTGCGTAGATATGTATCAGCAATTTTATGATTGCATGTACGGTGTCTCATCAATTTTGGTGAACGTGTAAGTTGTTGAGCTCCCTCAATTAAAGCTCTAAATGACTAATTTTCTACTATAGACATAGGTGACATTGTGTCAACAACAAAGTTTAGTATTAATTTATCCAGATTTATTGACTTCTGTAAAGCATTTGTAAGAATACTTTGTTTTAATTTTTTCGTCGTACTTGCAGTACTATTGTTATCAGATTCTGTAACACTACAGTTTCTTTTCTTTGTATGCTGGCGTTTCAATTCTTCATACTCTTTCAGAAAATCATCATGGCCTTTTCTCTAAAGAAAAAACAAAAACAACGACCAGGTTAATTTTTTATTAACACAGAAAAAATAACATAGTCTACCACATATACCTATTTTTAATTAATTAATAGTAAATAATATATATATATATATAAATATTGGATTATATCATATCATACAAAAGGGTGTAAATGTGTAAATGCATAGGTTACACTTACTTTAATATGGTTTAAAAAGTTTGTTGTTGCGTGCAGACTTCCCTTCAATGTTTTTCAACATATCTTGCAAACAGCAATTATATTGCTTTCATGATCAGCCTCCGTCTTCACGTCATTAAAACAGTGCCTTAATATAAATGGTAGATTAGAGTTATCCCTGAAATAAATTCAAACACGAATTATTTAATGGTTATGAATCTAATACTATAGGCTGACTAACTGACTATTCAGTAGCTTTACTGGTTTGACATTCATTATTTTGTTGGAGAATGGTGACACGTTGACACAAAACACAATTGAAAATAGAATACTTTACCTTCCAACTAAAAAGGAAAGCTGGCTTTGTATGTTGCTACTTGTACACTAGATATTAACACTAACTGAAGCATTATAATTTAAAAAGCTTAAAATTAATTTAAGTTAGTCGACGTCTTTTCGTTTTAGTATGTATTTTATTTATTAGTTTATTTAATATTTACCTATTTTTTTTTGTATCTCAGTAAGTACTTAGATTTTTTGTTAGAATTGTTAGACACCAGCACTAGGCACCAAATCCATTATGTCGCGTCTGTTTAATCCAAATTATCTTGTTCTAGTACAATACAAGCCGTTCCAATATTGTAGGGATAACAACAACACTTCAATATCACAAAAATAGGTAATCAAATCAAATCAGTAACCACTTCACCACCATCAGCAAACAATAAATTCGTTAAATTGTAACGTTGCCGTCAGCGGTGTTGCGTTTTTATAGCCATAGATAATGTTCGTCGTTTTCGTTTGACATTGACACTAGTCAGACATAAGGCACACTCTCGGACCAAAGAAGGAAAAAAGGGTACGCATGGCTAGCAGGCACCTCTTTCGGTTAAATTCGACAATACAAGCGTCATTCGTTCATTTAATTTTGTTTTGACTGGTAATGATGGCTAAACTTAATCAAAAAGTATTTTGCATTTTGAAATGAATATTAAAAATGTAAAATACATCTCGAAAGGTAGTTCATATAAAATACGTTTTTCACTAAAAAATATTTAAATGCAAAGTACAAAATAGGTATTTTGCATTTCGTATTTGCATTTTGAATAAAAATATTTCAAATAAATCGCATCTCTGGCAATTATAGTTCTATGAATATACATACGTATTCGTGTATCATAAGATTTTTTTTATATTTTTTTGCTTTTGTGCTCAGTTTATTTACTCACTAACAAAGGCAACAAAATGTATGACGAAACTTTGATTAAACAATTTTTATGCTGATTTTATCGAAATTACTTGCATTAAAACGGTTTGTTTATTGTTTGCACTCCACTTTATAGAGAATATAGGACTAAGTCTAGGTCTGGTGGACACATTACATTTTTTAATTAATTTCATGTAAATTTTTATCCATACAAAATAAATTGAAAAGTTAATCAAGATAGTCAACTTAAAGTTATTCTGTGAAAAGGCTGGGATTCTTCTCCTAGGATTAAGGAACTTTTGACTGCCTTTTTTTTTTTTTTTTTTTTTTTTTTTTTTTTTTAACGTGTGGAAACCCCCTCGAGCCGTCACCCCACCGGGGTTTACGGCGAGGTAGTGTGTCGGAATCGGACCGACTAAAACCACACGGTGTGCCACTCTGCCCCTGAGATAGGAGGGATCCGGGAACCGCTGCTATTACGACGTCCAGATCCCTCCTAGGGCCTGCCCGCCAACGCGGGCACCATCTGCGGACAAACTCTCTATTCAGGCGACGTACGGCACACACGCACGTCGCCTCCTCGCGGCTGGCCATTGTAGCGGATGGAGGGGAAAACCCATCCCGTCCACCCGCGGCCACACTCAAGGCGGCATGAGGCGCTGATATGCGCGCCTCCGCCGCCCGGTTCGCCGGCGGCGAATTGGGTCCGAATGGAAATCGTCCTCCCGGGCCCTTTCCGCCGCCTCCTTCCGCGAAATTACGTCTTCGCAGAAGGTTGCGACCGCGGTAAAACAGTTGTCGCTACCGGCCATGGAGCGTATGACGGCCGGTAGCGAGAGATCTCCTCCAATAACTGCAGTGAGGACCCCACGCTGCGCCGCCCAGGCGGAACAAACCGCCAGCGTGTGCTGAGCCGAGTCCTCACTGCAGTCGCAGTGGTGACAGGCGGGACTCAATTCCCTCCTGGCGACCGAGTGCAGATACTTCCCGAAGCAACCGTGCCCGGAAAGGACCTGCGTCAGTCGGAAGGAATGGGTCCCGTGCTGCCGCCCTGCCCACTCGGCGATGACCGGCTGGAGAGCCTCCTCGGCGGCAAAGCCAGCACGTGGAGCCTCCAGCAGGGACGACCAACGAGCCATTGTGGCTCGACGAGCGGCTTCTCGCCACTCGCGTATCTCTTCAGGCGGGGGCCGTATGCCGCTACCCGCCCGGAAGTCAACCGTCCGCCTATAAACTTCGGCGAGCACTTCCGCCTCCAAATCCCACGGGGGAGTTCCGGCCAAGGCGCACGCCGCCTCCGTCGATACGGTGCGGTAACCGCGTATGGCTCTAACCGCCAATATCCTCTGAGGGCGCCAGAGGCGAGCCCTATTCTGGGCGGTCAGAGCCGCCGCCCACGCCGGTGCACCATACAGCGCCATTGACCGGACAACCCCCGTGTATAGCCGTCTCGTCGCGACGCTAGCTCCACCCAGATTGGGCAAAAGTCGCCCAAGGGCAGAAGCAGCGCCGACCAGCTTTGGAGAAAGCTGTCGGAAGTGCTCGTCGAAGAGCCACCTGCCGTCGAGGATCAGGCCCAGATACTTCATCTGGGCCTGAACCGGTACGAGGACCGAATTGACCACGATGGAGGCGCCGGAGGGTGGACCACGACGGGGCCCATGGAACAAAAGGGCCTCCGTCTTGTCCTGGGCCACCCGCAAACCCAGCGCCTCAATTCGCCCGACCACCAGAGAGACACCCGTGGTGGCCAGGCGCGCCGCCTCTTGAAAGTTCATGCCCCGGGCCGTGACCAATGTGTCATCTGCGTAACAAATTACGCCCAGCCCGGGGGGAAGACGACCTCGAAGGGCCCAGTCGTATCCCATGTTCCACAGGAATGGTCCGAGGACAGACCCCTGTGGAACACCGCACGACATGAGCCGCCGCCTTAGAACACCGTCTCGGTCCTCGTACATGACGGTACGCTCCTCAAGATAGTCTGCCACAAGCCGCCTCAGGTACTTTGGCACCCCATGGTAGTGGAGTGCTTCCCTGATGCAGCTAAATGGCAGACTATTAAATGCGTTGGCGATGTCCAACGACACCGCCAACAGCACGCCGCCACAGCTCACCGCCTCTTCGGTAACGGCCCTCAGGCGCAACACGGCATCGACCGTCGAACGCCCCGCCCGAAAACCAAATTGGGCGTCCGACAGATCGGGGCCCACCTGGCAGAGGTGCCGGACGATGCGGGCAGAGAGTATCCTCTCAAACAGTTTACCCGCCTCGTCCAGCAACACGATGGGCCTATAGGCCGCTACCGATTCGGCTGGCCGTCCCGGCTTCCTCAATAGGACCAGCTTCCCGCTTTTCCAGCACTCAGGGAAGCGTCCGGACGCCAAACTAGCGTCCAGGACCTCCCTGAGGCGGTCCGACATGTGTTCGAGGGCTCGGGCCAGCACTCGGGCAGGTATCCCGTCCGGCCCGGGGGCGGTGTTCTTAGAGTGGATCCGTAGAACAACCGCCCCTACCTCCGATTCCCTAACGGGCAGAACATCGTCCTCGTTCCCCCCGTCGTCTCCGACCATGAAGGTCATTGACGGGGGTGTGTATTCCACCCGCTGCGGGAAAAGGCCCTCGACCACTTCCCGCAGGAAGCTGGGCTGGAGTATCTCTGTAAGGGGGGGGCCCGACGTGCGGAGCTTTTGCCGCGCCGCACGATAAGGGCGACCCCAGGGGTCACGATCGAGACCCTCCAGCATCTCCTTTCTCTTAATTTCTTTGGCGCGGCTTATGGCCAGCTTCAAAGTTTTCCGCGCCTCTCGGTACTCTTCATGAAGCTGGTCCTCCCCGCCTTCTTCGCGGTGTCGCCGCCGACTACGGGTGTAGGACCTCCGGGCACGAGTACAGGCCGCGCGGAGGTCCGCCAACTCCTGGGACCACCAGTAAACCTCCTTCCGTGGAGGCTGGCAACCTCGGATGCGGGGCATGGCCGCATCACAGATCTGCGCAATGGCATCGCGGAAGCGACCAGCCCCCATGTCGACCTCCTCGGTCGGGGCCTGCGGAGACAGCCAAGAGTGAACGATGGCTGCCTCCTCTAGTAGGTCCCTATTTAATTTGGCTAAAGCCCACCGCGGAAAGCGAGAAGAACGCCGCGCCACGTGACCCCTACTGGGGTCCTGGGTCCGGGAGAGCTCAAATCGGATGTAGAGGTGATCCGAGAGCGTCTCAACCTCTTCCAGGACGCGCCAGTTCCTTACTCGTGCGGCGAGGGCAGGGGTAGCGAACGAAAGGTCCACTATCGACCCTCCCTGCTGTCGCACGCACGTATTGGTAGAGCCCCTGTTTAGTAACCAGAGGCCCACCGAGGCCGCCCACTCCTCTACGGCCTCGCCCCTAGCGTCCGTCCTGGGGGAGCCCCACGCAATGGACTTTGCGTTGAAGTCCCCCAGCACTAAGACGTGCCCAGACGTTAGACGCCGCATCGAGGTTTCCAAGTTGTTAAGGAAAACCTCGAAGTCGCTCAAACTCCGGTTGGGGGAGAAGTAAACACCATATATGGTGATCCCCCCCCACTCGGCAGCAACATATCCAGTACCCTTGTCCCTTAGCGACAAGGGCGGGGAATGAGCCGCCGTGGAGCCGACGACTGCCACGGAACCGTCCCGGTCACCCAACCAGTTTGGACGGGGAGGAACGTAATAGGGTTCCGCGGCTACGGCAACACCGATCGACCACTGTGCCATGGTTTACAGGAAAAGGTCCTGCGCCGCAGCACAGTGGTTCAGGTTCGTCTGGACTAGGAGGTTGGAGACTTGGGCCATTACTCGACCGTCTCTACAACCTCCTCCATGGGAGACGATATCGAAGCAGAAACGACGTCAGAAGCAGCCTGGGTCGACTGGCTAGCCCCCGACGCTTGCCGAGAATTACGGGCAGGTTTGCAGCCTCCCTGCCCAATCTGGTGATTGGCGGGCTTGTTACCCGCCGCACACGCCGGGCAGTTAGGGGCGGCAGAGCACTCTGCCGCCTTGTGCCCCGGTCGACCGCAGCGGAAACATAGTCCGCTGCAGTCAAAACAACTAACACACTTGGCGCGTGTGTGTCCCGACGCCAGACATTTATAACACCTCATCGGTCTCGGTGCCAGGACTGTGATCCTAGCGTTCACGAAACCGATGAGCAACTTTCCGGCGTCGACCAGGACTTTGCCCGACACTACTGGACATTTGATCCACACAGCGCCAAGCCCACCTGGACCGGGGCGGATGGTGCCGACCCGGATGCTATCCGCACTGCAGCCCGTCTTCTCTGCAATTGCAGTACAGACATCCTCAGATGTCACCGAGTCGTCCAGGCCCGAAATGCGCAGTTCTACGCATTTAGTTGGCCTGGCGATTTTTACACCATCCGTGGCCTCGAACATACCCCGCAACTTCTCGGCAAACACGTCCGCCGTCTTTGCGCCTTCAGCCCCAGGGAACTCGAGGACTCGAGCTCCCGTTTGGGCGAGGCGCATTCTGACACCTACTGTCCCGAAATCGCGTGCGAGACTGTCCCGGGCCCTTTTGAAAATGGCCGCGTAGGACAACCCGCCGCTAGCTGCCTCCGGTGACACGGTGACTACCACAGCCGCACTTTTAGGCGCCTGTAGTTTGCGCGGCGTCTTTGTGGCAGCCACTGCAGCCCATGGCGCCTGCGGGGTAGAGGCTGCTTTTTGTGCAGCCTTCTTACCCCGCTTTCGGGACTTCTTAGCTCCCCCGACTACCTGCCAACCATCCGTGGAAGGGGCAGATGTGGAGGGAGCACTTGTGGAGGTGCCAGATACAGCGGTTGGAGTGGGGAGCGGAGGGAACTCCGCTCCAGCCTTTGCCGCTGTTTTGGACCCCAACCTCAGTGCAGGCGTCCGGGCTGTCGCCTTGGCCGCTTGCCGTGTCCTCGGAGCAGTTGCAGGAGCAGCAGAGACCGCTGCCGCCGCCGCATAGGACACGCGACCGGTCGCAACGGGAAGCGATTGCGTCGATGCTGACATCGACGCAATCCTCGCTTTATGCGCCGCGAGCGGCGGCCGGACAACAGGAGCCGGTGGCAGCCTTGCCTCCAGGCCAGCCAGACGCCCGTCCATCATGCGCCATACTGCATCCGTTATTTGGCGCAGATGGGAATCAGCAATGCCCCCGAGGTTGGAAGAGGGGGCAAGCTGAGACGGGGACGTGACCGGATCCTCTGCCGGGCGATGCGCCCGGAATTGGGCGAACTGAGCGCTGAGCTCAGCCACTTGCCCCGTCAGGCGATCATTGGCCGCCTGGAGTCGAGCCACGTCCCCGATGAGGGTATCCACTACTCCTGCAATAGCGGAAGAGGAGTCCTTAAGGGCTTTCACAAAAGAGCCCTTAAGGTTACTCGACTTGGTAGCCACTTTGTGGATGATGGCCACCGCCGCATTCGCTCTCTCCTGCATGGAGGATGGTGTTTGAGGAACTGAATCCCCCACCACCGGCTCCTTTATTTTTAGCAGGAGATCCGCGATCTCCTCCTCCGCCAAAATTTCGCCGTCTGCCCTGACCCGTCTATAGGCTTCCGCCTTACAGAAGACGGAGCCTGACGGGGCCGAGATCGGGGTTCGTGACCTCCCTCTGCGGCTGCTTGCTACCTTAGGAGGTAGCACCTCCTGGGATGTATCGCTCTCCTCATCCCTGGAGCGGCCGCGTTTTCGGCTGTCACACAGCTCCGTCTCCATGCAGTCCAGCATGTCCGTTCTCGCATTGGAGCTTCCGCCCGCGGTAGATCTGGAGCGTAATCGCTCCGATGTTCTTCGGCTCCCAGCAGTCATAATAACTTCTGGGAGCCCCACCGAGGTAGGCATCCCAACCAATGCTTCCTCGTCGTTGGAAGAGAAGTCGTTCGACCTTTTCTGCTTCCTACCATCTATCTCCTGCTTTCCTTCCATAGTTTTTAAGTTTTTGTTTGAGATGTATTCCATAATTGAACCCACGAGATGGGGAGAATAAAGGTCGACCCGGGCAGAGATCCCCAATACCCGGGCAAGCGTAAATTTGTGCCCAACCGAGGGGTCCGCAGGTGCCCCGGCTGGGAGTGCGCTTACGACTGAACTATCCATCAGCCATGCATCCCCTGGTCACGCACCAGAACACGGGATTCGGGGTAATTTTTTAGAGAGGTTTTCTTCCTCGCAGTCCGGGCGGTTAAGCCAAGACCCTCGCCCCCGATTGGAGTCGCGAGACTCCAACTCGGGACTACGATATGCCGACGGCGGCAGGGAGACTGCGTCTCCTGATGCCTGCTCGGTGGCAGTGTAAGTGCACACCGAGCCCGTCCTACCTTTCCAACCGCTGAACGGAGGAACTCCGACCCTAGAGAGGGTCCCACCATCGTGATTTTTTACCGAGGTTTTCCTCCTCAATGCTCCGAAGAGCGAAGAGCCAACAGAGGATCCGACAGACACGCCCGCTCTGTTGGACCAAGTCTCGGCCGATTTGCCGAAGACAATGGTTTCCTCTTCGTGCTAGAATATTAGCCGTTGGCGGTGCTGCCAACGTTACCAGGGTGCACCACGTGGAGGTTTTCTAGCCCAGCACCCCAACTTTTGACTGCCTCCTCCAACGTGACTGCTAGCTTGGTCTTGGGTTCGCTTTCCGGGTCGGATCAAATATGTGTATAAAATGTAAATATCTGTTTCAGAGATTAGGTGTTAAGTATAATATGTATTTGTTTACAAAAAAAGTACTCTGCTTAGTTTGAGATTAAATGGCGTTGTGTGTCAGATATTCGAAATTTTTAATAAATTTAATGTTTTAAATTAATGTTTCAGTGTTTCCAAAGAAACGATTTTTGTTACTTAAAATATTTTTTGCAGGAATTTAAGATCATTTTTGTCTTTTGTGTTTCTTTTTTAAAAACATTTTGTTACTATGAAATTGAGCACTTCCTAAGTATGCAACGTATGCAAATTTTCTCGTAAGATACCTCCAAATGAGATTAACCTTACGTTGGCAATAATGTACAATGCTGACAATAAAAATTTATATTTTGTTAGTCATTACAAGGATGACTTCATTTTAGTCTTAAAAGTATATTAGAACACGAAAGACGTACGGCACAGATTAATTATAAAGATCATAATTTGAATGAAAGGTAAGCCCTTCTGGCTACTGCTACTGCCTACATTTAACTGGTTTATATACTAAAGTAATCCATGTCTCGCAGTTGACCTTGCCACTTTAACGAAGAGATAAGCGGTTTAAGGTGAACACTTTAACTGAGTGCGGGCTATTCGGAGCAGAGTGGTCCCCCTTGCCAGGGTGACTTTCTACAAACGTAAACGATAATAGAAAACTATCAAATGTTTGGCAATAATTAGCTAATAATATAGGAGAATAGAAACATTAGCGATTCTAGAAACAGAATCGGCATGAAACACTAGTATCTTGACTGAGGGTGCTGGTTTTAATTTTAAATTAATGTTACTCTAAATATTTTCGATAATTTTCTACTACGAAGGAATTTGTTTACGAACACGAACTTGAGTGACTGACATGTCCGCTGGTTAGACTACGTGATCAGAATTTGGATACGATCTTGTCAAAACCGCCATTCGTTATCGAAATTTAAAATTTCTGAAGTGGATTTGACTTCAAATTGACGCTATTAATATCATAGAAAATATTAAGAAATTATAACACGTACGCTCACAAAAAGATTCTACGTTGCTGGTATCTGTCGTTGTGATTTCATCTACTATTATATGTATATATTACTTAATACATATATATATTATATATATTGTTGTACATATAATCGCCAGACATTACTAGACTAGATTACTTGACAAAATATTGGTTACAGAAAAGGCTGGATGAAAGGCTGTTTTGTATTTTTTTTTATAAACTATTTCTATATTAATCGTCACTGTAATTATTATACACAAACGACTTAATTTACAGAAGTGCTTATTATTTCGTAAATGCAACGGTTTTGACCAGTGATTTTCACAGCTGCCTTAAAGACATTTATCAGTGTCAAATGCCCATTTAAACAATAGTAGCTAACCCTGGTACATTTTGTAAATGTAAATATTTAGAATGATGATGAAATTTAAGAAAAATAACGTTTCCTTACTATCTTTAAATTTGTTTAGTCATTGACTGACTGAGCGACTGGAATTTTTTTTAACTGCCTCGGTGGTGCAGTGGTAATGAATGCGACTGCTATGCTTGAGGTCTCAGGTTCGATTCCCGGGTCGGACCAAATGTTTGTATGATCTGCAAATATTTGTTTCGAAGTTTGGGTGTTTTCTATGTATAATATGTAAGTATTTACAATATATATGTATTCTGTCAGTCTAGTTATCATAGCACAAGCTCTGCTTAGTTTGAAACTAGACGATGTTGGTGTTAAATGTCCGAAATATTTATTATTATTACTTATTTTATTAATTATTCGATGTAGGCTTCCTAAATATCAAATTTTCTTACGTCAAAAATAATACTATAATAGTTCCAGATAACTAAAAATATAATGTATTCTATGAGTATAATTCTTATTTCATCATAAATTCGTGGTCTAATTCAGTTACTTTTTTTATTGATGAAATATCATTAAGGAGCGTTAAAATATCTTAAAGTTTCCGGTGAAGTTTAGTGAATTTAACACCTAACTGATGAGTGTGTAGGTTTTTGACACCTGAGATCTGAAAATGATAAACGACTACTTGAGAGAATCCTGTTGTGAGTAACTTGTAATATATGGCCAAGATAATGCGTGTTTCACAAATACATAAGGCTAATACTTGTATTAATACAAATATACCTGCAGTGGTAATACTCAAATATGAAGACGGCTTAGTTTCTTAGCTCAAAAGTAACAAAAAATAGTAATGTAATCAGTTGCTTTAATACATTTTATTGTGCCAGACAACTTTATTGCCATGCCAATTATATTAAAATGAATCTTTTTTTAATGATATTTGTGTGTACAATGATATTGTTGCATAACGTCGATGTGGAAGTTCGTTTCAATAGCTATCAACAAGTGCCTTGTTGAAGGGACCCCGTCCGGCACCAGATAAGTCAGATCATCCTCGAAATACACACTTGAGTAACCAATATTGGGTGAAAAGAGAATGGTACACCGAATACAAATGATCTTCCAGTTGATATTAAACTGATTTGCGCAAAATTTTTTTATTCGATCGATGTTTCTTGGTGTTTAGATCGTATTATAATAGAAAAGATAAAGCGTGTTAAGCAGCAGTTAAATAGCACCAAAAAGATGTAGTTAAAGTTATTGTCAGAATAAGAGGTCGGCTTTTCGTGGTCGATAAACTGGAATGTCTTTAAAACAAGTAAATTCTATAGACGTTTAATAAGCTCTATAAATTTGTTAAATGGCAATTTCAACATGATCGCCTTGTGCACAATCTAGTGTTAGATTTCTAGGAAGTTTGTAATCATATTACAGACTCTATTTACCGAGAAAATTTACTAACTTTTGTTTTCAAAAGTTCATAGATTTGTTGAATACGCGGAGTTATCGATTTGTTTCGTCTCGGTTAATACTCTGCCAGTTGCTCAATTTAATTTGATGTCGGCGCAATGAGTAATATTTTAGGGGGTTTTTAGCTTTTTTGTTTTATAGCCGTCCGACTGCCTGACGCCGACATTTCTTGGGTTCGTAATCACTGTATTTTCTATGTTTTATGATTTATACAATATTTAAACCAATTGAAGCTTGAGGTAGATACACGAACACAAAAGAATAAACTACCATCAAATCTCACTTTCAAAATATTCTGTTACTACATTTTCAAAATATTTACATTCACCGGGATATTCCACAATCGTAAGTAATTTTAAAGAACATTAATTCTAACAAAGAAATCTTATTATGTCTAGTATTCTAAGGACTACCCATGTTACTCGTATGTAAATAAAATTACATATATTTATATATATTATTATATACAATTACATATATTATTTCACAGCAATTCGATAAAAAAATTGTAAAAATAAAGTACTTGATAAGTGTCATAATACTTAATTTCGTTGTTTATCCTGTTAACATCAGTTTTCTTGTTTAAAAAGAAAGTTAAAATATGAGGCTTACAATCACTTTACCCAGACTATTGCCCGTCATCAGAGACCATTTTCGCCTATTTTTCTGGCAGTAATAGAATCCCTGGTCGAAAAAAGTATTCATCTTTTGCGGCAAGTCATGAATCGATCCATTTTTCGGTTTTTTCGAATAAAGGGAGGTGCTAGTCGCTCAAACCATACGCCATTGACCAGAAAAATTATATATATATACTAGGGTGTCCCTTAAATTTCAAGTTCGATATTTTTTACGCATACCTTTTAAAAGTTTCGTAATAACCCTATATTGTTTAGAAAAAAATATTAGTTCGATATATAAACTATAACCCGTGCTGACTTGCTATTTAAACTTGTCGATACAAGTTGCTTAAGTACTGCCCAGTGACCTGTTACGACATGTTTTATTTGCCATTTCGTACGTGATTTTTGAGACTATTAGTGCTTCATTGTTTAGTGCGTAAACATGTCGGTGGAATTACGGAGTGATAAACAAAATATTTTTCTTATCGGATTGACTAGCTACCAAATAAATGGTGCAAAATTACCATCTAATCGACAAGTTCTCTCAGTCCTATTTTACAATATTCGTGAGGTAAAATTGACTGTTAGTGAAAGTGCAAATCTTGTGATTAGGGAGTGCATCATATATTGTCAAAAAGCAAGAATTCCAACAAGGGTATTTCCTAACTGCGTGAAGAAACTTATTGATTTATATCATGTTTGGAGAGAGTTGCAAAAAATTGTAAGAAAACTCAGATTACGTTTAAGAGTCGTGAGAACAATTTTATAATTAATCTTGATAATTTGTTTGATATTGCACATGCTGATGCTTTTGAGAGAATGAAAATAGAGGAAGATAAATTATTTTTAATGAAACAGAGAGAGCCAGGTCGACCGGGATGCTTAGGTGGTGTAGATAAAAAATTGGCGGAAAAAGAACAAAGATCTAGACAACGACGATTGGAAGAAGAGGAAAGGATTGTAAGACAAAGAGAATCACTAGCTGTTGCATCTACTTCCACCACAAATAACTTAGACAGTGTTGAAGATTCAGACGAAGAACAGATCTTGAATTCTGAACTCAGCTTGCCGGACGTTCCCTGCCATGAACAAAGTTCAAAAAGAGGTAGAAAGAATCTTATAACACCTAAACTAGTTGCAGCTTTATATCGATGCCAGTTAAGCATTAGAGATACCGTTTACATTCTTAATGCGGTGGTAGAAGCGCTTGGTCTGAGCAGCGATGATTTCTGTATTAACAAATCCTCGATTCAGCGAATTCGTACTGAAACTAGAAAATCAAGGGCAGAAGCAATAAAATCTAACTTCCAAAACAATGTACCCGACATAGTCACAGTCCATTGGGATGGAAAACTATTACCGGGGTTGGATGTACGGAGTTCAAAAGAAGAACGCTTGCCAGTTATAGCTTCATTTGACGATAGAGAGCAGCTTCTTGCAGTGCCGAAACTAGAAAGTTCTTCTGGAAAACATCAACCGAAGGCTGTATCAGCAGCTCTCTTTGACTGGAACCTTTATGATAAAGTGCAAATAATGTGCTGCGACACAACAGCTTCCAATATGGGCCGTTTCAATGGCGCTTGTCCTATTTTGGAGCAAACTTTAGGAAGAGAATTGTTGCTTTTCGCCTGTCGTCATCATGTTTATGAATTGGTCCTAAAAGCTGTCTTTGAAACCAAGATTAAGCATTAATTACTAGTAGCCCAGATATTCCGATGTTCAAAAAGTTCCAAGAAAATTGGAAAAACATTGATTGTACTAAAATTGAACCATCTCTTAATTTCGTAAAAGCACGGGTTGCCGAGACAGACATTCAAGCGTTGTTACTATTTTATAAGGCAGAATTAGATAAAGGTTTTGTAAGAGATGATTACCGCGAATTGGTCGAACTGTGCGTAATATTTTTAGGAGGAGACATAGAGGAAAAATTAAAACTAAGGCCCCCCGGAGCTATACATCAGGCACGCTGGATGGCGAGAGCGATCTATTCTTTAAAACTATGTTTACTTCAGTCACAATGCAGAGTAACTGCGAAGGACAAAAAGGCTCTACAAGATGTTTGCTTATTTCTCGTAATATTGTATGTTAAACCTTGGCTCGAATGTACAGTGGCGACCAAAGCACCTAATCAAGATTTGCGCTTCTTGAAGATGTTAAAAGAGTATGAAAAAGTTGACGCAACAATTTCTAAAGCTTCTATAAGCAAGTTCAGCCATCACTTGTGGTATTTATGTGAAGAGACAGTCATTCTATCGCTATTTGATGATGAAGTTGACAACCAAACTAAGAAGAAGATGATTGCCAACTTCAACAGGGACAAAATCTCGGATTTTAGCAAACGCTATGACCCATCGAAGGAAGAACTGACTCAAAAGTTGTTTGGTAAGTTATATTGACTTTTTATTGGATTTCAATTTCAATGTCCAATACTTATTTATTTATTTTCAAAATTGTTGTTGATTTTTATTTGTTATTTAACTTATTTTTCTTTTTTTTAGACAAAGCACTGGATGATTTCGTATCGGAAAAGAGCAAACAATTTTTATCACGACTGCAGATCGACGACAGTTTTCTAAAGGAAGATGTATCTTCTTGGAATAACAATGCTGTTTTTCTGGAGGCTAAAAGAAGAATAAGTTATTTGAGAGTTGTAAATGATACTGCTGAAAGGGCTGTTAAATTAATGCAAGATTTTAACGGACTTATCACGGCTGAAGAAGAACAAAAACAGTTTTTGCTGCGCTGTGTCCAGGAACATCTAAAATTGTATCCAGACTGTAAAAAAACTACTCTAAAAAGAAGTTACCCTGAATGATTCTTATTTCTTTATGTTTTTAATTAAAGATTAATGTTCATCTAATTTATTATTTAATTTTATTCACTTAATTCATTGCATTTATAGTGAAATTATAGCAGACTGAAATTTTAGGACAAAACACGTTTTTTACTAAACTTTGAAGCTCGGTCGGCACTGGTTGCAATTATGCTAGATTGATAAAATTTTATATTTAAGTATCTTATAGCATTAGTAAAAATTATAGAGGGTATGCATTTCGAAATTCGAAAAAAATTTTTTTTTGTCATATAAGGGACACCCTAATATATACATACAATATACGTTACGACATACGATTCGAAGCGATATATATATATATATCGCTTCGAATCGTAGATATTTAGTTTTTGGGACAATTTTGATGTCTGGCCGGCTAAACCCTACTTTTTTACGCCTTGGATTGTCTTAGTTTATCTACTTTTCATCGCCAGTGATAACATGGTGCAGAAAATCTTTTCATTTTTGCCATTGAAACAGTAATTCACATATGAGAAAATGTCGTACAGTCTTTCGGCTTCAATTCATACGGCACCCAATATCCTTTTCATCTTTAAACTTTGTCGGTATTCCAAAGCGTTCTTTAGCTGAAAATCAAAGTTATTATTTTTAAAGCGCTTAAATCAAACTCTGTAAGATATATTCGACAGAGTATTGTCACCATGGTTTAACTAGAATTCTGTGTGCTTTAGCTGTAGATATCTTTTGAATCAACAATCTTTATAGCAGTGCTAGAGTTTATCATCGGCAAACTCAACTGGGAAAAAGCGGGCATAAACATAAACGGACCCTACCTGAGCCATCTTAGATTTGCGGATGATATAGTTCTGCTATCAGAAAGCACAACCCAACTACAACTGATGATAAACTCCTTATATGAAGAAAGTCGTAAAGTAGGTTTGGAAATCAATTTAGAGAAGACAAACGTCATGACGAACCATACTAAAATACCTATTTATCTCGGAAATCAACCGCTATCATACGCTGATACTTACATTTACCTGGGAAAACAAATCTCTTTTAACCCTCGCAACAATGAACAAGAAGTAGAGAGAAGGGCCAACATCACTTGGAAGAAATTTTGGAACCTCAAAGAAATACTAAAAAGCGACATGTCCATCAATTTGAAAAGTAGAGTCATGAACACCTGCCTACTCCCATCACTAACTTATGCTTGTCAAACTTGGAAATTCACAAGTAAACTAAAAAACAAGATCATAACCAGTCAAAGAAGTATGGAGAGAAGCATGCTGAAAATAAAAAAGATACAAAAAATCCGCCAATCCGCCACGCACTTAGTCACTCACAGAAGTTAAAATGGCGATGGGCTGGACACCTAGCCAGATATAGTGATAATCGCTGGACCAAAATTACAACGTCATGGCCAGGACCATCGGGCCAGAGAAAAAGAGGCAGGCCCAATACGGGCTGGACAGACGACGTTATAAAGATAGCCGGCACGCATTGGATGCGAGTAGCCGAAGACAGGGAAAAATGGTCATCTTTGGAGGAGGCCTGTACCCTCCGCGGAGAGGGTTTCTTGCACCCATAAATATAAAAGCAATAGAAGAAATTTATAAAAACACCTACCTAATTTAGGTTAAGCATGCACACTAATGTACATTTTGTATATCTTTTAGCAAGAAATTAAAGGCTTTTTATTTTATTTATTTATTTATCTTTTGAATAAAGCAGCCTAATAAAATTCCCCACAAAAACGCTTTATTTGGCACAAGAGTAAATATTTTCACAATAGGCAAATAAACTCGTGGTTGACACTGTGGTAGAATATATCTACTACAACTTGAGGTCACATGTAGTACTACTCAGCTGATGCGTTACCGTACGAAATTCCATCCATGAAGCGCCGCTATGACATATTTAAGAAACAGTGAGAACATATCTAAAGTCCTAAAAGTTTAAATAACTTTTATTGATACGTGTTACGATTACACCAAATTTATTGCGGGTTGGAAAGAAATTTTATATTATAAATATGAAAATATGAATTCAAATTGAAAAAAAATTAAATTATTAACTGTTATGCCACATACTTACGGTTTTTATTCCTCATTGTTATCAAAACCTTTAAAAAAATTTGATTTACATACATTTAGTTTAGAGGCCGCTATGTTCAGACATACAATAAATTTTTGTATCATAAAAACTTCTTTCACAAAAAAAAGATCTTATTTCAGAAAGTTCATGTACATTTTTACTTCAAACGATTGTTACTTCTAAACTAATATTACAAGTTACTTGGGCTACCTGGAAAGTGGAAACTTTGTTTTGAATGTAGGTAGCTAAACTTCGTTTCCGCAGTGAAATAATATCCACAAATAACGTGAAATTGCAATGTATTGATTTGAAACATTAATTTCTTTTATGGAAAATTATTGGATTCAGTTTTTCTTGACACATATTTTTGGTGATTGCACAATATATATATATGCGTACAAGATACTATGGGTAAAGATGGAGGTAATAAATATATATATATTTAATTACTTTTTATGTACCTTTTTGTGTATGTTTTGTGGAGGTCTGATGGTAACCCTTACGTATAAAAGATCGAAATTTAGCCGCATCGTAGGAGACTTAAGGCCGACTCCAACCTAATTTAGGATAACAAGGCTCGCCAGAAAAAAGAAACTTTTTACGTAATAAACGAAGCACAACGAAGGTAAACGAAAAAACGATTAGTCTGACAGTATGTGACCACAATCGGTCACTATGTCCGTAGGGAAACCTTTAACTTAAGAGATACAAGTGTGTTCTTATTCTTTGTGTGCCTCCCTCTCAGAGTTAAAGGTCAGGGTTAGGTTGGGCCAAATTCAACGTTAAAAGCATCGAAAGAATTACTTAACACCGGTTTTCTATGAGATCAGGGTCGTATACCGTCGGAACCTATACATTTGTACTGAAACATGGCCCTATCTGTCTTCCAAACTGTACACTAATTATAAATCTACTAGCACTATCACCTACTTACACCAATATTAGTTACACGAACGCTATTGTTGCTTAAGTAATTTTTTTAAATCGGTTTTTACAGTGATTCCGATAGTGCTCGGTATCGTTTTTGTATTATATACTTTAATCTTTTACTATTGACATTTATTTCTTTATGGGGGAACTCATCATTATTAAAGAAAAATAGGTTTTGGCTTCACAGAATACATTAAAAATACCGATGATTGGTTACACTTAACCAGATGTTGAGACTGGCGCAAAAACTTAAGTATGTAGTCGTTGTATAAAAGTGTATAAAAAATAAAATGTGTATATATATATATATATTTATGATTTTGAGCGTTAGTAATAAGTTATTTCCATGATGATATTTACTAATGATGGATGAATACAAATCGTGGAATAAGTATCATTTCATATTTCTAAGCGTATTAAGCAATCGTCGAATTTGGCAAAAGATAGATTAAAAGTTCATCTACGTAGGAGCCAGCATCAAAACTAATAATATCACTTCTTATCTTGTTATTAATTGGAGAGATTTATAAAATAACACAGAAACATACCTTTTAGTTAATGTCTTCATTGAAGTTTCACAGACGTTCATTGGACCTTAGGACCACTAAAGAATTTTATCGTAACAGAAATTATTGTGCAAATAGACTATAAATAAAAAAGAAAGCAATGGTAGGATAGAAATATTTTTTATACAAAGAGAATGGAGAATTGACATGCTCCAAGAAATATGATCTACTCTAGATTCCTTGCTGACGTAGAGCTAGGAGTTTAGAGTAGATCAGATTTGCATAACTGGCTATTGCCTAAAATTAATATTCTAACAAGTGTATAAATTTTATTGTTTTGATTCTTACGATAAGTTAGTTAGTTTCTAGGTAAGGTTTTGGAATGTATTGCCAGTATCTATCCGAGAAGCAAGTAACTCGTTATCTTCAGAATAACTATATATATTGAAAAAGTTATATACGTAGCTATGTAGGAATATATGTGTTATTTAGATATCAATTCAAAATATATCTTTATTTATCATTTTGTTGCTGTTGCACTATGACTTACTTAAGTATTACTAAACAGTATCCTGGTTGTCTGTAAGAGATTGCGTAGAGAAACTTTCCATTGCACTACTAGACTGCTACATACGTCTTAACTGCTTTTAGACTAAACATTGAGTTTTTACAGTTGCGAAGAGATGTCGCCTCTATGGTAGTCCTCTATCACCTTCATCATGGAGAGTTTTCTGATGAACTCTTCCAACTGATCTCATCCTCCTCGTTCCTCTACAGGACAACTCGTGCTGGCCTTGGAAGTCACCGTTTCAGAATGGTAGACAAACGCATCCGAACAAAACGATTCGGCTCTTCCTTCCTGTGCAAATTAGTTAAAGTCTGGAACTCATTAGCAGCGTACGTGTTTCTCTTTCACTACTATATCGGATCCTTTAACCAGGGCATAAAAAAGCATCTCTCTAGGCAGCCATAGCGTGGGTTGACATACTGCATTGTCTTTATTCGCAGTGAGTATGGCGACCACTGCTCTTGTATTTTATTCATGCTTTCTATCAGGCAGAATAGAGTCACTTTGGTTGGCTTCTATAAAAAAGTAAATTTTTTTTTGTACGCTGCAAAGTTTATCTATCTATCTTTAAAGAAAAATGGCGAAATTATAGTTGATGGAAATATTAAACTTCAAACAAAATGCTCGTAAGTTTTTTCCAATAATGTCAAAGAACTGAGTGAGTCTCCAAACAAAGTGAGTTACAAAAGAGAGTTTATTGATTAATTAATCAGTGCTTCTAACTTTTAATCTAAATTGTGTTGCAACGTAACTAGAAACTGAAAACATGGTGTTTTATGTTTTTTATTTTGTAAAAATATAATATGAATCAAGAAAAAGGACAACAAGAGCTTCTATTCTTTTTGAACAAATCATAAAAAAACGATTACAATTTTTCTTTGGATTTTAAACAAGTCTGACAAAACTACAACAAAAATCGTCTGTTCACAATTAACAATGACATTTTGTTGTTCATTCCACAGATAAAAAATAGTTATAGTAGTAGGAGTAATAGTTTTTTCTTTATCTTTGGCATGTGCCAAGTTACAGTTATTTTCCAGAATTTTGTTTAATAGTAAAGTCTAAGGTAAAATTGTGTAGAAACTTAATGAATACAGTTTATTATTTTGGTTTCCAATTTATTTTACTGTAAGAATACCTTTATTCGTGTTTAAAATTCATTGATATGTTTTCACGTCTACATAACTTCTCCAATTTTAACCTAGAATATATTTAATTCCAAACTTCTATGAATGGTAATGTCTTAGATGAAATTGTTACTTGTTGTTCATTGTTCTTTGTAATTATTTTGGTATTTAATTAAGAAGAATAGTTGGAAAGTCACTTATTAAAACTAAAGAATCATTTTATAAATTGACATTTTTGATGTTGTTCGCCCTTTGTGCCATTTGAAACTTAAAGTAATGATATGTTAAAATTTTTCTTACAAAGCGTCTGTCTTTTTGTATCGCTATTTGTTCTGTAAATACTAATAAATACTGTACTTGTTGTGTTTATCGTTTTCAGATAGTAAAGAGTCATGCTTTGGAACATAATCATGATTCATATCCAACATAATCACTTGAGTGGTCGTCCAGTGGTTCATCATTATCAACAGCTCTTAGTAGTCCACTTCTGTAAATAGGGTTCTTCTGTAAAAGCAGATTTTGGTCTACTATACTACGCTGGTTAAACAGATTGGTATAGAGTTTATGTCAAGTTGATTGAGGCCACTATCTCCATCGTCCAGCACCTCTGTGAGGTGGGCCCTGCCCCGTCGGATACCCAACTTTTGGTTTTCAAGGGAGGTGTTCGATGGTCGACGCCGTTTTGCACTTGAGGGCCGTGATTGAAGTGGTAGTGAGCTGTGGTGGCGCGGCGTGCTGTTAATGCTGTTAATGGTGTCGTTGGATACTATGATGAGTACAACAGGTCAGGAAACAAGAAGTAAATTACAAGTCACTTTAACATCAATAGATTTTCAACTACCTACGGGTTTTTTTTGATGCAACGGATGTTGACGGATTAACCGATCTTTCTCACTTTTGAATGTATTAAAGAGAGTGAAAGAGAAAGAGAGTCAAAAGTAGTGCAAGAGTGATTATTAAAAAATAATTTAAAAGCTGACACAAGTGTTATTTTTAATAAAAAAATTAAGCTATCGCAAGAAGTCGGAAACATCAAAATAATTTGGTCGATGGGACTTATTATCTGGCCTAGGTACACATACTCATCAATACATTCGAGTTTCTGTCCGTTTATGGTTATGTCCATAAGTATTGAGTTGGTCATCATTTTAGTTTTGATTGTGTTGATTTTTGGCTCTACTTTTCAACTTTTGACTACTAGAGTTTGTATCCTATCAGTATTAATAAGTCATCCTCCAATATCGCTAAATTATCTGCAAATCTTAGGTTATTCATTCTGTCTCCATTTATATTTAGTTTAAAATGTTTCCACCCTAAATTTCTAAATATTTGTTCAAACACTGCTGTGAAAAGTTTTGGTAAGAGTGGGTCATCCTGCCTGATGCTCTTAACAGTTGAAAATATAGCTCCTATAGATTTTTTTTACTATATTAAGAGCCTGCCAAAGCGACTCTACTCTGCCTGATGGAAAGCATGAATAGAATCCAAGAGTTGTAGTCACCATACTCATTGCAAATGCAGACAATACAGTGTGGTGACCCACACTATGGCGGCCTTATGAGATGCTTTTTCACACCCCGCTTGGGGACGTAAAAGGCATGACAGTCATTGTGACAGTGTAAGGCTTACACAGTTACCACTCAGTCTCACACTCACCAACAAAATACGATAGCACGGATGCTGGCGCTTTAGGTTGGTCTTCTGTAGGAGGATCGTACTGCCCCGGTCGAACCGGCCCGCTCGTGCTGAAATCAGCGTGGCTCTACTACCTTCTAAGTTGCAGCCTTAGTCTAGCTTTACTTTTTCAATAAATACTTTTGTTGATATTAATATATGTAAGTATTTTGAATCTCCTATTCTTTTAGACTTTGCCATATGCATTCGTTGTATCGTAGGTCAATTGTACTGAAGCCTTTTCTGAATCTTGCCTGTCCCACAGATTGATTTTTGTCGAGTGTAACTGATATTCTATCTAGAATCACTTAAGCAAAAACTTAATATATATATATTTGAGATAACAGGAATCGGTCTATAAGTTCCCATATCACCTCTTGAACCTTTCTTGTATAGGAGTACTATGTAGGATTCTGTTCAATGGTTAGGAATGCTAGTGATATACAGAGTCTCATTGAAGACCTTTGTTAGTATTGGGCTTAGATCCTCTATTTTCCATCTCATGAGCTCGTTTGCGATTTAATCTGGATCAAGGGCTTTTTCCATCTTTTGACTTTTTATACATTTTTCTACTTCTGATAACAAAATTTCTAGTATAATTTCTGTCTTCTGTCTCATAATATATTATAATATTGTCTATCAGGCAAAGATATTTTCGGCTGACTTAAAGTATGTTCTTTGTATAATAAGCGATAGCAGTTTGGTGGTATATTTTGGATTTTTCTGCGAGAAGTAGTTGGCCGATTTTGATTTTAATAGTTAACTCTAATTTTTCCTAGCTTTTCGGTGTTCTCTAGGTTCGTATTTAGGGTACGTAGGTACAGACAACTTCGTTTTTGTTTTGTTTCTTTTGTACTGAATTTGATTGGCTGATTTGTTAGATATAGTCGACTTATGGGTGATAGTCGACTTCCCCAACGGTGACTGACCGGTTTGGGGGGTTATTTATTGGAATTGTGTTTCTATTTATTGTTGTTTGCCTTTTATTGGTTCTGGTCGGTGGAGGCCCTTACTTGATTTTTGACAGCTCCGACATCGAGAAAGATCTTTCTCGTGCTACATATGAAAGAATGCTTGGTTTGATTGTTTTTGCAGTTTTCTTCATGATTTGTTTTTTCTGACATGGAGTGGTTGGCCATCCAGAAATCTTTCACTTCCTTTTTTAACGGTTATTTGTCTCTGGTTTTTTTTTAAAAAGCTTGTCATATTTTATAAGCACTCGATTCCCATTTTCTTCTTCTGCTTGCATTTTTGGTTGTAACTGTTTGCATACTTCAAGAATTTCTTTGGGGAAGTTGTCTTTGATATATACACTAGTAGGAAGGTTACATTTGTTTCTGAGAATAAAATTTAAATAATAAATGAATAATACTAAGTAAAGAGTAATTAGGCAAGCTACTTAGATTAACGAACAAATATTTGTAATACAAAATGTAGTACTTGCTTAAATATAAATTACTTTGTTTGTTTTCCATTCCTTGTAGGTACTCGAGTTTGACAAGTTTAATTTCCAATGAATTCATTATTGTTTCTAAGTAATTTGTATTTGTTTTGTTAAATTATAATTGAAATAGTTTATGGTAAAATGTATCTTATTTTAGATACATAGTCTTATTATTTGATTTCATTGTAGGCCAGATTAAAAGTATTATATAACTTCATTTTATTTAAGTAACTATAAGTAGTGTAGAGACAACTTGGAGTGTCATCGCTTCATTTATCGAGGAGGTGATGTTGGCTAAAGAAGTTATGGAATGGACAGGAAGAGTGCGCTTCAATCCAGTTACACATATTGATATGGCTGTTAGTCTTTTGTTTGATACTTAGAACGAAGAACGAATCAGGAAATTGTATTCCGTATAAAAATAACTCACTTACAACAAGAATTCACAAGACAAACAGAAGACTTCACTTTTCTTGCCATAGTCCATGTTTCGACAACTATGGATTTTACCAGACTAATACAAAGGCATCAAAGGAAACCGTATAAATTAATTTTTGTGTTGTTTTGCAGAGTTTCTTGAGGAGGTCCAACCTCCTCTTAAACTGTAAATGGACGCGATTATCACCTTTTTTTCTTATGCGGGCAATGCTTTTCGCACCATACCCTCCGTAAGGGACACAAAGGGCGTATGTGAGACTTCCGGAGAAACGGTCTATTTACTAAGCCTCGTGGCTTACCTTGGTAGTCCTAGCTCCAGGAAAAATTCAACGGCATCAGCTGTCTCGGGTCGTTTGCAGCGGTAACCCTCCAGCCAGTGTCGGTGTATCGTCCGTGTAGTAGACGAAACTAAGGCTAGTGGGCAAACTGGAGGGAAGGATCGCATCGTATGTGAGGTTCCATTACAATAGGCCTAACACAGGGCCTTGAGAACCCTGCAACACACCTCTCACCTATTTTCTGCCCCGTTCCGATTGATGAACGTCACCGTCCTACCGCCCGGCCCACAGGTAGAGCGGTACCTTATGATGTTCAAGGGCCGCCCTTATTGCCTGCCAGGGGAGTGTGCCAGTATTGACGGAGTTGAAGAAGGGTGTTAACGATATTTAGGCTAATGGCCAACACCACCCCCCGTGATCGGATTGTCGACTCCAACAGGAATCGAACACACCTGACAGTGCCCGCTGTCGAAAGTTTCCGTCGGAATTAAAACTCAGAGTCAGACAGATAACATCAGTCGCGATACCACGATACTGGCTGATACGGTCAGTGATAACCCTCTCAAAAAGTTGCCCTGACTCGTTCAGCAGCCATATCGACCGGAATGCACAGGAAGGATCTGCAATCCTTAATAGGAAATGTTCAATGTTTATTTTAGCGAATGTAAAGAGCTTGTACGAATAAGTAAGAAAAATGTTATTGTTAAATAGGGCCGTAGATTATATTGGAAAATGAATATCCGTTACAGTAACTAATGAACTTCTATTCAGAACGCCATATTTTCTTTATATTCTATACTGAGGTTAGTGTCACCAGGTAATAAAAATACCTAGTCTTGCCATAAATATTGTAATAAAGAAAAAAGAAAATTGTTAACTGCAAATAACATTTATTACTTTTACAGTGTGTCAGTTTAATACATAAATATAAAACAATTAAAAATATAAAAAGCTTATTCGAAGTGGTCTCCATTGGCTGCAATACAGTCCTTTAAACGATGAGGCCAGTTATCAATAGAAGCACGCACTCTTTCCATGGGAAAATTCTTCACTGCCAATCGTATAGATTGTTTTAGGGACTCCAAATTATCATGGCGTTTAGAGCAAGCTGTACTCTCTAAAACTGACCACAAATCATAATCCAGCGGATTAAGATCGGGACTAGACGACGGCCAGTCTTCAGCTCTGATGAAGTCCGAAACGTTCGATTCCAACCAAGACTGCGTGGACCGAGCTTTATGACCCGGCGCCGAGTCTTGCTGGAAGGACCATACTTGGTTATTGAACATGGTGATGTTAAGGGGCTTAACTACCTTCTCAAGAATGGTATCTTGATACACTTGTGCCGATGTTTTGATACCTTTTTCACAAAAATATGGCTCAGTCACTCCTTCATAGCTAACACCCCACCAAACCATCACTGAAGTCGGATAATGTCCACGTTGCACTCTGTCGACTAATTGGGAAGCTTCCTTAGAGCTTTGAGCATAAATACGGTCATTTTGTTTGTTAAAATGTTGCTCAATTGTAAAAATTTTCTCATCCGTAAACAAAATTTTTCTGTGACCTCCCTTTGCGTACCGCTTCAGTAGTTGTTTCGATTTTACCACCCTATTCTTCTTTAAATTATCAGTTAAGAAATGGCCAGTGCGTCTCTTATAGGCTGCAAGTCCTAAGTCATCTTTTAAAATACGCGACATGGTTCTAGGTGCTATCTTCATTTCCCGAGATAAAATCTTTTGCTTTCGGACAGGATTTCTTCGAATTCTTTCCCTTACTGCTTTGACCACCTTTTTCGTACGAACACTACGTGGACGGCCAGATCTTTTTCTGTCACAAACAGAGGAGGTCTCATTGTACCTATTAATAGCCCGGTACACAAACATTTTACTAATACCAAGTGTATGGAGAGTTTTAAAAATTGCATTTGGCTCCATACCTACTTTGTGTAATGCTATCACAGCGATTCGGTTCTCTTTATCACCCCACACCATTTTAATATCGCAAAATATTTTACAATGTATTGGCGCCAAAATGAGAAAACACAATGAACAATCGTATAAAAATGACAGATTCGAAATTCAAATGTAATATTTTTTTATAATTAAGTGTAACAGTATTTATGGCCAGACTAAGTATAGGGGCGGGAGCGCACACTAGTAAGGTGGCGATGGATTATGATTATAACTTTACCATACATTACAACAGTTATCTGTACGTGACTTACATTACAATTTTTAACATTTTGTAATTCAGTGGTTTAAAACAGACCAGTAATAAAATTAAATAATAAAGCTACGCAATTTTCAATTTTAATTTAACATAACAAATGTAAATTAGACACAAATTACAACACTGAGTTTATGAGAAACTAAAACTTGTTTAATTTGATTATAATTCACGGACTAAAGTACCTGCAGAGTAATTTTATTTATAAAAACTGGCTGACGTGCGAAAACTCATCTGCGTCTCCTATTGCCCGTAGCGTGATGGTATACAGCGTGAACAAAGTTTACCATAAAAAAGTTAAAGTGAACCAACCTGTAAAGATGTGCAATTGTTTACTTTTTTTAGAACCTTTAAAGGGAAACAATTTTTTAAAACATTATTCTTGTGATACTTTAACCGTTTACGCAACACTCACAATAGAAACTCTCAAAAGGAATAAATTTTGGCAACATTTTTAATTGATACTCCGCTTCTTTTGGTCATAGCGTGACGATATGTAGCCTTCTTGAATAATTGGGCTATATAACACTAAAATATATTTTAACTCATTTCTTTCCCCTGTCATATTTTTTGGACACCAGATTACCATTTTTTTTCTAAAACGGGTTTTCATTTTTCAGCCTTTTTTGTAATTACGAGGGGGCGTTTTTAAGTTCGCGGAATGGAGGGTATTGAGTAATAATAAAAACACAAAATTATTTTGCTTTTTCTATATATTCCCCTGCAACACGAATACATTTTTCAGATCTTTCAATTAGTTTTTTTATTCCCTCGTAAAAAAAAGTTTTATCTTTGTCTGAAAAATACGCCGAAACCGCCTCCTTAACCTCCTCATCAGTTGAAAATTTCTTACCACGTAATTCTTTTTTCATTTTTGGAAAGAGATAATAATCACTCGGAGCCAAATCTGGACTGTAGGGTGGGTGATTCAAAATATCGAAGCCCACCTTATGCAGGGCAGCCAGTGCGACTCGGCTGCACGTGAACGGGAGCATTGTCATGCAATAGCAGGACACCTTTCGTTAATTTTCCCCGTCTTTTTTCTTTGATGGCTTCTTTTAACTGTTCTAAGATTGAAGCGTAGTATTCCCCCGTTATAGAAATGCCTTTATCTTTATAATCTATCAATAATATTCCTTCTGAGTCCCAAAAAATCGTTGCCATGAGTTTCCCAGCCGACTGTGAAACCCTAAATTTCTTGGGTGGTGCTGTGCCCTTTTTGTGCCACTGCATGGAGTCTTGTTTGGACTCGGGTTCATAATGATGAACCCAAGTTTCATCCCCAGTAACAATTTGATTCAATACGCCATCCTTGTCTTCATTGCAGAGGTCCAAAAACGCACGTGAACATTCCACGCGCTGTTGTTTTTGCAATGGCGTGAGCATTCTCGGCACCCACCGTGCGCTAACCTCAGTCATGCCAAGATGATCGTGTAAAATTTTAAAAATTGTTGTATCCGATACTCCAACCATTTCTGCGAGTTGTTTCTTTTTTAGTCGAGCATCTTCCAATACAATTTTTTCTACTTTTGCAATAACTTCTGGCGTAGTCACCTCAACGGAGCGCCCCGGCCTCGGGTCGTCTTCAAGTGATTCCCTGCCTTGTTTAAATAAACTATGCCACTTGTAGACCATTGTTTTTCCTGGGCAAGAATCCCCGTAAACCGATGACATCTCATTGAGTATGGTTTGAACAGACTTTCCTTGCTTAGTAAGGAACTTTATCACCGCACGGAATTCAATTTTCTCCATTTTTTTCACTTCGTTCCCGATTAAAATACTTGGTCAACGATAGTTTAATAACTAATGATCCAATCACAACAAATTTTACTATGCAGACTAATTATGAGTCACTGAATACGGTAGGCATCAAAAGAGCGCGTTTACCCGCCTTTTTCACTGTCATTCCGCGAACTTAAAAACTTACCCTCGTAGCAAACATGTTTAACATGTTATTTCTTCGTTAAAAATATTTTGATAAAAAATATAGTGACATTATTTAGATACATAATTTCAAAGTTTATGTAAATATTTTGTACCTATATATTTCGTTAAAAGTGCATTGTTGTTTGTTTTATAAAGCTAATTATAGCTATATAAATAAAAGTAGTTGTATATTTCAAATTAGTTATATATTTTAAATTACAATTATTATACAAAATTGTTGTGAAACCTTTACTAAACGTGGAATAGCCAAAAATAATACGTTTTTTTCTTAACATGTGATTCCAATGTCATATATATAGGACAGGCTGATTCAGACCTCACAATAAATATTTTTTTGTTTTTTACTGCACGTTATTTTTTCTTACTGTATTAACAAATATATTTTGTGATTTGAACAGAAAATTCAAAATTTTTCGATGGTTGGGACGTAACGGGTGTAAACCAGACACGTACCTGAGATTAACGCGTTCAACCAAACAAACGAACCAAAAACAAACAAACTCTTCAGCTTTATAATATTAGTATCAGTTAATGTATGGAATATAAATATAATTATAATTACTATAATATGTTATGTTTGTAGTTATTGCATTTGATTCAGTATCTTGTCCAATTTTCTATATGAAGTTTAGTACGTACGTACTGGTACATTAGATGAACCATATGATCGTTTACTCCCCTATATTTTAAAATGTATGCCCTGATGTCGTAATATTTTATGTTTGTATGTAGTAACTACCAACAGATAAAATAAGTCTTCATAAATGCGAGCGATGCATATTTAATACCAAGTTTTTTTTTATACCAAATACAGGGAAATGTTAAATATATACGCTGACTTTTTAAAAATTTAGGAAGATTAGATACGTGGCGTGGGATACAATTGTTGCATAATTTAATACGCAAAATAAAATACTGGTTCAAAGACGCAGTTATGAAGACAAAATAGTGCTATCTGCTATTTTTAGAACTGTCTTGCATTGTTTATTGTAACGTTCTAAAGCAAGTATCTACAGATGAAATACATGCCTTTACTAAAAAGGATTTACTAAAACGTAATATCATGTCGAATGCCAAGAATGCCAATACATATCCGCTATATATTGGGTGTGCGAATGAAATATTTGTTTCATCTTGGTAAAACGTGAATCCTGTAAATATATATCTTGCCATTGTTAGTTTAAGTGATAGATAAGTACTTTTGCATTATATTCCTAAATACAAATATAGAGTAAATATATTGTAGGGGGTGACTTAAATGTATATGTGTACTTTCACTGCCATGTAAATATTTTTGCTTTATGGAGCTTTGTTGTGACAGTAGAATAACGACTATTGATTTAATTTCAGGATTAAGCAGATTAGGCACTTAATGCACGTGTAAAACCAAATTTTACTTATTCCATCTGAACAAGATTTTGGAAAGATATTTAATTTTTCTAAAAGAATTTTCCTAATCAATATTTCAGGAAAAGAGCGTCCGTATACTTTTTCCTTCTTTTCGTCTACGTATATATCAAGACTTGAGTAATTTGTGAAGATAAATAAAACATGTTATTATTATTACTGTCAGTGTTAAAAAAATATCATTTAAGATCTGTCTGTTTATTTAAGTATTTGAGAAAGGAGGACTGGCGATCTGTAACACAGGTTTCGAGCCTAGCTCAGACTCCAGTTGTCAACAAGGCTCTGGTCTATTAATGTAAAAATATCATTGTTTCTTTTGAGAGAAATAAAAAATATTATTGTTATTATTGGATGCCGATGCTTGAATCTAATCAGAAACCAACTATTTGTACATATTTTTAATACTTGTACCTTTAATAGCAATACCTTTTTTGTTTTCTCCAAATAAAGATTATCTAGAAAAAAAATAGTACGAAATATAATACAAATATTGAACCAAGTCACTGTAAACTTTGAATATCAATTTAATTAGTTTTTGAGTATTATCCGAATTGGATCTTAGAGATTCCGTAGCTTAAAAACTTTAGTGGTGTAATAGGTCTTTAGAGGGTTTTCACGGTCAGAGGTCGCTCATAAATCCCAACATAATTTTATGTAAATGTTTCGCCGTAACTTTCGACAGACCATTAACATCCGAGACTTCAGATCTTTGTTCTTCGGAATATATTAGAAAAGGATAGTATGAGAATCGTGGCGAAATTTTACTTTGATTTCCGGTTGGAAACGACTTCCATGCTTGGCAAAGTAGGTCAAATATATACAAAGTTACTTTTATATCTTTTGTTTTTCAATTTGTGTAATCCAATCGGTACTAAACTACATACATGGGAAACATATAGGTACCTATTAAATTGAATGCTGAGAAAACTTTTTTGTACAAACAGTACCTTACTTTAACTTTTAGTCTTGTAAGAAACCTTATGCTGATTAAATCCTACATGAAATAATTAGTTTAAATAATGAATTAAATAGTATTTATTTTAATTTATATAAATTACTTTAATAACTAAATCAACAAAGAAAGTGGGACTGTTTTTTTAGGATATCAGTGGTTACAAATATTTTTCAAGTTTGGTAATGTTTCTGTTTGCAGATGACGTTAGCTACTTGGTGTGGAGGTGGTGGTCCTCGAATTGGGCGCACATACAGCGCACTTTTGGCATCGCAGCGTCAGCGAGCCAGCGCCGGATTGACCGAACGAGCTAGGTCCCGCCGCTTGCGCAGGTTGTCTACCGCCACCACACAACTATACGACGCGCCTCCCAGAGCGCAGGTGAGGTCAGAAACAGATAAGATACTAAATGGTTTTAAGGGACTCTGGTAGCTTATGCTTTGATAACATCTACTACTTTTCACAGCTATGTACGCTTTCTCCTAAATTGTGTAATATCAAGCAAGTGTTAGTTGAAAAAAAATGTTGAATTTAACTAATAATTTATTGTAATGATAACATACTAATTGTGAGTAAGTGCATCCATAAGAAAAAAATGACATGTGGTACTTACAAAGGCAGGCATGCTCGGAAAGAATCTGCATCAATCGGAATAATATGTAGGATTCTTATGAAAAAAAAAATCCTTACACATCATCAGTCCAAGCCATAAGTCTAATGTTGGGGATAGGCTTCTCCGGAAGGTGATTTTTATTATCTTTTTTTTTTTTTTTTTTTAACGTGTGGAAACCCCCTCGAGCCGTCACCCCACCGGGGTTTACGGCGGGGTGGTGTGTCGGAATCGGACCGACTAAAACCACACGGTGTGCCACTCTGCGCCTGAGATAGGAGGGATCCGGGAACCGCTGCTATTACGACATCCAGATCCCTCCTAGCGCCTGCCCGCTAATGTGGGCACCATCTATGGGTAAACTCTCTATTTTAGGCGACGTACGGCACACGCGGACGTCACCTCCTCGCGGCTGGCCACTATAGCGGATGGAGGGGCAAACCCGTCCCGTCCACCCGCGGCCACACTCAAGGCGGCATGAGGCGCTGGTATGCGCGCCTCCGCCGCCCGGCTCGCCGGCGGCGAATTGGGACCGAGTGGATATCGTCCTCCCGGGCCCTCTCCGCCGCCTCCTTCCGCGAAATTACGTCTTCGCAGAAGGTTGCGACCGCGGTAAAACAACTGTCGCTACCGGCCATGGAGCGTATGACGGCCGGCAGCGAGAGATCACCTCCAATAACTGCAGTGAGGACCCCACGCTGCGCCGCCCAAGCGGAACAAACTGCTAGCGTGTGCTGAGCCGAGTCCTCACTGCAGTCGCAGTGGTGACAGGCGGGACTCAATTCCCTCCTGACGACCGAGTGCAGATACTTCCCGAAGCAACCGTGCCCGGAAAGGACCTGCGTCAGTCGGAAGGAAAGGGTCCCGTGCTGCCGCCTTGCCCACTCGGCGATGACCGGCTGGAGAGCCTCCACGGCGGCAAAGCCAGCACGTGGAGCCTCCAGCCGGGACGACCAACGAGCCATTGTGGCTCGACGAGCGGCCTCTCGCCACTCGCGTATCTCTTCGGGCGGGGGCCGTATGCCGGTACTCGCCCGGAAGTCAGCCGTCCGCCGATAAACTTCAGCGAGCACTTCCGCCTCCAAATCCCACGGGGGAGTTCCGGCCAAGGCGCACGCCGCCTCCGTCGATACGGTGCGATAACCGCGTACGGCTCTAACCGCCAATATCCTCTGAGGGCGCCAGAGACGAGCCCTATTCTGGGCGGTCAGAGCCGCCGCCCACACCGGTGCACCATATAGCGCCATTGACCGGACAACCCCCGTGTATAGCCGTCTCGTCGCGACGCTGGCTCCACCCAAATTGGGCAAAAGTCGCCCAAGGGCAGAAGCAGCGCCGACCAGCTTTGGAGTAAGCTGTCGGAAGTGCTCGTCGAAGAGCCACCTGCCGTCTAGGATCAGGCCCAGATACTTCATCTGGGCCTTAATCGGTACGAGGACCGAATTGACAACGATAGAGGCGCCGGGGGGTGGACCACGACGGGGCCCATGAAACAAAAGGGCCTCCGTCTTATCTAGGGCCACCCGTAAACCCAGCGCCTCAATGCGCCCGACCACCGAAGAGACTCCCACGGTGGCCAGGCGCGCCACCTCTTGAAAGTTCACCCCCCGGGCCGTGACCAATGTGTCATCGGCGTAACAAATTACGCCCAGCCCGGGGGGAAGACGACCTCGAAGGGCCCAGTCGTATCCCATATTCCACAGGAGTGGTCCGAGGACGGATCCCTGCGGAACACCGCACGACATGGGCCGCCGCCTTAGAATACCATCTCGGTCCTCGTACACGACGGTACGCTCCTCAAGATAGTCTGCCACAAGCCGCCTCAGGTACTCTGGCACCCCGTGGTAGTGGAGTGCTTCCCTGATGCAGCTAAATGGCAGACTATTAAATGCGTTGGCGATGTCCAACGACACCGCCAACAGCACGCCGCCACAGCTCACCGCCTCTTCGGTAACGGCCCTCAGGCGCAGCACGGCATCGACCGTCGAACGCCCCGCCCGAAAACCAAATTGGGCGTCCGACAGATCGGGGCCCACCTCGCAGAGGTGCCGGACGATGCGAGCAGAGAGTATCCTCTCAAAAAGTTTACCCGCCTCGTCCAGCAACACGATGGGCCTATAGGCCGCCACCGAATCGGCAGGCCGTCCCGGCTTCCTTAACAGGACCAGCTTCCCGCTTTTCCAGCACTCAGGGAAGCGTCCGGACGCCAAGCTAGAGTCCAGGACTTCCCTGAGGCGGTCCGACATGTGCTCGAGGGCTCGGGCCAGTGCTCGGGCAGGTATCCCGTCTGGCCCAGGGGCGGTGTTCTTAGGGCGGATCCGTAGAACAACCGCCCCTACCTCCGATTCCCTGACGGGCGGAACATTGCCCTCGTTCTCCCCGTCGTCTCCGACCATGAAGGCCATCGACGGAGGTGTATGCTCCACCCGCTGCGGGAAAAGGCCCTCGACCACTTCCCGCAGGAAGCTGGGCTGGAGGGTCTCTATAAGGGGGGGCCCGACGTGCGGAGCTTTTGTCGCGCCGCACGATAAGGGCGACCCCAGGGGTCACGATCGAGACCCTCCAGCATTTCCTTTCTCTTAATTTCTTTGGCGCGGCTGATGGCCAGCTTCAGAGTTTTCCGCGCCTCTCGGTACTCCTCATGAAGCTGGTCCTCCCCGCCTTCTTCGCGGTGTCGCCGCCGACTACGGGTGTAGGACCTCCGGGCACGAGTACAGGCCGCACGGAGGTCCGCCAACTCCTGGGACCACCAGTAAACCTCCTTCCGTGGAGGCCGGCAACCTCGGATGCGGGGCATGGCCGCATCACATATCTGCGCAATGGCATCGCAGAAGCGACCAGCCCCCATGTCGACCTCCTCGGTCGGGGCCTGCGGAGACAGCCAAGAGTGAATGATGGCCGCCTCCTCTAGTAGGTCCCTATTTAATTTGGCTACAGCCCACCGCGGAAAGCGAGAAGAACGCCGCGCCGCGTGACCTCTACTGGCGTCCTGGGACCGGGAGAGCTCAAACCGGATATAGAGATGGTCCGAGAGCGTCTCAACCTCTTCCAGGACCCGCCAGTTCCTTACTCGTGCGGCGAGGGCAGGGGTAGCGAACGAAAGGTCCACTATCGACCCTCCCTGCTGTCGCACGCACGTGTTGGTGGAGCCCCTGTTTAGTAAACAGAGGCCCACCGAGGCCGCCCACTCCTCTACGGCCTCGCCCCTAGCGTCCGTCCTGGGGGAACCCCACGCAATGGACTTTGCGTTGAAGTCCCCCAGCACTAAGACGTGCCCAGACGCTAGACGCCGCATCGAGGTTTCCAAGTTGTTAAGGAAAACCTCGAAGTCGTTCAAACTCCGGTTGGGGGAGAAGTATACACCATATACAGTGATCCCCCCCCACTCGGCAGCAACATATCCAGTGCCCTTGTCTCTTAGCGACAAGGGCGGGGAATGAGCCGCCGTGGAGCCGACGACCGCCACGGAACAGTCCCGGTCACCCAACCAGTTTGGACGGGGAGGAACATAATAGGGTTCCGCGGCTACGGCAACACCGATCGACCACTGTGCCATGGTTTGCAGGAAAAGGTCCTGCGCCGCGGCACAGTGGTTCAGGTTCGTCTGGACCAGGAGGTTGGAGACTTGGGCCATTACTCGACCGTCTCTACAACCTCCTCCATGGGCAACGATGCCGACATGCGAACGACATCAGAGGCAGCCTGGGTCGATTGGCTAGCCCCCGACGCTTGCCGAGAATTGTAGGGAGGTTTACAGCCTCTCTGCCCAATTTGGTGATTGGCGGGCTTGTTACCCGCCGCACACGCCGGGCAGTGAGGGGCGGCAGAACATTCAGTTGCCTTGTGCCCCGGTCGACCGCAGCGGAAACATAACCCGCTGCAGTCGAAACAACTGACGCACTTGGCGCGTGTGTGCCCCGATGCCAGGCATTTGTAACACCTCATCGGTCTCGCCGCCAGGACTGTGATCCTAGCGCTCACGAAACCGATGAGCAGCCTGCCGGCGTCGCCCAACATTTTGGCCGACGCTACGGGACAGCTGACCCACACTGCGCCAAGCCCTCCTGGACCGGGGCGGATGGTGCCGACCCTAATGTTGTCCGCGTTGCAACCCGTCCTCTCTCTTACTGCAACGCGGACATCCTCGGTCGTTATGGAGTCGTCCAGGCCCGAAATGCGCAATTCTGCGCACTTGGTGGGCCTGGCGATCTTGACACCATCCGTAGCCGTAAACATACCTCGCAACTTCTCGGCAATTGTGTCCGCCGTCTTAGCACCTTCAGCCCCAGGGAACTCGAGGACTCGAGCTCCCGTTTGGGCGAGGCGCATTCTGACACCTACTGTCCCGAAATCGTGTGCGAGACTGTCCCGGGCCCTTTTGAAAATTGCCGCGTAGGACAGCCCGCTGCTAGCTGCCTCCGGTGACACGGTGACTACCACGGCCGCGCTTTTAGGCGCCTGTAGTTTGCGCGGCGTCTTTGTGGCAGCCACTGCAGCCGATGGAGCCTGCGGGGTAGAGGCTGCCATTTGTGCAGCCTTCTTACCCCGCTTTCGGGACTTCTTAGACCCCCCGACTACCTGCCAACCATCTGTAGAAGGGGCAGATGTGGAGGGAGCACTCGTTGAGGTGCCAGATACAGCGGTTGGAGTGGGGAGCGGAGGGAACTCCGCTCCAGACTCTGCCGCTGTTTTGAGTCCTGCCCTCGGTGCGGGCGTCCGGGCTGCTGCCTTGGCCGCCTGCCGTGCCCTCGGAGCACTTGCAGGAGCAGCAGAAACTGCTGCCGCCGCCGCGTAGGACACGCGACCGGTCGCAACGGGAAGCGATGCTGACACCGATGCAACCTTCGCTTTATGGCCCGCAAGCGGCGGCCGGACAACAGGAGCTGGTGGCAGCCTTGCCTCCAGGCCAGCCAGACGCCCGTCCATCATGCGCCGTACTGCATCGGTTATTTGGCGCAGATGGGCATCAGGAATGCCACCGAGGCTGGAAGAGGGGGCAGACTGAGACGGGGACGTGACCGGATCCTCTGTCGGGCGATGCGCCCGGAATTGGGCGAACTGAGCGCTGAGCTCAGCCACTTGCCCCGTCAGGCGATCGTTGGCCGCCTGGAGCCGAGCCACGTCCCCGATGAGGGTATCCACGACCCCCGCAATAGCGGAAGAGGAGTCCTTAAGGGCTTTCACAAAGGAGCCCTTAAGGTTACTCGACTTGGTGGCCACTCTGTGAATGATGGCCACCGCCGTATTCGCTCTCTCCTGCATGGACGATGGTGTTTGAGGAACTGAATCCCCCACCATCGGCTCCTTTATTTTCAGCAGGAGATCCGCAATCTCCTCCTCCGCCAAGATTTCGCCGTCTGCCCTGACCCGTCTATAGGCTTCCGCCTTGCAGAAGACGGAGCCTGACGGGGCCGAGATCGGAGTTCGTGTCCTCCCTCTACGGCTGCTGGTGACTTTAGGAGGCAACATGTCCTCGGACATGTCACTCTCATCATCCCTGGAGCGTCCGCGTTTCCGGCTCTCGTACAACTCCATTTCTGTAAGCCCCAATGCATCCATATTTGCACTAGAGTTACCACCCGCAGTGGATCTGGAACGCAATCGTTCCGATGTTCTTCGGCTCCCAGTAGCCAAAATGACTTCTGGGAGCCCCACCGAGATAGGTGTTCCAGCCATTACATCCTCTACGTCAGACGAGAGGTCGCCCGCTCTTGTATCCTTCTTTTTCGCACTCCTCTTCTTCTCTTTCTTTTCTGCTATATTTTCATTATTTGTGTTATTAATTGTATCCATTTTTGAACCCACGAGATGGGGAGAAGAAAGGTCGACCCGGGCAGAGATCCCCAATACCCGGGCAAGCGTAAATTTGTGCCCAACCGAGGGGTCCGCAGGTGCTCCGGCTGGGAGTGCGCTAACGACTGAACTACCCATCAGCCATGCATCCCCTGGTCACGCACCAGAACACGGGATTCGGGGTAATTTTTTAGAGAGGTTTTCTTCCTCGCAGTCCGGGCGGTTAAGCCAAGACCCTCGCCCCCGATTGGAGTCGCGAGACTCCAACTCGGGACTACGATATGCCGACGGCGGCAGGGAGACTACGTCTCCTGATGCCTGCTCGGTGGCAGTGTAAGTGCACACCGAGCCCGTCCTACCTTTTCAACCGCTGAGCGGAGGATTTCCGATCCTAGAAAGGGTCCCACCATCGTGATTTTTTACCGAGGTTTTCCTCCTCAATGCTCCGAAGAGCGAAGAGCCAACAGAGGATCCGACAGACACGCCCGCTCTGTTGGACCAAGTCTCGGCCGAATTGCCGAAGAAATGGCTTCCTCTTCGTGCTAGAATATTAGCCGTTGGCAGTGATGAACAACACCATCGCCAACGTTTCCAGGGTGCACCACGTGGAGGTTTTCTAGCCCAGCACCCCTGATTTTTATTATCTTATACCAACCTATCTGATGAGTGTGCTATAAAAAATTCCTTTTTAAAGAGAATCCTATGTCCAGCATTAGACTTAAAGGCTTTTAATCATGATGTTGTGTGAGGGAATTGTAATATACATTATTTTTTTTATAAAAGAGCTTACATTTAAAATCCACCCCTCGAATTTTACAATTTTTTTTTGTAATATAAAGCTTGCCATGATAAAAAACAGTTTTTAACATAGAACATCTGGTTGAATCCATAGTGGTACACCGCTATGATTTCATTTAAAAATGTAAGGTATTTACAATTGTGCAAATCATAGTTTTCTGTTTATAACTTTGATCAGTAAATAGTTTATTGATATAAATTTGGTACTTTATAAATATAAATTTGGGAACAACGCGAAGGTAAATTTTTTACCTACACGTTACCTACCTTGAAAGTTTAATAGTTTTGAAAATTGATATTGGATTTTAGGAATAGATATTGGTAGACGTTTTTAAAAGAAACGAAGTTAGAAGTTTATGATGATTTGTAAAACTCTAGACTTAATTTAACTAAATTTGTGTCGAAATATAAGTTTATAAAAAATCTTTTCTTTAATCTTACCGCTTACTATAGAGGGAATACAGAATTAATCTCATAATTATGCCACTATTAACTGACCTGGACTCTTTTCTGGAGGTTTTTGAAGTTTAAGGACATAGTTTTAGATTGATTTCTAATGTAAAGTATGAGTACATTATGAAAGGTATTCGATTTAAAAATACATTATTACTGTAATGCTGCATTGGTTATAATGATGTACTGTTGTGTTCTACTGGGTCGAGTCTACTACTATTCTGGGTCTCCCCAAGTGGCCTTTTTTTCAAAACCTTTAAAAAGGAATATTCTAAATTAGCTATTAATGTTGGTTCAGGTAGATTTTAGACATATTTTTTAAATTTAAAGACAACCTTTTATAGATATAGTTTTGATGGTGATAAACCTTATAGTTTAGGCTGTTCTTTTTTTTTAGCTAATATCTCTGGTAGGGGAAAAAATTGTAGCAGTCGAGAGGGCGAGGTCTGTAGCGTCGCAAGAAAAGGTTGTCATTAGTTACATCGTTTCTAAACCTCTTTCAGTGATTGTTTAAAAGGTTTGTTTAGGGTGGCAGGATTTTATACAAAAGTGACTCAGCAGTATGAGGACAAGGAGAGAATTTTCATTTTGACATTGTGTATTGGCTTTTCCCTGTGATTGCAGTCGTTGAGTTGATTTGACAAACACTGATGCCCACAACACTACTTCTTTTTATTATATAATATTTGTTTTAAATAATGTTATTAAAATATTGAACACCAAGTTTTAATATTTATTTATATATTTTTAAATATTATCTTATTCACTAAATACTAACAGTCCGCTCGTGTCAGTGTATCGTATGAGCGCTTGCAATAAAAAAGGCATTAGTTGCCAAATTTCCAAGTTTGTAACATTGTCAGTAAGTTTATGCCTTACATTGATGAATCAGTCAGACAGGACAATACATATAATCCGTTATCATTTTAATATGAATACGTACTAATATTCTGTTCAAAGACAATTATGATATAACTATTAATTATGTCGTAGTCTTTGAACTTCGCAAACATGATATATTTAATTATTTGTTTTACTTAGACGTGATTGTATTTATATATAATACACAACCATTTATTAGTAACACTCGTATTACATATTACTCTTACACTCGTAGATTCATTCAACAACCATTCCAGAAGTGTAATTTCTCCATTTGTAAAATATTAACGTGTGAGTATCATTGTGCATGTGTGAGTGGAAGTTTTCAGAAAAAAAGGTTTTTAAACATTAAAAACACATCGTCCTGACAACATTTTAAAACGGAGATGTCACCCTCCCAAGCAGACTCTCTTGCCGCAGATCCATTGCCCAAATTGTACTCAACTTATACCTAGTCTTGCCATAAATATTGTAATAAAGAAAAAAGAAAATTGTTAACTGCAAATAACATTTATTACTTTTACAGTGTGTCAGTTTAATACATAAATATAAAACAATTAAAAATATAAAAAGCTTATTCGAAGTGGTCTCCATTGGCTGCAATACAGTCCTTTAAACGATGAGGCCAGTTATCAATAGAAGCACGCACTCTTTCCATGGGAAAATTCTTCACTGCCAATCGTATAGATTGTTTTAGGGACTCCAAATTATCATGGCGTTTAGAGCAAGCTGTACTCTCTAAAACTGACCACAAATCATAATCCAGCGGATTAAGATCGGGACTAGACGACGGCCAGTCTTCAGCTCTGATGAAGTCCGAAACGTTCGATTCCAACCAAGACTGCGTGGACCGAGCTTTATGACCCGGCGCCGAGTCTTGCTGGAAGGACCATACTTGGTTATTGAACATGGTGATGTTAAGGGGCTTAACTACCTTCTCAAGAATGGTATCTTGATACACTTGTGCCGATGTTTTGATACCTTTTTCACAAAAATATGGCTCAGTCACTCCTTCATAGCTAACACCCCACCAAACCATCACTGAAGTCGGATAATGTCCACGTTGCACTCTGTCGACTAATTGGGAAGCTTCCTTAGAGCTTTGAGCATAAATACGGTCATTTTGTTTGTTAAAATGTTGCTCAATTGTAAAAATTTTCTCATCCGTAAACAAAATTTTTCTGTGACCTCCCTTTGCGTACCGCTTCAGTAGTTGTTTCGATTTTACCACCCTATTCTTCTTTAAATTATCAGTTAAGAAATGGCCAGTGCGTCTCTTATAGGCTGCAAGTCCTAAGTCATCTTTTAAAATACGCGACATGGTTCTAGGTGCTATCTTCATTTCCCGAGATAAAATCTTTTGCTTTCGGACAGGATTTCTTCGAATTCTTTCCCTTACTGCTTTGACCACCTTTTTCGTACGAACACTACGTGGACGGCCAGATCTTTTTCTGTCACAAACAGAGGAGGTCTCATTGTACCTATTAATAGCCCGGTACACAAACATTTTACTAATACCAAGTGTATGGAGAGTTTTAAAAATTGCATTTGGCTCCATACCTACTTTGTGTAATGCTATCACAGCGATTCGGTTCTCTTTATCACCCCACACCATTTTAATATCGCAAAATATTTTACAATGTATTGGCGCCAAAATGAGAAAACACAATGAACAATCGTATAAAAATGACAGATTCGAAATTCAAATGTAATATTTTTTTATAATTAAGTGTAACAGTATTTATGGCCAGACTAAGTATTTACATATTCAAACAGTTAATTAATATTAAGAAACTTACAAAGTCAGTATTTTACTTCACATGCCTTGCTTTGTATGCTGTATCTAATTTACTTACCTAGCTATCTATAGGAACAATAATTTCTGCATCTCTTCAACTGCTTGCGCTAAATATTTCTTTGTATGCAACTTCTATTGGCACGTATGTTCTTTTATTCTTGTTTAACACCTAGTCTATTGTACGTTTTACTATCTCTTGTTTTTTTATTAATATGATACGGGATATACTGTCTTAGATTTTGTGAGAAATGTCTTAGTTTTATATACAAAAATAGATATTTATTTGCCTTTTTAATAAGAATGTTAAAAATACTCCTCATTCTGTGAGTGTCGTTACCATAGGCACTTTAATATAGTGTCTGGTAAACCGGCTTTAAATGTCTGGTTTCTGACAGAGATAATAAATAGAAATTTATTATTTTAACATCTGTAATATGACACTTATAAAAATAGCCCAAACAGGCTTATGTGCAAAACAGATTAGATTTTCATTTCGTCGTTTATAACGAAAACGCTAAGACTGAATTTGATTTAAGAACTAAATTATGTGATTGTGATATAATTTTTGTATACCCAAACGAAAAATCTTGGTAAACTATTGTGTTCCACAAGCCCTTCCTTATTGTCACTCACGTTTGATAATCACTACCCTACTCTTAATAGTTATACCACGAATATATGTTTTTGTCAAAAAGTTGCAGTATAAAATGTTTTAAATATGTATACAACTTAAAGAATATAATTAAAACACATAATGTGAATTAATTTTTCTATTTTTAACTTTAAACAATAAACTGTTCTAGAATATTTGTCAGCAGACTTTTTGATCGGATTTAATTATCTCTGTTGCATCAATATAATGTTGCCTATTTTTAAGCAAAAAACCAGTTTATTGCAGGAAAAACACAATTTAAAATTGAATATAATCATGAGTCATGCATACATGAATAGCAGTGTTTGGTAAATATGTATCTGGACTATTGATAAAAACTTAGAAACCTTGTTTTTCGAAGGCATTTACCATTACTTTTAATACTGTACACGTACACTGTCTTTTATTATTTAATTTAGTTGACTGTGGTTGACTAAACTGGGATACAAATGTGTATGCTCCACCGATGTTGCCATAGTCTCACAGATAACCGAATCAATTTTAAGCTATTGCTTTATTTCTTTGCATCGAGTGAGCGAGGCTACGAAAATCCAAAACCTCGAATTATGCTCGAAAGTGGTAATGCACTTGGACACTAGAGTTGCAAGTGTCCAAGGACAACAATGTTCATTTTTCTTCTAGGGATTCTTCTGTTCCTTTGCCGTTTATACATATATATGATATTCCTTTTCTTTTTTTATTTATACAGAATCAAGTAGGTACGTGGTATCTGCGGGTACATTTTAGCTATTAGAGAACAATTTTATTCCGTCGTTAACAAAGCCTGAACGTTTTGTTCAACGTTCCGTTACGTCATTGGGTATACAAAAGCGTGAGAAATTATTCGCCAAATTACACTCTGCAATAAAATATTACTTCTGTGTTTAAAAAGTAAGATTATTATTAGTTAGATCTTATTAATAGTTAGGTCGTGATCTAAGAGAAACTGATAAAATATATACTTTAATCATTACGTTAAACATTCATGTATCTATTATAACTCATTTAAAATACATGTCACATCTTAACGGTTTAAGGCTCTCTTAGAATTTTTTAACATGCAATTTCGCTCAATAGGTTAGATCCGCTTCTTTGAATTCCAGTATTCCGTTCTAACAAATAAAATTTCTCAAATTAAGTTCGTATATGCCGAACGGACACTGATATGTTGTAGGCCAAAATTTTCTTGCTAAGAGCTAAGGCCTATGTTCAACAGTCGACTATTATAGCCGCTTGATGATGGTGATGATGAGTGAAAATTCATTGCACAATGTAAGTTCCAATCCTTGGTGGTTGTATTAAACTAAGCCCCACACGGTGTCTCTGATATCGATTGCACTCCCTATAATATCATCGTAGTATAGGTCATGTTACCTAATACCACTATTTACTGAATTATGTGAATCATTAGAAATATATATGCTTATTTCGAAAAATGATGTCGCTTCTTAAGTTCTAAGAACAGAATGACTACATTCTATTCCGTATAGGGTGGGCCAAGAATTCGTTAATATTTGAATCTAACATCCCGCGCAAACATGTTACGGGAGTTCTTGGGACCGATGCTACTGAAATTTACTATAATCGTAACACATGGTTTCAACAAGATGGAGACATTCGTCACACATCCAATAAGCCCCTACCGGTGGTCAGATATGTTTCCGGAAAAGCTGTTTTCCAGACGAGGCGACACTCGAGGGGCAGATCTATCCCCAGCAGACTTCTTTATATGGGGTTATTTGAAGAATTATGTCTACATTAATACACCAAATACACTACGTCAACTAAAAGGAAAATTAGCGAAGATATGTCGGTGATCTCGCTTTCTCTTTGACGACGAGTATTCAAAAATTTCAGTGCTCGCTTAGAAGACTGGAAACGTCGAAACGGTGGTCATTAAGACGATGTAATTTTTAATAATGAATTCTAACTAATTAGCTTTCTTGTAAGTAATACATTTTTATAATATATCAAATGGTTTTTCTTATACGATTTTTTCAAACATTAACTAATTCATGGCCCACACCAAATAGCAATGTTATCAGTTTAATTCAATAATCGAATAAAGTGTTATGTTCAAATGCGTTTCTGCCGCAAAAACAATTCATCTGACTGTGACATTATGACGATCATAAAAAGACACAATACGCAATAAACCTTGAATATCTTTGCGTAAAAGTAATAGTAGCTAAGTAGGTATACTTATTGTAAATAGCTCTTAATAAGTAGGTACAGCATCTTCTAAAAAATTTTTTTCCAAGAACATATTATTAAAAAAAAATAGTGTACTGTACAACGGAATCGTTTTTATTGCCAATTTTGGTAGTAATAGTTATCTGCATTATTTAGGACTACTTCAATAAATAACTGTTTATAACTTCGTTACTTACACTTTCCAGAAGATTCCAAGTTAGGTCCACACTATAAAGAAAGACTTACACGAGCACACGGTATGATGGTAATGGGAGAATTAGGTAATCTAGCTGAGTATAATTGATACAAGTTGGATACAAGTCACGTAGTATTTAGTTCGCTTTACTGTGTCATTACATTAATTGAAAAAGCCAACTCGAACATTACCATTTTACCATTTTGGGCTAATATTGTATGGATGAAATTCTCTAACAGTATTCATTTTTTTATTGGATATGTCCAGACTTAATGTATTCTGGTAACAGATTTGATGACAAATAATTTTGAGATTTTATCTCATCTTTGCAGATATTACCAGCACTTACAAGAAGAAGAAAAAGTAAATACATTAATCAATAAACCATTACATTGACCTAACTTTATTTGATATTGTTATAGTATTTCATAGTACCTATCTGAAGGATATTCATAAGTTATAGATTACACAGAGAGTCTTTTGTCAACTGGTTGCTGCCGGAGATTTGACTTGATTTAGTGACTTCAGGTTAAAACAAGTCCTGCATCGTGTTTTGATTACGTGTATTTAAAAAAAAAAGATTACTTTAAAAACTAGATAAAGAACACTAATTTATTGTAAAAGTCTTCATTTGTCACATGTAAATGAATGGAATTAAAATTAATCTTATGTAACTTCTTAGTCTCTGTGATCAAATGTGGCTTGACAATTGTTTTGTGATTTGATTATAAAAAAAAACATACTAGAATCAATGGGACTTTATTGGTGATGCGGTGCCCTTCAAAGACGGATTTACGACAAGATCTATGACCGTGGATATCGTAAAAGTGTTATTAGGGACTTTAATAGCATTTCGTAGGTCTTGCTCACCTGTGCGCACCACATAAAAAGAAAACGTGATAATTTGTAAGAAAAACATTAGAATTTTCTCATACTAGTTTTTATAAATATTTATGTACTAGTTAATTCCCTCTTAGTTTAGAAAGTCAATGAATATTTTTCTCGTATGTTCTCAGTTTTGTCCATGAAAAATTTGTATAAAATGCCACAATACAACACTTTATAATGTACTAATAAAAATTAACGAATAAGATGAAATGAAATTGATAATGAAGCAAAAGAGAAAAGCATGTTTTAAAGTATATTAACAGGCATATTTAATTTTAATCATTTATATTTCATAAATATGTGCAGGTGGCCTGCACACATTTACTGGTATTTTGATATTTTTATAACGTTTTTAATCAATTGAAATAAGTTTCTGTACTAGCTTAGAAGTTTATGTTGCTGCTATCGACGCCAACTCCCTGAAGAAAAATTAGTGTAGTACTAATAGGACTTATATACGAGTATTTATTAGGTAGTAGAGCCACGCTGATCTCAGCATGAACGGGCCGGTTCGACCGGGATAGTACTACCCTCCCACAGAAGACCAACTTAAAGCGCCAGCATGCGTGCTGTCGTGTTTTTTTCTGTTTTAAGAGCCTACCAAAGTGACTCTACTCTGCCTGATGGCATGAATAGAATCCAAAAGTTATGGTCACTATACTCATTGCAAATGCAGACAATGCAGTATGGTGACCCACACTATGGCGGCCTTGTGAGATAAGTTCTTTGTAGGCTGACATTATAATACTGTTGGAATAATTTTCATTAGTATTTTCTTTAGACAATATTTAAATTTAGTGACAAGATTTTAAATGTCAACTAGAGTCAGATAGCATCACTATATTTGATCCTCGTTAGGCTTAAAAACATAAGAAAACTTCTGAACACAAAACGTGGTCATCTACGATAAGCAAAGGTACACTCGATAAGTTCTAATTGGTCAGTTATAATGGTTGTTGTATAAATCATTATTTGTTGATCGCTCATCCAAAAAAATTAAGAGGAACGTTAATTTTTGAAAGAAATAAGGCCAATTTTTATAATATAAAACATTTCTATTTCTTCAAGCCTTTTCACAAACTAAGTTAGAATCAGCTTTAAGTCTACTACAATACGGCTGAAATTCGATTTTTTCATAGAGCGACTGTTATCAGACCTCTGTAACCCAAGTACAAACATCAAAGCTCCGTAGAGTGACAGTTGTCGGTCTTTTTAGGGCTCCAACTACTCGTAACGACTGCCACAGATATTCGTTTAGCAATCGGGATCGACCGCTTAACGTACTCTCTGAGATACGGAGCGGTCACACTCCGTTCGCAATTTTTACTTATTTAGGATTAGATTTATACAGACTAACTTGGCTAGGATTGCTTAGCTTTTCAATGTGTTAACCTATTCGGTTAGCAACGAGCCCCTCCTTTATAAATAAATAATTATAATAATTATATTATTCATTATAAAAATAAACTTAAATTGTAGGATTTATATTGTTACTCGTATGTATTGCCTTTGGATTATTTAAGTATTTATAATAGTTATGGGAAAGCTTACGTGCTAAATACATAAATGTTACAGTTTTTGCACAGTCTGGATTCGGTATGCTTAAAAATAATTCCCGTTTTATGGAATTATTTTTAATTTATTACTTATTACGCCATGTGGTAATGGATTAAAAATACAGAACGTCATCTCTCCTAGTCATTACAAGGGTGTCGTAAAAGGCGACTAAGGAAGCAAAATATTCAGGTCAACGACACTGCAAAGAGAAGCAAAGTTTGAAACACACTTTATACTAACCTGTGTGTCTAGCGTAGTATAATAGATCAAAGCCTTTTTTTTAAGGAGAGGCCTATTTCCAGCAGTGAATCGATAAAGGCTGTTATGTTATGTGATTACATCAAATACTAACATACAATTATATTCTTTGTCTCCCAAAATTGAGTTAATGATTTCATTATATTTTTAATTACAATGCAATTTATACAACGAATGTAAAGAAGCGGATGGAACGTCTAGCGCTAGGTACTTGCCATCTTCTTCCAGGCGCTGTTCCGTCTCGTAACCATGACATTATGAATGTTGCCTACTTGGTACACTATTTGGAGACTATTAGTAGAGTATGTTATTTTTAATATTTTTTAATTTGGAGTTAAAAATCTTCTTGTCTCTGCAGTGCTACAACGGAAGAGCTCTACCCACAGTCAACGAGTCACCCAGTGGTAACGGCCACTGGGGGCGAGCCTGGCGACTTCGCATCAACGAGCCCTCCGACTCAGTCGAGTCCCCTCGTAGTATCTCCAACTCCAGCCTACGCGAAGTTGACGATGAACTCACCGGAGAAGAGCTGGCCACCTACATGTACCACGTGAATTGTAACATTGGTGGACTTACCTGAGACACGTCTGTGTAATTAGCAGTGACAACGCAAAAGCTCCTTGCAGAGCTCAAACTTCAAGTGTCGGTGATCGAAGGCCTATTAGAGTGACGTATTTTGTAGCCATTTCTACGTGATCAAATTGTACAGATCACATTGTTGTCCATTGTTATTTACAGCTTTGTTGAAATTTCAGAAATTCATGTGCACTTAGAGGGTCCAGTGAGTTTTTATAGTGTTAATCTGGGGAGCAGAAATGTAAGGGGAGAGTGCCGAAAAATTGATCGTAAAAATTGATGTTTCAGGCGAAGCCACCATAAACTTTACTTATAAATCGATTATGGCCAATGCTCATATCTGGATACACATATAAGTAACAGTATAAAGGTATATTAAATTTTACTTTCATTCTTCATTTTAGAATGTATTTTTAACATCTGAATTAAATATTTAAACATCGACAATATTAACAATACCAAGAAAGACGGAAAGTAAAGTTTTTTATTATTTTTATCATTAATTTTGAACAAAGTAAACATTGGTAAGAGTTAAATGGATTGGTGCGTGAACTTTGTTCTTAAGAAATACGTTATCAATAATATTATTTGTGGTGATTGTAAAAGTATGTGCTAAGCACAATCTAAGTTATATATAATATGAAATTTTGTCAGAAGGCTGAATGTTGTTAAATGAGATGTGTGATTTCACTTGCCGCGACATGTGCCATCCGCACTAAGTAAGGTTATTAAATAATATGTATGTAATGTGCGGTAAGTAAGAATTTTTAATGTTTAATGTCTTATTGTAAGGACTCCATCTAAAGGTAAAAAAGTTGGATTGGGAGAGCCATGATTTGGTATCCATGGTCAGGCTTGACCGGATTATACTACCCCCATACAGAAAACTAATCCAATGCCTTCATGGCTTTTCACTGAGTGAGTGAGTTTCTAATAGAAAGAGAGTCAAAGGGTCTGGATGTATGGTCAAAGAGACTTATGGCTTTTGAGCTGCAGGTCTCCATGGGTGATGGTAGTTATTTATTTTTTTGTGCCCTGTTAGCTTATTTGCCCTCTTTTACCATAACAGTAACGTATGTAAAATTTAGAATTTCAAAATTTGTCCCTACTTAGTTTTGTCGTGGGGCAGTAATTGTAACAAATTTAATTATTATTTAATGACCTATGAGTATTATCTTTCATTTTTAATTGATCGAAATATTTGTCACTAAAATATGGCAATTATAAAATTTATTGCTCTATTTAAAATTAATAGTATACACGAACAAAAATAAATTGAAATTGTAGCACAGCTGTAATTAAAATTACATGTGATTATTTTTGGCATTTTTTACGAGTTGGGTTAGAATCATATTTGATATCGTTCCACATTCATCCATTTTTATCTTTGTTTTTTTTTTGTAATATGATGTCGTAAAGTGTCATGGCACATAGTAAGCCCATGTGTATATATTTAGTTTAGAGAACTAAGGAATTTGTCGACAAATATTTAAGGATATGTGATGTCATTGTTATATGTAAAATAATATACGATATTACCATTACTTATATGTCGTTTTTCTCATTAGACATTTGAATGGTTTGATGATAGTATACCAGTGTATGATTTTATCTTTTTATAACTGTATTTTTAATCTGATCTAATGAAATTATCTTTTGAAAATGATTTGAAGATGTTAAACTTACATGATACACAGAAGACACTAGAATAATAGATTTTAATAGGTAGTGGAGCTACTATGATTTCAGCACGGACGGGCTGGCTCGACCAGGGCAGTATTACCCTCCAGCAGAAGATCAACCTAAAGCGACAGCATGCGTGCTGTCGTCTTTTTTTTTCTGTTTTAAGAGCCTACCATAGTGACTCTACTCTGCCTGATGGCATGAATAGAATCCAAAAGTTATGGTCACTATACTCATTGCAAATGCAGACAATGCAGTATAGTGACCGGCTGTGGTGGCCTTGTGAGATGCTTTTTCACACCCCGCTTGGGGACGTAAAAGGCATGACAGTCATCGTGACAGTGTAAGGCTTACACAGTTACCACGATAACTGAGAAAAAAAAAATATCGGCTAAAATATCTTTAACTTTATTGGGAACAAAAATGAGAACTCCCTGTATTATATCATTTAGACATGTATATAAGTTAAAAATCTAGATCGAAATTCTTAAAATATCCACACATGTACCTACTCATAGTAACTCATATTAATACACTAATTAAAGCCGACGGGCTAAGTATTCAACACACATATTTTGCACATTACACCCTTAGACCCGTATTTTAAAAGGCGTCTCATGTATCATTTGAACTCTGATTATCTGAAATTAGAGCTCATTTGATTAGTCTTGTGTGATCACTCACCAAAGCAGTGTTTCTTTACGTAATCCATAATCGTGAATCTTTTTGCTACTTTGTTAAATATATGTATATTTCAAAGTACCTGCAAGTATAATGTAGACTTGTGGAGTGTGTAACGTGCAGTGTAACGATAGAGTGACACGTTTTTCTTGTAAAAGTCTTCTGGATTTTAGATATGCAAGCATCTCCGAAACTGCTTGGAGAAAATTTGGAGCGAATAGAAGAGTACAGTGTAAATGCCTTACATGTAAAATTTCACCATCGCCCATGAGTACCCAAGAACCACCAGCATTCTTACAAGCGGTATTTCATGAAATTTGTGACAGGAAATGCCACTCGCTAATGATGGTTTAAGTTGTCAAAGTTGCTTTCGTGCTTCGTTGGTGAGTGCGAGATCGGGCGCTCATTGATGCAGGGGTGACAGTTGTTGTGGTAAGTGTCTGCAATACAATACTACGATGACTGTCATGCCTTTTACGTCCCCAAGTGAGGAGTGAAAAAGCATTTTACTAGGCCGCCACAGTGTGGGTCACCATACTGCATTGTCAGTATTCGCAATGAGTATGGTGACCACAACTCTTGGATTCTATTCATGCTTTCCATCAGGTAGAGTAGAGTTACGTTGGCAGGCTCTTAAAATAAAAAAAAATATCAAATGACCTTTATGATATCAGTGACAGGCATGTAAGAATCACATATGTAAATGAATAATGAAGATTCCACAAAACCCGGTAGGGTTGATGATACCTTCATGGGTACTGACGCTTACAAATCATTGTTCACTTCAGTTAGAGTAGTTTAATCAATAGAAAATAGTATCACTGATCTAATATTTAATGCAGTTAATGCAAAGTTTTTAATATAAGTCTGCAATTCACGTATTTCTTTAATTTTTTTTGTACTGTTTGAGATTTTATTGTAGGAATTCATAAAATTTTCTTTAAACGAATTATGTATAATATGTATACAAAATTGACATTAATTTAGAGGAAGTCCTTCGAGATACATTTTATATTTAAGTCTTTTTAATAATATACGTAATTCTATTACACTTTTGTTACAATTAAAGTTAATGGATTTCAAAAGTCGCTGATTGATTGCAGATTGAAATAAAACGCATTAGTTGTGGTAACTATATTCGCAGGAGTTGAACACTAGCTGTAACTGTCACTGGCATAAAGATTCCAAATCAACATTTCAAACTTCAACAAGCGTGAGTACATCGAGGGTGTGTCACTAAGGCAACCTCACGGAAACTAGATGTATTAAACATGGTGAAACGGTTCTTCTCGCCTGAGCATCTGCGGCTTTTTATATATAATATGTATCTGTGTCTTCTATATATAAACCTTAGGTTCGCTTACACGTGGAGTACTGTTCTCACCTTTGCGACAGATTGCGGCAAACCGTCCGTATTATTAATAGTCCCAAAGCCTATAGTACGTCTATAGTAGTCCTCTATCGCATTATCATGGAGAGTATTCTAACGAGCTCTTCCAACTGTTCGCATCTTCTCCCTTCCTCTAAACGACAATACGTGCTAATGAAAAATATACGCTCTCGAACCAAACAGTTTGGCTCTTCAGTTTAATCTTTGCTTTTTTACAAGACTATACAAATAATTACTATAGGCAAGACGAGAAAATTCACAAACAATATGCCAGATGGGTCCACCGAGACGGCAGCATATCCGAAAGACGATAAGAAAATGAATACTTTGTAAATGACTTCGTCTGTAATTGTAAAGGTAAGGGTTCAAGAGTTCGTTATTTTCTCCAAATATGTTACCAAAACTAAGAGGTGAATTCTTGTAAATACATATCTCAGCCATTTAGAAGTAACTTAATAAACATTATATTATACAAATTAGTGAATAGAAGCAGAAGAATGTTGCCATTAATTAATTATTATTACACACATAAAAATAAAAATAAATTACTCAATTTATCTACTAAGAACATAGTTATCCAATAAGAAAAATCGAAGAAACTGATTGTGTCGCGATATCTAATAAAGAAAAACATAATACATTTCCTACCTACTTCTAACTTCTTATGAAACTTTCATATCCATTTGTAATCTGAAAGCCGTAAAAGGTATGACTTATCTGTACGTGGGGAGAGACAGGAAAAAAATAAATAAAAATAAAGTCCCTGCACGTTAGTAAACAACATTTTCCTTTAATATTATTTAGTTTGGTAGTATTATGATAGGTTCTATTATGCTACAGATTATTTCAATATTCTTTCATTCTAAGTCTTCTTATAGTTTATATACAAAATTTTATACTCAAATTTCAAAAACTGAAAAAAAAGAAAGGAAAATGAACTGAAAATACAGTGCAAGGTTTGTAGAAGATGTGAGAGATTGTTCCAGTACCTACCAGCCTATTTAACATTTTCACGAAACATGAACACTTAGGCACATATTTAAGACATCTACGTGGATTAATTACGGTTGGTATAGTAACTGCGATTAGATTAATTACGATTGAAAGCCTAGAAAGGCGCGAATGATTCAATATTTGGTAAAGCTAGTAAACAGGTACACATTATTTTTGAGTTGAGTATTTAGTGTGGTACTAATAGTAGTAGAGGTTTTATTTTTATTGTTTTACTTCATGTTAGAGACTATACTAGGCTTCACTTCTTATATAGAGGATATAACTATAATAATACCAACTGAAATACGAGAACTTAGTATCAATAATGAAATATAAATAAATACTGGCTTAATCATTTTTCTTACATAAATTAAATTGAAAATGTTACATTAATAACTCCGTAGAGTGGCATTCTACTTTAAATTTTCTTAAAAATATGTTCGAACTCAAGACGACAAGACATCGCAAAAGTTCTTTAGAAGATTATTTTCTAGCGTTATTAAATTGCATGCATGCAGCTTTGGCCTTTAAAAGCCTGAGCTTAAATTACTTAAACACGTAATACTATTTCATATAAAGTAAAAGTGATGCTCAAAATGAGTAAACATTCTAAAATGTTTACTGAGTTTTAGAGCCATTTAGTTCGGTTATAAACACTATCTTTAAGGATTAGAGACGATTCCTAAGCCATTAGCTATCTACTATGTATTAGACCGCAGAGATTTCAAAATGTGTTGCATGCTTATGTTTGATTTTCTACATTTGTTATTCTTTTTGTTTGAGTTCTCTCGTTGCAAACGTCTCTATATAAATGCATCTGCAAAAATGTATTTTATTATCAATATCTCATCAAAGTTACTATAATGTCTATTTGATCTTTGGGCTTAAAACATTGAACACGTACCGTATCCTGAAATTAATGCAAAACAAGTAAATCTCTTACAATAAACAACATTTTTTGTGATATTTAGTTAAGGAAATTATCGTAGGATTAAAGCGATCACACGAGTCACCTGAACTAAGTCAGAGTCATGTACTCGAAACGTCAGCTAATTCAAAGGTATGTAAAATTGTTATATCATCATCACATTATTACAATCCATTGCTGGACATAGGCCAAAAAATAGTTATATAATCGCGTTAATTGTACAAATTTTGGTATTTTTTTGCGGGTAACAGAAAAATTCGAATCTGTCATCATTGGCTTTAATAACACTTTGTCAGTTGCATCTTAGACAGACACGTAATCCATCAACCGTTCCTTGGGTGTTACGCGATAAATGCCGTTCTATTTGTTATGAAATTTTATGTCAACATAGTGTTAGTTATACGTTACGTTATCTAACTATACGGATTGTTTAAGCGGTCACCTCGCCGTTTCCTTTTGGCTGAGTGTTTAGGTTTAATTCGTGAATGTGATCCATAAACTGTTATTTTGCGTCTGAGTGCTCTTTGTATCCTCTTCATGTATGACTAAAAGTCCTAAACGATTCAGAATATTTTTCAGACCGCGGGAGTTGTCTTTAAAAACAAAAAAATCTTACATGATTTAATTTCTTACCATTAACAAACGTTTCTAAGTATAATAAAAATAAAAAACACATGTAGCATTTCATTTATTCCATTATGTTTTTTAATTAAAACCTATTCTGTCTCTATGCGAAAACTATAAATTTAACCCTGACATTGGTATATTCTTAAACCAATGCGTGCCAGCGATGGCTATGAGATACCCAGGGGAGAAATATGTTACTGTGTTATATTTCAGTTTATTAACGTAAACAAGGTTCAATTTTGAATGTTCTGACATTCATTCTCATTTGACATTAATACGGTGCTATGAATATGTCATAATTATGGGTTAATATCTTTTTCGTGTGTTTATTACCTTCACTTGTACCTAACTAACGATATCAACAGACTTTTTTAAAATAATTGTCTTTTTGAATGCTAAGTATGTTTTGCTGACATGGCATGGCAGACAAATAATTAGGTAACCTGATGGTCCTCTTTGAGTCCCCAACAAAGAGAGGAAAGTCGAGGAGTTTTTGGGTCACATTAACCTGGCTCGCTCAAAGGCTTGCTTACAATGTTAACATGATTGGGTCGACCTATTTGTGCTGAAGTATGGTTCCTCGCCAATATGTGTTTGTAATTGGGAACTCTTTCTTCTTCTCAGCCAAAAGATGTCTACTGCTGAACATAGGCCCCCATAAGGTTCTCCATAACAAATGGTCCCGTGCCGCCCGTATTCAGCAGCTTGCCGCGACCTTCATCAGGTTGTCCAGAACTCTTTATTTCTATTTAATTGGAATTGATCTGATAATGGTAACGAGAAGAGCACAGTCAATTTTAAATTGCTACTAAGGAATTTCTTGAATTCATATGATGAATTTGGACGATTAAAACTGATTAGATTTGATAACGGTGGTTTAATGGCGGAATCAGTAAAAATAGAATTACTCTATTGTACTTTTCAATATGGTCATGTATACGTGTTTAGTTTAGTTTTTCCAGTTTTTATCAAATTGTATGAGTAATACAAAGTTTTTTAAATACATGTAAGTGGTAAACACAATATTAAGTTTATGAAAAGCAAACACAAAGTCATTTTAAAACCCTTTTCAAATATAAATATTTAATTTGAAATGAAGTATTTCATTGAGATATTAATTTTTTTAAGTAAATGGTGACATGGAAAGTACCGTTTCAAAAAGGTTTAAGTAAGATACAGTCTTAAAAATTACCACTATTATGTCTATAACTAAAATTTATGTTATCTCGTTAATTTTTGTTCCTCAACAATCGTTAACAGACCACTATTACACGTGGGTGTTTCCTTAAAGAGAGATTTTAGCCCACTATACCACGCTTGTCAGACGGATTGGTATAGGGTTTGAATCAAGTTTTCCTTCTCTTTATAGTAATAATGTGCAGGGTAGTTTACCCTTTTTGTCAGTTCCTACCACACCCAGAATACGAAAAGAGGTGGTGACCAGTCATGTAATCCATCACCACACAGACAAATCTCTTTGAAATTTTTATGGCAAGGAATCGAGTTTAGGAATTAAAAATTTTGCTACTTTATTGATGTGATTTGTCAGAATAGTTTATAATACGTTATTATTATGACATGTAAACAGTCATAGCACGAAAGAAAACAAGTTGATGCCATCGTCACGCTATTTACTCAGAATGATATACTATTATTGTCGGAATGACTTTATCGGGACAATAACATTCGATAACTTTCTCGTATAATATGGTATCCCCTTAAGGTGCCAGGGGAAATAATATGTCTCGGCCTATATAACGTAATATATGTGTCACATAATAATATATATCTATGGTTTCCATGATATACGGATTTTCTTGCTTTGGGCACTTGGGGGTATTGATACCGAAGATCTTTAAAAGAGTGATTCTAATTGTATGTGTGTGTGTTCTATAATTGTTTCCGTGTATCTAGGAAAGGATTTGAAGGAATTTAAATAAACATAAGATTTTATATTTACAAGTTTAGCTATATACTTACATGAACGTATATTGTTCAGTAATTTATGGAAGGCACGTGTATAAGTGCACTGATATTATTCTTCCTCGCTACGTGCGTGGGGTACCGTAGTATTGTACCTTTGATATTAACGGCGGTTAAGTTTTAGACATATAGTTCAATACAGTACCTGTGATATTTGCATACGATAGTTAATTAATTTTCTTATCGCGGCGTTCGTGGTCCGCGTCGGGATAAAAGAAGAACTGTTGTTGTGATAGCCACTGCGTGGGTAATTGTTGGCTAAGTGGCTAGAGAAGTTTTGTACTGCTCGAGTGAAGTCAAAGTTCGGAAAATCACTTTGTCAAGCGTCTTGCCGAAAAGCCCAATATATTGGTGAGTATTTAAAATATTGTCATTATGTAAAAAAAAAATACTCTTGAATCAAATAAAAATATATGCACGAGTACATCGTTTGGATTTTTGTATACAATCCCAAATAATCTTGGGAATAATAAAGGCTAGGAAGATGACATACTCGTATATGAAACTAAACGCAGTGTAGAGTTCCATAGTCCATTAGTGTTCCCTTTTTTCACGGAAAGATCACTGTATTTCTCACAGAAAAACAGTGTCAAGCAATACTTACCCTGATTTTAATCGATTGAGTTTACCATGAAGGCTCAACCTCCCCTCCTCTTTATTTCTACTGAAAAAGGTGACACACTTTTTTTGAGCTCACGTGTATAGTGGTGGTGACTTTCATTCAGGTCTGCTCGTATGCGCCCTATATCATTAAAATCTAAGAATTTTCTATATTGTACGAAATTTTATATATTGATCGCATATTACTTTTAAACTAACAGCGTGTGGAATTTCTACCTAAATCTATTTTTATATTCTACCATATCATGTTTCTATCAAGTTCATCAACCTGCACTTAACATCACCACAATTTGCACCACCACAATACCACAATTTGCACTTTAACCTTTGTATATATAATACATATGAAGTAATCGCTAAATTATTATGTATTATATTTTTTGTTAGAATCGCGGCACCGCAAAGTTGACGAAGCAAACGCAAGCAAAGCTCACTCAGCAAATAACGTGAGTCGTACTGTAATAGAATAAAAGTACAAAAGAAGTAAAGGAACATTAGACCCTATATTGACGACTTTCATCTCCAAGGACTTGAACTGAACACAAACACAAGTAAGGCGAGGTTATTTATTCCTAAAACAGGGACATTTTTCAAGTGGCTTACCTATTAGGCATATCTTGTATAGTCAATGCACGTAAATGTTTTATTATGACGGGATGGCAATATTGCTTACATACTCGTATTAACACGTGCGGAGAATTCTTCACACGTATTTATGCATTTTTAAACACCTTGAATACTTGAAGTTTATATAAGATAGTGAAGAAATAAAAAAAGAATGTATTTTAAAAAGGACTGAAAACCACTAAGTATATCAAGAAACTATTTCTAGTGTTAAAAACAATAAAAACCTGAATTATACTACTCGCTAGCACATATATTCTTTTGTGTAGATATATCATGTTATGGAAAAGTATAAAAATACAGTTCAAGTTATTCTGGTAAACTAAAACTAGACAAGCTGAACTATATAGTAAAATTGACTTCATTACTAAAAAATATCAAACATTAAGACAAAGCAGTTATTTATTCTCATTTATTAAGATACATAATTACATTTAGTCAATAGAAATAAAAAACTTGAATACTCTCATACTCCGACACATGAATAAACGTCCATGCTTACGATTTACCTGCTAATTTTGTATAAATATTAAGTAGTTATATGTTTCACGAGGAAGCCTGAGGCTCTGTAACTTAGATTATTCTACGACAAATACAAGTTTCTCACAAAGGTGATATACTTCATCATCAACAACCTTTAACAGTCCACTGCTGTACATTGGCCTCTCCTTAGAAACTTAACTTATCTTAATGAAATAAAAATATGATACTAGCTGTTGCTTGCTGCCTCGCTCACGTGAAACTGGGTCTGTCAGATTAAGTTTCACAATTTGGGTCATAGTGGCTTCCACATAAAAGGTAGATATATCCTACCGAAGACTTTTATTTAGAACTATTCAAGACAAACAAGTCTACGTATGTACATCACTTTGTGTAACTCCAACGGTTTAGGTAGCGTACGCCAAACTAGCCCTTACAGGCCAAATTTTTTACCGACTTAATTGACATGTATCGTTATATTATGACCGAAATTACATAAAATCATTACAAATTAGAGCCTATTATTATTCCGATCTATAATCTATATTACTGTAAAGTTTCATCCAAGTCCGTCCAATAGTCTTTTCGTGAAAGAGTAACAAACATCCATACTCACAAACTTTCACACTTATAATATTAAGTAGGATATATATATACATACATATATGTATAAGGATATTTATGTATATACATATACATATATAATTTATATATATAATAATATTATGGTACTGCTTACTAAACTTGTATAGATAGACTACTACAATACTCTCTAAATGTTCATAAATTGTATTACATCACTGTAGGTTGGAGGAAGGCGTCGATGTCTGTCGCACATAGTTTATAGTAGCACAGACATCGCCGTCAACACTATCTTCAGGGTGTCAAGTGTAATTTTATCCTATAACATTAGCTTAGTTTTAAGATAGGAACTATTGTATTCTTGATTTTAGGTTAATAAAGAATTATTATTATTACTAATATTACAATGTATATACTAAATATCACTTTACGTATATATGTTTATATATACACGAAAAGACATATTTTAGTAACTTTATTAAATAATAGAAATGGGTGTATGTGTTGTGTAATCCAAACTTTTTAGAAATAGGGGCGAGTTGAGAACATAAATATACTTTTAAAGGTGAGACGAATAGGCAATACGGATTTGGGATGATATAAGAATGGAATTAGATTGACTGAGATGAAGACGTAACAATCTCAAAAAAGTTATGATAAAGTTACAAAACTTAAAATAAGAATAATAAAATATGTCTGATATCTGTTACAACCACGCCATCTAGGCCCAAACTAAGTAGAGTTTGTACTATGGGTACTAGACAACTGATATTAATACTTTTTACTGTAAATACATACGTACTATATATAGAAAACATCCAAACGCTGAAACAAATATTTACAGATTAGACAAACCTTTGAATCGAACCAAGCACAAACACAGCAGTCGCTGCTATTGTTCTACTGAGGCTGTAAAAGTTGTAACATTCTGTATCCCGTATATGGAATACATTAACAGACTGTGTACAGTAAAAATTGAACAAGTAGCATAAATTTGCTCATACTTAATGATAATGTTAATCTAGAAATGAAGTATATAGATTAACAGTTAGATACTATTATACATAATAATGAACTATTTAGAAACCCAAAAAGAGTCTGTCATAAAAGCATACTTGTGTTAGAGATGTATCATAATATACCTCTAACACAAAAATTCACGTTGACCAACACTAAGATAACATTTTGCTACACATTAAGATATCGTTGAGGCATAATATACAAACAATATATGTACAACCATTTTCTTATATGACATCTGTCGTACGTTCCATTGAACGGTCCCGATGTAATTAATTGTCTACTCGTATTACTACCACATAAATGAGTGAATATATACAAAGAGATGTGTGTTACATTACATTTGTATGTGTGAGAGTGAACTTCGGCGAATTTTATTGTTTACAAAGCTGGGCTTCGTAGCAGTTATAGTTAGCAATTCTTAGACATAATCGTAACAGTATATGTAGATGTCCTTGTCAAAGTGTGTATTACTTTTTAATAAACTTCAGAAAAAGAAAAAGTTCTATAATATTTCTCAAAGGTGGCTTAATCGATTAAGAAAACTCACGTTGTCAAACAGGAAATGCTGTGATGATGGGAATATGGAGCGTCGAGAGAACTTTTCAAGTATTATTGGGAACTTGTAGTGATTTGAGTATTTTTATCTTAGTTCGTGCATTTACGAGTAGTCTCTCGAAAAGCAATTTTAAGTAAAGTAAAATCAATACTCATTCTAACTTCGATAATATTTTAGACGCTAATATGATTTTAGTTGGTTCGATTCTGACACACCACCTCACCGAAAACTCTGGTGGAGTGACGTTACGAAGAATTTTAAAGAAATGAACACTTAAAGATAAAAAAATGTTGAATTAAAATCGATTAGTAATAATCGATAACAAACACACTTTTAAAAGAATAAGTGATAATATTATATAAAAATGTTGGTTACTTCTGAGAATAGAAAAAAATAACGGGTCTGTTAGTATGGTGGTTGATAATCCTGACTGTCTGTGATGTGAGTGAGGAAAAAAACCCACACTCCGAGAGTGCCGGCAAAAGTGAAAACAACAACATGAATGTTGTTCATTTTTAATATTTTGGAATGGTTAGGGAATAATTTAGCACGAATTGCTTTAATTATAAAAATACGATCATTTATGTGGTAAAATACAATATTCATTTGTTGCGCTATCGAACACAAACATGAGAATTAATATTACGTTACGCACTTTCGCGCAAACGCCCTGCGCCGCCAACTGAGATAGCAGGCGCAGGCATACATTTTCGCCGTGCGGTTGAAAGAAAGGGGATACTTCCTCTCCTACACCGCGCCGGTAGTCTACTCACCTATCATCTAACAAATTTTCGATCAGGTCACGTGTCCTGACGCGAGTTTAACATTTTTTACCCATCACAAAAAGTGGACAACGCCGATAAAGAAGTTTTCACTTCAAAAATGTTTGTGTCTTCATGCTCTGTTTAACTGTTGTTATTGTGTTGTTGTTGACATTTCACTGGATTTGTAAACAGATGATTGATGAACCACTGTCAGCGATCTCACCTAAGGAATGTAATGACGTGGTTCGAAGTACTTACTATATAGAGATAATATATACATGTTGTCGTAGAAATATCTGAAACGGTTACGTGCACAGCTTAAATGTAAGTAATGGCTGTATATACTAATTAGTTATATAGCTTTGTACGACGGGTTCAATGTGAACTAGAAATTGTATTTTCTAACTGGTGTTATGTATAATTTAAATTAAATTATCTCACATTGATATAAATATCTGTTTGTTGAGAACTGAATTAAGAAATAATAGTATTCTAATACCACAATATATCGGGTTTCTAAATTGCTTAATACAAGCTGCTTATTACGCGAATCTGTTTAGAAAATTATTCAAGACTAACTTTCTCCTATAACAAGAGAACTATAAATGTAGAAATACATACAGTATAGTCATTTTCTCTCGCATCCACCCTACAATGACTTAATAAGAAGCACTTCATTATCCTACTTGTAAAACTTTTCTCATATCCCGTTAAAGGATCTTTGATAAAAAAATGTCTTTGGTATAATTTGAACAGACTTTCCTTTGAAAACTTAATAAGTAAAGATCATTTGTTTTACATACCAGTCGATTGTATGTAAGCATGTATAACAGAATTATTTATTCTATGGTATGTATGTAGATATTTATACGTAAAAGATAGTAATATTACAGCAGATCAGTTAATTTTTTACCATCAATTACATTGACTGCATTCCTGAGCCATTTCGGGGTCACCATTATTACATTCTATTTCAATTAAAATTTGATACTATTTTCTTTACGTGAATAGATAAAACTAATTGACTTCATTAATGCGTAAAAAATATTTTGTTAATGTGTAATTTTTTGATATCATGAAATAGTTGTCTTATTAAAACTCATGGCAGTGGTATGTCAGAGTTGAATAAATCCATAGGTTTCCTATCACAGTTCTGAGAATTTTGTTATTACCCCAAGTAAGAAGTATTACACGCTACCGTTCAGTTTATAGGTAAATCTATATCAAATAACAATGCAGTGGGTGTTGATCAAGCAGAAAATCCCCAAATATAACAATAGAAATGAGTTATAGTGCTATAAAGAAATAATAGTAAAGAATGATCGGGCTCAATATTCGTCATATACTCGTATGTATGAACTGTAATGTGTTTTAGATGCGAATGTTTTTTGTGTGACGGCGCGCTGTACGGCCTTCTGACGCACCCTCTTTGAGCCAGTATCAATACACTCGTAACTATGTAAATATTTAATATAATAGATATTAAAGAGGAACTATTTATGTCACTTATTCTTCACAGCTTATAGCTGCGATCTCGGCAAGAAATTTTTGTAATATAACATTTATTTGTACGAATAAACGCCGGCGAAACGTATTGGTTTAATATGACTCTACCTACCCTTCCGTAGCAACACACGTGATTTTATGTACGTATGTGTTTGTACGAATACTCTCACAAATCATTAATTAATTAATGCGGTTTGATGATTTTAAATCAGTATTTTAAGGATGTTATACATTTTACTGTCAATGTTTTGAAATTTTGATAAGTTATATAATTGTGATAAAAAGCGATGATGATTTTGATTTTATTAATGTATCGAAATAAATTGGAGAGGACTTAATTTATAATGTATAAAAATCGTAAAATATAATTATATTAAAGACACGCTGATTTCAGCACAAACGGGCCGGCTCGACCAGGGCACTACTACCCTTTCACAGAAGACCAACATAAAGCGATAGCATCCATGCTGACGTGTTTCATCGGTGAGTCCAAGACTGGAAGCCCGTTGATCTAGGAAGTTATTGTGGTAAGTGTGGGAACCTTACACTGCCACGATGACCATCCTGCTCTTACGTTGGTGATGTAACAGGCATGCGAGCGAGCGGCGAGTGCGGCGTACACGACACGACACGTACGCGACATGATGACGGGGCGTGAACGCCCCGTCATCATGTATATCTTACTAGGTTTACTACTGTACTTTCCATTAGGCAGAGTAGAGTCACTTAGGCTGGCTCCTAAAAAAAAAATACAATACGTAGCACATTTGAAAATATCAGATGGAATTCAGTGAAATACATGTATTTTTTCCAATATCGATTCAGATGGTACAAACATATGTTCATAATAATAATCATTCAATAATAATAATAACATAATAAGGATTATACGAAACGCGAGTTCGAATTTTGGAAAAGATATGTCGTTTAACTTATGACTCCAACTTTGCTGACTTTAAAAAGTTGATTTTGAATCAACCAACTTAACAAAAAGAACGTTAATAACTCAAACCCAATTACCACAAAAAATACTACATAGACATGTCTCTTAGCAAATAAAGATCCTTCTAAATCAATCATAGCTTTCTCTAATGTACAACCCTACAACTTCTGTTCCGTAACCTCCCCCCAAGACGGTACAATAGTAATATTTTTTGCAGATTTTTTCCTAAATTACTTATTTTGTCATATAGTGAGATAAGACTCAATTCTTACTAATCCATCAGTTATCTGGTACCCATAGTTTGGTATCAGTTTGCTAGCCGTGTCTCACATAATTTCAAGTTATGGACCCGGTGTACAAGAAAAGCCGAGGGCAACTGATGATAATATATTTATTTATGAAATGTGCTAACTGAGCCCTCTCAGTTGATGGACCACAAACAACAAGGCATCATATCCTTAAAAGAATTTTTCACATGACTTTAGATTTTGTAGAGGTTGCTACATTCAAGATGATGTGACACTATATATCCTATAACCAGTTGATAATTAAGATGCTTCTAATGATATCTTATTTGTCTAAACGTGATTAGTAGTTTTGGAGATATGAGCGAATAGATGAATATCACATCCTCACAATTATGGATTTCGTAGTTACATACGGCTGTCTCCGAATCTGGACACAAACAGGACCATTACGGTCTAGAATGCACCTTGTGTTGTTGCCGTAACATAGCACTTTATCCGACATTGTTTCCCGTAAGAAAAAAGCAGAAATTAAACTTTGATATGACGTTATTCTGCAGTAGAAAAAGGTGCTTTTCAATAACTTTCTTTTGATAATAGAACAATGAAGTATAAAGTTGTAGAATATAATTAATTATGCCGTTCTTTTAAAGTTATTAATAATACAAAAAGTTTCCCTAACCTAGTTTCGAACTAAACATTACTCTGGAGTCAAACGAAAATTCAAAATGTGGAGGGCCTGGTGTCATGTCTTTAGATAGTCCGACCAGGCGATGTGATCATACCTGGCAGGCCGCGACCCTACGGTTGATGTTGGGATGTTGTATGTACGGCACGTGAATTTCTATTTCACGATACAGGATTAGTAGTTGTTCTGTAGTTCATTATACTCTGTAGTTCGATGTGTCTTCGCTAGATGGCGCTGTAGTAGATTTTTCGGTTTGCACTGTTTGTGAAAGTCGCCACAAAAGGTTCAATTTTAGTTACAGGCCCATACGTCCCGCAAAATTCGTCCCCAATAGATATAATTCAGTCTCTTCAAAAGAGGCATATGGGCCCAAAATTATATTTTATATTTCTTATTTTAGTTTAAAATAAAAAACGAGTAATAGACAAAACATACAAGAGAATGATTGTGGTAACGTCAAGATAATGTCACAATATTGCCAAAGCGATTTGGAATTCAATTGATTTTATAAAAACAAACAAAAAACTATACGAATGAATACGCGCTCTATTTTTATCTTTATAATTCCGTCATTTATGTATTGGTGTAGAAAATCATACCTACTTTCTGTTTGGTTATATTCTTAATATACAAATGCCATTTATTGCAAGTTATCCTTATAATTACAGATATATTAAGGACGGTGATACTTTCTTTTAAATTAATCATATAACACTCCTGTCAAGCTAAGAATTGCATTTAGGTAATATATTAAATAAATTGAAATACTCGATTTCTCGACCAACTTTGCCAATTAGACTGAGACCGCTGCAAAATATTCGCTGCCTTATTACAAAACTTGCACAAAAAACTTAAAAACTTTGTTTTTGTTTCTGTGATTAAGCACTAGATGATGTAGAATTTTTATGCCTCAATAGCAGGATTTAGGCATAAAAGTTATATATTATGAATAGCACAGATCATTCACACATATCTACGTGATTCAGATGATGCTAGACGGGTCGGTACAGGGTTTGTTTCAAGATTTCCTTTTTTTTACAGTACTGTTGTCCTTCGTAATTTGTTTCCTTAGTCGACACCAATGGAAGGAATAAGGGTGACACCCTGTATAATTCAAATAGTTTAGATTTAGAGCACCATTGTTTACATAAGTCACTGAACTGTAACAAGTCGTACATATATACATGTATGTATGTATATGTATGTATAAGTATATGTATACAATACATACATATATATTAACATTACCAACTCAACTTGGTTAGTTAACAATTAAGTAAAAGTGAACTCACCTATGCGTACCAGCTAGCGTATCGCAAAGCTCATGTGTCATGTCCATTTTAATTAAATGAATCACTTTTTATCACTTTTACTTCAATGATAACTAACCAAATTTAGTCCGAAATACTAATTTACTGTGTAGAGAATATTGGTAGCAAAGTAATGACTATTTAAAAACAAATATTATGCCATAAATTTGCCATCGAAACATCACTCACATTGTAGTTTGAATTTCTGTTTTAGATAAGTACCTGGACTGTTGCTGAATTTTTATCTAGATTGTATCCTACATTTCTGTCTAGGTTACTGTTTGTAGCTCTGCCTGAGTTTTTGCTTGGATTTCTATCGAGATTATCGCTTGAACTTCTCTCTAGATTGCAGCCTGGATTTCTGCTTAGGTTGCAGTCTGAATTTTTGTCTAGGTTACATTCTAGATTTATATGAAAATAAAATGTTTATAAAATAATAAGTCAACAAAACTTTTATTAAGTAAAGTCTCTTTTTGGTCATTATTTAACAATCATAAAACTGTGTTGAATGTATTAATAAGAAGTTTAGTTTAAAGAAATTAAAAACACGCTAACAAAAAGTCGGTTACAAACAAACGTATAGGTGAAGTTAATAAAACCGTGTTAAAAACTATTCTGTGTCCTTTCTCGTGACTCGAACAATCTCTATAATGAAACGCATGTAAATTCATTCAGTGGTTTCTTCTTTCTTTTTTTTCTTTAAAAAAAGACAACGCCCGCATTAGGAATAAATCCTGTGTCGCGGGGGACTTTACAAACATACAAGAAACGGACACAAAGAACACCCAGACTCAGAACAACAATTTGTGGATCACACAAAGTGTTGTCCCATGTAGGATTTGAACCCACAACACTCAGCGAAATGGAGAACGGCGTGGCGACCGCTTAAACCACTAGGCCAATCGTGCAGTCAATGTCGTGTCGTTTCGTGCAGGTTTAAACTTAACAAGGTATTAGACAGAGAGATAGACACTTTCCTATTTACAATATTAGTTTTTTCATTTCATTTTTTTTTCTTTTCATTTTTATTGAAGCTACTTTAGTTTTTAAGTATTTTTTGTAGAAAGCAAGTACACATTTTAATTCATTTTCAACAATATGACTTCAAATAAATTAATTTAGTTTTTCACACACAGTACAACAGGGAGCATGTCAAGACAAGAAATTAGGGCCCCAAGCCAACTTGATGCTACTGGAATTTGCTGGTTGCAATCATAACACTCAAAGTACACACATGCAAGCCTCCATACAATTTTAACAGCTATTGCCCATGTCCTTCGCTAGCCGAAAAAGACACAGTTAGATATTTGGGAGTTGTACTAGACGCAAACTTGAACTGGCGATCACATATTGAACAAACCACGTCACGGGTTCGAAAGCTTGTATGGGTATTTAGGAGACTCCGGCAGGTGGCGGACTTTGAACTGCTTCGATTGATATATGTTTCCTTAGCACAATCGATCATTAGTTACTGCATAACGATATGGGGGGGTGCCTGCAAAACTTACATGATCCATCTAGAAAAAGCCCAAAGATCGCTACTTAAGGTTATGACTTTTAAACCATACAGATTTCCAACAAAATCACTGTACAAAGAGTGTGAACTACTAACAGTAAGACAATTATATGTCCTTAATTTAACAATTGTACAGCATAAGATTACACCAATAAATTACGAAAACAGGAATAAGCGTACTATTACAAACGTTCGTCAATCTTTAAAATGTAGAACTGCACAAGCAAGACGACAACACTTACATCAAGCTACACGTATCTATAACAAAATAAACAAAACCTTGCTCATTAACTCATTGGTCACTTACGAAGTCAAAGTCAAAACAAAATTATGGTTACTTACACAAGATTACGCACAAACCGAAACCTTACTACAGTGAAAACACACACACACACATACACTCACATACACACACATACACACACATCCACACACATATACATACTCACACACGCACACACACACATTTGCATACTCCCACACACACTTTTAAATGTATTTTTATTGTATAATTTGAAATAACAAAAGGGGTGAAGACACTGTCTCCTGTAACACAGGTTGTTACCTACCACAGGAAACAGAGTACCATTGTATCTCAATAATGCTTATACCAATAAAAGAAATTATTATTATTATTATTCTCTTTATTACATATAAATACACATATTGATTACATTTTTAAATATATAAAAAATAAAAAATACATATTTAAAAATATAAAAAATAGTAGACCACCGACATCGGGTACAGGGACCAAGATACCGGTGGTTAGGGCTCCAGAGACAGGAACCTCCTCACAATACGGGCCGTGTCAAGGAGGACTGCCTTCTGCATCAGACCCTTGATCCAACCTTCTAACGTGAGCCTCTTAAGGTGTTGGTCGAGGCTCCTCGCTATCAATCCATGAACAGATATGATTATCGGAACAATAATCACCGAATCCACATTCCACATGTCGGCAATCTCGTGAGACAGATCCAAATACTTCAATTGTTTTTCTTTTTCAACTTTCACGAGATTCTCGTCATGAGGAACGGCGATATCGACAATCATTGCGCGGCGCTCTAATCGATCTATCACCACAATATCAGGCTTATTGGCAACAATAGTCCTATCTGTGATAATAGATCGATCCCAATATAACGTAGCACGACCGTATTCGAGAACTGGGTCGGGCACATACCTGTAGTAAGGCACTTCAAAATCGACAAGTTGGTATTTAAGGGCAAGTTGTTGGTGTACAATCCTGGCTACTTGATTGTGCCTGTGCAAATACTCACCATTAGCAAGACGAGAACAACCAGAAATAATATGCCTAATAGATTCTCCAGGACGGTGGCACGCCCGACAAATGTCAACCGTACTATCTTTCAGGATATATTTCCGGTAGTTATTCGTCATGATAACTTCGTCCATAATTGCACAAACAAAACCTTCGGTTTCTCCGAAGAGATCACCATACCGTAGCCAAGACGTCGACGCTTTAAAGTCTATATCAGACCCGTGTAGGGCCCGATAAAATCGACCATGAAGTTCTTTACCCTTCCATACTTCCTTGCGATCAGTAGTACTAAGTACTACAGGTTTGCGCCAATTCTCTTTAGCCAGAGCGAGCGGGGTAAAACCAGTATCCACTGCAACTACATTACGATGCACTCCCACATTAGTCTGTAGAAAATATTCTCTGAGATTGTATATCTCGCGATTGTGTAGAGTCTTGATATTTAATAGACCACGACCTCCAAACTTTCGCGGAATATACAATCTCATAACCGATGAACGTGGGTGGTGCATACGGAATGCAGTCAGCAATGTACGGACTCTCCTGTCAAGGGCATCTAATTCGGTCTGAGTCCATCTAAGTACACCAAAGGAATACATCAGAACTGGCATGACCCAACTGTTACAGGCTCGCACCTTGTTACCGCCCGATAAAAGACTTTTAAGTACTTTTTTTAGGCGGCCAAAGAAACGTTCCTGCAACATTTGTTTCACGCCAGATTCTGGTATTCCCAAGGACTGTGAAAAACCTAGATACTTGTAAGTTTCGGTGGCAGACAGAGATCTGAGTTTTGTTGAATCTGAAAGTTCTATTCCTTCAGATTCCACAATCACACCCTTCTTTACATACATGACTGCACACTTGTCTACACCAAATTCCATTTTGATAGAATTACTAAAGTTTTCAGTGACCCTTAATAACGCCATCAATTGTAATTTTGTGGAGGCCAGTAATTTCAAATCATCCATATAAAGAAGGTGAGATATAACTTGATCATCTTTCTGCAACCGATAGCCTAACCCTGAACCCTCTAACAGAGTACTGAGAGGGTTCAAAGCTAGACAAAACCACAAGGGACTCAGACTGTCACCTTGAAATATACCTCGCTCGATCTTTATAAGTACGTCATTTATCGCAGCCTGCCGACATCCTGGATAGCGAAGTGTTGTTCTCCATTGACTCATACACGACTTTAAGAAAGTGCACAGAGTTGCATCAATTTTGTACAACTCTAGCACTTTCAAAAGCCATGTATGTGGAACTGAGTCATAAGCCTTCTTATAATCTATCCAACATGTTGCCAGACTCTTACGACTACGACGTACCTGTTGGCTAATGGTCCTGTCTATAATAAGGAGCTCTTTAGTGCCATGGGCCCCACTTCTACATCCATTTTGAGAAATAGAGATAACCGAATTATTATTTATGTGTGTAGTAATTTTGAGTCTCAAAATAGATGTTAGAAGTTTATATGTAGTTGGTAAACATGTTATAGGTCTAAAATTTTTGGGATCCATGGCACCACCAGATTTATAGAGTAAATGGGTTACACCGGTGGTTAAAAATTGTGGTAATGAACCAGAATCCAAAGCTGCTTGGAATTGTGATGCCAAACACGCATGTGAGCTTCGAAACCACTTAAGCCAAAAGTTGTGCAGTCCGTCTGGACCAGGTGATTTCCAATTCGGTAATGAACGGACTGCACAACTTACATCATCTTTATTAATAACAATGGGTTCCATAGCTATTATAGGCTCACACGAACGTTTGACATCCTCCAACCAATCACCCTCTGTATGAGTGACAGGCACTGACCAGATGTTACGCCAAAATGAATTTGTGGTATTTTCATCTGGAAAATGCCCATCACTCACACATGAATTCGGTTCCTCCCATTTCCGGTAAACCCATTTCTCATTCCTTTGGAACATTCGATTCTGATTATACCGATCGACTCGTTTTCTATAACGTCTTATCCTATTTGCCCATGCATAAACTTTCTGCTTTAGATAGTCTATACGCTCTGTGACACAGGACATGTACTGTTGAGGACTAATGGTAGTCCCCAAGAATGCCTGTTTCACAAAGCGCATGACTCTTGGCCGTGTATTACCACTTTTAAAACTAATTAATTTACCGATGAGTGTCCTAGTCTCAGCAATACGACGTTCAATTCTATACTGCCAAGCTGGTACGCCATTTTCGGGTCGAGTAGCACTTACACGTTCAATACATTTAACACCAGCTACTCGACAAACTGCAATGGCCGCACAGTATAGAATTGAATGTGTATCACTAAGATCTTCGCTATTATCAAAATAATCTGATAATAGCGAATCCAGGGCACTCACAAGCGCTAAATTACGTTTATGAATGGGCAAACGGCATAATCGTGGTCTAATATTATCATTTATAAATCGGTACTTTTGAATCGCATCCTCCAAAGCACTCCTTATCTTATCGTTACATTGGGTACTTACGGATATAACTTCACTCTCCACTAGTTCATCAACATCTTTAATACCTAATGGCAACTGAGATGTGCTATTAGCCACCGCAGCGTGTGATGAAGAGGGGATAGTAAAGTTTTTCCTTATGTCAGAGCGTATCCTCTCAAGTACTGTATCATCCAGCAGGTGACAGCGCTGTATAGCTCGTACTTGATCCGATAATCGTTGTGCTGAAACGTTGATGGCTGGTTCAAGCTCCTGAAACAGAGAGACTAACCTAACACGGTACGCAGTAAGGTTCGTTCCCAACTCTGTAGCCCGAAAATATGCCCGCATGACACTCTCATTTATTGATTTTGTCCACTTCATGCGGCGCACATCACCACCGGTAGCGGGGACCCTGTTTGAGGTCAGTGGTCCTCGTGATCCCAAGCTGGTCGGTGGCCGGGTACTCTCCTGCCGACGTACAGGTCTTGGCGACGTGGGTGGAGAGAAAAACTCGTCGCTGGAGCTAGAGCTCGACACCTCTGCAACGGCTGGAACATCCAATGTTGCTTCCGGGGACGGCAAGGCGGAGCGGAGCGACGAGTCCAGGGATGTTGTTTGTGCTTTTAGTGTTCTAGATTTGGCTCTCGTCAGCATTTTGCTAGAATTTCTCGGTTAAATATTTCGACATGACATTTAAATGTCATGTCTCACACAGATATTGCTTTTATGTAATTATATGGTTTTTCTTGGTAAAAAAGTCTTGTTTTTATATTATTGTGCATTGTAGTTCGCTTGAAAATTGTTCCAGTTGTTTTTTTTTGTATAATACAGAAAGAAAATGAAATATTTTTACAAAATACGTTTGAGAAATTCTAGCTGCTTTCAGTGTTGCTAGTGTTATTATTATTATTATTATAACATATAATTTTAATAAGATTTAGCCACTTGTCACACATCCAATAAATCCCTGGCGATGATGGCCAAAGACATGTTCCTGGAAAAACTTTTTTATAACGATTTTTTCAAAAGTTCAAATTTGTGGTACAGCCTGTCTAACCTACTAAATACTAAACTATCTTACCTTAATTCTCATTCACTGCAAATTGAGGGACTTACAAATTAGTAATGCACTAATTATATTTCTATTCGTATAAAAAGGAATCCTCTTATTATTATGAAAGAAACGATCTGAGTATAAACTGTGTAACATGACAAGAAAAATTGTATTGTAAAATGAAAGCTTTCATCCAATTTCTCCAATAATCTTGGTTCTTAACCAGAAACCTAGGATTTAGAAAAAAATATATTAACGTTACGACGGCATTATTTTCACTTTCAAAGAATTTGTAAAGCTGACTGACGTTAACTTGAGCAACACATAAATTAACAAATTAGTTTTTATTATAATTTGTAAAGATCATCAGCTCCTTACTTAGTTGATGAATTGATTTCACTAACTGATATAACACTAATAAAAAAACCTTAAAAAATGAAAAACATATTAAATTATTTATTTGTTGGAAAATACAGGTTTTTTTTCGAATTACTTAAATCGAAAGTTTACTCGGTAATTACAATTTAACTATTGTCAAATTCTCTCTTTTATTTTATTTAGCAATCAAACTATTTGCATGTATTAGTTATTATGACTTATTTACAAATTTACTATGTGACACTTCTTGTCTAAACTAATTAATAATTAGATTTTAGTTAAATTTGTAGGTAATATAAATTTAACTAAAATACTGTTATAGTGTGTGCGATGTACTTTTTTTTTTACTATGTGGAAATCCCCACCGAAAGGTGGTTTATGTCGGACTTGAATCAACCAAAAACTGCACGCCGTCTCAGCCGGGGATTCAGGTGCAGCCTAGTAAGGAAATCCCTGGAACCCCAACGTACCTCAGGCCACCTACAGCTGTAGATAACCCTTTTTATGTTTGTGTGCTCCGAAAGGGTGCACACAGTTCGTAGCGCTCGTATTGCCACCTGGCCTGCTTCTGCTAGGGTGACATATGGCCTCATCTGGCACCCCCAGGCCTGTGCTTATGGAGGACGGAGACTAGTCATCCCCGGCGCTTGAGTCTTCTGCGGTACCTAGCTCGTTCCCGGGCCTGGCAGACCTGGAGAGTTCTAAGCCTCTCCCGGTGCCGCTCCACCATTTCCTTCGCAATCATAACCTGCTCACAGAAAGAGACGGCGGAGTTCCACGCGCTTTCGGTACTTATCATGACCGCAATCATGTTACTCAACGAGAGAGTCTCCATTCTGATGGCCGCCACGAGGGCACACCTCTGCTCCACCCATGCCGGGCATTCTGTCAGCATGCAGCGTGCTGTGTCCACGGTCTGGCCATCGTAGTGAAGTGATCCTTGAAACATCCTTTGCCAGTGATCACCTGCGTCAGCCGGTATGAAAGAGTCCCGTGATACCTCTCAAGCCAATCCTCCATAAGGGTATCTTACCGCTAAAAGAACGGCGTGCCCAATGTGCGATGTACCTAAACTCTATTTGAAGTCAGAAAATGACTGGAAGCGGTAGTTGAGAGACATTCTTTCACCAGGGTATGGCGGTGATGTTGATAAAGAAAATATAAAAAATTTGAAATGAATCTGAACCGCATTTCTATATACCTAACTTGAGAAAGATGAATGCTATAAATTAAAATATAAAATTATAAATTAAATTTCTTGAAAATATCAAAAAATAAAACAAGTCAATTCAGTTGCATAAAAGAGTTTGACACACTTGTGATAGACTACACAAATTTAATTACATGTCTGACAGTAATAAAAGTTGATTTTGAATATGTTATATGCCCCTAAACGTTACTACCTAACATTGTGTAGATATATTTTCCAATTGGTTGCAAAGTCATCGAATAGAAATAGTCAACTTGCCAACACCTGTATGATCTTAAGTCTTTTTTTAAAATTATAGAATGGCTAATAGAAATACCGTTAAATAATAAGATTCTGCATGCTGATCTGTATCTAAGAATATGAGCAGCACATTTTTTGTGGTTTCCTATAATTTTTTAATTTTTAAAATAAAAGGAAAGTAAGCAGTCAAAATGGATTTTTAAAAAGTACTTTGTGTACTTTATATCATCAATAGTGCTTATTAGTCCACTACACTTCTTAGATTATGTTAACAGAAACAACGATTGAACAAAATGGTATTGAAGTTCCGAATATTATCGCATGTAGCGCCTATTGAGAATATGGTTGCAGTTAATCAGAGTTCGGCACGTTGCCATTTATGATAAACGACAATTGATATCAGACTAACATAGAGCGTACCAATGCGTGTGGGCCTCATAAATCTCTTTTCACACCATATTTTCTTGATTTAATCGACATGACTGTGTTATATAAATATATTGAGATATTGATTTGTCTATAGTGAAGACACGAGTAAAAGGAATTTCAGATTTACTTTTTATTTACGTATTTTACACAGAATATGCATATAAACACTGATGCATTAATGAACTGCGCTTAGTGTATACGACTACCGAGCAAAGGATTTTGTCTTAACCCCCGTGCTTCGGAAAGCACGTAAAGCTGTCAGTCCTGCACCTGATTCCTCGCTGGTTATTTCAGATAGCGTCTCAGCGGATTGTCAGATTGAGGGAACAGAGTGTGCACATATGTTTGAGCATACACTTGACTGGTTTGCGTTGAGACTGGCCGCTGTAGCTGAAATCGGCTAGGAGATCGTCATATACATAGATACAAATAAACTTAGACTTGAGAGATGGAAAAACTTCACTATTTCTTTGTTTTAGTCATTCATCTAAGTATAATCCTTTTTAGTGTTTCATGATATGATTTTATTTATATAAGGGATATTACAAAAATAACAAGTTATAAACTCTTTAGTTTTAGAAAGTTAATATTAAATGTACACATCTAGCTTTCGTCCAATTATATCAAATAATGTGAAACTAAAATGCCACATAGAACTGATGGGGTCATCAAACTGAAGGGAATAATGTGTTTTATTAAAAAATAGGAGATATAGACGAAATAGGCTACGGAAATGTAAACAATGTACATACGGAAATTGTGTTTGAGTGGCTTCAGAGGCGTATCAGTTAAATAATTTCTGATCTGTAGATCGATACCGTTAATTTAAAAGTAAAACGATCGTATTTCTTAAAGAGAGCATCAACGTGGACTTGAAATTAATTAGCTATAGATTTCTTCGATTTCTTATAATAAGGCAAAAACTAAACTTTCTTAGTAATAAAATTAAATTATTTATATTTTGTGAACATAGGTTATTATATTTGTATGATTACATATCATATATATCCGTGTAGTGACACATTAAGGATACAAAGTGTTATCCTTGTTTACTCATGTTCTCTTGGACTGTCGAGTAAAGGAATAAACTACGAAGAACAACAATATTGCAAAAAAAGGAAAACTTGAAACAAATCCTGTAGCGACCTGTCTGACATCATTTGTATCATATGTGAGATGTATGTGAATGATATGTGCTATTCGTAATACATAACTTTTATGCCTAAATTCTACCATTTTCAATAAGATAGAGCCACTAGTCACACATCCAATGAGTCCCTTGATGAGTCCCTCCATCCACGAGGCGACGTTCCAGGGCCACCCAGAAGTCCAGATCTATCCTAAGTAGACTTATTTTTATGGAGTTATTTAAAGAATTGTGTCTACGCCAATAAATCAAAAACACTACGTCAACTATAGGAAAAAAATCGGCGAAGAGATGTCGACGATCTCGCGGTCTGCCGACGAGTATTCGAAAATTTCGGTGCTCGCGGAGAAGAGTCCAAACGTCGCAACGGTGGTCATTTAGACGATGTAATTTTGAAAAAAAAAAAAAATTACAACTAATTAACTTTCTTGTAAATAAACAATTTTGAAATATATCAAATGGTTTTTTATATGATTTTTTTTCAAATGTTAGCTAATTCGTAGCCCACTTTATATTATTAAAACATGTGATTATGCTTTTATTTAGTCAATAAGAATATTCATGCACAAGTAGATATATTTAAATCTATAAAAACACAAATTGTTATACATATTTGTTTCTTAAGTTTTTCCTTCACGTCGTTTAAAACAATTTTGTTACCAAATTAGTTTTTACAACACTGTGTATATTATTTATGCGTAAGAGAGAAGCTTTGTTTATACTTACAATGTATTCTATTACATTGTTTTGCATACATCCATGTGTGTATAATACATAATAATAACACACAAATATGTAACGTATATCCCATAGGATAAACTCAAACGGAGTTTCAAGTTCCTTTGTAATAAGCTTATATGTAAACAATGTATGTATTAGTAGTTAGAAATTATCCCTTAACGCATAGTAACAATAGACAATAACCCATGCTTATTAATGAAGCAGGCAATGACATGCTTCTCTATTTCATATCGCTGTCCCGTCTTTGTAGAAACTCTCTATTATCAATATTGTAGTTATTATTGTAATTTGTTTAGCATTGTCTCACTTGCTTAGTTATTCACTGTATTAGTTATATTATTCAACAGCATCACGAAATTTTTTGTGTTCGTAGGAAGATACTTTCTAATAAGTGTATATCAACAAACAAAATTGATGTTGAATAATCTTTTGTTGTTTTAATCACATAAGTGTTTTAAATCACATAAGCTGGTATCATTATTTCGTTAGTTTTCAAAATTAAAGTACAATTTATAAAAATATTAATTTTTTTTGTTACTTGTAATTTTTTTTACAGTTCATAATCATATCTCAAAGTAGAATAACTCGAAAAAATAGCACATGGATTTAGAAATAACCGAGTATCTGTCATTCTTTTCTAATTATATTAAATCTTACTCGGATTTTTATTACTATATTAATATAATATTAAAGTTCGACTTTGGTTTAATATTGAGTAAAAATATGTTAAATTACATTTTTGATCGTTAAGTTGAGTGAATTTTAAATAATTTATTTATTAATTAAATACTACACTATATAACATATCATAGTGTATAGTGTAGATATTCTTATAGGATCAGGATCCTTGTAAGAGCACACGAAATCATTAATATTTCGATGTCGTATTAGATCAAGTTTTGTTACCAAAAGATCAAGTTTAGTTATTATTTGACAACAGTTTGTATACGTTTTATTTGTCTTAGGGATAAGATTTACTTATATTTACAACTTTATTTATTTAGTTTTTTTAACCCCCAACGCAAATGAAGGGGTATTATAAGTTTTACCACTATGTGTGTGTGTCTGTGATATCATAGCACCTAAACAGATGGACCGATGAAAAATTAAGGGTTTTTTATGTTGGAGATTTTTTAATTTTTTTGATGTTACTTGTTTACCGTGTATTTAAAACCAATGCTATAATAAAATCTACGGCTAATTATATATAACCTTTTTACACTTTGAGATTCAATTATCATTATTGTATCATTTTAAGTGTGGTTTAAGCGTTTCAGTATAGGTGTTACGTCACTGAGTAACCAAGCCCGAAATAGACTTATTTCAGAAAAGGTCCCATGTTGTTGGCCTCGATCATGATTGGTTGGAGCACCTTTATGGTGGTAACGCCAGCATGTGGGACCTTCAGTCGAGAAGATCGACAACCATTGATGGCTTTGAATATACACGGGATTCAATTTGTAGTTTTGCTTTAAGGTAGAAACTTAATTTACGCTTATATTTTTAAATACCGAATGACGTTACTTGATGAAACAATTGAATCTCAGTATCATTATCCATTCGTTATATCCATCCTTGTGAAGACTATTAACATAGACTTTGTAATTTGACCTTTGCATGCTTATTTAAAATGAAATTTCCACACAATATGAATCTTAATGTTCACTGAATTGTAATAGATTAAGCAAATTTATGTTCTCAAATATTCGACTGTATGTACTCGTATACCAGATTACGTTGGTTAATTATAATAATCTATAAATTAATTATTAGTTTGATCATACTTAAAATTAATTCGCATTCACATCTTACTTAAAGTCAACTTGTCACAACGTAATTTTTTGTTTTTATAAGTCATTTGTGAGAGAGGCTTATGAAAAGCAATGGACTACAGCGGGCTGATGATAATATAATGATAAGGATGATGTAATCATTCATTTCTGAGTTTACGATTTTATTTATTTTCATACCCTTTTGATCACTTTGGTGGTTTGTATCGGTGACTACCTGATGGGGGTTGCGGGAAGCCGTTGGATGCAGGTGGCATCGAACCGGCTAATGTGGCGAACCTTGGGGAAGGCCTATGTCCAGAAGTGGAGATCTTTTGGCTGAGATGATGATGATAATCACTTTGCCCGTAAATAAAGGTAGAAAACTTTAAACTTCGTTAATTTTTTAAGATTAACAAGTTTTCTATTCTCTATACTAAATGAGTAATTCATAATGTATGTTAATAGCCGACAGATTACAGGCTTGGCTATTACTTTCATTTCATAAATGTACTAATACAGATTAAGCAGAATAGCGCAATTTGTTGGAATATGCTTTGTTTACGCCAACTTCACCAATAATAATACACGCTCAGAATCTGTCTCGGTCGTTATTGTTCCCTTTGCCAGTCGAATGGATATGTAGCTCATTTATACAGTGAAGTGATACTCGATTAACGATTGTAGATATATGTAGAACGTAAAAAGTTTATGTAAATCTTTGGTAAGCACCCATAATTTGTATTATTTTATCTCAGTGCTAAAATATAAAAGAGCAGTTGTTTTGTATTTACATATACCTATTTTGATGTATATGATGGCGATAAGTGAGCAGACGATTCACCTGGGTGCTTTTTAGCTGTCTGTCTGCCTGAATAACTTCCTGAATAACAGATTGGATTACTGTCTGAGTTACTACCTGAGTTACGGTCTATAGTGCAAAGTTTTTCTTTAAACACTACTTATACGTTAGATGAAGCTAAAATTATGAACAAAAATTACACAAAAAGTTCATAAAAACAATCTTTAAAATATTTTGTATATCGTGTCAAGATGTAAAGTCAATCGGTGAACAATATTTTAAGTGTTTGAAACTTACGCAAATCAATTTAGCAGGTTTATGCATACACATAAATAATTTCAATTTAAGGAAACGCCGAATATCATTATATTAAATTAATTAATTTTACGTAAGCGTAAATAATATTCCAGCCATAATTTTAAAACTTTAATATTGAAGTTGTTTTTTGTTTTGTATGACCCACGAGTGCGACTAATTAGGGCGATAAACCATTGTTTAAAATATACGACTTTAAGCCTTATCGAAATTTCTTCAAGTAGGTGTTTTATACATTAAATAATTTCAAGAAATTTAATTTAATTTAATTAATGCTGGTTGCATGCTTATAGAAGAATTAAATCTGACATAAAGAAAATTGTGTCGTAAAATTTTTAGACAACAAACAAAAAATAATTATTATGTGAGAACAGAGTATTCGACTGTGATTCCCATCCAACGCAAAGCATTCACGTGTTTTCTATAAAGAGCCTCTTATCATAGACAGGGTCATTAACCAATAGGTACGTCGTAGTCGTAAGAGTCTGGTGACATATTGGATAGATTACAAGAAGGCTTATGGCTCAGTTCCACAAATATGGCTTTCGAAAGTACTACAGTTGTATAAAGTTGACACTCCTTTGTGCACTTTCTTAAAGTCGTGCATGAGTCAATGGAGAACAACACTTCACTATCCAGGATGTCGACAGACTAAGATAAACGATGTACTAATAAAGATCGAGCGAGGTTTATTTATACCTCGATCGATTTTTATCGGTATAAGGTCACAGTCTGAACACCTTGTGATGTTGTCTGGCTTTGAACTCTCTCAGCTCTGTATTGCAGGGTTCAAGGTTAGGTTTTCGGATGCAGAAAGATGACCAAGTTATATCTTACTTTCTGTATATGGATGATTTGAAATTACTAGCCCTTACTAAATTACAATTGATGGCGTTACTAAAGGTTACTGAAAACTTTAGTAATTCTATCAAGATGGAATTTAGTGTAGACAAGTGTGCAGTCATGTATATCAAGAAGGATGTGCTTGTAGAATCTGAAAGAATATATTTTCAGATTTAACAAAAGTGAGATCATCGTCTACTACTGAAACCTAAAAGTATCTAGGTTTGCCACAGTCCTTACTCACAGGAATACCAGAGTCTGGCGTGAAACAAACATTATAAGAATGCTTCTATGGCTGCCTAAAAATGTACTTAAAAATCTTTTATCAGGGGGTAAGAGGGTGCGAATCTACAATGGTTGGGTCATGCCGGTTCTGATGTGTTCCTTTGGTGTACTTAGATGGACTCAGATCGAATTAGATGTCCTTGACAGTAGAGTCTGTACATTGCCGACTGCATTCCGAATGCATTACCCATGTTCATCGATTATGAGGTTGTATATTTTGTGGAAGTTTGGGGGTCATGGTCTATTGAATATCAAGACCCTACAGAATCGTAGGATATACAATCTTAGAGAATATTCTTTTTACAAACCAATTAAAATAATTTAGTCGGTCTGATTTCGGTATGCTACTCCACTGTAAAACCACTCCACTGTAACACTGTAAAAAATGATGATCATTTCGGAGAAACCGAAGGCTTTGTTTGTGTGATTATGGACAAAAATATTATGACGAACAACTATCGGAAATGTGTCCTGAAAGATAGTACGGTTGACATCTGTCGGGCATGTCACCGTCCTGGGAGTCTATTAGGTACATTATTTCTGGTTGTTCTCGTCTCTCTTGGTCCTGCTATGTTATATTGGGATCGATCTTATATCACAGATAGGATGATTGTTGCCAATAAACCTAATATTGTGGCAATAAATCGATTAGAGCGCCGTGCAATGATTGTCGATATCACCGTTCCTCATGACGAGATCTCGTGAAAGTTATAAAAGAAAAACAAATGAAGAACTTGGATCTATCTCACGAGATTGTCGATAAATGTAATATGTATTCAGTGGTCATTGTTCCGACAGTCGTATCTGCTCACGAAGTGATGACCAAAAGCCTTAACTAACACCTTAAGAGGCGCAAGTTATTAGGCTGGATTAAGGATCTGATACAGAAGGCAGTCCTCCTTGACATGGCACGGAGATTCTTGTCTTTGGAGCTCTAACCACTCGTGTCTCGGTCTCCGTAAGCGATGTCTACTGTCTACTGTTTTTCATATTTTTAAATATATTTTGCTTTATAAGTATGTAAATCTATTTTAAAATGTAATTTACATGTATCTTAGTGAAAAAAAGAGAGAGTAGTGAGAAAAAGATATTAATAATATTTCGAACTAAGCGGAATTTCTACTATAGGTACTACACAACGTACATCAATATATATATTTATATATATATTTTTTTTTTGTAAATGCATATATATTATATATAGAAAACAACCTCCAAAAAAAATATTCACAGATCATATAAATATTTAGTTCCACTTAAGACTCGTATCCGAGACCTCAAGCTCCAGGAGTCACATACGCTACGACTTTTCCACTGAGGCAGTCTAAATAAAGTATAAAATATGGTGATATAAAACTTTTTGCCAACAAAAAGACGATATTTGCCTTCTAGCCGATATTACTCAACAGTTTTCCAAAGACATACGCTTGGAATTTGGAGTCGATAAGTGTAAAACTTTATAAAGAAATAAAGATATAATGGAAAATAATAGATATGTTTTGGATCCTGGTGAGGATATTGAACCAATAGATAGTTATAGTGTCTAAAAATATTTGGGTTTTAAGCACTGATTTGATATTGTTAACTGGTTACCAACAAATCTTAAGAACCTGTAACACACATATGACTAAAGATCACAAACATCATCCAAAATCGTCAATACAAAGGCACACTCTAGCATTAAATGAAGAAAAAAGAGGTCTAATAACATTCTAAAATTACGCAAAAAATGAATTACAATACTCAGAAACTATTTCATAGCAAATCACTGAAATCTCTGCTCCGTAAGAACATCACAGATATTTATACCAAACTTAAGATTTTAAACTTATAAGACCAGCATACTTAACATAATGAAAGTCTAACAGTACACTTTCTGTTCTGTAGAATAGAAAATAACAAAGTGGGCTGGTAAATCTCTCCAGGGAAAACACTGAATCTACTTTAGTTAAAATTAAGTCGCCCAAAAAAAGTCGAATGAATGTCGAATGAAAGAGTAGCTGTTCCCAGAAACAGTATAGAGTTACAGTAAAGATATAGCGATTTCGAATAACTATAATTTTCAAAAAAAATCAATAATTTTTGAAAAACTTTCAATATACCAGGACCTAGAAAGCTCAAATAGTATACTATTCAAATAGTTCCATCGTCAACAGGCATAGTACCCAAAACTCTTACTCAAAATCTTGGATTACATCACAAGCTTTCGCATTTTTTTATCTGCTCGGAAAAGCCACCGTACTCAATACCTGTCGCGTTACTCGACTTGAATTTCTAACATTTTCATCTATACCATCCATTGCTGCTCTATTTAACGTACCATAATTTGTTTAAACCTGCAAGACACGTACATTAATATTACTATATTAATAATAGTAACAATAGAATAAATAACGCCATTTCGCTCGCATTCACTGTCTGTTCGTTCGACGCGTACGCACGTGAACACAACCGACATATCGAAGTGAGTATCGTCGTAATCGACGTGATCATTATTATTATAATTATTTTTAACGGACCGATCGCGGTACGAGAGTTCAAAATGAATTTTGAACACGCAACATACCGCTCGCGGAGCCGCCAAACGCGCAAACTCCAGTTTGGTGTACTGAAATTTGCTCAATAAAATCTCGTGAAAGTTGAAAAAGAAAAACAATTGAAGTATTTGGATCTGTCTCACGAGATTGCCGACATGTGGAATGTGGATTTGGTGATTATTGTTCCGATAATCATATCTGTTCATGGATTGATAGCGAAGAGCCTCGACCAACACCTTAAAAGGCTCACGTTAGAAGGTTGGATCAAGGGTCTGATGCAGAAGGCAGTCCTCCTTGACACGGCCCGTATTGTGAGGAGGTTCCTGTCTTTGGAGCCCTAACCACCGGTGTCTTGGTCCCTGTACCCGATGTCGGGCGTCTACTACTATTTTTTATATTTTAAATGTATATTTTCTACTTTTTATATATTTAAAAATGTAATAAATAAGTGTATATAATGAAATAAAGAAAGTAACAATAATATCTTCACACATCTCACACAAAGATTTATTTTGGGTGAGAATCGATTACACGAACTCTGGCTAATCACTGACTCCTAATCCAATAGACCTAGATCAGTGGCGTTGTGACTGCTGCAAACGACCCGAGTCAGGTGACACTCCGGTGCGGCCGGGGAGTGTCGTCTGGGACGGGGCGCTGTTCTGCCTCTTACTGCGCAGGGCGGTGGGAGGTGCGATGGCGTCTTGCCCCTGGGGCACGAGGTGCCCGGGATGTACCTCACTTGTGAGGTACGGCAGGGAGGACTCTAGAAGCCGCTAATGCGTTCCTAGAGCTCCTCCCAACTGCCGAGGTAGGCCGCCGCGGGGTTTAGTGGGTAGACCGGTTTTCCAGGAGTCCCACACACGCCCTCGTCCCTCCGGAGGGTATGGTGCGAAAAGCATTCCCCGCGTTAAAAAAAAAAAAAAAGACCTAGATCAGTGAATAAGAAGGTACATATGTCGTGCAGTGTACTTGTTGTACTAATCACCTTTAAACGACACTGATGCCAGTGCCAGGGATGCAGTTTTAAAAGGTACATATATTAATAATACCTAAATATGGTAATCTACATAATCATTGGTTAAAAATAACACTTAACTAGCCTACATAAGCAGCTATACTAGCAATATTAGTAACAAATATGTAGAGAGAGTGCATTAACACAGATACAGCCCATAATAGTCCACTGCTAGTCATAGGGTTATTCTTAGAAAGGAAATTTTGACCTACTATGCCCCGTTGACCTAACTGGATAGTATATAATTTGGGTTTAATTTTCCAGCGTAGTTTGTTTCCTTAGTTGGCTCTGACGACATCAGGAAAATAGAAGTGGTGAAACTTCGTATACTAAATCGGTCACCACACTCACTGAGGCAGTTCACCAATTTTTTATTTAAATTTATATTTTAATTTTTGCTTTTTTCACTTATGCGACAGAATGTAAACGATAATATAATCAGTTTTTTTTATTTAACATTATTGAATTACTAATACATAAAAATAAATTCCAGACCAGTCTCTGAGAATCCCACCATGTCTTGGTCACTATGGGCAGATATGTCGTTCCGAATATCGTAATAATAGCTGTTCCCGGATCCCTCCTATCTCAGGCGCAAAGTGACACACCGTGTGGTTTTAGTCGGTCCGATTCCGACCACGACACCAACCCACCGCAAACCCCACTGGGATGACGGCCCGAGGAGGTTTCCTCACGTTACAAAAAAAGGCAGATATGTCATTGAGAATTTTATTCTTTTCTATACATAGAGAGAATGTGTGGATATTTCTTTATTAACTTAATAAAGTTGAAAATTATTTGTCACAGAATACTTTTTTGGATATATTCTTGTAAGAAACAAGTAAATTTACAATGATTAAGGGCCGGTTTTTTAATCTTCTGATTAACGATCAGTTAGCATTTATTCAACAGTTAGTATACTTTTTCATTTTTCCATCAATAAGACAGCTGTTATCTGAAGAATACAATTTAAATTTAAGAAAGACTTTTACCTGTTATTTCAAACCTCAGTCGGTGACAGTATTTGTAAAGTAATCATCAAGTCAAAATCACTTTCTTTACGACTGTGACTTGATAACTACAAAGGGCAAATACTCGTATACACTCTTCGAAGGACTAATGTCTGCTTGTTTAACATAGAAACAGATTCAGGATGTTGTTGGAGCTTCTTCGACTTTGTAGTCTCACTGGAATGTTTACTGAGTCAAGAACTAGAGATTTACATGTCATCATACGCAAGAATAATGTCAATGATTGACAGAGTACGGAATACTATTCAATTTAATTGCAGGTACAATTATGGATCACTTATTCTTAACCCCGAAGACTGTGTTATGACTTTTACATAATTATACAGTACGCCATTCGTGTAACTATAATGGTATGTTTCATATATTTAATAGTCTTCTCATGCAGTTTTGTATATTTGTTGTTAAAGATTTCCATTTTTTCATGTTTAAGGTTATTAGTGCTCTGCTCATTTACATACAAAGACAAACATTTAGTACCTTTGCCTCAATTTACTCATATTTAAACGAGGACAAAGGTATCACAATCTTTTAAGGTTTATATGTGACAAAGTATATTTGGACCAAACATTCGTTCATTTTACAAATCTTAATTTTTAATAACACTTATCAAATATAACTTGCACTAAGCCTAAGTAAGTAATTGTGTTTTGTAACTTTAAGTAAATTTTTATAAATTAGAGACCGTCTATGTCTGTATAGAACAAATACTTCTAGTAATATATATTTAGTGGCAATTGGGATTTGAAAAATAAAAAGGTATTGATTTATTTTACGTTTTTTAAAACTTCGTCATTAATTATACTGATGTGTCATGCGAAAAACTAAAAAAATTTTTTTCAATTAATTACAAGCAATTAAAAGTTGATAAAATGTAAATAAAAATCACGTGACTATGAACGCGCCACGATTGATCACCCCCAATTGTGACGTCATAATGTTATAGCTGTTCAAGAATAGTACAGCGTTTACGGCAATTATATGTGACTTGACAATATTATCGAAAATTTATTGCTAAAAAATTTATTAGTCGATTCCGTCTAGCTATGTGTGACAAAGGATTTATAAAAGCAAAGTCTGATAATATTCCTGATGTTGATATATTTATGAAAACCAATTTTTTGACAAATGATGTTCGGTTCAATTCTGCTGAAGTTCGAGGTGCCAAGGCATCAAGGTAAGTCTGTTGAAAGATAATAATATAAATAGAAATATTTAAATATTTTTTTTTCAGTATGTTAAATATAAATATTTATTTCATAAATTGTAGAGCATCGCGTGAGAGTTACGGCGACAAAGCTATAGGTTATGTTCAACTTTGTTCAACTTTCATTTTCACAACAAATAGCTTAAAAAAACTAAAAAAAACACGCTTTTATTGCTAATTGAACTAAAAACTAGAAAATAATCTTTAATGACAAAGAGTCTAATATTACAGTAGTAGAAGATCGAACAATCAATCATAGTGAAACGCCTCAAAATAAAATTATAATAAAATTTAAGTTATTAACAGAATAATTCAATAGAGAGTAAAAATCATGGGGTACTCGATATTTTAAATATTACAATCATTCTATTGGCAACTATCTATGAGAGGATAGTTATGAATCGCAGTAAAATGCACCCCACGCTTTTTACTCTGAATACATTTTACCAGGAGTTGTTTTTGTAGTATTCGTACATAACGGTACAAAACAAGAACGATAACTTTTAAGATTCGACATTTTCAATATAAATTTGTGTTTTTATAACAATGTCAACAGAATTAAATAGATCAAAACACTGTACGTATTGTCTCTGTATCAACTGTTATGAGTGAAAATTAACATTATGACGTCACATGCACTCGGATTTGTTCAGGAGCTGTCGGCGTGTCTTTGGTACTGGATTCAAAAACTTATTTTTATTTTGATATAACTTTTGAATTATTGCAAAAAAAAATTAAAAAATAGTTTTGTTACAAAACTTATATATGATCTTTCTGTTTATCGCAAAAAAAATAATTTAAAAACCCAATTCTCATAAATTTATATTTATTAATTTATTAAATAACTATAAAAATATTTAAATTAAGGTAGTACCTTATAGTATAGTATTTAAATAACTTATCACATATTTTTCTATCTTTTTGGGTTTATTAATCCTGTGATCATTTTCAGTGCTTACAAAACATATTATGTATCGTGTACACCTTATGTGGGTCATCATCACAGAGCTAATTTGTTGGATATTATGCTATACTCCGACTGCCTAAAATTTTAGACTTTCATCACGGAGAGAACATCTTGAGTTTGATTTCACTATCTGATATTGAATCCCAGAAGAGAAAATTTGAGTGAGTCGAAAAGAAGATAATAATAAAAAAATCGTGTCCGTTGTCAGTCACTCATTTAGTGAATATCTTACAACTGCATATAATGACGCCCACACCTGGGCGATGCTGCAGCAGTCCAGCATTGTATTGCATGCATCTACGATGGATTTTTATATGACATTGTCTTTTTTTATTTTAACGTTTTCAAAACTACAATTTATTTCTCTAACTCTGACAGTGCTGTAGACTAAAATCTCCATAACAGCTGCAAGCGTTCACGAAATATTGAAAAATGGCAGCGAAAAAATCAAAACAACTCCGAAATAAAGGTGAATCATTTTTTTTTTCGTGGAATCTTCTGGAAACCCTCTTGGGCCGTCACCCCACCGGGGCTTACGGCAGGATGGTGTGTCGGAATCGTATCAACTAAAACCACACGGTGTGCCACTCTGCGCCTGACATAGGAGGGATCTGGAAACAGCTGTTATTACGACATCCAGATCCCTCCTAGCGCCTGCCCGTTAACACGGGCACCACCTGCGGATAAACTCTCCATTTAGGTGACGTACAGCATACGTGGACGTCGCCTTCTCGCGGCTAGCCACTATAGCGGATGGAGGGGAAAATCCGTTCCGTCCACCCGTGGTCACACTCAAGGCGGCATGAGGCGATGGTACGTGCGTCTCCGCCGCCCGGTTTGCTGACGGTGAATTAGGTCCGAGTGGAGATCGTTCTACCGGGCCTTCTCCTCTGCCTCCTTCCGCGAAATTACGTCTTCGCAGAAGGTTGCGACTGTGGTAAAACAACTGTTGCTACCGACCTTGGAGCGTATAACGGCCGGTAGTGAGAGATCTCCTTCAATAACTGCAGTGAGGAACCTACGCTGCACCGCCCAGGTGGAACAAAACAAGCCGCTAGTGTATACTGAACCGTGCCCTCACTGCAGTCGCAGTGGTGACAGGCGGGACTCAATTCCTTCCTGGCGACCGAGTACAGATACTTCCCGAAGCAACCGTGCCCGGAAAGGACCTGCGTCAGTCGGAAGAAAACGGTCCCGTGCTATCGCCCTGCACACTTGGCGATGACCGGCTGTAGAGCCTCCACAGCGGCAAAGCAAGCACGTGGAGCCTCCAGCCGGGACGACCAACGAGCCATCCTGGCTCGACGAGCGGCCTCACGCTACTCGCGTATCTCTGTTCTATATCTCGCGTTTGTCTTTTACAGCATGTTTTTTGAAGGAATAATTTAAAAGTTATCGTTAAATTAAAATAATAAGACATTGTCAGGCGCCTCACGCAAATGGGCGTTGCCAAAGCATAAGGTGCGGGGGGGTTACGTCTATGAGTAAGGTAACTGCGCGGCTCAGGCGCGCAGTCGGCTCTCTGCGTTTCGGTCGTAAGCGATATTATATTTTAATTTTTACATTTCGTTATAGCTACACATAATTTAAAAATTACTTTCCAATTATTTGAAGTTCTTTTTAGAACTACATAAAAATTATTTTTAGAGCTTCATACAAAGTTCTTTTTAGGACTACATCTAAAGTAATAAAGATATCAGAACTAATGCTTTTTATCACCGCTAATATAGTTTTTTGTTTCTCATTGAACAACAATTTTTTTTAATAAATTTACTGGCTTAATATTTTGATGTAAATATGGCTAAAAGAAGTTCACAACTTTTTAAACATACACCCAAGGCGAGGGCAGCGAAAATACGGTGGATTGTTGCCAACCAAGTTGCACGGGTCGGCTCATCCCTACTTAATATTATAAACGCGAATGCAAATTTGTTTGTTACGGTTTCACGCGAAAACTACTCAACCGATCATTATGAAATTTTGTACACATGGTCTTGGAGGTATTAGAAGTAACAATGGATACGTTTTATTAAAAAAAATATATATTTATTTAAAATGATCTGTTACGAAACTTAATGCGGCAGACCAAATTCCACGCGAGCGAAGCCGCGGGTTAAAGCTAGTAGTTTATAATACAATTTAGAAACCATGTTTCGGTGTCCAAGAGGCAATACTTTAGCATTTTATTCTAAGTCGAAGTTAGTTTTTTATGATTTAACTGTAATGGAATTAGATGAGGGAGAAAAACATACAATAATGTACACTATTACTACTTTTGGACTAAGGTAGGTGCAAAAGGAGATGCTAACGAAATAGGGCCGTTGTGTATTGCATTTTATTCATACATATTGAAATATAATTGATGTTCGGGTCAATTTATAGTCCTGACCAATAAAGAAAGAAAAGTTAACCCGCAATTACAAACCCTTAAGAGACTGATAGTCAAATAAATAAAAATAATTAGACTGAAAAGATAGTCTAGAATTAGGCTTACATTCGTCAAAAAATTTTTTCGTTTATTGCTGCTTTTTTACATTTTCAATTTTTGTACGATATATTTAGTACATTTTATTGACTCATATCAATTAATATAACTACAAATAATAAAACTTATACATATTAAAAATAAAAACAAAATTTAGTCTAACTTACGAAGTTTACTTCTTTGTTCCATCTGTTTGATTTTTTTGGAATTAAGAGAAACTGAAAATAGATCGAATATGTGTAATAATATGTAAATGTAAATAGATCTCAATTTGACAAATAAATTTTTGTTTTTTAAGTTCCTACCTAGACATTAAAGTTATTATTTAATAAAAAACATTGTTTTATTTTAAATTATGAGCCTGTTTTCATCCTACTTGGTTTCAAGTAGTGATATTTCAGTGTATAAAGTGGTAATGATCACATCAGAATAGTTATAGTAAAATGTATTAATAGGTAACACTTTCAAAATTTAGAATTTACTATATCACTAGTGATTTTTTAATTTACAACAGAGAAAAATTTAAAAGTAATCGCTTTTTTTCATAAAATAGTATATGTTAGCAGGTTGTTTCATGTCAAGAAAATTATCTATCCAGAACAGATTGCAGCATATTTTTGTTAATATCACTTTAATTTCTAGAAAACCCTTTTGTATTTGTCTGTTCGGAAATCCCCCGGATACCACCCATTGATGATTATGTCGGACTCAAACCGACCAAAAATCGGGCGCCGTCTCGGTTACTAGTACTCAACAAAATCAACAGTCAAAGTTTCTAGACAACACAGCAAATATTTGTAAATTCTATTTAAAGCTTGCTCAGTAAAAATGCTAAACTTTAAGCGCTGATTCTCACAAATTACGATTGTTGAGTTGAATCTATTTTTTATTAGCCGTGCGATTTGTACTTTTCTATTTCCATTTCGGGTAAAGAAACTCGTTCAAATAATTCAGGTAAGAAATTAAAGCCAAGAAAATTAATGTTATACAAATTTAAAATTTCTTTTGTTTTAGTTTCACCATGCGTCTTGACTCGGTGGATCATTCCAAGGAAGCCGGAGTATCAAATGATGATTGTCATTTGATACAGTTAAAATGAAAATAGTCTGGAGGAACGTTATTTTATTTGCAATGTTACATGCAGGAGCAGTTTATGGGTTGTATCTCGCCTGTACTAGCGCCATGTTGTTGACAAATTTGCATGGTAAGTATTTTGTAAAAAGTGTAGGTAGTTGTAATAGTTTGTAACTGTCTTAGTGTACTATGTACAACAATAACATAAACCGCGTTTATTTTCTGCTGGTTTAGTAGACAAAAGTGTATTTTCATCGTTCTTAACGTCTGTGTCATTTATCAATTATATGTATGAATTCTATTTAATAAGCTGAGAAAGTGACGCTACTTTGCTTGATTGAAAGTATAAACAGAATTCAAGAATGGTGATCAACAACTATATCGCGAATGCAGATAATGCTGCATGGTAACACAGACTATGGCCAAGCAAAGTGCTTTTTCACGCCCCGCTTAAAGGATCCAGAATAATAGTGAGAGGGAAATATCTATTGTTTTTCCGCAACTTCTACTAGCTTGCCTGTAGGGTGTCCAAAATATGGGAGGTGGGCTGCGATCTGCCGAACGCCCAATTTGGTTTTAAAGCCGCGCGTTCGACAGTCAATGCTGTGTTGCACCTGAGCGCCATGACCGAAAGGACGGTAAGATAGGGTAGCGTGCTGTTAACGGTATCATTGGACATCACCAACGCATTCAATAGTCTACCATTTAGCTGCACCAGGGCAACACTCCGCTATTACGGGGTGTCAGAGTATTAGAGGCGGCTTGTGGTTGACTATTGAAAGGAGCGTACCGTCATGTACGAGGACCGAGATGGTGTTCTGAGACGGCAGCTAATGTCATACGGCATGCCACAGGGGATTCACCTCAGACCACTCCTATGAAACATGGGATACGACGGGGCCCTTCGAAGTCGTCTTTCTCCCGAGCTGGACGTAATTTGTTACACCAATGACCACTGATCATAGCCCCGAGGGCGAACTTTCAAGAGGTGGCACACCGGACCACCCCTGGACTCTCTGGTGATCGAGCCCGTTAAGGTACTGGGTGTACGAGTGGCCCTGGATAAGACGGAGGCCCTTTTGTTCCATGGGCCTCTTCATCCACTTCAGTAGGTAGCTACAAGGAGGTGATGTTTGTGTGTACCATACGTCACCTAAATAGAAATTTATCCTTAGATGGTGCCCACTTCAGAGCGGGCAGGTGCCGGGAGGGGTCAATATAGTTTAATAACAGCAATTTCAGGATCGCTCCTATTCTAAGCGAAGAGTGACATACCGCGTAGTTTTAGTCGGTCCGATTTCGAACATCACTCCATCGCAAACTTTGATGGCGTGTCGGTTCGTGACAGTTTGCACATGTTAAAAAAAGCGTGTCTAAAATATCACGCATCAACTGTGCTATCATCTGCAGGGCAACTCATATTGCAGTGTTGAGCCCACGGGATGGACACAAAATAATTCTGCATTCCATTCCAGTCTGCTTATGAATAGCACCATAATCACCATCTTGCTATCGCAGGTCATGACAGCACAACAAGACGTACCGCGGTGACATCACACAGTGGTCGAAGGATCCCAGAGGGGCGAGAACCGGTAAATTGACTGCATTGGGTTACTCTTCAGCGATAGGTCTAGCAAAGAGGACACCTGGCTCAGATGATCAAAGAGACATGTTATGTCTAAGTCTCTGGATTGAGATCGATATAAGCGTACATACACAAAATTGATTGATAGATCAGAAATTCACGCCGAGTCAGAGAATAGATAAGGGTTACAATAAAGCCAAAGATATATCTCAAACAAAAAGATATACCCCAACCTACGCTGGTATAGTGGAGATACATATGCCATCTTGACAGGGTGGCGTAGTTGTGTCTCCATTAGAAAATGCACGTCTCAACATGCTACTGGACAGCGCTTATTTCCTCGTAGTCTCATAGGATATTTGTGAACTCCACCTCAAAAAGCGGGCTGGTAGGAGAACTGAACGCTGTTGTTGAACTTGTATGTTTTTTGCTGATATGATGAAAATTTCTTTCTCAATAATACCAGGAAAAGTAAAGAAAGAAAAGGCAATATAGACGTAAAAGATAGTTATTGTGGTGAAGTATGATATTGACCGAACCACAGGACTGAGAGGCTGCTGTACCCTCCCGAAAGTGGTTGCTAGGTTACGCTATCCAGTCACTAACAGTAAGAGAGAAGATGGGGTGCAACGCGGAAAACATTAGGGTCGGCACCATCCGCCCCGGTCCAGGAGGGCTTGGCGCAGTGTGGGTCATCTGTCCCGTAGCGTCGGCCAAAATTTTGGGCGACGCCGGTAGGCTGCTCATCGGTTTCGTGAGCGCTAGGATCACAGTCCTGGTGGCGAGACCGATGAGGTGTTTTAAATGTCTGGCATCGGGACACACACGCGCCAAGTGCGTGAGTTGTTTTGACTGCAGCGGACTATGCTTCCGCTGCGGTCGACCGGGGCACAAGGCGGTAGAGTGCTCTGCCGCCTCTCACTGCCCAGCGTGTGCGGCGAGTAACAAGCCCGCCGATCATCAGATTGGGCAGGGAGCCTGCAAGCCTTCACGCACATCTCGGCAAGTGTCGGGGGCTAGCCAGTCGACCCAGGCTGCCTCTGACGTCGTTTCTGCGTCGACATCGTCGCCCATGGAAGAGGTTGTAGAGACGGTTCAGTAATGGACCAAGTCTCCAACCTCCTTGTCCAGACGAACCTCAACCACTGTGCCGCGGCGCAGGACCTTTTCCTGCAAACCATGGCACAGTGGTCGATCGGTGTTGCCGTAGCCGCGGAACCCTATTACGTTCCTCCCCGTCCAAACTGGTTGGGTGACCGGGACGGTTCGGTGGCAGTCGTCGGTTCCACGGCGGCTCATTCCCCGCCCTTGTCACTAAGAGACAAGGGTACTGGATATGTTGCTGCTGAGTGGGGGGGATCACCGTATATGGTGTTTACTTCTCCCCCAACCGGAGTTTGAGCGACTTCGAGGTTTTCCTTAACAACTTGGAAACCTCGATACGGCGTCTAACGTCTGGGCACATCTTAGTGCTGGGGGACTTCAACGCGAAGTCCATTGCGTGGGGTTCCCCTAGGACGGACGCCAGGGGCGAGGCCGTAGAGGAGTGGGCGGCCTCGGTGGGCCTCTGTTTATTGAACAGGGGCTCCACCAACACGTGCGTGCGACAGCAGAGAGTGTCGATAGTGGACCTTTCGTTCACTACCCCTGCCCTCGCCGCACGAGTAAGGAACTGGTGTGTCCTGGAAGAGGTTGAGACGCTCTCGGATCACCTCTACATTCGATTTGAGCTCTCCCGGACCCAGGACTCCAGTAGGGGTCACGCGGCGCGGCGTTCTTCTCGCTTCCCGCGGTGGGCTGTAGCTAAACTGAATAGGGACCTACTAGAGGAGGCAGCCATTATTCACTCTTGGCTGTCTCCGCAGGCTCTGGCCGAGGAGGTCGACATGGGGGCTGGTCGTTTCCGCGATGCGATTACGCAGATCTGCGGTGCGGCCATGCCCTGCATCCGAGGTTATCGGCCTTCACGGAAGGAGGTTTACTGGTGGTCCCAGGAGTTGGCGGACCTCCGCGCGGCCTGTACTCGTGCCCGGAGGTCCTACATCCGAAGTCGGCGGCGACACTGTGAAGAAGGCGAGGAGGACCGGCTTCATGAGGAGTACCAAGAGGCGCGGAAAACTCTGAAGCTGGCCATCAGCCGCGCCAAAGAAATTAAGAGAAAGGAAATGCTGGAGGGTCTAGATCGTGACCCCTGGGGTCGCCCTTAGCGTGCGGCGCGACAAAAGTTCCGCGCGTCGGGCCCCCCCCTTACAGAGACTCTCCAGCCCAGCTTCCTACGGGATACCTGCCCGTGTGCTGGCCCGTGCCCTCGAACACATGTCGGACCGTCTCAGGGAGGTTTTAGACGCTAGCTTGTCGTCCGAACGCTTCCCTGAGTGCTGGAAAAGCGGGAAACTGGTCCTATTAAGGAAGCCGGGACGGCCTGCCGATTCGGTGGCGGCCTATAGGCCCATTGTGTTGCTGGACGAGGCGGGTAAACTGTCTGAGAGGATACTCTCTGCACGCATTGTCCGGCACCTCTGCGAGGTGGGCCCCGACCTGTCGGACGTCCAATTTGGATTTCGGGTGGGGCGTTCGACGGTCGATGCCGTGCTGCGCCTGAGGGCCGTTATCGAAGAGGCGGTGAGCTGTGGCGGCGTGTTGTTGGCGGTGTCGTTGGACATCGCCAACGCATTTAATAGTTTGCCATTTAGCTGCATCAGGGAAGCACTCCACCACCACGGGGTACCAGAGTACCTGAGGCGGCTTGTGGTAGACTATCTTGAGGAGCGTACCGTCGTGTACGAGGACCGAGACGGTATTCTGAGGTGGCGGCCCATGTCGTGCGTTGTTCCACAGGGATCTGTCCTCGGACCACTCCTGTAGAATATGGGATACGGCTGGACCCTTCAGGGTCGTCTTACCCCCGGGCTGGACATAATTAGATACGCAGATGACACATTGGTCACAGCCCGGGGGATGAACTTTCAAGAGGCGGCACGCCTGGCTACCACGGGTGTCTCTCTGATGGTCGGGCGTATTGAGGCGCTGGGTTTGCGGGTGGCCGTGGACAAGACGGAGGCCCTTTTGTTCTATGGGCCCCGTCGTGGTCCTCCGGCGCCTCCATCGTAGTCAATTCGGTCCTCGTACCGGTTCAGGCCCCGATAAAGTATCATCGACGGGAAGTGGCTCTTCGACGAGCACTGCCGACAGCTTGCTCCAAAGCTGGTCGGTGCTGCTTCTGCCCTTGGGTGACTTTTGCCCAATTTGAGGGGAGCCAGTGTCGTGATGAGATGGCTATACACGAGAGTTGTCCGGTGAATGGCGCTGTATGATGCACCAGTGTGGGCGGCGGCTCTGACCGTCCAAAATAGGGCTCGTCTCTGGCGCCCTCATAGTATGTTGGCAGTTAGAGCCATACAGGGTTACCACACTGTATCGACGGAGGCGGCGTGCGCCTTGGCTGCAACTCCCCTGTGGGATTTGGAGGCGGAAGTGCTCGCCGAAGTTTATCGGCGGACGGCTGACTTCTGGGCGGATAGCGGCATACGGCCCCCGCCTGAGGAGATACGCGAGTGGCGTGAGGCCGCTCGTCGAGCCACGATGGCTCGTTCGTCGTTCCGGTTGGAGACTCCACGTGCTGGCTTTGCCCTCGTGGAGGTTCTCCAGTCGGTCATCGTCGAGTGGACAGGGCGGCAGCACGGAACCCTTTCCTTCCGACTGACGCAGGTCCTTTCTGGGCATGGTTGCTTCGGGAAGTATCTGCACTCGGTCGCCAGGAGGGATTTGAGTCCCGCCTGTCCCCACTGCGACTGCAGTGAGGACTCGGCTCAGCACACGCTAGCGGTTTGTTCCGCCTGGGCGGCGCAGCGTGGGGTCCTCACTGCAGTTATTGGAGGAGATCTCTCGCTACCGGCCGTCATACGCTCCATGGCCGGTAGCGACAGTTGTTTTACCGCGGTCGCAACCTTCTGCGAAGACGTAATTTAGCGGAAGGAAGCGGCGGAGGAGGCCCGGGAGGACGATAACCACTCGGAGCCAATTCGCCGCCGGCGAACCGGGCGGTGGAGGCGCACATACCACCGCCTCATGCCACCTTGAGTGTGGCCGCGGGTGGACGGGACGGGTTTTCCCCTCCACCCGCTATAAGGGCCAGCCGCGAGGAGGCGACGTCCGCGTGTGCCGCACGTCGCCTTAAATAGAGAGTTTACTCATAGATGGTGCCCGCGGTAGCGGGCAGGCGCTAGGAGGGATCTGGATGTCGTAATAGCAGCGGTTCCCGGATCCCTCCTATCTCAGGCGCAGAGTGGCACACCGTGTGGTTTTAGTCGGTCCGATTCCGACACACCATCCCGCCATAAACCCCGGTGGGGTGACGACGCGAGGGGGTTTCCACACATTAAAAAAAAAAAAAAAAAAATGCTGGCAGTCAGAAAAGGTGGACAACCGTGATTGGACCCCACTCTATGGTGTGGATGACCAGCAATACCACCATTTTTAGAGAGCCCCTTGACCGACGGTGCAATCTACTTTTCACACACATACTACAATAGCTGTCACCAATCCATCATTGGGCCCCTGGTCTCATACTCACCATCGAAAAACAACAGCACAAGTGCTTTCACTTTAAGTTAATCTTCCCTGAGAAGGTAGTACCAGCCCGGTTGCACCGGCCTGTTAGTGCTGAAGTTAGCGTAATTCTACTATCTAATTATTACACGAATAGTCGAGCAGTTAAAGTACATATGTAAATGTCGATCAAGAGAGTCGGGTTAGAAAATATTGTAGAGTTTATTTTAGAAGAAATTCTTGAAAACAGCTTGAAGGATGGAAGTAGACGGTGGTTCATGCCCGTGTTTAAGTAAAACTGGTTGAACTAATCAACTCCAAACAATCTTGGAATTAATAAAAGCAAGGAAGAAGAAGTACGTATTTAGAAATACGAGTACATGAATATATTCATCAGTACTCTGATTACAATATATATAATACAGATTTTAGTGTAGATTACAGTACAACAGTCTACAGATTTTGCTTTGTTTATCGTCCATCGTCTGTAAAATATGTAAGGTAATAAACAGGTACTAACTAAGCAATAAAAAAATTAAGACATAGAAGTAACTCAAGTTTAGAGAAATGCACTAAGAAACATTTGTATTAAACTCTACCTATTTTTTGAAAAATAGTATATTTTGATGAGAGGTCTACTCGTATGTCGAGCACTGGGCTATTAAACGCTGTTGATGACTATTATGATATTTCGATACATGCTTCAGAATCACCCGGTTGCTTACTTAATTAAAATATGAATCATATAATGATATTTGTATTTCCAATTTAACAGTCAGTAATCTTGTAATTTTTGATGGCATTAAAAATAATTTTCTTTTCAGCATATGCTGTGGCTTTTTGTTCGGGTCTAGGTGTTACAGCTGGAGCACACAGGTTTTATGCCCACAAATCTTACAAAGCACGTTTACCATTGCAGTTCCTACTGGTTATTTTTAACACTATTGCTATGGAAGTAAGTGCAATAATTAAAAAAAAATATAAATTATCTATGTGTTTTAGATATAAGTTCGCTTAGTTTCAGAATAAACTCTTCATGGACTTTTGCGTTCCAAGTTTTCCCCTCAATTTCTTTTCCATTAATTGGGCTTTTCTTTGCACTCTATTTTTCTTTAACAATTTGATTATACTGATGCTATTAGTTACTGTATAATAATTAATTTTATTAAAACAAATCATCAGATTCTATTTTTAATATTTAACACATTGTCTAAGCCATTGTAAATTTGTTTTTGTAGTATTTTAACACTGTCTGATTATAAGTAAAAAAAAACAAAATTTCAACGTATTTATTGTTGTCATTTTTTCGTTATACTAGTTTAAACTAGTTAAAAGTAGTAGTTCTCTTTGCCTATGTGACATAGGAATCGTCTCTCTATAGATTTGAGAAAACTATCATTATATATTTAGTGTGAGGCCTGAGGCCCATTGATGCAAGGGTAACAGTTATTGTGGTAACTGTGTGAGCCTTACACTGTCACGATGAGTATCACGTCTTTTACGTCTCAAAGTGGGGCGTTAAAAGCATCTCACTGGGCCACCAAAGTGTGGGTCACCATACTGCATTGTTTGCATTTACAATGAATATAGTGACTACAACTCTTGGGTTCTATTCATGCTTTCCATCAAGCAGAGTAAAATCACTTTGGCAGGCTCTTAATATAGAAAAATTTAGAAAGTGTATTAGATTACGTAGAAATTGAAAATTTTCTATGCGTAACCAATTAATTCATGTGTACCTCACAAAATGTAATGTAAGTAGCTAGCAACAGCGAATTTTTACTAGTTCATAAACTGGTAATTACTTGATTGTGTCAATACAGGTTATAAAAAGTAAAAGTTATAGAAACGAAGTTAATGTGGTTTATAATTTTCTGTTTCTCATTTGGTAACTCAGTACAATTCAGTCCTTTTCTCGATTTATTTTTCTTCAAATTTAAGCAGTCTGTGATAGATTGGGTGCGTGATCATCGTATGCACTATATGTATTCCGAAACAAACGGCGATCCATATAACGCAAAACGAGGGTTTTTCTTCTCTCATATTGGGTGAATGATGGTGAGAAAACACTCAGACATCAAAGCTAAAGGTCACACTATCGATATGAGTGATATCCTAAATGATCCTATTCTACAGTTTCAAAAGAGGTAAATACGGAAATTGTTGAATTCTGCTTTTACTTTGATTCCTAGCGCTCACTCAGTTATCTCTGAATGTAAAGTGACTTGAATGTGATAATGTTAGGAGATGTAGACAAACCAAAATGAACATTTAACAGATTGAAGAGATTTAAATTAAACTGTGTTTAAATGTTTGTGAGTGTGAGCTTAAAAGTACATTTGCATATATTTTCAATACTTTACTACTAGTAATGGTTAATTTTACAAATAAAAGATATGCTAAATCGGGTTTATTGTAATTATTTTGTAAAAAGAAATAAATAACCAAATTTTAATACGCTTATATAAAATATAGCATTAATGTGTTGAACTGAGCTGAGAGCTGAGATCAAACGAAATAGTACTTACTTTAAAAATAAGAAGTGTACCTATAAAGTGTAAAGATTTCATAATCGTCTTTTTTTCAGATATTATGCATTCCTTGCACCTGTAGCATCTACCATTATTCCAACTTATATTGCAACGTTGTGGGGAGAATCTTTATGGAATGCGTTTTTTATATGCGCTATGCTCCGAGAGACTTACTCACTGCACGCATCTTGGCTGGTGAATTCTGTCGCACATATGTGGGGTAAAAAACCTTACGATAAACATATCAATCCTGTGGAAAATTATTTTATATCGTTTATTGCTCTTGGAGAAGGTTTCCACAACTTTCATCACACTTTCCCTTGGGACTACAAAACAGCGGAACTCGGTTCATATAGTTTCAATGCTACAAAACTATTCATTGATTTGATGGCGTTATTAGGAATGGCGCATGATTTAAAGACTGGTTGTAGTGAGGTAATACAAAAACTTATTCTAAGAACCGGTGACGGAAGCCATAACAGTTCGGTTACTTCTTGAAGCTTTATGTAATAATAATGTAATAATGTAAATAATAAATTGAATCAAACCTTATTACCATCAACACAAGGATTGCCTTCAGCATCAGGTCAAGGTTTCATTACATGAATAAAGTACATGAAATTAAAAAATAATTAGAATTATATCAGTTATTTTATCCATGGATTTTGAACAATTTTCTGTAGAAACATTCGAAAATATACTAAAAAAATTGCACAATTGGAAGGTACCCGGCATAGACCGTATTCACAACTACTGGTATAAAAAATTTACATCTTCCCACCTTTTGCTACACACACATTTTTTTCATTCAGATACCAGATATAATACCAAATTATTTACTGAAGGCCTCACCTACATGATACCAAAACATACAGATTTCCAGAGGCAAGTTAAATACCGGCCCTATTATATGTTTACAAACAATTTAAAAATATGTATGCATTGCAGAAATAATTTATCAATAAGTCGCCGATAATAACATACTTGGTGAAGAATAAAAGGAATTCTGTAAAAGAAGCTAAGGTTGCAAAAAAAAAGCTAGTAATAGGATCAGTAGCTATAAAACTATTAATTTCGAAAAAGAAAAATATTAGCACCATGTACATACCACCTTTAATTCCGTTACACAGAGCTGGTTACTTCACGTCTTACAATTCTATAAAATTCGCTCGAAAAATAACTTTTGTTTGACTTGAGTTTTTACAAGACTCACAACACTGAACCACGAAATTAAATCTCTCGCTCACTGTTCTATTCTCTTTACTTAATAACCCATCTTCGCCAACATATTTAAACTCTTATTTCCAACTCCTATGTAGCAATCACGACAGAAAGCTTCGGTCTTCTAAGAATCTTCTCCTTCGTTGCCCCTCCCATACATCTGAGTTTGTTGGCTCATCTTTCTTTGTGCAGTCCGTTCTTCTCTGGAATGAGCTTCCCCTCGAAGTCAGGATGGCTAGCAACGCTTTTACTTTTAAGAAAAAAGTGAAGCAGTATTTACTGAAACAGCTGGTAGAATCAACCAATACATGATTATCATCTTATTATTACTTGTTATGATATTTATTTGTGTATGTATGTATATAGACTTACATCAACTTAAGTATGTATTTGTATGTATTTATGTATTTGTATTAATTTTAGTATATGAAAGTTTGTATATGTCTACTTCTTCTTTTCAACATCTGAAACGCACCTACTTCCTATTTTCTCTGCATCACCCAAAGGTTGACTGGTAGAGAATGCCTTAGGCATTAAGTCCGCCTATGTACATAAAGTGCATGATGTATAAATAAATAAATAAATAAATATCAAAGGTCACCCAATTCAGAAATGTCCATAACGGGCTAAGTATGTACTTAGACCGTTATGGTTTTGCCTAGCTCTCAATCTTCTTTATCATTTGTCGAATAATTCCCGTCTAGGTTACACTATCACTGCATCACGCAAATAGACAAACTTTACACATCTCATGTATATAAATGACATAAAATTATACGAAAACAACGCAGTCATTACACCGTTTAGCAGACGTTACACAATCTTTTTCAAACGACATTCATGTGGAGTTCGCAATTGACATGTGTAAAACTTTTAAAGTAATTAATGGAAAAATTACTTCAAGCGCCTTCACGTTACAAACAGGAGAAACGATTGAACATCTAAAATTTCACAATTTAAGATTCCAGCAAAGTCGACAAATTAATTAAAAAGAAACAAAAGAAATACTTCAACAGAAATTTAAACATAGGCTTAATAACACTCTGTCCGCAACTCGTGCGTATTGTGCGGTGCACATACACCCACATTGCGAATATTGTACTAATCACCTTTAAATGACACTGTTCCCAGTGCCAGGGATGCAGTTTAAAGAGGTATTATATATTTTATAGTTCAAAAATATGGTAATCAACATAACCATATTTTAAAAATAACATTTTATAAGCCTTCATAAGCAACTACATTAGCAATATTAGTAATAAATGTGTAGAGAGAATGCACTAACACAGATACAGCCCATAATAGTCCACTGCTAGACACAAGCCTGTTCTTGGAAAGGAGGTTATGACCTACTATAGCACGTTTGTGTTAAATTTGCCCGAGTAGTTTGTTTCCTTAGTGGGCTCTGACGACATCTACTGGAAAATAGAAGTGGCGAAACTTCGTATACTAAATCGGTCACCACACTCATTGAGGCAGTTCATCAAATTTTTATTTTTTCTATTTAAATTAATGCTTTTTTCGTTTACAAGTATACGACAGAATTTGTAAACGGTTGTATAATATATTTTTGAAGTGAAACTTCTTTATCGGGGTTGGAAAAAAATTTGGTGTAACATTTTTTCGTTACGCGTCACATTTTTTTGTTACGCGCCATCTTTTTCTTATCCCTACCACGCGTAATTCGAAGTATACTTTCTCCAGTGAAGTAGGGATTGGTAAATGTCTCCAATGTATTTTGCGGCCCGTTTTGAGTAGTTACATTTTTGAAATCCAGGTGGCGATTGCATCGACTTCGGACGGGTTTAAATTATTTTTTTGAAAAATAACGTCATAAAGAAGTTTCACTTCTTACGAGTGTACGCTAGTACACGCACACATTTTTTTTAAGTTAGCGTTATTACATTATTAATACTTAAAAATAAATTCAAGTCAAGTCTTGAGAACTCCGACATGTCTTGGTTACTACAGGCAGATATGTCATTCCGGGTGTGTGAGTATTTCTATATCAACTTAATAAATTGGAAAATTATTTGTCACAGTAAGATACGAGGTAATTTACAATGATTAAGGGCTGGTTTTTTAATCTTCTGATAAAGGGTCAGTTAGCATTTATTCCATAGTTAGCGTAATTTTAATATTTCCAATAGTAAGACAGCTGTTATCTGAAGAACAAAATTGAGTGTGAGAACAGTTTATGACAGTATTTGTAAAATAATCAACAAGTCAAAATCTCTTTCTTTACGACTGTGACTTAGTAACTACAAAGGGAAAATTTATACTCTTCGATCGACTAATGTCTGTTTGTTTAATATTAATTATAATAATAGATTCAGGATGTTGTTGGAGCTTCTTCGAATTTGTAGTCTCACTAGAATGTTTACTAACCCACGATCTAGTGATTTTCATGTCATCGTACGCAAGAATAATGTCAATGATTGAGAGTACGAGGCAGTAGGAGGGTAGATAGTTATAACGGGCAAAATTGCAGGTCAACTTATTGTCTTGATCGCCAATGCCCCGCGCTTCTTTCTCTATATCAAGTCTTAAGGGGTGTTGAAGAACAAACTGAGCTCTCAGATAGTTAAACTACAGTATACATTAAAGTTCGGTACTATTTAATTTAATTGCAGGCACAATTATGGATCACTTAGAGGAGAGGGTGTAAATATGACCCCAGCATGTAATTCGACCCCCCTCAATATTTTCATGTTCGAACCCTGCCATGTGTAATTTTCTATGTTCAACAGCTAGAAATAGTGGCAGTCAATATTTAATTTTGGTAAAACTGAATAGATGACGTTTACTCGTCCCGCAATTGACACGTGTCAAAACGAGCTCGAGTCAAATTTTGTTAACGTCGTAAAAGAAAATTCAAAATTATTAGAAATTAAGTGTTGTGAGTGTTGTGACATTCAACTCCAGATATAAGAAGAATCAAGCTACACCATTTGAAGGTGAAGGTAAATTTGCATGATCTGTAAAAATAAATTGTGTACAAAGTGAAAAATAAAAGCGCTATCATTTTAATATGGTCCCACAGTATGTTTATTTTATGACCCCCGGGGCCATATTAAATGTATGTGTTATTTACTGCTTTTTTTTTATTTCAGATGCCTCGTGCAAGTGTGATGAGTCATCCTGCTCCTAAAAAAAGGATAACATGGGATCCTGAAAATATGAAAAAGGTGATTGAAGCTGTTAGAAGTAAAAGTATGGTATATAAAAAGGCAGTCAATGAGTTTCAAATACCTAGAAGCACATTAACTCTTTCAGTCTTGGTGGTTAGTGTCACTAACCACCACTTTCCGATTTTTTTTCTTAAAATCCACATTATCTACCTGTAATCGGTTGAATTATAATAAAACTTCTATCCATCGCTGACACAACGCGACCGGTTGTCAGTTATTGAATGAATGACAGTTCAGTTGCGTTGAATTCATTTTTGTGGTAACGTACTTTTTTGAGTGAGTTCGATATAAAAAATTGTGAAACAGGTAAGTAAACTTTTTTCTTCAATGTTTTTTGTTCATTGTGTTTACTGATATTTATTTTATTCGTGTATCGATCAAAATACTATTATTTTTGTGTTTTCGATGTGCATTTAGAACGAAAATGTAGTGGTTAGTGCCACTAACCACCGTGACTATTGCGGGTTTATGGTTCCAATCTATGTGCTAGTTAGACATGTAACTAATAGCGCATTTTTCTTATATTTTACAGTATGCCGCGCTCGCTAACAAATAGAGAACTGGAAGAGTACTAGTTAGAAGACTTTCCTTCAGGTGGCGAGAGTATTTGTAGCGATGATGATGCCGTAGAGGACCCCGACGATCAGCCAAATCCACTGGTGTTAGGTGATTTGATAGGAGAAATTCAAGTAATTGATGCTCACGACTTTGATGATGATGATGACCTACCCTTGTCTAGCTTAGTACGCCAGAATCCTGACCCTGTCGAGCCCAACACTTTGAATTTAAACCGACTGATTACAATAGCTCCAAAATGGAAGAAGAATTATAGGATGGTCGTACCTGGTGAGTTTTTTGAAAGTGTGGGAATAGCCGAACAAATTCTTAGCATGGAGAATATTACACCGCTTTTACTATTTCACCTTTTTCGGACAGAGCATGTACAAGATATTTTATGTTTCCAAACGAACCTTTACGCTACTCAATCCGGCAAGCGTTATACACCTACTACAACGGAAGAGCTTGATGTTTTCATTGCTTCGAACTTGGTGATGGGCATGAAAAAACTACCAAGCTACAGAGATTACTGGTCTTCAGCACCTGATTTGCATGATAAATACGTTTCAAAGTTTATGAGTTTCAATAGATTTAGTTGGCTTTTGAATAATTTGCACGTAAACGACAATAGTGTTATGCCCAACAGAAATTGTTCAGATTTTGACAAACTTTATAAAATTAGATCTCTACTCGATATTCTGCGAACTAATTTTTAAAATAACTATAAACCATTAGAAAAGGTTGTAATTGATGAAAGTATGATAAAATTCAAAGGTATTAACTATTTGAAACAATACATGCTAAAAAAGCCGACTAAACGAGGATACAAGTTTTGGATGATGTGTGCACAATAAGGCTATTGCCTAGATTTTGATATTTAGAACAAGTTAACCGCAGAGAGCGCGATGGTACCAGCGTGGAAGTGTCGTGTCCAGAAGCTGTGAAAGACTACAACGCAAATATGAATTTTGTAGACAAATTTGATAAGCTAAAAGGAAGTTATGCTGTAGACAGAAAATCACACAAGTGGTGGCACAGGATTTTTTTTTATTTCCTTGATTGTTGTGTTGTCAATGCCTTCTTAATTTATTAAGAACTGTAGTCTTCTTCACGCCCAGACTTATCCAAATTGACTCTGAAAGAATTTAGACGAAGTGTTTACCAGGGTTTATTGGCACCAGCATATGTGAAACAAAGACCCGATTCAGTAAACAGCAACCGTAATTCCGCAACGTCTTCCAAGACCTGCATTAATAAAACGGCACAAGCCTACAGTCCCTCGAGAAATTCGTTTGGAATGCAGTCGCCATCAGCCTGAGAGAACCACCTCTAGAAGATACTGCAAATATAGCATCAAAATATCTCCAGTGCGTACTGTATGGCAGTTCAGTACTTGTAAAGTGCCTCTTGGCTACGCAATGGAAAACATGTTTTGCAGATTTTCATAAAAAATAATTTTATGTTATATTCGCCTGCAGAAAAGTTGCTTATAGTTTTTAATATTAATAAATAATATACATCATTCATCAATGTTTTATTTGTATCAATAGTCATGGTGGTTAGTGTGACTAACCACCTCATACCTCGAAAGCCTTAACACCTAGATTTTTTTTTCACAATTTTTATGATATTTTAATTGTTAATGATGCTAAAAGTAACATAAAAATGTTTTAAATATTCTCGATGTAAAAGTGTGACTGAAAGAGTTAAAACGACTAGTGAAAGACTCTGAAGAATCTTTAGGTTCTCTTATTCACAAGCCACTTGGCAGGAAACCTATACTGCCGCCTGAATTGGAGGAAAAACTGGTTGAGTACATTTTGATAATGGAAGCGGAATACTATGGACTTACGAGAATGGATGTCCGCCGAATGGCTTATCAATTGGCTTCAAAAAATAACTTAGCCAATTATTTTAAAAACGAAGTCGCAGGTAGGGCTTGGCTTGGTCTCTTTCTGAGACAGCATAGCGAAGTATCTGTCCGATAACCGTCAGTCGATCCAGGAACATCATTGGATAACCTTGCTATATCAACATCATCAAAAGATTCTTCAAGTCAACTTATTTTACCGTCAGACATTCGACCAATTCCTCCTTTAAAACCAAGACGGATGTCTTGGGATGATCGGGGCAAGAAAACCTCCAAATCGACAGTGTTAACCTCAGCACCATATAAAAACGACTTGACAGTTTCTTTGCAGTTGGCAGAGAGTCGAGGACGAAACTGTGGACAAGGTCGTGCAAATAGACGTGGACGTGGCCGAGTGAATGCTCGTAATAGCCCTAGTGGAAGGGGAGCTAGCACCAGTAATCAAAGGGATACTGTTTCTTCTTCGGACTCAACTTCTGAAGATGAAGCGCTGTTAGGTGGAGTGCCTGAAAACGTGGACACTAACTACTTATTTTGTGATATGTTTTAGTCCGCCGATAGACGCAGCGAAGAATGGATTCAGTGCCAAAGCTGCAATTATTGGACCCATACCGAGTACACCGGCCCTGAAGGGAAGTATTATAGTTGCGGTTTCTGTCGTTAAGTACCATATATAAAAAATATTAAACATTTACTGTCATAAATTTAATTTAGCACCCTGGGGGTTATATATCTCTCTCCATAACTCATTATTGTTCTTTTGTCTTTTTTTTAAATAAACATTTTCTTTCATTGTGTTAAGGAGTTTAATTTAAAAAGTGCTATATTACTTATAGGCAGATAAATTCCTGATAATTTGGTACTAAAACATATATTTATATATAATAGTACTATAGATAATCTTAAAAAACAAAGTAGGGGCCATATTTACACCTTCTTCTCTACCCTTGACCCTGCAGACTGTGTAATCACTTTTACGTAGTTATACAGGAGGTGATACGTGTAATTAAAATGGTATGTTTGTAGTAGTAGTAGTAGTTGTAAGTGTTAGCTAGGTCTAAATACAAAAAGAATCCTAACGATAGTAACCGTGATAAGTACGTAGCCGTCAGAAATCATTGCAGCAAGGTGTGTAGGACTGCACAACGCCGATACATTCACAACTCCGTTGAAAACGGAGATCCGGCTAAAGTCTGGAAATTCTTAAAGTCACTGGGAGTAGGCAAACCTATTCATGATTCGCTTCCCAAAAATATCAACTTAAATTCTCTTAACCAACATTTCTCTGCTTCGTCAAATTTTGATAAAATGACAAAAGATGCTACACTGAAACTTCTTACTGCCGCCCCAACTCCTGACTGTTCTCCATTTTTCTTTAGTCAATTCTCTGATTGTGATGTTAAGAGGAGCGTAGTGTCCATCACTTCGAATGCAGTGGGTTCTGACCGTCTGAGCCGTAATATGGTCCTCCCAATCCTTGATGAAATTCTTCCTGTCATTTGTCATATCCTAAATTATTCAATCTCCCACAGTGTATTTCCAACAGCTTGGAAGGACGCCGAAATAATACCCATTCCCAAAAAGAAAAACCCTGGATCCTTTACCCACTACCGCCCGATTTCAATTCTTCCGTTTCTCTCCAAGGTCCTTGAACGTCTTATCCATACTCAATTCTCACATTTCCTATCCAGAAACCTACTACTAAATCCTCTCCAATCCGGTTTTCGAACCGGTCACAGCACCACTACTACCTTTGTCCATGTTACGGAGGAGATCAGATTTGCCATGGAGAATGGTTATTTCACAGTTCTAACACTTTTGGACTTTAGTAATGCATTCAACACCGTTGACTTTGACGTCCTGCTGTGTATATTGCGCTCTCTCAACATATCTCCAACTGCGATTGACTGGTTTCGCAACTACCTGTTTGGTCGTCGGCAGCGCATTTGTGTTGAAAACACTGTTTCTTCTTGGTGTAACACTGCAGCCGGCGTACCGCAGGGCGGCGTGCTTTCTCCCCTACTTTTCTCTGTTTTTATCAACACCATCACTAATGATCTGTCTTCTTCCTACCACTTGTATGCGGATGATCTTCAAATTTACACCAGGGCATCACCAGCTAATCTGACTGATGCTGTCAACACCACTAATGCTGACTTGGATAAGATATGTAAGGGGAGCAACACCTACGGCCTGAAGATTAACCCATCGAAGACTCAGGTCATTATCGTTGGAAGCTCGCGAATGATCTCCAAAATTGATTTGACACAATTACCACCAGTCATGTGCAACAGCACACCTATTCCGTACAGTGGCAAGGTGAAAAACTTGGGGATCTATATTGATAGTACCTTATCCTGGGGCCCTCAGCTACAGGAGCTGAGTCGTAAAATGTTTGCTGCTGCAGGATCTTTACGCAGACTACGAAATTTTCTACCTACATCTACTAAGATTGCTCTTACACAATCCCTCCTTTTTCCTATCCTTGATTATGCTGATGTCACTTATCTTGATCTCACAGAAAACCAACTGAATAAGCTTGAGAGACTCCAAAATCTTTGTATAAGATTCATATTTGGATTACGTAAATATGATCATGTATCCGACTATCGTAAACAGCTTAAGTGGTTACCTATCCGCTTTCGCCGGAACACACATATTCTGTCTCTTTTATATAACATTCTTTTCAATCCTCTTACTCCACATTACCTCAAATCACGGTTTAACTTCTTACATGACACACATCCCAAAGTGTTGAGATCGTCAGAGAACTTAAAATTAAAAATGCCAGGGCACACTACTAAATTTCTTGACCACTCCTTTTCTGTCCAAGCGGTTCGACTGTGGAACGCTCTACCGGTTGAGATTAGACGTGCGCAAACCCTGACAGCCTTTAAGAGATTGATAAGGGAACACTATCTAGCAGATATCGACGTCACATAGTGTTAACTTTGCTGCACTCGATCAGGTAAAGATGTACCCCTTAAGTATGTATGTAATGTCCATAAGTCTCAGCTGTTTTTCTTGTATATATTTATTTATAAATTCACACTACGTGTTACTGTCACTTAATATAATTTATATGTACTACTTCCATTTCCTTTGCCTATATACTTCTAATACACCAGGCACTACCTTATACTTTCCATTCTCATGCTTTCTTTCCATCCCATGGTTGCCTGTAAGAGATTGCCAATAGGCGATAAGGCCGCCACTTGTACTTTTTTAGCTTAAGTCACTTATAAATTTAATCTGGTGTACAATAAAGATATATATATATATATATATATATATATATATATATATATATACTTAGTCTGGCCATAAATACTGTTACACTTAATTATAAAAAAATATTACATTTGAATTTCGAATCTGTCATTTTTATACGATTGTTCATTGTGTTTTCTCATTTTGGCGCCAATACATTGTAAAATATTTTGCGATATTAAAATGGTGTGGGGTGATAAAGAGAACCGAATCGCTGTGATAGCATTACACAAAGTAGGTATGGAGCCAAATGCAATTTTTAAAACTCTCCATACACTTGGTATTAGTAAAATGTTTGTGTACCGGGCTATTAATAGGTACAATGAGACCTCCTCTGTTTGTGACAGAAAAAGATCTGGCCGTCCACGTAGTGTTCGTACGAAAAAGGTGGTCAAAGCAGTAAGGGAAAGAATTCGAAGAAATCCTGTCCGAAAGCAAAAGATTTTATCTCGGGAAATGAAGATAGCACCTAGAACCATGTCGCGTATTTTAAAAGATGACTTAGGACTTGCAGCCTATAAGAGACGCACTGGCCATTTCTTAACTGATAATTTAAAGAAGAATAGGGTGGTAAAATCGAAACAACTACTGAAGCGGTACGCAAAGGGAGGTCACAGAAAAATTTTGTTTACGGATGAGAAAATTTTTACAATTGAGCAACATTTTAACAAACAAAATGACCGTATTTATGCTCAAAGCTCTAAGGAAGCTTCCCAATTAGTCGACAGAGTGCAACGTGGACATTATCCGACTTCAGTGATGGTTTGGTGGGGTGTTAGCTATGAAGGAGTGACTGAGCCATATTTTTGTGAAAAAGGTATCAAAACATCGGCACAAGTGTATCAAGATACCATTCTTGAGAAGGTAGTTAAGCCCCTTAACATCACCATGTTCAATAACCAAGTATGGTCCTTCCAGCAAGACTCGGCGCCGGGTCATAAAGCTCGGTCCACGCAGTCTTGGTTGGAATCGAACGTTTCGGACTTCATCAGAGCTGAAGACTGGCCGTCGTCTAGTCCCGATCTTAATCCGCTGGATTATGATTTGTGGTCAGTTTTAGAGAGTACAGCTTGCTCTAAACGCCATGATAATTTGGAGTCCCTAAAACAATCTATACGATTGGCAGTGAAGAATTTTCCCATGGAAAGAGTGCGTGCTTCTATTGATAACTGGCCTCATCGTTTAAAGGACTGTATTGCAGCCAATGGAGACCACTTCGAATAAGCTTTTTATATTTTTAATTGTTTTATATTTATGTATTAAACTGACACACTGTAAAAGTAATAAATGTTATTTGCAGTTAACAATTTTCTTTTTTCTTTATTACAATATTTATGGCAAGACTAGGTATATATATATATATATATATATATATATATTATGTTTCACATATTTAATAGTCTTCTCAGACAGTTTTGCAGATATATATATATATATTATATTATTCCATTTTTGTTGCATATCTAAGGTTATTAGCGTTCTACTCATTTACATACAAAGGCAAACATTTAGCATCTTTACGTCAATTTACTCATATTTAAACGACGAGAAAGCTTTCTAAATCATTTAGGTTTTACAGTTGACACAGTGTACTTGGCCAAATATTCATTTCATATTACGAATCTTAATTTATAATAACACTAATAAAATATATTGAAGGTTCAAACTTGCACTAAGCCTAAGTAAGTAATTGTATTCTGTAACTTTAAATAAATTTTAAACTTTTCTTTTTGATATGTCTATGTCAGTACTTTATGTCTATGGACAAAATGAAAGTATGCGTGTACAAATACTTGTGTATGTATGTGTGTGTGAAATGTATGGTAGTGTGTGTAATGTTTTATTTATTGATTTAATGTACTTTATAAGCATTATTATTGAAAAATATTAGCGTTCTGCACTTCTCCAATGCATAAACTATAAGTGTGCCAAATTTTATGCTCCTGCGTCCGCGCAATTTTCGTAAAAAGAGGATCAAAGTTTTTGCATCACGTATTAATATATAGATTAAGGAGACGTTATAGCAATTACATTTAAGGATAAAAGACTGTATAAGATGAAAAGTTACATGTATGAAGATATATTGGAAGCAAATATGAGTAAAAAGGATATGACTATAAAGAAAAATTACATCGTGCTCTGCGTCATATTAATTTTAATAATTTGAAAGTAGTGTGTAAAAATGAGTCGTTAAAAGGATCACTTAAAGAGATTGCAAATGAATATGTGAAATGTGCAATATGTATTGAAAATAAAAGGCATAAATTAGTATTTGATAATAATCGACGAAAAGCAGAGAAGATATTAGATATTGTGCATACAAATCTAAATGGGCCACATCAGACTACAGGATATAATGAAGAAAATATTTTTTGAGCTTTATCGATGATTACAGCAAATTAGTCAAAGTTTTTTGTATCAGATCAAAGGATAAGGTCTATGACTACTTAGTGCAATATGTTAATGAGGTAGAGAACATAACAAGAAACACGATAAAAGAACTGCGATGTGATAATGGGAAGGAATATATGAATGCAAGAGTTTTTCAGTTTGCAAGAGAGAAAGGGATAATAATGAAATCCAGTCCAGCATATGTACATATATTCAGATTTTCAGTACAGAGAGGTATAATCGTATATTAATGGATATGGGTAGATGTCTTTTATCAGAAGCAAAGGTAGGGAAACAGTTCAAGAACAGAACGTTGACTACGACTAATAAAGAGAAAACACCGTATGAAACATTTTTCAAAAGAAAGCCATCTGTCAAAAATTTAAAATGTATGGAAGTAAAGTTTTTGTGAGAATTCCAGAAGAACGTAGAAGGTCGAAATGGGATAAGAAAGCAGAAATTGGAATTTTACTGGGTTACACTGATACTGGATACAGAGTGTAACTTAACAACAGAGTTATTATAGTTAGAAATTGTGATATAATCGAAGATGTTAAATTGTGTGGTTTTCAAGGTGAGGAAGAAATAATACTGAATATAAAGCCAAAGATAAGGAAATAGAAGACAAAAGGACACAAGAGGAAAAAGATATAATAAAATACTCAGAAAATGATGAAAGTGTAGTAGAAAGTGCAGATAAAGAACAAAGTGAAATATCAAGATAAGTTAAATCTCCACTTTGTTTTAATGAAGAATTTGGTTATTATTGCATATATTGTAACTACTCAGACGCTTTGGCTCCAATTGTTTTTCAGGAGGCGACTACATGAGACGAGGCAATGAAATGGAAAGAGGCAATGAATAATGAGATGGACAGTTTAATGAAAAATAACACATGGACTCTAGTTGACAAACCTGCCAAGGAAAAAAGGGTGATTGATTGTTTTGTGGATGCTGATTGGGCAGGAGACATTTTAGATAGGAAGTTTACTTCGAGATTCATCATTAGATTGTTTGGAAATATAATATACTGGAAATCACAGAAACAGAGTAGTGTAACAAAGTCTTCAACATTTGCTGAATATGTAGCTTTATCAAAAACATTAACAGAATTAAATTTTCTTATTTGTGTAATAAATGATGTCTTCACTAAGGTTTGTAAGCCAGTTAAAATTAACGAATGTAACTCAGGAGCTGTAGCTATTTCTAAATACGGAAACTTCACCAAAAATGCTAAGCATATTGAAGTTCACTATCATTTTGTACATGAGAATGTTAAACAAGGAAATATTAAAGTTGTAAAAATAGAGTCAGAAAATAATATTGCTGATATATTCACAAAATCTTAGAGAAATGTAAAATTCACTAAATTTAGAGAAATGTTAAAGTTAAAGGGCGAGTAAAATAAATGTTATAAATTGACATTGACTGTAGTATGTAAGAAATGTGTGTATGTATTAATGTTTACAATATAAATGTAAGGAGGCGTGCTGGTATATTGTACCTTTATATTGGCAACACTGCTTTTTTGAAGTGAAAACTTCTTTAGGCGCGTTGAGCGTTTTGGTAGAGGGTAAAATCCTCGGTTCGCGTCACCGACATGCTAATGATAATAGTATATCTATAGCTATGGAGAATATGATATTATATATTATATATGAAATTTATTATTATTATATATTATATATGATATTATATATTATATATAGCTATATATGAAACATAAAAAATTTCATATAATTTTTGCATATAGTTTTAATTACTCTCAACTTAATAGTTCCGTTTTCACTTCTATCGGCAGTCCCACGACTGCTACTGTTTTTTTTAGCTTTCTCTGTTTAAATATGGATGAATGCTAAATGTAATTCCTGGATAATAAAAACAAGTTTAACTAGTAAAGGCTGTGTATATTAATTATTAAGTATAACAGTCTCAATGACAAAAACTCGTACAGAGAAATGTCTACAAAATAATTAAATTTAAAAGAAGACCAATGTGATATGTGTGTATTGTAATATATAAGGAGGGCCACAAATTAGTTAACATTTGAAAAATTGTATGAAAAAAACCATTTGATTTATTATAAAAATTGTTTATTTACAAGAAAGTTAATTAGTTGACATTTATTTTTGGATATTACATTATCTAAATGAGAACCGCTTCGAAGTTTGCACTTTTCTAAGTGATCACCGAAGTTTTCGAATACTCGTCGGCAAAGAGACCGCGAGATCGCCGACATCTCTTCGCTGATTTTTCTTTTAGGTGACGCAGTGTATTTGGTTTGTAGACACGATTCTTCAAATAAATCCCAAAAAAGAAGTCTGCTGGGGATAAATCTGGACTTCTGGGTGGACAAGGAATGTCTCCTCGTCTGGAAATCACCTTTTCCGGAAACATGTCTTTGACCACCGGCAGAGACTTAATGGATGTGTGACAAGTGGCTTCATTTATTCAGTTGAAACTATGTGTTATGATTGTAGCCAGCAAATTCCAGTAGCAGGAATACCAGAAGCATTTGAAAGAAAAGATTTTGAGTCGTTCTGAAAAATAATATATAAAAAAATAGTAAACTCATAGTTTATAATTCAATTTGGAAGCCATGTTTCGGAATCCAAGAGACAATACTTTAACATTTTATTATAAGTCGAAGTTACTTTTTTATAATTTAAGGTGAGGGAAAAAACATACAATAATGTTCACTTTTACTACTTTTGGACTAAGGTAGATGCAAAAGGGGTGCTAATGAAATAGAGCCGTTGTGTATTGCATTTTACTCATATATATTGAAATGTAATTGGTATTACACATGTAGTTTCGATTGGGGACCATACACTAAATGAAACTGACAGAGTACATAGCTTAATAGAAAGAGAGGTCAAGAACATTTTGATGTTAGGGCCAATTTATAGTCCTGACCAATAAACAGAGAAAAGTAAACCCGCAATTACAAACCCTTAAGAGACTGATAGTCAAATAAATAAAACTAATTAGACTGAAAAGATAGTCTAGAATTAGGTTTACATTCGTCAAAAAAAAATTTCTTTTACCATTGCTTTTATGTATTTTTAATTTTTGCACGAGATATTTAGTAGCTTTTATTGACTCAGACTAATAACATAAGTACATATAATAAAACTAATACATATTAGAAATATAGACAAAATTTAGTCTAGCTTGCGAAGTTTACTTTTATGTTCCATCTGCTTGGTTTTTTTGGAATTAAGAGAAACTGAAAACAGATAGAATATGTCTAATAATATGTATATGTAAATAAATCTCAATTTAACAAAGAAATTTTTGTTTTTTATGTTCCTAAGTAGTTACTGGGTCAGCGCTATGGACATTAAAGTTATTGATTAATAAAAAAACATTGTTTTATTTTTAAATTATGAGCCTGTTTTCATCCTACTTACTTTCAAATAGTGATATTTTCGTGTATAAAGTGGTAACGATAACATCAGAAGAGGTCACACTTTCAAAATTTGCAATCCACTTTAACACTAATGTTTTTTTTTTATTTACAATAGAGAAAAATATAAAAGTTATTGTTTTTTCTTCATAAAATAATGTAAGTTAGTAGGTTGTTTCATGTCCACAAAATTATCTATCTTAAACAGGTTGCAGCATATTTTTGTTACAATCACTTTAATAATAAGTTTAATAATAGAATACCCTTTTGTATTTGTCTGTTCGAAAATCCCCCCGGATACCACCTGTTGATGGTAACGTCGGCCTCAAACCGATCAAAAATCGTACACCGTCTCGGTCACTAGTATTTAATAAATTCAGCAGTCAAAGTTTCTAGACAACAAAACAAATATTTGTAAATTTTATCTAAAGCTTGCTCAGTAAAAGTGCTAAACTTTCAACGCTAATTCCCACAAATTACGATTGTTGAGTTGAATTTATTTTTTATTAGTCGTGCGATTTGTACTTTTCTATTCCCATTTCACGTAAAGAAACTCGTTCAAATAAATCAGTCAAGAAATTAAAACCGATAAAATTAGTGTTATACTAATTTGAAATTTCGTTTGTTTTAGTTTCACCATGCATCTTGGCTTGGAGGATCATTCCAAGAAAACCGGAGGACAATCATCAATTGATACAGTTAAAATGGAAATTGTCTGGCGGAACGTCATCTTATTTGCAATGTTACATGCAGGAGCAGCTTATGGGTTGTATCTCGCTTGTACTAGCGCCATGTGGTTGACAAATTTGTATGGTAGGTATTTTGTTAAAAGTGTAAATATTTGTAATAGTTGGAAAAAATGTTAGTGTACTGTGTACAACAATAATATAAACTGCGTTTATTTTCTGCTGATTTAGTAGATAGTGTATTTTTATCGTTTTTGACATCTGTGTCATTTATTAATTATATGTGTATTATCTATTTAATATATAATCAGACAAAGTGACTCTACTTTCCTTGATTGAAAGTATAAGCAGAATTCAAGAAAGGTGTTCAACAACTATATCGCGAATACAGACAATGGACCCCTCCATCCACTCCAGTGGGTAGCTATGAGGAGTTGACGTTTGCTTGTGCCATACGTCGCCAAGTAGATGGTGCCCACGTCAGATCGGGCAGGTGCTGGGAGGGGTCCATATGGCTCGATAACAGCAATTCCTGGATCCCTCCCATTCTAAGCAAAGCTGATTTTAGTCGGATAATTCCGACACATCACTCCACCGCAAACTCTGATGGCGTGTCGGCTCGTGAGAATTTCTAAATGTTGAAAAAAGGGTGTCCAAAATATCACGCATCAACTGTGCTATGTAGATGACAGGACGAAGTTCTGAGATACACCAGTGTTTACCTATTGAAAATCACAGGCCGCGCCGTCAATCTTAATATGACGTTTGTGCAGGAATGCAACAACTCAGATACAAAATTTGGGAGGTTGACCAAATGCAGAAAGTTTGAAGAGAAGTAAACGGTGCTAGACCATAATGAAGGCTTTGGTTATGTCGCCATTTTACATTGTTGTATGCTGCTTCAGTCGTACGTCAGGATCAAATGCAATAGGCCGATTGCTAATGGACAATAGTCTGGGTACACTCGTGATTAAGTCAGGGATGGATCTTCTTGCTGGCGACTTCATTGTAGTCTATACCAACAGTGACTTCGTTAGCTGCGGCAGATGAATTTTGCGACAGATCTCTAATTTTGAAGTAGCGTTGAGCCCACGGGATGGATACAAAACAATCCTGCATCTCATTCCAGTCTGCTGTCGCACCGCGGTGATATGAAGCGGTGGTCGAAGGATCCCAGAGGGGCGAGAACCGGTACATTATACTGCATTGGGTTACTCTTCAGCAGTAGGTCTAGTAAAGAGTGTACCTAGTTCAGATGACCAAAGAGACAAGTTGTCTCTAAGTCTCTGGATTGAGATCGATATAGGCGTACGTAAATTTGACTGATAGATCAGAAATTCACGTCGAGTCAGAAGATGGAGAAGGATTACGACATACAAAAAGATATACCTCAAACAAAAAGATATACAATAGCCTACGCTGGTATAGTGGAGATGTGCCATGTCGACAGGGTGGCGTAGTTGTGTGTCCATTAGAAAAAGTTCGTTGTACCGTCTCAAAATACTGGTAGACAGCTCTTTTTTTCTCGTAGTATCATAGGATATTTGTGAACTCCACCTTAGAAAGCGGGTTGGTAGGCGAACTGAATGCTGTTGTTGAACTCGTATGTTTTTTGCTGACATGATGAGAATTTCTTTCTCAATAATAAAAGCAAGAGTAAAGAAAGCAAAAGAAATATGGACGTAAAAGACAGGTAAAGTAAGATGGTGACTAAAACACAGGACTGAAAGGACCCCGTACCCTCCCGAAAGTGGTCACCCGGTCACGCTATCCAGTCACCAACTAGCACGACGTGCCACTCCGTTAATAATATGGGCAGTCAGCCAAGGTGGATAACGTGATTGGGCCCCACTCTATGGTGTGGATGGCCGGCAATACCATCGTTTTTATGGGGCTCTTTGACCGACAGGACAATCCACTGTTCACACACATACTACAATAGCTGTCACCAGTTCATAATTTTGCCCCTGGTCTCATACTCACCATCGAAAGACAACAGCACAAGTGTTTTCACTTTAGGTTAGTCTTCTCTGAGAAGGTAGTATTAGCCCTCATACAATATATATATAATACAGATTTTAGTGTAGATTATAGTACAACAGTCTACAGATTTTGCTTTGTTTATCGTCCATCGTCTGTAAAATATGTAAGGTAATAAATAGGTAATAACTAAACCACAATAAAATTAAGACATAGAAGTAATTCAAGTTTAGAGCAATGCACTCAGAAACATTTGTATTAAACTCCACCTATTTTTTGAAAAATATTATATGTTGATGAGATATCTATGTCGAGCACTCGGCTAATAAACGCTGTTGATGACTGTTATGATGTTTCGATACATGCTTCAGAATCACACCGGTCGCTTACTTAATTAAAACATGAATCATATAATGATACTTGTATTTCCAATTTAATAGAAATTTTATATCTGGTAATGTTCGATGTGTAAATGACAATAAAATGAATTTTCTTTTCAGCGTATGTTGTGATTTTTTTTTCGGGTCTAGGCATTACGGCTGGAGCACACAGGTTTTATGCCCACAGATCTTACAAAGCACGTTTACCATTGCAGCTCCTACTGGTTATTTTTAACACTATGGCTATGGAAGTAAGTCCAAAAATTAAAAAAATAATAAATTATGTATGTGTTTAAGATATAAGTTCGCTTAGTTTCAGAATAAACTCATCATGGACTTTTGTTTTCTCCTCAATTTCTTTGCTATTAATTGAGTTTTTCTTTGCCCTCTATTTTTCCTTAACAATTTGATTATACTGATACTATTAGTTACTGGATTACATAACTATTGGATTCTATTCATGCTTTCCATCAGGTAGAGTAGAGTCACTTTAGCAGGCTCTTAATATAGAAAAATATAGAAAGTGCATTAGACTATGTAGAAATTGAAAATTTTCTATGCGTAACCAAATAATTCATGTGTACCCTACAAAATGTAATGAAAGTATCTAGTAACAGCGAATTTGTACTAGTTCATAAACTTGTAATTACTTGATTGTGTCAATAAAGGTAAAAAAAGCAAAAGTTATAGAAACGAAGTTAATGTGGTTTATAATTTTTATTCTTGTTTCTCATTTGGTTACTAAGTACAATTCAGTCCTTTTCTCAATTTATTTTTCTTTAAATTTAAGGAGTCTGTGATAGATTGGGTGCGTGATCATCGTATGCACCATATGTATTCCGAAACGAACGCCGATCCATATAACGCAAAACGAGGGTTTTTCTTCTCTCATATTGGGTGGATGATGGTGAGAAAACACCCAGATATCAAAGCTAAAGGTCACACAATCGACATGAGAGATATCCTAAATGATCCTATTTTACAGTTTCAAAAGAGGTAAATACGGAAATTGTTGAATTCTGCTTTTACTCTCATTCCTAGCGCTCACTCAGTTATCTCTAAATGTAATGTGACTTGAATGTGATGATGTTAGGAAATGTAAACAAACCAAAAAGAACATTTAGCAGATTGAATAGATTTAAATTAATCGGCAACTTTGCTTAAAAGTTAATTTGCATATATTTTGAATACTATACTACTAGTAATGGTTAATTTTACAAATAAAAGATATGCTAAATTGTGTTTATTGTAATTAGTTTGTAAAAAGAAATAAATAACCAAATTTTATTACGTATATATAACTTCGACTGCACGGTTAGCCTAGTGATTTAAGCGGTCGCCACACCACACTCTACTTCACTGGGTGTTGTGGGTTCAAATCCCACATGAAACAACAATGTGTGATCCACAAATTGTTGTTCTGAGTCTGGGTATTCTTTGTGTTCGTTTCTTGTGTGATTGTAAAGTTCTCCGCGACACAGGATTTATTCCTAGTGCGGGGTAGTTTTTTTTTTTTTTTTAAAATAAATAAAAATATATAGCTTCAATTTGTTTATTTTTAAATATAAGAGCTGGGATTAAACGAAATAGTACTCACTTTAAATATAGGAAGTTTATCTATAAAATGATGTAAAGATTCCATAATCGTGTTTTTTTTTCAGATATTATGCATTCCTTGCGCCTTTAGCATCTATCATTATTCCAACTTATATTGCAACATTGTGGGGAGAATCTTTATGGAATGTGTTTTTTATATGCGTTATGTTCCGATACACTTACTTACTGCACGGAACTTGGCTGGTGAATTCTGCCGCACATATGTGGGGTAATAAACCTTACGATAAACATATCAATCCTGTAGAAAATTATTTTGTATCGTTCATTACTTTCGGAGAAGGTTTCCACAACTTTCATCACACTTTCCCTTGGGACTATAAAACAGCGGAACTCGGTTCCTATAGTTTGAATGCTACAAAACTATTCATTGATTTGATGGCGCTATTAGGAATGGCGTATGATTTAAAGACTGTTCACAGGGACGTAGTACAAAAACGTATTCTAAGAACCGGTGACGGAAGCCATAACAGTTCGGTTACTTCTTGAAGCTTTATGTATCACTAATAGTTGTAGTGTATATAGAATGTATAATTTAGAATAAACGTTTTGTGTTGGGTGTTTGTTAATCATGGATTGACGTTGCTGTTCTTGTGAAATCGTAATAACAACTTCTTGTAATTATTATTCGACTTCATTAAATACTGGATAAATGGTTTTAATGTATTTCTTAGTATTATTTTATTCGTCTAAGTGTCTCTTATTAATTAAATATTGTTAACAGCAAACAAAGAAATAAAATCAAGACCTTATTATTAGCCAATCAGGCAATTTATCTAATTTATAGTGAAGGATGAGAATGCCTCATAAATTTATAGTAACCGCTGTAACCACAGAGGTTATGTACCCTTTTCTTTTGAATACCATTTTAAGTTTTATAAAATACAGAAATATTTCTAAATTACAGTATGTAACCTCCATTTATATAAAAAATCGTACGAAATATATATAATTTTTTTTCTTTCTCTTAATTTTATTTAAAGGTCTCTTTCTAACTTCATAGAAAAAGACGACTGCAACCTTCCTCACCCATCAGCATGGCAACAATGAATGCTGGTGGGGACAGATTGAGTGGATTTTTTATTAGCTATTATAAATATTTTCTGTGTCTAATTGAAATAGAACTTAAAAATAAAATGTAGATAAAAATAACAGAAATTCTTCCAAAAACAATTATTTACAGAATATGTTTAAAAGCCTTAGTTCAAGTTTGAGCAAAACTAATTCACACTGGCTTCGAAAATTAACTGAATGAATATGTTTTCTTATACTCATTATTCTGCTTGAGTTACTTTGTTTCTTATACTAAAGGCATTGATCATATCAATAATGTAAATAATAATAATAATAATCGCTCTGGCTAAAGAGAATTGGCGCAAACCTGTAGTACTTAGTACTACTGATCGCAAGGAAGTATGGAAGGGTAAAGAACTTCATGGCCGATTTTATCGGGCCCTACACGGGTCTGATATAGACTTTAAAGCGTCGACGTCTTGGCTACGGTATGGTGATCTCTTCGGAGAAACCGAAGGTTTTGTTTGTGCAATTATGGACGAAGTTATCATGACGAATAACAACCGGAAATATATCCTGAAAGATAGTACGGTTGACATTTGTCGGGCGTGCCACCGTCCTGGAGAATCTATTAGGCATATTATTTCTGGTTGTTCTCGTCTTGCTAATGGTGAGTATTTGCACAGGCACAATCAAGTAGCCAGGATTGTACACCAACAACTTGCCCTTAAATACCAACTTGTCAATTTTGAAGTGCCTTACTACAGGTATGTGCCCGACCCAGTTCTCGAGAACGGTCGTGCTACGTTATATTGGGATCGATCTATTATCACAGATAGGACTATTGTTGCCAATAAGCCTGATATTGTGGTGATAGATCGATTAGAGCGCCGCGCAATGATTGTCGATATCGCCGTTCCTCATGACGAAAATCTCGTGAAAGTTGAAAAAGAAAAACAATTAAAGTATTTGGATCTGTCTCACGAGATTGCCGACATGTGGAATGTGGATTCGGTGATCATTGTTCCGATAATCATATCTGTTCACGGATTGATAGCCAACAGCCTCGACCAACACCTTAAGAGGCTCACGTTGGAAGGTTGGATCAAGGGTCTGATGCAGAAGGCAGTCCTCCTTGACACGGCCCGTATTGTGAGGAGGTTTCTGTCTCTGGAGCCCTAACCACCGGTATCTTGGTCCCTGTACCCGATGTCGGTGGTCTACTATTTTTTATATTTTTAAATATGTATTTTTTATTTTTTTATATATTTAAAAATGTAATCAATATGTGTATTTATATGTAAATAAAAAATTGAAACAAACTTTACCATCATCAATTCAAAGATTGCCTTCAGCAGCAGGTTAAGATTTCATTACATAAATAAAGTACATGAAATTACAAATTAATTAGAGTTATATCAGTTAGTGAAATCAATTCACCAACTAAGTACCGAACTAATGATCTGCACAATTTATAATAAAAAATCATCTCGATCACGTCAATTTTCAATCAAGAAAACCACTTTATAATCGGAGAGACACGTTCAACTTAAAACATGAGGGTTATTATTGCATCAGAGGTTAAATAAAATGTTGTTACATAATTTACAACTTAAGAAACTTGTGAATGTTTTCTTGTTAAATTTTGTGCTTAACGTTTTTACCGCAATATAAAACAGAAAGGAGATATTATCGAAAAACTGCTATTAGACACCATTTTTCCAATATGGCGATGTGACATTTCGCATCAAAATAGGTACACATGCATTGCATCTATAATGTTAACTATGCATTTAAATTTTACGTGGACGTAATTTATATTAGAAAATTCCAAATGGAGATTTTAGATTTATTCAATCACAGACCAAGAATTTTAAGACAATCGATATTCATTAGTACATGAAAAAAACGACGAACTGCTATTACTTTAATATAGTTTGAATTAATTATATGACGCATATGAAAATAAAATTAAAAAAGTGACTTCGAACTAAAACAAGATTAAGTTTTATTATTTGTTACTTTGTGTGTTGCTCAAGTTTACGTCAGGTTTACAAATTCTTAGAAAGTGAGAATAATGCCGTCGTGATGCTAAAATTATTTTTTTAAAACCTAGGTTCCTGTTAAATAACCAAGATTATCGGAGAAATTGGATGAAGGCTTTCCTTTTACAACAAGATTTCTCTTGTCATGTTACACAGTTTATACTTAGATCGTTTCTTTCATAATGATAAAAAGATTTCTTTTTAAAAGAACAGAGACATAGTTGGTGAATTACTAATTTATAAGCCCCACGAATGGAACTGAATGAGAATTAAGGTAAGATAGCTTAGTATTTAAAGTAAGTAAACATAAATATTCTTGGACTGTAGAGATATTTACATGCATATATAGGTTTTTTGTACAGCGGGCCTTATTTAGGATAAAATCATTTAGAAAAGTTACGATTCCCGCTCGTAGTCACGGATAGACTACTGTGAAAGCTTACACCACCAATGTAACCCGTTCGAAACGCTGGGCAATGACGTCTACCCGATACGTGAGGTGTGGTTACACATACTTGGTACTGTCGGCACTTTGTAGTGTGCACGTTATTGTACATAATATGCTTACAGTAAGTGTAGAAATATCGACAGTACAAAAATCAACGCGACTAAGTGCGGGTAGCCACACCTTGTGCATCACGGATTCGTCGTTAAGCTTACACCAGTCTACGTTACAAACGTCGAGAAGTAGAAAGTAGGATACCCTTCTATTTTGCGACATTTTCATCGTATTGCAAACAGACAGGGTAGACAGAAGCATACTTACCGCCACTTTTCGTCAAGGTTTTGATCCCACGTAATAGGTGGCGAGCCTAATGAATCTACTCGAGTTGTTTTGTTTGCCAGAGCTTCGTCCATCGTTTAGCAGTTGTGACACTTGCACGTGAAGTTGGCTTGGGCCCTTAAGTTCTTGCTTTGATATACAGGTTTCTTATTCTATACATTTTTTGGACCTAAATTAATTATTGTCAATTTATAAAACTAAAATACAATTAAATGAGTTACTGTTTTTTCTTTTTGCTTGAATGATATTGGGAATACATAACAAATCAATTTGAGGATTTTGTGTCAGTACCTACTTCAAGTTTGTTAATTCACTACAGTAGTAGCATAATCAAAGAATAGAAACACAGGTCGGGTTTTATTCTATTTACCAAATTTAAGATAGATTTTATTAAATGGGTAAGAAATTATGCACCAGTTACTTTTAATGCCTTTTAAACTATAAGAAAAACTGTTAAAATAAGTTGGTTACGATAATATAAGCCATTTGTGAAGAAAATGTGGCAATAGGTTTGAAAGCAACCGCAGGCAATACTGGTTAATTGAGCGCAAAGAGATTCTTACTTTAAAACAACGGCAGCGTTCCAATTTCGTAGCGCAAAGCCGCTTAGGATAACGTAAAAATATTTAAACTTGGTTTTGTTTAGAAAGATATATGGACGTTGTTGTGCATAAATAATTCAAGCTTTAAATAATTTAAATGTTCATTTCAAAGGTAAACACATTTTTCCTCGTAAAAACAACATTACTTTTTTTTAACAATATGTAGGTATATTGAATATTCATCATTATTGTCGTCATATGATGATGGTAATAATGCAAAGTGTAATAATAAATAATAATTACAATAGTTTCACACGTCCACTCCACGTCCCTCACTTGTCTGGTCTGATCTGTAGCCTGCTAGTAAATATGGTTATATATTTCTACACACATATAGTAAAGTCTTAAAAATATAGAGTTCAAATCATCCAGCAGAGCTTGAGCTGTAAACAGATTTAACGTTCCATTTTTACGAGTTTTAATTACTTACATCTTAACATTTATAAAATCATCTACTTAGTGTATTAATTTTGAGAAATCTGTAAAGTTAAATATATAGATAAATATATAGATAAAGCGTTTTACATCAAAAAAAGCTTTATGTATCATCGGAATATGCCCTTAACAGTAGTTTCTCTACAAAATCCTAATGCAATACAATTAATTCACTTAGTGTCACTCTTAGAGTGTCTTAGTATCTCCATGTCAAGAGGACTTGCTTACCCTCCCAATGTTTTAAACACAAACAAAACGTTCCATTATTTTTAGAAAAAAATGAAGAAATCTTGTTGATTTAAATTGTTTGGAGAACGCTCAGCCTACAAGAACATCTAAGTATGATTGAGGAAAAGGATAAATAAATAAATTGAGTACCCAAACAGTAATACATCTAAAATTAAAACCTTTTGTTTCATTAGCTCTCATTATCTTTGTCCCTCCTTTGTCACGTACAAGATTTGGAACGTGACAACGCTGTATCGCTGCTGTAAGGACGAGGTTGCTTAATTTATTAATTCTGTTAAACATTATTCATGCATACTAGTACAAATTAGTAAGTGGTTTGACTTACCTGTCTATTTCGGGAATACCAAACACTTGTTGGAAATCGGAAAAAAATGTGCGAAATATTCGCTGATGCTCAATCCCCATAGGTAGATTTATCGATAAGTTTAATATTATCTATACGTTATTGTGACTCTTGCCTATTTTTGAAGTAATTAATTGCAGCCGCACTTATGTAAGCACATGATCGGGCTGCTCACGTATTGTATTTTAATTTTATTTGCCTATTACTAACGTTTCTTTACAGTTTTGTATGTGTAAATATCTTTTTTATTTGTTTTTTAAATTGAAATTCATTGTTAATGAAATAGAAACTATTCAATGATTACTAGATTTATAAAAAGGGCACCTTTATAAATTTGACACCGAAAAATATTTGCACCTTAACTGGGTAAGCTTCAAAAAACTTTATTGTTAAATTTAATATTGTATTCAAGTAATTTGATAAATATTATCTATGGGTACGTTAATATAGAATTCAAGTAGTTAAAAATAGCACAATATGACCTATAATTGCTTCTTACAATACTGAGCAAGTACTTGTACTTACACTAAGAATGTAGAAAACCTTCAAAACGTCCATTCCTCGCTAAGGCGTATTTGTGTCTGCGTGTGTACCGACTGTATACCGAACACGGACGCATACGTGTGACTCACATTCCGAGTGTTTGTATGAAACGAGAATACTGATAGATAACACTAGCGTAGTGTGTATTTGTATAATAAGATATTATTATTATTTATAGAAGAATTTGATGTTCCAAAATATCTCATTTTTCACAACCGTTTATATTTTCATGCCCTTTCTAACAGTCAGTTAGGAAGTTGTTAAGAAAAATCTTTGTTTTCATCGCCGTCATTTAGTGAAAAAAAATTAAAATTTCTTCAATAATAAATATTCTATGTTGAATATCTTGTACAAAAATGTTCACTGGCCTAGTACTGAATAGGTGTATTTTGCATCTACTTTTCTGTAGGTATATTATTTTGATATAGATATAATAAAAGTTCAGACAGTCTAGTTTTAAAATTCCTACAGCAAGTCAATGTACAAATAATACTCAGAGCTATTATTAGTCACTTTTTTGTTATTATTGCCAGTTCACGCAGCTAGACACAACACAACGCCACATTTCACTGTAAATAAGATGTTCACATTATTGAATAATGCCTGTGAACATGTGACACCGGATTACTGGAAGGATGTTGTTTCAGATCCGCAGACTTGATGATTTTGATTTTAAAGATGACATTGCCTTTTGCCCAATGCCCGATGAATATCTCATGCATATAATAAGAATAATAGCCTAAGTAACCCCAAATAAAAGCAAAACTGTCTTATTATTTTTGAATTTTATGAAATAAAACAAGGCCCAGTAGTTAAAAATTATAAGACTATGGCATATAATAATAATTTTTTACTCAATTTCCGTGTGCTCTCACGAGTGAACTTTTTTAGCCAGGTCATGAAAGTTAAAAATAATTGTAGACTATATTTCTCTTATTTATAATTTGAATATATTGTTATTATTATATTCTCAGAACCAATTTGAATGCAGCATTATATGCGTCACTCAAATTTCGAAATACTATTCATGAATGGCCTGATCTAGACAGATCGTGACTGCACATTTGATTAGTGTATTAGTGTCGACTAGTTCGACTGTTTATTCACTATCAGTTATCAACATTGAAAGTAAATAATATTTATTGTTTGATTACTTTGTCTAGTCTAAAATAGAATAACATAATACATTCTATTAGACAATAGATATTTTTGCCAATATAATATTGACTGAGTAAGAAACAACAACAAACTCAAATCTTGGCAATTGACAGATTTTTACTTTTATTTCGCTGGTAAAGCTAAGCCTACACTTATTTGTTCATTTGATCTCTGATAATAAATAAAAACGGGTGTGTAGCCAAGAATTAGTTTTGTCATTTTAATTGAAGAAATTGTCCGTAACACTAAGGTAATAATGAAATATGCAGGCCTCTTTCATTCGTTTTATATATTGGTCAACATTTATACAGGGCGGAAAGTTTGCTAATTGCGTTATATTGATTGTTTTGATTGTATCGTATTGATTCGAGGCCGTGTGAACCGGTCTTGGCTTGAGGGGGAATCACATTACCATTTCATATGGGCTGACGCAGATAAGCACTGAGAAAGGATCCTTCAGGGATTAACTCTGTTTCCTTCTGCGAACAAGTTTTGTTTGCAATTGAGATGGTGGAGCAGGACTGGGAAAGGTTTAAAACACTCACGATTCGTCGGACCTAGGAACAGGCCCGGTACCGCACACAACTCGGGCGCTGGAGATCGCAGTATGATCTCTGTACTCCATGTCCTCCAGTGGAAGCCTGGAGGTGACAGGTGAGGCCATCTGTCACCCTAACAGAAGTAGAACGGGATTGCAGTGTAACGCACTAAAAAAAGTGTGAACTAGTCTTTGTACCATTCCAAGTAATAGGAAACGAAGTTGTTTGAAATCAATGCCGACTAGAATCGCTGTTCGATTCAATAAAATGGTTGTAAAACTATCAACTAACATTACAGAACATATTAAGTTCTGGATCTGCTGGTTTTCAAATAATGCTTTTTTTAGATTTGCTTCCATTTTAAGTTTGCACTGGTTATCGGATCTAACTTAACTGGCTAACGCCATGCCTTTTACCGACAACATAGAAAGTAAAAGAGGCTTGGATAATCTGGTGCAAAAATGTAGAGACATTGACATTAGCAGTAGACTCTGTATATAGTACAAATCAATTCCAAACACTTACTACGTGCTCTGCTTCCAAAACATACCCCAGAAACTCTTAGAAACCTCCGGTTTGTGGACCTGCCAAACGCCTTTTCTAGGTCCACTTACAAAATTTTAACGCAACGCAATATTTGTCTCAATTCAATAATATTAATTTTTGATATTATATCGCTTTGTGTGCAAACTTCGGATCGGACTCTATTACTATTTTTAATAAGAGAAGAGTTGTGTAGGGAAAAAAATATTCAATGACATACCTATAACTGGTTTTATAACTAAGAATCTCACAATCACAATTATAAGTGCAAACTATTATAATAATATTTATGTTCGTGAACGGCAAATGTATGTAAATGTCTTAATTAAGCGTGATATAAGTTTGCAAAAACTAAATACATATGTAGTTATTTGCACGATATCATTGCGTTTTATTATATTAAAACTAGAAATTAGGTTGTCGATTCCATGTGCCAAGCAACCCTGCTCGTGGATAACTAGTTAAATAATTAAAAAGCAATTTAAAGTTGAATGATATTTATATCGCTGTAACAATTCCTAAGATGTTGTTATTGTAATTTCAGAATTTTTCTGTTGCACAAGGCTTCTTTTTTTTCCACTTCGTTGCAATGTTCGCCCTCCTTTTAAGAGAACCTGAAAACAAATGTGTATTTAAATAAATCATTTATTTAGCTGTACGTTCTTTCCTTTGTTGTCTGTACTCGATGAATAAACACAAAGAAAAAATGAAAAATATTAAATCTCTTTTGTTATCGCCAATGATTGATTTTTCTTATGTTACATGATATTAGGCTACGTAATTGAAACAGTTGATTTCGTGCTCGTGCTAGGTGAAATAAATGATTAATATATATATGTACTCGTATATACGAGTACTTATATATGACGGCGCGCTGATTATCGACTAGTTTTTATTATAAACTAATTTATTACTAAATTATAATACGAATTACTTTAATCATCACTTGATTTGTTTATTTGTTTTTAGTAAGTTGATTATGTAAGCTATAATGTTAAAATAATATTATTGAAATAAGAGTGGTAACTCTGAATAGAGTAACAGGTGTCGCCATGAGTAATGGTGGTATTTGTTGGTATTTGAAAAAGAACGGACGGACAGCTGTTACACCTGTTGGCTCTTAAATTATCCATTTTACTTAAAGCTTGTTAATCTGTGAGATTTTGTATAAAATTGTATAGCGAATAAATAATGAGACGTTGAACAATACAAGTGTGGCCTTATTTTGAAAGTTACTGTTACACTGTCTACGATGGATAGCTACAAGCAAGACCGCTATGATGCCCCTTTTTCTGACGTTCTGTCATATATATGTACCTATTTTTATCGATACTGTGTAGAACAAACACATATTTTTAGACGTTTTTGTTGCAATGCGTCGATCCATAGATGGGTATGCGTATGGGACAATGAATGACAAGTATGTATGGGACTGTTGTACTACCTTTTGTATCTGTTAGAAGGGATTCTTTTTGTATATACTTAGTTGATAAAATCTTCGAGAATAAAATTTCAAATACCCAGCTTTTCAGAACTTGTATTTTAGATAATACACAATTTTTTAAACAAATATTTGCTGGATGTCTAAATGTTTTGTCTGTCCCGGTAATTGAACCCAGTGCCTCTGCACAACAATTAAATACTCTACCACTTCATATTCCTGTAAAAAATTACTCAACGCAGCTGAAAAGTATTCTCATTAAACTTTAAACGCTTTAAATGATTTCCATACATATTTAATCGCTTTATGAACATCACTAATTCACAATAAAATACCACAGAATCAGACCAAGTTACTGGTAAGTATTACATACAGTAGATAGTGCACCATATTTTAGGAGTATTTTGACTTGAGTCCATAAACTAGCAATATATATAAAATGGTGAACATAATAATAATTTATTTAAGAAATATTTTAATGGCTGATTATGCTGCAAAACATGGTACGGTGCACAAAAAATGATACCTATTGATGTTAGGTGATTTTAAATAATATTATGATCGTCTTCCATAATTTATATACACTTTTATTACACAAATCGTCATCATAACAATACTAAATCGTGAAATAAAAGCGTGTGTATTCAGTAACAGTACTTCTGATATTAAACACATGAGAAGGATTTAGCAACCAACGGTTGGCGGGAATTTTTTCCTCTGTTTTTTAAGCTTCGACTGTTCATCCAGTCACAAAAATAATCTAAGGGGTTTTGTTTATGTGTGTACCAAGACTTTGAGAAGAATTTGAATTATTTTAACAAGTTCTAAAAATATTTTAATTACATGAAAATAGAATGATTTACTTTGATGATGGTGGTGATGTACTCCTAGTCAATTTCGGTCACGGTGCCCTATCTTAACGGAGACTAGACAACTATGCAGGAGATACACTCTCACAATCCGATGAAACAGCAATGCAACATGACTGGATTCAGGCGCAGGAGCGACGGCTTACGGGGAGGGTTAAGACCCAAACTTACAAACTCCGGGTTGTTGTATTTCTATTCTCAGATAAACTCAAGAATATGAACCGATGCGGGAATGGAGACCTGAGCGGCAGTCGCATACCCTGACTGCTAGACCAATGAAGGAGTTTATAAACGATATAAATCTCATCACCATCCATTACATATTGCTAGCTGTGCAAGATCAACCATTTTCCTTTAATGATGCATTAAGAAATTTAAAATTTGTATTGTACTACCTTTAGCCGGTGGTTCCGTCATATACGTTGGTAATGCTGGTAAATAATGCTCAAAGTGTACTTCCAGAAAAATCAAAGTAATTCCTTGATAAAATGACAAATTTTATTGAAATTTATATAACAAATTAGCCGTGAAAACAACAGACAGACAGGACAGACAGAGTTACTATCACATCCTTACCTATATTATTAACGCAAAACTGTTCGTATTGAATGGCCGTGTGTCAAAGACGCATAGCGCTATCTATCGATGACGCAGTATTTTTATATTAAGAGCTTGCCAAAGTGATTCTATTCTGCCTGATAGAGTGCATGAATAGAATCCAAGAGTTGTGGTCACCATACTCATTGCAAATGCAGACAATGCAGTGTGGTGACTCATACTATGGCGGTCTTGTGAGATGCCTTTTCACACCCCTTGGGGACATAAGGGGCCTGACAGTCATCGTGACAGTGTAAATCTTACACAGTTACCACGATAACTGTCACCTCTGCATCAATGGGCCTCCGGTCTCACACTCACCTACGAAACACTACAACACGGATGCTGGTGCTTTAGGTTGGTATTCTGTGGGAGGGTAGTACTGCCCCGGTCGAGCAGGCCCGTTCGTGCTGAAATCAGTGTGGCTCTACTAACTTACAAATTGTTTATCAATACAAAAATTAAATCATACAATTAATGTTATAAATTGGAAAGTGTCCATCTCTCTGTTACTTCGTTAAGTTTAAATCGCTTAACGGATTTAGATGTATTTCATTACAGAGATAGATCGAATCCCGGGAAAGGATATAGGATAGTTTTTGTCAGGCTTTTATTCATATACTTCACCTGTATGTTTGTTTGTAACCAATTTTTGTAAACATGTTTTAAGGTTTTTTAAGCTAAATTTATTATTTATATATTCAACAATGTTTTGTGATTGTTACAAAAAAGAGACGGTACTTCATAAAGATTTTGTTAAGCTATTATTATCATCTCAAAAGATATCCTTCACTGTTAAATAATAATACATTAAGTGTCTCATGAAATAATTTTGAATATTTCTGAGAATAAAAGTGAAAGTCATGTGTAGGTATAGTCCGGCCTAAGAGTGAGCTGGTCTTACGATGTTAAGCAATACAATTATTCTTTTTCATCCAATGGATAACGTTCATGGAGTTCCAGGCCCTCTCTCCTCCGAATTCTGGTAAGGTGGAGGATATGCAAAGGGAAACAAAACAATTATATCTCTCGAGTTGAATATGTTCATGTCTCCTATCATCAGATATTTCTCTGATTATTCTATATTAAGAACCTGCCCAAGTGACTCTACTCTGCCTGATGGAAAGCATGAATAGAATCCAAGAGTTGCATTAAAAAGAATCCACGCCTACATTGTAACTGATTAGTTACAATTCACAGAATCATTAAAAAAACAATTGCAATTTACACTTTGAACACAACAACTTCAAAGTGCCTGTAAATTAATGTTCGCAATCTTAACATTAGAAGAAAAAATGTAGATAAAATTATAATTTATTTGAAAAAGAGAATGTTTGATAAATACAAGTTTGCTTTGAGTTTGCCAAATAAGTAACGACTATTTTTTCAATTAAATGTAGTTGTGCGTGATGCATACTTTGTTGTTCAAATAATTGACCGAAAATATCGACTACTTCACGTGACGAACTTACAAGAACATTGGATCGACGGACCAAGTGTATCAACTAATGTTCTTTATTGATAAAAAACGTATTTGTGCGATTATAGATGAAGTAATCCTGATTGATAATTATCAGAAATATAGCTATTACCCTAGAGAATGTATCAAAAATATTATTTTTGGTTGTTCTCGTCTGGCTAAAGGTGAATATTTGCACAGGCACAACCAAGTGGCCAGGTTCGTAAACCAACAACTTTCTCTTAAATACATACTTACGAAATCAGATGTGCCATACTACCTGCATGTGCCCGACACGGCTCTCGGAAAGATTGGTCTATTTTCACAGACAGGACTATTGTTGCCAATAAGCCTGATATTGTGGATGATATAGATCGCTTAGTGCACTGCATAATGAATGTCACTATTATACGACGAGAATCTAGTGAAAATTTTAAGATAAACAAGTAAAATATTTAGATTTATGTCACTAGATTGTCATTAAAAGAAATGTACTTAGATTCGGTGATCATCGTTCCTATAGTCGTATCTGCTCGCGAACTGATAGCGAAGGGCCTTTTTTTTTTTTTTTTTTTTTTTTTTTTTTTAACGTGTGGAAACCCCCTCGGGCCGTCACCCCACCGGGGTTTACGGCGGGGTGGTGTGTCGGAATCGGACCGACTAAAACCACACGGTGTGCCACTCTGCGCCTGACATAGGAGGGACCGGGAACAGCTGTTATTACGACATCCAGATCCCTCCTAGCGCCTGCCCGCTACCTCGGGCACCATCTGCGGATAAACTCTCTATTTTAGGCGACGTACGGCACACGCGGACGTCGCCTCCTCGCGGCTGGCCATTGTAGCGGATGGAGGGGAAAACCCATCCCGTCCACCCGCGGCCACACTCAAGGCGGCATGAGGCGCTGGTATGCGCGCCTCCGCCGCCCGGCTCGCCGGCGGCGAATTGGGTCCGAGTGGATATCGTCCTCCCGGGCCTTCTCCGCCGCCTCCTTCCGCGAAATTACGTCTTCGCAGAAGGTTGCGACCGCGGTAAAACAACTGTCGCTACCGGCCATGGAGCGTATGACGGCCGGTAGCGAGAGGTCTCCTCCAATAACTGCAGTGAGGACCCCACGCTGCGCTGCCCAGGCGGAACAAACCGCCAGCGTGTGCTGAGCCGAGTCCTCACTGCAGTCGCAGTGGTGACAGGCGGGACTCAATTCCCTCCTGGCGACCGAGTGCAGATACTTCCCGAAGCAACCGTGCCCGGAAAGGACCTGCGTCAGTCGGAAGGAAAGGGTCCCGTGCTGCCGCCCTGCCCACTCGGCGATGACCGGCTGGAGAGCTTCCACGGCGGCAAAGCCAGCACGTGGAGCCTCCAGCCGGGACGACCAACGAGCCATCGTGGCTCGACGAGCGGCCTCTCGCCACTCGCGTATCTCTTCGGGCGGGGGCCGTATGCCGCTGCCCGCCCGGAAGTCAGCCGTCCGCCGATAAACTTCGGCGAGCACTTCCGCCTCCAAATCCCACGGGGGAGTTCCGGCCAAGGCGCACGCCGCCTCCGTCGATACGGTGCGGTAACCGCGTATGGCTCTAACCGCCAATATCCTCTGAGGGCGCCAGAGGCGAGCCCTATTCTGGGCGGTCAGAGCCGCCGCCCACACCGGCGCACCATACAGCGCCATTGACCGGACAACCCCCGTGTATAGCCGTCTCGTCGTGACGCTGGCTCCACCCAAATTCGGCAAAAGTCGCCCGAGGGCAGAGGCAGCGCCGACCAGCTTTGGAGAAAGCTGTCGGAAGTGCTCGTCGAAGAGCCACCTCCCGTCAAGGATTAGGCCCAGATACTTCATCTGGGCCTGAACCGGTACGAGGACCGAATTGACTACGATAGAGGCGCCGGGTGGTGGAGATAGCGAAGGGCCTCGGCCAACATCTTAAGAGACTCATGTTAGAAGGCTGAATCAAAGACTGATGCTGAAGACAATCTGAAGGTTACGGTCAGTATAGTGAGAAGGTTCCGATCTTAGCGCCCTAATCACTGGTTTCTTGATCCCTGTTCCTGAAGTCGTTGGTTTACTATTTAAATATATTTTTATATGCATGTAAATGTAGTTAAAATGTAATTTATATGTATTTTCAACGAAATCTAATTAATTTTATTTATTAATATTTAATTTATTCTTATTTTATTTTTGTATATTAGATGGACTTATTGTCATTTTTAGCCAATCGAATTTTGGAAGATGCAGTCAAACACGTTAGATGCACAGGAATTAAATAATATTTAATTTGAGCTATTATAACCAATATGAATAACGATATTTAAATATTAAGGTAACACTATTTTACTTTTTTTCGTAATAACTCCTTGCAGTATAATGTAAAAGGATTAAAATTATTTGTACTTGTACATACTTGTATTTGTCAATTGTTCTAGATCTGACTTTATCACATTCGTCACTGGTCATTGTTAACAAGTTTTTCATGTCAATAAAGTCAACGATAAGACAGTCAGTCACTTTTTTGCTGTCCTGTAATATTTACATATATTATGAATATACAGGCTGGGCCAAAAATTCGTTAATATTTGAATCTAACATCCCGCTTAAATAAATGCCGCGTGGAGTGCTGATAAGGGTTTGACCAATAGCTCGTTTTTCAGAAATTAGGTCACAATGGATTGTTTTACAGGTCCGCAACGCGTTTACTGTGTGAAAAAATTTATTTAAGCAACAGTTCGCTTATTACTCTGAGACAGTTATTTCGTATTCAATACTATTTACATCACATAAATCAGTGAGCGCTCCTTTAACAGATAAATGGGTAAAAAGATCAAAGGGTCGAGATCTATGCTAAATATGAAGGAAACTGGAAGTCCAAGAATTTGTCGGACAGAAGAGAAAGTACAGCAAGTTTACGCTTTTGTTCGACGTTATCTAATACAACATAAATTTAGCGACGTGCATACGTTCGGTCGGATTAGGGTTATCCCGCACGTTATTACACCGTATTTCGAAATTATATTTGAAATTACATCCATATAAGATCCAGATAGTGCAGAAACTAAAACCTAATGATTTAAATTTGCGCAATTCGTAAGCCGAAACAATGTTACAACGATAAAATAATTTTGACAACATCTTATTTTCATTTTCACCTAAACGAATATGTAAACAAACAAAATTGCAGGTATTGGAGCAGGGAAAATCCCAAAGCTAGACATGAGAGGCCCTTTCATTCTTCCAAAGTAACTGTATGGGCTGCAATTTCAGCAATAGGAATCATTGGACTCCACTTTTTCGAAGATTCTTGCGGTCGTTCAGTTACTTTTAATTCTGCTAATTATGTGAAAATGTTACTGGAGTTCTTGGGACCAATGCTACTGAAATTTGCTGGCTACAATCGAAATACATGGTTTCAATAAAATGGAGCCACTTGTCATACATCTAATGAGCCCCTGCCGGTCGTCAAAGACATGTTTCCGAAAAAGTTGATTTCCAAACAAGGCGACATTCCATGACCACCCAGAAGTCCCGATCTATCCGCAGCAGACTTCTTTTTTATGGGGTTACTTGACGAATTGTATCTACATCAATAAACTGAATACACTACGTCAACTAAATGTAAACTTTAGCGAAGAGATGTCGGCGATCTCGTGATCTCTTTACCGACGAGTATTCGAAAAATTCGGTGCTCGCTTAGAAGAGTACAAATGTCGAAACAGTAGTTATTTAGACGACGTAATTTTTTAAAAATAAATTTCAACTAATCAACTTTCTTGTCAATAAATAATTTTTATAATATATCAAATAGATTTTTTTATACATTTTTTCAAATGTTAACTAATTTTTAGCCTACCCTATACAGAGATAGAGATACCTGATCTCAGTAATCGATAGATAGATTTTATAATGTATTGATTTGGTGAATACATAGAAAAGAATCGAGTAAATTGAAAAAAATATCGTGATAGGCAGAATACTTACATTAAAAGCTTTTCGAAATTTTCTTGACATCAAACTATACAGAATTGGGTTCACTGCAGATGATACATATCCGTTGTAGCATAAAAAATTTACTATCTTCCATACCTGAAAAACGTAATATGTGATCTTTTCAAATAAATTCATTTCAAATAAAAAATATCTCAGTTTCTTCCTCTTTGTATTTATTTTTATGAGATGCGGAAAAAACATTATTTGTAAGTGTTTTTAAAAAAGAAAGTTATCTAGTTTTAAGGCTCAAACGATTGTAATTTTTGGATTATCGTCATCACCTCAGTAGAAAGATGTCCAATGTTTGATATAAGGCACCCTCAAGGTTTAGGCACCGTCCAAATTAAGGAAAATATTGTCAATATTTGGTACTACATGTTTTATTAGTCCCGTATATAGTCAAACGTTTGCGTGTTAAGTACTTGCATATTTTAATTACATATTTATATTTAAAACCCTTTCAAGTTTGTTGTTGTATAAGTTTCGCGTAAAAGTCTTGTTGCAAACATCTGTTTACAATTCGCTTATTTGTGTCGTGAACACATACGAATCCATTCTAGTTATTAGTGAGTATACTTTTTCTTAAAAACCTTAATTAAGTGTATATCCATCATCCATAGCAAATGATGGTTACTTTCTTTTTCAGTCTTTTACGCAAATGAACATATAAAATAAGGTTCATGAATTTCAGTTCCACATTAGCTTAAAACAAACATATATGAAATTATTTTACCTTTAAAATTGTAACATAAGGAAAAATACGAATTCGCCAATTTGAGTTCTGAAGCATAAAAAATATCTGTTACCCACTCGTGTATAAAAAAAATTGTTGAAATTTTTACGAATGTAATTAAAGTTGACAAATATCCCAATGTTGATATCAATTATTACATCTAAATTTAGAACTCACATATCATTCGTCGTAGAATAGGCAAGCACCATTTTGAATAAAAAATATTTGTTATTCTTCTGGATAGTAACTTATAGATAGTGCTAACGACTACCGTAAATAATCTCTTGCAAATTGTATTCATCTATTAACAATAAAATTCAACTCTATGTTTTGAAGATTGAGATGAGCACGATGAAGAAGCAAGTACCGCAAAGACAACTCATTTATGTTTAGTCAGGAACTATCCATAACATATATTTTTGTATATTTATTTTTTTATGTAAAATGACACCATCAATCGCGGATACTATCTATTATTTGCCCTAAACTAGCATTAACTTCAGCAGAAAATATCACAGGCACTTTGATGATTTGAGAACTGCTATTAACCATACGCTTCTACGTTCACTAAGTCCATTTGTTTTCAATTCATGCCTGATCATGCCTGGCCACAGCCCAACGGTTGATGTTGGGATGTTGTACATATGCTAATTGCCACGCGAATCTCTATATCGCGATACAGGATTAGTAGTTAGCATTGTAGTTCATTACATTCATACGTTTCGTTCATACTTCGTAGTTCGATGTATCTTCGCTAGATGGCGCCGTTGTACATTTACTTAGTGTTTATACTGTAGAAGCCGCCACACTAATACCAAATCGTACAACATAACATTTATTTCTGATAGAAAATCAAGAACACTAAATAAATTAACTACATATATTTGGAATAATTTGGTGAAATAAAATCATTTCTTGACATAAATATAGTAGTATATCACAGTAGATTAAAAAAAAATTGCTAGATATCAAATGCCTTTGTAAAGAATATAAAGATGAATATAGATAATGATATTAAACAATCCTAATCAGGACAGTACACAGATAGATGTACAGTATAGGTGACTCCTCCGTGCCACGGCGAGCATAAACTGTCGGCGCCGGTTTCCTCATGAATATTTTCGGCAATTGCTACTTGTAGTTAGCCCTAAAAAGTCCGATAGCATGTTTTCTCAAGAACTTCGATATTACCTAGTACTTAAATTACGGATGTCTGAATCCGATCGCTCCATATAAAAAATCTGAATCCAACCGTGTCGTAGAAGGCTTAAACTCGATCTGAATTTAATTTGGGAAAAAAGGCTGGCAATAGTTCCATAAATGATTACGTTTTGCGTGTATTGTTCTTTTTACCATAACACACTCAATTTGAACTGTTAGGTTACCAATCGCCTAAGAGTTAAAAAGTAGCAAAAAAGTAGATATGTTACTTACGGTTTGGTTATCTTCATAGTCAAAGTTAGGATATATCATCATTACTCGCATCACACAGTACGGTAACCAGAAGAAGACAGTGGATGCCGCTATGGCCGCTGGAAATAATGTTTTTTATCTAAGTAATGAGCTTTATGTGAACAAAATACGTGTTAAGATAGAATTATATACACTTTATTACTTGTATGATTGTGTCACGTGTATCTACCAGAGTTACTACTAGAGTACTAGAACAAGTACTAGAGCCAATTTCTATGTAAGTTTTATACAGTCCTATGTGAATATATATTTGTTTTAATTAGTTGTTAATTATCAGAGAGTAATTTTATTCAGTTAAGATCGAACACCTATCATGCAAAGTAGTCACTACTATATTATTATTCTCTTTATACATTTATATAAACATATTGATAAAATTTTTAAATACATATAAAAGGAATACAAAAATACATATTTAAAATATAAAAAATAGTAGACCACCGACATCAGGTACAGGGACCAAGACACCGGTGGTTAGGGTGCCAAAGACAGGAACTTCCTCACTATACGGGCCGTGTCAAGGACGGCTGCCTTCTGCATTAAACCCTTTTTTTTCCACACGGTGTGCCACTCTGCGCCTGAGATAGAATGGATCGATCCAACCTTCCAATGTGAGCCTCTTAAGGTGTTGTTCGAGGCTCTTGGCTATCAATCCGTGAACAGATATGATTATCGAAACAATGATCACTGAATCCACATTCCACATAATGGCAATCTCGTGAGACAGATCCAAATACTTCAATTGTTTTTCTTTTTCAACTTTCACGAGATTCTCGTCATGAGGAACGGTGATATCGATGATCATTGCGCGGCGCTCTAATCGATTTATCACCACAATATCAGGCTTATTGGCAACAATATTTCTATCTGTGATAATAGATCGATCCCAATATAACGTAGCACGACCATTCTCGAGAACTGCGTCGGGCACGTACCTGTAGTAAGGCACTTCAAAATTGACAAGTTGGTATTTAAGAGCAAGTTGTTGGTGTACGACTCTGGTTACTTGATTATGCCTGTGCAAATACTCACCATTAGCTAACGAGAACAACCAGAAATAATATATAACTTCGTCCATAATGGCACAAACAAAACTGTCGGTTTCTCCAAAGAGATCACCATACCGTAGCCAAGACGTCGACACTTTAAAGTTTATATCAGACCCGTGTAGGGCCCGATAAAATCGACCATGAAGTTCTTTACCCTTCCATACTTCCCTGCGATCAGTGGTACTAAGTACTAAAGGTTTGCACCAATTCTCTTTAGCCAGAGCGAGCGGGGGAAAACCAGTATCCACTGCAACTACAATGCGATGCACTGGGAGTGCATTAGTCTGTAGAAAATATTCTCTGAGATTGTAAATCTCACGATTGTGCAAAGTCTTGATATTTAATAGACCACGACCTCCAAACTTTCGCGGAATATACAATCTCATAACCGATGAACGTGGGTGGTGCATGCGGAATGCAGTCAGCAATGTACGGACTCTCCTGTCAAGGGCATCTAATTCGATCTGGGTCTATCTAAGTACATCAAAGAAATACATCAGAATCGGCAGGACCCAACTGTTATAGGCTCGCACCTTGTTACCGCCTAATAAAAGACTTTTAAGTACTTTTTTAGGCGACCGAAGAAGCTTTCCTGTAACGTTTGCTTCACGCCAGGTTCTGGTATTCCCAAGGACTGTGAAAAGCCTAGATACTTGTAATTTTCGGTGGCAGACAGAGATCTGAGTTTTGGTCAATCTGAAAGTTCTATTCCTTCAGATTCTACAATCACGCCCTTCTTTACATACATGACTGCACACTTGTCTACACCAAATTCCATTTTGATAGAATTACTAAAGTTTTCAGTGACCCTTAATAACACCATCAATTGTAATTTTGTGGCGGCCAGTAATTTCAAATAATCCATATAAAGAAGGTGAAATATAAATTGATCACAACCCTGAACCCTCCAACAGAGTACTGAGAGGGTTCAAAGCTAGACAAAACCACAAGGGACTCAGACTGTCACCTTGAAATATACCTCGTTCGATCATTATAATTATGTCATTCATCGCAGTCTGCCGACATCCTGGATAGCGAAGTGTTGTTCTCCATTGACTCATACACGACCTTAAGAAAGTGCACAGAATTGCATAAACTTTGTACAACTCTAGCCCTTTCAAAAGCCATGTATGTGAAACTGAGTGATAAGTCTCCTTATAATCTATCCAACATGTCGCCAGACTCTTACGATTACGAAGTACCTGTTGGCTAATGGTCCTGTCTATGATAAGGAGCTCTTTAGTGCCACGGGCCCCACTTCTACATCCATTTTGCGAAATAGAGAGGTATGGTATGGTATCCGTATTATTATTATTAATATATTATGATATTCTTTGTAATTTAAGCCGTTATGCTATTCACATACGTTACTAGAATATTGTTTTTATGGAGTTCCTTGTATTTAATGGTGTCTCGAAAAGATTTTGGAAAACTCTAAATAAGGAAAAGCTTTTTACTTCACTGTAAAACCATGTATTACTCACCTAACATTTTTACAGCCTTGTCACGATTTTGCCTTGCGTTCATAGGACTGCTTCGTAATTTATTGTGTTCCGAGTTTAGTTCTAGAACTATTAGCACATATAGTATTACCGTTACTGACATAGGCAAAATGCAGAACAACATAACCTCTACGCCCATAATAATACTCGGAATATCTGTCAGTGAATAATAACAGAAAACGTATTTCTTTCTTTCTAATAAATTTATGTAAAATATATCGGGAATACAAAAAAATAACGATATAGTCCAAATACCGCCTACTATTTTGAATACACGAGAGTTGTGCATTAATTTTTGTCTTAAAAAAGGTCTTGTAACTACAATATAACGTTCTACGGTAAAGGCTGTGATAAGAAGAAGATTACAGTTACAAAAAAGATCCAAAAGAATAAAATGGAGTCGACATCCAAGTCCACCCAAAGGGTAAAAATCTGGCATCCAAATAATGTAAAGATCAATAGGAATGAAGAAAGAAATCATTAGATCTGTGACTGCGAGGTTGGCAAGGTAGCAATTGGTAGGAGTCCTCATGCTACGATCCTTAAAAATCACTATACACGTACTGACGTTGCCGATGAGACTCAATACCATTGAAATACTTAGACATACACTTAGAACTATTTTGACTGCGTACGTGGTATTATCTACCATATTTCCCTCATCGACGTCATAAAACGCAATGCCAAATGGTCCGAATAACGGATATGAACTGTTTTCGTCGCTCTCATTTTGTCTTAGAAATAACACTGTCATTTTTAATAATAAACGTATACCGTTTTTCTATTATGAGTAACAACCGCACTTTAATGTGGATAAATTCATAGGCCAATATAAATATTATCTAGACACGGTGCCGCTTTGTGTAGCGTCAAGAAAAGACTGGTAAGAAAAAAATCGACGAGGCCTTGACACACCCCCTATACAGCATGATGCAAGAACAATATATTTATTTCTACTATCAAATTAACATTCCCGAAAAAAATAATAAAATAAAATTGGATTGGATATTCTCTAATTTTGAGTCATCAGTAACCTATAAAAAGGTAAGTAATTTAATGAAAAACAGTTATTAATATGTTTTACTGATATCTTTAATAATAAATATTTGTGACATTTTCAATTACACCTAACATAACAGAAGTGAAATCTTAAATGATATTTACATACATTAATTAATCAAAGGAAAAGCATCACAAATGCTACCAATTTAAACAGCTCCTAATAAGCAGATTTAGATTTTGTTATTATATCCATAGATTAAGTACTTTACATTCTTTTTTACCACAGTAACAACATTTCTTTGATCTATAAATGTTGAAATGGTCATCAATCTATTTTGTGCTATTGATGAGCGAATAATGAACAAAGAAACTAAGTTCGTTTTTGAATTTTTATCTTGACATTCATAGAAAATCGGCCCATAAACATCTTCAGGTTAATTTTTATCGATCCTCCAAATGGGCAAGGAGATCATGCCTGGCAGATGTCGTCCAATTGTTGAAGTTGAAAAATTGTACTTATAGTGATCTACGCGAGAATTTCAGTTGTGCGAGGTGGATTTAGGTATGTTTTATCGTTGTATGTAGAAGGCACATTTCATATGTAAAATTCCAAAACACAACATCTTGGTTGCAGAACTTTGAGCGTGTAGTGAATTCAATATCACTAGTCATGTGTAGGTTTAGACACTGAATTTTTCTGTTTTCCGTTACCGGTATTATTTTTTACGGAAAACTTTTAAGCTGAATGCAGAAAACATATTTGGTAGTAAAATTACTACGAAACTCTACTGCACAACCTTATTTCTCGCATTATTGATTGTTTTAGTAGATTGCTACTTATCTGAGTAGTACATTGTTACATGCAATATTAAAAAATGACTCAATAGTTTCTGTAGAAATTGGCACCTTTCCACCGGAAACGATCAGAGATCACTTAATTTAGATATTTAGCTGTAGTTGTGTTATACTTGGGTTTATTTCTTATATTTACAATTAATACTAAATGTGATGGTTTGTATTTCGAATTTGAGTTAAATTTTAACTCCATTGTCTCATTAAAAGCTTAAAATTAATATATTATAATTAGATAGGTACGTAACTTACGATACAGATACGTTACATGTATTATAATCAGATAACTAACATGATATCACGAAATCTAACTAAAAGTTTCTAATAAAATATATTTCTTTTATAGTAGAGATCATTCTGTATATAAAAGTAATTGACTTGATCAAAACAAGCTAACAAATTGGCAGCAACCATAGAGTGCACGCGTACGGTCACCCCTAATTGAAATTACAGTTTGTCGTAGAGTGAATATAACTTAATGGTATTTTGTGGAAGCTTATGGAGGTTAAGAAAAATTTAGGGGGTTTTTAATTTTATCTGTTTCTTTTTTATTTTAAAATCATCACTGTTTTGATTAAAAATTAGTGTCTACCCATTCTTGCTATCATATAATACTCACACTGCGTTATTGCGTTAGCGTATGCGAGTGCCAATCAAGAGATCTCGGGTTTAATTACCGAGTCAAAAGTGTTGTAGGGTTTTTCTTACAAGAAATGTTTAATAAAAACCGTATGGAAGTTTGGCGGAGTTAACCCTCGTGCCTCGGTGAGTACGTTAAGATGACAGTCCGGATTATCATCAACTTCTACGGCAATCGTTATTGGAAGGTCATTGGCCTCATATTTGAGGCCACTGATAACAACAAGTTCAACCGTCACATTCAGTTCGCCCTCAGGGTGCCGCTCTATGCCGATCGCTCCATGGAAAAACTGTTACTCAGGTAAAACGAGTTAAATAAATAGCTGACCCCAAACAATCTTGGGAATAATAAACGCTAGGAAGACGAAGTGAATATCATCTTCCTAGCGTTTATTATATCATAGCATGGTTAATAAATAAACAATTTTTATTCAGGTTTTAGATTTATAGTTCTTAGCAATAAGCATAATCACTGTAGTTCTAAGCTAAAAGGTTCTATCAAGATTGCCACCAATATTTTTTCTTTTAGGACAAAAATAAAGCATTATCTTGTAAAAGAACTGACTGTCATCTGGTATTACTATTCATATCTAAATGTGTATGTACACATTTATTGTAAGTTTGTATTTATTTAGCTATATGTACAATGTACATAGATTGTATAGTGTAGTATATGATAAGTTTATATATTATGTGTATTTAATATATTATTTATTTTGTTTATACTGATACACATTACTACCTTTTGCGTACCCACTTTCTGTTTTCTCCGCATAACCCAATAGTTGTTGGATAAAGAATGCAATATACAATAAGTACCCATAAAAAGGAACAAAGTTCTTAAAGTTGTCTACAATTATATTGCCCAAAAAGTTGAACTCCTAATAACTTCCAATGTTTGTTTATTTTTGTGTACTAATTTAATAATATCATTGCGAACAGAAGGATGATTTGACACAAACCTTAAATCAACACGTCTGGCCAGCATGGTATAGGTAGGCCAAAACCTTCTTCATAAGGAGAGGCCTGTGTCTAGCCACGGGCTGTTTAAGGCTGTGCAAGTGCTGTTGATGACGAGAATGATGCATGTTGAGAGCATTTGACTCCCAATATCAGTATGCACATATGCACGTAATATGTATTTCAAGTGACAATTTTGTACCAGGAAGCTGTTCTGAATAGATAAGAAGACGGCCATAGGAACTTTTTAACTAAACAAATTAAACTAATCGAGTTTAAGCTCATTTATTGTTCGTTTCATTGAATACTTTTGTGTGAAATGATGTTAAGGGTCTTTAACAACTTCTTTTAAAATATATTTTCATATAATTAACTTTTTATTTATTATAAGCTTTTAGTGTGAGATGATTCTATGGTTGAAAAAATGAATAACGCTTTTTATACTATACAGTAACGTGGCTTAGAACTGTTAGGTACGTATACATTAATTTTTCCATACTAACATTATATTAATCTGAAAGTACCTGTCTGTCGATAAGGTTTTCATGGCTTAATTGCACCGATTATAATGGCATTTTTTTAGAAGATACTTTGATTCTTGAGGAAGGATATAATTTTTTTTTTACTGTGACAACGGATACATACGCAGACGAAGTCACAGTCAAAAGCTCTCTCTATAGTATAAGTCCAACAAAAGATATATACTTTATTACTCTGTAGAATCTATACATATAATAAAATCATAGGAAAGTCAAAACTGTACATTATATATTTTCCTAAAAGAATACTTGGGGCGTCATCTAAAACGATATAGAGGCCAAAAATATAGTTTTTAGAATCTTTGTCTGTTTGTCTTTATGTATGTAAGGAAAACTCAAAAAGTACTGGATAAATTTACTTCAAATTTTGTACGAATACCAGGTGTATGCATATGAAACCCGTATTGTCATCTAGCGGTCAGCAGACACAATTGTAGGAACAGTTAAAACTTACCATTGGCGCTAGATGGCGTAATATGGTCTGTCAACAATATCCAATACCTAACACTTTAAGTTTTATACAACATTGTGTTTTTTTCGCTCTCGGAAATGTCGAAATACGTGCCTTCAAACAACGATTTGCAGGGGGGGCACTCATTTTCTGCTTCCTTTTGGGTAAATCGGCTATAGAATCTCATCGAATGCTTGTCGAAGCTTACGGAGAGCACGCTCTTGGTCGTACGCAGTGCAATGAGTGGTTCAACAAGTTCAAAAGTGGTAATTTTGATGTGAGAAACGCTGACCGCGGCAAACCACCGAAAATATTACAGGACGTCGAATTGCAGGCTTTGCTGGATGAGGACGATAGTCAGACGCAAAAACAGCTCGCAGAAAAAGTAAATGTGAACCAGGCAACCATTTCTAGGCGTTTGAAAGCCATGAGAAAGATTATGAAAACCGGAAGATGGGTGCCACATGAGCTGAACGACAGACAGCAGGAAAACCAAAAAACAACATGTGAAATGCTGGTCGCCAGACAAAAAAGGAAGTCGTTTTTGCATCGGATCGTTACTGGCGATGAAAAGTGGATTTATTTTGTTAATCCTAAACGCAAGAGATCGTATGTAGACCCTGGCCAACCAGCACAATCGACCCCAAGGCCAAATCGCTTCGGAAAAAAGACAATGTTCTGTGTTTTCTGGGATCAGCGTGGTGTAATTTGGTATGAGCTTCTGAAACCGGGCGAAACTGTTAATGGTCAACGCTACCAACAACAATTGGAGAATTTGAAACGTGCCCTGGGCCAGAAACGCCCAGAATATGAAAAAAGGCATGACAAATTGATTTTTTTCGATGACAATGCACCATCACACTGAACAAAACAGACTCGGGAATTAGTTGAATCGTACCGCTGGCAACCGCTACCCCACCCCGCTTACTCACCAGATTTGGCTCCATCCGACTTTCACTTATTTGCATCGATGGGGCACGCACTTAGCCAACAGCGCTTTACTTCTTACGAAAATGTTGGGCAATGGCTCGATAACTGGTTTGCTTCAAAAAACGAAGACTTTTTTCGGCGAGGTATCCATAAATTGCCTGAGAGGTGGTCAAAATGTGTAGCTAGCGAGAGCGCTTACTTTGAATAAAATATTTATTACCATTCTCTTGAAATAAATGTCTTTTTTTTTTTAAATAATACCGGTTTCATATACGTAGACCTATGTATTACTAACATGTTACATATTATCACGCTATCACTTACGGGGCAGGAACTGTGAATCTTTATTTTTCTTATACATTCTGTGACAGCGTGTAATCTAACGATGCATATTGAAATGTTGTTTTTGAACAGAGCATGCTATTATTTAGCTTTACACAATAAAAACTACGCTATTTAAGTAACTTAAGCAGAGACACATAGTTTTATGAATGTTAGTAGTATAAAGAAAATTTTGAAGCAGCGCCATCTATGAGATTTCATATATTCAAATCAAGTTATTTAACACTTTTTGGTAATGAAAATTTGATCATGTTGGCGAGGTTAGTTATTCTCAAAATTCATAGATGGTAATGTGCATTTTCTTCATAAAAGTTGTATCGTACAGTTCGTTTTGACAAATTCGTGTTATTAGTACAAAATAAACAATGACTGTTAATACTTTTATTCAGTATTTGTCTGTGTGATTATTGCTCGGTAATTAATATATTTTCATTTCGTATACCTAATTATAAACTCAAGTGTGATGTGAAAGTAACTGAATTTATTTTTACTCACTCACAGCCATTTGTTTAATGTTAAAATAATGTAAAGTCATAATAATTTTTCATCATATAAAAATGTTTCCTTTTTCCTAACTAGACGGTATTGGCGTCGAATTAGATCACGTTATGGTTTCGTTCGCAAAAAATGATATTACGAGTACCGGTGGCGCCGCCTCAACCGGGATCCGCCTCAATGGAAACGGGGGTTACCTGCGTTCTGCGTTGTCTGTTAGTTATTGTGTGCTTGGTCAAATTTAACGTGGTTACTTAGAAATATATTTTTTTACAATAAATAATTAATTATTACCATTCAATCGAACTACTAGTTAATTATCATCGTTTTATTAAATTATTCATATTTAGGTATACTTTACATAATTCGTGTGTAATTTATTTTTCTGTTATCTTTGTTTTTTTAGTCTTTCAAATTAAAAATAATCAAAATGCCTCAAAAATAGTCTAACCTATCTCAATTCCCAAATGATTCCCGAAGGAAAAGATTAGCTCGATCTCTTGAAACCGCCCTTGAGCGTGAGGCAAGGTAGGTTGTTCTACGAGAACACAATGCGGCAACTCGACATGGAGAAAGTAAAAAGGTATACTTATATTTTAATACTATTTTAAAACTTGTTTAATTATAATTCTATAGCGACACCGGCATCTTAGGTATGTTTGGTGCTGTAGAGCCTTCACGCAGCCGACGTCGCGAGCAGCAGCTCATGTATGTATTATATTTCATTGGTTGGAAATCCAACTAACAAAAATTTATAGACTTCTACCATTCTTAAAAGTTCATGTTTTTAAATTATATAGTGACATTATACATATATCAGTACAGCACTTTTTACATTTTTATTCATTAAGAGACTTTTATTATATAGTAATATGCCAGTCTCATCGTATCTTAAACTTGATTATACTCTGTTATCAAGTCAAAGTTGTTGATGAATATACCAAACAAATTAAGCAGCAATTCAGATTGGGGTCCCTAAAATGTTGAAAAACACACCAATATCATAACCATTTAAAATATCTGGGTGGTGTGTATTATATTTACACACGAACACCTGCCTCTGTCTTCTATACGTGACACACTCCGTCAACAAGTGTTAGATCACCAAAAAGCCCACATATCTAGTATGATACTTATGTTAATAACCTTTCGATATTATTAAATTGGGTGCTTTAAACGTGTAATATATTAAATGGTTCTTATTTATAGCAAGATCATGATGTAAGTATCTACGATCAGCCGCTCCCAATGTTGATATCATTAATGTTTTCGGGAGTCTTTAACTTGATAATATATAGGGTAAAAAATTAATCAGTTTAGGATCTTTGAAATAGGAAAGCGTTCATGAGACTTAAACTGTAACTTTAGTTGAATTTTTTTCCTTTGCATTTTTTATTTATTCAAATAGCTTATACTTTGATTTTAATAACCTCACAATCAATAATCGTTTCTAAAAAGAGGCTTATGTTCGACAGTAGACCATAGAAGGTTGTTGATGATGAACCTCTCAATCATTTCATAAATGATAAAAAAGTAAGTACTACCTCATAATATATATTTCTATATAGACCAAGGACTTCCTAATAAAATATATATAATAAAATTTAGGCTATACCGAACTGTGAGTAGGTTTTCTTCTTCTTCTTACATTCTTACAATCTTTTTATTTTCCTAATTGACAAAAACTGCGTCTTTGTTGACGGACTTGTTACTCGATTTCTGTTTGGCATAAGAGTAGATACTCTACACAACTAAATCACACGTTGACGAATGTCCTGACGAAGACCTGAATAGGTCTGTTGTCATCTATGTGTATATTAAAGAAAGCTATTATACAGGAGGAAAATTACATGTAATACTTAACTAATAATTAAGTCTTTTCGAAATAATTGTAGCCAAAGATCAACGGTTTAAAATATTTACTTAAAGATCGCTTATTAAATTTCTGTGATAGCTATTGAATTATACCTATAAAGGGAAATTCACCCACAGCTTTTTTTTTAATTAACCTAAAATTGACTAAGTAATGGATAATTATCTGTGGTCAATATTTATGGATGAAAATGAAAAAGTTTTTTGACTAAGGTCAGGATAGAACAGTGAACTAAACTAGTGGCTAGACTGTAAGGTTTCTAGCTAAGTTTTGTTGTACATAAAAATATACAAAATAACATCATCAGCTAAAACTTAACATTTTACAAGTTTTTTTTTAATGTATGGTTCCAAAAAAGTTGACATTGTATAATTTCTAGTATAACTTTCAAATCTGACAAAATGCCCATAATAGTATCTGGAATCTTGGATGTAGGGTCATCACATTGTTTGCTGTAGTAAGGTGGCTAACCCTTAAATTATCTGAAGAAATAGATATTTGATATGTCACTCACTATACTATGTCATGCTTGCATCACTATTATTGTTACATCATTATCTGTCGTAACTTGACACAACGGATAGTTATACTTTACTAATTTACAATGGAGTTCTTACGTCAGTAGTAATTATCGGATGGAATAACTCCAACTGCCTCCGAATGGAGAAGGTTAGAAATATTGCTAATCTATGTTAGTGGTGTTATTATTGTTTTCGGACATTCATCTATGACGTTCAAAGCTCTATTTTGAAGGAATATAATTGATTAGAACATTTATTTACATAGGTACATAGAAAGTAGATATCAAAAATATATAGGTCCCTATGGTCTCTATAGGTGATGGATAAAGAATACGGAGTGTCACGAATCCTGTCATCCCATGATTGTCATAAGAGGTAACTAACGGAGCAAACTACGCAGGATAACATCACTGCAGAAAGAGAAGGAAGATTTGAACCAAACTCTTTATTAATCCATCTGGCCAGCATGGTATAATAGACGAAAACCTCCGTTATAAGGAGAGACCTATGTCCAGCAGTGGACTGTTAAAGATGTTGATGTTATGATGATGATGAAAAATAATTAAGAAAGATTTTTGGATCCCCTGCAGTTTGGGATAAGTCAATTATGCTAACATACCATGTCGAAGAAAATCGTATAGTTAAGATGATAAGGACAAAAATCGTGGGTCGTGAGTATCCACGGCGAAATTTTTTCGTAAGCCAGTGATTATAGCATTAACTTCAGGCTCATCTCTATCTAAATACACCTATGTAAGAGAACTTTGCAAGTAACAACGTTGTCAGTTTTTTAGGTTTTATAAACATTTGGATTTTATAGTTTTTTATTGTATTAGGAACTTCATTTGAACAGTAAGTGTCAGGTCTTATTCCGAATACTACATCCTAAGTAGGAGAATATTACAAATATGTACATGTAATCAAATTCGGTATTGCTTCATTACAGGATATTTTCGACATCGACGACGAAATGTTTATAACATAATTTACTATTACTAAATCGGTAAATTAGCTTTCAAGTCAAGTAACTACTTTGCTCATGAATAGTCAGATTATTTAGAGATGAGAGAATATATCTGTACAGCTATGTTAACTTAAAAAGTGTGTAAAATACCCAAGTTAAATTATATTACAATTATTACTATTTTTCAAAGCAAAGTGATCTTTCGCATAATTTATAAGAAAATTTAGTTTGCGGTAGTTATTAATTTGGAATTGGTACAATGTGTAACAATGAAATGAGTTTTGGACGATTTCTTTTAGGATCAATTGCTGTACCTATTAATCTATTATGACTGATTAATAGATCAATCAAGAACCATAAAGTTTTGTATCTACGGTGCTCCTCGGTTTAATAAGCTGTATGCCTATTTTTAATGAAATGAGTTTTGGACGATCTCTTTTATGATCAACTGCTGTACCTATTAATTTGTTATGACTGATTAATAGATCAATCAAGAACCATAATATTTTGTATCCACGGTGCTCCTCAGTTTAATAAGCTGTATGCCTATTTTTAATTTTTCTCTTAGCTTTTGTAAGTAGAATAGTCGACTTATTACATTTCCAGCTATTGTGGTTTACTTCTGATCAATTTCGTAACGGAGTCCACGGTGATTGAAAATTTTCTGACATTACCTGAATGTCATCACCCGGTGTGTTCATGGTCACTGCAGCTGTTATTGATGCTGGTCCACTATAAGTGAGTAAGTTAACATGCAATTAGTGTATTCATTCAACTGACAACCACAAATAAAGGTATATTTTTTTCTAGTCATCTAAATTCCTTTAAAGGTTATTTACAGCTTTGATTTCAGGTTTATATTAATGTATCTGAGTCCAAAGTAAGCAAACATTTAAGATCGAAGATGATAAAAGATCTGCAAAATAGTTTTTCCTAATTCAAAACGGCGCTGTTTATAAATTTTAACTGTTAAATTATAGATACTTCAAGAGAATAAGAGCACTACATTTATGTGTAATTAAAATCACGGTATTTATTCGTATATCTTTATTTGCCCGTAAAAAATGGGAAACAGATGATTATACATCTGAACTTTAATTCATTTTAAAAGTCTTTGCAATCACTAATATTGTAGTACATTAATAAATAAATTATATTACTTTATCACACTACCCTTACATATCATATAATATATGTATGTCCTACACCTTTTGGTCTATGGATAAATATACTATATAATATCTGATTAAATTGATTATTCAGTCTTCTCTGGACTTATAACATTTGTTTTACTTTTATCCTCTATGTGAAGTTCTTGATCCTTTTCGCCCCATACTGGGTGGGTACCATCGCCTGTTCTTTTCACTCTCTTCTGAATTACGTCGATAGAAACCGTTTTCAGGTCATAAGCCCAACCAATCTTGGCCATAAAATCTATGAACATTTTTGTAGTGTTTAAAGAATACCCTCCTAGTTCAGCAGTTTTGTAATCCCAAGGAAATGTATGGTGGTAATTGTGGAATCCTTCTCCTAGTACTACTAGAGACACAGGTTTGATTTCAACTGGATTAATATGTTTATCATAAGGCTTGAGTCCCCATAAGTGGGCGGCTGAGTTAACAAGCCAAGTTGCGTTGAGAACCCAAACGTAACGGAATAAGGCGCACACAAAGTATCCGTTCCAAAGTGATTCGCCCCACAGAGTAGGTATACAGCTAGGTAGGATGAAACAGGCTAACGGCATAAGGACCATGTAATGCCTGAAACAAACAAAATGAAAAATATAAAGAAATTACAATATGTTGTCGAAATTTAACAATAAAATATAAATTGAACATTTCATAATTTGCATATCAAAAATACCAATAAAACATGATTAAACAGTTTTTGCTGTTTTGATATATTATCGATGATAGCCATGCTAGTATGAACTGTGTGACGGTTGACAGCGACTTACATGTTAAGTAGTAAGTAATCATAGCAATTATATATTTGGTAAAAAGTGTATACATGTACTTGCTAAGCGGATAACAAAAAAAATAAAAGTGTGTGTGTGTATGTGTATGTTTGTGTGTGTATGTATGTGTGGAAGTGTGTGTGTTATCTTATTTTAATTTCTTTATTTCAGGATACGATAGGCTATGAAATTACTGTTGACTTAAATAACGTCCTTAAAGTTACTTCCATAAGGACACAATCCAAAAAAACGTATGATAACAAAATCGGGCGATTCAGTTTCGTGTTGTAGCTATATATCTATCATCCTCACCCAAAATTCAATTATGCCACTGGATAGCTAAAGAATCAAAGAATTCATTACGATAGGTAAGGACTGTGACACGTTGCGCGTCGCGTCGCGGGGTAGGGGAGAGCCCCGACATTTTGAATGCCATTTTGATGCGTATCGAGATTTTCATTTAGTATATAACTTTCGATTCGGTGAAGCTACGACGTTCATTTAAGCTTAAATCGTCAGCTCTTATCAAAACCTATCGATTGTATATATAATATTAGTAGCAAATTGTAACTGTGAATATAATATGTGTTAAAATAAAAAATATGTATTATATATATAAAAAATATAATATCGGCCTATACGCTTCGAAAACCAATTCAAAATACAAGAATCGTATACGGTTGGACAGGGTATCTCAACAGTAATCGAATGGTACTAATAAAACACCATATGATCGAGTCAAGCAGTGCCGGCAACAGAAAATAATGAATGTGGCCGACAGAAGTCTTTTTTTTTATTCAGCATTCAGTAGCATTCCTACAGGAACAGAGCACTGCTCTAAAAATAAACATTTATCTTTCTGTCAGTACCAAGTAATCTTGACATAAGACGGCAGTACTGTGCCACCGTGGTCGGTAAAACATAACTTTCAGTAGTGCTTAAGTCCAAGCGTACAAGTTAGTCTAGTTCCAACCCAAGCAGCAATACAGTAAGATAATGTTGCCTGTGCAAGAACCTGGTAAACCACTATTAACAATTTACGATCAGCACTTGATCTTAGTTCTTTCAATATTGGTGTAAGTTTTCTGACTCCTGGAGATGACGGTTTTGATGTGAGTTTGCCAACTTAATGTTTTAATCTAAAGTTTATCCCTTACACCTAGAGACTCTATTTTAGACAGTAATATAGGAATAGGAACAGTGTCAAATGTCTTAAAGAGATTAAAAAATACTTTAATAACTGTGGAGCCCTTGTCCAGTTACCTCACCACTACTTCAGTAAGTTGAAATACGGTTACAATCTTCAGTTGACTTAGTACTTCTAAAGCCATATTGAGTCTTGGTAATTATGTTCTATCTCTCAAGATAATTTTTATTTTTTATTCGAAATTTTCTCCAATATTTTTGCAATAGCGCAACCAACCGAAATAGGCCAATGGTTTGTAACACTGTCTATATCCTCACCCTTATTAATGGGATTAATTAGGACTCTCTTTAGGTTTTCTGAGAAGATGCCTTACAGCTTTTATAGCCCTTGCAGGATATACCGTCAACACTCACTGCTGAATCATTTCGTAAGTTAGTGATTATAGCATCAACTTGAGGTCATCTGCATCCGAAGCATCGATGTCAGAGGAAACATTAATTGATGAAGACATATTCCAATGTTAAGGTACAAAACTGAGTGCTAAACTAATCATACAGCGACCCATTAACAAAATTTGATACAAATATTACACTATAGAGTTTCAGATATCCCTCACAACTTTAGCTTTATTAACCAGTGGTTGATTAGAGCACTGCGTAAAATATTCTGGAGATGTTTTATAAAGTAAATCTAAGTTATTATCAGCATTGATTATTTTTATGGTATATACTCAAGAAATACAGGTGTACCGCCCTTTGAAAATTTCCCCGCTCAGTAGGCTTTCAGCGAGTACTAATTAAATTCACTCGATTAAAATCAACACAAGAATTGGTTAGCACCGGGTTTATTCTAATTCTGTGTGTGGTATTAACTCTAATAATTAATTATACTTTTTACTTTTTCAAAAGACAACTATCCGCACTAGGAAAAAATCTTGCGTCACGTGGGACTTACCATACATACGTGAATGTGGATCACCATCCGTTTAATCTAGTCACTATAAAAGAAAGAGTCAAAGGCATTTAGAAATAGAACATGAGTAAAATATATTAAAAACACTTACTTCTTTTGGAAGTGGAGGATAGGGTCCGATTTAAGGTCACTCATATCAATAGTGTGCCCTTTAGCTTTGATCTGAGGATGTTTCCTGACGAGAAGCCAACCGACATGAGAGAAAAAGAATCCTCGAGTAGCATTGTGGGGGTCGGCATCCGTCTCAGAGTACTTATGATGCATTCGATGGTCTCTTGCCCAATCTACAGCGGCGTCCTGGAATGTAATTATTTAAGTGGGTGCATCATTTCATGTACAAAGTACATTAAATGATGCACCACCACCACAAAAATCTATCATGTTCAGCGATGACATTGGAAAAAACATGGGCTCTAAATTAAGATCTAATCTTACTGGTCAGTCTGTTTTAAATATTTGCCTACCAGCTGCACCCTTTGATGTTATTATGCAAAGGATTGTAAATTATGATTTCACTGATTGCAATAATCTTATAATTTTAACAGGGAACAGGGGTAATGTTAACAAAAAAGCTTTAATTAAATATTGTGAGTCTCTGTTATCTTTAAGTGTTAATAAAATTATATTGTTTACATTCCCCTACTCTAAAATGTTGCCAGATGTAGAAAATAGACTTAGGTATAAGCTTAATGTTACACTGCATACCATATGCACTTACAATGAAAAATTTCATTTGATAGATACTAACTGTGTTAGTAAGTCTTTTTATCAGACAAAGGGTAAGCATTACCTCACTCCTAGTTTTACTAGACAGATAGCATCTTCGCTATCCTTTTTTTTACAAAGTTTGACCAAAGATTTGACTACAAGACCTGCTTCTATTGAGCAGTCTTGTTCTAATAACATTCTTATTGACATTTCTAATAATTTAAATTGAATTGTGAGACAATAGAGGTAGCAACCTCTAGCTCCAATTTTTTAAACTCACCTTTAATTAAGTTAGCAGTACAGTCAAATGAACACTATAACACATGCTACACAAAATATCAACAAAATAATAATTTAAATAAATGTAATGTAATTAATCTGGTTCATCAAAACATTTGTTGCTTGACGGAGGGCAAGCAACTTGAGCTGGAATTATTCATGAATTCAGAGAATATTAATATTATGTGTATTACTGAGCATTGGTTAAAGGGGCATCAACTCATGTTTAATTTCAGCAACCACCAAGTTGGAAGTTCATTCTGTAGAGTCAACACAATACATGGTGGGTCGCTTATTCTATTACATAAAAACCTTAAGTTTAAGGAACGGAAAGATATTGTGTCCCTCTCTATAGAATGTTCTATAGAATTCGCATGTGTGCAATTAGAGCAATTCATTGTTATAGGTGTATATAAACCTCCCTCCGCGGATTTGAAACTATTTTTAGAAATAATGGATGAAGCCCTAAGCAAACTTGCCATCTCAGGTAAGAGCGTACTAGTCTGTGGTGACTTTAATATTAACATTCTTGATAAATCAAATTCCACCCTTAAAGTTCTTAGTCTTTTTAAGTCCCACAACTTGCTAAATTTGTTTATGGAGCCTACTAGAATAACCGCTACTACAGCTACTTGCCTGGACAACATCTATACAGATATTGTTCCTAGACATAAATCTATTATTAATAAGTTAGATTCTGATCACTCTGGTCAGTTAGTTAGTTTTGTAAGTAAAAAGAAAACAGTGCTTAAAAAAAACATTACTCTTGTACCAGTAACAGTTGATCGCCTGGAACGTATGAGAATTAACTTAATTAATAATTTACCTTCCTTAAATAACAAATTAGACCCTAATGCACTATATTGTTCCTTTTTTAATTCGTTCCTTAGTCTATTTAATTCAATATTTACCTCCAAGACGGTTACTGTTACTGATTGTCCTATATTTAGTAACTGGGCAACAGTAGGAATTTATAAGAGTAGGGAAACATTGTATAGGCTGTATCATGAAAGACAATATAATACTAGTGAGGACTTTAAGCAATATGTAAAATGCTATTCAAAGATTTTTAAAAGTGTCTGTAAATTAGCCAAATCTTTGTTTATTAAGTCTAAAATCAGAAACAGTAGTAATAAAATTAAAGCAACTTGGAAAGTTATTAATGCTGAGACTGGGAGAAGTGGAACAAAGGAGTCTGATTTTAAATTAAATTTTGATGGTCACATTACCAAGAATGACATGGAAGTGGCCAACACATTTGAAAAATTTTTTTCCACTTTCCCAGTCGCACTTACAGGTAATTTAGGCTCTTCCACCTCCACTGCAGAATCATTGATCAGAGAAAATGTACCAGAATTTTTTAATAATTTTACTTTTCAGTATATAAATCAACTTAATGTTTCAGCTGCCTTCAAATCTATTAATATAAAAAAGACAGCTGATCTTTGGGGAATTTCTGTAAGTGTCGTTCACTCAATAATTGACATTATTGTACCTGACTTAGTTATTATATTTAATAGATGTATAGATTATGGTGTGTTTCCTGACCTGATGAAGTATAGCAAGATAACTCCTTTGTTTAAATCAGGTAGTCCATTAGACCCCACAAATTTTAGACCAATTTCGGTCCTACCAACATTTAGTAAAGTTTTTGAAAAGCTGATACTTACTCAGTTGCTTAATTATTTTAATGAAAATCAATTGCTGCATACTAAACAATTTGGTTTCACTCATGGTCGGTCAACATGTGATGCTGGGGTTAAATTATTAGAGTATATATTTGAGGCTTGGGAGGAGTCACGTGACGCCTACGGGGTGTTTTGTGACTTATCTAAAGCATTTGATTGTGTGCAGCATGAAACACTTGTCAGGAAATTACACCACTATGGAATAAGAGGCAGTGCTTTGGATCTTCTTACTTCTTATTTGAGTGATAGGATTCAAAGAGTAGATGTTAATGGTAAATTATCCCAGGGATCAGCTGTGGCGGTGGGGGTGCCCCAGGGGTCTATTCTGGGTCCATTTCTGTTCCTTGTGTACATCAACGACTTGCCTCATCTTGTGAGGGATAACCATGAGATAGTGTTGTTTGCAGATGACACATCCTTAGTATTTAAAGTTAACAGACAGCAATCGGTAATTGACGATGTAAACAATGCTCTCTCTAAAATGGTACTTTGGTTTTGCGCTAATAACTTGTTATTAAACAGGAGTAAAACCAAATGTGTTAAATTTTATACTAGGAATGTTAAACAAGTAAAAACTAGTGTTTTGATGAACGGGGAGGAACTGGAATTGACGGACAAGGCTGTCTTCCTAGGTATAACTTTAGATTCACGGTTACAATGGGGCCCACATATAGAAACGTTATCTGGTAGACTTAGTTCTGCAGCTTATGCTGTGAGAAAGATTCGTCAATTGACGGATGTTGATACTGCGCGATTAGTTTATTTCAGTTACTTTCACAGCATTATGTCCTATGGTTTGTTGCTTTGGGGCAGTGCCTCTGATATCGATTCAATCTTTGTGCTCCAGAAACGAGCTATTAGGGCTATCTATAAGATGGGCCCTTGTGAGTCACTAAGAAACAGATTCAAAGAAATTAACATTCTCACACTACACTCACAATACATTTACGAGAATCTTTTGTATGTTCATAAAAATCTGTGTAAATTTAAGAAAAATAGTGATCTCCATCAATTTAATTTAAGAAATAAAAATAAACTTGCCTTGCACACTACTAGGCTCCATAAAATATCGAATTCGTTTGTGGGTCAATGTATACAATTTTATAACAAATTACCAAACAACATAGTATTATTATCTATTAGTAAATTTAAGAAATTTGTTAAGCTGAGGTTGTCCAAAAAGGCTTATTACTCAGTTTCAGACTATGTCACAGATTTAGATGTTTGGAAATGAATTGCTCTTTTTTTAAGACCTATGATTGTGAATATAACTGCTATTTTAATATTAAAAGATTTTGAGTTAAAAGAGTGGTGGTGAGTTTCTTTCCTGGGTTCTTTTCTCACCACTCTACCATGAACAATCTGCGAACCCAGCTAGCTATAATTTTAATCGACAGATTGTTCATCTTTCATCTTTTATTGTTTTTTTTTTTTGACGTTCATAAGTGTCTTTTGTGACCTAAATGAATAAATGAATTTGACTTTGACTTTGACTTTGACTTTAATGTTAAGAAAGAAAGAAAGAGCCAGCGCCCGTTATGTCATGACTTTTTTAATAGGATTCCTTTTCTGTCAGATTTATAATTAGTATTTATAATTAAAAACTAGAAAAAAATGGGTTTAAAATCCCTAAAAGAAGTGTATAAAACTTTTTATTCTGTAGTGCTTATAATCTAACCATTGAACTCAAACTCAACTCAAAATTGGACTCAAATACCTTTTTTATTTATTGATGGGGTGAAAAATTATTGTGATCTACTTAAAACTACCCCGATGGCCGGTTTCAGATGTTCTATTCTGGGAGAACCTGGATCATTATTTCAGGTCCTCCTCGAAACTCTCTGGTTCGAATCCCGAACTCTGGTCAGGCCTTATTCCGGGGAAAAGTACTTCCCTCTCAATCCCGTGGCGTGGTGGCCCGATTGCACCTTGATAACACCAGGCCGCTATCCCATTCTCTACTGTACCAATTAATCTGCCACCAGAGGTCTCCACGCTCTGGCGGCCTGCGGTCAAGTTAGTGGCTCATAAAGTCGCCGGTATCTACGTGTACTTTGCTCGGGATTGGCCCTCTCCCAATGTGATACATGAAGTTAGTCAGTAAAAGGTATAATATTTAACTGTTTCATAATATTATTCTACATAAACGAGTAGAAATGACAAGTATCGAGTGACAATAGGGAAACTTGACATTATGCCATTTTGAATTAGTATAGGCGACAGATAACGTTACATGTATAAGACAGTAATTTATCATTTATCGCTCTCAATTACAGTGGCGTTTATCAAGAGTCAAATGTTAGTGCTGGTATTATTACTATTTGTTTTATTAAGTGTACTTGTATGTGCATATCACTGTGGGCTCTATATTAACTATCAAATTATAAATTAAGATTTTTGTAAGGATATTAAGTAGTTTAGAATCTGGATATGGTACGATTATGGGTACATTATTTTTTTTTGAATCAATATTATTTTCACAAAATAAGAATTTTTTTATAGATATATGGGAAAATGAAGAAGGGTTAGATGACCAAACTAGACAAACCAAAAATAGAAAACAAACATTTAGTACGTTTTAAATGCGTATGATTAAATATGATGAGAAATATAGACATACAATGATTTTAGTTTGCAGCTTATAATAACAGAATATGACTTTTGTTGTGGAAAGATAACCTTATGTTTACATAGAAAGTAGTGCATCAATCACGTAGCCACTCATGCAAGATTAATAGCTGTCAAAGGTTAGTTATTGATAGTCGTGTGAAATTGTGCGTGGTTATCGCATGCACGTTTTTGACATGTGTTGTATACATAACAGGTCGATAGATAAAAAAGTGATATGTCATAATTTGTGAATAATTATTTATACGATAAGTAAACGCAGAATGCCTTAGTAATAATGTAATGAGTTTTAATAGTAGAAATATCAAGCTTTTAAGACATCCCATCGTACCCTATAGTATCTGAACACTTTTCTGTTAAGTTATTAACCCATTACTTCCCAACCATTGAAAAATTTAGAATTTTCTGTTCAAGTCACAAAATATATTTGTTAATCCAGTAAGAAAAAATAGGGTGAAGCAAAAAACAACAATCTATTTAAAAATAGAAATTAAAAAATACCAAAAATTTTTGTTATTTAAAAAAGAAGGCTTAAAAAATTATAACTAGTTTTCGAAAAAAAAAATAGTAATCTAGTGTCCTAAAAATATGACAGTGGAAAGTAACGGGTTAAAAACATTTAAATTACGTGTGCTTGTGAGAATCATTACGTGTCAGATAGCAGCGGGATAATGACAATAAAAGTCAATTTTTTAATTCTTATTTTTATTCTAACTTAATCTGTCATTCAAGTATTTTTCTTTGACAGTTCACCAAGTCATTACTTATTTTTAAAACGTCTTCTTATGTCATGGTCATCACCTTGACATAAGAAGACGTTTCAATCGATCTGAGGGCCCCTAGTAGTAATAATAATAATTTGTTGATTCATAACGTTAACTTAAAATTTAACAACAAATTGTACACTTAGAATATGCCAAGATGTTAACAAATCAAACTAAGTGTTGTAACCGGAGCCCTTGCTAAGTTATGAAATAACTTGTATTAAGAGCCTGGTCTACGTCCCTGTCAACTGTCATAACTTTGATAATATAAAAAGTAACGTTAAAGCTAACAGAACAGTATTTTAATTATTAATAGTTAGTTAAAATGGATCGAGAAATTTTAATTAATTCGATACAATATAAAATATTGTCAATCTCTCAAGCTTCAACAATAAGTTGAGAATAGAAACTGTATCAAAAGTTTTTTTGAAGTCTGAGAATACGGTCAGTACTTTCTTGTTATGGTCCATACTATATAGTTTGTTAAGTCTAGGTAACTAACAGTGCCGTCACTGTTAGTTGATTTATGTTGCCGGAAACCAAATTGGTAGGGAGAAAGAAAGTTTTTGTCTTCTAAGTATTTGAGAAGTCTCTTGTTGATGATGCGTTTCAAGATTTCAAAGATCGAGGGAAGCACAGCAATAGGTTGGTAATTACGTTTCTATTCCCTTTCTTGCATGTGGGATGTAAGATAGCCTTTTTAAGGCAAGTGTGAAATATTCCTGTATTGAGACACAGATTATATATGTAACTGAGGGTAGGGATAAGCAGGTTCTTGTATTGTTTGAGGAACTTGATAGATATGTTATCCTAACTAGCAGCCGAGTCTGTTTTTAGCGTCATGAGTAGTGTTTCGACCTTACACTTGTTAGTATGAACCATGTAGAATGAATGTGATAGTGTACATATTGCATTGATGGTTAGTGACTGATATTTATTCATACTGTAGACAAGTGATGCGCCCGTGAGATTTATTCCTATATCAACAAAATACTTGTTGACATCATCTTCTGACTGTTGGGAAGAACTCTAGGTATCGAGTAGGTCAGTAAAAGTCATCCTTGGGATTTCAGTGTTAGTGACTTCTTATTATTTGTCATAGTTTTTATTGTTTGTAGTGGTAAGAGTCAATTCTGCATATTCGTGCCCCCTCCTTAGTTTTTTAAGGATCTTAGTACAGAAGTTTTTATATCTCTTATATGTAGTTATTGTTATGGTGTTTTCTGGTAACATTCCGAGCTTCTTATGCACTGCATCTTGGTTATGCATACATCTAAGCATTCCACTATTCATCCATGATTTAAATAGCCGTTTCTGGGTAGGTAGTTTTACTGTTGTAGTACTCGAGTATATTGTTTTCATAACAGTACTAATGAAGTAATCAGTTAGCATCCTTATATTCAAATATAAGAAAAAAGTTTATATTATTAACTTCAATATCCACGGCTTTATGATTGATTTCTATGATGGTGTTTACAGTAAGTTTAGGCAAACTCTTTGTTTAGGATACAGCATCAGCGGCTTATGCTCTAAGAGTCGATTATTACCAAGTAATATTTGTTTTGTCTTAACCATAATGTGGTCTAAACAGACAGACTCACGAGGTGTTGAGTGGGAAGAAGACTATGGTAAGCTAATAAGCTGAGGTAGTCGGAAATTTGATTTGAACAAGGAGTTATATTGAGGTTTATGAATATATCCGAGGAGAGCAATGGTATTGTAGGATGAGAACTCTGTTAGCAGTGAATTAAGAGATTGTAAAAAGGCACTAATGTTCAACACAGAATGTGAGCGGTACATAAATATAAGGGATTGGTTAGTTCTGACTTTAAGCACGAGACAGCTTAACTGGTGTAAGTTTATTTCAGAAATAGTAAAGTTATCTTTCGCTTTAATAGGTATAAATTCTATTAAATTTTGTTCAATTCAAATGAATAAACATAAATATGAGTCTAAATAAAAGTTCTTTTCGAAGTCCATATAAAAGATCAAAGGTTTCTTTCAATATTTTAGAAAAAGTATAAATCACTATATAATAAATACGGTATAACAGTTGCAAGTAATTTTTCTACTACATATTTACACAACTACAACAAAATTAAATTCTAACGTTCCCCAGTCATCTCACATTCTGCACAAATTTGTAATTACAGAATAATATAGGATATAAATAAAGTCACTGGCCCCGACTCTATCCCACCAGTGTTCATAAAAGTTTGCGGTAACGCTCTCGTATGTCCATTGAGCATTCTGTTTAACTGATCTTTAGAGCTGGGAGTATTTCCAGATGAATAAAATAAAACCCGAATAGTATCAATATTTCAAAAAAGTGACCCCAGTGACGTAAGAAACTATAAATCAACATTCATTTTATCTTGCTTCTCAAAGTTATTTGTAAGTCTCAAATATCCTATCCTTACAATTTACATTGAAATCAAGATTTCAGACGGTCAACATGGTTTTATGTTAGGCAGATCTACACAAACTATTTTAGTCAAACACATAAATTACATCTCTTTACATTCATTTTACTTAGTTTACTTGATTTTGTTTAGTTCCCATGGTTTGTCCTTGATTTTTTTACCGTTTTTGTAGTAGTGAAAGTTATCTAGATTTAAGTAATATGATTTCTTTCGTTTTTTTGTTTTGCATTTACTATTTTACTCTTAATATTGTATTGTCAGGTGTTGTCTTTTTTATGAATGTTGTGCATACCTGTAAGGGGCATGCATACCAGATATTACTTTTTTAGAAATTTTGTTTTAGAGTGTGTTGTCTGTGTACTGTTAATATACCATAAATAAATAAACAGCATTCTGTCACATATTTTGCCCATTTATCTTTTTCGACTCCTAATTACAATTTGGTTTGATAGAGTATTTAACATCAATGATTTTTGTTTGGTGCCTTATTGTCTTTAGTTTATGTAGAAAACTTCTTTCTGTAGCATGTTGGAATGTACTCGTATTAAGGGTTTTTATTTTTCAGTTAGTAAGACTACACGTGGGCCGTGTGGTGACGGATTAAGAATACATAGTGTTACCACCCCTATTCATCCCGTGGGTGTCGTAAAAGGCGACTAAGGCAACCAAATATGCAAGACAACATCTGTTGCTGCTGAGTGGGGGAGGATCACCGTATACACTGTATACTTCTCCCTCAACCGGAGTTTGAGCGACTTCGAGGCTTCTCTCAACGACTTGGAGACCACAGCATCGTGGTCACGGCAGCGACTAGCGTCTGGGTTCGTTATTATGCTGGGGGATTTCAACCCAAAGTCACAGCCGCTTCGAGAAGTGTCTGACCTCAGTCGCTAGGAGTGAATTGAGTCCCGCCTGGCGCCACTGTGACTGTAGTGAGGACTTGGCTCAGCACACGCTTGCGGTTTATTCCATCTAAGTGGCGCAATGTGGGGCCCTCACTGCAGTTACTAGAGGAGAACTCTCGCTACCATCCATCACACTGCTCCATGACTAGTAGTGACAGCTGTTTTACTGTGGTCACAGTTTGCTGCTAAGACGTTATTTCACAGAAAGGAGGCGGCAGAGAAGGCCCAGGAGGACGATCTACATTCATACTCAATTCGCAGTCGGCGAACTGGGCGGCGAAGACGCGCTTACCAGCTCTTCATGCCGCCCTTATTGTTGCCGCGGGTGCACAGGACAAATTTTCTCCTCCATCTGCAATAGTGAACAGCCGCGAAGAGGTGACGTCCGTGTGTGCCGTACGTCGCCTAAATAAAGAGTTTACCCGTAGATGATGCTCGTGTCAGCAGGCAAGCGCTAGGATGGATCTGGATATCATGATAACAACTGTTCCTGGATCCCTTTTATCTCAGACGCAAAGTGGCATACCGTATGGTTAAGTCGGTCCGATTCCGACACAACACCGCAAAAAGAATATAGATGTTAATAAAAATTGTTTCTTTTGTCTTTGAAATAGTGCCAAAATTATTTAAATTATTTATTTATACTCGATGTAGGTTTTGTTGATTGAATCATTACAACGAGATCTGAATAAATCGTAACTTAGTTTATCTAGTGCATTTTTGTTCTTTTAGAATCATTTTCAATGCTTTACTTTTTCATTCATTAACTTTATTAGTGCATTAGAGAACCAAGAAAGATATTTATATTTTTTCGGACAATGCTGTGGAATATTTATTAGATCGTTTATGTACAATATTTTCATAATTTTCAAAAGCTACGCTGTTTATTTTAATTTGTATTTCCTAGCCTAAATATATAAATCAGTTAAACTGAAAAAAAAGTATTAAAATCGTTTCTTAAATAGCGAAGAACATTCACACGATGTTAGGTAAAAATATTATACACAATTATTATTTATATAAGTTTTACGTTTATGATTTAAAAAATTAAAAAATTACCCATGTAAATCTCGTCAACTCTACAACTACAAACTACTCTCAAAAGGCTAAATAAGTTGTTATTTAGCCTTTTCGACAGATTTATTTTGTTTTATTTTTGCAATTCATTTAGTACTTTCTTAACTTTTTTAATGATTTTAGGTTAAGTAAAAGGCAGTAAAAGGAAATTATCATTATATTATTACATACCTGAAACGCTATTGTATTAAAAACAGTCAACATAAGTCGTAGTGGTAGTCGTGCCTTGTATGACTTGTGTGCCCAAAGTCTATGCGCTCCCGCAGTTATTCCAAGACCGGAACATATATACAGCACAAATGCTGTAAAGAAACATACAAGCAGACTATTATTTTATAGAAAAGTCTTTATGTCAGTCGTTACTTTCGTAACGTAATCGTTATTTTCGTAGATAGCTATTTCCTTTCAAAATCATATACTTTCGGGAATGTGATACGGTAAAGTATGGTGAAAGTATAATAATTTCAAGTATGAAAATGAAAATGAATCTGTTTTTCAACTGTTTTCAAAAAAGGAAGAGATTTTCAATTGAGAAAAAAAGAATCCAATCTAATTAGATTGGATTCTCTTTTTTTGTGTACTCTATTGTATTTGAATGAAATTTGACAAATATTTTATAAGTTATCCATAATAGTTAAAGTTTTAACTACATTGATGATGTTTTCTATTTTTCACTTGTTAATATAAATTTAACAAAAAGATGTATACGACTATTTAGAAGAGCATCGTAGTGTTTCAAGGTGGTGCGTTTCTAATTTAGTGATGTTTCGATAAAGTTCTTCGTGGACATACAACGGAACTCTTCAATTAATGAAAAGAAATCTATCGTGCTATCTATAAAGAGGTACGTGGATGTATTGAGTATATCACAGCCTTCTTTAAAATACTTTATATTTGAAAGTTTGTCACAAATGAAAAAAAAAAATTATTATAAAAATTTTTGACAAGCACTTTGTGTGATCCACAAATTGTAGTTCAGAGTCTGGGTGTTCTTTGTGTCCGTTTCTTGTATTTTTGTAAATTCCTCCGTGACACAGGATTTATTCTTGGTGCAGGTGTCGTCTTTTTTTTAAAAAAAATAAGTATGTTACATATACACGGTGCATGCTATCAGAATCACATTTCTTTATACCAGACATTTGTTTAGTTAGTTTAGTTTATTGAGAATAGTAAAAATATAGAAAAACCACATTGTTGACGTATATTGCCAGTCAACAGAATAAAAAAAAAACAAATGTTAAACAGTAGGTAACGACATACCTGCAAAACATTTTGTGAGCAACAATTACAATGATTACGTAATGTTTGTAAATTGTTACATTATTTTTACTGATTCAGCAATATTGAGCCTATTATTGTAAGCTAAAGTAGTCTTTCTATAACATACATGTGAATAAATCTGAGTTCTTTAAATTCCTAATAAGTAAGCAACTGAAATATTGATTTCTATTAGCGTTAAAGATGATTAAAATTCGTCACCTTCAAATAAAGGTCAAAAGTGCGTCGGAAATTTACTTCCTAAGAAATTACATTTGACTAGTGAACAATGATCAGTATCTAAGAATTTTTTTCATACAATAACTCAAAATATACTATATTACAAATACAAGGTAAAAATATTAAAATATGATGTAGTCAAAAATTTAAAATATCTATTTAATTAACGTGTGATTAACAGTTAAGATAGTATACATTAACAATTGTATGTTATCAAGGATTTTATTGTTTCATTATACTCATCCACCTCGAAATCTTGAAGTTTTTTGTAAGCTAGAATTAGTTACAACAATAATGTGATTTAAAAGAATATATAGTATGTTTTTACAAATTTTCTCTTTACCTTTATGAAGGCTAGTTTGTTTTGTTTTATAAACAACGACATGAGATCATTATTACATTTATTTTTTTCAATTTCTCAAAGAACAGCTAGCGTATACGTTTTTGAAAAGTAGTTTTAAAAACTGGTCACTTTTAAAGCACGACAACGTTAACTGTTTGAATACTAGATGAAATTATTATTATAATAACAACAAAACAAATCACTGATCATCAATGTTCACTAATTTTTCTTATTGTACATATGACTTATATAAATATTATATTCTTGTAGAATGTTTTCTTAAATAATCAAAGAGTTTTTAAAATTTAAACATAGCCGTTTACGATATTTAATAAGTTACTACAAATTTTTTTTTCAGATCTGTTTCAATATTAATTTTGCCACTAATGCTACATATTTGTTCTTTATCACCTCATCATCATCTTAGTCAAAAGACGTCCACTGCTGGATATAGGCCCCCCCCCCCAAGGTTCTCTACAACAGCCCGTCCCATGCAATCCGTATCCAGCAGCTTCCCGTGACCTTCACCAGGTCGTCAGACCACCTTGTGGGGGGCCTACTAACACTGCGTTGCCAAGTACGCGGTCACCACTCCAGAACTTTATAGCCCCATCGGCCATCGTTTCTACATGTAATGTGACCCGCCCATTGTCACTTAAGTTTAGCAATTTTATTACCAATATCGGTGACCTTAGTTCATCTGTGGATCTCCTCATTCCTCATTCGATCACGCTGACAAATTTGTTGCATTTATTAAATATCAAAGGTTAATGTTAGAAATCATTTTGCAGACACATTTATGGTCAGTTATATAACAAACACTAGGTGTCTTAAACAACAAAACCCTGAATTTTAATTAATTAGATAAACTCAATTTTATTTTAGATTTAAGATGTATTAGGATGTAACACTGCCCCATAAACCCATTTAAATTAATACATATTTTATGCATTATTTAGAAATATCCTTTTTATAGGTGTTGAAGTTGATAGAATACAAAATTATGGAACGTGTGGGTGTGGCTAGTTTATTGATTAAATTTAAATATTTCAATTAATATAAGTCTTCAAACGTCGTGATAATAATTCACAACCATGGCCTTTTTTTCGTTCGTTATTTGTGTTTGCGCTTTTATCCTGCAGCCTGCAACCGACAAACTGTTTTAACCAATTACTATTGAAAAATTTTGAATTTTCTGTTCAAATTACAAAATATATTTGTTAATACAGTAAGAAAAAATAATGTGAAGAAAAATAAAAAAATATTTATTCTAGGGTCTGAATCAGCCTGTCCTACATATATGTATGACATTGGAATTATATATTAAAAAAAACATTATTGGCTATTTCACGTAAAGGTTTACCAACAATTTTAGGTACTTTGATATATGTATATAATTATTTTCATTTATAATATATAGCTATAATTAGCTATATAAAACAAACAACAATGCACTTTTGACGGTTACGAAATACATAAACTTTGAAATTATATATCTAAATAATGAAACTGTATTTTTTTTAAATACTTTTATAACAGATAAATAGTTCAAAATGTTTGTTTGTTTGTTTTACAAAAACGGCTTAAAAAATTAAATATGACAGTGGGAAATATTGGATTAATAACCATAAATGCGAAATGCATAAAAAACTTGACTTTTTTTAGTAAGTGAAAATTTTTATAGCCACGTCGAAAATCGTATGGGTTCATGTCAGTAATATGCTAAATGTGCGCGAAGCGATCTGTGTACGAAATATTGTAGATATTTTTGATAACCTGTACTTATATTATGTTTACAAAGATATAGTATTTTATTAATGTTACAATCAGTTTCAATTTTATGTTTCAACTCACAATTCTTGCAATAGCGAACTTGCATCATCACTCACCAACTTAGCTTCGGTTTTGCACCGTTGTACACCCACCTGCTCATCATCACCTCGACACCTACGCGGACTTAAATTACACTATAAGGATAAGGCAGACAAGCATACGTAGAGTCGGTTTTGCGACGATTCGTTTCTGACTCTGACTATTGTAGCGCAACTTGTTAGTCTTAACAACTTCTAATGCATTATATTTACGTATCTAGCTTCATTGGCACTTGTGATTAAAAACTATATGAAGTAAATATTAGTATAAAACAAATATATGATTTTTGACAGTATGTATTAGAATAATAAGGAGTTTCAATCATTAATATTAAATTTTAATCTAAAGAGTGATCATTATGAGGTAAACTAGTATTATAAAAATTTCGAACTTCTGATTTTAGGACTTAAAAGTTATGTGAAAAAATCCATACCAGTGTACAGTGCACACTTATATACATAGGTATTATGCTATTCCTTTAACTAAATCAATCAAACGGTTTACTTTTGATAGTTAGGTTTAAGATGAAATACTTTATCGAAATTAGATTACGCTGAAAAGATCATGACTGCTGTAGAAAAAACTGTAGCCACTTACCGAATAGTCTAGTGAACCACATTGCTTCAACAATGAAGAGGTAGGCTCCATATATTCCTCCTAAGTGTAGCAAACCCATTAAAATGACGTTTCTCCACACGATCTTCAGTTCTCGTTTCTCTGCTGAAGAAGGCACAGCGATAGGTGATACATTACCATCTTCATTTGGTACATCTGTTTCGTACAATACCCACGACCCTTTTGTTCGACCCTGAGGAGGCATTTTAACTGAAAAGAAAAATAATCTTTTAAACATAAATTGTACATTGCAATATATATGTTATAAAAACGTGTTTATTTCTTATGCTTATACGTTTGACTACACAACTGACACTTTGCATAGCGCATGTTATAATTTCCTGTGATTAACAAAAGAAAAAGAGAAAAATAAATAAGTTTGTTTCAGATTTGCTATTCTTTAGCTTAACTAATATTAAATGATCACTTACATTCAAGTAGTTCTAAATCTTGTATAAGCTACGATTTTTGTGTGAAATTTACGCTGTAAACGCTCTCAAGAACAAGTACGTACGTGTGTTTGAAATTATACCTACTCGAGCATTGTAACATAATTATTAACTCTGGGTGTCAGCCACAAACCTATGGACAGAATATACAAAACCCTGGTTTTACAAATTTTTATTATAAAATTTCTATTTCAGTTGAAAATATATCAACATGTTGAATTGATCCAGCACAAGATTGTTTTCAGTATTTACTTTATTGTCATTGTAATTTGAAATGTACCTAATATTTTTAATTACTTTTCATTTGAAATACAAACATTTTGAAAAATAACACATGTCTACATAACTAAAATTAAAATTTTCCATCATTCAATTCAAGTCGCTGTCAATTAAAAATTGCTTTGCTAATACAAGAAAATATTATCACTGTTTCATAATATCGTGATTAATAAGTTGTGAGGTAGTAGAGCCACGCTGATCTCAGCACAAATGGGCCGGCTCGACCAGGGTGGTACTACCCTCGCACAGAAGACCAACCTAAAGCGACAGCACTCGTGCGGTCTTCTTTCGTTGGTGAGTGCGAGACCAGAGGCCCAATAATGCAGGCATGAAAGTTGTCGAAGTATGTACGTGAGCAGTGGAGTGCTCGTGGGGTCACGGTGGGGGTGACGTGGATCGAACCGTCGGCCAGGGAGACCCGTAGAAACGGTGGTGCCACTGGCCACCCGCGGCATAGAGAGGGGCCAAAACACGGCTATCCACCCTGGAAGGCTGCCCCGTCAGGTCGCGCATAATCTGCGGAGTGGCTCGTCGTGCCGGTTGGTGACGGGATGGTGGGGACCGGCCACCACTTCCGGGAGGGTACGGGTGCCCTTCCATCCGACGGTTCGGTCACTATCTTGCTTCACCGTAATGTGAAACCACAGTATTCCGAGTCTCAGACTACACTGCCGCGACGACTGTCATACCTTTTGTATGACCCCGTTTCCCCTTTCACAACACATGACCATGGCAGCGTACATAAAAGAGAATATTGTTACAACAGCGGCACTCTCCTCCTCTCCCACCAAATCGCTTCTTAAGGTGGAGTTCACGAATATTCGTGGACTCCATGCAAACCTCAGCGCCGTCCATCAGCACTTCGAGACGGTACGGCCGGCCATGCTATTCCTGACGGAGACACAAATACGCCGCCCTGATGACGCGACTTATCTCCACTATCCCGGCTACTGAAGGAGTGCTTTCTCGCAAAGGCTGGAGTTTATCTTTTCGTCAGGACGGATGTTTGTTACCGCCGTCTGCGCTGCCTTGAGGACCCATCCTTCTCTAGCCTCTGGCTCCACGTAGATTTCGGATCTACAAGCCGAATCTACGCATGCGTCTACCAATCCTATTCCGGAGACTCTGAGATAACTCGCATCTTCGATCATCTCAGTCAGGCAGCAGATAACGCACAGGAGCAATTTCCGACCGCTGAGCTGGTATTTCTGGGAGACTTTAACGCCCACCATGAGTCCTGGTTGGGGTCTACCAGAACTGACCACGCTGGTCAAACTGCCCACGCATTCGCTCTCACGCATGACCTCACCCAGCTGGTACTCCAGCCCACCAGGATACCAGACATAACAGGTGAAGCGCCCTCTTTGCTAGACCTACTGTACCCCAGTCGAGTCACCCAGCGCAGTACACAGTATCGGTTCTCTTCCCTCTGGAATCCTCCGATCACTGCCTGGTGTCCACCACGGTGCCCCTTGTTGCCCTGCCACGACCTGTGGCGACGAGACGACGGCTATGGCACTACTCGTCAGCAGACTGGGATGGAATGCGAGATTATTTTGCATCCATCCCCTGGGTTCAACGCTGCTTCAAAGACAGGGATCTGTCGCAAAGTGCATCCGCCGTTGCTGGCGAGATCACTGTTGCAATGGAATATTATATTCCCTACAGTGAGGTCGTCAGCACGAAGGCCCACCCCTGATTCAATCGTGAGTGAACTCATGCTGTTACTCACAAGCAAGCGGCGTATCGCGCATGGGCCAGGGCCCGCGTTCAAGACCATCCAGACGTAGATCGCCTAAAAGCAGCGTATTTCGATGAAAAAAATATTCTACACCTTAAAATGTAGAAGACTACTATGATCATACTAAGTGAAAAACGTCATTATCTAACGTTTTTTCGATAATTTATACTTCCGTTACCGAGCGTTAGTATTATGCATGAAATCAGTAAAATATAACTAAATAATTACAAAAACTTTACTCTTACTCTAATTTAGTATTAATAGTTTCATTAATCATCAATAAACCACTAAGTCATCTCGCATGTTGATCTTTTTTTAAACTATGTACATTATTACTTGTTAACTGTTTGAAAATCATATAAGATTTGTTTATATTTTCTTAGGAACATTTCTGTCCGGTAGGAGAGCGAGCGACGTGGATACACCGAGAACGCCAGAGCGCGACTGATGTCTGTGTTGGACATGGTTTGTTACTAATCACATTTGCACATCACATTAGACTCAGTATATATGCTCAACAATTTTTTTGAATATGATTGAAAATGTTTGTTCTGTGATATGCAGGATCAAAAATGATCGGTGGTGCAGAATTCTGTTTATAAACTACACTTTGCCGATATGTTTACAAATTATGTACGTTCAAAGATCAGTAAGAAACATTGAAACATTAAAATACTTTATTAATTCTTTGTATGGACTAATTAAGTACTTGCAATTAAGTTAAATTAATTTTATATAATCTTCAGATAGTAGGTATTACTTATTTTTAAAAATGTTACGACTAAATATTTTTATATAATGTTTAAATACATGTATTGTACCCACCTACCATAAAGAAATGAGTAATTTTAGTATATTCAAGTGGATTTTAGTTGTGAACACTATACAACGCCGATGTACAAGTATATAGATCGGAATAAGGTTCCGTTAGTATTTAATTTAACTAGTGGTCGCCCAGTGGTCGAAATTCAACCATAATAAATTTAAATTGTAAGTGACTTAATATACATTATTAAAATATAATATTCAAACATTATTAAGGTTCTACTGTCGAAAACTAAACTACTATAATCACAGATTTGACTAAGACTGTTATTTGTCAATTTCTTTTTTGAACAAATTATATGAAATTACAAAGAAGTAACTGACAATGATCTTTTATTGCAATGAATGATCGCACAAAAGAATTACTGCGTTCCAATTCCAGTGAAATTTCACGCATTATGTTGTTGTTACATGTTTGATTAATACCTTCTTGTAATCTATAATTAATAGCAATGTCAACATCATAAAAATATAATTGTGCATAACATGGTGAGCGACCATGTGCGGCAGTTATTGGATCTAATCAGTAATAAAAAAACATCATGTATTTTGGAATGATACACTCCACTTGTAACTGCCTCAGTAACTTTGGCTTTTGAGCTAAACGTAGCAAAGCATGAATTATATTTCCTGATATATTAAAAATATTTTTTTGATTTACTTTTTATTGAAGGTTCATTTGAAGTAAGTCTATCATACAATGATTCAAAATATTCATTTTGACTTCAGGGTGGTAATATTGCTTTACCCTTGTGACAACTTGATGTGAATGCAGTTTAGTCGCCTAAAGTCACTTCAGATTCAAAATGTTTCGCATTGCAAAACCTGCACTCTAAATCCATTAATCCACAATCATAACTTAAAAACACATTTGGAATGACATTTAGAGCACATTTAAATGTATCTCACAAAATCATATAACTATCAAATACTACTGATGGGGAATTATTCCCTCCTCTTAGAGAAATATTCCTTCTTCTTTGTCTCTCACTCCGACCCGTTAATGTTCTATGTCGAGGCATAATTAAAGTTCTTTCATTAAATTACTGAAATCAAGGAGAAAAAAGTTTTTACCTGTATGATGATGTTGTTAATTCTGATAATTCGTGCACATTTAAATGTACATATCTCTCAAAATCACTTATTTATCCTGAAGTATATGTAATTACTGAAATCATAAACTACAATAATTGCTTTGAACCAGCAATAGCAAATTATATTTTTTTTGTACCTGAATGTTGTTGTTGCAGATTGCTGCTACAGAACTTTCTTTATGCATATAATGATAGTCCGTGTACATTTAAATGCATCTCACTGCTACACAACTTATATATATTACATAAATTTGTATAAGCGCTCAAGAAACAATTTGACCACAGAGTATGTATACGTGCACAAATACTTGTGTATGCGTGTGTCAAATGTATTCTGGTTTGTGTAATGTTTTATTTATTGATTTATTGTACTTATTATGCATTATTATTAAAATCTTTTTTTATATTAAATGAGGCAAATAAAACTTTTTTTTATATGTCTATGTCAGTACTCTATGTCTATGGACAAATGAAAGTCTGCATGTACAAATACTTGTGTATGTATGTGTGTGTGAAATGTATGGTAGTGTGTGTAATGTTTTATTTATTGATTTAACGTACTTTTTAAGCATTATTATTGAATAATATTAGCGTTCTGCACTTCTCCTACACATAAACTATAAGTGTGCCAAATTTTATGCTCCTAGTCCGCGCAATTTTCGTAAAAAGGGGTCCAAAGTTTTTGCATCACGTATTAGATTGGTCCAACACTTTTGATAAAAAACTCGAAGCGAAGTGGTCTTTTAAACTTTACTTCCTCGGAATAAGGTTCACTTTTATTTGTCATAACTCAATTTTAGTGTATTACTATAGGTTAAAAATGATTTCTAACGTAAAAAATTGTGTTACGTTTGTTTTTAAAATTTCTTTGAAAGCCACAACAGTTTTATACACTCAAAATATTATAATGTGGGAAACTTTAAGTTGCAATAGTTTTACGTTTGCAATAGTTTGACATATTTTTATAAATAGATTACAATTAAACTGGTACCACAATCATATTAAACTTATCATTATCATCGTTTTTTTTTGTGTGTGTGCAGTTTGTTGGGTTGAAGACCAAATATTCGGCCTTCGCCAAATTAGGTTCCAGACCGTCACTTTCAAGCATCTTCTTTCACATCTTCGCACGTCTTATATACCTGCCCATGGCGGCTGCTTGTGTGGGTCTCTGATGCTCTCTGGTATGATATCTAATATAATGCTGAACAGAAAATGACTGAGGACCGATTCTTGGTGAACCCCAATGGTGATGCGAAAGAGTTTCGTGTCACCAACAGCGGTCTGAACCAAAGAATCAGAATCGCAGCACATGTCCCAAATGATGTCAACATTAGCCTCCGGAACCCCTTTGGAACGTAATCCTCACCAGACCATTATCATAATTGTTTTAAACTATGTAAATTTGATTAATGAGTGTGTTTGATATCTACAATACTTACAACCTTGTATTTGTCCGATTGAATATTGATCAAGTAGATACAAAAACTAATAATTGACATTTCCTTTCAATACTTTATACCCAAAGGAAAAGTTCAGAACTCCTATGAATAAACTGAAAGTAGATTCATGAGATTGTTTCCAAGATATAGTTATTCGTAGAGGACTACTAGAATTGTTTCTAACGACACAAATTACGATTAGAAGTATAGTATTAGATTCTGGTTTAAAAGTTTGAGATTAAACAACATTTGCACTGTGAATTTCTATCATTTTAGTATAGTACTGATTTTATCTGTATTGGATGTAACTGACTTAAGCAGCAGCTTCTAATAGACTGATAGAACATCTGTAATGGATGGAAAAGGATACATAATTCCACAGTACTTAATGGAAAGCAATTACAAATCAATTTTTAAAAATTAAATAATAAATGCATGTATATTTTACTAGGAGCCTCCTAAGTGACTCTACTCAGCCTAATGGAAAGCACGAATAAAATCCAAGAGTTGTGGTCAACATACCCATTGCGAAGGCACACAATGCCGTATAGTGATCCATACCATGTCGACTTAGAGAGATGATTTTTTACGCCTCGCTCTGGGACACTCGCTGTCCTTCCGACTAAAGCAGGTTCCTTCTGGGCACGGAAGTATCTGCACTCACCACTGTGACTACAGTGAGGATTCAGCTTAGCACATACAAGCGATTTGTTCTGCCTGGGCGACGCAGTGTAGGGCCCTCATTGCACTACTTGGAGGACATCTCTCGCTATCGGTCAACATAAGGTCCATGGCCGGTAGCGACAGGTGTTTTACCGTGGTCACAACCTTCTGCAAAGTCGTCATTTTGCAGAAAGAGGCAGCGGAGAAGGCCTGGGAGGACGATTTCTGTTCGGACCCAATTCGCCACAGGTGAACCAGGCGGCAGAAGTGTGCTTACCAGTGCGTCTTACCGCTCTGAGTGTGGCTGGATGTCATAAAAAAACTGTTCCAGGATCCCTCTTATCTTAGGCGCAGTGGGTGACACCACGTGGTTTTATTCGGTCTGATTCCGAAACACCATCTCGCTACAAATCCCGGTGGGGTGAGGGCCCGAGGGGTTTTCACACAGGTTAAAAAACAAAAAAAAAGGGTAGGTGGCACCGAAAAGCTAGTTTATAAAAATGCTTAATTCAAATATCATGTAACTTAAAAATTTGGTTATTTCACTAATATTTTATATTAAAAATTTGTGAAATAAAACTTTAGATAAAATTTCAATTCAAAATTGTATTGTTGTAATACAGCATAGTCGTGAATTAACGAATTCAGTTTATACATAATTTTAGTAAATTACGTAAAATAAAACAATGTAATTGTTTTATTACATTAATGAAGTATAAGCCCAAAAATGTGACAGACATGTATGATAAAAAAAGAAATTTAGTAGGTGTTAAATAGAAAAAATATTGACTAAGAGTGTAATATACAGTGGGTTATGAATTTGCTAATTTTTGAATCTAACATCCCGCGCAAATATGTAGACCGCTGGGCGTGTGGAAGGGACTGATCACTAGCTTATTTCTATTCTATTGGAGCACTGAAAATCCCAAAACTAAACATGAAAGGCCACTTTATTCTCTCAAAGTAACTGTATGGGCTGCAACTTCTGCAAAAGGAATTTTTGGACCCTACTTTTTCGAAGATTCTCACAGTTGTTCAGGTACTGTTATTCTGCTGAACATATGAAAATGTTACGAAAGTTCTTGGGACCGATGCTACTGGCACTACAATCGTAACACACGGTTTCCACAAGATCAAAAACATGATTTTTACATATTTTTTGAGGTTATTTAGGCATTTTTGTCGGGTACTTGTCATCTCATGATGAGGAGCGGATAATGAGAAGCGCGATTATTTAACAGTTACGAGGTGCTTTAGTTGAATTCTTTCAAATTATTCAGGTTTAATATTTCCAGATAATGTCTACGACCCAATGGCTTTTCTTCTTTTGAAAAAACTTTGTGAATGTAAATTACATAGGAATTGATAAATACTGACATAGCTTCCTAGGGAGTAATTTATTTTGCATTAAGATGTAAAGTACAACTCATACCACTCGAACAGAATCATCAGATCTAGCTCACGAAGAGCAAGATGTAGAGTTTAATCATCTATTCTTAGACAGCGTACAATAAAATCAAATCGATCTCTGCTCATTACTGACACATGTCTCGTGCCTGTAAAGGGCTGTGGATAAACAGTAATCCTTCAATGCAGCGCTGAGAGTAAGTATTCCTACAAAGACTATGCAGGCTGATTTTCGTGGAATTAGTGTTCTCTAAATGTTGATTTAGTCATATTCTCAGTATGCTTTTCCAATATTTCACAAGCTCTTGAATAATTTGATTCGTGATAAATAGTTTAAAGTATAAAAGCGGATCTAAAGTATTTCGACACATGTGATTAGAGCCTCTTTTACATCGAGCTATATTGATTGCAGATATTTTTCCACAACTCAGACCTTGACAAATGGCCCAAATGTGCTCATTCTTGAAATAATAAAACGTATAAAAGTTGCAAAAGGGATAAACATGTACCTTTAGAGCCCACGAAGTTATTGTAATAACAAAACTGTGGTACTTATCGAAGTGCAGATACATATCGTCTTTCGGGAGTGTTGATTGAGGACTGAGTTGGCGTGGACACATATGGTCGTACACGTGTCACGTGAAAGAGACAGCGATAAATTCGTTTCGTGGGCACTTTTGGCGCGCGATATCTTTCTAGGGTTAATGATAGCGGGTGGTTTACCACCTCGTATACGATCGCCACAGGTCTAAGGCCGTTGCACTTACACATGATATTGTAAATTGTGAAAACAAAAAATGATCTGCTTTCTAAACATGTATAAATATAGTGTTCTATACTATAGTAGTATTGTAATATTATATGTATAATATTATAGTAACTATATGTAAATATACTATATTGTCTTGAAAACGCAGTATATTTTGGAAAAAAATATCCTGAAAAGCACCCCACGCTTTTTTATGAAAAAATGATTTTTTTATTGAACTGACTTGAACATAATTGATTTCTAGTTTTTAACGACGTTTTTTTAATCATTAAAGATAATTAAATAATCTTAGGATGAATAAAGGCTAGGCAGATGATACTCGTATTTTTATAAATATATTCGTTTTTTTGTTTTTTCTTTAGAGCGAAATAAAAATAACCTAAATGACATTTATGTTTACTGAAATATTGTGCCAAAAATAATTATTTTATTATATTGATATATTATAAAAATAAAATAGTCGAAACAAAGGGATGCCTTATATGTACTGTATAGAATTGACATTTTTTATTTTAAGAACCTGCCAAAGTGACTCTGTTTTGCCTGATGGAAAGCATGAATAAAATCCAAGAGTTGTAGTCACCATACTCATTGCGAATGCAGACAATACAGTATGGTGACCCACACTATGGCGGCCTAGTAAGATGCTGTTTCACGCCTCGCTTGGGGACATAAAAGGCATAACAGTCATCGTGGCAGTGCACACACTTACAACGACAATTTTCACGCCTGGATTAATGAACCTCTAGTCACGCACTCACGACTAACTACGAACTAACACTAACGAAACACGAGAGCACCGATGCCGTCGCTTTAGGTTAATCCTTCGTAGGAGGGTAGTACTGGCTCAGTCGAGCCAGCCCGTTCTTACTAAAATGGGTATGGCTCTACTACCTATAAATTGCATTGTTTGTAAGTCTTTTTTTTGTAAATAGTGGTCTTAAATGCCTTACCAGATTTTGTGAAAGTAATTCATTTTTTGGTAGTTTTTACACAAATTGTTCAATCCAAGCGTTTAAAAATATCTAGTTATTATACAAGATAAGTGATACACGGAGTATCTGTATTTTCTAGACTTTTTTTTTTATTCTTATTATGCTTTTGTATTTGTATGTGATCAAAATATGTTATGGACTGGGTGTTTCACGGCAAAAAAAATAACACATATACATTCACAAATGTTTAAATAAAGAAGCATGCTATTTAAAATTCACTCACAAACTTAACTCGTTTTGGTTTATTATACGTTTATATATACTTAAACATAAATTATCTAAGAATACATGCATAATAATGATTTTACATGTATATTTTAAAATACACAGGCGAATATATTAATAATCGCCTGTATGTTTTAAAGTGAAGCAAAGGTCATGTGTGTATTTTCAGCGTTTCAGATATCGTATGTCAGATGTTGTACAAGGTTCACTCTTTTTCATTAATTATTGCCGGGCTGTCAGTTATCATGGTAAGTGTGTGATCCTTACAATGTCACGATGTCTGTCATGCCTTTTATATCCCTAAGCGAGGAGTGAAAAAGTATTTTACTAAGTCGCCATAGTGTGGGTCACCATACTGCATTGTCTGCATTCGCAATGCGTATACTACTTACTACTACTACTACAACTCTTGAATTTTATTCATGCTTTTCATCAGGCAGAGTAGAATTACTTTGGCAGGCTCTAAAAATAAAAAAATGAAAAAAAAATGACGATTCTATGCAGTATATATAAGAGATTCCTTTGTTTCGACAATTTTTTTTTATGTATATAAATATTTTAAAATAATTGTTTTTGGCACACTATTTCAGTAAACATAAATATCATTAAGGTTATTTTTATTTTGCTCTAAAGAAAAACAAAGAAATGAATGTATAAAAAAAAATCATCTACCCAGCCCGCATTAATCCTAATATTATTTTACTTCTTTAATAATTAAAAGAAAATAAGTTGACTCGTCGAATTAAAAACTATAAATCAATTATGTACAAGTAAGTTCAATAGAAAAATCATTTTATTATAAAAAAACGTGGGGTGCTTTTTAGGGTATTTTTTTCCAACATACGCTGCATTTTCAAGAGGTTATACTAAATTTACATACAGTTACTATAATATTACTATCCTACAATAATATAGTATACTATGTATAAATATGTACTTAGTATCCAACCAGTTCCTGTTGTAAAGGCATTTCTTTCTACCACATTTTCTGTCCTCTATTTAGAGACCTATTGCAAAATTTTAACGAATAATAAGTACTAGTTAAGAAACTAGATTATTTTTTCTTTTCACAATTTACAATATCATGTGTAAGTACAATGGCCTTAGACCTGTGGCGAGCAATTGCATACGCGGTGCGGTGAACCACCCAATACCAACTGTTTTTATTATCGGACGATATCTGCACTTGTTTTGTTATTACAACAACTTCATGGACCCCAAATGGCACATACTTATCCCTTATGCAATTTTTATACATTTCTATTATTTTAAGAATAAACACGTTTGGGCCACTTGTTAGGGTTTGAGTTGTGGAAAAATATCTGCAATCAATATAGCTCGTTGTAATAGAGGTTCTAGCCGTATGTGTCGAAATATTTTGGGTCCACTTTTATGTTTTAAACTATTTATTACGGATCAAATTATTCAAGAGCTTGTTCTGTGGACAAATGTGGAGATATTGGAAGACCGTACTGAAAGTATGTCTAAATCAACATTTAGAGAGCACTAATCCCACAAAAATCAAAGCCTTTGTTGGAATACTTACTCTCAGTGATGCATTGAAAGATAAAGCTAACAATGCTAGTATTAATCAATTTATATGTAATCTACACTCACAATGTTTTTTCAAAAGAAGAAAAGCCGTGGAGTCGTGGACAGTATATGGAAAACTAAACCTGAATAATTTGACAGGATACAATTAAAGTACCTTCTAACTGTTAAGTAATTGCATCTTCCATCATCAACTTCTCATCATGAGATGATAAGTACTCGACAAAAATCTCTAAATAACGACAGAAAATATTTAAAAACATGTCTTTGATCTTGTGGAAACCGTATGCTACGATTGTAGTCAGCAAATGCCAGTAGCATCGGTCCCAAGAACTTCCGTAACATTTTCACATATTCAGCAGAATTAACAGTACCTGAACGGCCGTGAAAATCGTGGAAAAAGTAGGGGCCAAAGATTCCTTTTGCTGAAATTGCAGTCCATACAGTTGCTTTGAGAGAATAAAGTGGCCTCTCATGTGAAAATGGGTTTCGTCAGAACATAAGATGTTCGTCAAAATGACTGAATCGTTTTAACATTGTTTCGGCAAACGACTTACGCAAACTTAAATCGTTAAGTTTTAGTTCCTGCACTATCTGGATCTTATATAGATGTAATTTCAAATGTAATTTAAAAATGTGTGGGATAATCCTAATTCAGCCGAATGTTTACACGTCGATAAATCTGGATTACGTCGAACAGATACAGAAACTTGCTGCACGTTCTCTTCGGTCCAAGAAGTCGGTGGGCCTCCAGTTTGCTTGACATTTAGCGTAGATCCTGCCTTTTCGAATTTCTTCACCCATTCCTTTATTAATGGAGCACTGAGACACTGATTTAAGTCGTGTAAATCGTATTCAACGCGAAATAAGCATCTCACAGTAATAAGCCAAATGTTTTTAAATAAAATTGTTTCTTACAGTAAACGCGCTGCGGTGCCGTGAAATGATCCATTGTGACAAAATTTCTGAGAAACAAGCTAGTGGTCAGTTCCTTCCACGTACCCAGCGCTCCATTTGTTTGAGTGGGATGTTAAATTCAAATATTAACGAATTCTGGGCCTACCCGTATCTCTTTGTAATATTCAGAAAATGATTTAAACTTTTACTAAAATATTGTAAGAAACGTTTGATCTTTGGTTTTGACTAGTCATGTGACCTCTAAAGAGTTTAAAATATTCTCAAAATGAATTTTTATTTAGACAATATTTGTTCACTTGAATTGAACAGTCATTCATTTATACTTACACAACTAATCATTCTATTTAACACCTACTAATTTTCTATTTTCATCACACATGCCTGTCACATTTTTGGGCATATATTTCATAAATGCAATAAAATAATAACATTATTTTATTTTACATAATTTACTAAAATCATGTATAACATTAATTCAAGTTTCATAAGTTCGCGACTATGCTGTATTAGATCAATACAATCAATACAATTTTGAATTGAATAAAAAAAAACATTGGCTGAAATTTTATTTCAGAGACTGTATAATTACATAAATGTTTAATAAAAGATATAAGTAAGATAAACAATCTTGAAGCGGTACAAGGGTTGAATTGACCACGATAGAGGCGCCGGGGGGTGGACCATAACGGGGCCCATGGAACAATAGGGCCTTCGTCTTATCCAGGGACACCCGTAAACCCAGCACCTCAATGTACTCGACCACCAAAGACACTCCCGTGGTGGCCAGGTGCATCACCTCTTGGAAAGAAATTTACTCCCCAGGCTGCGACCATTGTGTAACAAATAAAAAAAAACGACCTCGAAGGGCCCAGTCGCATCCCATGTTCCACAGAGTGGTCCGAGGATAGACCCTGTGGAACACCACACGGCATGAGCCACCGCCTTGTAACGCTAACTCGGTCCTCGTACATGACGGTATGCGGTAGCTGTACGGTAGCTGCTCCGAAAGCATGGACATAAACGCTGGCGTCCCGCAAGGCTCCGTGCTATCTCCAACGCTGTTCTTGCTGCATATCAATGATATACTGTCCACGGATGGTATTCATTGTTATGCAGATGACAGTACTGGAGATGCGTATTACACGGGCCGAGATAAAATCCCTCGTACCGTTATAGTAGAAAGTCGCGAACAACTTGTGTCTCAAATCGAGAGCACCTTACACAGAGTCTCCGATTAGGGTCGGGATAACCTGGTCTAATTTAATCCCTCTAAGACACAAGTCTGTGCGTTTACCGCTAAGAAAACTCCATTCACTGTGGTTCCACAATTCCAGAATACACCCCTTGCCATCTCACAGAGTATTGGGATCCTCGGTGTCGACATCTCCAGTGACGTCCAATTTCGAACTCATTTGGAAGATAGGGTCAAGCTAGCATCAAAAAAGCTTGGTGTTCTGAATAGAGCGAAGCGATACTTCACACTGGCACAAAGGTTACTACTTTACAAAGCACAAGTTCGTCCTCACATGGAGTATTGCTGTCATCTCTGGGCGGGAGCACCGAAGTACCAGCTTGACCCTTACAACTACAATATGGGGTACGTCAAGAAGGGGGTAAATAGGTTTTTGAAGGGTCGACAATGCACACGTGATGCCCCTGGTACCGCAGGCGTCCATAGGCTGCGGTAACCGCTTACCATCAGGCGGGTCGTATGCTTGTTTGCCACTCTCGTGGTATAAAAAAAAGCTCCTCTAAATAGTCTGCCACAAGCCGCCTTAGGTACTTCGGCACCCCATGGTAGTGGAGTGCTTCCTAAACGCAACTAAATGGCAGACTATTAAATGCATTGGTGATGTCTAACGTCACTGCCAACAGCACCCCGCCAAAGCTCACCACCTCTACTTCCTTCACAGCCTTCAGGCGCTGTTGGCAGAGTATTAATTGTTTCCAGTAATCCGTATGTATGCAGATCATGAGAGTGCATATCTATGCATGCTTAGACTAACTGCCATATGAAAACAATTATTTCTCTTTTGAATGATTTCTATCGGACTAAGTATGTCGTACATTCGCAGTTTGTAACTCACAAATCAAAAAAAAATCTCTTTTTCTAATATAGTATTAGTATAGAGAAGATGGCATACATGGGAAGAGCTTATCAGAACATTTTAAATGATAAAAACAATAGAAGACTGCCATAGAGAGAACATTTCTTCGCAACTGTAGAGGTTTAAGGTATTTAGTGGCTTTAGGACTACCGATACTGCAGACTGCTCGTCGCTACAATCGACCGAGAGCGTCCAGCAAATACTAGGTGAGACCATCGTATAGATGAAAATGATGTTTCACGTAGGAGCGGACCTGGGTCTTATAAAGAAGGTGAAGAACTGTTTCGCTCTGTTCTGTATACCTAGCTTCCACGAGATCACTTTAATAACACTCTCAACGTATTCTCATAGGTTGAGATCCTGAGAACTATCAATACCCACAATATCACACCCACAAATATCGTTCATGAATTGTGCTATAATTTGCATAGCATGTATATTTCCAAAGGCTAACATAACATTGAAATGCAGAAGGAACAATGTAGGCCACGGGACGGAACCCTGAGGTACATCAGCGTTAACTTACTGGAAATTGGAGGCCACGTCGTCACGGAGACCCCTCATGCGACGTTTGTAAAAGAAGGTGGCAATCCAGTTACAGAGTTTGGGGACAGAAGCCAAAGGTACGAGATCCTATCAAAGGCTTTGGCCATGTCGAAGGTGATGGCCAAGGAAAACAATGTTGTATGACATGATACAGAGCAACTGTTGACAAAGTAACTGTTTAAGTTGTTGATGTTACTTCAGTCATATAATTTCAAGTTTTTCTTCAACTGCTGCTTATTAGAACACATTACCATTTCGTTCCTTTGTCAAAGATGTAATTTTATTCTCAAGTTACGTCAGTTTATATGAACCAAGATCAAAAAAAAAATATAATTCATTAGTGGTAGCATTTATATCAGTATAATATTTCTTTATTTTCATCATATATTCTTACAAAGTTTTCAAACCGAGAGTTATATACGGACATTATTTGCATTAAATCTACTGAGGTCTAACTCCGAATGTGAAGGCACACTTTGATTTGACGGTACCCTCATTAAGTTTCTTGATACTGCTTAAGTCGGAGGAAACTTAGGTGGTATTTTATGCATTGAATGTGTCTTCGTTACACGTATTTACTACTAATGTGCAATTTATAAAACAACACTTAGCAAATAGAAATAGAAATTTATCTGTTTTTAAAGTGAAAAATTAACTATGTAAAATATCTGTCTAGGCTGTTGCTCTTCTACTCACACACTGTCTCCGTGGTCTGCTGCCACACTATGAGCACCTAGTACTTCATTATTTTATTTGTTGTTATTTAATTATTTATTTGTTATAGTATTGATAATGTATATCCGTTAACTTGCCACCGCAGTCCGGGAGGAATAAAATGCAACGAATAGTTTTATAATATATCTTTTTTGTACATGCCTGTTGCACCCCAAGATTTATTTGACCATAAAATATTATTAATTATTTTAAATTTTTTGAATAATATTACTGTCAAATAAAATGAACACATTTATACATAATCATAAATTATAGTAATGGAGGATGATTTATGTCATTAGGAACTGTGAGAAAAAACAAACAAATTGATGCCATTAGATGGTGTTTTGCGGTTGTTTGATAACAAATGGTTTACCTATTAGAGTACTTCTACTAAAGATAAATAATTGAATGTTTTTATTTTAGTATTATCTTCTAGCTGTTTGCTAATTTAGTAATTTAGTTGCATACGAGTGCTTTGTATAAAATCTGTGAATTTATAAGGAATTACACCATCCAAGATCACGATTAAAAACCACTTAAGTTTTAATATTCTCCCAGTGTTATTATAGTATATACATATGTATGACATTAGCAATATTTCGTTTATTTTTAAAATGACATGAATACATGATGAAGTTTTTAATATTTTGTTTAATTTTGAGACATTTTTGTCAAACGCTCATTTTTAATGAACAAATATGGGCAGATACAAAATCAAATGTATACTGTATACTGTAAATGCTAAATTAGAATAAATAACAGATTCATAATATATATCCTTAACGAAAACTTGGTAATACTTCTATATAAATAAAAATTCACAATATGTCGATAGAAAAGTCAATAGCTTTTCGCTTTCTGAGACCCAAAAATAAGGTCCAAACATTACCACCACTTAAACTTTTGATAGCGAGAAAGTTGGCTACTTTTTAATCATATCATCTCTACGACTTAGCTGGCATTCAATTTGCCAGCAGTATTAAAAATGTTTGCAATAAGATCAGCACATAAATACATGATGAAGTTTGTAATATTTTATTTAATTTTGAGACATTTTTGTCAAACACTCATTTTTAATGAACAAATATGGACAGATGCGAAAGTAAATGTTTCTGTAAATGCTGAATTAAAATAAATAACAGATTTTTAATATATCTCTAACGAAAGCTTTTTGCTTTTTGAGACACTTTTTGAATATTATCTGCTAGAATGATAATTTCCAAGATTTTATGTTTACTCTCAATTAATCGCCTAGACTTATTTGAACTATTAAAATATTTCTTTATCAACATTGTCTTTCCTCGTAATTTATTTTTCATTTTTTTCAAATGGTTATGTTCATAACAATTTGTAAGTATTTGTTTAAAATTAAACTTATAAGTATAATATACATATGTTCATAAATTTTCTAGAACTTACTGTACTAAGCTGAGCTACTTAAATGGATCTAGAACTCTAGATAGCGTTATGTTTTGCTTCTCTGAATATTATTACTATTGTAACTACCCCAGTATATTTATACATTAACAGTAGACCACAATACTTATTACATTCTTTATCTGAATAATTTTAATTTATTTATGAGGAAAACATTATTACATCAGAAATAAACAGAAAGATTTACTGTCAGTTATTTTTACAATACTCGAGGTGTTGTTATTATTTCTGATTACGCAAGTAAACATAACAAATAGGAAAACAAAAATGAGTTTAAAGTTTTTTTCGGAGACAAAAGAGACAAAAAGAGGTTTATGAATTGAATGAAGGCGAAGTTAGAAGCCGATGTAAAAAACTACAGTTATTCAGTTTATAAAGTATCATTGACGCACAAGACAATTTTTAATGTTTTAAGAAGTTATACTGGAACCAATTTTTAAAGCATTTTTTATGTACACTGAACTGTATGTAGCTGTCTAAGGAGTTCACAAGAAATAATAAAAATATTTTATGATAATAATGTCTACAGTCGCTGATTCGAATTACATACTACATATATCGTTAGACACAACTGTAAAAAATAAAACTATAAGGGCCTCTGTACTTTTAATTTAACATTTAAATATTAATTTGTACTGCATTGTCTGTAATCAAAATGAGTGCGGTAACCACCACTCTTGGGTTCTATTCATGCTTGCCATCAGGCAGAGTAAAGTCACTTTAATAGGACACGAATAAAAAAAATCATATTAACTAATATGAGATAACCAAATTATTTCCTTGTAAGGAGATTATAATGATTTTTAGTGAGTGTTCTTCTTATAGCCTTAAATATGGTGCTAGAATAGTTTGAACCTACATCTAAAAGTTTAAAAATCTATTTCTTAAATTTGTAGTAATAATTAAATAAAAATATCTGGTTTTCAATTCGAGTAATGTGTGAACTAATTAAATGTTAATAGCTGTTGATGCAAAATATAATACTCACGTGAATGAAGAAACTCGAGTCCGCTCTTTTAACTTCAGCGTTGGCACCTAAGAATCAAGCGTTCAACCTGTTACTGTACTAATTCCATTATGATTTATACCGGTAGTATGGCAGCTAGCACAATCTACGTACAATATGTACTAATCTGACGGCGGTGACGAGTGCGCGGGAGTGGCGTGATCTCAATGACAATCAACTGGCGATCACGAGATAGATGATGCCTTGTGCTTTATACACAATAAAAGAGGTGATAGTTCGCGGACTCACGTTTTCATACACCCGAATGCATTTTATTTATAACAGGTCGTTATCGAATCGACATTACTGCGACCGACACCTTGCCGATCTGTAATTGATAAGTTTTTTTAATATTTATGAAATTAAATATCTTTCTAATGTCTATTTTAAATTTTTTAAATTTTTATCTGCAAATTGCACTACAATGTTGTCAAACTTTGATTACATTTTCCATTCTTAGAGATTGCAGATTACAGATTAGCCGCTGCACTCATTTTTTATTTCTATGTTTCATTTTAAATTTGAAATGAATATAAAAAAATGTGCAATTTAACAAATTTTATTTATGTTAGAATGTATAATTTAATAAATAATTCGTGTTTGACTATTTTGTAAGTTGACATTTACTCAAACCTAATCATATGTGTAATATATATTTGTATTAGTACAAAAGGTATCAAGGTACCATGGTAAAGAATAATTGAAATAAATAAATAAAATCTCTTGATCTTTATTATTCACCTAGATAGTGCGACTCCTTCTACGAACATTATTATTCGTAGCTTTCGTTCTACAGCGTAACTCTGTTATAAGGACGGTAACGTTAGGGTTGTATTTTGTTTTGTAGAGGGTGCGACTATTGATAGCTTCGATAATTCCACTGGCCACATTTTAGTGAAATAGGTAGTTTACTTAGAGTTTGTATGTTAAGACTGTAGCCCACGAGCGTGGTAACTCATGGTAATACGGAGGAACCTACAAGAATATTTTACATACAAGTAGATGCATTGCTACGTTTACTTTACCAATTTATCAATATACTTTGAGTTTTTCGTATAGGTCAGTTTTTCATTCTTGCCCGTGTGGTGACGGTTTAAGAATACGGAGTGTCACTACCACTATTTATCTCATGTGTGTCGTAAGAGGCGACTAAAGGAGTACACTACGGAGAATAACATCACTGCAAAGAGAAGAAGAAGTGGTATAGTAGGTCAAAATTATCTTTCTAAAGAAAGGCCTATATCCAGCAGTGAACTGATGGGGGTTGTTGATGATGATTGGTGAAGATACTCGTCAACGTTTTGTTTTTGTAGAATGTTTAGGATGTTTTGTAGGCTCTGCGGTGGTAAAATGTATGGTCTAATTTTCAGCTTTCTGGGAACATTGTTTACTATTCCTTTTGTGAAGAAACCAAGCAGAACATATAACCAAGTCAATATTCTATGTGAACTGGAAAACGCGGGTTTCACAGAGGGTTTTTTTTTAAAGCACAAAGAAATTAAGCATTAAAATAAATATAGCGATTTAGTCAAAGTCAATTAGCTTTATTTCATTTCATAAAATTCTTTTCAATTTATTTGTAATCGTCTCTTAAGAAAGTCATAAATGTTTAGTCCTCGTATAATTTATTTGGATGTTTTGGATGTTGAATTGGACGTTTATTATCAATTTAAAAAAACACAAAAAAAACTCAGACAATAGGCTAGATGACACCTTAGTCAAATTAGTTACTTTTTATCATCTGTCAAAACGACAATTTTGTATGAAAAATGTACTAAATACATAATTCTGACGTCACTGTTTTAGAGTACTCAATTGAACAATATATTTCACTGTATATTTGATTGAAGTTCGTAATAATAATAAAAAGCTATGTTAATTGTATTTACCGAGATGTTTCGCGATATTAGTTTTAAAGAAGTGGACATTGGTATTTATTTACGATACAGTCATCTACCCAATTAGTAAGAGTTATTTGAAGACTTTAGTAACCGATGACATTCGCAACAAGCCTCTATAGTTATCGTTTATGTTTATCGCGAAGCTATGAAGGTTGATGCAAATTACGGTACCTTGAATATGAGAATGACGATGAATTTTTCGAGCGTGTAAAATCTAATTTATTGCAAAATTGCGGGTGACTATTTCTACGTACAATGTGTAATACGTATAATGTGTAACACTTATTGCACTAAAAGTAAATGATGTTTAAGCTTAGAATGTAGATTTTAATGAGAAATAACAGAAAACTAAAAAGAAAAGCTATACTTCATATTTTTTCTCGTAATTTTAAAAAAAATTAAAGAGAGTAACGAAATAGTGGAGAGAATTAAAAAAGCTAAGGTCGATTTCGACGATTTTGGCATTGTTGAGGCTTTTTTTTTGAAAGAAACAATTTATTTGTTATTATCACTCGGTAAAACTGTAAACGGATCTACTAAGTAATTGGTTTTTTTAGAGTTCATTAATGAACGAATTAATAGAATTTTTTAAAAGTATAAGTGTTTATTCGAACGTTTTTACGGAGGCCGCTCTTAAATATTATTTGGTTTCAAGATAACTAGGCTTTTCTTAAGAAATCTCTACTAAGTACTTATAGACTGAATTTTATTTATTATTCAAACATATTATTCAAAACATAAAAGAAAAGTATTATTTCGTTTATAAGTTGTTATTTTTGTTTTAAATCTGATTTAGTTCCCCTTCCTATGCCATAAAAATAAACCATTATCCAAACCAATGTTCTTAAAAATTCTTCTGTTAAGTTAACCAGTCAGCATATCCATGTTACTATAGATACATACTATAGGGAATAGAAAGAGATAGTCAAATTATTAAAAAATCTGAATTTTGACGATCAAAAACCCAAACTAGGCAGAGTTTATACAGGGTGGCCTAAGAATTCGTTAACATTTGAATTTAACGTCCCGCGCTAGCATGTTACGGGAGTTCTCGGGACCGATGCTACTGGAATTTGCTGGCTACAATCGTAACACATCGTTTCAACAAGATGAAGCCACTTGTCACAAATACAATGAGTCCCTGCCGGTGGTCAAAGACATGTTTCCGGAAAAGTTGATTACCAGACGATTCGACATTCCATGAGCCACCCAAAAGTCCAGATCTATCCCTAGGAGACTTCTTTACAAGGGGTTATTTAAAGAATTGTGTCCAAATACACCACGTCAACTAAAAGAAAAAATCAGTGAAAAATGTCGGCGATCCCGCGACCTCTTTGCCGACAAGTATTTGAAAATTTCGGTGCAAACGTCGAAACGGTAGTCATTCAGATGATGTAATTTTTAAAAAATAAATCCTATCTAAGTAAATACATCAAAATATTTTTTTATACGATTTTTTCAAATATTAACTAATTCGTGGCCCACCCTGTATTTCTAAGCACATCAATATTATAGATAAATCACAGCCAGAAACAAAATAAGCCATTACTTCGCAAACCACTTGACTAGCAAATTAGTTATGTCCGGTCATGTAACTGTCAAATGAATTTACGATCGTATTATTTGTGTGTTGGATGTGTCTATGCAATAAGTATTTTTTTCTTAATATGATGATAACTGAAAATACAAATACAAAATCTATGTTTAGAATCTGTGCCAACAAATGAATAAGAAATTAAATTACAATCAGTGTAACATTATTGTACAGAAATAGGATCTGTCAAAACAATCACCTTCTTTCAAAATACGTACCATAAACTTTTTACTTATTTTACTCTATTATTTGCCATATTTGCCACTCCATTATTTGAGCGCTTAAGGCTGAGAATAACAGTGGAGCATTGTCGAGTCCAAAAATAGCAGAGCATTTCCAAAATAAACAAGTCAGTAAGATTATCCTTTACAAATTAAATAAAATGAATGAAGACTACATTGCAATTGTAAATAAACCAAAGACACTTTGAAGAGCGCAATTCATTGAATAATAGTCATGAATTACTAATAACCAATTCATTTTCTTTCACTTTCTTCACATTGTAACTTACATAAACACATTTAAAGTCCGTTTAGACCGCAACACCCGTAAGTTATGTGTGAATATTGATGTCGTTTTAATATTTAAGTGTCAGAATAACGTATTTAATTAGATTATAGCGTAGAAACAATTAAATAGGTTCAAAATGTCCTTGAATTATAATATTTATATATTCAAAAGATTCAAATAAAGTAAACGATATTTTGAAATATAAATATTTATACGATTGTGTAACAGAAATATAATATTAAATATAGCAAATCCTTTTTTTACATAACACTACATACATCTTTCTAACTTCAACTACATTGTGTTGTCAGAAAGCTTTTTAAAACAATTAGTTACTGTCGTCACTATACGAGTACTATCTAGCCTAAACATTGGGCACAGGTTTACTAAACTAAAATAAAATCGTATACTCGTACGATTTTATTTATAGGGCACCTTAACTTATAAGTGGGCTTAAAATGTTAGTTGCAACACTATAAAATGCACATTATGATAGCAATACTGTTTACGTTAAATAATTCGAAGGTATACTAGGTAATAGAGCCACGCTGATTTCAGCATGAACGGGCGGGCTCGACCAGGGCAGTACTACCCTCTCAAAGAAGATCAATCTAAAGCGACAGCATCCGTGCTGTCATGTTTCGTTGGTGCGTGTGAGAGATGAATACCCATTGATGCAGGGGTGACAGTTATCGTGGTAAGTGTATGCAATACAATGTTACGATGACTGTCATGCCTTTTACATCTCCAAGGGAGGCGTAAAAAAGCATCTTAATAGGCCGTCATAGTGTGAGTCACCATACCTACTGCATTGTCAGCATTCGCAATGAGTATGGTGACTACAACTTTTAGTTTCTATTCATGCTTTCCATCAGGCAGAGTAGAGTGACTTTGGCAGGCACTTAATTAAAAAAAAATCAATATGGGGATAGGTACTCAACATGTTAATTCAAGTAAATATAATTATTTAATTTACAGTACGGGCATATTTTAATTTTTTTTACTATAATATTGTTGATTTTAGTAGGTGACTTTAATCATTTTAATAAATACAACATCTCATGGAAGTAAGAATAGGACTAATTAAATTTAACATAATATTTTTTAGAGAAGAATTAATTGAATAATCGATTATACATAGTCATGTGTTTAGATTTTAACAATTAATATTAACTTTTAATATGTAACCAAAAAGTCTGAGAAAATTTTAAGAAAGGTCTAAGAAAACGGTATACGAGTTTTTAGTCATATACCTTGTTCACTCAACATTTAGGATTTAGTTTATTTCAATTGGTTGACAAACAAAAAATAATCGTAGAGAAAAGGCAGCATAATATTGTTTTCATAATTATTAAATATCGATAGCGACTCATATAATCATTATACAAGAAAATAGGAAGAATATATTAAAAATAAATAATATAGCATAGTGCCATTGTGTTGTGTGGCTCGATTCTCATTAAATGTGTAATACACTTTGTGTCCATGACAACGTAATAAAAATAAATGTTTTGCTATGTTAGTAACGTCATTACGAGATAAAAATATTAATTAACTTAATAAATAATTAAATATAATTTATATTTGGAAAATGAAAAATGTAATATGTTTTTTGTTGTTCTGAATAGAATATACATGCAGCGTTCAGAAATAAGCAAACAAGTGTTATTGTGCTCTGCACATTCTCTCATATTTAAAATCAATCCATCAATCAGCAATCCTACAGCCTCTTGAAAAGGACGTGTAGTTAATGCATATACATAGCTATACCTTTAAGTGTGTGTAATACGATCATTACTCTATTCTCCGATTATCTTATTAAGACTGTCCTAATCTGATGCTGTAACCCAGGTCAATAAGAGTTCTGATTTTTAAAACTATGAGATAATAACCCACACCGGTAAAAAAAAAATTAAGCAACTTCTTCTTTTTCTCTGTTTATCTTAGAAGATTGACGTATTAACGTTTTTATATCGACATAGATCAGTTTCAAGAAGTATACACGAGGCTATTAGTAAACATTGTAAAATAATTCTAGAGATACTTTTGGAATTTATATAAATATGTGACTATTTCTTTTTAATATTTAAGGATTAATCGACTACCATCTGAATCTGAATGAGTATTTAGGAGAAATATAGATCATAAAATTATACTTGACTGTAAAAAAATTGACAATTTGTTTCTCTCAGCTTATAACCACATTTAGATAAATTCATCCTATTTTTGTTTTAATTTCAAATAATAACACTATTTAGGTTGTTTAACGTTTAAATGTCGGTTAAATTAAGAAATTTGAAAATAACTCTATTTGAATTAATAATCATATCAATCAAAAGACCGCAAAAGATTAAGAATTGAAGTCTATTTTCATGTGAATAATAAAAATATAAACAAAATACAAATAAAAAAATATACACACACGAAAATACACGTGACAGTGTTATTATTCACATATCAGTGGGTAGATATAACATCTTTAATGCACCAGTTACAAAAGTTAACTTATAAAAAAAACCCGCATGGTGCTGAAAAATGTCATCAAAGCAAAGTATGATGATAATGATGATGATGAAAAGCGTCCGGCAATATGATAATTTTTTTAATAACGAAAATTTGTGTCGATATGAATAAAGATTTGAAATGAATACAAAATGCTTGTTTATTATTTTTATCATTATTTGAATTAAAAAGAAACACAAAAATATCGTTACCTTACCTTGAAATAAATTTTGATTTTATTACATCTAACCTACTTTATTTTAAAATTAAAATAATATTTTACTTCAATATCATGAGAATTTAACATATTATATCAAAGAATTAAAAATAAAACTTACTGTTAAGTTTTTCAAGGCTGCTCCTGTGTTTTAGCTCACTTAATATTTTACACTAGACAGATGTTAATTATTAAAGAAACGCTGGAGAAGACTGTCCGCTGAAATTCCCAACGAGTGATTATATACAAAAGTAATTTTGCGTTAATGTGTTGTGATCGCGAAACGATAAGCGCGTGCGCACCGATCCACCTTGACGTCATGCATGAACTAAGGGTCAAAATCCACAGGCCGGCGTGCTACTATTACTTAACCAGCAACATTCAGATATGCATGTGATTTTGGTATATATTATATATGAAATTTAATTAAAATAGCTTCATGCAATGACATATAGTTACCCATTTCATTTCACGACACAATGTTAAAGTTATGCCAGTTAATAATTTATTACAATAATAATGAGAATAATATAATTAATACACTCATGCAATTTTAATGATCAGCACATGTTTATCACTAAAGTTTATTGAAGTAGACCTGTTTTGAATGTTAGTTACTAAATTAATTTTAAACACTATTGTATTTTGTTTTACTTTTAATTTAAATAATTTCAGCTTAGAAACGTATATTGTTTATAGTTATCAAAGATACCTCTGAATAGTTTGGCTATACACAAAGTCGCACAGCTACACCATAGGTAACACAAGAACGATTGAACTTGGTTTGTTGGATTCACCAAAGAAGTGAAGAGGAAGGAGATGCTGGAGGGTCTCGATCGTGACCCCTGGGGTCGCCCTTATCGTGCGGTACGACAAAAGCTCCGCACGTCGGGCCCCTCCCTTACAGAGACACTCCAGCCCAGCTTCCTGCGAGAAGTGGTCGAGGGTCTTTTCCCGCAGCGGGCGGAGCACACACCCCCGTCGATGGCCTTCATAGTTGAAGACGACGGGGGACGGAACGAGGATAATGTTCCGCCCGTCAGGGAATCAGAGATAGGGGCGGTCGTTCTACGGATTCGCTCTAAGAACACCGCTCCTGGGCCAGATGGAATACCTGCCCGGGTGTTGGCGCGAACCCTCGACCACATGTCGGATCGCCTCGGGGAAGTCCTAAACGCCAGCTCGGCGTCCGGGCGTTTTCCTGAGGGCTGGAAGAGCGGGAAGCTGGTCCTACTACGAAAGCCAGGACGGCCGGCTGATTCGGTCGTGGTTTATAGGCCCATCGTGTTGCTGGACGAGGCGGGTAAATTGTTTGAGAGGATACTCTCTGCCCGCATCGTCCGGCACTTCTGCGAGGTAGGCCCCGATCTGTCGGACGCCCAATACGGGTTTCGAGCCGGGCGTTCGACAGTCGATGCTGTGTTGCGCCTGAGGGCCGAGACCGAAGAGGCGGTGAGCTGTGGCGGCGTGCTGCTGGCGGTGTCGTTGGACATCGTCAACGCATTTAATAGTCTGCCATTTAGCTGCATCAGGGAAGCACTCCACTACCACGGGGTGCCAGAGTACCTGAGGCGGCTTGTGGCAGACTATCTTGAGGAGCGTACCGTCATGTACGAGGACCGAGATGATATTCTGAGGCGGCGGCCCATGTCGTGCGGTGTTCCACAGGGGTCTGTCCTCGGACCACTCCTGTGGAATATGGGATACGACTGGGCCCTTCGAGGTCATCTTTCTCCCGGGCTGAGCGTAATTGGTTACGCCGATGACACATTGGACACACCCGATGACGCCCGGGGGACGAACTTTCAAGAGGCGGCGCGCTTAGCCACCGTGGGAGTCTCTTTGGTGGTCGGGCGCATTGAGGCGCTGGGTTTACGGGTGGCCCTAGATAAGACGGAGGCCCTTTTGTTTCATGGGCCCCGTCGTGGTCGACCCCTCGGCGCCTCTATCGTTGTCAATTCGGTCCTCGTACCGATTAAGGCCCAGATGAAGTATCTGAGCCTGATCCTAGACGGCAGGTGGGTCTTCGACGAGCACTTCCGACAGCTTACTCCAAAGCTGGTCGGCGCTGCTTCTGCCCTTGGGCGACTTTTGCCCAATTTGGGTGGAGCCAGCGTCGCGACGAGACGGCTATACACGGGGGTTGTCCGGTCAATGGCACTGTATGGTGCACCGGTGTGGGCGGCGGCTCTGACCGCCCAGAATAGGGCTCGCCTCTGGCGCCCTCAGAGGATATTGGCGGTTAGAGCCATACGTGGTTACCGCACCGTATCGACAGAGGCGGCGTGCGCCTTGGCCGGAACTCCCCCGTGGGATTTGGAGGCGGAAGTGCTCGCCGAAGTTTATCGGCGGACGGCTGACTTCCGGGCGGGTGGCGGCATACGGCCCCCGCCCGAAGAGATACGCGAGTGGCGAGAGGCCGCTCGTCGAGCCATGATGGCTCGTTGGTCGTCCCGGCTGGAGGCTCCACGTGCTAGCTTTGCCGCCGTGGAGGCTCTCCAGCCGGTCATCGCCGAGTGGGCAGGGCGGCAGCACGGGACCCTTTCCTTCCGACTGACGCAGGTCCTTTCCGGGCACGGTTGCTTCGGGAAGTATCTGCACTCGGTCGTCAGGAGGGAATTGAGTCCCGCCTGTCACCACTGCGACTGTAGTGAGGACTCGGCTCAGCACACGCTAGCGGTTTGTTCCGCTTTGGCGGCGCAGCGTGGGGTCCTCGCTGCAGTTATTGGAGGTGATCTCTCGCTACCGGCCGTCATACGCTCCATGGCCGGTAGCGACAGTTGTTTTACCGCGGTCGCAACCTTCTGCGAAGACGTAATTTCGCGGAAGGAGGCGGCGGAGAAGGCCCGGGAGGAAGATATCCACTCGGACCCAATTCGCCGCCGGCGAGCAAGGCGGCGGAGGCGCGCATACCAGCGTCTCATACCGCCTTGAATGTGGCCGCGGGTGGACGGGACGGGTTTTCCCCTCCATCCGCTATAGTGGCCAGCCGCGAGGAGGTGATGTGCACGAGTGCCGTACGTCGCCTAAATAGAGAGTTTATCCGCAGATGGTGCCCGCTTTAGCGGGCAGGCGCTGGAAGGGATCTGGATGTCGTAACAGCAGCGGTTCCCGGATCCCTCCTATGTCAGGCACAGAGTGGCACACCGTGTGGTTTTAGTCGGTCCGATTCCGACACACTACCCCGCCGTAAAACCGGGGTGAGGTGACGGCCCGAGGGGGTTTCCACACGTTACAAAAAAAAAAAAAGGTTTGTTGGATTCATCTTTACCCAAATAGCAAAATATCTGCCCATTAAAATATAGGAAGAAATTCACAAACAAATAAAAAAATAAGATGACTTTTTAATATTATGTTATATAGTATTTTTATTTCACGTTTAAAGGTTCTATTTGTTTTGTATTGGATTGTTGTAGGCATAGCTCTACGATAGTTATTGTTGAGGAAAGCTATAGACTATACATACGGTATAACATTGTGCCGTAGGAGCCGTTTTTCAACCAAAAATATTGGAAAAACGGGAAAAAAGTACTCCTTTTATGGAATATTTATAAAATACAGATAGTAGGCTAGATGACACCTTAGTCAAATTAGTTACTTTTTATCATCTGTCAAAACGACAATTTTGTAGGAAAAATGTACTGAATACAAAATTGTGACGTCACTGTTTTAGACTACTCAATTGAAAAATACACGAGGGTAGTCTGAAAACTGAAAAGTTTCTGATCTAACAAAGATACAAGATTTTTTTTAGAATTTAATATTTTATTTTTCAACGTAGTCTCCTTGTCCACTCTAAATACTTCTCCCAGCGATGCTCCCATCTTTGTAAGCCGTCCAAATAGGAGTACTTTTTCTCTGCAAAATAATTGTTCACGAAGGTGATTGCCTCTTCATTTGATGAAAATTTCTGTCATCCGAGCGCAATTTTTAGATGAGGGAACAAAAAGAAGTCGCTGGGGGTAAGTCTGAAAAATAAGGCGGATGGTCAAGCAGTTCAAACCGTAATTCGTAGATTTTCGACATGGCAATCGCTGAGCTGTGAGACGGTGCGTTGCCTTGTTGAAAAAACAGGATTTTTTTTTTCTGCAAATGTGGCCGTTTTTCCGCAAATTTTACCTTCAGTTTGTTAAGTAATGATGTGTAGTATGCTTCTATAATGATTTTTCCTTTTTGAAGAAAATCAATTAAAATAACTTCATGACTATCCCAAAAACAGTTGCCAACACTTTACCAAACGAAAAAACAGTTTTTGCATTTTTTGGAGCCGGTTCCTCCTCATACTGTCCAAACAGTGGATTGCAATCCACTGTTTGGATAGTATTTATATTTCAGGCGTATAATGGTGTATCCATATATAGTACAGTAATTAATCGCCGCTAAAACTCGGATTTATTGCGCTAACTCCACCAACAGAGCGATGGAAATGTTCATTCGAATACGTTTTTGGTCTAACGTGCTTTCTAATGATTAAGTGTTGATTTAAAATGTGACAAATGCATTCTTTTGACATGTCCTCAATTTCTGCTATCTCTCTCACTTTAATTCGGCGGTCGTATAGCACCATTTTTTGAACTATGGCGATGTTTTCGTCGGTAGTTGCAGTTTTCGGACGCCCCGAACGTTCATCGTCTCCCAAGCTCTTACGGCCACGTTTAAATTCAGCTGCCCAAAATTTCACTGTGGCAAATAATGGTGCAGAGTCCCCATACACAGTATCCAGTTCATCTCTGATTTGCGTAGGCGTATTGCCTTTCAAAAATAACTCCGCTCTGACCCTTCTATAAGCATGTGCCTTGGAGAAGACAGAGCCTCATGGGTTCGAGATTGGAGTGCGTGACCGACCTCTGCGACTGCTACCCACTTTAGGGAGCAGCATCTCCTGGGACGTATCACTCTCCTCGTCCCTGGAGTGTCCATGCTTTCGACTTTCGCAGAGCTCCATCCTTGTCGACTCCAGTGCGTCCATAGATACACTGGAGTTACCTCCGTTTGACGGAATTGCGGATTTGGAGCGTAACCGTTCTGAAGTTCTTCGACTCCCAGCAGCCAAGTTGACTTCTGTGAGCCGTTCCCAGATAGGCGTTCCCACCAATAATACGTCCTCTTCGTGAGACGAGTAATCGTCCGCTCTTGCACTATTCTCCTTCCTACCCTTCTTCTCCTTTTTTCTTTCGTCAGTTTGATTTTTGTTTAATAAATGTTCCATATTTAATCCCATGATTGGGGGAGAATTAATGGTCGACCCGGATAGAGATCCCCCAACACCCGGGCAAGCGTAAATTTATGTCCAACCGAGGGGACCGCAGGTGCCTCGGCCGGAAGTGCGCTTGCGACTGAACTACCCATCAGCCATGCATTCCCTAGTCACGGGCCAGAACACGGGATTCGGGGTAATTTTTTATAGAGGTTTTCTTCCTCACAGTCCGGGCGGCTAAACCAAGACCCTCGTCTCCAATTGGAGTCGCGAGACTCCAACTCGGGACTACGATATGTCGACGGCGGCAGGGAGACTATGTCTCCCGATGCCTGCTCAGTGGCAGTGTAAGTGTACACCAAGCCCGTTCTACCTTTTCCACCGCTGAGCGGAGGAACTCTGACCCTATTAAATATCAAGACTCTACACAATCGCGAGATATACAATCTCAGAGAATATTTTCTACAGACAAATGTGGGAGTGCATCGCAATGTAGTTGCAGTGGATACTGGTTTTACCCCGCTCGCTCTGGCTAAAGAGAATTGGCGCAAACCTCTAGTATTTAGTAATACTGATCACAAGGAAGTATGGAAGGGTAAAGAACTTCATGGCCGATTTTATCGGGCCCTACACGGGTCTGATATAGACTTTAAAGCGTGGACGTCTCGGCTACGGTATGGTGATCTCTTCGGAGAAATCGAAAGTTTTGTTTGTGCAATTATGGACGAAGTTATCATGACGAATAACTACCAGAAACATATTCTGAAAGATAGTACGGTTGAGATCTGTCGGGCGTGCCACCGTCCTGGAGAATCTATTAGGCATATTATTTCTGGTTGTTCTCATCTTGCTAACAGTGAGTATTTGTACAGGCACAACCAAGTAGCCAGGATCGTACACATCTACATCCATTTTGAGAAATAGAGAGTACCGAATTATTATTTATGTGTGTAGTAATTTTGAATCTCAAAATAGATGTTAGAAGTTTATATGTAATTGGTAAACAAGTAATAGGTCTAACCGATCAACTCATTTTCTATAACGTCTTATCCTATTTTTTATTATTATTATCATAGATGAAAACTGAAAAAAAAGTATTTCTGGTTTAAAATAATTCTTTATGTACGTACGAACGTACTGCATACATATTCTGCCCTTTTTGTACAAAATATAATAAATTAAAGTCACCCCACAGCAACAATACGTGTGACATGCGCTGACATATTCACAAATCTATTGAAGATAGTGCCCTATGGTGGCAAGCCACGTCCTAAATGTATTTACTTCAAAAGATATTGTTATTGGTACTCCTTCTCAATGAAGTCATATTTTTCTCCTTCCTCCAATTGTGGTGGAGGAGGAGGCCTACCATGGTTGCAACGCCAAGTTATCTTGCTTTTCTATCGATGCCCGACATTTCTTCATTCACATTCGGTCAATTCACTACATGTGATGTAAGCAAGAACATAGTATCAATAACTTCTAATGCTTGACAACATGTAACAGTATTTAACAGGATCCTAAACAACATTCTATCCGTAATTAGTCATATCCTCAGTTCTTTTACATCTGTTAATATTTTTCTACCTACATGGAAAATGGTTCAAATTATTTCAGTCCCCAATAAATAAAATTAAATTTTTTCGAATAAATATAGAGAAACTAACAAAATTTTTGCCAGAAAATCCTATATATTTTTATTCAATCGAGTCATTTTCCCATGTTACTGGATTAGAGTCAATGTCATTTTCATTTGATTAAAGTCCTATAAAATCATGAAGCAAATACAAAGAGGAGAAGAATTAAGTAATTGAGTTCCATGACTTAAGCAGATTAAATGTAGTTTAAAGTTTTTACATTTTCAGCGTACAGCATTCGTAATGTGCGCTTATGTTGAAAGTCTCAAATCGGTATATTTTCATGGTATTAAGAAGAAAAAGATACAGTTACGTTATGATACTATGAATGTGATTTACATTTACTTACATTTACTGTGTAAATAATTATAAAATTATTTTATTAAAGTACTTCTAGAAAATTGCTTTCCTAGTTTTTCAAACAAATTCAAATGTATTTGACATTAGATGACACAACTTTGTGTGACGGAAACTAAAATATTGTAGCGCTTAAAACTCAGTATTAAAAAAATAATCATTTGTAGACTAAAATTTAATCTGCAATTAGTGCTAAAGAAATTGTAATCGCGAAAATATAATATTTTTATGTAAGTATTTTTTCATTACACTATCATCTATCGTAAATTAGAAGAACATACTCGTACGTGAACTGAATAAAAATACAGGGCCTTAATTAGAATACAATTATTTACTTAGTTACAGTAAAATATCACATCATCATCATCGTCAACAGCCTTTTACAGTCCACTGCTGGATATAGGCCTCTCCTTAGCAAGGAGGTTTTGGTCTACTGTACCCCGCTGGCCAGATGGGTTGATATAGGGTTCGTTTCAAGTTTTCCTTCTCTTTGTAATGATGTTGTCTTCCATACTTTGTTCCCTTAGTCGCCTTTTACGATACCCACTGAATGAATAGGGGTAGTAAGACTATGTATTCTTAATCCGTCACCATACGGACAAATATTACATATAGTCGTAATAATTATCAAGAAATTGATGATCCAACAAGTTTTGTAATATCTATAAATCTTTTTTTATTTGAACAATAACAGAACTTTTGCCAATAAAAAACATTCATTGGGTCAACTTATTAAAAAAAGTTAAATATAAAATAATCGATTTGAAACGATGAAAATAAATGAAATAAGACTTGTGGTTTTAAATAATTTATCCGCATATGCCACAAATATCATAAGATATATATAAGATTACGATTAAACTTTTTGACTGATCTTACTTATTCATTATACAAAGTTACACTTATTGATTTATTGATAGTAGATTTTTAGGAAATTTTCCAATCATATTTAAGTGAAATTTTAATTGCAAAAGTAAAAAAAAACAACTATAGCATTACGTACAGGTGAAGTTAGAAAGAAGAGAGAAAAGATCAGTCATAAGACGTGTTTATTAATGTATAAACACGATCTGACTGGTGTGGGGCTCATAAAGAGAATCGATTTACTATGATACGAGTGTATACAATTTTTGAAGTTCTCCATTAGCTTAGTATTAGTTAATCATTTGTGTACCGGGCTACTGACAGTGAAACTTTTACTGTTTGTGATAGTAAAACAATTAGCCGTTCACGTAGCATTTGTGCAAAAAAAGTAGCAAAGGAAGAAATACGAAGAAATCTTGTAAGCAAGCAAAAGAGTCACTCGAAATATTCTGGCTACGTCCCTTACATCTTATGTACAGTGTGAGATAGTTAAACTTAGTTACTTACTAATTGAGTTGTTGCTTAGCAACATCAAAATGTTCTATGATGCATTTTCATTCATTTATTATACTCCACGAATTAAACTGTTTACAATAATTCATATGTCAGCGCTGTCACAAAACATTCAAAAGAAATGCATTTATCATTCATCACGTTTCACAATTTACATGATTGATATGAAAATTGATAAACCTTGAACTAACCTTTTATATTAGTGATAAAATACTCATATTTAATTGGCAATCAATGTAATAACCTCTGTAAGTCTATCAAGGGTGAACATTACGCTATACGGTTTTTATTACACTAACGGGTGTAGGCATACCTATACCTACTGTACTTTTTGACATACAAACATAAAAAAAGCTTGGTCAGATAGCAAAGATGAGTAATTTTTTCTCGTATCAAAATATATAATTAATCAATGGTTCGTGCTAATCGGTATTTCATCAAGGGAAAGGTATGCTAAACTTTTTTTATTCATTTTTTTAGATTTAATCTGGCCTTGCCTGCTGAAATACTAAACTATGTTGCTTCTGTGTATTCAAAGGTGCTCACCATTTGGTCGTAAATCAAAGTAATATTAACAACTACGAATGATCTGGGTGCTAATATCCAGTCCAGTAGCAGCTTGCAGCTCTAATCGCAGCTTGATAGCCTCTATTTTCGGATCACGGGTGGCAAGAAGTCTGATATAGTGTTTCTTAATGTCATTATTGTCCATAAAGCAGCCACTGTGAGGTACACCAGCTAAGTAAGCTATGCTTTAGTACCTTTATAAGGTAGTAACTGTAAATATTTTTATACAACGCAGCTTTAAGAAACAGAGCCTCTGGCTGTGATTTACCCCTTATAGAATATTCTTTTTTATGCGGTAATACTATTCTTGCCTGCGAGACTTTAGACAGTCCGTCTGATATTTTTTAAATGTATAATTTTAGAGAAATCGTTCTAAATAGTTTTCTAGCAAAACTTGAATGATGGACATTGATAAATCATTAATAAATGAAATCTCGTATTTATATAAAACAGCAAAAAATGATTTTAGATATTTAAAATTTAATTTTTTAAATTTATCAAGCACTAAAAGAAATATTTCAACTTTCCAAGTGGTAGTAAATTATTTTTGATGTGTTAATTCAGAATCACCTGAATCCCTTGACAATGAGGTCTGTTAATATAAAGTGCGAAAATAATAAACGCCCATGATCTTTATCGTCATGTGATGACAAATTCCATATTACACTCACTTCCACTGCAACTTATGAAGTCAAGAACAAAGTCCCACGTCTTTGTTCTGGAAGAACAAAAAAAAAGAGAAATTTTCAGTATTTTTTCATCGCGTTTAACTGCACGAATTTTTCAAGCGTTCATCTCACCGTTTCCTCCTGTGCTGCACTGTGGGTTATATTCACAAATTGTTCTGAGTCTGGGTGTTGTTCTTATCCATCTCATGAATGCATGTAAAGTTACACTGGATTATCACAAATTAGATGAAACAATGGTTGCATAGAGAATTCATTTTAAAATGTCGATAATTAATTGCCAAATAAAGAGTTGTTATTAGTATTATATAATTCTACTATACAATTACAAAATAGAAAATTCTTCAGGAGCCAATGAAATTTTTTTTGTTATTGGCTCCAAGAGTTCATGTTTTATGAGACTTTGAAGCATTATTAGGACACCAAAATGAAGGTGTAGACGAGTTTACAGTTTTCATTCCGAGGAGGAGGAGAAATGTAACTATAACGTTTAGTAAATACCTTTTTTATACACTCCACTCTTCATGAATTGAAATTAAATAGACTCTTAGAAACATTCCTATATTCAAATTAGCTACATATCTTTACGTTACAAAAAATAATTTTTGTTTGGAACCCTGAAACCCAAATGTTTCAGACATGTAAACTTATTGTTTTTTTTAATTTTAATAGCTTGCTAAAGTGACTCTATTCTGCTTGATGGAAAGCATGAATAGAATCCAAAAGTTGTAGTCACTATACTCATGGCAAATGCTGACAATGCAGTATGGCGACCCACACTATGGCAGCCTATTACAATTTTTTACGCCTCACTTGGGGACGTAAAAGATATGACAGTCATCGCAGCACTGTATTGCACACACTACGACAACTGTCACCCTTGCATCAATAGACCTCCGGTCTCGCACTCACCAACGAAACACGACAGCACGGATGCTGTCGCCTTAGGTTGGTCTTATGTGGGAGGGTAGTACTGTCCCGTACGAGCCGGCCTGTTCATGATGAAATTAGCGTGGCTCTACTACCTGGTAAAACTGCTGTTTTAACTATAAAATTATATGTTGCTTTAAGCTAAGCTTCATTGAAATACCAAGATCGCGCACACTATCCAATTTTAGTGTTATAAATATACTTATTTAGCTTATAAGTTCACAATTTCCTGAATCGCACGACATAAAGATACTACCTTTTATGGACATACTTTTCTAGTAAGTATTAGGGAAAAATAAGTAAAAATTAAACGATACGGGTCTTTTTCCATTGATCTGAGAGTACTTCTACCTCAGGAGATCTGTGAAAGCTTTGCCGCAACCATTAACAAATATAGATGGAATAAAGTCAAGACCTTTTGAATATATCCTGTAAAAACAATTCATTTTACATTCTTCTTTTTTCGTACTATAAAATTTGACTAAAATATGAGATGAATGGGGAATGTTTGTTTTTAAATTGGTTAAAATCATATGAACTTATAGTTGATGATTGGTAGTTTAATTTTTTCATTAAAGACAATTTAAGTTTTTAGAAGTGTATGGTTTTACAGTCCATATAAAATCTTGACCCCACCACGTCGACACTGTTATATTTAATCATGTTAGAAAGCACTCACATGGTTCCCACAACGTATCGTGTTGCTGGTTTGTTCATATTGGGCTTTTGGGTGTACTCACAATTTTCATTGTCTTTGCAATGCTGTTATCCTACAAAGTTTATTTCCTTAGTCAGACAGTCTTACGACACCCACAGAGTGATTAGGGGTTGTGACGCTCCTTATTTTTAATCTGTCAGTACACACTTCGTCTGGTGACGTATTTTACATCACTTATTTAGTTATATTATTTGTATCTATTAAAGTTATGCAAAAAAAAATGGAAAACGAATCGTTCAAGATACTTTACTTTAAAACTTACTTCTATTTTTTTATTTCAGATACTTAAAAAAGACGATAAAAATGCGTAAAAACTAAATATTTTACTTTATTTTTTTACATAAATGCATACGCGGAACACGGAAATATATAGCATTATCAGATTTTTTTAAAATGTTCCAAGTATTTGGGAATTATGAGAACAGCTAAATGCAGCAGCCTTGAGGTTGATGATACTTATTAAATTTTACTTTCAACTTTACACAGAATAAATATTGTGGAAAGCAAAATACACACGTTAATGAATTTGTAACAGGTATATATTGTTTTTGAAAGACCTTGCCCGCTTTAGGATTATATCTATATTACACCCAGACTCAAAACAACAATTTCTGATTTACACAAAGTGTGTGGTTTTAATCACTCATTACCTTTTAACCACTTTTCAACACTGAGCAGAGTCGAGAGCGACATGGCGACCGCTTAAATTACTACACCACCCGTGCAGTAATCTATTAGCATTAAAAATTTTGTTTTTAAGAATTGGAGAATATCGTAATGTGACATACAGCTCTAACTATACGAACAGTAGAATTGTTATGATAATTTTTGTACGTTTCTGGTTAGTATATAGATTTCTGACAACCTCGTTAATAAACTTTTTTCAGCTGTCATTCGCTATTACCAGAAATAACATTGTCGAAATATACATATATATATTTGTTTTGAGTTAAACGCGTCGCAATCTATGCAACTATGTGGTGAACAATAAGGTGCATTTATGTCCCTTTTCGATTTACTAATCTGATATATTGCTGTGAGTTACACTGCCAAGTTCACATAGATTCACATTTCTATATGAATTAGTGACATGAGAAATTAATTTTGATCTCTGTTAAACAAATAACCACGAACTCGCCTGAATACGTGTCGTCGCGAAGTCCTACATATCTTAATAATTTTAATTACCACCAACAAAGTAACCATTCTCCTACGTATATTAGTCGACTAGGAAGACTATATGAATAGGAACTTAAAATGAAAAAAGGGTTGACCACTAAAATTTAGAGTCAGCAAGCCGATAAGAAAAAACATAGCAACGTTAATATAAAGTCTTACTTTCAAGGCGCGTGCCACGGTGCAGTGAATCTTAAGTAGTCCTCGGTTTTTATTCCATTTACTAATAATTATTTCATTTTAAACGACATTAATAATATAGAATATAAAAAGACAATATCGATAGGATCGTGCTTTCAATAGGGTTAACTAACGGTAAAAGTCTTAGTAAAGAAAAAGTCCATACAAAGTTCTTGAAGGTATATTTTATTGTATATTGATATACACAGTTCACACGAGAAACTTTTAAGCACGAATATATATATATAGTTATTGTTATATAGTTATGCGAAAAATATAAGATTTAAATATTGAATAGGAAAGTAACAACAATTTATGACATAGACGGTAGCGGTACCTCTCGGGCGCAATTCACAGTCTGTTAGCGGCGCGACGCGTATGAAAGGAATGTGTAGTTTTCACTTGCAAGCTCGTCGCGCCGCGACCGCTGTGACTTATATAATATATTTGGTTAAAGATGGTCGGTTTGTCCGACACATATAAAAACTATATGGCAATATATATTTCACAACAAAATAACATACCAATACAATACAATTATAATACATGATTTGAAACATAAAACAAAAGAACCAAATTACCAAAAAATACCTATGTATATTTAAATATACTATATAAATACAAATAAACTGAACACATCAGTCAACATACTTTAACCTAATCAGACACAACAAACCACAATACAAAGTATGGTAGGCTACAATATCAATATTTTTTTTTATTAACGTGTGGAAACCCCCTCGGGCCGTCACCCCACCGGGGTTTACGGCGGGGTGGTGTGTCGGAATCAGACCGACTAAAACCACACGGTTTGCCACTCTGCGCTTGAGATAGGAGGGATTCGGCAACCGCTGCTATTACGACATCCAGATCCCTCTTAGCGCCTACTGCGGGCACCATCTATGCGTAAACACTCTATTTTAGGCGACGTACGGCACACGCAGACGTCGCCTTCTCGCGGCTGGTCACTACAGCGGATGGAGGGGAAAACCCATCCCGTCCACCCGCGACCACACTCAAGGCGGCATGAGGCGCTGGTATGCGCGCCTCCGCCGCCCGGCTCGCCGGCGGCGAATTGGATCCGAGTGGAGATCGTCCTCCCGGGCCTTCTCCGCCGCTTCCTTCCGCGAAATTACGTCTTCACAGAAGGTTACGACCGCGGTAAAACAACTCTCGCTACCGGCCATGGAGCATATGACGGCCGGTAGCGAGAGATCTCCTCCAATAACTGAGTGAGGACCCCAGGCTGCGTCGCCCAGGCGGAACAAACCGCTAGTGTGTGCTGAGCCGAGTCCTCACTGCAGTCGCAGTGGTGACAGGCGAGACTCAATTCCCTCCTGGCGACCAAGTGCAGTTACTTTCGGAAGCAACTGTGCCCGGAAAGAACCTGCGTCAGTCGGAAGGAAAGGGTTCCGTGCTGCCGCCCTGCCCACTCGGCGATGACCGGCTGGAGAGCCTCCACGAGGGCAAAGCCAGCACGAGGAGTCTCCAATCGGAACGACCAATGAGCCATCGTTGCTCGACGAGCGGCCTCACACCACACGCGTATCTCTTCGGGCGGGGGCCGTATGGCCGCTACCTACCCGGCAGCCAGCCGTCCGTCGATAGACTTCGGCAAGCACTTCCACCTCCAAAACCCAAGGCGGAGTTCCGACCAAGGCGCACGCCGCCTCCGTCGATACGGTGCGGTAACCGCGTATGGCTCTAACCGCTAATATCCTCTGAGGGCGCCAGAGGCGTACCCTATTCTGGGCGGTCAGAGCCGCCACCCACACCAGCGCACCATACAGCGCCATTGACCGGACAACCCCCGTGTATAGCCGTCTCGTCGCGACGCTGGCTTCACCCAAATTCGGCAAAAGTCGCCCAAGGGCAGAAGCAGCACCGACCAGCTTTGGAAAAAGCTGTCGAAAGTGCTCGGCGAAGAGCCACCTCCCGTCGAGGATCAGGCCCAGGTACTGCATCTGGGCCTGAACTGGTACGAGGACCGAATTGACTACGATAGAGGCGCCGGGTGGTGGACCACGACGGGGCCCATGGAACAAAAAGGCCTCTGTCTTATCTGGGGCCACTCGTAAACCCAGCGCCTCAATACGCCCGACCACCAAAGAGACTCCCGTGGTGGCCAGATGTGCCGCCTCTTGAAAGTTCGCTCCTCGGGCCGTGACCAATGTATCATCGGCGTAAGAAATTACACCCAGCCCGGGGGGGAGACGACCTCAAAGGGCCCAGTCGTATCCTATGTTCCACAGAAGTGGTCCGAGGACAGACCGCGTGGAACACCGCATGACATGAGCCGCCACCGCAGAACACCATCTCGGTCCTCGTACATGACGACATAAACACATATCACACATATCTATTTATCTAAATTAACCTTAGGTTTACTAAAAAAATATTCTCTTTGTACATGAAAACTCTTCAAACTGATCCTGAACTGATCAGATTTTTTTATTTTTCTTTTTATTTTTTTTTATATAACACAAAATGAATCTACTCTGCCTGATGTAAAGCAGGAGTAGAGTCCAAGAGTGCTGGTAACCATCCTTATTGTGAATGTAGATAATGCAATATGTGAACCACACTATGGTGGGCTAGTGAAATGCTGCTTCAGTTCCCACTTTAAAACCTACAAACTACTAAGAGAAAAAATACTTTAGTTGGTAGTGAATTTCAAGGTTTGACAGATTGGCACAGGAAAGATTTGACTGATTGCTAAATGGACTATACGTACTTCCTTTGGTGACTTCCAAGGCCAGCACGTGTTATAAATAAATAATTAAATATTTTCAATATTTGACACACAACGTCGGCCAGTTTCAACTAAGCAGAACTTTTGTTATATATTATACTTTTTATGTAGTAAATACATACATATTATACATAGAAAACACCCAAACTTCGAAACAAATATTTGCAGATCATACAAACATTTAGTCCGACCCGGGAATCGAACCCGAGACCTCAAGCACAACGGTCACATTCACTACCGCTGCGCCACCGAGGCAGTTATATATTTTATATTAGTTCATAGTATGTGTGAATGTAGATGCACCCCCTCGATATTCTTGCGACACCCATGGTTACAGAAGTCTGATGCCCGTCACTTCGAGGTAAAACTGGAGTTTATATTAACCATGATGGACTAGTAGCCGACCCAAATATTTGTTTTGATAATAAAGGCTAGGAAGATGAAGATAATTATAAAATTAGGTATTTTAAGAAGAAAATCGTGTTTAAAACCAGTATTACTAATGTAGACAAAGGACATGGAAGTTATTTATCAAGTTGTCTTTTGTTTTGTGACAGAAACAAAATTGTATAGTTGGTATATATATTTTTTAATATTTTAATAAAAAAACATGATAATTTTATTCTTCGATTAAAACATTGATTTTCGTACTATTTATATATTTAGATGTGTGTATTCAAAATTCGTTAACATTTTGTGGGGCAGTTTTTTTTGCTTGCTTATATTCCTCATATATATTATCTTTCTCATCCCATTGCCACTTCGGGTGAGTACCATCGCCAGTTCGCTTTACGCGCTTCTTGATTAATTCTTGAGACACAGTCCTCAAGTCGTACGCCCAACCAATTTTTGCCATTATATCAATAAATAATCGAGACGTATTAAAAGCATAACCACCCAATTCGGCAGTTTTGTAATCCCAAGGGAATGTGTGATGATAATTATGAAACCCTTCTCCACATGCAACTAAAGATACAGATTTTGTTTCTACGGGTCGAATATCTTTATCATATGGCTTCGTTCCCCACTTATGGGCGACAGAGTTAATAAGAAAAATTGCATGTAGCGAGATAGTCAAACGCAATATAGCAGCTATGTAAAACGCTGTCCACTTGTCTTCCTTCCATATAATCGGGATGCAAGTAGGCGCCACATAACTTAGCAATAAAACAAATAAGTAGTAGTATCTGAAAGAAACGAGTCAAATATTATTTCTAAGGATTTGAGATGAAAAGTTTGCATTTTAAGCAAGTAACGGGCATAAGGTATGTTTCATTTTATTATGTGTAAATTAGTTAAGTATTTAGTAAAAACAGATTATTTAGGATGTTATTAAAAGATAAGATATGGATGTTATTAAGAGTTACGAGCAGTTGCGTAAAAATTTAAAAGAGTTGAATTTGAATGTTATAAGACCGTTTTACAAGTAGAGCCATCTTTCAAATTTTATTGTATTTAATTATTTCATATCGTTATTTATTTGAATACCCGAGATAGTTCGTATTAGAGTAAAAAATAATAATGACAAAAAAATAAATTATAAATTGTTTATTAATGAAGAACAATTGTATTTTTATTCATCAAAAATACTAGTAAATTATTACTACAAAGTTGTTATTGCTATGATATGTTATGTTTAACCTTGACAGCCGTGCTAGTAAGAACTGTGTGACGTCTGCCAGCGTCTTCCACGTTAAGTAGTAGGCAACCACCTAGCAAATACAAAGAAAAGAGGACCTAATCGACTGTGCCCCATAACTAAAAGTGGATCCTGACGTCATCGCAGTAACACGGCTTATAATTGTGGACTCAGGTTCAGTATTCTAGAACTGTATAGAAAAATCGCAAATCGTTAAATTTTCTCGGTATATAGAAGTAAAAGATGAAGTTGTAGTGACTTGCCTTAACATTATGTGTCTACCTATATATTTATATATATAATATATTATTTATTTAAATTAAATGTTAAGTATACAAACTGTCTTTATTAGTAGATATTATTTTGTTGACAACGGCCGGCGTAGTTATGGTCTATTGTCCATCGACCGGCTACGTCACGCGAGCCGGATGCGTGTGAGCGAGACGGTGATATCTCACTGTTGCGCTTGCGCACACGCACCGCGCTAGCGCGAGATTTGAGGACAGACAGTGCCTTCCTGGTCCTACCGCCGATAACCACGCCGCGCGCTGATACGTTACTTCCTTATTAATTTTACGTTCTCTCGATCTGTCGTTTCTATCACTCCTTCTTTTCCAAACTGAACTTGTGTAGTGTGTAATCCTTTTCAATAAACTTTCATTCTGTTTCTTGTGCACCTTGGACTATTTATTTCTTACTCCATCTTCATTCTTGCAACATCAACCCCACACAATACACTACATTGGTGACCCCGATAAGTTCACGAAGAACTTAGAAAATGACTGTACCGACTGAACAGCAAGACGACGCGAAAATTTTCGGCGAGTCATATCGTGTCGGCGTGCGGGTACCCCCATTCTATCCTGAAAAACCTGCACTGTGGTTTGCTCAGCTCGAGGGCCAGTTTGTACTCGCTAACATATCGAGCGACAGCACAAAGTTCTACCACACGATCGCCCAGCTAAAACCACAACACGCCGTCGAAGTCGAGGACGTCATCACCTCGCCGCCAACAAGTGGCAAGTATGACAAGCTCAAGGCTGAGCTGATAAAGCGTCTCTCAGCATCCCGAGAGAAGAAAGTGAAGCAGCTTCTCATCCACGAAGAGCTCGGAGACCGGAAGCCATCACAATTTGTCCGTCACCTACAAAACCTGGCAGGCCCCGGTGTGCCTGAGGACTTCCTACGGACCATTTGGACAAGCCGTCTACCTCAAGGCACACAAACCATTATCGCATCTCAACCGAAAGCTGCGTTAGAGGAATTAGCAGAGCTCGCAGATCGGGTACACGACGTCATAACACCCAACACATACGTCGCATCGACATGTAGGGACAATACTTCAATACCCTCAACCTCTAACAATGTTGTTGCGGCCATGGAACGCCAGATAGCTGCGCTCACGGAACAAGTCAAAGCGTTGTCTAACGAGGTCAGGCGATCTCGACCAGCGCAGAGACAACGATCAAGTAGCCGTCGACGCCACCGTTCGAAGTCTAGGTCGCAATCAAGTTACCGCGACCACCCACTATGCTGGTACCATCAGAATTTCGGGGAGCGGGCTAAGAAGTGCGTGAAGCCGTGCGACTACCCTCCGTCGGGAAATGTGCGGGGCAATCAGTGATGGCGACCCACGATTGTCCAAGTGCTGGTCGCTTATTTATCACCGACAAAAGGTCCAAAGTACAATTTTTGGTCGACACCGGGAGTGACCTCTGTGTCTACCCCCGATCAGCAATATCAAAGCGACTGGAAAAGTCTAACTACCAACTGTGTGCGGCTAACGGGACACCGATAACAACATATGGATTCATTAATATGTCGTTGAATCTAGGGTTGCGCCGTGACTTCGCTTGGCGATTTATTATTGCCGACGTTACAAGGGCGGTAATAGGCGTGGATTTTCTATCTGCTTATAATTTGGTTGTTGATTGCAGAAACCAACGCTTGATTGACAACTATACTACGCTGTCCACCCCGGCGTCGCCTGTCCGTCATTGTGATGGCGTCTCTTCAGTGAGGGTGAGTCTTGGTGATTCCGCGTATACACACATACTACGGGAATTTCCCGACATCACCCGTCCACACGGTATACACCGCACTATCACACACAATACTGTACATCATATACGTACTACACCAGGGCCACCAGTATCGTGTACACCACGCAGATTGGCTCCGGATAAATTAAAAATAGCCAAGGCCGAATTCGAGGCAATGTTGCAGTGTGGCACCTGTCGCTTGTCTGATTCACCTTGGTCTTCGCCTCTTCACCTCGCACCCAAGAAAGATGATGGTTGGCGTCCCTGTGGCGACTACAGGATGCTGAACGCACGAACCATCCCGGATCAGTATCCCATCAGGCATATTCAGGACTTCGCGCATAGTTTGTCTGAATGTACCGTATTCTCTCAAATTGACCTGGTGAAGGCTTACTACCAGATCCCAGTACATCCTGATGATATTTCAATTCAAAGACAGCGATTACAACACCGTTCGGTCTTTTCGAATTTCCATTCATGACGTTTGGACTTCGGAACGCCGGGCAGACGTTTCAACGCTTTGTGGATGAAATGCTCAGGGGTCTAGACTTCACATACGCCTACTGCGACGATTTTCTGATTTTCTCAAAAGACCAGAAAACTCATGAGCTCCACCTGCGTGAGCTTTTCACCAGGCTCAGAGACTACGGTATGGTCATCAACAGTTCCAAGTGCGTTTTTGGAGCATCAGAAGTTAATTTTTTGGGCTGTCATATATCAGCCAAAGGTACCAGGCCACTGCCTACCAAGGTCGAGGCAGTTCAAAATTTCCCAGTACCTAAGACAGTCAGAGAGCTGCGCAGATTTCTAGGTATGTTAAATTTTTACCGGTGATTCATTCCAGGCGCAGCTACCTACCAAGCACCTTTGAATGCTCTTCTCGTTGGCTCCGTTAAGGGTTCACACCCCATACATTTTTCACCTGAGGAGTACGAGGCATTCCAGAACTGCAAGAACAGTCTTTGCCAAGCAGCACTGTTGGCTCATCCTGATTGCAACGCTAAGTTGGCGTTGATCACGGATGCTTCTGACAAAGCCATTGGCGCAGTCTTGCAGCAGTTAAAAGCAGGAGCATGGGAACCTCTTGCCTTTTTCTCACGAAAGCTGAGTGAGGCACAGGTTAAGTACTCTCCTTACGACCGCGAGTTACTAGCTATTTACGAGAGTGTCAAATATTTTCGGCACATGGTTGAGGCTCGCGACTTTGTGATTTATACAGACCACAAGCCTTCACTTTCGCATTCCACTCTCGTAAAGAGAATTGCTCCCCACGACAGTTTCGTCATCTGGATTTAATAGCCCAGTTTACAACGGACATTCGCCATATATCTGGAAAAAACAATGTCGTGGCGGATACCCTTTCGCGCATTGAGGAGATTACTCAACCTGTGCCCGCTGAAACAATCGCTGCAGCCCAACAGTAAGACCAAGAGCTAAAACAACTGCTTATCGGAGATACATCGCTGCGACCTCAACAGGTAAGTCTACCACGTTCACAAAAGCAACTATACTGCGATGTCAGTACTCCTACGCCTAAACCATATGTACCCAAAGAGTTGCGCAGGTCAATTTTTCTTAGCCTACACTCTTTGAGTCACCCAGGTACCAAAGCGTCCGCGAGGTTGGTTGCTGACCGGTATGTATGGCCTGGTGTTAGAAAAGACTGCCGAGAGTGGGTTCGTTCATGTTTGGCTTGCCAGCGCTCAAAGACCACAAGGCACGTTTCCGCACCAATACACTCATACAGCTTACCAAAATCAAGGTTCGCGTTCATCCACATAGACCTTGTAGGGCCGTTACCCTTTTGCCAAGGTTATCGTTATTGTCTTACCGGCATCGATCGCTTTACGCGATGGCCTGAGGCAATACCTTTAGCTGATATAACTGCAGAAACAGTGGCAAAGGCCTTACTAAGTGGATGGATCGCTCGTTTCGGCTGCCCATCGGATATCGTAACCGATAGAGGTAGGCAGTTCGAATCCGCACTGTTTAAATGTCTGTCGACCATGGCGGGTTTTCAACATCGCAGAACAACTGCTTACCATCCAGCCTGTAACGGACTGGTGGAGAGATTCCACCGGCAACTCAAGGCTGCTATCACCTGCCATGGTAACGATAATTGGGTGGAGTCTCTTCCACTAGTCCTGTTAGGTGTTTGTAGCGCCTTCAAAGAGGACGCTCAGGCTTCAACTGCCGAATTAGTATACGGACAGCCAATGCGACTCCCTGGCGAATTTTTCGACCCGCACAGCGACGAAAGACTTGACATTACCGACTACCTGTCAAGGCTTCGGCATATTGTCAAGAACTTGCAACCATCACCAGCAGCCAGACACAAAACTAATAACAAAATTTTTATTTTCAAAGATTTGGCTACTTCAACTCATGTGTTTCTTAGAGACTGCGCTGCTGGTGGTAGTTTAAACCCAGCATACTCTGGTCCTCACTTTGTTATTGAAAGAGGTGATAAAGTTTTTAAATTGTTGGTAAATGGAAAGCGGGTTACAGTATCCATAGACCGCGTTAAGCCGGCCTTCATACTGCGTGACCCTGACAGCATATCACACTCACCACATACCATCAACAATCACCACAACACACTACAGTCACTACTCAAATCTAACACTCATCACTACACACCTAACGCGGATAATCAGGACCTACGTTCTGCTGACAATGACGTCATCAGAATGACGCGGTCAGGACGTCGCGTTAAATTCCCTGACTATTATCGCCCTTGATGGTCTCTGGAAGGGGGTGATGTAGTGACTTGCCTTAACATTATGTGTCTACCTATATATTTATATATATAATATATTATTTATTTAAATTAAATGTTAAGTATACAAACTGTCTTTATTAGTAGATATTATTTTGTTGACAACGGCCGGCGTAGTTATGGTCTATTGTCCATCGACTGGCTACGTCACGCGAGCCGGATGCGTGTGGGCGAGACGGTGATATCTCACTGTTGCGCTTGCGCACACGCACCGCGCCAGCGCGAGATTTGAGGACGGACAGTGCCTTCCTGGTCCTACCGCCGATAACTACGCCGCGCGCTGATACGTTACTTCCTTATTAATTTTACGTTCTCTCGATCTGTCGTTTCTATCACTCCTTCTTTTCCAAACTGAACTTGTGTAGTGTGTAATCCTTTTCAATAAACTTTCATTCTGTTTCTTGTGCACCTTGGACTATTTATTTCTTACTCCATCTTCATTCTTGCAACATCAACCCCACACAATACACTACAAAGTGTTTTATTTTATTATGTAAAAACTACTTAAGCAGACTTTCATTTGTTTGTTTCATTGTTTCATTTATAAGTAATATTATACTTTTTTTTTTTCAATAGTTCTAGAAAAATCTTTTAGTGTTTTCTTGAAATATAATTAAATTTATTCACTAAATGCCAAAGTTCCGTAAACTTAATGGAAAATATATTTTTATTTACGACCACAGGTATTTATACAAAAATATTGCACCCGACACTACTCTCGTGAAGTGGGACGCAGGTAGCTTTGAGTAAACATAGCCGCACGACTTCCATCCCTGTTGCTCGGGCGCCGGAACAATAGATACACCGATGATTTAGGCATGGTCTATTGACACCGCCTACATCACGCGATATGACGAACATCGGATGATTCTGTGCCTCGTGGATCATCACACAATTATTTGGGCCCGTACGGGAATCGAACCTATGACTTGCCACATTAGAATCCAAATATTTTATCTAGTAGCAATTACATTCTTGAACAATCTTGAACTGATGTTAAAATAAAGAAATTTTAAAATTATTATGTAAAATTCATTTAAATTGTTTCATTCACACATTGTTTCAGATAAATAAATACAAATTTATAAATATGTTTGATTCGAATAAGTGTAAGATTTAGTTAACTAAGTATAAGTTACGAGTGTATAAGTGTTTTCCAAATTCAAAGTTGAAACTATTTCAATTGTTTTAATTTATTTGAAGGTACACAAATTAATTATATGGGTATTTTTAAAGTCATTATATAACTAAAAGTTGATGGGAATAACTCAATTCTAGTTAAGGAAAGTGAGTTGTAAAATATAGTTGTGATTTTCAAATTATAACTCTAAAAATTTTTGCATATATTTAGCAAAAGCCTTTATAGTCCACAGCTGGACATAGGCCTCTCCTTAGAAAGAAAGTTTTGGCCTACTATATTATGCTGACCAAATGTGTTGCTAAAGACATTCATGGCATGCATAGGCCGGTGGCACTCCATATTCTCAATCCATCACCACATAGACAGTTGCTTATATTAAAACATTTTAAGTATTTGAGTATGGCCTAAACTGAGTTATCAATGATCGATATTTTGTCTAATCGATGCAACATACCATCGATATGATGTGTATCGATGAAGTGCTTGGGGACATTATGAACTAAACCCATATATATCAGTGACAACATAAGTACAGTACAACATAAGCAAAGAGTGAAGTGAAAGTTCACACACTCTCACCCCGCAAGTTGTAATGCTAGAGTTGGCCATAGATTGTGCTACAGTAGATTTTTGTAATCTTGAGGCTCTAATGTTCTAGACGACTGTCTACTTGGTTTGATTTTTGCAACGTTTTAGAGGCGTTTCTCTTAGTTTTTGTAACATCTCTCTAACACTTTCGTTTCACCTCAGCGTTTTCTTATTTTTGGAGACGATCTGCATGATAAGATATTTTTTTCTATAGCTCTCTCTATGCACAATTTTTCAAAATGTAACTGTACCTGGTGAGTTGATTTTTCGACACTCCATCGAAGATGTGATTACATATTACACATGTAGTATGTAATCACATCTTCGAATCGAATTACGAAATCACTGCAGGAGCCATGAGCCCTTGGTATGCAAATCGTTCTATTTGATACTCTTAGTTCTTTCTATCTCAGGGTATTTTTAAAGGTTTATCTTGCCGTCTTTATAAAGTCCAAGGGAGTTCTTATTGCTGAGAATATAGTCTATCTGTGTGTTATGTTTTAAGTATGTGTTTTTGTTGTACTATTTGTACGAACATAAATTAATAATAAAAAAAAACAGTAGCAGTCGTGGGACTGCCGATAGAAGTGAAAACGGAACTATTAAGTTGAGAGTAATTAAAACTATATGCAAAAATTATATGAAATTTTTTATGTTTCATATATAGCTATATATAATATATAATATCATATATAATATATAATAATAATAAATTTCATATATAATAATAATAAATTTCATATATAATATATAATATCATATACTCCATAGCTATAGATATACTATTATCATTAACATGTCGGTGACGCAAACCGAGGATTTTACCCTCTACCAAAACGCTCAACGCGCCTAAAGAAGTTTTCACTTCAATTATAATATTTTTAAAAACACATTTTGTATTTACTAAATAAGAAGAAATTGAAAAAGATATATGTAAAGTAATTAGATGAAAATTGTTTGTTTGTTTACTTACTTCTTTTGAAAACATAGTAACTTATCTGCCTTTATATCGTTTAGTTCAATGTTTTGTCCTTTAGTTCTAACATCAGGATGTTTCTTCACGAGCAACCAGCCAATATGTGAGAAAAAAAATCCTCGTGTAGAGTTGTGTGGGTCGGCATCAGTATCGCAATACTTGTGATGAACACGATGGTCACGTACCCACTGGAACATTGAACCCTGAAATACATATTACAAATTAAAGTCATAGAAAATTATACATCAAAAAAATGTTATTTCACAATCTTATTTAATGACTGGTGGTTTATCCCGGTTCGGTACTAAACTAAGCAGAGCTTGTACTATGGACACTGAACTACTATTTATACTTTATTTTTGTAAATACTTCTTCGTTCATTTTTCTTTCTTAGAGTCGCATCAGTTTTTTATTATAATACTTTAAGTATGTATTTAATAGCTTAAACTCCCAGGCGGCTTGACTTATTCAAAATTTTTAAACATTTATCGTCAAGTTTCTAACAACTTATATAAAATTTTATCATATTATACACTCAAACGTTCTTTATAAATTATTCTGTCTTTTGGCAAAAACTACATTAAAATTCGTTTAAAATTTATCCCAAAGAGACAGACAAATAGTCGCAGCGAGGCAGGAACTTGCTTAATTTTATTTTTTCATTTTAATGTTCCAAAACGATCTGTAATGATATTCATAGCTTTATTTTCAGTTAGTGTGTAACATTTCGTTTTTACAAAAAAAAAACCTTACATAGGTCTATGCATATGAAACCGGTATTATTTTAAAAAAACAAACACATTTATTTCAAGAGAATGGTAGTAAATATTTCATTCAAAGTAAGCGCCCTCGCTACCTACACATTTTGACCACCTCTCAGGCAATTTATGGATACCTCACCGAAAAAAGTCTTCGTTTTTTGAAGCAAACCAGTTATCGAGCCATTGTCCAACATTTTCGTAAGAAGTGAAGCACTGTTGGCTAAGTGCGTGCCCCATCAATGCAAATAAGTGAGAGTCGGATGGAGCCAAGTCTGGTGAGTAAGCGGGGTGGGGTAGCGGTTGCCAGCGGTAAGACTCAACTAATTCCCGAGTCTGTTTTGTTCGATGTGATAGTGCATTGTCATCGAAAAAAATCAATTCGTCATGCCTATTTTCATATTCTGGGCGTTTTTGGCCCAGGGCACGTTTCAAATTCTGCAATCGTTATTGGTAGCGTTGACCATTAACAGTTTCGCCCGGTTTCAGAAGCTCATACCAGATTACACCACGCTGATCCCAGAAAACACAGAGCATTGTCTTTTTTCCGAAGTCATTTGGCCTTGGGGTCCATTGTGCTGGTTGGCCAGAGTCTACATACGATCTCTTGCATTTAGGATTAACAAAATCAATCCACTTTTCATCGCCAGTAACGATCCGATGCAAAAACGACTTCCTTTTTTGTCTGGCGAGCAGCATTTCACATGTTGTTTTTCGGTTTTCCTGCTGTCTGTCGTTCAGCTCATGTGTCACCCATCTTCCGGTTCTCATAATCTTTCCCATGGCTTTCAAACGTCTAGAAATGGTTGCCTGGTTCACATTTACTTTTTCGGCGAGCTGTTTTTGCGTCTGACTATCGTCCTCATCCAGCAAAGCCTGCAATTCGACGTCCTCAAATATTTTCGGTGGTTTGCCGCGGTCAGCGTTTCTCACACCAAAATTACCACTTTTGAACTTGTTGAACCACTCATTGCACTGCGTACGACCAAGAGCGTGCTCTCCGTAAGCTTCGACAAGCATTCGATGAGATTCTATAGCCGATTTACCCAAATGGAAGCAGAAAATGATTGCTCCCCGCAAATCGTTGTTTGAAGGCACGTATTTCAACATTTCCGAGAGCGAAAAAAAACACGATGTTGTATAAAACTTGAAGTGTTAGGTATTGGATATTGTTGACAGATCATATTAGGCCATCTAGTGCCAATGGTAAGTTTTAACTGTTCCTACAATTGTGTCTGCTGACCGCTAGATGACAATACCGGTTTCATATGCATACACTACCAATGTTTCAAGTAATTCAATTCCTTTAACTCGTTAAAAAGGACTTGTTGTGTATTAGAAAGCGTACACCTTAACCTGCACAACCTCATTAACATTTTTAAGATATACCTACTTGTGCCCCTTGACTCAACACCATTACCACTTTAGTTGTTGACAAAATGGCATTGTTCCTATCAATAATTTATTTATTTTAACTTAACCTTTTATGCAAGTAGCATAAGTATATACATGGTTTTAGGTCATAGGTAAAGTAAAACAACAGTCCCATCTACTGTCGGCAGTAGAGTCACGTTGATTTTAGCACGAACGGGCCACTTCGACTGGGGCAGTACTACTTTCTCATAGAAGACCAACCTAAAGTAACAGCATCCGCACTGTCATGTTTCGTTGGTGACTGTAAGACCGGGGGTGCATTGATACAGGATGACAGTTATCGTGGTAACTCTGTAAGCCTTACACTGCCACATCTTTTATGTCTTTTACGTCCTCAAGCGGGGCGTGAAAAAGCATCTCACTAGGCCGCCATAACGTGCTTTCCAAAGACCAAACCGAACACCGGCAACCGCGTGGCCAGACCTGCAGACACCGAGTTATCGGGAGAGGGGCCTGTACCTAGCTAGGAGAGTGGCCAAGAGAAGAAAACCTCTATAAAAATCATAAGGGTAGGTTGGCCTGGGCCACACGCCAGAAGTTATCTCTCCACATGTCCCTCTGTTATGCGAAGGGCAGGTGTGACGGTTACGTTGGAAGACGATGTCTCATGGGGCGACGGGACTACCGTTGGAAGTTCTACAAGGAATAACTGATGGTGATCACTGCTAAACACCGGCAACCGATCGGTCCAACCCGTAAACGCTGAGCAATCGAGAACTAGGGTCTTCTCGAACGGGGAAAAGGGTACAGAAGACCACGAAGAAGAAAATCTTTTAAAAAATTACCCTAACCCAAGCTGAGGAAACCCAGTGAAGAGGTTAACGGCTGGGGGGGCATCCCAACCGCATGAGCAATACCACGTTAGCACACGTATAATGGCAAAACTTAAAATGGACGTGACTCATAAAAACAAACTACCCAGGAGGGTACCGTCCGCACTGCGGTCGGAAAATCCCTCGGCACTTCAGCTTCAACCTCGGTGGTTAACACTGAAGTGTCCTGCCCATCGTATTCTGGGGGACACAGTTACATGCACAGCGGTGTTCGAATCCGGGTACATAAATAGAATCGCACACGTCAAGTTTCGTGCGACCTAAAACGTCGCATTCGGCGTCTTCTCACGCCTAGGGCGGCAAACGAAGAAATGACCGAGCAAGTAGGTATGCGTCAACTATAGAATCTATGTTTGTTTGTTTCAAGAGAAGAGCAGTCTCGCACTTAAGTGATCATGATAGAGCTGAGAAGTCAACCCGCTAACATTGTAGACGCCGAAATCCAGGAGTCTCTATCAGCAATCGAGAAAGCCTTTCAAGGAACGAAAGGCTTCAAATATAGCAAAGCGCTTCAGAGAGAACGAGTTGATCCACTCTCCGATAGCCTCCTTACGGGAGGAAATGGAGAAACCCGCAGTGGGGGTCCCAAACAGAACTTAAAAATTTCAACAAAATACAGGAGAAGGAATGACAGGGTTGTATTGAGAAAAAAGAGGACAGGGTCAGTGAATCAGCACGATCCGAACGCAGGACCAGATTATGCCCAGTACGCGGATATGGTCGACCGCGCACTAGCTGAGGTCCGAAAAACGATGTTGGAGAAGCAGTGCCCAGGAGGGGGCAGTTTGCCTATTCCAGCCGCTGCCCCTAACGTTGGCACGCTGGCCTCCAAAAAGAAGAAGGGGAGGAGGAAGCAGGCTACTCAAATGTTGCCAACGCCAGCACTACTTCTTCCTACGACAATGGGAGAGCAGCAAATAGGAGACTCCCCAGCGCGTGAGACTTGGGCCTTGGCTCTTGGTAGCAAGTCTAAAGCCAAGGCTGTGAAGAAAGTGACAGCTATAGCTGAGCCGGTGGTACATGTTGCCTCTTTCAAACATACGAAAAGGGTCGTGCCACGGCTTCCCACTGCTGCAGCCAACACCGTCTTTATACCCCGTGACTCAGAGACGACTTTAGCTAGGCTAATAGAGGCTGCGAAAGCCAAAATAAACCTGGGTGATCTTGACATTGCAGGATGGCTCCGTAGTAAGCGAGCCATGACCGGGGCCCTGATCCTACAGGTCCCCGGTGAGGGTAGCACCGCTCTAGCGGACAAGCTTGCCTTACGTCTGCGGGAGGTACTGTCCGCACGGATGCCGTTATTGCGCGTCCGTGTAGGGAAGGAGACTTACGGGTGATGGATTTGGATGAGTCCATCACCAAAGCCGAGGTCGTAAAGGCTGTAGCAAGATTAGGTGGATGTCCTATTGCTGATGTAAGAATCGGGGACATCCATACCTCCTCGTCGTGTTGGCACGGCCTGGGTGCACTGCTCGCTTTCGGCGGTCCGTAAAATTGCAGCAGCAAAGCGAGTGCAAGTAGGATGGATTTCGGCCAGGGTAGATAAACTGATGGTACGTCCGTTGCAGTGCGACCGGTATCTCGAATTGGGATACGTGAGGGCAAAATGTCCCAACGAGATAGATCGTGGCGCGCGATGTTATGTGGGCGGTGACACCGGCCACGTGGCACGCTCATGCACTGCGAAAAGGCCGAGGAGCCCGTCTGCTCAGAGCTCGGCCGTCCTGCGGATCATCGGCTGGGGAGCAAGAAGTGATCTCCAGAAGTGGAGATAGTCTTGGTAGGTGCTAGCATTAGTTAGCATCTACGGATTGCAAGAGTACCACAGCTGGTAACTCGTCCGGCAGAGGAGGCAATGGAGACCTAAAAATTCACGCCCTCCCAGAAAGTTTTACAGGGTAACCTGAACCACCTGAACCTGCCGCGCAGCGCAAGATCTGTTGATGCAGACGCTCGTTGAGCAGTCAATTGCTCTTTTTTTTTTTTCTGTGCGGACACAACTAGTCAATTGCCCTAGTGACGGTGGCAGAGCCGTATTGCGTCCCGGATCAACCTCGGTGGTTCGGATCGGAAGACGACATTGTCGCCATATTCTGGGCAGGGGTGGAGAGTGGTTTCCACTGTACTCTCCTTCAGCGAGGGCTGGGGTTTGTGGCAGTCGAGTGGAGCCACGTGATCATTGTGGGTTCCTACATATCTCCAAACTGCGGCCTTCCCGTATTTGGGCGTACCTGAACGGACGTACTTTCGCCCGGTTGTAGGCCTGGACCACCACAGTAGCTGCCCTTCGCGACGATGGTCCCTCACCAACCGAGTCCGCAACCGAGATATACTCATTGTCGCAGCCATCGTTGCGGATTGGTCAGAGGAAGTGGAAGAGTGGGTCTCATCGGATCCGGAAGCGCAGGCGCCATGATTTCGTGGCGTCATGACTGCCGTCTACGACGCATCAATGCCACGGGTCAGACCGGGAAGGAGGGGCTCTGTGAATTGGTGTACACCGGAACTCGAGTAACTTCGCACAGCGTGCTCGAGAGCCCGTCGCCGTCGTCCTCGCCAGAGGACCCGAAGAAGACGGCGAGCCACAGCCAAGGAGATCGTTGAAGCGAGGTGGGAGTATGGCACTGCTGCAAAGGCGGTGAGCCTTGCAATCGCGGAAGCCAAGGCTCGGTCCTGGAACCAATGGGGGCGCCCTTACAAACATGTGTTCGGCAAGCTCAGACCGTGGATCCCACCAATAGCGCAGACCCTGGAACCCGGGTTTGTAGCAAGAGTGGTAGATACCTTCTTTCCCAGGGACCAGGGTAGTCCTTCATGCCCTCCGCTACCGCTACCGTCGGAACCAGTCGCAGTTTCCGACGACTTTGACGTGACGGAGAAAGAGCTGGACCGAGCCGTGAAGCGACTCGCCTCCCGCAACACCGCTCCGGGCCCTGATAGGATCGCGAGCCGAGTATAGGTGTATGCTTTGACGATCTTAGGGGATAGGCTGAGGTGGCTGTTTACCAACTGCCTCTATAATAGTGTATTCCCCTCCGGCTGGAAGGAAGCCAGGTTGGTACTCATCCAGAAACTTGGCAGGGCCGCAGATTCTCCTTCAGCGTTCCGTCCGATATGTCTGCTAGACGAGGTGGCGAAACTATTCGAAAGAGTTATCGCTGCCCGTATCGACCAGCACCTATCGTGGGTGGACCCCGACTTTTCAGACAGCCACTTTGGCTTCCGGCAAGGACGCTCAACACTGGATGCTATCGAACGTGTCCTCTCCTTGTCGGATGTGGCTATCTGTGGTGGGGAGTGGCGCCAGTTGTCAGCATTGACATAGTTAACGCCTTTAACTCCCTCCCGTGATGGGTGATTAGAGAGGCACTAGTGTATCACCAGTTGCCTCTCTACCTGCGGAACATTATCGGGGTTTATCTTCGTGATAGGTCTATAATTTATATGAGCCGAAATGGCGAAGAACGCCGAAGGGAAGCCACATGCGGGGTTCCCCAGGGATCAGTCCTAGGGCCCCTTCTGTGGAACCTTCTTCCCTCTGGAATGAGTGCCGTCTGCTATGCGGACGACACTCTAGTGCTGACTAGGGAGTATAGCTTCCAAGAAGTTCTGGAGCTCGCCGAGCAGGGGGTGGTTTGTGTCGTCCTACAAATCAAAGGAATAGGTCCACGGGTTGCACCTCATAAGACGGAAGCTCTGTGGTTCCACAGGAAACGCTGAGGTGCTGTTTCCACCAGCCATTAATCAGAGTTGGGGGAACGGAGGTCGAGGTTGGCCGGCACATCAAGTACTTCGGCCTCACCCCGGACAGTCGCTGGAGTTTCAAGGAGCATTTTGAGAGGATGATCCCCCAAGTTCGGGGGATAACGCGCTCATTACAGAGGCTATTGCCTAACTTAGGGGGTCCGCGAGAGGAAGTTCGCCGCCTCTACAGTGCGGTGATACGATCCATGGCTTTCTACGGAGCGCCGATATGGGCTAAAAGCCTATCGGTCTCCTCCCGCTGCCGAGCTAATCGCAACCAAGTGCAGCGGATAGTGGCCATTCGGATCGTGTCAGGATACCGCACCATCTCTTCGGAGGCGGCGACAGTCCTGGCATGTTTCCCGCCTTTGGACATTCTATCGGATATGGACACGAGGGTTTATGACCAGACTCACGCCATCAATCAGGGTGAGAGCGGGGAAGACCATGACGAGCTCGAAATGTGGCGGAACGCTCATCGACAGGCACTGGCACAGTGGCGCATGCGGCTTGAACAGCCCCGAAACTCGCGTCAACGAGCTGTCGGTGCCGTTCTGCCTAACCTTGAAGCTTGGATAGGTAGGGAAGGAGGTCGTGTCACCTACCACCTGATGCAGATTCTCACTGGGCATGGTTGCTTCGGTGAGAATCTGAATCAAATCGATCGCGAGGACGGACGTGACCTGTCCCCACCGGCAATCATTGCTGCCATGCTGGCGGGTGAGGAGGGCTGGGGCGCAGTGGTCTCTTTTTGGGAAGCTCCGACAAGAGACCGCTGAACGAGATCGGGAGAGGGCCAATTATCTGCATTTACAATGAGTATGGTGACAATAACTCTTGGATTCCATATATACTTTCCATCAGGTAGAGTAAGTTCTTAATATAGAAAAATAATCTCATATTTAAGAAGGAAGTATCGTTTTATTGTGTTTGTAGAAACTCCTAGCTTACAGATTTTTTTTTTAAACTTGGGAAAGATATATGCACAGAAATGAATTCATTAGAAAATTTTAAGTTGTACTAAAATTTACAATCCCGTTCTGGGGACCCTCTGTTGCGAGTGTCAAAAAATATACGAGTACACAACAAATTTATCAGTTATTGTAATAAAATTCAATACTAGATACAAAAATAATATAAAAATATGTTTCAGTAAAAACTTACTTGAAAAGCCATGGTGAAAAAAAGTAAAAGTATAATCTTAAGAGGAAGCTTTGCTTTGTATGATCTGTGTGACCAGAGTCTGTGAGCGCCGGCTGTTACACCCACGGCTGATATAACATACAAAACATAAGCTGAAACAAATTCATGCAATAGTTTGTATTAAGGTCAACCAACTAACATTATTAACAGCAGTGCACTTAGTAAGATTACCCATATTTATACAAACCAAATTACTTATCGAACAACAGATTCACAAAGAATCAAGAAATAAACATAATTTCAACAAAAAAAACCGACTTCAAACAGAAAAAAACAGTACAGGCGTGGGACTGCCGATAGAAGTGAAAACGGAACTATTAAGTTGAGAGTAATTAAAACTACGAGTATATGCAAAAATTATATGAAATTTTTTATGTTTCATATATAGCTATATATAATATATAATATCATATATAATATATAATAATAATAAATTTCATATATAATATATAATATCATATTCTCCATAGCTATAGATATACTATTATCATTAGCATGTCGGTGACGCGAACCGAGGATTTTACCCTCTACCAAAACGCTCAACGCGCCTAAAGAAGTTTTCACTTCAAAAAAATTAAAACAATGATGCACAAAAAGTTAAAATAATAATAACGAGTTTTTGTGTCTACAAGTACAACCATTATTATCCAAGGCAGTATACAATTATGTCAGCCAAGGAAATAGGACAATAGGAATAATACAGGGTCCGCCATCTAACGTTTTTTTTTCAACTAGTGCTTATTTCGTGAATGGTAACACTTAGTTCATGTTTGATTTGACAGATAATTAGTTTTATCCTTCCGCTGAACGAATATGGTTGTGAATACGCTTGCACAAGATTCGTTCGCAATTCGGAAGATGCCGAATTTTCAAAAAAATCATTTTTTCAGATGAAGCTCATTTTGATCTTGGCGGGTATGTAAACAAGCAAAATTGTCACATTTGGGGCACAGAAAACACGCGCGCATACATTGAAAAGCCGACGCATCTAAAACGACTCACTGTTTGGTGCGGATTTTGGTCCAGAGGCATAATTGGGTCATTTTTCTTCGAAAGTGAGCAAGGAGTGGCCGTTTTTTGTTCACAAAAATTGAAGAGGAGGATATTGGCAACATTTGGTTTCAACAGGATGGCGCTACATGCCACACAGCTGAAGCTACACTCAATGTTTTGTGCTCTGTTTTTGAAGATCGCATTATCAGCCGTAGAGCTGATGGCGTTTGGCCACCTCGGAGCTACAATTTGACACCATTGGACTATTATTTGTAGGGTGCCTTCGAACATAAGTGTTACGCCGACAAGCCAGAGACAATTGACGCTTTAAAGGACAATATTGGACAATATGGACACCCGCGGACTTCCGTAGCAAACAGACGAAGTTTCGTGATCACCGTGATTTAAAATTGTATTCGCAAGTAACAGGAAAATTAGTGACGGTTTCATGCTAAATCGTACATAAACCGTAAAGTGATCACATTAAATGTGCCAACGTACTGAGTTGCTATTATCTACAAAGTTAAAGTGATAAAGGGGCTAGGGACAGTGACAAAATAAAGTAAATACTACCGCCATTAGAGTGAAAAGTTGTGATGTGCCGCAGTGTGCCAAATTGACCTTGAGCACTAAAAGAAATTTTATAGTTTACTGCCCTCAAACTAAGCTTGTGGTAACATTAGTACGCTCTATTTTTATTATCTGTTAAGTTCTCCGTAGCCAATTGCATAACGGCGGTGATCTCAGTTACTGTGGTTGTGGATCGAATCTTCATCTAGTGGAAAATATTTTTTGTATTTATATTAAATACATTTCATCTCATAAATACGAAGTAAAGGTGTTACAACAACGAAAATGTCTAAACTGAGCCGCACCCTCCCTTCTCGTTCGGAGTTGGATACTCAATAAATACACACAGACAACTCGCAAAACCAACATGCAAACGCAACTAATATCTTCAACATCAAACAAAGGTCCAAGTGGCGTTGTCCGTCCAATGAATATGACCTAATCAAAGACAATTTATCCGACTTCAAACAAGAAATAAAAGAATTGTTTCAAAACATGTTGGACGTACAAAATACGCGCTTAAACCAACTAGTCTCATATTATCGCTAAAAAAAGGCAAGCAACACCAAAATTGAAGAAACTCACTACGAAATTGAAAAATCATTGACCATGTGACCGAACAACTTGCCTCACTTGATTCAAAAATTAATTGCTTGGAAAAACAACGCCTCACTTTGACGCACAAATTAGTGGAACTTGAAGAGAAGCTGGAAAACCTTGATCGCTCATTTGTTAAAACTTGTATCGAAATCCGTAATGTACCAAAAAGACCTCAAGAAACCAAAACTATGTTATACGATTCCTTTATAAACCTCTCTAAGTCAATCGATGCGAGCATACAGCTGTCTGATATACGTGACATTTTAAGACAACCTTCCAAAAGGCTCAAACTCATGCTCAGCAATCACAGTTGAATTTACAAATACTCTCACCAAAAGTAGCTTACATTCTGTTGTAATATAAATTCTCACCTTCACTATATTTTTGTTATTTGTTGGTCTATAGTGGTAGGCAGTGCTAATCACTCTCTACTCTGTGGACGTCACTAGCGCTAACATTGTTAAACGCTTATTTCAAAGTTGAATATAATTATTCAGGTTAATTAAATATATTTTCATTAAATAACAACACTTTCAGCTGTTAAGGTGACAATAACGCCACAGTCAGCAATAAAGTTAACTCTAAGTTAACTTAAAGGGGATGAGTAGTCCAATTGTACCAATTTATGTTTCAGAACAGTTGACTGTAAACTCCAAACGTCTTTTCTACTCGGCTCGAAGTTTTACAAAAGACAACCAATACCGATTTTGTTGGACTAACAATGGGCGCGTATTGCTGAGAAGAGATCCGAATAGCCAGATTATTGTAGTCAAGAGCGAGATAGAACTGAATGAACTCCTTAACGCAGGCATCGCATGACTGGCTCTGGAATCCTTATCCTCTTTTATTATTGACTATTATTCAAATTCTTGTCTTTATTTCTACCTTTATAATGTTGTTGATATATTAGTATACTGTACAAATTACACACCAAAACACTCCTACACAACACTTACAAATTATTGCACACAAATACATAAAACGTTTATCAAAATCATACTTGTACTGTGCCTGTTTTACTTAATTCATCGAAAGTCTCATACATCACTGAAACGGTAACCTATCTAAAATTGACATTATCCATTTTAAAATGACCAGTATAAATGAAGTTTCTGATAATGTTGACGATTTCTCTGTATCGGAAACCCATAAATGTATCCCCGAACAAACCAAATCTTTTCTGAGATATTCTAAAAAATCTCTAAATATATCGTAACAAAATATTCGATCAATAAATTACAATATCTTGGACTTTCAAGCGCTACTTCATCGCATTAACCTGGACTATGATCTATTGGTTTTGACAGAGTGCTGGTTACCATGCAACAGTAACATTTCTATTTCTCTTCTGCAAAACTACATCTCGCACAAAACCTCCAAACACATAAACTAGAGTAATGGTGTGGTTGTGTACATTAAGGAGACTATAATATATACATTCGAGGAACCAGAATTTGAGAAATCGGTTTTAGACCTAATCATTAAGTTAGGTTCTGAGATAGCAATATTTTGCATTTACCGATCACCCTCAGCTGGCAACTTTGGCACATTTCTTTCAGCACTTGATAACATAATTTCTAACCTCAATAACTATCAATCAGTTATTATTACAGGAGGTATCAACGTCGATATTAAACCAGAAACTTTTGATGCACGATCTCAGTCATACCTTAACCATCTAGCGTTTCATGGATTCTTACCTACATACACTCACCCCACTAGGGGTAATAATTGTGTGGACCACATAATGGTACGAACGAGGTCCAGGATAGTGACACTAATATACGATTCAACAGTTACAGATCATTGTGTGTCTCTAATTTCTATTTCGAACATTGCAGAGAAAACAAACACTTCTAAAACAATAGCAAGGGTCGACTACGATTCTCTTGACTATTATGACCTTACATTTTTCTTTTCTTTATGCCATTCCAGATCCAGGTAATGCGATTGACTCTTTGATAAGCGCGATTAAACCATTGATGGCGAAATGTTCTTCACTTTCAAAAGTTCCTGCTAAGAAGATAACATTGCAACCGTGGATAACCCGTGGGTTGTTGCGATGGATTCGTAATCGTGATGCACTCCACAAAAAAAATTAAGAAATCACCTGAGAAGCACATCTTAGTCATGACGTATAAGCGATACAGAAACTTTTATACGGCTATCTTGAAGAAAACTAGGAGACGTTATGACGCCCAACAACTGAATCAGGCTAGCCGAAATCCCAAAAAGCTTTGGGATGCGTTGAAAGCTGTAACAAACACATCCAAACAAAAACACACCTCCTCTCAACTACTGTCTCTTTATTCGTCACCACATCAGTCTTGCAATAAGGTGAATCAGTTTTTTGTTGATGTTGCAGGCACCCTCGCAAACAGCATATCTATAAACTACGCTGCTATTAACACCCACAATTCCAATCAATCAAATCCCTTCGCCCTACAGTTGACAGATCCAGACGAAATTATAGTCACTATTAATTCCCTTAAATCCAATACGGCTACAGGCTGGGATGGTATCTCTGAGAGATTCCTCAAACGTTATGCACGTATCCTTGCGCCCATCTTGTCTCTCATTTTTAACGCTTGCTTTCGAACAGGTGTCTGTCCCACGTCGTTCAAGCGAGCGATAATTCATCCCATTTTCAAGAGTGAACCTGGTAACTTACCAACTAGCTACCGTCCTATAGCAGTCTTGAGTGCCATGTCCAAAATACTGGAGCGACTTATTAACAAAAGCTTGATAGGGTACCTAGAACGCTGCCGAATACTGTCCCCGCAACAGTTTAGTTTTTGGAAACAGAAATCAACAGGTGACGCTGTGGGTGAATTGGTAACTTACGTTTTGCAAAAATTAAACTCCCGTAGGAAAGTTTTTACTATTTTTCTAGATCTTACAAAGGCATTTGTGACTATTCCCATTCCTACTTTCTTACTTAAACTAGAACTAATTGGGGTCAGTGGCCTTCCGCTCGAGTTCTTTAGAAACTATCTCTCTGGACGCACACAAATTGTTTCTATAGACCACCACAGCAGTGACGAACTTCCAATACACTAGGGCGTCCCTCAGGGAAGTATTTTGGGCCCTACTTTGTTTCTTATATTTATTAATGACCTCTGCAATCTCAATTTAGTTAATGGTAAGGTTGTCTCTTTCGCGGACGATACTACGCTCACATTCTTCTCAGATTCGTGGTCGGAACTTCAGAGTGTTACGCAGTATGGGTTTGATTTTACTTTGAATTGGCTCTTCTCACATACCCTAACTCTAAATGCATTGAAAACTAAATTTATTACTTTCTCGCGTAACATAGTTACACAGCCAAAAACACCTATCTCTATAATAGCTCATCACTGTTCCCCTCATCTTCAATCTCCATGCCAATATCCGACTATTGACTCAGTTACTGAGACTAATTATCTTGGTATAGTCTTAGACCATAATTTAAACTTTAGACACCACATCATTATCTTGATAGGCTGTGTTAGAAAATTGATTTACATTTTTAAAACCCTGCGACATATTGCCAACCATTATATAATACGTACCGTATACTATGCACTTTGTCGGTCTATTATTGACTACGATATCTCTTGCAGGGCTAGGGCCGCAAAATCTATTGTGTTGCCCCTAGAGATAGCTCACAGAGCAATACTAAAGATGGCTACATCTCGATCGATCTTATTGCCTACAAGAGAGCTATATAGATCGTGAAACGTACTCCATATAAGACAGCGCTATATACTAAAAATAGTTATGATACAACACCTGCGAACACCATACAGAGACATCACAACACGCAGAAAAAATAAAAATTGTGCCATCCCACACACATATACACCGTTCTTCAAGAGATTGGCGATATATCTTGGTCCGTCTTTGTACAATAAAATCAATGCAATGTGTGACATCTACGGCTTGACTTACTTTGCCTGTAAAAAGGCTGTAACTAAGTACTTACTAACGTTAAGCTATGAGGAAACTGAATTCTTTATAATTAAATAAAAGCAAGCACATGTACATACACATACGCACACACGCACACAAACACATATACACACACACGCACACACACACACACACACACGCTTGCACGTATGCACCCACACACATATATGTATCTCATTACTAATAAAAGCAACCGACATACCAGCGGGGATCCGGCACTGTAACTCCTTACCACAGGTAACATAGTTGCCTATCTAGGAGTACAGTTCTATCTAGTAACACATACATGTAAAATCGTTATTTTTGTTTGTTCAATAAAGTATAAAGTATATTCGTGAAGCCATTGGTGAAATACAGCTGCACACAATCGATAATGTACTTAAAACTTGGACCGATCGTGTAGGCTACTACATGGCCAGCCGAGGCAACTATTTGAATGAAATTATTTTCCATTATTAACCAGACGGATTGTAATTTCAAATAAAAAAAGAAATTTGAGAAAATATCCAGTTTTTTTATAGCATTTTAAAAAAAGTTATTTGGCGGACCTGTTAGTACGATAATACCTCAATAATGAACCAATGGCACAAATACACGACTGTACATTCCACCCAATCATCTACACCGCGGTAACACATCTGTATGCGAAATTGTGTAGCTATTATAACATTAAACGACGTTGACTGGCACCGACTCCAAAAATAGCAATAATTGTAGACACAAGAATATATAGTTATTTGTCATTTTTTAATATTTTTTGTTTGAAGTTGGGTTTCTTATTAAAATTTTATTTATTTATATTTATATTTTCATAGTAACACAAGATTTTTTTTACACTGTAGGTATTGTTATAAATGTTAGGTACATATATCCACAATACATTTCTGTGTGCAACCAAATTATAAATTATCTAATAAAAGCAGTTGATACTTACATAATATTTAATTGTAGTGATACTTCAGTCAAAGTAATTGTTATCTTCACTGTACTTTCAAATAGATGGATAGGTACTATTTTTATTACTCACGATAATAAAAAAAACATGTAGAATACAAAAAAAATAGCAAGACAATGGGCGGTCTCATCACATTTTGCGTCTTTAGTTAATAATTAAACATGATTATGGTTAATTATTAACTTATTTTATGGTCAAGCTATTGACTTATCAAACGATTAATGAAAAAATATAGGTAAATTTATTCAAATCTTAACCAACAACCAAAAGACTAACATTACAAATATTTGTAGGGTCTGGATGTGTTAATAAAGATGTGATGTAACGGAAATTTTTATTGAGGTTAAAAATTAAACACAACTTAAGTACTTACCGAAAACGATAGTCTGCCATTTGGCTTTTGTAAATATTAAATAAATTCCATAAGCCGAACCTATGTGCATCAACGTAAAAAATATCACATTGTACCATACCAGGTGCCATTGCCTCGAACGGTTTGTGTACTTTGTACCATTTTTGGCAACGGCACTGTTATTGATTACATCATGCATTTTGATAAATTGTACTCGTAATTTATTGCTGAAATAAAAATAAAATGTTGTAATATATTGATAATTTGTTTGTTGTATTATTTAGAATTTTCGACAGAAAAATAATTTAATTGCATGTTTGAGGTTTCCTCAACCCTGAGGCTAGTTAGCCAATTTGGATAAGCGTATTAACTAAAAATTTAAATGATAAATAATGGAAATGCCAATTGCTTAGAAGTATTTTATAATATTTTACCACGTTCACGTACCACTAGCAGCTAGTTACAACTAAGCAGAGCTTGTACCATCGCTACCAGACAACTTATATAAACAAAATGGTACTTTTTAGTGTAAATACACACATACTACATATAGAAACACCCAGAACAATTTAATCATTAAATAATTATCTGGGTGAATGATTGACTTTAGCGAAAATCGAACCCGCACAAACCATTACACCATCCGGTTATTATAAGTAGGCCTAGACTATTCGTACCTTAAAATTTACTTTGTATGTATAAAGTATACCGAAAGTTTTATAGCATGGATATTTTTTTATTTAAACTATTTGAATAAAAAAACATAATGTGAACAATCCATGTGTCATTTCTTACAGTTAATATTTATCAAGCGCTTTTAACCACTTTTATATAGCAACACTGTAAAAAGTTAATTACCCATAAAATTAAACTGTCCTTATTCAAAGAGTAACAATTTCAACATTCTTGTTTATGAGTCTGTGGCGGCTTCTACATTATAACACAAAGTAAATGTACAACGGCGCCATCTAGCGAAGATACATCGAACTACGAGGTATGAACGAAACGTATGAATGTAATGAACTACAATGCTACTACTAATCCTGCATCGCGATATAGAGATTCGCGTGGCAATTAGCATATGTACAACATCCCAACATCAACCGTTGGGCTGTGGCCCGCCAGGCATGATCACCTCGCCTGGTCGGAGGATCCTCCCTTTGTGTCGGAGGGACACATGCCACACGTCCCTCTACAGTGGTGACCCCGACGTGATTGGAAGCAGCCTTCAAGTCAATAGCAGCAGCGTCACTCCCACAACGATGATCAGTAATCAAGTCTCAGCCAGCCAACAACTTCGGCCTCAACAGGGATACCACACGCAGGACGCGCCCGCTTCAGCCTGGTTACCCTACGGCCTCATCAGTGTCTAGGCACAGCACACTGCACTTACGGTCCATGTAAGCAGAGCATCTCTCTCCTGTCTACGCAGCAGCCAGCCACTACGCAGCAACCGCCTCGACTCACTGGCGACTTCACCGCAGCACCGCACACCACATGCAATGCCGACTCACCGGAATCTGCATACTTCAGCCTCGACTCACTGGGGACTTCACCGCAGCACCGCACACCACATGCAATGCCGACTCACCGGGATCTGCATACTTCAGCCCCGACTCACTAGGGACTTCACCGCAGCACCACGCACCACATGCAATGCTGACTCACTGGGATCTGCATACTTCAGCCCCGACTCACTGGGACTAGCGGCATTCAGTTCCGACTCACTGGAACTTGCGGCACTCAGTTCCGACTCACTGGAACTACACACTCCTGACACTGGCACGCTCCACAACAGAGCATAGACAGCTGACTCATCAGTACACCGACCTCCGGTCTTGGAGGGGAGTGATGTGGCGGCTTCTACATTATAACACAAAGTAAATGTACAACGGCGCCATCTAGCGAAGATACATCGAACTACGAAGTATGAACGAAACGTATGAATGTAATGAACTACAATGCTACTACTAATCCTGCATCGCGATATAGAGATTCGCGTGGCAATTAGCATATGTACAACATCCCAACATCAACTGTTGGGCTGTGGCCCGCCAGGCATGATCACCTCGCCTGGTCGGAGGATCCTCCCTTTGTGTCGGAGGGACACATGCCACACGTCCCTCCACAAGTCCATGTTGTTCGAAGACCTATTGTTCTGAAAAATTTTACAGATTGCTAATTTGGTAGAAAATATTAACTTTGCACTATGGGTTAAAACAAGAAAGAACCTTTATGTCTCCTGTCTCAGGTGGGAGGAAAATTCGTTGGGCCGTCATCCTCTCATGTTTTACAGCCAGGAATTGATCAAACTAAAACCACACAGTGTGCCTCTCTTTTTATTTTAGCAGTTAAACAGTTTTATAAAGACATTCGTACCTCTTTACCTGCACCTGCAATAGCCCGGGCACCATCTTCGGATAAGACTCTTAATTCAAGCACACGCGGACATCGTGTCCGTAGAGCTGAGGTTAAAAGTCAGGGTAACACGAGGCACTGTCTTGTTGTCACTTGTCCGGTCAATGGTACTATACGCTGTATCGGTGTCGGCGGTGGTTCCGGCTGCCCACAATAAGGTTTGCTTCTGGCGCCCTACGAGGATATTGGCGGTTAGAGCCATACGCAGTTACCGTACCGTGTCGATGAAGGTGGTGTGCACCTTCGCTGGTACTCCCCTGTAGGCTTTGGAGGCGGATTTGCTCGTCGAAGTGTATCGGCGGCTTTATGGCTGGTAGTGACAGATGTTTCACCATTATCGCAACCTTCTGCAAAGACGTCGATTCGCAGAAGGAGGTAGCGGAGAAGGCTCACGAGGATGATCTCCACTCTGACCCAATTCGCTGCCGGCGAACCGGACGGCAAAGGCGCGCTTACCAGCGTTTTATGGCGCTCTGAATGTGGCCGCGAGTGGACGAGACGGTTTTTTTCTCCTTCATCCGCTACAGTGGCCAGCTACTAGGAGGTGACGTCCACGTTTGCCGTACGCCGCCCAATAAGAAAATTCAACCAAACGTGATGCCTGCGCTAGCATACAGGTGTTGGGAGGGGTCTGGATGACTCAATAACAGCAGTTCTTAGATCCCTTCTATTCCAGGCGTAGAGTGGCATACCGTGTGGTTTTAGTCGACTCGATTTCGACACACCACTCCGCCGCAAACGGTGGCGGTGGGAGTTTCCACACGTTAAAAAAATGTATTTGCCGATTATTGTCATCATTTGACCTATCGAGGCTGTAGCTTCTAGAACGAACAGTTAAGGTGTACATTTTCAAGACCATTTATTTAAAACTACGATAACTATTTTTGAGAGTCAACTTTTCATGAACACGTAATATTGTTTTCGAAGTCAAGCACCTGTCGTAAAAGTATTTAAAGATAATAACAGTTCGATAACAAGTGTTAATTTTATATACTACCATTATTACAGGTAGCAGTTAGCCTTAAATCAGTTGATAAGACATACACATAAATAATTACAGTTTTTATAGAGTTCATTTTATTGTCTTATGTACATGATGAAAAATACTGTTCGTTGATCGTGTGCTACAAATGTAGTTAGTTATCATTAGTGTCACAGTTAATAATACCACTATTTTTAACTGATATCATACGCTTTTAGTATTTCCACTTTAACCTATGTTTGCTTACTGATTTTTTTCAATTACGGAGAAGTCTGACTGGTTCCCTATTAGTTTTTGACTCAATACTAAGTACCTCGAAAGAGCAAAGGTTTACTGCAATCCCTAGTCTAAATTATAAAAAGTTGAAGATCCTTACTTACATGGTCAATAAATGGGACAATAATATCATCTTTACTAATTCAGTCGTCAGTATACTCTGATTGTACCGAAGAGAACAAAATATTAGAAAAATAATGTGCCCGTCGTCGTCTGTGGTATAAATTTAAATAGTGATAATAATTAAAAAAAAGATAAAGAATGGAAAAAATATTTAAATAAATCATTATTCAAATTAAATTCCTGTATTTTTTTGAGATGCTTATCTCTTTTTAAGCATTCGCAGCAACAAAATACTTTTCCGAAATAGGTTGTAGGAATCCGATATTAATCAAACTTATAACAACTTATCTTCATATTATTTACGACTATTTTTATTTCACACAACTGTAATTGTACATACATATTCGTAGAATTGGACTTTGCTACGTGCATGCTATTTTGAGCTTCTCTTTTATTATTCAATCTAAATTGACCGTAATACATCATGTATCTTTTTAGTATTTTACCATAAAGCGGCAAATATGAACCCGTTCCGTGAAAAGTTGTTTGTAGAAAATTTGTTAACCTCAGGAATAAAGCTTTCTACTTAGATCGATATACTTCATAAGTAGAATTGATTAATAAAACTAAACTGCTTATGCCGAGTCACAGTAAATTTCCGAAGCTCTTAATATAAGTTTGTTATTATCAAAAAATATCCTGAACTGTTGATTACCTACCAATGTTTAGCAATAACAATTGTTTCAATGTGAAATATTCCTTTAAACTCAATTTTATGCGTAATAAAAGGTATAGATATATATAATTTACTTATTGTTATATTCATGAAACTTTCTAAAATAAGACTGAGGTCGTTGGTTCGTTTCTCACCATTATCATCAGATGTTTCATCGTGTAATGGTGTGCTAGTTTTTAAACTCTATTTTATGAAAATGTTGGAAACTAAAATAAGTTAGTAGTGTTAAAGACTTAGAATTTAAATTCTGAAAATATATTAGTCCTACATTATTGCTTTAACTCCGGTCGTAAAATGATTCGTGTGTTAGTGACAACACTCGAAGTTTAACTTACAAAAGGCGTCGACCAATCTTGACCTGAATATATACAGCCGACTTGTTAATAATGCATATTATAAGTAGTTATTATTAAATATTTAATCAAAAATGGTCACAATCCAACGGTATCAAAAGGTCATACATTAAAAATGATTGTCATTACATCATTATTAAATTTACGATAGTTCTAATTGCTCGTGTTGTCGAGTAAATAACTAATTAAATGTAGTGGGGAAAACTATTCAAGAGCAATAAACGAAACAATTTATGATTTTTTTTCTTGACCTACGAAAGTACATTCACAAATTTTTCCTTACAATTCTTTTTTTATTCTAAGAAACGTAAACAATATTTTAATTTTATAATAAAGTAAAATCTTTCACGTAGACTTCTTTTCTATCCTTGCAACATTTTTTTTTTCTATCCTAGCAACATTTAAGTAATGTTAATCTACTTTTGCCGCCTCCGTCACCAGTCAACTACTTTATACTACGCACTCATACAGTGGATTTGACTGTGTTTGCTTTTCTGCTTCGATCTATTTTTTTTATAACTATCTTGATACTAAACTTCATTAATTCATGTTTTCTATAGGGTATAGGCCACTGAAAAATAATATTGTTGTTTCAATAATAAATTGCCCGTGTCCAACCCCGGATTCCATACAAAGTGGTGAATGTCATTTATAAACAAAAGAAAGATGAAATACAGTCTAGTACATTACTAGTAGCGTATACTAGACATCTACTGTCGGATCTGAGCCAAAAACATTTAATTATTGACCCATACGAGATTTATTCTATATTAAGAGCCTGCCAAAGTAACTCTACTCTGCCTGATGTAAAGCATGAATAGAATCCAAGAGTTGTGGTCACCATACTCATTGCAAATGCAGACAATACAGTATCGTGACCCACACTATGGCGGCCCTGTGAGATGCTTTTTCACACCCCGCTTGGAGACGTAAAAGGTATGACAGTCATCGTGATAGTGTAAGGCTTACACAATTACCACGATAACTGTCATCCCTGCATCAATGGGCCTCCGGTCTCACACTCACCAACGAAACGCGACAACGCGGATGCTGGCGCTTTACGTTGGTCTTATGTGGAAGGGTAGTGTTGCCCCGGTCGAACCGGCCCGCTTGTGCTGAAATCAGCGTGGCTACTTAGAGAATATTTTACCTATTCATTTCGAGTTTGTGTCCTATGTACTTTGTAGTTGTTAAAACTTAATTATATCATAATTTTACAATTAGCAATTATAATATAATAACTAATTAACAAAACTTGACTGAATTTTACATATTTTTTTTAGTTCAATGGAGTTCTTTATCGTTGTCAAGACTGTAGTTAAAAGAGATTTGATTTTTTTAACCCTTCAGGTTAGATGTTTTAATTTTAGCAATGCTCGGTAGTAAATCAGTTGAGTGACGGGATGACTACTGTTTTGTTAATGTGGTAAGCACATTATCCTTACAATAGTAATATTGTGATAACTGCTGAAGTTATGAAGTTATGAATGTAAGTTATAACTTTGAAGTTATGAAACAGAAATTAATTCGATTGTAGTTCCTAAATAGTCCTACCGAGGTTAAACAGCAGCACTTAAGTATGGTAACAATCCGAAGCTCCACATTTGCTGCCATTATTTTTAGGCATAGCCCGTTATAATCCAATTGTTACAATTTTTTTATTTGCCTGCCAAGTAAGAAGTGAAGTATTTTTGAAAGGAAACCACGTTTAACACTTTTACCATTTTTAATGTAGTTCAAAAACCTCATGAGCTATTTTATGTTGCTATACAAAGAAATAATTGTATACATAGGCAATTTGACAATGCAAGCTTATTTTCTTTTCATAACTCTGTACCTTTGCATATTTAAATAATTGTTCTAATTATGTTAAGTTCTCTAATTGTCAATTAATAAATTTTCTTAAATTATTTTATTATTTTTAAGTCATAGTGCAAAGATGGTTTTTATTCCTCACATGTTATATCTTTGTTATCCAACTGCCACTGTGGGTGTGTTCCATCACCAGTTCTTTTTATACGCTTCTCAATCGATTCTCGGGCCACAGTCCTTAGGTCATACGCCCAACCAATTTTGGCCATGATATCTATAAATAGTCGAGACGTATTAAAAGTATAACCCCCCAATTCTGCAGCTTTGTAATCCCACGGGAATGTGTGATGATAATTATGAAATCCTTCACCAGATGCAACAAAAGATACAAATTTTGTTTCCACGGGCCGAATATCTTTATCATATGGTTTGGTCCCCCACATATGGGCAGCTGAATTAATTAAAAAAATTGCATGTTGCGAGATAGTCAGACGTAACACTGCAGCAATATAAAACGCAGTCCTCTTTTCTTCATTCCACAAAACGGGGATGTAAGTCGGTGCCACGTAGCATAGCAAAAAAACTAACAAAAAATAGTATCTGAAACAAAGTTACTGAAAGTTATAAGCCGATAAATTGTAAATTCTAAAAGTCATTAATTTATTCTATCATACTGTTTATTCTGTTAATTTATTCGAGATGTCCAAGTCTTAGACTAGGAGATAGACTTAAATAAGTTTTAGCCCGGCCTGTTTGAGTTTTTGCTGCGTTTTTAAGTAAAATTTTTCAGTGACGCATTGTATTGCCGCTACTGTTCAGGCCCTGCAAATCTGACCCGTTTGTCCAGTTCCATTGGCACATTTAGTTTTCACATTGTAAATTATGTAAGTATATATTACTATTCTTTTTAAGTGTTTGTGACTCCTAACTTGAAGGGATTTATGACCAGCGGTAGCTACTTTCCATCAGGTGGCTTGTATGATCGTATGCCCATTTTGTCATGAAAAAAAATTGATATGAATGAACGTCAAAATAATTTACATTCATTGTTTCTTGGTTTAAATGCGCTAAACTCTGGGGTTGCCAGTCGGATGCTCAAAATTTTTTTTAACATAGAATAGAGTTATTATTGAAGTGAATGATAGAAATACAATATTACGTTATGGCCCTTGTTGGAGTGTCCATAAACAGAATGAAACTATAACGAATGGCTATGCAGTAATTGTCGTAATTGTTTAAATGGAAATGTTCAACAAATTTTAGTCGTTCAGGTATCTACTCGTACTATCACGGCAACGTCTTATAATCGTATACATATAATAATAATTAATCACATAGGCATTTCAAGTTAAAACCATTTCATTATTCTTTACGAATATAACAACAATAATAATTTGTGTAAATTTTCTGAGAAATATTGTTTTTAATAAATAACATGTCAGTCAAATATGAATTAAAATATTTTATGTACATTATGTATGCACTTTTTACTTACTTTTGTTGAAAACGTAATAACTTATCCGATTTAATGTCACTTAGGTCAATGTCACGACCTTTAGCCTTAACATCAGCCAATTTTTTCATGAGCAACCAACCAATATGTGAGAAGAAAAATCCTCTTGTTGAATTGTGCGGGTCAGCATCAGTATCGCAATACTTATGATGAACACGATGGTCACGTACCCATTGCAATACGGAGCCCTGAAATACATATATCTCAGATTAAAAACAAAAGAAAATGATAAGAAAGCAATGAAGTACACATTAATAATAAGAAAACAAGAAATAACTGTATTAATATTGACATACTCAAGGCCTTAGTTCTAGCCATAACAGGCTGATAACATTTGAAAATTATACTAATGAGACAGAAATGAGTTTCTAGAAGGGAGTTACTTGAATTGTGGTGACGAATATGATATATAAATATATATGAATATATTACTTAATTTGTGACCATACATGACAATTTTCATGCAAGCAAAATTATATGCCCGTCTCTGTGTGTATTTATTGTACTGCGAAAAAAGGTACTGAAAATTTTATAATGTATCATAATTAATTCTGTAGAGTTATAAAATAAAATGGTCACTTTTTACAGAACTCAATAAATACATATCGAAATAATAAAGTTATAAGAGAACGCACCACTGTTTTTCAATAATAATAATATATTTTCTTATTATTTCTCTCCCCTACAGAATAGTTACAAAAACAGGTCATAAACTAAGTGTTACATGATCGAGTGGGTGAATCTGTGAGAGAGAGACTGGTATCTGCACTAGCAGGACCTGTGTGGCAGATTACCAGCCTCTCCTATCTCTAAACTAGAGCTTGAGTGAGTGTTACTACTTTGATAGGTGTTAAGAAGTGAAACATTTCAAAAAGCGACTTATAAAAGGGACTTAACGAATATGAGATTAACGATGTTACCATGTTTGTTTGTGTTAGCATGTATGTATGTGTGTTAGTGTAGATATGTATGTTCGTTTATTAATGTGTGAACATGTGTGTATTAGCGTGTGTGTATGTGCAGGTGCGCGTGTGTCTGATGTGTATGGGGGGTGGAGGTGTATGCCTGTGTCTATGTAAACATGGTCATCTTGGTATCAGAGACAAATAGTGATCCATTATCTCTGTTAACATTAGATAATTTTTAATTTTCAATGAGAAACAAGTATTAAACTTTTAATTTCCTGGTAGTTAAGAGATTTTAGCCAAATAGATGTGTTCTTTTCACAAAGATACATAGATAAGTATTTTTTATTGAACACATCATTAATAAGAAATATACAATAATGAATACAAATAAAAAAACTCGTGATACACTGGACGGCCTTATAGCAGTCTGTGATTTCTTCCAGGCAACCTTTAGATGGATTATAAGTACATGTAGTTTTTGATGCACATTTATGATTTACACAAAATAATAATTTTTGTGTTACTTTGTTACACATACGAATGCATATTCATACACTTATATTTATGTGCTCATTATTTATAGTAAGGCCCTTTTTGTGACTAACGGTATGGAGTTCCACAGGTGTGCTGCTTCCACAGTAAAGGATTAATTAGTTAATAATTAAAAATAAAAGTAAATAGTAGTTATCTCATTAAACAAAATATTGCATGGTAATGATAGAGCATTAGAATTCCGGTGGAGACGAATTGAGAACCATTTGAGTTTTATACGAAATTATGAAACATGATCATATTTGCACAAGCCAAAAATGAATCAGATAAGAAGCAGATAGCTGACATCGATCAAAACATAATGATATTGCTTTAAGAATGCACCTAAGATGTTAACTTTTTCTGTTGTATTGATCTTTCTCAAGTGGAAATCAGACTGCGCACAGGGGTATCGATTCTTCAGAACTCAAAGCCAAACATGAGACAAGTCATAGTTAAGCGCTGTTTCAGCCGGTGTTTTACCTAAAAAAGTGATGCATTTATTTATATTATTAATTGAGAAAACTGAATTAATAGGAGACAATAATTCTGTAGCCAGGCTTGTGCTGTTATTATAATGAGCCATATTTTTAATGGCGCTCCATACTATCTTACTTAGTTGTTAGTATTGACTGTAATTTTGAATAAGTTGCTATCATAATTTCTTTTAATCTTTTTTATAGGATTTTACAAAATTTTACTTTTAGTTACCTTAGATACGTTTATCAACACTTTTTTATAGAAGCTTCATTAAATATAATTAGAATTAAAGTTCTTTGTTGGCACACCAGAAAAGTATTGTACAATTTAAGAATATGTTAAGAAATAGTAACAATAACATATATATTGTACTAATATTTGTAGAACACACATCCATATAGTTTGCTGTCCATTATAATGGAACTCTTCTTCTAAATACTAGTAGAGTAAAATATTCACGAAACCTCAAATTTAACAGCCTTAGAAGTTAGAGCATAACTTTGCCAGCTATATAAAAATGTTATTAATCTATTATATATTTTCTAGACAAGTGTTAGTTGTTTCTGCGGGGTTGCAGAGATATGTGTGAGAGAACCTAAAATTTATTTTTGAACCGACTGGTCTTCATTTTTCTTTTCCTTTATTATTATAATAATGGATTAATATAATGATATGATGTATGTTCCTAGCATATTTGCCTGCTGGACAACCTGGATCACAGATATGCATGTATTTGTGGCTTCCTTGACCTGGCAAAAGCTTTCGATACTGTCTCTCGAAAAATATTTATTGAGAAGCTGTCGCTACTTGGCATACATGGGGACGCCCAAGAGTGGTTCAGCTCATAATCTCTGACAGAAAACATAGAGTAGTTATGGGGAGTTTTCATAGTAACCTTACTCGAAAGAGTCTAGACCCCACAACGCAGACAATCCTAGTGTGGGGTCTAATGCCGCCATCTACGTATATTTTATTTTTATGAGACAAAATATGAGAAAAAATATTTGATTATATTTTATTTAATACCACGAATAAAAAGTATTCTTCTGAATTCTTAACTCTTACGTATTCAAAAGACCCCTGTACGCGTCTAAGAATATTCAATATAAAACCGTTTAACGAGGTAAACTCGCCAGCAAGTCTGGCAAAGTTTCTAGGTCACTTAGTAATATTTTGCAGATCCGTTTCAAAACTAATATGTTTATGAATTATATTGGTTAAATTTTTCACTGGCTTAGAAGTGATTTCATTTATCAGGTGTATTATGTAATCTATTTTACTGGTACATAATATGTAAATTAAAATAAAAAATGCTGTTTATTTGATGACAACTGTACTACTCACAAGTATTCAAACAAAAATTATTTTAATTTAATGTTGGCTGGGTAAAAATTGAGATTTCGCTTATGTAATAAGAAAGGTGTGTAAAAGATAACGTGGAGATTCTAAAAATTAATCTTTATTTAAAACTAAGTGGAATCAAAGAACGACTCTTTCTCTTTGAATTGCTTAACGTTGCCATGACATTCAATATGTAGGTACATAAATTCGTTGGTTGGATTTTCATTTTTTAACTTAGGATACACATTAATTTACACTCTTTGATCATAAAATTTCTTTAATATCACCGATCTTTTTTGAGTTTCTTTGTATTTTTGAAAACCTTCTTGGTGTCTAATTTAAAGAATTCAAAACGGAATTATGTTAACCTTTCAATCATGAAAGGACACTGACAGTTTTTTATGGGACTTCGGTCAAACTGCAGACATTTAATATTGAAATAATAGTATTACTTTTTCTAAGTAATATTTAGTTTACTCCTAAAATAGTTATAGATGAGTTTGCATAAATCATAATAAAATTTAGCAAACATGTTATAAGATGTGCCGCATAATAATACGAAGTACTGCTCCGCAGTAAACTATTAAAAAGTAGGCAAAGTAGAATATTATAAAAATATTCGACACTTATCATCTATAAATTACATGAATTGTGTCAATCTCTGAACTTCTAATTTCAAAGGACAGGGGATATATTATTAATCTTATGAAACTTGATGTCTCTTACTAGCTACAAGCATATGCTTTACTTATACAGTAACTTAAACAAAATATTTTGAACAAAAACTTACTTCGTAAGCCATGGTGTAGAAAAATAATGTAATATTTAGTTTACTTCCAAAATAGTTATAGACGAGATTTTATAAATCACAATGAAATTTAAACAAAACAGAAGTAAATAAAGTAGAATATTATACTAAATATATATATGTAAACATATAATAAAAATATGTATGTAAATGATACTTATTACCTACCAATTATATTGTGTTAATCTCTTAACTTCTAATTTCAAGGGACGGGGGACATTTTATTAATCTTATAAACTTTTCTATTACTACAGCAAGTTAAACAAAATAGTTTGACCACAAACTTACTTGGTAGGCCATGGTGTAGAAATATAAAAGAATAATCTTGAGAGGAAGCTTAGCTTTGTATGATCTGTGAGACCATAGTCTGTGAACACCGGCTGTTACACCCACGACACACATTACGTACAGAATGTAAGCTGAAATCGATTAACTGAATAATATAAGCACTACAAATATAAACTCTGCGAGAGTTTAAAGAGAAAAATATCAGCACTTCCACAATGCCATCTAGTTTCAAACTAAGCAGTAAACAGTATTGTACACATAGAAAATAGTCAAACACCAGAATAAACATTTGCAAATTATACAAACATTTGGTCCAACCAGCAAATCGAAACCGATACCTCTGTACAGTAGTTGCTTACGCGGCCACTGCACCACCAAGGCAAAATTTTGTTTCGAGTGCTCATAACATATTACCCAAAACGACAGTGTGTGTAATATGAAAAGTTGTCTACCAAATGTTCGGCATGAAACCTTCAGAATGGGAAAGGGTAGAGTAGAATCTCACATAATCTTAACAGAGACGAGTCCAGGAACACTTGACACAGATCATAGGGTTTATTGCCACTGTTATCGTGGCATAGTAGCCCAAACTCTTCTTTTTAAGGAGAACCCTATGTTCAGCAATGGAATATTAAAGGCTGTTGATATTATAATAATAATGTTAAAAATAAAAGAATACTAACCGAAAACAATAGTTTGCCATTTAGCTTTTGTCATTAGCAAATAGATTCCATAAGCCGAACCTATGTGCATCAATGTGAAAAATATTACATTGTGCCATACGAAGTGCCATTGTCTCGAGTGGGTTGTGTTCTTTGTGTCGTTTTTGATAACTATGTTGTTATTGATTACATCATGCATTTTGAGAAATTGTATTCGTAGTTTAGTACTGAAATCCAAGTTTAATTCTGTATTGCATGTCATTTTATGATTAAGTTCTTTTGTCTTTTTAGCAAAATAATTTAATTTTGTGAATGTAGGAAACTTTTTTTTAACATGTGGATACTCCTATGGGCCGTCACCCCACCGGGGTTTGCGGCGGACGGTGTATCGGAATCGGACCAACTAAAACCACACCCTTTGCCACTCGTGGGTTTCACATGTAAAAAAAAGGGACCAAAATAGAATATCGCCTAAAGGCTGACTGATAGAGAATGCCTTAGGTATTAAGTCCGCCTATCTACATAAAGTACATGATATATAAATAAATAAATAAATATTAAAAAAAAACTTTACCACAAATTAGTCAGCGTGCTGCTCTATACTAGAGAATTACTCAAATGACTTGGTCGAGTATACACTTGCCTTAAATTTTAAACACGTCTGTATTTTTAATTATTTATATTTTCTTGACTGAACAAACATAACACGGACAATCCATGTGTCTCTTCTAACATCTAATATTTATTAAATACATTTAGCCACTTATATATTCTAACACTGTAAAAGTTTAACTGCCCAGGTGGTGTGTGGGAATCAGACCGACTAAATCGCACGGTGTGGCACTCTGTGCTTGGAATAGAAGAGATCCGGGAAATGCTGCTCTTAAGACATCCAGACCCGTTCTAGCGCCCGCCCGCTCTGATGTGAAGGTTGCGAATATATATATTAGGGTGTCCCTTATATGACAAAAAAAAATATGACAAAAAAAAATGACTGAAGTAAACATATTTTTAAAGAATAGATCGCTCTCGCCATCCAGCGTGCCTCATGTATAGCTCCGGGGGGCCTTAGTTTTAATTTTTCCTCTGTGTCTCCTCCTAAAAATATTACACACAGTTCGACCAATTCGCGGTAATCATCTCTTACAAAACCTTTATCTAATTCTGCCTTATAAAATAGTAACAACGCTCGAATGTCTGTCTCGGCAACCCGTGCTTTTGCGAAATTAAGAGATGGTTCAATTTTAGTACATTCAATGTTTTTCCAATTTTCTTGGAACTTTTTGAACATCGGAATATCTGGGCTACTAGTAATTTTCTTAATCTTGGTTTCAGAGACAGCTTTTAGGACCAATTCATAAACATGATGACGACAGGCGAAAAGCAACAATTCTCTTCCTAAAGTTTGCTCCAAAATAGCACAAGCTCCATTGAAACGGCCCATATTGGAAGCTGTTGTGTCGCAGCACATTATTTTCACTTTATCATAAAGGTTCCAGTCAAAGAGAGCTGCTGATACAGCCTTCGCTTGATGTTTTCCAGAAGAACTTTCTAGTTTCGGCACTGCAACAAGCTGCTCTCTATCGTCAAATGAAGCTATAACTGGCAAGCGTTCTTCTTTTGAACTCCGTACATCCAACCCCGGTAATAGTTTTCCATCCCAATGGACTGTAACTATGTCGGGTACATTGTTTTGGAAGTTAGATTTTATTGCTTCTGCCCTTGATTTTCTAGTTTCAGTACGAATTCGCTGAATCGAGGATTTGTTAATACAGAAATCATCGCTGCTCAGACCAAGCGCTTCTACCACCGCATTAAGAATGTAAACGGTATCTCTAATGCTTAACTGGCATCGATCTAAAGCTGCAACTAGTTTAGGTGTTATAAGATTCTTTCTACCTCTTTTTGAACTTTGTTCATGGCAGGGAACGTCCGGCAAACTGAGTTCAGAATTCAAGATCTGTTCTTCGTCTGAATCTTCTACACTGTCTAAGCTATTTGTGGTGGAAGTAGATGCAACAGCTAGTGATTCTCTTTGTCTTGCAATCCTTTCCTCTTCTTCCAATCGTCGTTGTCTAGATCTTTGTTCTTTTTCCGCCAATTTTTTATCTACACCACCTAAGCATCCCGGTCGACCTGGCTCTCTCTGTTTCATTAAAAATAATTTATCTTCCTCTATTTTCATTCTCTCAAAAGCATCAGCATGTGCAATATCAAACAAATTATCAAGATTAATTATAAAATTGTTCTCACGACTCTTAAACGTAATCTGAGTTTTCTTACAATTTTTTTGCAACTCTCTCCAAACATGATATAAATCAATAAGTTTCTTCACGCAGTTAGGAAATGCCCTTGTTGGAATTCTTGCTTTTTCCCAATATATGATGCACTCCCTAATCACAAGATTTGCACTTTCACTAACAGTCAATTTAATCTCACGAATATTGTAAAATAGGACTGAGAGAACTTGTCGATTAGATGGTAATTTTGCACCATTTATTTGGTAGCTAGTCAATCCGATAAGAAAAATATTTTGTATATCACTCCGTAATTCCACCGACATGTTTACGCACTAAACAATGAAGCACTAATAATCTCAAAAATCACGTAATAATAATAATAATAATAATTGAAAGATGATCAAGTTATATCTCACCTTCTTTATATGGATGATTTGAAATTACTGGCTTCCACAAAATTACAATTGACGGCGTTATTAAGGGTCACTGAAAACTTTAGTAATTCTATCAAAATGGAATTTGGTGTAGACAAGTGTGCAGTCATGTATGTAAAGAAAGGCGTGATTGTGGAATCTGAAGGAATGGAACTTTCAGATTCAACAAAACTCAGATCTCTGTCTGCCACCGAAACCTACAAGTATCTAGGTTTTTCACAGTCCTTGGGAATACCAGAATCTGGCGTGAAACAAATGTTGCAGGAACGCTTCTTTGGCCGCCTAAAAAAAGTACTTAAAAGTCTTTTATCAGGCGGTAACAAGGTGCGAGCCTGTAACAGTTGGGTCATGCCGGTTCTGATGTATTCCTTTGGTGTACTTAAATGGACTCAGACCGAAATGGATGCCCTTGACAGGAGAGTCCGTACATTGCTGACTGCATTCCGCATGCACCACCCACGTTCATCGGTTATGAGATTGTATATTCCGCGAAAGTTTGGAGGTCGTGGTCTATTAAATATCAAGACTCTACACAATCGCGAGATATACAATCTGAGAGAATATTTTCTACAGACGAATGTGGGAGTGCATCGTAATGTAGTTGCAGTGGATACTGGTTTCACCCCGCTCGCTCTGGCTAAAGAGAATTGGCGCAAACCTGTAGTACTTAGTACTACTGATCGCAAGGAAGTATGGAAGGGTAAAGAACTTCATGGTCGATTTTATCGGGCCCTACACGGGTCTGATATAGAGTTTAAAGCGTCTACATCTTGGCTACGGTATGGTGATCTCTTCGGAGAAACCGAAGGTTTTGTTTGTGCAATTATGGACGAAGTTATCATGACGAATAACTACCGGAAATATATCCTGAAAGATAGTACGGCTGACATCTGTCGGGCGTGCCACCGTCCTGGAGAATCTATTAGGCATATTATTTCCGGTTGTTCTCGTCTTGCTAACGGTGAGTATTTGCACAGGCACAACCAAGTAGCCAGGATCGTACACCAACAACTTGCCCTTAAATACCAACTTGTCAATTTCGAAGTACCTTACTACAGGTATGTGCCCGACCCAGTTCTCGAGAACGGTCGTGCTACGTTATATTGGGATCGATCTATTATCACAGATAGGACTATTGTTGCCAATAAGCCTGATATTGTGGTGATAGATCGATTAGAGCGCCGCGCAATGATTGTCGATATCGCCGTTCCTCATGACGAGAATCTCGTGAAAGTTGAAAAAGAAAAACAATTGAAGTATTTGGATCTGTCTCACGAGATTGCCGATATGTGGAATGTAGATTCGGTGATCATTGTTCCGATAATCATATCTGTTCACGGATTGATAGCCAAGAGCCTCGACCAACACCTTAAGAGGCTCACGTTAGAAGGTTGGATCAAGGGTCTGATGCAGAAGGCAGTCCTCCTTGACACGGCCCGTATTGTGAGGAGGTTCCTGTCTCTGGAGCCCTAACCACCGGTATCTTGGTCCCTGTACCCGATGTCGGTGGTCTACTATTTTTTATATTTTTAAATATGTATTTTTTATTTTTTATATATTTAAAAATGTATTGAATATGTGTTTAAATGAAATAAAGAGAATAATAATAAAGCCCTTTTATTCCGAATTACGTGTTTTACATTTAGATTGAATGCATTAAATTATATCTCGCACTTCGGTGTGCCTCTTGGCATAGGCCTCCTCCAGCTCTCTCCAATAACCTCGGTTTTCTGCAGCTCTAGTCCAGTATGGTCCTAGGGTTAAGCGGATATCGTCACTCCATCTTGTCTTGGGACGCCCCTGTCTTCTGTTGTCCCCTCTTGGATACCATAAGGTTACTTGCTTGCTCCATTTGAACAATTTGCAACGTAGCATATGCCCGGTCCAACTCTATTTTAAATGTTCAATACGAGCTGTTATGTCCGTTACTTTTGTTTTCTTTCTTATTTCTATATTTCGGATTCTGTCACTAAGCCTGATTCCCAACATGCTTCTTTCCATTGCTCTTACGGTTTTGGCTAGTTTCTCTCTATGCTTGTCCGTTAGTGTCCATGTCTCACAACCATATGTCATACAGTGGAGAATACATGTGTTGAAAGTCTTTCTCTTGATGTGTATGCCTAAGTCTTTGTTCTTCATAATTTCTTTTAACGACCAGTATTTCTTCCAAGCACAAGCTATTCTTTTGTTTATTTCCTTAGACATTGGGTCTTCCGGGGATATAATTTGTCCTAGGTACACATATTCTTTCACATATTCAAGCTTAGTTCCATTGGCCTCTATGTGGACTTCCATCGAGTTGGTCATTAGCTTTGTTTTTTCAGAGTTTATTTCTAGACCTACATCTCTGCTTTTTTCTGCTATGTCTTTTATCATGTATTCTAGTTTCTTAGGGTCTTCTTCTAATATGACAATGTCATCGGCAAATCTCAAGTGGTTGAGGCGGCTACCATTGATTAGTATCCCATAGTTATCCCAGTCCAGTTGTCTAAATATGTGTTCCAGTACCGCATTAAAGAGCTTAGGAGATAATGGGTCTCCTTGTCTCACGCCTCTGTTGATTGGGAAGGGGTCTCCAGTTGACTCTAGTTTAATGCGGCTTCTACTTTCTTTGTAGATGGATTTAATTAGTTCTATGTAGACCTCCTCCACACCTTGCTCTTTTAGACTCAGCCAGATAAATTTATGTTTTAGACTATCAAATGCTTTGGAATAGTCTATAAAGCAGATATACAGTATCTTCTGGTATTCATTGTACTTTTCAAAGACTTGTTTGATTGTGTGGATGTGGTCTATTGTGCTATAATGTTTTCTAAATCCTGCCTGTTCAATCGGTTGGTTTTCGTCTCTAGTTATTCTTTCCAAGATTACTTTTGCGAAGACTTTGTAAACATTTGATATCAGGCTAATTGGTCTATAGTTGCCGATATCATCTTTATCCCCTTTCTTATGGAGTAGTATGATATATGATTCGTTCCATTGTTTCGGGATTTTGCCTGATGTTGCAATCTCATTAAACATCTTGGTTAGGATTGGGGTTATTTCCTCTTCGATGCCTCTGATTAGCTCGTTTATTATATTGTCGGGTCCTGGAGTTTTTTCTAACTTTTGTGACATTGTGGCTTTCCGTACTTCCTGCAAAAGTATTGGTGGGACATTTTTACAGCTCGTGCTAGGGTTTATATAGGCGTTCTTTTCCCGTTCGGTGTCGTTGTTCGAGTAAAGAGTGCGGTAGAAGTCTGTGGCCACACATTGGATTCTTCTACGATTTAATACTTGTTTAGATCTGTTGTTTTTTAGCTTTGGTATCCATTCCTTGCCACATTCTCTTAATTCCTTGAAAGCTTTTCTTGTTCCCCCTGTTCTTTGGATTTCCTCTTCCAGTCTTATTGTTCTTTTTAATTTTCTTTCCCTTCTTATCTTTTCTCTAATTTGTTTACTCAGTTCAGATATTTTATTACGATTTTCTTGAGTTTTTGATTTATCTGCTATTAGTGCTTTTCTTTCTTTTAGGAGATCCATTATCCTTTCACTAAACTTCACTTCTTTAATGATGTTCCCTTTACTCATATTTGAAAGTTGCTTATCCATGAGGTTGTATTTCTCTATGAGACTTCTATCTGAGTTTACTATTTCTTTCAGGTTATTGATGAGTGACAAATCTGCTTCTTCCCTGTGCTGTTCCACTGTCGATTTATTTATAATTTTATTTCTACTTCTTCTAGTTGGGTACTTCTTTAAACAACAGCGTACCATTCGGTGATTCGTATTAAAATTTAGATTTTGAATAATGTGTGTATCAGTAAAAAAAATGGGTTTATTAGTTATAATAAAGTCAATTTCGTTTTTATATTTGCCATCAGGTGATAGCCAGGTCCACTTGGTTTTAGGGTCCTTTTTGAAGACTGAGTTTAGTAGCGTTAAGTTGTTTTGTAGTAGACGTTCAATTAGTCTGTGTCCGTTGGCACTCCTCTTTCCATAACCATATTTGCCCAATATCATTTCTTTGCCAGGTTCTCTGCAGCCTACTTGTGCATTAAAGTCACCCATAACCATGATGAAGTTATTATGGTATTTTTTTACAACATCTGACAGGGTGCAGTAAAAAGCATCGCTTTCGCTTTCTGGTGCTAGTTTTGTAGGTGCATATACTTGTATAAGTGTCCATGGTTTTTGATATGTTGGTAAATTAAAATTTAGTATCGCTATTCTGTCTGAGATTCCTATCAGTTCTTGTATATGTGTTTTCATTGCTTTTTTAATTATAAATCCTACTCCTCTATGGCCCTGTGTTTCGCCTTTATGATAAAGTATGTACTCATTTAGTTCTGTTATTTTCTCTCCTAATCTTCTCATTTCACTAATGCCCAGGATATCATATTTTACACTTTCCAGCGCCTTGTCCAATTCGAGCAAGCTTTCTTTTGTTCTAAGAGTTCTTGTGTTAAGTGCTGCGATGTTAAATGTTTTGTTTCTTTTTTCTGGAGGGTTTTGGTCTAGTGCTCCCGCGGGGACCAGCCGTTGTGGGAGACATATTATTTGTTGTTTACGGTTTAGTGTATTTGTTGTAGCCTTTTCTGTTTGTTTCCAGTTTCCGAGGTTTTTAATTAGTTTTTTGGGGTATTAGTGTAGGTGCCAGAGCTTGTTTTTTCAACGTAATTTAGTATGTTTGGTCGTATAGTTTCTTTTTTCTGGGCCGTAGTGAGAGGTTGTGGTTTTTTGCTTAAACTAGCTTTTTTCTGTGTTTCTTGGTTGGGAGAGTCTGATGGTTCTCTTCTTCTTTTTTCTCTATTTTTGTCCGTTAGTTTTTTCACTACGAGTTTATCATATTTTATGAATGCTATATTGCCCTTGTTTTTTTCTTCTTCCACTTGTGATTGGAGCTGTTTCCTCTTTTCCAAAATTTCCTTGGGGAAATCCTCTTTAACACTTATATTTGGTGGGAGATTCGACTTGTTCTTGAGTACGAAGTGTTTCTTCCATTAGGTTGTGAGAGAAACTACGACTGGTCGATTTTTGTTTTCCATTTTTCTTCCAATTCTATAAACGTTACTAATCTCTTGACTATTTATTTGTACTCCTGACTTTTCTATGGTATCTTTTATGTTGTCCACTAGTTCTCGCTCTGATTTTCCTATTTCCTCTACTCCAAAAAAGACGAGGTTGTTTTTTCGTTTCTCTCTTTCCAACGATTGAAGTTTCAATTCCAGTTCTTGCACTCTAATTTTGAGGAATTTGTTTTCTTCTTCTAATTTCTCGTTTATTGCTTCTGCGACGTTCTTGGTTACAGCCAGTGTTATCTGATCGGCTTGTTTATCCAATTTTTCATCAAGTTTTAGTAAAAGTAATTCCATGTTTTTGTCCATACTTAACTGTTCTGGTTATTTTCACTTTTTGTTGTGGCAACCCTGATTTGTAGGTACTTTTAGTATTTTGGACTGGCAACACCGTCACTGTCACTGTCAGTGTCACTGTGTTATCTGTCACTTGTCAGTCAAACTCAAAGCAATGGTCGTGAGGTTGGCACTACAATGACGAGCAAGACTATTTGTTAGGTACCCACTTTTAGGTTATAATGGCGATGATTGTATTTGGTTTATTTTCGAAATAAATAACTTCCGCACTGTGATTATTATACCAAAACGCCTTCTAAACACAGTTCTATTATAATGTCACTTGCACAAGGTAGTTTTCACTGTTTTGCACTGTTTATGAATTTTTTCGCATGGAGCTCTTTGACGTACGTGTTGACTGATTAGCCACCGGAAACGGACAAAAATCACGTTTAAATAGCAAGTCGGCACGGGTTATCGTTTATATATCGAACTAATATTTTTTTCTAGACAATATAGGGTTATTACGAAACTTTTAAGAAGGTATGCGTAAAAAAATATCGAACTTGAAATTTAAGGGACACCCTAATATATATATATGTATTATTAGGTCTACAACTTTGCTCCCGCTGTTTTTTTTTAATTTTAAAAATTGTATAAAAAACATGATATCTTATTTATGTTTCAAAGTATTGTCCATCACTTTCCACTACTTTGGCCCATCTTTCAGGCAACAAACGAATCCCGCGTCGGCAAAATTCTTCATCCTTTGATAAGATCCAAGAATCGATCCATTCTTTCACTTTTTCAAAAGAATCGAAGCACTGGCCCGCCAGGCCGTGTGCTATCGACCTAAATAAATGGTAATCAGATGGAGCAACATCTGGAGAGTATGGCGGGTGAGGTAGAATTTCCCATTTCAGTGTTTCGAGGTACGTCTTGACTACTTTCGCCACGTGAGGTCGAGCATTGTTGTGTTGCAAAATTACTTTTTCGTGTCTATCAGCGTATTGTGGCCGTTTTGCTTTTAATGCCCGACTCAAACGCATTAATTGCGTTCGATAAAGTGCACCAGTAATTTTTCCATCCAGTTCATCATCTTCAAAAGTTTTTTCTCTGCCACCGCTATGCCGATCTTCAACAACAAAATCACCGCTTTTAAAGCGCTGGAACCACTCGTGACACGTTCTTTCACTAATAGTATCATCACCATAAGTACTTGAAATAACCCGATGAGCCTCAGCCGCCGATTTTTTCATGTTGAAATGAAAAAGTAAAATCTCCCGCAAATGACGTGAATTCGGTTTATAAGTTGACATATTTAATTAAGTGTAACTATATGACGCAAATAAAAATTAACTAATATCGATGTAAGGTTATATTTATAGATGTCAAAACTGATGGAAAACAACTGTGATTTATTTATTTGAACTATTACTGGCTACTAGCGCAATCTTTTGGAAAACGGCGGGAGCAAAGTTGTAAACCTAATATGTAGATTTGTGCATACATACGTAATGGTCCCCCCTAGAAACCTAGTGCGAGTATAGTAATTTTTCGGCTATTTAATGAGGTATTATTGTACAAGCCAGCACCCTCCAATGTGGAGGGAGGTCTAACGCTCCTCCAGAATCCGCGTTAGACTGTAGAACTCGACACCAGACTGGACATTCTCCCACTGGCTTATAACGATTCAAATAAATAATAAGAAACCGCGATAAGAGGGAATCAAAATGAGAGATTATGAAATAATTAAATACATTTCTGTTGGTTGTGCTTATCACTCTTCCATCCGTTGTGCACTTAAGATTTAGGTGAATTAACTGACTTTAACTCGAGGGGGTCAGGAACGCTAAGTCCAAACCTATAACTCGCTTTGACAGGTGTATTCAGCTGTATACGACCGAAGCTAAACGCTTTCGCGCCTCCGCCCCGACGTGGGACTCCAACCCATCGGTTTCCTGTGTACTCAACCCGCTATATGAGTTAACCCACCTACTGACCTCCGTGCATCCGCCCCTTAAGACCCCTAGCTCTCAAGCACACGGCACACACCCATACACGCTGTAACTACAATATAAATACACCACAGGGACAGATCACTCAGATATAATCGTGTAACGGAACCGCTCCGGCGATCAATCCGGATGGCTCCATTCGATCTATACCTTAGCTCTCCACACCGCAGCGACTTATAAAGAGTTCTACTCATTATCTCTATCAAAGGTACCGATAAACCAACAGTAATGCTCAGCGAGAAATAATAGAGAGATATCATCTAATTATTCAACGATTATTACTATACTCAGACTGGCATATAAATACATATAAATCATTATCCTACGAAATAATAGGCAACAAGGACTTACCTAGTTACTACAGCGTTATATATGCTAACTTACTCAACGTCATGGTAACCCACACGACCGGCTATGCCCAGCTTTCACCAACGTCCTGCCTTCACCCTGCACCCTCACTGACTATCACCGACGACTCTCCCGACTACCTCAAACCCTGTCGTTTTATCTCACCCCGCGCCCCGCTTCCTACCGCTTTTTTTTGTTAACAGTTCTATCAAACTCTAAGGCATTCATCACTCACGTAAATGTATACCAGATGTCGCGGGCACCGAAGTCCAAAAAGGTCTGTTAAGAGCCCTTTCCAAGGAATTCGTGTGAAGAGGGCAATAGACCCTTTGTCCATACTTGCACAAAGATCGCTTACGAATCTGTTCGTTAAGTTTCGCCCTTTTTATGTTGTCTAAACACATGCACGTGTTGCCAACGGCTAAGAATATATTGTTGTATTGATGTTACAATAATTGTAAATTCTAAATAACGTAATATGATAATACTATCACACATACTAGAACACTACACACAACTTCGTCAGCATTTCTTAGTAAGATTTTTTTTTCTCCATTTTTGCAAAATTTTCATGGATACTCGGTCCTCATTGCTGGTAGTGTAATATTCTCTAGCTTCCTCGATAATTGGGTAATCCAATACTAAAATGAATATTCAATTCGACTCAGTTGTTCCTGAGATAACTGAATTCTATCAAACAAACTCTTAAGTTTTAAAATGATTTTTTTACTGAATTTTTTTTTCTATCTTTTTTCAAATAAGAGAAAACCTTAGTTCTTAGTACGATATTAATAGTGAGTATAAACATGTTAGTGATTATTTCTTTCTGATTGTATGTTTCGTAAGATTGTAGTTATATACATATCTCCTCCGTTCCTCTACAACGTTCGATATAGCCAATAACATGGTATATTTTAAGTAAATAAATGTGCATTGCCGAAATTAAATGCCGTTACCTCATATTCTCAGTCACTTGGTGAAAAGCAAAGAAAAACATTACTTAATACAAGATTTCTGTGATATCGTAGTATCACTGCAGTGGAGCTAGCCTGTACATGTTGAGACTAGACTTACAGGAAGAACTCAAGTCTTTTAACTTTTTATGGTAGAGGGGTCAACGATCAAACGGGGCCTGAAGATAAATATGGAGAATTTTGCTAGTAAATAAAAATACCACTATCAACAACAGGTTAATAGCATCTGTCTGTCTGTTCAACGAATTATAAGTATATGTTAATATCAATTTCATATTTATGAAACGACGTTGCTTTACGTTTACATATCTACATTATTCGGTACTTTTATATTTGTTATTTAATTTATTTACGTATTGTTTTTTTCATAATTTTTTTCAGGATCAATTTGTAAGGACAATAGTACTAACTAACTAAATCTGGGCAAAATGCCAAAACAAACCTCAAAATTGGCAGCCCAGGCCCCATCTATCGTGTCACCTAACCAGTATTAGTCAAGTTTAACGACCCGAAGCACCACCGCCAAACAAGTCATTTGCACAGGCCATGGAAATACTTAAACTCACTAGAAAGATACTAAATATGCACTAATATTACAAGCCTCGACTATGCACACCTTTACACAAACAAAATATTATTATAATTAGAAATCTATGAAAGAGAAAAACAAAGAATATGCAAAAAAGGCAATACGAAAAACAATCATAAATTTAATGATCTTTACTTTCCTCCACAATAAATATAAATGTGGAAGTCAGCAGCATCAATCTGAAGCAGACTTGTCATTTCAATAGTTTAGAACTGTTTAGTAAACCTTTTCACATAGTTGTTGTTTTATTGAGGACTTGACTAAATAAATACTTTTCCTAACATATACTAAAATTTCATAGACGTTTTTCCTAGATGTGACTGTCATGATACCAATTTCTATAAACTCGTCTGTCAATGACTGCCTATAATTGAGATTATAAATTACAACAATAACCCTCTTTTGCAACACAAAGATACTTAGAATGCCAATAACATTCTCCAACAACATAATACTATATATATGACATTACACTAGAAAAATAGCTTAAATACATGAGTCTGGCTGTTTCTACGTCGGTTAATTGACGAATTTTATGAACTACGCACGTTGTAGAGCTGAGTCACGACGACACTGGTTCCAATTTTTTAGACTTGAATTAGGTGTATAAATTTAATACATTTAATTTTTTTCTCGTTTAAAGGCAAAGTGACAGTGTGTTAACCAGTTTACAACATTAGAGAGTGTGCCAGTTATGTCATCAGTAACTGATTGGTGTTGTTTAAGTTCAAAGAAAAACGAAATGTCGTTCTCAAACAGTACGATAGTACTCTTTGAGAACGACTCTTAGGAGATATCCTAATTATCTCTTATCAAATATCTATAGTGACCAATAACCACAAACTGATGACTACTTCTAACTCAATAGTGACACAATTTCCTGACCAATGTTTCAGGAAAACAAAATCGAGTACCTCAGACAAATCGAATCGAAAGACAAAAACACCTTTTCTTTTGTACTGTGCGGAAATCCCCAAGGTTACTGCCCCAGGGGGGTTTTGTCGGCCTCGAAGTGACCAAAAACTGCACGCCGTCTCAGGTACTAGTAGCTAGGGAACCAGGTGTACCCTAATAAGGAAATCCCTAGAACCCCGACGTACCTCGGACCATCTACGGCTGTAGGTGGTCCCCTCCGGTGTAGAAACCTCATGGTTTCTTTACTGCCCCCCACGGAAGGGTGGCGCGCACCCCGTTGTGCTCACATTGCCACCCTGGCCTACTTCTGCTAGGGTGACATATGTCCTCATCTGTCACCCCCAGGCCTGCGCTTATGGAGGACGGAGATCGTCTAAAATCTCCAGAAGAGTTCTAAACCTCTTCGGTCCCGCTTCGCCATTTCCTTCGCAAGCATAACCTGCTCGCAGAAAGAGACAGCAGAGTTCCACGCATCCTCACTCCGTATCATGGCCGCAATCATGTTACTGAGCTAGAGAGTCCCCACTCCGATAGCCGCCATGAGGTCACACTTCTGCTCCACCCATGCCGGACATTCCGCCAGTGTGTGGAGCGCTGTGTCCACGGTCCGGTCATCGCAGTCGTGACACTCACCGAGTGTAGATACTTCCCGAAGCAACCGTGCCCGGAAAGGACCTGCATCAGTCGGAAGGAAAGGGTCCCGGCTGGAGAGCCTATACTAACCCGTCTGGTCAGCGTCGTATGGTAGTTAGCCAAAACCTGTTATCGAGGGAGAAGCTTTTCAGCAGTGGACTGTTAAAAGCTGTTGATACAATTTGATACAATATGATGGTTATATAGTGAAACTAGACATTGTATTGCGGAATTGGCGATGATAGTTGAAATACAGGCTGCTTTCAACTATAAATAAATAAATATTATAAAAAGTTTACCATTCTAAGAGCGTCTATTTGGATAAAAGTGTACCGTCATCTTTTACAATCCTTTTATCTATAATTTAAAATGGAATTTTAAATGGATTGTATATACATTTTAGTATAGCTTTATATAATACTAGTAAAACTACAAATGTTAAGTTTTTTTTGGTTAATTTTTACATAAAATGAAGGTCTTATATTAAAAAGGTAGTTTCTCACATATGGAATTTTTATATAATTAAAACAGTCGTGAAACCATCATAAGCGTAAATTGCATAAAAATAAACTTAATCGTGTTTAAGTTTTTAATATTTATAAAAGTATGTATGAGGATACCTTTTCATGCTAATTAAAAAATAATTTCCTAAAATAACGCTGAATACGTCCCATCATACTTAAAAGTAATTAAACAAAATAACCATATTCTTTTATTCCGAGTACGGGCATACCATAGTTTTGAAAAATTCATCTCGCCGTCTTTTTTTCGTTTAAAATTTCATTAAGTTTTCGAAAGTTTATAAATAAACTAAATAAGGAGATAAATACAAGTCCTTAATTTTTAGAAAAGGTTACACACATATAACCTTTTCTAAAACACATGTAAAAAGTGCTGAAATAGACTAGCAGTCTTTTCTTGCATTCACAATCGTCTCACCTTACCAGCGTTAATTGCTCAGTGTTGAGGTTTCCACTCAGAATTACGGTATATGACATGCAGCTAATCCGATGTAACACTGAACTCGTAACACATAGTCTAAAAGAATTTAAAACATTTACCGTAAAACGCTGTAGACATCGAACTTTTGTAATTATTTATGACTTTGATCGAAATCAAATCGCTTTTTTTGAGAAACTCTTTATATTTTATTTCCACTCAAAGAGACACAAACTAACAAAAATACGGTCTTATTTTTAGTTAATTACTATTGCTTCGAAACACAATTTTTATCTATTGTGTATGGTTAGTAAGTTGATGAAATTTGGAGACATATTAAAAAGGAATCTATTTTCGCAGATGTTTTGGAATACGTTTCTCACAAAAAAATAAGGAAATGGGGTGGTAAGAAAATGCAGAGTCCTTTTCCCATAATGTACAAAGATCAAATAAGTGTTATTTGATAGCATAACCTCTCTAATTAAAGAATGAAAAAGATTCTTGAAGTATAGCATCTCATAAAAAGTTATGAAAGTTTAAAAATTAATGTTACACTCCATTAAAATCATATTTTCACAATTTACCATAACGTTATAAAACCAGGTGTGCTGAAGAAAGTTTATACATATGATCGCGTTAAAATATAAACTACTATCTTCTGTCTGCGGCTCCACCCAGGTGGAAAGTTTGTGGAGTTCCTGTGGTAACTTATTTATTTCTTCTCCAACGTTTTGTCGGTAAATGTGTATTTAAAATGAATTATTGTCTTTTTCGTAAAAACATTAAACACTACAGGCTATCAAGTAGCCTACATTATTGACTCATCTTCATTACTAAATAATCTTTACAATTAATTGCTGCAGCGGCAGTGGACATAGCTGTAGTAGAACAGTACAGTGACATTCTATTGATAAATGATAACATCTTTATAATGCCCAGATTGATTAGTGAGTACGTATTGGAAACAATAGAAACTCTACACTGGTGGTAAAAGATTTTGGAACTGAATCTTGTTTTGATCATAGGGTTACACAGCCTTGCATTGAAACTGTTCGACGCGATCATATTTTGTGTGTAAGGTTGCTTTTAAAACTGTAACCTGAGTAAAGATTATACGTAAACAAACAAGATTTCCGTGAGTTCGTAGTATCACTGCAGTCGAGCTGGCCTGTATATGTTGAGGTTCCTTTAACTTTCCAACGCAAATCCCTTGACCTAAGTCTTTTAACTTTTATGGTAACTCAAATGGGACCTGAAAATAAATTTGGAGAAACACCACTACGAAATTATAATTTTATGAGTAAATATAAATTATCACTAACGACTACAGGTTTTAGCGACTTAAAGCCTGTTCAATGAATTATAAGTATATGTTAATATCAATTTCATGTTTATGAATCGATGTTGTTTTACACTTAATGAACATACCTACATTATTAGGCACTTTGGTTTAGTATAACCAAAAATTACTGGGAGTTGGATGAAATAAAGTGGATACAAATTATCATGCAAATACTAGTCGAACGTTTATGGTCGTAGAGGATCCCGCACATTAAATGTTTTACATTCATCTATAAATGTATTTGTATATCTAATATATATTTAAGACAACTAGCGTCTAGTCAGAACATTAGAAAAAAATGAATTAAATCATTTGTTAAAGAATAATGTGTAAAATACTGGCATTAATTGAGCAAATTGTTAGTTGATATGCCAATTGATGATGCTATAATAGATCATTGTCATAATCATTTAGTATACGTAATAAATTGCTCCATAAGTTGTGAATACTGAGCAACATATATGTAAATAAAAAGAAGAACAAACATATATGTATATATGCACTTAGCAAGATAGCGCAAACGTACGGGTTCATATTTTCTATTTAATATCGTTCGATATTAGCACGATTAACGATATAAACATAATCTTATTCCCCTTCATTAAAATCCATTTCAACTGTGCATTTCTCCTAAATACAGTATTTTACCTGTGCCTCCCCAGAGCTCTGAAAGAATAGATAGACATAACGTCACAAAAATCCGTTGGATGTATCGGATTGACTCATTCATCTCAACAACTTAATAAGCAAATTATGGACACTTTAATTAATTGGAAATCGGGTATGACTTGTGAATCATATACAATAAGTGAAGTTAGCCAAGAGCGAAATGTGAGGTAAAATACACTGGAGATGAATACGCTGCAATGAAGAGGTTGTTTGAAAATGTGTATGCTACTCTGAAAAAGCTGTACGAAGAAGAAATGTATCCTTACACCTTCGAATCGAAATAGTTAAGCTAATAAATAAGAGCAAAATACTAAACTTTAATATAAATGAACGCGAGCAGAGAGATACGTTGTTGAACGTTGAGATTGTCGGAGTACCAGAAACGTCAGAAGAATAAATATCTAATAAAATTGACTGAAAAACTTGTGAATGATATCGATACTATAACAGTCCGTGAAAATATACTCCATGTAGATAGTCCATGTAGATCTCCATTAGTCATCAAGTTGGGCTTACGCCAACTTAGAGACAATCTAATCTCAAACGCGCGTAAGAGCCGTTTGACTATTTCAGACCTACCAAATCCATTTTAAAGTAACCCCTATATTTGTGTACGAACATCTAATAATTTACAATAAAAGTATTTAAAAGAAAGCAAAATGAGTATCCCACTTTAAGGAATATAAGTATATCTGGTCAAAAAACGGACGAATTTATGTAAGGAATACTGCTGCAACACCTTCTTTTGAAATTCTAGATGACGAAGTCCTATAGAATAGCATGTAAACCAATACGAGGTTACCATCATTTTGATATTATTAGTTATATTTCAAATATCAATTTGCTATCTACTATGAAAATGTCTCTCATATATTATTCATTGTTATAATTCTGTGTTAATATTTTTTTTACCGTCTACTTTGCGTGTTAGGTTTGTGCAAACAATGTGTTTTGCTCGAGTGTGATCATGTTCTCAACACGACCCATTAATAAATACAGGCCAAGAGCGAGGCTCGCAGCAAGTTGGTGGAGACATTAGAGCGGGATCCATGGGGACACCCATACCGCATGCCTGACAAGGTATGCAAAATCTGTGAAAGAGTGATTGCATGGTGCCTCGTCAAGCGTCTCTTCAGAGTAGGGTCAGACCTGGCGGATAACTAGTACGGTTTCCGTTAGCCTACAGCTGTAGGTGGCCTGAGGTACGTCGGCGTTTCAGGGATCTCCTTACTAGGATGCACCTGGTCCCCTGATTACTAGTAACTGAGACGGCGTGCGATTTTTGACCGGTTCGAATCCGACATAACCATTTACCATACCAAGTACAACTACATCAATCAATTGTATTAAAATACTCGTAGTTTTGAACATGCCACTTGTTTTTGGAATGCAATACAATTCATAAAATTGACTAAATGACCAGCGCAACTTCATCTACGTCCTACTCTTAGACCTACTTGTCTCAGGATATCCACGTTCGTTAACACATTGCAAAGTTAAGCAATTTTAGCCAGATATAGATAAGTTATTCAGAGAGAGATTCCGATTGCCATACGAACATCTTTGACAATACTTATGGGTAGTTGAAACTCTAAAAAGACCAAAAACAGTATTTTCACAGAACTACAGTTTTGCCTAGTGCTTGGGCTGTTAAGCTCTGTGCAGTCGCTCCTCGTAAAGAATCCACGTTCAGCCGAATCATAATAGGCTTGAAGCCAACCCCAACTTATTGTGGGAAAAAGGCTCGTTGAAAGAAAGAAGGTATACTCGTATTACAATTGTTTCAAGATTCGTTCAAAAATTGTTTTATGGTAAACTTCAAGGAAAAGCTTTAGTAGTAAGTTATATTAATGCAGATAATAGTTAGGCATCATTGAAAGAAACATTAAAGTAAAATTTTCTGGAGTAGAAGTAATCAGTAATCAGAATTATAAGATCTTTTCCTGCTCTCCGTAATTACAGCACCTTTAGCCTAAAATCTTTTCAAAATGGGCGGCAAACTTTTGTTCCAAGCTAGCAACAGAAATTTAATGATTTCGATCAACAACATACTGAGAGCTAGCCTAATTTTTTGTAACCACTCTCCGAGAAAAACCATGCCGAAACTGGTACCTGTGAGTGGAGTTTCTTATGCAAAAACAAATAATTATCCTAAAAACAACTTTAAAATTAACGCAAATAATACGCCTAAATTCATTCCAATAGTTCACAGGCAAGTAACTAGCATTAATCAAACATCGGGTCGTTGCCAATTCGATCGATTTTAAAAACGGATTTCACCAAATTAAAGATAGCCCTGATGATGTACCAAAAACTGCATTCACAGTCGAAAATGGACACTACGAGTATCTTAGAATGCTATTTGGCCTACGCAACGCTCCCAGCACATTCCAAAGAGTTATGGGAAACGTACTCCAAGGGCTCTTAAATGTAATTTGCTTAGTACATCTTGATGACATTATTATTTATTCAACTTCCCTGCAGGAACACTTTAATAGTATAAAAACAGCATTTCAAAGACCAAGAGAAGCAAAATTTAAAATCGAACTATATAAATCAGAGTTTCCCAAGCATGAAACTAACTTTCTTGGACATGTAGTCACACAAAAAGGCATAAAACCAAATCCAGATAAAGTTAAAGCTATAAAGACATTTTGACACCAAAAACAACTAAAGAAATAAAATTTATACCTAATTTTTAAAGCTAACTACGCCTATGACCACGTGCCAGAAAAAAGGCGCAAAAGTCGTTCATGATGCACAATTTAACAACAGTTTTAAATTATATAAGGAGCTTTAATGAATGACCCAAATTTGCAATATCCAGATTTCGTGAAATAATTTAATTAAACTACTGATGCATTCAACTATGCCATAAGAGCAGTACTTTTACAGGTAGCTATAGGATCAGATAGACCTATCACATTCGCATCTTGAACGCTTAACGATAGCGACATAAATTAAAACACTATAGAGAAAGAACTCCTAGCCATCGTATTGGCTACTAAATACTTTAGGCCTTACTTGTTTGGTAGAAAATTCAAAATTATAACTAACCATAAACCATTACAATGGCTCATGTCTCTTAAAGAACCCAATTCACACCTTATTAGGTGGCGCCTCAAACTTGAAGAACTTTAATATGATATTATTTACAAAAAAGGTAAATGTAATGCAAACGCTGATGCACTATCTCGCGTCGAGATTCATCCTAACACTGAAAATTCTATATTGAGTCCAACGCATACAATAATAGGCGAAGGTAATGACAGTACAGCATCTATGATGTGTAATGTTTCTATAATGTCTGTATCAGAAGCACAAAATAAACAAAACTCGCAAGACACTGTCCTCACAGCTTCAGAAGATCCAATACAGAATATTCCAATTAAAGAAAGTTTTATGAATTCTCATAAAAATCAAATCATTCTAGACTTTTTATACTATTCCTCGCAAAAGTCATGTAACAAAGAAATTTTTCCACGTACAAGTCGTACTGCAGCACAAATTGGCATAGATCGACTTCAATCGAACATTATAAGGTTCTTTAAAGACTATATCAGGACTGACTTGCAATACAATATGCTATTTGTTATCAGACTTTAAATACTTGCGATAGTTTGCTACTATTCTGCAGAACACATTTAAAAACTCAGTATACAATATAATTATCTCTAAACAAAAATTAACTGACGTCACTTCTAAAGACGAACAAATAAATTTTATCAAAAGTAATCACGAGGGAAAATCAAATCGTCGATACATTAAAGAAACAGAAGAACAAATCAAATGAAATTATAATACTAGTGGCCATCTATATCAAAAATGATAAATTACATATGTATATAGATATAACATTAATAATTGTTCGTCCTATCAAGCAAACAAATATAAACGAAGACCAAATAAACAGTGCTTGCAAACCTTTACCGTCTAAACCTTTCGAAATCCTTCACATATACACTTTGTATTCGATGTATTCGATGTCTATCCCTATCTTGGTTGCGGCGAACCTCACGCTCTATTGAAGATTCTCTCTCTCTCTCAGCTCTATATCTATCCCGAAGCTGACTGAGTCGAACCTCACGCTCTACTAACGATTCTCTGTCCCTCTGAACCGTATGCCTATCTCGATCCCGGCTGCGGCAAACCTCACACTCTACTAAAGATTCCCTCTCTCTCTCAGCTCTATATCTATCTCGAGCCTGAGTGAGGCGAGCCTCACGTTCCGTTGACGATTCTTTATCTCTTGCTGAACGTACTCTTCTGGTATTTACTGTACTACGACCTATGTTCGAACGACGACGTCTTCCAGACATGACTTTATAATTTCTGTACAAATTTACTCAGTTTTATTATTACCTATGCACAAATTGCCATATTATTAGTATGTGTGGCAGTAAAAAATATCTAAATACTTACCATTTAGAAACAAAAGATTATTGACATTTATAAAAACAAAAGATACCTATTCTATTCAGTTCTTTTTTTTAACTGAAACACCTCAACTTAAACAACGATTTTAATTAAATTAAAAATACTTAAAAAATAATTTGCTATTCGTTCGACTAAAAACAAAAGATAATCAACAATCATCAACAACAAAAGATACCTATTCTAGTAAGTTCTTTTTCTGAACATAAATACCTCACCTTAAATTACAATTTTTAAAAACAATTTCCCTAATATTAAATTGATTATTTAATCTAATCTTATCTAACTTTATGTACTTATAATTACTATAAGCGCGATTTAAAAATTAACATTAGAATAGAATATCATTTATATTTTAAAATTATCATACAATTTTTTATCGTAACTTATTTATAATTACTGATACGTTGTCGCGCTGAAAAGCACGTTTTTATTAAGTATGTTATTTTCCTCGTTAGAGAGCTCCGATAATAAACGCGTCCAATCGCTGTAAAATTCAAAGTGCTATAGGGAAAATCGCGGCCTCCGACGCACTATTTATAGGCACGCTGCCGCTGCCCCGGCCGACCAGTACCGCCGCAAGTGCTACGTCCCGCAATTTGAAATCTGTAATATCTTCGAAAATATTCATTTAAATCTTGTGCTGTAAAGGACTATTTAGATCTATATTAAATCAACAATGTATTTAAGCTATTTAATTGGATAAGGATTAATGCTGTATTGGTTAAAATCGGTTAAAATGGTTGGTATAAATATAAATGACAAAAAAATGTTATTGTGGGATATCCATAAGAGATAGACATATACATCACGGAGTTTTCTGTAAATTTTTTCAATGTGTACAAATAATTATAACATTATTTTGATAAATCTCGTAAGGTTCACCCTGTGTTTGCAATGTAAGCGGAAAAAAATTGATAATTGAGGACTTCACATTAGAAACCTCAAAAATAAGAGTATTTCACCACTATTTAATAGATGTTATTATACATATAAACCTTTTTTTTTAATTACTCTACCTATTAAAAAAAACCGCATCAAAATCCGTTGCGTAGTTTTAAAGATTTAAGCATACAAAAGGACATAGGGACAGAGAAAGCGACTTTGTTTTATGCTATGTAGTGATAATACACGTATTATTAACACATAATAAGATACACATTCAGAATCTTTCGTTAGCTATTGTCTATTAAATTTTCCCTTTGTATATACATATTTATCTTCTACTTTAATCACATATTCAACATATTTGGCCTATTGAACTTGTATGTAGGCGATTAGGTTTCCAGTTTTTTACACTTTTGCGTCAAATTGTTTAAAAGATCTGATGACGCCGATAGGCCTTTTGATGAAATAAGTAAAGATCAAGAGTTTTAAACTGTAGAAAACTGTTTATTTTAACTAAAATTAACAATAACAATAACACCATGAAATTATATAACGTAGAAGTAAGGAGACTTACAAAGAAGCAAATATGTATCGGTGTGACAATGCTATGAACTTATACTAGGCGCTGCGCATGTCTGCGTTTCTCCCAACATTTTCTCCTGAACGCAGACCTATCGGTCTGCTGAAAACTTTATGTTTTGGTCTATGCAGTCCTTTCACATTATCGCATACAGTTGGCTGTTTATTAGAGCACCAACTTATTGCATCACCCTGAAGAATAGAAATATATTCAGTGCAGGATCTACGGTCCTCAGAATGACTGGCCCAATCAGTATCACATTAGCCCGTCTTCTGAGTTGCCGTCATATGTCAATTTATAATCAATGATGGCTTTTAAATACATATCTTAAGAGTCCCTTCAGTGTAGTCTATTACTCTACAGTGGGTTGACCATTGTACCCACTTAATGAATTTACGATATACATAGGTATGTCATGTCAGGTCTTGTCCCTTGTGACAAATATGATAAGCACCCAATAGCTTCTTGATAAGGTATGTTTCTCAATAATTCATCCTCACTTTCGGCTCTACTTAAATTGCATGTTTGAATCATATGGAGTCCAGACTGGCATGCAATCGTCTATAACAAACCGAGTAAGTATCCTTTTAATATACTTTGATTGATCCAGTGATATTTTATTTTGATCTTCATGAGTTATTCTAAATCCAATACATAGTTTTACTTTACCCATGTCTTTCATCTTTGAACCTTTTCTTCGTTTGTTCACCAGTTTCAGAATTATTATAACATAGAGTAAATCGTCGACATAAACAGAGATAAATAAAATATCGTTTTTGTTCAATATACGAAAATAAATCCAAGGTTCAAATTTTGATCGTTTCATGCCAATTTCATTCATTCGTCATTCATTCATTCACAAAACGGAGTTTAACTTTTTGTTCCTTTGTCAACTAGCTTGCTTGAGACCATATATAGCTTTATTTAAATGGCATACTTTCTCTCTTCGAACAAAAGTGGGTGGCTGAGACATGTAAACATCTTCATCAACATCTCCTTGCAGAAATATTGTAATGACATCCATTTGATGAATTTCTAGATTGCATTTGGCAACTACACCTATGAGATAGCTAATCGACGTGTATCGTATATCTCATTGTTATCTATTCGTTTTTTTTGCCCAACCCTTAATTATAACTTTTACCTTATAACGAATGATTTCTCCACTATAATCAATTTTTAAACCTTCTTCCTAAAGGTAAATTTCCTAAAGACCAAGTATTATTGTGAATGAGAGACTCATACACTTCTTTACTTGCCTGTTTCCATTCTTTAGATTCATTACTTTGAAGAGCTTCTTCTAAGCTCTGGTGATCATTATTAAGAACGCTTAATGTAGACTCACCATTCATGCAAGTGTATAAAGACGTACTCTTAACATTTGTATGCAGTTTTCTTAACTGACGGATTTTAATACCTATTTCATTTGCAGGCTATATATCAACACTCTCACTTGATAAATATGTATCATCTACTGGATCATCATAATCTGTATTACTTGAAATATCTGTGATACTATTACTCAGATTATTTGAAGAAGACTACTTTTCCTCACCTGCATTTTTATCATCTTGTGTAATTAATTCTGATTGTTGTTCGTTTAATGGTAAGTATATTTGTTTTAATTTTTGCTTGTCATTATTGTTCTATTCATTATTATTATTATCTTTTAATTTTTGCATTTCGTATACTACTTGATTAATATTATTTATTTTTGTTTCAGGTGCTGAAAAAGAAGATGATTCTACTATTTCACTTTTAATATTTTCTTCCAGAAAATGTACATCCCGACTGATCACTGTTTTTTTATTTTTCGGGTTTATAAAACGGTAATCTTTTGCGCATTCACTGTACCCAACAAATATTGGCTGACTAGATTTCACATTCAACTTCTGACGTTTTTTTTTTTGGGTATGTGTACCATAGCAGGATAACTAAAATATTCTCATATTGTTCAAGTCTGGCTTTTGTTCAGTCCATACTTCATGAGGTATAATATCTGACAAAGCGTACGTGGGCGAGCGGTTAATTATGTATGCAGCAATTGTTACTGCTGAAGCTCAAAAATTAAATAATTTAAATAGTTAGTTAAGTTTTTATTAACATACTTCAATCCATTATCGCTGCGTAAAAGTTTAATCTTTTTATTTAGGTCATTTTCCACTCGATTTTTGTATCCAATAAATTTTTCAGACACTTCTTTTTTGCTTTTAATTATGTATACATAGACTTTTCTTAAGCAATTAGATGAAGACTTTTCTTGTAAAATCGTCAATAAAAGTTGTAAAATACCTGGCACTACCAATCGAAGCAACTTGTATCGGGCCACAAACGTCTGTGTGGACCAGCTCTAGCAACCTATTTACCCTGGAGCCATTGCTTGGAAACGATTGCCTTATTTATCCTCTAGGCAGCTTATATATACTTACTTTTCTTTCTGTGATGATAATTGTATACCAGTCGTGCAGTTAGGTAACTCGTGAACATCATTGTAATTTAGATGGCCAAAGCGTTGATGCCATATATGTGTTTTTGACTGCTTTTGCTGACATGGCGAATATTTTACTGTAACAAAATATTTTTTTTATTATTTTATTTATGTTCAGGCTATATGTATCATTTATTAGGTCTGCTGTGGCTACTTTTTGATTATTTGAATTATATACTGAGCACCCAGTTTTATCAAATTCTACTTTACAACCAGATTTTATTATTTTACTTACTGAAAATAAATTTGTGGACAACTTTGGCACGTATAAAACATTTTTTACTGATATTTCACTGCTGCTGCCATTTTTACTAGGTATGTGCAGTATCACATTACCACAGCTTTCGACATGTAAAGTTTTATTATCAGTAATCTAGATTTTGAAGATCGGTGTTATTGTTTCATTCTCTAATATCTTTTATGCATTGTCATATGTATCGAAGCACCTGAATCTACATATCAATTTATACAATCATTCAGTTGCATGGCCGAGAAAGCTGGCACAACAAGTTTATTATTTTCTTTACCCTGTGATTTATTTTTCAGAAACCAACAATTTTTCCAATGTGTCCATATTTATTACAATTGAAACATCTTGGATATTTGACTTTGGATGATGTTGCGTGTTTTTGAACTTAGCTTGAGTGTTTTAATTATTTGTGTATAGAACTAAATTAGTTGGTAAAACTTTTATTTCTTGCAAAAGTTTCGTTTTGATCAGATCTGCACTTATTTTTACTCCTGAGCTTTCGATACTCATAACCATAGGTTTGTATTCATCGGGCAAACTTGCCATCATCAACACTAAATCCTATGTTTCTGAGCTTATGAACTAAGCTCATAATTTTGTTGACATAATCTTTTACATTGGTGCTTGTTTCTAAATTAGTGTTAATCAAGTCTCACAACAAATCAGCTTTTCTCACTAGACTTGAGCCTTGAAATGCTTGTGATATTTTTTTTGTATATACATACATAAAATTTATCGGATCGTCTAATAATATTAGTTTTGATTTTGCCTTTTTTCTTTATTTAGATCAGTATTTGTTCGTTGGACATACTCCCATAAATCATTGAGTTCCAGCTATGCCTGCACTGTGAAACTCCAGCTTGTCCAATTATCTCGGCCAGTAAGTTTTTCAATTTGTATCCAAGATCCGTTTGATGTCATTTTATCAATAAAATTATAGTTGAAATATAGAAAACTTTGGCGACCGTGTTTTTTGGTTATACATATGTCTCATCAAAATTAAATAATTTACTTTAAATTTCTACTATACTACATCAAACAGGCAGAGAGAGGCCCACAACCTGATGAAATAGGTAAAAATCAAGACTTTTAACTGTAGAAAACTGTTTATTTTAACCAAAATAAACAATAACAGTAACACCATGAAATTATATAACGTAGAAGTACAGAAACTTATAAAGGAGTAAAAATGTATCAATGTGACACTGCTATGAACTTATAATAGGGGCTGCGCATGTATGCATTTCACCCAACACCTTTTAATACTTCACAGTCACAATACTTAATGGCTATGACTTTTTAGAATTTCTGCAATTACAATTTTGTTTTCGATATGCACCAACTCAATTAAATGAAGAAGTTGTGTTCTTTACATTTTTAGATTACAGTCAGTATTTATACTTTTGTAACCAAAGCAATGACACGTAGTATTGTCTTAACACCAACTTACAAACATTCAACAAGCATTGAATATGGTGACAAGTTTGATAATAGCTTCTCCGATGTCAATTTCCTGAAACTTATGTCGTCGTGACAGTAACATGACTTGTTTTTATACTTGAATATGATGAGACTGCTATTGACGAATCCTTTCTTTCTTCCAGCTTGTATAGTTATTATGAAATTCATCGTGGAAACGTAGCAAAAGTAACAGTGTAAGTAATTTAAATAATATCCAAAATCTATACAACATTAGGTAGTAAGTGATGTGCTCTACACAGTGATATAATTTTGTGACTGGTTTATTTCCGAACGAATGTAGTTACCATCAAATATATCTTTTTTTTCTTGTGCGGACACCACTGAAAGGCGGTTATATCGGAATCGAACCGACCAAAAACCGCACGCCGTCTCAAGTACCAGTAGCCGCGGAACCAACATAGTACGGAAATCCCTGGAAACCCGACGTACTCCGGGCCACCTATGGCTTGTAGATGCCACAATCCATGTGAAAAATCCCATATTCCTTTTTCTCCCTGCCCCAAAAAGGCAAGTGCAGTCCGTAGTATTTATAATCTTGATGACCAGCACTCACTGCGGTCGTCACAGTAGCGCAGCATTGCTGACCTTCAGGGTCATCGCCCTCACTGGGGCACTATATAGGGCCGTGGGCTGCACGACTCCAGCGTAGAGTCTCCTGCAGGAGTCATCGGGTCCCCTCATGTTTGGTAGCAAACCGATCCGAGTGCCTCCTACTATGAGTCTATCAGGTGGTTCCCTCCGAGGCCCATGGAAGAGCAAGGCCTCGAATTTGTGCAGAGCCACCTTGAGACTCAGTCACCGGATTCGTTCCACGACTTGGGCAATATCGGCCGTGGCCTTCAGGGTTGCCACACGGTGCGTCTTGCCACTCGCCTTCACATTTTTATTTCTATTTCTCCCCCATTCGTGGGTCTTATTATGGAATCAAAATAAATTATAAACAAAAATAAAAATATAAATGTAGAAGAAAAGAAAGGAGAAGAAAGAAAATAGCTTAAAAGTGGACGATTTCTCGACGAAAAGGATGCATTGGTTGGGACGCCTATGTCGACGAAGCTCCCAGAAGTCATTATGGCTGCTGGGAGCCGCAGAACATCGGAACGACAGCGTTCCAGATCCTCATATTTGTCGAATCGCACGGCAAGTGACCTTATGGAAACGGAGCTATATGACAGTCGGAAACGTCGTCTCAGGAGATATTGCCTCTTAAAGTCGCTAGCAGCTGTAGATGAAGGTCGTGAACTCCAGTCTCGATCCTGTTAGTACAAGACAAGTGATTCGTCAATTAGCTACGAGAATATACGGATTAGTGTTTTCAATCTCGTAATTCATGAATAAATAATTCAATTTTTCTGAGTTATATTTCTTTATTCATGTTACATTTTCTATCAATAACTCCATATAATTAAATAATTATATTAAGTTTTTAACATCGTGTCAACTCTTAAATTATAAACCTTATCACTACACTAAAATATGTGATTAGTAATCATCTGGTGCCATATTTTGAATATTACATGTGTAGACAATTATTTTCTATTTTCTTTTTAAGCAAATTGAAGGGTTGTAATTCTAAAGGGTCTAAGTGTCAAAAAAACAAATCGATATTATTACAAAAATATAATCTATGTGCCAAGCCTAATCATATCCAAATAGACCCAAGTGCCTGTGTCTTTGATTTTTTTTTTGCACACACAGATTGGCGGATCTAAGTATCGACGAACTTTCGCTCAAAAGGGACTCTGATTGTGTGCGTGCGTGCGCGGAGCATGTTATTGTTTTGTGTTGTTTGTTAGTTTGCTAAATTACGTTACGCAAAATGGACGCTACGTCATCGAATAATCATCAAGTTACAACAACAAAAAAAATAAACAGAATGTAAAAATTGAACAAAGAAAAAGTCATTTACGTCGAGATGAGTACGAAACATCTAAGAAAGTTAAAATCCTCAAAAAAACATTACAAGAGGTAAGTTTGATATATTTTTTAAATATTCTAGTTATGGCGTACTATACTTTTTATTTTTACTATAGATAACTAAGATATAGATTGGTTTTTTTCGAATTCGTTCTTCTGTCACAATGATTTAAATTTCGGTAGATAACGGTAAACTGTTATACCTATCTGTCGTTTACGATTTTTTTTAAGTTTCGTTATGTGTATTTTATTTTTAATGAGGTATTTTAGACTTTCTTTGTGTTTCAGGTGAATTGCGAGTGCAAATTTTCATATAAACTTCCTTCTCGGGACAGAAAAAAAGACATCTTTCAGGAATATTACAGTATAAGAGACTCTATAAAGCAAGGTAAACAATAAAAGAATGCTTTATTAGTCACCCATTTTGGATTTAATTTTTATTTTAATTCAATATTTCAATCGCTAGAACGCAGTTCTTTTATTTTATTTCAAGTACTTATTTACTCGGCCTTATTCAAATAACACCTGTAGGTCGAAGACGTCATGGAACATATGACAATCCATCAGAAAGTCGCAGACAGTCACCGGTAATCATGTTCAAATATGCAAAAAAAAACATTTGAAGTGGTATTTACAATAACCCATAAAAAAGTACAGACTTTGTTGGAGAAAAAAAAGAGTGGAAAAAATATTTATAAAGACATCCGTGGATTAGGAAACAAGCCTAGAAAATTTACTGCCAATGACGAAAATCTTGTTATAGAACATATTAAATCATTTCCATATCAGGAAAGTTATGACAGTCGAAATGACACCCAAAAGTTTTATCTAAGCCCTGACTTGAATATCCATCGTTTATTCATGTCATTCAAAGAAAAGTACCCCGATTCTCTTGTTAACTACAGATATTACAATTTGATCTTTAAAAACAAATTTCCTAATTTGAAGTTCGGGCGTCCTAGAACTGATACTTGTCGATAGTGTGATTTGTTGAACGCGAAAATAAAACGCTTGAAAGGAAGAGATAAAAATAAAAATACAGCAGAGCTAGAATTCCATCATCGTAAAGCTGAGTGTGCACAAAAAGCTATGAAAACTCACTCAATAAAATCTCAGTCTCCAGCTAGTAACACAATAACGATGACTATGGATATGCAACAAGTTAGTTTCATTCCAACTCTGACTCATAGCCAAATATTTTACAGTAGGCAGCTGTCATGATACAACCTATGTGTACATATTGCTGACAATCAGCAAGCGTATATGTGCCTTTGGAACGAGTCGTATGCAGGTAGAGGGGGTAATGAAGTAGGCTCTTCCATTTTCAAGGTACTGAACATGATGTCAACTCAAACTTTAAAAAAACATGCAGTTATTTGGAGTGATAACTGCATTGTACAAAACAAAAACCGAATGGTTCTTTTTGCCTTGATCTATTTGGTAGCTAATGGTGTTTACACTTAAGACATTTAAAAAATGCTCAAAGTTTATGTTGTATTATTGTGTTGTTTCCTAATATTTTCTATTTTATTTCACATTATATAAGTAATGGATATATGTTAAGTTGATTTTAGTAAAAATAAACAATTATTTTAGTAATTTGTTTATTTTATATAACCTTTTTTTGTTATAATCTCTAAAAAGTTAAATTGGCACTTAGACCCGTTAGATTTACAACTCTTCAATTGAAGAGTTGTAAATCTAACGGGTACTAATAATTATACCAAACGGAGAGATATGAAACTCTGAATAGGAATTTTTTTTAGGGATAGAAATAGAATAGATAGAAATATTTTTAGGGATAGAGAGATAGAGATAGAGCTCATCAAAACACTCTCCATGACAAAGACGATAGAGAACTGCCTTAGAGGCGACGTCTCTTCTTAACTGCAGAGACTCAGGGGATTCAATGACTTTCGGGTTATTGATAATCCGGACTGCTCGCCGCTGTAACCGATCCAAAGCGTCCAGCAAATACTGCACAGATCCATCGTAAACATGAGAACAGTACTCCACGCAGGAGCGTACCTGGGTCTTATAAAGAAGACACAGATGCTCAGGCGCAAAGAACCATCTCACTCTGTTAAGTATACCCAGCTTCCGTGAGGCCGCCTTAGTAACGCTTTTAATATATTCTCGCAGATCGAGGTTCCGGCCAATATTCATACGCAAGATACTGAGATTGTCCTGCAGTGGCAGTTGAGTGTTCTGAAAAGTGGGGAGGGGAAGGAATGGAGACTTTTTGGCAGAGAGCGCGCATGCCTGTGTTTTCTTGGCGTTGAACTCGACCAGATTCTCATGACCCCATTGAGAAATACGGCCTAGGACCCGGTCCAGCTCAGTGACAAGCTTTTGTCGCTTTTGCTCAACGTCCGCTAATTTGGCTGTAGGGTGACCATAGTATCATCCATGAACTGTGCTGTCGTCTGCATAGCAATGTATATCGCCAAGGGTCAACATGTCATTGATATGCAGAAGAAACAGTGTGGGTGACAGGACGGAACCTTGAGGTACACCAGCATTAACCTGCTGAAAATTGGAGGTGGTGCCATCGCAGAGGACGCTAATGCCGCGCTTGTGCAGAAATGCGGCCACTCAGCTGCAGAGTTTGGAGGGCAAGCCGAATGACGAAAGTGTGGAGAGGAGCGAACGGTACCAGACCCTATCGAAAGCCTTGGCCATATCGAGGCTGATAGCCAAGGACTCCCCATGCCTATCTACAGCCTCACCCCAAAGGTGTGTGAAGAACGCAAGAAGATCACCCGTGGATCGGTTTGGTCTGAAGCCGTATTGCTGATCATTTAACAACGAGTGATCCTCCAAGTGACGGACTAGTTGTTTATTAATGACACGTTCGAGCACCTTGCAGATAATGGAAGTGATGGCTATAGGTCGGTAATTGGCCGGGTTGGAGTTGTTGCCTTTTTTGGGGATGGGTTGGACATTCGTTTCTCTCCAGATCTCCGAAACAATCCCGGAAGAATACGACAGGCGGTATAGGCGCGTCAATGCTGGAGACAACTCTGGAGTGCAGTTCTTAAGAACTGTCACCCCTGCATTATTGGGCCTCTGGTCTCGCACTCACCAACGAAAGACGACTGCACGAGTGCTGTCTCTTTAGGTTGGTCTTCTATGCGAGGGTAGTACCACCCCGGTCGAGCCGGCCCATTCGTGCTGAGATCGGCGTGGCTGTACTACCTTTAAAAAACTAAACTACTTAACTACTTCTTAGAACTAAGTACTTTGCTTTAATTACCCTTAAGGAGCCCAAAACAAAATTTATGCGCAAGTGGTGCGTCATCATATCTACTGAATTAAAATCTCTTCTATTTGTTATTCAACTAATAACTATGAAGCTACAAAAAAATATTGATTAAACATAAATTTAAAACGTATTTTACTCCCTCTTAATATTTTCTTTCTTTAGAAGTATGTCAATCAGCATCAGTTTCACTATGTTGACTGTTAAATGAATCATATTTGACATCAGGAGTAACAATTACTAATATTTTCATCTTTTGAAGATGCTTTCTTGGGTAACATAGTCACATTTTGTTTAGGTAATTTAGTAATAAAAAGTTTTATATAGTTTGAATAGTATTTATTTCTTAAAATTAATCATTTGTTTTCGACAAACTCGGGTGTGTACCATCGCCTGTTCTGTGTATACCTCTCTTTAGTGTCGTTTCGGATACAGTCTTCAAGTCATAAGCCCAACCAATTTTTGCCATACTATCAATAAATAGTCGAGATATATTGAAAGTGTACCCACCCATCTCAGCTGTTTTGTAGTCCCACGGGAAAACATGGTGGAAATTGTGAAAACCTTCTCCGCATGCAAAGAACGATACGAACTTTATTTCTACCGGTCGCATTCGTTTATCATAGGGCTTTGTTGTTGTGGGCTAGAGAGTTAACGCAAAATATTGCGTGTAACGAAATATAATGTGTATCGTAATACTCCACACACAAAAAAGGCTGTCCACAATTTTTCTCCCCACAAGACTGGAATAATAGTTGGAAGAATAAAGCAGACCATCAAAACTAATGGATAATAGTACCTGAAACAAAAAATGTTGTGTTCTGCATTCTCTCTTTTGTTTGTATTTAGTAGCATTTATATTTTTATATATGTACTCTTCTACCTGGCAATTACTACTAGCTTTTCTAGAAGGACTTACAGCAATACTAATAATATGTGGATTTCTTGAGTGGTTATTTATTGAAAAAATTGTAAAACTTTCGTTCCATACATCATGACATTTATATAGAATATTAATTCTATAGATAGATACATTTATATTGTAAGTATTTATTGAATAATTTATTTAGATTATTCTTATATATTTACTGTTGAATTTGTGATCGTTAAAATGTATACGATAAGCATTAAGAGAAACCCTAATACTTAACTTTGTTTACTTCCCGGCAATCAATTACATGAAGCTACTTTAACTTAAAATCACACCACACCTATTGGTGAAAAACTAAGAGACAAAAAAATAATTTAAGCATATACATACAGATATTCCAAACAAACAGAGGAATTATTTCTATTTCAACTAAATCATCATCTTAGTCAAAAGACGTCCAGTACTAGACACGGCGTCCCCAAGGTTCTCCACAAGTCACGTTGGTCGGTCAAGTTGGTCACAAAATTAATTACATTTATCTAGGCTAGTGTTTATTTTCTTTAAAAAAATCTAAATAACAAATTAATAACTATAGGCCTTTGTGATTTTACGTTGTATTATTATAATAATATTAGTTTGATAAAATAAATTTAAAATTAATACGCTTACTTTTGCTGTAAGCGTAACAGCTTATCAGCCCGAATATCACTCATATCAATATCGTGTCCCTTAACTGTGACCTCTGGGTGTTTCTTTATTAGCAGCCATCCGGTATGAGAAAAGAAAAAACCTCGTGTCGCGTTGTGAGGGTCAGCATCTGTCTCACTATATTTATGGTGAACGCGATGGTCGCATACCCACTGGTGTATTGAGCCCTACAAATGTAAGATAAGCGAATAATATTATTGCCGTTGACTACAAGTATGATTCTATTGATGTCTATTGGTGTTGAAGATACATAAACTTTGGAAACTACTTTCAGAGCCGTGGAAGAGCCAGTATTGTAAAAGCGAAACTACGTTTGTTAGTTTGTTACGCTTTATTTGTGCAACTGATCGTTATGAAACTTTGTATTCAAATTTTATGTAGATAAAGTATTATTTTCGAGGAATAGAAAATATTTTTTTTTGGTATTTATACTTTTGAAAATTACACTAACCTCTAATGAGGAAAAAACCAAGTGTAATGTATGTTATTACAGTTTTTTCCTTCTATTTTCAGAAAACTGTAACGTAAATTTTATGTTAATTGTATAACTAGTTAGTTTCACATTTCTATGAAATGAAGTGATTTATTAACAAGAATGTAGCACAAAACAGGTGATAATTATTCCTACAAGCTTAACTGCGTTCTATCGTAACAATCGTGTGCAACTGGTATTATCACAAATCTTATTAATGGTATGCAATCATTATAATATATATTAGTGGTAATATTACTCGACAACAGTAATCTTATTTTATTCTGATCCTTATCAATGTTAATTCAATTAATTACTAAGATATAACTTTATTAAATGTCAAAACAGAATATGTTAAAATAAATACGAGTACGTCGCTTTAGTTGATGCCAAGATAGTTTAGAGATATCAATGGATTGAATAAAAATTAATAAATATCAAAGCCCACCTGCATTTTTGGTAATAAAAATTAATTAATTAAAAATGCGTACAACTTATGTTATTTTTTACTTAAAAAATTAATTACATGTTCTATAAGAACTAAATGTGTCCAAGTTATTACGGTTACCACAAAAAAAATGTGCAAATCACAATTTTCATAAATTCACTCACATTCACTAAACTTTAAACCATCATTTTCCCGACACGCACTTCAATTTAATGTGATGATAAGGTGCCGGATGTTGATTAATTCTAGTGTTTAGTAACGTGTAGGACTTCCTCTGCTCCTTACACATTCCCTGAGCCGGTTAGGGACGCTCTCTATCAGGTGAGCTACGTTTTCATCAGGAATCTGTTTCCAACAATGTTTTAATGCATTCACCAATTCCTGTCGACTGTGGATAGCGGTATAAGTTTCTTTAAGGCTTCGTTTGCGTTGATCCCATAAATGTTCAATCGGGTTTAGGTCGGGACTCATTGCAGGCCAAGGCAAAACATTAATATTCGCGTCCGAAAGAGCACTTTGAGTCAGACGGGCACACAGTATTTCGTCTAGAACATGCTAGGTGGACAAAATTCATGTTATCATTTCCAGGTAATCTCAATTGCATAACGTAAACAATACCCCTAAACTAACATTCCGAGAATCGGTTGTTTGTCACATTGCTAACTGAAGAGTCATAGGGGTCATAAGGCAGGTAATGAGTTTAATGCAACTGCGTTCTAATGCATCAGTTGCAATTTAGCGACACTTTCGTGCACATCTCGTAGTGGTTATAGTAATATTGTGAGTGTTTATGATGGATATAAATACTGAGGGTAAGTCCTAATTTTTATTAAGTATATTATTTAAATCAGAATCTATTAAAATTAATTTTTAGTATTATTTTGAAATAAGTTATTTATTTTAGCGTAATTTTATTCATAAAAATAACTTTGAAAGAGCTAAATTTACAGACATTCACCTCTATCCGAGCTAGTTGTTAGATATATCGTAGGAATAACTTTATTCTTTGTGAAAATATACATATTGTTTAGCACACTTCAGTACAACATGTTATTTTCTTTTTTTTTTCAGAATACGTTTACTCTATTTCAAGGGTAGACTTTTTCGAGGAGTGGCTAAAACACACCAAGAATGAAAAAAACTCGCGTGTGTATGACTACCTTTCTTCAAAATTTCACTTTGGTGACATTACTGAAAGTAGCCAAAAAGAAATTAAGTTGAAGATATCTAACTTTTCTAATAAGATAGGTGCCAAATGGTTAGCTTCAGGAAAGTCGAAGGAGCGTTTTTCAATTAAAAATAAGTCTTGGCTGGATAAAGCAGACTTACAATTTACTGCGAGTTCTTTTGCGCCACAACCTTCGGCATCGAGTGGGGCTATGACTACAGGAAGACCTCGCAAAAATTTTGAAGAATTGTCGTTTAAGACGAAAAAACGTCGCGTCGTGGATCTCGTAGAATCGCGAAGTGTCAGTGAATTGGTGACTGCTGCCGAAATTGCTGTGCGTTCAGCAGGCCAAAGGAAAATTGCTAACGTGATTAGAGACATTAATGAGAGCCCAAATAATATTATGAAGTCTGAAAATACCAGCTCAATTAATCCTAGGCAATTAAGTAGTGACGAAGCCTTAGCGTATTATATAGATTCTAAGTCAACAACGCATTCATAAAAACAAACAAGAAAGTGGTCCATGAAGGCAGGCAATGTGTTTCCGTCATATTTTAGTTTAATTAAGTCGAAACAAGCGTGTTACCCTGCAGAGGAGCACATTGCTATAACTTAAACTCGTGCTGAAATAAATTTGCAAGCCTTATTAAATAAAACAGTGGAACGGCTAGTATTAGCACAGAATGAAGTTATCAGCAGTGTCCTCCCAACAAGTTCATCGTTTACACTTGTTAGTAAATGGGGATGTGATGGAAGTTCTGGTCACAGCAGCTACAAACAGAGATTTGAGAACACTGACGATACGGACGAGTTTCTTTTCGTATTTTCTTTGGTTCCCCTTAAGTTATTTGATGGGTCCAAAATTATTTGGCAAAATCCTTGGCCTTCATCAACATTGTATTGTCGCTCAATCAAATTTATATTTGCTAAAGAAACGAAGGAGTTCACGTTGGCCGAAACAAACAAAGTGTTGGAAGAAGTTAACGCTCTTCTTCCAACACTTATCAACTTTGGTGATTCTCAAATCTCTGTGAAACACGAATTTTGCTGACGATGACAGACGGAAAGGTGTGCAACGCCTTAACGGAAACTCGTTCATCTCAAAAGTGTTTTATCTGTGGTGCCACCCCTAAATCGATGAACAATTTGATGTTATTTTGAGGACATTGTCTGCTGGATTCGAGATAAATTTAGTTAAATTCAATAATTTTTGTCTTGAAGCCAGAAGACATTATCTTAGTCTTTATTCGTGGTACTGTATGCCTGCTACTGTACATAAAATATTAATTCACAGTACAGAGGTCATCAAAGCAGCATTGCTTCCAATTGGGCAGCTTTCCGAAGAGGCTCAGGAAGCACGTAACAAAGATTGCCGCAGATTTAGGGAGTACAACACCCGCAAGTACTCGCGTGTTGCCACGAATAGAGACTTACTGTCCATGTTAGTTATAACATCTGATCCTTTGATCAATAGCCATCGAGAGATTTCCCAAAAAAAGCCGACAAAAATATGTACAGAGGTTTTAAAGTTAATTGTAAGTCCTAGCATAGTAGAATCAAGACCAGAATCGTCATCATCATATTGTCGCACAATGCCACAAAATGATGACGATTATACAGTAAACGATTCATCAGAAGACTCTGATGATGATTATTAGGTTAAGTTACGATTTTTTTATTTTGTTATTTAGTTGTTTTATAATTTTGTTGGTTGTATATCATTTTTGAATATATTTTTCGGTTTTATACAAATTTTTCGTTTTTTATTATAAAAATATGACTATCCATACGTAAAATAGGTAAAAGCATCATTATATAACAAAAAATAATTTTGTCCACCTAGCATGTTCTACGCGGTACACTGTGGGGCAGTGTGAGGACGTGCATTATCTTGCATCAAGATGAAATTCTGACCAACTCGCTGTGAATATGGGATGACATGAGGTTGGATGACCTGTTGGACGTAGCTGGCAGCGTTTACGTTGCCCTCATCCAAGAATACCAGCTCAGTTTTACCCAGTAGACTGATTCCACCCCACACCATAATACTGGGTCCACCAAAACGGTCAGTTTCTCGAATACAAGGATCCTCAAAACGTTCCCCTGGTTTTCTCCAGACACGTACCCGTCTGTCATCACTGAAAAATTTAACTTTAGACTCATCTGTAAAGAGCACTGTTCTCCAATTGTCCATGGTCCATTCGAGATGTTCACGTGCAAACCTTAAACGCGCTGCACGATGTGCCCTGGTTAATTTTATTCGCACAGCGCGCATTCTGGATCTTTGTTGGTCTTCATGAAGTCTGTTCCGTATGGTTTGATCGCTTACACGGGTACCAGTAGCATCACGTAAGCGATTTTGTAAGGTACGCGCTGTCACAGTGCGCTCTCGACGTGCAGTAAGTCGAACGTACCGATCTTCCTGGGAAGTGGTGGCCCGATTTCTACCACCACCTCGTCTCCTGGCAACACTACCTGTCTCCTGATAACGTTCCCAAACATTTCAGATCGCATGCCTAGACACACCGAGGCGTGAAGCTACCGATCTCTGTGAATTGCCCTCTTGAAGCAAAACTACAGCTCTGGAAGCTGTTTCCGGGTCCATATGACGTCGAAATCCGGGCATTGTTATTTTAAACAAAGCAATAACACCGAAGCAAATGATAAACAACGATACAATATCAACTTGTGTTTGTTATGAGATGCAGAACACAAGTGATTAGAAAAGTTCGTAAACGCTGAGTTGACCCATTTTTTAGTTTTTTCCGTCTACCCACTTAGGAACCACCCTAAACGTGACATTCCAAACGTGTGACCATGTGTAAACATATGCACTTGGAGTCTACACACTTCAATTTACAAATCAGCAGGCAATAAAAATATTACGGTCGAAGTTCCGAAAAAAATCAAGTGGGCCCTAAGTTGTTTTGAGTAGTTTAGTAACAACCATTTTTATGAAGAAAAATAAAATATTATTATTATTATTTAATTCCTTAAATTCCTTATATGTTATATAATCGAGTGTTTACTAAGTTTAGTTTTATATACTTTCAGAGGTTGATTCTTGAACATATATGACAATTTATTGTACACTTTAATGGCAGTTACATCAGAGTTTATTTCATGTATTTGTTTGTTTCTTGGTTGACAGTTTTATATACACTTCTATGTATAATACTTCTTTTGTTATGTTTGATTGGCGATCAAAGTATAGAGAATGTGGTTTGATAGAAATACAGAGTTTCCAAATGTGCATGCAAACTAGCAGTAAAATATTGATTTTTTGAAAAAGTGGTCTTTTTGTACACAAAACATCTTTCCAATTTTCACTGAACTTCCTCATAATAGTAGGCCGAATGCAGGTACTGAGGACATGTCGCTAGGGTAAACACCGAGTGCTGCATATGTTGAAACCGTTTCTCGGATTCCTTATTTGCAGAGATGTGATTTATCTTAGATAAAAGTATCTGAAATACAGATACAAGATACAAAATACGTATTTACATCTTGTATTTGAAATACTTTTTATATTTTTTATTTTGTATCTTCCATTTAGATACATACATGTTTCTGATATCTTAGTATTTTGAAGATACTTTGTTCCCCAAGATACTTTTACTAAAATAAGTTTCAGTTTTTCTTTCCGAACGCAACTAAACGCAGTGCGTCGTTTAAACATTTTGTCGATATTGCCGGAAACCAAATGACAGATGGCGACACTATCTTTCTTTTTTTAGGGTGACAAAATATTTAGGGCCTTTTTTAGAGGTATAAAGAATACTTCTCACATTGGCTAAACAAAACGTGTAAAAAAATAGCAAAACGTCTAATAATATTACACGAGTTTAACATCCAAAGGATCCAAAGGATTAATTGAGCAAATTGTCAGAGTTGATATGCCAATTGATGATGTTTAAATAGACCATTGTTTTAACCATTTAGTAAACGTATGGACATCGTCCTCCCGGGCCTTCTCCGCCGTCTCCTTCCGCGAAATTACGTCTTCGCAGAAGGTTGCGACCGCGGTAAAACAGCTGTCGCTACCGGCCATGGAGCGTATGACGGCTGGCAGCGAGAGATCTCCTCCAATAACTGTAGTGAGGACCCTACGCTGCGCCGCCCAGGCGGAACAAACCGCTAGCGTGTGCTGAGCCGAGTCCTCACTGCAGTCGCAGTGGTGACAGGCAGGACTCAATTCCCTCCTGGCGACCGAGTGCAGATACTTCCCGAAGAAACCGTGCCCGGAAAGCACCTGCGTCATTCGGAAGGAAAGGGTCCCGTGCTGCCGCCCTGCCCACTCGGCGATGACCGGCTGGAGAGCCTCCACGAGGGCAAAGCCAGCACGTGGAGTCTCCAACCAGAGCGACCAACGAGTCATCATGGCTCGACGAGCGGCCTCACGCCACTCGCGTATCTCTTCAAGTGGGGGCCGTATGCCGCTACCGGCGCTACCTAAACTTCGGCGAGCACTTCCGCCTCCAAATCCCACGGGGGAATTCCGGCCAAGGCGCACGCCGACTCCGTGGATACGGTGCGGTAACCGCGTATGGCTCTAACCATCAGTATCCTCTAAGGGCGCCAGAGGCGAGCCCTATTCTGGGCGGTCAGAGCCACCGCCCACACCGGTGCACCATACAGCGCCATTGACCGGACAACCCCCGTGTATAACCGTCTCGTCGCGACTCTGGCTCTACCCAAATTGGGCAAAAATCGCCCACGAGCAGAAGCAGCGCCGACCAGCTTTGGAGAAAGCTATCGGAAGTGCTCGTCGAAGAGCCACCTGCCGTCGAGGATCAGACCCAGATACTTCATCTGGGCCTGAACCGGTACGAGGACCGAATTGACTACGATGGAGGTGCCAGAGGGTGGATCACGACGGTGCCCATGGAACAAGAGGGCCTCCGTCTTGTCCAGAGTCACCCGAAGATCCAGCGCCTCAATACGCCCAACCACCACAGAGACACCTGTGGTGGCCAGGCGTGCCGCCTTTTGAAAGTTCATCCCCGGGGCTGTGACCAATGTATCATCAACACAACAACACATGTAACAAATTACGCTCAGCCCGGGGGGAAAAAGACCTCGAAGGGCCCAGTCGTATCCCATGTTCCACAGGAGTGGCCCGAGGACAGACCCCTGCGGAACATCGCTCGACATGAGCCACTGCCTCAGAACACCGTCTCGGTCCTCGTACATGACGGTACGCTCCTCAAGATAGTCTGCCACAAGCCGCCTCAGGTACTCTGGCACTCCATGGTAGCGAAGTGCTTCCCTGATGCAGCTAAATGGCAGAATATTAAATGCGTTGGTGATGTCCAACGACACCGCCAACAGCACGCCGCCACAGCTCACCGCCTTTTCGGTAACGGCCCTCAGGCGCAGCACGGCATCGACCGTCGAACGCCCCGCCTGAAAACCAAATGCTGGACATAGGCCTCCCTCAAGGTTCTCCACAACAGCCGCTCCCGTGCCGCCCGCATCCAGCAGTTTCCCGCAACCTTCACCAGGTCATCGGAACACCTTGTGGGGTTTGCACACGCAAACCTTGGGTTGCAAACGCAGCGTTAGTGGCTTACTAACGCTGCGTTACCCAGTACGCGGTCGCTATGCCAGAACTTTACGGCTCCATCGGTCATCATAAAGTTACCAGTAAAAGAAGAAAGAAAGAACTAAGATACCACTATCAAAATATCTTGTGTTAAGATTATGAAATCGTACTTATAAATGAAACGTGGTTGCATAGTAACATTCTTGACGGAGAATTTTGTCAACACCGAAAGGATGTATTTCGTAATGATCGTGATCTATCGGTTAGCGACAAGAAAAAAGATTACGATTCTGATTAAACTACTTGGCTGATGACAAACGAATTTACAAAAAGTAAAGAAGCACCCAATTTTTACATGTATGTACAATTGTACATATATAACAATGTAGTAATGTAAGAATGATAATTATATCTTATGTTCGATTAAAAAGGTTTATTATTATATTATCATATACATACATTATATTCATATACAATTTATCGATGATGTGAAATAATAAATAACATTTACAAGAACGATGAACAGTATTAATCTCTTGCAGTGTAACTTTTAGGATCGTGATTTTCAGTACAAAAATAAAGAAAGCGTTAATTAAAAAATGAAACTCAATCCGAATCTCCTTCGTCACTTGAAAATTTTTCGTTGAAAGATTCCGAACATGTATCTTATTATATGTTAATAACATAAGTATGATTAACATATCATATATGTTAATAATACACGTATTATTAACATCTGTATAATAAATACACGTTCGGAATCTTTCGTTATAGGTATTGTCTATTTTTTCCTTTGAACATATTTATCTTTCACTTTAATTACACACTCAACATATCTGGCCGATTGAACTTGTGTTTTAGAGGAAAACATAGATTCCAGTTTTTTCCACTTTTGCGTCAAATTGTTGGAAAGATCTGGTGACGCCAATTGGCCTTTTAATACTTCACAGTCACAATACTTAGTGACTATGACTTTTTAGAACTCTTGAAATATAACTTCTAATGGTATTCAGCGTTGTTGATAGTAGTGTTTTTTTTATTTTTACAATGTGTGAAAAATATTTTAAGCGATAGGAAGCAGTATATCTTGTTCACCACTCTAAAGAATCGAAGCTGACACATAAATCAGCTGCAAAATATTTAAAAAGTCTGAAAGTTTCGTTAAGACATGGGTAAAACGATTTTTAGAGGTTGGAAACGTGAACGATTTACCGGAGAGGGGGTCAGGCCGCATAACAACTGAACAGGAGGATAGAGCGATCATTTGACTCTTTCAAGATACTCCAGGTCTTTCACTGTGTACTGCTCAATTGAAACTGCGTAAGAAAGGAATAGATATTTCTTTAAATACAATCCGCAGTCGCAGGACATTAATCTTGACATTGCGGCCACATCGAAAGACACCAGAGCGGAATCCTACTTGAATCTTTTGGCTGCGCATGGTATGTTACCGGCCCATTGTATAATAACCCATACTCACACAAGTCTTGATCATGTTATCCTCAAGACCAAATTTTCTGCAAAATGTTTTATGTCACATACGACTATTACTGACCACTACAGCGTTATACTGAGTCTAGCTATGCTATGCTATGCTATGCTATGCTATCTAATAATTATAGACCATATAAGGCATGTCAAAAAAATTGATCACGACTCCCTTGATAAGGCTCTCAATAAGATAGATTTAACTCCAATATACTCAATGAGCGGCGTTAATGAGACTGTTACCTGTCTTATTTCCACCTTAAAGAAAGAATTAGAAATCTGCACTAAAATCACACGTACTCCTATAAGAAAGTACATCTTAAAACCGTGGATTACAAAGAGAATATTGTGGTGTATAAGAAATAGGGACAGATTATATCAAAAGACAAAAAAGATTCGAGAAACGAAATCCATAAGCTGACCTATTTCACAAACCACTACCTAGTCATAAAACTAAGCAGAGCTTGTACCATCCATACCAGACAACTTATATAAACAAAATGATATTTTTAGTGAAAATATACACATATTACATATGGATACACCCAGACTAAATTAATTATTAAATAATTATGTACGTCAATCGAAAATGACTTGAGCGAAAATCGAACCTGCACAAACCACTACACCATCCGGTTATCATTAGTAGGCCTAGAATATTCGTACCTTAAAATTTACTTTAATAAGTATGCCGAAGATTTTATAATATAAATATATTTTTTATTTAAACAATTTGAATTAAAAACATAATGTGAACAATTCATGTGTTTTTAACCACTTTTATATAGCAACACTGTAAAAAGTTAATTACCCATAAAATTAAACTGTCCTTGCTCAAAGAGTTACAATTTTAACATTCTTGTTTATGGGTCCATGTTGTTCGAAAAACTGTTGTTCTGAAAATTTTTACAGATTGCTAATTTGATAGAAAATAAATATTAACTTTACACTATGGGTTAAAACAAGAAACAACCTTTGTATCTTCTGTCACAGGTAGGAGAAAAATTCGTAGGGCCGTCATCCTCTCATATTTTACGGCCACGAATTGATCAAATTTATTTTAACAGTTAAACAGTTTTTATCAAGACATTCGTAACTCTTTGAATCTACCCGCAATTACGCGGGCACCACCTACGGATAAGACTATTTATTCAAGCACACGGTGGTGGTGGGAGTTTCCACATGTTAAAAAAAAGGTATTTGCCGATTATTGTCATCGTTTGACCTATCGAGGCTGTAGCTTCTAGAACGAACAGTTAATAAATAATAAATACACACCTTCATTTTAAAGTCCATTTATTTAAAACTACGATAACTATTTCTAAGAGTCAACTTTTCATGAACACGTAACATAGTTTTCGAAGTCAAGCACCTGTCGTAAACGTATTTAAAGATAATAACAGTTCGATAGCAAGTGTTAATTTTATATACTACCGTTATTACAGGTAGCAGTTAGCCTTAAATCAGTTGATAAGGTATACACATAAATAATTCTAGTTTTTATAGAGTTCATTTTATTGTCTTATGTACGTGATGAAAAGTTCCGTTCGTTGATCGTGTGCTGCAAATGTAATTAGCTATCATTAGTGTCACATTTAATAATACCACTATTTTTAACTGATATCATACACTTTTGGTTTTTGTACTTTAAATTATGTTTGCTTTTCAATTACGAAGAAGTCTGACTGGTTCCTTATTAGTTTTTGACTCAATACCAAGTTCCTCGAAAGGGTAAAGGTTTATTGCAATCCCTAGCCTAAAATATAAAAAGTTGAAGATCCTTACTTACACTGTCAATAAATGGGACAATAATGTCATCTTTACTAATTCAGTCGTCAATATACTCTGATTGTTCCGTAGAGAACAAAATATTAGAAAAATAATGTGCCCGACGTCGTGTGTCGTATAAATTCAAATAGTGATAATAATTAAAAAAAAGAGATAAAGAATGGAAGAAATATTTAAATATGTCATTATTCAAATTAAATTCCTGTAATATTTTGAGATGCTTATCTCTTTTTAAACATTCGCGGCAACAAAACACTTTTTCTTAATAAGTTATAGCAATAAGATTTTAATCAAACTTATAACAACTAAGTAATTTTACACAGCTGTATATTCGTAGAATTGGATTTTGCTACGTGCATGCTATTTTAAACTTCTCTTTTATCATTCAATCTGAATTGACTGTAAGACAGCGTGCATCTTTTTAGTATTATACCCGTAATATGAACCCGTTCCGTAAAAAGTTGTTTGTAGAAAATTTGTTTATCTCGGAAATAGATTACTTACTACGGACTTAAATGGACATACATCATAAGTAGAATTAATACGAAAAAAATTAACTGCTTATGCCAAGTCACAGTAAAGTTTCGAAACTCTTAATATAAGTTTGTTGTTGTCATAAAAATGAGCTCAACTGTTGGTTACCTCAATCAATGTTTACCAATAACAAATGTTTTTATGTGAGGTATTCCTTTAAACCTAATTTTACGCTTGTAAGTAATTGATATTATAAGTAATAAATGGTATAGATATTAATTTACCTATTTTTATCTATATGAAGGTTTCTATACTAAGACTGGGATCGTTGGTTCGTTTCTCACCATTATCGTCAGATTTCATCGTGTTATGGTACGCTAGTTTTTAAATTCTATTTTATGAAAATATTGGTAATTAAAATAAGTTTGTAGTGTTAAAGACTTCGACTTAGAATTTAAATCCCTAAAGTATATTAGTCCTATATTATTGCTTTAACTCCTGACGCAAAATAATTCGTGTGTTAGTGACATCAACTCGAGGTTTAACTTACCAAAAGGCATCGACCAATCTTGACCTGAATACATACAGCCGACTTGTTAATAATGCATATTATAAGTTGTTGTTATTAAATATTTAATCAAAGATGGTCACAATCCAACCGTATCAAAAGATCATATATTGAAAATGATTGTAATCACATCATTATTAGATTTACGATAGTTCTAATTGTTCGTGTTGTCGAGTAAATAACTAATTAAATGTAGTGGGGAAAACTATTCAAGAGCAACAAACGAAACAACTTATGATGTTTTTTCTAGAACTGCAAAAGTACATTCACAAATTTTTCCTTACAGTCAATTTTTTATTCTAAGAAACGTAAAAAATGTGGTAATTTTATAACAAAATAAGATCTCTCACGTAGACTTTTTTTCTATCCTAGCAATATTTTTTTTTCTATCCTAGCAACATTTAACTAATGTCAACCTATTTTTACTGGCTGCGTCGCCAGTCAACTACTTTACTACGCTTTACTTGGCACTCATACAGTGGATTTGACTTTGTGTTTGCTTTTCTGCTTCGATCAATTTTTTATAACGATCTTGATACTGAACTTCATTAATTCGTGTTTTCTATAGGGTATAGGCCACTTAAAAATAATATTGTTGTTGCAATAATAAATTGTCCGTGTCCAAACCAGGATTTCATACAAAGTGGTAAATGTTCTTTATAAACAAGAGAAAGATGAAATACAGTCTAGTACATTACTAGTGATGATGTCCTCCCAGACGTAACCGTCGACGGCGACACAATATTACTAACTATTAGTACGACGTTCGTGAGCGCGAATGTGACTCGCAAAACCGAATTTAGTTTTGAAGATTCGGCCACAGATAGCGCAGTAAAGCTGCCCGCTATCATTATAAGTGTAGTTATAGGAGGGCTTAGGTCGAGTTTTCAAAAGCTGGCGTTTGGCGTCAAGATGTTCGAAGCGAGCGCGCTCAAAATCATTAATGCCCGTTTTGACAGCGTTTCGCCACTCCGGTCTCCGATTAGCAAGCTCCTCCCAAGAATCGCAAGAGATTCCACAGGATGTTAGGTGGCGTTTCAGAACATCTTTGTAGCGTAAATATTGTCCTCCGGGTTTGCGCTTTCCTGAGCTAAGCTCTGAATAAAAGACTGACTTTGGCAACCTTCAGGAGTCCATACGCACTAGGTGTCCAGTCCAGCGTAGTTGACACCTCATTAGCAAACTCTCCATACCGGTCATCTTAGTCCGACGAAGAACTTCAGAGTTAGAGACACGATCCTGCCATTTCAAACAAAGGATGGCACGGAGACACTTCATGTGAAAGACGTCAAGACGTCTGATGTCACCCTTGTACAGACACCAGGTCTCCGAGGCATACAGAAGCAGGTAGTATAATTGCTCTATAGACGGCAAGTTTCGTGTGGAGCTTTAAGTCGTGAGACTTCCATACTCTTTGGCTCAGCCTCCCAAAAGCAGCAGCAGCTTTAGCGATTTGCGCAGATATGTCAGACTCGAGACGATTGTCGCTACGAACTAGACTTCCTAAATACCGAAAAGTATTGACTTCGTCTAGTTTTTTTCCACCTAAGTACTAGTCGATTTTCCCCTTGCAGGCTGTTTCAGAATCTGAGTCTTCGACGCGCTGATTACAAGGCCGAATTTTCGACAGGAGTCATTTAAATTGTCGACGAATCTTTGCAAATTCTCCATACTGTCAGCCATAAGGCAAACATCGTCTGCATAAAGAATTTCCAGTACAGAGGTCCGCTGGACTTTATGTTTTGCTCTGAAACGGATAAGGTCAAGTACACTCTTGTCCATGCGAACATTCAATGAAACACCATCACTGCAGTTCCTATGGGCATCCTTCATAACCGCAGCAAAGTATATAGCAAACAGGGTTGGAGCCATTACACAGCCTCGTTTCACTCCGCTTGTCACACTAAACTGTTCCGTGAAATCACTTTCGTGGCGCACACGGGCCATCATGCCTTCATGAAATTGACGCACCAAATTTACGAGCTTCACAGGACAGCCATATTTCTCGAGTACTGTCCAGAGGACAGATCTTGGTATGCGATCAAAAGCCTTTTCAAGGTCCACAAAACACATGTAGAGGTCATGGTGTTGTTCAAGGCTTTTTTCTTGTAATTGTTTGACAACAAAGATGGCATCAACCATCCCTCGATTTGGTCTGAAACCACACTGGGAGTCGGCAAGGAAGCTTTCAGCTAGCGTACACAGGCGTTTGTTGATGATATGCACCAGGATTTTGCCAGCCACTGAGAGCAGAGCAATTCCTCTAAATGAGCTGCAATCTGAGAGGTCTCCTTTGCCCTTGTATAGTTTAACAATAGTAGCGTCCCTCCAGTTTTGTGGAACAAGCTCATCAACCCAAATCTGTTGAATTAAGGCAAACAGTCTAGATTTAATGTTTGGTCCTCCGTATTTGAAAACTTCTGAGGGAAGACTATCTGCACCTGGTGATTTGCCATCCTTCAAACGATTTATCGCGGCAATAAATTTTGTAAACGACGGTGGTTCATCCAACTCCAACGCGACAGGCAGCTTCTCAAGGGTGTCGAGGTATTGCAGATCCAATGCTCAGCCCAACGAAGGAGAACTTTTACGGGATCAGTCAACCTCTTGGTCTTATCTCGCGAGTACACTGGGGCGGTTTTCCTAGTTCGAGGTCCGAAAACACTCTTAAGCCCCTCGAAGAATTTAGCAGTTTGGTTGGTATCTGCCAGCCACTGCAATTCTTCGGATTTTCTGATCCATCAGTTATCTTTTAATTGCCACACTTTGATTTTGAGTTCCTGCTGCATAGATTTTCGTTGTCCAGACTCAACAGTGCTTCTTAAAGTAGTTCTGAAGTTCTCAACGAGCTTCAATATTTCTGCATTAGAATTGTCGAACCAATCTTGATTTTTCTTCTGCAATCTACCAATAACTATTTGTGATACTCCATGTCCTTACATGCGGAGACCTTTCTCCGCGTACAGACGCCATTTAGCATCAATAGTTGAGTCACTATCAGCACTGGACATGGCATGATCAAATTCTGCGTCAAGGAGGAACCGAGTTGCCTCGTCGCTCACCAACTTTGTAAGAGCTAGTTTCGCTGGAGTTTTATGTTTTGCTCTGCACGGGGGCTTATAGTTAAGCCTCATCTTAGATCGAATGAGACGGTGATCCGTCCAACCCTGGGCACCCCGCATCGCTCTTGTGATAAGTACATCCTTCAGGTCACGCCTTCGAACTATGATGTAATCAAGAAGAAGCCAACGGCCAGAGCGCGGATGCATCCAAGATGTTTTGTATTTTTCAAGTAGCCTGAACGTGTTTGTGATACTAAGCTCGAATTCTGCACATAGAGCTAATAATGCAGTACCATTGATGTTGCACTTTCCGATACCGTGTTTGCCCAGTACGTTTCTCCAAGCCATGTGGTCCGCCCCAACACGCGCGTTGAAATCTCCAAGAAGACAAATCTTATCCTGCCGCGGTACGTTCAGTAGAACTGTACGAAGGTCCCCATAAAATTTGAGTTTATCTTCATCTGATGAGGTCAAGGTAGGTGCGTAAATGCTGATGAAATGCAAGTATATACCAGGTCCTACGTAGAGTCTCAGGGTCACGATTCTGTCACTGACGCCTTTTGGAGGTTCAATGAGAGATCTAGCTATCTCATTTTTTATGGCAAAATTTACACCACTAGCGGATCGTTCCGTTGCTGGTTTACCTATCCAGTAGTATGTAAACCCACCCAGTCTCTCACAGAGCTCACCACTATCCGCCAGATGCGTCTCACTAACTGCAGCATGCATCAATATTATAGCGGGACAGTTCGCGCGCAATGAGCGCTGTTTTTCGCTCGGGACACAAGTTGTTCTCGTTGTCCAGCAAAGTTCTTACATTCCAACCAGCTATAGTAAAAGGTTTCATATATTTTTGTTTCTTTCGACCGCATTAAGATAGTGACCGGACGACCGAGGCTAGCCGACCGGGTAAAAAGTGAGACAAACTTTGTTTAGGCCACCTTTTCTAGGCCCCTCCCCGGATTGGGCAAAGCAGTGCGATCCCTAAATAGAGCTGCTTTGTCGATGGGCGAGCTGCCGAAACAGACTCTTGCCCCGGTCAAGTCATGAACGACCATCACCACCCAACCGCCTACGTACAGAGATCCAGCTAGGGACCAAACTCACCAGATCAGTACCCCACCACCAGTCTCCATCGCCGTAGGACTTTGCTCACTGTTCCGTGTTATTGCCAGGTGTCATCTGCGCGGGAATATGTTATAGTACATAAGTGTATGCGCAAACACAGACGCACTCTCTCGTCTGCCCGCTCCTTATTCCAATGGAATGGAGTACCGCTACGATCAGAGGAACGATTGGATGCAGTGTCTGGCCGACGGTAACTGCACGCGCCCTCTACCGTCGCCCTGGGCCATCCACCTTGCCTTGCTGGATCGCCAACTCTGCCAGGCCCTTTTGCACTATCTGCGTTGGGCTGCCATCCTTGCCGCCGAAACAGACTTTTGTGTTTAGCAGGAGGAAACTGCTTTTGTTGGACCTAGGGAAAGAAAATAGGGATGGGATGGAACTGAATGTGGAACAGTGGCAAAGGATATAAAGGGAATAGGGTACTACTGCCTGGAAGTTTGAGAAGCAAAGACAGTAGAAGCTCGGGGAGTGGGGGTCGCGTACCCGTGTATCACACCGTAGCTTTTGGTCCATAAGCTGAGATGGATACCCCCTGACAGGACATTACTAGTAGCGTATACTAGACATCTATTGTCTGATCTGAGCCAAAAATATTTCATTATTGAACTTCGTTCAGCTTTCTAAATCAAAGCTACTATTAATACGAGATTTATTCATTTCGAGTTTGTGTGCTGTGTACTTTGTAGTTATTAAAGCTTAATTATTTAATAATTTTACAATTACCAATTATAATATAATAACTAATTAACAAAACTTGACGGAATTTTAATTATTATTTTTAGTTCAATAGAGTTCTTAATCGTTGTCAAGACTACAGTTAAAAGAGATTTGATTTTTAAGTCCTTTAGGTAGATGTTTTAATTTTAACAATGCTCGGTAGTAAATCATTTGAGTGACAGGATGACTACTGTTTTGTTAAGGTAGTAAGCACATTATCCTTAAAATAGTAACATTGTGATAACTATAACTTTGAAGTGATGAAACAGATACTAATTCGATTGTAGTTCCTAAATGGTCTTACCGAAATTAAACAGTAACACTTAACTATCGTAACAATCAGAAGTTCTACATTTGCTTCGATTATTTTTAGGCACTAGCCCGTAGATCCAATTGTTACAATTTTATCATTTGCCTTCGACGTAAGAAATGAAGTGTTTTGAGAATGAAACTATCTTTAATACTTTCACCATTTTTAATGTGGTTCCGAAGGTTCATGAGCATATTTTATGTTGCTATACACAGAAATAATTATATACATAGGCAATTTGACTATACAAGCTTATTTTCTTTTCATAGCACTATACTTTTGCATATTTAAATAATTGTTCTAACTATATTAAGTTCTTTAATTGTTATTTAATACATTTTCAAAAATTATTTTCAAGTCATATTGCAAAGACAGTTTTTATTCTTCACATGTTATATCTTTGTTATCCGACTGCCACTGTGGGTGTGTACCATCACCAGTTCTTTTTACACGTTTCTCAACCGACTCTTGGGACACAGTCCTTAGGTCATACCCATCCAATTTTTGACATGATATCTATAAACATTCGAGACGTATTATACGTATAACCCCCCAATTCTGCAGCTATGTAATCCCATGGGAATGTGTGATGATAATTATGAAATCCTCCCTTCATTCCACAAAACGGGGATGTAAGTCGGTGCCACATAACATAGCAAAAACACTAACAAAAAATAGTATTTGAAACAATGTTACTGAAAGTTATGAGCTGATAAATTGTAAATTCTGAAAGTCGTTAATTTCTTCTATCATATTCTTTATTCTATTAATTTATTCGAGATGTCCAAGACTTAGACTAGGAGATAAATTTAAATCAGTTGAAGTCTGACCTGTTTGAGTGTTTGTAGCATTTTTAAGTAAAATGTTTCAATGCGTCTGTAATGCCGCTACTATCCAGGCCCTGCAGGTCTGACCTGTTTGTCCAGTTCCATTGGCATATTCGATTTTCACATTGGAAATGATGTAGGTATATGATACTATTATTTTTACGTGTTTTGACTCCTAACTTGCAAGAATTTATGACCAGTGACAGTCATTTTCCATGAGGTGGTTTGTATACTCGTTTGACCACTTTGTTATGAAAAAAAATATAAGGGTAGGATTAATTTACGTTGTTTCTTGGTTTAAATACGCTAAACTCTGAGGTTGTCAGGCGGATGCTAAAAATTCTTTTAACATAGAATTGAGTTATTATTGAGGCAAATGATAGAAATACAATATTACGCTACAATTCTTGTCGAAGTGTCCATAAACGTGAATGAAACTACAGCGGATGACTGTGCCGTAATTGCCGTAATTGTTTGGGTGGAAATGTTCAACAAATTTTGGTCATTATGTACCGCCACGGTATCGTATTATAATCGTATAAATATAATACTAATTGATGACGTAGCTATTTTAAAGTTAACGTTATTTCATTATTCTTTACGAATATTAACAACAACTCTAATTTGTGTAAATTTTCTGAGAAATATTGTTTTTAATACATAACATATCAGTTAAATACGAATTAAATTATTCTATGTACATTATGTATGTACTTATTACTTACTTTTGTTGAAAACGTAACTAATTATCCGATTTAATATCACTTAGGTCAATGTCGTGACCTTTAGCCTTAACATCAGGCAATTTTCTCATGACCAACCAACCAATATGTGAGAAGAAAAACCTCTTGTTGAGTTGTGTGGGTCAGCATCAGTATCGCAATACTTATGATGAACACGATGGTCACGTACCCACTGCAAAACTGAGCCCTGAAAAGATTAATAAGACAAGAAAATGATAGGAATGCTATGAAGTACACATTAATAAAATGAAAATAAATGATAAATAAAACAACAAGAAATAGTCGTATTAATATTGACATACTCATGGCCTTAGTTCTGTCCGTAACAGGCTGATAACATTTAAAACTTATACTAATGAGACCAAAATGAGTTTCTAGAAATGAACTGCTTAAATTATAGTGACAAATACATGTCAATTTTCATGTAACAACATTATATGCCTGTCTCTGTGTGTATAATGTCTTATAGTTAATTCTGCAGAGTTATAAAACAAAATGATTACTTTTTACAGAACTCAATAAATACAATGAAATAATGTTTATACATATCTGAAATAATAAAGTAATAAGAGAACACACCAGTGTTTTTCAATAATAATAATAATAATATATTCTTTATTATTTCTCTCTCCCACAGAATAGTTACAAAAACAAGTCATAAACTAAGTGTTACATGAGCAAGTGGATGAATCTGTGAGAGAGAGACTGGTATCTGCACTAGCAGGACCTGTATGGCAGATTACCAGCCTCTCCTATCTCCTATGGAGTTCCACAGGCGTACTGCTTCCACAATTAAGGATTTATCAGTTAATAATTAAAAATAAAAGTAAATAGGAGTTTTATGATTCAACAAAATATTGTAACGTAGTGATAGAATATGAGAATTCCGGTGAAGAGGAATTGAGAACCATTTGAATTTTATATGAAATTAGGAAATATGATTATATTTGCACAAGCCAAAAATGAATCAGATAAGAAACAGATAGCTGACATCGGCCAAAACATGATGCTTTTGGTTTAGGAATGCACCTAAGATATTATTTTTTCTGTTGTATTGATCTTTTTCAACTGGAAATCAGACTGCGCACAGGGGTATCGACTCCTCAGAACTCAAAGCCAGACATGAGACAAGTCATAGCTAAGTGCTGTTTCAACCGGTGTTTTACCTAGAGAAGTGAGGCATTTATTTATGTTATTAATTAAGAAAATTGTATTTACAGGAGACAATAGCTCTGTAACCAGGCTTGTGATGTTATTATAATGAGCCATATTTTTCATGGCGCGCCATAATATCTTACGTAGTTGTTAGTATTGGCTGTAATTTTGAATAAGTTACTATCATAATCTCTTTTAATCTTATTTTTATAGGAAACTAGCAAACCCGGCGAACTCCGTTTCGTTACTAGATGGTTTCGTTTTTTGTAACATTTCGTTTGGGGATTCAATGATGAAGAAAAATTATTCTTTTTGTTTTATATTTCAAAAGGAAAATTTTTATTTCATTTTACAACAGTAATGAATTCCTTTCGATTGCAAAAATGAAGTGTAATTTAATTGAACTTCTCTAAGTAAAAAACTGAAAGTGAATCCAAAGTAAATACTGAATCGAAACATTATACGTGTCCGCAAATTATTCGTTTCCAGCAATAATTAGTGTGTGAATATTATACCTGTAATTGGATCGACCATCTTCAAAGTGATGTCGTATCCATCTTGCCCTTGCCAATAAATAATTGGATATTGTACAGCATCGTACAAACGATGGGTCTCGTTTACACGATGCACGATGATATTGCTTCTTCGCTGAATGATAATGTCTCGTGATTTAATTGGATCGCCAACAATAATTGCAGCAACATCATCAACGGTGGGTGCATTGAATCTTCGCACATGTTCACCTGTTGGGGTACGATCCACTCATGACAAATTTGTGCGTATCCGATGGCATTCGTTCCAATGCTGTTTTGAACATATTAACCACAGCGTTATTAGCGTGAAAAAATGCTTGCAACTGTTCAATAATTCGTCTCTTTAACTATTGTGTTCCCTATATATTGCACCGCACATTCAGCTGATCCACCATCGACGAAATGAAATATATTTGCAGAAATTGATACGGTTCATCTGGTGTTGGCAGCATTGAACCATGCAAATGATATATTTGTAATTGCAAACAATCATTTGTTGAAGAATACGGTGTGACTTCTGATCGTGTGATGGTGTAGTGTATTGTGTATGTGTAGTTGTTGTGTAGCAATTGATTGTGTTGGTGTGAGTGATTGGTTGTGTGTGTTGTATCTTTTACCTTGCAAGTCGGCATGAAGCCGCCTTCTCGAGTGATATTAGCTCCAAAGGAAGTCATGCGAAAGCAGTTATTGTATTCAAGGATACGTTGAAGCAAATGGTTGAAACCGGGATCACTTCCATCGAACAATGTTTCAGTGGCTGTGGTGGTGTAAGTAATGGATCCAGTTTGACTTTTCCACTTGCGCAGCACAATCCAGTCGTTTCTCTTTTGAACTTTAACGCATTGCAATATCGGCATACAGTCGTCATTGGTCCAATATCTAAATTGTCATTATCACTATAGTTCGCAGTGGGATCATATTGGATTGCCAAGCGATTGTATGATGCCAATGATCTTCGTGTGCTCACGTGTTGTCTCAATCGGGCATTTTCTCTTATTATATTTTGTCTTTCTTCGCTTAAGTTGTGTGAATACACTTGTTGCTGGCTTGCATGTCTTGTGCGGCGGCCGATGTTTGCACGTCGTCCTCTAGGCATTTTGGGCTATGGACAGACTGGTGAATTTAAAACCTCAAATGCACGATCCACATAACTTACACAGTTCAACTTACTACCTTAAAGACAAATACCTGCTGTTGAAATTGAATAAAAATTTGCACAATACGCGTGATTGTTCAAATCTTTTTGATGGTTTCCAATTGAACTGTTAGGAAACAAATAACTTTAACCTCAATTCCACAATTTCACAGTAAACACAATACCGGTTTTAAGTTAGAGTTTGAAAGAATGTGCGCATAATAAATGTCACATGAAATTAACTGAGCAGAGTACAATGAGTAGCTGTCAAACAGTGTATCACGCACTGGCGCCATTTACTTAAAGTACTGGCGTCATCTGCTCCACCACCATGATTTGTAGTACATGCTATGTATCAGAGATGGCGCTATATGTGAAAAAGGATTTTTCCTGTTTTCCTGCGTTTCTGTTGAAATTTTTCCTGAAGTTTGTTTGCTATAAACCTCACGGAGCCCAAGACCATTCCAACGAACGCAAAAACGTGGAAATCAGTTCGTGCGTTTTGTAGTTATTGTGTCAGGAAGGAAAATCCGACTTATTTTTATATTATAGATCACAAAATTTTGGTACCTTAGATAAGTTTATCAACACTTTTTTGTAGAAGTTTTATTAAATATAATTAGAATTACCATACCATAAAAGTAAGTATAGTAACAGTAACATATATATTGTACTAATATGTAGATAACACACATCCATATAGTAGGTTGTCCATTATCATGGAACTCTTCTTCTAAATACTAGTAGAGTAAAATATTCACGAAACCCCAAATTTAACAGCCTTAGAAGTTAGAGCATAACTTTGCCAGCTATATAAAAATGTTATTAATCTATTATATATTTTCTAGACAAGTGTTAGTTGTTTCTGCGGGGTTGCAGAGATATGTGTGAGAGAACCTAAAATTTATTTTTAAGCCGACTGGTCTTCTTTACCTTTATTATTGTAATAAAGGATTGATATGATGATATGATGTATGTCCCTAGCATACTATCCAGCTGGACGACCTGGATCACGGATATGCATGTACTTGTGGCATCCTGGACCTAGCAAAAGTTTTCGATACTATCTCTCGAAAAATACTAATTGAGAAACTGTCGCTACTTGGCATACATGGTGACACCCAAGAGTGGTTCAGCTCATGCTCTCTGACAGAAAACAGACAGTAGTTATGGAGAGTTCTCGTAGTGACCTTACTCCTTTGCGCTTTGGTATATATACCTCAGGGAAGTGTATTAGGTCCTACGCTGTTCCTCGTATATGTGAATGGCCTCTGTGAGTTAAAATTTCCACAAGCTAGACTATAACTAATTACTAACTAACTATACAGCAATTGTCTTTTACGCTAAAAATTGGAATGAGGTCCGGTTGGTGGCTGAGGGTGGCTTGTGGTTTGTTTCTAATTGGTTACAAGGAAATCTATTGACGCAAAATATAGGTAAGACCAAAGCAGTAAACTTTTCAATCTCCAAAAGAACATCCACGCATGGTGGTTTTGATCTTGGACTCCATATGTGCATGGACCAAAACTTCTGTTACTGTCCACAGATCGAACAAACCACTACCATTAAATATCTGTTTTTTTTTTCTGGCTTACTTTTTTTTTCTTTTTTAAAAGACAACACTCGCACTAGGAATAAGTCCTGTATCGCGGAGGCTTTACAAACATACAAGAAACGGACACAAAGAACACCCAGACTTAGAACAATAATTTGTGGATCACACAAAGTATGTCCCATGTGGCGTTTGAGCTCACAACACTCAGCGCAGTGGAATGGTGTGGCGACCGCTTAAACCACTGGGCCAACCATGCAGTGGAAACGGATTGTGCTTGGACAGTCATCTCACCTGGAGACGCTCAGTGGGGGAGTTATATTATTGATGCAAGTGCTTAAGCATCTCGGGGGAATAGCTGATGAGGCAGTTGAAAGGCTGGTCTACTTTTCTTTATGTCAAACATTACTTAACTATGGCATAATATCGTGAGATATTGCGCCTAAATACTACCTAATGAAAGTAGAACGTGGGCAAAGAGCTCTTTTAAAAGTTGTATTCAAGCGATATCCTACTGATCAACTATGCGCTGAGGCTGAATTACTTTGAGTCAGACAACTGTACGTCCTCTTTATTGCTTTAAGATTTCACAGAACCTCGCTATCCACCTGCACTTGCAGCCGCTCTAACTGAAGAATTTACCGGGATGGGACCTTACACTTAAACCAAACTCAACAATACTCATAATATAATTAATGTAAAAAGAAAGAATTGCAAGGCAATTATAACAACCTGGTTATATAACCTAGATCACGACAAAACAGAACACTTTTGAAGATACTGGAGTAATACTTAAATGCTACTTAAGAAATAAATATGTAATGTGTATGTACTAAATCAGTATCATACATACAAGCAGAGCACTCCACTCCACATAACGCTACACCACATTTCGACACACCTCATTTTATCATACCATATAACATTACATGACATCATAGCACACTACATCACACCACATAACGTCACATCACACCACATAACGTCACATCACACCTCATCACATTAAGACACCACATCAGACATTACACGACACCACACCAACATGTCTCACCTTATAACGTCATATCAAACACATCACACTATCTTCACATCACTTCAATACACCCACACCAAATTATCATATCTTACCTCGTGACGTCACATAAAACAACACCAAAACTCACAATATTTTCAATAAATGTAACCAAAGAAAGAGTCTAGACCGCACAACACAGGAAATCTTAGTGTGGAGTCTAAGGCCGCTATCTATGTATATTTTTTTTTTATGGGACAAGAAAAATATTTTATTATATTTTATTTAATATTACAAATAAAAAGTATTATTCTGAATTCTTAACTCTTAAATATTCAAAAGACCCCTGTACGCGTCTAAGGATATCTATACTAATATTATAAAGCTGAAGAGTTTGTTTGTTTTGTTTGTTTGAACGCGCCAATCTCAGGAGGTCAGTTTTGAAAAGTTTTTTGTATTGGACAGCCTATTTATTGAGGACGGCTATAGGCTATATATCATCACGCTAAGATCAATAGGAACGGAGTACCAATGAAGAATGTTTCAAAATCGGGAGACTTTATTCCTATTGAGAGCTTCCGCTGTTTGCGTTGTGTAAACGGTTAACGTTTCGCATAAATCATGTGATAAAATTGTTCCCTTACTCACCTATATAAACGAAGTCGTGGGTTAAAGTAAGCGTCAGCCCAAAGTAACTATTCCACGCGAACGAAGTCGCGGGCGGAAGCTAGTTCAATATAAAACCGTTTAACGAGGTAAACTCGCCAGCAAGTCTGGCAAAGTTTCTAGGTCAATTAGTGTTATTTTGGAGATCGGTTTCAAATTTACTAATATGTTTATGAATTATATTGCTTAAAGTTTTCACTGGCTTAGAAGTGATTTTATTTTCAGGTGTATTGAGTATATAGTAGAAACACACAAAGAATCCGTTTTACTGGTACATAATTTGTAAATTAAAATAAGAAATGCTATTTATTTGATGACAACTAAACTGCTCACAAGTACTTAAATAAAAATTATTTTAATTAAATTGTGACTGGGTGAAAACTGAGATTGCGCTTGTGTAATAAGAAAGGTGTGTAAAAGGTAACGTGGTGTTTTAAAAATTATTCTTTATTTAAAACTAAGTGGAATCAAACAACGACTCCTTCTATTTAAATTGCTTAACTTTGCCATGACATTCAATATGTAGGTACATAAATTCGTTGATTGGATTTTCATTTTTTAACTTTAGGATACACATTAATTTACACTCTTTGATCATAAAATTTATTTAATTTCGCGGATATTTTTTGTCTTTCTTTGTATTGTTGTACACCTTTTTGGTGTACAACAATACAAAGAAACAACAATTTTAATCCGCAACAAACAACAATTTTAATCCGCTTTTTACGAAAATTGCGCGGACGCAGGAGCATAAAATTTGGCACACATATAGTTTATGCGTTGGAGAAGTGCAGAACGTTAATATTTTTCAATAATAATGCTTATAAAGTACATTAAATCAATAAACAAGACATTACATACACTACCATACATTTCACACACACATACATACACAAGTATTTGTACACGCATACTTTCATTTTGTCCATAGACATAGAGTACTGACATAGACATATCAAAAAGAAAAGTTTTGTTTGCCTCATTTAATATAAAAAAAGATTTTAATAATAATGCATAATAAGTACAATAAATCAATAAATAAAACATTACACAAACCAGAATACATTTGACACACGCATACACAAGTATTTGTACACGTATACATACTCTGTGGTCAAATTGTTTCTTTTGTTTATTATAGACATAGTTGAATGTCAAACAGAAAAGTTTTATTTGACGAATACTACGTAAAATACTGAGCGCTTATACAAATTTATGTAATATATATAAGTTGTGTAGCAGCAACATACATTTAAATGTACACAGACTATCATTATATGCATAAAGAAAGTTCTGTAGCAGCAATCTGCAATAACAACATTCAGGTACAAAAAAAAATGTAATTTGCTATTGCTGGTTCTTAATGAAAGAATTTTAATTATGCCTCGACATAGAACATTAACGGCTTGGAGTGAGAGACAAAGAAGGAATATTTCTCTAAGAGGAAGGAATAATTCCCCATCAGTAGTATTCGATAGTAATATGATTTTGAGAGATACATTTAAATGTGCTCTAAATGTCATTTAATGGAATTAGAGTGCAGGTTTTGCAATGCGAAACATTTTGAATCTGAAGTGACTTTAGGCGACCGAACTGCATTCACTTCATGTTGTCACAAAGGTAAAGCATTATTACCACCCTTAAGTCAAAATGAATATTTTAAATCATTGTATAATGGACTTACTTCAAATGAACCTTCAATAAAAAGTAAATCAAAAAATTATTTTGAAAATATTAAGAAACATAATTCATGTTTAGCTATGGTTAGCTCAGAAGCCAAAGTTGCTGAGACAAGGGGAGTGTATCATTTCAAAATACATGATGTTTTTTATCACAGATCAGGCCCAATGACTGCCGCTTATAATCGCTCACCATGTTATGCACAATTATATTTTTATGATGTTGACACTGCTATTAATTATAGGTTACAAGAACGTATTAATCAAACATGTAACAACAACATAATGCGTAAAATTTCACTGGAATTGGACAAAACATTCCAAATAATTGGAGTTTTATTAAATCGGCCAGTTTTTACACATGGGCAATTGTATGTCGCAGTAAGTAGAGTTCGTTCATTCGATGGTTTACGGTTTTATATATCCAAATATAACGGCCCAAGACATTTAGCAAACGATGAAAGAGTTTTTACAAAAAATATTGTTTTCAGAGAAGTTTTAAATCATTAATTAAATTATTGCAATATGCGATAAAAAATGCTCTAAATGGATAGTATTTTTAATGCATGATTTTTTTGTTTTGCATCTTCTTATAGCATGTTTTGTTTTAATAAACATTTTTTTAAGTAGCTATTCTTTATTTTACTTCTTTTTAATTTCATATAATTTGTTCAAAAAAGAGATTGGCAAATAACAGTCTTGGTCAAATCTGTGGTTATAGTAGTTTAGTTTTCGATAGTAGAACCTTAATAATGTTTGAATATTATATTTTAATAATGTATATTAAGTCATTTACAATTTAAATTTATTATGGTCGAATTACGACCACTGGGCGACCACTAGTTTAAAGAATTTCAAAATAGAATTATGTTAACCTTTCAATCATGAAAGCACACTGGCAGCTTTTTATGGGACTTCGGTCAAACTGCAGACATTTAATATTGAAAAAATAGTTTTACTTCATCTATAGTATTACTATGTAATATTTATTAATAGTATTACTTTTTCTACGTAATATTTAGTTTACTCCTAAAATAGTTATCGATGAGTTTTCATAAATCATAATAAAATTTAGCAAACATGTTTTAAGGTGTACCGCATAATAATGCGTAGTACTGCTCCGCAGTAAACTATTAAGAAGTAGACAAAGTAGAATATAATAAAAAAATACGGCATTTATCATTCATAAATTATATTGTGTCAATCTCTCAACTTCTAACTTCAAAGGACAGAGGACAATTTATTAATCTAATAAAACTTGATGTCTCTTACTAGCTACTACTTATAAACATATGCTTGATTACTATAGCAAGTTAAACAAAATATTTTGAACAAAAACTTACTTGGTAAGCCATGGTGTAAAAATATAAAAGAATAATCTTAAGAGGAAGCTTAGCTTTGTATGATCTGTGAGACCATAGTCTGTGAACACCGGCTGTTACACCCACGACACACATTATGTACAGAATGTAAGCTGAAACCGATTGACTGAATAATATAAGCAAATATAAACTCTGCGAGAGTTTAAAGAGAAAAATATCAGCACTTCCACAACGCCACCTAGTTTCAAGTTAAGCAGAGCTTGTACTACGTATATTTTTTACTAGAATACTTGTATATTTTTTTGAAAATATATTTTATAGTATTGTACACATAGTAAATAGTCAAACACCGGAACAAATATTTGCAAATTATACAAAAATTTGGTCCGACCAGCAAATCGAAACTGATACCTCAGTACAGTAGTTGCTTATGCTTTGTTGCCACTGCACTACCGAGGCAAGATTTTGTTTCGAGTGGCCATAAGATATTATCGAAAACGCTAGTGTGTGTAATATGAAAAGTTGACTACCAAATGTTTGGCATAAAACCTTCAGAATGGGAATAGACTACAGGCCCATGCTGAAAAAGTTATGGGTCATTTGAACCACCAGGTGACCTATCTAGAATCTCACATAAACCTAGCCGAGACCAGTCCGGGAGCACTAGACACAGATCATAGGGTTTATTGCTACTGTTATCGTGGCATAGTAGTCCAAACCCTTCTTCTTAAGGAGAACGCTATGTTCAACAGTGAAATATTGAAGGCTGTTGATATGATAATAGTAAAAATAGAAGAGTACTTACCAAAAACAATAGTCTGCCATTTAGCTTTTGTCATTAGCAATTAGATTCCATACGCCGAACCTATGTGCAACAATGTGAAAAATATTACATTGTGCCATACCAGATGCCATTGTCTCGAGTGGGTTGTGTTCTTTGTGTCGTTTTTGATAACTGTGCTGTTATTGATGACATCATGCATTTTGAGAAATTGTATTTATAGTTTAGTACTAAAATCAAAATTTAATTCTGAATTGTATTATATGTGATTTTATGATTAAGTTCTTTGTCTTTTTAGCAAAATAATTTAATTTTGTAAATGAAGGAAACTTTTTTTAACATGTGGAAACTCCCATGGGCTGTCACCCCACCTGTGTTTGCGGCGGGCGGTGTGTCACAATTGGACCGACTAAAACCACACCCTGTGCCACTTGCGGTTTTCACACGTAAAAAAAAGGAACCAAAATAGTATATCACCCAAAGGTTGACTGATGGAGAATGCCTTAGGCATTAAGTCCACCTATCTACGTAAAGTACATGATATATAAATAACTAAATAAATATTAAAAAAAACTTTACCACAAATTAGTCAGCGTGCTGCTCTACACTAGAGAATTACTCAAATGACTTGGTCGAGTATACACTTGCCTTAAACTTTAAACACGTCTTTTTATTTAGTTATAGTTTCTTGACTGAACAAACATAACACGGACAATCCATGTGTCGCTTCTAACATCTAATATTTATTAAACACATTTAGCCACTTATGTATTCTAACACGGTAAAAGTTTGACTGCTTATAAAATTAACCCGTCTGCACATAAGGTAATCTTAACGTACTGATTTATGAGCCTGCTTTGTTGAAACTGTATTCTGAAACATATTACTAATTGTTGGTTAGACTAAAACTATTTAATATTGATTGTGGTGACGAATTAAGAATATACGAGTAGAGTAGAATGTCATCCTATTCGTGCCACGGGTGTCGTAAGAGGTGACTAAGGTAGCAAGCTACGTAGAACAACATCAGTGCAAAGAGAAGGAAACTTGAATCTTAAAACTTATATTTCGTTATTGATTAATAATTTTATAAATCTTTGTACGTCGCCAGACTTAATACCCGGGACATTTTCTACAATCTTTGGATGGTGTGGAAATCTTAGGAGGAGCATGAGCTAAACAACTAAGGTATACACTACACAGTATTATACGTATATGTATTATTTCTATATAAATATATTTAGTTTATATACATGTGTATCAGTATGTATATATGTATATATATATATATATATATATATACATACTGATATCAATGTATATATATATATATATACATTGACAAATAAAAATTTACATTATGAACTAAGACTGAATAGGAACAAACTCCTTTTGTTTCACCCAACGGTGTTTGCGGCGGGGTGGTGTGTGGGAATCAGACCGACTAAATCGCACGGTGGGGCACTCTGTGCTTGGAATAGAAGAAGTCCGGGAAATGCTGCTCTTAAGACATCCGGACCCGTCCTAGCGCCCGCCCGCTCTGGTGTGAAGGTTGCGAATATATATATATGTATTATGTAGTGAGGGCGCTGGATGAAGGCAGGACGTTCGTGAAAGCTGGGCATAGCCGGTGGTGTGGGTTACCATTACGTTGAGTAAGTTAGCATATATAACGCTGAAGTAGCTAGGTAAGTCTTTGTTGTCTATTATTTCGTAGGATAATGATTTATATGTATTTATATTCTGGTCTGAGTATAGTAATAATCGTTGAATAATTAGATGTAATCTCTCTGTTATTTCTCCCTAAGCATTACTGTTGGTTTATCGGTACCTTTGATAGAGATAATGAGTAGAGCTCTTTATAAGTATCTGCAGTGTGGAGAGCTGATTTATGACCGAATGAAGCTATCTGGTTGATCACCGGATAGGCTCCATTACACGATTATATCTTGGTGATCTGTCGCTGTGATGTATTTATATTGTAGTTACAGCGTGTATGGGTGTGTGCCGTGTGCTTGAGTACTAGGAGTCTTAAGGGGCGGATGCACGGGGGTCAGTAGTCGGGTTAACTCATATAGCGGGTTGAGTACACAGGAAACCGATGGGTTGGAGCCCCACGTCGGGGCGGAGGCGCGAAAGCGCTAGCTTCAGTCGCACACAGCTGAATACAACTGTCAAAGCGAGTTATAGGTTTTGACTTAGCGTTCCGGGCCCCCTCGAGTTACAGTCAGTTAATTCACCTAAATCTTAAGTGCACAACGGATGGAAGAGTGATCAGTACAACCAACAGAAATGTATTTAATTGTTTCATAATCTCTCATTTTGATTCCCTCTTATCGCGGTTTCTTATTGTTTATTTGAATCGCTATATGCCAGTGGGAGAATGTCCAGTCTGGTGTCGAGTTCTACAGTCTAACGCGGATTCTGGAGGAGCGTTAGACCTCCCTCCACATTGGAGGGTGCTGGCTTGTAGAATAATACCTCATTAAATAGCCGAAAAATTACTATACTCGCACTAGGGCTCGAGAGTGGACCATCACAACGAGTCACGCTTTTTAGGATCAAGAAAGGTTATATCTCGATGTTTTCGAATAATAGACATAATAAATAATTTACGGACTGAGAGAACTTTTTTCGGGTAGGCAGTTATAAAGTTAACAGACGCATTAAAGAGCTCATAAAATATTAATTAATTTAATCACTAAATCTTTACAATTTCCACATAAAAAGTATATTAAAGTGTAGATCTGCACAGTGTTTAGAATATTCACACCACATCATTATGGGCGATTTTAATACTGATCTTCTAGCATCGTGTTCGCTCCGTACTCGTAATTTACTCCATATCATCCAACCCACTAGCCTTCATATTCTCCCCCTTCAACCAACTCACCACAATATTGAGCACCAGGATACTTGCCTTGACCTAATGCTCACCTCTGCTCCAAACCTACTCTATTCCCATGGTCAACATTCTGCTCCTGGATTTTCTCATCATGACTTGATTTTCCTCTCTTATATCCTGAAACCTCCTAAATTCCCTCCCAAAATTCTGTATATCCGTAGTTTCAGACAAATAGACGTCGAAAGACTATGTACAGACGCTTCTGCTTAAAACTGGACCAACTTGGCAACAGCTACAGACACTAAGGATAAGGTCAGTATTTTTAATGACACTGTTCTGAAATTATATGATAGCCACGCACCTGTGAGGAGAGTAAAGTTGAAGCGCCCCCCTGCTTCATAGATGACGCGGCAATTCGAACAGCTATGAGACGCAGGGACCGTTCTTACAACAGATATGGGAGGAACCGCTGTGTGCAGAATTGGGATCTTTTTAAGACCGCTAGGAATCGGTGTAATCAGGTCATACGTAACGCTAAATGCCGCCACATAATTCATAATTTAGAAACCTCTTCAATTTCCAATATGTGGAAATTCCTTGGAACGCTCGACATTGGAAAGCAGCAACGTCCTGAGCTTAAGACGACAATTGGTTTAGATAATATCAACGTTCACTTTGCAACCACACCTCAGATGGATCATCAAATCAAAAGTCAAACCTTGAGCTACATATCCAGCTTAACGTATCCAGACAGTAATTCCTTTGATTTTCCTCCAGTATCTCCTGAGAACATCAAAAAGATTATCCTGTCCATTCGTTCCAATGCTGTAGGATGTGACGGCGTTAGCCGTTACATGATCGTTACTATCCTGGACCACATCCTTCCAGCAATATCTCACATCATTAATTTTTCACTTGACTCTGCAACCTATCCCTCACTCTGGCGTAAGGCCTTCATTATCCCTCTACCTAAGAGAACTAACCCCTCGCTCCCAGAACACTTCCGACCCATTTCTATACTTCCCTTTCTCTCTAAAGTCCTTGAAGCCTGTATTCATAAACAACTCTCACAGTTTGTATATGAACATAACCTCCTTAGTCTCTGCTCTCCTCAAGGTGACTGGTGATATTAGGGAGGGTATAGAGGACACCAAAGTCACAGTGCTGGCTTTGGTAGATTTCTCGAATGCCTTCAATACCGTTTGTCATGAAGTCCTACTGGCCATCCTCTCCTATCTTATGATCTTTTCAGCAGCTCTGGAATGGTTCTCTTCCTATCTTCAGGGACGTCAACAGTGTGTTCACATTGATGACTTATCGTCAAGTTGGTGTGAACTTCTCACTGGTGTCCCTCAAGGCGGTATATTATCTCTCTTATTATTTTCAATTTTTATTAATCTCGTCACTCAACATCTCCAGTGTGCGTATCACCTGTACGCTGATGATTTACAAATTTATACATTGTCAAGAGTTGAGAATATATCAGATGCCGTAGAGAAAATCAACAAAGACTTAGAATCTATAAGGAGTTGGTCCACCAAATTTGGTTTGTCAGTAAATCCAACTAAGTGTCAAGTGATTGTCGTGGGGAGCAAACAAATGCTCAGTAGGTTGGACGTGGCAACTGTCCCACCTGTTGTTTATGACAACCTGACTATACCTCTGAGTGCAGTAGTTAAAAACCTGGGCCTATATATGGACTCGACACTTGATTGGCGTGTTCAAGTTACACACGTGAGCCAGAAAGTTACCTAGTGCCTCCGTGCGTTGTATCGTTTAAAAATGTTTATTAAATATTATTAGAATATCATGTTTCATTCAATCCCTTAATGTTATTATTGTATAACCTTTATTGGTATATTAGTCTTCAAAAAAGTAAAAGTCCTTACCAAAACTGGGAAGTAAAGAGTAGGTATAGTGGAATTGAACAGCTTTCTTAGATTTTTCTTAGCATGAAAATTATCTTCTGTGAAATGTCTTGAGCATATCACAGTACTTTAAGTGGGTAACCATTCGTTCCCTCGACGAGTTGCGTCGATCCATATTTTTTTTCTTTCAGGGTCTAGGAAACCTTTAACATAGTTATATCACTATTAAACATCACTTTCTTTACAAAATATCTTTGCTTCAAAAAAAAAAATCAAACGATAACCAAACAAATCGACTTCTGAATCACAACACTATCGATACGCGTACAATATTAGACAAAGACAACTATTGTAATTTACGTGGTGAGTGAAAGGGACATTTCAAAAAGACATCAACGACTGCTTAACTATTATTGGTTTGCACTATTAGGTCACCAGTATAAGTTGAACTCCGGTATATTTGAAAGACGTTAACGTAATAAAAATATAATATACTGCCCGATGAAATGTTATGCCATCTTTTTGATAATTAGATGTTTTAGATGATTTGCCACACCATTTTACCGCACAGTAAGCTATTTACAATTTGTTGTTAAAACAAAACTATTTTTAAATTGCAAATACCTCTGTGTGTCTACGGATCACAAACTTGGACGATATTGATGTCGTGATTATTAGCGTAACTTTATAAGCCTATTATAGTAACTATGTGTGGTGCACGTTTGTGGTCCTGTATGCGGAACCTATTAGGAGGTGATCTGTGTCATGAACAAATAGAGGAGATTTTAATTTAGTAAATATGCTGACGTACCGCTTGTGCATAACATTTTGTTTTGGGCACCTTAAAGGTAATTAACCCGGCGTCATGGGGGTGGAAATGAGTTACATGGACATCGGGGTGGGTCTCACAGACCCGTTAATTAGATATCAGTTAATTCAATACTTTTTATCTAAAAGTGATAATATGTATTTGTATTTAGTTTTTTTAGGTATTCATATAAATAAATAAAAGAAAAATTATATATATATAATGTTTTAATCATATTTATTACAGAATTTAAAAACAAACGACAAATACTAATAAAAAAATTATCTGCTACTTAAATGTAATTCTACTATTAATAAACAATCAGTCTTAACATTTTAATTGCATTTTCTTGTAGGTTACTAAATTATCTTTGGAAAAAAACAAAAATTGGTTACTCTGAATCATTGTCATTGGTACAGTCAGCACAGAAAGTTACAACATGTTCTAAGCAAATATTTTTGTTGCAACTCTTACAGGTATAATTTGTTTTCCGGTCTTTCTTTGCTGGACACACTTGGCACCTTTTTCGGACATTAGGCTTTTTTGCCGGAGGTTGTCCTGAAGATTCGCCAACAAATTTTTCTATTTTTTGTCGCAACTCACGTGGAAGGACTGATATATTTTGGCGAAGTTTTAGATGTTCCATGACGAGACCAATGCATTCTATCCTGGCGGGTAGTAATAGCATCAAAGGTCAAAGAATTTTGAATAAAATGAAATCTGTGTAATGTACATTACAACCCTAAAAATATCCACGCCCATGCCATCAGTAGCCCATAAATCACTTAAATTTTGTCTGCCTGAACGGTAAAGACCAGCAAGATAAAGAAGGCCTATAAAAGCTTTCAATTCCACCATAGTGCATTCTTTTATATGGGTGTACTTAGATAAATTAGTACATGTAGCTATTTTAGGTCTAATGCGTGCATTAGTATGCATAAGTATGCTTTGCAGCATATCCTCTGTAATAAAAAGGTTCCAACATTCCACTTCAAACATCACCGATTTTGCTGCTGGCTCTACACCGGGCAATTGATGGATTATATTTTCAGATCTGGTTCTGACATTTTTTCTAAAAGGCTTCTTATACCAAATCGTAGCATCTTTACCACTATAAAATCTCGAAGAATACTCTCGGTTTGCATTTGAAGAACTAGTAGATCCAGATGCAGAATGCTCCTCCGACCGTGGCGAACGATTTCTATCCGACAGCGTAGATAGCGGAATATTATCGTCGTCAGACTCTGAGATTTCTTGCTCTGTGTCACTGGGATAACTACGCGCACTCAAATTATCATCTTCCACCCATACTCCTGGTCTGAGAACATAGAATCTGAGTCAGATTCTTCTACAATAAAATCGATAGTGTTCGCTGTCTTCCTTTCTCTTCCCGGTCCATTTTTCTTAAGTACCTACAAAATACACAAAGAAAATAGATTTAACTGTATTATAGCAACTTACATTATAAACAACATAAAGAAACTAAAATAAAAGCATAAACACATTGGAAACATTAAAAATAATATATATACAAAATGGCGCGAAATTGTTACATCAACTGCGGGGATGGGTCTCACATACCTTTTTTAACTTCGTGCATGTGTAGCTCCCACTGTGACCGTGGCACGACTAATGTGTTACCTGCGACTCATATAACAAACCAATGACTCCAGCTACTGAGAAGAGCGGCAGCGCCGCACGCATAGTAACTGAACTATAGGCTAAATAAAATGTGACGGGTCTCACAGACCCAACCCCCATGACGCCGGGTTAAAGCAAAGAAATTAACTCTCAGAGGTGTATATGATTTTTAAGATACAGGACGCGTCCTAGTTCAGAGATTAAAATTAAAAAACAGTTAATTCGTACTACAGACGAACTAATGATTTAACGTGGACCATAACTACTAGGCTACTTTAAACGCTTCTTTATTTCTTATTGTATCGTGGTAGGTCAACATAATATGTTTTTATAGCTCCATATCTTGTTTAACTTTTAAAGTTACAACAAATTTTACTTAGTTTTTCTCCAATCCCTAAAACAATTTCTTATTCTGAATTTCTTATTTCTCCGTTTTATTTAATTTGCCTAAAAAGAGAACAATAAATAATTGTCTACATATGTAATATTTAAAATATGCCACTAGACGATAACTTATCACATATTTTGGTGTAGTGATAAGGTTTATAATCCAAGAGTAAACACTATGTTAAAAGCTTAAAATAATTATTTAATTATATGGAGTTATTGATAGAAATTGTAACACGAATGAAGAAATATAACTTAGAAAAATTGGATTATTTCATGATGACACACTGGTCACAACCACAACAACAATAACAACAAAGGTTTACGGATGGCCCAGGATAAGACAGCGGGCCTTATTGTTCCATGGGCCTCGTCGTAATCCACCCTCTGGTGCCTATATCGAAGTCAATTCGATCCTAGTACCAGTTTGATCCCAGATGTAGTATCTGGATCTGATTCTTAACGGGCGGTGACTCTTCGACGAGCACTTCCAACACGTTGCTTCAAAGCTGGTCGGCGCTGTTTTTGCACTTGGATGACTTTTGCCCAATTTGGGTGGAACCAGCGTCACAACGAAACGGTATAGCCGTTTCGTTGTGACACGGGGGTTGTCCAGTCAATGACATTGTATGGTGCACTGGTGTAAGCGGTGGCTCTAACTGACTAGAATAGGACTCGGCTTTGGTTTCCTCAGAGGATATTAGCGGTTAGAGCCATACGCAGTTACCACATCGTGTCGACGGAGGTGGCGTGCGCAATGGCGGGAACAACCCCGTGGGCTTTAGAGAAGGAAGTTCTCAACAAAGTTTATCGGCGGATGGTTGACTTCCGAGCGGGTAGCGGTATACGTGGTCCGAAGAGATACGTGAGTGGTGTGAGGCTGCTCGTCGAGCCACGAAGGCTCGTTAGTCATCCCGGCTGGAGGCTCCAGGTGGTGGGACCTTTCCATTCCAGGCGCAGAGTGATACACCATGTGGTTTTAGTCGGTCTGATTCCGATACACCACCCCGCCGAAAACCCCGTTGGGTGAGGGCAGAACGGGATTCCGCCCAGCACACACTAGAGGATTGCCCTACATGGGAGTCTCAACGTCGAGTCCTGGTCGGACGGATCGGACGAGACCTGTCACCGTCAGCATTGATCGCGGCAATGCTGGCGAGTGGCGAGGGATGAGAAACCGCGGTCCCCTTCTGTGAAGATGTTATGCTCCAGAAGGAAGTTGTGTTTGCCATATTACATAGAATGAAATCTAAAACTTTGTGACCGTTACTAGGAACTGTTATCTGATTGAGATGAAGTTTATTGGGATAAATTAATATGATTTTTTATATCTTAACGGCAACGTGTCATAGTTACCGAATATTAACGTCAATATCGCCAATATTGACTCCTGAATCAACCAAAACGTTCACAACGAAGAGTTTCGCTAGAAAATTGAAAACTCGAGGGTTAGGCAAAAAAAGATCAATTAATATTGATCTCTTTTTTCTATTCTAGAGGACAAAATCAAAGACCTGCACAGGGTATCCCGTAAGACGTACGTATAATTGAAACATGTCCCTCCTCCAAAAACCAATGGAGCTAGGGAAGATCTCATTGAGACCACCCTTTCCAAGGCCATTGAACTGGACATTAATGAGCATAACATTCGTAACATCTTTAGGCTGAAAGGAAAACAGAATGTAATTAATAATCCCACAATAACTATGGAATTTAGATCAGCTATATTGAGCACAAAGCTTCTAAAACAGTTAAGGAATTTAACATAAAAAATAAATGTTAAATATAGGCAAAACATTTCGGCCACACTAAGAAGCAGGAGACGTCAATTTATGTATCAGAGCAACTAACAGCCAAAGGTACCCGCTTCTACTTCCTTGCACATGACCTAGCCAAGTCTCACAAGTAGAAATACTGTAGATCTAGCTTTGGACGAGTATTGGTAAGAAAAGACAATACCTGCAAAGTAATAAATATACAGAGTAAAGCACAAGTACATCAGCTACACGAAAGTATATAACTTTTGATATCAAATTGTAAGATACTACACAAAATGTACTATTGTGTCTCATCTATTTTCATTCATGCATGTCATTTCACACCTGCCAACCTTTATACATTCATAAATACAACACTGATTGCCACAATTCTCATTCGTGGATACACACATATATCGTACAAAAAATTGCTAGACGCATAACAATAGTTATCGAGCTATGTACATGGATAGTAGAAAAACACACAAAATGTGATTGCTCGAAGTTAACAAACCAAACACAAATAAAAAAAAAGAACTTAAGATAATAGCACAAAAGATAAGGAATATTTACTGTAAATTTGAATATTTCCTATTGGCGCTAGCTAGCCTCACTTTCGAATCGGATGTATCCATTTTAACGGAGTGCATTTTGGACTCAACTAAACAGTTTCCTCAACTTACAAATTACCTACGTTATATTGTAACTAATCAGTTGAATCGGAATAACGAAGTAGTGATGTATATACATAAAAAAAACACATTAAAACATAAATTTAGGGTGATTAAACTAACACACGCATTATGCTTGCAATTAGAAGTACTGAATAATGTTATTCTCTTTATTTATCGAACACCCTCAAACGCCCGCACAAATCAGTTAATAAATTCTTTACATGCACACTTTGACACAATAAAAAAGATAGAAAGTATAATAATTACAAAGGATGTTATAAAAAATAGACATTTATTACGAGCATAAGAATAAGATAAATTATTTACACAGATACTTTGTCCTCCTTTTTGTTTTTACGAGGGGAATGTTTTTCGTACCATACCTTCCATAGGGGAATGAGGGACGTGTATGGGATTGCCTGAGAATCAGTATACCCACTCAATCCTGCGGCGGCCTACCTTGGCAGTCGAGAGGAGATTCAGGAACATATCACCGGCTTCTGCAATCCTCCCTGCCAGACCTCACTACGTAAGTACAATTAGAGCGCATCCCAGTATGACCGAAGCTACCCCCAGTGTAGGACGCTATCACACCTCTTACTGTTCTATACAGTAAGCGGCGGGCAAACACCCCACCTTAGACGACCTCATCCGGCCGCACCGGAGTGTCACCTGTCTCGAGTAATTTGTAGCGGTCACATCGCCCCGAGACGTGGCCATAATAACCCTTAGGCGGCCATTAGGGAGCTCATGATCTCTGCCGCGCCCTTTCACTGCCTCCTTTTACGTTCTGCGCACTCCTTCTGGAGTAGAACGTCCTCCCAGAAGGACCAGGATCCAACGCTCAGACTCCCACGTAGGGCTGTCCTCCAGCGTGTGCTGGGCCGAGTCCCGTTCAGACACGTAATGATGGCATTATGACTCCCTACCTATTCGATTCAGATACTCTCCGAAGCATCCGTACCCGATGAGTTAAGCGATAGGTGACACTGTCGGTCCTCTCTATCTAAGCTTCGAAGTTCGGCAGAATGGTTCCGACAGCACATTTGCCAGCACAGCCCTGAATTCCGAGGTGTACCTGCTATGACTTTAGAGCTTGTTTATGTGTGTGACACTGTAACATTCCGGGCTCATGATCTGGTATAGCCTGTTTACCATTCCAACCGACAGAACGAATTTGGTCGTTGAATGGCGGAGATCGCGCCAGGATCGTTGCCGCTTCGATTGGTATGGCCATCAGCCGCTGCTCATTTCTGAGTAGAGCCCGACAGTGAGAGGCACTCGTCAAGTCATTAAACCAGACGGGTGCCCCATAGAGGATCATGGATCTCATAACCCTCATGTATAAACCGCGAGTTTCTTCCCCAGTAACATCGTCCTCAAAACCAAATATCCAAGGTTCGAAGCTTCTACCCTGCATTTGTTGGATCTGCACGGCATAATTTATTATGAGTTGCTTAAACTTAAGGGGGGAAGACCATGTAGAAGTATCAAAATTGGTCATTTTTAAACGTATTTTTAAAGGTGATAAAATAATTATATTGTTTTGAAACTTTAACAAAAATTTATTTAACCTTATAACAGTAGAAAAAAAGTTTTTTTTTTTCCGAAATGGCCGCTCAGGATCATTTTTTGTCGGCTGCCTACGGCGCGAGGTGCCAAACTGCTGTATTTATTACACTCAATCTATCGATCTGAAACAAAAAAGATGAAGTGTTTTCTTTTTATAAGATATTAACGGAAAGGATAAACCTAAAAAAAAATAAAAAATAAATAAAATTCATTATAAAATAAGCCTTTTAAAAGAAAAAGTTAGAATTTAGGGCTATTTTTGTGACAGTTTTGACCCCTAAAAGTAATTAATTAACGCGAAATATCAAAGTTTTAGGTTTATCCTTCCGGTAGTAATGTAGAGGAAGGTCTCACCAAATTTCAAACAAATCGGTCTATAACTTTTTGAGTTACAACACGAGCAGTTTTTAAAAATACAGTTTCGAGATAATCGCGTTTTAAGTTTTAGTACAGGAAAATGACTAGTTTAAGTTACTTACCCATTAATCAGCAATGCCAGGTCCATACGATAGTCCTTCCTCCTCTTCAAAAAGCTAATTTTCTTCTAATAACTGTTGTTTACGAGCTGTACGAGCATCTTTTGTCTCTGAAAGGCTCTTGCGATTCTGTCGGGATATTCGCGCCTCGTCTGTATTGAAAGCAAACACTTTAGCACAAGTGCCAACAGACAAATTTAAAAGGTTCAATATTCTTAATACTGAACTGAAACCTTCATTAAATATCCCAGCAGCAATGTATGCTGAGATTTCAACTATTTTCAGTCCAGAATGCAGATAGTTGAAATCTCAGTAATCAATCTCAGAATTTGCATTCTGTGTATGACCACCAAGGCATCGCTCAAGCAAATCATCTTTGGACAAATCTTCGTATATTGGTAAGAGATGCTGTTTTATTTCTTCACCAAGTAATGGAGCTAAATCTTCGTTTTGAGGATCTTGATTTAGAGCAATAGCCTTTTGCCACTTACACCAGCTATCGACGCCTACTGTGCAGTTTTCATGGCGTGGTTCTTCTTTTGTTGAAAAAACATGATAATAAGAGGGAGGCGGATTAGACAGGGGCTAGATTACCGAGGGTCCACTGTATTTACATGCTATAGTAATATAATAGTATATTTATATATATATATTTACATATTTACTAACTTTTTTGAAGTTGAAGTTGAAGTTTTTTTGACTCGCGGTCTATACATGAGGGTTATGACATCCATGATCCTCTATGGGGCACCCGTCTGGTTTAATGACTTGACGAGTGCCTCTCACTGTCGGGCTCTACTCAGAAATGAGCAGCGGCTGATGGCCATACCAATCGAAGCGGCAACGATCCTGGCGCGATCTCCGCCATTCAACGACCAAATTCGTTCTGTCGGTTGGAATGGTAAACAGGCTATACCAGATCATGAGCCCGGAATGTTACAGTGTCACACACATAAACAAGCTCTAAAGTCATAGCAGGTACACCTCGGAATTCAGGGCTGTGCTGGCAAATGTGCTGTCGGAACCGTTCTGCCGAACTTCGAAGCTTAGATAGAGAGGACCGACAGTGTCACCTATCGCTTAACTCATCGGGTACGGATGCTTCGGAGAGTATCTGAATCGAATAGGTAGGGAGTCATAATGCCATCATTACGTGTCTGAACGGGACTCGGCCCAGCACACGCTGGAGGACAGCCCTACGTGGGAGTCTGAGCGTTGGATCCTGGTCCTTCTGGGAGGACGTTCTACTCCAGAAGGAGTGCGCAGAACGTAAAAAGAGGCAGTGAAAGGGCGCGGCAGAGATCATGAGCTCCCTAATGGCCGCCTAAGGGTTATTATGGCCACGTCTCGGGGCGATGTGACCGCTACAAACTACTCGAGACAGGTGACACTCCGGTGCGGCCGGATGAGGTCGTCTAAGGTGGGGTGTTTGCCCGCCGCTTACTGTATAGAACAGTAAGAGGTGTGATAGCGTCCTACACTGGGGGTAGCTTCGGTCATACTGGGATGCGCTCTAATTGTACTTACGTAGTGAGGTCTGGCAGGGAGGATTGCAGAAGCCGGTGATATGTTCCTGAATCTCCTCTCGACTGCCAAGGTAGGCCGCCGCAGGATTGAGTGGGTATACTGATTCTCAGGCAATCCCATACACGTCCCTCATTCCCCTATGGAAGGTATGGTACGAAAAACATTCCCCTCGTAAAAACAAAAAGGAGGACAAAGTATCTGTGTAAATAATTTATCTTATTCTTATGCTCGTAATAAATGTCTATTTTTTATAACATCCTTTGTAATTATTATATTTTTTATCTTTTTTATTGTGTCAAAGTGTGCATGTAAAGAATTTATTAACTGATTTGTGCGGGCGTTTGAGGGTGTTCGATAAATAAAGAGAATAACATTATTCAGTACTTCTAATTGCAAGCATAATGCGTGTGTTAGTTTAATCACCCTAAATTTATGTTTTAATGTGTTTTTTTTATGTATATACATCACTACTTCGTTATTCCGATTCAACTGATTAGTTACAATATAACGTAGGTAATTTATAAGTTGAGGAAACTGTTTAGTTGAGTCCAAAATGCACTCCGTTAAAATGGATACATCCGATTCGAAAGTGAGGCTAGCTAGCGCCAATAGGAAATATTCAAATTTACAGTAAATATTCCTTATCTTTTGTGCTATTATCTTAAGTTCTTTTTTTTTATTTGTGTTTGGTTTGTTAACTTCGAGCAATCACATTTTGTGTGTTTTTCTACTATCCATGTACATAGCTCGATAACTATTGTTATGCGTCTAGCAATTTTTTGTACGATATATGTGTGTATCCACGAATGAGAATTGTGGCAATCAGTGTTGTATTTATGAATGTATAAAGGTTGGCAGGTGTGAAATGACATGCATGAATGAAAATAGATGAGACACAATAGTACATTTTGTGTAGTATCTTACAATTTGATATCAAAAGTTATATACTTTCGTGTAGCTGATGTACTTGTGCTTTACTCTGTATATTTATTACTTTGCAGGTATTGTCTTTTCTTACCAATACTCGTCCAAAGCTAGATCTACAGTATTTCTACTTGTGAGACTTGGCTAGGTCATGTGCAAGGAAGTAGAAGCGGGTACCTTTGGCTGTTAGTTGCTCTGATACATAAATTGACGTCTCCTGCTTCTTAGTGTGGCCGAAATGTTTTGCCTATATTTAACATTTATTTTTTATGTTAAATTCCTTAACTGTTTTAGAAGCTTTGTGCTCAATATAGCTGATCTAAATTCCATAGTTATTGTGGGATTATTAATTACATTCTGTTTTCCTTTCAGCCTAAAGATGTTACGAATGTTATGCTCATTAATGTCCAGTTCAATGGCCTTGGAAAGGGTGGTCTCAATGAGATCTTCCCTAGCTCCATTGGTTTTTGGAGGAGGGACATGTTTCAATTATACGTACGTCTTACGGGATACCCTGTGCAGGTCTTTGACTTTGTCCTCTAGAATAGAAAAAAGAGATCAATATTAATTGATCTTTTTTTGCCTAACCCTCGAGTTTTCAATTTTCTAGCGAAACTCTTCGTTGTGAACGTTTTGGTTGATTCAGGAGTCAATATTGGCGATATTGACGTTAATATTCGGTAACTATGACACGTTGCCGTTAAGATATAAAAAATCATATTAATTTATCCCAATAAACTTCATCTCAATCAGATAACAGTTCCTAGTAACGGTCACAAAGTTTTAGATTTCATTCATAATATACTACTACTACTACTACTGTAATATGGCAAACACAACTTCCTTCTGGAGCATAACATCTTCACAGAAGGGGACCGCGGTTTCTCATCCCTCGCCACTCGCCAGCATTGCCGCGATCAATGCTGACGGTGACAGGTCTCGTCCGATCCGTCCGACCAGGACTCGACGTTGAGACTCCCATGTAGGGCAATCCTCCAGTGTGTGCTGGGCGGAATCCCGTTCTGCCCTCACCCAACGGGGTTTTCGGCGGGGTGGTGTATCGGAATCAGACCGACTAAAACCACATGGTGTATCACTCTGCGCCTGGAATGGAAAGGTCCCACCACCTGGAGCCTCCAGCCGGGATGACTAACGAGCCTTCATGGCTCGACGAGCAGCCTCACACCACTCACGTATCTCTTCGGACCACGTATACCGCTACCCGCTCGGAAGTCAACCATCCGCCGATAAACTTTGTTGAGAACTTCCTTCTCTAAAGCCCACGGGGTTGTTCCCGCCATTGCGCACGCCACCTCCGTCGACACGATGTGGTAACTGCGTATGGCTCTAACCGCTAATATCCTCTGAGGAAACCAAAGCCGAGTCCTATTCTAGTCAGTTAGAGCCACCGCTTACACCAGTGCACCATACAATGTCATTGACTGGACAACCCCCGTGTCACAACGAAACGGCTATACCGTTTCGTTGTGACGCTGGTTCCACCCAAATTGGGCAAAAGTCATCCAAGTGCAAAAACAGCGCCGACCAGCTTTGAAGCAACGTGTTGGAAGTGCTCGTCGAAGAGTCACCGCCCGTTAAGAATCAGATCCAGATACTACATCTGGGATCAAACTGGTACTAGGATCGAATTGACTTCGATATAGGCACCAGAGGGTGGATTACGACGAGGCCCATGGAACAATAAGGCCCGCTGTCTTATCCTGGGCCATCCGTAAACCTTTGTTGTTATTGTTGTTGTGGTTGTGACCAGTGTGTCATCATGAAATAATCCAATTTTTCTAAGTTATATTTCTTCATTCGTGTTACAATTTCTATCAATAACTCCATATAATTAAATAATTATTTTAAGCTTTTAACATAGTGTTTACTCTTGGATTATAAACCTTATCACTACACCAAAATATGTGATAAGTTATCGTCTAGTGGCATATTTTAAATATTACATATGTAGACAATTATTTATTGTTCTCTTTTTAGGCAAATTAAATAAAACGGAGAAATAAGAAATTCAGAATAAGAAATTGTTTTAGGGATTGGAGAAAAACTAAGTAAAATTTGTTGTAACTTTAAAAGTTAAACAAGATATGGAGCTATAAAAACATATTATGTTGACCTACCACGATACAATAAGAAATAAAGAAGCGTTTAAAGTAGCCTAGTAGTTATGGTCCACGTTAAATCATTAGTTCGTCTGTAGTACGAATTAACTGTTTTTTAATTTTAATCTCTGAACTAGGACGCGTCCTGTATCTTAAAAATCATGTACACCTCTGAGAGTTAATTTCTTTGCTTTAATTACCTTTAAGGTGCCCAAAACAAAATGTTATGCACAAGCGGTGCGTCAGCATATTTACTAAATTAAAATCTCCTCTATTTGTTCATGACACAGATCACCTCCTAATAGGTTCCGCATACAGGACCACAAACGTGCACCACACATAGTTACTATAATAGGCTTATAAAGTTACGCTAATAATCACGACATCAATATCGTCCAAGTTTGTGATCCGTAGACACACAGAGGTATTTGCAATTTAAAAATAGTTTTGTTTTAACAACAAATTGTAAATAGCTTACTGTGCGGTAAAATGGTGTGGCAAATCATCTAAAACATCTAATTATCAAAAAGATGGCATAACATTTCATCGGGCAGTACATTACATTTTTATTACGTTAACGTCTTTCAAATATACCGGAGTTCAACTTATACTGGTGATCTAATAGTGCAAACCAATAATAGTTAAGCAGTCGTTGATGTCTTTTTGAAATGTCCCTTTCACTCACCACGTAAATTACAATAGTTGTCTTTGTCTAATATTGTACGCGTATCGATAGTGTTGTGATTCAGAAGTCGATTTGTTTGGTTATCGTTTGATTTTTTTTTTTGAAGCAAATATATTTTGTAAAGAAAGTGATGTTTAATAGTGATATAACTATGTTAAAGGTTTCCTAGACCCTGAAAGAAAAAAAATATGGATCGACGCAACTCGTCGAGGGAACGAATGGTTACCCACTTAAAGTACTGTGATATGCTCAAGACATTTCACAGAAGATAATTTTCATGCTAAGAAAAATCGAAGAAAGCTGTTCAATTCCACTATACCTACTCTTTACTTCCCAGTTTTGGTAAGGACTTTTACTTTTTTGAAGACTAATATACCAATAAAGGTTATACAATAATAACATTAAGGGATTGAATGAAACATGATATTCTAATAATATTTAATAAACATTGATCATTTCATTTATGTAAAAATAAAATAAAATTAAAAAAATATGTCCAAACTATCCAAACAAATTTATTGATCAACGTTCTTACCCTGTCCCATCACTATGGCTCGGTGCATTCTAAGTTGGGCTTCAAATATCACAGCGCATTAGACACGTACCGCGCGTCCCGTACATACCCCGGAATTGTCGAATCGTAACAAATTTTCAATAATGCGGTATCTTTTAGGAGGTAATCTGTGGTTCATGAATAATACTGTTATTGAACTAATAACTATGAAGCCACAAAAAATGATAGATGAAGCATAAACTTAAAATGTATTTTACTCCGTCTTAGTATTTTCTTTTATGCGATTGCTGATTTTGCACTATTTATCCATTATCAATTTTCAACTACTAATCAATCTACCCGCTCTCTACAATGGAACCCAAACGACTCTAATTACAAACAGAAGTATTTCAATCAGCATCAGTTCCATTATTTTGAAAATTAAATCCATAATATAGTATTTGACATCAGGAGTAACAATTACTAATATTTTCATCTTTTTAACATGCTTTCTTGGATAACATAGTCACATTTTGTTGAGGCAATATAGTAATAAAAAGTTTTATATTGTTTGTATAGTATTTATTTCTTAAAATTAATCATTTGTTTTCGACAAACTCGGGTGTGTACCATCACCTGTTCTGTGTATACGTCTCTTTAGTGTCGCTTCAGATACAGTCTTCAAGTCATAAGCCCACCCAATTTTTGCCATACTATCAATGAATAATCGAGATATATTGAAAGTGTACCCACCCATCTCAGCTGTTTGGTAGTCCCACGGGAAAACATGGTGGAAATTGTGAAAACCTTCTCCGCATGCAAAGAACGATACGAGCTTTGCTTCTACCGGTCTCATTCGTTTATCATATGGCTTTGTTCCCCACAAGTGGGCTAGAGAGTTAACGCAAAATATTGTATGTAACGAAAATGTGTATCGTAATATTCCAGATACGAAAAAGGCTGTCCATAATTTTTCTCCCCACAAGACAGGAATAATAGTTGGAAGAATAAAGCAGAACATCAAAACTAATGGATAATAGTACCTGAAACAAAAAATGTTGTGTTCTGCATTCTCTCTTTTGTTTGTATTTATAGTAGTATTTATATATTTATATATTTACTCTTCTACCTGGCAATTACTGCTTACTTTTCTAGAAGGGCTAACAGCAATACTAATAAATGAGTGAATTTCTTGAGTGGTTCTTTATTGAAAAAATTGTAAAACTTTCGTTCCATAGGTCATGACATTTATATAGAATATTAATTCTATAGATAGATACATTTATATACTAAGTATTTATTGAATAATTTATTTAGATTATTCTTATATATTTACTGTTGAATTTGTGATCGTTAAAATGTATACGATAAGCATTAAGAGAAACCCTAATACTTAACTTTGTTTACTTCCCGGCAATCAATTACATGAAGTTACTTTAACTTAAAATCACACCACACCTACTGGTGAAAAACTAAGAGACAAAAAAATAATTTAAGCATATACATACAGATATTCCAAACAAACAGAGGAATTATTTCTATGTCAACTAAATCATCATCTTAGTCAAAAGACGTCCAGTAATGGACACGGCGTCCCCAAGGTTCTCCACAAGTCACGTTGGTCGGTCAAGTTGGTCACAAAATTAATTACATTTATCGAGACTAGTTTAACAGTTAGTTAGTTTAGTGTAACACGAGAGTGTTTATTTTTCTTTTAAAAAATCTAAATCACAAATTAATAACTATAGGCCTTTGTGATTTTAAGTTGTATTATTATAATAATATTAGTTTAATAAAATAAATTTAAAATTAATACAATTACCAAAACTTAGGCGTGTTGGTTACTTTTTATAACTATAGCACTAAGATTACATATATTCTGTACCACGGGGGATTTTACAAACATACATGAAACAGACAAAGTGTTGTTCAATCATCCAGTTGTAGTAGGGATCGAACCCACAACATTCAGCTCAGTAGGAAGCACCCTACCATTCGTACAGTCATTTTATTAATTATAATTAGTTTAATTTCATTAACTATACTTACTTTTGCTGTAAGCGTAACAGCTTATCAGCCCGAATATCACTCATATCAATATCGTGTCCCTTAACTGTGACCTCCGGGTGTTTCTTTATTAGCAGCCATCCGATATGAGAAAAGAAGAAACCTCGTGTCGCGTTGTGAGGGTCAGCATCTGTCTCGCTATATTTATGGTGAACACGATGGTCGCGTACCCACTGGTGTATAGAGCCCTACAAAAGTAAGGTAAGTGAAAAATATTATTGACATTGTAAGTAAGGGGTATCATTGAAGATACATAAACTTTGGAAACTACTTTCAGAGCCGTGGAAGAGCCAGTATTGTAAAAGCCAAATTAAGTTTGTTAGTTTGTTACGCTTTATTTGTGCAACTGATCGTTATGAAACTTTGTAATCACATTTTATGTAGAAAAAGTATTATTGATTTATTTATGAGGAAAAAACCAAGTGTAATGTATGTTATTACAGTTTTTTCCTTTTGTTTTCAGAAAACTGTAATGTAAATTTTATGTTAATTGTATAACTACGGAGGAGAAAAAAGTTCACATTTCTTTGAAATGAAATTATTGATTAGCAAGAATGTACAAAACATTTGTTAATAATTCCTACAAGTTTAAGTACGTTCTATCGTAACAGTGGTCTGCAACTGGTATTATCACAAATCTTATTAATGGCATGCAATCATTATAATACATGTTAGTGGCAATATTACTCGACAATATTAACATCTTATTTTATTCTGACCTCTATTAATATTAATTCAATCAATTACTAAGATATAACTTTACTAAATGGCAAAACAGAACATGCTTAAACGAAATACGTCGTTTTAGTTGATGCCACAATAGTTAAGAGATATCAATGGATTGAATAAAAATTAATAAATATCAAAATATGTAAAAAGTTGTCACTATGTGTCCTTTGCCCTGTAACCGGTATTTCACACCTATCACATTAGCCAGTCTCTCACAAAATGCGATGTCTGACTCGAGTGTATTATTATAGTAACAACCATTTTTATGAAGAAAAATAAAGTATAATTATTATTATTTCCTTCCTTGAATTCCATATATATCATATAATCAGCTGTTTAGTCAGTTTAGTTCTATACACTTTCAGAGGTTGATCCTTAATATGACTATATACGACAATTTATTGTACACTTTAATAGCAGGTACATCAGAGTTTATTTTAAGTATTTATAGTTTGCTTCTTGCTTGACACTTTTTATGTTCACTTCTATGTATAATGCTTCTTTTGTTATATTTAATTGGCGATCAAAGTATTGAGGATGTGGTTTAATAGAAACACAGAGACCCTAATGTGCATGCAAACTAGCAGTAAAATGAAGTTTTAAAAAGTTTTAAAAAGTGGTCTTTTTGTACACAAAACATCTTTCCAATTTTAACTGAACTTCCCCATAATAATAGGCCGTGTGCAAGTACTGAGGATATATCGCCATGATAAGCACCGAGTGCTGCATGTGTTGAAACCGTTTCTCGGATTCTTTATTTGGCATATGCAAAGCTATTTAACTTGTCGCCAACATACTCAATGTGCGGCTTCCAACCGCAATATTTAGCTGAAACTATCTCTAAACAGGGTGTTTAATTAACTTTTGCTGCCTTAGTAGTAGTTTAAGTCAAGTTGTTGACGTCTATTAGTTTGAAACTGCATGAAATTAGTTCAATTTAAATTTATCTGTGGAGGGAACGGATGTCATGTCCCTCCGACCAGGCTAGATAATCATGCCTGGCGGGCCACGGCCCAACGGTTAATGATGGGATTTTGTATATATGCCAATTGCCACGCGAATCTCTGTATCGCTATACAGGATTGGTAGCTGCATCGTAGTTCATTACATTCCTACGTTTTCGTTCATACTTCGTAGTTCGATGTATCTTCGCTAGATGGCGCTGTTGTAAGTTTATCTTTATGCTGTTATGTGGAAACTGCCACATCACTCCCCTCCAAGACCGGAGGTTGATGTAAGTGTAGTGTAGTGCTGCAAGTTCCAGTGAGTCGGAACTGAGCGCCGCAAGTTCCAGTGAGTCGGAACTGAATGCTGCTGGTCCCAGTGAGTTGGGGCTGAAGTCCGCAGATCCCAGTGAGTCGGGATTGTATGCGGTGCTGCGGTGAAGTCCCCAGTGAGTCGGAGCGATTGTTGCGTAATGGCTGACTGGTGCGTAGACGGGAGAAAGATGCTCTGCTTACATGGACCGTAGGTGCAGTGTGCTGTGCCTAGACACTGATGAGGCCATAGGGTAACCAGGCTAGAGCGGTCGCTACCTGAGTGTGGTATCCCTGTTGAGGCCGAGGTTGACGGCTGGCTGAGACTTGATTATCGCTCATCATTGTGGGAGTGACACCAAGTGTGTGCTTCCAATCACGTCGGGGTCACCACTGTGGAGAGACGTGTGTCATGTCCCTCCGACACAAAGAAAGGATCCTCCAACCAGGCTAGGTGATTATGCCTGGCGGGCCACATCGCCACATTATCTTAAGATTATTTTTACCGAACCAGTCGTCAACGCTATCAAATCTTTATTGCTTGTTTATAAACACGTTTATTTTGATATTTACTATGAGTGTAGTATCATCTACAAACAATATAGTTTTATATTTAGTGTCCAAAACAGGCTCACTAATGTATAGCCAAAATTAAATTATTATAGTAATTGGTTACTTAATTAATCTTTTAAATGATTAAAATAAAATAACTGTGTAAAATAAAATGTGTTTGTAAGACAATGAATGACTGATTTTTGATCACTTAAATCATTGTTTGTTATAAATACGTTGAGATGAAGATAAACAAGACTCACTTGGAAGCCTACTGTACTCATAAGTGCGAGCAGAATCTTCAGGGGTAGCTTCGCTTTGTACGCTTTATGTGCCCAAAGTCTATGTGGACCAGCTGTCATACCAATATTAGACACAATATATAGAAAATAACCTGTAAATAAAATTATAAATAAACATTATGTAATTATTGTTTTAAAATACCATTGCCAAAGAATTTCTTTTAAATTAAAATTGATGAAATTCGAATTCATGAACAGATTTCCTTATATTACTACTCAGAATATCACAAGTTTTCTTGAGTTAATTGACTTTTCAGAAAAAAGAAAATATACCTATTTAGAGAGCAATTACATTGATACAAATGTAGAATTTAGAAAATATAATTCCTATTGTTGTTTAAATATTAATAAATTCTAATGTCAGAAACTTTCTTTTTTTATTATACAACATAGCTTAAATTTTTGAACCGTTTGGGCGTTCATGAAATAAAATATGTCTGAATTATTAAGCCTAAAATATTATTTAATAGTTACGTTTTTTAATAGTTATTATTATAATAACTATTAAAAAACGTATAAAATAAAAAAAAAATCTTAAAACTCATGAAAATATTTTATAAATAAATATTTAAGACCCAAAAATTAAAATACTTACCAAACACAGGAGTTTGCCATTTAGCTCTTGTGATAACCAAACATATGCCATAAAGTGACGCCAAATGTATCAATATAAAAAATATCACATTTGGCATTACCAGCTGCCATTTTTTCTCATCTTTTTTAGACTTCTTATTGGTATCTACCAACAACTCGTCATGTTTAATATCACACATGTTACTTGAGGTACTGTTGAAAAAAGAGAATTTGATTTTGCAGAGAATTAACAGCACTAATCGACATTCCTCTATCGGGAAAATAGGTCCTCCCCCACTCCAGATAGAGAGGCTATCTTTTTAAAACTGTACGAGTATTACAGCAAATAAGGCGATTAATACTTGAAAATTGTGTATTTTCTTACCTTTCAACTTAGTAAAAATATTTCAAAAAGAACTTATAGATCGACTTACATTTTCAAAATTGATATAGTTATAACAACCAAACGTATCACTTGTTATTTAATTAGTATCATTCATTAATAACTCAAGGGAAATAGTACATTCAACGTTTTCCTTTCATAAGTAATGAGTTGGCATCACTTGTTTTATACTAAATCATAATGTTAAGAGTATGCACATAAATAATATAGTTAACCTGTCATCACTGCTATTGATAAAAACAAAATAAAATTTTGATTTTACAAAATGATATATTTTAAAGATTTTCCAAGTGACTGTTCCAAAAATATTTTTAGCATCAAGTTCTCAAAGCATATTTGTTTAATCAATCTTATGAGAACAGTGTAAACTACACTGTTTCATTTGTTGCGTAAAATAGGATAGCCCAATGCCTACTGAAGGACACTTTACAAGTACGTAGGTAACATACGGTCCCTAACCACAAAATAGCTGTCTCATCTAGGGCCAGTCACCAAACCTTCGAACAGTCGTAACCAGCTCATTCTGTTCCTAATTGCTCAATAGAAAGTATGATTTGAGCAGCCGAATATATAAAATGATACAATCAGGGCAGCTTACTGCTTAACTCATCATGGACAGTTGGCTAGACGACATGGCGGTCTCTCCTACTAGTCAACAAAGGAATCGTCTGAACACATCTGCTCTGATTAGTGTCTGAGTCACATAGCCCCGAAACCAATATTCTTATACCACTACTGTCACACATGCTGTCGTGAGGATACAGTTCTCCACACTTTAGTGGAGTGTTACCTCTCTTGTAAAAGTAGATAATTTTTCACTAGAGACCATGTTTCTGTCTATGGTCCAAAAGTGAGAGTGCATGGGATTCTTCTGCTTCGTTTTTCTAGTAGGAAGTGTTGGTCAAAAAGGCAGTGATACAAGAACGGTAGAGAACAAGCACTTTTCAACCCACAGTGGACACACTAAAGACGTAGAGACCAAAGTGTTCTCGGACTTCCATGAACGCGTACCTGAAGTTGATGTTTCAGGTGGATCATAGTATAACCTTCTTATTTGTTGATCATCTCTGCCGTCGGAGTTTACTAGCCCATCTGTTCGTCTTTGGAATACGCTTCATCTGGCAATCAAGATGACCACTAAAATTTTATTTTAAAGTGAAAGTTGAGTAGTACCTGGTATAATAGCAGGCAGAATCAACTTGCAGGTGATTTTAACATGCTGCATATGCACACATATGTAATGCAGTACCCACAGCTAACTTTAACAAAGTGTAACCACCTAATTTCTCTACTTCACCCAATGGTTAATTGGTAGCGAGTGCTTTGTACAATAATACATCATCCAATGAATTAAATATGTATGATTGCAGTAAAATTAAATAAACGATTTATCTTTGATTGTTAATGTAATAGTCCTATTATATATCAAATTATTATAATAACGGTGTCATTTCAAAGTCTTGTGTCACGAGAAACTGTTTTACAATTTTTTAAATGGTAAAGTGTGGTTGTTTATATGGGTTGTTGTTAGTGTTAGTGTGTATCTATGTACCGGAACCTTTGAATTTCTAATTAATTTTTTCTCAAAAGTTGAATTGAATTAAAAGTTCGTACATATAGCAGAGAGCGATGATTTCGTACACCCAGAAAAACAAAGACATATATAAGAACAAATAGATCGTAAATATATTTTAATGTAGCTTTATATTGTACTAGTAAGACTGCAAATGTTAAGTTTTTACGTTAAATTTGTGTGCTGTGTTTATTAATTAATGTTTGTATGTTAATTATTAATGTTTTATATGAAAAAAGTAGTTCGTCACATATGAAATTTTTATTTAATTAAAAAAATCGATAAACCATCATAAGCGTAAATTGCATAAAAATTAACCTAATCAAAGTAGGGTCATACCACAGTTTTGAAAAATTCATCCCGCCGTCTTTTTTCCATTTAAAATTTTATTTAGTTTGCGAAAGTCGTTTTACAAATAAACTAAATAAGAAGTTAAATACACGTCCTTACTTTTTAGAACAGATTATATGTGTGTGAAAAGTGCTGAAATAGACTAGTAGTCTTTTCTTGCATTCGCAATCGTCTCACCTTACCAGCCTTAATTGTTCAGTGCTGAGGTTTCCACAGGGAATTACAGTATATGACATGCAACTAATCCGATGATGACTCGTAACACAAAGTCTAAAAGAATTTAAAATATCTACCGTAAAACACTGTAGATATTGAACTTTCTTAATTGTTTGTGACTTTGAACGAAATCAAATTGTTTATTTAAGAAACTCTTTTTATATTTTATTTCCACTCAAAGAGAAACAGACTCACAAAAATACGGTATTATTTTTAGTTAGTTACTATTGCTTCGAAACAGAATTTTTATCTATTGTGTATGCTTAGTAACTTGATGAAATTTGGTAACATATCAAAAAGGAGTCTATTTTTACAGATGTTTTGGAAAAAAAGAAAGGAGATGGTTGAAAAATAGAGGCCTGTTCCCCTAATGTAATGATCAAATAAGTGTTATTTGATAGCTTAAATCCTCTAATTAAAGAATGAAAACGGGTACTTGAAATATAGCAGCTCATAAAATTATTAGGAAAGTTTAAAAATTAATGTTAACACTTCATTAAAATCATATTTTCACAATTTATCATAAAGTTATAATACCAGGTGTAGTTAAGAAAGCTCATACATATGATCATGTCAAAATATAAACTATTAGCTCCTGTCTGCGGCTCCACCCATGTGGAAAGTTTATAAAATTTCTGCGGTAAGTTGTTCTCCAAGGTTTTGTCGATAAATTTGTATTTAAAATGAATTCTTGTCATATGATCATAGTATCACTGCAGTTGAGCTGGCCTGTAGGTATTTGTGGAGACTCCTTTAACTTTTATACCTAAATCCTTTAACCCAAGTGCTTTAACTTTTTGTGTTAGAGGCACCAGCCATCAAACGAGGCCCGAAGATAAATATGGAGAAATTTCACTACGAAGTTATAATTTTATTAGTAAATAAAAATACCAAACTCGTCTACAGGTTTTTTGCATCTTAAAACCTCTTAAATGAATTACAAATAGATGTTAATATTTACGTCATATTTATGAAATGATGTTGTTTTAAATTTACATAAACTAACTTACAGTAACTACTTGGAAGCAAAAAAGATGTTTTCGAATTCACAGTTCGCCTTTCGCAGAAATAGGTCTACAGATGACGTAGTACATGAGCTTACAAATTATATAGTTACTAATATGGACGACAAGAAAAAGGTACTTGACATATTTTAGATTTGGCCAAGGGTTTTGACACAGTCTCTGTCCCACTACTTCTCAAAAAACTGGAAGGGATGGGTGTTCGCGGTGTACAGTTGCAATTTTTCACTAGTTACCTTACAGATCGCTCACAGTGTGTACAGATGGACAGTGTACGTAGTCATGATCTTACTTTGGATATAGGCGCGCCCCAAGGCAATATCCTCGGGCCAACTTTGTTTCTAATTTTCATAAATGATCTTTACCAATTAGATATACCTAACACCGATAAAATAATCACCTTTGCAGACGACACCGTACTAATTTCTCGAGGTGATTCCTAAGAGGACACATATTAGAGTGCACAAGAGGGCATGAATCGAGTCACTTGTTGGCTTAACAGCAATTTCCTATCTTCAAATATCGATAAGACCAAGTACATAGCATTCTAACTAAAAAGAAAAAATCTAATCTTGAAACTCCTCAGCTCATCATTGCACATCTGTGCAATAATCAATATGCAACTCCTGTTCCATGTACCTGCAAAGAACTGCAAATGGTAGATTCCATTAAATACCTAGGAATCATTATTGATAAAAATTTAAACTTTGAAGCTCACATAAATGTGTTAACTTCTAGAACTAGAAAACTAATTTATTTTTTCAAAAACTTGAGACATGTATGTGATAATAAGGTCCTTAAAATATAACGTATAAATATAAATAAATAACGTATCTCGCCTTGAGCCAGTCAATACTAACGTACTGCATCACCATCCTGGGGAGGTATAGCTAAGAGCATTTTGATAAAATTGGAACGTGCTCAAAGGGTAGTTCTAAAGGTGGCGCTTTGCCTAGCTTCCTTGGATCGCACGGGAGACTTGTACAAGAAATTTGATGTCCTTACAGTTCAGTAACTTTTTATTTTGCATCTTATTACTAAGTCCAACCGACTTACCAACTATGATCCTCTAATTAATGCAACGAAACAGCATAAACATAGAATCTTTCAGGATAACATAATTTATAAAACGACTTTATCTCGTAGGTTCTTTAGTTTTTGGGGCCATACTTATATAATAAAATTAATGCTATCCTTTTGCATGTACTGCTTTAATAAATTGAAATTGAAGACGGTACTATGTTATGGCTACGAAACCTAAGCTATGATGACACAGAAAGTCTACTTGTGGCTCAAAGTTAATATAATCCATGTACAAAGCATTTTGTTCGAACTATGCTAATAAGCACCGCGCACACACATACACATAGACATAGGCACACGCACACACGCACACGCACACATAAATACTTACACTCACTCACGTACCTACATGTAAATGTTAATACTTACATTCTGTTATTTTTAATTTTTAATATTGTTATTATATTATTGTTATTTTCTATTTATTTTCTGTTGTCTACCTATATTATTAATTGGAAACTGGTATATGCTACAACTATTGTTACTTTGTTTTGACCGGGAGGTGTGAGCCTGGTGATCTATAACACAGGATTTCCTACCATAGACACCAGTCTCTCACAAAGGAATGATGTGATCGGACTAAACTGTTTATGAGCTTCACAATTTGTAACTACTTTTGTGATGAAAGAAATAAATACAAAATTATTATTATTTTTTTATTTCATTATATACACATATTTATTACATATTTAAATATATAAAAAATAAATAATACACATTTAAAAATATAAAAAATAGTAGTAGACCACCAACATCTGTTACAGGGACCAAGACACCGGTGGTTAGGGCTCCAAAGACAGGAACCTCCTCACAATACGGGCCGTGTCAAGGAGGACTGCCTTCTGCATCAGACTCTTGATCCAACCTTCTAACGTGAGCCTCTTAAGATGATGGTCGAGGCTCTTCGCTATCAATCCATGAACAGATATGATTATCGGAACAATAATCACCGAATCCACATTCCACATGTCGGTAATCTCGTGAGACAGATCCAAATACTTCAATTGTTTTTCTTTTTCAACTTTCACGAGATGCTCGTCATGAGGAACGGCGATATCGATAATCATTGCGCGGCGTTCTAATCGATCTATCACCACAATATCAGGCTTATTGGCAACAATAGTCCTATCTGTGATAATAGGTCTATCCCAATATAACGTAGCACGACCGTTCTCGAAAACTGGGTCGGGCACATATCTATAGTAAGGTACTTCAAAATTGACAAGTTAGTATTTAAGGGCAAGTTGTTGGTGTACGATCCTGGCTACTTGGTTATGCCTGTGCAAATACTCACCGTTAGCAAGACGAGAACAACCGTAAATAAAATACCTAATCGATTCTCCAGGACGGTGGCACGCCCGACAGATGTCAACCGTACTGTCTTTCAGGATATATGTATTTCCGGTAGTTATTCGTCATAACTTTGTCCATAATTGCACAAATAAAACCTTCGGTTTCTCCGAAGAGATCACTATACCGTAGCCAAGACGTCGACGCTTTAAAGTCAATATCAAATAAAGTCTTGATATTTAATAGACCACGACCTGTAAACTTTCACGGAATATACAATCTCATAGCCGATGAACGTCGGTGGTGCATGCGGAATGCAGTCAGCAATGTACGGACTCTCCTGTCAAGAGTATCTAATTCGGTCTGAATCCATCTAAATACACCAAAAGAATACGAGTACATCAAAACCGGCATGACTCAACTGTTATAGGCTCTCAGTTTGTTACCGCCTGATAAAAGACTTTTAAGTACTCTTTTTAGGCGGCCAAAAAAGCGTTCCTGTAACATTTGTTTCACGCCAGATTCTGGTATTTCCAAGGACTGTGAAAAACCTAGATACTTGTAAGTTTCGGTGGCAGACAGAGATCTGAGTTTTGTTGAATCTGAAAGTTCTATTCCTTCAGATTCTACAATCACACCCTTCTTTACATACATGACTGCACACTTGTCCACACTAAATTCCATTTTGATAGAATTACTAAAGTTTTCAGTGACCCTTAATAACGCCGTCAATTGTAATTTTGTGGAGGCCAGTAATTTCAGATCATCCATATAAAGAAGGTGAGATATAACTTGATCATCTTTCTGCAACCGATAGCCTAACCCAGAACCCTCTAACAGAGTACTGAGAGGGTTCAAAGCTAGACAAAACCAAAAGGGACTCAGACTGTCACCTTGAAATACCTCGCTCGATCTTTATAACTATGTCATTTATCGCATTCTGACGACATCCTGGATAGCGAAGTGTTGTTCTCCATTGACTCATACACGACCTTAAGAAAGTGCACAGAATTGCATCAATTTTGTACAACTCTAGCATCTTCAAAAGCCATGTATGTGGAACTGAGTCATAAGCCTTCTTGTCATCTATCCAACATGTCGCCAGACTCTTACGATTACGACGTACCTGTTGCCTAATGGTCCTGTCTATGATAAGGAGCTCTTTAGTGCCACGGGCCCCACTTCTACATCCATTTTGAGAAATAGAGAGTACCGAATTATTATTTATGTGTGTAGTAATTTTGAGTCTCAAAATAGATGTTAGAAGTTTATATGTAGTTGGTAAACAAGTAATAGGTCTTAAATTTTTGGGATCCATGGTACTACCAGATTTATAGAGTATATGGGTTACACCAGTGGTTAAAAATTGTGGTAATGAACCAGAATCCAAAGCTGCTTGGAATTGTGACGCCAAACACGCATGCGAGCTTCGGAACCACTTAAGTCAAAAGTTGTGCAGTCTGTCTGGACCAGGTGATTTCCAATTCGGTAATGAACGAACTGCACAACTTACATCATCTTTATTAATAGTAATGGGTTCCATAGCTGTTAAGGACTCACACGTAAAACATAGCAGTAAATTATGCAGTGAGTGGAAGCGGCAAAATAATATCACTACCAAGGCGTGGCTTGCAATGTCTCCAGATGTAAATCCAATAGAAAATGTGTGGTCTTACATTAAAATGCAATTAAGAGGAAGACAAGTATTCAAGGAGATTCAACTGTGTTATCAAATTAGAAAGATATGGTGGTCTTTATCATTGGAGTACGCGGAAAATCTAGTTGAAAGTATGGGAAAAAGGTGTGAAGCTATAATAAATAATTATGTTTTTGACTAAGTAAGCAAATGTTTATTGAAATCCATCCTTACGTATATGGTCAAAAAAGAATACTATAATAGTGTCTTTACAAATTGAGCCATCAGTAGACTCTGAATGTTCTGGAGAGACCAAAATATTAAAAAAATAATGTGCCTGACATTATAAATTTACTATTTGGAAAAGAATTCCAAAAAAAAAGAAAAGGTTTGGAAAAATATTTTAAATATATCATAATTAAAATTAAAATCCTGTATTTCTTTGAGATGCTTATCTCTTTTTAAGCATTCGTAGCAACAAAACACTTTTTCTTAATAAATTGTAGGCATCTGACTCTAATAAAATTTAAAACAACTAAATCTTTATATTATTTACGGCTATTTTCAAATTACGAAACTGTAATTATTACGTATTTGTAGAATTCAATTTTGCTATGTGCGTATGCACATAGCAAAATTACTACTACTAGAAATTAATACTAGAAACTATTTTGAGCTGCTCCTTTATCACTCTTGGTATTTTACCATAAAGCGGAAAATATGAACCCGTTTCGTGAAAAGTTAGTTGTTTGTAAAAATTTATTCATCTCGGCAATAGATCTTTTTACTTAAATTGACATACGTCATAAGTTAGATTGATAAAGAAAAATAAACTGCTTCTGCCTAGTTACAATAAATTTCGAAGTACGTGATTAAGTTATAATAAGTATGTGATTACCAAAAAATGTATTCTCCTTGGTAGATATGTTTTTATTTCTTGTCTTGTATTCTTGTAGTGCTACTTGTGAATTGTTATAGTTTTGAATAATTACCTGTTTATGTAGTACATGTAGATACATTAAACAAAACAGAGCGAACAGAGAAAATAAAATGTGAAGTATTTCAGGTGGTATTTTTTACAGGTGTTTCATTGTGTTATGGTATGCCAGTTTTAAATTCCGTTTTATGAAAATATCGGCAATTGAAATATATTTGTACTGTTAAAGACTTCGACTTAGGATTTAACTCCAGAAAGTTTATTAATCCTATATTAATGCTTTAACTCCTGAGACAAAAAAATTTAGTGTGTTAGTGACATCAACTTTAGGTTATCTTACCAATGGGCATCGACCAATCTTGACCTGAATACAGACAGCCGATTTGTTAATAATACATACTATAAGTAATTATTATTAAATATTTAATCAAATATGGTCACAATCCAATAGTATCAGAGTAACATATATTAAAAATCATTGTTATTCGTGTTGTCGAGTAAATAACTAATTAAATGTAGTAGGGAAAACTATTCAAAAGCAACAAACGAAACAACTTGAGAATTTTTCTAAAACTATAAAAGTAAATTGACAAACTTTTCTTTACAACCTTTTTTTTATTCTAAGAAACAGAAAAAATGTACTAATTTTAAAATGTTTTTAACTAACGTCAACCTATTTTTACGGCCTGCGTCACCAGTTAACTACTCTGCACGCACTCACTCAAACAGTGGAAATAATTTTCTGTTTATATCTATCTAACTCTCTTATATCTATATAACTATCTTGATACTGAACTTCATTAATTTATGTCTTCTATCGGCTATAGACAACTGAAAAATAATATTGTTGTTTCAATAATAAATTGTCCGTGTCCAACCCAACATCCCATACGAAATGGTGAATGTCCTTTATAAACAAGAGAAAGATGAAATACAGAATCTAGTACATGAGTAGTAGCGTATACTAGACATCTACTGTCAGATCTGAACCAAAAATATTTCACAGTTGAACTGCATTCGGCTTTCTAAACCAATAATACAGTTAATAAAGTTATTAAACTGAATTATATCATAATTATATAATTAATAATATATTGTAAGTAATTAACAAAATTTTACAGAACTTCAATTATTTTCTTTATTCCAATTGAGTTTTCTATCATTGTCAAGACTGCAATTACAAGAGATTTGATTTTTAAGTCCTTCAGGTTAGATATTTTAATTTTAGCAACGCTCGATAGTAAATTAGTTAAATTATGAAGTAACTGCTGTTTTATGAAGATCGTAAGTACATCCTTAAAATAATAACATGGTGATAACTTTTACTTTAAAGTTATGAAACAGATACTGTTTCGATTGTAGTTCCTAAATGGTCCTACCGAGGTTAAACAGCAACACTTAACTATCGTAACAATCCGAAGCTCCATATTTGCTGCCATTATTTTCAGGCACTTGCCCATTATAATCCAATTGTTATATATAAATATTTTTTTATTTGCCTGCCTAGTAAGAAATGAAGTATTTTTGAAATGAAACCACGTTTAACACTTTTACCATTTTTAATGCAGTTCAAAATGCTCATGAGCATGTTTTATGTTGCTATACACAGAAACATTTATATACATACAATATAGACAATACATGCCTATTTTCTTTTCACAGTATTGTACCTTTGATATTATATTTAACTAATTGATCTAATTCAATTAAGTTCTTTAATTATCATTTAACGTTTTTTCTTAAATTTAATGTAATATATAAAAGTATTTCCAATATACCTAGATTGTAAAGACTTTTTAGTTTGTTTTTATTCCTCACATGTTATATCCTTGTTATCCGACTACCACTGTGGGTGTGTTCCATCACCAGTTCTTTTTACACGTTTCTCAATCGACTCTTGGGACACAGTCCTTAGGTCATACGCCCAACCAATTTTTGCCATGATATCTATAAACAGTCGAGACGTATTAAACGTATAACCCCCCAATTCTGCAGCTTTGTAATCCCACGGGAATGTGTGATGATAATTATGAAATCCTTCTCCGGATGCAATGAAAGATACAGATTTTATTTCCACGGGCCGAATATCTTTATCATATGGTTTGGTCCCCCACATATGGGCAGCTGAATTAATTAAAAAAATTGCATGTTGCGAGATAGTCAGACGTAACACTGCAGCAATATAAAAAGCAGTCCTCTTTTCTTCATTCCACAAAACGGGGATGTAAGTCGGTGCCACATAACATAGCAAAAAAACTAACAAAAAATAGTATCTGAAACAAAATTACTGAAAGTTATAAGACAATAAATTGTAAATTCTGAAAGTCGTTAATTTACTCTAACATATTGTTTCGTATTATTGTTTATTCAAGATGTTCAAGTTTTAGACTAGGAGATAGATTTAAATCAGTTGAAGTCTGGCCTGTTTGAGTATTTGCTGCGTTTTTAAGTAAAATGTTTCAATGCATCTGTAATACCGCTACTGTCCAGGCCCTGCAGGTCTGACCTGTTCGTCCAGTTCCATTAGCATATTCAGTTTTCAAGTTGCAAATTATGTAAGTATACATTACTATTATTTTTACGTGTTTGTGACTCCTGACTTGCAGGGATTTATGACCAGCGGCAGCTACTTTCCATCAGGTGGGTTATATGATCGTTTGCTCACTTTGTCATGAAAAAAATAAATAATAAAGGTCAAAATAATTTACATTCATTGGTTTCTTCGTTTAAATGCGCTAAACTCTGGGGTTGTCAGTCGGATGCTAAAAATTTGAATGGCTGTGCAGTAATTGCCGAAATTGTTTATGTTGAAATGTTCAACAAATTTTGGTCATTACAGGTATCTACTCGTACCACCACGGTAACGTATTATAATCGTACACATATAATACTAATTAATCACATAAGTATTTCATGCTAAAGCTGTTTCATTATTCTTTACGAGTGTAAAGGAATATATATTAACAACAACTCTAATTTGTGTAAATTTTCAGAGAAATATTGTTTTTAATAAATAACATGTGAGTTAAACACGAATTAAAATATTGTATGTATACTACGTAATTATTACTTACTTTTGTTGAAAACGTAATAACTTATCCGATTTAATATCACTTAGGTCAATGTCGCGACCTTTAGCCTTAACATCAGGCAATTTTCTCATGAGCAACCAACCAATATGTGAGAAGAAAAACCCTCTTGTTGAGTTATGTGGGTCAGCATCAGTATCGCAATACTTATGATGGACACGATGGTCACGTACCCACTGCAATACTGAGCCCTGAAACATATCTGAGATTAGTAAGAAAAGAAAATGATAAGGAAGCGATGAAGTACACAATAATAAGATTAAAACAAAAGATTAATAAAAAACATGAAATAGTTGTATAAATATTGACATACTTGAGGCCTTAGTTCTGGTTAGTTAAATTGTGGTAACGAATACATAACAATTTTCATGCAGCAACATTATATGTCTGCCTCTGTATGTATTTATTGTACTGTGCAAAAAAGGTATTGAAATTTTTGTAACATATCATAGTTAATTCTGCAGAGTTCTAAAATAACACACCAAAACTCACAATATTTTCAATAAATGTAACCAACGAAAGAGTCTAGACTCCACAACATAGGAAATCCTAGTGTGGGGTCTAAGGCCGCCATCTATGTATATTTTATTTTTATGAGACAATAAAAAAATATTAATTTGTATTACTAATAGTATTATTATTTAATATTTACTAATAGTATTACTATGTAAGATTTAGTTTACTACCAAAATAGTTATAGATGTATTTTCATAAATCATAATAAAATTTAGCAAACATGTTTCAAGGTGTGCCGCATAATAATGCGTAGTACTGCTCCGCAGTAAACTATTAAGAAGTGGACAAAGTAGAATATTATAAAAATATACGACATTTATCATCTATAAATTATATTGTCTCAATCTCTCAACTTCTAATTTCAAGGGACAGAGGACATTCTATTAATCTTATAAAACTTGATGTCTCTTACTAGCTACTACTTATAAACATATGCTTGATTACTATAGTAAGTTAAACAAAATATTCTGAACAAAAACTTACTTGGTAAGCCATGGTGTAGAAATACAATGTAATATTTAGTTTACTCCCAAAATAGTTCTAGACGAGATTTCATAAATCACAATAAAACTTAGCAAACATGTTATTTGATGTGCCGCATAAGAATGAGAATTACTACTGTTTTTTTTTTATATATTTTTTTTTTAACGTGTGGAAACCACGCAGGGGTTTCCACACGTGGGGTGACCCCCACCGGGGCTTACGGCGGGGTGGTGTTTCGGAATCGGACTGACTAAAACCACACGGTGTGCCACACTGAGATAGGAAGGATCCGGCAACCGCTGCTATTACAACATCCAGATCCCTCCTAGCGCCTGCCCGCTCGGGCACCATCTGTGGATAAACTCTCTATTTTAGGCGACGTACGGCACACGCGGACGTCGCCTCCTCGCGGGTGGCCATAGTAGCGGATGGAGGGGAAAACCCGACCCGTCCACCCGCGGCCACACTCAAGGCGGCATGAGGTGCTGGTATGCGCGCCTCTGCCGCCCGGCTCGCCGGCGGCGAATTGAGTCCGAGTGGATATCGTCCTCCCGGGCCTTCTCCGCCGCCTCCTTCTGCGAAATTACGTCTTCACAGAAGGTTGCGACCGCGGTAAAACAACTGTCGCTACCGGCCATGAAGCGTATGACGGCCGGTAGCAAGAGATCTCCCCCAATAACTGCAGTAAGGACCCCACGCTGCGCCGCCCAGGCGGAACAAACCGCTAGCGTGTGCTGAGCCGAGTCCTCACTGCAGTCGCAGTGGTGACAGGCGGGACACAATTCCCTCCTGGTGATGGAGTGCAGAAGCTTCCCGAAGCAACCGTGCCCGGAAAATACCTACGTCAGTCGGAAGGAAAGGGTCCCGTGCTGCCGCCCTGCCCACTCGGCGATGACCGGCTGGAGAGCCTCCACGAGGGCAAAACCAGCACGAGGAGTCTCCAACCGGAACAACCAACGAACCATCGTGGCTCGACGAGCGACCTCACGCCACTCGCGTTTCTCTTCGGGCGGGGGCCGTATGCCGCTATCCGCCCGAAAGTCAGCCGTCCGCCGATAAACTTCGGCGAGCACTTCCGCCTCCAAATCCCACGGCGAAGTTCCGGCCAAGGCGCACGTCGCCTCCGTTGATACGGTGCGGTATCTGAGGGTGCCAGCGGCGAGCCTTATTCTGGGCTGTCAGAGCCACCGCCCACACCGGCGCACCATACAGCGCCATTGACTGGACAACCCCCGTGTATAGCCGTCTCGTCGCGACGCTGGCTCCACCCAAATTCGGCAAAAGTCGCCCGAAGGCAGAGGCAGCGCCGACCATCTTTGGAGAAAGCTGTCGGAAGTGCTCGTCGAAGAGCCACCTCCCGTCAAGGATCAGGCCCAGGTACTTCATCTAGGCCTGAACCGGTACGAGGACCGAATTGACTACGATAGAGGCAACGGGTGGTAGACCACGATGGGGCCCATGGAACAAAAGGACCTCTTATCTAGGGCCACCCGTAAACCCAGCGCCTCAATACGCCCGACCACCAAAGAGACTCCCGTGGTGGCCAGGCGCGCCACTTCTTGAAAGTGTGCTCCCCGGGCTGTGACCAATGTGTCATCTGCGTAACAAATTACGCCCAGCCCGGGGGGAAGACGACCTCGAAGGGCCCAATCGTAAACCATGTTCCACAGGAATGGTCCGAGGACAGACATCTGTGGAACACCGCACGACATGGGCCGCCGCCTCAGAATACCATCTCGGTCCTCGTACATGACGGTACGCTCCTCAAGATAGTCTGCCACAAGCCACCTCAGGTAATCTGGCACCCCGTGGTAGTGGAGGGCTTCCCTGATGCAGCTAAATGACAGACTATTAAATGCATTGGCGATATCTAACAACACCGCCAACAGCACGCCGCCACAGCTCATCGCCTCTTCGGTAACGGCTCTCAGGCGCATCACGGTATCGACCGTCGAACGCCCCGCCCGAAAACCAAATTGGGCGTCCGACAGATCGGGGCCCACCTCGCAGAGGTGCCGGACGATGCGGGCAGAGAGTATCCTCTCAAACAGTTTACCTGCCTCGTCCAGCAACACGATAAGCCTATAGGCCGCTACTGATTCAGTTGGCCGTCCTAGCTTCCTTAATAGGACCAGCTTCCCACTTTTCCAGCACTCAGGGAAGAGTCCGCCAAGCTAGCGTCCAGGACCTCCCTGAGGCGGTAAGACATGTGTTCGAAGGCTCGGGCTAGCACTCGGGCAGGTATCCCGACCGGCCCGGGGGCGGTGTTCTTAGAGCGGATCCGTAGAACAACCACCCCTACCTCCGATTCCCTGACGGGCAGAACATTGTCTTCGTTAAACCCGTCGTCTTCAACTATGAAGGCCATCGACGGGGACGTGTGCTCCGCCCGCTGCGGGAAAAGGCCCTCGACCACTTCCCGCAGGAATCTGGGCTGGAGACTCTCTGTAAGGGCGGGGCCCGACGTGCGGAGATTTTGTCGCGCCTCACGATAGGGGCGACCCCTGGGGTCACGATCGAGACCCTCCAGCATTTCCTTTCTCTTAATTTCTTTGGCGCAGCTGATGGCCAGCCTCAGAGTTTCCCGCACCTCTCGGTACAGTGTAACCTTTTGGTTGTGTTCGTTATGGTTCGTCTTTTGTATATAGTGTTTGCCTTTTGCTCCCGCAACGAAAATTGCTCACCCAGACAGTTTAGACATCTGGACTTTATTGCCCAGTTCACCACAGATATCAGGCACATATCGGGGAAGAACAACATCGTCACTGATACTCTATCTATGATAGAAGAGATTGCCAAACCAGTAGACTTACAGCAGTTGGCAAGGTTATATACAACAATCCGATGAGAAGTTGGACAAACTACTGATAAGCAACATATCATTATCCTTAAAAAAGGTAAATGTACCAGATACAGATGCTGAACTATTCTGTAATGCAAGCAGTGATATCACTCGGCTATATGTCCCACGAGAGCTACGATACCGCATTTTTGAGAACCTGCATTCTGTGAGCTATCCTGGGGCGAATGCCACTGCCAAGCTCGAAGCCCAGCGGTATGTCTGGCCAGGCGTTAGGAAGGACTGCAGATCCTGAACACAGAGTTGTTTGGCTTACCAAAATTTCGCCTTACTCTTCACCACCCATTGACACATTTAAGCTGCTGCGGTCAAGGTTCACCCACATCCACTTAGACATAGACCACTACCACTGTCTCATGGACATAAATATTTTCTCACTGCCTAATACCTCTCCGTGACATTACCGCTGAGACAAACGCCCTCCTCTATGGCTGGATTGGCCGTTTTGGATGCCCGCAAAAGCCCGCAGGCACGCAATTCGAATCGCAACTTTTTAAACGCCTGTCGGAGCTGTGATGTTAGTCGTGTTCGTTATGTTGCCTGTTTTGTATGTTGTGTTATTGTAATTTACATTGTTAATGACGGATACACTCGATGCGAAGCTTTAAACCAACCACCGTTTAAACCCCTACAACTGCTCTTGAGTAAACTAAACAGAAGTAGATAAAGTAGAATAGGTATTATTCTAAATATTCTACATATATATGTGTGTAAATAAATAATAAAAGTATATGTATATGTATTTATGTATAAGTCTGTAAATGATACTTATCATCTACCAATTATATTGTGTTAATCTCTCAACTCCTAATTTCAAGGGACAGGAGATACTTTATTAATCTTATAAACTTGATGTTTATTGCTAGCTATTACTCACAAAAATATACTCTATTACTACAGCAAGTTAAACAAAATAGTTTGATAATAACTTACTTGATAGGCCATGGTGTAAAAATATAAAAGAATAATCTTGAGAGGAAGCTTCGCTTTGTATGATCTATGAGACCATAGTCTGTGAACACCGGCTGTTACGCCCACGACACACATTAGGTACAGAATGTAAGCTGAAACCGATTGACTGAATAATATAAGCACTACAAATATAAACTCTGCGAGAGTTTAAAGAGAAAAATATGCACTTCCACAACGCCATCTAGTTTCAAACTAAGCAAAGCTTGTACTATATATATTTTTTACTAGAATACTTGTATATTTTTTTTCGAAAATATGTTTCATAGTATTGTACACATAGAAAGTAGTCAAACACCGGAATAAACATTTGCAAATTATACAAACATTTGGTCCGACCAGTAAATCGAAACTGATACCTCAGTACAGTAGTTGCTTACGTTGCCAGTGGCACCACTAAGGCAAGATTTTGTTTCGAGTGCTCATAAGATATTACCGAAAACGCCAGTGTGTGTAATATGAAAAGTTGACTACCAAATATTTGGCATGAAACTTTCAGAATGGAAAAGGGTAGAGAGAATCTCACATAATCCTAACCGAGATCAGTCCGGGAGCACTAGACACAGATCATGGGGCTTATTGCCACTGCTATCCTGGCATAGTAGTCCAAACCCTTCTTCTTAAAGAGAGCCCTATGTTCAACAGTGGAATATTGAAAGCTGTTGATATGATAATAGCAAAAATAGAAGAGTACTCACCGAAAACAATAGTCTGCCATTTAGCTTTTGTCATTAGCAAATAGATTCCATACGCCGAACCTATGTGCATCAATGTGAAAAATATTACATTGTGCCATACCAGGTGCCACTGTCTCGAGTGGGTTGTGTTCTTTGTGTCGTTTTTGACAACTGTGTTTTTATTGATTACATCATGCATTTTGAGAAATTATATTCGTAGTTTAGTACTAAAATCAAAATTTAATTCTGAATTGCATGTCATTTTATGATTTAATTCTTTGTCTTTTTAGCAAAATAATTTAATTTTGTGAATGTAGGAAACTTTCTTTTAACATGTGGAAACACCCATGGGCCGTCACCCCACCGGGATTTACGGTGGGTGGTGTGACGAAATTGGACCGACTAAAACCACACCCTCTACCACTTGTGGTTTTCACGTGTAAAAAAAGGAACTAAAATAGAATATCACCCAAGGGTTGACTGATAGAGAATGCCTTAGGCATTAAGTCCACCTATCTACGTAAAATACATGATATATAAATAAATAAATAAATATTCAAAAAAAACTTTACCACAAATTAGTCAACGCGCTATGTAGAGAATTACTCAAATGACTTGGTCTAGTATACACTTGCCTTAAATTTTAAACACGTCTGTATTTTTATTTAGTTATAGTTTCTGGACTGAACAAACATAACACGGACAATCCATGTGTCGCTTCCAACATCTAATATGTTTAATAAAACACATTTAGCCACTTATATATTCTAACACTGTAAAAGTTTAACTGCTCATAAAATTAACCCGTCCGTACACAAGGTAATCTTAACGGTCTTATTTATGAGCCTATTTTGTCGAAATAAACAGTATTCTGAAACATATTACTAAGTGTTAATTAGACCAAAACTAAGTAATATTAATTGTGGTGACGAATTAAGAATAGAGAGTGTCATCCTATTCATCCCACGGGTGTCGTCAGAGGCGATTCAGGTAGCAAACTACGTAGAACAACATCAGTGTAAAGAAAAGAAAACTTGAATGCTATATAAAACCTATATTTATTTATTGATTCAGAATTTCATACACTTTTGCACATCGCCGGACTTAATGCCCTGGGCGTTTTCTACAATCTTTGGATGATGTGGAAATCTTGGGAGGTAGGCACGCATGGCCTGTGCAACTAAGGTGTACACTACACAGCATTATATGTATATATATGTACAGGTTACATTTATCGGAATCATGTTTATTTATACCAGAAATTTATGTTTGCAAAATTTGAAATATATTCAGTAGTTTAGCCACAGGACACTTTTTTCTGTTTCGCAGTTTCTAACACTATGTATCATATAATGTTATACTACGTAATGGTCAATGATCTTTTATAGATACGACATAATAACTAATAAAATTAAAATGAATTTCTTACTTTGCGGGCATATTGTGAGAGATATGGAACCACTCGTGTATATCCTACAGACAGCCGAACTTTTGTAAGGGTCGCACAAAAGTTATAAGACAATTAAAATTTGGTGCCTCGTAATGTTGAGTTTGCTCCCCGAACACCGATCACTCTTTAAAAATATGTGTTGGACCATTTCACGCATAATCCTACATGCAGTTTACGTAGGGCTGCTCGTCAATTTGGAGTTCAGCATAAAAAGATTCATGATATCTTAAAGGCTGATAAACGATGGCCCTTCAAGTTTCGAAGAGTACAGGCCTTATTGAACAGGGATCAATTCGTAAGAATAGCGTACTGTCAGTGGTTACGTACCAAAGTTACAAATGACCCTGAATTTCTATCCAACATCATGTGGACGACGCATTGAAGTGAGCAGTAGAGACCTTGAAAATTTAAAAATTTAAATGAAATGAATTAAATAATTAAATTAAGTTTTAAGCAAATATTAATCTGATTTAAAAAAAAAAGTGTAACGAATGAAAACTGATCAGTGATACGAATGTAAATATTTCACGACTCGACACGACGCTTGGCTCGCGTTCGATTTTGCCGCCATTTTTGTGTCGCTTGCGCTGCCGCCATCTACTGGTGAGTGACTCATGTCATCAATGGTGCTTTAATTCGTAATTGTAATAATTATCTTCATTTTGTTGTAAATTAGCGTTTCTGTATTTTTGTGATAGTTTTTTGTTACTAATTTTAACATGGCGTGCCGCGTGGCCCCGGGTTTCTAATGTGGTCACCCCCTCTCATCCCGTGGGAAATATGAAACCCGGCAATGGAAAAAATCAGAGGAATGGGCAGCAGCATTCCTCCAAGATAACGAACATCAGCTGCATTCGCCAAGCGTGGCGAGTATGGCTAAACCACCCCCTAAAATGACAGACACACAGATAGCACGGCCCCTAGTCCCCGGCAGCTCCGCTATTCCTGGTCACGGTAGCAGCCATGGTAACGGCGGAGCAAGGGGTGCTAAGAATCTCCGGAAGAGATCCGGCTACCCTAACATAAAAAAGAAGACCTTGGCCCTGGCAACATTCAATGTAAGGACACTCAGGGTGGAGGAAAAGTTGCTCGAGCTGGAAGAAGAACTAATAACAAGCAAACTACGTTGGGATATTCTAGGTTTATCTGAAGTCCGAAGACAGGGACAGGACTCGATAGTCCTCAACTCCGGTAACTTGCTCTTCTTCCGGGAGGGGGACCAGCTCTCCCAAGGTGGTGTTGGGTTTCTCGTCAACAAGTCCCTCGTTAACAACGTTGTCAAAATCGATAGTCTTTCGACCAGGGTAGCATACCTTATACTCAGAATCACCAAACGGTATTCGCTGAAAGTCATACAAGTATATGCGCCGACCTCGAGACACTCAGCCAACGATGAAGTAGAAGTTATATATGAAGACATTTTAACAGCCATACATACTTCCGAAACGCACTTCACCGTTGTTATGGGAGACTTCAATGTAAAGCTGGGCAAACGGAATGGTGATGAGCTGAGAGTGGGGCCATTTGGATACGGGCAACGGAACCACAGGGGACAGCGGTTGGCCGACTATATGGAAAAGGAGGTACTCTTTATGATGAACTCTGACTTCGAAAAACGGCCATCCCGTGAGCGGACATGTATCAGCCCCGATGGTTCCACGAAAAATGAGATAGACATCATCATGACGACCAATCAGCACATATTCAATAATGTGTCTGTGTGATCAGTAAGGTGAAAACCGGTAGCGATCACCGAATTGTTAGAGGCACATTGAATATCAATGTCAAGCTGGAGAGGTCACGTCTGGTGATTTCTACGCTCCGAGCAAACCCTACCGAAATCCAAAACCCCGAAAACTTTTAGCTCGAACTTTAAAATCCCTTCCACTGCTTAGCCGATTGCGATACAGTGGACGAGCTAAACAACGGGTTGTTGGAAACTCTTCAAGCGGTGGTATCTCAGTTTTACAAGACTCACCGCCGAACGAAGAACAACAAACTCTCAGATGAAACGCTCGCGTTGATGGCAGTCCGGCGTGAAGTGAGACTACAGTTTTCAGTCGATATGTCGGCCTACGGTGAACTTAATAGACGAATCTGGAAGTGCATGCGACGCAATTTGCGTGCCTGTAATACTTCGCGTATTAAGATCGCAATAGAGCGTAACCAAGGCTCCAAAGTGTTCGCAAAAGATTCGTCTATTGGCAAGCACCAAATGACAAAACTGAAGACCGACAATAGCAGTATTCTTAGTAAGATCAAAAACTTCTACGAACAGCTTTACACCCTAACATGCAAACCCGTTACTAACAATGCTCGGGACACAAGAGCCAAATTAGTCCGACACTACACCGAAGACATTCCGTACATCAACCTGTGCGAGATTAGAGTGGCTCTCAAACAGCTTAAAAACAACAAGGCACCAGGTGACGACGGAACTACTACAGAACTTCTAAGAGCGGGTGGTAAACCGGTACTGGTAGTCCTCCAGAAGTTATTCAATTCTGTCATACTGCAAAGTACAACGCCAGAAAACTGGCACAGGAGTGTAGTGGTGCTTTTCTTCAAAAAAGGTGATAAAACCTTATTAAAGAATTATCGACCCATTTCACTCCTGAGCCATGTGTACAAGCTATTAACAAAAATCATTACGAACCGTCTCACGCGCAGGTTTGGTGACTTCCAGGCCCCCGAACAAGCCGGTTTCCGAAAAGGTTTTAGTACCATAGATCACATTCTTACACTACACCAGATTATTCAGAAGACTGAGGAATATAATCGGCGCTTTTTCTTAGCGTTTATGGACTATGAAAAAGCCTTCGATTCAATCGAGACTTGGGCAGTACTTGAATCTCGCAGCGATGCCAAATTGACTATAGTTATATCGAAGTGTTAAAATCTCTGTACAATAACGCCACTATGTCAGTCCAACTACAGGACCAGAGCACGGCACCAATCCTATTAAAACGCGATGTGAGACAGGGAGACGTTATTTCTTCGAAACTATTCACAAACGCCTTGGAGGATGTTTTCAAGCTGTGCTTGTACTGGGAAGGATTTGGTATCAACATAAAAGCCGAGTACATTACTCACCTTCGTTTTGCCGATGATATACTCATAATGGCGGAGTCGCTTGAGGAACTCAGTACCATGCTCAACGACCTTAGCAGAGTTTCCCAGCAGGTTGGTCTTAAAATGAACATGGACAAGACGAAAATCTAATATCTAACGTCCATGTCGCACCTATACCGGTAATTGTTGGGAACTATGCAGTCGAAGTTGTTGACGAGTATGTCTACCTAGGACAAGTAGTCCGGCTAGGTAGGTCTAACTTCGACAAAGAGGTCGCACGAAGAATCCAACTCGGATGGGCAAAGTTCAGTAAGCTTCGAGAGATTTTTTTGTCCAAAGCCTAAAGACGAAAGTCTTCAACCAGTGTGTGTTGCCAGTGATGACAAATGGAACGAGACATGGTCTTTTACTGCTGGCCTCATGGAGAAGCTCAAAGTCACGAAACGAGCTATGGAAAGGGCTATACTCAGCATTTCCTTGCGTGATAGAATCCGGAACGAGGATATTCGCAAGAAAACTAAGGTTACCGACATAGCTCTTCGAATAAGCAAGTTGAAGTGGCAATGGGTAGGCCGCATCGCTCGTAGAACTGACAACCCTTGGGGAAGAAAGGTTCTTGAGTGGCGACCGCGTACCGGAAAACGAAGCGTGGGTAAGCCCCCCACTAGATGAACCGACGACATAGTCCGAGTCGCGGGAAGCCGATGGATGTAGTTGGCGTCCAGTCGTACCACGTGGCGTTCTAGGGGGAGGCCTATGTTCAGTAGTGGATGTCTTCCGGCTGATGATGATGAATTTTAACAGAATTATGTTGGATCGTGTTACTTGTTCTTACTACTTTGCCAAAACAGGGCCCGAAGATAAATATGAAGAAATGTCACTAGGAAGTTATAATTTTATTAGTAAATAAAAATTCACTATCGACTACAGGTTAATAGCATCTTAAAGTCTGTTCAATGAATTCTAAGTATATGTTAATATCAACTTCATATTTATGATATGATGTTTCTTTACATATACATGAATATACCTACATTATCCGGTAATTTGTTTACTGAAATTTAAATAGTTTTGTTCAATTTATTTGTTTATTTATTGTTTTGCTCTTAAATTTTTTACGCGAATAATTTATAAGGACAATGGTACTAACTAACTATGAGAAAAAATGCCTAAACAAACCACAAAAGGGGCAGCCCAGGCCCCATCCATTGTGTCAATTAACCAGTATTATTAGTCAAGTTTAATTACCGAAAGCGCCACCGTCAACAGATCATTTACAAAGACCGTGGAAATACTTTAACCCACCAGAAATATACTAAATATGAACTAATATTACAAGCCTAGACTATAAATAAATAAAATACTATTATAATTAAAATTTCATGAAGGAGAAAAACAAAGTAAAATTTAATGACCTTTACTTCCTCCACAATAAAGTTTTTGTTTTATTAAGGATGTGACTAAAAGAATATTTTTCTTTATATATACTTCATTTTTTTAGACGTGTTAAGATGTGACTGTCATGATAAACTTGTCCCTCAATGACTGCCTATAATTGAGATTATAAATTGCGTCAGAAGCCCTCTTTTGTAACACAAAGATACTTTAAATGTCCACAACATTTCCCCACAACAAAATGTTATATGACATTACACTGTGCATGTTGCAGAACTGAGTCTATTCAACATTCAGGCTAGGGTAGCAGTTTCTACATCGGTCAGTTGACAAATTCCATAAACAGTGCATGTTGCAGAGCTAACTCTATTTAACATTTAGGCTAATGTAGCTATTTTTACATCGGTTAGTTTACAAATTTTATAAACTGTGCATGTTGCAGAGCTGACTCTATTCAACATTTTAGCTAATGTAGTTGTTTCTGCATCGGTTAGTTGAAGTATTTTTTAAACTGTACATGTTGCAGAGCTGAATCTATTCAAGATTTAGGCTAATGTAATTGTTTCTACATCGGACAGTTAACGAATTTTATAAACTGTGCATGTTGCAGAGCTGACTCTATTCAACATTTTGGCTAATCTAGCTGTTTTACATCGGTTAGTTGACAAATTTTATAAACTGTGCATGTTGCAGAGCTGACTCTATTCAAAATTTTGGCTAATGTAGTTGTTTCTGCATAGGTTAGTTGAAGTATTTTTTAAACTGTGCATGTTGCAGAGCTAAATCTATTCAAGATTTAGGCTAGTGTAACTGTTTCTACATCGGTTAGTTGTCGAATTTTATAAACTGTGCATGTTGCAGAGCTGACTCTATACAACATTTTGGCTAATGTAGCTGTTTCTACATCGGTTAGTTGACGAATTTTACAAGCTGTGCATGTTGCAGAACTGACTCTATTCAACATTTAGGCTAATGTAGCTGTTTTTACATCCGTTAGTTGACGAATTTTTTAAACTGTGCATGTTGCAGATCTGTATCTATTCAAGATTTAGGCTAGTGTAACTGTTTCTACATCGATTAGTTGTCGAATTTTATAAACTGTTCATGTTGCAAAGCCGAGTCTATTCGACAATCCATCGACGACACTGATTCTAATTTGTTTGACTTGAATTAAGAGTAAAAATTTAATACGTTTAATTTTTTCTCATTTAAAGATAAATTATTAACATTGAACTAGTGCGTGACATTAGAGGGGTGCTGGGCTAGAAAACCTCTACGTGGTACACCCAGGAAACGTTGGTGATGACGTTGTTTCTTCCTCTGTTATTTGGAGGAGGTCGTCTCAGCCAACGGCTAATATTCTAGCACGAAGAGGAGGCCATTTGGTTGAGGTTTAGTTCAACAGAGAGGGTGTATCTACCGGTTCCTCTGTTGGCTCTTTGCTCTTCGGAGCAATGAGGAGGAAAATCTCGTTAAAAAATCACGAAGACGGGAGCCCTTTCACGGGGGAGTGTCTGCACTGTCAGCGGTGGATAAAAGCGAACGGGCTCGGTGTGTACTCACACTACCACCGAGCAGGCAGTGAGAGACTTAGTCTTCCTGCCACCGTCGTTATATCGTAATCTCGAGAAGAGTGTCGTGGTTATGTCTCGTAACTCTATTCGAGGGCGAGGGTCTTGGCTTAACCGCCCGGACTGCGAGAAAGAAAACCTCTTTAAAAAAATTACCCCGAATCCCGCGTTCTGGTGTGTGGCCAGGGGATGCATGGCTGATGGGTAGTTCAGTCGTAAGCACACTCCCAGCTGAGGCACTTGCGGACCCCTCAGTTAGGCACAAATTTACGCTTGCCCGGGTATTGGGGGATCTCTGCCCGGGTCGACTTTTAGTTCTCCCCCCCTCGTGGGTCTAACTATGGAAACCTTTTTAAATAAAAACAACAAAGACGACAAGAAAGAGAGGAACAAGAAAGGGAAGCCGGGAACTGACTTCTCGTCGAACGAGGAGGAACCCGTACTTGGGGCTCCTATTTCCGTAGGGCTCCCAGAAGTCAATTTGGCTGCTGGGAGCCAAAGAAGAAAATCGGAGCGATTGCGTTCCAAGTCCACCCATCCGTCGGATGACGGTAACCCAAGCACGACTATGGACGTACTGGAGTCCACAGAAGTAGAGACCTGCGACAGCAGAAAACGTGGACGTTCCAGGGACGAGGAGAGTGACACGTCCCAAAAGATCCGGGAGCCGATGGATAAAGTTTCAAGCCCCCAAACACCGGCTTTTTTGCAGGAGGGAGCAAAGTTAGCGGTGGCCATAATTGAGAAGGTCCTTCCATCCAGAAATCTCTTTTGTAAGAGCTCTGAAGGACTCTGCTTTGGCTCTCGCTGGGGTCGTTGAGACCATCACTGGGGACGTGGCTCGCCTCCAGACAGCTAACGGCCGATTGACAGGACAGGTTGCAGAACTTAGTGCTCAGTTCGCTCAATTTAGGGAGCGGGCAGACTGTCCTGAGCGACAGGACTCTGCTTCACGGCAACCCGCACCGTCCGGCACCTCTGCGAAGTGGGCCCCAGTCTGTTGGACGCCCAATTTGGTTTTTGGGCGGGGCGTTCGACAGTCGATGCCGTGCTGCGCCTGAGGGCCGTTACCGAAGAGGTGGTGAGCTGTGGTGGCGTGCTGTTGGCGGTGTCATTAGACATCGCCAACGCATTTAATAGTCTGCCATTTAGCTGCATCAGGGAAGCACTCCACTACCATGGGGTGCCAGAGTACCTGAGGCGGATTGTGGCAGACTATCTTGAGGAGCGTACCGTCATGTACGAGGACCAAGACGGTGTTCTGAGGCTGCGGCCCGTGTCGTGCGGTGTTCCACAGGGGTCTGTCCTCGGACCACTCCTGTGGAATATGGAATACGACTGGGCTCTTCGAGGCCGTCTTTCCCCCGGGCTGGGCGTAATTTGTTACGCAGATGACACATTGCTCACAGCCCGGGGGATGCACTTCCAAGAGGCGGCACGCCTGGCCACCACGGGTGTTTTTTAAGTGGTCGCGCGTATAGAGGCACTGGGTTTGCGGATGGCCCTGGACAAGACGGAGGCCCTTTTGTTCCATGGTCCCCGTCGTGGTCCACCCTCCGGCGCCTCCATCGTAGTCAATTCGGTCCTCGTACCGGTTCGGGCCCAGATGGAATATCTGGGCCTGATCCTCGACGGCAGGTGGCTCTTCGACGAGCACTTCCGACAACTTTTTCTAAAGCTGGTCGGCGCTGCTTCTACTCGGGCTTCGGGGACTCGGGCGACTTTTGCCCAATTTGGGTGGAGCCAGCATCGCGACGAGACGGCTATACACGGGGGTTGTCCGGTCAATGGCACTGTATGGTGCGCCGGTGTGGGTGGTGGCTCTGACCGCCCAGAATAGGGCTCGCCTCTGGCGCCCTCAGAGGATATTGACGGTTAGAGCCATACACATTTACCGCACCGTGTCAACGGAGGCGGCGTGCGCCTTGGCTGGAACTCCTCTGTGGGATTTGGAGGTCGAAGTGCTCGCCGAAGTTTATCGGCGAACGGCTGATTTCCGGGCGGGTAGCGGCATACGGCCCCCACCCGAAGAGATGCGCGAGTGGCGAGAGGCCGCTCGTCGAGCCACGATGGCTCGTTGGTCGTCCCGGCTGGAGACTCAACGTGCTGGCTTTGCCACCGTGGAGCCTCTCCGGCCGGTCATCGCCTAGTGGGCAGGGCGACAGCACGGGACCCTTTCCTTCCGACTGACGCAGATTCTTTCCGGGCACGGTTGCTTCGGGAAGTATCTGCTCTCGGTCGCTAGGAGGGAATTGAGTCCCGCCTGTCACCACTGCGACTGCAGTAAGGACTCGGTTCAGCACACGCTAGCGGTTTGTTCCACCTGGGCGGCGCAGCGTGGGGTCCTCATTGCAGTTATTGGAGGAGATATCTCGTTACCGGCCGTCATACGCTCCATGGTCGGTAGCGACAGTTGTTTTACCGCGGTCGCTACTTTCTGCGAAGGCGTAATTTCGCAGAAGGAGGCGGCAGAGAAGGCCCGTGAGGATGATCTCCACTCGGACCCAATTTGCCGCCGGCGAACCGGGCGGCGGAGGCGCGCGTACCAGTGCCTCATGCCGCCTTGAGTGTGGCCGCCGGTGGACGGGACGGGTTTTCCCCTCCATACGCTACAATGACCAGCTGCGAGGAGGCGACGTCCGCGTGTGCCATACGTCGCCTAAAATGGAAAGTTTACCCGTAGATGGTGCCCGCGGCAGCGGGCAAGCACTTGGAGGGATCTGGAAGACGTAATAGCAGCTGTTCCCGGATTCCTCCTGAACAGCTAATGTCAAGCGCAGAGTGGCACACCGTGTGGTTTTAGTCGGTCCGATTCTGACACCCCACCCCGCCGTAAACCCCCGGTGGGGTGACGGCTCGAGGGGGTTTCCACATGTTAAAAAAAAAAAGTGCGTGACATTACAGTGTGCCATTCATGAGTAACTGATTGTTGGCTTTTAAGTTTAAATAAAAGTGAAGTGTCGTCCGCAAACAGTACAATGAAATGATTATTTGATTCTAAAATTACAACATTACACATACATCGTTTACAGGTACTTCGTTTATATGGTTGTACTACTACTTTAGGTACTAATTCTGATTACAAAAAAAAGCCAAAGCTTGTATCATTGGGAAATAGTGTTCTGTCATGAAAAAAGTACGTCTGTGGACAATACATTCCAGTACCATTCCAGCGCTGTCCAACATGCGTAACGGGCGGGATGATGATGATCCTCTCCGAGATGTAATTTTGCTTTAGACTTTAGGAGCTGAGGATCTGACGGCGAGAATGGTGGTGGTCTCCTTAGTCACAATATGACAATTTTGTACGGCCTTTCCTACGGATCTCTTTCAACTTCCTCTAGAAGTTCACACCAGCGTTTGTTCTTGCTGTTGCGGATAGCATTTTCTAGCATTAGTACTGTTTTGTAGAGTTCCTTCATTTTGTACGAATAGCTTGAAGGCTTTTGCCGAGCGCTATGAGCTAGTCTTTATACCTTTAAAGATAACACCTTCTTTTATCTCAGGAGCAAATTAAATCTGATACTGACCAGAGATCCGTGCCGGTCACAGATACTGATAATATAAGCTTTTGCATTATTATTAGCAGGCCTCGTACTCGAAAGAGTCAACATGACGAGGAGATTATCTTTACCACTTCGGAAATAAAAAAGGGGGTGTGGCTGTGTTATGGACAAGGCCGTTTATTGTACGTGAATAACATCTCGTAAAGGGTAAACTTTCCATATAAATGCAGATGAACTGACACCGTCGTTGATTTTGTCGGCAGTATTCATTATTTGCCGTTGCCGGCACTGCTTGACTCGATCATATGATAAGAACTGATGATTAAAACTTAAATGAACGTCGTAGCTTCACGGAATCGAAAGTTATACTAAATGAAAATCTCGATACGCACCAAAATTGGGTACAAAATAGTGCGACGTGTCACAATCTTTTCCTATTGTAATGAATTCTTTGATTCTTTAGCTATCCAGTGGTATAATTGAATTTTGGTTGGAGATGATACATATATAGCTACAACACGACACTGTATCACCCGATTTTGCTATCATTCGTTTTTTTAATTTGCGCCGCTGTGGAAGTAATTTTAAAGACGTTATTCACGTCAAAAATGCCTAAAAAATTTTCAAGTTCAACAAAACGCAATCCAAGCACATATTGACGTCATTATATAACAATATAGCGAAATTATAAAGTCTATAGTATTTACATAGTATCAGTGCGATGAAATTGAAACTACCTTAGGAAACATTTACATTTGTCTTATATTCAAGCACTAGAATTTAAAGTCAAAAATCTCATAAGATCTCAGAAGCGGGTTCGTATCGAGATAAGAAATATTTCTTTTCAGAAACATAAAACTAAAGACTAGTTGCTAAATTTAGTTAAAACAATCGGATTGGTCACGGAAACATACGTCGAAAAAACTCACATTAGAAGTACTTTTCGTCTAGCTAAATAAAAAGGAAAATAGATCTATTTTAGTCAACTTTTTGTCACTACTTTTAAAAGAAAAGATAATAACCTCTGTGAAAACATATAACAGAAGAAATTAAAGTAACAAATTTAGTACAGCTTACTTACACCTCGACCGCAAACTTCAGCCAATTTATGCCGTTGAAAATCTCAAAAAGCTAGGAAGTAATTTTATTTACTACGCGAGTTTTGCAAGAAAAATAAATACGAGTTCTGCTAGGCAATGATGGTTTCTGAAGATTGGTGATCCGTCAAGTCGTATCGATAAAGAAAGTGACATCGACAAGGTGCAACCTAAGCCTACACTGTGACTGGAAAAGGCTGTATCCGGTATAAATTTAATTTGCGGCATGTACTTCAGCTCATTAAATTTTAATTGTCTTATTTATTCACTTATATTACTAATACTAAGCTACCAACTTGTTTACCAACAGCTAACTTGTTGCCATCAAAACCACTAGTTGTAATTTTTTTTACGTACTACTTTTATGCGCTATTCATCCAAATCATGCGCCATCGACCTAAATGAGTGATGATCGGAGGGGCTATGCCCGGTGAATGCGGTGGATGGGGTAGAACTTGGTTTTACCACATGTGGCCAGGAGGTGCCATGTAACAGAATCACTTTATCGTGTCTCTGCTCGTATAGTGGTCGTTTTACTTTCAGAGTTCAACTCAAACGCATCAACTGAAGGTGATAACAAGCTCACGTGACAGTTTCATTAGGTTTAACCAACTCATAATAAATTACACAGTGCAGATCCTGCCAAATGCAGGGTAGAAGCTTCGAACCGTGGATATTTGGACAACGTATATCTCATGATTTTTTACACTTTGGATTACCGTAGTGAATCCATTTTTTATCTTCAGTGATAATGCGATGCAGAAACTTTTTTTCTTTCCCCCGTTGAAGTAACAATTCACATATAAGGAATCGTTCAACGTCTTTAGGCTTCAGTTTATACGGCACCCAATGTCCTTGCATTTGAATCATTTCTAACGTTTTAAACGTTTTGAAACTTTTGAAGCATCTACTTGCAATGTTTGCCTCAGCTCTACTAGCATCTGACATGGATCTTGATCAAGCAATGCTTCAATTTTTCAACTTCAAACTTTGTCGGTGCTCCAGAACGTTCTTTATCTTCAAGGTTAAAATTATTACTTTTAAAGTACTTAAGTCTGTCTCTGCATGTTGTATTCGACAGAGTATAGTCACTATTTGTTTCAACTCTATGTGCTTCAACTGCAGATTTCTTTTGAATAAAGCAGTACAATAAAATTCTTGCAAAAACATTTTATTTGGCACAAAAGTAAACAATTTCACAACAAGTTAATAAACGCATGGTTGACAATATGATAAACTATATCTACTAGAATTTTTGATGATACATGGTACTCCTTACCTAGTGCTAGTACTTCTTTTCTAGGTAGTAGAGCCACGCTGATTTCAGCACGAGCGGGCCGGTTCGACCGGGGCAGTACTACCCTCCCACAGAAGGCCAACCTAAAGCGTCGGTATCTGTGTTGTCGTGTTTCGTTGGTGAGTGTGAGACCGGAGGCCTCTCGATGCAGGGGCGATAGTTCTCATGGTAACTGTGTAAGCCTAACACTGTCAAATGACTATCATGCCTTTCACGTCCCCAAGTGGGGTGTGAAAAGGCATCTTACAAGGCCGCCATAGTGTGGGTCACTATACTGCGTTGTCAGCATTTGCAATGAGTATGGTGACCACAACTCTTGGATTCTATTCATGCTTTCCATCAGGCAGAGTAGAGTAACTTTCGTAGGTTCTTAAGATAGAAAAAAAAATTAAGAAAAAAGTGCATTACTGCACGAAATTCCATTCGCAGAGTACCGCTACGCCTACTTCTAAAAAACAGCGAGAAATTGCTTTTAGATAAACACACACATTATCCAAAAGGTTAACAATCGTACACATATGTATGTTTCAAATAAATAATTTACAATGGAGCGGTTGGAGTCTCATATAAGAAGCTTGTGTTAGGAGACTCTGCTTTTCGGAAGTAGGGACGATTGTGCTACAGATCCACTCTAAGAATACCACCCCCGGGCCAGATCAGTTCGCGTTCGCGTTCGACGATCGGTGCCGTAATGTGCCAGAGGACCGTGACCGAAGGGGTGGTGAGCTGTGGCGGTGTGCTGTTGGTGGTATCGTTGGACACCACCAACGCACGTAATAGTCTGCCATTTATAGGGTCCACCATCTAACGTTCTTTTTTCAACTAGTGCTTATTTCGTGAATAGTAACACTTAGCTCATGTTCGATTTGACAGATAATTAGTCCTTCCACTGAACGAATATGGTTGTGTATACGATTAAACAACGCTGGGAAATATTGCGACATTACTTTAAAAATTATGGTAATGTTGAAGAATGTGTGAGAAAAATGCGTACGGATTCTGGGAGAAGAGAAGCACCATCAGTTCCGTATGTTCGTTATCTTGGGAAAAAAGTGAAAGAAACTGGTATCCTCATCGATAAACCAATGTGTGAAAAGCCAAAGACAGTGCCTACACCCGAGAATATTGCTACTGTGTCAGAAAGTGTGCGTGAAGCGCCATCAACATCAATTCACCGTCGTTCTCAACAATTGAACATTTCGGAGACATCATTGAGACGAATTTTGCATAAAGACCTTGGTATGACGCCATACAAAATCCAATTGGTTCAGGAGTTGAAGCCAACTGACCCTCCAATGCGTTTTCGCTTCGCTACGTGGGCCTGCGATCGACTTACAGAAGATGCCGATGTTGCAAAAAAAATCATCTTTTCATATGAAGCTCATTTTGATCTTGGCGTTTCCACAATATGCCAACAATACGGTCACAAGGTCACATGACTAAGTTTAACGTACATAATTGTTCGAAGAAGAAAGCTACTGGCACAGAGTAAGTTACATATTGTTTAATTATTTTTTGTAATCATGAATTTAGCACTATACTCGTACTTACGTACAAATTTTTAACATTTCTGTCTTTAGAAGAAACAGAAATCTGATTTTGTGGCAAAGTAATTTACCATTTTAAGAGCGTCTATTTGGATAAAAGTGTACCGTCATTTTTTACAAACCTTTTTCCATAATTTGCAAATCTCAAATCATTTATCTACTTTAGATTATAACCCATTTTGTACACAGAATAAAGTAAATTTAGTGAAGCAAGACTAATGATTCGTCAATCAACTTTATACGAATTAGTGTTTCCAATCACGTGATTTATGAATTAATAATCCAATTTTTTTGCTTAAATTTGTTAGATTGACCATAGATTACATTGCAAAAGGAATATTCGTTATAATAATTAATGAGTTTTAATCAGGACGCCATATTTCCTTTGTATAGTAGTGTGTTCGGAGACAATAAAAATATAGGGACTAGATGCATCAGGAGCGCACACTCTAGTGAGGTGGTATTGCGATGGATTATGATCATAATTTTAGCCATACATTACAAGAATATTTCTTCATTCTTGTTACACTTTCTATCAATAACTTCCTGTAACTAAATAATTATTTTAAACTTTTAACATAGTGTCAACTCTTGGATTATAAACCCTATCTCTAGACCGAAATATGTGATTAGTAATCGTCTGGTGGCATATTTTAAATATCACATTTGAAGAGAATTATTTTCTGTTTTCTTTTTAAACAAATTATATAAAATAGAGAAATATGAAATTCAGGTTGTTAAAATTTTTAAGGATAGTGAAAAGCTAAGTAATATTTGTTGTAACTTTCAAAGTTATACAAAATCCGGAGCTGGGTGAATCCATGTAAACTCGATTACGGTCCATACAAAGCCTGCCAAGCATATTTTTAAGTACATTTTAGTAAATAATCTTATCAAATATTGGCAAAGTTCCTATTCTATCTGAAAAATAAGAGGACTCATTGAATAAATGATTACTTTTCAAGATATTAGCCATTTTATGAAAAATCGTGCCAGGGGACTGACGGGTGTGACAGAGGACAGTTTTTAAAATGGCAAGGAACTGTCAAATGTAACAGAGGACTGTGTTATATTGAATAAAATCACACTCAATGCATAATAAACATTTATTATTTATGCCATCTTCGGACATCAACATTACCATAATATTTTAATCAAAATAAAAGCTCTCAAACAAAAATATTCTTCCACTTAAAAATTTAAACCAAAACTATTTCTTAACAAAAAATAACCCTTATTTTGATTTGTACTTTACTTGAGATCAAATAACTTGAGATCAAAAGTAGGAATCCAGTATATAGTTCCCCCCCGCTGCGCATCGAAAGCGAGTAGACGCGTCCAGTTGTGCTCCGTGAATATAAATTTTATTTATTTATTTATTTATTTATTTATTTATTTATTTATTTATTTATTTATTTATACATCATGCACTTTATGTACATAGGCGGACTTAATGCCTAAGGCATTCTCTACCAGTCAACCTTTGGGTGATGCAGAGAAAATAGGAAGTAGGTGCGTTTCAGGTGTTGAATAGAAGAAATAGACACAAACTTTCATATACTAAAATTAATACAAATACATAAATACATACATATACATACTTAAGTTGATGTAAGTCTATATACATACATACACGAATAAATATCATAACAAGTATAAGATGATAATCATGTATTGGTTGATTCTGCCAGCTGTTTCAGTAAATACTGCTTCACTTTTTTCTTAAAAGAAAAAGCGTTGGTAGCCATCCTGACTTCGAGGGGAAGCTCATTCCAGAGAAGAACGGACTGCACAAAGAAATATGAGCCAACAAACTCAGATGTATGGGAGGGGCAACGAAGGAGAAGATTCTTAGAGGACCGAAGCTTTCTGACGTGATTGCTACATAAGAGTTGGAAATAAGAGTTTAAATATGTTGGCGAAGATGGGTTATTAAGTATAGAGAATAGAACAGTGAGCGCGCGCAATTTTCGGCGTAGACGAATTGGTAGCCAATTGAGTTGCGAACGGAAAGAGGATACATGGTCATATTTACGGAGATTATAAACAAATCGAATGCAGTTATTAAGAAGGCGGTCTAATTTATCGAGAAGATCTGCATTCAGGTCGTAGCAGCACACATCACCATAGTCGATTAAGGGAAAGATAAGAGTTTGCACAAGCATAGTCTTGGTTTTTACGGGCAGGAAATTTCTCAGACGATTTAGAGCCCGAAGTGTTCCAGTAACCCTCCTGCACTGTTTTGCAACTTGTTCACGCCAGGTTAGTGTGCAATCGAGGTGTAAACCTAAATCTTTCACCGATCCACTCACAGGTATGATAGTCCCATTAAAAGTAATAGCCGGGAGAGTCTTAGTGTCTACTCTGCTCATCGACCGGTGACTTCCCACTACGATAGCTTGACATTTTGTGGTGTTCACAGATAAACCAAACCTTTGAGACCACGTGTTGATTGTTTCCAGATCGTGGTTGATCATTTGTATTGCTATCGAAATATCTTCCACTTTACTCTGTGAATAGAGCTGTAGGTCGTCGGCATACAGATGATACGCACAAAGAAGTTCCAGGGACAGGAGGTTAATATACACAGAAAATAATATTGGAGAAAGAATACCGCCTTGAGGAACACCAGAATCAAGATCACACCAGCTCGAGGAAGATCCATCGACATGAACAGATTGCTGGCGTCCCCGAAGATATGATGAGAACCAATCCAGTGCTTCAGGTGAGACCGCAAGATAGGAAAGGATAGACAGGAGTATATTGTGATTGACTGTGTTGAAGGCATTAGAGAAGTCAATTAGTACCAAAACAGTAACTTCAGTGTCTTGCATACCTGCCTTGATATCGCCAACCACTTTAAGAAGAGCAGAAGTAGTGCTATGACCAGGCCTGAAACCCGATTGAAACGGGCTCAATAGGTTGTTTTTGTAGACAAATTCAGAAAACTGTTTATGCACACAGGATTCTAGGACTTTTGAGAGGAAAGGGAGAACGGATATTGGTCTGAAATGGTTGGGGTGTGTGGGATTTGGCATTTTAGGTAAAGGGATGACACAAGCCTTGCGCCACAGTGATGGGAAAATTCCAGAATATAATGAATAGTTTATGATATGGGTGATTATAGGTAAAATGTGATATAACTCAAAAACTAATTTTTGTACTATTTACTGTATGCAACGGTCTTTATAAGTGCCTAAGTTAACGGAAACTTTTTACAACGACTTTATTTGTGATTGAAAAGTGTTAATATAAAGGAAAAAAGTTTTTTTTTCAACATTTGTAACAAAAATCTCAAATGAGTGACGGTAAGCAGAAATAAATCAGTGAGGTGCGTCAGTGGCCTAGAATTAATTCGAATATTGACCCTTGTTCGTTGAGATTCTGTTACGGAATCTTAAGAACAAATATTTACGCAACATTTCCAACGCTCATTTGGCCGAGTGGCTAATAAGAGAGACTTGCACGCGGATGGCTCACGATCGATTCTGGGAATCAAATTGGTCCTAAGAGCCACAAATACTCTTTTTGCCTTTTTTTCGTTGTTGGCCGGTTTGAAATTTGGTGTCAGTCAAACTTTCTTAGCGTGCAACCTCTAAAGCTCCTGAGAATAATAATTAGCAATTACACACTGAGGTGTAATTTATCCTAAAGTTGAAGGCACCTCTGGCTCGTGACTGTTTTGAATAAACATATCGGTGAGACGCTCTCCTCCGCACACATCTCCCTTGCGACACGGGTCCGACTCAACGCTACATGTAAAGAACCCCAAAAATAAAATAGCTGAACAATCTACTGCGCCGGGGTTGAAGGCAAAAACACCCCCTTCATTGCTGTGTGCGTCGGATTCTGCGCTTCATAATATACCCAAAGAAGACATTGCTGATAACCTCCTCAACGTCACGAAACGCCAAAAGCGCACCTTTAACGAATTCACGGGAACGTCAGACGCCTACTTATGTGAAATTAAGAAAATGTTCGCTGAGCTGAAATTACAACAGGAACACAAGTTTGATTTGTTAAATAACACCATCAATTCCTTGGTCAAACAAAGCGAGGAAATGGAGAAATCTGTTAAGTTCATGTCCAGTAAATATGATGACCTGATTAACAAAATTAAATGCTTAGAAGAAGATAACAGTAACTACAAAAAACGTTTATCGTTATTAGAAAACAAACTTGAAACGGCGGAGAGGGACTCTCGTCAAACTACAGTTGAAATCCGCAATCTCACCCAACAACCGAATGAAAATAAGCAAACCATAATAAATGTCATCAAGGACGCTGGACAAGTGTTGGGTCTAGAAACTCCTATTCAAGACGTAGAAATAAAAGACGTTTATAGATCAAAGTCTGATGCTGTCATTTTAGATTTTACTACCAGAATAAGGAAAGATTCTTTTATAGCTGCCTATAAACAATTTAACAAAAGTAGACGTTTGAAAAATGAACCACAACTTAACACTGAACATTTTCGACTTGGGGGAGCACCTCGAGCTGTATTTGTCTCAGAGTCTCTTACATATAAGGCTAAACGTCTCCATTACATCGCTAGGGAATATGTGAAAAATAAAAAGCTGGCAGCGGCGTGGACATCTTTTGGCAAGGTCTATGTAAAAAGAGATGAGGGACAATCACCGAGGCGTATAGAGGAGGAGTCTAAACTGCATGAACTGGTTTTGTGACTGGGAATCATAATTAATTTCATTATAAGTTTTGTAATGAAGCTTAGCTTTGCGTATCCGGCTTTGTTTCTGTTTTCTAATTGTCCTTTATTTGCTTTTTGTTTATATTATATTTCATATACATTCACTTTCACATTCACTATACACCTATTCACTTTACATATATCAATCATACTCAGACAGTCTTCTAAATGTTCTGCTTGTTACATACACAAGAGTAAAACGTTACCAATGCTTATTATCGCTGATTTTATCTGTACTACATTAGCTATGCCTAAGGACATTTTAGGTAAAATTCGATAGTCAAGGCATTGATACTGTTAACCATGAATTGGACTCCCTTTCGATAGCCAGAGCTACAAGGTGTGACATTGAGGACGTCAAAAATTTGATACCTCATGACAAAACTCTAAAACTTCTATGTCAAAATATTAGAAGTTTAAATTGCAATTTTCATAATTTTAGTACACTTCTTTGTCGATCAGAAATGGATTGGGATGTGCTTGTCTTGACAGAGTGCTGGCTTTTCACTGCGCAAAATATACCAGTTATTGAAGGGTACAGTTTTGTTGCTTCTTCCGCTCATAAAACACAAAATGAGGGAGTCGTGATGTATTATAAAAATGAATTTAAAATATTGTATGAAGAACCCTATTTAATTGACGCTAACTGTCTAATTTTAAAACTAAGTGTCGATATTTGTATTATCGGTATTTATCGACCTCCTAGCCAGTACGATACTACTAATTTTAATGCATCACTAGACTCTCTGCTAAATCAATTGTCCCACTACAAAAACATTATCCTCTGTGGGGATATTAACATTGATATTGCACAGGATACTAGCGATAGGCGTTCGCATGAGTATTTGAATATCCTAGCGAGTCATTGTATGCTTTCAGCTCACTATGAGCCTACTCGTAAAAAAACATGTCTGGATCATATTATGATGAAAACCAAATTGAATGGTACCTGTTTTATAATGAACTCTTCTATCACCGACCACGAATGTGTAGGCGTTATACTAACACTAAAAATACAACCTGAAAAAAGATCTAAATCTATAATACGCATTAACTACGATAGTTTAGATATAGCTATTAAAAATATTAACTTTCATCATATCCTTGATTGTACTAATGCTACTATTGCTACAAATCTTCTTATGTCCACTATATCCAAAACAATTGAGAATAATTCTAGAATTTTAAAGGTGGCTAACAGGAAGAGAATCAACAAACCTTGGATTACTATTGCTCTGTTACGTTGCATGAGGAATCGTGATAATTTACACAAGAAATTAAAAAGGAGACCCGAAGATGAAATCCTTAAGACAATACATAAGCGCTACAGAAATTATTGTAATGCTCTAACAAGAAAACTAAAAAGAGATTATGAAAAACTGGAAATTAATAAGACAAAAAACAACAAGAAAAAATTATGGCATACAATCAAAAACATATGCAACTTTTCTAAAAGAAACAGTGCTCCTAGTGTACTTATTAACTATGATAACCCTAAAATCCATATTGACAGAGTAAACCACTTTTTCACAAACATAGGCAAAAATTTAGCAGAGAAAATAATTGTTGATGGTGAACTGGCTGTGTATACAAATTTTTCTGACTGTTCACCGGTTAACTCGTTTGCTCTTGTACCTACTGACGATACGGAGGTTGAACAAATAATTCAGGGACTTAGAGATGACGCTGCTGTGGGAATTGATCAAATTTCAGCAAAAATTATTAAACGATACAGGAATACATTCGTACCCCTTCTGACATATATCTGCAACCTTGCTTTTACAACAGGTGATTTTCCTAAACCCTTTAAAATTGCCCTTGTCAAACCGATTCATAAAGGTGGAGATAGAGATAATATTAGTAATTATAGGCCAATTTCTATTCTGCCCACTATGTCTAAAATCTTAGAACGCCTTATGAATGTTCGTCTCATGAAATTCCTTGAAAGTAATTTCCTTATCTCACCATTCCAATATGGTTTTCGGTGCGGTAAATCGACTGATGAAGCTGTCCACGAACTTACTAACTCAATTGCTGTCAGTCTGGACAGGGGAAGCAAGTGTCTCACAGTATTCCTTGACCTTGCCAAGGCCTTTGACACCGTCTCTCCCCCCTTGCTAATTCAGAAACTGAATAGAGTTGGTGTCAGAGGTCTCCCATTAGAATTATTTGAGGATTACTTGTGTGACAGGAGTCAACGAGTAATGATTGATTCGTGGGTTAGCGACGAGCTTACCATGTGCTATGGTGTGCCACAAGGTAGCATCTTGGGACCGAGCCTATTCCTTGTTTATATTAATGACCTTCGTCAGCTTGATCTTAATGGTGGAAAAATATTGTCTTATGCCGATGACACAGCGCTTTTTTTCAGCGGCAATACCTGGGAGGACGTATTTAGATGTGCACAGTCTGGCTTAAACACTGTTTGCAAATGGCTAAAGACTAACATTTTGTCTCTTAATGTTGACAAAACTAAATACATTGCTTTTGCCCATAGAAAGAATCTCCTACCACCTAATACATTCTCCATTACTGCCCACACATGCTCTTTGATGGATAACGGACTTTGCTCCTGTTCCCCCCTTCAGAGGCTGGAATCTATAAAATACCTAGGAGTACAGATAGACCAAACTCTCTGCTTCAAGCCACATACAGTTACCCTTGTTTCTAGAATACGCAAGCTAATTTACATTTTTAAAATACTAAGACAGGTAGCTGATGTTAAAACAATAAAAATGGTATACTATGCTCTATGCCACTCAATCATTAATTATTGCATTCTTTCATGGGGAGGAGTGGGTAAGGTCCAGTTTCTGGAAATAGAAAGAGCTCAGAGAGCTGTACTGAAGGTTGGGGCTGGACTACCATTTCGTTACCCGACAGGAGAGCTTTATGGATTATGGGATGTATTGACAGTCAGACAAAATTTTATATTGGCAGTTATTTTGAAGAAGCACACTGAAACAGTTTACGATCCAAATTTAAAAAAGGGCAAGCGTCGGAAGGGTGCCGTATGTAACAATGTCGCCTTTCGTACTAGTCTGTCACATCGTTTTTACTGTTTTCTCGGCGGGTATCTATATAACAAAGTGAATACCTTTTTATCGATATATCCTCTCACAAAATTAGAATGCAAACACAGGATATGTGATTGGTTAAAAACTCTTGACTACGATAGCACTGAAAATTTACTCACCGTTTTGGCATAACAATAAAATGGTATAAATATAAGTTAGTAATGACATGGTAGCAATTAAGTGATTGATTGATTGATATATTGATATATGACACACGCACACACTCAAATATACACACGAACACTCACCCTCACACACACACACACACACACACTAACGACTATAATGTTTAAGTTAATGTTTAATTTAAAATTTTCTCTTTCTCCTGCATGTATATCGCTGTCTAAGAAGTTAACTAACTTGTAAACTAAGTGGTGTGGGGACCTGGTGACCTGTAACACAGGTATTCTATACCTATCATAGGCACCAGTCTCTCACAAAATTGTAATTTCTAACTCAATTGTAATATAGTGAGAAACATTTTTTGTGAAGAGAAAATAAACTATTATTATTATTCTCTTTATTACGTATAAATACACATATTGATTACATTTTTAAATATATAAAATAAAAAATACATATTTATTTAAATATTAATATTTCTCTAATCTTTAATCATTTAATAGTTCCACGTAAATTGTTCTACACCAGAAATTGCATCAGACAGTTTATATAAAAAACATCATTTTATTACGATTTTGCGTTACAGGGCCATCACTCAAGAAATGTACGCGTTTCATGCAATTTGAAAGAGTTTTGAAAATTGGTTACAGATGTGCCCAAATGGCACCTGGTGAATGAGCTAAATTTTCGGAGACTGTGCTGTGTGACATACTACTTCAGGCATACTACCACTGTGGTAGTATGCCTGAAGTAGTATGTCAAATCAGTCATGGCATTGTACTACTAAACGATGTTTCTTTGATGGGCCACAAATTTTATTAAGTCTTCTTGTAACTGTGTTATAAGTTGACGAAGATGAATTTCAAACGTTTTTTTGCAGTACTTCGTCACTGTCCGCTTCTTTTTGGTTTTTAGATCTTCGATCTCTTGCCTCTCAGTAACCCACTTTTAATATTTCAATACTTTACTGTCATCAAACTCTTTATATGCCGGATTTGTATTAGTGCAATTCAGACAATTTCTCGATAAGCAGTCTAGGCTGTATCGATCGCAACACAAGTTTTCAAATAACTTCTGGTAATTGTTGGAAGGTAGTATTTTTGCTTCATATAAAGCTTGCAGTTTCATGTCAACATTACTGTGTATAATACACAAGCACGTATCCCGCACATTGCGCATTTGGTTTGACTACCCAGAACGGACGCAATTTATAGAATGTTTGATAACATGATTTACTCGTACAGTTTTAAGCCAGAAATTTTTTGTACAAGTTGAGAATAGTATCAATCAGATATTTTTTTTGCTTTTTTACACCTTTTCGGGTAATAAGTTCCTTTTTCCCAGCTCCCATACGGCTATTGCTATCGTCTTCAAAAGAAATCTGAACAGCTTGCATAACACTATCAGATATTCTCATCTGTCGTATGTTAGGCACCTCTAAACCATCGAATCTGGATTGTTTGACGTCTCTATAAATAGCAGCGCTATCTTTAGGTATCCAATGCCTATATTTTTGGACAAGACCACCTGACACGACTTTATTAAATATTTGTTTATCTTTGGTTCGTTTTAACTTCGAATAATTCTCTTTCAGCTGTTTATTTAGAACATCACCAAATAATGCTTTCTTGACCATCTCGTGTTTACTATCAGACTTACGTAACGTTTTCTGCATTTTTGTGTACGGTGTATATTTGATTTTGTACTTAAGTTCAAGTCTCACCAATCTTTTCCTATACTTCTCAACCTTTTTTTGTAGATTTGCTATTTTATCGTTTCTTTCTTTGTTATGTTTTTCCTTTTGTTTTTTAGTTTATCTTCTTCTTCGTTGTGCCCTAACACTGAGTGAAGCCGGGCTTGAATCTGGAGAATACTGTGCTGGAACTGGAGTAACATGTCCAGAGCGAGTAATATCGTGACCATTATCTGATAAAGGAGTGTTTTCTCGTATATACGTATTAGTAATACTGTTAAGTCGCTTGCGTTTGTACCGATAAACAACGCAGTGTTCTTTCCACTTTTTTTGAGCAGCTCTGTGTTCATGTGGAGTCATATCCTTCACAAGTTTTCTCAACCCTTTCTTCTCTTTTGAGGATCATTTTTTTTCCATTCATATCGTAATTGCTCTGCTACTCTTTTTTTTAGTAACAATTCTTCTCTGATGAGTTTTTACTTTTTGGGAGGTATTTTAAAATACAAGTATTCCACCCTGCATCAAATTATTATCTATATATCTATTATTAATATAATCTATATATATCTCAATAAGGTATGTGAATTTAAAAAATATCTTAAATGTATGAGCAATGTCTAATAAGCACAGTCCCCTGACATTTACTACTGTCCCCTGCCATATTTTCGGCCAGAGAACTGTTGCCAGGGGACTGTGTATTTTAGGTTAATCACGGGATAACAACAACACTATTCATATTCATTGTCATACTTGTTTATCGTTGAGTTTGTACACACATCTTTTAAGTGGTATATATAATATATTTGTAATTCATTGAATTAGCAGTAATTCAACTGGTTATGTTCCTTTTCACGCAAAACATTGTCTATAACGAAATGCATTAACTTTTATTGTAGTTTAAAAATTTCGGCAGGGGACTGATTGTAAAAACTCCGCACAACATTCACATACATTATTAAAATCCAAAACTATATATGGCGAAGTTCTATTTATGATTAAACCATGATTTACTTATTTTATTTTTAGATATTAATTGTCAACATTTCGTAGTATTTTTAATTTATCTCAAATGTTACTTTAAAGCCGAGTTTTTGGAAATAGGACAGCCCAGGGGACTGTTTTTTGGAGATTTGAGAATGTCTAGTAAAAAATACTTAATTATTATTGCCATTAATACAATTGGGCTAATAAATTGTGTTGTTTTTCTTTATTTGTGACTTATTTTAATTTAGTTTAGTGTGTTATTTTTGAAAAAAAAATAGTCCGGACAGACATTTACGAGTTTACATGGAATTGCCCAGCTATAAAAACATATAATGATGACTTATCATGCTACAACAAGAAATAAAGAAACGTTTAAAGTTACCCAATAATTATAGTACACGTCAAATCAATAATTCATCTATAGTATGAATTAACTATTGAGATACGGGACACGTCCTGTATCTCAGAAATCATGTACCTACCTCTAAGAATTAATTTTACGATCCTTTGCTTCAACTAACTTCAAGGTCCCCAAATAAAAAATAATATGTGCAAGTAGTGTGTAATTATATTTACTAAATTAAAATCTCTATTTGTTCATGAACAATACTGCTATTCAATTAATAACAATGAAACTACAAAAAAATAAGCATAAATTAATAACGTATTTTACTCTGATTTCTATACGGTTGCTGATTTTCAAATCTCTATCGGCTCTCTACAATGGAACTCAAGCAACCTTAATTACAAAAAGAAGTATTTCAATCAGCATCAGTTTCACTATGTTGAAAGTTATATTTTATATCTATATTAAGTATATTTGACATCAGGAGTAACAATTACTAATATTGTCATCTTTTCAACATGCTTTCTTGAGTAAATAGTCACATTTTGTTTAGGCAATATAGTAATAAAAAGTTTTATATTGTTTGTATAGTATTTATTTTTAAAATTAATCATTTGTTTTCAACAAACTCGGGTGTGTACCATCACCTGTTCTGTGTATACGTCTCTTTAGTGTCGCTTCAGATACAGTTTTTAAGTCATAAGCCCAACCAATTTTTGCCATAACATCAATAAATAATCGAGATGTATTGAAAACGTACCCACCCATCTCAGCTGTTTGGTAGTTCCACGTGAAAACATGGTGAAAATTATGAAAACCTTCTCCTCATGCAAAGAACGATACAAGCTTCACTTCACATCTCACTCGTTTATAATACAGCTTTGTTCCCCAAAAGTGTGCTACAGAGGTAGTGCAAAATACTATGTGTAAAGAAAATGTGTATCGTAATATTCCAGATACGAAAAAGGCTGTCCACAATTTTCTCCTCACAAGACAGGAATAAAAGTTGGAAGAATAAAGCAGATATCAAAACTAATGGATAATAGTACCTGAAACAAAGAAAAGGAATGTTAATTTTATTATGAGTTCTTTTATCTTGTGCTGCGTACTCTGCGCTGTTCTTCATTCTCTCTTTTATTTCTATTTAATAGCATTTATATTTTTATAAATTTATTCTTCTGCCTGGCAGTTACAATTATTCGTTTTTCTAGAGAGGCTCACAGCAATACTAGTAATGAGTGAATTTCTTAAATAAATGGGTTCTTTATTGAAAAAAATGAGAAATTTTCAATTAAGCGACCATAACATTTATGTAGTAAGTATTTATTAACTTGTTTATTTAGATTTATTCTTAGATATTTACTGAGTAAACTTATGATCTTAAAAATGCATTTGATGAGCATTAAGATTTGCATTTGCATTAAGCATGAGGAACTACCTTTTCAGACAACGTAAACATATCTATTTAGAGAGCTATAACATACACAGATACATTAACGCAAATGTAAAATTTAGAAGATATAACTCTTTTTATTATTAAAGTATTAATAAATTGTACAACATAAGTGTAATACTTGAACCGGTTGGTAATTTATGAAGTAAAATATATCTGAAATATAAAACCTAAGATAATAATAACAATTTTAAAAATATAAAAATAATGTATAAAATAATGAAAAAGATCTTAAAACATATGAAAATATTTTATAAACAAATATTTTAAAATCAAAAATTAAAATACTTGCCAAACACAGGAGTTTGCCATTTAGCTCTTGTGATAACCAAATATATAAAGTATATATATATATAAAGTGACCCCAAATGTATCAATTAAAAAAATATCACATTTCTCCATACCAGCTGCCATTTTTTGTCACCTTTTTTAGATTTCTTATTGGTATCCACCAACGACTCATTATGTTTAACGTCACACATGAGGTACTGTTGAAAAAAGAGACTTAGATTTTGCAGAGAATTAACAGCGCTAATCAGCATTCCTCTATCGAGAAAATAAGCCCTCCCTTAGTCCAGAGGCTATCTTTTTAAAGCTGTATTATATCAAACGAGGCGATTAATGCTAGAAAATTTATAATTAATTTATGTTTTTATATATTTTTTCACCATTTAAATTGTAAAAATATTTTACAAAGAACTTCTAGAACGATCGGTATTTTCTTTATTAATATGGTTGTTATATCATTTGTATTATGTTTATATAAATCATTAATAATCCAAGGTAAGTAGTATAGTCAACGTTTGCCTTTCATGAGTAAGGAGTTGGCATCACTTGTTTTATACTAAATCATAATGTTAAGAATATGCACATAAATAATATAGTTAACTTGTAAAAGTCATAGAACACCGAGTAATTGGGCATAATAATACTACCAGTTGAACGTTTAATTTTAATTAAGTGATAGATTTTTCCAAATCACTGTTCCAAAAATATTTTTACTATCAAGTTCTTAAAGCATATTTGTTTATTTAATCTTATGAGAACAGTGTAAACTACACTGTTTCATTTGTTGCGTAAAATGGGATAGCCCAATACCTCCTAAAGGACACTTTACGTAGGTAGCGTGCGATCCTTGACCCTAAATAGGTATCGTCCAGGACCAGTCACCAAAATTTCGAACAGTCATAAGCAGCTCATTCTGCTCCTAATTGCTCAGTAGTAAGTATGATTTGAGCGACCAACTATATAAAACGTTACAATTATGGCAGCTTACTTCTTAACCCATCATGGACAGTTGTCTATAATGACATGGCGGTATTTCCCACTGATTCACAAAGAAATTGACTGAACACATCTGTTTTGATTAGTGTCAGTATTATAATATTCGTATACAACCACTGTCGCATGTGTTGTCGTAAGGAGACAGTTCTCCACACCTTAGTGGAGTGTTACCTCTATTGACAGTGGATAATTTCTCACTAGAGACCATGTTTCTGTCTATGGTCCAAAAATGAGAGTGTATGGGATTCTGCTGTTTCGTTTTTCTCGCAGGCAATGTTGGTCAAAAAGGCAGTAAAACAGGAATGGTAGAGAACAAGCACTTTTCAACCCACAGTGAACACACTAAAGACGTAGAGACCAAACTGTTCTCGGACTTCCATGAACGCGTACCTGAAGTTGATGTTTCAGGCGGATCATAGTATAACCTTCTTATTTGTTGATCATCTCTGCCGTTGGAGTTTACTAGCCCATCTGTTCGTCTTTAGAATACGCTTCATCTGGAAATCAAGATATCCACTAAAATTTTATTTTAAAGTGAAAGTTGAGTAATACCTGGTCTAACAGCAGGTGGAATCAACTTGCTGGTGATTTTAACATGCTACATATTTTTAATTAGTAACTATTGCTCCGAAACAGAATTTTTATCTACTCTATATGGTTAGTAGGGGCCTATTTTTACAGATGTTTTGGAATACGTATAGTTATTAAGATTTAAAAATTAATGTTAATACTCCATTAACATCATTTTTTCAAAATTCATCATAAAGTTATAATACCAGGGTGCTGAAGAGAGTTCATACATATGATCATGTCAAAATATAAACTACTAGCTTCTATCTGCGGCTCCACTCATGTGGAAAGTTTCTAAAATTCCTGCAGTAAGTTATTCTCCAACGTTTTGTCGATAAATGTGTATTTAAAATGAATTATTGTCTTTTCGTAAAAGCATTATACACTATAGGCTGTCAATTAGCCTACACTATTGACTCATCATCATCACTAACTGTTGTAGCCTTACAATTAATTGCTGCAGCAAAACAGTACAGTGACATTCTATTTATAAGTGACAACATCTTTATAATGCCCACATAGATTAGTGAGTACAGATAGGAAACAATAGAAACTCTACACTCGTGGTGGAAGATTTTGGAACTGAATCTTATTTTGATCATATGACACGACGATGATGTTTGACACGATCACGCACTGGAACTGATCGACTCGATCATACTTTGTGTATATGGCTGCTTTTAAAACTCTAACCTAATTAAAGATTATATGCTAAACAAACAAATTAACGTTTTCAAAAATGTTAGTTAGTATAAAAATTAATTTACTAAACGCAGGCGAAGGTTTTATTTTCTCAGTCACTTGGTAAAAAGCAAAAAAAAATTTAACACAAGATTCTGTCCTTCTTCTTCTGAAGAAGCTGTTCTGTATATGTTAAAACTCTTTTAACTTGCCTACCCAAATCCTTTAACCCAAACCTTTTAACTTTTTGTGGTAGAGGGACCAACGATCAAATGGGGTCCGAAGATAAATATGGAGAAATTTCACTACGAAGTTATAATTTTATTGGTAAATAAAAATACCACAATCGTCTACAGGGTTTTTACATCTTAAAATCTGTTATATGAATTACAAATATATGGTAATATTAATTTCATATTTATGAAACGACATTGTTTTAAATTTACATAAATAAATCTACACTATTTGGCACTTCTCATTCATAGGCACTTTTTGATCTTGAAACATAAATTACTAGGAGTTGTATGAAATGAAGTGGATATAAATTATTATGCAACTACAAGTCGAACGGTTATGGTCGTTGAGGATCCACACACACATTAAATGTTTTCTATTCATCTATAGGTAAATGTATTTGTATGTCTAATACATATTTAAGACAGCTAGTGTCTAATCAGCACATTTGAAAATAACGAATAAAAATAAATTGTAAAATGGTGGATTAGTTGAGCAAATTGTCAGAGTTGATATGCTAATTTATGATATTATAATAGACCATTGTTTTAACCATTTAATATACGTAATAACTGTTTCACAAGTTGCAAATACTGTGCAACACATAAATAAATAAATACATAAAAAAAATCAAAGCATATATATGCATATTAGTTAATATTTGTTAATATGTACCTACTATTAGAGAGATAGCGCAAGCGTACGGGTTAAAAAATTTTATTTAATATCTTTTGATCTTATTACGATTAACGATATACAAGTAAACATAATCTTAATCTTTCGTCATTACGATCCATTTCAACTGTGCATTTTTTCTTCGCTTCGCCTCATTTTCACTTCTAAACACAATATATGCCTCCCCAGAGCTCTAAAAAAATAGGAAGGCATAATGTCACAAAAATCTGTCCAATATATCACATTTACTCATTCATCTCAACAATTTAATAAGCAAATTATGATCATTTTAATCGAATGGAGGTCGGGTATGAGTTGTGAACCATATATCATAATATATATCACAAATGGGGTCAGCCAAGAGTTTAGATGTGAGGTAAAACACGCTCGAGAGGAATATTCTGCAATGAAGAGGTTGTTTGAAAATTGAATGCTACTCCGAAAAAGGTGTAAGAAGAGAGATTAAGTGTATCAGTCACCTGCAAATCGAAATAGTTGAGCTGATAGATAAGAGCAATATACTTAACTTTAATATAAATGAACGTGAGCAGAGAGATATGATATGAGATTGTCGGAGTACCAGCAACGGCAAAAGAATAAAAACCTAATAAAATTGACTGAAAAACTTGTGAATGATATCGACACAGCCCGTGAGAATCCATGTAGATAAAGTCATCAAGAGAGAGATCTAATCTCAAAAGCGTGTAAGAGTCGTTTGACTATTTCGGACCTACCAAATGTATACCAAAGTTACCCCTATATTTGTGAATGAACATCTCACTATCTACGACAAAAGTATTTAAAGAAAACAAGATGAGTATTCCACTCCAAGGAATATTAGTATATCTAATCCAAAAACGGACGAATTGACATAAGGAGTGCTCCTGCAGCACCTCCTTTTCAAATCCTAGATGATGATGTCTTATAGAATATCATGTGAACCTACACGAGTCTGCCATCAGTTTGATATTGTTATTTATATTTCAAATCTCAATTTACCACTATGAAAATGTCTCTCAAATATTACTCATCGTTATAATTTTGTGTTAATATTTTCTTTCACCGTCTGTTTTGCGTGTAGTTGTAAACATGTTCTCAACATGATCCATTATTAAAAAAATATTAATTTTTATCGTGCTGTTTTCCACGAATCTATAAAATGAATTTTATATATGTACATAAATCAACGAACTAAACAAAGTATATATTTTAATAATTGTATCTCGTAATGATCGTGATCTTATCGGTTAGCGACAAGAAAAAAGGTTACGATTCTGATTAAACTCATACTCGGGTCATGACAAACAGATTTACAGAAAATAAAGAAGCACCCAATTTTAATCATGTAAAACATGTATATAACAATATAGTAGTGTAAGAATCATAATTATATCTTATGTTCGATTAAAAAAGGTTTTATTATTATATAATCATATATATACAGTTTATTCAGATACAATTTACTGATGATGTAAAATAATAAATAACATTTACAATAACGATAACGATTAATCTTTTGAAGTGTAACTTTTAGGGTAGTGATTGACAGAACAAAAATAAAGAAAGCGTTAATTAATCCGAATCCGAAAAAATGAAACTCAATCCGAATCTCCTTCGTCACTCGAATATTTGTCGTTGAATGATTCCGAACATGTATCTTATTATACGTTAATAATACGTATATTATCTTATTGTATGTTAAAAATACGCATATTATTAACATATAATAAGATACATGTTCGAAATCTTTCGTTATAGATATTGTCTATTAAATTTACCCTTTGTACATATTAATCTTCCCCTTTATTCACATATTGAACATATTTGACCCATTGACTTGTGTGTAGGCGGAAGACATATTATACATTCCAGTTTTTTTACGCTTTTTCACTTCAGCATTTACAGGGGTAAAATTCAATTTTTTAATGAATGTGAAAATCAATCATAAATATTAGCAGAATGTGAGAGGTCTACAGACTAATGATTTCTTACCGAATGTAGTACTTTCAAAATATGATATAGTCATGTTGTCGGCAACGGGACTGAACAATAATATCAATGAAATTGAATTATTCAATGACAGTTATACAGTATCTTTTTGTAGGAGTAGAAATTAGTCTATAGTAAGCTACTTTTTTTTGTATATTAAGAACCTGTCAAAGTGATTCTACTCTTCCTAATGGAATGCATGAATAGAATTGAAGAGTTGTAGTCACCATACACATTGTGAATGCAGACAATGCATTATGGTGGCCCACGCTAGGTGCTACGCTAGTTGCCATAGCAACCTAGTATCTAATATACTTCTTCACGTCACGTTTGGGGACGTAAAAGGCATGTCAGTCATAGAGACATTATTTGTACACACTTACCATGACCATTGTCACCCCTGCATCAACGGGCCTCCGGCCTCACACTCATTCATTTTTTTTATTTTTTTCATTTTTTTAAAAGATGGCACTCGCACTATGAAAAAATCATGTGTCGCGAGGGACTTCACAAACATACAAGAAACGGACACAAAAAACACTCAGACTGTGCTCCAGCATTCCTCACCCGCCAGCATGGCAGCAAAAACTGCTGGCGGGTACAGGTCTCGTCTGTTTTCTTCTACAAGGACTCCGCGTTCAGGTGCCCACGCAGGGCAGTCCTCCAGCATATGCTGGGTGGATTCCCAGTCTGCTGTACAGTGATGACATTGTACTGTCTCCTCTCGTTCGATTTTATTCACATACTCACCGCAGCAACCATGCTCGGTGAGTATATGTGTCAGTCGGTAGGTGATACAACCTCAATCTCTACCTATCCAAGCTTAGAGGTTGGGCAGAGGGTACCGACAACGCGTTGGCACGCATTTTGTGCGCCACTGTGCGAATGCCTGTTCTTGAGCGTTCTACTACATTTCGAGCTCGTCCTGGTTTTCCTCGCTCTCATTGACCCTCGCGTCTAAGTCCACCAGGACTATTACCACCTTCGGTGAGATAGTACGTTATCCCCGCTACACTTGGTTGAGTTTAGCTAGGCAGCGGGGGGAAGCCGATAGGCGCTTGGCCCATGTCAGTGCTCCGTAGAAGGTCATGGAATATAAGAGAAGCCTACGTCAAGCAGTGACCATGAAAGGATGTTGATGTGAATAAAAACATTTTGTAAATTGGCTCAAAATTGACGGTGAAATCATGTCACAAGCATTCAAATATTAAATAAATATGTGAATTGACTTTTTTGTAAGTTGGTTAAAAAAAAAGTTTTTTTAAGTTTACCTAATGAAGACCATACTTACAAACAATATTTCCACTGAAGCATTAAAACACGTAGTCTCGTTAAAATGATTATGTTTATGATGTTTATTTAATTTACTTCTAAACGCATTAAGAAATACTTAAGGTAATTTTATGAGTTTCTATCACATTTCGTTTTTTGTTAAGTAAATATATACGAATACTATACGAATTTTATGCATTAGAAAAGTGAAAAGTTGAAAGGAGTAGCAGAATACAAAAACCGTTGCGAAATTCTCTGAGATTATAGAGGGAATCCAGCACTATTTCAAGTATTTTTATCAGCTAATCATACATATAAAGTTAGTACTGCTTCTTTAAATTATTACTATTTCATCTAGAAGTATATACTTTACGAAAAAAAAATACTAAGAGGCCATCACAATATTCTTATTAATAAAATAGATGCCATATGATTTTAGTCCCGTTGTTTTGATTTACCGTGAGCGTTAGTGAGGTGATGACCTGTGAGGTCTACACGTGAAAAAACACAAATTTTACAAACACAATGTCAAGTTAATTACGTCGAGCTTGTTTCTCGACTTATACAAATATTTGTGTTTAGTAGTCTTTAGTTCATGTTGCTGAGCTGATAATAAAAAGGTCCTTGACCTCCTCCCTTGATTTCCTCTTTGGTTGGTTCTATTCAAACGTGAAAAACGAAACTGGACGTAGTTTTGCTTGTTATAGTAATTATTGTAAAAAATAATACAATTTACTTTGTGGATCAAAGGACATTATGCAAAACTGTCTCCACCCACCAACAAACTTAAAGCACATGTCATGACGAAGCGTCTTGTGAATTAGAGAAATTTTTACTATGGCAGTATGGAGGTATGTACCTTAAGTGTATGGGGTTTTGATTTTACTAAAAGAAATATTATTTACTTCTTTATTTTATTAATAAAAAAACACTCAAACTAGTGTGATTATAACTATAGTGATGCTTACGAAAGGGCCAAAAAACAATTTTAATCCTGATGACTCACTTACAACGTACCAGTCTTTGTTTATTTATCAATCTATTAGATTATAAGTTGAAGGAGTGTGATTCTAGACGATCACTTCGGCACAATAATTAATGGAACCAGGTCACCATTGTCAAGTGACCGCTTTCTGTCTTAAGGCAGAGATTCGCTAGCCTCAAAGTTTCCCGGCAATGACTTATTACATATATTTTACAACATAGAATAACACGGGTAATTCATCTCGTTTTTTTTTGTTTTATTTAAGAGTGATTACAATAAGTAACAATAACAAATTTCTTACGATTTTTCTCAATCCGCATCGATTCTTGATATCGCGGGACGTGGGAGTCAGTCTTGCAGAAACCATAATATATACAATTAAGTGTTCAGGTTCATTATGGTTTCTGAGTTATAGTTACTAACTACTATCTTAACCAGTGTGGGTTTAGTAAATGCTAACAGTTCAATCTGTTTTGCATTTACTAAACATCTTATCATAAAAGAAGTCTTTGTAGCGAAAAATGAACACATTTTTCAATTATTTTTTTTCTTATTTTTAAACCCCATTAATTTTAGAACTAAGTCCCATGTCTATTGGAGGGTATGGACAGTATCCATACAAAATTTATTCAAAGGCATTTTCCTTTAACATCTTACTATCTCTGAATAAAATAATGTAACTTACTAAACTAATTCAACTTAACAATGTAACATACTACAGTTTGACGATAGACATTACCGTAAGTAGTGTTTTAATTATTGTATCTGCTCGTTACGTTTCTCTCCAAGGTCCTTGAACGTCTTATCCATACTCAATTCTCAAATTTCCTATCCAGAAACCTACTACTAAATCCTCTCCAATCCGGTTTTCGAACCGGTCACAGCACCACTACTACCCTTGTCCATGTTACGGAGGAGATCAGATTTGCCATGGAGAATGGTTATCTCACAGTTCTAACACTTTTGAACTTTAGTAATGCATTCAACACCGTTGACTTTGACGTTCTGCTGTGTATACTGCGCTCTCTCAACATATCTCCAACAGCGATTGACTGGTTTCGCAACTACCTGTTTGGTCGTCGGCAGCGCATTTGTATTGAAAACACTGTTTCTTCTTGGTGTAACACTGCAGCCGGCGTACCGCAGGGCGGCGTGCTTTCTCCCCTACTTTTCTCTGTTTTTATCAACACCATCACTAATGATCTATCTTCTTCCTACCACTTGTATGCGGATGATCTTCAAATTTACACCAGGGCATCACCAGCTAATCTGACTGATGCTGTCAACACCACTAATGCTGACTTGGATAAAATATGTAAGTGGAGCAACACCTACGGCCTGAAGAGTAACCCATCGAAGACTCAGGTCATTATCGTTGGAAGCTCGTGAATGACCTCCAAAATTGACTTGACACAATTACCACCAGTCATGTGCAACAGCACACCTATTGCGTACAGTGGCATAGTGAAAAACTTGGGGATCTATATTGATTGTGCCTTATCCTGGGGCCCTCAGCTACAGGAGCTGAGTCGTCAAATGTTTGCCGCTGCAGGATCTTTACGCAGACTACGAAATTTTCTACCTACATCTACTAAGATTGCTCTTACACAATCCCTCCTTTTTCCTATCCTTGATAATGCTGATGCCACTTATCTTGATCTCACAGAAAACCAACTGAATAAGCTTGAGAGACTCCAAAATCTTTGTATATGATTCATATTTGGATTACGTAAATATGATCATGTATCCGACTATCGTAAACAGCTTAAGTGGTTACCTATCCGCCTTCGCCGGAATACACATATTCTGTCTCTTTTATATAACACTCTTTTCAATCCTCTTACTCCACATTACCTTAAATCACGGTTTAACTTCTTACATGACACACATCCCAAAGTGTTGAGATCGTCAGAACTTAAAATTAAAAATGCCAGGGCACACTACTAAATTTCTTGACCACTCCTTTTCTGTCCAAGCGGTTCGACTGTGGAACGCTCTACCGGTTGAGATTAGACGTGCGCAAACTCTGACAGCCTTTAAGAGATTGGTAAGGGAACACTATCTGGCAGGTATCGATGTCACATAGTGTTAACTTAGCTGCACTCGATCAGGTAAAGATGTACCTCTTAAGTTTCAGCTGTTTTTCTTGTATATATTTGTTTATAAATTCACACTACGTATTACTGTCACTTAATATAATTTATATGTACTACTTCCATTTCCTTTTCCTGTATATTTCTAATACACCAGGCACTACCTTATACTATCCATCTCATACTTTCTTTCCATCTCATGGTTGCCTGTAAGAGATTGTCAATAGGCGATAAGGCTTGTAGTGTGATAGTGTGTGTGTGATATATGTGTGTAGTGTGATTGTGATAAGGTGTGTACTTGTACTTCTTTAGCTTTAAGTCACTTATAAATTTAATCTGGTGTACATTAAAGAGATATATTATTATTTTCTTTATTTCATTATATACACTTATTTATTACATTTTTAAATATATAAAAAGTAGAAAATACACATTTAAAAATATAAAAAATAGTAGTAGACCACCGACATCGGGTACAGGGACCAAGATACCGGTGGTTAGGGCTCCAAAGACAGGAACCTCCTCACAATACGGGCCGTGTCAAGGAGGACTGCCTTCTGCATCAGACCCTTGATTCAACCTTCTAACGCGAGCCTCTTAAGGCGTTGGTCGAGGCTCTTCGCTATCAATCCATGAGCAGATATGATTATCGGAACAATAATCACCGAATCCACATTCCACATGTTGGCAATCTCGTGAGACAGATCCAAATACTTCAATTGTTTTTCTTTTTCAACTTTCACGAGATTCTCGTCATGAGGAACGGCGATATCGACAATCATTGCGCGGCGCTCTAATCGATCTATCACCACAATATCAGGCTTATTGGCAACAATAGTCCTATCTGTGATAATAGATCGATCCCAATATAACGTAGCACGACCGTTCTCGAGAACTGGGTCGGGCACATACCTGTAGTAAGGTACTTCGAAATTGATAAGTTGGTATTTAAGGGCAAGTTGTTGGTGTACGATCCTAGCTACTTGGTTGTGCCTGTGCAAATACTCACCGTTAGCAAGACGAGAACAACCAGAAATAATATGCCTAATAGATTCTCCAGGACGGTGGCACGCCCGACAGATGTCAGCCGTACTATCTTTCAGGATATATTTCCGGTAGTTATTCGTCATGATAACTTCGTCCATAATTGCACAAACAAAACCTTCAGTTTCTCCGAAGAGGTCACCAAACCGTAGCCAAGACGTCGACGCTTTAAAGTCTATATCAGACCCGTGTAGGGCCCGATAAAATCGACCATGAAGTTCTTTACCCTTCCATACTTCCTTGCGATCAATAGTACTAAGTACTACAGGTTTGCGCCAATTCTCTTTAGCCAGAGCGAGCGGGGTAAAACCAGTATCCACTGCAACTACATTACGATGCACTCCCACATTCGTCTGTAGAAAATATTCTCTGAGATTGTATATCTCGCGATTGTGTAGAGTCTTGATATTTAATAGACCACGACCTCCAAACTTTCGCGGAATATACAATCTCATAACCGATGAACGTGGGTGGTGCATGCGGAATGCAGTCAGCAATGTACGGACTCTCCTGTCAAGGGCATCTAATTCGGTCTGAGTCCATCTAAGTACACCAAAGGAATACATCAGAACCGGCATGACCCAACTGTTATAGGCTCGCACCTTGTTACCGCCCGATAAAAGACTTTTAAGTACTTTTTTTAGGCGACCAAAGAAACGTTCCCGTAACATTTGTTTCACGCCAGATTCTGATATTCCCAAGGACTGTGAAAAACCTAGATACTTGTAAGTTTCGGTGGCAGACAGAGATCTGAGTTTTGTTGAATCTGAAAGTTCTATTCCTTCAGATTCTATAATCACGCCCTTCTTTACATACATGACTGCACACTTGTCTACACCAAATTCCATTTTGATAGAATTACTAAAGTTTTCAGCGACCTTTAATAACGCCATCAATTGTAATTTTGTGGAGGCCAGTAATTTCAAATCATCCATATAAAGAAGGTGAGATATAACTTGATCATCTTTCTGCAACCGATAGCCTAACCCTGAACCCTCTAACAGAGTACTGAGAGGGTTCAAAGCTAGACAAAACCACAAGGGACTCAGACTGTCACCTTGAAATATACCTCGCTCGATCTTTATAAGTACGTCATTTATCGCAGCCTGCCGACATCCTGGATAGCGAAGTGTTGTGCTCCATTGACTCATACACGACTTTAAGAAAGTGCACAGAGTTGCATCAATTTTATACAACTCTAGCACTTTCAAAAGCCATGTGTGTGGAACTGAGTCATAAGCCTTCTTATAATCTATCCAACATGTCGCCAGACTCTTACGATTACGACGTACCTGTTGGCTAATGGTCCTGTCTATGATAAGGAGCTCTTTAGTGCCACGGGCCTCACTTCTACATCCATTTTGAGAAATAGAGAGTACCGAATTATTAATTATATGTGTAGTAATTTTGAGTCTCAAAATAGATGTTAGAAGTTTATATGTAGTTGGTAAACAAGTAATGGGTCTAAAATTTTTGGGATCCATGGCACTACCAGATTTATAGAGTAAATGGGTTACACCAGTGGTTAAAAATTGTGGTAATGAACCAGAATCCAAAGCTGCTTGGAATTGTGATGCCAAACACGCATGTGAGCTTTGAAACCACTTAAGCCAAAAGTTGTGCAGTCCGTTAGGACCAGGTGATTTCCAATTCGGTAATGAACGGACTGCACAACTTACATCATCTTTATTAATAACAATGGGTTCCATAGCTATTATAGACTCACACGAACGTTTGACATCCTCCAACCAATCACCCTCTGTATGAGTGACAGGCACTGACCAGATGTTACGCCAAAATGAATTAGTGGTATTTTCATCTGGAAAATGCCCATCACTCACACATGAATTCGGTTCCTCCCATTTCCGGTAAACCCATTTCTCATTCCTTTGGAACATTCGATTCTGATTATACCGATCGACTCGTTTTCTATAACGTCTTATCCTATTTGCCCATGCATAAACTTTCTGCTTTAGAAAGTCTATGCGCTCTGTGACACAGGACATGTATTGTTGAGGACTAATGGTAGTTCCCAAGAATGCCTGTTTCACAAAGCGCATGACTCTCGGCCGTGTATTACCACTTTGGAAACAAGTTAATTTAGCGATGAGTGTCCTAGTCTCAGCAATACGACGTTCGATTCTACACTGCCAAGCTGGTACACCATTTTCGGGTCGAGTAGCACTTACACGTTCAATACATTTAACACCAGCTACTCGACAAACTGCAATAGCTGCACAGTACAGAATGGAATGTGTATCACCAAGATCTTCGCTATTATCAAAGTAGTCTGTTAGTAACGAATCCAGGGCACTCACAAGCGCTAAATTACGTTTATGAATGGGCAAACGGCATAACCGTGGTCTACTATTATCATTTACGAATCGGTATTTTTGAATCGCATCCTCCAAAGCGCTCCTTATCTTATCATTATATTGGGTACTCACGGAAAGAACTTCACTCTCCCCTAGTTCATCAACATCTTCATTTGATAATGCCAACAGAGGTGTGCTGTTGGCTACTATAGTGCGTGACGAAGAAGGGATAGTAAGGTTTCTCCGTATGTCAGAGCGTATCCTCTCAAGTACTGCATCATCCAGCAGGTGACAGCGCTGTATAGCTCGTACTTGATCCGACAATCTTTGTGCTGATACGTTAACGGCTGGTTCAAGTTCCTGAAACAAAGAGACTAGTTTAGCACGGTACGCAGTAAGGTTCGTACCCAACTCTGTAGCCCGAAAATATGCCCGCATGACATTCTCGTTCATGAAAGTTGTCCACTTCATGCGGCGCACATCACCACCGGTAGCGGGGACCCTATTTGAGGTCAGTGGTCCTCGTGATCCCAAGCTGGTCGGTGGCCGAGTACTCTCCTGCCGACGTACAGGTCTTGGCGACGTGGGTGGAGAGAAAAACTCGTCGCTGGAGCTAGAGCTCGACACCTCTGCAACGGCTGGAACATCCAATGTTGCTTCCGGGGACGGCAAGGCGGAGCGGAGCGACGAGTCCGAAGATGTTAATTGTGCTTTTTTTCTAGCTCTTGTAAGCATATTGGCAATTTCTTGAAAATAATTGTATTGACATGACGTTTAAACGTCATGTCTTCGGTAACAGATATTTTTATTGAAAATGCATTTTGGTTGTAGCTTTATTCAAATAATTTCTTGTATATATGTTCATTTTTGTTTTGCTTGATACTTTATACTTTTTGATGATGAATTTGATAAGTTTGTAGTAATATATTATGTATTTTTAAAATGCGCATGAAAAATGCCAACTGCTTCTGGTGTTGCTAGTTTATTATTATTAAAATATTATTATTATTATTAATATTATTATTCTCTTTATTACATATAAATACACATATTGATTACATTTTTAAATATATAAAAAAAATAAAAAATACATATTTAAAAATATAAAAAATAGTAGACCACCGACATCGGGTACAGGGACCAAGATACCGGTGGTTAGGGCTCCAGAGACAGAAACCTCCTCACAATACGGGCCGTGTCAAGGAGGACTGCCTTCTGCATCAGTCCCTTGATCCAACCTTCTAACGTGAGCCTCTTAAGGTGTTGGTCGAGGCTCTTGGCTATCAATCCGTGAACAGATATGATTATCGGAACAATGATCACCGAATCCACATTCCACATGTCGGCAATCTCGTGAGACAGATCCAAATACTTTAATTGTTTTTCTTTTTCAACTTTCACTAGATTTTCGTCATGAGGAACGGCGATATCGACAATCATTGCGCGGCGCTCTAATCGATCTATCACCACAATATCAGGCTTATTGGCAACAATAGTCCTATCTGTGATAATAGATCGATCCCAATATAACGTAGCACGACCGTTCTCGAGAACTGGGTCGGGCACATACCTGTAGTAAGGCACTTCAAAATTGACAAGTTGGTATTTAAGGGCAAGTTGTTGGTGTACAATCCTGGCTACTTGATTGTGCCTATGCAAATACTCACCATTAGCAAGACGAGAACAACCAGAAATAATATGCCTAATAGATTCTCCAGGACGGTGGCACGCCCGACAAATGTCAACCGTACTATCTTTCAGGATATATTTCCGGTAGTTATTCGTCATGATAACTTCGTCCATAATTGCACAAACAAAACCTTCGGTTTCTCCAAAGAGATCGCCATACCGTAGCCAAGACGTCGACGCTTTAAAGTCTATATCAGACCCGTGTAGGGCCCGATAAAATCGACCATGAAGTTCTTTACCCTTCCATACTTCCTTGCGATCAGTAGTACTAAGTACTACAGGTTTGCGCCAATTCTCTTTAGCCAGAGCGAGCGGGGTAAAACCAGTATCCACTGCAACTACATTACGATGCACTCCCACATTAGTCTGTAGAAAATATTCTCTGAGATTGTATATCTCGCGATTGTGTAGAGTCTTGATATTTAATAGACCACGACCTCCAAACTTTCGCGGAATATACAATCTCATAACCGATGAACGTGGGTGGTGCATGCGGAATGCAGTCAGCAATGTACGGACTCTCCTGTCAAGGGCATCTAATTCGGTCTGAGCCCATCTAAGTACACCAAAGGAATACATCAGAACCGGCATGACCCAACTGTTATAGGCTCGCACCTTGTTACCGCCTGATAAAAGACTTTTAAGTACTTTTTTTAGGCGACCAAAGAAACGTTCCTGCAACATTTGTTTCACGCCAGATTCTGATATTCCCAAGGACTGTGAAAAACCTAGATACTTGTAAGTTTCGGTGGCAGACAGAAATCTGAGTTTTGTTGAATCTGAAAGTTCTATTCCTTCAGATTCTACAATCACGCCTTTCTTTACATGCATGACTGCACACTTGTCTACACCAAATTCCATTTTGATAGAATTACTAAAGTTTTCAGTGACCCTTAATAACGCCATCAATTGTAATTTTGTGGAGGCCAGTAATTTCAAATCATCCATATAAAGAAGGTGAGATATAACTTGATCATCTTTCTGCAACCGATAGCCTAACCCTGAACCCTCTAACAGAGTACTGAGAGGGTTCAACGCTAGACAAAACCACAAGGGACTCAGGCTGTCACCTTGAAATATACCTCGCTCGATCTTTATAAGTATGTCATTTATCGCAGTCTGCCGACATCCTGGATAGCGAAGTGTTGTGCTCCATTGACTCATACACGACTTTAAGAAAGTGCACAGAGTTGCATCAATTTTATACAACTCTAGCACCTTCAAAAGCCATGTATGTGGAACTGAGTCATAAGCCTTCTTATAGTCTATCCAACATGTCGCCAGGTTCTTACGACTACGACGTACCTGTTGGCTAATGGTCCTGTCTATGATAAGGAGCTCTTTAGTGCCACGGGCCCCACTTCTACATCCATTTTGAGAAATAGAGAGTACCGAATTATTATTTATGTGTGTAGTAATTTTGAGTCTCAAAATAGATGTTAGAAGTTTATATGTAGTTGGTAAACAAGTTATAGGTCTAAAATTTTTGGGATCCATGGCACCACCAGATTTATAGAGTAAATGGGTTACACCAGTGGTTAAAAACTGTGGTAATGAACCAGAATCCAAAGCTGCTTGGAATTGTGATGCCAAACACGCATGTGAGCTTCGGAACCACTTAAGCCAAAAGTTGTGCAGTCCGTCTGGACCAGGTGTTTTCCAATTCGGTAATGAACGGACTGCACAACTTACATCATCTTTATTAATAACAATGGGTTCCATAGCTGATATAGACTCACACGAGCGTTTGACATCCTTCAACCAATCACCTTCTGTATGAGTGACAGGCACTGACCAGATGTTACGCCAAAATGAATTAGTTGTAATTTCATCCGGAAAATGCCCATCACTCACACATGGATTCGGTTCCTCCCATTTCCGATAAACCCATTTCTCATTCCTTTGGAACATTCGATTCTGATTATACCGATCAACGCGTTTTTTATAACGTCTTATCCTATTTGCCCATGCATAAACTTTCTGCTTTAGAAAGTCTATGCGCTCTGTGACACAGGACATGTATTGTTGAGGACTAATGGTAGTCCCCAAGAATGCCTGCTTCACAAAGCGCATGACTCTTGGTCGTGTATTACCACTTTGAAAACATGTTAATTTAGCGATGAGTGTCCTAGTCTCAGCAATACGACGTTCAATTCTATACTGCCAAGCTGGTACAGCATTTTTGGGTCGAGTAGTACTGACACGTTCAATTAATTTAACACCAGCTACTCGACAAACTGCAATAGCCGCACAATATAAAATAGAATGTGCATCACTGAGATCTTCGCTATTATCAAAATAATCTGATAATAATGAATCCAGGGCACCCACAAGCGCTAAATTACGTTTATGAATGGGCAAACGGCATAACCGTGGTCTACTATTAATATTTACAAATCGGTATTTGTGAATCGCATCCTCCAAAGCACTCCTTATCTTATCGTTACATTGGGTACTTACGGATATAACTTAACTCTCCACTAGTTCATCAACATCTTTAATACCTGATGGCAGCTGAGGTGTGCTATTGGCCACCGCAGTGTGTGACGAAGAGTGGATAGTAAAGTTTTTTCTTATGTCAGAGCGTATCCTCTCAAGTACTGTATCATCCAGCAGGTGACAGCGCTGTATAGCTCGTACTTGATCCGATAAACGTTGTGCTGAAACGTTGATGGTTGGTTCAAACTCCTGAAACAGAGAGGCTAGCCTAACACGGTACGCAGTAAGGTTCGTTCCCAACTCTGTAGCCCGAAAATATGCCCGCATGACATTCGCATATTATTATTATTATTAAGAATTCGTTAACATTAGAAGCTTACTTCGTTACATTAAATTGCAGCTTTTGTGTAAATAAACAATTTTTATAATACATCAAATGGTTTTTTATACGTTTCTTTCAAATGTTCACTAATTCGTGGCCCATCCTAGATAACATTGTAATAGCAACAGATACCTTCTAGTTTGTTTGAAGCTGGCAGCAAGCCCGATCCACAATAAGTAAAACTGAAGGTCTATATTAATTTTATATTAGATCAATAAAGAATAAAGAATTAATTATGACTTTAAACATATTAGAAGGATCTTTTACTATTAAAATCTTACCATTCTGTTGAACTTGTTGAACGATGCACTTATTTTATTATCTCAATTAGATTTATAATTAATGTTTATTTTTTTAGTAGTCTTGGTTTTGTAATATTTGAAGTAAGTTTGATTTTTAAAAAAATGGATATATAATTGATGACTTTAGCTAGTCTGTGATCATATTTTATTCTGTACCATAACCTGACATACTTCATATTCTTCTATCGATGGCTATCGTAACATACAAAACAGTTATTTAAAATTAAACTGTCCAAAAAATCAAAAGAAAATGTAAAAAATGTAAGTAATATAGAGTTTTCATATATTTTGTCTCGTAGTTAACAATTTTTATTTTGGTGCCGTTATACAATAAAAGCATCTTGATTCGTTTTACAAGCGAATATTCAGAATTTTTGTTACTATCTATTTAAAAAATAATTTGGCAGATGGTAGCAATTAACAACAAGACCTATCCATGGGCATATCCCATAAGGCAGGTTAAACAGATACCCATGGGAGTGGAGCTATGAACTGATGCCGCGCCGTGATCTTTCGGTTTGGTTTTGGACTTCACGGGGGACAGAACGCAAGTACAAGAAGAAGATGAGGCGCTCTTGGCGACACATAAAGAAGTCCACAAAAAGTACAATCAAATGTTTTAATCGTTGGTGGTCACGTAAGCTTTATAGACAACGTAAACGCGGCGGTCTATTAAGCTTCTTAAACTAAGTCGTTAAATTAAAAAAAAAAACCTTTTTCGACATATGACAGTTTTTTTAGTAAAAATATCGATCAGTCCATTACTATTCACAAAACAATGGTTCAAAGTATGATAGTGTTTCAAATAAAATGTTAAGAATATTCAATGTGTATTCATTTTCTCTTTTAAGTTGTAAAAATATAATTAGGGTTGCGTTTGTCCGAGTAAATTTAATAAATAATACATTAATGATTACTAAGATTAATGTTTCAAAATTATTTGAAAAATTATGAAATTTAAGAAGTGAAAAAAGTGAGTAATGTGTTACTTGTATGTAAATTACCCTAAGATATACATATATACAGGGACATGTAATCTTTGCGCATTATAAAAATTGTGCACTTGTGTGCGTGGAATGTTAGATTCAAATGTTAATGAGTTCTTGTATCCCACCCTGTATATAATAAAATAAATGCCACATGGGGCACGGGAAGGGGTCTAACTGGTAGCTTGTTTTCAGAAATTTCAGAAATACACGACTTAAATCAGTGTCCAAGTGCTCCTTTAATAAAGAATTGTTGTTTCTGGTTGTTTGCTAGGTAGTAGAGCCACGCTGATTTCAGCACAAGCGGGCCGGCTCGACCGGGGCAGTACTACCCTCCCACAGAAGACCAACCTAAAGCGCCTGCATCCGTGTTGTCGTGTTTCGTTGGTGAGTGTGAGACCGTCAGGGCCATTGATGCAGGGGTGACAGTTATCGTGGTAACTGTGTAAGCCTTACACTGTCACGATGACTATCATGCCTTTCACGTCCCCAAACGGAGTGTGAAAAAACATCTCACTGGGCCGCCATAGTGTGGGTCACCATACTGCATTGTCTGCATTTGCAATGAGTATGGTGACCACAACTCTTGGATTCTGGTCATGCTTTCCAGCAGCCAGAGTAGGGTCACTTTGGTAGGCTCTTAATATAGAAAAAAAAATGTAGTTCTTGTCTTGCTAACATTGAATATTTACAAAGGCACGACCAAACAATTAAGACCGTACACCAAATACTGATCCTTAAATATAACTCGTGAATTTATAGGTGCCATACTACAAGTATATGCCCGACTCAGTTCTCGAAAATAGTCGTACTACATTGTATTGGAATCGATCTATTATCACAGGCAGAACTATTTATAACTTTAATACCTTATAATAATGTATCATAACCAACACCACGATATTACATTTGGTTTTAACATATAAATATAGTTTATATTCTACTCGTAAACTGGGTGTCTCGAATAAACTATGATCCTTAACGTCTAAACTAGGACGAATTTGTATCTTAGACGTTAATTTCTTTCCAGAATTAAATATATGGCAAACACACATGTGTATTTGATTTAATAGCTGCATTTATGTAATGATTGTAAATTTTTTAAATTTTACTTGTTTATTGTAAAGCATTGGATCAAGGTAGCACTGGATTTTTTTAATAAATGCAGTATTGTATAATTATATATATAATGTGTATATCCTGTATGACCCTGTCCTTCCGTCTAGTTTTTGATGTTGTAACTTAACAATAGACTTAACAAAAAACTGCCTAATCGTTAGCAAATTACATTCAGAGTACAGGTCGACTGTAAGAGCTCGTTAAATATCTTCTAGATATATAAGATGGATTTTTGAGCTCATTCCCAAGCAATAATTTCGTGTGTTAGAATAAACTGAGCTATTACAAAGTAAACATTTGTAAGAAGACCATATTCGACCACGTCTCTTAAATTTTTAAAAACGGATTTTAATTTACTTATTATTCTAGACAAAAAGTTTATATAAGATGCGGCGGTACGCATAGTATGTGTTTTGAAATCACTTATGATTGTTTGCATTATTGTCATCATGATACATCTCATTTGTTTCTTAAGCTAATTGTAGAAGTAAACAGCTGTATTTAAATAATGTTTAAAATTTTTCAAATTCAAAAGTATCTTGAATATACTTTCCAGAAACTGTTTTGTTATGCATGAGTGAAATAAGACACGTGTAAACGTTATGGAAACGTTACTTGTTTACGGTCGATACATGAAAAAGGTGGAGATTTGAAAATTAACATAAGTAACGAGCGCATTTTTCTATAACGCAACGGTAAGTAACAAACATAAAACATTTTTTCAACTTTACTTTGGTAGTAATAATAAGAAAATAATTATAAAATAAATCTATTAAAGATAATAATACGAACAGAAAGACAGTGTAAAATAATAACGAATAACAGTTAACCTTCCTAATGACATCAAAAAACAAATTACGTTTGAAAATGTTAAAAAAAATTGGAGCAAACCAAAGTGCAAAATATTAGAAGAAAAAACCTTAAGAAACTTCATTATTTCGACTATATTTTTAACTGACTTCAAAAAAGGAGGTGGTTCTATATTCTACTATACGTATTTTTTATAATAACTCTGTTATGCATTAGTTGATTATAAAAGTATTTTTAACTGTTTCGTCATTTAATAGTTTGAATTAGAAATTGATGAAAACTACGTTGAAAAGTTCTATTAAATAGATACAAAAAAGGTTGTGCTATTTTGAATAATGTAGATTTAGAGAACTTTGTTAGGACGATTGCCTGGCTCTACGGGTGGCGTATGATCACCTCGGCATTTCTTACTGCGCTGAATGTTATGGGTTAGATCCCCATAAGGGACAACACTTTGTGTGGTTCAAAAATTGTCGCTCTAAGCTGTGGACTCTTCATCCATCTTCATTCCTAGTCCAGTAGTTTTTTAACTGTTACCCGTGTTAACATGTCTAGCATCATAACAGAACCTAAGGGTAGTAGGTGGAAGTAACTCCTTACAACTATATAACTCCTGGAAGTCTGTTACATTAATAGATACATATATACATCTATGATGATAAATATGTGATTTCCAAATATTCGACATCTGAACTGCTCGTATTATAATTTCAAGAAAATAACTCTAATTATGCTTATTATGTAATTATACTTGTTGTGTCAATACCATTTTTTGTTCACATAAAGTAGACAAGTTACATAGTTAAACTTCAAGAAATAATTACATTTGTAGTTACGGTTAAATTGGATTTAAAAAAATTAAGACTTTCTATTTAAAACTAGATTTCCCCCATGGTTTCCCATTCCTGAGTTATAATCGGCGGACACTCCTAGGCCCATATTATAAAAAGTATCTAAGTCTTTAGGTAAAGATGTTATTATTGAACGGCCTCTATAACAAGATTCACCGATCCATACTCAAGTGAGTGATGGTTTATTATTGAAAGAAGTTCATATAGAAATCTTCACTCAAGATTTTGACAGATGTGATTTTTGTTTACGTAAGACAAGCTGAAGCTAGTCTCAAATGATGATTTCTAAGAAGTTTTAAGGTAAATGAATGTATTTTGGGATGATTTCTTCCTGAATAATTGCGAAAGATTGACTTTTATCTTACTTTATTTACTAAATGACTACTCATCAATTCTAATCTTTCTATATTTCAATTACCTTTAATTAATCATAATGTATATTCAATTTATTTAAATGTACGCTCAACTATTTATTTAAATAACAACCTTCGATTTCTGATAAAATTATAACAATATAAACACAAAAACATAGTTCGAAAATTCAGCAGGATAAGTGTTGATAACACTGATATGTTCCGTTATAGCTAATATATAGCCAGTCTCTTTATTTAAAAATTTATTTCGGCGATCTAGTTGTTAGCATTGGCTAACAATGCTAACAACTACTTCCTCTGTTGACAATACACTATTGAGTGTATTATAATATATTTTAATACAATACGTGATATCACACATCACTCAACATCGCATCACGTCTCATCACATTATAACACTACACCAGACATAACACCACATTAGAACAACACATCTTTTTTTCTTTTCTTTTTCTTTTTTTAAAAGACAGCGCTCGCACTAGGAATAAATCCTGTATCGCGGGGGACTTTACAAACACACAATAAACGGATACAAAGAACACCCAGACTCAGAACCACAATTTATGGATCACACAAAGTGTTGTCCCATGTGGGATTTGAACCCACAACACTCAGCACAGCAGTGAGCGACGTGGTGACCGCCTAAACCACTAGGCCAACAGTGCAGTTTATCTCATCTCATGACATCACATAAAACCACACCAGAATTGGGTAGATGACTGTATCGTAAATAAATACTAATGTCCACTTCATTAAAACTAATATCGCGAAACATCTCGGAAATTACAATTAACATAGCTTTTCATTATTGTTACGAATTTCAATCAAATATACAGTGAAATATATTGTTCAATTGAGTAGTCTAAAACAATGACGTCACAATTAGGTATTTAGTACATTTTTCATACAAAATTGTCGTTTTGACAGATGATAAAAAGTAACTAATTTGACTAAGGTGTCATCTAGCCTATTCTCTACTTTAATATTGTCAATAAATATAACTAAACGAAAGAGTCTAGACCCTACAACATAGCTAATCTTAGTGTGGTTCTAGGGCATCCATCAATGTATATTTTTTACGAGACAATAAAAGTTTTTTTTTTGTTTACGACACAATAAAATCAGTTACACGAAAACGTAATGGAGAACTGACAGTAGGTTAAACTCAATTACTGAGACGTGTTTTAGTTGAGCAATATCATACTTAAACACACATTTTGTAATAAGAATGACGTTTAAGTTTTGATGTAAGCGTAAAACGGATTTCAGGTAGGTATGGATCGGTGAACCTTATGTTAGGTGACGTTCAACAATAAAATATTTACTTTAAAACCAATTGTAAAGTTAGATTCACGACTGAGATACGTTTTAAAATGTGGACATTAGATTCCTTTATTTTTATATAATGTAAGTATACGACTAGTACCACCTATGGAAGCAAGTAAAGAAACAAAAGTGTGGTGCTGCGCTTTAAATGCCCGAAAAGCATAATAGTCTAAGTAAAGCGCCTTAGAAGTTACTACTTGAGGCTATTTCAGACACTAATTTAAGTCATGTAAATCGTATTCAACAGGAAATAAGTGTCTCCCAGTAACAAGTGAACTGTTATTTAAATGAAATTCTTGCATACCGTAAGCGCTCTGTGGCCCTGTAAAGTGATCCATTGACATAAAATTTTATATTCAAATGTCACCGGATTCTTGGCCCAGCCTGTATATTAAGCTGAAGAAAATGTTGAGTTGAATGCACCATTTTTAGACCCTACCGGTTCGAATCAAAGAATTATTTTAGCGGTAGATAGCCTATTTATCAAGAAAGGTATATATGTATAAAAGCACGCTGTGACCAATGGAAACCGAATATCAATTATTAAATATTTACTCCTTTTAAAAAACGCAAACAAAGTTGCTGGAGTTAGCTAACATTTAATAAATAAACTTTAGTAATAAAAGAACAGAGATTCGCATCAAAGTTGATAATATATTGCCAATTTGAAACTTTATTTTTGGGTAAATTTTCTTTTCGACTGTTTTGTGATTTTGCCTGCAACTTACAAACTAAATTAACTTTTGTTTAATTCGCGGAATTATGTCGTTAGAAAGTTCTTTTTAACTTGGCCCTATTCCTTTGTCTATTCACTGTTATATATTGTGTGGTCAAACACATGTTTCTAATATATTGGTAGGCGAATTTTGTTTATTGTTTTCCATGTTTATTAAAACAAATTTATTATTTACCACTTTTATAGAATGTAGGTAGAAATATTACGTCGAATTTACACACTTGCCGAGGTTTGACAAGCCTTTGCAAACGCTTGGATATCATTTAAGCATTTACAATTCACGCCAAACGATCCAAACATCCCATTTAAACGTTTCTGTTTGTGGACACTTGTCACGAATCGGTCAATGTGTATATATAGTAGTATATATAGTAGTAGTATATATAGTAGTAGTAGATAGGTAGTATATATAGTAGTATTAAGTTTTGGCCAAATTTAAAACTAGAAAGTATTTTTTTTGTTCAAGAAGGAAAGTGAACATTTCGTAGTGATTGTAGTGGTCGTGCAATGTAACTTGGTTAATTCTGTAGAATTTATTCGATTAAATAGTAATAAATATCATGAACATGAAAATTTCAACGTTAGACCTGAAGATTATCTCACTGTTTTACTCAGTTTTGGTTGCTTTGCTTCGCTTCAACGATCAGTATAATTTTTCTGTCTTTTTCTATATATAAACTTTAATTAAGTGTTAACTTTCCTCTGTTGGCAATAAAACTTTTAAACACAAATGATTTTACTCACGTTTAATATAGCGGTTAAGTATGCTAATTAACTTTTTTTTGGTTACAGATAAAAGTAAAATGAGTTCAGGAAATCTAAAGGAATTGTCTCAAAATCAAATAAGTATTCTAGTATCATTAATCAATGGTTTGAACCAAAATATAGGTCTACCATCATATACATCTAAGCACAAAGTATACAGGTTCTACCGTGCAGCAGCAATATGTTTTATAATGACATGTATTTTACAACTAATCGCTCTTTTTAAAGCCAAAGATGACCCGGAAAAGCTCTTCGAATGTTTCAGTATTCTCGCCTTTACTGGAATGGGAATCTTTAAGCTCGGCTCGTTGCAATACAATCACAACCATTGGCGATATATCCTGAACCAAATTTGCCAGTTGGAATTTGAACAGCTTAATAATTCCATTATCTCAGATGCGGATTACCAGTCCGACGACGAAGAGATCACACCATTTTCAAAATTCATAAATAGTTACACAAACAGTTTCAAAATAACTTTCAGCAGATTGCGGAAAATGTATTACTTTACTTTACTTATTTTTATATCATCACCATTTCTGGAACCATTATATTGTAAAGTTCGTGGTTTAGGTTACTCAGGTTATCCGCATATACTACCGGGGTGGACACCCTTAGACAATTTTAGTATTTTTGGTTATTTGGTAACAATTTCATGTGAATTCATAGCGGCCATTTATTGTGTTTTCGTTCATATTTCATTTGACTTGACGGTAGTAGGGATTATGATTTTTATTTGTGGACAGCTATCTCTGCTGCACAGTTACAGTGCAAATATCGGAGGAAGGGGAGAGTTTTGTACTATTTCGAAGTTGAGAGATAAACGGGCCCGTTTTAGGATCAAGAATTGTCACCGGTTACATTTAATTCTTCTTAAGTATGAATCTTTTTTATACTAGTCATATGGCAAATGAAAGTTCTAACTAAATTAATTATTATTATATTTTCAGTTCAACAACTGAGGTAGACAAGTTGCTTAAAAATATACTTGGAGTGTACGTTTTATTCACAACACTAACACTTTGCTTCGTGGCACTACAACTTAAGTCTGTTAGTGTCCCATGAATAATTTTTTTTTTTAATTCTTTGATTTGGTTTCAAAATTCAGTTTTAGTTAATTAAATTAGATAAGTATGACTATCCGACATATGTGCTTAAATATTTTTAAACTCATTCTGAAGGATTGTATGTGAATGATATAGGTACCTACTTACCTTCTTAAAAAGATTTGGACTTTAGCAATATTCAGTTCGAGTTAAAGGCACAAACCGGACTTATTCAAGTTTATAAAAAGTATCTTACGTTGTACTGTCATTGAAGTATTTACGCAAGTGTAGAGTAAAATTAAGTAAATAAGTTGTGGCCGTTAATTACGAATCTAATGCTCCAGGGGCGTCTTCAGGGATATTTATAAGCATGAGTAACTTTGACTGCCCCGATGGTAGAGTGGGAGCGTATGCGACTGCTGTGCTTGAGGTGTCAAGTTTGACGTTCAAAAGTTTGTAAGATCTGCAAATTATGTGTTTCGAAGTTTGTAAAGAAAATAAAATGAATTTATGTCACTTGTCTAGTACTAATAAACATAATACAAAGTCTGCTTAGTTTGTAGTTTATCTGCGTAGTTTATTTATATTACTTAGTATTAGTAGTGAGGTAAGGTTGCGCTTTCAATAATAATATAATCAGTTAATATAAGTAATGGATGTGTATCAATTTGAGTCCATTCGCAAACATTTTGATATGTAGTATAACTTTTAAAAATACTGAAGACAGAGTTTTCCAGACAGCTCGACAACAGGTAAAAGCTACAATTTAACTAAGTTATTATTACTGTTTTAGAAAGACATGAGTATAATGCAATTGGTTTCATTATTCCAATATATGTGCGGTACTCTTACGCAACTATTCCTGTTCTGTTCTTACGGAGATGCGGTTATTAATAAGGTATGTACTTAATTATATGCTTTTCTCGATTATTGTTTGAATAACTTAAGTATAAAATAAGTTTTCTGAACCTACTTAAAAATGATTCTGGATAATTTTTTGATGAATAGTAAAATGCCAAGCAGAAGGTACATATAGGTACCTACATATTATGCATGATAGTATTTTCATTTAGATATTAGTACAAATGTGTATTTTTACCTTGTCTTTTAGTTGGTATGATTAAAAAAATTAAAAACTATAATAATCAATAAGGATTTTTATTTATTTACATTTTAGAGTTTCATCGGCATGGGCCAGGGTCCATTTGGCGCGGCACATTGGTGCCTCAGTCCTTGTGTTCGCCGCGACCTTTGTGTACTTGGTGCAGGAATGATGCGAACAAGATACCTTCGAGCAGGACCTTTCAATTTTCTTGATCGTCCATTATTCTTTCAGGTAATTTATTTAAATAAAAAAATTACCTTAACCCTGCTTGATGTAATAATTTGATGTTTAAGCTACCAAGGCACAGTTTTAGTAAAAATAAAAATATATCCTTAAATTAAGTAATAAAAATAATAGTGTTTCTCCTAAAAATTCATTTGCGCAACAATTTTTTTTCAAGAAGGAAAAATTAAGAATACGAAGTGTGCGCCCTTATTCATGCCCAGGCTGTCGTGAGGGCCGGCTAAGAGAGTTAGCCTAGGCACGACAACAGCCACATACGAACTCGCCTTGCGATCATGCTATACTCGTAGTACGAGTACGAGTAGATATAGTAAGAAGAGGCCTCTAGCCAGCAGTGGACTAGAAATGGCTGTTGATGTGATGTTTAAACCTTATAATGTAATAAAACTTTATGCGTAAATATGACTACTATTGACTACTACATAGCTTGTGAAAGAAATACTTACTTCTATAGGTTATATACTTTACCCGAACTGAAATTAAATCGCTGTGTTTTGTTGCAGATAGTCCGCACCGCTTACAGTTGTTATGCTGTACTGGGAAATAAAAACGAGTGACTCAAGCGTTAGGTAGTAATTACCCAACCAGAAAACTATAATATTTTAAATATAGGCACACGTATTTATGAAATTACTAGTAGAAACTTACAAATTGAATTTAACCCTTAGCCACCTAATGTGTATTCTAGAAACACATCCACCTAACGTCGGTCATGGTGACTGATTGCGTATAAGTACTATTAAGAAGGTGAAAAGGTCATAACTTGGTAAAAATCAAAACTACATCATATTCTTTAGTTGTTCTTATTTTAAATTATTTTAATAAACTCTTCAAATCAAAGTTTTTACTTTTCATTATTATTTATGAAAGTTGATTAACAAATATTTTAACAAACTATAGGTTTTTTAATTAAGCTGAGATCTAAGCAATAACAAATAATAAAACGACTTGGTTTTTGAATATTTTAGTAACTTAAATATATACTTTCTTATATTAAATAATATAATATATCATTGCCACAATCAAATTACAATCATTACAAAATCACAGCCTCCAAACATTTACAATTTCTCGAGGTAGCTTACACACATTTTGTGAGAACACTCAACGCTAATTGGATTTTTGCACTGAAAACAAAAATGGAATGTTCTATGTTTCTTTGTTGGGTCTCACGTTGAGCAAATTTTGTGTATCTCTAATTTGTCAGAACTGTCTGCCGAAGATGTTCTTGGTTCTTCATCTATTTTGAGAACCCGGCGAATAGCATTCTGAAGTTCCCTTTGCAATCCAAACTGGTTAACTCGACGTCTTAAATGGGGTTCGATAAGATCTTCAGCCAGTTGTTTCATGAAGTTCAGTCTAAGCACCTATCTCGGAGATTGGTTTAAGCTGCTGATAATGTATGTATTTGCTACAGATATATCCAGCAATCTGTAGAAGATCGCCATTGGCCAGCGCTGTGTGCGTCGAGAAGTTGAGTAAATGGCACATTTCTGATCTAATGTATCGATGCCACCTTTGGTGCTATTATAGAAAGTAATCATTTCTGGCTTTTGTTCTTGTGGATCGATGGTGGGTAAGTGATGCACGTTGGAGAGAACAAGCACGGATTTGTTTTGCTTTGGTACATAAGATAGCAATGTTGCATCTGAAGTAAATCCAAAAATCGAAGAGCCAACCTCCCGATGACGGCTAGGTAGAAATTGAGGAGGTACTTTCCTTTTATTTTTTTTACGGGTACCCACAAATGTCAGCTGTTTTTGCTTTAGGATGTTCATTAGCTCCACTGAAGTAAACCAGTTATCAGTCGTCTGTCCGAGTCTATACCAATGTATAAGTAGCCATCAACAAGGTATCCATTTCTGGTGTCAGTCATGAGTCTGATTGACACTCACCATCAATGACGTGGTCTAATGGTACATCTTCTACGTCACTACAATCTCCATTTGGTATTTTTGGCACGTCCCTTTGATCCTCTGAATCTAAATCGCACTCTTCTAACCATCTACTGGTATTTTGATCGCGTACAGATATGATAAACCTACAAAACAACAAGAAAATGTTAACACAAAAAGTAACGTAACATCCTAACGTCGGTCACCATGACCGCAAACGAAATATATTTACCTGACTTTTTCCCCTGCGCGCACGTATTGCTTGGTCGAGCGCAGAGCGCAAACTGGAGAGGGAGGGGAAAAACTACATTGAGTCACAAGCGTGTGGTCTGCGTAGAAACGGAAATATTTGAAAAAATATATCGCGTAATTTCATCAACAGCCTTAACAGTCCACTGCTGGACATAGGCCACTCCTTAAAAAGCAGGATTTTGACCTACTATGTTACGCTGGCCAGACGGTTGATATGGGATTTGTTTCAAGATTTCATTCTCTTTGCATGTATGTCTTTCGTATTTTGTTTCCATAGTCGATTCCTACGACACCCATGGCGTGAATCGGGGTGATGACAGTATATTCTTAATTCGTAACGAAGAAGGTGATAATTTAGAAATCGGCAACTAAAAGTGTCACGTACCACTTTACAGGCATGGGCGTACCCATGTTGGCGCAATGTAGGGTTATTGTCACGGCCCATCATGTTGCTGAACAAGAGATTCGAGAGAAACTCTCTGCCCGCATCATCCGGCACCTCTGCAAGGTGGGCTCCGATCTGTCGGATGACAAATTTGATTTTCGACCGGGGCATTCAACGTTCGATGCTGTGTTGCACCTGAGGGCCGTCGCCGAAGAGGCGGGGAGCTGTGGTTGTGTGCTGTTCGCGGAGTCGTTAGACATCACAGACGCATTCAATATTCTGCCATTTAGCTGCATCAGGGAAGCACTCCACTATCATGGGGTGCCAGTGTACCTGAAGTGGTTTGTGGCAGACTATTTAGAGGAGCGTACCGTCGTGTACGAGGACCAAGATGTTGTTCTAAGGCGGCGGCTCATGTAATAATTTGATTATTTTATTCTGTAAAATTTGAATTGACCTTAAGTTTCTATCAAATGCATTTCTCCATAACTCTATGCAGTACAATAAATAAAGTTTAGCAAGAAGAGTATAGATTAAAGGTCGAATTTTTTGGGAATACATTTCACTATTCTGTGTAATGAGCCACTAGTGACGAAAGTTTATTTGTAATATGTTGTAAATGGGCGTTCCATGTTAAGTTGCTATCCAGCATTAATCCAAGATATTTCTCATTCATTTTATTTTGAGGATAATCGGTCAGTTTTTTTTTATTTTATTCACTGTAAGGAGGTTGTGCTGTGTATGTTGAGGTCAGATTGAACACGTTCAGCGATTTCACTGATACTACTTCTAAAATAAAACAAACTTTTATCGTCTGCATATAAGGTTAAATGCCCCTGTAGCCTTGCTTAGTGTATGTTAATAATGTACACTAGAAACAATAAGAGTCCTAGAATCCCTGAGATACCGCAGGTTAACCGCTCGCAACTACTTTGGTATTCTTCCATTTTAACCACCTGATATCGATCACTCAAATATGACTCAAGGATATTGTAGGCAGATCCGGTAATACCAATACTCCACAGTTTCTTGAGTAGCAGAGAAAGACTGCTGGTGTCCAAAGCTTTTTTGAAATCATGAACACCTGCAGTGCTACCTGTTTTTGGCTATTTTTGTTTTGATATTGGTAATTAAAGTGTGCTAAATTGAGGTCGAAAGCCATATGGTTGGTTGTGTATAAATTCAATTTTGCTTAAATACTCTTCAAGTCTTTTATACATATCTAGGATAGGCCTCGAATTAGTTAAAATATAAAAAACTGTATAAAAAACCATTAGATATATGTATTATAAAATTGTTTATTTACAAGAAAGCTAATTAGATGGAATTTATTTTTTAAAAACTACATCGTCTAAATGACCACCGTTTCGACGTTTACACTCTTTTAAGCGAGTACCGAAATTTTCGAAAACTTGTCTGCAAAGACACCGTGAGATCGAAGACGTCTCTTTGCTGATTTTTTCTTTTAGTTACCGTAGTGTATTTGGTTTATTGATGTGGACACGATTCTTCGAATAAGCCCATAAATATAAGTCTGCTAGGGATAGATCTGGACTTCTGGATGGTCATGGAATGCCGCCTTGTCTGGAAATCAGCTTTTCGAAGACATGTCTTTGACCACCGGCAGGGACTCATTGGATGTGTGACAAGTGGCTCCATCTTGTTGAAACCGTGTGTTACGATCGTAGCCAGCAAATTCCATTAGCATCGGTCCCAAGAAGTGCCATTATCAAGCTTCAAGTTTGGTGGAGCATAACTAGCAAAAATGTCATTGTTTGAAACATTATTAATTAATTTCTACATGTTCTTTGGTATTTCTTCAAATTTTATAAATTTCCCGTACAACTATTTTTCCTCCGTGTCCTTGATGGTTTATGCCAAGAGATCTCTTTTGGCTTTAAATTATATTTAAAAAGTATGGTTATTAGGGTTTTATTTTAATCAAGTCTGCAGCACATTCCCTTCGCTAATCCCTAAAATTATTAGTCGGTTAGTCCACTCCTTTTCAAAATCCATTCCGTATCGAATACTCAGTAGCCTCATATTGTATTTTAAGGTTCTGTGGCGGAATTCTTTTTTGAATTCTAGATATTTAGATATTCTTGTGATCTGATAATGATGATGCAATTATTATAGCCATGTAGAAGCTGTTTTGCTTCATGTTGGTTGCAACTTGACCTATTAGCGTTTTAGTCGCCGCAGTTTCACGAGTACAGAGTATTCTGAATCTTTCTTGTGAATAAGTTTATAGCCGGATTCTGTTAACGTTGTATTGTATTGTCTAGTTGAACTGTTACTACTAAGTAAGTCAATATTTGTGTCCCCAAAAATTAAAGTTTTTATCTTACGTAGGAACTGTTTCACAAAGGTGGTTAGAAATTCATTCAAATTTAAATACCCAGGTTTATAAACAACTTTAACATTTATTGTATACTTGTGCAAATGTACACATAAAAAATTATTTCCACATGCAAAAATAAGTGTTATTAATTGTTGTGGACATATATAAATAAGTCGCCACCGATGACACCAGGTCTAAGGTTGTAATAATGAACATAGTTTTTTATTCGAAGCTACTGAGCTTGTTTGTCTGATTTCAGTCATATTTTCGCTAAGAGTATGATATGTATATATTTTTTTAAAAGAATACAGTATGCATAAAAGTTCATCGAACTTGCCTGTGCTGCATATGCTTCTTACATTGGCGTAGAAAAAAAATGAGACTTGATTTATTAGTAATTATATTTCTCGCATATCTTATACATAGTTCTATCCTTTTCACCATTGGCATTTCTCTGTTCTAACTCGTTCTTCAATTCATTCTTATAACTCTGTTGCACTAGTGTCTGATGAGGGTAGATCTTTATGCCATCGTAAAGTTTGTTTGTTACGAAATAGAAGTTTCGCACTATGTGAAGAATCGAAGCAAACTTTAATGTTGCGGTCTGTGGAAGAATTGTATTTACCAAGGTGATATATATTGATGGGATTAGGACAGCCTTCAATTAACGTTTTTAGTGTAGACAATACTTTATTTCTATCGTAACAATGGTTCTCCTCAACGTTCATCGTTCTATACTCTGGTATACCTCTAATAACAATATTTTTTTTCCTCAACGTTCGTTCATGCATCTCTTAATACTCGTATACTTACAAATGTGTGGCATAGAAGTACGAACACTTGGGATTCTTTTTAGAGAAATAGTATCAATGGATCCGATTTTTTTATCATATAAAAACTGGTATAGTGTTTATTGTTGTGGAACAATGTGATTCAAATTTAAAAAAGCAACTAAATGTACGTCTGCTTTATTCAAACACCGAGATACACATATTTGTATGAGTTAGTTCAAAAAATCAACGTAACTAATGTTAGTCTGAATGTTTTCGTGTCATCATGAATTCCATTATAACCCCCTTCATGCGTAGAATTTTATACGAGACGTGCTTACAGCATGGGTATTTGTCATCAAAGGCCAAATTTAAATTTTAATAATAATAATAATAATAATATATTTTATTTGCTTTAAACATGGTTTACAAAGGTGTTACAATTAAATTTTTTAGAGTACATACATGTTTTGCTAATAACTACTAGCATGCAAAAATTTTACTTAATCTATTGAAGGAACGCCTTAATACTATAAAAACTTTAGATGAATAATGTAAATTTATTATTTTTGTGTTAAGAAAATCATGTTTATTTGTTCTTTGAATTGCTAGTGCAGCCATCCAAAGTCCAAACAAACAATTTTTTTCCTATGAGTGGTGTAGGTACTTTTTCGGCGTAATAGTCTTTCATATTTTGTTTATATCTTAATAAAATAAATGGATTTAAAAAAAACTTAAAAAATGATACCTATTTTGGTCCCCAAAGAGATTAATTTGGCAGTTTTCTAAACAAGAATCCACAGAGTATTCATATTTCAATTTAGATTTTAATTAAATGGCTCAATAGGATTTTCAATGAATTTTGTTCTATGTAGAGAAATTGCAATATTGACCTAAATACAATAACGACCATAAACAATTATTGTCAGGTGTATATTACACAATACATTGTATTTATCTTCAATTTTGTGCATGCTACATACTATTGTATAATATAATAGTGTAAAATAAAAGGTATTTTAAATATTGTTATTTATTTAGTTTTACTAATTTTGTCCTATCCTGAAACGGATGCTGGGTCCGCCCTCGTTTACAGGAGCTGAAAAATAAGATAGTAGGTTGCAATTAAACTGACAAGCTATTGAATAAAATAAAATATCTGTTTCATTGCACACCAATTAATGTATTATAGTTGAATATTCTAAGAAGAAATTCACAATGGGCAATCGTAATCTTCCTCGTTTATGTTCTTGCCGAAATCTTTTTGCGAGAACCCAGGGTAAATCAGCGATCAGAACGAAGACGAAAACTTCAATTTACTTTGAGTTAGGTATTTAAAGATAATTACAAAAAAAATCACTAGTTCCATACAATGATGAGGAAAATTCATTAACATGTTGTTAAAAAAAGTTAGAAATATTTCAAGGAAAATGTATTATGAAAATGCAAATCACGTACTTAATACTGCCACATGCGTCACGATGATGATGACGGTTTCATCACTACAGAATAACATGAATTGTAATTAACGCGCAAAAGGTAGCATGATCAGGTACTTACCTATATATTCTATTAACAGAAAAATGTTCAAAAGAAAAATTTTATACATTTTTATAGATTTATCTACTACGTAACGCTGCAACGAAAAAATTCTTCTAACCAACACAAATCGTCAAATTCTATCTCATTAATTCTGTTTGCGGTTCTGTGATTCTCCTAATAGTAGGATCCGAATACCTTTTTTTTGTTTTTTTTTAAATAGAAACCTACCAAAGAAACACTGAAACCAGCGAAAATGTTTTTTTTAAGTTCAATAGTTTAAAAAAATACAAAAACATTTTTTTAATTATCTGATTAGCCAAATCCCTCTAGATAATTGTCAGATTATGAGACAGCACGTCTAGTGCATCAAGATAAACCATATATATCTTAATCTGACGCGCTTGAGTATTTCAAAATGACCAGTTTTTTTGCACATTCTAATAACGGCCATGACTTTGCGTCACATCCAAATCATCAGATTATTATATAAGAGCATTTTTTTAGGTTCACTTAACATCCCCTTCGAAAATCTGACGCGCTCGATAAAGTTTTTTTTTTTTCATTTCTCACCCCTACGTATGACCACCCCCATCACTGAAATAGTCAGATTAACATATATACATTTTTAAAAATACGTAGGATATTTATAATATCATTATCTGACACACTCTAGTATGTCCATGGAACTGTTTTTTTTTACGTTTTTGAAAATCTATAGCCGCTCCCCCTACTGATGAAATGGTATGTTTTATATGTAATTTTTCTTTTCATCATCTAAGCTTCACAACCGCGCAGGTCTCTATGACGCGCGAGTAAATCCCGATTTAGCATCGTGGCCTCCCGTACTAATAGGAATACGTCAATAGACGTATTCCACATGATTTTCTTTATATTTTATTCACAATCAATCAATTTAATGAAGTTAGTCTATGTTTTTTCTTGTAGTTATAACTTTTAACTTTACTTACCATTTCTGATTGAATTATGCTGGGAAAAATACAGTAACAGCAGCAACTTTTTAATTTAATATCTTAATTTAAATTGAATCTTACTACTAATTATATGGTTATCACTACGATATTTAATTAAAACAATTGTGTCTATCAGACGCAGACTTTATTTATTAACTGTATAAGTCGAATTACATTTTTATAGATTAGTGAACTTAAGTTGATCTTAGAACGTATATTGATAGAAAAGGAATGGTAAAGTAAAAATAAATTATGTCAAATGGATTTTTCTTATGTATAATACCGCCAATAAAAATCAACTAAATAAGGAATATAAGTAATAATTTCTTTATATTTCTTCTTTTAAAAATTAGTAGGTATGAACATAGTTTCATGTTAAGAATATATCTACTACAACACTGAAACATTATCATATAAGTAATCCAGTTCCTATCTATGAGCGTATCCAGCATTTGCATGAGGGTGGGTGAACTAACTACCCTTCCCCCACTGACCTCTAATTGTAAGGAGGTACTGAACGGTTGCGTTTGACCAAAGTGTTGTGACGTTCTGCCATACGTTCTGAAATTAACCGTTCTGCAATACTGGCCACATGAAATCAATCAAAATAATTCATATTTGGCTAAAATTCGAATTCATGTTTAGAAAATAAAGATTTTTTAAACATGCAATTCTTTTTGAAAATTAGTATTTGTTTATGAAGCGACGTTCATCATTATGAATGTGACAAATTTCTAATAATTATGGAAAATGAGTACTGTCGTGGCGTCTGAAACTTAACAAAGGCGCCATACAATATCAATGAAGTCGCAGAGGGAACACTACACTCGGACGGACCACGCGGTCCGTTTACGCGCTTCTGCTCTAAAAATTCTAAATCCGCTTCTAAAAATTCTACTGTCGTCATCGTCCGAAAACTCTAACCAACAATGACAAATTAAAGTTGATTCTAAAAAATATTGGTCCGTTTACGTCAAATTTGCAAGGTAAAATGCTTGACACATAATTCAATGATCGTCAGCTCAACAGGCACAATAACAAAGGAAATTGGCACCGCATTGTTCCATGTAATGGAAAATGTTTGACAATCTCAAGTGTTCAGCAAGTTAGCTGTATCTCTCTTTGCTCATATACATAGGTATCAACGGAAGTAAGTAAGCAAGGCAATATTCTCTATGTAGGAAATTAGCGTTTGAGACTAACTTTGGTTGGCTTTTAGAATAGTGAAGGTGATTAAAATTAATTAAATTAGAAAAAACTTATAACAGTTTTACGATAGGAAAGCCGTTATAGCCACCGTTTTAAGTGCCATTAAATATGTTAAAATTTAAAAAAAAATATGTTTCATCTGGCTATCAGATGTATTAGGGTGTAAGTCGATCTTTACCGGCGCGTTTTCTAGAGTTTGGGTAACTTCTTGATGGCAAAAAGAATCAATACTCTAGAGGCAGTACAAAATGCTTTTAAAAATTTGTTGTCTCTTACCCACCTGATTTTTTCAGGAAAGGCTTTATAAAATGAACTGCCACCGTACTGGCAAATCTGCATCTATTACAGGAGTAATTACTTTAATTAATAGATATTCAAAACAGAAAAAAAAATACGTTAACTTATTTCATAATAAACAACCATTAAACACCTATGATTCAAAAAAGTGTACAAGCTTGATGTGTCGAGTTTGTGTGTTTTTTAAATTTAATTTTGCTATATCAAGACTTAAACGCATATGAGTTCGCTGCCTTTTTCTGAAGATTCTGATAGTTTTAACAGTATCATTGTACTAATTTAAAAACTTTTAGAATTTTATTTTGCAGTGGGTTTTAATATAATTATATTACACGATATTTTTTTTTTGCAACATTAAAGACGTTTTTGGCCGTTCGCTACAATACTTCATATAGCTGCTATTTATAACAGCACCTTTAATAACAATATAAGTAAAAATATTATGTATATAATTTGCCGTACAGTCTTATAACGTCCACAGTGAAAAAATCAACGAACGAAAGGCTGGGGCTATAATAGTATGTTCAATTTTAGCTCAATTATCTGCCACACAGAACACGACAGTTATTTTCATAATGAAACAAGTGAATGTGTCATTTTTAAAATGTTTTGAATGTTTCGTTACGTAAGTAACGTAACGTAATAAACATATTTGCCCCGATGCCGTTACGCCCTTAATGCTTAGGAAATATATTACATTTGTTTTTTGTTACAAAAAATACCACGTGAAGTTATACACTCCTAATATCATATTGCACTTCATATACCGCACAACAGATGAGATACATTAATATACAAGCAACACCAATTAGTATGCACTGTAAAAAATAGACTACATAATATTCTCTTTAAACTCATACATTAAATACATTGGTAGAGTATTTCAATGTAATAGACAAAGATCCACGGTCAGTTAAGCTCTGTGATGGGCTTGTAACCAAGAGGAGACTCCGGGCAGATTGTACGTGTTCCATCGTATATTATTGCGGACATTTTCGAGAGCGCGCTTCCGTGCACTTTCTCCGGCTCCCGCATTTGGATATTGGGCGAAGAAGGCCTCCATCTACATGGAAAAGAATACATTACGTGCAATAATAATACATTTATAAAAGATTCATGTAACCTTTTAAATTAGTTTATTTCATATTGAATATATACAGCATGTACATGTTATAAAAAGACAGATTTCATAGCAGAACCCTATTAATTTTTTAATATTTTACTGTACACGTTTTGGGCCACGTTTGGAAAGCTATTCAGAGATTGGACATTTCGTGCCGGATTAAGAATATAGAGTGTCACCGCCCGTACTCATCTAAACTAAAACAACACGGTGTGCCACTCTGCGCCTGACAGAGGAGGGATCCGGGAACAGCTGTTATTACGACATCCAGATCAAACTTGAAACGAACCCTATACCAACCCGTCCAGCAGTAGACCAAAACGTGCTAAGGAGAGGCCTATGTATAGCAGTGAGCAATAAAAGACTGTTGATGATTAATGATGAAGCTTCGCATGACTTACCTCCTTGTATTTGAGATCAGAATTGAAAGTGCCAGTAATGCTAGGCACCATGTTACCAAGGTAGCGGCTGTTCAATGTGAACCTATCGACCAACTGTGGCCAACGGGCCCTAACATCGTCCCATATGAGGGCAGTACCAGAAGGGTTTGAACTTATTTGCATTAAAACGTTTAAATAGTCCTGGCTACGGATGTGTGTTTCGTCCCATGCTAGAAGTAAGTACCTATAAAAACATATAGAGCATTAGCTTGTGACATATGTATTTTGTTTTATACTCATTAATGTGCTCACAGCAAATGACCTTGGTCAACGATTATGAACTTTTTTACCTTAACAACTTAAAATTTAGGTCATTACAACAAAATGTTTGTTAAATTCAGCACTTACTTCCTAAGTATTGTAGTATCACGCGGAGCCGCTAAAGCCCTGCGGAGTTTCAACTTTTCCTGCGCATCATCTTCTTTCAAATATATTTGGAATAGTCGGTCCCAATCAGATACTGTACCCGATTGCATACCTTTAACCAAACAATGAGATATGTTATTTTCGCAAACTCTCCCCGTTGCCGAGCTACGGTTGCACCATAGTACTTTGATTAATACATATAATTTGTCTCTCAAATAATTTGAACCATTTTGAGACAGTAGTCACTGGACGATGAACAGTACGAGATTTCTGAATATTTCCTTTCATAACTAGCAATATACTTAGAGAAAAATAATTTTAAGATTCTACTGCATTAATCTGAATGATATTTACTACAAAAGGTAAAAACCAACATGAAAAATGTACTCACCATGAAAATATACAATGTCTCTAAGATCTTGATCAATCTTCACCTCTTCTTCTGTATCTTTCTTTTTTAACCAATTGAGGAAAAGACTTTTAACTTTTTGTTCAGCATCTGGCAATTGGCATTTCACAGCAAGTCCTAAAATTTTTGTGCGGAGTAAACTGAAAAGAAGGTGATTTAAGATGTGTGAATCGCGGAGATGTTCAACTGCCGTCTGACCCAACGCCGTTGATCCCTAGGGCCCGTTGGAACCCTTTTTTAAGAAGTTAAATATCTTGTCGTAATTGAAATTAAATAATGAAATTAAGTACCTATTAGTATTTTGCTGCTTTTCTAAGGCATTATGAGTGAGTCATTTACTTTCAATATTTGATCTAGAAATAGTTCATTATGACGTCTAGTTTATTAATTAAAACTTAAATTTAAAATATCTTTATGTGTTAAAAAAACTTTAAATTCTTTGAAATTGTCTCTTACTCCAAAATCATACTTCAACAGACACAAATGCCGCAATCTCTGTTTTATAAAATATTTAGAAAAATACATGCATATAATAAAATTATAGGTATCGCAAATCAATTATACGTATGCCTTTGCCGATCTACAAACAAGAAGACTAACAAACTGACAAACACTCACAGTCTTTTTTACAAATGTCTATAAAGCTAAGAGTTTTATTGTTATATAAAGTTAAACCCGTTTGACCCGACAGTCAATAACCATATTATTATTTGTATCTATTATATTTAACCTGACAAAAGACAATTCTAAATGTGTGGTTTATGTGTATTGTACAATGATATAATATTATGAAGGGAAAGTGTTATACTTTACCTGTCCATAATTGGTAGATTCTGAGCATCCCAGTTTTGTTTCACATAAATCGGCCGTATCAATCGTTGGAAATATTTCTATAACAAAACAAATGTATAACCGTCTTATGTTGCCTTTGAATCTATGTACAACTCTATGTACAGGTCACAGAGCTCTTTTCGAGCATTCGAAAATATTGTCAGGAGTCGTGGCCCCGACTTTTGCTACAATACTAGATTAGCTGAAAATATTTACCTATCTTAATCTTAATCTTATCTTAATCTTAATAATATATATAAATCTCGTGTCACAATGTTTGTCCTCAATGGACTCCTAAACCACTTAACCGATTATAATAAAATTCGCACACCATGTGCAGTTCGATCCAACTTGAGAGATAGGATAGTTTAAATCTCAAATTATAGTCGCAATTTTAATTTATTGCTAATTATTTGTCTGTTATTATTTGACAGTCACAATTATCTGTTAACTCCAAATGATTCTAACAGATGTCGATACCTTTCGACTGGGTTGAGTAAGTAATCAATAGATGGCGCTGCTATGGTAAACAGCCACAGCAACGCGTGGCCGGGTCAGCTAGTTACTTATAAATAAAAATGTATCTGTTGTGTGTATAAACACAATTTAAGGTGAGGCCAAGACACAGCCGTTGGATGCCCTATACTCACTTTGAGGTACGGAATGACGTCGATCTGATCCCATCTTAAATTTCGGTATTTGTTTTTGAATGGTAAAAGCACTTAAGCATATTATGAGCAATGCATATGAGCTAAAATACTTTTTAATACCTAATTCGGGCATAAAATTTCTGATTTTTTTTTTGCAGATATAGATTCGATACATAATATACACTCCTTACTTCTACCTCTGCTGCGATAGTTTTTATGAGTTACTTATATTTATGGCAAATAATATGTGAAAGTGTCGAAAAATTAAGCAACAGCGTTACTTTTTTACAAATTTAAGTTTTTTTAACAAGAGTTTACAATGAGTATACATAATGTGAACATTATCTCAGTTTTAAACTGTAACGCATATATTAACCTTGTATAAAATCACAGAAATAATCATATTTTATAAATGTTTGGATCTTGCAATACTTACTGTAATCTTGAGAGTACACACAAAATTTAGTGGTTAGAAAACATAGATTTTGAATATCGATAATTCTTTGGATTTCAGTAATCGTTAAAAGAAAACCACTTCTTATAGCCCGATTCATAGATCAATGAAGTAAAGTCCACATCGTCCGAACTAATAGGAAAAAAAGGCGTGTCGTCCGATCGGTCTTAGCACGTGAATTCATAGAAAATAACAGACTGGGTCGTCCAAGCAGTCGGTTTAAGTAATCTGACCATTCGGTCATGGTGACTTATCTCTGTATCAGTCACTTACGTGTATGGTGACGGATTGAGAACACAGAGTGTCGCCACCCCTATTCATCCTATGGGTGGCGTAAAAGGCAACTAAGGGAACAAATTACGCGGGACAACACCACTGCAAAATAAGGAAACTTTGAATCAAATCTTATACCAACCCGTCTGGCACGCGCGGTTCAGTTGGCTAACACCTCTTTTCGAAGGAGACTTATGTCCAACAGTGGACTATTAAAAACTGTTGATTATGATAGTCACTTACCTGCAAGTTGTCGTATGCCAAAGAGTTAAGAAGATTGACTTTCAGTTTGCTATAGATAGATGTAGCAGTTTCCCAAGGGATCAGGTCGTTTTCGACTAAGAGGTAGCTCGTGAGACTCAGAGCTAAAGAATATGGCACCAAGCGAGCTTCAGCTAGGGCAAATATATCATCTAAAAGTTCACTCCTGTCTGCTGGCGTCAGCTAAAAGTAATTTAACATTTTTACAAGGTGTTTTTGAACACCTGGATTGGCTCCAGAGAATTATTTGTGTCTAAAATATATTATAGATATTTTAAAATTTCAGAATTATTCTACAAAAATATCAGAATACAAAGGTACTGACTAACTGAGCCGCTAGCCAATTAATCAGTACCTTTGTATGTACGGCCGATGCCTTGGCTCCGTTTGTGTGATTGTTCTTCTTTTCGTATTTCAACTTAACGTATCTTTAAAACTGACAAACCATACAACCGTTCAACCTTCATTTTATCCTCTCAGGAGTGAAATTTCCAAAAATTCTTTTGAAATTGGTACTTACAACATAAAAAGCACAATCTGCTTTTTATGCTTCAGCAATTTGTTGAAGTTCCTAGAACCAACGTGCGTTTGTGCCTAGAACGTACACATTCACGTATTGTCTATCTGCATTAAAAATTTGGAATCCACTTCTGTGGAGAAAATATAATAATATATTCTACTTACCTGACTAGATTTAGATTTTAACTGTTCAGTTATTGTCTGCCACATCGGCAGCGTGTAATTTACTCTGTAATAGCCCACTTGATTGTTGTTGATTTTGAGCCAGTTTTCACCGTCTTTTAACTTAATCTTAACTAAAAAAATATGATGAAGATTACTGAGTGATAAAAACTACTTCAACTCTTATTATTCTAGACAAGCTTTTCGTGCTAACTACACTTCCAGTTTGTTCTCTATTTATTTTGCAATTGTATAAGATTAAAATGAGGATAATCTGCTTGAAATAAGGTTTCAAATATGACAACAGGTCTGAAGTCACGGTGTTGCCATACTCATATTTTTTTAAATAGTCCGACACCCCGCGCTGGAAATTTTTAAACATTTGGTTTACGGATATTTAATAGTACTACGAGACCTGATAATTGAATTTCGGGCACATTATATCCTTAATTTTATTTGCTGCTTGTATTTTGTTACATTCGAACTACAAAAGGTATGCAAAATTGACTTAAAAACACAAACAATAGAAGTGTCGTCACGTAATAATACATAAGTAATATCGTTGTTTGGTGAAATAACAAAATATGAGCTTTCTAGCCCTTCTTACTATTGTCAGCCGTGTCAGATAACCATAAAAGACGTTCATGCGGACCATTTGCAGTTTTATACGTTATCGGTACGAACCAACGGTAGCTGGAAGAAAAAAAAACAACATATTAGTTATTAATTATTAATATTACATTATAATGATTTTCAGATTAAACCTGAAGTACGCTACTTTTTCAGATGTTTTTTTTTAGCAATTTATGTTCAAGTTTTTACCCTAACATATGAATCTAACGCGTCTAATATCAATCTAGGCTAATCATGTACTACGGTAACCATATTGTTAATAACCATACTTGTAATTTATAAATACATACCTCACCCTGATGGGGTATGGCCTATTTTCTTGAAAAAATAATTCACGCACTTAATACGGAGCAAGTCTATCGTCCCTAGCCCAGCGACATCAACAAGTGCTTTAGTATTTAAAGATGGGAAAATTAGATCCGAAAAGGAAAACGTAGGTAAGCAATAAAAAAGTGTTCTGGGCGTCAGAGAGAACCAGTCATATACAGATAACCCACACTGGCTATTGCCAAATTCCGATCCAGAAATCAACTTAGAATAATACTTACTTGTACTTGGAATCATTTGTGTATACGGCATCAGAGTCGTACAAGAATCGTGATTGTAACACGAAGTAAGAGTTCGGTTCGTCTCCTGGTTTAACGGTCAAGACAGGATAGCCCATTTGGCGAGTCCACGTATCCATTATGTGTCTAATAAAACACAATTGTAAGTTTTTATGACTGCACAAAATGTTACAGAAAAGAGGAGTTAAATTCTTCTTAAATCAACCAGAAAAAAGAAATATATTTTACTTTTACATTTTTATAAACATTGTAGCTATTAACAATAAAATTAGTTTTCTACTTTCAAATCAATTTCAACAATTGAGTTTTTGTGAGAATGTTTTAAAAATAGTCCAGAAATACTATCAATACCCTTAATTTTGAGAATCGAATATTGTCTGTAAATTAGAATTTTGTAATACTCGTATATATTTTTCTTATATCTATTGGTTATTAAAGTTATTTATCTTATGTTAACATGAAGTCATATAGAAAGACATACGAAATACTTAAATCTGGATAATCTGCTTTGAAATAAGGTTCCAAACATGACAACAGGTCTTGAGTCACGGTGTTGCCATACTCATATTTTTTTAAATAGTCCGACACCCCACGTCGGAAATTTTCAGCGCCTGTGAATCCTTCCAACATTCTCAATATGGATGCACCCTAAAACATATTATTGCTATAATTGTTTTACTTTAACTCCAAAAATGGTAAGAAAATACACACTACTATTATAAATACACCTTATACTCAAGTCGTCATAGTGTACGAATATAACACAAATATGTGTATTTGAAAGAAACAAATTAATAAAAAAATATTATTATGCATAATGTTAGTAGAAAGTTCAAAGCTATCACAACATAATTTATCACACTGTTTAATTTTGAATATAGATAGTGTTGTTTTACAGATATTAAGCTGATACAGGAATTATGAACACATATCTAGTGTTATGTGTATCACTTAGTTTCGCGCCAAAAAATGGCTAGAGAAATTAACACTCAATTAGTATTATTGGAAAATTATATTAGAATTTAATTTGAGCAGGCTAAGCCACATTCAACTGACCTTATTGTACGATATACTATCAAAGATGGCGGTGATTTGGTCCGGCGTCGCCACATTTTGTACTATAGGATGACTCGACAGTTTAGCATCACTCACTAAAACTGGATGCAAAGTTTTGACTAAGAAATGATCCAACTGAAATAAAAATTGTGTACAGGAGACTACATATTAAAAAAATAGCAACAGGTAAAACTAGAATACAGGTACTTTACCATTTTCCAAGAAGGCTCAATATTGTCCAGTGCTTTGACTTGCATATAAGAAGCAAAACCTTCATTCAACCAAACTTCATCCCACCACTTCATAGTCACTGAAATAAATAAATATATACTTTCAGTCTACGAATGGGGCCATTCTGAAAACATTGAGACCCCTCCGTACCTCGGAGAATACGTTAAGCTGTCGGTCCATGTTAAGATACGAACATCTTTGGTAATAATTATCTGTAGTTCTTTTTAACTTCGATATCGCCTAGCACTTGGGTTGTGGAGGTATGATGGCAGTCGCTCCACGTAAAAAATCGATATTCACCCGCATCGTAGTGAACTAAAAGCCGACCCCAACCTAATTTGGATAAAAAGCTCGGAGAGTACGTTTGAAATTTCGTTAGAAATACCATTCGGTAACATTTAACAATAGATTCTAAAGACGTTTAATGCAAATACGAAAAATACAGAAATATTCCTGACCAATGTTTGATATTTACTTGCTTTAAATTCTCACTGTTTATACCGATTGCAAAAATTGATTTTGTTATCATAATTATAACAGTTTCAAACTTATTACTATTTGCGTTACGTTAATTAAAACATAGTTTTTCTTTATTTTTAGTATGCCTTTTGAAAATTAAGTAGGTATAAAGCGGGGAGAATCACTCATCGGCACATATGGACCATATAACCAGCTACACCACGACCTCACAGGTAACCGGTGTTAAGCAATTCTTTTGTAGCTTTATCGGAATATAAATCCTCCTTAGTCCTGACGGATGACGGAGGATTGAAAGGGTGGCAACGTGTTCGTGCCTTGTGAGGTGGCAGATAAATATGACTGGCGGTAAAAATCAAGTGACCCTGATACCCCTTTGTCCTCCTGTGCCATAAAAAGGCAAAGATAAAATTAAAATATTATTATGACACTACTAATTACTAAAGTCTATTGGTATCAAAAGTTCTATACACAACAAATGTAGACGTAGTAGAGTCACGCTGATTTCAGCACGAACGGGCCTGCTCAACCGGGGCAGTATTACCTGCTCACAGAAGATCAAACTAAAGCGGCAGCATCCGTGCTGTCGTGTTTCGTTGGTGAGTGCGAGACCGAAGGCCCATTGGTGCAGGAGTGACAGTTATCGTGGTGACTGTGTGAGCCTTACACTGCCACGATGACTGTCATGTCTTTTACGTCCCCAAGCGGGACATGAAAAAGCATCTCACTAGGCCGTCATAGTGTTAGTCACCATACTGCAATGTTTGCATTTGCAATGAGTATGGTGACCATAACTCTTGGATTCTATTCATGCTTTCTATCAGGCAGAGTAGAGTCTTTGACAGGTTTTTAATATAAAAAAAAAACAGTACAAGAAAGCGTCCTGCTTAGAAAGAATAAACACTCACCTAAATTACCAAACCACATATGAGCTAATTCATGTGCTATTGTGTTAGCCACGCTAATTTTGTTTGAAGCTGATGAATGCTCTTCATCAATGAGGAATGATGTTTCTCTGTAAGTTATCAGGCCCCAGTGTTCTGTCGCACCGGAGACGTAATCGGGTATTGCTATCATATCTGAAATATGTTTATAACAAAGAGTTTTATTGATTGCTTTGAAAATAAAAATGAAATAAATGATTAGCTCTGTAAAAAATTATAAACGTCATTGGGTAATTCTTTTTACAAAAAAAACGTATTAGAACAGAAAAATCCTTGTAAGATAATGATGAAAAGTCAAGAGACTTTGTTTTGAGTAAACTTGCATTAAAGGTGGGCAAGTCTATCTCCTAATTCACGTCGAGGTAGTACTCAACTTCTCTGGACACTATAGACATTGATACTCTAGAATTCATATACCATAATCAATATTTACAAAAAAGTAGTAGTTCTTCAGAGCTATTGAATAGAGCCTCAAGAACACCTAGATTCAGAACACCATTTTGTGAATAGCACAGCGTAATCTCTTGTGAGGATCGAACTCAAGTAGGAAGCTGCCGACTGACCACTTAACCCACTAGGTCATTCGTGGAGTTCATGGTCTATATAAGACGAATCTACGCTAAACTACAACTAGCATGGGCACTGGATGAGGTGTGTAAGGAGGATCCTCCAGAACTTTCATCCTCCAGACAGAAAAGTATATTTTTTTTTTCTCGACAACCCCAGCGGGTGCGTTGTAGTTACTTGCCTCTAGTAAAGCTGATTTCTGCAAGAAGGGTATCAATAATCTGCCACTGTGATGACAAAGATGCATCGATTGCATGGGTAATTACTTTAATAAGTAAATTTAAAAGATAAAAAAAAATACATTTTTTTTCATAAAAATGTTAATTTCATAGGTTAATAATGTAGATGTAGATGGACCCCCATTTAAAATAATTGTGGCGGCGTCCATGATAACTATTGAGTATATATGTAGAAGGATAAACAACTTGTGTTTAACTGACTTTAACTTATTGCAAAATTCAATTATGTATCTCAGATATATTGTTATGCATACCCAAACTCGTAAATACTTCATATAAAGGTTGTCGGTAAGATATCGCCGTGAGCGATAAGACCGCCGATTATTACGTATAAATCTTTTGGGATTCATTTTTTGTTCCTTTTAATGCGTGTACAACGAAGATAAAATAAATAAATAAATATACATTAGCAAATGTACCTTCATACCTAATTTTGGTAGAGGAAACGGCACTTCATAATATTGTATGTAAAATTCTGTAGCCCTTTTCCCGATGTCTTGAGCAAAATCAATTTTATGCAATTCATGTCGCTGCGCAAACGATCTGAGTATAAATTTGGGTCCAATGTTTCCAGAATCAATTTCAGTTGCTTGGCTTTCAAAGTCACAAATGACGAAACAGGCTAAATAAGTCGACATTGGCACGCTGGTAGCAAATGTAACCACATCCATATTTGACTCGTCATTATGACTTTTGTCAATTTCCTAATAAAACAAATTCAAAGTATTTACAACATATAAGTAATCCAGTTAAAATGATGTTTGTATGATCTGTCGTTGTTTGATCAATCAATCTAACTATCATGGTACAAGCTGTGCTTAGTTTGAAATTATATGGTGTTGTATATCAGATGTCAGAAATATTTCTTTATTTAATCATCGGAGTTATATGAAGATAATTTAAAATGTCTCGGGACTAAAACATACACAATTGTTGAAAATAATCTGTATGTACAAACAAACTGCAGGAAATACTATTGTATTAAAAACTGAGCCACCGTAGGACATCCGACAGATGTTATAAACCTATTTTTTTTTAGTAGAAAATATAAGTAAAACTTGTTACATTACACTCTCACATGTCGTTGTAAGGCATGCCGTAGCGATGTAACACATTTTTTTTTCAACTTAAAAATTATTCACTTCATGATGACCATTTTTTCCTCAGCCTTCATTGTATTTTTTTACCTAATTTTTTTATTACTGATTACTAAATTGATTAATTCGTCAGAGGGTGTTCCTGTCAATTACATTTTCACCGTACAGTCTCAAGTACTGTATTATCACTCTTCCAATCCCATTTCGTAGCGAACAGTTCCTATTATAGGTGTATATGTATACTATAAGTGTTGTAATGTATACGAATGCGTGAGTATCAGACTTCTTTACATAAGGCTCAATGTGGGCCTTACAAAACTATTTATAGTTGGAGTGTAGGTATGCTTCAGACAAAGATAAAGACAGTCGATAAGTGACAAAAATTCTGAAAAGAGTTGAATGAGTTGGTCTCAAAAAGAGAGGAGAATGAAAGAGTCGTTTTGCTTGATGTTAAGTGTCGGGTATATTTCGAATTTAGGTATAATTGGAGATAATAGAGTGGATGATAATAGTAAATATCATTTTAAGTATGTGTGGAGAGCAGATGTTGCGTTGCTCACCAAGAGACTCACAAGTTTAAATGGTAGAGATAGGATGTAAGAACGTCGGTAAATTGGAAAACTGCGAATGAAAGGCTAAAAGGGAAATTACAGACGCGAAAATATTTCATGGCGTCAGTGTCTGAATCTATTATTTCGTCGGTGTTAACTGGACACATATGTTCACGCGTTTGCGGCATCAGATTCCTGTGCCGGTGACTAAATTTCAAAGAATAAAAGCGGAGATATTGGACAAAGAAAATAAGAGAAAAGAATTCGAACAAAAGGTTTAAAGAGAAACTTGACAGCATATTAAAGAAGCCTGAATGTGAGGAAGACATTGGAGAATTATGGTAAAACCTGAAGTCTGGTGGGATAAAGATATCAGTAGGGTAAGTACATGAGAAGAAAATAGTGTGGTTGGCGCTGTGCTGACCTATAACGCCAACCAAAAAATTAATCAGCTGGGTATAGATGTTGACATGCAAATGAGGAAGGACTTGTATAAGGTAAAGAAGAGTAAACTAATAAAGCTGTTCGCAAGGAAAAGAAAGGAATATAAGGATAGATAAGAAAGGCAATTCTCTGACAATTTTTGGTCTACTGTAAAGCTATTTGGGAAGCTTGTTAAATTTGTTAGAAAATTGGCGAAAACTGATTTGAATGTCATTAGAGATGCAATAGATGGTAATGTTCTGAATGAGGAATGAAAACAGATCATTGGCAGGATCAATTTTGTCTCTGACATTAAAAGTACTGAGATTGCAAATCTACCTCATGTAAGTAAAATTTGTAGTGCAAATATTAATATAGATGAAAAATCCAGGCTCCAGGATATGACGAAGTGTCCAATGAGATGCTGATTAATGAATATGGACGAAGCAAAAGAGGTGTGTCAGGACAGTAGTAAGTGACATCGATAGTCTCTACTTATCCCTCTAGGAAATAGGCATGACTTTATGTAAATTGATTATCCTTCAAAAACTACTTTAAAGGTTGAGATTGGTTCTGAATTCTTTTTTTTCAGTTTAAGTTCCATTTAATTCTGTATCTGAAAAGTTTATTGAAAAAGTAATATACCTATCTAAATGAAATATACTTACGTTCATATTCGAGAGTGCTACATAAGATGTGGGCTTCCACAGCTTTATGTCATATGTAGCCTTGAAGTCAGGTTCATCAAAACATGGGTAAGCTTGACGAGCATATGTAGGTTGAAATTTGCTTGCAACCATTGTTCTGAAATAAAGAAAATATAAATATTCTTTGTGTTGCTAAAAATTTAAGAATTTTATACACTGAATTAGAGCTTTGAGTACTTAATTAATGTAAGTATTTGGTATGTTTGGTATTCTAATTCAGAATTATTTTATTTGTATTTATTTTCTTCTGAATTGTTGTTACTCAATTCATGTCCAACAATTGTTAATTTGTTTAACTCACTTAAATTGAACTGTATTATTTGGTACTTCAATCTTTTTTAAAAGGTTGGGAACACCTGTTATATGTTGCCAGTAAACTGTATCATTCAGGTATTCTATACATTACCTAGGCAATGAATAGGTAACTATACCTGGGGTGTCCAGGCAATGTAGAAAATATTATATATAAATAATATTATTATAGATATTACACATACTTTACCTAGGCAATTAATACAATCCCTGGAGATTGTATAAAACACCTACCAGCACATACTGGTCCACAGGCAATGTGTTAAATAAATAGGTTTTGGTCTGGAAAAAATGTTCTGCTTGCTTTTATTCAGAATCATAATGGTTAGGTTACAACAGTGACCATTAATGACAAATTCCAATTCCAAAAACATGTGTGCACACAAAATGTACTGATATAAAGCTGTTGTCAGTTTATTGATTATGTGTATCATTTAAATTAAGTATCCAGTGCCAGGTATAATTAAAATCATCCAAACTAGATATATCACAATTAAACAGTGTCTACTTTTTATGAATACATACAACAACCAACCATAAAACAAACAGTAGGTATTGATTTAAATTTTGTTTCATGTTATAACTATATATGAAAGCGATCAAATTTGTAACAGTTACCTGCCATCAAAGAGACGAGAGGCATAGAATCCGACAATGTTGCGTGTAAGATCTCCTGTATAGTCGATATGTATTTTATAATTTCCTGAACTGAGAGCAGTTTCAAAATATATAAACAACTGCTCTAGTTGCTTTACTTCCAAGTACTTAGATATAACTACCTCATCTGCATCCTTAAAAACCTTTATATCAGCTATATTCAGAAAGTTAGAATGCAAACTAATATGATTCTTTTCTTGTTTAACGTTAACTTCAATTTTTACGCTCCCTTGAAATGTTCCATTAGTAATATTAGGACGCAGCTCAAGTGTATAATTCAAAGGACGAATTAGGGGCGAAAGACGTTCAGACAACTTTACGTTGATACGCATTTTTTCCATAATATTCTGGCCACTATTGAATAGAACCCGGCTTTTTCTTATAACACTAGTATACTTCAATAGATTTCGATAAATTATATACATAGAAACAAATTTAAATTAATAGACACGTTCCTATATGATTACTTAGAGATAAACTACCGAAAATGAAACTATTTTTCTGCTCATCTTTAGCAGATAAGAAAGAAAATAGTATGTATACGAATTACAACAAAAATCTTGTAGTGAAATGACAGTTTGACATTTCACTATAAGATAGTGTGAATGTGTGACCAATTAAATATCACAGTCCATTTATTTCTTGATGAATTAAACCAATTATGTATCAGACCAATGTTCAACGACAAACATCATTTGTACAATAATTTTTGACAATTGATTAAAATTATTTAAGCTCTTTCTGCAATTCTGAGTAGGTATTTCAATAATCTTGCAACTTTTTTGCGTTCAGATGTAATGTGATAAAAAAAAAATCCGTTCTAACAAAAAAAAACTGGATAAAAGTAACAGTGAAACTATTGTTTTGAGTACACTAATAAACTAAAGTATAAATAAAGCAAACTGCCTCACACATAAAACCTATAAAAGAGGTAAATCGAGATTTAAGGGAGTGATTTGAATTAACAAAAAATATATATTGTAACAGTTTAATCAGTAAAAGAATACGTTACAACATACATTTTTTTTCACAAATATATGTATACGTATATTACAATAATAAATAAACTTGACACGAGTTAACGTTAAATATTACCTATTTCAATTTTAGAGGTCAATTATTTTTGTCAGTGAAAAGATGTAGGTGTTGTTAAAAAAAATGCTTTCGCCATTGACCAGAATTCAGTCGACTACCAATAAAATTATGCAAAAATTGCCGCTTCAAACCATGCAGATAGTTTCAACCAACACAGAGACCACTTCCGTCAATAAGTAATAGTAACTGCGCATGGTTCTAACCACCATTAACACCAAATGTAATAGGTATTAGTAATCATAAGCCTCCGCAATCGCTCTTTGAGACCCAGGATCATTTAATGTTCACCCGAAGCCGTGTAAAGTCTATCAAACGGCAGAGATCTCGTTTATTCACATTGCTTTGACGTATTCAACTTTATTATTCAACTTTACAAAAAATGTCGGTAGAGGACACCGCTCTCAAAACTTCTCGCTCTCGCTCACCGATTTCAAAGATGATCCCATATTAAAGGTCTGTACTAGATTTGGCGAAAAATACAAACGAAAAAACTTTTGACAATAAATTTACTTCGTAAACATTTTAATTGCGATTGCACTAACTTTAAATTTGTAAAATATTCAATTTTAAACTATCCGTTACAGCAAATTAAATATATATTAAATAATAAATTAACAAATAATTCAACCAAAATAATAAAGAACGATTAGTAAGACATAATTTGAATTCATCACTGCAATATTTTATAAATTTGTCAATCACTAGATTTACAACAATTTTGTTTCACTTTTGTAGTTATTCTAGTGCCATTGTTTTCATGTCACGCAAATGCGTTACTAGTTACGAGCGGTATGAATAGTAAACTGAATAAAGAAAATGAACCTTTTACAATCTAAAATAACTTATTTTATCACCTTTAAAGAACGAGAATTAAGCATTATCGCTTTAATTATACCTTCATGGCACCATCAAAAATATATTTCTATTCATGTAAACGACAACCAGTTAGCATAGTGAATTGCCTACCTTATAAATAATATTTATTAAGCTATGTTTAAATTTGTGAATATGTGATGTTACGTAAAGGTGATAAAATATTTCTATTGTACCAAATTAATATTAATTACAACAAAGACTATTGCTTACGTCACATGCATTGCATGCCTGAGATGCTTTGGTACCTTTTTAAAGTAAATTTCTTCACAGTTTCTTAAAATCAGAATCGAAGAGCATTGGAGTTTTTTAAGTCGAAGATAACAATAGTAATATTATTACATGTAGATTATAATTTTCATATTTTTTGAAGCCTGAACTTTCAGGTTTTTGTGTCATGCCTCTCACATGAAAGCTAAAGTATTAAGAAATTTGGTGAAAATGTAGGATTTCATGATGTAGTAGAAAATCGTATATAGTATTTAAAAAACATTTTTCTAAACTATATTACAATAACATCATCGTCATCGACAGCTTTTAACAGCCTACTGCTGGACTGTCCTTAGGAAGGAGGTTTTGAACTACGTTGTCACGTTGGCCAAACGGGTTGGAATAGGATTTGTATCAAGGGGGTGCTGGGCTAGAAAACCTCCATGTGGTGCACCCTGGTAACGTTGGCGACGGCACTGTTTCTTCCTGTGCCATTTGGAAGAGGACATCACGCCAACGGCTAATATTCCATGGAGAGCCGATGGTGGGGGATTCAGTTCCCCAAACACCATCGTCCATGCAGAAGAGAGCGAATGTGGCGGTGGCTATTATTCACAAAGTGGCCACCAAGTCGAGTAATCTTAAGGGCTCTTTTGTAAGAGCCCTTAAAGACTCCTCTTCCGCTATTGCGGGGGTCGTCGATACTCTCATCGGGGACGTGGCTCGTCTGCAGGCGGCCAACGATCGCCTGACGGGGCAAGTAGCTGAGCTCAGCGCTCAGTTCGCCCAATTCCGGGCGCATCGTCCTACTGTAGATCCGGTCCCGTCCGCTCCTGCCCTGCCTGCTCCCTCTTCCAACCTCGGTGGTATTCCAGATGCCCATCTGCGCCAAATTACGGATGCAGTATGGCGCATGATGGACGGGCGTCTGGCTGGCCTGGAGGCGAGGCTGCCACCGGCCCCCGTTGTCCGACCGCCGCTTGCGGCGCATAAGCCGAAGGCCGCATTGGTACCGTCAGCGCTTCCCGTAGTGGGCGGTTGCGTGACCTATGCGGCGGCGTCGTCGGTGTCTGATACTCCCGCAATAGCTCCGGGGGCACGACGGGTAGCGAAGGTAGCGACCAAGACGCCTGCACCGAGGTTAGGGTCCAAAACAGCGGCAAAGGCTGGAGCGGATTTCCCTCCGCTCCCCACTCCAACTGCTGTACCTAGCACCACCACATCTGCCCCCTCCACATCTGCCCTATCCAAAGATGGTTGGCAGGTAGTCGGCGGGGCTAAGTTCCGAAAGCGGGGTAAAAAGGCAGCTCAGAAAGCAGCCTCTACCCCGCAGTCGCCATCGGTGGTAGTGGCCACTACGAAGAAGCCACGCAAGCTGCAAGTGCCCAAAACCGCGGCGGTGGTGGTCACCGTGTCACCGGAAGCGGCTAGCAGCGGACTGTCCTACGCGGCCATATTCCAGAGGGCCCGGGCTAGTCTCGCCAGTGATATCGGGACGGTAGGAGTCAGGCTGCGCCTTGCTCAGACAGGAGCTCGAGTGCTCGAGTTCCCTGGAGCTGAAGGCGCAAAAACGGCAGATGCCTTTGCCGAGAAATTGCGAGGCATGTTTGCGGCCACGGATGGTGTGAAGATCGCCAGACCTACCAAGTGTGCAGAGTTGCGCATCTCGGGTCTGGACGATTCTATAACGACCGAGGATATCCGCGTTGCAGTAAGAGAGAAGACGGGGTGCAACGCGGAAAACATTAGGGTCGGCACCATCCGCCCCGGTCCAGGAGGGCTTGGCGCAGTGTGGGTCAGCTGTCCCGTAGCGTCGGCCAAAATTTTAGGCGACGCCGGTAGACTGCTCATCGGTTTCGTGAGCGCTAGGATCACAGTCCTGGCGGCAAGACCGATGAGGTGTTTTAAATGTCTGGCATCGGGACACACACTCGCCAAGTGCGTGAGTTGTTTTGACTGCAGCGGACTATGCTTCCGCTGCGGTCGACCGGGGCACAAGGCGGCAGAGTGCTCTGCCGCCCCACACTGCCCAGCGTGTGCGGCGGGTAACAAGCCCGCCGATCATCAGATTGGACAGGGGGGCTGCAAGCCTTCACGCACATCTCGGCAAGTGTCAGGGGCTAGCCAGTCGACCCAGGCTGCCTCTGACGTCGTTTCTGCGTCGACATCATCGCCCATGGAGGAGGTTGTAGAGACGGTTCAGTAATGGACCAAGTCTCCAACCTCCTTGTCCAGACGAACCTCAACCACTGTGCCGCGGCGCAGGACCTTTTCCTGCAAACTATGGCACAGTGGTCTATCGGTGTTGCCGTAGCCGCGGAACCCTATTACGTTCCTCCCCGTCCAAACTGGTTGGGTGACCGGGACGGTTCCGTGGCAGTCGTCGGCTCCACGGCGGCTCATTCCCCGCCCTTGTCGCTAAGGGACAAGGGTACTGGATATGTTGCTGCCGAGTGGGGGGGATCACCGTATATGGTGTTTACTTCTCCCCCAACCGGAGTTTGAGCGACTTCGAGGTTTTCCTTAACAACTTGGAAACCTCGATGCGGCGTCTAACGTCTGGGCACGTCTTAGTGCTGGGGGACTTCAACGCGAAATCCATTGTGTGGGGTTCCCCCAGGACGGACGCCAGGGGCGAGGCCGTAGAGGAGTGGGCGGCCTCGGTGGGCCTCTGTTTATTGAACAGGGGCTCCACCAACACGTGCGTGCGACAGCAGGGAGGATCGATAGTGGACCTTTCGTTCGCTACCCCTGCCCTCGCCGCACGAGTAAGGAACTGGTGTGTCCTGGAAGAGGTTGAGACGGTCTCGGATCACCTCTACATTCGATTTGAGCTCTCCCGTACCCAGGACCCCAGTAGGGGTCACGCGGCGCGGCGTTCTTCTCACTTTCCGCAGTGGGCTGTAGCCAAACTGAATAGGGACATACTAGAGGAGGCAGCCACTATTCACTCTTGGCTGTCTCCGCAGGCTCCGGCCGAGGAGGTCGACATGGGGGCTGGTCGTTTCCGCGATGCGATTACGCAGATCTGCGATGCGGCCATGCCCCGCATCCGAGGTTGTCGGCCTCCACGGAAGGAGGTTTAGGTTAGGTGGTCCCAGGAGTTGGCGGACCTCCGCGCGGCCTGTACTCGTGCCCGGAGGTCCTACACCCGTAGTCGGCGGCGACATCGTGAAGATGGTGAGGAGGACCAGCTTCATGAGGAGTACCGAGAGGCGCGGAAAACTCTGAAGCTGGCCATCAGCCGCACCAAAGAAATTAAGCGAAAGGAAATGCTGGAGAGTCTCGATCGTGACCCCTGGGGTCGCCCTTATCGTGCGGCGCGACGAAAGCTCCGCACATCAGGCCCCCCCCTTACAGAGACCCTCCAGCCCAGATTCCTGCGGGAAGTGGCCGAGGGCCTTTTCCCGCAACGGGTGGAGCACACACCCCCGTCGATGGCCTTCACGGTCAGAGACGACGGGGCGAACGAGGACAGTGTTCCGCCCGTCAGGGAATTGGAGGTAGGGGCGGTTGTTCTACGGATCCGCTCTAAGAACACCGCCCCCGGGCCAGACGGGATACCTGCCCGAGTGCTGGCCCGAGCCCTCGAACACATGTCGGACCGTCTCGGGGAGGTCCTGGACGCTAGCTTGGCGTCCGGACGCTTCCCTGAGTGCTGGAAAAGCGGGAAGCTGGTCCTATTGAGGAAACCGGAACGGCCAGCCGAATCGGTAGCGGCCTATAGGCCCATCGTGTTGCTGGACGAGGCGGGTAAACTGTTTGAGAGGATACTCTCTGCCCGCATCGTCCGGCACCTCTGCAAGGTGGGCCCCGATCTGTCGGACGCCCAATTTGGTTTTCGGGCGGGGCGTACGACGGTCGATCCCGTGCTGCGCCTGAGGGCCGTTACCAAAGAGGCGGTGAGCTGTGGCGGCGTGCTGTTGGCGGTGTCGTTGGACATCGCCAACACATTTAATAGTCTGCCATTTAGCTGCATCAGGGAAGCACTCCACTACCATGGGGTGCCAAAGTACCTGAGGCGGCTTGTGGCAGACTATCTTGAGGAGCATACCGTTATGTACGAGGACCGAGACGGTGTTCTGAGGTGGCGGCTCATGTCGTGCGGTGTTCCACAGGGGTCTGTCCTCGGACCACTCCTGTGGAACATGGGATACGACTGGGCCCTTCGAGGTCGTCTTCCCCCCGGGCTGGGTGTAATTTGTTACGCAGATGACACATTGGTCACGGCCCGGGCAGCAAACTTTCAAGAGGCGGCGCGCCTGGCCACCACGGGTGTCTCTCTGGTGGTCGGGCGAATTGAGGCGTTGGGTTTGCGGGTGGCCCTGGACAAGACAGAGGCCCTTTTGTTCCATGGGCCCCGTCGTGGTCCACCCTCCGGCGCCTCCATCGTGGTCGATTCGGTCCTCGTACCGGTTCAGGCCCAGATGAAGTATCTGGGCCTGATCCTCGACGGCAGGTGGCTCTTCGACGAGCACTGCCGACTGCTTTCTCCAAAGCTGGTCGGCGCTGCTTCTGCCCTTGGGCGACTTTTGCCCAATCTGGGTGGAGCTAGCGTGGCGACGAGACGGCTATACACGGGGATTGTCCAGTCAATGGCGCTGTATGGTGCACCGGCGTGGGCGGTGGCTCTGACCGCCCAGAATAGGGCTCACCTCTTGCGCCCTCAGAGGATATTGGCGGTTAGAGCCATACGCGGTTACCGCACCGTATCGACGGAGGCGGCGTGTGCCTTGGCCGGAACTCCCCCGTGGGATTTGGAGGCGGAAGTGCTCGCCGAAGTTTATCGGCGGACGGCTGACTTCCGGGCGGGTAGCGGCAAACGGCCCCCGCCCGAAGAGATACGCGAGTGGCGAGAGGCCGCTCGTCGAGCCACGATGGCTCGTTGGTCGTCCCGGCTGGAGGCGCCACGTGCTGGCTTTGCCGCCGTGGAGGCTCTCCAACCGGTCATCGCCGAGTGGGCAGGGCGGCAGCACGGGACCCTTTCCTTCCGACTGACGCAGGTCCTTTCCGGGCACGGTTGCTTCGGGAAGTATCTGCACTCGGTCGCCAGGAGGGAATTGAGTCCCACCTGTCACCACTGCGACTGCAGTGAGGACTCGGCTCAACACACGCTAGTGGTTTGTTCCGCCTGGGCGGCGCAGCGTGGGGTCCTCACTGCAGTTATTGGAGGAGATCTCTCGCTACCGGCCGTTATACGCTCCATGGCCGGTAGCAACAGTTGTTTTACCGCGGTTGCAACCTTCTGTGAAGACGTAATTTCGCGGAAGGAGGCGGTGGAGAAGGCCCGGGAGGACGATATCCACTTGGACTCAATTCGCCGCCGGCGAGCCGGGCGGCGGAGGCGCGCATACCAGCGCCACATGCCGCCTTGAGTGTGGCTGCGGGTGGACGGGACGGGTTTTCCCCTCCTCCGGCCAGCCGCGAGGAGGCGACGTCCGCGTGTGCCGTACGTCGCCTAAAATAAAGAGTTTACCCGTAGATAGTGCCTGTATTAGCGGGCAGGCGCTAGGAGGGATCTGGATGTCGTAATAGCAGCGGTTCCCGGATCCCTTCTATCTCAGGCGTAGAGTGGCACACCGTGTGGTTTTAGTCGGTCCGATTCCGACACACCACCCCGCCGTAAAGCCCGGTGGGGTGACGGCCCGAGGGGGTTTCCACGCTTTAAAAAAAAAAAAAAAAAGGATTTGTATCAAGTTTTCCTCCTCTTTGTATTATATACAAATATCTTGTTCCGTTAGTAGCCTCTTATGACACCAACAGGATGAATAAGGGTGGTGACACTACGTTTTCTTAATCCGTCACCACACGGACGTATATAATAAAATGTAATGTTAACACATGTTACATGTGAAATAATGTTGTTTGTTTTATTTCTATTCTAAAACACAAACCTTATAAACGGAACAAAATGACAAACTAAATATGATTTTTGTGTTTAGATAGATAGAAAATAACTTAGGCATAAAGCCACGGACAGATGTAAGTAGTTTGACAAGACATATTGACATGACCACGTGTGTAAACTCTAAACTATACTTACAAGTATATTATTATACCTTTATTATATATTGTGGAAAAGTGATGTTTTCATAAAGTGCTTTGCTTTTGGAACCTTTTTCATATTTTATTTAGAAAATCTTAGCGTTCAAATAACACTTATTTGGTCTCTGTACGTTCTGGGACACAGATTCATTTTTAATCATCTCCTTTCCGAATATGACTATACCTAAACTAATATTTTACAGCCTAAGAGTTCATCTGTTTAAATACACACGCTAATCTCAGGAAGTAATGATTCAATATAAAAAAAAGTATGAGGATCGTCTATAAATAGACTATAAATAGACGTGGAAGGCTTATCAGCTATATTAAATTGCGGTTTTATCAATAGGAGCCGAGCATCATCAAAACATATTGTCCAAATAAGTTAAATTAACATTATTACTTTTTATCATAATTTATTTATATTATTTTTTATTTCCTTATCTTGCTAGAATAGTTAATTATGACTCTTTCTTCGCGATCAGGGTTGATTTATTTTATTAAAAATAGGTACCAAATAGAAATTAGGCAGAGATATCATAAACAATATTAATTTACTTACCCTCCGTTGTTTGGATTACTCGTATAAAATCCAACATTGCCTAAATCCAATTTTCCAGAAAACGACAAAAATAATTTATATTCACCTAAGGCTAGAACCTTGTCAAACTCTATTATTAAAAACTCCCTTTTATCCAGGGTTGCACTTTTTGAAGTGATTTGTATTTTTTTATTATCACTGTTTCTTAAAATCATTTTTCTTACAAGTAAATTTTTTGAATGCAAAGTTATTGTGTTAGTTGGTTCTTCTATACTTATAGTAATCAGAAGAGATCCATTAAATATCTTCTTTTCCATGTCAGGTATCAAAGTAAGATTATAGTTTGTCGGTACAACGTTCCTTGGCAATCGATAATTGAGTTCCTCCACCTAAAAGTAACAGTAGATATATTTTTAAATGTAAATTTAAATCTAAAACAATAAATTACATGAACATCAAACTAAGTGCCAGAACAAATCCGTATTTCACCTGGGTGAAATATGGAGATTACATAGAATCAAGTGCTCCAACTGATGATAAGCATAATCAGGTGATAAGAAACGAAGATTTTTTATTTATTTATAATATCTTCATAGTACACACTTAACCTATAATATACTCGTAACAAGGAGATGAGTGACAAGAGGAATGTAAAAATAACAATCGTAAATTGTATAAAAATTAATACGGATATGAGGTACTTGAAAATTTGTTACTGATACTTAAATTTTTGTACTTAAATATTATTAATACGAGAATATTTAAAATATCATCACATTTATAACAAAGTAATAATTTTATTCAAAGAACTTTAATGATGTACATACATATATAAATTTATTCCTATAAAATAATATTAGTATAATTTTTTGAATTACACTTATGACGAAATCAATTTAACTGGATCACTGTACAGTATCATCATCAAATGGAGCACGGGACCCCAAGTGGTCCCCGTGTTTCACCCAGGCAAAGTACAAAGCAAAAAGTAACAATGTAGTTAGATTGTAAAAAAATTTGTTACTTATTTACACGGCAAGATATAATCGATTAAAAATCTGTTGTGACTGATTGTAAATTAAATTTGTCATTATACCAATATTGATTACTGTACCTATTAAACAACTAACAAAGTCAAAGATGAAGCTGTGATCTCATTGTAGAACTGGAAATCCAGGAATCAGTGGCCCAGACCCGGTGGTCAGCGACTTCATTTAGAATTAAGATGGAAGCATAGTTTCTTTCGATTTATTTTCTAAATTTGATTTTCTTTTTTGCTGGTCCGTTCTTCAAAACCGGATACAATAGTGCATATTCATCATCATTATCATCTCAGCCAAAATACGCCCACTGCTGGACATAGGCCTCCCCCAAGGTTCTCTACAACGACCACTCCCGTGCCGCCTGCATCCAACCGCTTCCCGCGACCTTCAGCAGGTCGTCGGACCACCTTGTGGGGAACCTACCAACGCTGCGTTTCCCAGTACGCGGTCGCCGCTCCAGAACTTTACGGCCTCAACGGCCATCGTTTCTGCATGTAATGTGGGCCACCCACTGCCACTTAAGTTTAGCAATTTTACTGGCAATGTCGGTGACCTTGGTTTGTCTGCGGATCTCCGCATTCCTGATTCGATCACGCAAAGAAACTCCGAGCATTGCCCTCTCCATTACTCTTTGGGTGACTGGCTCAAAGTCACCCAAAGAGCGAATTCTTATCAAGCCCATAGTGAGCAGCCACGTCTCTGCGCCGTAAGTCATCACTGGCAACACACACTGGTCAAAGACTTTTGTCTTGAGACACTGCGATATTTGTGACTAGAAAAGTATGTCCATTTGTGCATATTGGGTCAGTAAAATTATTTAGACTTACAAAATTTAAAAACATAATAATTACCTCATTATCAATTACGTCCAATACGTCAGTATTTTTGTTTATTCTACAAACCTTCCATTGATTGCTGGCTAGTGTTAGCGTCGATATAAAAAAACATAAAGTGGCTATAATAAAACATAGTAGTATTGTATTATTATTTGCCCATTTTTTCATACTTTGGTTTTTATTCATCTGTAAAGTAAAAAAATATCAACAATACTCATTTGTATTCATTAAGACGTCAAACTAATGAATTATGTTTATTAAAGACACAATGGTACATAATATATGGAGATAGAGGTGTAACAGTAGTAAATGTAAGAATGAAAGATGAAAGCAGTGTAACTAGATTGGTGGACACGAATCACTAGGACAGGTTTTATAGTCAATTTAATGTTTTGATCAAAGCTGTTGACTACTAAGTTATTTTATGTTAACGTTTTATATCAGCTTGATTTGCACGTATACTATAATGAAAGTTAATAACAGACAGGTGTTTGCAAGTTCAAATCTTAACCCCCATGCCTTGGAGAAGACCTAAAGCCGTCAGTCTTGCATCTGATCTCTACCCGGTTGTATCGGATAACCGTCCCGTTGGTTTTTAATAGTGAGGGATCAGAGATATACCTGTGTTTACGTACACGCTTGTGCAATATGATATCTTCTGCGTAGCTAGCTGTTCTCTGTTGAGACTGACCTCGTTGCCGAAGTAGGATAGAAGCACGTCATACACTATGTACCTTCAAACCATAAATTCTAGGAGGAGATAGCATGAAATTAATATATCGGGTTTTTATAAATTGTTTGCACAATAGGTATTTTAAACTTCGACGAGTTTTTACCATCTTGGCCATGAGAGGAAGCGCGTTCCACAATAGGACATGTCGTTCTAAGAAAATTGAGTTTAGGAAATCAAAGTGTAAATCATTTAAGTTTTTTATCTGTATATTTTAACAAACAGAACAATCGATTGCTCTGTTTATTGATTCATTCTGTTTAGTGATCGACTTAACCGATTGAGTTACAACTTTCAATAATTCCGTACATCCAGACCAACTGTTCTTCCCAACAGTAAGGCCAGCGCAGCTTCAAGGGCTCGTTCCTCAATAGCACTGTGGATGTAATTTATAGATCATACTCAAGTTCGGTCAAATTAAATAAAAAGTAGGCAACATTATCTGTGGTAAACAACAATGTTTGATTTAATTGAAAACACGGATGGCGTAGTTTTTAAAACGGTCACCTCGCTGCTTCCTACTGCACCGACGTATTGCGTGTCTGATCTCCAAACGGGACAACACCTTGAGTGATCCTCAAATAGGTGTTCTAAGTCTGGGCATTGTTAGTGTCCGTTTTAGGCTTGTTTATAAAATATTTCGTGGCACAGGAGTTATTCCTAGTGCGGCAGTTGTTTTTTTGAAACAAAACAAAACAAACAATTAAAATTTGACATGTATCTGTATTTGACAAGTTATAAATATAATTCTTTTAACTTAAATAGTTCATTGGTTTCATGAAAGTAAGTAATTGATATTCTATAATAGAAAAACTCAATGAATTGCCATACATTTTCTTTTCAGTAATTTAACATTGTGGTATGCTTTTTTCGCAAGCGAGCAATACATTTTTGAGCACCTAAGTCTTTGCTTGGAGCATTACATACATTGTGATTGAATTGAATCAATTAGAATGCTAATTAGTGTAAAAAGTGATACTAAAATGAAGATTACAATGCGGCTCGTTGTATAAAGTATAAAATAATTAACTAATTAGCATTATGGCGTCCTGTTCATTTTTTTTGACAAAATAGGAACTGACTGTCAATAAATTTATTTAAATGAAAATGGTTTCACACTATGTCCAATGTGTATACGATCTAAGCCCGTAAAAATGTGGATTTAGAAATCTAGAGTTGAATTCGAGTATTGTTTTTTGAACTACGTCCAATTTCTGATCTGTGATTTCGGATTGGAAAAGCGTAAACAACATGAGTTTGATTTCAGTCAGTCAGTCAGTCACTGGCTAAGTTTACATTTATGTTGTTTACATACTATTGAAATTTTGATCGTAGTACATACCATATGCGTAAGGATATTAAAGGTAAATCACTTCCAGATACATAAAAAATAATCTTTATCATCACATAACATTCCTCGGTGAGAATTGAACCTAGCTTCGCTTACTACCTTCTAGAGCAACAATAATATTAAATTACACTTAGCATGGCAACTTCAGATGGTAATTAAATTAGTTTAAAAATAACTATGATTAACCAAACAATTTTTTGAAGTGAAACTTCTTTATCGTGGTTGGAAAAAAATTTAGTGTAACATTTTTTCGTTACGCGTCACATTTTTTCGTTACGCGCCATCTTTTTCTTATCCCTACCACGCGTGACTCGAATTATACTTTCTCCAGCGGAGTAGGGATTGGTAAATGTCTCCAATGTATTTTTCGGCCCGTTTTGAGTAGTTACATTTTTGAAATCCAGGTGGCGATTGCATCAACTTTGGACGGGTTTAAATTATTTTTTTGAAAAATAACGTCATAAAGAAGTTTCACTTCTTACGAGTGTACGCTAGTACACGCACATTTTTTTTTTTCGTACGAATGTTAGAGTTATTATTTACTCATGCGTTTTGCTACTTTCAGACGTTGCGTACTAAATATGTTAAAATATAGAATGTTTTTTCTTTTTTTTAATTATAAATAAATAAATACATAAATATTTCGGACATTTGACACATAACGTCATTTAGTTTCTAACTAAGCAGAGTTTGTGCTATAATAACTAGACTAACTGATAGAATACTTATATACTTTTTTTTTGGAAATACATACATATTATACATTGAAAACACCCAAACTTCAAAACAAATATTTGCAGATCATACAAAAATTTGGTCCGACCCAGAATCAAACCGGAGACCTCAAGCACAGTAGTCGCATTCACCACCGTTGTGCCACCGAGGCAGCTAAACTGAACGTGTAACGTCAGATTAGCTAACTATGAAAATAGATCAATTGATAATAATGATCAATTGATGATCCTAACCAGTGTTTCAGCCGCGGTGTCCAGTTTCAACGGAGACCAGCTAACTGCGCAGAAGATACTATAGTATAGTAAGATAGTATAGTAGTACACAAGCACACTCTCAGTTCTGTCCTTAATGTAATTAAGATCATGGACAAAGCACACTTAACTTATCTGATACAACTGTATATGCTATAAATATTAATACAATTATATATTTTCCATCTACATTTTAATTACTCTATTTTGTTTGTATTGTTTGTAGTATGTAGCCATGACGATACTTCTTTTGTTTCTTAGAATAATATTTGTAAATACTTTATGATTTTTGACATAATCTGGTTTCATGTAAAATATTTGATCACGGTACTATAAATCATGATCTTTAATAATACCCAGTTCTTTAATAGTTTTACAACTTTTAACAATCCACTGCTGGACATAGACACACACTGCTTCTTAGGAAGGTGGCCTACCTGTATAGTAGCAGACGGGCTACTTGTTTGCCCCCCTTTACGTCCCATCTGCTTGTTTACTATACAAAAAGATATATTTGTGCTTATGTTTGTTGTCCAAAAAAGCTGACAAACATTTGGTGCCATTAATAATATTTATGCTTTCACTTAATTTTTATGGGTATTCGTTAAAATGTAAAAATGATAAAATCAATTTTGAAGCCATTCAACAATGTCTTTGGTGAAAAGGATTACTTAAGAAATTGTGGGTTATTTACAGAAAACATATAAAATTCTTTTAAAAAGTTTTTACTCTAACAAACTGAACCAACACCAGTTATAATTTTAACGATAATCAAGTGAATCAAGGGACTGATATATCTTAGTACATATCACGCAACATAAAAGTTGAAAATTTGTTACGTATGATGAAATAATAGAACTTAATTTTGAATTTCTTGTCTTCTTACCTCGTTCATGTCCTATATGTTCCTTTTTTCAATAATATCACTTATCCCATAACACGAATAGAAATTATTTACAATTTATTCTTCCAATTGAATGTAGAAGGCGTCTGTATAGCGCGTGTGCCTGTTTATAACGACTACGATTAAAATTCTCTGACTAGCTCGACATTACGACATAGGTTTCACTCGTCAACTGCCGTCCGTTTACTCTAGACCAATGCAATACTTTAACACAATATTATGACCATGAGAAAACAACACTAAACTGTTCACATTTTTTTCGGTGTATGACCTGTAGATTTGCTAATTTTCATTATTTTTTATATTTATATCGCTATCTACGTTTACTGATACCATAAATGTGAAAGTTCGTGAGGATCGATATCTGGATCTTTGGATGTATGAATGTTTGTTACTTTTTAACCCAAAAACTAGTGAACGGATTTAGTTTAAACGTTACAGTAATATAGCATATACATTAAAATAACACGTAGGCTATAATTAATTAGTTTGTGTAATTTGGTTATAACATAACGATGAGTATCAAGAAAGACGGAAAAATTCCTGATGTTTTAGAATTATCTTGTTGTGCGCTGCCTAAACCGTTGCAGTTACACGACATTGCGATACGGTGGGATCGTTTCTCCTAAATAGTTCTAAATAAAGCCCAGGACGGCATTTATCTATCTTTTGTGTGAAAACCAGTATATTCTAAATAGTGAGCCATAATAACAATCAAATGAGATTCTTGTTTCGCAATGCACACTTTGGGATATTTATAATTTTTTAACCAAAAATGATACATTTATCACTTACCGAATTTCATTTAGATGAACTTTGTCTTACTTAATTATAATAATAATTAATTTGGACGAACACTATAAATATCATCATGGTAAGGTTGTCCAGAATGAAGCGCCTACCGTGAAGAAGCGCGACGTGGAGGAAGAGGGACGTTTCATGCGATATCTATACTAATATTATAAAGCCGAAGAGTTTGTTTTTTTTGTTTGTTTGATCGTGCTAATCCCAGGAACTACAGGTCGGTTTTGAAATAATTTTTTTGTATTGGATTGCCTATTTATCGAGGAAGGCTATAGGCTATATATCATCATGCTAAGATCAATAGGAACGGAGCACCAATGAAGAATGTTTCAAAATCGGAAGACTTTGTTCCTATTGAGAGCTTACGCTGTTTGCGTTGCGTAAACGGTTAAAGTTTTGCATAAATCATGTACGACAGAACTGTTCCCTTACTCACTTATATAAACGAAGTCGTGGGTTAAAGTAAGCGTCAGCCCAAAGTAACTACTCCACGCGGGCGAAGTCGCGGGCGGAAGCTAGTTTATAATATTAGTATGTAAGCAAAAGTACTCATAACTCTGTTTGTTACGCTTTAACGGCTAAAATGTTAAACCAATTTTAATGTTCTTTAGCGTGGGTATACTTTGATTCGATTCTTAAGGAGGGACACAGGCTACTTTTCACTAGATAACCTACATACACGTGTGCAGAGCCGTGGGTAAAAGCTATCAATATACAAAGTAACCGGTTTTCTCATAGGTAAAAGAGTAAATTACTTCAATTGTAAATTGCCAGAAATTTAAGCCGGAAAAGATTTCAGAAGTTTGCCATATTATAACGCAAAATTATCAATATTGACTAAGGGTCATGTTCAGGAATTTATTGAATAATCTTAAAAACTCTAATCTTGATCTACACTATTTTGTATATGCTGAAACATATGAAATTCAGAAAGTTTATGTACTACATTAATGTCTTCATTTAGAAGAAGAACAGAAGTTAAACAGTAAAAGCATAAATTTAGGATATTTAAAAACCTGATCAAAACATTGTTGGTACGATGTTGGCTGCTTGTTATATGATTTATTTTAAATTAAATATATCATCGATATCTTCTAGCAGTCCACTTCTGGATATAGGTTTCCTCTTAGTAAGGAGGGTTTAGCTTCCTATATCACACTAGTCAGACGAGTTAGGAAAGATTTGTTTCAAGTTTTCCTTTTGTTTACAGTGCTGTTTCCCTGCAGAATTTGCTCCCTTAGTTGACTTTTACAACACCCACGGGATAAATATTTACGTACTTTTATAAGTTTTAGACTGTCAGTTTAAGTTCATAAGTAGCCATGTAGAGTACATACTTACTATGCTATGAGACTATATTTATCATTATAAAGAAAAGTGTTAAGTATAGAATCACTTCTAGGTCACGGTAATTGTTAAAATTGTATAAGCTAAAAATTACTTTGAAGAAAATGTTATAAGGTAGTGACGATGATATAATTATATTTATATGATACTCACTACGAAGCTTAAAGCGCCTCCTGCCCACTATCTACATTATTCCAATAGGTATATAGATCTTGATCCAAAAGGTAGATCTTGACTACACTGTTGGCCTAACGGTTTAAGCGGTCGCCACGTCGCTCTCTACTACGCTGTGTGTTGAGGGTTCAAATCCCACATGAGACAACACTTTGTGTGATCCATAAATTGTTGTTTTAAGTCTGGGTGTTTTTTTGTGTCCGTCTAATGTATGTTCATGCAGTTCCTATTTATTCCTTATTCCTTTGAAGGATTTATTCCTAGTGCTTGCGTCGTCTTTTAAAAAGAAACAATAAAAAAGATCTGTAAATTTTAAACTATGTTATTTTTAAAACAATACCTAGCTGTGATGTTATGTGATTGCTGTTGAAAGTGATGCCATCGTAAGTATTTATTAGCTATTCTGAGATTTTCTAATTAATAAGTTGGTTCAAATCACAATTTCATTTGTTATGTAGCTCCTTGAAAAGGTAATTATAACATTATTGTTAAAAATTCTCAAGTGGTTATTTAAATAGAACACAAAAAAGGTTACATGTTAATAGAACTTCATTTAACGCGGACATTTCAATTATAAAATCTACAATGTTCACTAGGGATCGCTGGTCTTCTATAATACAATATCTTATGTTGATATAGGACTCACTATCTCGTGAAATAAAAAATAAAAACTATATACCATAAACCTTTAACTAGGCTGGAACATGGTAACAACAATATAAATCTCAGATCACACCGATTTGTGGCGACTTCCACATACAGTACAAACAAAAATATACAACAGCGCCATCTATCGAAGATATATCAAACTATGAAGTATAATAATGAACTACGAAGCAACTACTAATATTGTATTGCGAAATAGAGATTTGCGTGGCAATTAGCATATATACAACAACCCAACATCAACCGTTGGGCCACGGCCCACCGGGCATGATTACTTTGCCTGGTCGGAGGATCCTCCCTTTGTGTCAGAGGGACATAAAACCTGTTCCACTACAGATTAAAAGTTACTCCGAATAGAGCAAATCAATAACTTCTCTGATCTTTACTGAAAACTATGAATTTTGCAGGTCAAACTATGTAATGTAATGAAATGTTTAGTCTGCCGATTGCGAACATCACCAAACCTAAAGGATTCTTTAAAATTTATATTTAATAACGATAGTAACATTTTGCTTATAACAAAATAATAACACTTAGACATTTGGCTGTGAATTTGATGAACACTAATTCTAAAGTTCAGGTTGTAGAAAAAGGACATTCAGCTTATATTGAAAAACAATTGATCACTGTTTTTGATTTCTTTAGTGTGCAAGAAAAAATAATTCTTGAAAGTTGTCATTTATATTAGTCATGTAAACATTCATCTGATAATTAAGAAAAATATTTGAAATGATATTATATAAAGTCTTCTATGTTATTATATAACTAACAGATTACACCGACTGCGCGATCTTATCTTTTCTAGTAAATTATCACTTTAATGGGTGATGTTTTAAATTTGTAAGGAAGTTCTAAAAATGTATTTATTTATACTGAACTTATATAAACCTAATAAAAATGTAAATACATGCAAATCAGATAAATTTATGGTACGTAACACTACTAATTACTAATCTGTTCACTTTTAATTGTAGTTTCTATAAAGAAATACAGATATTTTAAAATAATATTTCGTTCATTTTGCAGTTTTACTTATGCTGAAAAAAATAGGAGAAAATAAGCCCGAAAAAATACTGAAGAAATGAATATTTATACCTTCCTCAGATCTACGACTATACAAGTTATACCTATTACTGTCAGTTTTAGATTTGTACCTATTTAGTAAGAAAAACACCTTATTGTAGATACTAATTTATCATAAAAATTTAAATTAAAAATTCGAAGAAAATATCTGGACTTAAATTGCTATAAAAATAATTGCGTTAAAAAAACCGACTTCAATATTAAAAAGTAAAAAATAATAAAGATTTAATACTAATTATATACTATATATTATTTATATGTGCTCTTTACTAATAGGTTTGAAGTCGTCGGTGTCAAGCCTTAAACTAATAATTACATATATTTTAATCACTTAAATAAGTACTAATAATAGTGTACGAATATAATTTAAATGTATGTGTATATTTATGTATATATGTGTATATTTATAAGTGTTTTTATGACGTATGTATTGTATGTGTTTATGTATGTATACGCACTCATGTATTATATATTTTAATTGTCAATATAACCTCTGTGCACCTACCTTACCATATTTCTAAACCACCCTAAGGTTGACTGGAAGAGAATGCCTTGGGCATTAAGTCCACCGATGTACAAAGTGCATAAAGTGTAAATAAATAAATAAATACGAGCAAATGAATACAATGAAATGCCTAATTTAATGATAAAGATACGTAAATAAATCTAATAAAGAGCAATTAAATAATAATATTATAAGCAGCCCAATCAATAAGTAAATAGCACATATAAATAATAGGTAGTATGTAATTAATATTAAATCTTTGTTATTTTTTACTTTTTAGTATTGAAGTCGGTTTTTTTAACGTAGATATTTTTATTTAATACTTTTTTTGTTTATTAAACCTAGGTAGACCTACAAAAGGTGCTGCGCGCCTTAAAAAATATAGATCTCTGGAAACGGGAACGGATAAAAGTAGTCGTCTCCGTAAAAATGCTCTTCGAAACACAATTTCACGTTCTTGTGAGACTATTAAGGATCGTGAAAAACGTTTGTTGGCCATGAACGCATATATGAAATCACGACTACGTCAAGAACCTCTTGAACAGTATAATTCTAGACTTGGTAAGATTCAAGAGTGTCTTGAGAATGAGTCTTTTGAGCAGAGAGCTAATAGACTTGGTCTAATTAATAAGCGTCTAGCAAACGAGTCTGCTAAGCAGAAGGCTAATAGAATTAGTCTCATTAAGGAGCGTTTAGCCAAGGAGTCGGCTGAGCAGAGGGCTCAGAGGTTAGAAATAATACGTAACTATACAGAAACCGAGTCTGCTCAGGAGAACCGGCTAGCAGTAGCGTGTCAGACTTCACAAAGACTTCGTTCAATGACTGAGCGTAATTTTATAACAACCATAAATCAGTATGCTGAAGTACCATGTAAAGTCTGTAAGAAATTATTATATCCAAAACAACAGATGTCATTAGACACAGCACGTTTTGATTTCCTTCCGGGGAGCTAATACAAAACTTGGACAAAATTATCACGTGTTCACGTTGCTCGACTACCATAAAAAAAAGAAAAGTTCCTTCTCAAGCGAACAACATGGAAGTTGTGTCCTTACCACATTTACTAAATCACAGGCAGTTTCAAGTTGACATGCCAAAAAATAGACATCGGGATAGGTGAAAGTAGATAAAAAATACTCGTAAAATAAAAACTAATGGGCTTACCTGAATCAAATTTTTATGGGACCAATTCGAAACTATTCTGCATCAAACAAAAAAGAATTACGTAAATCGGTTACGAAACCTCGGCGAAATCGATGCATATATATCAAAAAAAAAATATACCGTCCGAATTGAGAACTTCTTCTTTTTTTTGAAGTCGGTTAATAAAATGAAACATTTAAATTGGTGTTATATTAAATAATGCATATATTTATGTCCAGTTTCACCACTTGCTAATAATATGCCCGATAGCCTCATGTGAGCTTATCTACCAAGTTACCATCTATTAAATAGTATCTATCTGAAACTTTATCAGGTACGCGTTTCACCAGTACCTGATAAAGCTTCAGTTTATCCCGTAGAGTCGTATAGTGGTAATAATAAAACTATAAAATCAGTTGACTAGTTAAACTTAGATTAAGCAGTGCTGGTTGGTAATGCAGTCTTTACAGGTACTTTGCTTTTCTTAAAAATATTAAAAATATTCAGTCATTATGACATAATTAAATCAGTTACTAAAAGCATATCTCTACATACAGAGTATGTGTGCATGCTTATAACGATATTTTATTTAAAAAAAGATGTCTAATACACGGAGGGACGTGTAGGTAGGAAGAAGTTAAAGTAGTCGGGCAGATTTACTGTTTTTGTGATTGTGTCCACTGTGCATCATAGTTCTGTGGCCCCCTTGGGTATCTCCCATAGCTACTGTAAGTGCTAAAATATTTCGTCTGATGATAAATCAATATCCATTTTATAGATTTTTAGAACACTCGTAACTATCGGCACAACGAAATTTCGTCCTTGATGTTCTACTTGTACTAACCATTATCGGTGTCGCGTGTAACACTTGCCGCAGCAATGTGTGTGATCGCACGTAATTCAATACAAATATTCTAAGAACTTATAGCGGAGTACCACTGGACCTAAGAACGCAAGCATCCTACTTCTATTGCGCCGTTATTATCGCCGCAGTGTGTAACTATATTGCCACATCTTTATTTACTAAATTAATGTAATTAAAACAGCTATCGCAATAACGCATCCAGTATTATCGACCGATAATAATGAACTTATGTGGGAGAGACGTTATGGTGTCCATAAAATAAAAATAAAACTAATTGAATAAAAGTTTTGCAAATGTATGATCGACTTAATAGTACAATTAACTTTTTCATTTATAATTCTAATCAGAGTTTTAATGTATTTCTAAATCAGACTGATTACAGTTTTAATTATTATTAGAACTGTTTTAATTTACTCATTCCGACACTATCGTTGTCAACAACAGTTTTTTAATTGCTTTATTCATTTAAAATATTTATTTCTTCTTTCTTTCTTTCTTTAAGATTGGGGTCGGCCTATGATTACGCTACGGCTGAACTTTAGTAAATTAGCTATTGCAATAGATGTTCGTATGGCAAACGGGACCGAGGCACGAAGAAGTCTCAAAGTTGCCTGGATAGAATTGCTTACCTTTGTGATGTTAACTACTCTGTTACCACTTCGCCACGAGCTCCATAGCTAAAATACTTATTTATTATAGTAAAATTTACTACTGCATCCTGTTTACTAGTGAAAGTGTATCATGTTGCAGTATCCTCACTAGTCACATTGAATACAGTTACGAGAGAATGTAAAGAAATTAGTTATGTGTTACATTAAAGTGGATTTCATCATTTGTTGAGTAAATATTTCGCTTGTGATAAGTACTAATGCAATGATTAAAAATATATAAAATTCTAGTCAAACATACATAAAATTAGATAGTCAATAATAATAATAAAATACCATAACAATCTCGATATTTTCGACAAAGACTCGTCTTAAAGTACTAAACATAACAGTTAATAACGTTTGACTTTGAGGAATCCAATTATATTTTGTGCAAAAAAAGTATTGCTTTATATTCTTTGTTTGAATACAAAGTATTGCTTTCTTTACAGTAAAATGTGGTTAATAATGATTACGATCGAACGGAAATTAAAGTTGCCACCATTTCTGTCCCTCGCCATAGAATTAGATGAAAGCTTGTCATTATTCGGTGTCTGGTAACCACACTCACTCGGTTGAACAATTTTTTTCTTCAAACTTTTTGACCTTTTTCTGCGAAGCTGTGGTATCTGATATCGACTTTGATCGAGTAGACAAAGTAGCCATGCTCCTAAAGGACTTGTGCCTTTTGGACATACGACAAAGGCTGCACGTAGATCCTCCAGCCTACATGACTCACATCTCACTCACCTCACTGGCACTTTTACCAATAGCTTTAATGTGACCATCTAGAAACCAAAAAATAGTTACTGTTACTTGAAGATGTTATTTGAAAAAATCTACAACAATTTTTCATTATCATCAATATTGGTCGTCAGTAAACATACTAAAAGGGAATTTAATTTATTTTCGTAAATTTAATAAACTTAATTGTCTTATACTTAAACGATCCCGAGTAAACAGTCGGCAGCAAGTTCTAGTTGATACTGCTTGTTAATTAAGTACATATTTACGTTCACAAATAAATAATTTTTGTTATGTGTAAAACAAAATTTTAGTTAGTGTTTATTAAATAGACATTATGGAAATATTTTGTATACTCTAACTAATAATTTTACATCTAGACATGTCGAAATAGGTATTTTACGGAGTGATTGTATTTTGAAATTTACAGAACATTGAACTGTAAAGCAAAGACGTTCTGAATAAAACACACAAATTAATGCATTTAATTAGATCCATAACTATGTCTGCTATCCTACGATCATATGCGCATCACAGTAGCTGTTAGATCCAAAACTAGACAACACCTGTACTAAGATAACTAGACAACTGATAAACATCCTTACATATTTCTAAATACAAACATATTATTGAAAATTTGAATACAGATACAGATCATGTCTATCACACAACTATTTGTTCTGGGTGCGAATAAAGTCCACGATCTCCGGCTTAGCAGTTAGGACTATTAACCGTTAGACCAACAAGCATGTTAGCATTTGTGACTCACAATAGACATACCATACATATACCTAAATGGGATATTTGGTCGAAAATTCTAATCAATTTTATCTGACTCGAGATATCTGGCACAGTTTCCGCTTAGCAATAATTTAAGTTTTGCATTCTTTATCTAAAGTAAAAATAAACTTTAACCAGTTTACTTATAACAACCTGGTAACACATGACAGTAAAACAAACGTTGTATTTGAAACTTAAATGTATTTAGATGAACTTTCAATAAATAACATTTTAATAAATTAACATTTAAATTAATTAAAGCTAACAGATACTAATTGTATTAATTCTCTAAGGTTAAATAATAATTTACATGTTATATAACATTCGATAAAGTACTAAAAACATTAGGCAACACTCTCTTGCAGATTCTGGTTTAGAAATATTTCATAATTGCGTTTGGGTTTGTTTTGTTTTTGCTATTTTTCACCGCTGCTAAAATAAACACCTCAGAATAGTGAAATAATATGTATATGAAATGACCATTCAGCTTAGAATACTTATTTACAGTTCTATTCTACCATAATAAGTAATAAGCCAAAACTCACAATATATAAACAAATGAATTCATTATACAGAATATCTTTACAAGAACACAAACATTTACACGACATAAAACCAAACATTTAATTTCTAAACGTGAAACAGTGTTACTTATATTTATATCCTCAGTACATAAAAAGTTAATACATTCATAAATTAAAGCGTGACTGACACATGAGTAAACAATAAATAGATAAGTGTGGTGATTCTTCATAATATTGATTTATCATATAATTCCTGTACAAGCTACCGAGTAAATGTTTTCACAATTTATTTATATATTGAAATAACATATAACTTGCTTAGGTACATAAACGATATAGTAGTAAACAGTAGACCACAATACAATGAACATTTTGTTACATCTAGAAACAGTTAAAGAATATCCTATACATTTTGTGACGAGAAAAAAAACGGACTAACACCTATCTAAAATGTTATTGTTGTTTTAACTTTCAACCAGCACACTTTTTGTAGTTTCTACTTCGTCTAAACACTCCAATTAGTCGTTAGATGAATAATTTATAATAACGTACAAATTCCTCTACGTGTTATTCACTTTAAAATCCTGAAAGAACCAAAAGTACGAGAATATTGTGAATGCATACGACGACAGTGTGCTCTAAACAGTTAAAGAAACATCTATATTAAGGAACATTAAGTCTTTACTCTCATATAACTTATTTAATCTGTTATTTCGTATTTTTTTTATTTCTTTACATTGCAAAGTATTGTTAAATTAGTATTTAAAATTTAATACAACTTAAAGAAACTAATAATAATAAAATCACAATGGGTGACAAACGGTATAGCTTCTACATGAAGGGTGTCCATTGTTCTTCTCTAATATTATGTTTACATAGAATTATCTACACTTAAACTGAATTACAGTAAACAATACCTAGTCATGTCAAAAGAATCGTCAATATGAAAAAAATCTGTACTAATATTCTAATAGTTATAACAATTATTCAAATAAAACGTACCTTTTTGCAAATTTAAAAGTAAACGGAATAAATGTGTTTATAATTATTTTTTAACTCCAAATAAAATTTTTCTTCACATTTTATTGATTTTTATTTAAGTACAACATGTTACGGTAATATTTCCTCATTTAAAGAGACTTTCGACTCAGTGGTTAAGTAACGAAGCATAGTTTTCCAATCCATTGCCGTGATAACCATAATGCGCGCTTGCAATTTCTGCGTCTCTTCCTTTAAAAGAGTTATGGTTTCTGAACGCGTTAAACATTATCAGAGTGAGCGCTAGTTTTCCCACTAAAAACGCCTTAATGAGCATGAATTTGAGAAGTCCTAACATGAAGGGTATTAATGCTGACTGTAAAACAAAAGGCATGACGAATATTGGTAGAATCCTCTGCATAAGCTTTTTCGATTTTGATCGACCTGAAAGAAATATATTGAAATTGTTAGTAAGATCAGTGAATTTCCTCAAATTTTAAAGATCCCTTCTAAAGAAAATAATAATAATTCTCTAATATACTGATACTAGAGAATTATGTTAGAGACGACATTCAAATTGAATGATTAGGAGTTAACGGCATATGTTTTGCAACATACCATACATTTTTGTTATACACATATTGTTTTTAACATTCTATAACTTTTAAAATTCAAAGAGCCATCTAAAAAGAAGAAGAACGTTGAAATGTCGATGTTTTATAAAAGTAATTTAAAGAAATTACAGTGTAATGTATTTCATTTGATATAGATAGGTTTTCATCCAGGAACTAATTTGTACTATGTATATATTTGTTGCATATAGCGACGTAAAACATCAGAAAAATCGTTGCTAGGGAGTAATGTGTGCGTTGATCGATTGCATTTTCATTATTAATATTGCATTTTTTATTTGCAGTAATTGATAATTAATGCTACAAGAATGTCCAGTAAAGACATACTGGTAGTTTATTGTTTTAAAGATTCTGTGCTAAGAACTGTCTTATTAAACATTCGTTTAATATTCAATTATCTTAATAAACATTTATATTGTATCATAAACATCTACGTTTAGTTTTATGTATATTCAATTTCTTTAGTATCGATTTTGTTTCAACGGGATGGTTACTCGTTACAAATTATGATAAAAACGAATGTAAACAAGTATTTATTATAATATACGCATCTACTTAAAGCATTTCTACTGTTTATTATCCATTTATTATATGTGTCTTATAAGATTTCTCAGTGACCTTATATAAGGTCCGGTAAATACATGTATATAGGTACACGTTTAGCCAACAGAACACTGGTTCCTATACCTGTTTTCATGAGAGAAACTTTACTACCTTTCTCAAAGTTATCTCTAGGCGATATTAGCGCAAGGCCTGTTTTTAAAGTTTTCGTAAAAAAACTAGGCAAGTACAAAATATACTCCGGCACTGATTATTCTTAAGCATAGGTCAACATCTGATGTTTGAATATTTTCGGCAAGTAACCAAGAGAGGCGTTTTTTGGAACTTATTCACTGGAACTATGTATATGTTATGTTGTGAACATTAAATAATTTACATTAATTTGTTACTTATTATATATATACATACTTACTTAATAAATCTGACGGTATTGATTCTCGCTATGCACATAAACTCAACTCAAGCTATGGTAATTCTATACCACACCAACACTCCCCATCCCTTTAACAATTTTATTATCTTATTATCTTTTGCTGAATATATCTGCTTTCCCTGTCTAATAACTCATCGTTAAATGAGATTTAAATTTGTAAGTGAATTGGATTTTAGAATATAATTATTAATATAGCCAGCCAAGAGCCAGTTGAAGAATGTACTCTTAAATAGAACAGAGCTATTTTGAGCACAATACTTTGTCCCTTATTTACACTACCTTCATTCAACTTTAGAGTATTTCACGCTCTTAGTTTAGTTTGATGAGAGAGGGGTTTTCGGGGACATCAGTTTTAGAGAGTTTCATTCAAATAAAAATTACAACTATAAAGTAATCAATTTTAAATTCACATCATTTCACTAACAACCTTTAACAATCTAGTGCTCGATATTGACTTCTCCATAGAAAGGAGGTTTTAACTGACTGTATCAAGCTGGCCCGACGAACTGATATTCGCAGTCATATTGTCCTGCGCAGTTTTGCTACCCTAGTCACCTCTTACGATACCCATGAGATGAATATTGATGGTGATATGCTATACGCTCAATACGTTACCACGTGGACACTTAACTTTGACTTTAAAAATATTCTTCAATGTCTTTAAAAGACTTTCCAACTAAATTCCCTTCCTTTAAAGGTAGGGGTAGTATTCATATTCGTTGGAAAAAAGTAATAATTTCATGAATATTTATTACCTATATATGATCAAAATTATGTTTTTATTAAATCTCAAAATCTCTAAGGTAAACCGTAGAGCGACAGCGATAGATGACAACAGATAAACGATCAGGCAGACGAACATTCAGACACTACAAGAATAGATTGTCAGCGCTACGGAATCCTAAAAATGAGTCAGACAAAAAAGAAATGTTTTGTAAACAATATTGGTTAGTCACTAAGAAAAGTAGTTGATAGCCAAGACACGTACAAAACCAATGTCTTAATGGTTGACAATGCTATGCAGTCTATTATACTTACCTGTTTTTAACTTCTTTTGCCATGCATATTAACAGCGAAGTAGCTGTCGCTAGCTATCTTTCTGTGATTTTACACTGAGTTACATAATCGTTGCATGTTAAAGAGAATTATTCCACTGAGAAGAAATCTGAACTGGTTTTACTTGCCCTTAGATTGTACAAAGTAGTAGTTTAGAACGTATTACAGAATAACAAATGAGCAAATATAGATGAAGTTGATTAAACTTTATAAGTTTTAGTTTGAAATTCAAATCTTCATTTGGCAAGACTAAATTTAACATTTTTATGTAATTTGTTATTGACGTAAGTATTTTTTACAGTATCGTGATACTTAATTTTTGTTCCCAAGACCGGAAATAAATTATCCATCATTATAATTAAAAACTAATTGTTTATTACCAAAAGAAAAGTTAAAATTGTCAAACCTGTGATAAAAATAACAAATACAGAAAATAATAATAATTTGACGAAAAAATTGGTTTTGAATTTATAAAAATTATAATTTTGACAAAATAAACTAAGTAGCTACAAAGTATTAGATAATGGAAGTTTGAAGTACAAATTATTTAAATATAATCATTGGGGCTAAAGAAAACTATGTATCTATGAACTTAAGAAAGCAGTTTTTCAATTAAAGAGATACGCCCTTACATAATGTCACTAACCGCAATGTTTGGTCTCGAAAATGAACCGGTTGTAATGTTGCACTTTCGAACAAGTTACTTGTGAATTCGGAGTAAGTATCAATATTCCCAACAGTATCAAAGAACTATTGCATTTTTGATCACACCGCTCTCATTATTTGTATGTAGTGCACATTTCCACAACTTTCTAGAATATAGATTAGTCAGCGGACAGTTGATAAGCAACGAAATGTTATTTACGTAATTTTTACGTTTTGCTTTCTTAAATTGGTTTAACTTATTTATTACTCTTTAATTTTCTGCTACTTAAATACTTTCATTAATAATTTATAAAGTTTAATGTATTTTTATTATGATATGGTGATGATATATAATTTATTATTTTTCAGTTACCAACATATCTACTTACTATGTGTATATGTATATAAATAACATAAAAGTGTTTAACCGTTTCCAAAATAACTGTACCACTACAATGTGCTTGTTTGTATACCAAAGCTAAAACAGGCGCTTAAAATCACTTTTCTGTCTGTCTATTTGGCACAGTCGGGGCTAATTTTGAATAGAAAAAGTATTTAGGGTTCACATGTAAATAGACAAAAATTTGATACAATTGGTTCGAGTATATACGTGAATTTCACAGATAGTGTTGAAAAAAGAAAAGATCTTTTAATAACAATGTTTATTTCCAGAGAGCCATGTCCATGTTATTATCACGAGAAAGTGAATCACCGATTGCCAATCAGTATTTCTGAAGCATTATCTATTTACTACAATTTTCTATAATATCACCGCTTTAGAGTTTAATAAAAATAAAATATAATAGTATTATATAATCATTAAATATTACTTTGAATTATTTGAAAAAAAACAATTACTATTTTAATAGCATAATTTAACTCAGCTTACGTTACCGATTTGAGAAAGTTAATATGTAAGTATATGAATGAAAAAGAAATCAGCAAATTTGCAGAGCAAAACATTCTTAACATGCATGTGGTTAATTAGAATGCTTGCTCCACAATAGAACATATTATAATTATATATTACTAAGACGCACGATCACCTTCACTTAATAAGTTGCGTCTGTAATGAAGTCATTACTGGTTGCAACAATTGACATTTTAATTAAAACCTTATTAATTCTTAGTCTACATAGTTACGTGTAGTGATTGCCTTGCAATTTGCGAACTCTAATTATAATTATCTCTGAACAGGCGGTACAGTGTTTAGAAAAGCTCATCTTCATCTACTATATTATGCTATACATTTATGTATGCTACTTTTGTCAACGTGTGTTTATTAAGTAATTAGTTTTCAAGGTATGTTAGCATCATCACAACCACTACATATATCGTGGTACAGGTTTCATACGTATGATGATGATTTATTTACATTTATGCCAGGGGCGAATAACCTACACACCGTTATAACTGTTACCATGGAACACCTGGTATTTTCTTGTAATCGCATTGTACGACAATAGCGGCAGTTATGTACTGATCTGCTACTTTCTTTATGTTGAGTTCCAAACATTATGTGTTTATTACCATAATAAATTTATGATATATTATTTAGTGTTAAATCTTTCCACAGTTTATGTAATATGGTGTGAGTCAATCATAACCGATTATATAACGTTAACACTGATATACATAATATAAATGAATACATAAATTTATAGATAACACTTTATTTTAAAATGTGAAAACTAGGATATTTTTGATCTTTTGGCATTATATTTGTTAGTGACATAGAGTTAGGATAAAATCGTGGGGCTCAGAAGAGCAGTTATTTTTGGTGTGATTTTGAAGATATATCTCAATTTTACGATAATTTCGTATACATGATGCGATAATAATAATTATTTCTTTATTTATTACCACTCTTTCTCAATGTGGCTGACACGACAACGACACAGGTTCACCACGCAACACATTCAATATAATTACACATTCAAACTTGATACACTTAAATGTAGAAAAATAAGAAAATATGATAGCAAAATTAAAAGAACAATTAGAAAACAAAGAGAAGGAACTTTTCAATGTTTGCAGTAGCAGATAAGTAGCTGTAAGCAACATCAGTATGCTTTAAACAACAATATAAACCCACGCAACACTGCACTCCCTCTAAAAGTTTTGCCAGTCTCCTTCTCACAGTGTAAATTTACTAAACTGTTTCAGATAAAAGTAATTTGTAGCTTGTGAAATTTTAAGTCGTTACACAGAGTGTGCTATTTGTGTGTGCTATTTGTCACGAGTACTGTGTAGATATTCTACTCTTTTAAATTTTATTTAAACTTAAAACAAGTATGTGGCTGGCAACATTACATTACATCCCCAATGATGTTGAGGATTGGTGTCAGATAGGGATCAATAATAAAAGAAAAGTCATTCTACAGTGAACAGAAAGACTGTAAAGGGAGTAAACAGTCACTCAACTGCAGAGGAGAGAGACAGAACAAGATAATTAACCCTAGTAAAAAAAAAGAGTTAAATATTCCAGTTTTACAAAAAGAACAGTTCTTATACTAGTAAGTTTAATTAGAGTCCTGTTACAAGTTATATGCACTTAATTTATAACGCACTATTGACAGCCTACTAAACTACAAATACATCAGACTTACTAGTAAAGACTACCAAAAGTTAGTAAAACTCGAAACAGTGCTCAACAGTTTTAAGCCCTCTGTAGTTGGATTGATTCAGTCCACATCTGACCACAGATGTCAATCAATCTAAACTTCAGGCGATTCACAAGTTTATTGTCTTATATCTATTAGATACATTTATTCCCAAAATAGTAATTGACTAACAAAATCTGAGAAAGCTTAAAAGTAAATAATTAATTATAAACTCAACTAAAAACATTGTAAAGGTCTAAAAGTGTCATTTAAATACTATATAGTAGAGGCACTCGGCACCTCTAAGTTTGTTTGAGTTCGATGCCTAGTTCGAATCTTAGTAAAAAATACTTAAGCGTATGAACAATGAAACGAATAAGGAATTAAGAATGAAAATTATTTCTCATGAAATACTTATTTGTCAACTGTTTTTTTTTTACTTGAAATAATAAAAATCTTACCATAAACTTACTACAATAACATTATTAATGTCGACTTATCAACAATATAATTATCATTTTGTACCGATTAACACACATAACATTATTAAAGCACTCTTTGAGAATACTCAATTTGAGTTGTGAAAGTAAACCTCTCTTGTCCTTATCAAAGTATACCACATACTACAAATATCAAATACATGAATAGTACCGTAACGTATAATGTTGATTTAATTGGAATTACAAGAAACGTATATTGGCAATTCACTCATAAACATCCAAAACAATGTAACTCAACCATAAAAAAATATTTAATTAGAGGTTTATTGTTAAATTCTTATGTTTACAATGTGAATATCATAGGTGTGATTTACGAGCGTTTAAAAATAAAAACATGATTCGATATGGTGTTATAAATATAACTAAGATTGTTTGGCAGTTTAAATGAAAGGAGTATTAGCGAAAGCAGTAACTTTAACATTTTATATCACAGCCAAGCAAAATACAAACTGTTTGATTACTATCTAATAATCATTAGGAATTTAGTAAAAAGCATCTTGGAAAACTTTATACACAATTATTATCATATTATTATTATTTAAAATGTTGCTTAACTTCATATAGCAAGACGTGAAAAGCGTAAAAGCAGTCAATTTTAAACCACATATATTTATAATTAAGATACTTAATTTGAAATTTAGAAAAAAACGACTTCGGCATTAATTCAAGTAAATTAAATGACACTAATATTAACTTATAATTGGGCTTTGATACTTTTTTGATACGCAAGATATGTTTTTCATAGTGTATTAAATACTTAAAAAATATCCTTACCTTCACTTAAACTTCGGTTACTGTCGAATTCAATAGAGAATAGCCTCCCAGTATTATTTTGACGCGGAAAGCCCATGTAAACACCGTCGAATATTTCCAGTTTTCGATCTTCCTCCTTACTTTGCGTGGATTGTTCATTATGCACTGATGCAACACAAGTTGCAATAAGCAACATGAAGAGACACAGATATATTGATTGCGTTTGTGGTGCGTTCATTGCGCCGCTCGTTTGGGCAGTGCAGCGCTACAGGCGTGCCCCTCTACGGGTCCTCCGTATTCCGTACCCCTAATCTGATCTCAGTCAAGCGTGTGCACTTAACAAGTTTGTGATCGAGTCATTTTCTATTTTATTTAGCCTCTGTGGCTCAATAGCTTTGCATATTTCGAACAGCAGAGTGATCTTTAATAACAGTAGTAAAAGGTGTAGCCTTTTAATATCTGCAGATGAATTTCATTCATTGATTTATAATCTTTAAGCACTATCACTACTATTAACTATTAACAACAGAGTTCATTGTACCTATACCTACTGTACCTATTATACAGTTATCTATACCATGATTGAATTTTTAGAAAAAATATTAGGAAGCAGTGACTAGACATAATAATTGATATGAAATTGTTGAATTACCTATTTGTGTTCTTGATTAAACCGTTTTTTATTTTTACATTAATTGGCATGTTATGGTCATTTTATTACATCAGATAAATTACTGGATAAACTAAAAATTCTGTTTCTAATTTTGAATTTGTTAAAAGCGCGATTTATGGACTGTAGATTGCTGAAGAAAATTGTAATGTAGATATAAATTTAACCATTATTAGGGCTATAGATCTCTCTAGTTGCAAAGGATTGTATCTAACGGTGGAAGTGGAGCAAGTCGCCACGACGGCTAGCTCACTGGAGCGGGACTGGTAAGCAAATGACGCTCATTGTGGCATTACTTCCATTGAAGCACAGATCCGCTAAAATATTAAGATCAACCTCGGACTAAGCATATAAAATTCTCAAGTAAACGTTAATATATGTCAATTATATATATAACATTAATTCTTAAATAAACACAATTGTACTTAATTCAAATTTTAATCTGAATGGGGAATGATTATTGTAATTCGTTTACCAAGTTCGTTGAAATGCTCAAAAATTTTGCACTCAATTTCTTTTACGTACCTAACTCATGAGTCTTAATTTTAAAGAGATTAACTGTAACACAGCAGTAAATCTGTATTAAATTATACAAAGTTATGTCCCTCATTACAATCACCCTAACGCCTTCTACATAAGTGAACTCTCTTTTTATTCTTATTTTTGATGATATTGTTTTAGAGTATACTATGGTATACGGATATATATGGAATTAATAAAATTCTGTGTATAGGAGTCCATTACCGACGTAAAAAACTCATAAGTGGTTTTTAAATAAAAAATAAGTAAATATCTGAAAGTGCCACAAAATATACAAATAATATAATGCTCTTTCCGTCTCTATACCCCTATTGATGTAGGAGTGACAGTTATCGTAGTAAGTGTGTGAGCCTTACACTGCCACTATGGCTGTCATACTTTTTACGTCCCCAAGCGGGGCGTGGAAAAGTATCTCATTAGGCTGCCATAGTGTGGGTCCCCGTATTGCATCGTCTAGTAGATTGTACACAACTTTTAGGCAGAATGAAGTTCCATGTTCCTACTAGATATCTTCGTTTTTTCCATCATCTCCTGCATCTCCTGCTTCACAGAAGATTCCGTGGTGCAAACTCCACTATTCCACGACTTTGCAAACTGTTTAATGGTTACAGTTGGTCGATGTAAGATAAAAAGTACTTTATTTGCTTTATATCTATTTTCGCCAAAACTTGTATTATATTTTTAGCATAAACGTAGATTTATGCTAAAAATACGAAACAGGTTTTAGTCTATACTAATTACTGTTTATAATACACGTAGTGCTTACCTATAAGTAATTGTAAAACTATGCCATTTCATACTCTTGTAAATGCCTTTTAGCCATTAAACTGTGTATGCAATTGTTGGTGAGCCAAATAAATAAACACAAAATTAACATTAGAGTGCAAGCAATGTGTCTAATATTTTAACAAAGGTATTTCTCAGTCTCAGTTTTATCATTCTCTTTAACATTTATATCATACGAACAGCTTCTTAAAGTATGTACAATAAACCATAACAAGTTCTTTTTTAATATGATAATGTAAACATAGCATAATATTATGCCATGTAATATTAATTCAAGCGCGTAAGGTAATTAAACTGAGAACAAACGTTAAACATAATCGTTTGCAGGTCGAGTGTATGTTTTGGTAAAACAATAGCATAATTGTACTTTAGAAAATGCGTGGTCATCTAAAAACGTTTTATTGTGATTAGATCTTTTGTGAATTTATGGTAATTATTGCAGTTATATACACTATGCAATTTAATGGAAGTTATTAAAATACATAAAACAACGGTTACTTGCAACATTTTGCGTAGCATAACCAAACTACCTGAACTGAATTTTCGGGAAACCACATTGTTGAAAACTGTACGAGCTAATGTATCTCAAACAATAAAAAAAGTCTAATATTATTTTAAATCTAACGTACAGGCATCTTAAAAATAAAAGTGACTCTTTTATTACTATTTTTTATTAAACTTACAGTATGTACATATATGTTAACTAAGTTAAATCTTGCAACTTAATTTTGAGGCAGATGTCTTCCACCAATTGTGTTCAAATTTTACATGCACATGAATATCGTATGACTAAACAATATTGTGATAATATTAAGCTGATCTGATGAATTAGCTGGAAGGTGTTCACAGAAACTAATGTAACGAAACGACCCAACCCCACCGAATTTGGGCTCATATGGTTTGTGTTGACGAATACTTTATCTTTAAATTATTTCCAGGGCCTGATAATTGTGATGGAAAGTGGCCATAGGAACTCCATTTTAAAATGACAACCCTTTCGAATTTGAGCTTATATAATTCATCTTGATGAGTGCTTAAATGGTGTCCAGGATTTGATAATTGACATGGAAAGTGGCCTTAGGAGCTCCGCTATAAAACGACATAATCTCATCTCTCGGTAGGTAGTAGAGCCACGCTGATTTCAGCACAAGTGGGCCGGCTCGACCGGGTCAGTACTATCCTCCCACAGAAGACCAACCTAAAGCACCAGCATCCGTGCTGTCGTGTTTCGTTGGTGAGTGTGAGACCGGAGACCCATTGATGCAGGGGTGACAGTTATCGTGGTAACTGTGTAAGCCTTACACTGTCACGATGACTATCATGCCTTTTACGTCCCCAAGCGGGGTGTGAAAAAGCAACTCACTAGGCCGCCATAGTGTGGGTCACCATACTGCATTGTCTTCATTCGCAATGAGTATAGTGACCATAACTCTTGGATTCTATTCATGCTTTCCATCAGGCAGAGTAGAGTCACTTCAGCAGGCTAATAATATATAAAAAAAAATAGTCGAATTTGGGTTAGTTTGAATTGTCTTGATAAGTAGGTACTTATGACCTGAATGGTAACCAAGGTTTGATGATGAAGTTCAAAGTGATCATATTATCTCCATAATAAAACTACGTACGTAATCCATGTGGTTATGGATTAAGAATACTTAATGTCGCTATCCCTATTCATCCTGTGTGTGTCATAAGAGCCAACTGTGAGACAAACTACTCAGGACAACATCACTACAAGTAGAAGGAAAACTTAAAACAAACCCCATACCAACTTATCTGGCTAGTATGGTATAGTAGACGAAAATCTGTTTGCTAAGGAGAGGCCTATTTCCAGCAGTGGACTATTAAAAGGCGACGACGACCATACATAACCACCTAAACTCTTGTATTCCATAAACTTAGTAATTATTATCTTATAAAGTTGACAGCAAGCATTTTCAAAAAATAGTAGGTTTATTTTATTTTTTTACTACAACTATAAAGCGTCTAGTTACCTTATTCAATAAAGCCCCATCTATTAGAAACCACGGGTATTTTTCATAAAGTCAATTGACACATTTGGTACTGTATGTAATCAGGCGAATAAACTTAATACCACACTCTATGGAAATTTATAAAATTTAGGGTGATTCAAATGCAAATCGTAATGGACCATTCCATGGAAACTACCAGTTTAACCACGGTACAAAGTAGCCTTTATTAGTTGCCAGTCTTTTGATTGTCTCCAAACCCAAAAATAGTACCATAAAATCGTTCCGTTGCGACGTGAAAGAAAGACAAACAAACAAACACACTTTCACTTTTATAATATTAGTAAGAATAAGATGAACCACTTTAAATCATATGAATTGACATAATTTATATCAACCTGCTGGCGTCTGTTCCTCAGATAGGATTTTCACAAGAAATTTTACAAATGCTAGCAGAAACTTTTTTTAAATGGCCAACGCAAGTGGTCTTACGAAGATTCCCAAAAACTATCAATTGTGATTTTTTTCTATTCTAATAACACGAAAGTGAATTCAAACTCTTTATTAGGCGAGCAAAATGTTTAATACTAATTAATGTTCGCAAGTTAAGCGCTATTGCCGTTACATCTATCAAACACGAATAGTATCAAGATTGCACAACATCTCCATTATGAATTCAACTAAAGCACAATATTTTCGTATGTAAGTCTCAGGTTATGATATTTTTAGAGTACCGGTTTGCCTATCTCTGAGAAAGAAATACCATACATTTCGAAACTAGAACTTTCGGTATGCAGAATATGTTGCAAAATATCAATATTAATATACTACAACATAATTTTAGAACACCTTTTTTGAGTTATTAATATTTTGTTTTTGGATGGAAACTCTTTAGTTAGAGTAATAAAAAGTATATCGAATAACTTAGGTTTCATTGTTGTAACTACGTCTTCGATCCTTTGTTGGAAAATCATTGCTTATTTTCCAACAGGACGATGTCACCTTTCCGCGCGCTACTCTGTTTTTAAATATTTCTATCGCGACTAGCTCCCATAATCAAATGATTTTTATTAATATAAATTTCATAATTCACTTTTATCAGTATAAATTTTAAAATGCATATGAAACGTGTATTGTGCTTTTAAACTCGTGAGAAACGCGTGACGACTATTATTTTCCTTCTCATTATGTTGTTCGCTGTTACACGTAGAAAGTGTCTGAAGACCGCCAGAAAATGAAAGTCTCAGATTATTATAACATTTATTGAATTATAAATGCTTACAACTGTATTTAAACGTCTATCTTTCACAAAATCTCACCATTTTCGCGAGAGGCAGACGACATTTGTAGTTCGAAGGTGAAACATACAATTATTTCTAGTACTGATCACTTAACTACCAAAATTATATTCTTATTCCTACCAAATCGCAGAGCGATCAAAAAAATAAATAGTTTTAAAAATAAATAAATGCATTTGTCTAATCGACTGAACCCCTCAGTCATTGAGGTAGCCGTAGCGTTCGTTTGGTGGGTTTTGGTTATGGTCACTGTGGACTTTGTATAACTGTAGATTTCTCGACTACTATTTAGTCAGAAATTGTAGCGTCGTTGTCTGATCTCGCCCAAGGCGATAAGAGCGGTCCAGAAGCAGGCCAGGGTGCGGGCACGGCCGGTGCTGGTAAAAGTTCAGCGCGTGGATGTAAGTGCACCAGGGGGGACGGCGAAGCAGCCGCAAATAACAATCTAGATGCAGCCTGCAAATTAAACAAGTATAAATAGGTTACTCTAACATTCTTAAAAACTACGTTACTGCTTTTCACGACAACAAAATTAAATTTAAAACATAAGTGTCCACAAAAGCTATAATGTAACTATAAATATTTTTAATATTTTTCTCATCAAGTTTACGTAAAAAATTGTACAAAAAGAAATCATACTGGAAATACGTATGGTAATAGGATCCAAATCAAATAAGATTTAATACTGTTTTGCACTTATTGACAAAATATAACATATACCTACAATCTAATACAAACATATAACGTCGATTATTTATTTCAACTTATTCGTTTTGATAAAATCATATAAACAATATAAAGATAAACAGAACGGAGCTGAATTAAATTTGTTACAGATACTTAATATTTCACCTTGAAGAGCTACACTAAGACATATACCCGCCTACTGTTTATTAAAGGGAATTGATAATTAAAGCCGCTAGTAAAAGCAAGTATTCATATATTGTATAATTCTTTCGTAATCTTACCTGGCTCACAGACACAATTAGTAGGAGAACACCAATGGCTAAATTCTTCACGGAAATCACAGCAAGAGCCATCAGAAGTGTGGAGATCACACCCAAAGTGAACATCACAGGCAGGAATATGAAAGACAGTCGCTTCAGAGCATTGTGACCGAACGTACGACCGACGGTAGTATCTGAAAAAAGTTAGTACCTATAACAAACTTATTTAGCAATAACCACTTAAGTACTTTATAATTGATAACTTTGTAAATTGTTTTCCAGGGAATAATTGTATTTCGAATTTTGAAGATATAGCCTGGAAAAAATTATATATTTTCTTTACTTTTTATTAATTCTATATTTGATTAAATCGAATTTTGATAAGTTTATAATTAAAAACTTTGGAGGACGTTAGCAAAGGGAAGAAAATTATGTAGTTCAATCAAAAGTTAGTAAACATAAGACTTCTAAAGATAATAATAAGATATGTAAACGTAGTGTGGGGCGCCTTGCGGCACAATAGATCAACGATTTAAATAAAGTGTCTGGCATCAGATGTAGGCCCGGGATAGTTGGTGCTCTTTGAAGGAGACTTTTGTTCGGCAATAGACGGCAATACGTTAATTGTTGTATATGACACTTTCTTGGAAAACAGACATATATATATATATATATATATATATATATATACGTATATGTATATTTGTCAATTTTATAACTTTTATGGTTACAGAAGTTAATAAATAGACATTTTTTCGCTACGGAAAAATCCTTTTCAATAAACTTTTTATATTTTTTTATAATAATCAGAGTACAATAGTAGTAGTAGTATAAGCTCTGTCTGTCTAATTAGTAATCAAATGACGCGTTCAGATAAGATATTTGAAGTTAGTATATATTTTATTCTATAATTTAGGTTTTAGTGTTCTACAATAAGAACATATTACAAGCCTTTAGCTTCCAGTGGGAGCAAAAAACATAAGCGCTTGTGTTAAAAATTGATTTATGTAGAAAATTGTATACTGCTGTGTATTAACTTACAATAATAGACACATTTATGGCAATGGGAATTGATGTGTACGAAATATTTCTTTGTTAGTTTAAGAATAAAGATATTACAATAGTTTATAATAATGAAATATTGCAAATGCAAAAAATAAAAGTAATAAAATAATCATAGTCAATTAGTAAACATTTCAAAATGTACCTTATGAATTTAAAGTCCAGCATTTCATTTTGTAAGCAATTATGTAATTCAGTAATTAAAAAAAAAACTATGTAACTACTAACTACTAAACGTGAACTTTAAATATCTCGTATAATATCAAACTGATGTACAAGGATAGTCCTATCTAGAAACCTGTGTATGTCTAGATGTATTGTAAATATTACCTTCGCTTAATAAATCCTTCACTTCTTCACTGTCACAGTTCACTACAGAAATAAATATAAAGACGTAAGTGAGACTCAACAAAGTGAATTTGTTAAACATTTTGTCTGGCACTTAAAACTTCGAATTAATCGATGATCAGCAGACGCCTGCTAGTGTTTGACTGATGGGCTGTGTGCCTGTATGCCAGGATATAAAGTGTCTTGAGGAAGACAATGGTTGTCGAGACCAAACAATCACGACAAAAGAAAGCGCAGGACAACGTGACCGCATGGTAGAAATGTCGTCCTCAATATTGAAGCCACTTAAGGATTAATGTTGAATCATTAACGGTATGAGTGCTCCCGTCGGCATTTGTACTGATATAAGGATCGACGATAGAAACGGTGAAAATGTTTTGAAAGATAAAAAAAGATTTTTCTGACTCATTATGATGTAACAACATTATATACAACAATAAAACAATAATAAAACAACATTATGTTAAGTTTTTGATATTCTTAAAACATTAGCTATACACAGTGACAATGTTCACATTTTAAATTAAGAATTTTGGTGTAAAATTGATTTCAGTTTATGTATAACATTATTTGAATACAGGTAGGTATACGAGTAAGGCGATACATTCAACGAGCCAGTCACGCAATATTCGTTTGCTTTCCTTTAATTACTCGTTGGTATTTTAGAATAATTAGCAGAACAATGTTTTGCGTGTAAACAAAAGAACATTTATCAGTAGTCTTGACACGTGTGTAATAGAGAAACTCGATCAGTGGCGGCGCGAAGGCACGAAAGCAATGGTGCGCAGCGCACGGCGCTAGGGCGTTCACGGATAGTGCGTCCACCCATGTTCGTGACCGTGCATATGGTAATCACACACTTACTATGTTCGGCAATATGGGCCATTTCCTGCCGACATGGAATACCGAAATTTTGAGTTGTTATCAGCCTTGAATTTGGGCTGTAAAGTACTTTCACACTCTTTGCATTTCCTTGTCGTTGCATGTCTCTGACAATGTTGATTTATTCATGTAGTGAAATTTCAATGTATTTAGTCGTCGATATCTATAGATCACGACATCATGGTAGTGAACACTAATTTTGTTTGGTGACATTTTTAATAACACGCCAAATACAATAGGAAAAACCTATAGTACGATATGACTTTACTTGTTTCCTCTACTGCTAAGCGTCAGTTATCATGAAAATAGTCATATCTACATACATACCTACATATAATCACGTCTGTTTTTGTGGAGGAGTAGGCAGAGACATATTGAAAACCCACTTCACGATACTGTTTTGGTCCTACGTAAATAAATAGGCGGTGAGCCTAATGCCGTTAATTGGGATATTTTGTCGATCAGCACTTGCACCACCTGCAGGTGAAGTTGACTTGGGGCCTTAACTTTTTGTTGGGAACCCTATGCATCATATTATGCCATATCTCTTTAATATTTTATTATTTTCAAATATCACAACAAAAAATGACTGTTATTTCAGGATCTGATATTATGTTGTATAAAAATGGATGCAAAGATTTTGTAAGTTAAAAAAAAATAACTTTACCGGTATTGTAGGAGTCTTTGATTGTTATTAAGAATTGATTCTTGATTGTCAGTTTATTTTCTTCATAAAAACGCGAAAGTGAAAAGGCGTTTATATTCTCTACTTTTAACAATTACAGTCGAGATTGTAAAAAACTTTTCCACGAGTAGACAACGAATCGTGGATACCGAACATTAACCTATTTTTTGTACCTCAATCGATTAATAAAAATGATGTGTGTGTTGTATTCGTAATTAGTATTACTTACAATAGAAAGTGAGTAAGTAGTAATTTATGTGGTTATAAAAAAAATCAGTACACTCGAGGAAATTATGCCAGCTATTATATTGGTTTCCTGAAATAAATCACGGGTAATTGGTGTAACAGAAATGAATTGTATCATTTTAGGATGTATTTTGCCCTGAGTTACTTCAGTTAAAATAAAAAGTTACAGAAAAATCCAAAAGTAGTTGGAATGGTGGTCGAAAAAATGGTAAAAGTGTCAAAATCATTTTGAATATTTAGATTTTAACTAGAAATCATAAGCAAAAAAATATAACATGTTAATGCCATGTAAGAATAAATATCGAAATAGAATATAGAATAAATTGAATAAAGATGAAAAATAGATTAATAATGTTGCAATTGTAAATTTAACATAATTAAAGATTTTGTTTTCTATATAATGAAATACAATATTCAGATAAATGTAGGTAAAGATTAATTTTACCATTTTTATTGTGATGTTTCTAAAATGCTATTACATGAATTGCTAGGACTATTTATGTCCGAGAACATTAAACTTTTAACGATTTACATATTTTGACAAACAAGATTAGCTCAATATCGAAATAAAACTTTCGCGAGTAGTGGCAACGCAGTCCGCATTTGGGGTTCGAGTAGTGAGGGAACAGCTAGCGGCATCAGTCCAGCCGTAGCGATGCAACCGCTCACCGCACTCTTCATACTGGTCGCGTGCCAGTGTTTACATGCACATCAGCATCCGCGCACGCCGCGACCTCACATCCAAGACACTTTACACGCGTTGATTGGAAATCAAAGCAAACCTGTGCATCGCATAGTTTCTTGTGCGAGAAAATTGGGTGTTTCAAAATGTTTCGGCGCTTTAGGAGTCTGGCGTGCAGAACGTGCCCTCAAATCATTACTACAAGACTCTACATCAAGCTTCAACCTCACTGAAGATGTAGAAGAATTCCCATGGAAGAAATATAGCAATGAAACCGATAACCAGATACAAGAACAGCTTCTTGAGAACACGCAAAGACTGCTACGATACCGGTCTATGAGTTTAGATATATCTGGTTACTCAGCAAAACTGACTTCAAAAAAGAATAGATCCTTATGTATCGACATTTATCGAAGTAAGTACAGGAATGACTTATTTATCCCTTTAAAATTACACAATCTGTACATTTTTATTTAAAATTACTTTATCTATTAACTACATACTTCCTAAGCTAAGTAATATCTTGGATAATAATTGGAAAAATTTACTTGATTTGCAGAATATTTAAGAATTATTTATTGATTAATTATTGATGTCACAAATAAAACTTTCACTCGGTTCAAGAAAGTATGCTTCTTTATAAAAACATTAATTATCGTTAATTGTTGTGTATCAATTTTTAGTTATCAGTTAGTTGCGTATGTTTTTTTTGTAGATCTTTATTTTTTTAGGATTTAATCACAATAAACAAAAGTGAAAGTTATCTTAGTCAAACAAATTGTCTGTAAATAACGTTATTCCACTTTTTAATAATGGATTTTTACTTTTAGGCGACGAAGACGAAGGCCGATCCCGTGTGAAAAGAATTCAGAAAGATTTTTATAAAATTATTCCATTCATATTAGTACCTGGACTATTTATATCAGCCATCTTGCCATTTGTTTTGCCTAGTTTAAAGATGATGATACTCACGGTTGGTTTCATGAACCAAATAGCCTTGGTAAGTGCAATATTTACAATTTTAAGAAATAATGCCTTTAATGACAAATATGAGCACAAAGTCATTTATGTCAATAATGGCTATGAAAACGAGAAACTTCGATTATCACCTTCAAATGCTGAAGAGCATTTTCACACAGATCATCTAGGTATTTTATATGATGATTCAAAAACAAGTTCGCCGATTAAATCGATTGTTGGGTCTAATTTCGAAGATAATTTTGGTAATTTTGAAGAATTACCGCCAGTATCAGTAAACCCTAAATGGATTAAAGATTTTACAGATAGTAAGATGGCAGCACTGTTAAACAAACAGAAACACGATGATATCTATTTTGATAACGGGATACCTATAAGACGATCCAAATCTGAAAACTTACGTTTTACTAGACACTAAGTGTATTAGGTCTTTAGTGTATATAAAATATAATTACATGTAGGCACATAAGCTGTTAAGACTTGTTTGTCTCTAGTCCTCAACCAATCATAGTATTCAATTAAGATTTGATTTGTCTAACATAAATATATTAGTTGCTGTATTGTTCTTGTTTATTATTTATAATAATTATTAACTAGTTGCTTTATTTAACGGGTGTGATGGTCTAATGGTTTGTGACTGACTGCTAACCTAGAGGTCCTAAATTCGATTCCCGCCCAGGTCAATTATTTTTGTGAGGAGAATGATCATTTGTTCTATATCTGAGTGTAATTCATTTATAATATGTTTGTATTTAGAAATGTTTGATTATGTTTATTATCAGTCTGGATCAAACTGCCGTGTATGAAATGTGTGAAACATTATTTATTTATGTTTTGTGTAAAATCTACTCGTGTAATATAAATATTAATTAATAATAATATTAATGAATGTTTACTTTGAAAATCTTGCCAAGAATGTTTAATTTTTAAGTTATGAGTTCAGTCTGTTATTTTTATTATTTCTATTTATTGAGTTGCAAGTTATTTGTGTTAATGCAAGCATATGCACTAGAACTTGAATAAAATGATAACTTAATATGTAGTTTGGTTCTTTGTTTTGTTTAAAGTAAAAAAAGATCGAAGGAGATGCTTCAGAAACTACAACTACGAAGTATAGTTAAAAACTTCGTAACACTTCATATACTTATATGACAACTTGTTTACAACTTACAATGATGATACTCCTGGAAATCCACTTTACTTACAAACCTTTCTACACTACTTACTCAATTAGATGTATAAATAATATGAAATAAACAGTAAAGCCGCTCTGGCATTGCTTATTTGTTACTTATTTTTTGTTCTTATATTTTTTCTGAAAAAAGGATAATTCTTTTAAAAAAGAATTACTTAAACCATAACTTACCCCAATTCAAAATTTTTTCTTCAATCTATTAGTATTTTGTTCAATAATAAAAAATAAATTAGAATAGTATTTGTGTTATGGTACTTCTGCAAAGCATCAATCAAAAGCAAGCATTATCTCTTTTCAGCATTATTTGAGTTACATTAAATTAACTCAAAATTGCTCTTAAAAATGCTCCTATTTGATCCAATATATCAAGGAAAGTATTGATTTAATTATATTGAAAAAATATATTGTAAGGTTGAAGATATACACAGACTCCTGTGTATGAAAACACGATTATTAGTACAATACGTGTACTATGTGATCTGAATTCAAAATTATTGTTTTCGTTGTTGTTACATGAAATTCTCAAATATTCAATGTTGACCTTTGGCGACCCATGTCCAACGCATAAATCAATTATGTTCCGGCATTCGTATTTGTACTTGGTACGGGGAAAATACAGGGTAGGTGCACCAGTTTGAGACCACTTGACCGTCTAAGCTTCTTTAAGTCCAGATTTATATTTTTATTGCCATTTCTATATTTGTTTTTGTTATTTTCACGAACCAAAGAGCCTTGGTAAGTGCTATATTTACAATTGTAGGCATTATGCCTTTAATGACAAATATGAGCACAAAGCCGTTTATGTCAATAATGACTATGAAAATGAGAAACTTCAATTATCACCTTCAAATGGTGAAGAGCATTTTCACACAGATCACCCAGATATTTTATATTAAAAAACAAGTTCGTCGTTTATACTGCTGGACATAGGTCTCTTCTTAGGAAGGTGGTTTGAGCCTACTATACCATGCTGGCCAGACGGGTCGGTATACTCGAAGTTTGTATCAAATTTTTCTTACTTTATAGTCCTGTACAATTTACTCCCTTAGTCGCTTCTTACGACATGCATGGGACGAATAAGGGTGGGACACTTTGTATTCTTAATTCGTCACCACATGTAAACATTTTTATCTAATTAGTTATTCATTTATAAAAATACTACAGTGTTTTTACCGGTGATAGAAAATGGAGGGTTGATAAAATTCTATGTATCCCCAATTGCAGTAAAAATCCACCACTGTGCCGGGTTTATCTTTTTATTTACAACCTTTTGCTCGTTACCTCGCCTGTCAACTTAGCTAATGATTATCGTCATCAACGAAGGAAACTATTCAAACGTAGATCAATATAATTAATTTGTCATACACAAAAAAAACATTTATAAACTTGTTATTAAAATGATTATATTTTTAATTTAGTCCAATGATATTTTGTAACGTTTTTATGTCATTTAAAATGTGTAATATATAAAAATATGTCTTCACAGAAGTAGTTACTGAAAAAGAAATAAATAAAACAAGTTATGAATTGTCTATGATTTATCAAAAAAATATACTTACTTCCAAGCTAAAGTAACACTAACCTTAATTAAAACAGCGTTTTATACAACGTTTCACTGCTAACAAATAAAAGAACTTAGTTTGTATTTACTTTCATTCAGAGCCAAACCCATCTCCAAATAAGTGTTATTATATTAAACAAGACAATGTATCCTCTTTGTAATAAACAGTTGTGATCCAGGCTCTTAATAAAATAATAAATTAGAATATATGTAACAATCACCACAAATCGTTATTAATCAATATCACACAGTACTATACCGTAAAATATACTAAGTTAGTATTACAAAAGTCGATTCAGTCGCTTACGAATTCGAAGCCAACATTTCTTTAATCTATAGCGGCAGAAAATCGGGTGAATGGTTTCCAAGTGTGTAATCTTGTAAATTTATTAATTAATTGGAAAGCAGGATTGTCAAATGCCACTTTAAATGTGTCTTCAATAATAATCCCATAAAAACAACTTTCTGAATATGTTCAACTTAAAAAAGTGTACAGTTACTTATGGTTAACAAACACAGTGTTAGCCTGTAATGTATTGACATAAGAAGTAAAAATTAATAACTTTAGGAAAAGTTTAGAAAACAGGTAAAGATTAAAGAAAAGTGGAGTACTCCTTACCTAAGATGTTCTATAGCCTATAGGTACACACAACGAAAGCATGGAGGTATTTTAGGAAAAATATAGACCTAGGTACATAGTTTTTATTTACAAGTATCATTTGGATCTAACTTCACAAACTTATTTACGAAAAATGATTTGACTTCTTTGTTTAAGATGTGAAATACAGCCAGTCGTTTAATTTACACGTGCTATTTATTTAATACATAAAAACAACATGTAAACATTCTTCCAATACTAAGAATTTACTCAGTTTTTCTATGAACTATTTCGGCAAATTGTTTTTCTTCCTGTGTCATATCTTGGTCGTCCCATCCCCACACTGGGTTTTCTGGATGATGGTGATCGTCTTCGCTTTCTAAATCTGCTTTAGACCACGGATGAGAGCCATCTCCAGTTCTGTTTATTCTTTTTCGTATCATATCAGCTGATACAGTTTTGAGGTCGTAAGCTAAACCTAGAAAATATAATCAACCGCTTTAGTTCCAAATTCGCTAAGGAGGATCGTATTATATTGGTTGAATAAAAGGGGGCATTGTGATTAACTGAAAAACCTGCACCCCATATAGTTTATTTAAGGCTATAATTCTATACAGCCTCTAGCCAAGTTCATATTCTACAAACGTGAAGTAATTAACTACAAAGCTAACAAATGTAGTCAAAATAAAATATTAGCCAATAATAAAAGAGAACAGTGGTGTTAGCGATTATAGAAAGAGAATCGACGTAAAACGCTTTTATCTTGGCTAAGGGGGGCAGATGTTCTTCTTCATGATCTTTCAGTATGTCAATCTCTATGTCTATTTCTGGATTTTATAACTTATCTTTTAAAACTGCGCCTTTCTACATAAAGAACTTCTTCATAATAAAATAAACTACTGACAAACATGCGTATACATATAATTTTTTTTTTTTTTTTTGAAAATATAATAAACTCAGTTACTGCATGCTGCAACATGGTGATTTTTTTTCACGTTTTTGATTCGATCACGTAAAGAAACTGGGAGCATTGCCCTCTACATTGCTCTTTAGGTGATTTTAAGCTTTCTTATGAGGTCTATAGTGAGCACATGTCTGTACCGTAAGTCACCACTGGCAACACACATTCGTCAAAAACTTTTGTCTTGAGGCATTGCGATATTTGTGTTACTGCGGCAGTTTGGAACTTCATACAAAATTCAAATGTTACTCTATACTTGACAGTTTATTTTGTTCAGCCTGTTTTTGCAAGAACAAAATAACCAACCCTTAAGTATTGCGATGAATTTTAATAGCTCTTAATTATTTTTTTCAGTACAGTAGCATATTCGTACCCTGTGTTGGAGTTTGGCATTGATTTTACTACAAAAATTCTTCAATCTTAGAGGAATATAGAATGGACTAGGATTTACGCAATTTAAAACATTCAAACAAGTTAAATATTTTGTATGTACATACCATGTTTAGCTGCCCAGTCAATCAACGCAGTCGACAGGTTGGTGCTGTAGTTACCGAGCTCTGCCGCCTTGTAGTCCCACGGAAATACATGATGATAATTATGCCACCCCTCGCCAAAGGCGCAGATGGCAACAGTTAAATTATCTGTTGCGCCTATGTTCCTGCAAGAGCAACATGTGTAGTGAGAGTTTAGAATGTTTGAAACTGAAGGAATGTTTAAAGTATTCATATGTTTATATTTATCAAAATTATTTATTAATAGACGTTATACACGCATAATACACAGGTTTTATCTAATCTGAGTTCTAGTATTTTTATTTTCAAATATTTAGAATTCAATTATGTATAAATACAAATGATTTCCAGTAAATCGATAGCAAGAGAAATTGAAATTTTAAAAATCAAGTAACTATTCGTGATGTTTCATAATTAAGTCAATTATATTACAGAATTCATACTTCTTCAAATCATTTTTACGTGCGGTAAAGTATACAACGAGGTCAAGCATTGGTTAAAAATGTCATTATTAAAAAATCTAGTAGCCATTAATGTTTGAGAATTCATTATTAAGTCATCACTAAATACAAAAACCAACTTACTTGTCGTAGGGCCTGTTACCCCAAATATGGGCAGCGGAGTTCACGAGCCATGTAAAATGTAGCGTCACCGTGTATCTGGTAATAGAGGCCACGTACCACGAAATCCATGCGTTTTCACCCCAGAAATAGACAGGGATCCACGCGGGAATTATGAAGCATAGTAACGGCATAACTACTAAATACGTTCTGTAAATAATAAGAAGATCAAATGAGACTAAACAAATATACACATATTGAACCTTTTAAACAGTGCATTGATGTCTATATGTTTATGAAATAATTGGTAGATTGGGCAATACAGGAAAATAAATAGCTTGAGCAGGTCACCCATCTGAAACTTGAATTGGCTCTTACATAAAACCTTAGCCTTTTACCAAAAAATATGGCCATATTACAGTAGAAAAAATATAAAGAAAAGAATAATATTAATCTTTAGAATATTTTCTTGTATTATGGTACGTAACAACATTGTTTTAGTTTTAGTACAACAAATACTTTGTTACTAAAGATCAAAACATTAATTACTTTGAAGCAAAACTTAATTAACATCGCAGGTTCTTAGAATAAGCTTAGTATAATAAAGCAAGTTACCGAAACTAAGAAAGGTTTTATTTGTTGTAACAGGCTTTGTTCTAAGTTGTGTAATTACTAATGTTGTTTGCCTATGTACTATTATGTTTAGTCAAAAACGTTTTATGGAATGCATAAATTTAATAACTACTAGAATTACACAAATAACTATTTTTAATACGATATTCTCTATTTTTTGTTCTCTAAGTGCTAATGATAATTATAAATGTAATTATATTTGCAACCGTGTGCACTTGACTTGAATTTCTCTTTGGTCACGCTATTCAGTTCTCTAGAGGTAGTAGTTAAAAAACTATTAAATGATATTAGAATAGTATCAACCTTACTGTACACTATTTTTTTGTTTTCTACTAGAGTACATAAGGTTATTGAACACGTACAAAATTAAATCAAATATACCAAAAGTCCACGATGATGTAACAATAAATAAACAAATTGTAGTCTATAGCTAAACAGAAAATCTAAAGTGCCAAATCTCATGGAACTCATGAGTAGTTTTGATGCGAAAAAAACCATGACATACAAAAAAAATAAATAAACGAAAAGCGAATGCAGTGCACTATATAATCAATATATATATATATATATATAAATAAATTGTGTTGTTCTTATATATATATATATATATATATATATATAGTCTATAAGAACATAGCGACGGCAGAAAGCGGAAATTAGTCCGGTCAATTTAAACAAACATTCGAAGCTACATATATTCCCATCATGCTGAAAATCAGCAAGGTTGTTAAAAATATGATTAAAAATAAAATAAAAAAAAAATTGTAGATCATGAAACAATCTACAAAAAATGTATCAATACTTTTTTTCCTAAGAGCCACCGTTTTAACGCTCGAAATTTCTCAAAAACAGCTTATAGGCGTGCCTTGGAAGAGAAATGGGTCGCTAGTTCTTTAGCATAATCTTGTCACCCTTTTTAGAGAACAGCACTACCTCATTCCTACCCCACACTTTAAGAGTTCTCCTTTCGAATAGGACAGCATTAAAAAGATTTTGGAGCTTTCTCAATACAGGCTTAATTCTAGCCTAAACAACACTGTTACAACACCATTCTCTCCAGGAGCTTTTCTGTTTTTCAGTTGTTTAAGAGCCATCTCGTTTTTGTCAATGCTGACTGCTGGTAGGTTTTTCGTACAGTGGCGTGTTAATATAGCTCTAAAGTCCTTATTTTTGAGATTAAGTCGAGATGTGTGCGAAGCGTTGGCCCTGCCATAGAAGGTTTCTGCATCCGAGGAGACTACCGGCTGGGAAGCAACGACTTCACGGGCACTTTCAACCTTAAAGTCAATATTCAGAGGACCTCGGACAAGTCAGTGATCACTAACGGTGTTAAACCTATTGATCACTGAGACATCTTCATCCCAGGAACTTAATCCCGTCTATCAGGTAGGAATACAATACGTTAACCAGCTATTAAGTTTTCCTTTTCTTCATTACATATTATATGTTTTCTCACTATCAGCGCTCGCGCATTAATGTAGTGCGGTCGGAATATCGTAAATTGAGGCATACGCCCGAGAACATGATAATGGTGGGTATGTCTAGAAGGATGTATTAGCGGTTACATACAAAATAATACTCAATTCTGTTGATATAAATGTTAAATGCGCCATTAGAGTCAACGTTTACAATGTAATGCAATTTCACTGTAATTGGGGTTACCGACGTTATACACGAATTCAATCATTTAAATCGCAATGGTTTATTTGTCTAATAATTTTATTTATAGTGAATTACTTTTCTACAGTTAAGAAAGTCTGTCCATACTTTGCTTTTATTGTTATGTGACGTTAAAAGATATTTATAACTCATTATATATGCTGTTTGATGTCAAAACAAATAATATGCTAAATTGTAGTAACGAAGCAATGGTCATTGTAATTTTGTACAAGTTTGAAATGCTATATTAATGTACAGTGTAGAATATATCTAACACTTTATTACTTTATAATATACTCTTGAACCAAACCAAAAATAAATATGGTAAATGACTTAGCTATTTATATTGAAAGACGCATCTTTCATGTTTTGTAATGTATTGAGATCTTCTAGTAACTTACTTAATTGCTAAAATAAGTTGTTTTCAAATTTAAAATTTCTCTTCAGTAACACAACAAATGTAATAGGAAGCATAAAGTTAAATTATGGGTATTTGTCTACTTACCTTTTTTGAAACATAACTATAGGATCCTTTTCAAGGTCTGACATGTCAACGGAAGCCCCTTTCTCAAAGACATCTTTGTGTTTGCGCACCATCAACCATCCAATATGAGAGAAGAAAAAGCCTCTCTTGGCATTATGTGGATCTGCATCCGTTTCCGTGAACTTGTGATGCACTCTGAAAAAGACGATATTTATGATCTACTTTTAAATTTAAGTATCAATATATTTATAGGATGGAGTAAACATTGTCCAGGGCTTGTGCCTCACAAGGAACATTGACGTATGACGTAGTCACTTAAGCGGTCGCCTTGGCGTTTCCAACTACACCGAAGTGCTGAGGGTTCGATCTTCATATGGGACAACGCTCTGTGTGCTTCACAAATAGTTGTTCTAAGCCTGGGTGTTCTTTGTGTCCGTCTGTTGTATGTTTCTTAGTCCTCCGCGACAGGATTTATTACTAGTGTGGGCGTTGTCTTTTTGAAAAAGAAAAAAAGACAGGCCTGCAGTAGTTACTCGAAACGTGACAACAAACTTGTTTGAATGCCACAGTTACATAGTTTGAGCGGCTATTGCGCCTTAACTGAACATGGATATTTATAAGTGCAATTACACATCTCAAGTCTTACAAGAGATGTTTCTTAGAAGAAAATAAATAATTATTAAGAAACGAAAAGAAATACGAGGGTTGATCAATAAATAATGATAATCGGGTACTTCGAGGGCACACTAATCGAAAAGAAAATATTTTTGCTTGCTTGTACAGTCGCTAGTTCAGCATTAAAAAATCATATAAAAAGGGCACAATTTCCGGGAGGTACATTCTTACTCTTCACCCTATATACCCTATATACCAGCGACATCCCGAAGCATCGGTATGTGCAGACGGCACTTTTCGCAGACGACACGGCCATCTACTGCTCAGGAAAGAACCCCTCGACAGTAGCCAAAAAACTCCAGACCGCAGCCAACGTACTAGGCGCTTGAATCCGGAAATGGAGAATAGAAGTCAACGCCGAGAAGAGCCAGGCGGTGCTGTTTCACAGAAGACAGCTAAACCTGTATCCCTTGGAGAAGACCCCTCACATTAGGATGTTCGGCAAGTCTATCCCTTGGGCTAGGCAGGCCAAATATTTAGGCATAACCCTTGACGACCGTCTAACCTTCGGCCCCTACATCAAGGCAGTCCGCAACCGGGCTGCCTTCATGGTAGGACGTCTCCACAGTTTAATAAACGCGCGGTCAAAGTTAGATCTAAAAAACGAAATTAGGTTATACATGGCATGCGTACGACCTATAATGACGTACGGTAGCGTAGTCTTCGCACACGTTAGGCCACACAGGATCCATAGGCTTCAGACACTACAAAATAACTTCATGCGCAAAGCTACGGGAGCACCGTGGTATGTGCGCAACGTCGATCTTCACATCGACCTCAGATTGCCGACCATCAAGCAATACATAAAACAGTGCTCTCTTAGCTACTTTGACTCTGCTCCGACTCACCCCAACCCTCTAGTGGTTGCGGCCGTAAATTACACACCCAGTAGGATCTCAAACATACGTCGACCCAAACACGCGTTAGGGGAAGAAGACGACGACATTACGCTCGCTCAACGTAGAGCGAACACAGCTAGGGAAGCCATCACGAACCGTCCGCGTTTTTTGCCCCCGCCGCCGGGGACGTCCGCGTTTTTTGACGCACCGCGTAAACCGTCCAAACATGGGAGTAGGTCGCCCCAACTTAGCAGTAACGCCCCAAGCCTAGGTCCGTACCCCACAGGGGCACCCCCTGTGGGGTACGGACCCTTGAGCGATGTTACTTAATAAATGACCGGTTGAGAGCCCTCAGTGCTCACCGAAAAATCCGGGTAAAGTTGTAGAGGCCATCCGAGACCAACAACTAAAGTCAATAACAAAAAAAAAAGGAGGTACATTCATTTGAATACAAACTGTCGATGAGATAACACCATAATGGAGAAAAACGAAATTAGAGCCAAGTACCTGTGCTTGACTCTCCATGTTCCACAGTTGCACGTTGGGCAAAGGAATTTAAACTGGGCAGAACATCCAGTGAAGATGAACACCGCGAGAGATGCCCATCCACGTCCCTGACAGAGAACAACGCGAAAAAAGTAGAAGAAATCGTGTTGGCCGACCGAAGAATGACCGCAAGGCATGTTGCTGAAGTCATAGGGATTTCATATGGCAGCGTTCAAAAAATTATTGGAAATGAATTGCATATAAAAAAAGTCACGCTGCGTTGGGTGCCGAGAATGTTAACCGACGAGCAAACAAAAGAAATGACTCGACATTTCGAGGGTTAATCTCGAAAAATTGCATGCCAATCAAGATTTTTTTTTGAATCGTTTCGTGACTATGGACATGACCTGGATCCACCATTTTGATCCTGAAACCAAACAACAGTTGATGACGTCCAAGTTGTCAAGTTCAGAGGGAACGGTCACGGCGTCTGTGTTTTTTGGACGCTGAAGGAATTATCATGGTGAAATATTTGGAAAAGGTAGCTACCATAACGCGCCCTTACTATGCAAGTCAAATAATAAGCTTGTGAGAGGTCATCAAGGAAAAAGACGCGGCAAACTGCGAGCTAGAGTGCTGTTTCACCAAGACAATGAACCGGCTCACAAAGCCACAGTTGCGATGGCTGCAGTTCAAGAAACGCGATTTGAACTTCTCTAACACCCTCATTTTGCGCCAGATCTGGCTCCCAGCGACTTCTATGTCTTTCCTTGGCTCAAAAAACACCTTCAGGGCAAGAAATTTGAGGATGGAGGATCGAAGTGATGGCTACTGTAGAAGGGTTTTTGGGGGGCCAAGGCAATTTTTTTTCTTAGGGAATAATGTATTAATTTTTTTAGGAGACTGTTGAAAAATAAATTATATTTTTACTCTAATCATTGTTTTATATATTGATTATCATTACTTAGTGATCACCCCTCGTACTATGTAAAGAATATAGATAATTTTAAGTATCTCCTAAATAGTTAAGTGTTCCTGTAGATAAATTGTAAGGGAAAAATAATTTTCACTTTAATTAACACTAAAAATGCATCATGAATATGCGTGTTATGTCGCCATTTTACAAGATCAAACTAATATGTAAATGTAACAATCACGCAACATGGTGGTGTGGCTGACAAAATTTGTTGTGTTTGAGTAATACTATCAAAATTAATCAACATAATAGTTTTAATACTTAATTTTAACATCCCCCGCAGCCACTCCGTGTGGGAATTACCTCAAAGAAGAAAGATATTGTTTATAAAATTGCAGATTTAAATAAAGAAAGTTTTGAAAATATTTAAGAATTATTTACCAGAGCAAATCACGTTTGACTTTTTATTTAAAATTTTATTTTTCAACATGTTTCTCCAAAAATAAATTTCACATATTTGTTCAGGTATTATATGTACATAAGTACACACATTATTGTGGCTGCGTTATGTGAGTCTGTATCAACAACTTTTTACTGTCCACTGCTGGACATAGGCCTCTCCATAGCAAGGATGTTTTGGCCTACTGTACCACGCTGGCCAGACGGGTTGAAATAGGGTTTGTTTCAAGTTTTCCTTCTCTTTGTAATGATGTTGTCTTGCATACTTTGTTCCCTTAGTCACCTTTTACGACACCCACGAGATGAGTAGGGGTGGTAACACTATGTATTCTTAATCCATCACCACACGGACTAATGAGTCTGCAATTGTAATTAAATTGACCTCTAAAATGAAAACGAAGTAAACAATCTAAAAATTTCTAAACTTTATCTTACTACTCTTGTTTGTGTAGACACCAATTTTGATTATTACAAACAAAACTGCAAACAAGTTTCTGAGCAGTAACATTAGGAAAAATAAATTTTTCTTTTGATGACAAATTATCTATGAATACGCTCAAGAGATTTATTTGATGCTATTGTTATTAAAATACTACTAGAATGATTTTAGATCAGCTCTTGCTCCTTGTTTCACCAGCTTAAAAGTATTTTTCTATTAACAGTTTCTTCGATAGTTTTTTCGATACTCTGATAACAAGCTAAACTAGGTATTGTAAGCCAACACCGAATGTTTATTTGAAGATTACTATATTAAAAAACGTTGTGTAATTGAGAACCGCAACGTGATTTGTGGTTTTTTGCTGAAAACTGAATTGTAATGTACTGATAGAAGTTTGTGTTGAACTAACCTGTGATCTCGAACCCATTCATATATATGATTTTGGAAGGCCATCGTTTGCATCAAAGCAAGGTACGCCCGCAGCGGCCAGCGTGCTTTGTAAGCTTTGTGAGCCCAAAGCCTGTGAGCTCCCGCTGTGACTCCCATCGCTGACATAATAGCAAAAAATATTCCTGAAAACAAATAGAGGAATAATTAGAATTGAAACTTGCGAATCCAAGCTCCATCACAAAGAAGTTAGTTACTTGATGTCTCCTGCCACCTCTTGATTAAAATTTTGTAATTGCCAATAAAATATAATTGATTTAGAAAATAGGAGTATCGTTATTCTAATATTCTTTGTAAATATTCTTTTGTCAACTAGATTCTAATTCTACTTACGTCACCAATATAGTCAACGATTAGTTGGGAATTGATTATGGAAAAAAAATTAAAAAGTAAAAAATAGGAGAGTGTGTTGTAAAAAATAATATTAAAATACACACCAAATATAATAGTTCCAACTTTGACTTGGCCTGTAAACATCAAATACAAGCCGTAAAGCGCGGCGGTGTGGAGGTAAACAAAAGCGAGTACGTTTCTCCAAACCACTTGCCATCTGTAATAAGTAAAATAGACATTGAAGTTATATTGTTAAAATACATATGTATCTGTTTTTTATTTTCTGAGGTGATTCTATTTCATTTACCTACAACATAGGCCATATAAATAATTTATATTTCGTACATCAGAACATGTTCCATTTTGCCTTGTCTTGCGTGTCTATAGTTTATTTTATATTATTACTTTTATTATACACGTTTATTAAAATTCTACAGTACGAACATTACTCTCTGTACTCTTGTTGTGAAGATTTTAGGTTTTTCTCCCTTACGTAGTTCTTGTTACTAATTTCAAATTTCTGAAAGCAACCGTTTTGTTTTATTATAATTACTTTGTACGCCAATCTAATTTTAGGTACTATGACTTTGCTTGCAATCAGTTCATTTGTCTTAGAAACTATCATTTCAATACGATTTGGAAATATTACTTCTAACAAATTTGGTCTCGCTGTTATTAATAAACTTTATTTAAATTATTACTTTACTTCTTCAATGACAGACAGTTCATTTTAACTTAGTCAAAACAGTAGGGAGGGACGTATAAAACAGTCATATTTGGCAAATCACAATTTTTTATCTCATGTAATTCGAAGCACATCTGTTGTCGTCAAATGAGTGCAAAGGTAAAGAAAAGAAAGGGAGGTTAAGAGTCAAGATAAAAACTAATTTAAATATAATAGATAAATAGATTTTACCGGATGAAAATTAATGTTACTTCGGGATAAATTAAGAGGTATACCAGTAACTGTGTAATTGAGCGTATCGTTACTAGCACGTCCGAAACATGTAACGCAGTTTTTTACTTCTAATTTTTGTCCGTTTTCACAAACAAATAATAAGCTTAATAGATCAATAAGTACAAAAACCTGTTGATTTGCGAGCCAATTTAAAGCTAAGATTATGTAGTGTAATTTTGCAACTCGCCAAAGGATACATTTTACGCACTGTGTCATGACTTACTTCAAGGAACCAATAAAAAAAACAATTCACTACATCATTGTTTTTATTAAAGTTTAAGATGCATTATGCCAAGAAAAATAGTAATAAAATCAAAAGTTGAACCACATTTATTTTAGTACTGAAAACAAGAAAAGTCACTTTTAATGCTATACAACTTCCAAAACGTATTTTTTTATATTCATCCGTGTTGAACTAGACGTAGCTAAAATAACCGGTAACGAGGTAAGCTAAAGGATTTTCTGAGAAATCTAACTGATGAACTTGACGATACCAATGGGCAAAACTAAAATATGTTATATCCTGTCACAGGACACATGAATTATGTAAAAATAAAACATACATATTACGTAAACAAGAATTATCTTAAGAAAATTTGCATATCTGTTTAAAATGCCTAAGTTACGGTAAATCAATTGTGCAATCCAACAATTTTTACCGTTAAAGTTGTAAACTGTTTATCTAAGGTACTATTGCAGGGGTATTTACCTGGTATGGGTGGGAATTGAACCCGTGACCTTTAGCTTAGCAGTCACTTGACCAACAGGTTAGTCAATTCTACTAAACTATTAGTTTTTACATATCTTTTGAATAACTGTTTAATTTGTTTACTAAGTACTCGTATATATACCTGGTAAAAGAAGATACGAGAGTACTGTAAAGTTGTCTCTGTCTTTTTCTACATAGAGTATGTAGTATGGTACAAAAAAAATAGTCGAAAAACCACCATTATTAAAAAAAAGAAAATTTTCTTACTCATAATCTCTATTCTTAACTCGCGGCTGTACAAATGTGAGAGCGTCATCTTGAAGTTTTTTAGTTATCGTCGTGTTAGCAAGGAGCAGGGAGGCACCCGACATCCCGGTCATTCTGTCTATCTGGGAACAATACACTGTTGTTTCATCTCTTCATAAATATTGCAAAGCTAAATGGTTATTAATATTACATATTATGATGAGATAAGTTATAAAAGAGTAATAACTTTACACATCCCACACTCGGCTGTATGATTCCTACTCGGTTATCTGATAATATGGTAAGTAGAATGCTAATAAAATCAATTATAGACAAAGTTATATTTTATGGAAAATCATCGAGTAAAATCATAATTATTGACAAAATTTTCTCGAAATTTGGACTAAATTTTATGACTGTGATCCATGATCCATCCATTATGTGTAGAATAGTTTATTATGAATAAACCAAGCATTTAATCGTTAAAACGGAGAACACAAACAAAAAAAAAATATAAATTATGAACAACAACGGATTTCAAAATTTTCACATTTGAAGTCAAGAATTCATTTTTTAAAGCAATAGAGCTAAGATAATATAGAATAAAAAAAATACCAAAAAGTTTTACATACTTCATAATAAAAATTTCAAGTTAGGTCAAAACCAATAATTTCAAGATTTGAGGTGAAACCAATGTACTGCTTGAATCTTCTATACGGTTCTAAGTGCAGCGTTATCTTAATATTACATTATAAACGTTAATACCTATTTGAGGTGTAGCCAGAGAGTGTGGTAAACAAAAAAAATTTTGAATATACATAGTATATAACTATCCCACTACTATCTTATTATTTATTTTTACTATTAGGTACCTCACTTATTTACGTGTGTCTTTAGTGCGTATGTTACATATTTACTGATATAAAAACGTGTCTTTCTTTATGTTAAAATCACGTACGTTTACTTACATATTTAGAGTAATATAGTATCCGTCTCAGAATATAATTATTATGTTGTCAATATACTTTTTTATAAAATTTCATTAGTCATAACAACGCACTAACACAGTTATCGGCTTCGTATGTTTTGTATTTATTCAATATAAATCTCCCTAATTCGGCTTACGCATTTCAATGGATCAGCATTTCTATTGAACAAGAGGAAATCTCATTTCACATGGTTTCCTACTTCTGGAACGCAAATTAGAAGCAGATAAAATTTATCTAGTTTTTACAGAAGAAACAAACAATTATTATCGGGATGGCAGTTATTTTAAAACTACCTCATAAGACCTTCAGTTATATTGTCCAGGCAAAGCTTTTTACCTATACTACGCTTTGTCCGATCACCAATGCAGAGCCTAAACAGTTGAGGCTACGATCTTGAAGAAAATTTTCAACTGATGATTTCGTATTTTGAGCACCCACTAAGAAAGAGTTCTTGAAAACTTCATCCCTAAGTAGGCAAAATACCGGATGATCGATTGTTCATCATTTTCTAAATTAGAAACACGAAATAATAATAACTATTTGCTCATAAAGTAGAATTTTTACTTTTGAAATAATTAAAGTTATAGGTGTCAATATTATCAACTGATAAAGCTCACTGATTTGAATTACTTAAACGTGCCACAACGAACTTGGGGGGGTAAATTAAGCAGGAAATATGATATCAATTTTAACTTTGAAATTGTCGCGTTCCGTGATATATCATTACGTTAATGGCCATTCAACCTGTGACTACGGCCAGTGTAATCAATTGAAAGTTAGATAATTTAAAGAAATGAACAGTAATAACATTTATAAATGTTCTTCAACATTACAATATCATATCTTTATGAGAATCACCGTTCTGTTTTACACATAGATGCTCTACTTATCTTGTCATTGAACTTGATTAACTAAGTTATCTGAAAGTATGGATTTCCACCTCTGACATTTTGTTGTTAGGTACTGTTAACGAAACAAACAAACACAGACTACGGTTCTCGATATATAAATTGGTTAATTATAAATTATTAAATAAATATTGACCTATAGGAATAGTGGTAGACGCTGTGTTGGAAAGGTATCGGCTTAAACAGTACAAGGTAAGGGTCTCATGGGGTAAGTTACCTAAAAATTGATTATTAAAATAAATATTCTAAAAGGAAGAAATAAAGTTAAATAAATTTATTTAATAATGGAGAAATTGAGTCGAGTTACTTTTTTCTGGAAATCTTTTAGTAAAATATATACATAGGATAAGGTTCCGTAGGGATGCAGGGTGTTCTGTTATTTCGTAATAAAAGCATTTTACATTAACGGTTTTGGTCATCTATCACTTAATAATAGTTGGTTTAATAATGGTTCAATTGAACCTACTTAACTGTAATAGTGAAATATTTGAGTTTTTTATATAACCTACTATCAGGATTTTTTTAGATGCCAAATACTACCGTTTTGGTAGGAGATGGACAGAAGACGTTTAATTGTTACAAAAAGCCGAGCTTTGATGCTTAATACCTCACGAAGGGATATCTTCATGAAGATCTAACCAACGATACTCTACATCATGATGTTGATGAATATAACAAAAACATCCCAAGTTCAAAGTTACCATAATTTTTTTAATTATTTATTTTATCATTTTATATGCGTAATTAGTACACATATTCATGCAAAATTACAGGTTTGCAGCATAAAACTGTTAAATATTGTGTGGATGGACGTACAGTCGGACGGATTTGAAACTGTAAAGGCTATTAAGCTAGATTATGAAACTGTATTAGATTTTATCGACCGTTAATGAAGTACAGGGTGGAAGAGTCTTAAAGGTTTCGTTTCTGTAATTTCGGTTACGGAAGCCTAAAAATTATGAACTAAAAACTGTTATAGTTTATGGTTTATTACTTATCTTACAATTGTATATTAGAATTTGAATAACTACAATATTGATTAAAAGTGCTTCATTAAAAGTGTGACCTTCTAATACCGTTAGAGGTGTTCCTCTCATTCTGTAATGGTGTCGGATGATATGAGTTTAGATTGCTTAAGATTAAGGTTAGTTTGCTAAAATTACTTTTCTTTTTGAAACCGACCATCCCATTAGAGATTTAAGTAGCGACTGCGACTTTACTATGGTGTACTTCAAACTTATAACTATTGAAAATTAATTGATTTGACTAGTGTGCCGAGTAGAGTCGTGTCAGTTTAGTTTATTGTATACATACGTACGTACAACGTATCTAAAAATAAATCTTTAGTAGCTCCTTCTCTTTTTGAATTATATAAAAGCCTAATGATATTTTCTAGCAGTAACTAACTATTTTTTGAGAAAGCTTTTGCACATTTGAAACCGGAACTAATAAAAAAAAATTTGGCCGTTGGACAGCTGATCTTCAAGTTCATTGACGCTAGTGAAAGTGAGAAACTGTAACAAGAATGTCAATGGTGGATGTTCACAAAGATAATACATTATTACATTTTGCTATAGTTTTATAGCCTGCGTGCATTAGGACTCACTTTGTTTTTGTAACACTTGAATATAGTACTCAAAACAAAATTAAATTCTTTGATATTAAATTATATTTCTTAATCAGCTTCAATATAATACTGTGCTCGAGATTTATATACATAAGTAAAGCTGTGTTAAGAGACTTATAGAAAAGTAAAATGTCATTTTTAAAGACATAACTACTACCCACAAACTGATAAGTATACTTCTGTTAATAATCATACTATGTATGTATTCCTTATATTCAGTTAAGCAATTACTATAGCAATAATAATAAATATTAGAAATTGTATAATGCGAAAACTAAAAACCAACTGCATAAACAGTATTTACATACCTAAATCAAGTGTGTTGTTTAAAGGTACATCCATAAACAATTCAATTCTCACCGTTAATTAAAAGATACTTTGACATCAAAAATATTATTATGTAATCATTTGTGCATAGTGGTATTATGATGAAAACACAATGCTAGGTAGGCACATTTTTTTTCGTGTGAAGATATATTCGTAGGGTCAACTACCTACACACCCACAGCTTTTGTATCGATAATGCAGATAGTAATTACTGTGACAGAGATGTGTGGTTTATGTTTTCTAAGCTTAACGTTATTCGAAAGTAAAATCATTGAGAAAAGATGGCCAGAGAGTACTTTCACAACTGTAATAAAGCAAATTGCCGTTACAACCTGATGCATAATACGCCTGTGCACATGCTTACTGTTGATTAAATAATTGTTTTAAGAGGCTAGAAAACGCTAGAATTAGTATTGTAAGTGAAAAGAATAAAAATGGAAAAAAAATAACTTACAAACAAATTAGCCACAGTCAGTGTAACTTAACTTTAAACCTAGATTTCTTATGACTTCCAACAGGTAACAATGTAACATAATCTGCGTTAATAATTAAAGAACCAAATACCTTATAAAACTTTCTAATGTTTTGTCTTGCGTGTGCGTGTATCTGAATATCTATTTGTAAATTTCTAAATATCTAAATAAAATCACTTATTTAAATTAGTACGCATTAGGTAATATGATTATAACGTGCTTAATATGTTGTAGCTAATAACATATACGGTGAAAGTACACACAAAATCTAGCTAACGACATAATTAAATTATCGCCGGATTTAGTTGCTGAAGTAACAAAAAGAAAAACTAAGAAATCCGTAAAAAGTTTTCATAATATTTTTATAGTCTGTGTCTCCCGGGTCATTATTATGAATCTATTATTCATTAAAATAGGTTTAGTAGTTTAGGCGCTACAGTGGAACATACAAATATACATAGACTGCTATAACTATTACTCTTCCTTTTAGTTTCGCCGTAGTCGGATAAAAATGAATTCTTATGTAATATACTATGGTATATTACATATACCATAGTATATTACATATGTAATATACTATGGTATATTACATAAGAATTTATTTTTATCCATTTATATCCATCATATTTATCATTTTTTTTATTACGTTATGACGTAATAAGAATAAGTTTTGAGAAAACACACACAACACAAAAAAGTCGCATATTGCAAGATAGGTCTTAATCTAAGCAACATCAATACTTTTGTAGAGGTTAATTTTGTTATGTACACAAAGACGTAAATTTGTTATAATGCAATTAATAATAAAAAAACTTGTTTCAAAAGGGCTATTTGCTCATATCAATTAATTAACTGTGTAGGTAGCCCAACAAAAAAAGTTAATTGGTCATAAAAAGTTGCTTCTTGACTGCAGAACAGGAATATTAAAACAAGTTTTACTCAAATTACCAAATTGGCATTCACCTCAATAGCATGACAATACAAAACAAAAGCGAAGAGGGTTAACTTTCTTCTGCTTTTATACAATTATAAAAGTATGTAAAAAAGTTACTTTTAATGTAATATTAATGTATTGTTATGAAAACTTTGAAAACTGTATTTTAAATCTTTACGACTTACGTGTAATAGTAGTACTTTATCAGTAATCAAATTGTACCTACTTATCTTTTTTCGAAGCTTAATTGAGATGCGCGTGTACGAAAGTAGAACATGCTATACACAAAATGTAAGATTGTTAAAAGTGTACAAAAGATTTAAGTAGCAATACATGTGTTAGCCCAATTGCACAATGAATCCATTATTTAATTATGCGTTCATACATAAGTTTGAACATATGTGTACAAGCGCAGTAAATTTACTTAAAAATTGTTGATAACATTGGCGTATTTGAAAATAAGAACAATATTCAAAAACCAATAATTGTTTACATATTATAATTAATATGTTAAATGTTATAATTTCTTACTTATTTTATAAGTATATATACGTAAACTTATCAAAAACGAGTAGCTAATATTATTAAAAGCGATTAGCAGTCGAAATATCTCAAATGTTCTAAAAAGAATAGACCCATTTTTCGTAGGAATGTATTTTCTTATTTCTTCTAACACATTAAGAGTAATAGTAGGACTATTTATGATGCAATTGGTAGCTACTGTTACAAATACGCATTTTTGTAATTTGTGGTTTCGATGTGTATCTTCATAATTCATAAGGTGAATTTGAATCACACATCAAATGAGTCACCTGCTTAATTGGACCCCGTATCACGAAAAAATGGAAACCATAAAGTTTTTCAAATCAATCGAAGTCGAACAAGCTAGTGAGATTCTTTAATCAATCAAGAAATAAGCTGTTAACTTTCATTACACATCATAATCCGTCCATTCATTTAGTAGATACGATATGTTTCAAACTTAAACATGCCTCTGGGAGGTTTAATAAAAAATACCAGCATTCAATGTTGTCAGTAGTAACGTAACAACTGATGGCAAATAAACTTCAACTTTCACTTAGTAATATTAATAACTTTTGGCTGCCTGCTGATCAACTTATTTTAAAAATGACTGCACTCGCATCAAATAGTATAATATTAGATAATGCCGCTAATGTCAAAACCAGTCTGGTTTTCGATTAACAAACTATTCAATCACTGAAATCAGACCAAAGTAAAGTATGTTTATAATTTTATTCATGTATTTTGTACACTGTCACTGCATATGTATGAGTACCGAGTGCATAATACTCAGATCTGACCACACAACATCCAGGCCATAACATTAACAAACCACCTTCATTCTCCTTGAAATGGTTTTTAGGAAGTTCATACAAACATCTGTGACGCTAATCATAACGTTATCTACTGTTTATTACAAGTTAGTAACAACGAATTTGATATCCTATGTAGATCAAAAGCCTTAGTTAGGTTAACTCTGAGAGGTGTTCTCACCAAAATTTTTCTTACACTCTTTTTGAATGTCACAGCAATTCCTAAAATCGACATGACTTTGGCAAATATTAAAAGTAGCATAAACTTGTTACAATTGGCTTGACCCACTTGCATTTAAATAGTCAAAGTCATGAACGTTTTTGTTCGACATTGCTCTAACGGTTATAGTTATGAGTAATAGCTATACGCATCTTGGCATTTCTAATAAATAATGAAACTAATAATGACCCTGAATTAAAAAATGTATTATAGCGTGAGTTACATAATATTTATAATACGTCAAATTACACTAAAATAAAACTATATGTGTAATACAATACATTTATAGATGGTAACGTAAAACTGACTGAATAGAAATGTATTAATTATTCTCACTGTTTAGTTTGCAATAAACTTGCCATCCAGCTTAGTAAGTAGTTGTTAGATATTTTATTTGCAATTAAACATTTAATAGCATTGTTCAAGTGACTTGCTATTAATATAGCAACACAGCATAGAAAGCTACAGAGTCTTGACACAGATTTATTTTACGTCCTCATTAATGAATACACAACTGCCTTGGGTTACAGTACCTTTCATATTTATCTCATATTTTCAAATATACATTTCATTACATGTTAGGTAATGTTTCATCCAGACTACGGTGATATTTTTTGATTAGACTCCAGTAATCTCCCTCACTTAGTGGATAGGAATGAAAGAATTCTTTTGCACTGTTGTTCTGCCAGTATTACTCAAATCTAACCGGCGCGTATTAGTCCAAAGCATGACCCTCCCAGGGTTAGGTGAGAAACTACAGAGACAACAAATAGTGGTAAGTAGGTAGTAGTAATAGGCTAGATAACGTAGGATTGCCAAAAATCTTTGTACATTATCAGTAATAAATTCTTTTTATGCATAACTAACTTTTACTTCCTTCGCAGAGAAATAAGTAATGGGAATGAAACTTGTTCTGCGCTTGACCTCGACAGAGATAAAGTCAACAAGATTGCGTGGGGATTGACGGACACTTTCACCGGCATGACGTGGCCCAGCCAACACTACCTGATTGTAAAGCAAGTAGAGAGCTACCACGTGTTGATTTATGTGGAATCTTCAACAATTTATTTGAAGTAACTTAATGTTAGTTTCAGTTTTGCTGCCAATAAGCCCTCATACCCGCAAGCTGAAGTAAATGATTTCAGCTATCTTTGTGCCATTGGGCAGCACCATTATATTGAACGCTACGTTAATTATGTCACTGTGATCAGTGAAATGAATTAATACAAATGAGATTAATTAACAATATCTATGCGAAAGATGAAAAGTAAAAATATAAAGTATTATATAAAAGCAGATATTTTTCTGTGAAAGCTTTATAGCACTTTAAATTGTTACTTTTATATTAACTCCTTAGTAGTAGAGCCACGCTGATTCCAGTATGAACGTGTCGGCTCGACGGGGACTCTCTCACAGAAGGCTACAGCCTAAAGCGACAGCATCAGTGCAGATGTGACAGTCATCGTGGTAAGTGTGTGAACCTTACACTGCCACGATGACCATCATGCCTTTTACGTCCCCAAGCGGGGCGTGAAAAAATATTGCACTAGGTCGTCATGGTGTGGATTGGCTGGTTGATTGTTGGCTCTTAAAATTAAATAATCAAATAATGATATCTTTTTGAGTGCAATTATATTATATACATATTTTAAAATTTTAAGTTAATTATTATTGTCCATCATAATAACTGCTATGCACTGTTGCTTCTATCTCTATATTTGTTACAAGCCTAGTAGAAGTATCAAGAACAACAATTTTCTATATGATAAGAAGTTTTGTCATTTTTACAGATAAAAGTTCAATTTTAAGTCCAATACGTAGGTCAGAATTTTTGTAACACTAGATATGTAACAACATGTCAAATTGCCCGTGCTACCGGTTTCTTTCTATTAATACTGAAGGTGAAGTTACCGTTCATCCTTTTCTAAGAAATGTTTTTAAATCTACAAGATGTGCTAATGTGAGACGCCAAGCTTTTTTATGAAGTTATTTTCTGTGAATAAAAGTGTATGAATGCCTATAATGTAAATATGTATGTGTAACTATATATGGTTACAATGTATATATATTTGTATATAAGCTTATGTATATAATAGTGTGTAATCTATATTTTAGGCAATTAATAATAACAAAACATGTGCGCCTAGCTCACAAGATTTCTACACCACCCAAAGGTTGACCGGCAGGGAACGCCATGAGTATTAAGTCCGCTGTTGTATGTGTGTATGCATTTAGTTTTATAGATATATGTATGTCACAAAAACTGTCACAAAAACTAGAATTTGATACTCTATTGACATGACGTCAAATTCACACAGATTTCATGGGAATCTCTTCTATGTATTATTTAGACTCAACTTGATAATTTCAAAACCATTTTCCTGTATCAATAATCATTCTAAAATTATTGTGTACTTAGTCTTCTTAGTAACGTTTTCATAAGTTTTGTATTAAATATAACCATACGCTTGTATCGTATAATATCAATTAGTTGAGATATCACGCAGGACTCTATATAATATAACGCCCTGTTAAAAACCGTTCGGTTTTTATTGCCAAAAGCAGTGGTTATAATGGTTGTTAAGTGGTTTCCGGTGAGATATGGATAGTTGGTGTTTGAAGAGTCTAGTATCGAAAGACCGAAGATAGGCTAAGTATACTCAGATTTTTAACCTGTGTACTATTATATAATCAAACAATTTGTTTAGTATAGACAACCATTACCTACAAGATAGAGCAATGTACCAGAATTTTCATATTGAAAATTTGGTGTGAACAGGATATCTAAAAAAAATAATCGAAAGAAAACTATTTAAAACATCATTGTTTCATTTTTACCTAGAAAAGGTGTATAGACATTATGTCGATTTTATGATATTACGTTTTCGCTGTATCTTAAATCATCATTACATTTCAAATTTGTCCATTAGCAGCGTCGCAAACGCATCTGGGTGGATTAAGTTAACATTTATTTTAATTTATTTGATTAATGCGTTAATTGCACAGCGTAATTTTAAAGAAAATTTGACTAACGTATTTCATCAACCATCAACAGCCATATATAGCCAAGAGAAAGGTGGTTTTGGCCTACTACACCACACTGGGCAGACGGGTTGGTATAGGGATTGTTTCAAGTTTCCCTTTTCTTTGTAGTGCCGCTGTCCTGCCTACTTTGCTCCCTTAGTTGCCTCTTACAACACTCATGGGATGAATAGGGTGATGACACTCCGTATTTTAAACCCGTTACTATATGGACTATAAAATCGATTACAAAGACTAATAAAACTAAAACAAAAGTTTTCGTAAGTAACAACATTTTTTGTAACAAATATTGTGTAGACGTTTTCAAACTTAGAAGATGTGATCTGATAAAATCTTGTAATATTCCGTCATATGACAGCGGCGTCGAGTCTACAATATTTTTGTAGTGAAACGTTCTCTGCATATACACAGAGCGCAAATGTCTGTTAAAAGTTGTCGTTTGAAGTTGTCACTTTATTTATTACTATTTTCTTCTATTAAACTACAAGATTTTGTAATGCACAAGTAATGTATTAAAAATTGTAATACTTGTAAACTGTGAGTGATTACCATATTGTGACACTATCAGACAGTATTTCCACTACTTCAAAGGATAGTTGTAAAATGATAATATTAAACTGATAAGATTTTTTTTCCTTGGATCTTACTTACTAAAATGAGTTTTATAAGAAATTGAACTATAGAAAATTTACAATCTGAGTCGCTCAAATTATAGTCAAATTAGAATTCACCACAATGCCGAGCTTGGATCACGCAGGTCCCTTCCCTTCCTAGACCCGTAAAAAAACAAGGTTTTAGATTTGTGCAGAGCCAGATTCTCACTGAGCACCATACCACGTGGAGATCTTCTTACCAAGCCCTCTCCACCTTCCGTAAAACTCGACGCTTTCGCAGAAACATACGATCGTAGTAAAATCACTCATAAACAAAAATGACCTTAATGATGATGATGATGAATGAGAAGTAAGGTTTGTAATCATGTGTTTCAATGTATATTTCATCATCAGGTAGTGATATATTTTTAAAATCTATACAATAGCTGTAACCGAAGATGCATTGCTCGAGGAACCTTTTGAATAGAATGTGTAGAGAACCTAAGGTTTAATCAATCTGTGTAACAATTTAAAAGTGATGTCGAAATTACTGCTAAAATATAATTTGAAACTTTTATTTGGTCGACATTCGACTACAAAGTAATCCACTAACTTGCTCAGTTATATTATTTTATAAATTATAGTTTTATAGAATTTCGTTTCACATAAGAAAAAGTAACATTTATTTTTGATAGAATTAATACGCAGAAAACTTACTTTAAAGAAATCTAAATCGATTTTTTTGTTCACAGAATAACAAATCGAGTATTCTTTATCTTCAAATTGTTGAGTAATAATAAATCTAATTACCAAGACAAATATTTTCTCGATTTACAGTTTTTAAACTTTTTTAATTCATCATCATTATCTACTTTTGACAGTTAAATCGGCAAACCCGGGCAAAACCGAATCTCTAGCCTCATTAACGGTAAATAGTACGGTTTTACGAACATCAGTATAAATATCAAGGTCATCAGTGTTCGGTGGTTGATGTACACATTACACAAGCTGTATTTAGTATTGTTACGTTTTATTTCATTTTACATATTATAGGTAACTCATTTTCAGAGTTCTGTAGTCTCCACTAAAAAAGTAAATGATAGGGTCATGTTGTACTTCATCTGTCTAGTAAATCGATAAGAAACACGTGTTTGTCAAGGATATTTAATAATTCAATATAGGGTATCGCTTTATTAAGTTTATTAGAATCAAATTACATAGTGCATGACACGTGAACAAAATACAAGAGTCACAAGTCAAACTATTTTATTGGCAAAGAAATGTGATTAGATTAATGGGGTGGTAGCGGTGAGTCATTGTGGTTTAATTGATGTCTACCTTATAACTTGATATTTATAAATACATTTTATGATAATGATATTTACGTATTGCTTTATAAAATCGATATCTAGTACCTACTTTGTTTGTAGTCTTGGGTTTTCATTAGAACAAGAAAATTTATTTCTTGTTTTAATGAGTTGTTCAAGGAATTATCTGACGTGATGCGAACAGCCGCATATTGTAATCGTCAATTAAAGTAACTTTTATTGATAACAATAATATTTATATCTAATATAGGATTTTTAATGGATTCAGATTCAGATATCGTGTTATCATAAGCGAGTTCCAATTAAATTATGCAATTGAAAAAAAAAATAGTTAAAATCACACATTCCGTTTAGTCGTTTATTAAAATTTTGTTATATTCTCTCTTTTTAAAAAAATTTGTACCTTTATATTGATACTTGAAACTTGTGGTAAACTTATTTAAAACTACAATGTCAGAAAAATATACAATCATCTTACTTTTCTTGTGCCTAAATATGTGTTTGAAATTATTTGAAAAGTATATTTCAATGATCTACTTTTATCACTAAACATTCCATCTAGCAAGAGTGATCAATTAGGGCAAGATTAATATTCTTTTCAATGAGTTGTGAAATTAAATATGAGACTTGAATTTTTTAAGTATTTCTGTTACCCCAGCACATACGGTTTTTGAAATCTCTGCATTCAGAGGTGACTTATTTGTGTTCAGGCACAAAATTTAAAATAAATCTTTAAACACCCATGACTGAACATGATAATTAATATTAAGTATAGCTTTTAATTATCCCCTTGAACTGATTTTTATTTATAGCGGTATCAAATTCCTAACATTTAAATTAATTAGAACCTTTAATTACCTTATTAGAGGAAGTTGTAATTATATCTAAGAATTCAATTTGGTGCATTTTAATACAATCATTTTTTTAAATTACAAGCTATAATTAAGAGCTTTGCACACAACATTAAGCTAAATAGAGACGTGCAAGAGCCGAAACATATTTAACACAAACAAATGAAACAGTGAATATGAGAGAGATAAATCCCACACTCTGATAAAAAAATATAGAACAAGTAATAGCTAAAAATTCATCGCAACCTCGCATTTAAATAACTCTATCTGATGTTATTGCAGTTATTGTAGGATTTTCCCCATATTGAACGCGTAAGCATTGTTTGTTTTCATTATTTCTAGTAGGTACACACTGCTACTATTATACAATAAAAACTTTTTTGTTGCAAACGTTGCTAAATTAGTACACCATAAAACTATGATTATATGTCAGAGAAGTTAAAATTTATAATTTTAGTACTCACACTTTTTGTTCTTGAAATACAGTTAAGATAACTCTCAATCGAAACATCTTTTATACTATTTGTGAACAGATTTTGTACCACATAAAATACTTGTTTTTTAATTTTGTAAATATATGGAAAACACTCAAACTTCGAAACAAATAATTGCAGATCATAAAAACATTTGGTCCCACCGGGGATTAAATCCGAGAGCTCGTGCACAGCTCTCACATACGTTACTCCTGTGCCACCGAGACAGTTATCAATCAGTCAAATGTAATAAAATTGTATGGAACAGTTTCAGTCATGTGTTTACATTGCGTATGCTAAATGGTCCACCGAGTGTAGTAATCATCGCGGTTGGGAAACTATATAATGGCAATATCCTTCCTCGTTTTCCTACCTTCGTTGTATCGCTGCTCAGTATCAGTTTACATAATTATTGTGGAGGACAATTCACCTATTACTCGCTGCTATTGACTTATCACTTGTATTTTTTAACTTCAAAACTAGTGAGTCATATCTTCTTACTTTATTCTTCAAGTAAAAGATATAATAAATTATGTAAAATTATAGCATTAATAAGATACATCCAATGTTATTTAAACAAAGTAAACAATGCGTTACTATTAGGTGTCCAAACTTAACAAATACATTGTTTCCTTCTTGACAAAGAAAATAGACTTTAAATCTAAACATGGAAATGCTACGCTGCTCATCCATCCAGCATCGAACCAAACTTGAATAAAACTCAAACTTGAAACGCAAGTCTGCTTATGTGCATCTGTGAGATTTTTCGGTTTAACCTAACTCAAAACTTAACTCCTTAAACATTTTTATGTTAAATTTAGTGAACATTTTCTGAAACTATCCTCAATACATACTGAATCTCTTTAGATGTGATTTACTAATTCTCATTAATGACATATTCTTTTCTGCAACAGCCATCAAAGCTTTTAGATCTTTCTTCATCCACCAAAGTGGAGTATTCTGTACACAGTTGCTTCAGAAGGACCTTCGACATTAGAAATCCATGAAACGATTCTAACAATTTCGGAACATATTTGAAATTGAAAAATAAAATCACGTGAAATTATTCAGAAGGTATCTAAACACAATAATTACGGCTAGGTCAAAATAAAATTTGGAAGAAAAATTCTAAGTCGTAATTTCGTATTTTAGTCACAATATTATGAAACCCAGTAGTTTGTTAGTTTGATTTAACGCACCAATCTCACATCAATTGATTTGAATTAAAAAAATCTCATTGTTTGATAGTTCATTAATCGATTAAGGCTATATAATTGCTTTCGATTTCTAAGCAAGCAACGTTACCGGTCTACTGTTACTGATGTCGGAAGGCGTTAATAACTGTTTCTGCAGCTTAGAATACATCAGAGATCTGAACGGTTATTGTTTGTACATAGCGTGTAGCTTACTAAAACCGTGAAACTTTCCACGTGTAAAAATCTGAATGCTAGATATTATGATAATCACATCACACCCGACTTATACATTCTTTCTAGGTTTAACGTCATTATAGAATCATAAATATTCAGGCTGAATAATCAGAATAGTATGTACTCCTAAGTACATCATTAATATAATGTATAGCTGTGCAATGTTCCAGCCAGAAGTTCAGTTTGCGTGCGTCAGATTTGGTAACTGTTGGTCAAACATTAACTCATACATACATATATTAGTCAACAAAACAATAAGGTACTTTTGCATTTGTGTTGTTTATCGATCGAGATTGTTTATCTCAAGTGCATAATTTAAATTCTAACAAAAATTATGTCTAAGTAATATGCATTTAAAATATAACATTGTTTGTATAAATGTGAATATTTTACAACTTGCTCGTCCTAGAAACTACCAGTCGTAAAGTTTATTCAAGCAACACAAAGAGGTCGCACCGATGCGTTATTTAGAAATCTCACTCGCTTATACAATACTTGGAAATACCACACACAGGTACTTACCATATATATTTTTATTCGACATGTATACATTTATCTGGATACACGGTAGTGTGTCATGCTAAGTTTAAAAAAAAAGGAACAGGCGACGCGCCATGTCACTTGAACCATGTCGAGTTACTTTTGATCCCTTCACTACTCGTAAACTATTTAATCTACATACAAGACGTAATTCAAACGCAAGATTTGACTTGCTATTTTTCCCAACAAACCAATAATATCAAACTAATATTTATCAGTTTGAAAATCCTAGCAGGCTAAATCAATAGTAGTATAAGTCCTGTACAAACATCAAGTACACTAACTTGCAAATATAATATAGCCTGTAAAATAAATCTTGAGTTTGAATTACATACTGAGTGAACACAAAACTTGGCACCCGCATAGATCTCGATTATTTTGATTGTAATTTCTGGAACGACGCAATATTCAACACCTTACTTAGTTGTCATTTCACATTCAATTCATAAGATAATTCAATAAAGATCATTTAAAGAAAAAGTTGATCAGACTTCAATCAATAATAACAATGAGAACTAAGAATTAAAAATAATAATAAATGTAATGAAAAACTAAGATAAGTACGACCCTTAATCTAACAGGTAACATTACCGGTATCGACACAGAATAAATTATGTAATACATACAAGTAATACTGGGGGTCTATGTCAACTCTATATCATACAATAAAACATCGTAGATTTTGTTAAGTAATTAAAACCAACCAGACTCCGATTAAAAAAGAATTTTTCCGAAATGCTTTAGAAATGAAAGAGATATGAAGTAATAAAATTGAGACTTTTCTCATTTATTAATTCGTAGAACTCATATTTCTGTAGTCCAGCAAAAGCAACTAACAAATATCTTTAAGTAATAAAATAGGCCAACTACATAATTATATCGTTGAAAGAGTTATCCTCTAACTCCTAAATGTCAAGGACTTTTCCACCATCAACTCGGCAACATGAGATACCGACTACTAAACGTAAATACCTACATAACCAAAGAAACCGGGTAAAACACGTTGTCGGTGCTATAAAATTTGAGGGTTTCCCTCGATTTCTCTGGGGTCCCATTACCAGATCTTGCCATGGTGATAATGAGACCAAGTCGCTAGTATGCCCTTTCGAATACAAAAAGAATTTTGAAAATCGATCTACACATAACAGAGCTACCAAGTAACAAACAACAAAAAAAACATTAGACATAGAACCTCTTTTTTTAAGTCGGTTAAAAAGAAGTCTCACTAAGTCACATAAAGTTTAATGAGCTGCAGAGTTCACCTACAAGCATTATCTAATTTACAAATTAAAACCAGTAAGCTTATTAAGACATGTATGTAGTCTATTACGTCCAGTATTATCAGATCAGCAGGGGTTTTTACGTTGACACTATGCACATTTCTTCTGTGCAACCGCTAAAAAGTAACAAAGTTTTTATTTTATTTATGACTAGCTGTACCCTCTGCGCGTTGCTACGATACAAATTAGGAACCTTCGTGGACTCGTGCACAACAACTTTGCTACAGACAATCACATGATCAAATGCATAGTTTATGATTCTATAAAGGACATACAGACAGACAGACAGACAAACATTCATTTCTATGTATATGTACATATATATACTTAGCTATAAGCTTTGAAAGATGACCGAACAGCGAATATATATTATTTGTTCAAATTGTTTTGCTTTTACTTGAACACACTATTATTAGGAGAATACAACTAAATGGCTGTCTTGATGGAACAATAGGAGTGCATGCGACTGCTGTGCATGAGTTATGGAGTTAGGTTCCCGGGTCGGATCAAAATTTAAATAATCTGCAAATATTTGTTTCTATTTTGTATTTTATTTCTATTCCATTCTATTTGTATTTACAAAAAAAGTAGGTAAGTATTTTATCAGTCAATCTAACTTCATACTACAAACACTGCTTATTTTGAAGCTAGAAGGCGTCGTGTGTCAGTTGTACGATTCGTTTTAATTATTTATTTATAAATTCAAATTACCATTATTTGTTCCTTAAAATCCAAGGTACTATGAAATGACATAAGTTTGTTATTATAAGGGGGAATAAGGCATTTATATTCGTTACCGTGTATAAAAGATATGCTTTCTCTATGTTTATTAATTATCATGATTCAACTGTGACTATTGATGAAGCAGATAACCTGTCCTGAAAGCCTATCTCATTACATAGCACAAAATCATATTGCTTTCTTTTCTTGTACGTTCTGATCTTTCAAATTACCCAGCGATTTTAATGTAGTTTTGACCAACAGATAGAATAATTTAAGAGAAAGGCTTACATTTACAACACATGTATGTTATAGTGGAGATATAATGAAGACAATTCGAAAGATTTGTAACGTGATCTTGTAAAAATTCATGTTTTTGAGCGCATACATCACAAACGCTGGCTAAATCTAATGAGATAGAAAAAATGAATGTACGACGGTATTGCATATCTTAAAAATCTACAAAAAAGTTGTCAATGATGTCTGTCTGTGTATTTCGATCCTCTAAGTATAAATTATAGTAACCATTATCATCTTTCATATTTTGCAAAAAAATTGTATAGCTTACGAAACAATTTTCAGTAATGTAATGTTATTCTTTATCCAATTAGGATATATTCTAAACCAGTTAAGTTATACGCTTAATGTAGATCAAAATTGGCCTTTATGAGAGATATTAGAGTTAAACGCCGTCAGGTCAAACGTTCGTCCCTAGTGGCAACGGCCGGTAGAAAGAAATGTGGCTGTCAATTGAAACTAGTCTTATAAGACTTTAGTTCGTTTGGTTAAACGCATTGATCTCAGAAAGTACTGTTTTAGTTTGGAAAATTGTTTTAGTGTTCGATAGCTCATTTATCGAGGTAGGCTATATATATCATCATGTTCATAAGGAGCCGAGCATCAATGAAAAATTATGCAAAAACTGGGCAAATTTATTTCATTTAAGAGACGCGTACATCATACAGATAATAGCAAGCAGTAATACTACAGAGTTTTCGTTAAAACTCCATTTCACTGTTTTATTGTCAAAGCTAAGTGAGCAACCAAAAGTTTAGAACTTTTACAAGTTCTAAACTTTTCTAAAATTTTACAGTTTTGAAGGAACAAAAGAAAATTGAAAACGTTTATTATAAGTTTCATATTCAGAATTTATATTCGTAAAAGCATTTGTATTTTAAATTCTTACTTATTTATTTAGATCAAGTGTGGTAATATAAAAAATATTAAGATGTATAATAATATTTATATAACATAAGGGTAATGTCATTTACGGTCTGTTTATTTTTAAACAGCAATAAAAGTAAGTAGGTACTTCAGGATGTAACTTTTTACTTTAACCAATTTCTTTTAAATGTATAACCTGTATCTCCTCGATAGTAATAAACAGTCTCCAAAATATTTGTGTACATTACAAGTAAATAATGTACAATATCTTTACGTATTATTGCTATTGATAAACCCCAAAAGACATAAAAGAACCAAGTGTGACCTTTTTTGAAATAAATATGTTGTAGAGCAATAAAAAAAACGAAATCTCTAAGATTATATCCGATAAAATCTTAAAATTACATTAAAATAATCTTTCAACCATGACTTCTATTATTGTAATCATGATTATTTTTTTATTAAGTTAAAAATTTTTTTTTGCATTTATTTTAAGTAAGTATGAGATTTAATAATTTTATAAGAACTAACCATTGACTCTTTGATATTACCACGCAAATATGATAATGTATAATATTACACTGAATATACGCCATAATGATTGTATTTTCACTTTGTTACAATTATAACTTATTTCATTGCATGTTTACCTACTTATTAAAATTTTACACTGTCGTGAGAAGTTATTATTTTAGCGCACTGACACCCAACCTGGCACTATAGGTACAGTAGTATTAAAATTGAATCATTACAGGTGTATTATTAAAAAATAAATAAATTAATTTATATATGACAAACCAAAAAGATTGTAGTTGTTAAATTCATGTTATATCGACCTACATGTATCTCATGAGCTGAATTAAGAATGGGAACGATGTAAAAAATATTTCTACAATAAATACGTTGAAATATGTTAGTATACAATATTGCGACAACAATATTTTTAAAAAAGATAGTAACTTACTCTCTGACTTACTTTTTTTTTATTCAATCAACTTTTTACTGTGTTTTTAAATTTTAAGTAATTTTTGTTTTTTAGCAAGTTGAGAAATTTCAGAAAGTTTTAATAAATAAATATGGAGAGCAAGATAATTTAAAATAGATTATGAATAACATTGACACACATATTGCTGCCTTTTCGTTTTTAAAAAACGCAAAACTTCAAGCTACAGCAATAGAACGGCTATGTTGCGGTTATTTTCAAAAAGTGTTTTGAAGTAAAATTTGTTGCACGCAGCTCCGTAGTAATCACAGTTACCATTATATGTAGAGCGTGTGATTTTGATACTTTTTTACAAACATTGGAAGCTACAAGTAGCTGTTAAATAAATATATTATAACTTAAAGAATTTTTGTAAAGGCTCTGTGCTTATAATTGTAAACTGAATGTTAGTTGTGACGCTGAGTTTGAAAATTGTTTAGTTTTATATTTTGCTGATATTGTTACTGCTTATGTTCATGATCGGTGTGTAAAAGAGTGACGTTTCAAGTACTTAGTTTTTTATGAAGATGTGACTATTTTTTCTCTGTTAGTAACGAATTGCTTTACACTGAAAAAAAAATAACATCCGGCTTAAACGTGCAGCTAACCCTTAAAGTGTTAGTTAAAAGACTAACTGATTTCAATTTAATAGTACATGAACATCTACTCAATTACGATAGTTCGTTAAGAGGTAAAATTATTTAAATGAGTAATGAATATAGTGTTACTTATTTTGCGATTAAATAGTCGTTACTAAATCATCTATAAAATTATTACATTCTAATACCCGAACATTAATTGGGATCGTTTATTGTTATTTAGTACTAATACACCAAATTATTTAAAAGCACAAAAAACATATTACCATTCCTTCCTGAGTATCTTTCTACTTCTCCTAAACTTAATGTTGGATTTTATCTGTATTTCAATAAAAAAGAGTATAGGAATAGTTGATATTCAAAATTATTATTTACGTATACAAAGCAGTGCTACATAGTTATAAAATTTAATGGCTATAAATACGAAAAGAGTTAAAATGTAAACGTCTTCTTAAAATGTAAATGTAAATCTTAAAACATATATGTAAATAATGTAATACATGTAAATCGATAACTAAGTTATTGTTACAGTACTTAATAGTATCTAGGTGTAAAGTATCAAGTAAAAAAATCGCTGTATGTAGAGGTGTAGGTTACACACTAAGCCCTGCGTTTGCGGTTTAGTCGGTTTCACGTCATTAAACGATTTCAGCTGTAACCTTCAAGAATGAATGCATCGTAGCGTGTAAGTAAAAACAACATCAGGTATTAGAGAAAGAAAGATGTTATGCCATTTCATTTCTTGAATGTTGTTTTAATTGATAATACAACATGTTCTTATAGGAGTCTCAAAAACATTGAAATCTCACCTTTTTTGTCAAAAAAAATCTATGTTTTTAAAAGTGCCGTTTCATTATCTATAGTAATAACTAAATGTAGTCTTCTGGTGCATAGCAATTTAATAACTTCGCGTTACAATAGGTAAGTATTACATTCCGTTTCAACCCATTTTGTTTAGTGTGAATAAACATTTCCAAAAAAAATTATAATATAATATTTTTCTTAACCACAGGACCTTAAACCCCTGATATTTATATTTTTAAACAATTAGATAGAATATTATTGCCAGAATATACGTTGTAATTAGTTATTATTTTTCTTTTCCTTTGTAATATACTGAATTAATGAAATAACACTTTTGATTCATTACACTATAAAATATAATAAATGACTTAAAAATGTATACCCACCGCTGTCACATAAAATTGACAAAATATTATCACTTACCGTTTTTAAAATGATGTAATAAAGGTGATTTTAATCCAGTGAAAATAGTAACACACACTTTTCTTAATGCAACACTTAGAGAGTGAATTGTAAGAGAACGATGCGCGTGACGCCCGTGACACTGTCCGACAGTTGAAGCTTTGAGTAGCGCGTGCGCAATCACGTCTTACTTATAGTTTCAGCCGAGCACCGTAACACTTTCCCCACCTCTCTTCATATCTTTATAAATGTAAGAGATATTCGAATTTCTCTTTGGTTTTTGTACTCTTCATTTTTTTTGTTCTCTTCTGGTATTAGTATGACCAATTTATTTATCATATTTTTAATTAGCGTAAGCGTAGTGTATGGTATTATTAGGGTAAAATGATTTTAAGTACAAGTTTCAGGTATAGCTTACATGATTAAAATAAAAAATCTATGATCACCAAGGACTGGTAGACAACATTTATGTAATTTATTTCGAAAACTATACCATTCATAACTTAATGAATATTTTAGAAAACTTTTTATTTCTGATTTAACGAATAAAGAAAAATTAAAAAGTCGAATGAAAACGGTAAGTTTCTTTAAGATTTAGTAATTTAAAAAAATAAAATTAAAAATAATTTATTTAACATTCATTGTTCAGTTTTTAAATATAATTTTGTGTCAAGGCTTGTACGTTTTACTACTACTACTACTACTACTTAATTAAAAAATTTATAACTTTTTAGATTTAATAATATTAAAAAAAAACGTTTAGTCAGAAATTTTAAGGAGTTCAAGTTTAATAACATTTTCGTTGAGCAGCAGATGTGTTATTCATAGATCACGCTTGGAACTAAGTTTTATCCCAGTGTTTTGATATCCTTTAAAAAAGTAAACCTATTATCAATATTAAATAATAATAGGGCCACAAAAAGGGTTTGACGGTGGTACTTTACGTTAAATTAGATGGGCCTTAATATTTCTAACAAGTTCGTTGGACCTGAGGTTTAATATTTGCCGTGTGGTAACGGATTAAAAATATTTAATGTCACCATCCCTATTCATCACGTAGGTGTCCCAAGAGGCGACTAAGGGGGCAACTAAGCAAGAAAACATTACTGCAAAAGGGATGGCAAACTTGAAATAAACTTTATACTGACCCGTCTGGCCAGTTTGGTAAAGAAGATCTTCTTTACCAACCACCTTTCTAAGAAGAAGCCTATCTCCAGCTGTGAACTATTAAAGACTACAATTTAGATTTATTAAAGTCTATAATATTTTCTATCACCTAAGTAAAGATTAACACTATCCCCATACATCCCTCAATTAAAAAAATATCTTTTTAATTGGGGGTGAAGGAGCGTTCTTTACATATTGATGTCTTAATTTATATTTTCTTGCAATTCAATTTTTATCATTTCTATCATATTGTAATCCAAGGACTGCAATTATTATACTTATTTCTTTACGAGTCTTTACTACATATGAAAGTAAAATAAATTTTTAAACATTACGAATTCGAATTTACTTTTTAAAAACCTTCTTGGTAGTACCATCATATTTTACCAATGTCATAAATTATTTTGAGATCATCACTTGATGAATTATTAAACCGATCTTTTATTAAAAACAGTTTAGTGGTACAAATAAACAACGTTAATATTCTGAAAATTTATTATTAAATAGATATTTAAGTGTTTATTTTCCCGTTGAATGTATACTGTACTTGAAATTTTCTAATTTTCACAAGGTTGAAGTTGAAGGTTAAAGGACCTTGCTGGAGCTAAGCAATAGTTCAGCCGAGTGGGGGGGCATCACTGTATATGGTGTATACTTCTCCCCCAACCGGAGTTTGAACGACTTCGAGGTTTTCCTTAACAACTTGGAAACCTCGATGCGGCGTCTAACATCTGGGCACGTCTTAGTGCTGGGGGACTTCAATGTAAAGTCCATTGCGTGGGGTTCCCCCAGGACGGACGCTAGGGGCGAGGCCGTAGAGGAGTGGGCGGCCTCGGTGGGCCTCTGTTTACTGAACAGGGGCTCCACCAACATGTGCGTGCGACAGCAGGGAGGGTCGATAGTGGACCTTTCGTTCGCTACCCCTGCCCTCGCCGCACGAGTAAGGAACTGGCGTGTCCTGGAAGAGGTTGAGACGCTCTCGGATCACCTCTACATTCGATTCGAGCTCTCCCGGACCCAGGACCCCAGTAGGGGTCACGCGGCGCGGCGTTCTTCTCGCTTGTCGCGGTGGGCTGTAGCCAAACTGAATAGGGACCTACTAGAGGAGGCAGGCATTATTTACTACTGGCTGTCTCCGCAGGCTCCGACCGAGGAGGTCGACATGGGGGCCGGTCGTTTCCGCGATGCGATTACGCAGATCTGCGATGCGGCCATGCCCCGCATCCGAGGTTGTCGGCCTCCACGGAAGGAGGTTTACTGGTGGTCCCAGGAGTTGGCGGACCTCCGCGCGGCCTGTACTCGTGCCCGGAGGTCTTACACCCGTAGTCGGCGGCGACACCGCGTAGACGGCGAGGAGGACCAGCTTCATGAGGAGTACCGAGAGGCGCGGAAATCTCTGAAGCTGGCCATTAGCCGCGCCAAAGAAGTAAAGAGAAAGGAGATGCTGGAGGGTCTCGATCGTGACCCCTGGGGTCGCCCTTATCGTGCGGTGCGACAAAAGCTCCGCACGTCGGGCCCCCCTTTACAGAGACTCCAGCCCAGCTTCCTGCGGGAAGTGGTCGAGGGTCTCTTCCCGCAGCGGGCGGAGCACACACCCCCGTCGATGGCCTTCATGGTCGAAGACGACGGGGGACAGAACGAGGATAATGTTCCGCCCGTCAGGGAATCGGAGATAGGGGCGGTCGTTCTACGGATTCGCTCTAAGAACACCGCCCCTGGGCCAGACGGGATACCTGCCCGTGTGCTGGCCTGTGCCCTCGAACACATGTCAGCCTCAGGGAGATCTTGGACGCTAGTTTGTCGTCCGGACGCTTCCCTGAGTGCTGGAAAAGCGGGAAGCTGGTCCTATTAAGGAAGCCGGGACGGCCTGCCGATTCGGTGGCGGCCTATAGGCCCATTGTGCTGCTGGACGAGGCGGGTAAACTGTTTGAGAGGATACTCTCTGCCCGCATCGTCCGGCACCTCTGCGAGGTGGGCCCCGATCTGTCGGACGCCCAATTTGGTTTCCGGGCGGGGCGTTCGACGGTCGATGCTGTGCTGCGCCTGAGAGCCGTTACCGAAGAGGCAGTGAGCTGTGGCGGCGTGCTGTTGGCGGTGTCGTTGGACATCGCCAACGCATTTAATAGTCTGCCATTTAGCTGCATCAGGGAAGCACTCCACTACCACGGGGTGCCAGAGTACCTGAGGCGGCTTGTGGCAGACTATCTTGAGGAGCGTACCGTCGTGTACGAGGACCGAGATGGTATTCTGAGGCGGCGGCCCATGTCGTGCGGTGTTCCACAGGGGTCCGTCCTCGGACCACTCCTGTGGAATATGGGATACGACTGGGCCCTTTGAGGTCGTCTTCCCCCCGGGCTGGGCGTAATTTGTTACGCCGATGACACATTGGTCACGGCCCGGGGGGCGAACTTTCAAGAGGCGGCGCGCCTGGCCACCGTGGGAGTCTCTTTGGTGGTCGGGCGCTTTGAGGCGCTGGGTTTACGGGTGGCCCTAGATAAGACGGAAGCCCTTTTGTTTCATGGGCCCCGTCGTGGTCCACCCCCCGGTGCCTCCATCGTATTCAATTCGGTCCTCGTACCGATTAAGGCCCAGATGAAGTATCTGGGCCTGATCCTCGACGGCAGGTGGCTCTTCGACGAGCACTTCCGACAGCTTACTCCAAAGCTGGTCGGCGCTGCTTCTGCTCTTGGGCGACTTTTGCCCAATTTGGGTGGAGCCAGCGTCACGACGAGACGGCTATACACGAGGGTTGTTCGGTCAATGGCACTGTATGGTGCACCGGTGTGGGCGGCGGCTCTGACCGCCCAGAATAGGGCTCGCCTCTGGCGCCCTCAGAGGATATTGGCGGTTAGAGCCATACGCGGTTACCGCACCGTATCGACGGAGGCGGCGTGCGCGTTGGCCGGAACTCCCCCGTGGGATTTGGAGGCGGAGGTGCTCGCTGAAGTTTATCGGCCAACGGCAGACTTTCGGGTGGGTAGCAGCATTCGGCCCCCGCCCGAAGAGATACGCGAGTGGCGAGAGGCCGCTCGTCGAGCCACGATGGCTCGTTGGTCGTCCCGGCTGGAGGCTCCACGTGCTGACTTTGCCGCCGTGGAGGCTCTCCAGCCGGTCATCGCCGAGTGGGCAGGGCGGCAGCACGGGACCCTTTCCTTCCGACTGACGCAGATTCTTTCCGGGCACGGTTGCTTCGGGAAGTATCTGCACTCGGTCGCCAGGAGGGAATTGAGTCCCGCCTGTCACCACTGCGACTGCAGTGAGGACTCGGCTCAGCACACGCTGCCGGTTTGTTCCGCCTGGGCGGCGCAGCGTGGGGTCTTCACTGCAGTTATTGGAGGAGATCTCTCACTACCGGCCGTAATACGCTCCATGGTCGGTAGCGACAGTTGTTTTACCGCGGTCGCAATCTTCTGCGAAGACGTAATTTCGCGGAAGGAGGCGGCAGCGAAGACCCGGGAGGACAATATCCACTCGGACCCAATTCGCCGCCGGTGAGCCGGGCGGCGGAGGCGCGCATACCAGCGCCTCATGCCGCCTTGAGTGTGGCCGCGGGTGGACGGGACGGGTTTTTCCCTCCATCCGCTACAATGGCCAGCCGCGAGGAGGCGGCGTGCGCGTGTGCCGTACGTCACCTAAAATAGAGAGTTTACCCATAGATGGTGCCTGCATTAGCGGGCAGGCGCTGGGAGGGATCTGGATGTCGTAATAACAGCTGTTCCCGGTCCCTCCTATGTCAGGCGCAGAGTGGCACACCGTGTGGTTTTAGTCGGTCCGATTCCGACACACCACCCCGCCGTAAACCCCGGTGGGGTGACGGCAAGAGGGGGTTTCCAATCGTTAAAAAAAAAAAAAAGCTAAGCAATAGTTGATACAGCATTGTTAGTTAGTATGTCTCTCCTACTCCTTCTGGAATAGATATTAATGGAACAGTCTGTACTATGTGCAATATTAGTTATTGAGCGCTACCTACAGTTTGATTAACCCTTGCAATGAACATTGTCCTTAAATTACATAATATTATTAATATGTCAAAAAAAATTCAAGGCTATGCTCATACGTAGGACTGTGATCTGATGAGTGACTGTATTTTTACAGAAAGCCATATCAAAGTCAAACTGGATTTTGATTTTAGGTACTTTAGTGTATTTGAACTCACAATCACCCAATCGCAGTTAAGTTAATTTCAAACATTCACATTTCAAGTTGTATAAGTTCTTGAATAAGATAATAAGAACTTGACCAGAAAATGTACAATAACTTAACTTCACATAGACTTATTGAAAAATAACCAATAGTAATCTCAAGGGTTTTGTATCATTTCCTAACGAAGTCGTATCATAAAAATTACATTTTCTATTAAAGTGAACATAATCAGTTATATAATCATGCCATAACAAAAACCAAAACATGAATATTAAAAATCATTTTACCGGATTCAGTGATCAATTTGCGGAAAGAAAGGAACGTGTGCATAGATACGAAAATGACGTTTATTGATGAGTCAGCATATTAATTTATGTCTAGTATCTGGAAACCGAGCAACACTCACGCAATTTACCAACTTCTTTTGTTCTCATCCCTAACTTTGTCACATAGATAAAAAAACTAAAACTGTAAAACTTCAAAACCTGCCAATTTTTTTTTTCTTTTTTAAAGACAACGTCCGAACTTTGAATAAATCCTGTGTCGCGGGGGACTTTACAAATATACAAGAAACGGACACAAAGAACACCCAAACTCAGAACAAGAATTTGTGGATCACACAAAGTGTAGTCCCGTGTGGGGTTTGAACCCACAACTCTCAGCACAGTAGAGAACGGCGTGGCGACCGCTTAAACCACTAGGCTAACCGTACATTCATCTAAAATCCAATAGTCAAAGTTCGGTAATGGTTTGGCAGCCTATTAGACAAACATTGCTTGAAAAAACTTAAAACGTTTTCTAAGAAGGAACCTAGCTAGATCGATTTATCGCCTCCGAAACTCCCTGCATACTTAATTTCATGAAAATCGTTGGACCTGTTTCCGAAATTCAGATTATATATATTTTCGCCACTACGGTCACAAGGGCTCTATCTGATGAGTTTCTTTTTTCAGAAGAAGCCTCAAAGGAAGTGGACCTGGCAAAGTCCCGACGGAGCTACAAAGAACGTGATCGACTTCATCATCACAAACAAACGCCATATATTTAGGGATGTCTCTGTGATCAACAGGTTCAATACAGGAAGTGATCACCGACTCGTGAGAGGTGCCCTAAATCTATGCATCAAAACGGAACGGGTGCACCTGACGAAGTCGACTCTTAGACCAACTCTGATGTTCTCTCGAATGTGACTCTCGAAAGCTTCCAGCTAGAGCTTCAGAACCAGTTCGCCATGTTGGAAATCATGCTGGATGTAAACGACGCCGCCAATAACCTGGTACGTGTCATCCGCGAGGTGGGTTCAAACCGACGTCAACCGACTGCCGACCGAAAAGCATTGGACATAAATCGAAGCTCACAAGTCAGACCTTAGATCTTATAAGAAAAAGGCGAGAGACAAAAAACATCCTTCATCTGAGCGTCAGGAACTGAATAGGCACGTAAAGAGGCTGGTAAGACGAGACATTCGCCAAATAAAGACTCGAGCGATTGAGGACATTATTGTCTGAAATAAGGGCATGAAAGTCTTTACCGAGCCGAAAACCTCATGTTGCCACCTAACTAAACTAAAAACAGCACAAGACACCACTGTCACCTCTAAATCAGAGATTCTCGCTGAAGTCGCAAAGTTTTATGAGGATCTATACCCCTCACGATATGTATATGCATCCCAGACTCCCGTAACCGTAAATGGCGCTGCTATCGAAGTTGTGCAAGAATATTTACTACCTTGGGCAAACTATTAAACTTGGCCGGCACAACTTCGATCGGGAGGCCGATAGGAGGATTCGTCTGGGCTGGGCAGCATACGGAAAGTTACATCTTCGATTCACCGATCCCGTCATCATTAAAGACTAAAGTATTTGACCAGTGGGGTAGGACGCACTGGTCAAATACTTTAATGTAATGACATACGGAGCCAAGACGTGGACACTTACCATTGGACTGGATAACCATAGACCGTAAGTTTAAAGTAGCTCAGCGTGCGATGGAAAGTGTAATGCTGGGCGTTCTCTGGCTGATAAAATTCGTAATGAGGTTATTCGAAAGAGACCTCAATTGCTCAAGTGGAAGTGGGCGTGGGCCTGCGGCGCGATGGACCGACGACTTGAGGAAGGTGGCTGGCATGCGAGGCATACCAGCCACCTTCCTTAGTTCAGCATCGAACGGTGATAGGTTGATTGATATGAAATGAATATTAATTTGAATAGCCTAGAGACAAAATTAGCGATACTTATAACATAATATATTTACTACGATAGGCTTTATAGATACAGTTGATTGACTGCAATGAAAAAACGGTATTTAATAGTAAAAAATATTATCATTTTAGCCTTTTAGATCAGTTGATAATTAACATGTCTTTTGCCATTTTCCTTATTCTGTTGTAACGAAGATCACCATCATATAATCTTAAATGGGCCACTACAAGGCTCATTATGTTCAGTATGGTTAAAAAAATAAAAAGTAAGTATTTATGATAATCTGTTTGAAAATGCATTTATACATTAGTTCACTCTCACATGTAGTCTTAAATTTCACTTTATATGAATCTTATCATCTGAAGAAAAATAAATTTCACGGTAAATCCTACTAAGTTCAATATTACTTTCTAAGTATTTACTGTCGCAGGATATACCACTTTATATATCGGTGACACTTGTATTTTTTATTTTAAGAATTTCATATTCCATTTTCTCTCCCAGGATAGGGTCTGATAAGGGTGCCGATTTGGTAAAAGCCTGTGATCAAGCGCTTTACACATCCTCCTAGAGCTCGGCGTCAGAAGCCAGCCGTCGGAGTGGTTTTAAGTTGAAACAATACGTACTCCTGAATCCTGAATACTCAAGGAGCAAAAGATCGTATGAGATCTGCTACACCATCAACAAAGAAAAGAAATAATCCATTGAAACAATAATACAAGATTGACAAGACGACCTTTCACTATCTCACTATCTATAAGACCAACTACATAATTTCATGTTATAAATTTAAAAAAGATTCATTGCCATAAGCCTCTTACTATGAATGGCGATACTCCAAGGCACGTAAACAAAGTTTCAAATTATTGCGAGATATAGTTACATGTTTGTACAAACATACAAATACCTTACCATACATACCATACCATACCTTTAAAAGTACATCATACAATTTGCAATTCGCTTCTGTAACCTCATCTAGAGTATAATTTCATAGAAGCGTGGCGAACTTACTACATTACAAAGTGGAGTGTGAAAGTCAACTCACCATGCCACCATAGTGTGGGTCACCATACTACATTTTTTTAAAAGAACCTTAGAAAATTAAGAATACAGAATCGTTAATCCTAATTATAAAAATATTTGAAATGTCATATTCTACAAGATTGCTGAAATTAAAATTTTTATTTTAAAAATTAATAAAATGTTACGGGTGTGAATAGACCCTTACCAATTTTATGTGTTGAATGCAACATACAGTATGCCTCAATTATGCCAACTACCTTTTTTTTTTGTACTGTGTGGCAATGTCCACGAACCGAAAAGTCGGACCGCCGAAGTGTCGGACTCAAACTGACCAAAAACTGCACGCCGTCTCAGGTACTAGTTGCTGAGGACCAGGTGCACCCTAGTAAGGAAATCCCTGGAACTCTGACGTACTTCGGGTCACCAAAGGCTGTAGGTGCCCCCTCCTGTGTGGAAACCTCATGATTTCTTTACTGTCCCCCCCCCCCCCCGTAAGGGTGCGCGCAGTTCGTAGCGCTCGCATTGCCACCCCGGCCTGCTTCTGCTGGGGTGACAAATGACCTCATCTGTCAATCCCAGGCCTAGGCTTATGGAGAACGGAAATTGTCTAATGATCTCCAACGCCTGAGTCTTCTGCGGTATCTAGTCCGTTCCCGGACCTGATGGACCGAAGGAGTTCTAAACCTGTGCCGGTCCCACTCCGCCATCTTCTTCGCAAGCATAACCTTCTTGCAGAAAGAGACGGCAGCGTTCCACGCGCTCTCGCTCCGTATCATGGCTGCAATCATGTTATCGAACGAGAGAGTCTGCACTCCGATGGCTGCCACGAGGTCACGCTTCTGCTCCACCCATGCCCTGCATTCTGCCAGCATGTGGAGTGCCGTGTCCACGGTCCGGCGATACCAGTGATGGCACTCAGACGTTGGCTCCTTATGGATCAGATACGGGTGATCTCCGAAGCATCGTTTTCCAGCGATCACCTGCGTCAGCCGGTATGAGAAGGTCCCGTGATGCCTCTCAAGCCAATCCTCTATAAGAGATCTTACCGCCGAAATAACGGCGTACAGTTACAGCTACAATATATTTTAGTGTTACATTGTTGTGTTTGTTATAACCTAACACGTGGCAACTACTTTCTTGCGTGTGGCTATTACGGAGGGTGGATGGGAACACCTATCCCGTCCACGCGCAACTACACACAGGGCGGCGTGAGACGCTGAATCACATCTCTCGGCCTTTCGGTTTCCGAACTGTAGATTGGGTCTGAGTGGAGAAATACCCATTTGGGCCCTCTACATTGGCTATATAGAAAAAAAAATCCCCAGAAATACTCAGAGGAAGTTGTTACTTGTTCAAAAGAGAAAATAACAAATACCAGACCAAGTGTGTAATTCTATCTTCTATTTACTATTTTATTTCTACTAAGCAAATTATTTTTGATATTAAAGGAGGCAAAAATAATAAAATAAACTTTTACTATCAGCTTATAATATCATTATATAATATTAAAGCTTATCGAGACATTAAACTGTGTAAGTAAACAAGTAAACAAGTTCTGATTAATTTAAATTTTAAATCTAAGTAAAACGAGTACTTTAATCTCGCTACAAGCTTATTTTATTCTTTTAGCCGTGTTTAAATAAAAGTCTGTCTTAAAGGAGTTTTTTTATTATAGATTTTTCCAAATTGATAGAAAATTAGAATAAAAGCTCAAACACATAGGGCTACCGCTTACTAATAGCCATGAAATATTTTCAAACTAAAAGTTAAATTCATTATGAATTCCATGTGTCATGTTTAACTTTTGTGAACTTACGTATTATTTGTTTATATGTCTATATTTAATTCTTAGTATCTATTCAGTTGGTATTTTACATCTATTTATTGATGTGGGAAAAACGCACTTCGTGCGTCATATTTCGATGTCCATGTATTTCTGAGTACTACGATTGCCGTCAGGTTGAAGTGACCTCGTTAAGTGCCTTGAAAATCAATATAAGTAGAACTCTAGTGCGCTAAAGGCCTTTTAGTGAAGTCTCCATCATATAGTACTTAGTATATATTTTTACATATTTCACTGAGGTTTTTACCTACCAAAAACTTAGCAATAAATAATCAAAAATTAACTTCTAAAAAATCTAATTCTCTAAAAAAATAACAAAAATCCCTTACTTTTAACTTTTGTTTTAACAACGTTGGCAAGGTCAGCTTGTTTCTTATAAAAAACTTTATATTATACTTAAAATAAGAATTAATGATTAAATAAAGTCATTATAAATAAATATAAAACGGGGACTTTATACAAAGAGTGCAGTGATGGTTAGAACTAATAGAATCAAAATATATGCATGCAAATCTACTTATAATAAAAATAATGCTATATTTCTAAATAATTAGTTAAATTTATTACTCAGTCAATGATCATCATGACTCAAAGAGTTTTTATTATATATTATTTTTTTAAACTAAAATAAAACCTTTGAAAAGATATAAGAACTACATAAAGATTATGTGGCTGGATGTTCACAATAGCAACACAAGCATGGTTTAACAGATAATATCTACTTTAATGATAAAGTTAATTAATACGTGTATAATAACGGGGTAACTTTAACATGATGACTTTAAAGATATTATAGAAAGATATCTGCTACTACACTGCTGTATATCATGAACGGTGTGCGTGTGTTACTTTACGACCGACCGACCAATTTACGGGGCAATTTAACAAATACTGAAGAAAATAATTTTTAAGTTATCTGGCACCGTTAGAATTAAAAAAAAAATTCATTAGTCACTGTAATCTCAGTGAGCTACTTTAAATTTTGATAATTACTAAACAACATTCATTTGTTACATTATGGGTGCTTAAATTTATTTCCGAATACCCTTAAAGGTATCAACATTCACAAGCATGAACTATAGTAAATTATTTTTACCCAAAATCTACATTTGGTAAAACCCTTATTACTAAAAACTGTTTATGCCGACGCCATAATAAAATTTCCACTAATGAGACAGTGTTGCGGTTGAATTTAATTTAGGATTAACGTGGAATTTTATGGAATCATAATGACTACGATTAAAATTGCAAAAACATTTAGACGCGATTTTTTTTAGTAATAATAAATAATTAATTTACTAATAATTAATTTAATAAAACATTGTTTTAATAATGATATAATAATACAAATAATACTCACCCTAAATTGCACCCAGATGTATAAATTTTCACGAAACGAAATGAACAATCACTAACTTAAACTATTGTTACGGTTAAAAAATCTTTATTTCCCAAATGAATTTACTAAATTCACTTACTGAGAAAACTAAATAAAAATTAAGTAGACATTTTAACCTAGTATAAAACAAAAGTGGGTAGTCAATATATTCTGAACAAGTTTATGAACTTATGAGATACTCGAACAAAGTAAACACGAATACAATTGAACCAAAGCTATACGATAATTGTTTAACTAGATGTGACGTTTGTATGGTACTCATATTTTTTATTTTGCTAGGTTGCACATACTACATATGCTTGCATTACATTCCTTTTTTAATAATTTTCCGTTTGTATATGTGCAAAAATATAGATATATCATCCTACTTATATACTTTCATTTTCCTTTTTTTATTGTAAATGTTTTAAGAATAGTAACGTGTATTAGTTAACAGGTAGCTATTATGTGATTCTTCAATGATTTTTTAAACTTAGTGTTACAGTATTTTTTTTTGTATTTAATCGTAGTTTATTGTATATTGTGACTCCTACAAATTCAATATTCTCTTTACCATAGTTCGTTCTAGGTGGACGAGTTACCCAATGGCTTGTGTTTCTCAGTTTCATATTTTGCCCAACACAGTTTGTTGTAAAAGATAAACTTGTATGTATATTTCTAATTAATATTTTATGTACCAATATACACGTGTAGTATATATACGTCTGCTTTATGGTCATTATTTTGGTTTCTTCATATATTTTTTGGTAGAAGTATGAAAATTGTATTTAAAGAGAACCTTTATTAATTTATTCTGTGTACGTTGTAAGTCATCTAAGACAGTTTTTGTGATTGTTAACCAATAAAAAATCACTAAATTATGAAACTTCTCTATGTGTGCTTTGAAACGGTTTCCTCAACTATTTACAGGTAGAGGTGTAGTTACTATTCCTAAAACAGAACTCGGTGAAATTTATATTTTATAACTTATGGCTTTACGGTCGTTCTCGATCCATTAGGTATATGTTGGTTAAAACTGTATTTAATTACGCCGCTCAGTTAGAGCGTAGTAGTAATAAGTAATCTTATGAGTAAGATGTTTACTAGAGAGTTATAAAATAAATTATAAACATAAATTAGGATCGTCATTGGTTTTTATCGAAAAAAAAATAAAGGTTTAATTAATTCGTAATTTCTGTATTATTCAGTAAGCCAGAATCAGCTAGTAACTTTAATTTCTTAACTTACATATATTGTCTCGATGTTATTACACACAAAAACCTGAACTAAATTATCGCGGTGAAACTAAAATATCTTCGATTTCTAAGTGTTTATGATAAAACTTTATTGTGTCTGTACTTACGAATTTCTTCAAATCGTTAATTTTCTTACATAGTCTCGTTTTAATATACTAAATAAAATATTGTAACTTTTAATATAATAACATACTAGTATGGCTTCTTTAATTTTAGTACTATTTATTTTGCTAAGAGTGAAATATCGACGTTTGCCATTTCAAGATAGTGAAAATAATTTAGTATCATAAAGAGTCAGCTTTCAAAAACTCAATATGTATTAATATTTTCTACGACAAGTAGTTGCAACAGGTTACACCGTGAAAATGTTTCTTGACTCTCGAGAACAGTTTATACACATGACTTAGAAGAGAGATAGATCTATAGTTCTTCAACTGGATATTATCACCCTTTTTAAAGAAACGTACAACCACAGTTCTGGGTCATATCGGAGGTGGTTTCCCATAGATTATGACGGAATTAAATATTTTCTAAAAGATTTTCAAAACTAGCTTTCCACCTGCCTTTAAGAAATCAGCAGTAATTCCATCTTCACTTATTACGTTATTTCTAAGCTGTTTGAGAGCCATACCAATCTCGCACAGACTAACATCCAGTGTATCTTTGAAGTAGTGTCGAGTTAACTTAACCCTAGAATCTTTCAGTAAATCAGTAACAGAATCTAGGTTTGCCCATAGAATCTTTCAACCTCACTCAGAAGTTTAGAACTCGACGTTTAAATTTTGCCAACCAGTTTCGTCAACTTATACTTACAGACCTGCCTGTTGAGTTGCCGGTATTTAGACTCATCGTCTGAAGATGGCAGATTCATGTTTCATCTTTCTTGCATGAGTTGGAGAGTGTGATTAGAGAACCTCTTAAGTCTTTTGGTGAGAAGGGTTTTGAGTAGTGGCAACCCGACGGTATGGACAGTTTTCGCTAGCCGGTTACTGAATTCATTCGTTTCAACAGTTCTCGAGGGCTTTGAAGCAATTTCGAAGTTCGAGGTGAACTTCATCAGTCGAACCATTCAAGCTTAGTGTTGATATTCAACGTGTGCTTAACCAGTTGGTGATCGCTTCCAGTTTTAACCATATTGATCACAGAGACATCACTGAGTATTTACTTCTTCGTGGACATGATGAAATCAATCGCTTCGTTTACCCAACCTTACGTTGATGTCCCCCATATCAACCAGTACACCACTATCAAATATACTATCAAGTACACCAGAGAATTAGTCAACTTTTATGACACCCACAATACTTACTACTATTGGTACTATTCTTAACCGCACCAAATGACTAGTAGTTAGATTTTAAAATTGATAAGATTTTATTTATGACACAATTATATCCCCATGGGTTAAACTATATATGTACTCATATACAAAGGTCAAAACTAACATTTACATGAAATGACTGCCATAAGCAATATAGGGTCAGTTAGAAAAACAGGATATAAAGCATGATTTGCAAAGCATACTGCATAAAGTCAAGATAATACAACTAAAGTCAATAAGGTAGTCAATTAACTTTACCATACACTATATAAAAAAAAAACAGATTCAAAGATCCAACGCTAACTTAAGTCTAAGTTGAGTATTGCTCAGTTTATACTGCCCTGTCAGAAACCGACTTAGGTGTGTCTTAAGTTTCGGATGCTGACCGGTTGGTGGAATTACTAGTGACTATAATATTCAAAGTAATTCAACGATGTACTAAAGTAAAACATAGTCCTTTAACATATAGAATAATAAAATCCTGAATTACTCCAGGTTTACTTAGGTATCCGTAACAGAGTTTTTATGAACCATTCACTCAAAAAAGAACCTGATAACTACACATTTAAAATTACATATCTAAGATACCGAAAGTTCTGCAACAAATTTCTGAAAAACTTAAAATTTGCTTATGAGAAAAATGAGTGTTGCAAAGCTAAGAATAGTGCCAAAGGTACGTGAAAAGTAATTAAAAAAAATTTAACAGAGATAGCACACAGAACCCACTTCTGGAACTTCTAAAAGTGAATCATAACAGCATAAAGTCAGTAAATACAGTAAATAATTTGAATGCTAACATAGGCAACGAACTTGCAGTGAAACACACTACTACTAATACTTCTTCCTTAGTTTAAATACACGACAACTTAGCGCTACAAACATTTATACTTTTTCCTACCGACACATCTGAAGTCTTTAAGACCGTTTTCAACTTCACTAAAGACACCGCCGATTGGACGGCATGGTGTTGTTGTTGGTCTGTTGTAGCAATGAAGCTGATTGAACCTATGATTCATATCTGCTACGCATCTATCGAGTCAGCCAGGTTCCCTCAACGGTTCAAAACAACCATTGTTCATCCTATATCCAAGGAGAAATTTGACTGGACGGTTGTTTGAGCGGTCACCTGAGTGTTGTGGGTTTAAACCCGTCACGGGATAATACTTTATGTGATACACTAATTGTTGTTCTGAGTCTGGGTGTTCTTTGTATCCGTTTCTTGTATCTTTGTAAAGTCCCTCGTGACACAGGATTTATTCTAGTGCGGGTGTCGTCTTTTACTCTAAAAAAAAGAAAAATCAAAGATTCAGACGGTGTGATGTACGAGTATATATAAAATACCTATTAGATCTTTAAGGTAGTTAAGATGTCAAATCGTAATATATAATCTGATCCCTAGCTTTAAGGTTGTCGAGGCAGAGGAAAACATATATTATCTGTAATGCACTTTACACAAGTTCTAGCAGTAGTAGTTTCAGGCTTCAAGCTCCAGGTTCCAGTATACAGTTAAGATATATATACCTGACGTATGTATATCCAGGTTTCTGTTAAAATATCAAAGGTGGTTTGATGGTCGCGGGCGAGTGGTGGGCAGGATTGAGGTTAGAGTAAAGACCTCTAATACTGTAGAAATCCACATCGAGCATAGTAAAGGTCCTTGGTGTATTTGCTCTTATCATTAACAGATTCGTATTCTTATCGTTGACCACAGTTGGGGTCCTTAAAGAATAGGGTAGTCTAGACATTCATATTCAGGTTCATGAAAGGACGCTCAGCGGAGGATTATTTTACGCTAGCGCAGTTGGTACTCTCTTAGGGTAAAATATTGTTTAAACATATTATCCTTCAGGGCCCCTTTTTTTTTTTTTTTATTTTTTTTTTTTTTAACTTGTGGAAACCCCCTCGGGCCGTCACCCCACCGGGGTTTACGGCGAGGCGGTGTGTCGGAATCGGACCGACTAAAACCACACGGTGTGCCACTCTGCGCCTAACATAGGAGGGATCCGGGAACCGCTGCTATTACGACATCCAGATCCTTCAGGGTCCCTGCCTTAAGCCTCTGGAAATCTCATTTACTATGGAGTGCAACAAGAGAATTACTTAATTACGTTAATTTTAAAGCCATGGTTCACAAAGGCCGCACCACTCTGTTAGCTCTTCCATGATTAAAATACACCTATATAGCTCATGTCAGAAACAATAATATTTTAAAATATACAAAAAATAATTCTGTAATTACTGATACTGTACCTGTACTTAAGTCATTATTTTGTTACTCATGAAACCCTTATAAACTGGTTATAGCCTCCTAACATGGTTCCATACTCAAATCAAAATGGTTGAAATTAGTCACCTGAAGAAGTAGCTAAGCATAACAGGTTCTAAAAGGTACTCTTAGACAAAAATTATAGCTACCGCTTTGATGTCCCTACACTTATATTTATAGATGTAGCTCAAACTCAGCAACAATAAGAAAAAAACTTAATAGCAACTTGTTTTACGTCAGTCGTAAACAACGTCAAGTTTTTGTAAAAATTTAAACAAAAGACATTGTCACGTTTGGTTTATTTACTATTTTTATAGCTAACAAACCTTTGTTCCTGACACGAAATGCGTAAACGTACTAACTCCTATTTTCTTTGCTGTATTCGTTGCAAGATTATATGATAAACATCAATGCAATCGATTAATAATAATCGATCCTACTGCAGTATAAAAGACAGATTTTTTAATTATTTAAAAGTTCACATAAACATGTTTATGTGTCTTAAGCTCGAGTATTGATACTGCAGTACCTACAATAATATAATAATATATCTCTGCATTGCCAATACCTTTTCTTACATACAAGTAACTAGAATCTTTGTTATCCATCTACCAAAAAAAAAGGGAATACAAGCAAATTTTCGAATAGTTGAAATAAAATTAAGAAGTAAGTAATATTATTTCTTAATCATTAAGTTTATAGACATTGGAGAATTAAAATATAATATAGTCGTGGTCGATTTAGTGTTTTTATTTAGTGACGGTGTAGAGAATCCCTTCAGGTCGCCGAACAGGAGCCCCGAGTAATGTGGTGTTTTTACTAAAAATCATCCCGACAACCATCTCCTTTCCTATCAGATTCCCCCTGTCTATCACTTTATTTCTAAAAAATTAGCTTATCACCAAATGCATTTACTGGTACAGTTGTGCAGGAAATAATTATGTGAGTTTAATTAATAAAAAAAAAGAAATATGTATATACACTCTACACACACAATACACTCGGCCATACAAGTCGGCACTATGAAACTGCCTTGTCATATTAGTGAAAGTTCGTAATAATCTTAGGAACTTAATTGTACTAGTATAATATTTTATTGAAATGCAATAAAATAGGTCTTATTGCTAAAACGATACGAATTAATAGTCTAAAAATTAAAAATACCTATTCTACATTTTTATATTTTTGATTGCAATTGATCATTTATTTTTGCTATTGTTTTATTGATAGGAATTTTAAGTACGCTTGTCGTTGTACAGCATAGTATATTAATTTTACGTGAAATTACGGAAATATTATACAAATTTGCATAAAACACGGCAAAAAAATCTACCAAATGGTAACAATAAACTTGTTCTACTTAAATGGATGATATATTTTTTTAGTTTCTAGTACTTTATACCTACCGCTGTTGGTAATTTCTCATTAAAATAAAATTTCTGAAAAATGATAAACGACGTTACGGAACTTATCTTAGTATCTTAAATATGAAATAGAATAGTAGATAAACATAAATCTCGAATGTTACCTCTCCTCAGGCTCTCTGACGCTGCAGAAATGAATAAGGAGTTAAATCATTATATATTTTTCTAAGAACGTCAGTACTGTAGACATGTGAGCAAAGTAGAAACGTGCCAGCTATTAGTAACTTACAAATAATTATAAACGTTGCATCTCTGTACTGTGTTGTTATTCAGTTAATTAGTTTTAATTATTTGGTTGTAATAGTTTGCTTTATTTCAGATAAAAAAAAAAAAATTTTTTTTTATGTCGGGGTTATAATTAAACCCAATGTGCTTTATTTAATATTATTAGTACGACTATGTAGAAAATCAAAGGTTTCCGACCACTACTAGGAAAGCAAAACTAGTAAAAAAAACAATAATGGAAAATCCTACTAATATCATAAATGCGAAAGTTTGTGAGTAAAGATGCTTGTTACTCTTTCACGAAAAAACTACTGGACGGATTTGGATGAAACTTTACAGTAATATAGTTTGTTTATCAGAAAACATATAGGCTACAATTTGTAAACATTTGATGTAATTTGATCGTAATATACCTAACGATACATGTTAATTAAGTCGAAAAAAAATCTGACCCCTGAGAGTTATCTTGGCGTATGCTGCCTAAACCATTGAAATTACACAAAGATAAGAGAAGAAATAATCCTACGATATGTACCGTAGGATTATTTCTATGACTGTGATTATATGTTAAAAATATATTTATTTAAAGTGATCTGTCATGAAACTTAATGTGGCAGACCAAGTTCCATGCGAGCGTGCGAGGACTTTCAAATAGTTCTTAAAAGTGTAGCAGCGTGCTGCTGCGTAACGTATCGAAAACATTGATTACTGTAATGTGTATTAAGTTAAGCGTAACAACAATAAAATGTATGAAGCTGATTCAATAAAATGAGTAGTTCTTAAAACGGTGGTTATAAATAGAAATACTACATGGGCAAAAGTCACTGCTAATCCTTGGATTATTTTGAATTCTCCAAATTATCATAGTGTTTCGAACTGTCATACCCTCTACACTGACCATAAATCAAAATGTAGTTGATTAAGATCAGAACTAGAGGACTGGACGGTCCTTAGCTCTGACGAAGTCAGAAACGTTGCTTTACGATCACACTTGGGTGGATCGAGCTTTATGATCCGTTATTGAGTTTTGCAGAAAGGAAGATTCTTGGTTACTGAATATAATATTATTAAGCCAATTACCCACCTTCTCAAGAATCGTATTTTATTAAAACTGTGCCGATGTTTTAACATCTTTTTCATTTTTGAAGTGGGATAATGTCCACATACTGACCTAATTGACAAGCTTGTGTAGTGCTTTGAGTATAAATATAGTCATTCCACTCGATTTTGTTAAAATATTGCTCAATATTAAAATTTTCTGTCTCTTATATTTTTTTTAATAATTACCTTTGTACTTCACAAGTTACATAAGCTTTAATTTATGTACACGTACCAAAAGGTTTATGTTTAACTTTGCTCGCTTGTGTGTTCAGGAAATGGTGTCTTCTTATAGGAGTTGTCCTCGCTGTAGGTATACGTTATATACCAGGAACAAACAACAGATAACACTCGCCAGTCCTACGCCTATACGATAATTTTCAGAAAATTATTTGTGTTTGTACGCTATAATGACACAAGTTTGAGAGTTTACAGAATCACAATTTATCTTTAAATATTATTATGTTGCAAAATGCTATATTTTCATATCAAAAATTAAATAGAAATGACTCAATCTTACATTCAAATCATTTGAAGTTCGCAATCAGCGGCCAGGTCGAGCTTAAGTGTTTACAAATAGATTATTAAGCAATTTTATAGTATTTTATTGTAGATACCGCAGAAAATTAGCAACTTAGAAATATACCTCAGGCAGTAATAAAACTATAAGGAAAAGTCTTGATATACTTGACTTATGCCCTAAGCCTCGCTAAGGGGCAGAGGGCGTTTATGTTAAACACTTATCTCGCTTAGTTTTGAACTTGAACTTGATTTCGTTGCATGCCTTGCCATGTTATGGTCTTGATATTCTGTACTTCATCTTAGCTAGAGTTATTTGAATAATTATAGTATTTTACTTAAGCTAGGATTTTAATTAGATAGTGAGAATACATTATTTGAACCTAACTTTGGAGGTGATTGCCTATAACGAAAGGCATACGATACCGATGTAGAGGAATAAATGTCACATCCTCCTAAAGCAAAGTGAGGAACCTTAAACAAGAGAGAGAATCGAAATAAAATTGAATTGCTAGTATCCAAGGACGGTGGTAGTCACTTGCCATAAGGTGAAAGTTAGCACCTGTTCCATGTATCCTTACCAAAATATCTCTGCCAGTATTGCTAGTTGGATTTTTTTCCGATTATCATTATTGGTAGAGGTACATGAAACCTTTAAGTCCATATATCGCTACTAAATGAATTGGTGAAGATAATTGGATTTTCTTTCCATTTATTTTTTAATTTATTTATTTATTTATTTACACTTTATGCATTTTGCACATCGACGGACTTAATGCCCAAGGCATTCTCTTTCAGTCAAGCTTAGGGTGGTTTAGAAATATTGTAAGGGAGGTGCACAGAGGTTATATTAACAATTAAAATATACAATACATGAGTGCGTATACATACATGAACACATACAATACATACGTCATAAATACACATATAAAAATACACATATATACATAAATATACACATACATTTAGATTATATTCCTACACTATGACAACTTGACTGTAAGCTGAGCCAACTAACGATGAGATGATTCTTCAATCTCGTTAAGAAGGAGACCATGTACATTCTTTTTGAATATAAAACGGTTTGTAGACATCCTGACTTCGAGCGGGAGCGCATTCCAGAGTTGTACTGCCTGAACAAAGAACGAAGAGTTCACGAAATCAGTGTTATGAGAGGGACATAAGAGGAGCAGATTATTTTCTGAGCGAAGGTTTCTGTCGTGATTAGAGAATAGATAACGGAGGTACGGAGTAAGATATGTAGGTGGTTATCATTATCAATAGAGATAAAAGTTTTCAGGAAGTTATTTGATGATTATAATAAGACGTTTCTAAATGAGACTTGTAACTGTAATTATTAAATAAGAAACAAAAGAAAGGCATAAAACCAATTATAATCAAACAAACATGAATAATTTATCTACTACCAAAAACGTCACTTCCTTTGACGCAACATGAAATAAAAAACTTTCTAAGTGCTTGTCGGGCCAAACAAACTATGAATATTTCACAATAACAATTTTAGGGACCAAGTAGTCGGTCGAATATTACTCAGATTACTCGTAAACTAATAAAACCTACTTAACCATGATATTTTTCCTTTTAAATTCGTTGTATATACTACTGTTAATTTTTTCTGGTTTCTAAATATCGTCCTAAAATATACGGTCTTTCTTTGTAAAGAGAAACAAACATTGCTTGAGCTTCACTATCGCAAGCAATTCAAAAACGTCTAATTCTCCTCCTCCTCTTTAATCCTCAAAGAAATTAATTTGATAAATGATATTTATTTCTGCAAGTGAACCTTTTACAGACATTTTCACTCGTAGGACTTTACAGCTAGAAGGCGCCGGTTTTCATAAAACTCACTCTGGGAGTAAATGTCGTAGCAAACCACAGAGGTGTCCTTTTCTTTAAAGTCCGTGAAAATGATTAAATAAAAGTAAGCGAGTACAGTACAGGATCTGGGTTGGCCTTTTCGCAATAGGACCATAGTTTTGAGTCAGCCTGTCCATACAGACGGCATACGAGCCCCAACCATCATGTCACCGAACCAGTATTAGTCAAGATTAACGATCCAAAGCGTGACACTACATTGGGTAGGCTGTGAAAACACCTGAAAGATATTAAATATGAACTAATGTTGCATGACTACACTTATCTTTACATATATTAAAAATTATAAAAGCAAAATTACTGTAATTATTTAATTTCCATGTAAAAAAATGAATAATAAAAAAAAATTAAAACACAAAATACAACAATAAATTAAATGTTCATCACTTTCAAACACAACAAATGTAAAAACGGAAGTGAGCCGCATTAATCCCCATTAAACTTGTCGTTTAAATACATAATCTGAAACTGTAGTAAGCCCTTTTATATAGTGTTTGTTTTATTAAGGACATTAATTTATTGAACTTAATGAACTTTTTTGTAAAATCACACACCCTGACATCGATTAGACTTGCTTATTTTGTAATCAAGCCGTTGGCAACTGGAGTTTAACAACAACTTGAATCTTTATTTTTAGTGTTGATATCATGAATGTCGCTGAACTTTGTGTACAAATGCATATTTTTCTTTATATGTATGTACTAAATTTTCATAGATATATTGAGATGCGACTATCGTGATAGCAATTGCTTTCAATTTTTCCTGCAATGACTGCCTACAACTGAGATTATTAATTGCGCAAGTAACCCTTTTCTGCAATAAAAAGATAATTTGAATGTCAGCAGCATTCCCCTACAACAAAATACCATATTATATAACACTATTAGAATAGCTTGACGAATTTTATAAGCCGTGTATGTTGCAGAGCTGAGTCTCTTTACAATCCATCAATGTTTTGAGTCCCACTACAATTAATAGACTATAGTTATACTCACGAACTTAGTGGTGTCTACAAGATCCAACCAATTTCCATTTAGAAGAACACTGGTTTTAACTTTCTTGACATTTGATGTGAATAATCTTACACATTTAACTTTTTCTCTTTTAAAAGTAAATTAATTACATTGAACCAGTTCACGTCATTAGTGTGCTGTTTATGTCATCAGAACTTTTATCCCTAATGGTAAGGAAAACTAGAAATAAAATTCAATTATGCCTGTCAATTCAATTAGAAGCGCCATATTTTGAAATATATACATTTGGTTTGATTTAAATATGCATCATAATGTTTCTTTCTACAGGAACGAGATGTTTTACCGCGATAAAAAGTAGCCTTTATTACTCACCAGCCTTAAAAATATCTTCAGAGATAAAAATCTTATTATAAAATCGTTCACTACAATATTACAACATGTGAACTAAAGACACACATTTCATCAAACAAACACACTTCTTTACTTACAGTATTAATAAGAATTGAAAATGTGGCCGCATCGGGTTTTGTATCAGTCCCGTGTGGCAGTGGCCTGTTAAATATTTTACTCTAACATCACTTACTGCATCCGAGCGAAGTATATTGTTTCAAGTTATTAAAGGTTCAGTTTAAGAGATGAAACTAAAAGATTACCTAGCTTACACAAATCACTGCATACCAGACAGCAGTTTTGGTCAAATTTAGCGAGGTAATTTGCAAATATTTTGATCGAAAACACACACAGTATAACCGTTCACTACTCTATAAGTGCTTATTCAAAAACGTTACGTTTCAAATTAAAGGTTTTTGAAAAATAAATTCTAGATTCATTCATTAGTAGGTTAATGCTTCACCAAAATCCAATTTTCGATTGTTGTTGGAAAATTTAATTTAAATATTGCTTGCCATCTTGCCATTTCAGTAGTAGCCAATAATTATAAAGGTACCTCCCTACTTTTTAACAATTATTTAATTAGAAAGTATTAACCTACAATAAATCTCTGTTACGCTTATTCAGTGTGTACTACTTCTTATATATTTTATTTAAAAATCATTGTGTCTGATAATAAAAACTGTTTCATAAACAACGATTGTCCTATAACATCTTGTACGATTCTACTTTTTATTGCATATATATATTTATCAGGCGCTGACAATTTTAAAAATAAAACATACTAATATTTTTTCTAAGGTTTTGAATCAACCGGTTTTATGATCATATAGATTTCATTTCAACATTTCTTGTTTCATCACGCGATATTGCCATTATAAACAAAAATAAGTAACAACTCTTTTCACTTGTTTTTAGTTGTCAATTAGATTACTTTAGTTTTGTCCAGTCCAGTTGTTTTGGCTCATAGACTTAAACTTCATATTGAACTAGCTAAAAAATCTCCAACGTTTAGAATGTAAATTAAATAGGTTGCAACACGATTTTGAGGTAACGTTGTCGGTCAGCGAGTCACGGTTTAAAATTTTATAAATTGGCAGTTCAAAAGATACAAAACTTTGTTTTCTTTTGGATTTAATATTGAGATTTATGAAAAATCACAGTTTTCATTTCATTTTATAAATAGTATCGTTTAGATTACAGTCAAAATTGAGAAAAGAAGAAAAACTAATATAAAAACATTTAAGAAACATAACTACTGCTTCAAAACATTGGTTACACAGCTACGTCCTGTGTGTGTTTCAGATCTGACCAAATATACATGTTAGTAACTTTGAAACCTTACAGATATTAAATTCTGCATTACAAATCATGTAATCAATACTTGTATTTTTGGAAGTGTAAATCATAATATAGTAATATAAATATATCTGTTATGTAAGACATAACGTTTAAACATCATGTCGAAATAGTTTTAATCGAGATATTCTATCAAAAATGTTAACAAGAGCTAAGTCTAGAGCACGAAAAGCACAAATTACATCCTCGTCTGAACTCGTCGCTGCGCTCCACCTCGCGGTTCCCCGTAGCAACAATGAAAGTTCCGGCTGTTGCAGAGGCGTCGAGCTCTAATTCTAGTGACGAGTTTTTCTCTCTGCCGATGTCGCCTACGTCGAATACGCGGCCACCGCATGAAGTGGACAAATCCATTAAAGAGAATGTCATGCGGACATATTTTCGGGCTACAGAGTTGGGAACGAACCTTACTGTGTACCATGTTAGACTAGTCTCTCTGTTTCAGGAGCTTAAATCAGCCGTCAACGTTTTAGCACAACGATTGTCGGATCAAGTACGAACTGTACGGCGTTGTCACCTGCTGGATGATTCAGTACTTGAGAGGATATGCTTTACTATCCCTTCTTCGTCACACACTGTGGTAGCCAACAGCACAACTCAGTTGGTATCTTACAATGAATGTTGATAAACTAGTGGAGAGTGAAGTTATAACTGTAAGTACCCTTTTCTTTTTTTTTTTTAACGTGTGGAAACCCCCTCGGGCCGTCACCCCACCGGGGTTTACGGCGGGGTGGTGTGTCGGAATCGGACCGACTAAAACCACACGGTGTACCACTCTGCGCCTGAGATAGGAGGGATCCGGGAACCGCTGCTATTACGACATCCAGATCCCTCCTAGCGCCTGCCCGAAACTACGGGCACCATCTATGGGTAAACTCTCTATTTTAGCCTCCAGCCTATTTTAGCCAAAATTGACAAGTTGGTATTTAAAGGCAAGTAGTTGGTGTAGGATCCTGGCTACTTCATTGTGCCTGTGCAAATACTCACCGTTAGCAAGACGAGAACAACCAGAAATAATATGCCTAATAGATTCTCCAGGACGGTGGCACGCCCGACAGATGTCAACCGTACTATCTTTCAGGATATATTTCCGGTAGTTATTCGTCATGATAACTTCGTCCATAATTGCACAAACAAAACCTTCGGTTTCTCCGAAGAGATCACCATACGGTAGCCAAGACGTCGACGCTTTAAAGTCTATATCAAACCCGTGTAGGGCCCGATAAAATCGACCATGAAGTTCTTTACCCTTCCATACTTAGAGGCAATAGTAGCACCACAAAAACAAGGCGACGACTACAAATATTACACAGTGCTAGCCAAACTATCGAAAGCAGAAATATTACAAGTCAGCGACATCATTACCTGCCCGCCTTCAACAGAAAAATACAAAACCATTAAAGAACGCTGAATCAACTGCTATGAGAAATCAGACCAATATCAACTCCAAAAATTACTATCGGAAATGGATCTCGGCGATCAAAAACCGTCGCATCTACTACGCAAAATGCAAGTTTTGAGTAAAGGAAAAATCGGTGACGAAACCATCAAACTTTTATGGTTGAGGCTTCTACCACCGTCAGTAACAACAGTTCAAGCAGTCACGGAGGACATGGACATCAACAAAATGAGCCAGATCGCCGACAAAATATTAACGAATACAAGTCTCACAGAAGTGTCAGCTGTGGATGAAAACAAAACAGACAACAACACACGTCATTCATATTAGCAGAATTAGCAAAAATGCAGTTAGAAATATGTGCAATTCAACGAGGCCGCAGAAACTATCAACGCAGCACTCAACGTTATTTCGATCGCCAACGTTCTCCATCAAGGTCAAGAACACGAACAAACTATCGGGAAAGAAAGCATCTTTGTTTCTATCACAATAAATTTAGAAAATATGCGCAGAAGTGCGTTGAACCATGTGACTGGAAACAGACAACTAGCTCAAGTTTTCAGGGAAACTAAATGAAGCGCAGAGTACGGCGGAACTCTGCGCTATACACCCGTCCAACCGCCTCACTATTACCGACCGTCATGGGCATAACCATGGTGTACTATTATTATTTACCGATCGGTATTTCTGAGTCACATCCTCCAAAGCACTCCTTATCTTATCATTATATTGGGTACTTACAGTTCCCCGTGGGATTTGGAGGCGGAAGTGCTCGCCGAAGTTTATCGGCGGACGGCTGACTTCCGGGCGGGTAGCGGCATACGGCCCCCGACTGAGGAGATACGCGAGTGGCGTGAGGCCGCTCGTCGAGCCACGATGGCTCGTTGGTCGTTCCGGTTGGAGACTCCACGTGCTGGCTTTGCCCTCGTGGAGGCTCTCCAGCCGGTCATCGCCGAGTGGGCAGGACGGCAGCACGGGACCCTTTCCTTCCGACTGACGCAGGTCCTTTCCGGGCATGGTTGCTTCGTGAAGTATCTGCACTCGGTCGCCAGGAGGGAATTAAGTCCCGCTTGTTACCACTGCGACTGTAGTGAGGACTCGGCTCAGCACACGCTAGCGGTTTGTTCCGCCTGAGCGGCCCAGCGTGGGGTCTCGCTCTCTCGCGTCTCGCTACCGACCGTCATACGCTCCATGGCCGGTAGCGACAGTTGTTTTACCGCGGTCGCAACCTTCTGCGAAGACGTAATTTCGCGGAAGGAGGCGGCGGAGAAGGCCCGGGAGGACGATATTCACTCGGACCCAATTCGCCACCGGCGAACTGGGCGGCGGAGGCGCGCATACCAGCGCCTCATGCCACCTTGAGTGTGGCCGCGGGTGGACGGGACGGGTTTTCCCCTCCACCCACTACAATGGCCAGCCGCCAGGAGGCGACGTCTGCGTGTGCTGTACGTCGCCTAAAATAGAGAGTTTACCCATAGATGGCGCCCGCATTAGCAGGCAGGCGCTAGGAGGGATCTGGATGTCGTAATAGCAGCGGTTCCCGGATCCCTCTTATCTCAGGCGAAGAGTGGCACACCGTGTGGTTTTACTCGGTCCGATTCCGACACACCACCCCGCCGTAAACCCCGGTGGGGTGATGGCCCGAGGGGGTTTCCACACGTTAAAAAAAAAAGGATGGACTATAGGTTAAGATATCATAACATGCAAATCACGAAACTACCACATAAGGGATTGTACTTTGGGAACCTCACAATTATCTTGCTAATTTTTTGTTGTCTGCAAGTTTTCTTAGTTATCTGAAGTTCATTGATTACAGAATAACATACTGTTTAAAAAAAGTTCTTAGTTCTAGATAGTTAAATGTACCTAACAAATTCTAAACACTTCGGTCCATTTACTAATATCCGTCGATGTCGTCGTGTGTATTAGCTGGTATTCGAAACTTCATTAGTTAGTATGAGTTGTATATTAATGGAGAACTGGAATATTTAATACCTCAAATGTCTTGTAATACACGTGTTTAAAGTTCATATACTTAACTATTAAATAATTTCTTATACATCAAACAAAGCTCTTGAAATTGAAGGTAGTACACGCAATGTACATATGTATAATTCACAAGTAAGTATAGGGTGGGCTAAGAATTCGTTAATATTTGAATCTAACATCCTGCTCAAACATGTTACGAGAGTTCTTGGAACCGCAGCTACTGGAATTTGCCGGCTACAATGTTAACACGTGGTTTCAAAAAGATGAAGCCACTTGTCACACAGTCAATGAATCCCTGCCGGTGGCCAAAAACATGTTGCCGGGAAAGCTGATTTCCAGACGAGGCGACATTCCATGGCCACCCAAAAGTCCAGATCTATCCCCAGTAGACTTCTTTTTATGGGGTTATTTGAATAATGGTATCTACATCAATATACTAGATAAAATAGAAAACACTACGTCGACTAAAAGAAAAATCAGCGAAGAAATGTCGGCGATCTCGCGGTCATTTTACCAACGAGTATTCGAAAATTTTGGTCCTCGCTTAGAAGAGTGCAGACGACGAAACGGTGGTCATTTAGACGACGTTATTTAAAAAAAATAAGATCCTACTAATAAGTTTTCTTGTATGTATTTCTTTCTTTTTATAATTTATTAAATGCTTTTTAATATGACTTTGCCCAATGTTAACTAATTTATGGCCTAACCTACATATATTTCAACGCAATTTATAAACACCGCCCAAGAGTGAGTCAACAACCTGAGTTACCAATGTGTAAATTCACCGGTAGGTATATTGATAGTAGCGGATAGTTACATACCTGGATAGTTCTAACAATTTGGCATTTCAAATGTTATTGCCAACGATATTATCTGCCAAATAAATACAAAAATGATTCCAATCATGATATATCATATTTAATTTAATTTATCATATTTAAGGAGGTACAAAAGTCCCATACAAAATGTTTATGTCACTGTTTATTTTTAAACTACGTGTTTAATAATTTGAATATGACTAGATACTATAAGAGGTAGGCAAATAAAAAGTGCAACTAAAAACAACTAAACTACCCGCATGATATAAATCTGTCTCTAGTCTAGTCCAAGTAATGAACTTATAAACGAATTCAAGAAAGTCAATTAATGTTTATTAGTAATCTAGGTGGGTCATTACTTGCTATTAAATCTTATACAGCGATCTACGCTATTTAGAAAAACTACTTTAGTAAATACTCTAAAGAATCTTTAGAAAAAAAGATGGTTTAGTCTTTGTTTTCAAATCTAGATACGTTAAAATTGATAGATGCACACACGATCATGACTGTTAATCAATCATTGCACTTCTTGTACACTGTCCATCGCTTATCCAATCTGTTTCCTTGTCCTCTTATGGTGTCCCAAGATGTGGAAATTATCTTTGATAATACTTATCCATAAAAAGGGTGTAGTGGGGCGTCAATCATCTGTGTAGGTTAATGGATTGACAGGTAACTTATTACATAAATTTTAAAGCTTTATCTACACATTACAGTTTTCGGGTAAAAGTAATTTGGCTGCATTTATTGATGTTGAGTTGTATCTTATTTCTGATACACCAATCTAAAAGATTGTTAGAAAGAGCCTGTAAGAAAAGCAGCCAATGTCATAAACTTATTTAAATTACAATTGACAAACCCTTTAGGAATCTGTAGATGACTAGTGCTTTCATGTCATTTGTTTTAACAATTAGCGGCAATTGAATTGTCTTAGTCAAGAACAATGTTACAGCACACTTTAATTGGAATTTCATTACGAAACCTTAACTGTTACCACTGTTTACCATTGGATTAATGAGTTTAAATATGTTCAAAAGAAACATACTGATGATTGATGATGACTCTTGGGAAAGCGGTACTAGTATGGCAACTACTGAGAATAATGTGAGTCAAGAACAAAAAGTCTCGTCAAAAAGACGTCAAAATTTTTAATTTTATACGTGTATTTGTAAACAAAAGAAGAAAAGAACAGAAGTCAAGGAACAAGATGATTGCCTCATTCTCTGGATCACCAAGTCATTTCATTACAATAATCTTCTAAAAAAGAAGAAGAAAGAAGTTCTAAGGACTGTTACTGCAGATTGGTACGTCAATCATTGTCTAACAGTTGTTTTGGAAAGTGTTAGACAGCAGCACCCAAGAAGCGAGATTCTCTTCCACTTCAACAAATTTCTAACTGACTCCACCAAACGGACTATAAAATAATTGCCTAACGAAGGTGTAGGGTTACTAACTAAGTAAATCGATCTAGCACTTGTGACTTATATTTGTTTAAAAGAATTCGTTTTATGTACTCTTTTCGATGTCGGCTGCGTTTGAAAAAGATTTAACCCATCAAAAGATAGGTAAGTATACAAACATTTTGGCTAACACCAAATGGATGGAGATTTTCGATAATTGTATTTCTGTGTCCATGCCTACTTTGTGTAATGCTATCACATCACATCACATCAAGTCGGTTCTCCGTACCACATTTTTTATAGATTTTAATAAGTACAGCAACTCTTTCCTTCGTCCTAACCTTTATTATTCACAAAATTATTTGGAGTTACCTACTAGCTTTACCTGAATATCAAATTTACCTGGTCATGGAGCGACTGGCATCGGACCTGCATAATAACCCTAAGGGTGAACTGAATTCGAAGATAGAACTAGTTTTTAGTATATTTGAATTCACTGACTTCCCAATAAAGATTGCTATGCATGTTCAATACAACCAACATCGACAGCCCAAAATGCTCTCAGAGGCACGAACGTGAAGCACCGACAACTTCCATACTTCGATATTTTCTGTAAGAATTTCTTGTAAGAAAACCTCTACAACACTTTTTTCCTCGACCCAAGATTTGAATCCGAGACCTTTTGATAGTTAGTTGCATACGCTCGAACTGCGAAGCAGACGGAGAGGACCGACTGTGTCACCTATCGATTAACTCTGATACTTACCGGACACGGATGCTTCGGAGAGTATCGAATAGTATGGGAGGCTAGGGCACATTGACACCACTGCGGGTTCGAACGGGACTCCACCCAACACATACTGGAGGACTGCCCTGCATGGAAGTTCGAACGTCAAGTCCTGGTCGGACAGATTGATGAAACCTGTCACCGTCAGTATTGATTGCAGCAATACTGGCGAATGGTGAGAGATGAGAAGCCACGGCCTCCTTCTGTGAGGATATTATGCTCCAGAAGGACTCCGCGAGATCGGGAAAGGGCCCATACCGTTCAAAGGAGGTGGCAAAAGGGCACGGTAGATGGCACTTGCACAATCACCGCCTAAGGGTCGCTGCAGAAATATCTTAGGACGATGTGACCGCTGCATGTGACCCGAGACAGTTGACACTCCGGGGCGGCCGAGGGCGGACGCTGTTCTGCGTCTTACTATATAGAACAGTAAGAGGTGCGATAGCGTCTTGCCCTGGGACTTAAAGTTCCCGGGATATACCTCTATCGTAAGGTATGGTAAAGATTCCAGAAATCACTAATACGCTCCTGGAACTCCTCTCGACTGAGGAAGTAGGTCACCGCAGCTTTTAGTGGCTAGACCGTTTCTCCCCATACGGATATATGGTATACTCCCCGCATGGTGTGAAAAGCATTCCCCGCATAAAAAAACGAAAAGGTAATCGCATACGCTAACCGCTTTACTAGTTACAGCAACTACTGTCTCTTATTAATAAATAAATTACATTTTAACAAAAAATTCTTAAGAATAGCTTAAAAATAAGCATATTATGAGTTGGTATGTGATTGGTTATATGTGAGTGCATCAGGTTATGCCAAGACCTGGTCCAAAATGCCCAAGCCAACCACACTTGCAAGTGGTGCACTTGCTAATCAACAAACGAGGTTCCGGCAAAAAAAAAACATCCCGATTAGCGGCAACAACTTCGCCGCCTATTACATGGGAAAACTAGGCGTTTAATATGTCTCTGTCTACCCCTCCGAGGAAACAGCAGTCAGCAGATGGTTGTTATAATCGTAACGTTGTAATCACATTTTATTTGAAATTAAGATTTATTTAATACCTAAAACTAATTGAATAAATCGTAATATACTTTATTTAGAACATGGTCAGACGATTTGGTACATGGTTTGATTCAAGAATTCCTTCTCTTTGCAGTTATATTATTGCATATTTTGTTCTCTTAGTTGTTTCTTACGACACCCACGGGAAGGACAGAAATGATGGACACTCTGTGTTCATAATCCTGCACCATATGGAAACCCTCATAATTGAAGTATCTATTAGGTATATTTTGAGAAAATCCTAAACTCATGGAAAATTAACTTGAACGTGGTAGTAATTCAAACTTACTGGGTTATTTGCGGTATATTAAATATAAAGTAGAAACTTTAATTATATAGAATGATAACATCAGAAATCACAAAAATATTCATGAGTTTTGTTAGTTGGCTTTACGAGTACTTTGAAGTCGTATCAGCTCCACGGTTGTTTCATGTTATTGTGAGTAAATAAGTTGTTTTGTATGTAAGTTAGGAATAAGCAGAATATTAAAAACGAAAAATCTGTGTTTCTCTCCTAACATAAGAAGTGTTCTAGTTGTGTTATATACTTATCATTAATTAATTTAGAGCGACAATAGAGAGTTAAAAAGGCAAAGTAATGTAGTATGCAAATAATTTCTATGATTTAAAATAAAAAAAGTTGGAGTGGTTAAGTAAATATTTAAGTAAAAACTGATAATCATCTAATTTTATTTATAAATCAAAGTCTTGAAATTGTCGAGTTTATGAGAAATAATAACTAGGCTAACTTTTGAATGCTTAGTTGTTACTCTACGATTGCCTTTGAATAGTACAAAAGGACAATGGCAGCAATGTATGGGATTTTTGTACAGCCTTGCGTATCTCATTGTTACAATTGTTTTTTATTTGTTTGGCTGGTAAAATCATCGACAATAATAGTTTGAATGTCCAGATTTTTAGAACTTTGAGTTAAAAAGTTATTTTAGTTTGTAGTGTAGAATATAATATATACTCGTAAGCTACTAAAGTCGACAGCAATAACAACTGGTTGTCGCAAATGTGTTGTCATTGTTGTCGGCAGTATGGCATAGTTGGTGTAATACAAATCATTTCTTTACAATGTTCTATGTCTGTCAACAAAATGTTACTCTACTGCTAAATCGTTTTTATGTAATTTATATTTTATTATAAAATTATAATATACTCGGACATCTAACTCGTAACACCATCTATGTTTCACAATACGCAGATTTTAAGCATGGCAAGTTTAAATAACGCAATAATGCGTTTTATTATTGTAGTTGTAATAACTTTTTGAGAAAAATATTTTTTTTTGATAATTAAAAGAATATAGTTAGAATGATTCACTTTATAAACGGTACAAATCCCATAACCGTCCATTATATATTATTAGCGGTACAGGACATGCCATTCTTTGATGATAATAATTGTTAAGATTAATGAAAAACGTAAGGTTAAAAATTAAACTTTTTGCTTATTTCTTGTATTCATGCTAGTTTTTTATTCCAATGCTTTGATCAGTACGCCAATAGGCTTTAATACTAGTTAGATACGCCTAGCTTTTTTCAATACTAATTGCATGCATTACATATAATTAATAATAATAAAGTATCTAAAGACAATTTTTAATAAAGCATATGCTGTTATATCATTTATTGTAGTTTAAGGTAAGCTTTGTGATAAAATAAATACGAGTGATTCATTGTGGCTAGTGGAAACGTTACTATTTCTCAGTTGAGTTTCTCCAACTCTGGCTGCAGTTTAAGTAACTAGAATTTGTCAGCTCAAATATGTTATTTAATACTTTTATTACTTTTTACTCTCTTTAGTGATATTTAAGGTAGTTATTTACAGTTTTTATTAGGTTATATTGTACAAAATAACGTTTTCTTTAACAAAATCAATTAAAAACGAAATGTCAGTAAAAGACTTGTGTTAAGTCAATAAAATAATAATTAAAATAGTTTTAATAGTTATATATAATAGTTTAAATAGTTTTAATTTAAAAAGGAATAACACAATTAACTAGAAAATAAATTTAATTTTAAATGACTTTTGTTTTATTATTTTTTTCCTTTTACTAATCTTACTACTGGAGTATATAATTTAACAACTAATATCAATTACTTATTTCACAGCAACATTAATCTTCTAGCTGATGAATACTCTTGACTTGTGTGTACAGTTAAAGAGCTTCTTAAAATTATTTTTTTTATATTTATTCTATTATAATAACTCATGCAATACAGTATATAGGTACATGCCCGGAATTGTTCTTCTTAAATTAAAAGGTACTTGTATTCGACTTCCGCGAGTATTGTTTGATGTCTTTTTTAAAATTTGTATATAAAACCTACACATTTATCAGAGATCTTTTTTTTGTTTCCCTATGTAACTAAAATATTTTTCCAGATCGATATATAAATGATAGTTGTGGTGATTAAAAAAATTAAAGACGTAACTAAATTGAGAAGCTCCTCCTTTTGAGATTTGGACTCGTAATTTATTTTTCCATGACTCCGCGACACCGATGAGACACGTGCTTCATATTACGTATAAACAGTTATAGAGCAGACCGCCGCCGAAATGTGTCTCTCTCTACTACACTGTATCAAACACGTGCAGGAAAAATTACGTAGTACCCGTCTTGTAGTGTAATGCCATTAGGGTTGCCTAAAAGTGGCAAAACCGGGCACAAATTTATATTTAACCCGGAAACTGATACTTGTTCACACAAGTTTCTTTAAAAAAAAGTTCGTAGTATTGGTTAGTCTATATTAATTAGCAAAATATGTAATATTTTATTAGAATTATATTGGATTGTTAACTTCTTGCACATATTTCTAAAACCAAATAGGTAAAGAAACAAGCTGATTAACGTTTTCGAAACTAAAATTTTAGTGTTTTCCTTGATTTTGCTAGGCTTATATCATCTAATTCTGACATGACGATTAGTGTTTTCAGCAGTTAAAATCAAAAAAGATATAATGTTAATGTTGATTATACAGATTAAACAAAATACCTAAAAAACTTCACAGTTTATACATTTGCTCGTTACCTACACTATTATAAGTTGTCTTTATTTAATTTTATGTAAAAACTAACGTCTTCCTTTTTCTAATGGGTAGATAATAATAATATTATTTTAACACATTCACGCAACCCCATCTAGTCCTAAACTAAGCAGAACTTGTATTATAGGCATTAGATAACTTACATAAATACATAGATATTATACATAGAAAACACTTATACTTACAAATATTTGCTAACTCGAGACCTCAAGCATACGCATACGTTACCACTGTGTCACCGAGGCAGCTAATAGATTAATTTAAAGCCAAACCAAACCCAGACAGGTCTCAATTAGATATTTTGGTTAAATAAGACTCTTTAAGCAGTACTCCTGACAACCCTAGATAGCATGCTTCTATAATAGAGCTGTAGATTTGTTTAACTCTCAACGCGTGGGCTGTCGCCGCGCCCCACTGCCGCCACGATGACGCATCGTTCTCGAATCAGCTGTGACCATCGTTCTCGGTAAACTTCCTTAAATACTGACACTTTTTTCTAACTTCGCTTCCATTTTAAAAAGAATAAAATGACAGACAAGACTAGAAAAAAAAACAGACTTGTTGGCAAAGATTACTTAACTAACACGATAAATAAAGTATATTCAAGTTTAATAAAATATAGAAACTAATCAAACTTTCTTATATATTCACTATGTATGGGGAAAGTCCGACTAGCTTAATGTTTACAAAAGTAACGTAACATCTTACATAATACGCAAACATATTGTGATTCGCTTCAAAAGTACGACATATTCGTATTACAACAAAATTTGGTTCCGGATCGGTAATATGATGTACCTATTATAAGAGAGAAATTTCAAAAATCGCAGCCGAATGTATCATCCGACATATATAATGCCACACGGACGTACTAGTTCGAATTGAACGAGCCGACCCTATCCCATCAGTATAGAACAACATCAGTCCACCATAGAACGTCGCGCGCGCCGCCTGTATTGAACTATCATAACCACTATTTCGCACCCATCTCGAAATCACTATTCGTTGGTTATCATACGTATGTTTCAGTTAATTTTTCTTGTGCAAATATATTCAAGGTTGTTACATTATTTGTGTTAAAATTTATCTGTGTGACGAAACATTTTAGAAACAAACTGTGCGTGGATGCCTTTTTCTTCTACAAGTGAACATAAACAGTCGCGGAGGCGACGCTTTTCAGGTAGTGTGTCAAGGACATTTGTTAATAACTACCATCTCTATTGCTTCATGTTTAAATATTTCCATGTGTTCATATTTTTCTTATTTCCTTGAGAAAACTATCTCTATGATATACAATTTGACATCAGGATTTACAATGAGGGCAAATGTAAATGTTTTAATTTATTGGTAAATAAATCGAGAACTTCGACAGTAACGGTTTCTAAGGTTTTTGTAAACCGTCTTGCAAAATGTTAAATTTGTTATCAAGATAATTTTCTCTGAAATTACTATTGATTACGAAGGCCAGTCAAATTCAAAGAGTATATTTTAATACATTATGTGCTCTTGTGTTTGTGAATATGAGTAACACCTTGAGCGTCACTTCAAAAATAAATTTGAATTAACAACATAGTAACATACATGCTAAAAGTCATTGGAAGTTTTAATTTTTTCCATCAGTTTCACAATTATTCGTCATGCCTTGGAAGTAGACAATACATAGTTATGAAACTGAAAACATAGATTTTTATTAAAACCCTTTAACTCTGACCGGTTGTGAGAATGGTAAAGGGCATGACCCTCTCGCGTTACCTTTGTTTGTTACATAAAATATAAATATTTGATCAACTTTCTCTTTTTTGTAATCACAAAGACTGGTTAGTGAATAAACGATGTTAGAGAGCAGTGACACTAGTTGTGATAGTCTTGAGTAATATATACATTGATTAAGAACACCTGTTGACTTTTTGAAGAGCGACTCTTTTTAAGGAATTTGTGTGTATTTTTTTAAGCATACTTGAACTTCCGATTCAATATCTGTTAAATTATACATTCACAAATAGACCTGCACTTTTACCATAAAGTGACCTGCTTGATTGGCAGTTGATTTCTTAATATGTATGTATTAAATAAAGAGTTATTTGGAAGTATTGACTTAATAAATTTTTAATACCAGAACACCAACTAACAACTTTTAAAAAAACATCAGTTAATAATTATATTGAAGTGCAGTTTTATATTGTTTAAATTTATAAACTAATTTTGTTGTTCCCTATAAAATTATTATCAAGCTAGCTCACGTAATTTTATTTTTCATAGGTGCAAAATATTATATACATTTATTTTTATTCTAAAATATTATATACATAATACGGCTGGCCCGAGAATCGAACTCGAGACCTCTTAATCGGCAGTCGCACATACTAACCACTAGACCAACGAATAACACAAAATGTAGAATCTTATAGATATTGATAGGTATGTCAATGTTACTGAATTGTAAAAGTTGAGGTTACTGAATGACCACGGTTCTCCATGCTCAGGCCATTCATCATCCTATCACAAGTAGGTAAGGTAGTTACCGCAACGACGCGCTCCGGAGCACGCGCGCCTTTTAGGTCAGAAAGGGGACACCGTGCCTCCGCATACAATGCGAACCGTTTGTTAAAAATTATCCTTAAAGAATATAAAATAATACATAAACATGAATATCCTTGTTACATACATGTATACATTTAAATTGTTCGAACAGGGATAAAAATAAGCAAAAGGTATTCACGTGTTCACTTAAACAGGGTTTATTCTGAATTCCTAATCATCGGGTGCGACTGCCTTTATATACATGTATATGTTTGCTTGCTACCTAAAATATACTTATATGATTATTAAATATGAAAGAAAACTAATTAGAAACATAGGAAGCGTTGTGTTCCTTTACTGTATACATAAGACACATAGTTGTGTTTCAGTGTAGACTAGAAATATTATATTAGTTCTAGTGTTTTATATGTTGTTTATACATATACTGTGCTTTAACAAAAATGAAATGAAAAGTTTACGATAATTTACTAACATTATTAAAATGTTAATATAGACTTTTCAGTAATGTGATGGCAACTCTCGACAAAAATGTCCCATTGACTTGTACGAGTAAATATCAGTGTATTGAATTAAAATGATTTTAAAATAAAATGTCAGTATACAAATACATAATGAGAGTAAATTGTACTTCGGGGATTATACTAGGCTGACTAGGCTGACAGCCTAGTCTTATTGAATATAATACATATATTATTCCACATAGATAAATACGTTTATAAAAATATTAACATTTCCAAAATTAAAAAGACATCTACAATGTAAGCACACGAAATAAAAACAAATTACACCTCCCGCTATTCAGAATGTTCATTAAAAATATATATTATATGCCAATCAAAATATATAAAAATGTAATAAATTACCTAATACTACTAAAAATGATGATTTACTGTATACTATTAAAGAAAATTAAAGGATTTTTAAGGGAAAACTGTTTCTATACAGTTGAAACATACGTTTCAGTCAAAATTACATATATTAAAAATATTAGACATAAAGCACTCAATTTGAAACTTGAACCTTGAACCTGAATATTAGAGATCTGTTAAAAGTAAAACTTAACTGTTATTTATTAATCAAAATGTCTAACTCTTAATTTTATTATTTTACTCAAATTGTAATGCTTCAAAAAAGTCCTAAGTGTTTATAAAATAACAATTATTTACATACATTTTCATCTTATAGTTACTATAAGATGAAAATGTAGTTGTCGTCATGATGTCATGTCATGATGTAATGTAGTGTCATCTTATAGTTACTATAAGATGAAAATGTACACTTAGAAAACAACAAAGAATTTAAATTTGAAATTATTCGTCTTTCAAGTCTGATACGTTGAATCATCATCAATATCAATGAAGTTGTTTTTGTTATTCAACCGGTTAATAGACGACATTGAAATGATTAAATACTCGTGATACAGTCATTTGTACTAGTGACCAACCGAAAGTTTCATTTTCGGTGAGTTTCAACCAAAAAGTATAGTTTCGGTCTTGTTTTAGGTTTCGGCACAAAGTGGCCAAAACTTTTGGCCACGTGCCTATCGTATGTATCGTAAACTATCGTGCGTCGTTCGGCGAACTTCATAGCTCATTCACGCTCGCTCGCCTACACCGTAGGTTTAGGTTACGTTTTGTTTATGAACGATTAAAATGCAGACTGGATTCTAGAGTAGGAAAAAAATTTATCCAGTGGTATTGAAACAGGGCAACTTTTGTGTTTTCATGATCTGCAACATAATTATCTGGCGGTGATTATCTGTATACGTGACACGGTAATATCATACATTAGCTGTTGCTGCTTTTACTAAACTCGACTCGAATGAAATACATAGATTGATTATTGCGTCATCAGGATCAAAGGTAAACCTTTTCAACTGATCCATCCATCTAGTCAGTCAGCCCTTGACCCTTAGGCACCGCAAATTGCTACATGGTCTAAATTGTTCTGTGTCCTTGTAGATACGCTTATGACAAATTAATTATTGTAACAATAATATTATTGTTGGCCGTGTAATACTTATCTAGAAATTGCTTAATTGATATGTTAATTGCTTAGTCTTTTTGCATTTATCATAACGTACATGTGTTACAAGGAACCTTGCTAATCTTACTTTAAAAATGTCAAAATTAGCTCGTGTTGTGTAATGTGTCTGAAACTGAGTATAAACACACATCCCAGAATATCTTGACGTTTCGATTTTTATAATATACGTGCCTGACGAAATAACTATTCCGCCTGATGGAAAACACAAGTAGAAACCAAGAGCGGTAGTCACCATCCTCATTGCCTACCCTCCGAGACGTCAACGCGAACGCACGTACTTAGTTGTTTCCGTATTTTAAAAATTTATAAACTGTATAAAAGTGAACAAATCTCTTACTAAACAAAACAGTGTTCTTCTGTTATATCCAAGTGACAATTGTGTTCAAAGTCAAAGTGAATTAGTAACAATAACGCAAATATAAACAGTTCTAACAAAATTAACGAACTTACAACTGTTTAAAAAAGTGTACAATATTAGACTTTGACCTCATTAACTGTACAAACAAGGGATCGAGACCGGTTGCTTGGTGTTAAAACCACCTACACTTAACTAGTCACCAATTTTAAAACGTCCATTAACTGTAAAGACAGCTCTGAGGCCAAGAACGACAAGTCTGATTAATCGACAGCTTTGAGTTCAAACCCTGACTGGGACGCGATCTACTTTTTGTAATTGAAATAACATTTATAATTCCAGTACTACTGAGGGAAACAGAAAATATACAAAATATATATATCTTTGGTGTAATAAATTTATTATTGAGTTTTATTCGGTTAGCTCAAAATGTCAAAAACGCAAAGAACACCACCTGCAACCTCCAAGGCAACTCTAAAGCATGGACAATCCCTGTCTGAGTCGGACCTAGTGTCAGCCCCCAACTCAGATAAAGCGGTGACTGATACTTCTGTGCGCTGCAAACGCCAACGTATTGAAGATTCACCAAACAAACAAAAAGACCCGATAACGATCACAGCGCTGCATGATTTTAAGTGTGAGCTGCTGGAAATGCTGACAAAATGGAAAGCAGAGCATGACCAGTTACTAACAGCTTGGAAAGCTGAACAAACTGTCACATTATCCAAGCTAGCCAACGATGTCTCGGATCTTAAGAAACAATGTCACTCGATTCAGTTAGCTAACTCGGAGATAGAACGCGGTATGATTTTCATCAACAAACAATATGAAGACATCAATGGTAAGATACAGCAAATGGAAAGGCAGAAACTAGAAAATGTGGAAAATATTACCCAGTTTCAAAAGGAAATTCAAGATCTACACTTTCAGTCTCGACAGGCTACCATAGAGATTCGGAATGTTCCAAAAAGAGAGGTAGAAACACCAGCTGAGCTCATTTCCATTGTAACAAGACTAGCCAAAACAGTTAATATGGATATTCAAGCCGATGCTCTTCGAGACATATATCGTATACCTGGTAAACCTGGGCTATGTCGACCAATTGTTGCAGAACTATGCCGCGTCAATACGCGAAATGATTTACTAACAAAAGTACGTCAATATAACAAGGAACGCCCACTGAATGAAAAAATAAATACTCAAGTTATTGGTATTGATGGTGTTAAGCAACCTATCTATGTTGACGAACATCTACCTCCTACTGTCAAGAAACTAATGTACGAAACTCGTAAATTTGCTAAAATTCATAATTATTCCAGCTGGTATTCAAACGGACGAATCCTTCTACGCAAAAATCCAGGGGAAAAACCGATTCATATAAAAACAGAGAAATGTCTTGCCATGCTGTCGGACGAAAAATGACTATACCTGCCTTTTCAAATTTTCACTTTTATTCAGTACGCATGCATCTATATCTTAGCTATTTCTTTTATTTTACTATATGTTAGTTTTGATGGCTATTTGTGGCTTGAATACTTAACCTTTTCTGTAACTTACCTAACACACACACACACTCACAAACACTTCCACATATACAAGCACATATTTTTTATGTACATCCAAAATATCATAGGCGATGAGTCTACAAGTCTCCCCACCCCACAAATACTAGATATTTTCTTCCTGAAACCTTTGGCAGCCGCTGCGGACTCTATATACATAACCAACAATGATTGATCACAACGCCTCAGTATGTAATGAAATCGACAATACCCATATAGCTCGCTCGTATTTCTCTTCACCTGAACAATGCTCAGCTTTTGTGGAGCATCTAAATCAATATTTAAAGGTCATACATATCAATATAAGAAGTCTAAAAAAGAATTTTGACCAATTTATTACAATGGTAACAACCACTAACATTGAATTTGATGTTATTCTACTCACGGAGTGCTGGCTTAGGGTATCAGGTCCTCTACCTAATCTGCCGGGATATTCTTTTGGTGTGACTACAAACAATACAACGCAAAACGATGGAGTTGTGATATACGCGAAGTCAACTCTTAAAAATACATACTTTGAGCCTTTTCTTTGTGACGCAAATTGCCTTGTTTGCCTTATTGATAATACCGCAATCGTATGTGTGTATCGTTCTCCATCATATCTTGAGCTTGAGGAGTTTTACCGTGGTTTGGACAGCTTGATGGCCAGGCTAAAGCGCTTCGCTAATGTGGCCCTGATAGGCGATATTAATATCGACATAAAACCTAATAATCATGACCGTCACTCGGGCACTTACCTCACCCTTTGCGCTTCTCTAGGTTTACTACCTGCTCATACATTACCAACAAGATCAGATAACTGCCTGGACCACGTATTATTGAAAACAAAATGTCCAGCTACTGTTTTAGTTCTAGAAAGTTATATTACTGACCATTTACCAATAATCCTGTGCTTGAAACTAGGGAAAAGAACCATTCCGCAGCCCTTCAACGCAAATCGTTACAATTACAACGAAATTAAAAACGAAATAGATAGCATGGACTTTTCCTTGGTTCTTAACGAAGCAGACTGTAACTCCGCCGCGGATCTTCTTATTTCGAGTATCCAAAAAGTGATCTTAAAACATACATACACTATACGATTGTCAAGAAAATGCCGTGTAATCAAGCCATGGATGACCCCGGGTTTAGTTCGCTGTATCAGAAACCGGGATAATCTCCACAAAAAATTAAAATCTTCTCCTGATAACAATGTTCTTAAAATAACCTATATTCGATACCGTAATCATCTTAATAGTCTACTTAAAAAACTTAAACGTACACATGAAAAAAACGAGTTAATTAATGCGAAAAACAATATCAAGGCCACATGGAAGGCTATTAAGGCCATCACTAATACTAACTCTAATCCACAATCCCCTAGTGTGCTTCTCCTAAATTCGTCTGACACAAAGACTTCATTAAACAAAATAAACAGCTTCTTTGTCAATGTTGGTAAAGGCTTGGCTTCAAAAATTAAATCTCCATCTCCGCCTTATGCTCAATACCAAGGTAGGCCCCCCTCGAGCAACTCTCTCGTCATCATGCCAGTCGACAGCAAGCAGGTGCATAGGATAATAATCGATCTCCGTAGTGATGGGGCGACTGGTTATGACAATATACCAGTTAAAGTCCTCAAGCAATCCTCTCTTGCTTTAGCAGTTCCTATAACGCACATTTGCAACCGAGCGATCAATACTGGCACGTTCCCAAGCGCCTTTAAGAAAGCTGTCGTTTACCCGATCTACAAGTCTGGTGAGAGAGTTCTTGTCACAAACTACAGACCGATATCGGTACTGAGTTCCCTGTCCAAAATACTAGAAAAGATTCTTAACAACTGTCTCACCTCATATCTTGAGAAACATAAAATTATTGCAAGTAATCAATACGGATTTAGGCGAGGAATATCTGCCGAAGATGCGGTCCTAGACCTCACTAACACGGTTGTTAATAAACTAGATCAAAAACTAAAATGCTTTGGCGTCTTTCTTGATTTGTCGAAGGCGTTTGACTCCGTGAGCATCCCCATATTGATAGCGAAAATGGAAAACATTGGAATCCGTGGTTTGGCACTGCAAATTTTTAGAAACTATTTAGCTAATCGCTCGCAACGTATAAGAATAGATTCAATGTACAGCGACGATATGAACACTAACTTCGGTGTTCCACAGGGTAGCATTTTGGGGCCTACCCTCTTCCTTATTTATATCGATGATCTGTGCCGCTTACCAATACCAAATTGTGATATATTCACCTATGCAGATGACACAGCACTTATAATCTGCGATGACAGCTGGGATAAAGCTAGATGCAGAACAGAAGAGTCTCTTCGCCAAGTGACGGAATGGCTCTCAACTAACTTATTAACACTCAATACTGAGAAAACAAAAGTCGTAAGGTTTTCCAATCCCCACATAATCTCACCCCCAAAGGAAACTACTGCTGTAAGAGCACACACGTGCCTGAGCAGCTTTGATTCAAGTACTAACGCCTGCAACTGTCTAACCCTCACTATGGTCCCAAGCGTCAAATATCTTGGGGTGATTATCGACGAACACCTCAACTGGCGCCCTCATATTGATGCAGTAAGTGCACGAGTTAGAAAGCTAATTTACATATTCAAAAAACTCAGACACTCATCTGATTATGCAACTCTAAGCCTTGTATATCAGAGCCTTTGTGTCTCCGTAATCACATACTGCATCCCTACTTGGGGAGGAGCTTGCAAGACCATACTAATTCAAGCGGAAAGGGCTCAGAGAGCAATCTTAAAAGTTATGCACTTCAAGCCCAGAGATTATCCCACTGCGCAACTTTATTCTGAGCTGAAAGTACTTACGGTGCGACAATTATTCATTTTGAAAGCAGTACTATGCCGACACTCGTCATTACCGCTAGATAAAAATTTCCTTAGTAAACGTAAAGGTAAGGCTGCATGTCCACCTGTAAAATGTCGTACTTCTTTCGCAAACCGTCACTACACTGCACAAAGCGCACGCTTATATAACAGAATCAATCGGTTACTGGATGTATACATTTTGACTAGACACAATTTGAAAACTAAACTTACTGGTTGGTTACAAGAGTTGTCATACGACGATACTGAAAAGATTCTAGTCATTAGCTTATAGTCTCAGTAATATATAATAGTATAGATTGATAGATAAATAAAATATTATAAATACTTTCACTTAAACATACAAACACATGCATACACACACACAAACACACATACACATAACATTTCACACTATACAACTCGCCACAAAACCTACTATTGAATGTTTGCAATTGTTATATTACCTTTGTACGTAAATGTAAGCCAGTAACTATAATACGGAGCGGAGACCTGGTGACCTATAACACGGGTTTCTACCTAGCTTAGGCACCAGTCCTCCACAATATTGTCTTGAGACATTGTATTACCTACTAAGCATAATATTTGTATATATGGAATATTGTGGTGAGAAAATAAACGATTATTATTATTATTATTATTATTATTATTGCAAATACAGACAATGCCGCATAGTGACCACGCTATAGTGGACTACTGAGATTCTTTTCAGGCTCCTGTTAAAAGACCAAGAATTAAAGTAGAAAATAAACACGTGCTCACAAAAGACTAACCTAAAGCGACAGCATCCGTGCTATCATGTTTCGTTGGTGAGTGCTAGAACGGATAACTATTAATACAAGAGTGAGAGTTACCATGGTAAGAATGTGAACCTTACACTGACACGATGACTGTCATGCCTTTTACGTCCCCAAGCTGGGTACAATCACCATACTCTATTGCCTGTATTTACAATGAGTATGGTGACAGTAACTCTTACATTTTATTAATACTTTCCATCAGGCACAGTAGAGTCACTTTGGTAGGCTTTTAAAGTAGAAAAAAAAATATACCCACCTTGACGTACACAAAAGAAACACTACTAAAATTTGACTTCTATGTAAGAAAAACCCAATATATCATCTTAAAAAAATTGAAAACACGAAATACGTCAATAAATTAAATGTTCCTTTCAAACATAACAAATGTTACTGCGAGCGTGAGCAGCATCAATCCCAAATTTATCGTTAAAAGAATCTAAATTTGTGTAGTAAGCCTTTCTACATAGTTTTTGTTTTATTAAAACTTAAACTTATTACTACTTAATAGGGTGTCCCTTATGTGACAAAAAAAAAATTTTTTTCGAATTTCGAAATGCATACCCTCTATAATTTTTACTAATGCTATAAGATACTTAAATATAAAATTTTATCAATCTAGCATAATTGCAACCAGTGCCGACCGAGCTTCAAAGTTTAGTAAAAAACGTGTTTTGTCCTAAAATTTCAGTCTGCTATAATTTCACTATAAATGCAATGAATTAAGTGAATAAAATTAAATAATAAATTAGATGAGCATTAATCTTTAATTAAAAACATAAAGAAATAAGAATCATTCAGGGTAACTTCTTTTTAGAGTAGTTTTTTTACAGTCTGGATACAATTTTAGATGTTCCTGGACACAGCGCAGCAAGAACTGTTTTTGTTCTTCTTCAGCCGTGATAAGTCCGTTAAAATCTTGCATTAATTTAACAGCCCTTTCAGCAGTATCATTTACAACTCTCAAATAACTTATTCTTCTTTTAGCCTCCAGAAAAGCAGCATTGTTATTCCAAGAAGATACATCTTCCTTTAGAAAACTGTCGTCGATCTGCAGTCGTGATAAAAATTGTTTGCTCTTTTCCGATACGAAATCATCCAGTGCTTTGTCTAAAAAAAAAGAAAAATAAGTTAAATAACAAATAAAAATCAACAACAATTTTGAAAATAAATAAATAAGTATTGGACATTGAAATTGAAATCCAACAAAAAGTCAATTTAACTTACCAAACAACTTTTGAGTCAGTTCTTCCTTCGACGGGTCATAGCGTTTGCTAAAATCCGAGATTTTGTCCCTGTTGAAGTTGGCAATCATCTTCTTCTTAGTTTGGTTGTCAACTTCATCATCAAATAGTGATAGAATGACTGTCTTTTCACATAAATACCACAAGTGATGGCTGAACTTGCTTATAGAAGCTTTAGAAATTGTTGCGTCAACTTTTTCATACTCTTTTAACATCTTCAAGAAGCGCAAATCTTGATTAGGTGCTTTGGTCGCCACTGTACATTCGAGCCAAGGTTTAACATACAATATTACGAGAAATAAGCAAACATCTTGTAGAGCCTTTTTGTCCTTCGCAGTTACTCTGCATTGTGACTGAAGTAAACATATTTTTAAAGAATAGATCGCTCTCGCCATCCAGCGTGCCTGATGTATAGCTCCGGGGGGCCTTAGTTTTAATTTTTCCTCTGTGTCTCCTCCTAAAAATATTACGCACAGTTCGACCAATTCGCGGTAATCATCTCTTACAAAACCTTTATCTAATTCTGCCTTATAAAATAGTAACAACGCTTGAATGTCTGTCTCGGCAACCCGTGCTTTTACGAAATTAAGAGATGGTTCAATTTTAGTACAATCAATGTTTTTCCAATTTTCTTGGAACTTTTTGAACATCGGAATATCTGGGCTACTAGTAATTTGCTTAATCTTGGTTTCAAAGACAGCTTTTAGGACCAATTCATAAACATGATGACGACAGGCGAAAAGCAACAATTCTCTTCCTAAAGTTTGCTCCAAAATAGCCCAAGCTCCATTGAAACGGCCCATATTGGAAGCTGTTGTGTCGCAGCACATTATTTGCACTTTATCATAAAGGTTCCAGTCAAAGAGAGCTGCTGATACAGCCTTCGCTTGATGTTTTCCAGAAGAACTTTCTAGTTTCGGCACTGCAAGAAGCTGCTCTCTATCGTCAAATGAAGCTATAACTGGCAAGCGTTCTTCTTTTGAACTCCGTACATCCAACCCCGGTAATAGTTTTCCATCCCAATGGACTGTGACTATGTCGGGTACATTGTTTTGGAAGTTAGATTTTATTGCTTCTGCCCTTGATTTTCTAGTTTCAGTACGAATTCGCTGAGTCGAGGATTTGTTAATACAGAAATCATCGCTGCTCAGACCAAGCGCTTCTACCACCGCATTAAGAATGTAAACGGTATCTCTAATACTTAACTGGCATCGATCCAAAGCTGCAACTAGTTTAGGTGTTATAAGATTCTTTCTACCTCTTTTTGAACTTTGTTCATGGCAGGGAACGTCCGGCAAGCTGAGTTCAGAATTCAAGATCTGTTCTTCGTCTGAATCTTCTACACTGTCTAAGTTATTTGTGGTGGAAGTAGATGCAACAGCTAGTGGTTCTCTTTGTCTTACAATCCTTTCCTCTTCTTCCAAACGTCGTTGTCTAGATCTTTGTTCTTTTTCCGCCAATTTTTTATCTACACCACCTAAGCATCCCGGTCGACCTGGCTCTCTCTGTTTCATTAAAAATAATTTATCTTCCTCTATTTTCATTCTCTCAAAAGCATCAGCATGTGCAATATCAAACAAATTATCAAGATTAATTATAAAATTGTTCTCACGACTCTTAAACGTAATCTGAGTTTTCTTACAATTTTTTTGCAACTCTCTCCAAACATGATATAAATCAATAAGTTTCTTCACGCAGTTAGGAAATGCCCTTGTTGGAATTCTTGCTTTTTCCCAATATAAGATGCACTCCCTAATCACAAGATTTGCACTTTCACTAACAGTCAATTTAACCTCACGAATATTGTAAAATAGGACTGAGAGAACTTGTCGATTAGATGGTAATTTTGCACCATTTATTTGGTAGCTAGTCAATCCGATAAGAAAAATATTTTGTTTATCACTCCGTAATTCCACCGACATGTTTACGCACTAAACAATGAAGCACTAATAGTCTCAAAAATCACGTACGAAATGGCAAATAAAACATGTCGTAACAGGTCACTGGGCAGTACTTAAGCAACTTGTATCGACAAGTTTAAATAGCAAGTCGGCACGGGTTATCGTTTATATATCGAACTAATATTTTTTTCTAGACAATATAGGGTTATTATGAAACTTTTAAGAAGGTATGCGTAAAAAAATATCGAACTTGAAATTTAAGGGACACCCTACTACTTAATTTATGAAATTCGTTGAGAAGTTTATTGTAGAATCACACACTTCAACATCGAAAAGACTTATTTACTTTTTTTAAAAGAACAGTATATTTTTTAAGAAATAATTTGAGTTCCAGTTTAAGATACTACAGTGATATCTCAAGTTACCATCGTTTTATTTTAATAACAAAAACACGTCTGCCCGCAGTGATTAGAATGTACCTCGTTTAATATTTATTAAGCTATTGCATAGCTTCTACCGCGGGCTTTGAGCGTGGAGACCGAATCCACAAATTCCGTAACGAAAATAACCTAACACACCCCACTTCGACCGGCACAGCGGTGATACTTTTTAGTTTTGCCATCTATCGATGAATAGCAGAACTTTTAATGACTTTTTGAAATATCACGCTTGTCTCTTTAGTTCAGCAACTTGCCTCTAGGTGGCTCTTCATCCCGCAATGTGGTGACTCATGCCTGCTTAGAGTTTCGGCGTTAGGGCACCTCCTCTTTGTATTTACTTCATGGTACGACTCTATGAAGCTCGCACGTACAACAGTGAATATCTGAACTCGTATAACTTGTATACAAAGTGTTTTAAATATGAATAAACAAAGTGCATTTATTAATGAATAGAAATGGCTTACATATAGTCATGGTAGCAATTTACATTTCTTCGAATCCAAAATTAGACGAAGTAGAGTATTTCATTCATCGCATTTTACTGGAGTACACTGAAAAAGGGTCGAAAATACTTGGTACAAATGGTAATAAATTTCCACTTATCTTGGCTGGCGATTTCAACATCAACTTTGCTGATAAAAAATCAGAGGGGTTGACAACTTTTCATGCGAAAATATTGAATTTGAAAATGAATAATGATCCACAAGAATCCACAACAAAATATGAGACCACCATTAACGCGGTATTTTCCAGATATTTAGAAGATATCAAGTTTCAAACTTATGTTTCTAATTTCAGTTACCAGAAACCTATAGTTTCAATGATAAATATTCCTGAATAAGCTACATGTATTGTGAGATAATAAAAATATTTTGAATAATATTAACTTCTCCTTTATTAATTCAAAGAAAAAAATTGTTTTCTTATCTGTCACCACGCTCAAAAAGTTGAATTAATATCAAAGAAAAACAAAGTCACACTTAAATTGGTTTACTTTTTCACCTGACTTCACAAAAAGAGGATAATAATATTTTCAAAAACTCAAGGCAGTACCGCGAGCTCGCTTTAGTTGCAAATATTTGCAAGTAAAACAACACTATATATATTATAACTCTGAAGTATACTATGAGTAATTACTAATACTTCACCAAGTAAAAACAGAATCATCAAATTCGGTTCCTATTTGACAGAGTACTTGCGTAACGTAATGACTCACATCTTCGATCATGTCATAAAAGTTATCCACGTGGCAGAATTTAATGCCTTGCCTTATGCCTTAATGAATTTAATATAATTTACAATCAAATCATGGCACGCGTAGTTAAATCGTTTAATTCAAGGTCGTAGTGTGATCGGGTCAGTGTCATGGAGGTAATGGAAAATTTTATTTTTTTAGTCTGATTTCTGGGTGCATACTCAGTGAATATGTCCCAGTCCTTCTTTAGTTACATAGATGGTTATATTTATAAGATGATTTATTAGAATAAACAACACAAGTTCCATTGTGTTAAGATTAAAAACTCTTGGATGTACGGGAGCGTTTCTGATAAATGTCCGTTCAGCACAGAAAATAAAATGAAACGACGATCGACGATTTCGTTATGTACATGAAATCAAATTATATATGAAATCCATTCAACAATAAAATTATATCTCGTGAAAACTGTTTCAATCCACGAGGTGATCGTTTTAAATATTTTTTTCGATAATATTGTAAATAATATTTAGATAAGTGTATTGTACGAGGGGGCGTTTTTAAGTTCGCGGAATGGAGGGTATTGAGTAATAATAAAAACACAAAATTATTTTTCTTTTTCTATATATTCCCCTGCAAGTTTTTTTATTCCCTCGTAAAAAAAAGTTTTATCTTTGTCTGAAAAATACGCCGAAACCGCCTCCTTAACCTCCTCATCAGTTGAAAATTTCTTACCACGTAATTCTTTTTTCATTTTTGGAAAGAGATAATAATCACTCGGAGCCAAATCTGGACTGTAGGGTGGGTGATTCAAAATATCGAAGCCCACCTTATGCAGGGCAGCCAGTGCGACTCGGCTCTTGTGAACGGGAGCATTGTCATGCAATAGCAGGACACCTTTCGTTAATTTTCCCCGTCTTTTTTCTTTGATGGCTTCTTTTAACTGTTCTAAGATTGAATAATATTCCTTCTGAGTCCCAAAAAATCGTTGCCATGAGTTTCCCAGCCGACTGTGAAACCTTAAATTTCTTGGGTGGTGCTGTGCCCTTTTTGTGCCACTGCATGGAGTCTTGTTTGGACTCGGGTTCATAATGATGAACCCAAGTTTCATCCCCAGTAACAATTTGATTCAATACGCCATCCTTGTCTTCATTGCAGAGGTCCAAAAACGTACGTGAACATTCCACGCGCTGTTGTTTTTGCAATGGCGTGAGCATTCTCGGCACCCACCGTTTTTTTTTTTTTTTTTAACGTGTGGAAACCCCCTCGGGCCGTCACCCCACCGGGGTTTACGGCGGGGTGGTGTGTCGGAATCGGACCGACTAAAACCACACGGTGTGCCACTCTGCGCCTGACATAGGAGGGCCCGGGAACAGCTGTTATTACGACATCCAGATCCCTCCTAGCGCCTGCCCGCTACCCCGGGCACCATCTGCGGATAAACTCTCTATTTTAGGCGACGTACGGCACACGCGGACGTCGCCTCCTCGCGGCTGGCCATTGTAGCGGATGGAGGGGAAAATCCATCCCGTCCACACGCGGCCACACTCAAGGCGGCATGAGGCGCTGGTATGCTCGCTTCCGCCGCCCGGCTCGCCGGCGGCGAATTGGGTCCGAGTGGATATCGTCCTCCCGGGCCTTCTCCGCCGCCTCCTTCCGCGAAATTACGTCTTCGCAGAAGGTTGCGACCGCGGTAAAACAACTGTCGCTACCGGCCATGGAGCGTATGACGGCCGGTAGCGAGAGGTCTCCTCCAATAACTGCAGTGAGGACCCCGCCCAGGCGGAACAAACCGCCAGCGTGTGCTGAGCCGAGTCCTCACTGCAGTCGCAGTGGTGACAGGCGGGACTCAATTCCCTCCTGGCGACCGAGTGCAGATACTTCCCGAAGCAACCGTGCCCGGAAAGGACCTGCGTCAGTCGGAAGGAAAGGGTCCCGTGCTGCCGCCCCGCCCACTCGGCGATGACCGGCTGGAGAGCTTCCACGGCGGCAAAGCCAGCACGTGGAGCCTCCAGCCGGGACGAACAACGAGCCATCGTGGCTCGACGAGCGGCCTCTCGCCACTCGCGTATCTCTTCGGGCGGGGGCCGTATGCCGCTGCCCGCCCGGAAGTCAGCCGTCCGCCGATAAACTTCGGCGAGCACTTCCGCCTCCAAATCCCACGGGGGAGTTCCGGCCAAGGCGCACGCCGCCTCCGTCGATACGGTGCGGTAACCGCGTATGGCTCTAACCGCCAATATCCTCTGAGGGCGCCAGAGGCGAGCCCTATTCTGGGCGGTCAGAGCCGCCGCTCACACCGGCGCACCATACAGCGCAATTTACCGAACAACCCCCGTGTATAGCCGTCTCGTCGCGACGCTAGCTCCACCCAAATTCGGCAAAAGTCGCCCGAGGGCAGAGGCAGCGCCGACCAGCTTTGGAGAAAGCTGTCGGAAGTGCTCGTCGAAGAGCCACCTCCCGTCAAGGATCAGGCCCAGGTACTTCATCTGGGCCTGAACCGGTACGAGGACCGAATTGACTACGATAGAGGCGCCGGGTGGTGGACCACGACGGGGCCCATGGAACAAAAGGGCCTCCGTCTTATCTAGGGCCACCCGTAAACCCAGCGCCTCAATACGCCCGACCACCAAAGAGACTCCCGTCGTGGCCAAGCGCGCCGCCTCTTGAAAGTTCACTCCCCGGGCTGTGACCAATGTGTCATCTGCGTAACAAATTACGCCCAACCCGGGGGGAAGACGACCTCGGAGGGCCCAGTCGTATCCCATGTTCCACAGGAGTGGTCCGAGGACAGACCCCTGCGGAACACCGCACGTCATGGGCCGCCGCCTCAGAACACCGTCACGGTCCTCGTACATGACGGTACGCTCCTCAAGGTAGTCTGCCACAAGCCGCCTCAGGTACTCTGGCACCCCGTGGTAGTGGAGGGCTTCCCTGATGCAGCTAAATGGCAGACTATTAAAAGCGTTGGCGATGTCTAACGACACCGCCAACAGCACGCCGCCACAGCTCACCGCCTCTTCGGTAACGGCCCTCAGGCGCAGCACAACATCGACCGTCGAACGCCCCGCCCGAAAACCAAATTGGGCGTCCGACAGATCGCAGAGGTGCCGGACGATGCGGGCAGAGAGTATCCTCTCAAACAGTTTACCCGCCTCGTCCAGCAACACGATGGGCCTATAGGCCGCTACCGATTCGGCTGGCCGTCCCGGCTTCCTCAATAGGACCAGCTTCCCGCTTTTCCAGCACTCAGGAAAGCGTCCGGACGCCAAGCTAGCGTCCAGGACCTCCATGAGGCGGTCCGACATGTGTTCGAGGGCTCGGGCTAGCACTCGGGCAGGTATCCCGTCCGGCCCGGGGGCGGTGTTCTTAGAGCGGATCCGTAGAACAACCGCCCCTACCTCCGATTCCCTGACGGGCGGAACATTGTCTTCGTTCACCCCGTCGTCTTCGACCATGAAGGCCATCGACGGGGGCGTGTGCTCCGCCCGCTGCGGGAAAAGGCCCTCGACCACTTCCCGCAGGAAGCTGGGCTGGAGTGTCTCTGTAAGGGGGGGGGGCCGACGTGCGGAGCTTTTGCCGCGCCGCACGATAGGGGCGACCCCAGGGGTCACGATCGAGACCCTCCAGCATTTCCTTTCTCTTAATTTCTATGGCGCGGCTGATGGCCAGCTTCAGAGTTTTCCGCGCCTCTCGGTACTCCTCATGAAGCTGGTTCTCCCCGCCTTCTTCGCGGTGTCGCCGCCGACTACGGGTGTAGGACCTCCGGGCACGAGTACAGGCCGCACGGAGGCCCGCCAACTCCTGGGACCACCAGTAAACTTCCTTCCGTGGAGGCCGGCAACCTCGGATGCGGGGCATGGCCGCATCACAAATTTGTGCAATCGCTTTGCAGAAGCGACAGGCCCTCATGTCGACCTCCTCGGTCGGGGCCTGCGGAGACGGCCAAGAGTGAATAATGGCCGACTCCTCTAGTAGGTCCCTATTTAATTTGGCTACAGCCCACCGCGGAAAGCGAGAAGAACGCCGCGCCGCGTGACCCCTACTGGCGTCCTGGGACCGGGAGAGCTCAAATCGGATATAGAGATGGTCCGAGAGCGTCTCAACCTCTTCCAGGACACGCCAGTTCCTTACTCGTGCGGCGAGGGCAGGGGTAGCGAACGAAAGGTCCACTATCGACCCTCCCTGCTGTCGCACGCACGTGTTGGTGGAGCCCCTGTTTAGTAAACAGAGGCCCACCGAGGCCGCCCACTCCTCTACGGCCTCGCCCCTAGCGTCCGTCCTGGGGGAACCCCACGCAATGGACTCTGCGTTGAAGTCCCCCAGCACTAAGACGTGCCCAGACGTTAGACGCCGCATCGAGGTTTCCAAGTTGTTAAGGAAAACCTCGAAGTCGTTCAAACTCCGGTTGGGGGAGAAGTATACACCATATACAGTGATCCCCCCCCACTCGGCAGCAACATATCCAGTGCCCTTGTCTCTTAGCGACAAGGGCGGGGAATGAGCCGCCGTGGAGCCAACGACTGCCACGGAACCGTCCCGGTCACCCAACCAGTTTGGACGGGGAGGAACATAATAGGGTTCCGCGGCTACGGCAACACCGATCGACCACTGTGTCATGGTTTGCAGGAAAAGGTCCTGCGCCGCGGCACAGTGGTTCAGGTTCGTCTGGACCAGGAGGTTGGAGACTTGGGCCATTACTCGACCGTCTCTACAACCTCCTCCATGGGCAACGATGCCGACATGCGAACGACATCAGAGGCAGCCTGGGTCGATTGGCTAGCCCCCGACGCTTGCCGAGAATTATAGGGAGGTTTGCAGCCTCCCTGCCCAATTTGGTGATTGGCGGGCTTGTTACCCGCCGCACACACCGGGCAGTGAGGGGCGGCAGAGCATTCAGCCGCCTTGTGTCCCGGTCGACCGCAGCGGAAACATAATCCGCTGCAGTCAAAACAGCTGGCGCACTTGGCACGTGTGTGTCCCAATGCCAGACATTTAAAACATCTCATCGGTCTCGCTGCCAGGACTGTGATCCTAGCGCTCACGAAACCGATGAGCAGCCTACCGGCATCGCCCAAGATTTTGGCCGATGCTACGGGACAGCTGACCCACACTGCGCCAAGCCCTCCTGGACCGGGACGGATGGTGCCGACCCTAATGTTGTCCGCGTTGCACCCTGTCTTCTCTCTTACTGCAACACGGACATCCTCGGCCGTTATGGAGTCGTCCAGGCCTGAGATGCGCAACTCTGCACACTTGGTGGGCCTGGCGATCTTAACACCATCCGTGGCCGCAAACATGCCCCGCAACTTTTCGGCAAACGTATCAGCCGTCTTTGCACCTTCGGCTCCAGGGAACTCTAGGACACGAGCTCCCGTCTGAGCGAGGCGCAACCTGACTCCTTCCGTCCCGATGTCTTTGGCGAGACTAGCCCGGGCCCTCTGGAAGATGGCCGCGTAAGACAGTCCGCCGTTAGCCGCTTCCGGTGACACGGTGACCACCACCGCCGCGGTCTTGGCCACCTGCAGCTTGCGCGGCCTCTTCGTAGTGGCCACTACCACCGATAGCGACTGCGGGGTAGAGGCTGCTTTTTGAGCAGCCTTTTTACCCCGCTTTCGGGACTTCTTAGTCCCCCCGACTACCTGCCAACCATCCGTGGAAGGGGCAGATATGGGGGGAGCAGACGTGGAGGTGCCAGGTACAGCGGCTGGAGTGGAGAGCGGAGGGAATTCCGCTCTAGACTTGGCCGCCGTTTTGGGCCCTGACCTCGGTGCACCTGTCTTGACTGTTGCTTTAGCCGCCTGTCGTGCCCTCGGAGCAACCGCAGGAGCAGCAGACACAGACGCCACCGCCGCATAGGATACACGACCGCCCGCAACGGGAGGCGTTGATGGCACCGATACGGTCTTAGGTCTATTTGCCGCGAGCGGCGGTCGGACAACTGGGGCCGGAGGCAGCCTCGCCTCCAGGCCAGCGAGACGCCCGTCCATCATGCGCCAAACTGCGTCCGTGATTTGGCGCAGGTGGGCATCAGGAATACCCCCGAGGTTGGAAGAGGGGGTAAGTTGTGACGGAGACGAGCCTTCTCTTTCGGGGCGATCTGCCCGGAATTGAGCAAACTGAGCACTGAGCTCAGTCACCTGCCCCGTCAGACGCTCGTTGGCTGCCTGGAGACGAGCCATGTCTCCGATAAGGCTCTCCACGACCCCCGCAATAGCGGCAGAGGAGTCCTTAAGGGCCTTCACAAAACAGCCCTTAAGGTTACTAGACTTGGTGGCCACTTTGTGGATGATGGCCACCGCCGCGTTTGCTCTCTCCTGCATGGACGATGGTGTTTGGAGAACAGAACTCCCTACCAGCGGCTCCTTGATTTTAAGCAGGAGATCTGAGACCTCATCTTCCGCTAATGCTTCGCCGTCCGCCCTGACTCTTCTGTAGGCTCCTGCCTTGCAGAAAACGGAGCCTGACGGGACCGAGGCCGGAGTTCGTGACCTCCCTCTACGGCTGCTTGCAACCTTGGGAGGTAACATCTCCTGAGACGTATCGCTGCCGTCATCCCTGGAGCGTCCGCGTTTCCGACTGGCACAGAGCTCCGTTTCCATAAGCTCCAGTGTGTCCTCCTTCGCACTGGAGCCACCACCCGCGACAGATTTTGAACGCAATCGTTCCGATATTCTACGGCTCCCAGCAGCCATAATGACTTCTGGGAGCCCCACCGAGATAGGCGTGCTAACCAATGTCTCCTCTTTGTTGGAAAAGAAGTCGTCCGTTCTTGCACTCCTTTCCCCTCTGTTTTTTTTCTCCTTCTTTTCGTCTGTATTTTTATTTTTATTTATAATTGATTCCATATTTGAACCCACGAGATGGGGAGAACAGAGGTCGACCCGGGCAGAGATCCCCAATACCCGGGCAAGCGTAAATTTATGCCCAACCGAGGGGTCCGAAGGTGCCTCGGCTGGGAGTGCGCTTACGACTGAACTGCCCATCAGCCATGCATCCCCTGGTCACGCACCAGAACACGGGATTCGGGGTAATTTTTTAAAGAGGTTTTCTTCCTCGCAGTCCGGGCGGCTAAGCCAAGACCCTCGCCCCCGATTGGTGTCGCGAGACATAACCACCACACTCCTTTCGGGATTACGATGTGACAACGGTGGCAGGAAGATTAAATCTTCCAATGCCTGCTCGGCGGTAGTGTGAGTACACACCGAGCCCATTCTCCTTTCTCCACCATTGACAGTGGAGAAATGCCGACCCATGAAAGGGTCCCACCCTAATGATTTTTTATCGAGGTTTTCCTCCTCATTGCTCCAAAGAGCGAAGAGCCAACGGAGGAATCGACATAAATGCCCGCTCTGTTGGACCAAGCCTCAGCCAAATGGCCGAAGAAAATGGCCTCCTCTTCTTCGTGCTAGAATATTACCCGTTGGCGTGATGTCCTCTTCCAAATGGCACAGGAAGAAACAGTGCCATCGCCAACGTTACCAGGGTGCACCACGTGGAGGTTTTCTAGCCCAGCACCCCTCTCGGCACCCACCGTGCGGTAACCTTAGTCATGCCAAGATGATCGTGTAAAATTTTAAAAATTGTTGTATCCGATACTCCAACCATTTCTGCGAGTTGTTTCTTTTTTAGTCGAGCATCTTCCAATACAATTTTTTCTACTTTTGCAATAACTTCTGGCGTAGTCACCTCAACGGAGCGCCCCGGCCTCGGGTCGTCTTCAAGTGATTCCCTGCCTTGTTTAAATAAACTATGCCACTTGTAGACCATTGTTTTTCCTGGACAAGAATCCCCGTAAACCGATGACATCTCATTGAGTATGGTTTGAACAGACTTTCCTTGCTTAGTAAGGAACTTTATCACCGCACGGAATTCAATTTTCTCCATTTTTTTCACTTCGTTCCCGATTAAAATACTTGGTCAACGATAGTTTAATAACTAATGATCCAATCACAACAAATTTTACTATGCAAACTAATTATGAGTCACTGAATACGGTAGGCATCAAAAGAGCGCGTTTACCCGCCTTTTTCACTGTCATTCCGCGAACTTAAAAACTTACCCTCGTATATCAACATTAATGTAATATTTAAAAGTAGTAGTAGTAAAATATTCAATATGACCTAAATTTATATTAAGTATAATAATTATAGAAAGACATATGAATGATTTTGTAGGAAAACCTGCCTCTTGAAATAAAACTTTAAAGTATAACATATAAATTTCATAATATTTTTAATGATAAACATTATTTATATTTTGTAGTCACAGCATCACATTCAAGCTTGAAAAACCAGATCTAACCCACTAGTTCCACCTCTCATTATGGGTAAATTAACACTTACGTCCCAACAGTCCCTTGGGACAAGTGACGCTAGTATTCCAGTCCCAAAAGTCCTTTTACTGTCAATACCATGGGACTAGTGGGACAGGCAGTGTGTCGTGTTTTTTTTTGGTAGTAAAAGATAGTTGTTAAATATAAATTTGACCATATATACACAAATTACAAAACATTTAAAATTAAAAATAAACTTATCTCAAACAAAAAACCAAAACCTAACGTGGTTGATGACATTTGGATTGTCGGCTAATTTAACCTAGTGTGAAGTGATCATAGTGGACAGCAAATCCATAATGAGCACACTCAATCCTTTTTTTTTAACGAAAAGTTGATCTATAATAAACGTGTTTTTTACTTTTTAAATCATCATTAATTCACTAATAAATTTGTCCCTGGCTTTGACATATACATAATTAACTATTTTTATCACTATTTAAACTACCTTTACTTTATTTTCTTTAATTATTTTATATTAAGTTGAACCAGACCTGAACAAACGAGCAAAATTTGACACAAATCTGATTTTAGGTTGCTACAAACTTAAGCGAGCTGGTATTAATAGGTATAGCCAGGAGGTAAAATTGAATATATTTAGATGAGTGATCGGGCAAAATGTTACTCATCTTTAGCTACTCAGGTTAACAGCGGGATGACTTTAATTGGCAAAACTAGGCGGTAAAACCGAATAATGTTCAGGGAGCACCAGACACTTGACTGTCGTATATAATAATCACTCGGCTAGATAGTTGAAGCCTTAAACAAGTCGGCTTTTAACAATAAATATTAGTTCAATAGCACTAAAAATATAGGAACTACCCGATCGGCACATCCGTTTGCGTTGCGTAACTCCAGAAACGATAGGTTCAGCAAGTAATAGTGAAATCTGAATATGATTAAGACAGTGACAGTAGGTAGTGATTAATAACTCAATAAGTGACCACAATTATGTTATTAAAATGTATATACAATAAAGCGTTTTAAATACAGTTTAAATTGATTTCTTTCTCCTTAAAATTTCATCAATCTTTTAAGATATAGGAACGAACGAACTGTTCAATTTAATTCAATACAATCCACCCGCTAACAAGGGGCTTTGGGGGAATCCAATGGTAAAGGCTGGTAACATATCGACTGCGGGACTTCTTTGGTGAAACGAAGTTTAGTAGTTACTGCGAGTCGGCTTTAACATTCAACAAATAATACAGAATTGAATGATGTGTCAAACCAAATGAACTGCCCGATCGGCACAGCTATACCTGTATACAAGCTAATTGAAATAGAACAAGAGAAGTAATTGCTTCAATTGGGCTTTGTTGTTTGACAAACACTACCGAACCGACAATGCCGACACACTACGCGTGTAGCAACTCTTGTTCAGTGCACTTATCTTAATTCTTTTAATAAGTGTTATCAAACCATAGCACTTTCTTAAAAGTTTAATGCTTATATTTTTTTTAAGTTATGTGTTTATGTAAGTATCAATATAAACTTGAGTGACTATACTTGACATATTTCTTAACAGTTTTCAAAATAGAGTTTAAATATTCCACAAGCCCTAATTTTCACTTGTGTTGAGGCATAGAGGGTAAACGAGTAGCTTGGTTATCTGATAGACATAATAAATAAATAATAAATATTTCAGACTTCTGACACACAACGCCGTCTAGCCTCAAAGTAAGCAGAGCTTGTAGCATGAAATTTAGTTTGACTAATAAAGTTTTGTATGCTTTTTCAGTAAACATATGCACATTTTACATAGAAAACACTCAAATTCCAAACTAATCATGATTTTACCCGGGAATCGAATCCGAGATCTTGGCATTACAACCACATACGCTACCACTGCGAATTAGTCAATTTGCAACTCGAGTCATAAGTGCGTTGCCTTCTGTTGAAAACGCCCCCTTCCCCTCCAGACTCAGGGGAGAAGAGGCTTATGTTCCGGTAACCTCACTCACTCAGAGAAAAATTAACGAAATAATTGCTAAACTCTAGTTATCTATGACCTTAGAAAAAACATGTTTATCTGTAATTATATAAAAATTCTAAGTTCAGTGTCAAAAATAAGCGGACTTTAGTCAGTGTAACACGTTTTTTTTATATATTAACGTCTAGAATAACCACTGTTGGTATTGATATAATAAAAGTGAAATACTTTCTCTACGCTCCGTGCTCAAGCACACGGCCTTGAAAGGTACATTATTTCTGACATAATCCAGTCCATGACGTCATGTCTGTGAAGATAGATGTGACACACTAACGTATATGTAGAGGTATGTAATGTCCTTGCTTTATGAAATTATACCACGTTGTATTTTATTTTATAACATATATTAACAATAAAATTCATTTAGATAAAAGCGGAACGCAAACAAGTTACATATTTTTTTACAATTAACTATCAATTTACTAAAGTAACATATTTTGACATTTTGATGAACTGTTAATATACTAATTACTACAAAACTTTAATCAGCATCACAAATAATTTTGTTTGTTGATGTAGGGGTGACAGTTATCATAGTAACTTCTTGATATCGTATAACTCCTTGATACTTTTCTAAAACAATTTGATTTTTCCAATTTCGAGTCGAGTGACACATAGGTAACACGGCCGGGGGAGAAACGTGAGGGCAAAATTTAAATTCGAACTAGGATACTGAGGACTCTTTAAGTTTCAACTTCTTTTTCGTAAAATTTGTTTTGTAATAAAAAGTAAGCACATAGTCAGTTTAATTAAAATACTATATTATGATAGTTGTACTTCCATTAAAGAATTCCTCTCCAAAAACAAACTAAATAGACGCTTTACGTGTACCTTGATTTTTTTAAAGCAAATTTTACAGATTGCGAACATTTTATGATTTTGTTCTATTGACAAAGCAGAACTAACTTTAAAATTATGAAAAAACATTTACAGTCGAACCAACTGTTCGTCAAATTTAGAACGCAATGAATATATTTGTGTCTGACCGAAAATAGTTTTTCAGTCGAAACCAAAACTTATTTAAGCAATTTAAAATTATTGTTATATGCGGCAATCTTGTGTATGTTTTATTCATTTATTTTACATACACTTACAGACAGTTAAATAGAGTTAAATATAAGAAGACAATTATTACAGGACTTTTCAAATCTAATTTTTTTTTGTCTTGTTAAATATTTTATATTATATAAATGTTACTATATTTATAAGAAAAATTAAATAACTGATATCCCGAATTTATATTAAAATAAAAATGGCACCAAAATACAAAAAGTGAATGTAAAGAAAATTAAATACAATAATATCATTCCAAACAATTATATGACTCGCTCAACTGTAAAGGATAGCATCGTAATGTGGGTGACATCTAAGCGACGCCGCCGAATCACTTACTTTTTAAATTAATAAATTGGATATGATTTTGTTTACCTTTAGATCTGAGATTGTGCATCTGTCTTTAAAAAAATAGGTAGGTACTTTGGTCGTCTCATGATCTTTGTACCAACCTTACATGTCAATAGAAGAATTCACGATGTCGTCTATACAGTGGTAAATCTGTACAGCTAGTGGTGTTTTGGTAGCGGTATTCGTAAATTAAGCCCCATAAATAATCGTCAAATCGTTAAATTAAGCCTCTAAACTAAGCCACTGCAGTTGTCGCCTTTATCATTATGAGAGTTCTGACGAGCTCTCGCAACTGGTCCCACTGTATGCCTTTCTCTACACGACACAATTTACTGGTCGTCACTGTTTTAGAATAAAAAAACATAAGCTGTCAAACTAAACGAGTCGACTTTTCCTTTCTGTACCAATCGGTTAAAACTTGAAATTCACTACCAGCGTGCCTGTTTTCTTCTTACTTTGATCCTGAGTTTTTTAAGTGGCGCTTTAAAAAGTATTGTACCAGGCCACTACAGTGATGGTCACCTTGCTGCATTATTCACATTCGCAACGAGGATGGTGACGACCACTCTTGGATATGATTATGGTTTTCATCAGGCTTTGTAGTATTTTAGCAGGCATTGGTACCGATGACCCAATATAATTAAAAGATTGGTAATGCACTCAGTTTTAGACACATTACACAACACATGTTAGTATCAAAATAAAATTAGAACAATTCATGTCTTGCGCCCACGATAATATTTTTTCAAACCAGCCCAGTTTATTATGACAAACACAGTAAGATTTAGCAATTTAGCCGTGAAGTTTATTGAACGATGCACGATAATTTACGAGTATTCGAGTTTCGACATGGCCAATTTTCGGTCATTTTTGCCCAAAACTACAGTCGAAACTAGGTTTTTTGCACAAACCTGGCCGAAACCTAAATTTTCGGTCGACCGCTAAAATATATACATATTATTTGCATACGAGTGTACATAGTAACTATATCTGTTACACGTTTCACGTGGACAAATGTATCGAGCCACGCCCTCTTGATTCGTAAGTGAAACAATTTTATATTTACGGTCATTTAGAATTTTAAAGGGAATAGCTCAATTATAGTTATCAAGTAAACTTTTGATTTAAGTATTTAGAAGAATTTGTCCCTTTTTCAACAAATAAATAATTTAGTTTATCTTTCGCTTTTTAGTGTTTTTTAGACAGGAAAACATAGTATGTTTTTTTTTAAACTCAGTTTAGTTTTACTTAATCGTATCTCTAGATAGAAAGATTTTTGAATGTTGTTTTCTTGTTATATAGAATTATTATTTTTATGTTTTGAGTAAAATAATTGTAGGTACAAAGTAAGTTGAACAATGTCATAAAAGTCTACGAAAAACGACCACTTTCAAATGTTGTCAAACTAAGACAAGCGAGGCGTATAGTTACAGTGTAAGTTCCAAGCCCCAGTTCTTCATATTTTTTTTCCTACAGAATACTGATTCCTACATCAGCTACTTACCGTATCATATTTTTTTAATTTTATGAGTGTAAATCCCCTCAGGCCGATACTTCACCGGGGCTTGCGGTGGTTGTATGTTGAAATAAGATCGACTAAAATGGCATCGTGTTCCACTTTACGCCAGATACAAAGGGATCCGTGTACAACTACTGTTACGAGATCCAGATCATCATTTTTTAACCAAATCTATCAAATCACTTGAACAATTTTCTGTGTAAAAGTGCATATGATATTGAAATAATCACTCTGTAGCTCCTAGCTGTTAAGATTTTTTGCCTTCTATCATTAGTTCACCTGAACAACTTGTAAGAGTACAACTAAAGGTAACATACATACATATATAAACTTCAATAATGTATGATATTTTAAGAATTATACTCCAGCTCCTAATCACTAAGGAATTATAACTTCCATCATAAGCTCATCATCTCAAATTGAGACGAGGTACCAGATCACTACGACACTTGAATGACTTTAGAAAGTATATTCAAAACATAATAATTTCAGAATTGCCTTCAATTTTCTTAGGATCCTATCATCGGACACTAATATAGTGAAAACCACCACCACCGCTACCTCGAGGGTGTATCCTTTCGAAAATAAGAAATCAAAATAGGTCCACAATTGACTAAGTAGTTGCTGGAATATAGAACCCCTTCCTTTTTTAAAGTCGCTTAAAATATTTTCAGCTTTAGTTTGTAATGCTACGTAAATGAGTAATATATAGGTACTGAAAAAAACTGCTTCATAATGTTGTACACTATGTTACTCAGTCATTCAATTATCATACTCGTACGTACATCGTTAAAACAAGTAAATATCATTAAAAGCCACTAAAATTTTCCCGGTCATATTAGATTAAGATATGGCATAGACTTACCTTATGATAACATTTTGTTACGGAGAGTTTTATCCTCATATACTTTTTTCTTTCCTCATACATCACTTATCCAATATAACATTTGTTTGTTAAATATTGTGTAGTATACTTTCATAACTTTAAAAATCAAATTTACAGTATGCAAAAGTAGTGAAATTTTAAAATAGTGACTTTTTAGTTGACTCTTACTTTTCCAGTCCATGAGGCCTATTAAACTTTTTCGGGTGGGTATACCTCGGGTTCTATATGCTTTTTTTTTCACGTGTGGAAACCCCCTCGGGCCGTCACCCCACCGGGGTTTACGGCGGGGTGGTGTGTCGGTAACGGAACGACTAAAACCACACGGTGTACCACTCTGGGCCTGATATAGGAGGGATCCGGGAACAGCTGTTATTACGGCATCCAGACCCCTCCTAGCGCCTACCCGCTGCCGCGGGCACCATCTATGGGTAAACTCTCTATTTTAGGCGATGTACGGCACACGTGGACGTCGCCTGCTCGCGGCTGGCCTATTGTAGCGAATGGAGGGGAAAACCCGACCCGTCCACCTGCGGCCACACTCAAGGCGGCATGAAGCTCTGGTACGCGCGTCTCCGCCGCCCGGTTCACCGGCGGCGGATTGGGTCCGAGTGGAGGTCATCCTCCCGGGCCTTCTCCGCCGCCTCCTTCAGCGAAATTACGTCTTCGCAGAAGGTTGCGACCGCGGTAAAACAATTGTCGCTACCGACCATGGAGCGTATAGCAGCCGGTAGCGAGAGATCTCCTCCAATAACTGCAGTGAGGACCCTACGCTGCGCCGCCCAGGCGGAACAAACCGCTAGCGTGTGCTGAGCCGAGTCCTCACTGCGGTCGCAGTGGTGACAGGCGGGACTCAATTCCCTCTTGGCGACCGAGTGCAGATACTTCCCGAAGCAAGCGTGCCCGGAAAGAATCTGCGTCAGTTGGAAGGAAAGGGTCCCGTGCTGTCGCCCTGCTCACTCGGCGATGACCGTCTGGAGAGCCTCAACGGCGGCAAAGCCAGCACGTGGAGCCTCCAACCGGGACGACCAACGAGCCATCGTGGCTCGACGTCCGGCCTCACGCCACTCCCGTATCTTTTCGGGCGGGGGTCGTATGCCACTAACCGCCCGGCAGTCAGCCGTTCGATCCGATAAACTTCGGCGAGTACTGCCGCCTCCAAATCCCACGGGGAAGTTCCGACCAAGGCGCACGCCGCTTCCGTCGATACGCTGCGGTAACCACGTATGGCTCTAACCGCCAATATCCCCTGAGCACCGGTGCACCATACAGGGCCATTGACCGGACAACCCCCGTGTATAGCCGTCTCGTCGCGCTTTTTTTTTATTTGCCAGAGTCCTGCCAGAGTCTCTCTACTCTGCCTAGTGGAAAGCATGAATAGAATTCATGAGTTGTGGCTCACTAAAAATTGCTCAAGTTTTTTTTAGTCTTCTGATACTTAGTACGGCTTTAACAGTTAAGATATATAGTTACTTAATTTTTCTCTGGATAAGGAAAGAATATTCGTGTTATAACTTTCAGCTTTGTTTGAAATCAAACAAGAACACACGGATCTTGACTCTTTTCGATATATTTATTATATAGATAACCGCTATAAAATGAGCGAGGGAAGCTCAGGTAATTTTAGATAATGTGTACAGAGTTATAACACAATAAATTATTTTGACCTGGAAGGTTCTATCTATACTGATCAAATTGGCAATTTGGAAACAAAATTTAGTACTTAACTTTCATTACTTTACTTTCTGTTCTTCTGAAAATAGTTTATGTATAACGTCATAAAAAATATATCTTCTTTTATGATGTTATCTATTTAATTCTTTCATTGTTCGAAAGGAGAATGTTACTGAGGTTACTTATCCTAAAGCTTCATGTGCATAACAAAATATTGTGATTTGGCTGACGACTTACGTGTTAGTGTAGTACTTTGTCTGGAGATAATCTTATGCGAGAAATCCAGATAAACTTAAGAACAGACATATACGAGGACGGTTCAATAAGTACCCGTGTTTCACGACTGAGAGCGTTCCTGAGGGAAGTTGGTGTTATTATTGTGTGCTGCCATCTATCATACGATAGTAAAACAAGTTTCAGACTGATTGATAGGTTAGTTTGGATTTGGTAGCCGTGTTTCGTAAGGTGTGTTTCGTGATTTTCGCTAAGATGGAAAAAGAGCAGTGTCGTTCGGTAATTCGCTTTTTGTTTTTGGATGGGAAAAATACGAGGAGATAAAAACAAAGTTGGATGCTGTTTATGAGGACACTGGGCCATCTATGACCACAGATATTAGTTCAACAATTTTAAACGTGGGCGAACATCCGTTTTTGATGAGGAGCGACCAGGACGCCCGGCAGACGTGGTTACCGAGAAAATCATTTAAAAAGTCCACAAAATGACTTTCGCTGATCGACGAATGCAATTTTGCGAAGTAGCAGAAACTGTATTTATATCAACCGGAACTGTAATTAATATTTTGCACGATAAGTTGGCGATGAAAAAATTGTCGATCCGGTGGATGTCGCGATTACTCACGGTGGATGACAAGCAGATGCGGCTGGTAACTTCGAAGCAGTGTTTGGAGCAATTTAAGCAAGATCCGAAGGAGTTTTTGCGTCAAGTTGTCACCGGTGATGAAACCTGGATTCATCTTAATTTACACCAGAAACTAAGCAGCAATCAAAACAATGGATTTTTACCGGTGAAACTACTCTAAAAAAGGCGAAAACGGTGCCATCGGCTGGAAAGGTCATGGCGACGATATTTTGGGATGTGAACGGCGTCATCCTCACGAAAAAAAGGAAGAACGATAACTGGACAATACTACAGTGAGTTATTGGACTGCTTTGACAAAAAGCTGGAGGAGACACGGCCGCATTTGGTGAAAAAAAAGGTGCTGTTTCACCACGATAACGTACCAGCACATTCATCCGGAGTTGCCGACGCCAAACTGCATGAAATGCTGCCGTTTCCCCCTATTCACCTGATCTGACTCCTTATGATTTTTCTTGGTCCCTAACATGAAAAAATGGCTCGCGGGAAAAAAATTTAGCTCAAACGAGAAAGTTATTGTCGAGACAGAAGCGTATTTCGGAGAGTTCGACAAGTCTAATTTTTGGAGGGGTTAAAAAAATGGAAGAAACTTTGGGAGAAGCGTGTTTTCCTAAAAGGAGGTTATGTTGAAAAATGAATACATTTTTGAAAAAAAATGGTGTCTTCATTTCTAATACGGGTACTTATTGAACCACCCTCGTATTATGTACATTAGAATTAAATTTTATTCTTTTATGTTCCTGAATCCAAAAAAGAGGTGTTGTTTCACTGTATGCATTTTTTTGTATATGCTCACCGATCAGTCTGTCAATTGTGAACCAATTATGAATTCTTTTTTTTGTGTATCCAAAGAAGTGTATTGTGTAGATGTATTCTTCACGCAACGCTTTCCCATCATGCAGTTTCTTAAACAATTCCTTCGGATTTGTAATCGAAACACAGCACAACGTAAATTTAGTATTTTGTAATTTTTCTACATAAAAAATCACGGCTTTATTCAGGGTAGCACCCTGAGGGCCTTAGGTACATGAGCTTATTCACGTCCTGGTAACCGCAATTGTGATAAGTATTTTTTACACGTGAATTCGACGGTCACGGTAAACACGTTTGGCGTTGTTATTAATAAAGATTTCAGTATGGATTATCGTGACGCTCAATTAGACGTGAAATAAAGTCACAATAGATTCTTAGGAATTTAGGCACCGAAACCGTAAAACTAAACAGTAACGATAGCATTCTCTGTTTAGTTAATTAAGCAGATGCACAGTACCTGGCACATATTAAAATAATGTTTCAAATAAATTAGTAACTAGCTAGGTTTAAACAAGAATGATTACATAGTAATTTTGTAAATAAATCATAACAACTTACAAACTCATATAGCTTAATTGATAAGTAAAATAATTTTATATTTGCATTCATTTAGAATTTTGTTGCGAATAACTAAATTTTATAATAGTTACTAAGTAAATTTTTGATATAAGTAATTAGAGGAAGACGTGTATTTTTTGAACAAATGAATAATTCAGTTCATTTGCCGCTTTTCACTGTTTCTAGACTCCTGTCTACAGCTACCCCTACAGCTCGATTCCTTAGCGTTACATAGAGATGTAGCTTCGCTCAGCATTTTTCATTCAGCATAGACAGTGCACCGAGGAATTGTTCGGACTAATACCGGTCGCAACTTTCCATCAGTGTTCAAAACTTTTTGACCTCACACAACCAATCTGTTGAACAAATAATTGTCTGTGGTATTTCCTACCTAACTAACTAACTAAAAGCCGGCAAAATCTTGACTCCTGAGTTGTAGGTGGTTATGGGCGGCGGCAGTCACTTTGAACCAGGTGGCTCATTTACTCCTTTATACTATAAAAAACCGCAAAACAGTAGAGGTCGTTTCTATTAGGACTTTGGGTAAGTTCTTGCTGTTTCTATAAAGATCATGTAGCAGCACACTGTTCACAGAATTTCTAAGCACAGAGTGGATTCTATGCATTCTATGCACTATCAAATAGTACTACTATATATGTATGTGTATTCTCAAGCTAGCTATCTCTCTGGCCTAGCTTCACTTGACTTTTGGCTATTTTGTCTCCTTTTTTAACACGTAGAGGCCTAACTAATGTAACATTTCTTTTGTAAATATTCCCCTAAATGCTTAAATCATCTGCCTTTTTTTTTTTTTTTTTTTTTTTAACGTGTGGAAACCCCCTCGAGCCGTCACCCCACCGGGGTTTACGGCGAGGTGGTGTGTCGGAATCGGACCGACTAAAACCACACGGTGTGCCACTCTGCCCCTGAGATAGGAGGGATCCGGGAACCGCTGCTATTACGACATCCAGATCCCTCCTAGGGCCGGCCCGCCAACGCGGGCACCATCTGCGGACAAACTCTCTATTCAGGCGACGTACGGCACACACGCACGTCGCCTCCTCGCGGCTGGCCATTGTAGCGGATGGAGGGGAAAACCCATCCCGTCCACCCGCGGCCACACTCAAGGCGGCATGAGGCGCTGATATGCGCGCCTCCGCCGCCCGGTTCGCCGGCGGCGAATTGGGTCCGAATGGAAATCGTCCTCCCGGGCCCTTTCCGCCGCCTCCTTCCGCGAAATTACGTCTTCGCAGAAGGTTGCGACCGCGGTAAAACAATTGTCGCTACCGGCCATGGAGCGTATGACGGCCGGTAGCGAGAGATCTCCTCCAATAACTGCAGTGAGGACCCCACGCTGTGCCGCCCAGGCGGAACAAACCGCCAGCGTGTGCTGAGCCGAGTCCTCACTGCAGTCGCAGTGGTGACAGGCGGGACTCAATTCCCTCCTGGCGACCGAGTGCAGATACTTCCCGAAGCAACCGTGCCCGGAAAGGACCTGCGTCAGTCGGAAGGAAAGGGTCCCGTGCTGCCGCCCTGCCCACTCGGCGATGACCGGCTGGAGAGCCTCCACGGCGGCAAAGCCAGCACGTGGAGCCTCCAGCCGGGACGACCAACGAGCCATTGTGGCTCGACGAGCGGCTTCTCGCCACTCGCGTATCTCTTCGGGCGGGGGCCGTATGCCGCTACCCGCCCGGAAGTCAACCGTCCGCCTATAAACTTCGGCGAGCACTTCCGCCTCCAAATCCCACGGGGGAGTTCCGGCCAAGGCGCACGCCGCCTCCGTCGATACGGTGCGGTAACCGCGTATGGCTCTAACCGCCAATATCCTCTGAGGGCGCCAGAGGCGAGCCCTATTCTGGGCGGTCAGAGCCGCCGCCCACGCCGGTGCACCATACAGCGCCATTGACCGGACAACCCCCGTGTATAGCCGTCTCGTCGCGACGCTAGCTCCACCCAGATTGGGCAAAAGTCGCCCAAGGGCAGAAGCAGCGCCGACCAGCTTTGGAGAAAGCTGTCGGAAGTGCTCGTCGAAGAGCCACCTGCCGTCGAGGATCAGGCCCAGATACTTCATCTGGGCCTGAACCGGTACGAGGACCGAATTGACCACGATGGAGGCGCCGGAGGGTGGACCACGACGGGGCCCATGGAACAAAAGGGCCTCCGTCTTGTCCAGGGCCACCCGCAAACCCAGCGCCTCAATTCGCCCGACCACCAGAGAGACACCCGTGGTGGCCAGGCGCGCCGCCTCTTGAAAGTTCATGCCCCGGGCCGTGACCAATGTGTCATCTGCGTAACAAATTACGCCCAGCCCGGGGGGAAGACGACCTCGAAGGGCCCAGTCGTATCCCATGTTCCACAGGAGTGGTCCGAGGACAGACCCCTGTGGAACACCGCACGACATGAGCCGCCGCCTTAGAACACCGTCTCGGTCCTCGTACATGACGGTACGCTCCTCAAGATAGTCTGCCACAAGCCGCCTCAGGTACTTTGGCACCCCATGGTAGTGGAGTGCTTTCCTGATGCAGCTAAATGGCAGACTATTAAATGCGTTGGCGATGTCCAACGACACCGCCAACAGCACGCCGCCACAGCTCACCGCCTCTTCGGTAACGGCTCTCAGGCGCAACACGGCATCGACCGTCGAACGCCCCGCCCGAAAACCAAATTGGGCGTCCGACAGATCGGGGCCCACCTCGCAGAGGTGCCGGACGATGCGGGCAGAGAGTATCCTCTCAAACAGTTTACCCGCCTCGTCCAGCAACACGATGGGCCTATAGGCCGCTACCGATTCGGCTGGCCGTCCCGGCTTCCTCAATAGGACCAGCTTCCCGCTTTTCCAGCACTCAGGGAAGCGTCCGGACGCCAAACTAGCGTCCAGGACCTCCCTGAGGCGGTCCGACATGTGTTCGAGGGCTCGGGCCAGCACTCGGGCAGGTATCCCGTCCGGCCCGGGGGCGGTGTTCTTAGAGCGGATCCGTAGAACAACCGCCCCTACCTCCGATTCCCTAACGGGCGGAACATCGTCCTCGTTCCCCCCGTCGTCTCCGACCATGAAGGTCATTGACGGGGGTGTGTGTTCCACCCGCTGCGGGAAAAGGCCCTCGACCACTTCCCGCAGGAAGATGGGCTGGAGTATCTCTGTAAGGGGGGGGCCCGACGTGCGGAGCTTTTGCCGCGCCGCACGATAAGGGCGACCCCAGGGGTCACGATCGAGACCCTCCAGCATCTCCTTTCTCTTAATTTCTTTGGCGCGGCTTATGGCCAGCTTCAAAGTTTTCCGCGCCTCTCGGTACTCTTCATGAAGCTGGTCCTCCCCGCCTTCTTCGCGGTGTCGCCGCCGACTACGGGTGTAGGACCTCCGGGCACGAGTACAGGCCGCGCGGAGGTCCGCCAACTCCTGGGACCACCAGTAAACCTCCTTCCGTGGAGGCCGGCAACCTCGGATGCGGGGCATGGCCGCATCACAGATCTGCGCAATGGCATCGCGGAAGCGACCAGCCCCCATGTCGACCTCCTCGGTCGGGGCCTGCGGAGACAGCCAAGAGTGAACGATGGCTGCCTCCTCTAGTAGGTCCCTATTTAATTTGGCTAAAGCCCACCGCGGAAAGCGAGAAGAACGCCGCGCCACGTGACACCTACTGGGGTCCTGGGTCCGGGAGAGCTCAAATCGGATGTAGAGGTGATCCGAGAGCGTCTCAACCTCTTCCAGGACGCGCCAGTTCCTTACTCGTGCGGCGAGGGCAGGGGTAGCGAACGAAAGGTCCACTATCGACCCTCCCTGCTGTCGCACGCACGTATTGGTAGAGCCCCTGTTTAGTAAACAGAGGCCCACCGAGGCCGCCCACTCCTCTACGGCCTCGCCCCTAGCGTCCGTCCTGGGGGAGCCCCACGCAATGGACTTTGCGTTGAAGTCCCCCAGCACTAAGACGTGCCCAGACGTTAGACGCCGCATCGAGGTTTCCAAGTTGTTAAGGAAAACCTCGAAGTCGCTCAAACTCCGGTTGGGGGAGAAGTAAACACCATATATGGTGATCCCCCCCCACTCGGCAGCAACATATCCAGTACCCTTGTCCCTTAGCGACAAGGGCGGGGAATGAGCCGCCGTGGAGCCGACGACTGCCACGGAACCGTCCCGGTCACCCAACCAGTTTGGACGGGGAGGAACGTAATAGGGTTCCGCGGCTACGGCAACACCGATCGACCACTGTGCCATGGTTTGCAGGAAAAGGTCCTGCGCCGCAGCACAGTGGTTCAGGTTCGTCTGGACTAGGAGGTTGGAGACTTGGGCCATTACTCGACCGTCTCTACAACCTCCTCCATGGGCGACGATATCGAAGCAGAAACGACGTCAGAGGCAGCCTGGGTCGACTGGCTAGCCCCCGACGCTTGCCGAGAATTACGGGCAGGTTTGCAGCCTCCCTGCCCAATCTGGTGATTGGCGGGCTTGTTACCCGCCGCACACGCCGGGCAGTGAGGGGCGGCAGAGCACTCTGCCGCCTTGTGCCCCGGTCGACCGCAGCGGAAACATAGTCCGCTGCAGTCAAAACAACTAACACACTTGGCGCGTGTGTGTCCCGACGCCAGACATTTATAACACCTCATCGGTCTCGGTGCCAGGACTGTGATCCTAGCGTTCACGAAACCGATGAGCAACTTTCCGGCGTCGACCAGGACTTTGCCCGACACTACTGGACATTTGATCCACACAGCGCCAAGCCCACCTGGACCGGGGCGGATGGTGCCGACCCGGATGCTATCCGCACTGCAGCCCGTCTTCTCCGCAATTGCAGTACAGACATCCTCAGATGTCACCGAGTCGTCCAGGCCCGAAATGCGCAGTTCTACGCACTTAGTTGGCCTGGCGATTTTTACACCATCCGTGGCCTCGAACATACCCCGCAACTTCTCGGCAAACACGTCCGCCGTCTTTGCGCCTTCAGCCCCAGGGAACTCGAGGACTCGAGCTCCCGTTTGGGCGAGGCGCATTCTGACACCTACTGTCCCGAAATCGCGTGCGAGACTGTCCCGGGCCCTTTTGAAAATGGCCGCGTAGGACAACCCGCCGCTAGCTGCCTCCGGTGACACGGTGACTACCACAGCCGCACTTTTAGGCGCCTGTAGTTTGCGCGGCGTCTTTGTGGCAGTCACTGCAGCCGATGGCGCCTGCGGGGTAGAGGCTGCTTTTTGTGCAGCCTTCTTACCCCGCTTTCGGGACTTCTTAGCTCCCCCGACTACCTGCCAACCATCCGTGGAAGGGGCAGATGTGGAGGGAGCACTTGTGGAGGTGCCAGATACAGCGGTTGGAGTGGGGAGCGGAGGGAACTCCGCTCCAGCCTTTGCCGCTGTTTTGGACCCCAACCTCAGTGCAGGCGTCCGGGCTGTCGCCTTGGCCGCTTGCCGTGTCCTCGGAGCAGTTGCAGGAGCAGCAGAGACCGCTGCCGCCGCCGCATAGGACACGCGACCGGTCGCAACGGGAAGCGATTGCGTCGATGCTGACATCGACGCAATCCTCGCTTTATGCGCCGCGAGCGGCGGCCGGACAACAGGAGCCGGTGGCAGCCTTGCCTCCAGGCCAGCCAGACGCCCGTCCATCATGCGCCATACTGCATCCGTTATTTGGCGCAGATGGGAATCAGCAATGCCACTGAGGTTGGAAGAGGGGGCAAGCTGAGACGGGGACGTGACCGGATCCTCTGCCGGGCGATGCGCCCGGAATTGGGCGAACTGAGCGCTGAGCTCAGCCACTTGCCCCGTCAGGCGATCATTGGCCGCCTGGAGTCGAGCCACGTCCCCGATGAGGGTATCCACTACTCCTGCAATAGCGGAAGAGGAGTCCTTAAGGGCTTTCACAAAAGAGCCCTTAAGGTTACTCGACTTGGTAGCCACTTTGTGGATGATGGCCACCGCCGCATTCGCTCTCTCCTGCATGGAGGATGGTGTTTGAGGAACTGAATCCCCCACCACCGGCTCCTTTATTTTTAGCAGGAGATCCGCGATCTCCTCCTCCGCCAAAATTTCGCCGTCTGCCCTGACCCGTCTATAGGCTTCCGCCTTACAGAAGACGGAGCCTGACGGGGCCGAGATCGGGGTTCGTGACCTCCCTCTGCGGCTGCTTGCTACCTTAGGAGGTAGCATCTCCTGGGATGTATCGCTCTCCTCATCCCTGGAGCGGCCGCGTTTTCGGCTGTCACACAGCTCCGTCTCCATGCAGTCCAGCATGTCCGTTCTCGCATTGGAGCTTCCGCCCGCGGTAGATCTGGAGCGTAATCGCTCCGATGTTCTTCGGCTCCCAGCAGTCATAATAACTTCTGGGAGCCCCACCGAGGTAGGCATCCCAACCAATGCTTCCTCGTCGTTGGAAGAGAAGTCGTTCGACCTTTTCTGCTTCCTACCATCTATCTCCTGCTTTCCTTCCATAGTTTTTAAGTTTTTGTTTGAGATGTATTCCATAATTGAACCCACGAGATGGGGAGAATAAAGGTCGACCCGGGCAGAGATCCCCAATACCCGGGCAAGCGTAAATTTGTGCCCAACCGAGGGGTCCGCAGGTGCCCCGGCTGAGAGTGCGCTTACGACTGAACTACCCATCAGCCATGCATCCCCTGGTCACGCACCAGAACACGGGATTCGGGGTAATTTTTTAGAGAGGTTTTCTTCCTCGCAGTCCGGGCGGTTAAGCCAAGACCCTCGCCCCCGATTGGAGTCGCGAGACTCCAACTCGGGACTACGATATGCCGACGGCGGCAGGGAGACTGCGTCTCCTGATGCCTGCTCGGTGGCAGTGTAAGTGCACACCGAGCCCGTCCTACCTTTCCAACCGCTGAACGGAGGAACTCCGACCCTAGAGAGGGTCCCACCATCGTGATTTTTTACCGAGGTTTTCCTCCTCAATGCTCCGAAGAGCGAAGAGCCAACAGAGGATCCGACAGACACGCCCGCTCTGTTGGACCAAGTCTCGGCCGATTTGCCGAAGACAATGGTTTCCTCTTCGTGCTAGAATATTAGCCGTTGGCGGTGCTGCCAACGTTACCAGGGTGCACCACGTGGAGGTTTTCTAGCCCAGCACCCCTTAAATCATCTGCCTGCCGTAACCATACCACTTTTTAATATCTGGACAAAGTCACACAATTCAGCCTCAAACGTGTCAGTTGTTTTGCAAATCTAAGTGAAAGATAACCAACCAGTACGTTTGGTGTGCTAGGTTGTAGGCTAATATTTAACGGTCTTAACTTTTTTATAATCCAACCATATCAGAGTTTGGTTTAGTATCTTAGATGGCTTTTCAAGGCAGTCTATATTATATGTAACTCACATTGTATATTTAAATAAAATTACTGGCTTAAATAATATAAAGTGACTCCATAATCATCTCTCAGTTTATTAAATTGTATATCCAGCCTTATCTTATTTAAACAAATGTGATGATGTGAACATTTATCTCATCTTTTAGTGTGTCAATCAAGTAGTAACAACTGCTCGGAACACCAATGTAAAAACGAGGTACTTTATTATTATTTTTAATTGTGTTTAACAGCATCTCATTAGCTCCTAGTTGTCAGTCTCCTGAATTTAAATCACTACAGGCAGGAGATTGTTTGATTTTAAATGAATGCATTGATAGTGAGCCACTGTATGTGGCCAAAGAAGGTGTATATATTAAAATATCTCTTTCAGAATACTCTTCCTCAATCAATATATTTCTTCTATAGTTTTTTATGGTTTCAACTTTAAATAGACACGTGGAACTAGGCATTATTCCTAGTTTTATGGTTGATATTGCCTGGTCTATAGTAGTCTGGTCTGATTTAACATTGAATTTATGTGTAACAAATACTTGAACTAATTTATCTACATTCCGTTCACATGTAATTTCTGAATAATTTTGTCCAACTGTTTAAAAACTTGTAAAATATGTTTCTTTATATGTACGATCGTTTTGTGCTGTTGCTTGTCAGTTCATCGTCTGTCTGCCTGATATCCAAAATTTATGTGAATTACAACCTGATTCCATGTGCATTTGTGATACTTTTCCCATAATATGATAATCGGTACACTTATGAACAAAAATAATAAAAAATGTTGAATGAATATACGAGTAGTACTAAAAAAGATCCTGAATTAGAAAAAAAAAAATCTAACTTTAAATTAGTGTGTTAACATTTTATCAAGATTTTTGATTAAAATAAATCAGTTTTATTTTAAATTTACATTATCTAGATAACATGGCGTGCAATACTTACATCGAAATGATCTTCACAAAAATACATTCTTGTGTTTGTTGATAAACAATGAGCATTACTCCTAGCAGGTGTTAGCTGCTTTTTCCATATGGGTTGATTGTTTAGCGCATATGTAAATAATTTGTCTGGTGTTTTCATGCTTACCTATACTTTGACACTGGGACGCTGCACAGTACTTCGAATACGAGGAATTAATGTTTGAAGAAAACTTATTATCATAAGTAAATAGCTTCATTTCAAACGGCGTGACGCCATTCAAAACACCAAGATTCGTATTCGTGGGCAATTTTAATTGTTTTTTTTTAATACTAAATATGTAATGTAAATTTTGTTTTTTCTTTTAAATAGAAGTTTTTTTGGTATAAAATAAATATCAAGGTATATATGTAATTAGCTAAGTTTTCAAGTTTATTCAGTTAGCCTATTGTTGTGTATTAAAAAGATAAAGTTCGTAGGACAATTAAAGGATTGCACTAGTTATTAACATACTGCTGTGATTATTTTGTCTTGCTATGCCATTGAAAGAAATTGAAAGAGACAGATATGAAATCAGAACGGTAAGGTAATAGCGATTACTCAGTAGAAAACGTTAAAAAGATGATATAATATAGGTACAGTTCCTTGTTGATAAAATTAGCTGTACAGAACAAACAACTTCTTTCAACAATAGGTCTCGTTAGACCTGTTGATCACTTTTCATAGCCATCATCAGCCTATGACAGTCCACTGTTTTAAATTCACTGAGGTTTTGATGAACTATCCACTCTGTTTAAAGTAACTAATGATAACTACAAAATTTTAGAAAAATACAAATTATTTTAATGTAATTGGAGAAAGTGAAAATAATTCAATGAACCAGTTTTGTTGTGAGAACTCGTTACAGAACATTTAAAACTGAAAAAAGAAACAAATGCCATGTTTTAATTATCTGATGTCTCACAAGAGCGGCACTAGCCTTGAAAAACATCAAAGAGGTATTAGCAGATGTTAAGTATAAACATTTATGTAAATTTTTTAACATTTTAGGAAGAATTCTGAAAGATTTAGAAGTTGTTTTAAATATAAAAGTAACAACATCTGTGATTAGTTTTCAATATACTTTTCATAAAGGTATATACTACAATAACTAAATAGTTTCTCAAAAAATACTATAATTTTAGAATAATTTTACTAGTAAATACTTACCAGTGAATTAACCATTTTTACAACGTAAAATCATCAGATTTTCGTAATTGTTAATTGAATTATATTTTCTTTTCCATAGTTCTGTTACATAATTATATAGAAAGTTATTGAAGTGTGCAGCAACAACCAACTGTTTACACTTTACTCAACGCATTCTTGAACGATAAGGTCATCACTACACAAATTATCTTAAGATTTACATTATATTTTTAATATTTTACTGTGACGTTTGTAACTGTGACGAAGATAATACGTTGAATGGGGAAATATGTTAAAAATAGTAAATTGATACTTAAAGTACAACAGAATAAAACATCACTGATTAGCTCTAACCCAATTAGATTAAATGACTATTTGTTAACCGTTTTTTAATAATGTTAAAACGTCTCTTTAGTAGACTGTAACATTTTGATAGACTGTAGAATTTAAAAATCAAATGTAATACCTTCGTATACCATATTCAATGTAAATAAATGTATTATTATCAATCAACTCTAGAAGTATATTCTAAGTACAAGCTGCAAAATGACTGTCTGCTTGCCTAGTAAACAATAAAAAAGAGTTATATTAAAATATGTTATGACAAGTGTAAACATATGCCACTTTCAGTATAACATTATACCTGTAAATGTAGTAGGTATATAATTATGGGTGTCCAAGTAAAAAGAGTCCATTTGCCAATATTTGGTTTCCGAGCGATAATCACAGTTTATTAAAGTTTGGTGAAAACATCACGATTTCAATAGATTATTATTTAACACTCGCTTCAATTACTGAAATCATATACAGTATAAACTTATAAACAACAAGTCTGATAACGATCCAAGTAAGAAATATTATTTTTCGGTATGTCATATTTTGCATTATACGCGTATATCATAATTATAGTATTTTATTTACTCACTTTTCATTAAATACCGAAGTAGACCTTTTTACAAAACCATATTTCATTTTTATTTTAGTTGTTTATTTTGTAATGTTACAAATACAATTATAACTTGATTTTATGGAGAATATCTCAATTAATAATATTAGATCAAAATCTATATACTCGTAACAAGCCAGTAGAAGCGTGTTGTTCTTTAATTAAACTTTGAAAATATTTTTCTCAAAACACTTTCAGAGTTTCAACTTCAAATGTCGGCTAAAAAAAGACAACAATATAAATTTAAATATCTTTTAATCCACATTATCAATTGGCTATTTATATCTATTTATTTATTTATTGACCCTTGTGGCTTGGACGCCCACAATTCATTAAAAGTGGTCGTATCCTAGTTTAGTGGCAACATCTGACCTATGAGGCAATTTTAATAGCACTGTTAGTACTTTAGAGTAGGTGACGTAACTATGAACACATGATTCACACCTATTTCTAACCGTTACGTATTATGAAGCTACTTGAATAGGCACTGTAAGGAAAGGTAAGGTAAGAGGGGGAACATACCAAAACAGATGATACAATGTTACTAAAAAAATTATTTTCACGACATCTGACGGTATTTAACAGAAGTTAATAGTGTCAAAAAAATGTTGGTCGAAGGTGTGACGTTGTGACTAAGTATTTTTTTGAAGTGAAGTGGTTTTGTTTAATTTTTGACGTACTCGTATATAAATTAAAACGTGATTGTTCATAATGAATTCTATTTGAAATATGTGATATATATTTGTTAATGTTTGCTTATTTTACTGCTAATTCGTTCTAGTTTGCTTTGATTAATATACTCAAAAATTAAAGGCAACTTGAGAATCCAGTTTGAGTAAGGTGGGGTTGGTACAAAAGAACAAGGCAAGAGAAGAACGTAAAAGGAGAAAAAATCTATTATCACTGATTCTTCTTATAAAGAAAAATTAGAAGAAAAAAAATACAGTTAACAACCGAAATCAAAGCTAAAAAACATTAACAAACCTTAGATGAAAAAACTAACTACATATTCTTGTGTTACTTAAACTACAATTATAGTTCTTTTTGGAAGTCTTTGTCGCATGTTGGGAGGGACTGTCGTGTTTTTATGTTATTGATTTCATACTTCATGTATTATCGTATTATTATTTCTAGGTTTATTGTCGTATTTCCTTGGCTGACACCGATCCCACAAATAAGAACTGTAAACACAAAAATATGTAAATATTTTTTTACTTTTTAATCAATTCTGGTCAATTTTGGTTTTAGATTATTTTCTATCGGAAGTTTTTTTTTATAAAATCTTGTTGAATCCTTGATTTTTAGTGAAGCTATAGATGTGAATATGAATAGTTCTACTAAGTACGTTGCTCATATGCCGCAAATGTAAGATAAACAAAGAAAGGGGAGCAGTGCCCATCGCTTTATATGTACTAAGTAATTTAAGTCAATCGTTAATCTTTCTCAAAATAGAAAATGTATCTCTAAAGCTATTTCAGAAAAGACTTGTAAAAAGGTTTTCCACAAAGCGGGCTTACTTGAAAATATAGCTGGAATGTTATGTTTTGTAGTAGAATTCAGGTGTCTAATCGTAGTCAAATTAAGAATTTTTGCGTCTTTTTTGTACAAGCTCATATACTTCAGCAATGATCCCCATCAGGATATCACCAAATGAGAGAAATTTGGTAACAAAAATTTGACATTGGTATTATTTTTCCAATTTTTATTTTTATTTATTGCATGTATATTTGCAATACGCATTTACTGAACCCTGAATCACGTCCCATTATAGTGTAGACGACGATGTACTGAACCCAAATCGCGACATCAGTTTGACCACGTTTGTGACCCGTAGACTCACCAAGATATTAACATTTTAAAAATAATTTTGTTTTAAAATATATCATAAACGACTTCTTGTCCTGTCAAATGGTGTGGCAAGTCAGCTAAGATATCCAATCATCAAAAAAATACCGTAACTTGTCATCGGTAAGTACATTCTATTTTTATTACGTTAACGTCTTTCAAATATACCGAAGTTCAACTTATGCAGGTGGCTTAATAGTGCAAAGTAATAATAAGCAAGCATCGTTGATATATTTTTGAAATTTCCCTTTCAGTTACCACGTAACTTATAATAGTGCACCTGTATCCATATTGTTGTTATAGTGAAGTCAATATTTGTTTGGTTTTCGTTTATTTTATTTTTTCATAATGTAGTGACCTATTATAGTTTTATAATTATGTTACCCACAAGTAGTGTGATATGCTCAAGACATTTCACAAAAGATAATTTTCTTATGTAAATACGAAGAAGACTATTATACTAATAAAAACTACACAATAATAACATTAGGGGTTAAGTGAAACACGATATTCTAAAATTTATGCGAATGTTACACGTCAACACTATTTTAAATTGATTTATAAAACAGACAATATGTAAAAATTAGTTATTATATTTCAATGAAATGTGATTTATTAGTTAATTATATTACTTTTAGGCATCCACTGCTTTTTTTTCTGCTGTCGTGGTGGAAAATCCCTTCGGATCTCCAGCTCCTCGGGAACGCAGGAGCCAGGAATATGTGGTTTTTTCACTAAAAACCACCCCGGCGGCCGGACTCAGGCGTCTTTCTTTGAAGGGGACCCGGACCATATTATTTCAGGTCCCCTCCAGAATCAACGCCGTGCCTATTCAGACCCTATCGTGGGGAGGCCACAAAGGCTTCCCCACCTATCAGTCTGGTTGCTATAATTTGTTGCGACCCGATCGCATTTTTGCGACTAGGCCGCAACAACTAATCCGTCACCAGAGGTCGCTACTCTCTGGCGGCTCCCGGTCCCGTCGACGGCTCATAACGCCGCCGACGTCTTCTCCGCTCGGAATCGGCCCTCTCCCGATCCCGTTCAGCGGTCTCTTTCTGGAGCATAACAGCTTCGCAGAAAGAAACCACTGCGGCCCAGCTTTCCTCACCCGCCAGCATGGTAATAACGATTGCTGGCGGTGACAGGTCTCGTCCTATTTCATCGACTAGGACTCCGCGGTTAGATGCCCACGCGGGGCAGTCCTCCAGCGTATGCTGGGCGGAGTCCCAGTCGGCTGCGCAGTGGTGACAGTGTGCCGTCTCCTCACGTCCGATCTTATTCAGATACTCACCGAAGCAACCACGCCCAGTGAGTATCTTCGTCAGTCGGTAGGTGCCGTGACCTCTCTCCCTACCTACCCAAGCTTCGAGGTTGGACAGAACGGCACCGACAGCGCGTGCGGCGCGACAAAAGCTCCACACGTCGGGCCCCCCCCTTACAGAGACTCCAGCCCAGATTCCTGCAGGAAGTGGTCGAGGGGCTTTTCCCGCAGCGGGTGGAACACACACCCCCGTCGATGGCCTCCTTGGTCAGAGACGACGGGGGATGGAACGAGGACAATGTTCCGCCCGTCAGGGAATCGGATATAGGGGCGGTCGTTCTACGGATCCGCTCTAAGAACACCGCCCCTGGGCCAGATGGGATATCTGCCCGAGTGTTGGCGCGAACCCTCGACCACATGTCGGATCGCCTTGCGGAAGTCCTAAACGCCAGCTTGGCGTCCGGGCGCTTTCCTGAGGGCTGGAAGAGCGGGAAGCTGGTCCTACTACGGAAACCGGGACGGCCGGCCGATTCGGTCGCGGCCTATAGGCCCATCGTGTTGCTGGACGAAGCGGGTAAATTGTTTGAGAGGATACTCTCTGCCCGCATCGTCCGGCACCTCTGTGAGGTGGGCTCCGATCTGTCGGACGCCCAATACGGGTTTCGAGCCAGACGTTCGACAGCCGATGCTGTGTTGCGCCTGAGGGCCGTGACCGAAGAGGTGGTGAGCTGTGGCGGCGTGCTGTTGGTGGTATCGTTGGACATGGCCAACGCATTTAATAGTTTGCCATTTAACTGCATCAGGGAAGCAGTCCACTACCACGGGGTGCCCGAGTACCTGAGGCGGCTTGTGGCAGACTATCTACAAGAGCGTACCGTCATGTACGAGGACCGAGACGGTGTTCTGAGGCGGCTGTTCATGTCGTGCGGTGTTCCACAGGGGTCTGTCCTCTGACCACTCCTGTGGAATATGGGATATGACTGGGCCCTTCGAGGTCGTCTTACCCCCGGGCTGGGCGTAATTTGTTACGCAGATGACACATTGGTCACGGCCCGGGGGATGAACTTTCAAGAGGCGGCGCGCCTGGCCACCACGGGTGTCTCTCTGGTGGTCGGGCGTATTGAGGCGCTGGGTTTGCGGGTGTCCCTGGACAAGATGGAGGCCCTTTTGTTCCATGGGCCCCGTCGTGGTCCATCCTCCGGCGCCTCCATCGTAGTCAATTCGGCCCTCGTACCGGATCAGGCCCAGATGAAGTATCTGGGCCTGATCCTTGACGGGAGGTGACTCTTCCACGAGCACTTCCGACAGCTTTCTCCAAAGCTGGTAGGCGCTGCTTCTGCCCCTGGGTGACTTTTGTCCAATTTGGGTGGAGCCAGCGTCGCGACGAGACGGCTATACACGGGAGTTTTCCGGTCAATGGCGCTGTATGATGCACCAGTGTGGGCGGCGGCTCTGACCGCCCAGAATTGGACTCGCCTCTGGCGTCCTCAGAGGATATTGGCGGTTAGAGCCATACGCGGTTACCGCACTGTATCAATGGAGGCGGCGTGCGGCTTAGCCGGAACTCCCCCGTGGGATTTGGAGGCGGAAGTGCTCGCCGAAGTTTATCGGCGAACGGCAGACTTCCGGGTGAGTAGCGGCATCCGGCCCCCGCCCGAAGAGATACGCGAGTGGCGAGAGGCCGCTCGTCGAGCCACGATGGCTCGTTGGTCGTCCCGGCTGGAGGCTCCACGTGCTGGCTTTGCCGCCGAGGAGTCTCTCCAGCCAGTCATCGCCGAGTGGGCGGGGCGACAGCACGGGACCCTTTCCTTCCGATTGACGCCGATCCTTTCCGGGCATGGTTGCTTCGGGAAGTATCTGCACTCGGTCGCCAGGAGGGAATTAAGTCCCGCCTGTTACCACTGCGACTGTAGTGAGGACTCGGCTCAGCACACGCTAGCGGTTTGTTCCGCCTGAGCGGCCCAGCGTGGGGTCTCGCTCTCTCGCGTCTCGCTACCGACCGTCATACGCTCCATGGCCGGTAGCGACAGTTGTTTTACCGCGGTCGCAACCTTCTGCGAAGACGTAATTTCGCGGAAGGAGGCGGCGGAGAAGGCCCAGGAAGACGACCTCCACTCGGACCCAATCCGCCGCCGGCGAAACGGGCGGCGGAGGCGCGCGTACCAGCGCCTCATGCCGCCTTGAGTGTGGCCGCGGGTGGACGGGACGGGTTTTCCCCTCCATCCGCTATAGTGGCCAACCGCGAGGAGGTGACGTCCACGTGTGCCGTACGTCGCCTAAATGGAGAGGTTATCTGCAGAAGGTGCCCGCGGGAGCGGGCAGGCGCTAGGAGGGATCTGGATGTCGTAATAACAACCGTTCCCGGATCCCTCTTATGTCAGGCGCAGAGTGGCACACCGTGTGGTTTTAGTCGGTCCGATTCCGACACACCAACTCGTCGTAAGCCCCGGTGGGGTGACGGCCCGAGAGGGCTTCCACACGTTAAAAAAAAAAAAACACGGCACGTATCCTCACAGGAGGTCTCTCGGTATCTCTGGAGACCTAACCACCGGTATCTTGGTCCCTGTACCCAATGTCGGTGGTTTAATATTTTTTATATTTTTAAATATGTATTTTTTATATATTTAAAGTTGTAATGAATATCTGTATATAATGAAATAAAGAGAATAATAATAATAAAAATTTTAACACCATCAGTAACAAGGGATTACCCCATTTTGCTCTATAGGTGGGACAAGATAGGGAGATTTCAATTTGTTTTTCAAGCGGATAATTTCAGGCGAAGAATTTCTTTTTTTTTTGGTTTTGATTGATTATAATTAAAGGAAGATAGGCTGAATATTCTCTTCATAAAATTTACTATATTCTACAATTAAAAATAGGGTTTAATTTTTTAATTTACGGCATACCTTAGTATCCACATTTTAATCTATATATAAAATCTTCGTATACACAAAGAAGTTATTAAAATATTAATGCCAGAAAAACACTTAATTAATGTTAATCTAAAGTTTACGTAATTCATAAATATTTAATTATTCATTTTAGTATAACACATAACATACTTATACATATCTGGCAGGTGCAGGTGCAGGCAGGTACTGCTTTTTCGAGTACTCGAAGCCTTGTAGGTTACATCATTTTTATATATTTTATATATCTTATATATTTTATATTTTATATATAATAAGTATACCTTTCAAGTTACTCTTTCTATTCGTTGATAATATTATGATTTTGTATTTGTGTATTGTAAACTGTAATTCTTGAAGCGAGTGAATAAAACCTTCGTATGCTTTTTAAAACGTCGCGTCGGCTTCACTACCAATATTGATGCAGTGATATCACTGTTTAAACTTATTACGTAGCCCCGTGTTGCAATGTGAGTTTAGTTAACCTTCCTAAATCAAATCATATCGTGCGCACGTGCGCCTCGCCCCGGGTGCAAAGTACACAGTAGTGTGGTACTTCGTAGATTTCTGGAGTTTTTGTGTTAGCTATACATTTTTTTAAGGTTCATTTTTAAATTGAGTTATAATGGAGTTAACTAAAAAAAATATGGCAAAGCCAAATACGTAATAAATATGGGTTATTCATACAACAGGTCTTACTAGAGTCAAGTTTTTAGTCGTAGTACCCATCAATTGTAGAAGCGGAATACTTGAAATGGCTGAACTAATTTCGTTTATTCTTTTGACTATCTATTAATAATTGCATAAATAAGGTTCTAAGTTTATAAACAGTAAATGTATACTTTTACATAAACGTTAAAAATTAGAGTAGTCGTATAGGATTTTGTTAGTTACTATTTACCAGGGTACAAGTGGCACTAGCCATATGATACTGTTTTACTAATGCTGGATGCATTTATCATACTAGGATAGGTCATAAATCTACATAACAAATATTTTTTACTGCTCTTACACGTGAGTAGAAATATAAAGTTCTACGAGCATAAACGTTTCTTTATGTAAATCACTAGTTTATGAGATATTGACTTCCAAATTTGTAAATTATGATGATGAATGCTTTCGTTATAGACCGATAAGACCGATAAACAAAACCAAATAGACTTTTACGTAAATATTCAAACTATGAAAGTATGATTACTTGATTTAAATTCAATTGTTTTCGATTTCGAGAATAATCTACTTACTATGAAATATAAAAAAAAAACAATTACAGGATTCGATAATGGTTCTTTCTCGAAATATGTAACTTTTTCATTAGCGAGACTTTATTATGACTATTAAATTATGTCTCAGTAAATAAATTGATTTTAGGATTTGTTTCTCCAATGATTTTTACTGAGACGCAAGCCAACAAAAAATTTGTCAGGGCCTTCAATATAACCACTGAGCCTCATGTCGCATCTCTGTCTTTTTGTGGTTTGGAGAATTTAAAGTGATCTTGATCCTCATCATATCCATGTATATAACTGTTGTATAACTAATCAGGTGTAACTAATGTTACTTGTGCATGTCTGGGTGTAAGCGATGTCGTGACCCAAAAAAAAATTTTTTTCAAATATTAGAATAAACTAATATATTGCGAAACAATTCGTATATCTGAAGATTTAGAATCTATGTGTTGTACGGATACTACTTGATTTGCTAAACATATTAAGTATTGAGTGGTACTGAAACATTAAAGTAATGTTTAATGAAAGAGAGTCCGCTATTTATAATATCGTTAAACAAAAATCATTTAGAACAAAAAACTCCGTCTGTAGATACGTCTGCTTTTCGATAGCTGCCAATGAAAGTTAAGAAAAGTCAAAACGTTGGTAAGAAATTGATTGCTCTTCTTTCGATAAATGTGTACATTACACAATAGTTGAAGACCCAAGAACAGTGCCAGATTAGTATTATACATCTATTAAAAATTTTGAAGATGAACATCTTATAGATCATAATGAAACCTAATATTATATCAGGCTAAGTTAAATACAGCTACTTCAGTGAAAGCAAGCAATTATAATTTAAGACTGTATATACTTTGAAATACAAGAAAGAAACATTAGTTTAAAATTTGCTTTTATTAATCAGATCCAAAAAACTTTCAGTGTAGCTATAACAATATTAATAACTTCACGAAACAATTAACAAACAAAGAGTACAGTTAAATCTCTTCATAAAAGTCTTGTTGAAATATCAATTTAATCATTTCAAGGAGTGAAACTTTCCTGTCGAAGTTATTCGAGTTATTCGTCAACATTACACTGTATGTTAATAAATTATAACATTCTACGTAAACATTTCAACGGTGACATTTGAAATTAGAACCTTGTCATATGTTAGGCTGTTAAGAAGTGACATTCGTGATAAACAATAAATATTTTTTTAAGGCCCAATATTAATATTTTGAACCGTTATTGGTGCTCTCAAAGTGATTTTGTTGAAGTCTACATCATTATTTTCATGAGATGATGAAACTAGACATAAGTATTAGATAAAATAAATCACGTCGGCCGTAAGATTGCGTGTTGGAAACTACATAATCTAACTAAACTAACTAACTTAAGCTATATAATACTGGATATGAAGGAGGTTGGGTTTCTTTTGCGTTTTTTTAAGGATTTGTTTAATATCAGCTTTTTGTGAGACTTCCACAGCACACAAGGCATAATATGTATCTATATATTTTAAGTATAATTTTTTTATGAAGTTGTGGCTCTAGAATTTCAAGGTATTCTTTATATTTTGTAATAATATTACTTTCAATTTACTTAAAGACGTAACTTAAATAATGAATCTACACACGCATGTACAATGATATCAGTTCCGGTGTAAATGTTAGATAAATATGATAACGATATCATTGTTGTATTCGAATAACATGAAATATGGTCTGTTTTTTTTTGTTGATGGAGTCTAAAATTTCTTCGGATCTTGGGGCTATACGTAATGCAACCCCGATTACGGCCCGTTACTGACGCCCTGCTCTGGAAGGTAAGTATCTTAGTCAATCAGTAGATGACGCAATCTCCCTCCGTACCAGCTAATAAGTACTCCTTCCGTATGTCTAACTGCGAAGTTTGAGTAGGTCCTAAGCTTCGAAGCAGAACGGCTACGACAGCTTGTCCCGAGACAGTTTGTGCCACGCGCATTCCTATACTCCCATTTCGAGCTCTTCCTAGTCTTTCTCTCTGTCATGGATGTGTGTATGGTCTAGCTTTTAATTTATTGCAGGCGATTTTGACATTACACTATCAATCAAAAAATGATTTAATGGTACAGTTTAATCAAATACTTTAGTTATATGGATATAAAATGTTCAAAATATAAAACTGTAAATGGCTGCAATAAAATTCTAATCAGAAGAATGCTATTCCAAAGAAGAACTCAAGGTACATTCTAACCATGTCAGATGCTCGTAAAATTCATAGCTAACGAGTTAAACACAATAGAACACATAATACTTTAGAAAAAACAATAGTTATTGTATGTAATTAAAAACCGTGACTTTATGGTTCATTCATTTAAATAATATTTCACGGCGATTAATTAAGCGACTTTAGGTATGTAAGTAGATTTCTACGTTTTTATGATATTACAAAAGATAATGGTCATAAATATAAAACAGGTGTCTTTTAGTCCAATCAAAATATAAAAATTATAACGTTATTTTTACCATGAGTTCTGCTAAAACAGCAATTTCCATTAGCCTTATTTTTGCTTTCTCTCCGACAATATGATTAAAACCATAAGTAATCGATATTAGATTATTTTCATTATTAAATATATATGTAAGTTATTACAAAGGAGAGAGGCAGATCCTATACCATTAGCAATATGTGGTGGATGGCTATGAGACTTTTACCGTTTCTAAAGTGAATCATCCTGATTATATTCCTGTAATTATAACTTTTTTGAACTTTGCCAAAATATTGAAATTTTTCTCAGAAAGTTATTTAAACTGCAATAACAAAATATATTCCTACGTTATCTAAATTTTTCATGTTCAAAATCTTCTTAGACTAAAACTAGATGGCGTTGTGTGTCAGATGTCCGAAAATATTTTTATAGTACTATAATATATAAATAACATAAAGACGATAAAATATTTAAATCGATATTTATGAATGGGCTTACTAGTGTATTACGTAAAAAAGCAACATTTAATTAACGGATCAAAGTATAGATATTATGCTTTCGTGTTGATAACAATGACAATGCGTTTTTATAAGCCGTAATAGCCAGCTATCACGTCTGCTGACTGTTACAGCCTATGTATTACATTATAAACTATAAATTGGAACAACTCCTTAACGCAAAGTTCTAAAATCTGAGAATTTTAAATGTTACTGTCGATGATATTATCAGCCAAATAAATACAAATATAATTCCTACTATTAGATACGCAAGGTGGTACATAAGACTCATATATACCTGCCATTGCCCTTTATTTGTTTTATAAAACAACTTTAATTTTAAATATTTATTTTTTATAGAATGGCTCCGGCAGAGCAAAACGTTGAAATGTGTGGCGATTCATTGAAAAAAATGAAAAGAAGATCTGAAACCTGTGAAAAGAGCGATGTGCCGTATGAGAACAATAACACTGTTATATGTAATAGTGAATGTGAAAAACTGACCAGTAACATGGACTTTGATTTGGACAAATATGAAAAAATGAATTTTGTACCACAAATCAGATGGCCGGACCTCATTGTACAAATATTACTGCACTTAGTTTCAATTTTTGGTCTATACCTGGTCATTAGTAATCAAGTTAGAATCTACACAACGCTATTTGGTAAGTTTAAGACTGTTTTTAAATTTTTAATTCATTTCCTAACACACATGTCTCAACGGTTGTCACTACAATTTTCTTTGCCACTTAACATACTAGAAATACAAGCATTTTAGTTTAATTAGATAATAGTGTTTTAAATGTATTAACATACATTCAAGTTTGTTCTATACAAATTAAAATGCATGCAATACACGCTTCCTGAGTGAAATTATAATATATAAGTACTTTGAGTGTCTATATCTCTGATTGCCCGTAGCGTGATGACATAAAGCGTAAATAAATTTGTTTACCATAAAAAGGGTTATAATGAGCCAACCTTAAAAGGTAGACATACTGTCGTGGGCTATTCTTTAGAACTTTTAAAGAGAAACGTTTCTTGCGTTCATTATTTTTGCGACACTTAAACGTTTTCGCAGCGCACGCAAAATTCCCCGTTTTTTAAACAGTTTTCATTCATACTCAGTTCTTTTTGATCGTAGCATGATGACACATTACCGATAGCCTTCCAGAAAGAATTTTTCAAAACGGCTCAATAATTCCTAAGATTATAGCGTTCAACTAAATAAACGGTTAAATAAACAAACAAACTGTTCAGCTTTATAATATTATGGAACGAATTTCTCTCTCCAAATACGCTACGGGAGTGTTAAATAACTACAAAACAATATCTGCCAATAAATACGATATTTTCACTTTATTACTCACTGTAACATATAATAAATACTCTTTGTTTCCTGGTTTAAACCAAAAAGTTACGATTTATGACAGAACGAATAAACGAAGAGACGAGCTATCTGATAGAAAGTATCTACCGCTGCCTATTAAAGACTACGTTTCAGTGTTAAGTTGGATTGTATAAGCTTCGAAAATTAAAATTAAACCATATACAACCTCTTCAAACTCAGCTTCGAAGACAGTTTTTATCTATTTTATGTGGTTTTTTAATCCATACCTGTTATCATTATGTCACAGAGAAGCGAGGCAGTTTACAACTAGTTTATTCTAAAAATTGTCATAGCAACAATACAGGTTTAATAACAAGTTTTTAAATTGAATCAACAATTTTCTTGAACTGAAAATTTGTGGTGTATTAATATAATATAATAATAATAATAATAATCGTTTATTAGCAAGAAACATTTCATTACTTACATATCACCAAGGTTTGGATACAAATATAAACATTTTGTGTTTGAGTTGATATGGCAAACGTTGTCAGCCGTACTAGTATGCACTGTGTGACGGCTTGCAGCGCCTTCCTTACATTGCAAGTGATTTAGACTATTTATGTTTTAAATAAAGCTATAAAAACGCAGTGATTGTAAGATCCACCAATAATAAGTCCAAAGAAACCAAAACAAAATTAAATAAGAAAAATAAACAAAAGAAAATTAAAATTAAACTATCATGCATGGGTGTGTGTGTTTGTGTATATACTTGCGTGCGCGCGCGCGTGTATGTGTATGCGTGTATGTGAGTGTATGCGAGCACGTGTCTGTGTTTGTATATGTGTTTGCGAGCGCTTATTGCAGATGGTTTTATAGAATATGAAGATACAAATTAAGTATTTGGAGAAATTATTTTAAATTAAGTCAGCTTTTGAGTAACTGTGCAAAAATCTAATTAACACTCAGATACTAGAACACTAGTTTAGCAAATTGTATTTTTATCATCATCGTCTCAGCCAAAAGACGTCCACTGCTGGGCAAAGGCTTCACAACAAGTTGTGTTTTACCTCTAGACAATTTTATCTTATAGTAGATAGGTATAAACGCAGTAGTATATATACGAATTGGGTTTTTACCTAGATATAAACCCAATTCTAAGTCTAAAGACTAGTCTTAATGTAACAAATTGTAAGGAAAAATCATATTCATTTCAGTTATTCTTTAGAATAGAAAAAAATGTTTAATTCAACAAACTAATAATAGTAATAAATAAATACATTAAGATATGTTTTATACCACAGTGTTAGGTATGTAATGTGTATTGATTTAAACATTAATATTATCACATGAAAAATTTGAACCTCAATTAAAATGACTTCCATTGGTCACTGTTAAATTTATCAAGAAAAACATTTTAAATTTTCACTGCCAATTAAATGAAATTGGTTCAAATTATCATGGTGTTTAAGGCATACTTTCTAAAACTGGTCATAAATCCTAATTTAGTATAAATACAAAAAGTAGGACTGGATAATTGTCAATCTTCAGCTGTCGGAAGACGAAAATGTTAGTTTCCAACCACTTGTGGACTTAACCTTAAGAGACCTAACCACCTATTTAGAAATTGTATCTTGATGTCTTCATGCTTATGTTTTGATATCTTTTTCACAAAAATTAAAACAAAGAAGGCGATTCATTCACTTCTTGATAACTTATGCCCTAGCAAGCCAATACTTATGCCTGTACAATGGAGTACCTGGCACCCACATAATCATAGGAGGTATGCAGTAGGTACAACCACGTAGTAAAAAGTACCAGTGTAAAGTACCATGTAGTAAAAAGCGGTTATTTCAATATTATAAGCAGACCTCCAATTTACTTATGTGTATAGATATGTATAGATATTTGATTTACTTTATATCGGTTTTTCTTTGCTGTATAATAAATATATTACCTTTATAATCTAATATAAAACGTACTGCGACTGCCTCGGTAGTGGTAACGTATGCGACTGCTATGCTTGAGGTCTTGGGTTCGATTCCCGGGTCGGCCCAAATGTTTGCATGTTTTTTAAACATTTGTTTCGGAGTTTGGGTATTTCTTAAGTATAATATGTATGTTTTTACGAAAAAATATATAAGTATGACACTATCAGTCAATTTAGCTGTCATAGTACAAGTTCTACTTAGTTTGAAGCAAGATGGTGTGGTGTCAGATGTCACTGTATTTAATTTATGTATTTATTTATTGTTGGCTTGTTACATGAATAAAATGGTCATAAAAATTTTTTTCTAAGAGTCACCATTCCAGAGATATCGCGATTCTAAAGTAAAAGGAATCACGTTTTACATGATTTGCACACATACACAACGTAAACATATAATTAGGCGCTAATACTAATTTGATAATAATTATATCTAATTTATATCTCTTATTTGTATAAGCTGTACCTACTATTCGGAGAATATACACTTAAAATAAATTTAATCCATTAATAGCATTAAGCTACTCTCCTCACTTCGTGGCGTCGCTCGTATACTTGCTTCTTTTCTAGTGGTGTAAATGAAATATTTAAAGCATTTCTTTCGAGTAATATGTACCTACATATTTAATTATAGCGTGCTGATTCATATACATAAAAAATATTACAAATTTACTTTATTTGCTATAGACTTTTGACTGAAGGTGAAATTGTAATTAGTCGTGGCAAGAAATGATTGTAAAGATAAAATATAGATATTTAACTTTTATCAAAAATACACGAGACAAAAAATAAACAAGTTGCACTTATTTCTTGTTTTTAATAAAATATTCCCAAACAAAATTTTTAAACCTTATTACCGTTTTAGCACCGCCCGGCTACGCGCAGGTGCAATCGGCGTCAATGGCCGCTCTGTCCATATATTTTAGTACATTTAATATTAGGTAATGATAGTCTACCTAAGGTCTTCGGCAAATTTAAGCTCTGTCGGAATTCTTGTTATTTGAAATGTCTATTTTTACCGGACTTATATATTCTTTTATTATCTTAATATACATTCTACTATACACAAGTGTTATTAGACGTTTTCGCTGTTGGATATTACTGTATACTGAAAGATCTCTAAATTGCAAACGGTGCAAATTTAAACAACTATTCATGTACAGGTGATTTTGAAGAGTCCCAACACTACGGCAGACGACTTAACTAAGAGACTGCAAAACAAAATTTTGAAAATACTGCCTATTGTAAACATTGGTTATTTTTGTATGTTATAGATTTAAAATTTATTTATTAATTGTTATGCCAATACAACGTGGCTCTAGCTTGAGAAAATATGGATCGTTAAACTGTACCTCTATTAGATTAGGTATAAGTCCAGTGATTGCACTGGACTTATAGCTCATCTAATAGAGGTACAGTTTAGCGTTTAACCAGATATTGATGTGGTTTACACTATGTGATATACTAGGTAGTTTACACTAGGTGGTTATATCAACATAAATTACCACCCTAAAAATTTTACTTTCATTTTCATTTACATATTAACCACATTCGTGGTGTTTTTAACATTGAACATAAAAACTACACTACAGTTAAAATATGAACGTGTTTAAAATGTGTACAGTGAACAGTTATTGACTTTTCCGGCAATTTTTCACAATTTTGTAAAAAGAATAGAACACGTATTGCACTAGTAAGCACGAGCTTTTATTAAATAAATCTATAAATGAATCTTTGATGCAATAGATTTTATTAATGGAAGAGGTGACAGACAATATTGAGTAGATAGGCAGGCGTCATAGAAAGTTGTGTAAATCATATCTAGTCTGTTTGTAGAATTACGCAATCGAATATCGATATTATAATTTCAAAGAGTTTCGAAAATATTAAAAAAAATAAAATTTTACTAATTTTAAGAGTTTATTTTTGAATTAATTGGTTGCGATCTTAAATAAAAAAGCAAAACGTAACTTCTGTTCTTCAAAAATAAGTAAATGAAAAATGATGTTTATTTTTATAAGTAAATCTTTTACATATATTTTTACACATCGAACTGTACAGCAAGGATGCGACATTCAATGGTAGCCCCCTCCGTGCGGTGAATTTTATATTAAACAAAGTCGATGAATTAAATACTTTAATATTTAAAACATTTGTCATCAAATTGACATGGCCAATCAGCCTCGATATGGTCGAGGCTTTCGATAGGGTCTGGCGCAGTTCATTCCTCTCAAAACTTCCGCCATTCGGTTTGCTCCCCAAACTCTGCAACTGGGTGGCCGCATTTCTGCACAAGCGCCGCATTAGAGTTCTCTATGATGGCGCCACCTCTGATTTTCAGCAAGTTAACGCTGGTGAACCTCAAGGTTCCGTCCTGTCACCCACACTGTTTCTTCTGCATATCAATGACATGTTGACCCTTGGCGATATACATTGTTATGCAGACAGTACAGTTCATGGACGATACTATGGTCACCCTACAGTCAAGTTAGCGGACGTTGAGGAAAAACGACAAGAGCTTGTCACTGAGCTTGACCGGGTCCTAGGCCGCATCTCTCAATGGAGTCATGAAAATCTGATCGAGTTCAATGCCAAAAAACACAGGCGTGCACGCTTTCTGCCAAAAAGTCTCCATTTCTTCCCCTCCCTACTATTCAGAACACTCAACTGCCATTGCAGGACAATCTTAGTATCCTGGGTATGAATATTTGCCGTGATCTCAACCCGCGAGAGTATGTATATTGAAAGCTAATGCTTTCAATATACGTACTCTAAGCCGGCCTCGCGGAAGCTGGGTACACTGAACAGAGTGAGACAGTTCTTCGCACCTGAGCATCTGTGTTTTTTTTATAAGAGCCAGGTACGCTTCTGAGTGGGGTACTGTTCTCATCTTTACGATGGATCCGCCCAGTGTATGCTGGACGCTTTGGATCGGTTACAGCGTCGAGCAGTCAGAATTATCAATAACCCCAAAGTCACTGAATCCCTTGAGTTGCCAAGAAATGTCACCTCTATGGCAGTCCTCTATCGCCTTTATCATGGAGAGTGTTCTGACGAACTCTTCCAACTGATACCATCCTCTCCGTTCCTCTACAGTACAACTCGTGCTGGCCTTGGAAGTCACTGTTTCAGAATAGTACACATACGCTCTCGAACTAAACGGTTCGGCTCTTCCTTCCAGTGCAAATCAGTTAAAGCCTTGGAACTCATTACCAGCGCACGTGTTGCCGTCCCACTACGATCCTAGGTCCTTTATGCGAGGCGTGAAAAATCATCTCACTAGGCTGCCATAGCGCGGGGTCACCATATTACACTGTCGTCATTCGCAGTCAGTATGGCGACCACCGCTCTTGGATTCTATTCATGCCTTCCATCGGGCAGAATAGTCACTTCGGTAGGTTTCCATTAAAAATAAAACGAAATTATAATTTTCGATTAATAATGTTATTAGTAATTTAATTTTTTTTGTTTTTAAAATTTTTTTATAGTAACAACTACAAAATTTTACTATGCATGATCAAATTATGAATATTTCTGTCCTCTATATTTTTGTTTGTCTTTATAGAAAATAGGTTTAGAAAAAAAACTTAATGAGGGAATGATTGAAGGTGTGAGGGAATAATTTCCAAATAAAAATATTAAAGATCTACTTACACCCGTTTGATAAACAGATGGGATATATATATATTTAATTTAATTAATTAATAAATACGCTTATAATCATAAGCTAGCCTATTGCAGAAATGTTATGTCTATTTTTAGTTAAATTAATTTTAATTACTTTTTTTCATTATATTTCGATAGCCAAGCAAATTTAGATCCAAATATTAATTTTCTATATAGGAATGCCTTGTAGGCTTAGTTATTTGCGGTCGTAGCTACCTGGCAAGCAGATATTCGAGCAAACAGCTAAATCAATATATATAACTGAGCGGACAACTAATCAAAATTAGTATCAAAATAAAGATTATTTATTAACAAATACAATGGCATGACATGGGCTTGCCTGCAAAAAAGTTATTGAAATTAATTTTATTAAAAATTATTATGACAGCTTTGCGATAAGCAAGCTATTATAGGTGTGTACATTTATTAGTAAAATTAAAAAAAAAATGACTTATATGATTTTCAGATGAGTGTTAGTTGATCTTCACCGTCTCTTAGACTGTACTCGTATGTGTACATTGTGTACATTGCAACACACGTGTGGTGCGCGGCGCTTTCTTCATATTTGGCGATTAATGGCGCTTCATTCAAGTCAATCTTGACGTGGCAACTTAAACTCTTTATCCGAGTTTAACAAATTTGTAATTATTATATGGAGTAATAATTATAAATTTGTTGTTGATGTTAATGTTGATTTTAAACTATAAGAACCGTTTCGCAGCGAATATGTACTTAGGTACATTTAAAACTATAAGAACCTTTTCGCGGCGAACATATACTAACATTTAAAAATTCTTTCGCTGTTATATATGTAGCTTAAACAATTACTTTAACGTATAACGTAAAATTTATAATTTTTATTTATATTTCTACTCATGTTTCAGCAATAGGAACAACAGTTACATCGGGTTTCGGAATCACGGCGGGGGTGCACAGGCTGTGGTCACATCGAGCGTATCGTGCTCGTTTACCGCTTCGAATTATATTGGCTCTACTCTTTACTATCACTGGACAGGTGAGGCACATATCACTTTTGTTAAATAAATACCACTAATAGCAAAAAATGGAAACCAAATCCTAATGAATACGATTTTGTAATTGGTGAACAATCGAAGTTTTTTGTTTTCCTACTCAGATACTCTGTCAAAAAATAAATTTATGAGTATCGAGGATAAAATGTACTCATAAACCTCCTTCAAATTTTTTTAGTTTTTTGTATTAAATAATCATCATAATACTCATATTAGACATTTGGTTATGGTTAAGCGTTATATTTTCATTGTATTTGCACCTTTATCATAGATAAGTTAAATATTTCGAATAGTTATGAAATATAAGGCCGCCATCTATCCATGCCAGAGTGCCAGCTTCTGGTTTGCAAATACAATTTAAAAATGGAGCCAGTGGTCATCCGAAAATATTGATCCGCAATAACGAATTAAAGGTGATGGTAAGCAATGCATTAAATGAAAACTTACCTCTGGAAAGGTAATGATCATTGATTGATGGCTTAGCAATAATGCGATTTATCACAAACGAGATGAGCTTTACTGCAGATGCGTACAATGAACAACTGAACACTTAGGTCAATCAACCGTCTCCGCTGCAACTACACAGAAACACTTGACCTAATACTGCACTGAAGACGGTCTCCAAATTACAATAGCTAGGGTTGGAAGCTCTCTGTCATTCACTGTACTCACTCGCCCTGTGGTTTCAGACTTCTACTTTTGCCAGATTTGGATAACTTCTTGTTCGTAAAAAAAATACTGAAAAGACTGTACAAAATACCTTTGAAGAATTTTGTTCCCTTACTATTCATTACATATACAAACTGTACTAAACAGGTATTATGTAGCATTTATTAAGAAAATTGTTAAAAGGATACACATTTACCATTTTGATTTTAAGGATAACGTTCTACATTTGTACGCACGCCATTCCACTTACTTAAATAGGCTGACCCGAAACAGGTACTCATACTACCCACATTGTATTAAGGGGGTATTCTGGTTTAGAGACATGAATTTTAAGTAATTTTTGAAGTAAAGTGAAGCAATCAATATTTTTAGTATTTATCTTTTTATATATTATTTATTAACATTAGAAGAATAACCAAAAAAAAAGTCAAAGAAATCTAAAATCTCGTTCATTATCAGCTGATGAAGTAGGGGGTCTCAAAAATTTGGGGATAGGTGTAGTTTCGGACATAGACAAGTTTCTAAAGAAGACTCTCTTAAAATTTCAAGTAAATCGGTCTGGTAGAATCTGAGAAATAGTGGGTATCGTATTAAAAAAGACAGTTCTGAGAAAAACGCGTTTAAAGTTTCAAGTAAAATTTTTGCAATCAAGTCATAAAATTATATTTTAAACTTACATTTATTTAATCTACCATTCCTGCTGCATACATTGGACCTTCCTCGACTTCAAAAAAACTATTTTCTTTCTTCCAATCGAGTAGTTCTGGCCTCCTTTGATGCGATGGATGTTCGTATCTCGCAGCGGTCAATCCGGGCGTTGTCTCGTTTGACGGCAAATACATGAGCTTCTGGACCAATTTTCACACCCATAATCGTCACCATTTTCAAAATCGGAATAAAGCCTTCATTAAAAATACACACAGCAATAAATGTTGCAATCTGAATGATCTCAGGCCCGGAATGGATATATATTGGACCGAAAATCCATATCAACAAGTTTAGAGACTCATTATTATTTTCAACTGCAATGCAATGCTTATAAATATAATATTATATATATATATGTATAATTATTTACTAAGAAATATGGTTTTAGGTAGACGGAGAATCCCCTATGCCTTTTGTTTGATTAGTTGCAGCCTAACCGGTTTGGATGCCAGCTCAGCAAAATACCTATATCTCCGAAAATAATTTGAATTTTGAAAAATCCTCTCGTAGACATATTCTTTAATACTTAAAATTTAAAAATATGAAAAAAACACAAAAACGTTTTTTTTTATTTCTAGACCAGAATACCCCCTTAATAAATTAAATTCCCAAGAAACCTTTTATATCTAGTAGTATTTTAGTAGTATAGTATAAATTGACGAAAACAAAATTACTTATTGCTCATGTTTCAAGCCTTACCAAAAATATGATTTGTATTCGCAAACTTCTTTCATATTCAACCATTTTATATATAAAAATGAATGACTGTTCGTTAGTATCATCATTATCAACAACCTGACAACCACTGCTGGACATAGGCCTCTTCTTAAAAAGGAAGTTTTGGCCTGCTATACCACGGTGGTCAGATAGGTATAGGGTTTAAATTAAGTATAAAGGAATTCAACGCAAAGTGTTGACCATTGAATGGGGTTCCCCCAGGACGGGCGCTAGGGGCCAGGTCGTAGAGGAGTGGGCGACCTCGGTCGGCCTTTCTTTACTAAACAGGGACTCCAACAACACGTGCGTGCGACAGGAGGTGGTCGATAATGGACCTTTCGTTCGCTACCCCTGCCCTCGCCGCACGAGTAAGGGACTGGCGCGTACTGGAAGAGGTTGAGACGCTCACGGATCACCTCTACATTCGATTTGAGCTCTCCCGGACCCAGGACTCCAGTAAGGGTCACGCGGCACGGCGTTCTTCTGGCTTTCCACGGTGGGCTGTCGCCAAACTAAAAAGGGATCTACTAGAGGAGGCGGCCATCGTTCACTCTTGGCTGTCTCCGCAGGCCCCTACCGAGGAGATCGACATGGGCGCTGGTCGCTTCCGCGATGTAATTATGCAGATCTGTGATGCAGCCATGCCCCGCATCCGAGGTTGCCGACCTCCACGGAAGGATGTTTATTGGTGGTCCCAGAAGTTGGTGGACCTCCGACCTGTACTCGTGCCTGGAGGTCCTATACCGGTAGTCGGCGGCGACACCGCTAAGAAGGCGAGGAGGACAAGCTTCATGAGGAGTACCGAGAAGTGCGAAAAATTTTAAAAGTTTTGGTCATCAGCCGCACCAAAAAAATTAAGAGAAAGGAGGAGTTGCTGCTGGAGGGTCTGGATCGTGACTCTTGGGGTCACCCTTATCGTGCAGCGCGATAGAAGATCCGCACGTCAGGCTACCCACTTACAGAGACACTCCAGCCCAGCTTCCTGTAGAGAGTGGTCGAGGGCCTTTTCCCACAGCGGGTGGAACACACACCTGTCGATGGCTATCATGGTCGGAGACGACAAGGGGAAGTAGGACAATGTTCCGCCCGTTGGGGAATTGGAGATAGGGGCGATTGTTGTACGGATCCGCTCTAGGAACACCACCCCCGGGCCAGACGGTATACCTGCCCGAGTCCGGGCCCGGGCCCTCGAACACATGTGGGACCTGCTCAGGGAGGTTCTGACGCTATCTTGGCGTCCGGACGCTTTCCTGAGCGCTGGAAAAATGGGAAGCTTGTCCTGTTAAGGAAGCCGGGACGGCCAGCCGATTCAGTAGCGGCCAATAGGCCCATCGTGTTGCTGGACGAAGGAGGTACACTGTTTAAAACGATACTCTCTGCCCGCAGCGTACGGCACTTCTGTAAGGTGAGAACCGATCTGTCGGGCGTCCAATTCGGTTTTCAGGCGGGGCCTCCGACAGTCGATGCTGTGTTGCGCCTGAGAGCCGTTACCGAAGAGGCGGTGAGCTGTGGCGGCGTGCTGTTGGCGGTGTCATTGGACATCACCAACACATTTAATAGTCTGCTATTTAGCTGCATCAAGGAAGCACTCCACTAGCACGGAGTGCTTGAGTACCTGAGGCGGCTTGTGACAGACTGTCTACAGGAGCGTACCGTCATATACGAGGACTGAGACGGTGTTCTGAGGCGGCGGCTCATGTCGTGCGGTGTTCCACAGAGATCTGTCCTCGGACCACTTCTGTGGAACATGGATAATGACTGGGCTCTTCGAGGTCGTCTTCCCCCAGGTTGGGCGTAATTTGTTACGCGGATGACACAGCCCGGGGTATGAACTTTCAAGAGGCGTAGTCGGGCGTATTGAGACGACAATGCAGTGTGGTGACCCATGCTATGGCGGTCTAGTGAGATGCTTTTTCACGCCACGCTTGGGGACTTAAAAGATATGACAGTCATCGTGGCAGTGTAAGCCTTACATATGTAGTTATCACGATAACTGTCAACCCTGCATTAATAGGACTCCGGTCAAAATATTCGATAGTTGTGTCCAGTCTATTCTTGATACTGCCTTGGAACTACCCACAACAATAAGTTGGGTCTTAGACGGATTCACTACAATTCCATATTGATCACTCCATGTACAGACTTGCGTCAGATTCAGACTAATGGTGGAAAAAGCTTCAGATAATTTATGTAATGGTGCTTGTGTATAAATTTGAAGATCATCTGCATAAAGGTGGCAGAAAGAGGTAAATGATTTTTGCGATAGAACTTTAAAAAAAAAATTGTGAAAAGTAAAGGAGATAAAACGCCATACACTAAGAAGATAAAGATTCTTCCAGGCGCACGCACTTTATTCGTCCAAACAGGTAACTTTGGCACTAATCAATTACTGTCGGAGATACGTTGATAGAACACAATATGCCCAGCAGTATATGGCAGTTTAAACTATTAAAAGCATTGCTAAAGTCCAGTAAGAAAAAACTATCAAATTTTAATTCTCCATACCTAACCTAATGTCGTCCGTAACGTTGACCAACGCAATTACCGTACTGTTATCTCTATCCTATACATATCCTATACGCAGGTGAAAACCTAATTGGAGAGGAGATCAAGGAGTTAGTTTTTTAAAGAATGAATTTTATTCAGTTTATACTAAGAAAACGTTCTAGGATTTTGGAAAGGAAGGGTAGTATTTAAATGGAATGATACTCGGAGAAGGATGTAGGGTTGTTCTTTTTGGATATTGGGATAATTAGCACTATCTTTAAAACCTTCGAAAATGTATTCGAAAAAGGGGAGTAATTTAGGGTATGACATAGGGCAGGTTTTATTTCATTCATCAAGAATTGATTGGATCATGTTACAACCACTTCCAACAGCGCTGGATGCCCTGGACATAATAAGCTCTTCAACAGCACTAGCAGTTAATTAATAAAAACAGAACGGATAATACTGAGGAGTTAAAAGCTTAGGAAGATATTGTAAGGTTGCCTTACTGGTCTAGTAAAGTTTAGACGAAAAGAGAAATGTTGATTTAACAACTCGATGTCGTCTGTTTCTGGCATCTGACTAACTATAAATGTGACTTACCAACTCCTAATCTTTTGAAATCTCCATTCTCAACTGAATTATGAATATGTTGAAGATATACTTTCCTTCAAGCCTTACTGTAGATATTTCGGATTAAGATATATTTTACCCGATTGCTAGATGTGAGCCGAGATTTAAACTTGCTTTTGGCTACAGTTTTGTTAATATTAAAGTTTTTATTTCATCTATTAGCCAAAGTGCGAGTAAATGTTTCAGTCTTACAGGTCGAACTGAGGAGGCTATATAAAAAAAAAATATCAATCTTCATATTTGTATCGTAGAAAATCTACGAATAAGGCTGAAAAGGTTGTTTGGGTTAACACATTAATTTCGGCACTACTCATTCGAATGGAAAAACCTTAAAATATTTAATGTTGCGAAAACGCGGTAAATTGTTCATTTTGTGAAACAGATAAAATTGCTAGGGTCAGCTAGCATGTAATAAAAAAAAATATACAAAACATGACAACTAAATCTAACTCATTTGCGGCGATAGTCAAGTGCCAACAATAACTCACCTGTCATTTGAAACTTTTGTAGCGTTCATGTGGCAGCACTGTTTTTGGACGACACCACTTTTTATACACAGAGTTGGACACACAAAAGAATGTCAAGTGGACTCAGATTAACAAAGTGACTACAAGCGTGTAACCCAAGCTCTTGGAGACAAATACTGTGAATATTGGTACCACCTGCACAGTAAATTCCTATTAAGTTTATACTGTGTTTAATTTACCCATTCAAGTGGTAGATGCATCAGATAAAAATATATTGTGGAGTACATAAACACAGTAACTCCCAAAGTGGTGACCCCGACCTGATTGTGTTTTTGTGTATCGTGTTTTTACACCCAATATCTTCCTTTATACAACCTGTCTTCAAGAGCTGAACAAGTGACACTTACCTTTTGACCTACAAGAAACCCACTGGCTGCAAGCACCTCCTAAAAAGTGCAAGAGCATCTACACCACTGCCTTGATGCCATAAATCAGACTTCCTGAACGGTGTTTCAAGTGAGCTGTGACTGTTCTACCGCATCTTTTCTCCAACTGTGCCTACTCGTGTCAACAAAGAACCATACAAGTGGTGTGTCCTGTGTTGTGCCCATTAGCAAAATTAATTTGTGTCCTGTGTTCTCATCACTAGTGACTTTATAGAAATTTTAAGACCTTATTTTAAATAGTTTACCTAACAATTATCAACTATTTTATAAGTTTTATTGTCATAATCAATTAAGTACATAACAGTTATCATAACAAATCAACACCCTACGGAGAGACTTCAAATTTTAGTTTAAAGTTACTTGCAACAATTAATTCTTTAATTTTACATTCTTTTCCTGTGCCTTGTTTGCTATTTTTATGTACTAAGCTTAGGAATAGTTTATGTATGGTGTGACAACTAAAATCTTTTTGAAGTTTCTATTTTTATAATTGCTATTGCAATTCTTATAAAGATTCTCTTGAAAATTTTTTTTGCTTTTACACAGAGTTTAAATAGGTATTATTTCGTTTCTATTCAGTGTTAAGGTCACAGGTGTGTATACAGTGTCATTTTCTTTTAATTTTTATTGTCATCGTGTGGTATTCTATTAACTTTATTTTACTCCTTTAGTTTTTTTGTATACCAATATGACAGGTAGTAAAGGTACGGCAACTCAATTACAGTCTGAGGCATGTAAGGTGACAGTAAAGTTACCTCCATTTTGGCCCAATAAACCTGCAGTTTGGTTTGCACAGGTGGAGGCCCAATTTGATATTGCTGGCATTGTTGCAGATTCAACCAAATATAGTTATATCGTAGGTCAGATTGACCATAAATATGCAGTGAGATTGAAGATATTCTTGTGCAGCCGCCGGAGAAGGGCAAACAGTATAAAATTTTGAAGGCTGAGCTTATAAAAAGGCTTTCTCTGTCTGAAGAACAGAAAGTTCGCCAACTCCTCAGTGAGGAAGAAATAGGGGATAGGAAACCATACCAATTTCTTCGTCACCTGAAGTCCCTAGCAGGAATATCGCTGTCCGATCAAAACGTTTTAAAGCAGTTGTGGTTGAGGCAGTTCTCGCAAAGTATTCAGGTTATTTTGGCATCCCAGCCAGACTTATCACTCGAGCAGCTGGTGAACCTGGCTGACAAAATTAACGAACTTACTGGGCCACCTGCCGTTGTTTACTCCACAGCGACTTCATCAAGCAGTGCAACATCCAACCTTCCTCCTTCTCAGGATCTGCTTCTAAATTTGGTGAACAAAGTAGAGCAACTGACCAAACAAGTCAACGCCTTATCTTCACGTGACCACGAGGCCGACATCGAAATAGGTCGATATCCAAGAGCTCACGCACAAACTCTCCAGCTCCAACCACCCTTTGCTGGTACCACCGGCGATATGGTGTCAAGGCTACAAAGTGCACTACTGGTTGCACATAGACCATGCCTCCGGAAGGCAATCAGTAGTGGCGGAAACTGATTGCTCGCACCTCAGCCGCCGACTCTTCGTTACTGACAGAGTTACAAAGCGTCAGTTTCTGATCGATACTGGTTTCGACTTATGTTGCCTTCTACATAGCTGGTTACCTCGGCGGGTAGAATTACCCGACTATCAATTGAACGCTGCAAACGGGAGCTGCATCAAAACCTACGGAACTGTTAATCTTCGACTCAAATTAGGGCTACGACTACACTTCGTGTGGCTGTTTGTATTTGCTGACGTTCAGCGCGCGATAATCGGTGCTGACTTTTGAGCACATTATCGCCTGCTGCCTGACTGTCGTAACAAAATGCTCATAGACGGCGTCACCGGTCTCTCTAGTCAAGCTTCCTGCATTTCCATAGAGCAACCCAGCGTCAAGGGCATCGTAACCAGCAATTCCATTTATTCGTCCTTACTTGCCGAATTTCCAGACATAACACGACCTCCTGGGTTACCTAGAATTATTAAGCACAACACTGTGCATCGTATTCAAACCACCAACGGTCCCCGTAACTCTAGTCGACTTCGTCGTTTGGCACCTCAAAAATTGATTACAGCCAAAAAGTAGTTTGAAGAAATGGTACGCTCTGGAACAGCAAAGCCTTCTAAAAGCGCTTGGTCATCTCCATCGCACATGACCATCAAAAAAGACAATTCCTGGCGCCCTTATGGCGATTACCGCGCCCTGAACGCCAGGACTATTCCGGATAAATATCCTGTCTGCCACATCAACGACTTCACTCATAACCTCTCTGGAGCCAAGGTATTCAGTACTCTCGATCTGGTAAAAGCTTACCATCAGATCCCAGTGTCTGAGACCGATATTCTGAAAACTGCCATCGTGACTTCGTTTGGCCTCTTTGAATTTCCATTTATGACACTCGGCTTACGGAATGCAGGACAAACGTTCCAGAGATTCATCGATGAGGTTACACGAGGTCTCGATTTCTGTTTTCCTTATATTAACGACATCTTGGTTTATTCACCAGACGAGGCCACTCGTGGCGAACATCTTCACGCACTATGCAGGCGTCTCCAGGACTACGGCGTTGTAATCAACCCGTGTCCTTGGCGCTATCGAAGTTAAGTTCTTGGGCTACCACATCAGTGCTGATGGCACCCGACCTCCTCAAGACCGTGTCTAAGCACTTTTGGACTTCAAACCTCCTGAAACAGTTCAGGCCATGCGCCGTTTTCTTGGCATGATTAATTATTACCGGCGTTTCATTCCCCAGGCCGCCAAATTTCAGGCACCTCTGATAGCTGCTCTAGTTGCCACCAAATGCAAAGGTCCTAAGTCATACCCATGGTCACCTGAGCTACTTAGTAACTTCGAGGAATGCAAGAAAAATATTTCTGCTGCAACCCTGCTCCACCATCCTGTCGCTGATGCTCCTTTTGGTCTCTTTACTGACGCATGTAGCCTTCATGTTGGTTCTTGCTTACAACAGTACGGCGACGGACATTGGTCACCGTTAGCATTTTTCAGCAAGAAGCTTACTCCTCAGCAATGTCAGTGGCCGGCATATTACCGTGAACTTTTAGCTGTGTACGAAAGTGTACAACATTATCGCCATATTTTGGAAGTTCAACACGTGACCATATTCACAGATCACAGGCCATTGTTGTACGCTTTCGTACAACGCCGCGAAAAACTTCCACCACCACAATTAAACCAACTATCTTTTATCAGTCAATTTACAACTAATATTAGATACATTAAAGGTGAAGACAACATCATTGCTGACGCCATGGCACGGATCGAAACAATCTCCTTGGAACAAGAATACGAGGCACTTGCTCAGTCACAAGAGGCAGGTGTGGAATTGATCCAACTTTTGGAGCATTCCAGCCTGAAACTTTCTAAGACGAGCATTCCCGGCACAAATATTTTCTTGTTCTGCGACCTTTCGACCGGCAAACCTCGTCCATATGTTCCACAAGACCTGCGTGGTACCATATTCAACAAGCTTCACAACTTAAGCCACCCCAGTATCCGGGCTACGGCTCACCTCATAGCTGACCGCTATGTCTGGCCGTCCTTCAATAAAGACTGTAGAGAGTGGGCCCGCACGTGTGATGCTTGTCAACGCAGCAAAGTGTCGAGACATAACTCTTCTCCACTTGGCAATTTCGAAACACCGACTGGTCGTTTTATGCACATCCATATCGCCATAATCGGTCCCTTACTTCCTTGCAAAGGCTTTCGCTACTGTTTGACCGCCATTGACCGTGTATCTAGGTGGCCTGAAGTTTGGCCTATGCAAGGAATCATTGCGGAAGAAGTAGCGGAAGCTTTTGTAAGGGAATGGGTTTCACGTTTTGGCGTTCCGTTAACCATTACTACCAACCAAGGTACTCAATTTGAGTCCGATTTGTTTCGTAGGTTGATGCGCAGTTTCACCATAAAACGTACTAGAACCACCGCTTATCGGCCTAAAGCTAACAGAATAATCGAAAGATTGCACAGGCAATTGAAGGCATCCATTATGTACCATGGAGGCGCCTGGATTACTGCCCTGCCTCTGGTACTTCTTGGCATCCGTTCAGCTTTCAAACAGGACATCAAATCATCTACCGCGGAGACGTTATATGGCGAAACTCTGCGTCTTCCAGGCGAACTAATAGTCCCTTCGTCCCATTCTGAAGTTTCGGTCGACCCTGCTGATTTTGTGTCGCGCCTCAGGCATCACATGTCTGCGATTCGTCCAGTTCCGGCTTCAAGACACGATACCAAGACTGTCTTCATGTTCAAGGACCTCGCCACAGCCTCACACGTTTACCTACGTGAGGACACCGTTCGTCGTCCCTTTTAACCTCCGTTCACTGGTTCTCACCAAGTAACGGATAGAGCTACTGATGGTAAAACTATTACCATTACTATCAAAGGTAAAACGGTTACCGTTAGCGTCGATCGCGTAAAACCCGCCCTTATTTCGACTCCTGCTCCAAATCCACTCATACATCCTTCCTCTAATCAGGTATTTCCACCGAAACCTTGAACCACTCCTAAGGATCCTTTGCTTTCTCCAGCTCAAAAGCAGCAAGCCGCTCTCCCAGTTTCACTTCATCCTTATACCACACGATCGGGTAGGCGTGTTAGACTTAAGACTTTTGAGACTAGTTGTCTTTCTCCGTAGGGGGGTGGTGTAGCGTTCATGTGGCAACACTGTTTTTGGACGACGCCACTTTATATACACAGAGTTGGACACACAAAAGAATGTCAAGTGGAATCGGATTAACAAAGCGACTACAAACGTGTAACCCAAGCTCTTGGAGACAAATACTGTGAATATTGGTACCACCTGAACAGTAAATTCCTATTAAGTTTATACTGTGTTTAATTTACCCATTCAAGTGGTAGATGCATCAGATAAAAATATATTGTGGAGTACACAAACATAGTAACGCCCAAACTTTCTATTTTTAAAATTGTTAAATCGTTAGGTTTTAATCTTCATAAGAAGTAATCGAAGACATGAAACTGGTATATAATAACTATTAAGTCAAAAAGGCTATTATATGAACTGATATGAACGGTTATGATGTGATATGAGTATAGATCTAATTGTTTTTGTAAGCAATACACCGGCGTCTGCCTCCACTAGATTAGGTACCGCTCATAACCTTGAACAGAATGGACAGCAATTCTCAAGGCTATGACAAATATAATTCTAAACGCGCACCGTTAAATCAAAACTATCGCAAAAAAAAACGTTTCTGCATCATTTTTCATTGATGCTCGCCTCCTACAGATCGTACAGACACTTGCAAACTCACATTGAAATATGCGTACAGTTCAGTAATAAATTAGCAAACAATAGTTAAGAATAACGCTATTTAGGTGAAGGACATACTTATTTCTACTATATTTCATAAATTTATGTAGTAAGTCACATTAAATCATATAAAACATTGTAGAATACTCTACCATTTGATAGCATAGTGTCGATTAATCAATTACTCGTACAGTACTGAGTACAGTACTTATTTATTATAAAATGAATCGGAAAAGTTTGTAAGACTGAGATCCCCAAGCGTATATGTTGAAAAAAATACCAATAAATAAATTTACTGCTGTGAATTTATATGTAATTTTCATATTACTATTCCTTCAAAATTTCACTATATATAAAAAAAATGTTGCCCGTCCTACGTGCACTGTGCCAATATTGTTACGGTTATAGATATCATTTTAGTTTTACACTTAGTACACAGAAGTAAATATTCGATTTTAGGAAACATTTTAAGGAATATGTCATAGAGAGAGATATTATTATTTTTTCTATAAAGTAGTTCAATGCACGACAATATACATCAAGATGAGTGTCTAAATGAAGTCAATTGTATTCATTGACCCCTTGTTGTTCAGCCTCGGCGTTGACGTTCAACAGTATTTTTAAAAGGCAATTTAAGAAACTTAAATTTATGTGTATATAGTAACATAAGTTCAATCTGCGTAATTGTAAACAGCTAAAAACAAGAACAAACTAGAAAACACATAAAAATTATATTCCTAAATATGTACATTTTTTTTTATGTCTATAAACTGAAGTACCAAAAGCATCAAGTAAATGTACAAAACTACGTGTAATTGGAGTTTTAAGGCAATTTAAGAAACTTAAATTTATGTGTATATAGTAACATAAGTTCAATCTGCGTAATTGTAAACAGCTAAAAACAAGAACAAACTAGAAAACACATAAAAATTATATTCCTAAATATGTACATTTTTTTTTATGTCTATAAACTGAAGTACCAAAAGCATCAAGTAAATGTACAAAACTACGTGTAATTGGAGTTTTAAAAAAAATATCTCATTACTCCTGAAGTTTTGAAGAATCACACAGGATTAATGCCAATTTTACCTTTGTTACGATTGATATAATATCAAACAATTAGCCAGAGTACTTGCTTTAGTAGATGTATGTGAGGTGTTGAATATAAAGATACTAATAGAGACTTCGTTTATAACATCCTAAATTACGTGGATTGGCGTTATTGAACACTTCTAATTTAGATTTAGTGACAACAAGATACAGAATCTAAAACTGAGTTAGCTACTTTGAAGTTGTATTTTAAATCCAACAGCAGTATTTATTAAAACACTAATCGGGCCTTCTTCTAATATATATTGGTAATAGTTTTCTTAGATTATTAATGTAGACACGTAATATTCATATAAGCAATATCTTCTAGCCGCATTTGACAGCCTCAGTGTCGCAATGGTAGCGTACGAGTATACTCGTAGGACTGCTATGCTCGAGGTCTTGGGTTCGACCTGGTATGATCTGCAAATATTTGTTTCCGAGTTTGGGTGTTATCTTTGTAAAATATGTATGTATTTACAAAAAAAAAATTTAGTATTACTTTTACTACTATTATTAGTATATATACATTATATCAGTTGTCTAATCCCCATAGTACATATCGTCGTTGCAAATGTAATACCTCCTATGTGATAAAAGTATACATCACAGAAAAACGAAAAAAACTTTCTCCTATAAAATTTTGTTTGAAAATGTTTTGTTATTTTTTTATATACAGATAAGACATGACATAAAAATTTATAGAAGAAATTTAATATGTATCACAATAACTAAAGCACAGGATAAAGCCTATTGAATACTATTCTCAACACATAAGAGATTTTAATTGCAATTTTGTAATCACATAGGAGTTCTTATGGGGAATGAATTAAAACATAAATTTTGTATTTTATCTATTTTATTATGTAAATCTGCAAATTATTACTAAATGATTTATTGCCAATAAAATGAATGAATCTATGTTCCGGGATTAAATGAGAGTGAACCATAAAATGGATGATAATTCTTGTCAACAACACTTTTTAATTCTTGCAAATGTTTATGTTTACTCTCTGTTATTTTAATCGACTGCTGATATAATGGTGTTGGCAAAAAAGGTTCGCGAGATACAGATCTTCGCTGCGGTAAGACGGTCCACTCCTCAGTATGTCGCAACTTATACAACACAGAACCATCTGGCAAATACTTTAGGCCTCTAACGTCTACTACAACAGGATCTCTCTTTTTCTTGCCGGGTCTAATTGACTTGAAATTTGATGGCAGTTCCTCGTAATTACGAAAGAAGTCGTAGTGAATTGATTTGACATCGTAAGGGTTCCTTGGACGAGCTTGTTGCATTCTAACCACATAGTCACTCGGTGCGTAAATTGGAGGTTTTATGTAGCGCTCAATTGTGGAATGCACACTGTCAACTTCCATCATCGTGTGGCCTTTTTCCAAATATAGCTGCTCAATAATTATTTTATTTCTTTGAGATAAATCAGATAATGCACTTGACAACACCCGGTTTCTATTTTGGTGGCCATATCCATCGGATATAACAATAACTTTTTCAGTTCCCGCTTCTAAGTTTGTCATGTAATTGACCAAACAAGACGTAAATTCATTTGCAGATACACCCCCATCAGTTTCATGCCAAAAGTATATTGTTACATTTTTTGTTCTGCAGTCATAAATAGTAAAGTTGTGGCATTGTAAGTTAAGCTTATAATAGACGGCGCTTGCTAAAAGCTTCGGAGCAAGCAAGACACTCTGCAAATCCACCGTAATTACAACCACCTTATTGTTGGCAGATTCGATGGCATTCTTTTTTGCGTCCCGAGCTTCGTTTTTTTTAACAATATGATCATCATACTCTTTCTGTGAAATATTACACGTTTTAAAGCTGCAACAAGTGTCACACTGGTCTTTACGTGGATTGTGAATTGCTATATTTTCCTAATTTAAAATCCTTAGAAAAGTTGTCCGACTAACTGCTTTATTAATGTGTTCTCTACACCATTCAACAAAAACTTCGTGCATGTGTTTCTCGGATCTAAAAGTAGGCTCAACATACAGTTTATTTGAACTTGCCCGACAATAATGGCTTGGTACCTTTGGAATTAAATCTAACCAAGTTTTGACTATTTTTGTTCGCTCTGTGTATTTGAGTAAAGGACCAGCGGCAGCTATCCTATTTTCAGCATTATCATTGCATGTAGAAGCAGTTGAATCTTCAGCGTCAATCACTGTGTCTGACTCTTTGGTCCAGCGCCTGAAACTGTCTTCACCTAGAGAAAGTGTATTTAAAAAAAACAGTCTACATACTTTCACTTTAGAGCATTTTTCATCATTTTTATTAAAAAAGATGTCATGACCACTTCCTTTCTTTGTAGAAACTTGACTATTGCTCCGACGACGACGTCTTATTCCCCTACGAACTGCAGCGCTTTTAACGAAGGTTTTCTTTTCAGCCCACGTCTTGAGATTCCAAAAATAAGAATGAATAGCTTCACGCTCTTCGTCCGTAATAAGTGCACACATAAATGCATTTTTTGATGTTTGATCTGTCGATAATTTTGAATGTAAACAACGTGGTTTCAAAGTTCGTTTAGGTCTATCTACACACGGTTTACACTTATCATCATTTATTTTCTTAAACCCTAGGTAAGCTTCTCCTAATACTCTAGCCTTCTTGTTCACCTGCACAATATTAGTTGCTCTTTTTTGGAGTGCCTGTGTAGGCTCGATCTCATCCTCAATGTCTGCGGTAGGTGGAATATTTTCTAGCAAATTTATATTGCTTGAAATCTGTACTTCATCTTCATTATCTGACGATGAAGGAAGACGTATTCGCCTTTTTTTAGATACCGGAGCCCAGTGTGGATCTTAAATACTATCATCACTATCAATCATATTGAAGATTGAGTCAAACTTAGGCGATAGTGGCTTAGGAACTGGTGTTTGTGGTAAAACTAATAAAGGTTTGCGTCCCACATGAGAAGTGTCTAACGTAGAATGTACAATGGCACTAGTGGATAATATTAACAGTGATTCGTCTTCTTCGCTGCTCGAGTCTTGTAGTATAGCTGCTGTTGGTGTCGGCAGTCGTAAAAGCGAGGGTGACTGTGATCTCGAAGATGCAGCAGGTTCCAATCCTAGATCTTCCAGCGTTATTAAATTATTAAAAGATATCGGTGATATATTTGCGACGCCGTTGTTGTCAGCTCAAGTACTATATTCTACTATACTATACTATACTATTCACCATTCGGTTAGCCCTGAGGCACATAAGAGATTTTGCTAAACAGTTAAATGTGAGCAAACACATAAGATATTTTAAACATGATAAGTAAGTTATTACATTATGAAGATATTCACATGGGGGTTTTTTCGGACAATAGATTTTTTAAAATACTTTTCAACTATCTGCAAAACTCATTTTCGACCAAAATTACACATAAGAGGTTTTAAATTTGCAACGACGATATAAGCTCTGCTTAGTTTGAGATTAGAAGGTGTTGTGTGTCAGATGTCCGTCATATTTTTATTATAGTCATTGTCTTTATTATCCCTCTTTACGTATTATTTACATTTTACAATACATAAAAAAGAAAACAAAAATATATAAAAAATAGTAGACCACCGACATCGGGTACAGGGATCAAGACACCGGTTGGTTAGGGCTCCAAAGACTGGAACCTCCTCACTACACAGGCCGGGTCAAGGAGGATTTTCCCTTTTCCTTCTGCATTAATTGCCTTCTGCATTAATCACTTGATCTAGTCTACCAACATAAGCCTCTTAAAGTATTGGTCGAGGCTCTTAGCTATCAGTTCGTGAGTAGATATGACTCAGCACAATGATCACCAAACTCACATTCTACATATCGACAATCTCGTGAGCAAAATCCAAATATTTTATGTGTTTTTTTTTCCAAATTCACATGATTCTCGTCATGTGGAACGGCGATATCGACAATCATTACAGAGTGTTCTAACTAATTTATCATCACAATATCAGGTTTACTGGTAACAATAGTCTTATCTATGATAAAAAATCGATGCGCATTCCAACTAAGGACGACCATTCTCGAAAAATAAGACGGCACATACCTTTAGTATGGCACCTCTAAATACACAAGATGGTATTTAGAAGCAAGTTGTAGGTGTACGAACCTGGCTACTTGGTTGTATCCATACAAGTATTCACCGCTAGTAACATAGAAACAACCAGAAATAATATGATCACCATACCGTAACCAAGACGTATATACCTAGTCTTGCCATAAATATTGTAATAAAGAAAAAAGAAAATTGTTAACTGCAAATAACATTTATTACTTTTACAGTGTGTCAGTTTAATACATAAATATAAAACAATTAAAAATATAAAAAGCTTATTCGAAGTGGTCTCCATTGGCTGCAATACAGTCCTTTAAACGATGAGGCCAGTTATCAATAGAAGCACGCACTCTTTCCATGGGAAAATTCTTCACTGCCAATCGTATAGATTGTTTTAGGGACTCCAAATTATCATGGCGTTTAGAGCAAGCTGTACTCTCTAAAACTGACCACAAATCATAATCCAGCGGATTAAGATCGGGACTAGACGACGGCCAGTCTTCAGCTCTGATGAAGTCCGAAACGTTCGATTCCAACCAAGACTGCGTGGACCGAGCTTTATGACCCGGCGCCGAGTCTTGCTGGAAGGACCATACTTGGTTATTGAACATGGTGATGTTAAGGGGCTTAACTACCTTCTCAAGAATGGTATCTTGATACACTTGTGCCGATGTTTTGATACCTTTTTCACAAAAATATGGCTCAGTCACTCCTTCATAGCTAACACCCCACCAAACCATCACTGAAGTCGGATAATGTCCACGTTGCACTCTGTCGACTAATTGGGAAGCTTCCTTAGAGCTTTGAGCATAAATACGGTCATTTTGTTTGTTAAAATGTTGCTCAATTGTAAAAATTTTCTCATCCGTAAACAAAATTTTTCTGTGACCTCCCTTTGCGTACCGCTTCAGTAGTTGTTTCGATTTTACCACCCTATTCTTCTTTAAATTATCAGTTAAGAAATGGCCAGTGCGTCTCTTATAGGCTGCAAGTCCTAAGTCATCTTTTAAAATACGCGACATGGTTCTAGGTGCTATCTTCATTTCCCGAGATAAAATCTTTTGCTTTCGGACAGGATTTCTTCGAATTCTTTCCCTTACTGCTTTGACCACCTTTTTCGTACGAACACTACGTGGACGGCCAGATCTTTTTCTGTCACAAACAGAGGAGGTCTCATTGTACCTATTAATAGCCCGGTACACAAACATTTTACTAATACCAAGTGTATGGAGAGTTTTAAAAATTGCATTTGGCTCCATACCTACTTTGTGTAATGCTATCACAGCGATTCGGTTCTCTTTATCACCCCACACCATTTTAATATCGCAAAATATTTTACAATGTATTGGCGCCAAAATGAGAAAACACAATGAACAATCGTATAAAAATGACAGATTCGAAATTCAAATGTAATATTTTTTTATAATTAAGTGTAACAGTATTTATGGCCAGACTAAGTATAAGCTGAAAAGTCTATATCACTTAGGTCTCTATAAAACCGACCATGAAGTTCTTTGCCCTTTCAAACTTCCCTAAGATCATTAGTTTTAAGTACTACAGGTTTGTACCAATTTTTTTACCCAGAACGAGCGAGGTGAAGCCAGTATCGACTGTATCTCTACATTTTGATGTACTAAAAAACATTCTTTCAGATTGTATATCTCACGATTGTGCAGAGTCTTCGTATTTAATAGACCACGACCTCCAAACTTTCGCAGGATATACAATCTCATAACCGATAAAAGTGAGTGATTAACTCAGAATACAGTCAGCAATGTACGGACTCTCCTGTCAAGGGCATCTTATTCGGTTTGATTCCATCGAAGTGTACCAAAAGAATGCACCAGAACCAGCAGAACTCAACAATTATAGCCTCGCACCTTGTTACTACCAGATAAAAGAATTTTAAGTAGTTTTTTTTAGATAGCAAAAGCTGCGTTCCTGTATTATTTTTTTTCATTCCAGATTCTAGTATTCCCAAGGACTAAAAAACCTACATACTCTTAAGTGCGTACTTCGGTGGTAGACAGAGATCTGAGTTTTATTGAATTTGAAAGGTCTATTCCTGCTGATTCTATAACATTGTACTATTGACACCCTTCTTGTCATATATGACTACATACTTGTCTTCATCAAATTCCATCATGATAGAATTATTAAAGTTTTCTGTGACCTTTAGCGACACTGCCAATTGCAATTTAGTTAAAAAAGATGAAATATAACTTATAAAATCTTTCTGCAACTTATAGACTAACCTGAACCCCCTAAGGAATGCTGAGAGGGTTTGAAGCCTGACAAAGCTACAAGGAACTCAGACTGTGGCTTTGAAATATACCGAGCTCAATCTTTATTGGTACATTGTTTATTGCAGTACGGCGACGTCATTCTGTGAAACGGAATGTGTCGAGTTGTTATTGATGTGTGGAGTAATTTTGAGACAGAATAGATTTATTCATTTATTTTTAGTGTTAACATTCTCGTTATTACATTTGAATAATGTAGAAATTGTTAATATTTTTAAATACTCGTATTTAATATAAAAAGGAAAACAAAAATACATATTTAAAAATATAACTACCTATAAGAGAGAGTACAGATATAATGTAGGTGCATGAAACAATATTCAATTTATATATAAGTATTATTAGCGCTCAACATCTAAGCATTTTTAGTTATTTATTCTACACTAATATTATTATAATACTGATTTATTCCACACTAATAATAATGATTAAAATGTAAGTTTGTGAGTTTTAATTTTCGAAGCAATCTCTGGTACTACAGATCCGATTTTGAAAATTCTTTCAGTGTTAAATAGATATTTTAGATGTTGACTAGATGTATATGTGATTTTTTAACATATGACAAGTGCATTCGTTAAAACAAAGACTTTTATCACGTTATAAATTTCATGTAGATATTTTTTTCTCTTTACGTACCGCATCAATTAGGACAAATAGTTGAGTAGATAATTTGAGATAATTAAAACCGCAACATAGACCCAACGGACACATTTATTCAGTTTAAATAGCATAGAATATCGTGTTGTATAGTCTTGTCATAATAGTCAAGAATAATATTATCATTAACTACTAGATACTGTAACCACGTTAGTGTCTATATTAAATCCGTGTGAAGCTAGTGGGGGTCGTTAATTTTAAATATTTTAGGAATTTCAAACATTGATAGTTACTTGCTCTTTTGCAACAATGCAACATAAAACTTGCTTAGAAGTTAGAAGAAAATGTAATAAGATGAAAAAAATTATGAGAGTCAGAAAATGACAGTTTTAATAGCATTAGTAGTATAAATACAACTATATTATATTATAATTATAGTTAATCAATATGCTTTTAGTGTACAATTATCGTATAATATTCGTTCACCACATTAACCATATCTTTTAATCCCTCTTCAAATTCTATCTGTCTCTAGAAAATTCTATCTCTTTCATGAGACAGAACGCACGCCGTAGTGGTTTTAGCGTTCACTTTGTCGATTACCTACTATGCTGAGTATTTTGGATTCGATTCCCATGGAACAAATTGTGTGTGATCTGCAAATTATTCTTCTGAGTCTGGGTGTTCTTTGTTTCCATTTCGTGTATAATTGTAAAGTTCCTCACGACACGGAATATATTCCTAGTGCTAGAACTGTCTTATAAAGAACTGTATGTGTTTGTAAATAACATTTACGTATTGGACCACACAACCTTAACTTTATGAAAATTTTGTAGAATTCAAACTGAACATCACCGCTCAGTATCAAATTCACTTTTGGAAGAATGATGATTAGATTTTGTGGATAGGTCATAGCACTAATTAAAATTCACACCGTTCTATAAAACAAAGACTTTGTTCGTCGAAAACGTTTAATTTTTAATAGAAAAATTTTTTCTACTCAATTGATAATACAATTAACTCAGGTGCAAGTACATGAGTTAACAATTTTCTTTAGGTGTATACACAATAAAAATTTATTATTCATTTTGTCTGTTTTCAGCGGGATATTTACACGTGGGCGCTAGATCATCGAGTTCATCACAAATATTCGGAAACAGCAGCAGACCCCCATGATATAAGGCGAGGGTTTTTATTTGCTCATGTTGGGTGGCTATTTCTGACCCCTCATCCAGCAGTGGAAAACCGCAGAGAAGCGTTACGTAAAATTTCTCTAGATCTGTTAGCCGATCCCGTTGTGAGATTTCAAAAGCTGTAAGTGGTTTGACTTTTATGTATGTATAATTAATAGTAAATGAATATATTTTTAGCACGTTAGTGGTTACAAGCATCACTTGTAAAATTATCTGTCTAGAGTTCTAGCAACTGTAAAGCACGACTAACGAATTAATCGTTTGACAAACTTTATCTATAAAAATGTTTCTACAGAATTTTTCCAACATAATAGAATGCCATAGAAAAATATCATGTAGAAATGAAATGAACAGCGAATTAAACTGTTGTCAATGAATTTTAATCCCAAGTTTCTGACAGTAAAGGAAGTTAAGTCAATTTCTAACTATGTTTAAAATTAAATCGTTTGATGGCAATTTACATGACGATACTTACATCAAAAAGTGTAATTTATATCACAAAATAAAGTCAAAATGAACAGTCAGTAAAAAAAATTAATATATATTTAGATAGTGTTACATGTAGTAACAGACGTAGAATTAATGTGCTACGTCAATTCGCTGGACATGAGTCAAATTACATATCATTTAATCTAATGTATCGTTTAAAATAAAATTGTGAAATGACAACAGTATAACCGAGCAAATTGTATTTGCTTGCAAATATTTGTCTTCTAAAAAAATCTATTTTATATTATATGTAAAAAGAAGTCACCAGTCGAAGTCAACACTTTGCCCTAGAGTTGCATTAGGTAGACACTAGTGTGTCACCGAGTGTCGGAGCCACAGATTACCTCCTAATAGATACCGCATTATTGAAAATTTGTTACGACTCGACTTCACCAAATGTCGGGGTATGAACGGGACGCGTGGGACGTGTCTAATGCGCTGTGATTGGATGTTTCAAGGCCAAACTGAGAATGCACCGAACCATAGTGTTGGGACAGGGTAAGAACGTTGATCGATAAATTTGGTTAGAGAAAGTGGATATTTTTTTTGAATTTTTTTACTATTTGTAAATAAATGAAATGATTAATACTTATTAAATATTTATTTGAAAAATTAAAATTTGAATAAAAATGATAATAATATCAGGTAGGCATATTTTACTTACTTTAAAATAGTGTTAGCGTGTAACATTTGCGTAAATTTTAGAATATCATGTTTCACTCAATCCCTTAATGTTATTATTGTGTAACCTTTATTGGTATACTAGTCTTCAAAAAAGTGAAAGTTCTTACAAAAACTAGCAAGTATAGAGTAGGTATAGCGGGAATAAACAGCCTTCTTCGGGTTTCATAGCATGAAAATTATCTTCTGTGAAACGTCTTGACCATATCACAGTACTTTTAGTGGGAAACCATTCATTCCCTCGACGAGTTGCGTCGATCCACATTTTTTTTTCAGGGCATTTAGGAAGCCTTTAACATAATTATATCACTATTAAACTTGGACAAAAGAAGTGTTCTTTAGAAAATATCTTTATTTCAATAAAAAAATCAAACGATAACCAAACAAATCGACTTCTGAATCACAACACTTTCGATACGCGTGCAGTATTAGACAAAGACAACTATTGTAATTTACGTGGTGAGTAAAAGGGACATATACTATTATGTCACCAGTATAAGTTGAACTCCGATATATTTGAAAAACGTTAACGTAAGAAAAATATAATGGACTTACCAATGAAATGTTATGCCATCTTTTTGATAATTAGATGTTTTAGATGACTTGCCACACCATTTTGCTGCACAGTAAGCTATTTTCAATATATTTTTAAAACAAAACTATTTTTACATTGCAAATACCTCGGTATGTCTAGGGGTCATAAACTTGGACGATACTAATGTCGTGATTTTTAGCGTAACTTTATAAGCCTGTTATAGTAACTATGTGTGGCGCACGTTTGTGGCCCTGTATGCGGAATCTATTAAGGGGTGATCTGTGGTCGGAGCCCTTACACACATGATGGCAACCACACTGATTGACCACCAGTTCTGGTCGTACCCTGAGGAGATGCTTGACGTATCGCCATATGATCACTTTTTCAGAGTTTGCGTACAATTCAATTTAGTCCTTGATAGTATTTTTATGAGTAAATAGGTATATTTATTTCAATTATTATGATCGACCTTATGATCGACTTCGTATATAGAAAGGTTGTTTCGTAATACAATTTGAGTGGTCTGTTAAGTTTCTTCTAAAAAAAATTTATCTATATAGTTTCGTGTGTACAATTTTGCGTAAGTCTATGTGATCCTCAAAAAAAATTGTTTTACTTTAGATCTAAAAATATCTTAAAAGAAACATAAATAAATAGCACTTTTATGAGTATAGAAATATACTTACTAAAACAAATTAAGAACATTAAGCTGATCAAATTGATTCGCTCTGCTCAACATCAATTCAAAAGGAAAGGCAAGTAACATGATGTGTACAACATTGTAATAAACGATATTAAACAAGTTTTGTAATTTGTAAAATCAAAAAGAGAGAAAAAGTTTAATCTATTTAACGATTTTGTATTCAATGGAGAACAAATATATCAGGCAAACATTAATTAACATAAATAATACATAAATAAACATTCTTAGATGGATGTACTTGTAAGCAAGGTAAGCTTATAAAATTCGAGAAAAAGGCGTTTCAGGAAAAAATATATTTACATTTCAAATGACCTAATAGCGAATAAATTGAAATGTACAGTTTAATTACCACAATTCTTTGGAGATAATAAGTCTATGTTCATATATATAAACATAATTTTTAATTGTCTATGATTAAAGTTTATCATTAAAATTATGCAAATTTATTATTACATAACACATAAATACAGGTACCACTCACTAATTTGTTATCATGAAGATTACTATGAAATATGAAGGGGGCCATGTTTTATTGTCAAGTGACTTTCTGAGTGCCTCTTTAAACTTGACATCCTGACTTGAAATTGAGATTAATGCTTAACAAATATTAATGTACGCAAATGTAAAATGACATTCTAAATATATAATATTTTCCTTTTGTTTCTTTAATACTAAAAGCTAAATTAATAGGAAAGTTACAATAACAATTAAAGTACTCATTTTATATTCTTTCAGTTTCTTCATACCGATGTTTGCTATGTTGAATATTGCGCTTCCAATATGGATTCCATGGTACTTTTGGAGAGAAACTCTTGTGACTTCCTTCATCGTTAGCTTCGTAACGAGATTTACGATCACTTTGAATATTGCTTTTTGTGTGAACAGTTTTGCTCATTTGTGCGGCAACAAACCTTACGACAGGTAAGATCCACTATATCTAAATTTTGAATATTATGACTAAGTAAAGTTGTTCTTACTTTTTTAGAATATGTCAGTAGTATCTTATAATAAGCTGCTCACTTTCATTAATAGCAAAATAAAATAAAATATTTATTTATTATAAACTTATGTGCATTGGCGGAGTAAAGCTCTGGGCAATCTCTACCATCTAACCTTTCTTGAGTGTAGAGATCTAGGGAGGTAGGTACATCGAGATTATAACTGTGTGTAACAGATACAATGGGCATAAACTAAGAAATATAAGTATATACATGCATACATACCCAAATATGCATATAAATAGATAAAAATATATATACTTTAAAATCTATAATAGTATACTCTAGATAAGAAATTATAAGGAGGTGTACTATGGATTAGGTAACTCCATCATCCCAAAAAAGTAATCATGTACGTTATTTTAAATGTATAAAGAGTTAGTCGATATCCTGATTTTAAGTGGGAATGTATTCCAGAGCAATACTGCTTGCATAAAGAACGAAGCGTTCACAAAATTGGAGTTGTGGGAGGGACATACGAGAAGTAGATTATTCGTTGAGAGAAGATTTCTGTGATTAGAGGACAGGAAACACAAATAGGCGTCGATACTAGTGGGTGAGAATAGGAAGTTGAGAAATGAAAAGAGACAGGTCAACCCTCGTTGGTTCCTTACGAATCAGACACAGATGATCTCCGAAACATTCTTTCCCAGTGATCAACTGCATCAGTCGTTATGAATAGATACCGTGGTGTGATGTCCACAGACACTACCGACACCACTTCACCTTAGGAAGCTACTTCCTCACTTCCTCCACCAGAGTCCTCACGTGCAAGATCGCATCGACGGTGGAGCGCCTCTAGCGGAAACAATACTAGTTATCCGCCAAATCCAAGGCCGGAGATGTTACGTTGTGGTTATTTACTAGGCCATAGGACTCGTAAATAAAAACTTGGACTTCTTTTATTAAATTATTGAGAATTGTACCACCAGCAACTTTGTCTATTATATTTATCTATTTATATGTATTGTAAAAATATTAAAGATAATTGTAGGATATTAAAGGAACAATGTTGTACATATATTTTACGTACCATGTACTACTATTAATCAGTGACTATTACTATTGACAAAGATAATTAATTTAGTTTTATTTTTTAGATTTGTAAAATCTGTAGAAAACAGTGTGGTTAGCCTGGCAGCGCTTGGTGAAGGCTGGCACAACTATCATCACGTATTTCCTTGGGATTACAGAACTTCCGAACTTGGTAGACTCAACATATCCACAAACTTTATTGACTTGTTTGCCAAAATTGGATGGGCTTATGACCGTAAGTATAACCTATTTGTTTCATTCATATCGAAATTATTAAATTCATTAGTAAACCCTACATAGTAACATCAATCTTTATTATATTTATTATTTGAAACGTGAAAACATACATTTAATTAATGACATATCAATAAATTAACGTTTTAACTTACATTACAGAAAACAAGGAGTTCTACTAATGTTATCGTTTAGTAAATTAGTATCTGTATTTTGATAACAATGACAGTAAGAAATAATTCTTACGAAATCATAATATATCAGCTATTTAATGAAATCTAGAACACGTTTTTAATTATAGGCTTCATTTTATACTATTAATTTTCGACATAAAACACTTTCTATTTTTAAATTATCCAGGCCAGTATCAGACTAATAGTAGCCGCAAACTGCAGTAGTGTGTAGTGTGATTTCGGGACTGAAGGGGTCAGGTTGCGCCTTGCCCAGACGGGAGCTCGAGTCCTCCAGTTCCCCGGGGCTGAAGGTGCAAAGATGGCTTTCGCTGAGAAATTGCGGGGAAACTTTGCAGTCATGGATGGTGTAAAGATCGCCAGGCTTACCAAGTGCGCTGAACTTCGCATCTCGGGCCTGGACGACTCCGTAACAGCCGAGGATATCCGCGTTCCAGTTACTCAATCGTCGCCCATGGATGGGGCTGTAGAGACTGTCCAGTAATGGATCAAGTCTCCAGCCTCCTAGTCCAGACGAACCTGAACCACTGTGCTGCGGCGCAGGACCTTTTCCTGCAAACCATGGCACAGTGGTCTATCGTTGTTGCCGTAGCCGCGGAGCCCTATTACATTCCTCCCCGTCCAAAGTGGTTGGGTGACCGGGACGGTTCCGTGGTAGTCGTCGGCCCCACGGTGGCTCATTCCCCACCCTTGTCGCTAAAAGACAAGGGCACTGAGTGGGGGCATCATCGTATATGGTGTTTATTTCTCCCCTCAACCGGAGTCTGAGCAACTTCGAGGTTGTTCTTAACAACTTGGAAACCTGGATTTCGACTATGGCGACTGGCGACTAACATCTGGGCACGTCTTAGTGCGGGGGGACTTCAACGCAAAGTCCATTGCGTGGGATTCCCCTAGGACGGCCGCTAAGGGCGAGGCCGTAGAGGAATGGACAGCCTCGGTGGGCCTCGGTTTATTAAACAGTGGTTCCACCAACAAGTGCGTGCGACAGCAGGGGGGGTTGATAATGGACCTTTCGTTCGCTGCCCCTACCCTTGCCGCACGAGTAAGAAACTGGTGTGTCCTGGAAGAGGTTGAGACGCTCTCGAACCATCTCTGCATCCGACTTGAGCTCTCCTCGTGACCTGCTCTCCTGAGAAGACCCCAGAAGGGGTCACGCGGCGCGGCACTCTTCTCGCTTTCCGCGGTGGGCTGTAGCTAAACTGAACAAAGACCTACAAGAGGAGGCAGTCATCATTCACTCTTGGCTGTCTCCACAGGCTCCAAACGAGGAGGTAGACATGGGGGCTGGTCGCCTTCACGATGCGATTACGCAGATCTATGATGCAGCCATGCCCCGCATCCGATGTCTTCAACCTTCACGAAAGGAGTTCTACTGGTGGTCCCAGGAGTTGACGGACCTCCGCGTGGCCTGTACTCGTGCCCAGAGGCCTTGCACCCGTACTTGGCAGGTACATTGCGAAGAAGGCAAGGAGGACCAGCTTCATGAGGAGTACCGAGAGGCACAGCAAGCTCTGTAGCTGGCCATCAGCCACGCCAAAGAACTTAAGAGAAAGGAGACGCTGGAGAGTCTCGATCGTGACCCTAGGGTCGAGTGCTGGCCTGAGCCCTCAAACACATGTTGGGTCGCCTCAGGAAGGTCCTGGACGCTTGGCTTGGCGTCCGGTCGCTTCCCTGAGTGCTGGAAAAGCGGCAAGCTGGTCCTATTAAGGAAACCAGGACGGCCTGCCGATACGGTAGCGATCTATACGCCTATTGTGTTGCTGGACAAGGCGGACAATCTATTTGAGAGGATACTCTGTGCCCGGATCGTTCGGCACCTCTGGGAAGTAGGTCCCGATCTGTCGGACGCTTAATTCGGTTTGCGGGCGGGGCGTTCGACGGTCGACGCCTTGCTACGCTTGAGGGCCGTTACCGAAGAAGCGGTGAGCTGTGGTAGATTGATACAGATACCGCGACGGGTTTGTCCCTCCATTTGTTACAATGGCCAGCGGCGAGGAGGCGTCGTCCGCGTGTACCGTAAGTCACTTAAAATAGAGAGTTTACCCATAGATGGTGCCGGCATTAGCGGGCAGACGCTAGGAGGGATCTGGATGTTGTAATAGCAACGGTTCCCGGATCCCTCCTATCTCGGGGCGCAGAGTGGCACACCGTGTGGTTTTAATCAGTCCGATTCCGACACACCACCCCGCCGTAAATCCCGGTGGGTGACGGCCTGAGAGGGTTTCCAAACGTTGAAATAAAAAAATTAAAAAATAGGCGACAAAAAGGGGTTTGCTTAAGTTTTCCTTCTACTAATCGGTCACTAAGTTTGTTGATATCAATACATGGTTGGAACATACAATGTCATGGTTTTCAAGTTCGAGCAGAAAGCTCTCGAAATCTTAGATGTGGACTAGTGATGGTCGAAGTGTGGACTTTCTTAGCAGCCACGATCTTTCAAGCTTGGTGTTGATATTCAATGTGCCTCGTAAGTAGTTGGTGATCGCTGCCAGTTTTTTTTCCATATTAATCACAGTGACATCATAAATTATTTGCTTGTTCACTGACATGAAGAGGTCAATCTCATTTTTAGTTGCATATTTGAGACTTACCCAGGTCGAATTCCTATTCTTCTTCTTCCGTACTAAGGAGTTCATCATATAAATTCCCTCCTACACTATTAAGTCACTAGGTGGCCCCAGTGGTTCTGTTAACCAACTCCAAATTGTCCTACTCGCCACTCTTTACCACTTTGTTTAGCCAGCTTCGCGTTGAAATGTCCCATAACAGCGATGTAGTGAGTTGTAGACACATCCTTGGTCCTACTGATGTCTTCATACACAGTCTCTACCTCATCATCAGTATGTGTTGTAATCGGAGTGTATATCTGTATGATCTTCAGCGAGTACTTTTTGGCTACTCTCAGTAAAAGGTAGGCAGAAATTCTTGACACACTCGTGACCCTGACTACGTGGTTTGTGAAAGACTAATCTACAAATCTGGAAAAACAACAAGTTACCAGATTGAAGTATTATTGAATCCACCCCTTCTCTACAGACTTCAGATAATCTACCTAACCTGCTCAATTCTTACGGTTAAAGTATTTTGTCGTTGGTCCGCAGTGTGCGTGTATTGTAAGTTGGGAGATTTAAATGTCGTTTGTGGTAACCTGATCGTACCCAGGAATTCTTAGCACCTCCTGACCCGCCATTTTCACTACCGTAGCAAGGTATAGCAGGGCCGTCGGATATTCTTTTTATCTAGGTTATTCACCATAGTCGTCACGTTTGGCATCAAGGTTGGCAATCGCAGTGATATAGTATTGTATTCAGTAAGGTACTGCTGCTTTCTAATATACTATCCCTTAGTAGACTTTTGCGACACCAACAGGCAGAGGAGAGCTATTTGGAGCTATTTTTAACTGGCACAACAATATTTAATGAAACACAATAAATATACTGTAAAAAGTTATTGAGCAGACAATATCTCCATTTATAGAATATCAAACCATTTTGGAAATAGATACTAACACAGACATTTTTATACCAAAATTTTACATTTCAAATTTAAATTTCTTGTTTCAGTAAAAGCCGCAACTAACGCAATGGTAATCAACAGAGCAAAACGCAGCGGAGATGGTACATTTGGGCATTCGGAGGAACCTGATCCTTCACTAGACTTTCATTGCAAATAAATTCTAAATATAAACAACATTCTTCTATCAAGTCCCTGTTACTTTATTATGTTGTGTTATATAACAGGACGTTATTAGATTATCGGAACCAGTGATTTGATTTAAAAATATTGTTAAAAATCAACTACTTTTTGTAAATAAACTGACATTCCTTTCTCACTGCTCACATTGTGAATAACTTATCTATAACGACACAGACATCAGCCGGCTTTTAATAAATAATAATCACCAACCTGTCGGTAGCCTACAAAGGCTAGTAAGGCACAAAGGTAAATAAGTCAGGACAACCTGACTTATTTACCTCTGCAGACATCATACTTTATGTACAGGTTTTCTGGGACTTATGACTAGTCCTTCCTGCAGAACACCGTGTAGCTGCACAAGTGTTCCTTAAGTTCTCCATGCTATAAATAAATAAATCCCTACTCAGATCTGTATAACTCAAATGTTATCATATTTTACATTGTGAGTCTTTATATTATTAACAGAAGCACCGTGTTTTATTGTGACCATGTGTACCGTGTTTTACACCATGAGACTTGACTGTCATCGACAACCTCATTGGTGTAGCGATTGGCGTATGCGACTGCCGATCAAGAGGTTTCCAATTCGATTTCTGTGTCACCAAAAAAAATGTATTGACTTTTTTTCATTGTAGACGTTCTTAATGTCAATCCGGAGCTTGGAAATGGAGTTCTTAACTTTCGTAGCTCAGAGAGCATGAAAAGCTGTCGGTCCTGCGCCAGATCTCTCTCCGGTCGTGTCAGATGTCTGTCCCATGCCATCGGATTGTGAGAGTGAGAAAACAGAAAGTGTATCTGTGTTTGCGCACACACTTATGTCTCCCGCATAGGTGGCTGGTCTCGGTTGAGACTAGCCGCCATGCTACCGAAATCTGCTAGAAGTGCACCATCAACATGAGAAGCAATTTACTAAATTTTTTGTGACCAATGGAAACTGCCAGTATTTGTTATATTCTTGGTATGGTATATGTTATGCTCTTAAAACGTTAGACAAAAAACTATTTCTCGTTGTATACCTAGATTGCATCATATAGGGTTAGTAATATTTAAATTTAATGTTTTTTAGAAGTAGAAAGGCCACCTGTTAACGTGGTAACATGATTCTATCTACGACAAAGTTCTACTGCAGAGTAGTAGTACAAAATATTATATTTTATTCATAGAACTCGAGGTACTCAAACAAAAAATAGAAAACGAGTCTCTCATAAATTTTTTGTCACTTTTTCCTATTTTCTCTGAACATCTAAACAAAAACTTGACAGACGCATTGTTATAATAATTGACCAAAAACATCTATGTTAAACACATAAATATATTATACACTACTGGAAAAAATTAAAGGATCAAAAAAAAATTCCAAATTTTTGGGCAGTTTTCAACAGGCCGTAACTTCGAGAGAAATAGTCTAACAGAAAATAAAAAAAAAAAATTGTAGCTCCAAGTGTCTAGTTTTTGGATTTGAATTTTTTGAATTTTAAAATTTTATAGCCTCCGCGGTTTTTGAATAATCGTAGAAAAACCAGCAACAAAAAATTTTTTTAAATCTTTTTAGTTTTTTTTTTTGGTCTACGGACGTGGAAAAAATTTTTTTAGCTTAACCACTATAAAGATCGGATACCTTGTTTACTTAGCTTTAATTTGTTTTTTTATACACTCTGATGCGCCCACTTCTCGCCCAGATATCGGTTTTCAAATGGAAAAACTTTCTGGAACAAAAATGTGGGGAAAGCTCGGAAAAACAAGTTTTTTTCTCTCATTTTAAAAATTATGAGCATTCAGAGCAAAAAACGTGATCCTTTCATTTTTTCAAAAATTCGATCGAGTGAAACAAAAACACAGCTAGCTAGATTAATTTGGTTTTTTGTGGGGTTTTTGTGGAGATATTGAACTGTAAAAGGCACACTTAACATTAGTGGTTTCCTCAATATTTTCGATTCAGCGCTGGATTTTCCAAAAAACCACCAAAAGCCCTTTTTTTGTTGCATTTTCAAATTCATGTGACAAAAAGAAAAAAATTTTTTTCGAAAAAACAATGGCCAGTTGTTAAGCAACATTTATTCATGTTCTTGAAACCTACCTTTAAATTTCTGTGCAATCATTGGTTGCTGAGATATCGATAATCAAAGACAAAAGGATCTTTTTCCATTCGAAAACCGATATCTGGGCGAGAAGTGGGCGTATCAGAGTGTATAAAAAAACAAATTAAAGCTAAGTAAACAAGGTATCCGATCTTTATAGTGGTTAAGCTAAAAAAATTTTTTCCACGTCCGTAGACCAAAAAAAAAAACTAAAAAGATTTAAAAAAATTTTTTGTTGCTGGTTTTTCTACGATTATTCAAAAACCGCGGAGGCTATAAAATTTTAAAATTCAAATCCAAAAACTAGACACTTGGAGCTATAATTTTATTTTTTTTTATTTTCTGTAAGACTATTTCTCTCGAAGTTACGGCCTGTTGAAAACTGCCCAAAAATTTGGAATTTTTTTTTGATCCTTTAATTTTTTCCAGTAGTATATATCAATTATCATCCATGCTTAAAACAAAACCAATTTTGCAGTGCTGCTGCGTTTACAGTTAATAAAACTTTAATAATCATCGGATAAAATTTCGATTCTTTTTATAAAATAAACAAAAGAACCTGAAGTGATATATCATTATACTACTATACTACTATTATTATACTACTGTACTATTATTATTATATTATTATAACTGAAATATGTATAAGTACCAAAGAAAGTACGAGCAACAGAGATGGAAAAATCGACAAATTCAAAGAAGGAAAAGTACAAGATATAAGTATGTTGAGCCGGACTGAGTAATTATGTATTTTTATTTTGTGTCTACCTTCTCATTTAAGTCACTCTTATATTTTCGAATTTCATCACAGAAAATGTTCGTATTTTCTATGCAAATGTAGTCTACAATGTAGTGTAGCAACTTAAAATCAAAACTTTTCAGTAATCACTTCTATAAAAATTAAAGTAATTATTTTAAGAAAAGGAAGCATTAACAAAGCTGTGTAAGTATGTAAAATAGCTAAATGCTTATATCAAATAAAATAAACTGTTAATGGTAACTAAGTTTTCCAAGAGTAACTAGGTATATTGTCACAACTTAAAAAAGGTTATCCGACATTCCCATTTTACAGTGTACATTTAACGTTATTCTTGGTAAAGAAATCATAAATAAATAATCCCTACTAGTGTTATCTCGAGAGGATAAATATAAAATATTTGAAGGAAACAGGTTTATAAGTTTCATCTCCAAAACAAAATTTTATACCTGCCCAATAAATCACCTCTCCACAAAGTCAGCGCGATAATTGCACGCGAAATTTATTTAATTGTAATTAATTTCATCATCATTTCATAAGAATAAGACTTTCCTGTGATATCGACCTTCTTGTTTTTAAACATTACTTATTTGCTATTCTTCGTTGAATTCTCTATTGTTATTTGTTATTTTTTTTTCATGAAATTTGTTGTAAAAGATTTTAAGTTAAGTTTTCATTAAGTATATTGAAACTCAAAAAAGAGAACTATAAAATGAATTTATTTATACAGAAATACATATTACAATGAATATGATTTAAATATTCAAAACATGAATAGTGCATTTTAAATGTTATTATTTGTAATTACTATTACAACTTACCAAATATTTATATTACATAAAGTAATATAAAAATACTATGCAAATATAATTGTAAACAATTTTATACTATGTTAATTTAACCAAATACACATCACCAATGGAGTACATACATACATAATGTTATTTTTATTACTAATATAGAGAAAATTATTGGAGTTGGCAATTCCAAAAGCTTTCTTGTCATTCTTATTAGTTTTGTGAGATTTAATACGAGAAATACATTCAACATGCGAATAATATCATTTATCTTAATAATGATGATGCTTGTATCTTATATACTAGTTGTATTTCTTAAAACATCATTATTATAAATATACAATAGACATTCCTATTTGTGTGATGAATTTGGATGAATTACTATTGATATACCTCAGTACAACTTGTTGTTTGGTTTTAGATATATTTTGTGCCAGTAAATAAAAATATCAATATGTTATTAAAATATTAATTCCACCATAATTTCTTTTTTTTTTGGTTTCCTTAAAATGTACAAATATACTAGGAAAGATAATTTTTAGGTCCAAATATTAAAGTTTCATCCTAATCCCTAAATCAATCAAATCCACCATGACAAGGATATTTTTAACCATAAAACACATCATAACATAGACGTAATAAAACTAGGGTCATACACAAACCCTAAAATCATTTCGATCCAGTGACGGATTTACCTATTTGCTACCAGCAGGATATTAAATTTTTGCCGCCCCTACTAACCCTTATGATTCAATTCCCTAGTAAATAATTAAGTTGTCAATGAAATTATAATTTTATGCTTTGTTAACTACCGTCATCGTTACATCAGCTTGTTTCTTCTGTTACTATAATTGTATACTAAGTAATTCCACTAGTTTTTAGACTGTTACAACTCACATACTCACTCACTTATTAGGTTTGCTAAGGTATACTTTAAAGCGACTCTTTGGCAAGTACATCCGACAGCTTGCTCCAAAGCCAGACGGTGCTGCTTCTGCCCTAGGGTGACTTTTGCCTAATTTAGGTAATGTGAATAATTATAAAATTAGCGATGAGGGCCATACGCAGCTACTGCAACGTGTCGAGGAAGACGGGGAGTTCAGGTGGGTTTGGAAGTAGAACTTTCCACCGAAGTTTATCAGCAGATGGCTGACTTCCTGGCGGGTAGAGCCATTCGACCCCCGCTCGAAGAGGTACACGAGTGGCACAAGGCCGGTCTTCGAGCCACGATAGCTCGTTGATGGCACCGGCTGGAGACTCCAAGTGTTAATTTTACAGCCGTGGTGGATCTCCTGCTGATCATCGTCAAGTGGGCAGGGTGGCTACAAGGGGGCCTTTTCATTCCGATTGATGCATGTTCTTTCCGGGTACGGTTGCTTCGGAAACTAACTACACTCGGTCGCTAGAAGAGCTTTGAGTCCCGTCTGTCACCACTGAGACCGCAGTGAAGACTCAGCTCAGCCCACACTGGTAGCTTAACAGCGTCTAATGCTACTCTGAGTATAGTCACGGCTGGACGGGACGGGTTTTACCCTCCATCTGCTACAGCGACCAGACGTGAGGAGGCGACGTCAGCGTGTGCCATATGCCACCTAAATAGAAAGTTTAACCGTAAATAGTGCCCACATCAGTGTGGGCAGGCGCTGGGAGGGGTTTGGTTGTCTTGAAAACAGCAGTTCCAGGATACATCACATTTTAGGCGCAAAGTGGCACATCGTGTGGTTTTTGAGCGGTGCGATCCCAACCCACCACCATCACCACGTGAGTGACAGCTCAAACGCATATCAATTCGATTTCATTCATTCAATTCAATGTTTTCAAATAAAAACTAATATGAAAGTGTACACATTTCTAAGACAAAAAAAAATACTGAAATTCTATGGTTACATTCTCTGTAAGTAAACTTTTTATGTCAGGACCGATGGTAACAACTCCATCATTTTGGTTAGAAATGTAAATTGTTCTTTAAATCAAGAAGCTTTCATTAAAACCTTCTGCTGGTTGTTGAACTCAAACATGAGTCTACTATAATCAGATCATACAAACAATATCTTTTTATAAAGATTTCTTAAAACTTCGTAAGGACAAGATCACTATAAGGAGAAGGTAGCGGTATATGGCCCAGCCCGAAGAGGTATACGAGTTGCATAAGGCCGCTGGTCGAACTTGATGGCCCATTGGTCGTCTCAGCTGATGGTTCCGTCGAGGGGGCAGGCATATAATTGGCATTGAAGTTACACGTTTTAAGGATATTGTTTAAAAATAGTAGCAATTACAATACTAGTTGAAGTACTTACAATAAATTGTTTATCTTCTAACAAAGAACTGCGTATGCGCCGTGTAGAAAAGGTAGAAAAGGCAAGACCAAAGTATGGAGGCACGGCAGGCAAGGTCCATATCTCTAATAAAGGGTATATTTATTTCGCTTACGCATACTGCACTGCAAGTTGTTAAAGGTGGGCTAATATTCTAACTCTGAGCACATTCGGATCTTGAGGTGAAAACCGAGCACAAGGAACAAATTGCTGCAGTCTCAGCCAAAACCAGGTATGTAATTTATGTAATCTGAGAAATTAGATATGCTGCCATATCTGTATTGCATTAGTATACGGGGTGAAACACCAAAAAACACACATCAGTTACTACTGAAAGGAATGTATAGATCCATGCTTAACATCCATCAAATATCCAAAAATCATACTGATATAAGCGGTCGCCTCGTCATTTTTTACTGTGTTGAATGTTGTGGGTTGAAATCCCACATGGGACAACACTTTATGTGATCCAGAAATTATTGATCTGAGTCTTTCTCACAAGGTGCATTACTTTCGGTCGTATATTACCTAATCAAAAGATAATTAACTTACCAATGTTTGTCCTGGTCTCAAACAATACGACGTTTATAGTGTTTTTGGGCCGATACAAGTCATATGTTCTAAAAAATTAACACCAGCTACTCTACAAACTGCAATAACCGCACAGTATAGAATAGAATGTATATCACTAAGATCTTCGGATTTATCAAAATAATTCGGTAGTAACGAGTCCAGGGTACTCGCCAACGCTAAATTTGAAAATGGGCAAATGAGAGAGCTGGGATCTGTTATTAAAATTTACATATCGATATTCCTGAATCACATCCTCCAAAGTATCTCATCATAATATTGGGTATTTATGGATATAACTTCACTCTCCACTAGTTCATGAACGTCTTCATTTTCTGGTAAATGTGACGTGCTGCTAGCTGCCAAATCCACAACGTATGACGAAGAAGGGACAGTTAAGCTATTCCGTATGTAAGAGCATATCTTCTTAAGTACTATATCATCTAGCAGGGGACAGCGTTGTATGGCTCAAGGGGGCCCCATGTCGGCTGATTCAAGATCCTTAAATAAAGTTTATCACCTCATCGCAGTCGTCGGAGAGGATCTTTTGTTATTGGCTCCACGGCTGGTAGCGATAAATTTACCGTGGTCGTATCCTTCTGTGAAGACGTCACTTCTCAGCGACGACACATATTGTTAATCTGTCACCACATTGACGTCACAATTTTACTAGTGTAAAGCATCAAATTAAATGTCAGTGTCATCAATGAGTGGAATTAAACGTACATCTAAATCTATTCACACGCACCTAAAACACACCAACTTAAACAATATACTTGTAACATGTCAACGTACATGTCTAAATTTAATTAATTACTTATTCAAAAGGTAAAAATACATGAATGTATTACTAATAATAATAAGTAAAATAGCTTAAATATCATTATATTTACTGGAAACTTTGAAGAACAAAAAGTCAATGTTATAAATATTTAAAAAAATTAAGAGTCTAATTAGTTTATATCGTGAGGAAAGTTTATTGAACTTGCCTTAGGTAACATGAACTAAGTTGCATATATTTTTTAGACAACGATACTTATTCTTTCTTTCCTTTTCCAACAATTGATTTGATGAAGAATAATTTAGCACGAAACTCCTAGTCTAAAAATTCATTTGATTAGCTTCTCAAGAGATGTTATGTGAATTTAATTTAATGATGTTCATTTTCTCCAGCGGCGAGATGTTTGTGAAAATCATACTCATAATATAAGTCATACAGTCAACTGGACCGCGCAGCGGGCTCCGCACGTGTCCCGCAGAGCGCATTGAATCGCCAAAGTGTTGTCGCGACTTTATAGTAAGATTGTCATATGGACAACATCTTAAATATATATTTAACTTAGTTAATATAATCAAGTGTTGAAATGGTTTGCACTAAAAGAAAATTACAGTAAATTGATTCTTGAGGTAAGTCATCTAAGATTCTCAATTTACTTAATTGATTACCAACAAATTATCGAGCAATAGTGACAATTAATTGCATTGTTATAAGTTTTTTTTCAATTAAACGCAATCGTTGTAAATAAATATACATTATGCAGTAGGTGCACATCGTAATTATGTATGTAGAAATCGGTTAATTGTAAATTGAAAATTGATCAAAAAATAATCTATAAATGAATTAAAATATTTCGAAAGCGATCGATATATAAAAAACTAGTTTAATACTTACCAATAAACAGTATAAATACAAATATGTATATAAACAGCACTATGTTACATTTTTCGAGTTGGCAGTGAGTGTACCTATTTGCATAGTCGTAAAAGTGATATTGTGCAACATAATACAACTCAAAGTCAATGATGCACTAATTTTCCTTCTGTAATTATTCGTTTTGCGATAAAGAACGGGTTTAGTTTATAATATAATATCAATTCGTCTTTCGTAAAACTTGACACACAACGTCATCTAGTTTCAAACTAAGCAGAGCTTGTGGTATGATAACTAGACTGACTGATAGAATACTTATATACTTTTCTTTGTAAATACATACATGTTATATATAGAAAATCTCTGTTGAAAAGTATGTTTTTTTATATTCGTCGTAGTATACAATGGACTTTAAGCATCTTCAACTTTACATTATTACTTACACAAAATTTAAAAACATGTTCAAAATCTTATTATTTGAAATGGTTCAAATGAACATTTTAATTTACGGTCGCTCGTGCATGCAAAATATAGATAAAACCAGTCACGACCAAAGTTAATTCAATAATAAATGTATATTTACGTACATAATTAACTAATGCTAATCAGTATTTTAAACACACGGCCGATATATATAGACAATATAATTTTAAACAATAGAGCATAAATTGTCTGAATTTTAAAATTTATACAGTTTGACCTTAAATAAAAATACCTGTCATGTTATTTAAGATTTAAATGCATATTATACACAAATTCTCAGTCACAGAGAAACTCGTTACTTAATGTGTTGGTTATTAAAATTTGCAAGAATAAGTAATATATGTTTTAACGCTAAACTATTAGGTACATTAATATGTACCTTATAAGGCAAAGGCAATTTGACGAGTTAACGAAGGATTAAAACAAACGAAATTGAAAAGTAAAAAAATAATGTACATAATTAATGAAGTTTTTTTAATTACCTTGTATTACGTGAAACTGTTACAAACATATATATCTTTAATATAAACAAGTATATATAAGTAAGAATAACATAGAGTAATTAATTCTTAGTAACTTATTTTCAAATTAAACTAAAATACTAGGAAATAAAAAATAACGAAAATATTTACAATACTTAAATACAAACGTCAAAAAATTCCTCCGCACCATAGCATACTGGTAGCGTGCTGAAATACTGATAGCCACATGAAATGGCAACGCTCATGCTCATTCTCCTAATTACCTATTATGATATGATAGATAATATATGGTATTACGCAGATGCAGCAGCAATGTTGGCATAACCAGTTGTAAAAAACTCACACATCTTCCATGGCAATAACAATATATAATTTCTTCCCATCGTCTCGTACCAGATAATTGGGTTGACGTACAACTGGAAGTCGCCGTACATCGAACGTATGTCGAGATATACGGCCAGCGCTTCTGCTATAAAAAAGGCCATGATGTTCGAGACTGGCAATAGTTTCTCCACAGTGACAAAAACAAAAAGAAGAAACAAAAGGCACCCTTAAACGGAGGCCAGTGACAAAGCGAAGTATCGACCAACAAGATACCTACGTTAGGCAATGGAAATGTCTGGATCTATAAAGCTAATTCGCATTCTCTCACAATAAACAAACGAGCGCACTCAGCAAGACTGTTTTCTGCGAAATAAAAAGTGTTTTCTGCTTTTAAATACATAGCGCCGCGTCTCATTATCTCTGAGAGAATGGATTAACGTTTAATATAGCATCGAGACAACCTATCTGCCAAACATATATGGCATTAGCCTTGAATGACACTTCCCGCCCGAAGAGATACGCGAGTGGCGTGAGGCCGCTCGTCGAGCCACGATGGCTCATTGGTCGTCTCGGTTTTAGACTCCACGTGCTGGCTTTGCCCTCGTGGAGGCTCTCCAGCCAGTCATCGCCGAGTGGGCAGGGCGGCAGCACGGGACCCTTTCCTTCCAACTGACGCAGGTCCTTTCCGGGCACGGTTGCTTCGGGAAGTATCTGCACTCGCTCACCAGGAGGGAATTGAGTCCGGCCTGTCACCACTGCCACTGCAGTGAGGACTCGGCTCAGCACACGCTAGCGGTTTGTTCCGCCTGGGCGAGGCAGCGTGGGGTCCTCACTGCAGTAATTGGAGGAGATCTCTCGCTACCGGCCGTCATACGCTCCATGGCCGGTAGCGACAGTTGTTTTACCGCGGTCACAACCTTCTGCGAAGACGTAATTTTGCGGAAGGAGACGGCGGAGAAGGCCCGGGAGGACGATATCCACTCGGACCCAATTCACCGCCGGCGAGCCGGGCGGTCGAGGCGCGCATACCAGCGCCTCATGACGCCTTGAGTGTGGCCGCGGGTGGACGGAACAGGTTTTCCCCTCCATCCGCTACAATGGCCAGCCGCGAGGAGGCGACGTCCGCGTGTGCCGTACGTCGCCTAAAATAGAGAGTTTACCCATAGATGGTGCCCGCATTTGCAGGCAAGCGCTAGGAGGGATCTGCATGTCGTAATTGCAGCGGTTCCCGGATTCCTCCTATCTCAAGCGCAGAGTGGCACACCGTATGGTTTTAGTCGGTCCGATTGCGACACACTACCCCGCCGTAAACCCCGGTGGGGTGACGGCCCAAGGGGGTTTCCACACGTTAAAAAAAACACTTGAAAATCAAGCAGTGTGTTTATAAGAATTATCCTACTTAACTTTTTGTGCCATGGACCGAACACAAAAATACCGTAAGGTTGGTATCTACAATTTTGTGTACTCCAAAACTATGCAAACGAATGGAATGCTTGAAGCTAGGCTCGATTTTTTAAACTCACATTAAAAATTTTACTGAAAGTGTTTTGAATAATTTTATGTAACGTTTAAAACTATATCTTCTGTTCCTTCGAGAGTTCTATCGTCAAGATAATAAATAGAGAGCGTAGAACATGTTTTGATGGAATATATTCGGAACCAACATTTTCGTGAACATTTCCTTAGTGATAAGTTGATGGACATAGATGTAGCATTATCCCAGCCAATCCTGTAATAGATGCAGCTAAGTCTTATGATTTGTATACTGAGTATATAAGATTTATGTAAAATAAAAATTGATTATTATGGAGCAACATTAGCCTATGGCTTAGTTCCACAAATAAAAGTATTAAAAAAGATACTGAATAAATTTAGATTTTATTCACTCAACTGTAGATAAGTAATTCCAGAAGATCACTCAGTTAATATACAAAGGTATAGTCTAAAAGATTGCCCTTATACATTAATTTTGTTGGAAATCTAAAACTTTGTTAAAGAAATCTTTAAATTTCAGGAGTTTTACATTTCTTAGGAGACGATGCGAGCGCTACGAACTGTGCACGCTCTTTTGGGGGCAGTAAAAGAACCACAAGAACACGGGAAGGGACCATCTATAAGCCATAAGTGGCCCGAGGTACGTCGGAGTTCCAGGCATTTCCTTACTAGCGTGCATCTGGTTCGCTGGTTGCATAAGAGGGTGCGTGGTTTTTGGTCAGTTCGAGTTCGTCGTAACTACCTGCCAATGGTATACGTGGAGATTTCAGCATGGAAAAAAAAAACTTACTTACTTTACAACAAAAAAACTTTAGAGCTAAAATCAAGTTGTAATGGTTGAAATTTTACTGCAAGTTCGATGCTGTAATATTCACAGCAAATTTAGGATAACATACGTCACAACTTACACTCCATGGCAATCTAATGAATGCCATCGTAATTCTTATGTAGAGTACAGAAGTTGACTTTATATAAAATATCAATGATGCCTTCATGCACGTTGCCAGAGAGTGTGAGGTTCACCAAAACCGTCCACTTCTTCAAAAGGGGATCGCCAGCCTCTTTGGCTTCTCCTACTTATTTATCCTTTACTAATCTTTACCTACAATATCACTTTAGGTCACATAAAAACACACTTCGTCACCTGAGCAACTAGTACTGATTTTTAGGTAATCCTACTTCAAATGTGGCGATAGACCTATTTGAAATATTGACACAGCAATGACTTTCCCTGTCTCCTTAGTATTTTAGAATAAGCCACGATGATCACATTATTTTATAAGAAAAAGGTTCTAAAAATGAAGCTTAAAAAACATAACGAAAACCAAAGAACATAGAATTAATTGGTAGGCAAGCGTGTTGTTACAGTATGACATGTAATATCAATAGTTGTCAAACTATATATATTTTGCATTCCAAATAAAATTGATCAGTAGGAAACCTAAAGGAACGACATAGCAACTTTTAATATTGCTCATTGAGCATGTTCAAGTGGAAGTAAAATATATTGCTACAAACAAAATATTGTTAAAGGGACTTACATGCACAACATTTTTCTGGTATAATTTCTCAGTTCTTAGATACTTACAGATTCATCCTCATCATCATCATCATCTCAAACAAAAGACGTCCACTGCTGGACATCGGCCTCCCTCAAGGTTCTCTACAACAGCCGGTCCTGTGCCGCCCACTTCCAGCAGCTTCCCGCGACCTTCACCAGGTCATCGGACCACCTTGTGGGGGCCTATCAACGCTGCTGGCCTACCAGCCCCATCGGCCATTATTTTTGCGTGTAATGTGTCCAACCCACTGCTACTTAAGTTTAGCAATTTTACTGACAATATCGGTGACCTTGGTTCGTCTGCGGATCTCCTCATTCCTGATTCGATTACGCAAGGAAACTCCGAGCATTGCCCTCTCCATTGCTTTTTGAGTGACTTTGAGCCTTCTTATTAACCTATAAACATTTTTTTTATTACGTAAGCAATTATTACTGTAATACATTTTTTTACAAAGAGAGGCCTAACTGAAGCACTGGAATATTGAAGGCACAAGGATGGACAAAGGATGATAATTAATGTTCGTTTATACATCAATAAAATAGCATTAAAAATACATGAAACTCATTGAAAACGGTCTCCAGCCTGTTAGTTTTAAACAGAAACACGTAATCTTTCCATGGGAACATTCAACTGCCAATCCAAGATATCATCTTATTTAGAGCATGCCATACTTATTAACACTGATCATTAGGGTGAACCAAAAAACTTTTTTTGTTTTCTTCGATACCATGAAAATATTGTCAGAAATAACGAAAAAAGATTCTGGTAGAGTTTGAGCTCTTAATATTGATATTAAGAGGTAGCGATTCGTAATTTCTAATTTTGCATTGAAATAACACGGGATTTTGTTTCATTTTCTTTCGATTTTATATGCGTTTAAACGAATTATCTAGTAAAAAAGAAAACTTATTTTTATAGGAAATTTAACGATCCACAAAAAATGTCTTATATGAATTTTTTCTAAGTCGACTCTTTCAATAGTTATTCGAGGTGAAAGTTCAACTTTAAATCCTAGAAGATTTGTTTTTACAATATTTTACATTTTATCACAAAATAATGGCTCAGAAACATAATATATTTTATTTTTCATAATACTAAAGGCATGTTTTGGTAAAACAATAATATTTTTACAAACTATCGTAAGAAAAACCAATATTGTGATACTTAATTTAAAAAAAGCCGAATTTTACTCTACCTGAATAATAACTTGGTAGAAATAATTATTTCTATAAAAATCATAACCGTCCCATTTTCACTTGACTATTAGATGACGTGAAATAATAAGAGCCCGTATTTAAGTAATATTTTAATTGCAATAAAACTTTATTTTATAAGTTGTAATTGCACTTTAATTTTTTTTTACAATTGGGGAATTCATGATCATGAATCATAATTCAGCGGATTAGGATCGAGAGACCAGTTTTCAGCTCTGATGAACTCATAAACTTGCGCTTCTGACCATGCTTAGCTGTATTGAGCCTTATAACCCAGTGCTGGCACTTGCTAAAACGACAACTCTTGGTTACAGCACATAGTATTGTTAAGAGGGTCAGCCACCTTTTTAAATACCGTACCTTGATAAACTCACTGCGCTTTTGTTACTTTTTTCACAATAAACAATTTAAAAATTTAAACCACTTTCAAAAAACATGAAACGAAAACTCTCAACCTAGAAATATAAAAAAAGTGTAAAATAAACTAGCTTTAATTTGACTGGTTTGAATTAACATATAAAAATTCTTGTCCTAGTTATCTATTAATTAACATAAAGTAGTAATATAATGTATGCAAGGTACCTAAACTCAGTTTGAAGTCGGTAACAAATCTAATAGATATTTAACGTATGTCTACCCTCACCACATTGATTACATATAATAACTAAATCAATTTATCTACTTTTGAAACTATAGTTGATTCAGATGTATTTATAACGCATGATGGTCGACTCAAATGATTGAACTTTGATTAATCTAACCACCACCTACTCTAATATTTTTTAAGATAATGGATGTTTCAACTATACGTAAAACACTTAATGATTCAGATCAATTCACGAACAGAAAGGATCTGGTTATCATTGTTCTTTTTTTCTGTTTTACAGCGTGTGAAAACTCCCATAGGCCGTCACTCTATTATGAGAGGTAGGGCATAGCGTGATATTTTCCGCTCAAAACTTAGAGCAGCCCGACTGGGGAAGGACCTTCGCCTTACAGAAGACCACAGCCAAATAGCACTGCGTTTTCGGCAGTGCTGTGTTCCTATGGTCTCCAGAGCTCTAGAGGATTCGCTGTTTTGACAACGGGGGACCAGTGGTGCTTATAATACTGCTACTGGCTCTTGTGGGCGTGGGATGTGGGCGCGGCGGTCAGGAAGACCCGCTGAAACGGTTGTACGCTGGCCACCCACAGGATAGATGGGTACCCGAACCCAGGGGTCACTACAATCTCCACCCTGGGAGGCCGAACCGCCAGCCTGCAAAAAATCCCTGCAGTAGTAGTCGTACCGGAGGAGGAGACCGGAGTGGAACCCGACTGCTGCTGCAGGGGGGGAGCGGGGGCCCTTTCGTACGCCGCGCCGACAAATCACACTACCCGCATCAGCCATGAGCGGATTGGCACCGTCCCATTGCCCCCTTAGCTGTCAACAAAGTGAATCCTCACAAACCAATTGAACCCCCCCAAAAAAAATGACGAAGAAAAATAGTAAAAGAGTATCTACAGCGGCATCCTTTTCCACGTATATGGACTTCTGCAACATCAGGGGACTTCACTCCAACCTGAACGCTGTCCACCTTCATCTGGAGATTGCGCAGCCGACCCTCTTATTTCTTACGGAGACGCAGATATCCTGCCCGGCCGATACATCACACCTACACTACCCCGGCTACAAACTCGAACACAAATTCCTGAGACGTGCCGGTGTATGCATGTACATCCGGGAGGATATCTGCTGTCGCCGTCTCCATTTTTAAGAACACAAGGGACCTGTCAGTAATGTGGGTGCGCGTAGACTACGGAGGTCAGACTCGAATCTCTGCGTGCCTATACAGGTCTCATAGCGGTGACAAGGAGACTAGAGCACTCATTGAGCACCTGCAAGTGACGACTGACAAAGTTCTTGAGCAGTACCCTCGTCCTGAGTTGGTGATTTTAGGAGATTTTAATGCCCACCACTGTGAGTGGGCAAATTCTAGATCCACCAACTTTGCGGGAAGGTCTATTCATGAATTTGCTCCGGCCCATGGCCTCTCACAACTGGTACATTCCCCAACAAGAATACCTGATATTGAGAGCCATGCGCACTCTTTGCTGGACCTTCTGCTGACGACGCGTCCGGACGTCTACACTATCACAGTGGACGCACCTCTCGGCTCGTCCGACCACTACCTCGTCCGGACCGAAGTCCTACGCGCGCGGCATATTCTACCTCGCCCAGCCAATTTGCACCGCATGTAGCAATATGAATCAGCAGACTGGGATGGATTGCCTGAATTCTACGCATCGTACCCGTGGAGGCAACTTTGCTTCACGTCAGAAGATCGTAACCCTGCGCAGCCGCTGTCACTGAGACGATCCTGATGGGTATGGAGTATTTTATTCCTAACTCATCAGTAGCTGCGGGGAAAAAAAGCGACCGTGGTTTAACCGGCTCTGCAAGGAAGCCAGGCTATTCAAGCAGACCGCCTACAGGTCTTGGACCACGGCCCGTGCTAATAAGGATCCAAACATCTCTGAAGTGAGACGCAAACTAAGTGCTGCCTCGAGGTCCAGCAAAAAGACGATTGCCAGAGCCAAATTGGATATCATCGGCACGATTGGTGAGTGACTTACGGGCTACCGCTCTGGGAGTCGAGCCTTTTGGTCTCTTGCTAAGGCTGCCGAAGGAAACTTTTGCCAGTCATCTTTACCACCATTGCGAAATGCCGATGGTAACTTGGCCCACAGTGCTAAAGAGAAAGCCGACCTAGTTGGGCAACTCTTTGCCTCGAACTCGACCATGAACGAGGATGGAAGTGCGGTACCGCCTACTAACCCGTCGTGCCAACACTCTTTGCCGAAAATACACATTTCGCAAAGAGAAGTGCGGCGGGAACTAAACTGTCTAGACGTTCATAAGTCGAGTGGGCCCGACGGCATACCTGCAGTGGTGCTCAAGCAGTGTGCTCCTGAATTGAGCCCTGTACTAACGCGACTTTTCGCGCTTTCCTACCGCAAAAGGCAAGTGCCGTCTTCGTGGAAGACTGCCCATGTGCATCCAGTACCAAGAAAGGGTGATAGATCGGGCCCGTCGAATTACAGGCCTACAGTTATAACCTCCCTTCTCTCTAAGGTGATGGAGCGTGTAATCAACACACGGCTCCTCAGTTACTTAGAAGAGCACGATTTGATCAGCGACCGCCAGTACGGTTTCCGCCGCGGTCGCTCGACTGGTGATCTTTTAGTGTATCTCACTCACCGGTGGGCTTCAGCCATTGAGAGTCAAGGTGAGGCTTTGGCAGTTAGCCTGGATATAGCAAAGGCATGCGATCGGGTCTGGCACAGAGATCTTCTATCGAAATTACCATCCTACGGCCTGCCCGAGGGTTTATGGAAGTGAGTGGCTAGCTTTTAGTCCAGCAGACGCATAAAAGCCATCGTCGACGGTAGCTGCTCCGAAAGCATGGACATAAACGCTGGTGTCCCGCAAGGCTTCGTGCTATCTCCAACGCTGTTCTTGTTGCATATCAATGATATGCTGTCCACGGATGGTATTCATTGTTATGCGGCTGACAGTACTGGAGATGCGTATTACACGGGCCGAGCTAATATCCCTCGTACCGTTGTAGTAGAAAGTCGCGAACAACTTGTGTCTCAAATCGAGAGCACCTTACACAGAGTCTCCGATTGGGGTCGGAATAACCTGGTCCAATTTAACCCCTCTAAGACACAAGTCTGTGCGTTTACCGCTAAGAAAACCCCGTTCACTGTGATTCCACAATTCCAAAATACACCCCTTACCATCTCACAGAGTATTGGGATACTCGGTGTCGACATCTCCAGTGACGTTCAATTTCGAACTCATTTGGAAGAGAAGGTCAAGCTGGCATCAAAAAAGCTTGGTGTTCTGAATAGAGCGAAGCGATACTTCACACCGGCACAAAGGCTACTACTTTACAAAGCACAAGTTCGACCTCATATGGAGTATTGCTGTCATCTCTGGGCGTGAGCACGGAAGTCCCAGCTTGAGCCTTTCGATTCAGTTCAGAGACGTGCTGTGAGAATAGTTGACGATCCTGATCTCACAGACGGTATCGAGCCACTTAGTATTAGGAGAGACTTTACCTCCTTGTGTGTGCTCTACCGTCTCTACAATGGGCTGTGTTCTGAAGAATTGTTTGATATGATGCCCACAGCCACTTTCTACCATTGCACTGCTCACCATCGTCAGGGAGCTCATCCACATACATTAGAACCTAAATGGTCGCGCACAGTGCGGTTTCAGAGAAATTTTCTCCCGCGAACAATCCCGTTATAGAATGAGCTCCCTGCCGAGGCTTTCCCTGGGAACTACAGTATGGGGTTTTTCAAGAATGGGGTAAATAGGTTTTTGAAGTGTCAGCAACGCGCACGTGATGCCCCTGGTACCGCAGGCGTGCATAGGCTGCAGTACCAGGGGCTTACCATCAGGCGGGCCGTATGCTTGTTTGCCACCGTCGTGGTATAAAAAAAAACTCTACCAGGGTTTGTGGCAGGATAGAGTATCGGAATCGGGAGGTCTAAAGTCACATGGTGTAAGTAAGTAAGCCACTCTGTGCCTGGAATGGAAGGGATCCGAAAATTGTTCTTATTAACCCACACGAACCCCTTACAGCACCTGCCTGTTCTGACAAGGGCACCATCTACGGGTAAATTCTCTTTGTAGGTGACGTACGGTACACGCGGATGTCACCTCCGTCCTTGCGGTTGGCAGCTGTAGTGGATGGAGAAAAAATTAGGCCTATCCACCCGCGGCAACACTTAAGGCGGCATGAAGCACTACATGGATTCAGTCCGAGTGGAGATTGTCCTCCTGGGCCTTCTCCGCCGCGTTCTTCTACGAAATGACGTTTCCGCAAAAAGTTGCGATCGCGGTAAAATAGCTGTCGTTACCGCCATGGAGCGTATGACGACTAGTAGCGAGAGATCTACTCCAATAACTGCAGTGACGGCCTCACATTGGGCTGCCTAGGTGGAGCAAACTGCCAGCGCCTCCTAGCGACCGAGTGCAGATACTTCCTGAAGTAACCGTGCCCGGAAAGGGCCTGCGTCAGTCGGAGGGAAAGGGTCACTTGCTGCCCAGCCTCTATGGCGTCGAAGTCAGCACGTGGACTCTCCAGCCGGAATGATTAACGAGCCGTCGTGCCTCGACGAGTGGCCTCACGCCATTCACGTACTTCTTAGGGCGGGGGCTATATGCCTCAATCCACCCGGAAATTAGCCATCAGAACTTTGGCGAGCGTTCCTGCCTCCAAATCCCACGAGAGAGTTTCGGTCAAGGCACACAGAAGTATTTCGGCTCTGTGGACACGGTGCGGTAACCGCGTATGGATCTAACCAGCAACACTCTCTGAGGACCCCAAAAGTAACTTTTATTCTGAATGGTCTGAGCCACCACCCACACCGGTGCCTCATACAGTGCCATTAACCGGACAAGTCCCGTATACAAGCCATCTTGTCTCAGCACTGGCTACACCCAAATTGGGTAAAAGTCGCCCAAGGGCAGAAGCAGCGCTGATCAGCTTTGAGACCTACCGTCAAAAGACAGTTGAGACCTACCGTCAGATACACCTGGGGCCGAATCGATACGAGGACTATCATATGATATGATTTTCAAATGATTTTTATACGATTTTTTTCAAATATTAACTAATTCGTGGCCCATCCTATATATAAACGCTTATTGTTAAAGATACCATGGGAGCCATGCTTTTATAATATCACAAAATATGTTTTACTAGTCTCTATACAATTTGTAGCACAAGAAAAAACTGTAATAATCTATTTAAGCGGAATGTTATTTTAAAAACCATCAATTTTGGAGACAAAACTCACTGTTTGAAATAAGTACCAAAGGAAACTGGTATTCGTCTGGTTTTATAATTTTAAATATTTAAAACATTTATGTTATAAAACTAAAAATATTAATTCTGCTAATAAAGAAAACCGGTATCAGCACATGTGTGAACTTTAAAATACTATATAATGGCACTAGTGTGTCGTTTCTCCACCTGACACTATTCACTACCAAGGTTCAGTAGAAGAAAATTCTAGTTCGGGTTAAGAGAGCCTTGTACATATAATGTTCTTGCTTATTGAAACTTTATTATTGATTGTATATGTATAATATTTAAATTACTAAAATTAAAGCCATTTATTCGGTGTAAATTAAGTAAATTAAGTTAGCCACCCTTTTTCTCTCGTTCTATTTTGTTGTACTTTTGTATAATTGGTTATCTAAATAATTACTAGAATTCGATAATTTCGAATTAATCGAAAGAAATTTTGTGTAATGAGGTGTTCGACTTGCCGGTTTGACATTTACATTGTGACAGGTACGATCCGTACGGTATAGTAAAGACATCCGGTTGGTAAACAGCGGTTGATTTTCTCGTCGATAGCAAGCGTTATCTAATTTATCTCTTCTCACATTTCGGAGGCTCCCGTCAGAGAAATAAAACCTCCTAGATTTGCCTAGAGTACATATCGTATGTACGTTCTTCTTGAAATTCCATTTTCTAGCAGTGATTTTAGGAAAGATCAAATAGATTACTTATGTATTTATATGTTAAGAGAATGGTCTAAAAATAATTGCTACTTGTAATGAACAAGTAACTTAACAACTTTGTTTCATTGCCAAAAAAGTTCAATTTAACAAGTAAGATTGCTACTGCTTAAAACAAAAGAAAAAAATTTAGAAATAAATGAAAACAGTTGGACTTCAGATATGATATTCAGTGAAATATCGGCTCCCGCCGCGTGTCGAAAAAAGTGAACGCGTCCAGTTTTGATCCGTGAATAAAGATATATTATAATTGAATAACTAACTTTTATACCGTACGGTTTGTGCCACAGTATTTATAAGTGCCTAAACTAATCGAAACGTTTCACAGCTGACTTCCTTAGGAAATGAAAATTCTTATTAACGACAAAACTAACACCAATAACAGCAACATATAACAAAAACTCTAAAAAAGTGAAGGTGAACAGAAAACAAAACACTGAAGTGCTGCTGAAGTGAATCGTTGCTTTAAGCTAACGTGAGTAACCAGTCCTCGCTCGTTCAGGTGCTGTCAAGCGCAAGAACAAATATTTTGACACCGTTACTAATGTTCATAAGTTGATAAGAAGGCTCAAAGTGGAGAGGGCAATACTCGGAGTTTCTTTGCATGATCGAATCAGAAATGAGGGGATCCGCAGACAAACCAAGGTCACCTATATTGCCAGTAAAATTGCTAAACTTAAGTGGCAGTGGGCGGAGCATATTACACGCAGAAACGATAGCCGATGAGGCTATAAAGTTCTGGAGTGGCGACCACATACTTGGAAATGCAGCGTTGGTAGGCCCGCCACAAGGTGGTAAGACGACCTGGTGAAGGTTGCAGGAAGCTGCTGGATGCGGTCGGCCAGGACTGGCAGTTATAGAGAACCTTGGGGAAAGCCTATGTCCAGCAGTGGACGTCTTTTGACTGAGATGATGATGATGATGATGACTAATAGTCACGTCGCTGAATTGTTAATATCTATTGCTAACATACGTAAAGCTCACAATCGATTCTGGGGGTCGAATTCGGCTTAACCGACATAAATACTCTGTTTGCATTTTTGATGTCATTTATCTACTTCAAAGTTAATAACATTATATTTTTTTTAGGATTCAATTTCTAAAGCACTTGAGAACAATAAATAGCAATTACATACTAAGGTGTTAATTAACTTAAAGGCGCTTTCAGCCCGAAACTTCTTTGGATACAAGAAGTCGTGCTCTTCGCTCTCCTCCACCCTCATCTCTCCCACAAACGGGTTTGGACTCAGTGTTGAATGTAAAGAACCGCCAAATAAAGTTACTGCATAATACACTGCTTTAGGGTTGCACGCAAAGACTTACTCATACTGTTGGCTTTATTGAATCCCATCTTTGATAAGACAACCAAGGAAGATCTTGCTGATAACTTTCTCGTCACAAAGTGTCAATAGTGCATGTTTAATGAATTCACTGGAATCGCCGACTCTTACTTATATGAAATTAAGAAGATGTTTGCCAAGCTAAAATTACAACTAAAACACTTATTTGATTTGTTGAGTAATACCATCAGTTCCCAGGTCAAACAAAAGAAAGAAATAGAAAAATCGGTTAAGTACATGTCCAGTAAATATAAAAAAATCTAATTAACGAAATGAAATACTTAGAAGAAGATAATTATAATTACAAAAAAACGTTTATTGTTGTTAGAAAACAAACTTGAATCTGCAGAAAGGGACTTCAGTTGAAATCTGTTATCTTCCCCAACAAGACAATCAAAATAAATAAACAATAAAAGGTATCATCAAGGATATTGGTCAAATATTGGGTCTGGCAACTTCTATTCAAGATCTGGAAGTAAAAGATGTTTATCAATCAAAGTCTGATGCTGCCATTTTAGATTTATAAGAATAAGAAAAGATTGGATTATATCCAATTAAAACTATAAACAATTTTATAAATCATGACGTTTAAAAAATTAAGTACAGCTAAACGTTCACTCATTTTCAACTTAGGCTAGCACCTCTGGCTTTTACTTCTAGGGTTTACTACATCGTTAGGGTACATGTAACAAAGAAAACGTTCGCAGCGGTGTGGACATCTGTTGACGAATTCTATGTAAAAAAGATGAGGGACAGATACCGAGGTATATAAAAGTCAATTTTGTGACTAAACATCATAATTAATTAAGGTTTTAAATTTTGAAAACTATTTGAAGATTACTTGTAAACAGGATTCAACCAGTAAATATTGATTCATGGATCGTACCATGTGCTACAGTGTACTACAGGGTAGCAGCTTAGAATCAAACCTCTTCCTGGTCGATATTAATTACCTTTGTGAGGTTGATTTTCACTGCAGAAAGATATTCTCCAATGCTGATGGCTAAGGGCTAGTGCTTTTGCCCATAATAAAAATCTTCTTTTACCTCATACTCTCATGATTATTGCACAAGCTTTGTAATGGATAGCATAACAAGTCTTAGCATAACATAACATGCCTTTTTTCTGCTCACCTCTTTAATGTATGGATTTGGAACAGAACTGGTTAAAACTACATGTTCTCCACTGTAAACCACTCTGCTCACTTTTGTGACATTGAGATTCTTCTAGCATCTGCCTGTTAGCACAGATACTATTTAGATGCCCTCTCTATTTAAACGATGTACGGTAAATGCAGGCGTACCGCTGCTCGTGCAACTGAATTAGGATGTGATCCCGTCTTCTTCAATAGGGCCTGCTTCTTGTGCTTCCAGCATCAGAGAAGTGTCTGGACACCAAGAGAGGGAACACCACCACCACCGTGAAGCGGCCCGATATATGGTCGAGGATTTAGGCCAGCACTTGGGTAGGTCCATTCGGCCCGGCGGTGGTGTTCTTAAAAAAGATCCATAGAACAGCCCTTTTACCGAGTCCCTGACAGATGGAACTTTATCGTTACCTTCTCCGTTATCTCCGACCATGAATGTCATTCACAAGGGTGAGTGTTCCAACTGCTACGTGGAAGTTGATATTTAAGGGCAAGTTGTTGATGCATGACCCTAGCTACTCGATTGTGCTTTTGCAACTATTCACCGTTAGCAAGATGAGAACATCATAATTAATATTATTAAAGTTTCCAAATGTTTCTTATCGATCTACTGAGTACCATCCACTTATTCCCTTAGGGTAATTTGTGGTTCCTTCCTAACCATTTTAATTTATGTATGTGGTAGAATTTGTGTAAGAAGTGTGTTTCGATTGAAATAAAGTCACAATAGATAATAAATAAAAAACCAGTTATTTTTTCAATGAAATTTTCATTATTTCCGATAAATATAAATATAATGATTTTTACCGTGCGAAACAATCATACATTTACAATTGGTCTGTTTTTTTTTCTACCAGTGTTTCAGTTTACAACAAGTTTTAAATTGAAAATTAAAATAATGAATCTCAGTTAATAATAAAGACTTTGTATTGAAATGCAACATATGACCGTGACTGACGATGACACAGTCGGCATTAACATTGTAACTATCATGCCAATCATCATTGCTTTAACAAATTAAATATTAATTGAAATTTGATGCTTTAAGTGAATCAGTTATTGTAGTGCAAAATAAAGAGATATGCAGTAGTAAATAAATATCATTGACACGACTTTTAATCCAAGTTTTTGTTGTAGATTTATGAAGTGAATTTTGTACCTTAGTTCAAAGATATACGGATATAATCACGCTCTGGTAGTCAAACGGCTATCTGTACGAGTACTTGTGGTAGTATAAATGCTAAAGATTATTGATTACTTATAATACAAATTGTAATAACCATATCAACAGGTTTAACCGATTGCAAGTTAATCTCATTCCTATGATTATGATGTACATGAAGGCCAGACAGAGGAAATACCCTCGTTATATAACGTACGTTTTCTGTGAAGAACAACAACAGGTCGTCATTTAATATCTTTAATAATGCTGTTATTATTACATGCAAGCTACATATGCGTATATATATAAAAATTAATTGCTATTTATTAGTCTCATGAAAACTCGAGAATGATTTAACTGATTCGGCTAATTTTGGCAAATTTAAGCGGTGTAAAATTATTAAAAGATTTTGCCACAAAAATAGTAACAAAAAAACATTAGCAGTCGTGGGACTGCCGATAGAAGTGAAAACGGAACTATTAAGTTGCGAGTAATTAAAACTATATGCAAAAATTATATGAATTTTTTTATGTTTCATATATAGCTATATATAATATATAATATCATATATAATATATAATAATAATAAATTTCATATATAATATATAATATCATATTCTCCATAGCTATAGATATACTATTATCATTAGCATGTCGGTGACGCGAACCGAGGATTTTACCCTCTACCAAAACGCTCAACGCGCCTAAAGAAGTTTTCACTTCAAAAATTTAATTTGCCTATATAAATCATTCCTAGCTCTCAAATATATAATATTTCTCATCCGTCGTTACGTTGCACTTGAATCTTCTCAAATTAAAGAACGTGTTACATAAGACTTTTAAGTCGACGACATAAAACGAAGAAGGATCAATTTGTTTGTTGATTGTCAATTATATTTAAGTAAATGTAGATGATAGTAATATCCCTATTTCTCTATGTATTTACAATGTCGTTATAGTTTTCATTACAACTAATTCTCACTGAGAACATTTAGAAATCTCATCTCATCATTATTAGTTTTGCATAGTATCAATAACATTTATGGGTCATCTAACAAAACAAAAAGGATTTTTTAAATGCAACTGATATTTCAGAAAGAAAACTTTCAGCTTTCTTATGTTAACCAGTACAGACAATGGTACACACATACAGGTATACTACGGTAACTAACTTATTGTAAAATAAAAGAATCACCGAAATATCTTTTTACTATAGTCGTACCCAGAACTGAATAACTGGAATCAACAATTGAAACATCATTAATTTAATTATGATTGGGTATAAATTTTAGTTAAAACCTCGGCGATTTTATCACGAAAACTTTTTTAACATTTTAATCTCCAATAACATATATTGTTATTCTCTATATGTATCTTACACTAAAACTACAAACAGATATTTCAAGTACACGAGTATCTTACACAGTCTACAGTGCATATTCTATGTTGTCGTTTCCAATTACACCTACAGGTGCGGATTCCCGTAGAATAATAGAAGTAATATAAGAATAAGAATAATAGTAATTATTTGAATTACTCGACGGTTACGACGAGTAATTCATATAATTACTATATATATGTAATAATGTTATTACACTACTCTTTCTTGAAATAAAAACTCAGTTGGATTTCTGAAATAAAAACAGATTTATTTATTTATCTTCTAATTACAAGATAAGAATACACAAGACAGTTATAAATAGCCTTACCTGAAATAAAAACAGAAAACAACATTAAAAGTTTTTACTCCAGGTGATATTTAAGATTAATTATTTTAATACACTTCTTCCTATTCTTCGACTATCGATATTTTTTTGTTAGAATCCAGACCACAGAGTATTGACGTTTTACCATTAAGAAAGTGACGTATTGAATAAATGAGGTTCGTCGTTTTCTTTATATCTCCCCCCTTCAAAGAAGAACAATCACATAACTGTTATGTGACTGTTCATCCAGTCGCGTCGCCAGCTATCGGAATCAATTTTGTTATATGAAAAAGGTTTGATTCTGTTTTCCTGTGTCCAGTTTCAACCTCGTATGTTGTATTGGAGATTTTCTTAAGTATTTTGTATGGTCCGATTCGTATTACATCCAGCTTTTTTCTATTGAGGCGGTTTCCATTTTCTACATACACTAAGTCTCCGGCATCCAATGTAATTTCTTTCCTGTGTTTATTGTATCGTTCTGCATTTTGATTATGGGACTTTTTCGTGTTTTCCAGTGCCAATTCCCGATCTCTTCCTAGATCTTCTTTTGTACAATTTGTCTTCAATTCGTGGGGCAAAATATTTACACTTTCACCTTCCATTAAGTATTTCGGAGCGAATCCAGTCACTGTGTGTTCCGTTTCATTGTATCTTCTAACACATTCCTGAGCTATTGTTGACCATGTCTTTTTATTTTTGTTTTCATTTATTTTGCATCGTATTTTATTTCCAAAGGTTGATTTAATCTTTCGTTAAGCCCATTTGAAAATGGAGCATCTACGGCTGTAAAAACCATCTTTATCCTTTTCTGCTTTAAAAAATTTTTATACTCCTTTGAATTTATGCCAGGGTATTGATCTGTTAGTATTGTTCCTATATCGTTGCTTTCTGTTACATTCGTTGTTAATTTTATAAAGTCATTAGCGGTTTGGTTTTTCGATGTTAAAATATAAGCGTATCTAGTAAAGTGATCCACCATAAGGTGTAAATATTTTTTTGTTGATCGCGAACCCCCAAATCCACCAATAGTGTCGATGGACATAATTTCGAATGGATAGGTAGCTGGACCTAAATGTGATAGGAATCCATATCTTGATTTGTTTTTTTGACATATAGAACAATCATCGCAAACTTTTTTTATATTCATTATCATGTTTGTCGCTGAATAAAATGGAGTTATTTTATTGATCATTTGCGATCTCCCTAAATGACAGTAAGTGTCGTGTACCTCTTTTATCAATATCATACTGAGGTTTTCAGACAATAGAATTTTATCTTTTTTTCTTAACTTTTTGAAATAAATGCCATCTTTTAATATAATGTTTTTCTTCTTTTCTTTTAAGTACATATTCTCATTCTAGTCCTTTTTTATGTCTTCAAGACTTATTTGGTTTACGACTTCCAGGATGTCATCTGTGTTATCATTTGGTTCTAAATCCGGATTTCTGCTTAGGCAGTCTGCTTCTTGATTACATTTTCCAGGATTGTATTTTATCTTGAAATCATATTGAGATAGGTAATATATCAAATCTCCTAACTCTTCATCCGTCCTAGATTTTATGTTCAAGTTTTCCAGGGGCTTGTGATCCGTGTATACCGTGAATTGTTTTGCTAACAACCAGTGTTGCCAATATTTCACTGCTTCTTTTATGGCTAAACATTCAAGGTATATTGCTTTTTTTTTCTTTTGTGCCTCGTTCAATTTTCTAGAAAAGTATGCTACAGGTTTACAACTTTTATCTTTATCTTCTTGTTTCAGCACAGCTCCAACTCCTTTAATACTAGCATCATCAGCATAGTATAAATTGTAATTGGAGAATTAGGGTCAAAAATTTTCAGGACTGGTTCCGAACAAAGTAATGTTTTAATTTTCTCAAATGAATCTTGACATTCTGTCGACCAAACCAATTTCACATTTTTCCTCAGAAGATTATGTAATGGGTCTGAGATTTGTGCCATGCGAGGGATGAATTTATGGTGGTAATTAATTTTCCCAAGGAACTGTCTTACATTTTTTCTTGTTTCTGGAACTGGGAAGTTACTCACTGCAATTAAATAATCTTTCTGTGGTTTTACAGAATTCTTTTCAATAATATGACCTAAGTATTTTGCGTGATTTTTCGCAAATGAGCATTTTGAAAATTTTAATCTGAATCCCTCTTTCTCAATTGCTTCCAATAGTCTTGAAAGATGCTGTATATGCTGTGCGAAATTTTGTGAGAAGATTAATATATCGTCGATGAAAGACACTGCAAAATCCGAAAGTTTATATTTTCTTATTATATTATTCAGTATCCTTTGAAAAATTGCAGGTACTGTTTTTAATCCAAAAGGAAGGCAAGTCCACTGAAAGTGTCCTTCCTGTGTTACAAATGCAGTTTTAGGTCTGTCTTGAATCCTTAGAGGGATTGACCAAAATGCAGAATTTATATCCAATGTTGTAAAATATTCGCAGTTCATACTTTTTATTATCAAGTCTTCTATTAGTGGAAATGGCTGTGCTTGGGGAGTTATAATTTTATTTAAATCTCTAAAGTCTATACACATTCTTGTTTTTCTATTATCTTCTTTCTTAAATGCCATAGTAACTGGCGCAGCAAAAGGGCTGTATGACTCCTCAATAAGACCCTTTTCTAATAACTTAGCTACTTGACTTTCTATTTCTTTTCTATCCTCAAATGAGCATCTGTAAGGTCGTTTATAACAATATTTTTCTTCCATTAGATCAATATGAGCCTCATAATCCTTAACAGTACCAATGTCGTACTTATCTTTGGCAAATACGGATTTATATTTGTTTAACAACTTGTCGATTGCCGACTGTTCATATGTATCTAAATGATTTACAATCATCTGAAATTCATCCGTATTTAGATGATCATTGAAGTTTATTTCATATTTTCTTGGATTGTACGTTTTTTCTTTTATGTCACCTGTCAAAACAGGAATTTTGACATCTGTTTGATTTTCTGCCTCTTCCCTGTAAATTTCATTTACTTGTTTTTGGAAGTCTTTGTTCTGAATAATCCTTAGATCTTCAGTCTGGATCAATTTAAAATTTTTAATACAATCTAATCCAACCAAAAAATCATAATTGAAATTCTCACTGTCTACAACAAACACTTTGATCATTTTTTCAATATCGTAAATTTTCACTTTTATTGTTATCATACCTTTTGTTTTTCCTTCACCATTAATAGTTTTCAAGCTTATTTTTTGTAAATTTTGCACGTTTTTTTCTTTAATTTTTAATAATTTTGCATTTATCAATGATACGTTTGAACCGGAATCGTAGATACCAGAAATTTCCAATGTGTCATTTAGTAATAGCTTGATGTTTATTAATGGTGGTACTTTCAGTTTTTTGGATTTTCTGTATTTAATTCCACCTCCAGTTCTGAATTATTAACTGATTTAAGTGATCCAATTTTTTGTTTTTCCCTTCTTTTTCTCTAAACCAGCAAATTGATTCAGAATGAAAACGCTTCCCTTTGTTTGCTTTTTCACATATTTCACATGGATTTTTGTCTTCATTTTTCCTTTGTTTGTTATCCCAGAAAGGTTTCCCTTTTTTTTCAGTTATATTTTTCTTGACAAGGTGTTCTAATTTAGATATTTCATTGTACAGATCTTGAGTTTCTTGAAGTGTTTCTCTGTCAATCTTGTCGGATACATAGTTTGGTAAACCAATAGCAATAAGATCAATTAATGTTTCAGTATCCATGGATTTTCTAATTTGAAGTAGTAGCTTTTCTTTTTTCAGGGCATATTCAAGCAGTGAACCTGTTTGATATTTGAAGTTAAAAGCATATCTGATTGGAGACCAACCTTTGTTCCCAAAAGTTTCAATGAAATTTTTCTTCCAGTTCTCCCAATCCGATTCGATAGAGTATTTTAAAATCATACAAGTGTACCAATCAGCACTACATTTTTCAAGGAAAAATTTCAGGATCTCAATTTTTTTCCTATCTTCTGTCACTACGCAGCGAACACATTCTTTTTCAAATTGATCAATCCATTGGCTGGCATTGGAGGTTTTTTCATCAAATTTTTCAATCATGAAATCTTTAGCGATTTTGTTTAAGTTCTTAACTTCAGAGGTTTGTTCTTTGGATTCTAGAACTTTTTCTAGCAACTTCTTTATTGTGTCCTCTGACGAGCTTGTGGTAGATATTTCAGCTGCTTTGTCTGGAATCTCTTCCAAATAAAAATTTTCAAATAATAAGTTACCTTCCTCATCTGAATAAGCTTTTTTCATATTTTCTGTTAAAGTTATCCAAACTTTCCTGTATTGATTTCTTTTTCCCAATGTGTTTTTCACTCTGCCATACACTTGTGACGTTATCAATTCTTTGTGTAAACTTGTTGGTTGATATTCATCTGGTATTGCAAATGAACGACCATCTAATGTGCCGATTGAGGTTAGGCACAAAATTGTAGTTTTTCCATCTGTCGTTCCTCGCATTTTAAAATCGAACCTTAGTTTTTCCATTTTCACCAAGTTTCCACAATAATGTTGTTTTGTAATAATGTTATTACACTACTCTTTCTTGAAATAAAAACTCAGTTGGATTTCTGAAATAAAAACAGATTTATTTATTTATCTTCTAATTACAAGATAAGAATACACAAGACAGTTATAAATAGCCTTACCAGAAATAAAAACAGAAAACAACATTAAAAGTTTTTACTCCAGGTGATATTTAAGATTAATTATTTTAATACACTTCTTCCTATTCTTCGACTATCGATATTTTTTTGTTAGAATCCAGACCACAGAGTATTGACGTTTTACCATTAAGAAAGTGACGTATTGAATAAATGAGGGTCGTCGTTTTCTTTATATATATATATATACTTTGTTCTTAAATATAAAATAAAATTCATCATGAGAACAATGTTATAATTTCGTTTAAAATATAAACAAAGAATAATTTAACCAAACTGGTGTCAGTTGTATATTAGATTCCTTAAAAGCTCTTAATTTATATTATATAATTCGGAGTCAAAAGCGGGCTGGTCACGCGAACTGATCTAGTCCGCTTCTGACTCTAATTAATGTAACTTTAAAAAAATATTTTTTTTAATTTAAAATTAACTTATTGCATAAAGAATTGGTTGTTGTTTGATGTAGATTGGTAAACATGTCATGAAAATGTATTATAATTATAGGAACAATTTTCAGATTATTGTTAATGCATAAGATCAAGAGAATTTACAATTTAAAAACTTTATGAACTTGATGATTGATTCCTGATTAAATAAGTAAGACTAGTTATGTTTACATCTGAACAATATTTAAGACTGTAAATATCAAGTGATATTTTTGCAATTCCAAAATTAAACAAATCAAATAAGGTTTCTAGTTCATGACAAGCCAAAAATAAGGATGGGCCACGATCCTGAATCCAATTAGACCACCGTAAATAAAGTCCTCACAATAAATGTCGGGACACGGAGTGAAAAGACGCTCCACCAATAAACAAACCGCCGCGCTACAAGCTGCTTGGTCCTGCCGATGGGTTGTGGAACGCGGAGCCTTTAGGTTGAACGTACCGCAACCAATCGACTAGTGACTGATGCGAAAACCAGGCTGAACGTATCATTTTGGAAACCTTCTTAATGCCGAAATTAAACATTTTCGTAACTTATAATAATTATTAAAAAAATATCGTATTATACTAGCAATCCGTTAGTGCAATTTGTGATGATCCTAAGAATTACTAAATTTGGAAACTTGGGGCAAACATAATAAAATGGCCGTACCGCAGAAATCCAACTCAATATACCTATAATTTAACTCAGCGCAGGCGTATGCTTTTTTATGTAGGTCGCTACATGGCTCCACGAAACCAGCGAAGCGTACAGATAGCTTCGATGTTCGCCCAGACCTGGTAACATTTGCATAAGTCTTCAACGTAACGCTCAACAAGTATTAAATTGGCTATTGAGTATTACGTTGAAATAATATCCTGGCTTCAATCTGTTTATTCATGCGTTTGAGCTTCTATTCTCTGACTGCACTGTGAAATATTTATAGTTGTGTTCGATAACGTGATAAGGACCGTTATAATCAGGTGTCAATGGCTTGCTAACTGCATCATTACGTATATAAACATGTATTCACTTGTTTATATCGCTGTAAATGAATTAACCGCACAATTTATTGTTGTGTTATCTTTCCACTTACGTCTTTTTTAACACTTTATTTAAATTATTCATAAACTGCGATGAGGTGTTGTATGATTATGTAGGTTCACCACAGAATTCTTCGGGTAAGCGAAGGGTTTTGCTGTATAACAATTCTACTATACTGCTGCTTATGTCGTCTTTAAAAGCTACCCTGAGACCGAGTAGAGCAGTAAGTACGTCCAGTTAGTAGAATTTGGTCTCGCAATGAGTGAGGCTTTTAACGTACATTGCCAGCTTTCTATGGTGCCGTTAGACTGGGGGTAGTAAATAGTAGTTCGTAAAAGTTAGTGAAAATCACAACTTTTAGGGAGGCGAAAATCAATGGCTGCGAAACTGATTTAAATAAAATAATATTAGTATAGGGAATAATATATAGAAAAGTTTTTATCCCCGAAACCAACCCTTAAGGGTGAAAAATTATAAATACAAAAGTGATTCTATCTGTCTGTTACCTTTTCATGGTTAAACCGCTAGACTATTTTAGTTAAACTTGGCATGGAGATACTTTGGTACTTGATAAAGGACATAGGCACTTTATAACGTGATAACTAACATATGGAGAAGTAGGTACTAAGCTTAAAAAAACTTACAACTCGAAATATAATTAATTCTTAAATTTCTCTTGGCCTACTGTAAATTAAAAACTGTGCTAATAATTATTTTTGCTGACCGTGTAGTAACGGATTAAGAATACATAGTGTTACCACCCTTATTCATCCCGTGGATGTCGTAAGAGGCGACTAAGGGAAGAAACTATTCAGGTAAATACGATTATCATTGCACAGACAAGAAAAACTGGAAACAAACCCTTTTTTTTTTTAACGTGTGGAAACCCCCTCGGACCGTCACCTAACCGGGGTTTACGGCAGGGTGGTGTGTCGGAATCGGACCGACTAAAACCACACGGTGTGCCACTCTGCGCCTGAGATAGGAGGGATCCGGGAACCGCTGCTATTACGACATCCAGATTCCTCCTAGCGCCTGCCCGCTACCTCGGGCACCATCTGCGGAAAAACTCTCTATTTTAGGCGACGTACGGCACACGCGGACGTCGCCTCCTCGCGGCTGGCCATTATAACTGGAAACAAACCCTATTCCAACCTGTCTGGCCAGCGCGGTATAGTAGGCCAAAACCTCCTTGCTAAAGAGAGGCCTATGTCAAAAGGCTGTTGATGATGATGATGACATAACATTCTTAATTTTGTAAACAATTAACTATAAAGAAATGATTTGAATATAACCTTTGCATTTAAAAATTTCGAATTTTAATATTTTTATAAGTGTCTAAACTATGATTTGCGATTAGAGCTTTATTTAAAGATAATTGCAAAGTTGACCTTCACCGTATAAGAGACAAGTTTATATTTTAATTTGAGATACAAATCAACTGGTGATCATCTTCGGTAGGTTACATGCAACTCTAGTATCTAAATTATATAAAGTACTAAAATAGTATTTCACTAATAAATATGGCATGAACAGAGCTATTCTTGAACATTTTACAATGCACATACTTTACAAGTGAAACTGCAAATCAAAAACAGTTCTACTTTCTCATTATAGCCAATTATTGTTTGCAAAGAGAATTTATTTTTTGACTTGATGATACCACAAAATTATTATATAATTGCCAAAATAGTAAACTGTTGATGAACTAGCGGAATGATAAAAATGATTACATTGAAATTTAAGAATTCTCAGTACGTTAGTTCGAATTTAAATTTTGCCTCCGCCACACTGCTCGGCCATATAGCCGCCGCACCACGCATTCGCTACTATCTTGCTCACACGAGTTCATAACAAAGAAAGGGTCACTCGACGTACGATAGGGTATGAGACACACTTGTTATATCTAGTACATAGGTATGGCAAATGAATTTATTTGAGAGAATAATTAAGAAGTCCTATGGCAAGATACATACACAGTTATTGTAGATTTTGCAGACATGGAAATAAAATGAACAAATGTCATACAAGAATTCACGCATACTGTAGTTTTATTGTTTTACTTAAAGCCAATATTACGTATATTATTTGACATTAATATTGAAATGTTGTTGCCTTTTATTATGACACTACATTAGAATATTTGCACAGCTTTATCGGAGGGAATGATAGACACTAACCTACTTATTGATCATCATAAGGTACGGATATACTGATGGATAAGGATACTTCTGAAGTCCTAAAATACCGAAATTTTGTATGTAGGCTTATCCCTTCGAAAATTCGTAAAGATATTATGCAAATAACAATATCTAGCCCAATCAACAAAAAACGAAAAGAACATAAGAGACACCTGGAAAGTTACAAAAGAGGTGTACAACATTAGTAATCCAAAATACCACACGTGCTTTTAAATTTAAATTACACATCAATAAACTCCCTGAATATTATTAATGGTTATTTTACATCAATTGGTACTCCTACAGGTGACACGTTAAATAAAATGAATCAAACCTAACATGAATTAAATTATGTCTCATTATCAAAGGCAAAGAGTTCACACTCTTGCTCCATAGTCTGACACTCTACTGACCCACATGAATTCGCTAAAATTGTTCTTGGTTCAAGATCTCCTAGTGCAGTTTCGCAGTTGAGGCAAAATTACTGCTAACATCCTAAAACAATATTTCTTCTCTAGCCAAACCAATTATTCTTATATGTAACTTAGATTGCATAAATATTCAAAATATCTCTCCGATGTTTTCAAAACATCTGTAGTGTGTCCAATATTTCAAACCGAAGATAAAAGTAACCCGTCTAATGACAGATCGATTTTATTCCTAAAAACTGCAAGCTATTTTAAAACAAATTAAAAGAAACTTTTAAACAATCAAGTAATTTATTATTTAGACAAAAAAAAAACAAACTTTTACACGATAAAAAAAAACAAGATCTCAGAGTAGTTTCACGGGTCAAATGTTTATTTCGGAGTTTAGACGTTTTCTACGTATAATATGCATATATAATATTTACAACAAAAAAGTATGTATATATGTGTCAATATCAGTTATCATATACCCATAGTACAAACTCTGCTTAGTTTGGGACTAGATGGCGTTACATGTCAGATGTCCGAAATATTATTATTACTTAGGCTAATCAAGAAGTACATCCCACAGATAACAATTAAAGTATCTCACTGTCCTTATTGACTCTCTCGTTGACGAATTACAAACATTAGTAAACACTTGATTAGTAATAACGGACTAAGAACGTTGATACTGCAATTAAAAACATAAGCTTGATGAAAGCAAACGTCAGTTTAGTAGTATCCGCCCGGAAGTCAGCCGTCCGTCGATAAACTTCGGCGAGCACTTCCGCCTCCAGATCCCACGGCGGAGTTCCGGCCAAGGCGCACGCCGCCTCCGTCGATACGGTGCGATAACCGCGTATAGCTCTAACCGCCAATATCCTCTGAGGGCGCCAGAGGCGAGCCCTATTCTGGGCGGTCAGAGCCGCCGCCCACACCGGTGCACCATACAGCGCCATTGACCGGACAACCCCCGTGTATAGCCGTCTCGTCGCGACGCTGGCTCCACCCAAATTCGACAAAAGTCGCCCGAGGGTAGAGGCAGCGCCGCCCAGCTTTGGAGAAAGCTGTCGGAAGTGCTCGTCGAAGAGCCACCTCCCGTCAAGGATCAGGCCCAGGTACTTCATCTGGGCCTGAACCGGCACGAGGACCGAATTGACTACGATAGAGGCGCCGGGTGGTGGACCACGACGGGGCCCATGAAACAAAAGGGCCTCCGTCTTATCTAGGGCCACCCGTAAACCCAGCGCCTCAATACGCCCGACCACCAAAGAGACTCCCGTGGTGGCCAGGCGCGCCGCCTCTTGAAAGTTCACTCCCCGGGCTGTGACCAATGTGTCATCTGCGTAACAAATTACGCCCAGCCCGGGGGGAAGACGACCTCGAAGGGCCCAGTCGTATCCCATGTTCCACAGGAGCGGTCCGAGGACAGATCCCTGCGGAACACCGCACGTCATGGGCCGCCGCCTCAGAAAAGGTGGCGCCAACCAAGGTCAACATAGTGACGAGTGACAAAAACAATCATTAAAATACGTAGTGAAAGAATACAATTCAAGGTCACAAAAGCGCTCTTAAGGCAAATAACGCTTTAATCAAAATAAAAAAAAAATGTCATTGTAATTTATATATAGTATTGAAATTAACACATCTTTTGGGAGAATTTTTAAGTTACGAAATAATTTACTTTGTTTTGTTGAACAGTGGGACTTATTCACGATAAAATTATTTAAAAAGGCTGCGATACTTTCATTTTGCCGACGTCTCGAACGGGTTACAGCACTCTTGGTCGCGAGTAAACTGTGAGCTTAGCGACACCTTCGTGATGCTCAAGGTATATCTACCCGCACTTGGTCGCGTTGATTGTTTGTGTTACCGGTACTTCTGCAGACTACACTTACAATGTCTACAATGTCTACACACTTTGTTTTGTCCTAATGGTGGTGATTGCATCCACTGATGACAGGATTCCATGATATTCATAATCGATATCCTTCCTACTGGTTGAAATTTTTTTATTTCTTAATTTCAACCTCTCCACGTACTATTCAACTAAAATAGGTACGATCTGTGAATCCTATGGTTCATGTAGTTCAATCCAATGACTTGGTACTGACACCAGAAAGCGCTTTTAATCGCCAACTTGTTTACTTGAAGGTTTTTTACAGCTACGAAATGCTCCTTTATTCGTTCCGCTATTGTGCGTTTTCTCATGAACAACTGAAATCACCTTGTATACCCCAAGCGTCTGTAACGTTCTTAAGCTCTTAACTATCTTAAATTGACGATTATGTGACAGTCTTAATGGAGTACTTTCTTAAAATTATTCCAGCTTTGTCCGTCACTCCTGTTATAAACGGTAGAAAAGCTAATTCTCAGTCTGCACAACACTGCACCATCCTCACTTTAAGGCGACTTAAGGTACACCGATATCCGTTTCGTATTAGTCCCTCCTGAATATGAGTAAACTCAGTCTCTGAATGTTTAGGATCACAGAAATAATGTCCACGGTTATTTAATGATGACACAACGGAGTCGATGGTGGTGAAAATTAGCTTGTAAGTACCTATCTGTCTGCATAGATTTCGGTAAGCGGTGTATCCGAGTGTCCCATTATCTTTCACCATTAATTTTATATAGAGAAACGCCGATTTAAAAAAACTGTCTAGTTATTTTATTAATCGTGCTCCTTACATTCAATTATAACTTGCGTTATTTCCTTATTTATATTTTACAAAATTTGTACACTCGTTTTTACGGTTTCTATTAGTAAGTTTTCATACGGTAGTCAATACTAATCCGCCATTGTAATGTGTATGCTTTGCTTTTGTCTAATCATAGCGATATTATTGTTCTGTAACAGACGCGTGCAAGTGCCACAAACGAATTTTTTTGCCGAAGTGCCACAACTTTTAAATGTCTAATGGTTTCAAAGCTTCGTCGTCACAGTTCAAATTAGTCCAAAACAATTCTCGTTTTTCTCCTAAATGTACACGTTATTTTTTCTAAACGTTTAACTCTATGTTTAGAAGCCTAAAAGAAAAAACACGTAAATATTCACTTTTTAGATTTTAATGTAATGTAGATTTTAATGTAAAAACACGTAAAATTTTCTAAACCTCTCCTGGGAGAGTTCTAAACCTCTCCTGGTCCCACCAAGACACCTCCTTTGCAAGTATAACTTGCTTGTAGAAGGAGACGACGGAGTTCCACGAGCTCTCGCTCCGCAACATGGCCGTGATCATGCTACTGGTACTGATAAACCTAATAGTCCAAGAGCCCGTGAGTGCCAGACCTTCGTCTTTTTATAAAAGCTGAAAGTTCTTCTATGTGTGTCCCTAGTACAGGTAAGAATGATCCCCAAACATAAATCTGAGGCAGCGGTGGCTTTGGCAGATAACAGGCAACAAAGGTGTGTAAAATTCCATCTCAAATTCGTCATGAAATAAAACTTGATTTTTTTATATTTGATTCATAATAATATCAAAACTCGTGTTGCTCATTGCCAGACAGTTGGTATGTACCAACCAGTATGGTTCCAACCCTCTGCCATTATAATTTATAATATATTAAACTATACCTAAACTATTATAATTTATAATTATACTTACGTTATATTATAAAACCTAAGTTTTATATATAATTTTTTGGGAGCCTATTAAACTATGTTTACATAGTAGCCGGACAGTTTCGAAGGTTCTATCATCTTGCCAGACGCATTCAAAGTGAGCAATAATCGGGAGAGCAAGGAGCATATACAGTAACTAAAGGTTATATTATAAAACCTAAGTTTTATATATAATTTTTTGGGAGCCTATTAAACTATGTTTACATAGTAGCCGGACAGTTTCGAAGGTTCTATCATCTTGTCAGACGCATTCAAAGTCAGCAGTAATCAGGAGAGCAAGGAGCGTATACAGTAACTAATACGAATGAAACAGAGCGCTTGGTCTATTGCGGCTCTTCACTGTGCATCCATTGTTATTAATTCCAAATTGTGCAGTTTCTTTTTTTCTTAATCCAGAAATTTCATTAATTAATTTTACAATTTCAATAACAAATATTTAAAATAATACTGAGTAAAATTTTTCTATTACAATGTAAATCATGTCGAAAATCTAATAATTTAATTGATATTATTTTTCATTTTGAAGAAGTTTATTATTGTCAATGCTATTAAAATTATAAAGCCAATGAAACAAAGTAAATCAAATTTTAGTGTTTATTATACCAAAGGACACATTTTTTTTAAGATAAGAAATTTACAGAGAAATTAATTTATTTTAATTAAATCTAAATATTTTCATCATTTTCATCGTTATCGCGTGCTCACTAAATCGGTCCACACGTTAGCAGTTTAAACGTCGTAAGTGCTGTGAGCACAATTCGGACCGCAGCCTTTGAATGCGTCTGGCAAGATGATAGAACCTTCGAAACTGTCCGGCTACTATGTAAACATAGTTTAATAGGCTCCCAAAAAATTATATATGAAACTTAGGTTTTATAATATAACCTTTAGTTACTGTATACGCTCCTTGCTCTCCCGATTATTGCTCACTTTGAATACGTCTGGCAAGATGATAGAACCTTCGAAACTGTCGGCCTACTATGTAAACATAGTTTAATAGGCTCCCAAAAAAATATATATGAAACTTAGGTTTTATAATATAACCTTTAGTTACTGTATACGCTCCTTGCTCTCCCGATTATTGCTCACTTTGAATGCGTCTGGCAAGATGATAGAACCTTCGAAACTGTCCGGCTACTATGTAAACATAGTTTAATAAGCTCCCAAAAAATTATATATAAAACTTAGGTTTTATAATATAACGTAAGTATAATTATAAATTATAACAGTTTAAGGATGTCCGGCAGAGGGTTGGAACCATACTAACTGTCTGGCAATGAGCAACGCGAGTTTTGATATTATTATAAATCAAATATAAAAAAATCAAGTTTTATTTCATGACGAATTTGAGATGGAATTTTACACACCTTTGTTGCCTGTTATCTGCCAAAGCCACCGCTGCCTCAGCTTCATGTTTGGGGATCATTCTTACCTGTACTAGGGACACACATAGAAGAACTTTCAGCTTTTATAAAAAGACGAAGGTCTGGCACTCACGAGCTCTTGCTCTATAATGATATTTGTAAGTCTGTACGTCTATAAACATCAAGAATTTCAACTGATTTCTTTTGGATTTAATCATGTCTTGGTGATAGTTAAGCTTATAGATTATAAAAATAATATTAAAATCAAAATTTGCCCAATATTTACTGAAATCACGTAATAAATGTAAAAGAAATTAAACTTTTATTGAAATACTCATAATATCCATGGTAACTTATTATAGCGTAAAACTCTGTCACTTTACATTTTTGTCACTACTGGTTCTCTAATTTTTACTTCAAAAATCATCATTAAATTAAAAAAAAATCTTCAGTATGTGACATTATAATACAAAGTCATTGCCTTCGAATGGAAGGAACTATAAATATCGTGCAAGAAATGTTTTCTTGGAAAAATATGATACAATTGACCCAAAGCAACAAACGTTGCCGTTCTAAAAGCAATTATTTTTTATTGACCATAAAATAAATGTTACTGAAAAACAACCTTCCTCTCCTGATATAACGATATTACTGAATATAATATTTTCTAACATGTACGCGTACGTTTATAGATAGAATATTCGATAGAAGTAAAATTTAGTGCTTTACAAGACATTCATCATCATCATCATCATCGCAACCAAAATACGTCCACTGCTGGACATAGACCTCCCCCAAGGTTCTCCACAACAGCCAGTCCCGTGCCGGCCGCATCGAGCAGCTTCCCGCGACCTTCACCAGGTCGTCGGACCACCTTGTGGGGGGCCTACCAACGCTGCATTTCCCAGTACACGGTCGCTACTCCAGAACTTTACGGCCCCATCAGCCATCGTTTCTGCGTGCAATGTGGCCTGCCCACTGCCACTTAAATTTAGCAATTTTACTGGCAATATCAGTGACCTTGGTTCGTCTGTGGATCTCCTCATTCCTAATTCGATCACGCAAAGAAACTCCGAGCATTGCCCTCTCCATTGCTCTTTGGGTGACTTTGAGCCTTCTTATCAAGCCTATAGTGAGCAACCACGTCTCTGCACCGTAAATCATCACTAGCAACACACACTAGTCAAAGACTTTTGTCTTGTGACACTGCGGTATTTGTGACGAGAAAACGTTACGTAGCTTCCCGAACGTGGGTGTGACATGGGCATTCAACATAATTTTTGTCTTATCCATATTCATTTTTAAGCCCACTCGTTTAGAGACTCTACTGAGTTTATCAAGCATTGTGTTAAGATCTGCTACGGTTTCAGCCATGACAACTATATCATAAGAAGGTGGGTGATATACTCGCCATTGATGTTAATGTCAGGTCTATTCCAGTCTAGAAGCTTGAAGACGTCCTGCAGTGCTGAGGTGAACAATTTCGAAGATATTACATCTCCTTGTCTTACACCTCGCTGTAGTTTAATAGATTTCGAGCTCTGACCTTATAAACGGACTGACATACTGGCGGTTTCACATAAACACTTTAATACTTTGATGTACCGGTAGTCAATTTGGAGAGACTGTAGCACAGCCCAAGTTTCGATCGAATCAAAAGCTTTCTCATAATCCACAAACGCCAAGCATAGTCGAAGGTACTCTTCGGACTTCTGTATAACCTGCCACAGCGTCAAAGCGGCTAAAGCCTTTTCGGAATCCGGCTTGTTCAGGAGGCTGGAAGTCGTCAAATCTGCCATGCTGCCATGCCTGAGATGGTTTCCCGTTGAGTATAACGGAATTAAGACGGAATAACCTGGCTTCAAAAGTTCAGCCGTAATTCCGTCTTTACCAGGTGCTTTGTTGTTTTTAAGCTGTCTGAGAACCAAGCGAATCTCGCACAGACTAACGTCTGGTATGTCTTCATTATGACGTCGGGTTAACTTAACTTACCGAAAGATCCAAAGGCTACCTTGGATCTTGCGGTAAGTCAGTAACAGGATGCAGTATTGCCGTGTATAACTGCAAATAGAATCTCTCTACTTCACTCAGAAGCTCGGATCTCGACGTCAAAATTCTGCCATCATCGGTCCTCAGTTTTGTCAACTGGTTCTGTCCAACAAACAGTGCCCGTGCGAAAATTTTAGTCCCGTGATTTCGCTCTATAGGCATTTGAATACGCAAGGCATTAAGTTGGTGTAGGTCTTTCGTCTGACACTTATAGTAGATATCTGTCTGTTGAGCTGCCGGTATTTAGATGCATCGACTAAAGACTGCAGGGTCATGTTTCGTCTTTCTTGCATGAGTTTGAGAGTGCCGTCAGAGAACGTCTTAATTCTATTTGTGGGACGGGTCTTGAGTAACTGACACCCGACCGTATGGATAGTTTCCACTAGCCGGTTACTGAGCTCGTTCGTATCAACGCAGGACTCGAGGTCTTCGAAGCGATTCTGAAGTTCGAGCTGAAAGCTTTCGGGGTTTTGCATATGAACAGGTGACGGTCGGAGCGTAGACCTCATCAGCCGCGATCTTTCAAGCTTCGTGTTGATATTCAATGTGCCTCTAACTAGTCGGTGATCGCTTCTGGTTTTAACCATACCGACCACAGAGACATCATTCAATATTTACTTCTTCGTCGACATGATGAATTCGATCTCATTTATGGTAAAACCATCTGGACTCATCCAAGTCCATTTTTACTAGACAGTGTAATGATTAAATTTCTAGATTTAAATGTGGTAATTCGGCGTTTTGAATTTCATTTGCATACATTTTAGTGATGTTAATTATATTAATTTAATGTGTTTTATAACATAGGACAAATTAATAGGTATATTTGACTAGAGGAAAAGTAATGAGTCACGAGTGTGTTAGCAGCCTCTTAGGTTTGAATACACTCTTCTCTTATAGTCGTATAGGTTCAGAAATATCAATAGTAAGAATGTGTGCCACAGAGTAGTAGACTATGGGAGGTAAATAAAATGTGAAAGCATACAAAAGTGGTAAAAATCCAAGTTATGGGAATAGAAATTTTGATCTGTTAAATGATAGTAAAAAGTTATGGCCAGTATAAGCTCGAGTAATTCTTAGACGACTTTCGACGAAAGTGTAGAGCGAAGCTACATTTCTTCTTCAAAATTCTATCAACGAAGATACGAATCTCAGTGGCTGTCCGTTGAATATAAATCCTATTGAGAAGCCAATTATAGGATGCCCTATCAAAAGACGACAGTATTCCACATGTGGTCGAATCAGCATCTTATAAAGTTCTAGGTTGTGCATCGGAGTAGTGTAAAATATGCTCATATGTTCAAAATTACAAGTTTCTTCGAGGGTATTATGACCTTGCAATCTAAGTGATCGCAAAATAATTAAGAAAATAGACAAAAGTTGCTTAACTTGCGAACTTTATATGAAAAAATTTGGTAAGCGACGTAATCCCGGGAAATGATGTATCCCATTGGATAAATGACCAGAGAACGTATGCATTTTTGTAGTAATGCAACTATTTTTCAAATTTTACAAAGCTAATAAGTTAAAGTAAAAAGGTAAAAAAATAATGTTAATTTTTTCAAAAAGAATCAAGGCAGACGTGATTTGCGCGGCGATCCTCATTTCTGCCCGTCGTAAAATTTTAGATTATCTTAGCGGCCGACATACAGGACAGTTGATTGGAAGTAACAGATTCTTCTTTCCTCGAAAAATCTTCGGTCATGGAATCCATTAGTCTCCTTAACGATGTACACATACATAAAGACTGAAACAACAAAATTAAAGCGCAGGGTAGAGATGAACACAAATAAATATATATGTCTACATGCGTACATCTCCGAAGGGGGAAGCAGAATGTTACATATTCGTAAAGAAGTAGAGCCTAGGGTCTACATAAGCGGGAAGAAAGGATAACTGATTAAAAATATAAGACAAAGCTCACATGATCTCTAACAGTTGTAAATATTCATACCAAATCAGATAACAAAATTGTTATTAATTTAGGAGGTAGAATTTAGCAGATTTAAAGTTTTTTTTTCCACTAGTTACATAATATAACCATCCATTCAGAGGCACACTATTTAAGAATAATGTAAGTACTTCTAATTTTAATCTAATGGAAAAGTATAACGAACACCACAGAAACTTATTTCACTTAGATTGTTAGCAAACAGTAACCTGCTTCTCCTTTTTTATTAATAAAATAATCAACACAGATGGCCAAATGAATATGTCGAATGTAGTTTTAACGACTTTTGAGGTTCAGAGGCCATAGCATTTCACGACAACGTGAGGGTTCATAATGTTTTTATAATAATTGTATAAATTTAGAAACATATTGAAGCACCTCAATAAACGGCGTAAGATAATAGTTGTCTCCTTAAATATAAAATTCAAGGAGAACGAGAACTGAAATCATGAACATTTTACTATTGTAAATCAATAGCGGCCAAATTCATAGTATTCGAAAAACACACATCTTTATATTATTTATGTCCATGGCAGACCTGTAAATCTTTTCAATTAATTATTTCCATACAGTAAACATAATTTAAGTAAAGCTCTTTTGTTGACAATCCATTATATTAAATCCAAGTATGTAAACCGTCGAATTCTCTCGATTGGTATAGTAAGTAGGGTGTAATCCAATAACAGGTACATATAATGTATTCAAATGCGTCTTCTCCACGGATATTCTCAGTTCGTCCTCGTTCTTCTACATCTGCAATTGTAATTATATACATATCTTTTCGTACCAAATCCTGCTTTCGTTTAACATTGGTACAGTGTTTACGTACAAAATAGAGTGTCATTACAATCTTCATATTTATTGATAAACAGTAATATGTGTAACACTGGTTACTTTGCATTAGTAGTAAATACTTTCTATAGATTCAAAATTATATTATTTGTTTGTTTACAAAGCAAGTTTTTGTTAACCATATTTATAAGACATTCCAAATCACCTATCAAAAAGCCATTTACTCCTTGTAAGCAACAGCATTTTCTAAAAATTAATATTAATTATTTATTCACAGAAACGGTTACTACAAAATATTGCTAACCAAAAAACCATATACTTGCATAGACACATAAGCAATGAATTAAACTACTTGGTTTAATTTCACATATAAGAACGGTATTAGAACTGCGATGCTAGAAAAGAACACTTTTGTATACGGTATATTTTCAATTAAATATAAAAATATGTACATGGGGGAAATTCTTTGTTCCTTTTTAAACAAATGACTCACGGATGATTTTCGTATTTAGAATATTTAATGGTAAAAAAATATATGGTATACAGTCAAAATTTACACATAAACGGCCACATAATACTCGTATGTATTTTAAGCTGTATGGGCTACAATAATTTTCTCTATGGTTACGGGCGTGGTATAATAGACGAAAACCTCCTTTTTAGGGCGTGATCTACATATATTTAGAGTAGACTTAAAGACAGATTAATATTAAAGACTGTTGATGATAGTGCAAATGTCTATATAAATAATTTAAAGTTATGTGCAAGTATTTACACTGGTCAATTAAATGAGATAAGGTATTCAAAAAAAGTCTAAATTTGACCACAAGGCTATCTCCAATTACAAGTATTCTATTTTTAACCATTAAGTTCAAACATTTTTTTTTATATAAATAAGAACATAATTATTTTATTTTCGCTGGCAGAGTTACCATTTTCTAAATGATGTTATCTTTACACAGGTAAATAATTTTATATCAAAGCTATGTTTGTACTCGCATAGTTCTCGACTACGTGTATTTTAAGTGTTTCTTTCTATGTTTTCAGATGGATAATGTTGTGAAGAAATAAGACATAAATACGGATCCACTCAATTAGATCCAAGAACAAATACGACAATGAACCTAAGTAATGTGGCAACCTCAACAGACGGAAATGATTCACTTCCAGTGGATCCGACTAAGATTTTCGGGCCACAGAGAGACTCGCTATTCATAGTGATACCGATAACAATTATATATTCCTTAATTTTTATAACCGGGTTACTGGGTAACATCTTTACATGTTTAGTTATAGTACGAAACAAGAGTATGCATACAGCAACAAATTACTATTTATTCAGTTTAGCGATATCAGATCTCCTTTTGTTAGTAAGTGGAATGCCTCAAGAAATGTATTCCATATGGTCCAAGTGGCCGTATGTTTTTGGACATACCTTTTGTGTTATAAGAGGATTAGCTGCTGAAACATCAACAAATGCTAGTGTCTTAACAATAACTTTGTTTACTGTAGAAAGATATTTGGCTATTTGTCACCCATTTGTTTCGCATAAAATGTCAAAGTTATCACGTGCCACGAAACATGTAATACTATTGTGGGTAGTAGCGCTAGGCCTGGCGCTTCCACAAGCTCTTCAGTTTGGAATTAGAGAAAATAAAGGAGTCATAATGTGTCTACAAACACGGGTTATTATTGAACATTCTTTTGAAATATCTACCTTTTTTGTATTTTTCGCGCCAATGGTGTTAATAACTGTCTTGTATTCCTTGATTGGATTGAAATTGAGAGAAACGAATATAAGTAAAGAGCAAAATCTAAAATGTTTTGAAAGACAAGTGAGAGAACCACATAAAATACGTCGAAAACATAGTCAGTCAACGAGGAGAGTCGTGAAGATGCTAGGTGAGAGAGTCCATAATTGTGTTTTAGAATAACTTTTTATAATACACCGGTACTGTTTGGTGTTCTCTTTACATATAATTGCAACATTATCGTTGGATAAGCCAACCAAGTGAGTTAGATGCAAGCAGTTTTTTCTTCTCGTTATCTGGATGACCAGAGATCTATATGAGAGACTGTAAAAAGGTATCATCATATGTACTATATCAATGAAATAATAGAAATCGGCAATTACTTAAAATCGACACGAGTGTTGCATTGATATGTGTTGTCTACTCAACTTAGTTACAAAATATATATAAATATCAAGGTGCTTTGTTGGCTTTATGTTTTTATATTTGGTATTAAATTATTTTGCATTTTTATAAATGTGTATGTGTGGATTCTAAATATTTTCTATCGTGATTTAATATTACGTCTGCGGCATTAAGAATATGCAGGGCAGTAACATTGCAAAGAGAAGAAAAACTGGAAACTAATCCTATACCAGATGTGTCTAGTCATCATGGTATCATCGTCATAATGATGATGATGATGATGTGGTATAGTACACTTTCTTTTTAAAAAAGGTTTATGTCTAGTTGGGGGGTATCAAACGCTGATAATGAAGCTAGGGACAACAAGTGGACAAACAGACAAACTAAAATGATAAAATTGTAATGTATCCTTTTTAGTAATGGGACTTCACTTTCACCTTTGGTTGACTGACCACTTTATATAATATTAACTTACAGTTAAATATCTCTAAAAGTTTAATCAGAAATTCTACTGTATTTATACAATATATATTTTGAAGACAATTTTAATTTAGTTTTCTTTTATTACAGTTGCAGTTGTGGTAGCTTTTTTTGTTTGCTGGGCTCCGTTTCACGCTCAACGGCTCGTGGCAATCTACGGTACCAACGAAAATCACCTAGCGAAGTCACCAATTCTGCTATCCGTGTACTATTTCTTAACATACACTTCAGGCGTGTTTTACTACATTTCTACCTGCATCAACCCAATATTCTATCACATAATGTCAAATAAGTTTAGAGAAGCATTCAAGGTAAATACTGATAGGAATTAATTATAATGTTATTATGTGATTTCACTGTTTTAATAATGAGGTATAAAGTTTCGACTGATCATTTTGTTTGAATATTATTTATTAAAATTGAGCAACTTGTAGACAGTGTACTAGGAGAAGCTGTGGCCACTGACTCTCAATCTTACATTTATTAGCAGATCTAAGACTAACTTAGGATGATTATTACATATATTAGTATAAATGTTACTGTTTCTGAAGCATAATATTGAACATTGGCAATCTATCAAATGTACGAGCGGATTTGATGAGCCATTTCCATATTTTCCTGAACTCTTTTAATTTTAACAATGTTGTGTTCTTATATAATTTTACCTTATTACTAAAGAATCTTTAACTGTAACTATTATAATGTTTTTACGTAGTAAATAGTCGGCATTAAAGCAAAGGCTTAAGGCAAGAAAGAAAAAATAGATAATAGATAATAAAACATGAACTTAAACTATTACAAAACTTGGCTGTATATTTATTATAGACATATTCATAAGAATCCCATATTGACTTATAAGCAAGCTACGTTTATTCAATAGGTATGTAAATCATGAATTTTAATTATGATCTTTGTGCCCATTCGAGAGGCATTAAAACTGCTCTAACGACACCTCCCTCAACGGATATACATTACACTGTAGTTAGTAGTGAGGGAGGGTAAGTAATAGACTATTATGTTTTTCAATTGTTATCAAGTGTCTAAATATTGAATTATCTGCATTCACAACGTTTATGGTAACCACCACTCGTGGATTCTATTCATGCTTTCCATTAAACAGAGTAGAATCATTTTGGTAGCACAAGAATGAAAAAAATCCAGAATTATTTCCTCTATTTTATTGATAATAAGAGTAAGAAGATTATTTGAATTTATCCCACGCTAAGCTATCATATTATAAAAATAAGACAAACTAAAGAGAACCAATCTTAAGATCTACTTGAGTATGTGATCTTGAATAATTTAAAAAGTTACTCGTGGTTTTTATTACATTGTTGTTCTCCGTAGTCATGATATTTATAAATTACGATTAATTCTTCACAATCATTCGTTTAACTTTTAGTGTACTACTTTATAATTTTTAACGTTATGGCCAACCTCTTTTTTCATGTTATACACAATTAACCAATAGAATTAATTAAATAAATAATAAAAGTTTCAGAAGACAACACTGTGGTGCTATCGATCGAGGGAACAGGCCGTTGGTAAGCGATGTTCTTATACCGCAATGGCGTTACCACGTAATCCTACATCCAGTACTGTCAACTCAGGTAATTTTCTTTTGCTACACGTGTATGATAATAATTGGCTTACCTGTAGTGTAATTTAAAACTGGTTATGTTATACAATGAAACTATTTTATTACAATACTAAGCAAGCTTCTCAATCTATGTCTAAGCCAAATTGAATTTGGAAATACTGTAAAAAATTAAATGTAACGTAGTAACTAAATGTAATGTAGGATTGTCATGACTAGAATACTGAAATAATATAATTTTGTCCCTATTGCCCAGTTATTTATTATAATATTATTGTAATTTGGTCAACTGGAATTTAATCTAATCACCAAAGTCATTATACTCAAGTACCTTAAAAGGTAATATTTAATATAAAGGTAATATTTATTTATAAGTTAAATCACAACTATACCTCTTACAATAATTTAAAAATCATACAAATTTCTCAGACCAGCAATGATGTTGTTATATATGGAAATAATTGTCACATATCTGTAAATTATATATATCGTCATATTTTAAGGTTTAGTCTATTACATGAAATAGAATTTCCATAGATACTCGTAATTTTGTTCGTTGGTCTTATCGAAAATGTTGATTAATACTCGACAACGCCTTTTACACAGTTATCATAAGATACCTTTGTTAAGCTAAATTAACTGGGTTCTAGAAATTGACAAATAAAATACAATGATCGAAGTAGTACTTTGTAGATAGATAGATAGGTGCACTTTATTGCACACCATAATTAGGAAATTTACAATCTAGAATACAAACCGAGAAAACGATGCTATAATTGGCAGCCTTATCACAGTCTACGATCTTATTTCTAGGCACCCTTTACCTGCACTATATAGTAATATCATGAAACTAAAATTAATAGTATATAATTTATTGAGCACCTCACATATAGTCATCATGTAATGATATTAATACATGTTTCTAAAAAGATTGTTATTTTAATGTACAAACACACATTTTAAGCCGTGTATAAGATTTTATAACCTTGTGGAATGTTTTATAGGTTTGAATGTCATCATCTGAACCTATAAAACACTCTGTCCTTTATCTTTATGACAACTGTAAGGTAGTAACATTGAGAGAAATATTCTTTACATGGACCGTTTTTTGTTAGACACAAAAGTTATATTTATATTAGACCCAAATAACTTAGAAGAATCCTTAAAATAACTGCACGTACTGTTGCATATCATATACGTACACGTACCTGTTGCACGACTGTACGGAATTTGACACACATTCGTGACTATAATTTTGTCTCACTGCTAAGGGTAGTTATAATAGTAAAAAATTATTGTACTTTGGGCGTTGGAAAAAATTAGTAGTACATTGAAAGGGAGTAGTGTACAACATACACTACCTTTCTAGAGGTATGTATGGCAATTATGGATTTGAGCACTTCAAATTCGTACATTATCTAATACGACCAATAAATATAACGTAAAGCATAGGTACACTTTATTTTAAAATAGATCTTAGAAAACAAGTAAGATAATCTTTGAATAAAACTAAGATAATGATACGATACAAACATCTTTACACGCGTATTAACAACAAAAACATCTTTAAAGCGTATTATAAAAAACTCTCAAATAGAATAATTTTTCTCCGTTTTTCCAATATTTTTTCCATTGATACTCCACTCCTATTTGTCATAGCATAATACTTTATAGCCAATAGCCTTTCCGGAAAATGGGCTATCTAACGCTAAAAGAATTTTATCAGTTTGATCAGTAGTTCTCAAGATTAACGTACTCAACCAAACGATCAAACAAAAAATAAACTCTTCTGGTTTATAATGTTATTATAAGTATAGACATAATTGTCGTATAATTTTGCAATATTAATTACTCAAAGTCAAAGTCAAAGGCAAATTCGTTTATTCATTTAGGTCACAAAAAGACACTTATGAACGTCATAAAAAAAAACAATAAAAGATGAACAATCTGTCGATTAAAATTACAGCTAGCTGGGTTCGCAGATTGTTCATGGTAGAGTGGTGAGAAAAGAACCCAGGAAAGAAACTCACCACCACTCGTTTAACTCAAAATCTTTTAAATATTAAAACAGCAGTTATATTAACAATCATAGGTCTTAAAAAAAGAACAATTCATTTCCAAACATCTAAATCTGTGACATAGTCTGAAACTGAGTAATAAGCCTTTTTGGACAACCTCAGTTTAATAAATTTCTTAAATTTACTAATAGATAATAATACTATGTTGTTTGGTAATATGTTATAAAATTGTATACATTGACCCACAAACGAATTCGATATTTTATGGAGCCTAGTAGTGTGCACGGCAAGTTTATTTTTATTTCTTAAATTAAATTGATGGAGATCACTATTTTTCTTAAATTTAGACAGATTTTTATGAACATACAAAAGATTCTCATAAATGTATTGTGAGTGTAGCGTGAGAATGTTAATTTCTTTGAATGTGTTTCTTAGTGACTCCCGAGGGCCCATCTTATAGATAGCTCTAACAGCTCGTTTCTGGAGCACAAAGATTGAATCAATATCAGAGGTACTGCCCCAAAGCAATAAACCATAGGACATAATGCTGTGAAAGTAACTGAAATAAACTAATCGCGCAGTATCAACATCCGTCAATTGATGAATCTTTCTCACAGCATAAGCTGCAGAACTAAGTCCACCAGATAACGTTTCTATATGTGGGCCCCATTGTAACCGCAAATCTAAAGTTATACCTTGGAAAACAGCCTTGTCTGTCAATTCCAGCTCCTCCTTGTTCATCAAAACACTAGTTTTTACTTGTTTAACATTCTTAGTATAAAATTTAACACATTTGGTTTTACTCCTGTTTAATAACAAGTTATTAGCGCAAAACCAAAGTACCATTTTAGAAAGAGCATTGTTTACATCGTCAATTACCGATTGCTGTCTGTTAACTTTAAATACTAAGGATGTGTCATCTGCAAACAACACTATCTCATGGTTATCCCTCACAAGATGAGGCAAGTCGTGGATGTACACAAGGAACAGAAAATGGACCCAGAATAGACCCCTGGAGCACCCCCACCGCCACAGCTGATCCCTGGGATAATTTACCATTAACATCTACTCTTTGAATCCTATCACTCAAATAAGAAGTAAGAAGATTCAAAGCACTGCCTCTTATTTCATAGTAGTGTAATTTCCTGACAAGTGTTTCATGCTGCACACAATCAAATGCTTTAGATAAGTCACAAAACACCCCGTAGGCGTCACGCGACTCCTCCCAAGCCTCAAATATATACTCTAATAATTTAACCCCAGCATCACATGTTGACCGACCATGAGTGAAACCAAATTGTTTAGTATGCAGCAATTGATTTTTATTAAAATAATTAATATAATAAATAATTAATTTTATTAAAATAATAATTAAGTAAGTATCAGCTTTTCAAAAACTTTACTAAATGTTGGTAGGACCGTAATTGGTCTAATATTTGTGGGATCTAAAGGACTACCTGATTTAAACAAAGGAGTTATCTTGCTACACTTCATCATTTCATCATTCACATCAATTAATAGTATAATAAGGTAAAAATACATATTTAAATTATATTATATGACAGTAATTTTATGTGTGTCTCGGTCAGATTGCACTTACGAGTATGTATGTTGGTCAGTACTAGATAATACACGCTATTGATATAGCAAGCAGTGATGTACTGATCTTAACGTACGAATATGATTTAATGTAGAGTATATACCTCTGTTAATTATTATTATCTTAAGAGAGTTTAAGTATCAAGTTAATTTTCAGATTTTGAAGTTTATTTCCTACTCTGTCTTTTTCACTGTTAAACATTTAAATATAAACCAACAACTATATAAAATGAACTTAATACAAAAAAAAAAAATACTTGCAGGTAAATCATTAAGGAGCTCAATGCGACGCAACTCAAATCAATGCCACAAGTTTAAAAAACAAGATAGCGAGGAGGGAATCATTCCAACTATATACGATTGCCACAACGGAAAAACAACTGTGACTACACCTGTGCGAGCCTGTGCAAACCAGCAAGTTCTCAGAAATGAATTCAAAAATACCAAAAACAATTATTTAGAAGCTCAACTATGTGCTCATGAAATATCTAATCCTGTTTGTACAGTATGCTGCCCCTATCCATCACCAACTGAAGCGATTGCTGTTACTGCAGATGCGTTGACATCAGAAGAAAGTAAAGACTATATAAGTGACGAACCAGAAAGATATCTTAAAGAAATTCAATTAAGAATAATGCAACATGACAAAGAATATGGATAGGTATAATAATATAGTTATTGTGTTACAGGTTTTTATTATATGAAACCGTAAATAGGGATATAATTGAATTAACATTCCAATTATATTTCACCAAGATCATTTTACGTTGTTCAAAATATGTGTCTTTATCAACGACACAAATATTCATAAATTACAATCGAGCTTTATGTATTTTTGTATAAATATACTTAGTTCCTTTTTGTCAAACAATATGTATGTGTACTTATTTTATATGCATTTGAATATTATTTTGGATATGATATTCTAAGCGTTAACTTTTTCCAAATGTTTGGAAGGAATATTTTTATAGCATCTTATACCAGTAATTATCTACAATATGACAGATATTTACAGCCAAACATGGTTTAATACACAGACATATAATATATATATATATGTATATAGCGGACGATACGGACGATAAATAATTACGAATGCCAGGGATATCAGGTTTGCCCTTTGAGTGTTATTATAGAATCACGAGGAAAGAGATAATTAGCCCTCGGTAAGGCCTCAGAGTATCTCCTCTCTGTGCTGAGACATGACTTTTCTATGGCAAAGTGGCAGTATTTTGGTAAAATTTAAGAAAATTTCTACCGATTATTTACTTTAAAGTAGATATTACCTATACGAATTTAACCCTTCAAAGAAAATATAGAACATAAGACTGAGATTAAATACCAATTCATTTCTAAACCCGGGATAAGGTAGTTCTCTATGTATTTTATAAATAAGTTATTTTGATCTCTTGTTAAACTTTAGTTATGTTTGTTTTGATAAATACAATTAAAACTGAATTTTTTAAGAATAATATGTCTTATTTTAGTTGAATTATAAAAATTATTATTGCATCCATTAAACTCCTGTTATAATTAGATATGGCCAGAGTATTTTCAACAATAATTGTCAGAAATCTTTCTTAACATGTAATTAACAGAAAAGACATACCTCAAGGCACCTACAGCTTATAGATGGCCTCCTCTTGTGTGAGAACCCAAATGTGTAAAAGTTTCTGTCCCCAAAAGGACACGCACCACCAGGTCACGCCTCTGCTACATCCATGCCGGTCATTCTGCTAGCGTGTAGAACGCTGTGTCCACGGGCCCGTTATCGCAGTGGTGGCACTCAGATATTGGCTCTTTGCGGATCAAACACAGATAATCTCCGAAACATCCTTTTCCAGTGATCACCTGTGTCAGCTAGTTTGAGAGCGACCCGTGATGCATCTCGTGCCAGGAGGACTGGATAATGGATCTTACCACCGAAACAACGGCGTGTCCATTGTACAGCTACTGTCAAAAAGAAGCATATGATCACAAATTGCCATTATAATATGTATATTGGACTTGTAAAGTGTGTATTGATAACATGATAAATTTTGTGAGCACAAACTGCTACATTTCTTTATCAGCTATTAGTTAGTAACCAAGGCTAACAGGTTAGCTACTAGTTTAAATAAATTAAGGTAATGTTTATTTCTTTCTTATCTTATTTCTTAAATGTACACTGACGGACTCATAAACTTTTTTTTTATATGTGGAAACCCCCTTGTGCCGTCACCTCGCCGGTGTTTACGGTAGGGTGGTGTCTCGGAATCGGACTGACTTAAACCACACGGTGCTCCACTCTGCGCCTGAGATAGGAGGAATCCGGGAACAGCTGCTATTACGACATCCAGATCTCTACTAGCGCCTGCCCGGCTCCTGCGGACACCATCTGCGGGCAAACTCTCTATTTAGGGGAAAACTCGTCCCGTCTACCCGCGGTTACACTCAAGACGGCATGAGGTGCTAGTATGCGGGACTCCGCCTCCCGGTTCGCCGGTGGCAAATTGGATCCGAGTGGAGAACGTCCTCCCGGGCCTTCTCTGCCGCCTTCTGGCGCAAAATTACGTGTTCGCAGCAGGTTGCAACCGCGGTAAAACAACTGTCGCAACCGGCCATGGAGCGTATGATGGTCAGTAGTAAGAGATTTCCTCCAATAACAGTAGTAAGGACCACACGCTGCCCCGCCTAGGTGGAACAAATCGCTAGGGTGTGCTTAGCCAAGTCCTCACTGCAGTCGCAATGGTGACAGGCTGGACTCAATTCCCTCCTAGCGACTGAGTGCAGATACTACCCGAAGCAACCGTGCCTAGAAAGAACCTGCGTCGATCGGAAGGGAAGGCTCCCGTGCTGTCACCCTCTACCCACTCGGCGATGACCAGCTGGAGAGCCTTCATGATAGGAGCCTTCAAAGCGAGCACTAGGAATCTCCAGCCGGAACGACCGACAAGCCTTCATGGCTCAACGAGCAGCCTCACACCACTCGCATATTTCTTCGCGCTGTGGCCGTATGCCACTACCGCGCCAAAAGTCAACTGTTCGCTGATAAATTTTAGCGAGCAGTTCCCCCTCCAAATCCCGCGGGGGAATTCCGGCCAAGGCGCACGCCGCCTCCTTCGACACGTTGCGACAACCGCGTATGGCTTTAACCGCTAATATCCTCTAAGGTCGCCAGAGGCAAACCTTTTTCTGGGTACTTTGGTCACCTGTCGTGCTCTCGTGGTAACCGCAGATGCAGACACAGAAACTTCTGTCGTATACGATTTGTGCTCATTTGCTACAGAAAGCGGAGTCGGTGTTGGTGTGGCACATCGCTTGTCTGCAGCGAGTGGCAGCCGAATAACGGGGGCTGGAGGTAGTCTTGCTTCCAGGCTCGCAAGACGCCCGTCCAGCATATGCCCCGCTGCGTCCAAAATTTGGCACAAATGGGCCTCGCTGACGTCACCGGAACCGGTAGTGGAAGTAGGTTGCCTCGAAGCCTGGACATCTGCGCAACTGCGCAAAAAAAATCCTCGAAACTGTGCAAACTGTGCGCTCAGTTAAAGAGCTTAAGAACCCTTACAAAAGAGCTCTTAAGGTTTCGAGATTTGGTAGCCACTTTTTAGGTAATAGCCCACCCAACATTTGCTGTCTCCTGCAAAGATACCGTTGTTATGGGGACAGAACCCCCTTTCACCGGTTGTCGAATCTTCTGCATAAGATTCGCAATCTCCTCCTCCGCTGTACTTTCGTCCTCCGCTCTAACTCGTCCATAAGCTTCTGCCTTATAAAAGACAGAGCTTGACGGGGATGAGGTCGACGTTCGTGACCATTCGTTCGTGACATTCATACTGGAGTTTCCACCATCTGACGGAATAGCAGACCTGGAAAATAATCGTGCCGATTTTCGTCAGCTCCCAGCTGCCAATATGACTTCTGGAAGCCCGATCGAGGTATGCGTCCCAAGTACGACTTCCTCCTCGTTGGACGAGAAGTCTTCTGCTTTTCTGGACTTTCTCTTCCTTGTCCTCTCCTTCTGCTCTTCCTTTTTATTATTTTCTATGTTATTTTTGTTATGCGATTCTATATTAGAGCCACGAGGGGGTAGAACTAAAAGTCGACCCGGGTAGAGATCCTCCGATACCCGGCTGACCGTAAATTTGTACCTAAGGTCCGTCCGAGGTCCGTACGTCCGAGGGGACGGACTCATAAACTGCATCAACGTTCAAGAAACCTTTGAAATAAGTATTTTAACCAAGTAATGTACAAAAACTTGAACTTTTTATACAAATTTAAATTGAAAACTATCATTGGTTCGTTAACTTCATAACAGCGTAGTGTCATATCCTTAAGCATATGTTTGTATACTGTCAAGGATCATTCAATTTTTTTGAACGAAAACGATAAATGTAACAAAAACTGATTTTATTAAAAAAGTAGAAGCACAAGACTTTTTCTATCAAAAAGATCCCTTTATGTGCCCTTATAACTTGTTATTCAATAGATTCTGCATAGGTCTGATTAGCTTTTTTCATCGGTCCCAAACATATTCAATGAGATTAGGATCCAGGCTGCGTGTTGGTGTCTACGCACTTCATTAATCTTTGTTTTGATGTTTACTGTCGTGAGGAAACGATTTCACAGGAAAGATGAAACAATAAATTGGTCATCACGACGGGTGGTTCCTCGAGTTCTATCGGTATCGAGTCTCCTTTTGTAAGAACCTATATCGACAATCTTCGGTATACTCTAGGACCCGTAAACCAGGAGTTGTTTAAATATAAATTTCTAGTAATCGTTCGTTGATTCAAACCTTCCCGCACAAATTTCACAATTTGAGCGGTTAGTTCGGATAAAGTATCCATATTTATGGTAACGAAACTTTATGGTAACAAAAATTTGATTCACAAATAAAAAAAAATTAAAGAACATTCAAACTTTAATTTATAATAATATCTCTAAAAGCCCGTTAAAGCACTAGGCCGCCATAGCGTGGGTCACCATACTGCATTGTCAGAATTCGAACATGTGGTCCTGGCAAACGCGCCTCAGCTGCCCGGTCCACCGGCGGTGAATGAGGTCCGATTGGTCTAATCATCCACCCAGGTTTTCTCCGCCGCCTTCTTCTGTGAAATAAAGTCTTCTCAGAAGGTTGTGACCGCAGTAAAAAAGCTATCGCTGCCGGCCATGGAGTGGAGCAGTAGTGAGAGATGTCCACCAATAATTACAGTAAGAGACCCACTCTGCATGGCCCAGACGACAGACACTGCTAGTGTGTGCCGAACAAAGTTCTCACTACAGTCACAGTGATGACAGACGGGAGTGAATTCCCTCCTAGCGAACGAGTGCAGATACTTACCGAAGCAACTGTGCCCAGAAAAGATTTGCGTTAGTCGGAAGAAACGGGTCCCTTGCTGCCGCCCTGCCCACTCAGCTATGACCGGCTGCAGAACTTCCATGACCGTACAACCGGCACGTGGAGCCTCCAGCCGGGACGAGCAACGAGCCATTGTGGCTCGACGAGCACCCTCACTCCACTCGCATACTCTTCGGCCAAGGCGTGCGCAGACATGGTGCGGTAACCGCGTATAGTTCTAATCACCAAAATCCTTTGAAGGCCGTAAGAAGCTAGCTCTATTCTGCACGATGAGTGCCACCACCGACACTGACGCACCATACAGTGCCATTGACCGGACAACTCCTGTGTACAGCCGTCTCGTCGTGACGTTAGCTCCACCCAAATTGAAATTCAAAAGTTGCTCAAGGACAGAAGAAGCATTGACCAGCTTTGGGGCAAGCTGTTAGAAGCACTCGTCGACGAGCCACCTACCGTCAAGGATCAGACCTAGATATGACTACGATGGAGGCACCGGGGACCGTGGGCCACGATGAGGACCATGGAACAAAAAGGCCTCCGTATTATCCAGGGTCACCCGTAAGCACAGCGCCTCAATGCCCCCGACCACCAGAGAGACTCCCCTGGTAGGCAGGCGTGCTGCCTCTTGAAAGTCCGCACCCGGGGCTGTAACCAGTCTGTCATCAGTGTAACAAATTACGTCCAGCCCGGGAAGAAGACGACCTCGAAGGGCCTAGTCGTCTCCCATGTTCCACAGGAAATAAAACAAACACTAAATATTAAGTGAAGTATACTGAAATATATAAGAGAAAACCGCAGCCAAATCGGTTAAGCCATTTCCACGAATAGCGCGCATAAACAGACAAACACAAAAATTCTAAAAATCGTTATTTTGAGTTCTATTACTTTAATAAAGGTCCCTTCATTAATTTCTTTTTAATATATATAATTTAAGGACCTCTCACAATTTTGTTATGTAAATAAATTATAAGTTAACTGTTAAAATCTAAATTCAAGTGCATCGTAGTAAATTTACTACATACCCTATACTAATTCGTCTGACTAGCGTGACATAGTAGGCCAAAACTTCTTTTCTACAGAGATTCTATGTCACAATAAACTGATAAAGGTTGTTGACAAATTAGTTTGAGAAAAAGGCTCTAAAAAAAACTAAGGCCAGTATTAAATGCATCTTTGTGATGTAGAAAAGAACTTAACGACAGACTATTGGTGTGCGCTGTCGAAAGTCTCTAAGATGTATATTTAAAGAAATTAGGGTCTATCTTATATACTTTCTTAATGTACTCGTAAAAGAAGAGACTAATAGGCAAATTCACTGAATGATCGATCAACACATAGCTGAATGAAAGCAAGAGATGCATTATTAAAAGATTTTTAAAAATAATATATCCAAGGTCGCAAGGTGGAGTTTCAAAATGTATATGACTCTTCATAACTTTTCGTTCTCAAACTCACAACAAATATATATACTATTTGTAAAATAAAAACTATAAGAATTGAAGGCGGCATTTGGATGCGAGGGACGCAGAAATATCAGTCTTTCGAGGTGTCCTGCGTGAGCGACGAATACGACGTAAAATGACCCTGTGAACGCGACGAACGCAATCAAGACAACGGCACGAATAACAACCTACCTCTGGAAGAAGGAATTCATTCAATGAAGGCCCTCGCTCTCCATGCAATTGACTAGTGACCAGTAAGTCGTTAACTAACTCCAAATTACCCAACTCGCAGCTCATTGCTGCTTCGTTTACCTAAACTTACGTTGAAGTCCCTGATAACAGCGGTGTAATTAATTTTACACATATGTATGGCCCTATTAATGTCCTCATACATAGTCTCTACCTCATCATCAACCTTCAGCAAATATCTCTTGATTATTTTAAGTATAAGGTACGCAATGTAAGTGTTCATGGACGGCATATGATAACCTACCCTTTATTTTTTATTTTTTTAACGTGTGGAAACCCCCTCGGGCCGTCACGCCGTTAATGGCGGGGTTGTGTGTCGGAATCGGACCGACTAAAATCACACGGTGTGCTACTCTGCACCTGACATAGGAGAGATCCGGGAACAGCTGCTATTACGACATCCAGATCCCTCCAAGCGCCTACCTGCTACAGCGGGCACCATCTACGGGTAAACTCTCTATTTTAGGCGACGTACGGCACGTCGTCTCCTGCTATCGGCTGGCTATTGTAGCGGATGGAGGTGAAAACCCGTTCCGTCCACACGCGGCCACACTCAAGACGGCATGAAGCGCTGGTACGCGCGCCTCCACCGCTCGGTTCACCGGCGGCGAATTGGGTCAGAGTGGAGATCGTCCTCACGGGCCTTCTCCGCCGCCTCCTACCACGAAATTACGTCTTCGCAGAAGGTTGCGACCGCGGTAAAATAACTGTCGCTACCGACCATGGAGCGTGTAACGACCGGTAGCGCGAGATCTCCTACAATAACCGCAGTGAGGACCCCACGCTGCCCCAACCACGAGGAACAAACCGCTAGCGTGTACTGAGCCGAATCCTCACTGCAGTCGCAATGATGACAGGCGGGACTCAATTCCCTCCTGGTGACCGAGTGTATATGCCCGGAATGGACCTGCGTCAGTCGGAAGGAAAGGGTCCCGTGCTGTCGCGCTGCCCACTCGGCGATGACCGGCTGAAGAGCCTCCACGGCGGCATGGCCAGCACGTGGAGCCTCCAGCCGCGACGACCAACGAGCCATCGTGGCTCGACGAGCGGCCTCTCACTACGGAAGACAGCCGTTCGCCGATTCGGCGAACACTTCCGCTTCCAAATCCCACGGCGGAGTTCCGGCCAAGGCGCACGCCGCCTCCGTCGATATGGTGCGGTAACTGCGTATGGCTCTAACCGCCAATATCCTCTGAGAATCTCTCTATATGATATCTCTATCCTCACTTACAAAAAGGAAAAAAAAATCTTGGCCTACCAAAGTGACTCTACTTTGCCTGATGGAAAGCAAGAATAGAATCCAAGAGTGGTGGTCGCCATATCCATTGCAAATGCAGATAATTCAGAATGGCAACCCACATTATAGTGACCTAGTAAGATGCTTTTTCACTCACCACTTGGAGGACACGGGGTTATAAAGGGAGGAAAACACGTGCGCTGGTAGTGAGTGCTAGGTAGTGAGTGTGAGAGCTGGTTTTAACTGATTTGTTCTGGAAGGAAGTGGCAAACCGTTTAGTTCGGGAGCGTAACCACTCTAAAACGGTGACTTTCAAGGCCAGCACTAGTTGTCCTGTAGAGGAAGGGAGAAGGTGGGACCAGCAGGAAGAGTTCGTCAGAACACTCTCCATTATAAAGATGAAAGAGGACTGCCATAGAGGTGACAGCAGAGACTCAAGGGATTCAGTAGCTTCGAGACTGTTGATAATGTGGACTGTTCGCAGCTGCAACGGATCTAGAGCGTCCAACAAATACTGCGCAGATCCAACGCAAAGATGGGAACAGTAATCCACGCAGGAGCGAACCTGGGTCCTATAAAGAAGACACAAATACTTAGGCGAGAAAAATCGTCTCACTCTGTTCAGTATACCCACCTTTCGTGAAGCTGCCTTAGTGACGCTTTGATGTGGAGTTTCTGAATATAGGGTTTGTAGAATTGAGGTGTATTGAGTTAGAGCAATTTTGCATTACGTTCGATCCATATTCGATTTAAATACGTATATCTAGAAATCTCAGACTAACCTCAGTTATTATTTTCTGGACTACTTCCGATTTTTGACTGACTGAATTCGTATATTCTATACGTCTTATTGGGATTTCTGATGTTAATAGAAACCTACTCTGATCTTAATAATATCCTATAAATTCTAATAGTAGGTCAAATTGGAGTAAATATATCATAATCACTGGAAATAACATAAGATAACAAAAAAAAATACAGACATCTTTTTTAAAGATTCTCTTCCTCTGAGATTTTAAAAAATTTTGATATTCATTTTTTTCCAATGACAGTTATTGTAATTATAGCAAACATTTTAATCATAAAAGCTTCTTTTTTTTCATTTTAAAACCGCTTTCAAAATTGAATGTCAATGATGACTGTACGACATCCATACTACTATTTCCTTACTACTAATGGATCTACATTTTTTTTAAATTAATTTATTTACGCTGCGTAAACTTAAAAAGTTCTACACCGATCGAGTTGTTTTAGTAGTAACAGAAAAATAATTAAAATAAATATTATTAATTTGGAATAAATTTTTAGGGTATATTGCAACACGTCATAATTGATCATAATACTCAAAATAAGAGTGATACTTTTAAGTATCAGTTTTAATTATAGCGTCACTTTTCGATATGATATTTTGTTGTTTAGTAACATAAAGTATTATTACAACAACTACTGCAGCTAACATTGTTCTATTTTCTAATATATTTTATTTTTTATTTATTGTTATATTTCTTATTTCGACGGATTTTGGTGGTTTATGACAAGTTTTAAAGTTATTTTTCGTACACCTTTTTTTATTTCGAAGAAATGTTAGACACATACTGATTATAATACAAATTAAAAGTGCTTAAATGCACTGAATCTTTTTATTTCATTTATGGAGAACTAATATATGTATAAAACAATATTTCTTAATAGCCAATGAATTGATCAATTTGTCAAGTAATCTACATAATTTATCATTTGACTGGTTAAATCTCGGTTTTTGAATATCAATGGTAATTTTGTCTGTTCTTTGAAAGGTAAACTAACTCTTTCTATGTGACGGATATTGAATATATGGTGGACTGTCACCACGTGACTAGTGCCTTTGCTCATAGTAGTTCATTATATTGATACATGTTGTTCATACTTCGTAGTTCGTTGTATCTTCGCTAGATGGCGCTGTTGTATATTTTGGTTTGAGTTGTAATGTGGAAGTCGCCATATCACTCTCCTCTAAGACTGGAGGTTGGTGTACTGTTAAATCAGCGCTTTATACTCTATTGTGGGGCGTACCAGTGCCAGGAGTGTGTAGTTCCAGTGAACCAGAACTGAATGCAGCAAGTTCCAGTGAGTCGGAACTGAATGCTGCTAGTCCCGGTGAGTCGGGGCTGAAGACGGCAAATCCCAGTGAGTCGGGATTATATATGGTGCGCGGTGCTGTGGTGAAATCCCCAGTGAGTCGGGGCGGTTGCTGCGTGGTGGCTGGCTGCTGCGTAAACGGGAGAGAGATGCTCTGCTTACATGGACCGTAGGTTGAGTGTGCTGTGCCTAGACGCTGATGAGGCCGTAGGGTAACCAGGCAGGAGTGGGCGCATCCTGTGTGTGGTATCGCTGTTGAGACCGAGGTTGCTGGCAGGCTGAGACTTGATTACCGCTCATTGTTGTGGGAGTGACGCTTCTGCTATTGATTTGAAGGCTGCTTCCAATCACGCCGGGATCACCACTGTGGAGGGAACGGGTGTCATGTCCCTTCGATACAAAGAGAGGATTCTCCGACCAGGCGAGGTGGTCATGCCTGGCGGGCCACGGCCCAACGGTTGATGTTGGAATGTTGTATATATGCTGATTGCCACGCGAATGTTTTAGGATGTTTCAGGATTAGGATTAGTAGTTGCTCCGTTGTTTATTATACTCCTTAGTTCGATGTGTCTTCTCTAGATGGCGCTGTAGTATGTTTTTTTGTTCTGTAGTTATGTGAAAGTCACCACAAATATCATTTCCTAATAGTTATTAAATGTTTCAAATTCTTTTTAAGCATTTACGAATTAGTAAAATATTACATTAAGTACATTCCATAATTAAAAAGCTGGTGGTGATAAGCACCAACGCAAGAGTGGGCTAATAATAATAATAATCACCTAGCAATACTAAAAGCAGCTGGCATTTCTCAAACATATTTTTTTAAAAATAATACATTTTTCTATATTATGCAACAAAAGTAACTGCTACAAATTTTTGAAATGAACTACAATGGATTACAGCATAAAAATGGGACTTTTTTAATTGTAAAATACATTAAGAATACAAAGAAATATTTGTAACGTGAGACATTACGTTTAAGCGTCATGTTGAAATATTTTCTAAGAAACAACTAAAAGTACAAATAACATCGCTGGACTCATTGCTCCGCTCCGCCTTACCGTCCCCGGAAGAAACAATGGAAGTTCCGGTTGTTGCAGAGCCATCCAGCTCTAGTTCCAGTGAGGAGTTTTTCTCACCGCCGACGTCGCCAACACCTGAACGTCGGCAGAAAAGTACCCGGCCACCGACCAGCTTGAGATCCCGAGGACCACTGACCTCAAACGGGGTCCCCGCTACCGGTGGTGATGTGCGCCGCATAAAGTGGACAAATTCGATAAACGGGAATGTCATGCGGGCATACTTTTGGGCTACAGAGTTAGTAACGAACCTTACTGCGTACCATGTTAGACTAGTCTCTCTATTTCAGGAGTTTAAACCAGCCATCAACGTGTCAGTACAGCGATTGTCGGATCAAGTACGAGCTAAACAGCACTGTCGCCTGCTGGATGATGTAGTACTTGAGAGGATACGCTCTGACATACGGCAAAACTTTACTATCCCTTCTTCGTCACACACTGTGGCCAACAATACACCTCAGTTGGCATCATGTAAAGAAGACATTGATGAACTAATGGAGAGTGAAGTTATATCCGTAAGTTCCCAATGTAACGATAAGATAAGGAGTGCTTTGAAGGATGCGATTCAGAAATACTGATTTGTAAATATTAATAGTAGACCACCGACTCTGAGTTGAGCTTTTAAACTGATAACAATTAGAACAATGTCTACTCGTAAATTACATTACGTCACATAAATACAGAAATACTACATTAATTTACATAAATAGCCGCTATTCGACATGAACCTTTCCTTGAAAGAAAAATTTTGACCTACTATATCATATACTCGTATGCTAGACGGATTGGTGTGGAACTTGTTTCAAGTTTGCCTTCTCTTTGCAGGAATGTCTTCTTACGTAATTTGCTTTCTTAGTTACCTGTTACAAGATCCACAGTATAAAAATGGGTGTTAAAACTCCGTAGTCTTAACTCTCTATTTCAATCAATCAACCTATCGTCGTCCACTGCTGAACGAACCAAGGAACACCAACCAATTTCTGTAGGTTCTGTAGGTTTCCCAGATAGGGAAGCTGGCTTCTATTAAAAATATTTAGTTAAATATGTAGCTATCTAACTGTTTTCCTCTAATCAGGGTTTAATTGTTTTTTTTAACCAAGAAATTAAGAACTATCCGTAAGTGTTTTTATTTTCCTTAAAGTAATTTAGTATTGACAAATATATATATATATTTTATTCTAATTGCAACGAGAATCTCTATTTCGCGATACAGGATTAGTAATTATTCCGTAGTTCATTATTTTACGTAGTTCCATGTATGTTCGCTAGATGGCGCTGTTGTATACTTTTTGTCTGTGTTGTATTTGGTAGTTGCCACATCGCTTCCCCCAAGACCGGAGGTTGATGTACGGATGAGTCAGCTGTCTATGCTCTTTTGTAGAGCTTGAGAGTGCCAGGAGTGAACAGTTCCACATGCGGTGCTGCGATGAAGTCCCCAATGAGTCGTGGCGATTGCTGTGTAGTGGCTGGCTGCTGCGTAGACGGGAGAGAGATGCTCTGCTTACGTGGAACGTAGGTGCAGTGTGCTATGCCTAGACGCTGATGAAGTCGTAGGGTAACCAGGCTAAAGCGGGCGCTTACTGCGTGTGGTATCCCTGTTGAGGCCTAGGTTGCTGGCTGGCTGACACTTGATTACCGTTCATTGCTGTGGAAATGACGCTGATACTATTGATTTCAAGGCTGCTTCCAATGATATCGGGGTCACCACTGTGGAAGGAACGAGTCTCATGTCCCTCAGAGCAGAAAACGTGATCCTTTAATTTTTTCAAAAATTCGATGGAGTGAAACAAAAAACGGCTGGCTGGATTAATTTGGTTTCTTGTAGGATTTTTGTGGATATATTGAACTGTAAAAGGCACACTTAACATTAGTGGTTTCCTCAATATTTTCGATCCAGTGCTTGATTTTCCAAAAAACCACCAAAAGCCCTTTTTTGTTGCATTTTCAAATTCATGTGACAGAAAGAAAATTTTTTTTTTTCGGTAAAACTATAGCCTGTCGTTTAAGAAAATTTATTCAAATTCTCGAAACCCACCTTTAAATTTCTGTGGAATCATTGGTTGCTGAAATATCGATAATCAAAGACAAAAGGATCCTTTTCCATTTGAAAACCGATATCTCAGCGAGAAGTGGGCAAATCAGGGTGTATAAAAAAGTAAATTAAAGCTAAATGAACAAGGTATCCGATCCTTATAGTGGTTAAGCTAAAACAATTTTTTCCACGTCCGTAGACCAAAAAAAAAAACTAAAAAAATTTAAAAAAAATTTTGCTGCTGGTTTTTCTACGATTACTCAAAAACCGCGGAGGCTATAAAGTTTTCAAGTTCGAATCCAAAAACTAGATACTTGGAACTATAATTTCCTTTTTTTGATTTCCTGTACGACCATTTCTCTCGAAGTTACGGCCTGTTGAAAACTGCCCAAAAATTTGGAATTTTTTTTTGATCCTTTAATTTTTTCCATTAGTGTAGAAGAATACAAGAAATGTCTTACCAAAATTAAAGAACAGTTGCAATATTTATTGCAAGTAGTTAAAAATTACCGACAAAAATTTCCCAATTATAATAAAAAATAAACTTTGAAATTAAAATGAAAAAAGTGCAAGTTATAAAATAAAGTTTTATTGCAATTAAAAAAATACTTAAATACGGTTCTTAGTATTTCACATCATCTAATGGTCAAGTACAAATGGGGTGCTTGTTATTTTTTTCAGGAAATAATCATTTCTACCAAGGTTTTATTCAGGTTGAATAAAATTCGGATTTTTTTTTAAATTACGTATCATAAGATTGGTTTTTCTTACGATATTTTGTAAATATATTATTGTTTTATCAAAACATTTCATTAATATTACGAAAAATAGAATATAATATGTTTTTGAGCCATTATTTTGTGATAAAGTATATATAAGAAATTGTAAAAACTATCTTCTAGGATTTAAAGTTAAACTTTCACCTCGAATAACTTTTGAACGAGTCAACTCCAGAAAATCATATCAGACCTTTTTTGTAAATCGTTAAATTCTTTACATCAATAAGTTTTCATATTTACTAGATTCTTGTGTTATTTAAATGGGAAATTAAACATTATGAATCACCACCGCTGAAACTCCACCAGAATTTTTTTTCGTATTTTCTGACAATATTTTGACGGTCTCTAAGAAAAAAAAATAAAAGATTTTTTGACCCACCCTAACATTTTGCCATTTTAATGATTGTTATTGTCACCTGTCATTACGTTAACCTCGATGTACACCATATTTTATACTAAACTGACGTTTGCTTTGATCAAGATCAAATTCTTGATTACAGTGACAGCATTCTTGGTCGGTAAGTACTAATCTAATGTATGATAGATAGATCAATGGAATAAATGCATTTTATTTATAAAACAAACTAAAAAGTAAATAGACTAAATGCCTACACAATTTTAATTTATATTTTACTATTAAATAAAAGTCTGGCATAACTGTAAATTGGAACGGATCAAAGATAAGAAATACTACAATTAGTATTTTTTTCCTGTGGAACGAACAAAATGTCATGTCATATCATTGTAAGCCCTCAACAGACCATTTCCGTTGTTGTTATTGCCATACTTGATTTAAGGTTAAAGAAAAATTGTGAAGGTATTTTATTTCTTAAATATTACCAGTGCAATTCTGATCAGTAAAAAAATAAAACCTTTTTCATTTCATGAATAATTATAAAAGAATCAAATATTAATAGACTGCACTATCAATTTCAAGTTACGTTACAAAGTTATGAGTGCACTATAAATAAAATAAATGCACTTTCTTATAAAATTTATTTTATTTTAAGGTTCAATTGAGTCTTGGACAGAATTGAATGAAACAATTATATAATTATTTAGTATTTTTAATAATAAAATAAAGAAGTTTACAGATGCTTAATATTGCCATCAACTATTATTTCTTCTCATTCTTTAAGTATTATTAAGATTGGACTTTTCTTCGTTTAGACTTATAATGAACGTGTGGATATACGATAAATCTATCTATATAAGAATTAAAAGTCCGCAAGTAACATATTCAACCTAAAAGTATTATATATTCAACCTAATAGTTCGATTCGGGGTAAACTTACAATATTATTCGAAACAAAATATATCCACTTACAACAAGGGCAGGAAGGTGTATCACTACGTAAGTAAAGCCTCTATTTCTGTATAGGAACTGACCCTTTTACCACGGACAACTTCTAAAAAATATCCTACTGAACTGAAAAACTGTCTTCTTACGTCAGCAGGATAATTTTAAAAAATTGTGCGCTAATGTACACGTTTGTCTGGATGTTTTATCATCAAAACATAACAAATAATAATAATGAAAATAAACTTTAATTAAATGGTAAATGCAGTTGCTTAAATAAATGAAATTAAACATTGTGTTCTTGGAATTATTGTAAGTAATTAAATACGTCATTGGCCTCAAGCCTCGCATGTAGAATAACATCAGTAGTTATTTTGCGTCGTCACTGTGTTGTGCTCTTTCCTAGCGGCCGCACGTGCGCAAGGTAAATGATTTCTTTTTAATATCAAAAACGATTACTGTATAAGGAATCAGGTTTACGCAAACATTAACCTTGTATTTGTTTACCATGAGCTCGTACGCATGCTGGTTTTGTGACATATTCTCCTTTATTATAAATGTATATGAAACTTCAAGAGAAAAATCTCTGATAGTTCATATAAAATATTCTAATACTTGTGCAAAGTTACTACCACACTATCTTGCTGAGGTAACAGTAATTATAAAAAAATATATATTAACTATGCATTTATTCATATTGTTTTTTATGGATTACACACATTTACGTTTATGTCTCTAAGATGAAGACGTTTTAAAAAACAAACATCATTAACACATTTAATAAGGTTATTCTCATACTTTGTATTATCTACTGGCTCAAACAGGTTCATAATTTATAAATGTAAACTAGGCAAATTTTTGTTGCAACAAATGTTTACTATATCTATGTAGTATCACATTTCTTTACTTCAGTTAATCTTATTCACTATATATTAAATCTAGTCATTTAATTTTTAAATGAAAAGTACAATTATTTGGACTATCAAATAGAGCCCATTAATCGTATTATATATAGTTTTGATAGGTGTGCCTTATTTAAGTATTTATCATCATCATCATCATATCAGCCAAAAGACGTCCGCTGCTCGACATAGGCCTCCCCCAAGGTTCTACAAAACAGCCGGTCCGTGCCGACCGCACACAGTGGCTTCCCGTGACCTTCACCAGGTCGTCAGACCACCTTGTGGGGGGCATACCAACGCTGCGTTTCCCATTTAAGTACCATTAGAATTGAATTTTTGTTCGTCTATAAACCTCACTTTAATGTATGTATAAACCTATATATATGTATGTATCTCTGGTAATACAAAATAAAGTAATATACATATTTAACCTATACATTTCGCACTTTGTTTTTTGCTTCAAAACCAGTCTTTTGACAGGTTTTGAAATAAACAATTCTTACTGTTTATTCATTAAATAACTCATAAGTGGCTTGCAACTGGATAAGCACATGTCCAGCTGTGGACTGTGATAGGCTGATGATGATGACGTGTGCCTGTACGACCCATCCAGGGGAAATATTTTTTTCTAGTATTGAATCTCATTGATAATATTTTTGTACTATGCTTTACTTGTCATTGAATCTGTAATCATTTCTGAATTTATGATCTGAGCAGATATTTTGATTTTCATTGTTACGTCCACAAATAAAATAATTGTATGTTATCAGTTTCCATCTCGTAATATGTGTTAAGAGAGATCTAATCTATAGCGTCTAACTTGTGATGTGGTCATTAAGTCTCTACAATTTTGAGATTATTTTTAAAACTAGTTACTATTACTTATATGCTTTGAGACAGCAAAATCAGATTAAAACACTTTCTTATATTTTATTATTTGGCCGTAGCGGTAACATATACCTACAAAAAGGTGTCTCGAGGCCTCTGGAAGTACTAAATAAAGTATATACCTACACGTTTTGCACTTATTCTTCAACTCACTTAATTTTAACTGGTTTTCAAATTTAAAATTCTTACTGTTTATTAATTCTTGATTATTATAATATTATAAAAATTGAATTTCTTTTGTTTGGTACAATGTATGAATCTCAGAAACTATTGGTTCGAATTGAAAAAGTCTTTTTCAGTTGGATAGCCCATTTAACGAAAAAAATTATGGGCAATCTACGACTAATAGGAGCCCTAGCATAAACGATAATTATTGAAGAATATATATTCCTTTTGAGAAAAGCAGACGAAGTTGTGCAGATCAGCTAGATTGAGTACTCCCAAGTAATTTTCACCATCATGTAGTTTATGTACCTAGGAAGATTTATACATATATTTATTTATTGACTTCACGATTGGCCTAGTGGTTTAAGCGGTTGTCATGCTGCTCTCCATTTCGCTGAGTGTTGTGGGTTCAAATCCTACATGGGACAACACTTTGTGTGATCCATAAATTGTTGTTCTGAGTCTGGATGTTCTTTGTGTCCGTTTCTTGTATGTCTGTAAAGTTCCCCGCCACACAGGATTTATTCCTAATGCGGGCGTTGTCTTTTTAAATTTTCTTAATTTTAATAATTAATTTAATTTTTCTTTCTTCTCTTTCTTTCTCTTTTTAAATTGTCTTTTTAATACATCAGTGTTATATAGAAAAGTCAATATTTCACAAAAACACGACATTTTTAAACGTTTAAATGTTGACCAAAATTACTTGTACACAGTATCTTAGAAGATATCAGAGGATTAAAATATTTGGGCAGAACGGCCACAACTGCTGCTTAATCACACCCATTATACCCTCATTATCACACAGATGTCGACTGTTGTAGGAAGAACTTAGAATTTCTTTGCTGAATTTTTATTTCAATATCCGAAATCACTTCACGACCATCATCATCATTATTTACAGCCTATTGCAGTCCACTAAATGAAGTCACCTAGAATGATTTGATTCGTAACTTACAAAGCGAAAGTTAAAACCTTGGTGAATTATGCTGCCGCTAATCAAATACTCTTTGTTTGTTCATTGTTGAAGTATTGTTATAGATTGTATGGCACATTCTATGTTTTAGTTATTGTTTGAAATTATTAATTATTAAAGCCTGCAAACGTCCTAGAAGGCTTCTGTATTTGTAAGAGGAACTAAATTGACTCGCTCACCTAAATAATCTTACAAAGAAACATTAAATTGTAAGCTTCCACCAGAACAAACATAGTTGTATACAAATATACATACATAAATACGTTACAAGCTAAATAAAAGCTTGTAAAAGAGATCTATACCAATATATATATTATTTTTTTCTTTTAGGGAAACTGTATTTTTGGGTAATTAATTCAAATCAGGAACATAATCGCGGGTGATGCCCAGAAAGCAGTTTTTTTTAATAGTTATCTGTCAACTAGCAACCATACCATCTGCCAGTAACAAGAAGAATTCGTCTGTTCTCATCAACACAACGACAACGTGACACAGCGAAACGGGCAGCTTAGAAATTTTTTCATAAATAAACCAACCCACTAAGTTAATTCGATAATACAACGTTGTAATTAATAGATAGGTAAAACAAGTCAAATACAATCAAGTCAAAGGTTAAATAGCATTGTATGCAAATTAAGACATTAACTTTTCAATATACGGGTATCATTTAAATTTAAAATTTTACACTAGAGGATAGCGAGTAAAGTTATTGTTGGTTAGAGTTAATTATTTGAATGTTACTACATTCCTTAAATAATCCATTTTTGAGTATACTCGTATCACTATCAAATATTATTTAAAAATGAAAGACATAAAAATGAAAGAAATAACTGCCAACTAATAACGTTATTTTATTGTTGCTAAGCTACGAGGAATATATTTACCTAATTCATTCTTTAAATGCATAATACAATTTAAATAAGTGGCGCAATTTGACTATCGATATGCCTAATAAATACAATTGTTATTTATTTAAAAAATGCAATGGTAAGATTTCATTTTGAATGCTACAAATTAAGAAATTCCACCAGTAATTACTAATGTTGAAATTTCGAGCCTACTTAACAATAAAATTGTAACAGTTTTAAGTATGTCCATTAAAGACATTTTATTTCTTTATTAGAATAATAATAATACTTTATTAAACAAAAAATAATGATTATACATGTATTTATTACAATTAAAGACAATTTTTAAGACATTAACTACATCTTGGGTTGAGAACTGTACTCCGAGATAGGTTTCTAAGTAACCTGTGATAAGGAGTTACAGTGCCAGACCCCTGCTGGTATATATACATATATCAGTTGCTTTTATTAGTACGTGAGATACATATGTGTGTGTGTATGTGTATGTAGACGTGCTTGCTTTTATTTAATTAAAAAGAATTCAGTTTCATCATAGCTTAACGTTAGTAAGTATTTAGTTACAACCCTTTTACAGGCAAAGCAAGTCAAGCCATAGATGACACACATTGCATTGATTTTATTGTACAAAGACGGACCAAGATACATCGCTAATCTCTTAAAGAATGGTGTGTATGTGTGTGGGATGGCACAATTTTTATCTTTTCTGTGTGTTGTCTGTATGGTGTTTGCAGATGTTGTATCATAACTATTTTTAGCATATAAAGCTTATTTATTTATTTATTTATTTATATGTTACACAGTGTTCACATCTTGTGGAGCAGTTTGTTTCGTATACTAAATGGTTAAAACAATGTTTATGTTCAGCTGGTACTTAAAATAGGAAGACCTGTGCTATAAGTACCAGCAATCTATCATTGACACATTTTCCTTTTACAGTAGACAATTTAAGCTATAATTAACTATACAATGTTAAAATAATTAAACTAGTGATTTATTTCATAAGTAGCATAAGTTATAACATATTACTTATTACAGTTTTATATATATATATATATATTATAAGCAAACCTTTTCTTTGTACGTTTGTGCGTGTGTATGTGTGTGTGTGTGTGTGTGTGTGTGTGTGTGTGTGTGTGTGTGTGTGGGTGTGTGAGTGTGTGTGTGATGTGTGTGTGTGATGTGTTTATATGTGTGCGTGGATGTGTTAACGTATTGGATGTATTAAATTTTCAGTATCGTCATACGACTGACGTAAGAGCCAATCTTTTATTATACGTTTACACTCACATCTACTCATGCCCACAATACACAAAACCGCGTTAATCCTACCATAAACGAACCGTCCCAAAAAACAGAAAAATCTTTGGCTAAAAGATGTTCTGTATGTAATGTTTGTTGGTATTTTGAAACGCCGAGTAGCAACCTGTTGAGAGCCGGGGGCAGATTGAAGGGATTTTGAGAGGTATAAGTGTTGTTTCAATGTTATCTCTAAGATAAACAGTTGACGGACAGTTAGAACCTCACAGTATTCATAAAGATCCTTGGTGGGACATAGGAACGGCTGAAAAGTGGAGACCTTTAACACTGCTCTCTGAGCTCGTTCTAGTCGTATTATATGTGTTTTTGATGCTCCACCCCAGGATGAGATACAGTATGATAGCAAGGATTGACAAAGTGCAAAATAAACACTTTTAAGCACATCTGAATCCGCAACATGTCTCAGATGTTTAAATACAAATATCAACTTACGGACCCGTCCCGTCAGAAGATCTATGTGAGGTATAAAACTTAGTCTCTCGTCTAGAATAACACCTAAATACATTATGGTAGAAGCATTCTCTATTTTCGGGCAGTCACATGTAAAGCCAGTAATGTAGGTATTTGTTGCATGGTTGTGTGCCGTGATGAAATATTTGTCCCTATCCAAAGTAGTTGTTGGTTTTTTTATGTTAAATGTTAGGTATTTTGTTTTTTTCACATTAAGTGACAGTGAGTTCAGTTTTAGCCAGTGGGTTAGTTTATTTAAGCCAATTTGTGCCGCATCAAATACCTGTTCCCATGTTCGACCTCTGAAAAGGATAACTGTATCGTCGGCAAACGCAAATAGTTTACCATGTTCTAACTTTATTTTGCACATCTCATCGATGTATATTAAGAAGAGTGTAGGACCAAGTATACTACCTTGGGGAACGCCATGGTCTATGTGAAGATAGTCTCTTATATGTTCGCCTATCTTCACGCATTGTGTACGATCAGTAAGGTAACTTTGGAACAACTTAAGCTGCCTATCTCTGACACCAATTCTCTCAAGTTTCAATTTTAGCGCAGGGATAGAGAGCGTGTCAAATGCCTTAGCCAAGTCTAAAAAAATACCAATACACTTATCCCCACCATCCAATGCCTTAACAATAGCATCGGTAAGATCATGAACAGCATCATTGGTTGACATACCATTGCGGAAACCGTATTGATTCCTTGATAAGATATTATGAGCGTCAAGAAAGCTTTTAAGATGGCTATTCATAATCCTTTCAAGGATTTTTGATATTGCTGATAACACTGAAATAGGTCTATAGTTCAAGACACAGTCTCTATCCCCAGATTTATATATAGGGTAAACGAGAGCTCTTTTTAAGAGATATGGGAAGTTACCATTTCTAATACAAAGATTAAAAATATGGGTCAGAGGTGGTATGAGAGTTTCCCTATACTGTTTTAAGAGGTTTGTTGATATACCGTCAATTCCGATAGCACAATCTGATCGCAATGTTACGACTAAGCGTTCCACTTCTGACTCGTCTGTTTCCAATAGTACAAGCGAATGTGGATTTACAAAATCTGACAGTGTATCTATGTTTGTATTGCCACCAACTATTTTATTATTGTTGCTAACTAGATCTTTTCCAACATTGACACAAGTTTGATTGACTTCGATTATGGACTCATCATCGGAGTTCCTGATTTTGAGTAACGTATCGGCTGACGTTCTTTGCTTCTTAGTGTGTGTGATTTCTCTTATTATATTCCACATCATTTTTGGATCTGACTTAGCCTTACCTAACTCTTGTCTTTCATATTGCCTTTTAAGATTTTTTAAAATAGTGCTGCAAAAATTACGGTATCTCTTAAAAGTTTTTTTAAGAATTTCGTTATCCGGAAAACGTTTCGTTTTAATATACATTCTGTCTCTGTTTTTTAAGCATCTCAGTAAACCTGGTGTGATCCAAGGCTTAAGGATTCGTAAACGATGAGGCACAGTATATGTTTTAGTACTCAACTGCAGTGCCCCATTCAATGAATCCACAAAGTATGTGAGTGCGGTGTCGGCGTCTGTACAATTGTGAACATATGAGAAATTTATGTTTTTTATATGAGTTTCTAGCTGTGTGTAATGGATTTTTTTTTTATGATGTGACTGTAACATATTTTTACTTTATCGAGAGTAACGAGAACGGCACTGTGGTCAGTAACTGTGGACTCGACAACAATAGTTAGGGCATTAAATTTAGTTTTTAGTAGAACATGATCAAGACAAATTTTATCGTGAGTTGGCAGATTGTGAGCTGATAAGAGACCAAGGGCAGCAGTAATGTTAAGATACTCCTGTGCTTTCGTGTCGGTATTCCCATTTGCAATATTTATATTGATATCACCAATAATCATTACGTTTTTAACTGAAACCGTGGACGACAACGCCTGTTCTAATGAGGACAGAAATTTTGTGGTTTCTTTAAAAGATGGAGGTCGATATATAGCAAATATGCAGAACTCTTTTCCCATCTTTAATTGTAAACAATTGGCCTCGACAAAGTCCACTTCAATCACAACAACATTTGTTATATTATTCCTAATATACACCACAATTCCATCACTTTTATTAAAAGTTTTGGTGGTCTTAAAAAAATTGTAACCGTCCAATACTGGGATGTTAGGGTTACAAGCTAACCAGCATTCAGTTAGTATTATAATATCTTGTAGCATAGATATTCTTGACAAAAGAGTTTGTAATCCAGTTATGTTCGCTGAAATACTTCGGATATTTTGTGTTAATATTTTAAAGCTATCAGCTGCTACAAGTTTTACACATTCTTCTGTCTCACATCTGCAAGATTGTGATATTTCGAAGTCATCTACAATGCCAAAATTGTTATCCATGTTATCGAATGTTAAAATATAAACCACGGGGGATCAGTAATAGTGACTGGTTCTTGATAATGTTGTGTAGTATTGCTGTTCTAAATAAGATGAAGCAAGAGTACGAATTCATGCCATTGTTTGTTTTATTTAACTTATCCAAATTTTGAGCATGTGTTACTTTGTAAGAGTGTAGCTGTAAGTGCAACATTTGTTTACACTTATCGTATTTATGTATACAACAGATAGATATGTGGATTTGGTATGTCTGTTTGTTTGACTGACAAAGATTAACTGTGTGTAAAGGTTGTATCAGAAAAGGTTTATAAAAAATACAGTTTTCAAACATAAATAATATAAAAATAATAAAGGTTAAGAAGAAGCAGATGACATAAGTTAATAGGTTATCAAAATGTGTCCAGTATAGTCACATTTTACCAATGAGTCTAGTAAGACTCGACTCAGTGTCGATACAAATGGGGGGTTCTCCCTCTACTTTACGAAGATAAACTAAACCTCGAGAAGTCCAGCAGAAGGCGTATCCATTGTCGCGTGAAAATTGACGAGCAGCGTGAAACAATTTTTGGGCTTTAGGTGTTAGAGCCTCTGACAAAAATACAGGTCTGTTAGCACCAACTATGTTCAGGTGGCCAGTATTTAATTTTTCGGAGATTTGTTTGTTTTTGTTAAAGTTTTTAACTCCCTGTATAAGCTTCTCTTTTTTTAAGGCGCTGTTTAACTCAACCATAATCGATTTATTGCCCTCTTTATGAGTCTTAATTCTGTACGAATCTTTTATGTCCGAATCTTTTATTTCAACTTCTATAGCTTTTGACAGGGTTTTAATTATTTCATTGGTGTCCTCCTTCAATTCATACCTTTTATTATTACGCAAAACAAGTGGTATATTCTATACTAGACGTACGTACGTACGTACGTACGTATTTCTATACTAGTAGATTTATTCTTACGCTCAAGAACCTCTATTTTCTCTTCCAACCTCCCTATTATCTTTTTGTCCTCATCTCTCTCCAATTGTAATTTTTGTAGGGTCTTGATAATCGTATCATATTGATCAGAAACAAATTGTAGGCTTTCCTTTACTTCTTCATTTTTCCGCTTAATATCGCTGAAATTTTCGTCGACTTTTAGTGACAGAGAGGAGATTAGATCTTTCAGTTCCTTTAGGTCGTCATCGTCACGCTTACGTTTTTGTCTCATATTACCACCACCTCTGCCAGTTCTCTCAGACGCAGTATCCACATCCGATTGCTGAGTAGCACATGTAGTTCTTGGAGGATGTTTTATCCCTGGAGGCAGCACGGGTGAGGTTGGTGGAGGCGAGTGTCTGAGTGGCATAGTTACTTAAAATATATTTTATCTTAGAGCACGCAAATAAAGTCTCTCAAAATATATTAGTTTATAAGAAGTAATTGGCACACTAATAAAGTCTCACGGCTCAGCCGCTCCGTATCTCAACACAAATATCGCGACCAAAAGGTCGTAAGAACGCTGTAATCGGCGTCGCTTACGCGTTTACACTGAATGCCTTGTTAGTGCAAAAGCGCGGGTAATGTTATTTTAAAATCTTGTGTTTGTCACTTTTAAACTTAGTTTTCTTCAGAAAGACACGACACATGTGCAATGATCTAATTGTAATAATCTTCAAATTAGTTAATCTAAAGTTTCCACTATAGCACTGCACTATTAACTAACTTTTATTGTGGTTTCACAAATAAAAATGCCGGAGACGGAGGTTTAAAAGTCAACTTTCCGTAGCGAAGTACCCCGCAGAATTTTCCTTCTGCTGCTGCTTCTGAGCTGTCTTACATTGAGCACTTTCGACGATCTTTATAGCACTCTTGTAGATAATAAGATCGGTCGAGATATAGCCACCTTTAGTATTGTTCTGTGAGCTATCTCTAGGGGCAACAGACTAGTTTATGCTGCCCCACCCCAGCAAGAGATACCGATATCTCAGGCGCAGAGTGGCACACCGTGTGGAAAAAAGAAGGGTATAAAAAAAACATGATAAAACTCATGTTTTCCTTTTCTTTGTAGTGCTGTTGTCCTGCGTAATTTGCTACCTTAGTCGGCTCTTGCAATTGTCTCAAGGTGACACTCCGTGGGAACACTTAATATAATTATGCATAAGCAAACAAATATTTTCACTGACCCACATGGTACCGATATGGTACAGAATTTACCAAATATGCTCCTCCCCGTCGAATACTCAACCACGGCATCATGGAGGTCATTAGTATAAAATATATTCTTGTCAGTTAATATTTTTGCTACCTTGAATGCTTGTATTTGGGTAAAGGTTTACTTACATACATACTTTCAATATTATCAAGTTCATATGTATCTTTGTAGATATTTCAGCAAAATTTATCAGTATTATTTACATCAGATTTATATTTATTTTACAATGACGGACTTAATGTCACAGGTTTTTTCTTCAAATCAACCCCTTTGGATGCTGGACAATGGCAAACTAAATGATATTTTTGCTCTTTGTAGTATTTATTTTAAGTGGTAGAATCATGTGGTTTTTATAAACGTTTATAATTCTCATGATTACATTTTGTAAAGGTACCAAAACAACTAGAGCTTTAGTTATTTGTTATAGTTATTTGTTAATCGATTCTAATTTTTTATGACATATGTTGCAGACTTAAAAAGAAATGGTGGACACTTCAAAAGACACTCTTCCCAATGAAGAGCCTAAACTAAGCAAGAATCGAGAAACTGACTGGCCAGCTATACTGTTTTTCATCCATATTCACTTACTTTCTCTATATGGAATATGGCTGGTACTATTTGGAATCAAACTGCTGACTTTCTTGTTACGTAAGTCTTTATTAGTTGTTACCTGAGATAAAACCAGAATAGTACAAATATGATGCTACAGAGACAGCTTTATAGCGTCATATTTATACTACTCTAGGTTTTTTTTAACCTTATTAACCACTAGCAATCTCCTCACTTCGTCCTCACTTCGTCCAAATTTCAGCCTGAGCACAGAATAAATAATAAGACGTAGGTACAATTTACTACGGGTGCCATTGATGCAATTTATTTGATAGACCATATAGTAGTTATGGATCTAAACAGCTAAATTACTACGCCAGAGGTTGTGGAATCAATTCTTAGTCACTGGACGTACTTATCTACATACATAACTATATTTATTAGTCTGGTTATTATATTATATGTTCAACCTACGAAAAGCTTTTACATATTTTTTTTTTCAAATTGACAGTTAAAATAAACTATCATAAATTAACAAAACAATTTTTAAGGTTTATTCTCTGTAAACCTCTTTGTTTTAAGCACTCAGTCTTTCTTCTACTTTGGCAGGTAGATAAGTACTTACTAATTTTAAAAATATAAAACGAAATTGTTGTTCTTTATTCAAATCGGCTAAGTCAAAAATAGATTAGGAAGTATGTTAATTGTAATTTTACAATGAGTACTTATCTGAGAATTTGGCAAAGGTACTTATAAAGGAATATTCTCTGTTAAACATCACAGGTTAAATATCATAAAATTTTTCTATAAATAACATTTTTCGTTAAATATTTATCACTTGTCAAGCCTTGTTCAGTGGAATTGATAATTTGAATTTTTACGTCATCGAATCTTCGAACTCGAGAGAAGGCAACAGAGGGTGAACACAGGATTAGGTTACAGCTTTCTCCAAAGCTGGTCGGCGCTGCTTCTGTCCTTGGGCGACTTTTACCCAAATTGGCAATGACAGGTTGTCCGGTCAATGACGCTGTATGGTGCACCGGCGTGGGCGGCGGCTCTGACCGCCCAGAAAAGGGCTCGCCTCTGGCGCCCTCATAGGATATTGGCGGTTAAAGCCATACGCGGTTACCGCACCGTATCGACGGAGGCGGCGTGCGCCTTGGCTGGAACTCCCCTATGGGATTTGGAGGCGGAAGTGCTCGCTGAAGTTTATTGGCGAACGGCTGACTTCCGGGCGGGTAGCGGCATAGGGCCCCCGCCCGAAGAGATACGCGAGTGGCAAGAGGCCACTCGTCGAGCCATGATGGCTCGTTGGTGATCCCGGCTGGAGGCTCCACGTGCTGGCTTTGCCGCCATGGAGGCTCTCCAGTCAGTCATCACCAAGTGGGCAGGGCGACAGCACGGGACCCTTTCCTTCCGGCTGACGTAGATCCTTTCCGGGTATGGTTGCTTCGAGAAGTATCTGCACTCGGTCGCTAGGAGAGAATTGAGTCCCGTCTGTCACCTCTGTGGCTGCAGTAAGGAGACGGCTGTGGCACACGCTGGTGATTTGTTCTGCCTGGCCGGCGTAGCGTGGGGTCCTCACTGCAGTTATTTTACAAGATCTCTCAATACTGGCCGTCATACGCGCCATGGTCGATAGCAACAGTTGTTTTACCGCGGTCACAACCTTCTGCGAAGACGTAATGTCGCGGAAGGAGGCGGCAGAGAAGGCCCGGGAGGACGACCTCTACTTTACTACTTCTCTACAATTCGCCGCCGGCGAGCCGGGCGGCGGAAGCGAGCATACCAGCGCCTCATGCCGCCTTGAGTGTGGCCGCGTGTGGACGGGATGGGTTTACCCCTCCATTCCGCTACAGTGACCAGTCACGAGAAGGTGATGTCCGCGTGTGCCATACGTCGCCTAAATAGAGAGTTTATCTGCAGATGGTGCCCACAGGAGCGGGCAGGCGCTAGGAGGGAACTGGATGTCGTAATAGCAGCTGTTCCCGGATCCCTCCTGTCTCAGGCGCAGAGTGGCACACTGTGTTGTTTTCGTCGGTCCGATTCCGACACACCACCCTGCCGTAAACTCCGGTGGGGTAACGGCCCGAGGGGGTTTCCACACGTTAAAAAAAAGGATTAGGTACAAATATACCAGTTTTGTCGAAAGTTTGCCCTTGGCTTTTGTTAATTGTCATAGCGAATACTATGTGAATGAGAAACTGAAGCCGACTAAATTTAAAAGGTAGTTAACTGTAAGATGGCTGGAGATGAATTCGAGGAATTAAAATCTGGTTCCCACACGGCTACCACAACTAATTTCTAAGCTAACTAAGTTAAGCTAACTCTCTAACAATAAGACGGGTTCCGTTGCACAACCCAACATTCGGGTTTAAATTTCCCAATAGCATTACTATACAAACAACTTTTAATTTTAGTGGTAGTCCTGTAGGCGTTATATAATTTAGGCACTCAACAGGATCGTTTAAAACATCAATATGATCGTCCTCAACCACAACATCAGAACTCTCATAAATTTTAAACAGGTCGGGGATTTTCTCTACAACTTCGTCGTTCAATTGAAAACAATCATCGTTTTTGAGAGTAAAAATAGCTGTCATTGAATAACTTTTATAATCATTCGTCTAAAATTTAATAATCTACAATGCATCGCTGAGGTATTTCATGGTGGTCGGTCGCGGCTTATAGGCCCATCGTATTGCTGGACGAGGTGGGTAAATTGTTTGAGAGGATACTCTCTGCCCGCATCGTCCGGCACCTCTGCGAGGTGGGCCCCGATCTGTCGGACGCCCAATACGGGTTTCGAGCCGGGCGTTCGACAGTCGATGCTGTGTTGCGCCTGAGGGCCGTGACCGAAGAGGCGGTGAGCTGTGGTGGCGTGCTGCTGGCGGTGTCGTTGGACATCGCCAACGCATTTAATAGTCTGCCATTTAGCTGCATCAGGGAAGCACTCCACTACCACGGGGCGCCAAAGTACCTGAGGCGGCTTGTGGCAGACTATCTGCAGGAGCGTACCGTCATGTACGAGGACCGAGATGGTATTCTGAGGCGGCGGCCCATGTCGTGCGGTGTTCCACAGGGGTCTGTCCTCGGACCACTCCTGTGGAATATGGGATACGACTGGGCCCTTCGAGGTCGTCTTCCCCCCGGGCTGGGCGTAATTTGTTACGCCGATGACACATTGGTCACGGCCCGGGGGCCGAACTTTCAAGAGGCGGCGCGCCTGGCCACCGTGGGAGTCTCTTTGGTGGTCGGGCGCATTGAGGCGCTAGGTTTACGGGTGGCCCTAGATAAGACGGAGGCCCTTTTGTTTCATGGGCCCCGTCGTGGTCCACCCCCCGGCGCCTCTATCGTTGTCAATTCGGTCCTCGTACCGATTAAGGCCCAGATGAAGTATCTGGGCCTGATCCTAGACGGCAGGTGGCTCTTCGACGAGCACTTTCGACAGCTTACCCTAAAGCTGGTCGGCGCTGCTTCTGCCCTTGGGCGATTTGGGTGGAGCCAGCGTCGCGACGAGACGGCTATACACGGGGGTTGTCCAGTCAATGGCACTGTATGGTGCACCGGTGTGGGCGGCGGCTCTGACCGCCCAGAATAGGGCTCGCCTCTGGCGCCCTCAGAGGATATTGGTGGTTAGAGCCATACGTGGTTACCGCACCGTATCGACGGAGGCGGCGTGTGCCTTGGCCGGAACTCCCCCGTGGGATTTGGAGGCGGAAGTGCTCGCCGAAGTTTACCGGCGAACGGCTGACTTCCGGGCGGGTAGTGGCATACGGCCCCCGCCGGAAGAGATACGCGAGTGGCAAGAGGCCGCTCGTCGAGCCACGATGGCTCGTTGGTCGTCCCGGCTGGAGGCTCCACGTGCTGGCTTTGCCACCGTGGAGGCTCTCATCCGCCGAGCCGGTCATCGCCGAGTGGGCAGGGCGGCAGCACGGGACCCTTTCCTTCCGACTGACGCAGGTTCTTTCCGGGCACGGTTGCTTCGGGAAGTATCTGCACACGGTCGCCAGGAGGGAATTGAGTCCCGCCTGTCACCACTGCGACTGTAGTGAGGACTCGGCTCAGCACACGCTAGCGGTTTGTTCCGCTTGGGTGGCGCAGCCTGGGGTCCTCACTGCAGTCATTGGAGGTGATCTCTCGCTACCGGCCGTCATACGCTCCATGGCCGGTAGCGACAGTTGTTTTACCGCGGTCGCAACCTTCTGCGAAGACGTAATTTCGCGGAAGGAAGCGGCGGAGAAGGCCCGGGAGGACAATATCCACTCGGACCCAATTCGCCGCCGGCGAGCCGGGCGGCGAAGGCGCGCATACCAGCGCCTCATGCCGCCTTGAGTGTGGCCGCGGGTGGACGGGACGGGTTTTCCCCTCCATCCGCTATAGTGGCCAGCTGCGAGGAGGTGATGTGCGCGTGTGCCGTACGTCGCCTAAATAGAGAGTTTATCCGCAGATGGTGCCCGCTTTAGCGGGCAGGCGCTGGGAGGGATTTGGATGTCGTAACAGCAGCGATTCCCGGATCCCTCCTATCTCAGGCGCAGAGTGGCACACCGTGTGGTTTTAGTCGGTCCGATTCCGACACACCACCCCGCCATAAACCCCGGTGGGGTGACGGCCCGAGGGGGTTTCCACATGTTAAAAAAAAAAAAAAAAAAAAGTTCATGGTGGTCGTCACCATCTTCATTACCTGAACCATCGCCTACCTTTAATACCCATTGAGCAAACTCTAAATCATCGTGAGCTCTCATATTATGAGCAAATTGGATTATTTATTTTTCATAATATCTTGAAGGAGTCGATTAACTACAATAATATCATGACATTTAATCATGGATGCTTTATTCCAAATGATTAAATAAGTTTCCTTCAATAACTTAGCTGCTGGTGATCCTTACGACATATGAGACGCAGAATTTACGAGTATATTTGAATTAATTGGAATTTTAAATCGCGAGTGAGCTGTTCTACCGCCATCTAACAGAGTTACTGTAATACCAGAAAATGCTATGGATAGGCATATTTTGTTTTCAGATCTTAAAATATGTAAAACAGCTGTAAATAAAAAAGTCTTTTCAGTTCCTCCTGGGCCCGTCAAGGTAAAACAGCTTTCTCTCTGTGGAATTATTCACAGCGTTTAATATTGTATCGACCATATATTTTTGTCCGGTGTTCTCCGGAAGTCAGAAATCTTTTAATCTCTCTCCGTGGAGTTTTAATGTTTCATCAATTTCTTGTAAAGCTAGCTGTTTGGATAATATGAGAGAGACAGAGCGTGTTTGTGTAAAATCTTCGATAAATTGTGATGAAAACTTTTCCCAAAGAGCATTAGGATCACTTACTTCACAAAATACGCAAATTAACGCAAACAGCTGTCGTAATTGCCGAGGAAGTTTAAAACCAATTGCTTCATCCAAACATCTTTCCCATTCTTGATCGTCAAAAAGGAATCCCCTTGCTTGAGCAGCTTATGTGGTCATTTATTATTATTTGTCGGCTTATAGAGAAAAAATATTGAGCCGCTTACCGAGTATAATATTCTCGCATACCACACATCGACTGCACATTTACATTTTTTTGTAGTTTCTTGCAAATATTTCGTCATTACAAAAATTGCATGTTACTGAAAGTAAATAAGTATTTATTTAATTTGCACATTTTAAGAAAACATAGAATAAAATTCACTTAAAAGCACAAACTGTCTACATACCTACTAAAATACTACTCACCATCGCCCTTCGCTGCATCCACTTTCCACAATTGTAACAATGTTTACCAAAGATTCGGAAGATTTGGATGTAAACAAAATGATATAGGTATCATCAAACAAAAGACTAAACGAAGAGAGAGACACGACCACTGAAAGATTTTGTGAAATACTTACGATTTTCAGCATAATGTGTGTAATCCAAAAAAAAATAAATCACTTTGCAAAACTAAATGACATTTGAACTAAAACTTACACTTTTATGGTGATGGTTAGTATTCTTTTTTCTATGGCTGCTATCGCAATCGGCCAATCTCATGTTTAAAGAAAATACATAAAAAAGTGTCAAAAACAATATTTTAGCAAATGGTCAACGACTGAAGAAAAGTATATAGTTTTGATAAGATTCACTCAATCTTTCAGGCAGGACGTTTCGTTTTACACTTTCACATGAGTCACAGTTCTTTGTGATGGATACTTTTTTGACGCGACGCACGCGATGTGCTGAAGGCGAGGCGTATCTAAGAGCTTGTCTGAAACGGAATGTTTATTAACTGTTCAAGATGGCGACTGTGGTTTGTTTGTGAGTGCCATTAGAATTTAACGAAATTCTCCATAATCCAAATTTTGCGGATATATATATGTTGTCGACCCGAAATCAATATTTTTTTGTTTTGTTATTCATATAAGGTTTCAATCGAATCTACCGTACCCCTCGACAAAATTATGAATATAGACATACTCGTATATCGATCGTGCCTGGCTAATTTCGACTTTGCGCTGTACTCCTAATTTTTGTAGTTCTGAAATTCTATAAAATAATATATAATATAATATAAAATAATTCGAAGCATTAATAACACGCACACACTTATAATGTACAATTTTTTTTAAAATAAATAAAAACATCTAAAAATCTATCTCGACATATCAGGAATTGTAATAATTTATGTTTCTAAGCATAAACTGTTCACGTACACGTACGTATTGGCCGTAATACCACAAGATTAAAAAATTGTCAATCCTTAAGACCTAAATTTTACTTGATTCTATATTGCGTGAACAAACATCCATAGATCCTTTCAAATTTTCACATTTATAATATTAAAAGTTAAAAAAAATGTTAAAAAGTTTATCGATAAAGAGTCTAGGTACGTTAGTCAATATAGCATCATCTATCAGAAATCACAGGTATTTTTTATTAAATCTAATGATAGATTTTATACTGTAAGCAATTGGGTGAGAAAACCAAAAATAGCGCCATCTATTCAATTATTCATAAAATTGAGAGAGATTCAAATAATCACAACAAAAACATTTTATGAAATCGACCTATTGTGACGTGAAAGAAAGACAAACATACAAACAAACAAACACACTCACATTTACATTAGTAAAGATTGTATTGTTATCGACCATTGATAAATGTGTGAAGTTTTAAATCAATCTAACGTTTTGAATTAAGTGAAAATGACGTTCAAAGATTTCGTTGTACACATACATGAATACAGATAAAGCTAACGTAAGCGAGTAAAAAAGATGAACAAGTTGGTGTCGACAATAAAAACATAAAGTAACAACTACTTTATTTTGTGGACAGTTCGGTATCCAAAAAATTAGGACCAAGTCCAGTCAAGTACATTACGAGTATTACGTCAACGAAATATTGGTAAAAAAAAGTAATAAACGTAAAAAACTGGATTTGTTTGTTTTTGTTTTGTTATTTAATATAAGGAACGTACAATTTAATGTTTGTATGTCTAGCCTCTTGCCAATCCCTAACACATATTGCATTGTTACTTGGAGAGGTTCCACCAAAACTCATCTTTTTAAAATTTGAATTTATACAAAGGGCTTAAAGTTAAGCTGGAGATTTTCTTTCCAGTTTCCAACTTTATTATGATCCATGGCGTTTTCTCAGTCGAAGCCTTGTACATTGGCACTGCTACTTTAGTCACACATCACAGACAATTTATAATGCAGTTTATAAATACATAGACAAAAACATGCTATTCATCGTGACATACACTAGCCTGACTCAAAGAAACTTCTACTTCCTTAGGAGTTACTTATATACGAGTAGAGCGGTAAGTAAATATGATCTACATATGTCAAGCCATGAATGTAAAAAATCCATAACAAAGTAACTTATTGGTTTGAGCTATGATAAGACCGACATTTTTTTCGGGTTGATCCGGAGATCTGACACACAGGCTTCGAACCTAGTATGGACTCCAGTTCTCACTAGTGAATTATTTTATTTTATACAAATAATTACGATTTCCTATAACTAGTATGTACTTTATTAGAGAAATAAAGTTTATTATTAGTATCAATATACCTGATAAATTTGTTGATCTAAGCTTTTTTTACTAATCAGTAAAATAATACATACCTTGATATTTACTGGCTTAGGATTTTCGTCACCAACGTGCTCAGCGAAACCTGGTAATACAATTCAAATGGGTTGCAATGTAAGAAGCTTATATATAAAATAATCATTTTCAATACGTATTTACAATCAATCGCTATATAACATATATTATTTGTAACATATAACGACGAGCATGCATGCAGCGATTGATGAATGTGGATGAAGCAGAGGAGCTGTGTCAAGACCTTAGTAAGTGGAGATCGATTGCCTCTGCCTATCCCTCTAGGAAACAGGCATAACTTTATGTGTTAGATGTGTGTATGTTATATATGTTACCGATAACTTGTGTAATTCAAGTATTCTATATGATGCCTAGGCATTATATGTAATATTAATAACATCTTTGTCTATTACTTTATCTAGATAATTAACATAATGCCTAGTGATTGGTATGGAGTACCAACTGGTCCACCGAAAATATACAGAGTAAAGAGATTTTGATCTGTGTTTATCAATATTACGTAAGAATCTTCCTACTTATAAATTAATTGGGTAATGAAACATGTTCTATTTGCTTAATAAAATCAACTATATTTAGCATTATGTAGATAAGGTTAGAAAAGTAATTATTAACGCCAGATACCCTCTGTGTTGTTGCGTGCGTGGTTGTGTATGGATTGTTTAAATCTGTCCCTGACTGACTGCGCATTAAATATTGTATAGAATACTTAGGCAAAGTATGAAATAAATAATATACCATATGTTACCTACCCGTTTAGGTATCATAAATAATAATGGGTTATACAGATTGTCGAGTATACAGATTATAAATAGTTTATAGATGTGTACTTATAGTAAATTATCATTTATTGCAAAACCGTTCGATTGCCCCTTCACATTAATGCCTCTAGAGTCATTTAATAACCCTTTCATAAATGTTGAAGGTTTTAGCAAGTATGGACCGTTTTTTAAAAACCTTAAACCAAAGCAAGTTCCACGTAATTTTTTTTTTTTTTTGATTTGACTTTTAGCTGTTGGCCTCAGATGGCCTCTACAACTTTACCCGGATTAATTTACGGTGAGCGCTGAGGGCTCTCAACCGGCCATTTGTTAAGCAACATTGCCCAAGGGCACCCCCTGCGGGGTACAAACCTCGGCTTGGGGTGTTGCTGATACGCTGGGGCGGCCTACTCCCATGTTTTGTGGACGGTTTACGCGGCGCGTGTTCCGTCCCCGCCGACGGGGACGAAAACGCGGACGGTTCGTACTAAGTGTGTTCGCTCTACGTTGAGCGAGTGTAATGTCGTCGTCTAGCTCCCCTAACGCGTGTTTGGGTCGACGTAGTTTTGAGATTTTACTGAGTGTGTAGTTTACGGCCGCAACCACTAGAGGGTTGGGGTGAGTCGGAGCAGAGTCAAAGTAGCTAAGGGAGCACTGTTTTATGAATTGCTTGATGGTCGGCAATCTGAGGTCGATGTGGAGATCGACGTTGCGTACATACCACGGTGCTCCCGTAGCTTTGCGCGTGAAATTATTTTGTAGTGTTTGAAGCCTATGGATCCTGTGTGGCCTAACGTGTGTGAATACATCGCTACCGTACGTCATTATAGGACATATGCATGCCGTGTATATTCTAACTTTGTTTTTTAAATCTAACTTCGAACGCGCGTTAATTAGACAATGTAGACGTCCTAGCACGAAGGCAGCCCGGCTGCGGACTGCCTTGATGTGGGGGCCGAAGGATAGACGGTCGTCAAGGGTTGTCGGTTGTCGAAAGCTTTCGCCACGTCAAAGAAGAGGATTCCTGTGAACAGGTTGCGTTGAAGCCGATCGCTGGTGTATTCAACGATGCGGTGGACTTGGTGGACGCACGAGTGTTCGGTTCGGAAACCGAATTGCTCGTGGGGGACGAGAAGATTAGCATCGGCATACGCTTTCAGCCTATTGTAGATTAGACGCTCGTATAGCTTGCCTAATCCTTTAAGCAGACTGATCGGTCTATAACTGGTCGGTTCGGACTTTGGTTTGCCAGATTTGGGTATCCCAATAACAACGGCTTCTTTCCATTGTTGTGGAAAGATATTGTTTTTGAGCGCTGCGTTGAAAATGATGGTCAGAAGGACCAGTAACCTCTCCGGAAAGAGTTTTATTACCCTGTTTGTGATACCGTCCGAACCGGGCGCCTTGCGAGCGTGTAGGCCCTTGACGATCGTTTCAACTTCTTCGGGGGTGACCGTGTCTAGGTCTTGTTCGTCTGTCCCCGTCGGCGTTGAAGCTAGTGTTGATGTAGGAAGTGAGGTTATGCGCTCTACTTCCGAATCAACTTCGGCTATTTGGTCTGAGTCGCAGTGTAGTACGCCCAGCGGGCGTGCACTGATTCTCTAGACTCTCGGCCAGGCACTCTGCCTTTTCGATATCGTCGAATGCTGGTGGAAGGTTAGGTCGACTTTGAGGAGGCATACAGGTGATCGTGTCTCTCTTAAGCGAGCGGGATAGTTGCCAGAAGGCAAGGTGGGTAGGCTCGAGGTCTTGTAGTGTCCTATCCCACCTGTCTTGACGCATTTGATCGATGCGCGATTTGACCGCTCTTTCTAAGCTTCGTAACCTGATCCTGTTGGCTTCGCATGGATATCTGTCATAGGCTCGTACGGCGGCGTTCTTCCGCCTCAGCAGCTCACGTACGTCATCGGGTAGGTTCCAGCGGCGATCGTTCGTCGCTGGTGCCTCCCGAGTGCATTCGTTAATTAACGATTGCACGTGTGCTGTGAGGGAGTCGATCGCCGTCGCGGTGTCCTCTTTGCTGGTTATGTGGTCGGGTATCCTGTCTAGATGCACGGACGAGGATGCCTCGAGTTTGGTCCCGAGGCGCCTCCAGTCCGTGATTCGTCTAGTGGGGGTACGATGACCTGTGTCGATGGGACCCAGTCTGGGTGCGAACTCCATGACCACAGGTCTGTGGTCAGAAGTTAACTCGTGTAGCACCTCCACTGAACACAAACGTAGGTTTATGTTCTTTAGGAGTGCCACGTCCAGAATGACGGGTCGGTGAGACACGATGTGCGGATAGTGGGTCGGTTCGAGCGGGGCGATGATGTCGAACGCTAGTCTAGTCGAGAGCGACTCCAGGGCTCTGCCTTTGGCGTTGGACTGGTAACAGTTCCAAAGGGTGTTTTTGGCGTTAAGGTCGCCGCCGATTATCACGGCGTCGCTCAATTCTAGCAGTGCTCGGAGGTCGCTCTCGAGTAGTTGCCGATTGGGTGACAGATAGGCTGAAACTAGAGTGATCGATTGGTGTCCGGTCATGCCTATTCGACAGACCGAAGCCTCGATGCTAGTCAGCGTAGGCGGATCCATAGGTACGCAGTGAAGGGACCTTTTGTAATATATGAGAGTTCCCCCTAGCGCAGAGTCAATCCTATCGTTGCGGACCACAGAGTAGTTCGCAACGTTTGGGTTTCTCTGCGAGGGTTTCAAAAAGGTCTCTTGTACAAGTAGTATGTCGAGTTGGTGTGCCCTAAGAAAAACGCCAACTTCATCTCGTTGCCTACCGATGCCGTTGGCGTTGAAGTACCCTAGCTTGAGTGATCTGGGTTTGACTCTGCGTGTTGGTGTGCAATCCATTATGGGTTGCATTTAAACGCGCCTAGCTTCTCGAGTACGCTCGAGTACCTAATGCTGACACTGAGGAGGGCCAAGGGATTGCCCTCGTTTTGACGAATTAGGTTAGCGAGCTGGCGTAGCTCGCTAAAATCAATCGCACTCGCGAACCTTGCCACTAGGGATAGGTCCGGGGTTCCACGTAATCGACCTCTTCCGGTTTTAAAAAGCTTACATAAGAACAATCACGTCTTTATTTTTAAATGGATAAGCAGAACAACGAGTAATATTAAAAGTAAATACCCATAATTTGTTAACTGGAATCTAATCCATCATAGGCAAACTAGTCTATCTATACAATGGTTTAATAATATTTTTAGTTTGAGAGTTAACGCGATCTATACAAGTATTAATTACTTTTGAATTGCCTAACGTTTTCACCAGATTATACTGGCCGTACTAATCAGTCTATGTTAGTCATATACATAATTGAGTAGCATAAAATTAATAGACATGAAAAATTGAAGGAAGAATTGCTTAAATATATGGATTAAGTATGAAATATAAGCAAAAGCTGGAAAAGGAGCTTGGTTCGCATACTTTTAAATTGAACTAGATGTTGGCGATTCAAACCCTCTTCCTCAATAAACAGGATATTTACTTAGGATATTTAATAGGACTTATAATTTATTTTATTATTTTCAGTTGTTACACTTACTTCCGTGGCAATCTTAGGTATGACTACTGGAGCCCATCGATTATGGGCTCATAAAACATACCAAGCGAGCACTGGACTTCGAATTATGCTAATGTTATTTCAAACTTTAGCTGGAATAGTAAGTATCTTGTATCTTTCTATGAAAATACGTAAATATAAATCATTCAAATTGCAAAATACTCGTATTTATAATTTTGCTTAAACATTACTTGCCACTGTCATATTTTAGGATACCAGATTATCATTTTTTTTTTAAATTGGCTTTGATTTTTTAAGCCTTTTTTGTAAATAGTTAACATTTTCAACTATTTCTCCGTTAAAAAAAAATTGATAAAAAAATACGGTGACAATATTTAGATATATAATTTCAAAGTTTATATATTTCGTAGGCGTTAAGAATACATTGTTGTTTGTTTATTATAGCTAATTATAGCTATATAAATAAAAGTAATTATATATTTTAAATTATCTAGAATTGTTGAGAAACCTTTACTAAGTGCGAAACAGCCTATAAAGTCGTAATAATATATTTTTTCTTAACATATGATCCCAATGACATTCATATAGGACAGGCTGATTCATACCCTAGAATAAATAAATTTTTGTTTTTTGCTTCACATTATTTTTCCTTACTATATTCACAAATATATTTTATGATTTGAACAGCAAATTCTAAATTTTTCGATGGTTGGGAAGTAATAGATTAAACTCACATCGTTTTAATTTTAACTTATTGCTTATTTTATGAATAAGTCAGTACAAAAATTAGGTTAAAAAAACTAATCCTGTTTGCTGTGACATTAATTAGGTCTAATAAATCACTAACAAATAACATGTTAAAATAAATAATAATCCTATGGTCTAATCGGTTGCTGTGCCATTTAAAATTAGCGTTAATAAAAATGCTCCTAACTGTATTCCTTAATATAACATTTGTTTTATCAAATCGTTATAATTTTCAGGGTCCAATATATGATTGGGTACAGTACCACAGACTTCACCACGCTTATTTCGCTACAGACGATGACCCATACGATTACAATAAAGGTTTTTTGTACTCACATTTTCTCACTCGCCTTAGTAAACTCAGCCCGCATCAGGAAAAACTCAAGAATTCAATTGATATGTCAGACATTGAAAAAGATTCTATAGTTATGTTGCAGAAAAAGTAAGTGTTGTCTTATTACACAAAAAGCTTACTTTTATCCTTAATTATTTAAAAAATGGCTTAAAAGTTAGTTAAAATATGAGGTTGCTCGTTATTTACTTTGTTTTTGATATTACTGTATAGTTATATATCGCGATGACTCTTAATTGCTTGATAGTCACCATTGTCCTTTTCTTTTTACATAGAGGACAAAGGTCATGGATATCCTTAATGTATTATTTCTTTCAGATTATACTGGGTTCTATATGGTATTTTCTTCCTGCTTTTACCACTGAACGCTCCCCTCGAGTACTGGGATGATTCAGTTTTGAGTGCAATATTTGTAATCGGATTCCTACGCTATTTAATTGTTCTTCATGCCTCGTGGCTAATAGAAAGTGCCATAGGTGTCTGGGGACTCAAACCTGGAGAGAAGTAAGTTTCTATTTTTTTATACAGATTGTTATACTAAATGAAGTAATGTATACAACGAATAACTGACCAATTTTCGTGCCCAAAGTAATGAGGTGCTTACATGTTAGCCAAGCTCCTGACCTTTTGATAGGGTTTATGTGCGTTTATTATTATTATTTCTTCCCTGCAACCTGTCCACATTTAAGGCACGTTAAAATTCTGGTGTTGTTGTCGTAAACTAGAGCTACAAATTTTTAAACATTAAAGCGTCTCTATTCTGTTTATTATCCTATAAAAATACACATAATTTATAATAGGGTAAATGTACGAGACTCCAAATTGGACAAAATATTTTTATTTGTAAGCTTTCTTACTAGAAAAACATTTCTATTTAATTACTTTTGAAATTATTACAATTTAGGTATTAGTGAAATTTAATAATCAAATAGTGGCTTATTTTAAATTTTCTCATCAATTTCTAAAACACAACGCTATCGGTGGAACAAAATTTGACGTCAATTTACCCAAAGATGTTTTCGTAAAGTAGGTTATATTTTCGTCGTACTTTGTAAACAAAACGGTATGTGCAGTTAGTTAAGTAAAAAATAGTGTTATATGTATTTCGTGACTTTCTAATATCCTTACTTATGTTAAAATAATATTCACAAATATGATATTATTTACTTTGCATTATATTTCTTTACTTTTCCATGATAATAAGTGGATTAGAAAAAACAACTCGGTGCATTTGTGAAATAAATACTTCATTGTTTACATGAATGTAGTCCGTCAACACAAAATAGACGCGCCAAAATGGCGGCGTTTAAATCGTCCAAAAATTTTAATGATTTTAATCTTCTTTTTTAAATTGTTGGTTTATATTTTGGATGTATTATATTTATTTTTGGCATTGTAATATCTAGTAGCAATGTTTTGGCAGACATAATTTATTCGACACACGACGCATCATACATTAATATTGATTGTTTGTTATTAATTTATATTAAACTATGAAAGGAGTAAGATTAGATTTATGTCTCTTTATATCAATCGTATACTTATAAACCCCACAAAGGCATATTATTAACAAGATTATCGCCACCATTCTATATTATTGTGTTTTCATTGTGAGTTACGTTTACTTAAAATTTTTGTTTGTACTGACTCAGAAACGAATGATAAAAATACTTACACTATCAACACTTTTCGAATCAATTTATGATCCAAACATAATTTCACCTTAATTATTATTTTAAACTCACTTCACAACCAAAATTTCACTTTTAAAATTATAAACAAAACACTAACGATAAAGAATAATTTAATCATAGCGCAAAAATAGGTTTGAATATGTATGACCAGTTATAAACCTGCACAATTCCTTCTTAGGTCTTCCTTCTTACCACGAGTAAGATGTTCCATTTCCAAATTTAAATTTAAGATCATTCCAAATGGGTGCATGAAAGCATTTCTTTACGCTAAATCCAGAGACAAATTACTTAAAATCTATTTACTCGTATCTTTTCTTGGTTTAGCAATATTATGTATTATTATTTAATAAAGTTAACGAAAGTACGATTCGTAGTATTGAATTGTGAACATAATTTATTACATATTTAAAAACAATTACTTATAATTAATATTAGATCAGTGTCCTCTAGTAATCAGGACAAAGCATAAAGCCCAAAAATCCTGGGTTTTGGATTTCAGAACCCGGACACTTTCACAATCGTTTTCTTAAATTATGTCATTTGAAAAAGAAAGAGCAAATAGTCACAAATAATTTATGTATTTGTTTATGAATAAAAAGAATATTAACTACATTGAGTATGTTTCTATGAAGTCCTCATTATGATCATCACCAACAGCCTTTAACAGTCTACTGCTGGACTTAGGCCTCTCTTTCAGAAAGAGGTTTTGGCCAAACATACCACGCTGGCCAGACAAGTTAGAATAGTAATTGTTTCAAGTTTTATTTCTCTTTGTAGTAATATTTTCCTGAATAGTTTATTCCTTTAGTTGCCTCTTACGACATTCACGGGACGAATAGAGGTGCTGATACTATGTATTCTTAATCAATCACTACATGGACCAATATTTTAAAAAATAATATATAACATTACACAAGTCTTTACTGTAGGTGTGTTCAGTCATCACCTATAATAGCCATGTATATCAACTGCAAGACATGGTGGACATTTCACCCACATTGCGCCCGAATATGAATTTTACTATAAATAATTCAGAATAATGTCATCAGAATAATAAAATAAAATATTGCAGACATTTGACACACAACGCCATCTAGTCCCAAATTAAGCAGAACTTGTACTACGGGTACTAGATAAACGATATATATATTATATACCTATGTAATATATTTTTTGTAAATACATACATATTATACATAGAAAACACTCAAGCTCCAAAACAAACCATTTGTAAATTATACAAATATTTGGCTCGGCCCGTGAAGCGAACCTGAGATCTCAAGCACAGCAATCGCATATGCTACCACTGCGCCACCGAGGAGTCTATGTTCGTATCATTGGTATTTCATCACTAGATAATTCTTATATTTATTTCTTGCCCACAGATCTCCACCAGATTCTAACTCAGTATTCATTATTACAAAGACTTTCTGGCCTCATTACCATTATTTAATTCCGTATGACTATAAATCGGGAGAATACGGTACATATGGTAAGTTTAATTTAAAATATTAATTTAAAAACAGTTAAACAATTAAAATCGTCTAAACATAAAAACAGTCCAAGATGTGATGGGATACACGTGAGCCAAATATATTATATCCTAAATAAGTAAATTAGTACCTATCAAAACTATGAAGATAGGAGCCTAAGATTAACCATAATATCTACACACAAATAAATAATACAGTTCTTAAACATCATTGATGCTGCGGTAGACTACTCAAAATATATACAAGATTTCATTTTCTTTTGCAGATTGTGGATGTTCGACCGCATTTATTCGAGTGTGGGCTGCTCTGGGACTTGCCACAAAGTTGCGTACCATTGAAACAAGTACCATTCAAAAAGCTTTAATTGATTCAGTTCAAACAAATCAGGATTTGAAGGACTGCCTTAAATCAGCTTTGAATCAACAGAAACTTCAAGGAGAACATTATCTACAACGAGATAATTTTTCCCATAGTTAAACATTTTTAACTATAAGGAAATATTTTCTCATAGCTAGAGCAATGGGAAGTCTGAAGTAGATTGAAAATGTTTTTATTTGCAACTTGCAATCAAAACAAATTTCATACTTTCGTTTGTACTTTATATGTTTATGCCATTATCTAAAGAAGAACAATTTACATAATAATTTCAATAATTATAATAAAACAGAACACTATCGGTTTATTAGCAATTGTAAAAATATAGACGAAATTAAATGATGTTCGTTCTTTATTTTATAGATCTTGACCTATACTAGTGTCAAGTATTCCAACGACAATCCTCAATATTTTAATCCTACAAAAAGTTTAAACTTAAATGTTTCAAAACTATAACCCGATTACGTAAAAAAGGGGCCTAAAAAGGACGAAACATAAAATAATTTAGAAAAAAAATTAAAGAAAATTACAAAAATAGTAGGCAAATTACAGTATCAAACTTTATTTTTTAATTAATACTTTTCCGAGTGCATGCAACATTAACTGTGCAATATTTACATCATCGCATTCTACAAGTACTTATAATTTATTTCATAGTATTTTCTTATGATAACCTTGTTATGGTTTTAATTTATTGTTAAATAAATACATTACCATTATAATATAAAAGTGAATTACTAAAATAGCTGGACGGCAAGAACTGCACAACCGCCTTTTAAACATTTAATTTGACTTAAACAATAAAATATATATACATATTTGTTGTACACTCACCAAGACCCTTTTTATCGTTGTCAATGGCAATAAATACAGTTTAATTTTACGGGGTTAGAATTCGATGTTTAAATTCTGCATGTAAAATTTTGATAAAATTTATGTAGCCTGTATGTATATTTATATAATCCATTGACACCTCGTTTATAAAAATCAGTGGAATATATAAACGCACATATATACACATATCTTTTGGAACTGACAATATCAACTCACGCTTTAATATCCTAACGATGGAAAAGTGCAATAAATAAGTCAAAAGGACAAAAACCACTAATATTTGGAATTTCGTCTCAAGTTGTTGCACAATATTTTTTTTTTTATCTTAAACTACGCTTTACATATTACGAAATAAAAGAGTTCATTTTCACAAATAGCCGGCTTTTTAAGTAAATAGAGAAAAATATAGATATTCTTCTCATTTGTTTAATCTACCTGCTCATAATACCTCAACCCTCACACTTGTCTAGTGCACCACGGTGTCGATAGTCCCTAATTACTAAGTCGTCAATAATTTTTTTAAGCAATATATTAGCGTAGACCATGTTTCTAATAATATAGTGACGTTAAAGAATAAGGAAATAAGGTACCAAGAGTATGTATATAAAAATTTCATTCCCTGAACATATTATTATAATGAACAGATAGACTTTTCACGTAGTCGTCATTTAATCTTAAAACAAAGTACAAGATTAAATATGGCCTATTTCTCATTACCAAAAGTATATATTGAACAGGATCAAACATAGATATAATTTCATTGCACTCACGAGCTCTTTGATAACAAATAGTGTAAATAGAGACTAACCTTTCAAATATCTAGTTTATCGAAAAATTAAGGAATAAGCAATATTAATGTAATAATGGCTGCCTTGCAGAAAAAGAGCTATCTAGCTGTTTTATTTTATAATAAAAAGAACATGGGGTGTTTTTGAATTGAAAAAAATTTTCACGTCATACTATGTACACAGTAAGATTAAACTCCAAAAGAGGGTGGGCGTCGGGTAGGGGACTAACCGTAAACTATATACTCGTAAAAGACAATGAAATCCCGTTTCAATCATGTGTCCCTGGCGAAGTTGACATTCTACAAACGAAACCGTTATTAGAAAATTAACAAATGTATGGTATAAACGTCATCTCAACGCTAAGACACATGTTAAAAATAAATATAAGCCAATACTACAATTAAATAAAGGTATAGGCGATGTTAGAAAGAGGTTCGACGTGAAACACTTGCATCTTGGTTTAGTGGGGCTGTTTAAAATAGTTAAGTGTGATGTGTCAGCTCTGTATGTCATTATCGTCAGGACTACTGGTTAAACGCCTTGATTTTCAGTTATTACAAAATTTCCCATATGTTACTTGCTCACGTTATTACTAAATCTTTGTTTTGGTAATCTTAATCAGCAGTCTCACAATCTTGACAAATTAATTATAATGCAGAGACGCCGTCAGTATGACTATATCATCTGCAAGTGTACGACGTCTTGGCTAATGATATTTGAGAAGGCCTTCGATTCCATAGAGCCCTGGGCTATCATGGGATCGATGCAGAGACACTTGATTGACGGGTCAAGTTCAGATATATATGTAGTTGTATAATATATCACGTCCTATATTACACAGATAGAATTTGAACATGACACATTTGAAGAATATGAACTTCTCCGTTTAGACGTACACTACTAGAAATGATGTTATGACATGATTTATGTCCGATAAATATGACTGCATCGTCTGTTCTGCATAGTTCACTACCTCAGTCGCCTCTTACGATGAGATGAATAGGGATAGTGATACTCTGTATTCTTAATTATTATTTAATTAACTTTATAATTACCCTTATACTAGAAAATTCTTAAATAAACTATTTAATAAAATGCATTAAGTGGCTTAAAATAATACTGTAAACTGTATTTCAAAAAAATGCTGGCAAACGGTTAATATATTGCATATTGCTATTACTTATTTAGTTAAAAGATTGTAACTTTAGAAAAACAACAACGCAATTACTACCCACCTAAATCATTTATCATATAATACGCGTTATTGTTACTGTTATGTAAGTTAATGTTGCTGCTATTAGAAAACTAAGTTTATTACATCTGTCTTAACTGGAATACATAAAATGCTTGTGAAGCGGTTTTGTGGCACAGCTTATCATAAAAATGGCAACCTATTGATTCTGCAACCTAAACAATTAAATTCTCACGGTGATTATGTTGTATAAGTATAAAAATGTCAACAGTGGTTGACATTTTTATACTTATACAACACTTATAAAAATGTCAACGTCTAGTATAAAAATGTCAACCACTGTTGACATTTTTATACTAGACGTTGACATTTTTATACTAGAATAAAAGGAATCCAGTGGGATTCCTTTTATTCTGTAGCCCACCTACCTACCTTTGTTTCGCTCTTCATATCCAAGAAACACATTTTTTGTAAAAACAATTTGTATAAATTTATTTTGCAGGCGCTTTAATATTATGTTATAGAAAAGAAAACGTGTTATGCGCATAAAATGTAACACACACGAAATGAAATAAAATCCCTCAGAAGTAAGTTTTACTTTTTATTTCAACAAGACAACCTACTCTAAAATGACAGATCATGCTCACTATTTAACGTCAATATTAACTTGTTTTACTGCATAATTAAATTAACTAAGCGGCCGTAGCAAGTAATCAGAAGTACTCTTAATTTTAGACGATTTTTCCAACAATATTCGCCGAAACCTATAACAATAACATGTGTCTTACTTTTACATCAATTACTTATTACTTACTCGTAATTACTTAAACACACAACTTACAACACAAAAAATAATCATTAATATCAAAGATACGTAAATTTCATAAAAATATCAGTTATAAATAGAATATTACTGTTCTTGTGTTTTTAAAAAAACAAGTACCGTTTTTGTCGTTTTTGTTATAAACCTTGTATTGTCACTGCCCCTCTTCCACCACGTCCCCCCCCCCTCCACAAGCCCCTTCAACAACTTTCTTTTTTTGTTAAACACATAATTTTTATTAAAATGCATTTTAAGGAATTAAGTTAGGGTAATTCTAACAAACTGTTCACAATGAAAGAAGTGGGTTTAAGTCCAGTTCATGTCACTCAACGATCACCTTGTGTTGTCTTACCTCACACGTATCGCGAAATTCGAAAATGACTTGAGATAGCAGATGGTCGACTAACCTTATGGCCTTTAATTATGCAATCTTAGGGACCCTGACATTAAAGTCACGGTAGCAAACGACACAGAAGGTCAACATTAAAAGTTAAAAAAAACAAAAATGGAATCGAGTGGCTTTCAAGCGCTGATGCATAAATGGTCGAGACAGATAGCAGGTGGGATGTAGTTACAATGTCCTATTACTCTAGAAGATGTCAAAAAGCCACTTCGCACTCGACTCTCGAGACTAGTACCGATCTTTATTTACCGGCATCCCACCCCGCCCTTTGTCTGCCTCATCCTTTGGTAGATCTCAGACTATTTTTGTCATCTACTAAAGTATCTAGAATAAAAAAAATAATATATGCAAACGACTACAATGTTACCTATTTTTATTTTCGGTGTCCCTTTTTTTTCATATTCGTACGTAAATGGTAATTTTATGTTAGAGTTTTGACCATTTTATTTTTTGTAAATTCTATTTCAACTACATTTGCAGAAGTTGTCCTATATTATTAGTGTATCCTCATTTATCATGTCTTGCTATAAAAGAATGTGTTCAGTGTGCAATTCAAGAAATAATTTAATTAAACTCACCTAAAGCTAGAGAAAAAATTAGACCAACGGTAAATAAAATAAGAGCGGATCGTACATCAGTTGCCCTAGCTGAAGCAAAGCCAGCTGGGGGCACGCATTGTGGCATATCAGGTACTAACGCTGCTTCTAATCTTGCAAGCGCTCCACCGCTGCGTAACTGTAAGAGACTGAAGTAAACACCTGTATTTACGTTCATGCTGTAGAAATAATAGAAGTACATTTCAAGAAGCTAAGCTATTAGTAGTTAATAGTAACAATATTGAAAACAAACATATCAAGTCTTTTTCAAGGATCATTTTCTTTATGTGCATAATTTTTATCCCCTTTGTCAAAAAGAACGAATCTATGATACGTTAGGTCGGTTTCTTTGTAGACAAAAGAAATAACTATTGAGACAACAAATACTCACACTTAGATCTTTTACATACACACTATGTAGTAGTTTACTATGTACAAGGTGTCCAGAAAGGGTATCGGGTATTTGTAAGTTTAATGAAACAAAAATTATTTGTACACAATAAAAAAGTTTATTGTTTATTATTAGCATATGAATTGGAGAATTATTTGGAAAAGATGATGTTATCCAAATGATGACCGGTACGTTGCTGGCACTCTCCTAAACGGAAACGAAGATTCACGATAACACGTTGACACATAGCTATCGATATTGCTGCCATTTCTGACTTGATGTTTTGCTTTAACTGGGTTAGATTCGTCGGACTGTTTTGATAAACCTTACTTTTGAGGTATCCCCATGCAAAATAGTCAAGCGGGCTAAGGTCGGGGCTTCTGGGAGGCCAATTGATGTTACTTCTTTGCGAAATGACTTTATTAGGGAATAATTCGTTAACAACTTTCATTGGAGTCATTTGAGGTATCTCAAGTGGCCCCATCTTGCTGGAACCACGTTCTTCAGTTAAAACCTGCAAACTCCCGCAACTCTGGGACCAAAAAATTTCGCAACATATCGCAATAACGGTCACTATTCACATTAATTGCTCGGCCTCGTTGATCTTCGTGAAAATAAAGACCTATTATGCCTTTAGCAGACATAGCGGCCCAAACAACGACCTTTGGGCTATGCAGGAGTCGTTCATGCTTTCGTCTCGGATTCTCCACTGCCCAGTACCAACAATTCTGCTTATTCACATGACCATTCAGGTGAAAATTTGCTTCGTCACTGAACAGTATGTTGTTAAAGTTGTTAAATCGCTGCAGCATTTCGTTTGCAAAATTCAGTCGATTAGCATAGTCTGTATCCTTCAATTCTTGAACCAATTGAATTTTATAGGCTTTTAGATGTAAATCTTTCTTTAAAATCGAATGTAAAGACGATTTTTTGATGTTCAACGCTTGGCTTCGCCTTCGGATGGATAAAGACGGATTTTGACGAACCGACGCCTTAACTTCTTCAATTGTTTCTTCATCGCGAACTGAACGAGGACGACCAGAGTTTTGAATTTTAACTGTAGCACCTGTATTCTCAAACATCCTGATCCATTTCCTAATGCTATCGTCACTTGGTGCGTGGCGTGTACGATATTCCGCACGATAGAGACGTTTCCGTTTAGAAGAGTGCCAGCAACGTAACGGTCATCATTTGGATAACATCATCTTTTCCAAATAATTCTCCAATTCATATGCTAATAATAAACAATAAACTTTTTTATTGTGTACAAATAATTTTTGTTTCATTGAACTTACAAATACCCGATACCCTTTCTGGACATCTTGTACATAATACAATACTAGCGAACCGGGGCATTATTTCTATTGCACTATTTGCTCATATTTAATACAGTATTCTTTGACAGACAATTGTTACTCTTATAAAAGTTCCTTGGTGATGTAAATCATATTTATACGAAAACATGTAATTGCTGTAATTAATTAATGCTATTGTTGTTGTTATTTAATGCATATAATGTATGATATAATTTTACCTCAAATTTTATTTACAATTTTTATTTTTATTTTAAGAAAAAAAAATATTCAAACTTAGATACATGATAACGTTAATTTTTTTGTGAAGCTAAAAAAGTACAACCTTTTTTTATATGGATTTTGTTTATTTATTTCAAATCATTCAGGTAGCAAACGCCAAGTTATTTGAAGGCTGTTTTGAGAATGGTAGTATAGAAGTAAAGCTAATTTGTATATGAACCTGTGACGGTTGAATTAGAGCCTCTTTGTGCAGTTGACTGAAACTCTGACCACGTGTTTGCATAAAAAGTGATTGCAATACCATTAGCAATGGATATGATTTCAGCATAGTACCACATACAAAAAAAATAGTAAACAAACTACAATCTGATCACTGTAGACAGATGTGTCATTTTGCTATGAAAAACAAAATGTACAACATGAGATATCACTGTGGTACCTAAAACTTTGACTTGAATTGAAAATTTTGAAAATAAACTGCTTTATAAATTACCTCCTTTATGTAACAGTGATAATCCTAATCAATTACATCTTTTAACACGTATGGTTTACAATTTTAATCAACTTTTACTCCTAAGAAGTTAAAGGTACTACAACCTTCATTGAATAGGCCACAGTAGTTATATATAAAAGTAAAACAAGGCTTCACGAGCTTTATGAAGAAAGAAATTTTAATACTGAGATGGAATTTCGAGAATATGTCAAACAATGCTCGATTTGTTTAATGAAAAAAGTATCATGTAGCACAGGTTAATTACATTAGATCTATTATAAAATTAATCATATTTCAAATAAAATAAAAATAACCACCGATTTTAGGAGTAATTCTGTTCAAATAACTAAATCGATTATTAACTTAGTGGTATCACAGTTGATCTTAACTTCCAATAAGTATATTAAATATGGTGTATTTCCTGACCCAATTAAAAACAGTAGGATAATTCTGTTATTAAAGACAGGTAAGAAGCCGAAGAAAATTCTACAAATTATAGACATATTTCAGTGTTGTTTGTATGAATGAGAAAAAATACTAAATGTATTAGACTTTATACACCAAATGTCTAACAAGTTAAAGCCAGGATTCTAACAAATGCATAGGAGTTGAATCTTGTTGACACCATCAAGTTTTTAAGTATACTCTAGATTATAAAATACAATGGAACACACACATTGATGGATTGTTGAAAAACTCAGCTCTACAGCATACACGATTTATAGAATTCGTCAATTAGCCGATGTAGAAACAGCTAGACTAGTATATTTTAGCTATTTTCAGATTATAATGTCATATAGTAATTTATTTTGGGAAATGCTACTGACATTCAAATTATCTTTGTGTTGCTTAAAGGACTATTCACGCAATTTGGGACTGAGGGATAAGTTTGAAGAAATTGCTATCATGATAATCGCATCGCAATACGTTTATGAAAATTTAGTATATGTAAAGAAAAATATTCATTTATTCCAAAGTTCAGCGGCATTCATTATCTCAACACAAGAAACAAAGAGAAGCCTGTGTGCCAACGAGTAGGTCACAAAAAGTAAGCAACTCTTTTCGATGTCAGGGTGTGCAATTCTACAATAAAATTCCAAGTAAATATTTACGTCACACACGGCGAGTTAACCGTTCCCAAATTAGTAAGTCCGTGCTATGGGTATTAAATTACTAATACACATAAATAAATAGATAATAAATAAAACAACCAGCACAGCACAAATATATGAAGGTCATCAACCAAATATTTGCTATAAGTGAGAATAGGAAAGACGCTATATAAATAAAAACTCAAATTATTCTCATACTATCATGTCAATATCAAAGTAGAAAGGAAGGGCTAAAAGCTGTCAGTAGAGTACCGTTTTTCTAAGGAGAAAAGTAAATTTATGATATTGCCAACTCCACTTATTTCCTTCTGATGAATATCGTAACAGGTTGCAAGACAGTTAAATTTTCCTTGAGCTTTCCTGCATTTCATAACTTAATGTTTTCCTGGGTCACAGCTGTGGATCTTGGTATACAAGAGTTACAGTGGTGAGGGAGTGGGAGGGATTAGTCTCTTTAAAAATTTTTTAGTAGCACACTGCTGGACATAGCCCTCTGCTTAGACAAGAAGTTTTAATTAAATACTTACTAGACAAGAGTAGGTCTGGCATAAGGTGAGTATCTTGGCAAAGGAAACGCAAGATGTGCACGAGTTGAATATATTGGCAGTTCTCTAACCGCACATCGACCTCGAGCTTGACTAAGTAACCTGCACATAAATGTTAAAAAAATAATTAATAATTAAGAAATATAAACACTATCATAAAACTAAAAACCACTAAACACAATTGGTGTACAAAAAAACTCTTATTATTCTTGACATCTACATAAAAGAAATAGTAGGGTGCAGGAGGCTGGATGCTGGACCTCATTTCCCCCATACTCGTGGGATTAGATATGGACTCCAATGAATGCTAAAAGAAAACAACAACGGGTGGATATAACAACGATACTGGCTTTATGAAAACTAGACTTCAAAGATCAAGACAGGAGAAGACGAGAAAAGGTGAAGAACGGCGGATGCGACATCGGTTGCGATCGCTAAAAGTTACTTTATCCAGATCCTCTACTCTGCCTTCCTGTTGATGATGAAGGTGAGTGAACTGAAGAGAGCGATAGCTCAGCCTCGGTAAAGGGAAACGCTCCGACAGTCCCGGCTAGGCGGAAATTTACAACTCTATGACCAGGTAGGGTCGACCTGAGCCCAAGTTGTTGGCAGAAAATCCCAGACTGTTGGTTGTTGCTCCCGCCCCAAAGGTGAAGGGGCCGCAGTGACCGTGACCTCCCACTAACGCCACAGTCGTGGTCATTGTGCTTCCAAAGTCCAGTTATTCACTAGCGGAGATAATGCAGGCTATAAAATCCTGCGTAAAGCTGGCGAAATTTGAAATCGATTGGAATGGAACGGGCGAAATTCAGCAGAGAAAGGTAGTCACAAGGAACCTAATACGGAAGATCCCCGGACGGGATAGCGCTACCAAAGAGTACGCTTTATCCAAACGCTTGTGTGCAATCATAGGCCACATGGACGCGTGATTTACGGGTCCTCCCAAAACGGACAAACTTTGGATGTTAAGTAACTAAGGAGTTACAGAGTCAATAGCCCCAGCGGATGGCTGCTCCGTCCAATATCGAGATCGGGAAGATACACAGAACTGCAGCCCGATTGGGAACGGTTTGGATCCGTAGCCTACTTACAGTAGGCAGTACGCCAAGTCGCGGCCGACCAACGTGTATAGGCTGGCTGGGCGTCGGTCTGTACTTAACCATTAGCACCACGGCTCTTACAGTGTTATTCGTGCCTTGGAATGGGACACGTCAGGGTAAAATGCTCGGGCAACGCTGACAGAAGTGGCTGTTGCATCTGCTGCGGAGGATTAGGCCTTGAAGCTCGAGCCTGTGCAGCGGGTGCACTGAAGTGTCCAGTGTGTTTTTACTGTGGCCAGTCCGCCAACTAACATATCGGCTGAGTAGCCACAAACAAGAATTCTCCAGAGTAACCTCAACCACTGCCACGCAGCGCAGGATTTTTTGATTCAGATGCTTGCGGAGCAGTTAGTTACCCTGGCAATTATTGCCGAGCTCTATTCCATCTGTAATCATCCACGTTGGGTCGAGGAGTTCGGCAGTTCAGTGGCCATATATTAACGGGGTGGAGAAAGCATCTATTACTATCTCCTGAAACAGGACGCGGGCTTGGCGGTAGTAGAGTGGGGATACAGTAGTGGTAGGCTGTTACTTCTCTCCCAATTGCGGCCTAGTCGAGTATGATTCATATCTGCATGGGTTAGGGATCTGCTACAATTCCTTTCCAGTATTAGTCCTGGATGAATTCAACGCCCACTAATGGAGTGGTGAGACACCTGAGACAACGTGAGGCGAGAGGCTTCCTGGAGTGGGCGGCTGGACTGGACATTCGACTTCTAAATCAAGGTTTCATTAGTATATGTGTGCTGTGGCAGGGGGAATCGATTATCGACCTGTCGTAGGCGACTCCCTTTGTAGTACAAATAGTGTTGGGGTCACGAGTGGCAGAGGAAGTAGTTAGCCTTTCTGACCACCAGCACGTCGTAATAAATGTGCCACTCCGTCATCCTGGTCGTACACACCAGGAAAAAGAACCTGCGTGACAATAGGCCCTTAAGCGGCTCAACCGAGATATTGTCGTAGAGGGAGAGCTGGACCAAGCCACGTAGCAACTACACCAGGCTTGGACCTGATAATATTGATAGCTCTTTCGGTACTGGGGGACAAACTGAGGCGGATTTTCACAGACTGTCTCGGGCTCAATATCTTCCCCCGCGGCTGGAAAAAAAGCGAGACTGGTGCTTTTAAAAAAGGAAAGAAGGCCTGCAGATTCTCCCTCTGCATTCCACCCAATATACCTGCTGAACGAGTCAGGAATACACTTTGAGGTTGTAATCTCTGACCTGATCAGCGAGCATTTGTCACAAGTGGGCCCTGATCTGTCGGACTGTCAGTTTAGATTCCGACGGGAACGTTCGACAATAGATGTTGTTAGGTGCGTTTGATCCCTGACAGAGTCAACAGTCTGATCAGGGGGATTGGCGTTGGCAGTTAACCTTGATATAGGCAACGTATTCAGTTGTGGCGGCGTGCTGTTGGCGGTGTCGTTAGACATCGCCAACGCATTTAATAGTCTGCCATTTAGCTGCATCAGGGGAGCACTCCACTACCATGGGGTGCCAGAGTACCTGAGGCGGATTGTGGCAGACTATTTAGAAGAGCGTACCGTCATGTACGAGGACCGAGACGGTGTTCTGAGGCGGCGGCCCATGTCGTGCGGTGTTCCACAGGGGTCTGTCCTCGGACCACTCCTGTGGAATATGGGATACGACTGGGCCCTTCGAGGCCGTCTTCCCCCCGGGCTCGGCGTAATTTGTTACGCAGATGACACATTGGTCACAGCCCGGGGGATGAACTTCCAAGAGGCGGCACGCCTGGCCACCACGGGTGTCTCTCTAGTGGTCGCGCGTATTGAGGCGCTGGGTTTGCGGGTGGCCCTGGACAAGACGGAGGCCCTTTTGTTCCATGGGCCTCGTCGTGGTCCACCCTCTGGCGCCTCCATCGTAATCAATTCGGTCCTCGTACCGATTCGGGCCCAGATGAAATATCTGGGTCTGATCCTCGACGGCAGGTGGCTCTTCGACGAGCACTTCCGGCAACTTTCTCCAAAGCTGGTCGGCGCTGCTTCTGCCCTGGGGCGACTTTTGCCCGATTTGGGTGGAGCCAACATCGCGACGAGACAGCTATACACGGGAGTTGTCCGGTCAATGGCACTGTATGGTGCACCGGTGTGGGCGGCGGCTCTGACCGCCCAGAATAGGGCTCGTCTCTGGCGCCCTCAGAGGATATTGGCGGTTAGAGCCATACGCGGTTACCGCACCATATCAACGGAGGCGGCGTGCGCCTTGACTGGAAGTCCCCCGTGGGATTTGGAGGCGGAAGTGCTCGCCGAAGTTTATCGGCGAACGGCTGATTTCCGGGCGGGTAGCGGCATACGTCCCCCGCCCGAAGAGATACGCGAGTGGCGAGAGGCCGCTCGTCGAGCCACGATGGCTCGTTGGTCGTCCCGGCTGGAGACTCCACGTGCTGGCTTTGCCACCGTGGAGGCTCTCCGACCGGCAGGGCGACAGCACGGGACCCTTTCCTTCCGACTGACGCAGATCCTTTCCGGGCACGGTTGCTTCGGGAAGTATCTGCACTCGGTTGCCAGGAGGGAATTGAGTCCCGCCTGTCATCACTGCGACTGCAGTGAGGACTCGGCTCAGCACACGCTGGCGGGTTGTTCCGCATGGGCGGCGCAGCGTGGGGTCCTCACTGCAGTTATTGGAGGAGATCTCTCGCTACCGGCCGTCATACGCTCCATGGTCGGTAGCGACAATTGTTTTACCGCGGTCGCAACCTTCTGCGAAGACGTAATTTCGCGGAAGGAGGCGGCGGAGAAGGCCCGGGAGGACGATATCCACTCGGACCCAATTCGCCGCCGGCGAGCCGGGCGGCGGAGGCGTGCATACCAGCGGCTCATGCCGCCTTGAGTGTGGCCGCGGGTGGACGGGACGGGTTTTCCCCTCCATCCGCTATAGTGGCCAGCCGCGAGGAGGCGACGTCCGCGTGTGCCGTACGTCGCCTAAATGGAGAGGTTATCCGTAGAAGGTGCCCGCGGCAGCGGGCAGGCGCTAGGAAGGATTTGGATGACGTAATAGCAGCTGTTCCCGGATCCCTCCTATGTCAGGCGCAGAGTGGCACACCGTGTGGTTTTAGTCGGTCCGATTCCGACACACCACCCCGCCGTAAACCCCGGTGGGGTGACGGCTCGAAGGGGTTTCCACACGATAAAAAAAAAAAAGAAAAAAAAAAAAGTCAACGTATTCAGTAACCTCTCCTGGGAGGCAATTAGGGCGGCTCTCGAATATCACAACTTGCCGCTCCATCTATGGACCGTCATAGAGACCTATTTACGCAACAGGACAGTGAAGTTTATCGATCGGAACGGAGTGGAGAATCGAAGGGAAGTGTATGGTAGGGTTCCCCAGGGCTCTGTATTGGACTCATTACTGTGGAACCTCGTATACGATGCTGTCCTGCGCACCATTCTGCCCTTTGGGCTGAGTGGAGGAACATCTCCTCGAAGCATGACCCTCTAGGCAGTATAGGCGTGTCCTTTACATAACAAGCGATTCTTGGGCCAGAGAGCAAAATGGCACGAAGGACCGTATCGTATACAAGGTAATGTTAGTCAATCATTATTATTTCTTCTATTTATAATAGGTACTCAATTCATGGCGAGAATTATTATAAAATCAGCAACATTTTGTCTACGTATTGTTATTTGTGCATAATTCAATTGTTCTTGGCACTTTGACCTCTTTGTCAAATCTCAAACTCAGAAATAATAATAAATTGACAGATCTCATAAAATATTATTAATATATGTAAATAAATTCAGTTGTCTGGGAGTAGTTAACAACTGGCTATATTTATCAGACAATTACTTATTATCAATTTCTCCCTTATTGAAAGTTCAGCAGGTGAAGCCAAGTTGTAATTTTGTAAATGTAAACGTTATTAGAAAACTTATTAAATGTATAGGAATGACATCATCACAAAACAAAATAGTTGAAGAAAATAAAAGCGATTATAGTAAGAGATACCTACGACGTGAAACACTTGTATTTTGGCTAGGCCTGCAGTATCTATACAAAAGTAGCATATTTTAAGGTGTGATTCTCAGAAATCTTTTCTCTGAAGCTAGGCTTCAGAAATGCTCACTATTTGGAATCTATCTCTTATAGACGGAAATTTTATACTTATGTCTCAAATCATATTATAAAACTACTTGTAATTATAGTAGTTTTATAATGTGATTTCTGACATTATAAGTGAAGATTATATGTACCTAAGAGTTGACCGTGCTACCCGTTGTCCAGCAAAGAAAGCATAATCCTGTTGAGCGGCCCGAGTGAGACCTTCTTCAGCCGAAGATACTAGATTATCTGCATCCGAATAACCTCGGATGTAAAAAGCATTGAGCTGTGCATCTTTTGTGGACTACAATATTAAAAAAAAAACAAAATTGTTTATTTGACTTAATGAAATTTAATGCTACCTAAACGGAGAATTAGGGAAATATACTATCCTGTGCTGTCAAATTATCGTAAGAGTTGTAAAACTCATCGAAAAATTCAATCATAAAAGCAAATGTATTATTAGAAGAAAATGCAACCACAAAACTATTATTTGAAGAAAAACCTAAAAACAAGAAATATTATTGGGTTATCTGATCGGCGCTATCAGTAGGAGAACGATGAACCAAACATTTAGTCACAGCAAAAAATAACCCCATCAGTAAGTACTCGTATATTAACTAAATATTATATTTTAAATAAATGTAATCTCTACAGCTTGTTAGTAACTGTTATAGTTTATTCAATATGTTAAGGCTTCACGTTTTCCCTAACAGAGACCACGTTCAATAAATTTCCAATATCTAATTGGCTTTAGAAACAAAAAATGCTTCAAACAGTGCAAATAAACTTTCACTCATGCTCACAATTAGGCAGTGTCTGTATCTATTTCTTTACAGCCAAACTACTAATAAACATACGAGTACAAATATCTTTCTAAAAAAGACATTTTTATATAACATATGTATGAATTACACCCAGATGCAGAACAAATGATCGTGCTCATCACACAAATTTCATCTTGGTTAAGTATCCAACCTATAATCTCTATTTTAGCAACAGGGTCGATCCCATCCTCTAGACTATTAAGCCATTCAACGATATGTGCCTTTTCATAAATGTGTTTAATATGTGTGTCTAGCCGATTTCGGTCACGGCAGCCAGCCTCAACCGCGACCAGTCCATTACGCAGGAGATACTATAGTGCACTAGTGTCGGCACAAACACAGGTGCACTCTCGCTTCCCTCACTCTCATATGATGATGAGCCTGCAATCCAATACAACTGAGGAGAGATCAGGCGCAGGTCCGACGGCCTTACGTACTCTCCGAGGCACATAAACTAAGACCGCAACTCCCAAACTCTAGGCTGTTATTAAGCATTTCCATAATCAGAAAAACTCAATAACACTTTTTGACACGATTCGGAAACCGAACCCTCTTGATTAGCCGTATATACTAACGGCAAGACCAACGAAACAGTGTCTATTTAATGCAATCTATCTAATCACAATTGTATTTATATAACATATATGAAAATTCATTACTTCTGTGAAATCACTAAAGTGATTGGTGAACTATAGGTATTGGTTTATTTAGTAAAAAACCACTGTACTTGACCTCTCAATTACAAGATGCCGACTCCATAGTCAGTTTAATACTTGCAAAATGTTATCTTTGACTTTCAAAAAATATTATGAGGCTAGAATATTATAAAGGTAAGGCTTTTAGTATTTATAATATTTATAAAAAATATTATAAATATTATAAATACTAAAAGGGTTAATAATTTCTGTGTTATAAAATAAAATAAAAATTATTTACAATTAATCTCTAAGAATTTTTTGTACAGTATCTCTAAAATATCATAATCATCGATTGATATGCACAACCTAGTCAAACATCATTTCAAAATATTTATATAAAACCTATCGATCACAATGCGTTAATTGCAGCATGGAAAAAAATATAATTATATAAAAGAAATCTACTAACAACCCAATGTATGTTATTCACAAACTTTACCATCAGATACATTTGATCAGCTCCATTCCGTATATATCCAATCTTGAAGTTAGGTGAGTGTAACACAGCGGCTATTGTGTCGACACTAGCAACTCGAATAGATAGAACTGATGTTATAAAAGCTGCATAGGAATTGTAAGTAACCACAGCGAAGAATAGGCACACGATGAGTAGGACGCTAGCCGCTGGATTCGACGGTGTCCAAGTACCACCTACGACATGAAAGAGTAATAAAAATATTTTTTGTACAATTATTGAGATATACTCTACGGCAAAATATGCACTACAACGATGATGGCGAAAATTACTATTACATTATATTAAACTACTGTTATACTAAAATTTCAAAGTTTACGTTTATACCTTTTGATTGATACATTAAATGTAATATTGCTAATCATATATTGAAACTGTTATAAGTACCCACTACATAGAAAATCACGTTGGCTATCAGAACTTGTAGCTAGGGCGCTTTAGAGTACTTATCTGATTAGTATTGTCATAAGCCAACGGGTATAAAGTGTTGGCGCTATTTGAATGTGTTTAAGTGTTTAGAAGGATGAGTACATAACGATTGAGCTGGAGTGAATTATCGGGACTCCGGCTCCACTCGAACAGTTTCTTAATTTATTTAAAGGTAGAAAGGTAAAGTCATAAAGCGTAAGTTAACGCCGAAAATGGCGTTGTACTATTTCTTTTTTCTAAGATGAACCTTTCTATATTACAACTTTACTTATTAGGAAAAAGAGATTTTATACTTGTTTCGATCTTAATTCTTTGTAGACCTAAAATCTTTTAGATATATAAATTTAGATAGTATAGAAAGGTTCATCTTCGAAATAAGAAATAGTACAACCCCATTTCCGGAGTTAACTTACGCCATATGGCTACGACCGACGAAAATAATAATTTTTTCACAGAGACCCTCAGTTTACACAGTTAAACAAAAACCTTTAAATAAACTAAGAATGACTATTTGAAATTGCTACAATAAAGTTTTAAACTTGGTTTCTAAGAAGAGACTGAAGAAGAGACTTTCTGAGAGACCTGAGTTCAACAGTAGACCATTTAAGTCTGTTAATAAAAAGTCAAAGACGTTTTCCAGTTTGTTATCTTCCATTGGAAACTAGTTTTTTATATTGCAAACTGAAAATGCTTATGTTCTTGACATACTAATAAAGTTATAGTAAAAGGTCCACGTTCTTATTCGCTTTAGTCGTGCGCGTTGACATTGTTGCTGCTTTAAGTAACAACCTTCATAACCCAAAACATTAATTAAACGTTAGTAACATACAAAAATATTCAAAAGCAAATACTTAAATTATTTTTATGAAGCTATATCCAAAACGATGGGGCTACAAAATTAAAATATCGGCAGCTGATGCTTTATATGTACCGACTACAGAAGCATTTTTAAGAAATTTCACCTCTGACGGGTTAAACTGTGGATGTACGGTTGTAGGAAAATTCGTCATTTTTAATGTTAGAAATGAGAAAAAGAAAGCTAATGCAGATTTTTTATCTAGATATTTCCTATCACATTTGCCTGCATCCGACAATAATGTCGTTGTCGTTTACGATATAAATAATTTACCAACCATTGCATAAACATCCAGAGTTTTTGAGAAATGCTTATGAGGACAATTGAAGTTGTCAAGAGGTTAAATACCTGCGCGGCAGTCACTAAACACTATTTACGTACTCCTTACTTACTTAACTAACTTTAATAAAAGCTTAACCAACTAAAATCTGAATAAATGTTGATCAATAATCTAATATCCCAAGGTGTATTGATTTGAAACAATAGCCTTTTTAAAGAGTAAAGAGACTTAATTACTGACACACTTAAAAACGTTTAAACAAAACTATATAGTTTTATTTCAGAATTTTTAAAGTAACTTATAGTTGGAAATACAACTCTAAAAAAGAAATAACATGGTGACCAATTAAAAGTTTTCACTTTTATCCAAATTGACACTTTAAAAATCAAAAAATTAAAAATACTGTCGGTAATCATTTGTTCGCTTAAATTACTTTGATGTTTATCGGACTATACCTCAAACTGAACTAAACTCAATGAAGAAGTACCTACATTTCCATCGCTGACCATACCGCTAACTCACACACTCAAGCGATTTCCAATCCTTAATAGAACGGTCCACATGCTCATTTCCGAGAGACACTTTGAGTATAAAAATTTAAAAATTTGACCACACGGTTGGTCTAGTGGTTTAAGTGGTCGCCACGCCGTTTTCTGCAGCGTTGAGTATTGTGGGATCAAATCCCATGTGGGACAACACTTTGTATGATCCGTAACTTGTTATTCTGAGTCTGTGTCTTCTTTATGTCCGTTTTATATATGTTTGTAAAGTACACCGCAACACAGGATTTATTCCTAATGCAGGTGTTGCCTTTTATAAAAAAAGCAAGCTATTGTGTAACGATTCATATTTGATCTTATGGTATACTTATAAAGCTCATTGTTCTGTGCCATTTTGTGTTATTATTAGAACTATGAGTTCTGGGAATTACACAGCTTAGTTCATGGAAGTGAGTGAGAATTTTTTGCTTTCAGTTAACAAAATAAACAAAGAGGAATAAAATTAGGATGTTTGTCAAACACATTGTTATTTACTGTAGAACTTTATTTGCCGGTAATATTTGCTTTATCTATCTAATACCTTTAAACGACCAAATCTTGTAAATACATAATCTGAATCTCGGAAACAGCTTCAACGATTTTCATAAAATTTAGCATGCACGGTTGATGGTTTCGAGGCAGATAAGTCGGTCTAGCTAAATTTCATTTTTAGGTCTAATGTCTGTCTGATAGGCCCGTTTTAACACTTATCTATGTGACAAAATTAGGCATCGGAACTAAAGAAGTTGATAAATTGCGAATCAACAATCACACAATAATACCAAGCTAAGCTCGGTTTCCAGGTACTATCCATAAACTGAGCAATAAATAGTAAGACGTCATTATCATCATCATTCAATAAACATTGAGATAACAAAGTTACATCAGCAAATTTATAATATAAGTTTATACAACCGCATAATGGCCACTTTCTGAAAGACCTTTTGTGTCTCAACAACAACCATACCCATATATAAGAATATATTATTATAAATGAACACAAATGAAAAATTTTGAACACCCGAGACACCAACATCAATTCAAGGCTTTCGTTGCAGCAGCAGTTTAAGGTTACCATGTCATGAAATAAACTATCGATCTTCACTAATTATAGCTAAACCGCATTATAACTAACACCTCGATTAAACCGCATTGTAACTCATTTGGGATCATATGATATCACTAACAGACACTCAGACATGTCAAACGGGGGAAATCAAACTGATGAAATTAAACGCATTTTTTTATATACGTGAAAATGAATCAACAAGTTCTGGGGATAACTATTAAATGTTAGAAAATTTCAATTAACAATTTTTTTCCACAAATTCTTTTCTAATTTAGAATATCACTTTTCTAAGTTTTTTATACCGTTTATAAAATACGTACGTACGTACGTACGAGTACGTATAATATCCTCAAATTTGAAATTCAATAAATTTAAACACAAAAAAGCTATCCGTTTTTGAAATATTCTAGTTTTATTTTTATTTAGCTTATTCTTTATATATTACATACAAAAAACGTTTTTTAAGCGGAGAGGATAATGGTGTCAAAGACGTGCTCCGTCTTTTAATTTTCGGATGGAAATAGTGGCCCCGGGTTTCATCTACGGTGACGGAAAAATTCAACTGGATTACACGTTTTCTAAAATCAATTTGGGTCGGCACAATGAATTTTTCTCTTCCATTTTCCTCTATGCCTAGTGAGTTCACTACTTACTAATTTCCTTCCTATATCGTCTTTCACGCAGTCCATTAATCTTTCTTTTGGTCATCATTTATTCTGAAATCCATCAACTTTCATATTTTAAACTTCACATAATACATTTTACTCATCTATCTGATATAAAGGAATAGAAAATTTAGGATCGCAAATAGTTCCTATTACCTGACGCGTCTTCATCTGTTCTGTGTAGATCTATCGATTTCGTTATCTTTTTGTAAGAGTGAACCGAGGTTCTTGTAATTAATTCTGATCACGCTGTAACATTTCAATTTATATATGTCACTATTTTTTCTTTCTCGTGCGAAAAGTCCCTCGGATAACAAAATATCACAAAATCAATTATTGTGAAATCGAAATGGGTAGCTAAGTTTTAGTGAAAACCCTTTTAAAAATTCAATATGAACACACTGGACGACGAACAGAAATAAACGAAATAAGCCATCAAGCACAAAAGATATTTCACGATAACTATAAATCGCCTCTGCCTACACCAGCAGATATAAGTTCCTCATCCCGAGTACTTTCGTTACGGCAAATAAGACCACAAAGTTAACTGACAACATTACTGAGCAATTGACTCTTCAAGACACAAAAATGTTTCATTTTTTAAACAGTACGCCACAATTCTAGATCTCCGTATTTGCTTATCACACTAATCATGCAGAGATCATACAATATCAGTAATCATTATTAAAAAAATATTTATGTTGTATAGTGCCAAATATCTACACAGATAAAAGCTTTTAACACCATCTCCATCTTCACTTTTCTTCAAAAGATGAAAGTTTGCACGAGAGGAACACCATCAGAATCTTTTACAAAATACCTCACAAAGCGTTAAGATAAGCCATGTGATCGTGATGATTTCTATCCTTTATTTATATATACAATGTATATGCTACTAATCTTAACAACAGTACGGTTAAGCACCCTAATACTAGTGACACAGCTTTGTAATTATCTTTAACTACTTAGGAAAAGACCTATAGTTAATGTTAAATCGGTGTGAACAAAGCAACAGATATGGTTGTTAAAAATATACTCGCTCTCACCAACAGCCTTCAAAAGTTCACTGTTGGACATAAGCCTCTCCTTAACAAAGAAGTTAAAGTTTACTCGTCTTAAATATCAATAAAGGAAGTACATGCCTTTTATCAGTCCAAAAATTACTTATTATCTCATCTCATTTACAATTGTCAATAGTGACACATAAATGCTCTACACACAGAATAATAACGGTTGTTCATGAATATTGCCCATAGAGAAATTCGTCACCATTGAAACTGGATTCCCATCACAAACACACACATAAACTCTGACATATACACATGTCACACAACTGTCATATACTGATGTCACATAACATCAACAGTGGAACCTCAATAACCTGAAATACCAGAATTTACCTAGTGTGGGCATACATATGTATTGCAAAATGAAATGTGTTTTTATTATTTTATTTTCAATTTTTATTATTTTATTCATGATGGTGCATGGTGAAACATTTGACAGGATATAATAATCTTATTATTTATTTAACAACTCTCGGCATGTCCAAAAATAATTAGGAATCCCTGAGATTCAGGCTTGAGTCTTTAATAACAGAAACTGGTTTGATATTAGAAAACGTAACTTTTAAGTTAGTCTAATCATCAATTCATTTCAGTTCACAAATTTTGATTACAATATCAAGTAGCATCTAGCATGTAAGAGTAACCACGCGTAATTCACGGTAATGTTTTGGAAGTGAAAGGTAATTTTGGTTGCAACATCTGTATAAGGTCATATATTGCCTTGTTATCAGTTCAAAAGATGAATACAAATTGTTAGGTAATCAAACATCAACAAGTAAAAAGGTCAAAATACTACAGTTAAATGTTAATTCAATTTTAAGATATGGGTTCTTTTTTTTTCTATTTGTGAAAACAGGCACACTGTTTTTCACAAATTCTTTCAAAAGCAAATCATTATTATTATTTATACATGTTAGTAAATAATTACAAACGTCCTTGAATTAGACATTGAATTCTCTTCAAACCCTAATCTAGTAGATATTTGTAGGTGTCATTAGTGAAGCATACATGCTTTCGAACATAGAGCTATTGTGTCTTCTAAGGTAATTATCTACTACCAGGTGTAGTAGACAATAATTTTTATTTTCAGTTACAGGTTCAGGTACTTATCAAAAAATATATAAAATTCTCAAATTTGCATCTCTACGTATAAAGATGTATATTGTATATACACAAAACAATCTACATACCTTGTTGACAAAGTATTCCAGTAGCCCATATCAATGCCTCAGTGTAGTCTATTCGTCTTCCAGTACCCCTTAATGGTGAAGTTATTCTACTGATGACGACTATAGAAACGGCAGCTAAGAGAGCCACAGCCATCACGCATGCTACCAGACGAAAGCTAAATGGAGCCAAGAATATATCACGAACAGTGGATGTTTCTTGTTGACGAATATATATATTGCACCTAAAACAAATTTTTAGATAAAAAAGTGAAGGGAAAATTACTAGAAAAATTAATAGAAAAGGTTACTTTTTATCTCTCAAGTTACAAAATTGAATGATTAACATGATTAATGAATGTCTAGGTCATTCGAAAAGTAAATGTAACTCCTCTCATATTAGTCAGTTGAAAAAGGACGAAGAAGCACTATACTCGAAATTTAAATGGACTTATCAGTATATTTATGATCTCGTTACTCACATTATAAGATAACTGTGAAGTAACAGTGTAAGAATCAGTGTTATCCGTCACTGTTTAATACATCATACAATTGATACGTAATGGTATAACCTATAATGTTTTACGATTACCCATAAATTTCGATGGCGTGCAAATTGATTTGATTTGCATAACATATAATGTACTATTATAAAATTAATAAAATATTGTTTTACCATCATCTTCATCCTCCGAACCTTTTCCAAGCTAGGCTGGATTCGGTTTTTAGTCTACTATGGCACACATTGAGAGCCTCATAATATGTTATGTGTACCAAACATCTTGGCTAGAATTGCCTAACTTTACGATGTGGAAATCTACTCGACTACCGCTTAGCCACGAGCCTCTTTTTACCGTAAATGTTAGGTAACCCTATATAAATACATCAATTTACTTAAAATATTTGACATACGTATGAACTATTTACTTACAAGCGCCAAAAACTTTCGACGTATTGTCTCTCACCAGTAGAGGGTCCCAGTAAGTTAAATAAGTAAACTAAACTTGGGTAATCCACGTTTCAAAATAAGTCAGTTATAATTTATCCTCGGTAAGTAAAGCTTCTTGAAAGTAACTATGTTGTAGTAGGTTGTATTAGCAAACAACATAATTGAATAAGTAGATATGTTATATTGCATTACACATTGACACGATTCATATTTTTGCTACACATTCAAAGTTCAACTGAAGGCCAAAAAAGCTCTAAAGAGTTACCGATCCAGTTTTTGCCTGTCAGGTCAGAGTAGTTTTTACTCGTATTTGTCTACGGTCAAATAATTTTAAATATAGTTGCAAAACTGAATATAGACCTAGATGCTTATTAGATAGTACTTTTAATGTAGTTAGAATTTTTAAATTTTGATTAATATTGGTAGTTCCGGGCCTCCGACCAGTAGAATCATGTCACAGTTTGAGTTTAAAACAGAACAACGTCAGAGAATATAAACCTCAAGAAACGGTGAATATCCACTCCGCTCATCTACAGTCCAGTTAATAGTACCTATTACAGTAATAAGTGGTCACCATAAATATCAGATGTAATTTGGCTCCACAAAATTACTTTATTTGCGTTGGATATTGACCTGAAACTAGCCGTCCCTTCGATTACGTAATTTTTATCTCTCATACAATGTTAGGGTTACTTTTTGGTCCTAAATAAATAAATATACCCGAATTATACTGGTAAGTAAACGTGTTAGTGCTATTCGATTATGAATGTGAGACTTTGAAAAGCGAAACGAATCTGAATGAGAGGCACTGTGGTAGATTATAACCTGAATTAGTATAATATATCCCTCTTGAAGCTTTATATCCCCTAAAACTTAATTTAAAAATCATAACTAATGCGAGTGAAAGCCTTAACAAAAACATACTGCTGCTCACGTAAGTTATTCTGATGTGAAGATGTACTTTGTAAAAATCTTTTCTAAAAAATTTTTAAGTCATTTTCAAGTTATACTCCTTTTTGCACGTTAGAGTTAAATGTTGAGAGTAAATTTTTAATGTATCAAATATCTTTTTTCTATTATTAGTGTCGTTTTCTCTACAAACTTTATCTTGTTTCGCCAAAGAGGTCTATTTTTTCTTAAACACACGTTTTTTTATTTGAGTATTAAATTTAAAAAACATGAACTTACATGGTTTCGGCTATAGGAAATAAAAAATCCATATCTTGTCGTCTAGCGATATGTACTGTTACGGGTTCAAGTGCCATATCAACCGAATGATCCATCAATGCTCCCAAAAGGCCTGTCCACGTTCCTTCGTATGTTCGAAACCCTAACTTACCATAGTGCCGGATCAAAGTCCTATATAAAGAATATAATGATTTCAAATTAACAAGTGATCTGAAAAACCAAGTATCAAATCAATGTATAGCACATTAACTTAACACATGGCTAAGATTAGTAATACTTATTTCAACGATTTGCTCATTTATGAAGAACACTTAAGCGTTCATTTACTTAGACATTAAGATAACAAAATCTAACACATTATTATACTATTACAATCGCTGTAGGGTTTTCCATTTTATTAGAACATAACGGCACGAGATTAGGGTAATTCAATAGTGATAATCTAGCACAATTTCCCTCCTAGTCAATGTTGATTCCGAAAATTAATTGTAAAGAAAACGTGGTAAAGCTTAATCGCACTTAAAGGTTTAAACAAAGGTTTAAGCTTTAAAAAAAAAAACAAACAAAATACTCACGTAGTATTTAAACGAATAGTTAAAAAATTAAGAATGTCATCTAGCATGGGTCCCGATGAAGGACCATCATCATCTTGAGTTAGACTTCCATCGCCAGTAGAATTGCATCTCCCTATAATTAACTCTTCCCCTAAAAAGTTACGTGCTTCTACTGGAAAAGGGGCATCCACCAGTGACATAGAGTCCAAAGAATTCCAATAACCTAGAAAAAGGTTAGGTTAAGAACTTCGTCTGATTTAAATTAGCATAAAATATCACAAGAAAACCTGCAAACGTTACAAATGTATCAACCGTACAATAACACTTTCAAGTGCTTATTTAGTCTTACAATTCTATTATATGTATTAACAGTGAAAACTAATTAACACATTCAATTTAAAAAACTTGATGTGCTCGAATGAGCAAATTACTTAATATAGGACAAACACTGTTTACCTAGTTATGAAAAATAAACTTTGTAAAAAATATACTTAGCATTCTGAATGTTATATTTATGCTTTATACAACAATAACAGAAGTAAACTTACTTAACAATGTAACTTCTTTTGAATATCAATGTATTTGCTTTTATATACATTTAGAACGACAGTAAAATAGTTACAACATCGTTTAATGAATTGTTCCATGAATAATGGTAGCAGCGATCCTAGTGAGTGATAGTAGTAAGCGTTTTCTTATCTGCATGGCTGAATCAGTCAGAGACAGAGGAAAGCAACTGAACCTAAGGTTTTTGTTATTTCCAATATTTACAATAACTACCGAGTTGCCCTACTACTACTGAATACCTAGTTATCTAAATACTACTTATGGTTAGTTTGTTGCTTGCAACTCTTTGCTGATCACCATTGAAGTGAGGACACTTCAGTATTTCATAATCTATGGGTGAAAAGACTATGTGTTCAGCACCATACACAGAGGTTACCTAATTACACATATAATGTACAAGCCGCTCTATTACTTATGTTGTAAGCTTCTGTCTTAAATATTGTCGAGTACCTAACACAGTTTGCACTTTGTGACCTCATAAGAAGTTTACCATATACTGCCACGAAACCCCAATTCTACAAACACAACAATTATCTAATCGTCATCATCATCAATGTTTACTCAGCATTTAAAGTTAGGTAATATTTTTATCTACCTTATCTTCTTAATTAATATCTAAGTAAAAAAGTGCTTGTCTACTTACCTAAATAATGTGCATACAATGTAGAATTCTTTCGTACTTTAAAGTATTGAATAACGCTGATTATTATTCCGAATGTTGAATTATTATTTCTCGGTACTCCAAGCTTTTTTAAGTTGTAGTTTATTGAAAATCTACTTATGTTTATCATATTAAAATCTCTGGAATAATTGTAGGTGGTAACACCGGAATTATAGAGCGGAATCACATTGTTGTTCCTTTTATAGGTTTTGTGCCTTGTTAAATTCCGGAATCTGTCTGAAGTACGGTAGTAGTTTGTTTCGTAGTTTGGTTTAAGTTTCCACTGATTAGCAGGAATGTTTTGCACGAGGTTGTAGTAATCATTGCGTCGACGTTTGTTGTTAAAATGGTGGTTATTCTCATAAAAGAAGTTGATGTCACAAAGACCAAGAGGTTTCCTTTTGTGGGCATATTTACTGGACGCATACGCAACAATAATATTTTGATCGAAGCGAATGGGAGTGACATTGAGAACTTCATTAATTAATCCAAAATCTTGATTGGATCTCGATGTTATTAACCAGTCATATGATGACGTATCCATTTGTAATTCATTTAACTAATTAAAAATAATTGTATTAGTGGAATAGTCTGGTTAAAAAATCAATAACATAGTAAACATTGCACCAATAACATAATTTAAATACTTCGTAGATTGTAGAATCACACCGATTGCAGCACGAACGTACCATCTCGACCGGGGTAGTACTACCTTCTCCCAGAAGACCAACCTAAAGTGACAGCATTCGTGCTATCGCGTTTCGTTGGTGAGTGTGAGACTAGAGCCCCATTGGTGCAGGGTTGACAGTTATTAAAGTAGGTGTGAAAGCTTTACACTGCCTCGATGACTGTCATGCCTTTTACGTTTCCAAGCGGCACATAAAAAAGCATCTCAATAAGCCACCAAAGTGTGGGTCGCCATACTGCATTGTCTGCAGTCGCAATAAGTATGATGACCACCACTCTTGGATTCTATGTATACTTTCCATCAGGTAGAGTAGGGTCAGTTTGGCAGGCTCATAAAATAAAAAAATAAAATAAACCCATGCAATATCATCTACACACGTAAAGGCTTAAAACTGTTACCCTAAACTTAAACGGATTATATCGTTAATAACATTTATAAAATAAATTTTTACCTTTTTTAACAAATTTGTAAGATTCGCTGTTTTATTTTTATTAAGATGTGGAGTAATAATAATTATACCCAAATATTTGAGTGGTAGATTAGTTGCACCTGATTTTGAAGATGACGCCACGCCATTCACGTTAAGACATTTCATCAAACGAAGAACGGCCCATTGACAACCTGCAAGAAATACTTTACTTTACTAAACTATTTTTTTATTCCTTAACTTTTCACTTCCACGTTCAGGGGTTGTATTTATATCAAATATAAATAAAATCAATCGGCAAACATTCCCCCCACTATAGGTTTTACCAATCTTTGAACTAAAAGTAGGAAAACTACTGAAATTAAAATGTATCGTCTCATTCATTCACATGACACATCAATTTTGTCACAAATTGAATAACAACCATCTTATACTTTCATAAGGTATGAGATAACCATGTCACCCTTAAAAAATAAGCCATTATATTAGGCCATGACAAGCGCGATTTCTATAACTACACGAAATTTTAATTATTACAATGAGTCAGAACAATATAAAAATACTAAATACTGTGTTTGATCGGAGAAAGTACGTGACGAAGGTTTATGTTGTACATACAGATACTGTACGCATCTCAGACACGTAGAATAAACAAACGTGATCGGGCGGCGCGGGCGGCCACGCGTACTTCTTACAGATATCTCTTAATACATTAATAGCACACAGATTTATTACGCTTGTGAATTGACTTGTGATCGTCGGTACGTCCTGTGAATTCTAAGTGCCTGTATTTTCATTTAACCTCCTGCTATTAAAAGTAAGTGCAAGGTTTTTTATATAGATATATACATTATATTATTAATTCTTTGTAAAACTTGTTTTATATTACAACTATATTGAATAAAATTGTTCAATAATAATTAGATAATTACTTTGATTTTACATTTTTAAATAACCTATATAGTGATTTGTAGAGACGAGCTACGTTTCATGGAAATCATGTTCAAAAATATTAATAATCTAATTTAATTTCTAAAAGATTTTATATCCGTAAATGATTTAATTTTTCTCCATTTTCTCATTTCCACATCGTCTCTTTTTACCAACACAGCTACAACAAATGAGTTCTCTTCTCAAAATTATTTTCTCTTATCGTTTCAAATCAAATTAAACGCACCATGAGGTTTTTGATTAATATATCTTTCATTTTTCATCTTAAAATGACAATTTTCCAAAAAAACTAACATTGGCCTTACGTCTTTTAAGTTTAACTACTTCCTTACTCAGTTTGGATTTTCAACAGCGAATAGTTTACTTTCCAATTTTCGATTACTCATTAGCATTTCCCTTTTATATTTACAAAATATTACTAAATGTTGAATTTAAATGTTAAAGTTTAGGACCGTAATTTATAGCCAATAAATAATTTATTTTAGTGCAATATTTGCTTATACACTGCACCATTATTTTTATCAAGTTAAACACGTCACAATATTAGAAGAACTTAGACAGTTTCAGTTAGTAAGGAGGGTTTAACAAATCTTGCAAATCAGGAATAAAACAAAACAAAGAATCATCTTTAAACAGTAATAATGTAGTACTAAACTCGATCGTGTGAAATCATTTCATATGGCTCATATGTATATAGCTTTATACAAAATTATTTTTAGCGCTATCACCACTATACCATACAAAATTGTTGCACTTTTAAAGAGCAGGTTCTCTATTTGAGTATGTTTATATTTGTATGCGTGCTACACAACATCTCGTCAGTTGTGGGCCAATTTGCTAAATTCTTCTTGTTACCGAAAGATACGTATGCTCCAAAAGTGTACTTTAATAATGCTATAGGACACCACCGATTCTAAGTAATTTAGTTTAAATGATGGCAACTCTGTCTCACATATACCTATTTTAGAAGTCGCTACTTACTTAGTATCCTTAACGGAATAATTCTCCTGAAAAAGGGGCAGTGATATAACGTTCCGTTGATAGAGGTATTTTCTAATAACTGTTTATCTATAGCAAAAACCTATATTTTACAACTAATCAAAGGCAGTCTTCACTGCATTCCCTGATCAATGGCAAACTAGGGCTACTGCAATGACATTAACATCTCTGGATTACACAACATACTTAAAGCTAGATTAAAAAAATCTCAAGTGTTCATAAGAATTACACACATAGACGTGACCGGTTACTTTGCTTATTAGATGAAGTAATAAACAATGAACACGGCAATAGTACAATCATCACAATGTTGCAATTTTCCATATTCAGAGGAAACACAAGGTTACGTGGCTCATAAAGAGAATCTAAAAAACTTCTCTAAAAATTGTTAGTTCCACATAATTTAACATAACCAAAATATGGCTACGATTGACTCAACCCTCAATTGTCTAGTGTTTAGAAATCATCCACGCGGTACAATAACATGACAATAGGTTTTATCTGATCCTTAGATGTCTTAATCGCTAGACTCTCTAACTACTCGATGTATAATAGGATAGTATTTATAGCTTGTGAATTCATTTAAAAATCAACAATGACACGAGCGAAAACACGTTGACAACTAAGTACATAGATTAGCAGTATTCTGCCGTGTAGTACCTAGTTCAGTGTAGCAGTCAAGCAGTCAATCAGTCTATAATTAAATATGTGTCAGTAAGAAACTGAATAATAACAATACTTATAGCTCTCAACTAAACAGACACATCAGATAGTAAGGTGTTAATTAGCGAAATCATATCTATCTAGGCATTACGTTCAATTGTCACAAGACAGCATTATGTCAATAGCATTGACAACGCACGTATCTACTCGCCTCTTTCATGCCAACATACACGTATCTTTAGAAAATTATTCACAAAAATGCAGCTACGTTTCTTATCTTGATGACAATTAATAACATTGTTGAGAATCTCGTCGACTCTGTATAAAACAATAAATACTTGTTAATTCTTAATTACTAAGTTATTTAATCATGTTCTGCTAATAAATAAAGTGGCCTGGAAGATATTGTGTTTAGCGATGAACCCGCTCCCGCCATTTCTGTTTAATACTTACTCCTTGTAACGTATCTTTGAATGGATATTCGGTTAGGTTTAAGTTTTCTTTTCTGTTTCGTTTTATTCTATTCCAAATAATACAATAATAATAATAAGAGCCTTAATCGAAATCTTAAGAGGCTCACGTTAAAAGACTGCATTAAGAGTCTAATGCAAAAGGTAGTACTCCTTGACACGGCCTCTATAGTGACGAAGTTACTGTCTCTGGATCCCTAATCACCGTTGCATTGGTCCCTGTACCAGAAAACGGGGGCCTATTATTTTTTATAATTAAACCGCAGAAAAAAACTACTACCAAATATACGGTACAAGTTCAGCGCAATCAAATACTTCAGTTGCATTAAAAAAATCAGACTGAATTTAGTCTTAAAAGTTGTTTTTGTACTCTAAAATTGCTAAAGAAGAAACGAATTGTTAATGGCCAATATTGTGACGACTTCCGTATTTAGCACAAACAGAAAAATATAACAGCGCTGTCTACCGAAGATACATCGAACTATACATAGTGAAGATACATCAAACTATAAAGTATAATAATGAACTATGGAGAAACTACTAATCCTGTATTGCGAAATAGAGATTCGCGTGGCAATTAGCATATATACAACATCCCAACATCAACTGTTGGGCCGTGGCCCGTCAGGCATGATCACCTCGCCTGGTCGGAGGATCCTCCCTTTTAGTATAGGAGCTAGCAACTTTTTCGAGAAAGAATTTTAGGTCAGCTGATTTTGTGATATGTCGTCCTTCTTGCACTTTCGTTTAGAGTCTGGGCTATCTGGCTGGCGGTAGCGGTTGCGTTCATTAGTGCGCATCCTACCTGTCCAGGTAATAATCCTGGATTTTAAAAACATTTTAGAAGGCGTAATTTTTAATTTTTTGTTTTTACATAAGTCTACCTGACATACTTTTTTTATTGCCAGACATTTTTGACATTGCTAACTATGTGCCATACGTGATTTTTTTTTATTTTTTTATAAAAATTTCAAAGTATTTTATAATGTCTGTAATTTTAATATTATGTTATTTAAATATAAGAAAACTTAAAATAAATTTGCCAGACATTAATTCGATTGTTAAGTGTTGAATTAAAATTAAAAAGTCATGAAAAGTATTGCAGTATGATGCTAGTAGTCCGAGAGAGACAGTTGCAGAATAAGTCGAGAATGATACAGAGAACCATTACGAAAGTAAATTACTTTTCACTGTGCATATAATAAAAAATAATAATAATATGTATCTAGGTTTTTCACAGTCCTTAGGAATACCAGAATCTGGCGTGAAACAAATGTTACAGGAACGCTTCTTGGGCCGCCTAAAAAAAGTACTTAAAAGTCTTTTATCGGGCCCTACACGGGCCTGATATAGACTTTAAAGCGTCGTCGTCTTGGCTACGGTATGGTGATCTCTTCGGAGAAATCGAAGGTTTTGTTTGTGCAATTATGGACGAAGTTATCATGACAAATAACTACCGGAAATATATCCTGAAAGATAGTACGGTTGACATCTGTCGGGCGTGCCACCGTCCTGGAGAATCTATTAGGCATATTATTTCTGGTTGTTCTCGTCTTGCTAACGGTAAGTATTTGCACAGGCACAACCAAGTAGCCAGGATCGTACACCAACAACTTGCCCTTAAATACTAACTTGTCAATTTTGAAGTACCTTACTACAGGTATGTGCCCGACCCAGTTCTCGAGAACGGTCGTGCTACGTTATATTGGGATCGATCTATTATCACAAATAGGGCTATTGTTGCCTGATATTGTGGTGATAGATCGATTAGAGCGCCGCGCAATGATTGTCGATATCGCCGTTCCTCATGACGAGAATCTCGTGAAAGTTGAAAAAAAAAAACAATTGAAGTATTTGGATCTGTCTCACGAGATTGCCGACGTGTGGAATGTGGTTTCGGTGATTATTGTTCCGATAATCATATCTGTTCATGGATTGATAGCGAAGACCCTCGACCAACACCTTAAGAGGCTCACGTTAGAAGGTTGGATCAAGGGTCTGATGCAGAAAGCAGTCCTCCTTGACACGGCCCGTATTGTGAGGAGGTTCCTGTCTTTGGAGCCCTAACCACCGGTGTCTTGGTCCCTGTACCCGATGTCGGTGGTCTACTACTATTTGTTATATTTTTAAATGTGTATTTTTTACTTTTTATATATTTAAAAATGTAATAAATATGTGTATATAATGAAATAAAGAAAATAATAATAATAATCATTCTAGTCAGAGCAAGTTTCAAAAAAATTTAAGTATAAAAAGGAATATAAAATTAGATTAAAATTTAAAAAACAACACTTTTTATTTAAATTGTTCTGATTACTAAATGGAAATTATAAATAATTAATATTAAGTTTTTCAAGTTGTTTCAGCCTTTTATATGAAAAGTATTATGTTATCGTTATGTCCTTTACAAAAAACACATTTTATTTTATCGCTGGCTATTGTAACCAAATTAAAAAATAAACATTAAAATCAAAACAAAAACAAACATGTGACATTAGACTGACGCCATCTTGCAAACTTGCCTGTCGCGCCACTGTCGTTGTCTATGTCTCTCGCGCCTTCAGCTGTCTCTCTCGGACTACTAGCATCATACTGCAATACTTCATGACTTTTTAATTTTAATTCAAGACTTAACAATCGAATTAATGTCTGGCAAATTTATTTTAAGTTTTCTTATATTTAAATAACATAATATTAAAATTACAGACATTATAAAATACTTTGAAATTTTTATAAAAAAAATAAATAAAATCACGTATGGCACATAGTTAGCAATGTCAAAAATGTCTGGCAATAAAAAAAGTATGTCAGGTAGACTTATTTAAAAACAAAAAATTAAAAATTACGCCTACTAAAATGTTTTTAAAATCCAGGATTATTACCTGGACAGGTAGGATGCGCACTAATGAACGCAACCGCTACCGCCAGCCAGATAGCCCAGACTCTAACCAAAAATGCTAGAAAGACGACATATCACAAAATCAGCTGACCTAAAATTCTTACTTTTCAAACGTTGTTAGCTCCCGCATTTGTGTCGGTGCGACATGAGACTCTCGTCCCTCCACCATCTTAATTACGAAGCTCATTAGTACTTATTAAGGAAAAATAGAAGCTAAAACTGTACAGTCCTGTGTAAATTCTTTACTGTTACTAATATTTTGCATGCTTAGGTTATTATTACTACATAAACTCAATAATTATCAAAAGTTCCCTAATCAAAATTACATGTGTTAAAAACTAACCCTTTTACAATGACATAATGTTTAACAATAAAAAGAAACGTAGCCCATGTATCACAAACTTTATCATAACTACACCTAATGTTATATTATAGGCATCATGTTGTTTAGCTGTAGACTAGAATATTCTTTCGTTAACGTATGTATGTATAAATGTCCCAACTAACAAAGCTATTGACGTTTTGACACATGTACAAAACATTTTTTACACCCTTGACCAAGATGCCTTGACCCTTCGAAAATGTGAGAGCTGCTGAGCTTTAATGAATAAACACTTCTTGCATAAGAACCGATGGACATTATATTTTATTTTTCCTCAGGATTGCCTAAAGACTTCTTGTATTTCATATAAAATAACATTTCTCTATAACTAAATAAACACATTTTTGACGTCACACTTGTGTAATATTTTTGACCTAATATGTCAAGACCGGCACGAATGTGAAGCTTACTTTTTAGACACTTAAGCTCGAGTCACATCAAAAGGAACTAATTAGCTGTTGGATTATGCTGAGCACGAGTATCGTTATATTTCTGATAATGATCTACAACTTTTCAACAACCACTAACTGCCAATATTACTTAATTTAGTTATAACAGAATGGTGTTAGTGTAGTTTTCTGTTTAAACCGTTAAGTCATATTTGCCTTATATGGATCCGAATTCATCTGATCTCTTAGCAAGTACTTATATATTAGATATTTCAAAAGTATCCCCAAAATCAAAAAAAAATAAGTGAGTGACAGAAGTACTTTTGTTATATTTACTTAGTACTTCTATTTTTTTATAGTTGCTTTCACGTCATATCATATTAGTAGTCTTTAACAGTCCATTGCGGAACATAGGCATCTCCGTAAGAAGTTGGTGGTGGTTTTTGTGGTGTTAGAGCATATGGAGAAATGAATATGACACTTTCAGGATAAATGGTAAACGTTGTTGACACAACACAATAAAAATGTTAAGATATTTCATATCATATTTACTTTACGAGACCCAAATACATATCATTAGTTTACGCCCAAAAAACCTACCTTTGAAAATTATTCGTAATATTGATTCTCCTAATGCATAACACGATTTCATCTTTGTACGGTCTGAAAATGAAGTGTTACTCAAGACGTTTATTGAAATTTAAATCGGAAATTTGCATAATTTAGGCTGATTTTATGTCTTTTGAAAATGTGTTTTAAGGCACTTTCTTTATTTTGATTACTACTTTTGTATATTAATATATTTTAATTAATATTAAAAAAATTATTTCAATCACATTTATACATCGCTTACTAAAATACAAATAAAAAATCAAGTTGGTTTAATAAACTCTGATTTTTAACTGTTAAGATATAGTTTCCAACTATCAGATTTCTTAAATAATCTTTTACCAAGAATTGTTTTTTTAACTGTCAGAGAGCCTTCGGCACACATATAGTCTGGTAATATCACGGCAACACAAAACCTGTTTGCTAAGCACGAGTAATGCTTCTATTTCTTTCATGAAATTAATAAAATTACCAGAGTCTAGACTCCGTTAACCCTATCGGAACTGACAAAATTTAAACCATAAATTCCTTGTTTTAATTTTTTTTTAATCCCGAAATATGAAATTTCAATTTATATTTAATTAAAATCGTTTCCATTTTTAATATTCGTATAAAATTTGCTCGAAGCAAACACTATAAACGAAGTTAATTACAAGACAAGGATTACTTACTCTGAAGATAATTTATTACATCACACAAACTTAAAACTGATTGATGAGATTTAAGTATTATACTTGTAGTGCTACAAACCGGCTCTCTTTTGAGCTATTTAAGAAGTATGAAAGTTTAGTGTTTGCCCTTTTTAGTTAGTTTTCATAATCCTAACAAGGAATTCTTACATTTCACCATATTTGTTTACTAGCAACACATAACTGTACACAATCAATTAAAAAAATTTTGTGAAACCACACTATGTACTTGATGTGTATTAGTCATTTTATGTAGCTCAGTAGTATTTGGGTTCAGAAACTTTGTAAAACATGATATATATAAATCACAGATAGATCAAATTAAAGATGTTGTTTTCATTAACTAACAAGTCCTCTTGTACGATCCGCCCTCGATTGCTAGGAGGGAATTGAATCCCGCCTGTCATCAGTGCGACCGCAGTGACGACTCAGCTCAGTACACGATGGTGGTTTGTTCCGCCTGGACGGCGCAGCGTGGGATCCTCGCTGCAGTTATTAGAGGAGATCTCATACTATCGGTCGTCATACATTCCAAGGCCAGTAGCGACAGCTTTTTTATCGTAGTCGCAACCTTCTGCGAAGACATCATTTCGTAGAAGGAGGTGGCGGAAACGTCCCTGGAGGACGATCTCAACTCGGGCCTAATTTGTCACCAGCGAATCGGGCAACGGAGGAGTGCTTACTAGTGCCTCATACCGCACTGAGTGTGGCTACGAGTGAATGGGATGAGGTTTCCCCTCTAGCCGCGAGGAGGCGACGTCCGCGTGTGCCGTACTTCGCGTAGAATTTACCCGTAGATGGTGCACGCATCAGAGCAGACGGGCACTGAGAGGGGTCCAGATGGCTTAAAAGCAGCAGTTCCCGGATTACTCCCATTTCATCCCATGTGATTTTAGTGGGTCCGATTCTAACACACCACCCCGCCTCAAACCCGGAGGGATGACGGCCCGAGATGCCTCCCACACGTTAAGAAAAAGCTAGCTGACAATTTCCATGTAAATACTCGTCTGTAAGCATATCGCTTAGTTAAAAGTTTGATAGCCATTAATCACGATAAAAAGTGATAAAATAAAGTACAAATACATTTAAGAGTACCTTCAACAACCCTTAAATGCGCAGTGTGATGAATTTTCTAGTGTATTCTATACTGTAAACTAACTATTCCTTGCTTCAATCCGCTTGTGTAATTTAAATATTTCAATTCTTTTTAAGCGTAAATTCTATTGTAACTCCCTTACCCTCCTCTAAAATATAAACTGTTAACTTAAAAATAGTGAGAAATATAAACTACTAAGAAAAAAAAAGGTATTCTGTCAATTGTACCTCTGTAAGATTAAGATTAATAGTCACGTAAGATACGAGTATATGTATGTTAAAAATTTTAAATACTGAATAAATTATTGAACTCTATAGTGGACGTATTTCGATGTAAACTTTAGCCGGCTTTTTGTTTTAGTGACCACTTTTACTCTCCCTTTATGGATATACTTTATTATATCTTTACTGAAATCATACTAACTGACTGTCTGGACTATCTATATGACTATTAAGCACATGGCTAACACTAAAGACTTATTTATGATATACCTTGCTCCAACTCTGGAGTGTAGATGACAGCTTGGTGCCAGCCTCGCCATATTGCGTACTCCAGTACGAAGGAAAACGGAGCTACCGCAGATTCAGGACAATATGTATATCCACTCAAAGCTCGTGTTGCGATGACGGCGTAGAAGAAATAAACATTAATAACTCTGAAATGAAGGAACAACAAATATAAAAATGAAGATGCCAATTTGTAACGATTCGACAAGTATTAGCTTTTAACAAATTCAAACTAAAGCAGTATGTTACCTCATTATAGGTCGTTAGTAAAACACCTTCAACTACCTTCTGTGGGCTTAAATCCATTAAATGTGAGAAGCAATTGCTTTGCGACACTTGTAATAAATCAACTGAATAGTCATTGATACCAAGAAACTTCATACAAATAGACGATTAATTAATCACAATAACAATAAATTAGAGAAACAATGAAACTATAGGTATTTTAATTATAATGTACATCTATTAATCATAGAATAATGCACATATTGCGTGAAGGGTAACGGTGATATAATAAAATTTTAACTAGTCTATGACAAAGGTACAAGAAATGTTGTTATTCGAAAATTTAATGAAATAATAAATAAGGTTTACTAAAATAGCACATTTCAAATAGATTGATTAAGCTCAAATTTGGACAAGATATACAAACCACTTCAAAGATTATGTTTATAGACTTTTTTTATCAGTGCAAGATCCCTCTAGATATCACCTACAGGTGGTTACGTCGAATTCGAAACGACTAAAGCCCGCACTTGTAGCTAGGAAACCAGGTATAACCCAACACCTGAATTTTGTGGGTACGGGGAACCTTTCCCAGACAAGCGGACCGCAAATCTTCACGCGTTCATGTGAAAATGGACCTAGACAAACAGATGGACTACAAATGAACCCTAAAATGAAAATTGTATATTAAAGTAACCTTATTTATCTCAAGTATTTAAAATTTTTAACTAAGTTACAGTATATTAAATTACATACTCACATATTGTTACTAATAGATACTTATTAGAAAAGACATGAATAATTTCAATACTTTTAAGTGGCCTTAAATTAGCTTAAAGACAGATTTTAGGAATTCAAATCACTGCAATGCGGGCGTAATATTTTTAGTATAAGGTGCAAACTAGGAGTCTGATCACTTAATGACAAGTGGTGTCTCACTCACTCAAGGTTTGCTGAACACCAGTTTTTTCTGAACCCTTGGTATTCCTAAGCCCCGAGACAGCCGGACTCCGGTCGCGGCGGGCCCGTATATGTGCTAAAGCATAACTCTCTTTTTTTTTTTCTTTTTTTTTTTTTTTTTAACGTGTGGAAACCCCCACGGGCCGTCACCCCACCGGGGTTTACGGCGGGGTGGTGTGTCGGAATCGGACCGACTAAAACCACACGGTGTGCCACTCTGCGCCTGAGATAGGAAGGATCCGGGAACCGCTGCTATTACGACATCCAGATCCCTCCTAGCGCCTGCCCGCTACCTCGGGCACCATCTGCGGATAAACTCTCTATTTTAGGCGACGTACGGCACACGCGAACGTCGCCTCCTCGCGGCTGGCCATTGTAGCGGATGGAGGGGAAAACCCGTCCCGTCCACCCGCGGCCACACTCAAGGCGGCATGAGGCGCTGGTATGCGCGCCTCCGCCGCCCGGCTCGCCGGCGGCGAATTGGGTCCGAGTGGATATCGTCCTCCCGGGCCTTCTCCGCCGCCTCCTTCCGCGAAATTACGTCTTCGCAGAAGGTTGCGACCGCGGTAAAACTACTGTCGCTACCGGCCATGGAGCGTATTACGGCCGGTAGCGAGAGATCTCCTCCAATAACTGCAGTAAGGACCCCACGCTGCGCCGCCCAGGCGGAACAAACCGCCAGCGTGTGCTGAGCCGAGTCCTCACTGCAGTCGCAGTGGTGACAGGCGGGACTCAATTCCCTCCTGGCGACCGAGTGCAGATACTTCCCGAAGCAACCGTGCCCGGAAAGGACCTGCGTCAGTCGGAAGGAAAGGGCCCCGTGCTGCCGCCCTGCCCACTCGGCGATGACCGGCTGGAGAGCCTCCACGGCGGCAAAGCCAGCACGTGGAGCCTCCAGCCGGGACGACCAACGAGCCATCGTGGCTCGACGAGCGGCCTCTCGCCACTCGCGTATCTCTTCGGGCGGGGGCCGTATGCCGCTACCCGCCCGGAAGTCAACCGTCCGCCGATAAACTTCGGCGAGCACTTCCGCCTCCAAATCCCACGGGGGAGTTCCGGCCAAGGCGCACGCCGCCTCCGTCGATACGGTGCGGTAACCGCGTATGGCTCTAACCGCCAATATCCTCTGAGGGCGCCAGAGGCGAGCCCTATTCTGGGCGGTCAGAGCCGCCGCCCACACCGGTGCACCATACAGTGCCATTGACCGGACAACCCCCGCGTATAGCCGTCTCGTCGCGACGCTAGCTCCACCCAGATTGGGCAAAAGTCGCCCAAGGGCAGATGCAGCGCCGACCAGCTTTGGAGAAAGCTGTCGGAAGTGCTCGTCGAAGAGCCACCTGCCGTCGAGGATCAGGCCCAGATACTTCATCTGGGCCTGAACCGGTACGAGGACCGAATTGACCACGATGGAGGCGCCGGAGGGTGGACCACGACGGGGCCCATGGAACAAAAGGGCCTCCGTCTTGTCCAGGGCCACCCGCAAACCCAGCGCCTCAATTCGCCCGACCACCAGAGAGACACCCGTGGTGGCCAGGCGCGCCGCCTCTTGAAAGTTTGCTCCCCGGGCCGTGACTAATGTGTCATCTGCGTAGCAAATTACGCCCAGCCCGGGGGGAAGACGACCTCGAAGGGCCCAGTCGTATCCCATATTCCACAGGAGTGGTCCGAGGACAGACCCCTGTGGAACACCGCACGACATGAGCCGCCGCCTCAGAACACCGTCTCGGTCCTCGTACATGACGGTACGCTCCTCAAGATAGTCTGCCACAAGCCGCCTCAGGTACTTTGGCACCCCATGGTAGTGGAGTGCTTCCCTGATGCAGCTAAATGGCAGACTATTAAATGCGTTGGCGATGTCCAACGACACCGCCAATAACACGCCGCCACAGCTCACCGCCTCTTCGGTAACGGCCCTCAGGCGCAACACGGCATCGACCGTCGAATGCCCCGCCCGAAAACCAAATTGGGCGTCCGACAGATCGGGGCCCACCTCGCAGAGGTGCCGGACGATGCGGGCAGAGAGTATCCTCTCAAACAGTTTACCCGCCTCGTCCAGCAACACGATGGGCCTATAGGCCGCTACCGATTCGGCTGGCCGTCCTGGCTTCCTCAATAGGACCAGCTTCCCGCTTTTCCAGCACTCAGGGAAGCGTCCGGACGCCAAGCTAGCGTCCAGGACCTCCCTGAGGCGGTCCGACATGTGTTCGAGGGCTCGGGCCAGCACTCGGGCAGGTATCCCGTCCGGCCCGGGGGCGGTGTTCTTAGAGCGGATCCGTAGAACAACCGCCCCTACCTCCGATTCCCTGACGGGCGGAACGTCGTCCTCGTTCCCCCCGTCGTCTCCAACCATGAAGGCCATCGACGGGGGTGTGTGTTCCACCCGCTGCGGGAAAAGGCCCTCGACCACTTCCCGCAGGAAGCTGGGCTGGAGTGTCTCTGTAAGGGGGGGGCCCGACGTGCGGAGCTTTTGCCGCGCCGCACGATAAGGGCGACCCCAGGGGTCACGATCGAGACCCTCCAGCATCTCCTTTCTCTTAATTTCTTTGGCGCGGCTTATGGCCAGCTTCAGAGTTTTCCGCGCCTCTCGGTACTCTTCATGAAGCTGGTCCTCCCCGCCTTCTTCGCGGTGTCGCCGCCGACTACGGGTGTAGGACCTCCGGGCACGAGTACAGGCCGCGCGGAGGTCCGCCAACTCCTGGGAAAAGCATAACTCTCTTACGTTAAGGTAAACACACACGACTACCATAGTCATTCCGATTTTTGTTACAGAATTACAAACACAGATCGAGAGACGTTAAATACTCTCTTTTATTGTCATAATACAGCATGAGTCACAAATTAGTTAATATTTGAAAAAAATGTACAAAAAACAATTTGACATACTATAAAAAATGTTTATTTACAAGAACGCTAATTAGATAGATTGTATTTTTAAAAAATTACATCATGTAAATGACCTCCATTTCGACGTTTGCACTCTTCTAAGCGAGCACCGAAATTTTGGAATACACATCGACAAAGAGACCGCGAGATCGACAATATCTCTTCACTGATTTTTCTTTTAATTGAAGTAGTGTATTTGGTTTATTGATGAAGACAGGATTTTTTACATAATCCCATAAAAAGAAGTCTACTGGGGATAGACGTGGACTTTTGGATGGCCAGGGAATGTCACCTCGTTTGGAAAAAGATTTTTTCTGCAACATGTCTTTGACCACCGACAAGGACTCATTGGATATGTGACAAGTGGCTCCATCTTATTGAAACCATGTATTACGATTTTGGTCAGCGAATTATAGTAGCATCCGTTTTAAGAACACCCGTAACATTTTCACATCTTCAGCAGAATTAATAGTAACCGAACGGCAGCGAGAATCTTCGAAAAAGTAGGGTCCAATGATTAATTATGATAGAGACCTTAGAAGAATGAATTGGCCTCTCGTGTTTAGCTTTGGGATTTTCACTGCTTCAATACCTGCAATTCTATGCAAATAAGAAAATGTCAAAATTACTAAATCATTAGGTTTTATTGCCTGCACTATCTGAATCTCATACATGGATGTAATTTTAAAGTACAGCGTAATAATGTGCGGGATAACCCTAATTCAACCGAACGTTTGCGCGTTGATAAATCTGGATTAATCTGGTTAATTATGAAGCGGCAACTTGCTGCACGTTCTCTTCGGTCCGTGAAGTCCGTAGGCCTCCAGTTTGCTTCAGATTTAGGGTAGACCCTGTCTCTTTGAACTTCTTCATCCATTTATTTATTAAAAGAGCACTCGGACACTGATTTAAGTCCTGTCAATCGTATTCAACGCAAAATAAGCATCTCACAGTAATAAGCGAACTTTTGTTTAAATAAACTGCACTGCGGCCCTTAAAGCAATCCATTGCGACAAAATTTCTGAAAAAAGAAGTAATGGTCAGACCCCATGTGTCTGTGTCTTCCAATAAGTTTGGAAATGTCATAAAACAAATATAGTAGAGATATTGTATTACGTTCATAAAGTTTTTGATTTGGTAGTCCAACTATCCATTATTATCTTAATTATTTTTATAATAGTAAGTAAGTACTTAGTAAGTAACCTTATTTTTTTTTATAGAGAACTACGATGGCCCCGATAACTTTCACGGAGACAGAATTAGAACCTCCCATGCACGCTAAGAAATGGATGGAAAACAGTACAATATCATTCACCCATCGTGCTAAAGAAAGTAATAAAAAGGAATCCTGCGGCACGGGACTCCAAATCGATTTTTATGATAAAATGCTGCGACCTGAACCAAGATTCTTAAAGTCCATACGAAGATTGGAGAAACGAATGGGATTTGTAACGCCTTTACGATGGACAAATATAATCGCTATATTTGGTATCCATATTCTTGCACTAACTTGGACAATACATTTTTTAGCTCTCGGTAAAACTGTAAAGTTGTCAACTGTGTTATTTGGTAAGTGTATCAAATATTTATTTAGACTAGACTATGAGCAAGCTGTGCTTAGCGCTCCTGATTGTCAGATAACGAGTATTCGATTCTCACTCATCACATTATGATTGAGTTCTGTGTCTGGGTGTAATTTATGTATGAGACATAGACGTTTATAAATATCTAGTGTGTTAAGATTAACGGCAAGATACTTACACCTTTTTACGCAAGTGAAACTATAATTGTAGTTGACAAATTATAGGCGTTTTAACACGTCTGTACTCCTTTATGTATAAAAACATTAGTATATGTGTATGTGTGTGTTATTTAGTACGTCTGTCAAATATTCTTAGGTAATGTGTGACAGATAAACGGTTCACTTGAGACTTAATTTATTGAACATTATTGTCATCAAATTATATTAAACAATATGACTATTGAGTATGCCTCTGTATCGGAGCTTTATAATATTATTTACTTTTCTTTAAATAGGCTATTTCATGGGTCAAGTATCTGGATTTGGGGTAACTGGAGGAGTTCATCGTCTGTGGTCTCATCGATCGTATAAGGCAACACGGCCCCTACAATGGATTCTTATCATATGCTATTCAGTCGCTGGTCAGGTAAGGACAAGTTGATTTTGTTTTCAATTGCCTTTTTGTAGAGTAATGAGATTAAAAAAAAACCATATGTTATAAATTGAAAAAAGTAACGCGAAGAACAGCTAAATCAAGCTACACACCTTCGATATGGTAAATGATATTCATCCATATGGCTAAAGCTCGTTTCTTATCATATTCTGTACTAGAAGGCTATAATTAATACACTGCACGGATGGTGTAGTGGTTTAAACGATTGCCACACTGCTCTCTACTGCGCTGAGAGTTGTGGGTTCAAACCCCAGATGGGACAATACTTTGTGTAATTCACAAACTGTTATTCAGAGATTGGGTGTTCTTTGTGTGTTTTACGTACATTTGTAAAGTTTGTAAAAATATATGAATAATGGCAAAATTATTTTCATTTTTATCACATCATTCGACCCCTAGTTTAAATATCAAATAATATTCTACTTTAGATGATTGTTATAAAATTTACGTTACCTAAAATGTTCTCACTTATTTATGTAAGTAAAACATTGTAAACAAATAACTTGCATACACAGAATACGATTTACGAATGGGTGCGAGATCACAGGGTACACCACAAATATTCGGAGACGACGGCGGATCCGCATGACGCCAACCGTGGTTTCTTCTTCTCTCACGTTGGGTGGCTCATGATGAAGAAACACCCTGACGTAGTTGATAAGGGATCTAAAATGGATCTCAGTGACATTGAGAACGATCCTCTGATTCAATTCCACACCAAGTAAGGATATTCTTAAACTTATTTACCTAATTTCAGAAACACTTTTTCTTCTCTACACAAAGATACTTTAATTTTTGATCATCACTTCGCGAAGTTTAGTATGAATACATTATATAAAAAGGTGTCGAATATATATCGAATACCAAGCTCAGAACTTTCGTAGTTAACTATACTCGCACTCACTGGCCGTTGAAACTAATAACCTAATTTGAAATAATAATATTTTGATTTCGTTTTGTATTTGATGCACCAATTCTTTTGAGAAATGGGTATTTATTGAACACCCCGATGACCTTTTGTCTATCCTATGAATTTTTTTATGTTACAGATATTTCTGGTTCTTTAAAGTGGCCTGCTCATGGGTTATACCCACCTTGATTGTTGCTACCTGGGACACTTGGGAATTAGCTTTCATATCTCAATGTGTCATACGCTACGTTTTGAGCCTCAACTTTACATGGTCTGTAAACAGCTTTGCACATCTATGGGGTAATAAACCCTATGATAAGTAAGTGAATATATATATGAAAATTTTTTACAGCACGGTGTCACTGTAATGATGGTGTAAGATACGGCTCATGTATGCAATTAATATTGTTACTATAGTTGAATTACTGTAACTTGACCCTCCTGATAATTTGCTGTACACGGAGCGGGCACTCCGCTCGGCTATACACGACATGATGTATTAACTCGATATCTTTTGTTTGAGATATAATCCACATATGACATAACAAAACAGAATTTATTTCCAAATAGTGTGATTTTGTTTTGTTGTAAGTTTTTAAGATTAATTGCCATTTTTAATACTTACTAATATAATAATTTCTTTAAAACCACCTTCTCTTAATTTAATACAATATCATGTATATTAAATATATTCAAGTACAATATAATAATAGGATAAAATAATATTAATATAACACCATCATCAGCTTTTAACTGTCCCATGCTTGTCCAGACAGTTTGGTACAGGGTTTGTTTCAAGTTTTCTTTTTTTTTATAATTAATATAAGATCAATGTTATAAACATAAATTACATTCTTGGATCTTTGAAAAAATAAAAGCATGTATTTTAAAATAATGATGAATGTGAAATTATTATTATTTTGTCTTGTGACAAAGCTTCGGTAAATTTTAATTGCTTGAAATGTTTCGGTACATAATTCTCGCCAATCTATGTGTATTTTTTTGTAACGCAAACTCGGCAGGTATAATATGATAAATATTATATATGTTACAAACTAATACCGTGTGGAGTAGACTTAAGAAAAATACATACTCAACCCGGCTTTCACGTCAGTCACTGCCAGTAGATAGCAACGCTCTAGCTGATTAGTAAAGTGTATCCCCACCCCGCGTCCCACATACCATCGGGAATTTGAAATTATCATGAAAATGACAAATTTCAAAATAAATAAGTAAACCATGTTTTAGATAGGTACATATCAAAGTAAAACAGTTATTTTATTTTATTTATGAATCACTTCACGTTAAATAATTTTATAACTGTAATTTATATTTCATAATCACATTCATCTGTAGCAACTGAAGCGAAAGCAATCGTGTAGCAGTTGATTTTAGCAATGAATATTTGATTTCAGAAATATAATGCCCTCAGAAAACTGGGGCGTCTCCGCCGTTGCCATGGGTGAAGGTTGGCACAACTATCACCACACCTTTCCATGGGATTATAAAGCAGCTGAATTAGGAATGTCCTTGAACGTTACAACGTCATTAATAAATGGTTTCGCAAAGATCGGATGGGCATATGATTTAAAACAAGCCTCGCCTGCACTCGTACACGCTGTGGCTAAAGCGCGAGGTGATCCTGAACATCATCTTTAAATCAATTATAGTGTAATCTTTGTTATAACAACAGCGCAAACTTCCAAAGGCAACGAAACTGATGCTTTACTTTAATGAGAATCACCCAAGGTGGATTTTTACAGTGAAACCATTGCGAAACGTCCACGCCACTGTCGTTGCATGGCAGAGCCGCAAAGTACCTACACCAACGATCACGATTCTAGATAGTTACCATACTGATGTTATCAACTGGCAACTCCAGTTCTTTAATCAATGAATACGCTACAGTTGTAACGCAATGTAAACGTTATTAATATTGATATACTCGTATTTGTATAAAACTAGAAGCGCTGCGTAAAATAGCAATGTAGATCTACTTTAAAAAACTGCAAGTAAGAAATGCTTCAAAAAGTCGCCATTGGTAATCTTCCTAACTAGTTGATTTAGTAAAAAATTAAGATTATTTCTTAATATGTATACGAATATATGCAACTATGTATAATAAATATATTGTAGATAGTATAACTAAAACTACTGGAAATTGTGATCTTAGATTATATTTCATGTAACGTTCTTTGTCTTTTTAGTTAGTAAAGTATTTAATAATCAAATTATATAAAAAAAAATATCTGGGTAATATAAACACTATACTGAAGTAAGTACATAGGAGTTGAACCTGATGAATTGTCAAATCTGCCACGGAATGAAAACAGTAATAATACGTCACTGGACGCTTGGATAGTGATCTTCCTATCACTAGCTCATCTACCACACTGAGGAAAATAGAAAATAAAAAAAATGATCCGTTCCTGTTTGGGTGCTTGCTATTGTCAACGATTTAAATAGAAAGCATTGTTTTGAGGCATGAAATTGAGTTAATAATCAGTTATGGCTCTTTGAATAATAAATTGGACGTTAAGGTCCACTCCTACTCCACTACTCCTTTGTGACTAGAACAAACAACAGTAGATTCTACATATATGTATAGTTATGATGTCATATCATGTCATGGAGTAAGGAAATGAATGAGAAAATTAAATAAGGGTAAGTTTACCGGGGCAAAGCATTTTCTATTATTAAATAATACAAAAAAATATATATAGGTGTTGGTCCCGTTTAAATAAAGTAACGGTTTACAGCAATCGGCTAGCTGTGGTGCCTTTATTATATCTTTAACAATTTTTTTATTGTAAAAACTTGCTTGTACTAAAAAAACGTTAATGTTGTTAGAATGATAACAAAATATGTTAATGTATTATAATTGTCACAGATTAAAGCCGTATCGATAGGTTACAGGTTATATTTTTTTGTTTGTTGGTATTTATAAATATTGAATCAAGTACTTACATGGGCGCCGTCAGAATTTAGGGTGCACCTGGTTCCCCGACTACTGGTACCTGAGACAGCGTGCGGTTTTTGGTCAGTTCGAGTTTACACATACTATTAACCAATACAATTTACCTTTATCAAATATCAAATTTATGTTTCTTTATTAAATAAGTTACGGTTTTTTTATATATATTTTATATCTATTAATTAAAGTAATCACTCATATATTCGATGCAACTTGCAAAAAAATTTACGCACCTTGTAGTCGAATTAAAATATGTTTTTTTTCTATGTATTTTCTTATCTGAAAGGCGGGTGCCAGTGCACCGCCTTGCCGGCGCCCATGAGTACCTAATTTATGAAGTTACTTTGAATAAATATTTTAAATACATTTTGTTGATCATTGTGCTATTTTATTTTGAAATGAATGAATTTCTAAAACCCTACACATTAATTAATATGCACAACATAATATGGTAATCAGACATGGTAGGTGTACAGTGAGTGGGACGGCTAAGTAGTTGAGTTATAGTTTTTTAAACATTATTTTTTTATTTGAAACTTTTCAGTTTCCTCATCGGGCAAACCGTACAGCGCCATCTATCGGACGAGTGTTAATAATTTGTTTTATTTGCATTTTCATATTTATTTCTACTTGATTTACTTCGTTTGAGATACTGTATAATAAATATATTAACATTATAATCTAATACCCTACCGCAGTGTTGGTTTAATATTGACGCAAACGAATAAATAACTAAAACGGCTCCATTTTGAATATATATTTTTAAAGTATACTTAAACAATATGACATTTACATATATATGTACATATTTTAATGTGCTCGTAAAGACCTTTCTTTACCAAACATATGATGATTATCTCAGTTCAATTATTTTCGAGGTTAGAGGCCAAGGTTTAAATTAAGTCCTATGAAATTTTCAGAAAATTTATCTAGCCTGTCACCCGGGTCACCATCACGAGTACTAATAATTCATTAAATTGTTCAGCAGTTTATACAGTACGATGAACGTACATACATGAAAATCAGTATTTTTCCTTTTGGCTTCACCATAGTCGGGTAGAATGGGTACGATATACATAAAACAAAAAAATTCTGTTGTAAAAATTCAAAAGAACGGGAAAGTTCAGTGTGTTTTATAATAATAAAAACTGTTTTATCTTCGCCTTTATTACGATATATTTATATATGTACATTAATATTATAACAAGCCTTTGACAGGTAGCTTTCCACATTCTTTAAAATAAATAAATTACAACTATCTACAGCACCAATCAACATTCTAATATTCAAAAATAATTAACGAAAATATATGAATAGACAATAAATAATGTATATACGTTGAAAAAGCTATACATATTGATTACTTTTGTAAATGAAATTTAAGCAATTATTTGATTCGTCGTTTACATTTCATGAAATTTGCAAGAATAATATAAATAAATATCTTTAAATCACCTGACAACCAAACAATTTACGCAGCAAAACTCTACAGGTCAAACATTAAGCTGAGGTACACGCACCATGAAAATTTATCATCAATTACTATAATTATAAAAATTGACCGTCGCAAGATGTCTGGCAGATGAGAAACATTATTTTGTAGCAAAATATACATAAAAACACCTGTTACATATACCATCACATAGCTTGGTAACGCATGCCGCACCGTGGCGCAGCCAGTCTGAGCCTCTGCATCAGATCTTTCACATCCGAAATCAAGCCGGGTCGTGTTGCAAATGTGAAGTGTGAGTCTAGACCCTTTATGCATGGTGATACGTCACCACATTACATATTATATTATACTATCGAATATCTTAGCGACGAATCTCCAGGTACAGCACTACAGCCAGCCTCTCTATCCGCATTAGGTGTTTTACATCAAAGACACTGGCTACAATAGAGAAATATAGTTTATGTACAATTTTAGGAACCTCAGATTCAACACAATTAGTTTTGCAAATGATTATAATATCTAGCCACTATCTATTGTTCAATAAATAAATTTATCCAAAGGTATCCAATGCCGGCGGCCTGGCCGGCGGGTTTTGCCACGCGGATGTAACGCCGCCATAATCAGCCCGTCAGCAGTTGCCATAGAGCTTCATCTCCGTTATGACATCCTGGCGGCTATTTTGTACGGCAAGGCTGGCGACTCAACTACCCGTCTACAAACGTTGCCGGGCTTGTTAACTACGGCAGGCCTGGCGGCCATCGGCCACCGGCCAGGCCGTCTGCATATTATGAAAGAGCTTAAGCAGAACATATTTTACGCTACAATACTCCCTCTTATGTTATACATCAGCATTAAATTTTCGTTAAGCATTGTAGTATTTAGTATTTTTTTATTATTATTATTTGATATTATTCAAGCAACATCTTCAGTCTACCCACTCCTGCACTAATTATAGCTGTCGTGGGAATTCAACAGCAGTATTAATTAAATTTGTCTTAACCCTAAGAATTCCTTCACATATTTTATTAAAGATACAATATTTTACCACAAATTTGCAGTCACTTAAGTAACAATTATTAATGTCATAATGGTTACTCTTTAAACGGGGGCAATATATAAATTAACCAATTAAAAAACAACTCATTTAATTCATCATCACTGCTTTTGTAAATGCAAAACCTTATTTTGAAACTACTTAAAATTAATAGAAGCTTAAGGACACTTTATAATGATTTCCTTTATGACGTTTCAACAATATTATCATTCACACAATGTTAAATAAAATAAATAAATAAGATAATTTATAGTCAAAGGAATAGAAGAAATATACTAGTGGCAAAACACATTATGCAAAAAAATCATTGTTTTCCATTAGATTTTACTCTCGCAATCTTTTCACAATTTTACCACATGTAAGTGCGTGAGAAGAAATATCACCTCTCTATGGCATACACATTTTATACAACTAAGGCAGTAAACAAGTATACAGCACAGCTATTAGCCTTGCTCAGCTAACAACTCGTTTAAAATGTAGCTATATGATAAGTTAAACACAAAAGTGTATGGCAATTAGGTGTTACAAAACTATAAAATTTCACATACTAAATAATTCATTGTTATCATCCTAGAATCATTATTGTTTACCACCGTAGTAGTGAATACATTTACAAAAATATTATGTCACAAATGTTCTTGTATTGTCTAGAAATTGTGATACGAAAAGGTCTCAACTAAAAGGTAAAACTATTAAAACATAAGAATTTCTTTGAGACAATGCAACACAATATTTTTTTTGTTTTACCTTATAATTAGCAGTGATTTGACTTAAGTATCTCCCATAAAAGAATTCCAGTTTCAGAGCAAATGAGAACTAACTGAAACTTGATTATATTATAAATAAATTTTAAGATGTCTATCCTGGCACTAAACTGTAGAGTTTTCAGTCTTCAATTAATGTGAAGAGGTCTTTCTTCAGTGCAACATAATTTTCAGAAGATACAGTCTCTATTTTATTATCTGTACTTATTTTAGCTTCCTTCATAGGTCTACTATTCTCATCTTTAATAGGTTTCCTTTTCAAGCTAAGAACTTTATTGGAGTAAATCCCCTCACTCCCATTTTGATCACTAGAAGACACTTTTCTTTTCTTAGTTTTCGTCACAACAAAATCTAAATCTGAGGAATCATCATCAAAATCAGCATATACAGGTACTGATCTTCCACTTCTAGTAGATCGTAAGGGTTGAATCCTTGTGGTCTCTTCAACAATTTGTATTGGAGGAGGCCACTCTGCAAAATGTGCAGATTGTCTCGCTTGGTGATAAGTATTTATAGACATTAGTTTAATGTAAACTGCAAGTGTGCGAGCTTTTTCAGCTTGTGTTAAAGTATTAGGCAACAAACTCCATGGCATGCGTCTGTCCTTCACATTCAAATACTGCCTCTTCATTGACTTTGTTGTTAATGCATCGCACGAATTGTTCTCTCGCTGTAACACAGATATTCATTGATATAATTGGAACACTGCTACCTTAAGATATTACATTGCTACTGCTACTTATTGTACATTACTCATTTAAATACTAACTGTGTTACGAGCAACTTCTTCCTCTTTTTCAGTAGATTTTGAATTTTTTAAGGCTTTTAATAGATCTCTCATTTCCTCTTTACTTAAGCGTTCATCTTCCAAACCAAAATCTAAAAAATAAAAAGTTAAATATTAGAAATGTATAAATAAGGTTTATGAATATATAAAAGTAATTTACTTAGGATTTAAGTGGATTATCTAATCAATACTTTGCATGAATAAAATGTGATAATTGTAGGTATGAAGTAAATTACCGATCAATTCAGATTTCATGGATTTCATTTCAGAATCACAACTATCATCAGATGATATTGCAGCAGATTCCATTTCTACTTTGTGGATTTACAGTAAATATTTAATACACTTTTAGTCCATAATTGTACTGTTACTTGAGAACTGAGTAAAGTTTGAAACTGTTACATAGAGATAAACAGAAACCAATCAAAATATGTATCGTCTTATTTACAAATACACAATGTCAAATTGACATTTGCGTTGTATCAATGATTGTAATTGTAGAGTATTTCTTAATGTTGGTAGCAACGCGCACAGAAGGAACCTCTTTGCAGTGTTGTTGCATTTTATTCGCTTGCAGCTAAGCTCTTACAGGCTTAGACAGGAATCTTTTCATACTCTTTCTGAGTTTTGTGTCCATTACTTTTTATTATCATCCCAGTAGTAATAACATTAAGCTTTTAAAGATTCTAAAACTAGAATTAAAACAATGACACTACTGTTATCAATTTACACCATGCATTTCATATTATACTGAGCATCGAAAAAACGAATATCATACATAATAGGCATGTATCCCCAAGTCCCGTAACCATAAATGGCGGTGCTATTGGAGTTGTATAAGAATACCTTGTAAAGAATCTTGAAGGTAGGGCATACCTTGGGTAAACTATTAAACTTGACCAGCACAACTTCGATCGGGAGGCCGACAGAAGAATTTATCTGGGCTGGGCAACATGCGAAAGGTTGCGTCATATCTTCGAGTCACCGATTCTACAAACATTAAAGACCAAAGTATTGACTGACTAGTGCGTCCTACCCGTAATGACATATCTAGCCGAGACGTGGACACTCAGTATTGGACTGGTCCACAAATTTAAAGTAATTCAGCTTTCGATGCTGAGTGTTTCTCTGGCTGATAAAATTCGTAACTGACATCACACAGAGAATTAGTAGGCTGAAGTGAAAGTGGGCCGGTCATGTCTCCAGACAAACCGATGGCCGGTATGGAACCGAAGTGTGCAAGAGTGGAGACCACGATTGGATAAATGTAGTGTAGAGCGCCCTGTGGTACAATGAACCGGCGACTTGAAGAAAGTGGTTGGAAACGGATGGATGCAAATTCGACGTTAGGTAGATAAATTTGATACCTTTATCTAAAGATAATACAATAACAACCTTCATCGCGTTATAAGATATACAAGAAATTATAGTATTTAAACATTCAGAAGTAGGTTTATAATATTAGAATAGATGTTGCCGGTAGTAATTTACCGGTGAACATCTATTTTGCTAAACCTTTAATACTTCACATTTTCAGGGTATTTAAGGTGGATTGCAGTTGTGGTGGTTTCTGCATTGGTCAGACAAAACGCACCATAGCGAAACGGATGAAGGTAATATTGAGGCTGTGAAAAACCGTTAAATGAACAACTTACTTAAGATCGCAGAGCACTTGCTGGAGTCAGCACAAAACCGCTGGATTAAACTACATAAGCTACAAGTAGTGAGGTGACGAAACCTAAAAATATCTAAGGATTTTAATTGGTAAGACGAATAACTATTCTATTGTGTCAGTAAGGCCAAGACAGAGTGTACAGACGTACTAAGTGCAGTATGAAGAAATACCGACAGCACAAACAATCAACACAATATAATATTGGGAAGTGGCGATTTCCACATTATCGCACAAAGAAAAATATACAACAGCGCTATTTAGCGAAGATACATCGAACTACGACGAAGTATGAACGCAACGTATGAATGTAATGAATTACGATGCAACTACTAATCCTGTATCGCGATATAGAGATTCGCGTGGCAATTAGCATATATACAACATTCCAACATCAACCGTTGGGCCGTGGCCCGCCAGGCATGATCACTTCGCCTGGTCGGAGGATCCTCCCTTTGTGTCGGAGGGACGTATGACACACGTCCCTTCACAGTCTCCTACGTTAAACTTTCGCATAAATAGGATCCGAAACCGTGAAAATACTGATCTATAAATCTTGTATTAAATTCAAATATTACTTTTGGTACTACTGCAGATTTCTCATCTGTTTTTACACTGATAACGGATTAGGATGATTATGATTAAATTTTGTCGCTTAGTCAAACGACTAAATTTATATGTTATTTACGTTCTATTTCGATGTCTGATTTTAATAGAATCGATTTAGGGGTCAACTTGTAACATATGTCATTGAACACAAAGTGTTCACGTCGTTCTTCTGACGACGGTATCGTACGTACGAACTATACAGAAAAAGTAAAAAATAACAACAGTAACTTCATACATCTCACACACGATTCCAAATAAGGCAGAACCTATAATATGAAAATCAATCTACTGATAGTCAGATTATTTATAATATCTAAATACATATATGTATATCATTTATATAATACATGCAGATACAGAGCAAAAAATCGAAAACGAACCTGGTTGAAAATCGGATTCAGGAACTAAGACAGTCATGGTTACTAGCCACTAGATCAATAAAAATAATGGGATGGCTACTTTGATCCGTCAATAATCGTGTCCGAAATAAAAATTCACGTTTTCACATTTAGTGCTTAAACTACCATATAAATAGTCATACGTTGACTTCGCGATGTATTTTCCTTTTTCATGTATTTTAATCAGGCGTAGTGCGACATTACTCTAAGACATGCTGCCTAGGAGCAGTGTCAACTTTTTATTAGTTCCCTTTCTGTGTTGCAAGTCACAACTTTTGTACGTCGCATTATTTTTTGGTGCTGTTAATTTTATTAACATTGTCGACAATGACATATTGACATAGTTTTATATAAAACAATGTAAAAAATAACTAACATGTAAAATAATACAAGATGTGAAATTAATTAAAATATTGTTACATTGTTTCTACCTGCTTGAAAACTATTTGTACAAAATGGAAGAAGAGATTAGATGTTTTGTTTGTAAGGAATTCTATAGGGAACCTGTACTTTTACCTTGCGGACATGCATTGTGTAGAGTGTGTGCAGTAAACTTGCAGACCCCTGTACATGAAACGGACAGTACATCAACATCTAATGACTACCAAGAGGCTGATAAAGCTTCAGTTTCTAGCGAAACAGACAGCGGAGTAGTATGTGGATCAAGGCCAAATAGTTACGCAGGAACCCCGGCTGTACCCGCGTTTTCTACCGCAGCTTTCACAATAACATGTCCATCGTGCAGTAAATTAATGTATTTGGATGACAATGGAGCTGAAGGGTTGCCACCGTTTCGGGTTATGCGAACTATTGTGGAACGATTCGGTGGTGTCTCTGGCACACCACCAGCTGAAGAAGCTTGTCAAATGTGTGAAGGGGAGCGTCGTGCGGCTGTAGTTCGATGTGAACAATGTTCCGTACGCTACTGTGCTGGATGCCGGGATGCCTGGCACCCCACTAGAGGTCCACTAGCACAACATGAACTAAGAGCTCTGGGCACTACATGCACTGATCATGGCTCACCACCTGTTCTCTACTGTAATACTTGTTTAGTCCCAATCTGCCAACGCTGTCTTGCAGAAAGACATTCTACACATGAGACTCAAGCGTTGTCCACAGCTTCCAGAGCTCATAAGGTATTTAATTTATTTTACGCTGTAATGAAGAGAGCACCTTTGTGTGGTAATAGATTAAGAATATGATGTGTCACCACCCCAATTCATCCCATGGGTGTTATAAGAGGCAGCTAAGGAAACAAACTGCAGGACAGCATCACTATAAAGATAAAGAAAAATTTGGAACTAACACTAAACCAGCTAGATTGAGATTCCTTTTTAGGGAGAGCCATATGTCCAGCAGTGGACTGTTAAAGGCTGTTGATGATGATGTTGAGAGCATTAGTAACTAGACACATATAAATTGATATCAAATAGTAATCTGTTCTCATTTAAATATGATATTTAGCCGAAGGTGGCCTAACAAATGAATTTAAACAAACATTTTCAAAAAATATCTAAGTTTATAGATTTTAAAAGTTGAAATACCACTTTATAGAGACCAATAACACTAATAAATCACTAACAATTGTTATTATTTCAGACTGAACTATCACAATCACTGCAACATCTATCAGAACAAGCTAAAGCCATGACAGAGTATATACAATTAGTCAAGGGATCGGGTGACAAAATTAATGTATGTATTACCCATATGTACCCATTATTGTAAACAGTGATACCATCATGTAATAATAAAACTAATTTATAGGAGTCATGTGAAGAATTGGAAAAACAAATAGATCAAGCCTGTATGGAAGTGACCCGTGCCATAGATCGCAGACGTGATGAATTAATACGAGCTGCCCGTAACACAAGAATGCAAGCTATAACCAATATGCGCTCCTTAACCTCCCATGCTGCACAGAAATTAAGAGAAGCAACAGCTTTATTGCATTTCTCTATCGAAGCTCTTAAAGAATCAGATCATGCCGCTTTTCTACAGGTAAAATATTTAAATTATATTAATTATAATGACACTATCATTAGTAAGATAACTTAAAAAATTGATAATGTTTTCAGAGATTCAATCGAAATTCCACTACTACAATTTTCTAAAAAAATAAGTGATAAAATAATTATTTCAATACATCAAGCATATTACAAAACCATACATTTTTACGGCTTTCCATAAGAGTTAAAAAGGCATTGTGCATGACCTTCTCTATGACCAATATTTTTATATATAATTTGATAATCCTACTAATATTACTCGTATAAATGCAAAAATTTGTGAGTCTGGATGTTTGTTACTCTTTCACCAAAAAACTAGTGGACAGAGTAGACAAATGAAACTTTACAGTAAAATAGGTTATACATCGGAATAACATGTAGGCTACAATTTGTTAAGATTTTATGTAATTTTGGTTGTAATATGATACAGTTTGTTTAAAAACAACGTGAACGCCATTATTAAAAAAAAAGCGCCAATGCGAGTTAGGTTGTGAGCGAGGGCGAGAGGGTTTTTAATAAGACAAGTGTTCGGCTTGAAGAGTGGATTGAGACTAACTTTATTTATGAAACTATTTCTTAAAGTTATTACAATATTCTTATTACTTATGTGTTGGAGACAAAGCGCTATTTGTTCTAATGTTTAGTCTGCGGCTTATCATCTAAGTGGTGGTTCATGACGGATGCCAAGACTAACTTTATTTATAAAACAATATACAGTATTCTTATTGTGCATTGGAGACAAGGCGCTAGTTGTTCTATTGTTTCTAGGGCGTCTGTGGCTTATCAACTAAATGGTCGTTCATGACTGATGCTATTGTAGGGCGTCACGTCTATGACGACATAACTCCTCCCCCCTTAAGACGGAGGCGGCACGAAGGCTGCGAAGGCTGAAGTTCAACGGCTTCCGGTTGTGCAGCCAAGATTTTCACCGATCTAGTTTTCCACCAGAATTTGTAGACTGCAATTCCTATTCCTGTTGCTCTTATTATGAAGTAAAGTGCAATTGATGACCAGCTGGGGGTGCTTGGAATAATTGTTAAGTTTTCGCTTGTATTCTTTAATTCTTCTGTTTGTTGTAGCGCACTTTTCAGGTTATCTAGTTCTATGTTTTCTAGTTTTATCTTTGATTTGTTGTATAATATTGTTGTTGTAGCTTGCAGTGGCGTAGGTGCAGTTAGGCGGATCTTCGTGTTGTATTAGTTGAGCTATGCAGTCCGTAGAGTGCAGTAAGGGCTGCCATTCTAAGTGTTTGCAGATGACGTTGTCTCCGGTGATTTATGTGCATGACTCGTGAGGGTAGGCAAACTCATTATTTCCCAAGATTAGGATGGGGTTGCTAGGTATAAGTATTGTGTTGTTATTATTAGGGATAGAATACAGGTGTAATAGGTTGTAAGATTGTTCGGGGTAACAATTGGTATGTCCAGTATAAAGTTAAGGGTTTGATTAGTGTTATAAGCTGTAACAGTGATTGCTTTTTCCCATAGATGGATACCATCCATGTTAGGGTTAAAGGCTAGGTATATATCTACTTTGGCATTTACTTTTAATTTAATTGTATAATATTTTTTACATATATCTAAATATATCTGTCTTATTTTTGTAGTGTTATAATTACGGCTATGTTGGCTGATTTCGTTCGCATGTGTCAGGTGTCTTTGGTAAGTCTAATAGGTCACGAATGTCTATGTTCTCTAGGTTTGGATCTAATAATGGGGTGTGGACTAATCGATCTGTATTTTGTGTTCTAGGTTGTTGGTCTGTGTTTGTTTTTAATTAAACAAGTGATAGACGGATCGTCCCTATTGTGAATTAAGTTAAGTGCATTTTCTACACCTTCAATATAAAAAGATAAGATCCTCCTGTTCCCATCATAACTGGGTAACAGTTTGGAAAACGTGGAGTAATCGGTGGTTACCGATTTTTCGTCTATGAAAAATTTTTCAGTTAGTACCTTCTTTTCACTTGTCATTTTTAACTACAGTGATACGGATGGTAACTACGAAAGAAAATTCTTTTCTAAGTACCGTATTGCATTAAAAAAAAATAATGCTATAACGGTTTTTTACGATACTGGATACACCAAATGTTATGGGGATGTCCAGGAAATCGTTTAAGGAGTCTCGGGAGTAGTAGAGTTTTATACTTACCCCACGAGCATTGCCGATTTGTAGGCTGGGATGGAGGTGAGTCTTCGTTTCTTCAGCTGGTCAGCTTGTCTGCCTCTGCTTTGCACTACGCTCACTGTAGATTCTTTTATTCGCGAACGCGGACGCTTAGCAAAGGTATTCTCTGCAGCAGGAACCGACAGTATCGCGACGAACCGACTGCGCCAGTTAGGTTGTGAGCGAGGGCGAGAGGGTTTTTAATAAGACAAGTGTTCGGCTTGAAGAGTGGATTGAGACTAACTTTATTTATGAAACTATTTCTTAAAGTTATTACAATATTCTTATTACTTATGTGTTGGAGACAAAGCGCTATTTGTTCTAATGTTTAGTCTGCGGCTTATCATCTAAGTGGTGGTTCATGACGGATGCCAAGACTAACTTTATTTATAAAACAATATACAGTATTCTTATTGTGCATTGGAGACAAGGCGCTAGTTGTTCTATTGTTTCTAGGGCGTCTGTGGCTTATCAACTAAATGGTCGTTCATGACTGATGCTATTGTAGGGCGTCACGTCTATGACGACATAACTTGCGCCATCTATTTTTTTTGTCGTAATCTTTAACTTTGGTATTCAGCATTGTTGATAGTAGTATTTTGTTTATTTTTACAATGAGTGAAAAATATTTTAAACGATACGAAGCAGCAGTATATCTTGTTCACCACTCTAAATGATCGAAGCTAACAAATAAATCGGCTGCATATATATTTTGCAAAAAATCCAAAAGTTTCGTTAAGAAATGAGTAAAACGATTTAAGAGATTTTGAACGTGAACGATTTGCTGGAGAGGGGATCAAGCCGCATAACAACTGAACAGGAGAGGAGTAGAAGGGTAGAGCGATCATTCGATTCTTTCAAGATACTCCAGGTCTTTCACTGCGTACTGCTCAGTTGAATCTGCGTAAGAAGATGCGGATTGTATATCTCTAGATACAATCCGCAGCCGCATGCGTGAAAGTGATATATCTTTTCGGTCTACTTTAAAAAAACCTTTGTTATCTGAAAAACAGGTTGAAAAACGACTCAATTGGGCAAAAGAAAATTTAGATCGACATTAGAGCAATGTTATTTTCACAGATGAATCTTCTTTCTGAGCATGGTTTTCTCTGTCGAAATTACATAAATAGATTACTTCAACGTACCGTAAAACACCCTGTAAAAGTGCATGTGTGGGATGCTTCTGCCAAAATGGATTTGGTCGTCTGTTTGTGTTCACCGATATTTTAAATGCTGAAAGAATGTTCAAAATTTATCAAAAATGCCTAATGAAATTGCAAAAAAGTTTTTGGGTCTGTCAACAACCTGGGTATTTCAAGAAGACAATGATCCAAAACATCGTAGTAAATTGTGTAATGAGTGGAAATGGCAAAATAACATCACTTCCATGGCGTGGCCGGCAATGTCTGCAGATGCGAATCCAATAGAAAATGTGTGGTCCTACATTAAAATGCAATTAAGAGGAAGGCCGGTATTCGCGGAGAAGCAACTGTGTTATCAAATTAGGAAGATATGGCGGTCTTTATCATCGGAGCACGCAGAAAATCTCGTCAAAAGTATAGAAAAAACGTATGAAGCTATAATAAATAATGACGGCGATTGGACAAATTATTGAGTGACTGCGCAAAAGCTAGCATTATGTACTTCAATAAAACATTAAAAAAAAACTGATTTATTTTTGCTCAATAATGGCGGTCACGTTCTTGTTAAACAGACTGTACATGTCAATTATGTCGGAAAAAAAATCTGGCATCAAAAGTTATCTCGGCTTACGCTGCCTAAACCATTGAAGTTACACAAAGATGGTATACCGTAGGACTGTTTGTAAACTACTCAAAACAACTTAGGGCCCACTTGATTTTTTTCGGAACTTCGACCGTAATATTTTTATTGCCTGCTGATTTGTAAATTGAAGTGTGTAGACTCCAAGTGCATATGTTTACACATGGTCACACGTTTGGAATGTCACGTTTAGGGTGGTTCCTAAGTGGGTAGACGGAAAAAACTAAAAAATGGGTCAACTCAGCGTTTACGAACTTTTCTAATCACTTGTGCTCTGCATCTCATAACAAACACAAGTTGATATTGTATCGTTGTTTATCATTTGCTTCGGTGTTATTGCTTTGTTTAAAATAACAATGCCCGGATTTCGACGTCATATGGACCCGGAAACAGCTTCCAGAGCTGTAGTTTTGCTTCAAGAGGGCAATTCACAGAGATCGGTAGCTTCACGCCTCGGTGTGTCTAGGCATGCGATCCGAAATGTTTGGGAACGTTATCAGGAGACAGGTAGTGTTGCCAGGAGACGAGGTGGTGGTAGAAATCGGGCCACCACTTCCCAGGAAGATCGGTACGTTCGACTTACTGCACGTCGAGAGCGCACTGTGACAGCGCGTACCTTACAAAATCGCTTACGTGATGCTACTGGTACCCGTGTACTCTGACCAACCGTATATTCTGACCAACTCGCTGTGAATATGGGATGACATGAGGTTGGATGACCTGTTGGATGTAGCTGGCGGCGTTTACGTTGCCCTCATCCAAGAATACCAGCTCAGTTTTACCCAGTAGACTGATTCCACCCCACACCATAATACTGGGTCCACCAAAACGGTCAGTTTCTCGAATACAAGGATCCTCAAAACGTTCCCCTGGTTTTCTCCAGACACGTACCCGTCTGTCATCACTGAAAAATTTAACTTTAGACTCATCTGTAAAGAGCACTGTTCTCCAATTGTCCATGGTCCATTCGAGATGTTCACGTGCAAACCTTAAACGCGCTGCACGATGTGCCCTGGTTAATTTTATTCGCACAGCGCGCATTCTGGATCTTTGTTGGTCTTCATGAAGTCTGTTCCGTATGGTTTGATCGCTTACACGGGTACCAGTAGCATCACGTAAGCGATTTTGTAAGGTACGCGCTGTCACAGTGCGCTCTCGACGTGCAGTAAGTCGAACGTACCGATCTTCCTGGGAAGTGGTGGCCCGATTTCTACCACCACCTCGTCTCCTGGCAACACTACCTGTCTCCTGATAACGTTTCCAAACATTTCGGATCGCATGCCTAGACACACCGAGGCGTGAAGCTACCGATCTCTGTGAATTGCCCTCTTGAAGCAAAACTACAGCTCTGGAAGCTGTTTCCGGGTCCATATGACGTCGAAATCCGGGCATTGTTATTTTAAACAAAGCAATAACACCGAAGCAAATGATAAACAACGATACAATATCAACTTGTGTTTGTTATGAGATGCAGAACACAAGTGATTAGAAAAGTTCGTAAACGCTGAGTTGACCCATTTTTTAGTTTTTTCCGTCTACCCACTTAGGGACCACCCTAAACGTGACATTCCAAACGTGTGACCATGTGTAAACATATGCACTTGGAGTCTACACACTTCAATTTACAAATCAGCAGGCAATAAAAATATTACGGTCGAAGTTCCGAAAAAAATCAAGTGGGCCCTAAGTTGTTTTGAGTAGTTTATGTTAAACAAATATATTTTTTTTTAAAATGATCTGTTACGAAACTTAATGCTGCTACGGGCAAAAGCTAGTAACATATATAAAGTCCTACTTCTGTAGTCTCAAGTGTTCACATTCAGCCCACATGTTACAAAAAAATTGAAACCCCAAAAAAGCTTAATATCGTCATCATCATTTCACATAATATATTTATTTATTATTTAGTTTTAGTATTTAGTTACAAAAAAGGTCCTGTAGGTTTGTTGTAAATTGTATTTTATAGTTTTAAATAACATATTTCTATATACTGCTGCTATATGAAATTGAGCACAGTATAATAATTGTACATGCCAATCCAGTTTACACGCTATAAGCCCATTATTACACATTGATAAAGTTTTTATCTGATAAGATTTCTGTTTTCGTTTTCAAAGAATAATCAATATGGCACACCCATTTCGCTATCTATTTACTAACAAAACATTTTATCACTTACAATTATTTGTATGTTTACTTTACAAACAAAAGTAAGGTTCTAGAATTTGGTTAGTTGTTCTTTAAAAAGTACTAATAAAGTAGAGATGCCACGAATATTCGTCAACAATTCAGTATTCGGATATACGTCCAAATTTTTTAACTGTTCGGTATTAGGCCTTATAGTTCACAATATTCGAACGAGAATCGAATAGTGAAAAAAATGGACAAAGACTTATTTTATTATGGATTTTACTTACTTATTTTATTATATTAATGGATTTTATAAGGTTGTACTAGCTGACACAGCAAATGGACGGGACGGGTTTTCCTCTCCATCCGCTATAGTGGCCAGCCGCGAGGAAGTGACGTCCGCGTGTACCGTACGTCGCCTAAAAGGAGAGTTTTATCCGCAGGTGGTGCCCGTGTGAGCGGGCAGGCGCTAGGAGGGATCTGGATGTCGTAATAACAGCTGTTCCCGGTCCCTCCTATGTCAGGCGCAGAGTGGCACACCGTGTGGTTTTAGTCGGTCCGATTCCCACACACCACCCCGCCGTAAACCCCGGTGGGGTGACGGCCCGAGGGGGTTTCCACACGTTAAAAAAAAAAAAAAAAAAACTGACACAGCAAATGTTGTTGTGATATAAATTACTTCTAAGGAATATTGTGGTGAACATATTTAGGGTTGTATTGTAAGTATTTTTTGATCCCAAATCGTGAAAGATTAGAAAAATAATCATACAAAAACTAAAAATTTTGAAAAGTGGGGTCTTATCCCCTATAGGTATGTAAAAAATAGCCTATGACTTATTCTCAGACCTACAAAACTCACAAAAACTTTTATAAAAATCGGTATAGTTTTTCGAAAGTGTTTCCTAAAATATTTTGTGACACGAATTCTCTGTAGATAGTATCAACCACGTAGACTAACATAGTGGAAAGTTAAACAATCTTACCTAGGCCAGTCTATGGATGAGTAACCATTCTTAACATATTGAGACTTCTCCCGTTGCCTCGGCGAGCTCATGAAGCCTTCGGTCCCGGTTACCGTCTATCTCTATGTCATATGTCATATATATATGAGTGCCTTTGTCAACCGTTAGGGGTAGTTGGGTTAAAAAGTTTTTCTACGGTCCTTTCACAGACCTTCGATTTCACTTAATACTTACTTGAGTTGTATTAAGTTGGAATTCAAAAATGTTATTGAATTTAGTAGTAAGTATATGTATCTTGCGATGCTTTGCTATGAATGGTAATTAAACATTAATTTTTGTACTAGGTGGGTAATATACTCTCGGTTCGTGCTCAAGAAACTGCATCAAGCCTTTGCACAGCTCTGGATTCACCACCTCCAGTTCCTGCGCTAACTCTTGACATCGAACCTGTCATACGCACAGTTAGGAGTATGAATTTCATTGAATGCATACGTAAGTTTTGAAGTGAGTCTTTGTCTATCGAAGTTCGATCGTCTATCGAAAACCTATTGTTAAGATCACACATTTTATTTGTGTTTTAGCCTTAGTAGTACTTAGTATTTACGGATTAACTTGTTATTTCCCAAATTTATTTTGCTTCCATGGAAAATGCAGCTGCAGAGTGTGAAATGCAATCATCAGGTAAATTAAAAAGATTTTGTAGCCTCTTGCATGATAATACAAAAGTATAAATAGTCTCTCAGTTTTTTCGAATAAATTAATTACTGACTTGAGGTAATCTCCAATTCACATGTTAGTATTATCCTGTTAAAGATGGTCACAATTAGAGCAACTTTCTTTGAAAGTCCTTTTGAATTTTATTATAAACTAGATTCGTCTCTCCGTGTGGTGTCGGATTCAGAATTCGGAATGTTACCATCCTTGTTCGTCCTGTGGGCGTCGAAAGAGGCGACTAAGGGAGCAAACTATGCAGCACAACATCACTGCAAAGAGAAAGAATACTTGAAACGAACACTACACCGACCCGTCTGGACGGCTTGGCATCGTGGCCAGTAGATAGTTAAAGGCTGTCGATGAATCTAGATTAGTACCTATGGTATCATAGGTACTGTTGTAGGAGTTTATGGCAAATGAATGTTTTCGTGTACAGTATATATTAAAAGGTGTATTTCGTTTAGCACCGAGCGCTCCTGAGATGGCAGTGGAAGCGTGCGCGGCGCGCGGATGCTCGTGCACGCTGGCGTGGCGCGCGCCCGCCGCGCCCGCCGCTGTGCGGGGCTACGTGCTCGAACTTGACGACGGACTAGGTGGACCCTTCAGGGTAATTATTAAAATAATAATTTTTAAACAGATTGTTCTGAGTTTGGGTGTTCTTTGTGTTCGTTTTGTTTATGTTTGTAAAGACATCCGCTACAGAAAAATGTTCCTAGTGCGGGAGTTGTCTTTAAAAAAACTCAAATCAAAAGAAGAAAACAGAGAAAATTCCAAGTATAGTTTTACGAAGCTTTAAACACTAAGTTATAGTAGTAAATATTATTGTATTTTAATTTGCAGGAAGTTTATTGTGGACGTGAAACTGTGTGTACCATTGATGGCTTGCACTACGCTTCATTGTACAGCGCGCGGGTGAAAGCATTTAATGGTGCCGGTGAGGGACCCTACAGTGAAGTCATCGGTCTACAAACTTCTCCTGGTAAATATGCATTTTTGATACATACAAAGTTTTTTAAGTTTTTATTAACATTTTTTTCAGAAATGTACAGAGTTAAATTAACATCTAGTACTCTCATTGTTCAGGATCCCTAGAAGTGTTAAAAAGAAATGTAACCCGTATAAAGGTGTAATGTAGGCTCACAATTATTTTTAGTCTTTTTTGTTTTTGATTACATGCATTTTGCGTTGGATAAATTGACAGTGTCGTACATCGATGTCTGATAGATGGAATGTTTTAGAAAGCCATAGATTTGCCTATGTAAATCGTCTTTTGTATGTAATGATTCGAAAATTACAATCATAAACCTCTTAATCATATTTCTTGAGCCTATACAAACTAAAGAATAATAATTATAAAACAACAATTAGTAAAAATGAAAAAAATATCACATAGCTATATTAGCTATATGTTTTACACCAACAGCGGCAATGATTTTCGTCCTTTTTTTTTAATAGACACTGCTACTGATTCTGCTTTGGGAGTAGTTACGTTTTAGGCCGCGCAGTTCTTCAACATATTCGTAAAACGGGAACGAGCAAAATAGATTAAAGTTTCTTCGAATATGGATTCATTTCTAGGAATCGTTTGTCAAAGAGTCTCGAAGTCATCGAATCGGAAGTTGATGAATTCTCTACTACTTTCTTTATGTAATTTCTCACTATCTTATTGGCAATATTAATTTTACTGTCACCGCAATAGTTAATACATTTATCTGATGACAAAACTAATAAGTTGTCGTGTCAGTGGCGTGGTTCTCATGGGACGCACGTAGCGCCGACGCGGAGGGTGGGGTGACACTGAGCGCGGACGGGCTGAGCGCGTCGGCCGGAGGCTGGCAGCCGCGCGTGGCGCTCGCCGACCAGCCTCTCGCGCGGGGCCTGCACTACTGGCGGTTACGGATCGACAGGTACGACGGAGACGCCGACCCAGCCTTCGGAGTGGCAAGAGCTGACGTCGCCAGAGATAAAATGCTCGGTGAGTACGTGTTGACACGATTAATGCAAACCATTTTCCACACCTTCTCCAATGCTAGAAGAATACACGTCTTAAATGGCTCATCGGTAATTTAAAACGGTTTAAGCTAAAAAATCGGTTTCATATCGCACCTTAGCGGTAGGTATCTTATTTTTACTGTCAGTGACTGTACAGGTCGCCTACACGCCAATTTCTTTACCGGAGATGAAAATAAAGATCAACTTCATCATTTTATCTTTGTGTTTTATTCTTAAGAACCTGGCACATAAAGTATATTTAAATGTGAAGATCGGCACGATGCGACGATAATCTGATGACGACCCTGGTCGATCACTGTATGTGACACTGTGTCAAATAAGATGAATCGTCTAAAGAAGTTGCCGAACTTAAGTATGATGCAAATATATAGCGTCGATTTTTTTAAACACGACTTTCACTTTTGAAATAAATCCTGTGTCGCGAGGGATTTTACATATATACATACACAAAGTACATCCAGACTCAGATCAACAATTATTTGATCACACAAAGCGTTATCATTAGGGCTTGAACACGCAACATTCGGTGCAGTCGAAAATGGGGTGGTGACCGCTTACACTACTACGCCACCCGTGCAATCAGAATTGTGATATATGGATTTGCATCTCAGGTTTTTCACGTTGTATATTCATAGTGCTAGCAGGTAGATATGTGGAGGCGAGTCAGTTACAGTGTTTAAAATATAGCTCGATCTCTATGACGGTCGTCGCTAGTGTCATTTCAGAACTTACGAAGTACATTTTAGATGTGAATTTTTATATTTGTAACGTATTGCACTTCGTTCGTAATAAAACTGGCACGTAAAGAATCAAAATAGAGGTGATACAAAATAACGTCGCTCGTTAAAGGTACTTCGTCGGTTTCTTAGCCTTCCGGCACAGACGAAGCTATATTTGAAGGACTAGTTAGTAGAGTATAACGAGTGTTGCGGGTGCCGGCAGGGAGCGACGCGCTGGGCTGGGCGATGTACATCGACGGCTCGCGCTCGTGGTTCGTGCACGGCGGCGCGCACGGCGGGCGCGCGGGCGGCGGCATCGCGCGCGGCGCGGCCGTGGGCGTGCTGCTCGACCTCACGCGCGGCACGCTGCGCTTCACCGTCGACGACCGCCCGCAGGTACCCTATCTGTCGAGTATATATATGTTGTCAGCGACTTTTGTCTGTTAAATAGTGTTAAATTGCAGATATCTATCTGAAACTTTATCAGCGACCGTTGAAACTGTCTCTTAATATTACTACACATTTTACTTGGAATAATATAAATACGGTAAAGCTCACTCTGCGTCAGAATCCTCTTTTTCGACGTAGCGAAAGCTTTCGACAAAGTGTGGCACAACGGCTTACTATTTAAGCTGGCAACCATGGGAGTGCCACACGGACTCGTGCTCATCATACGAGACTACTTGTCGAATCGAAGCTTCCGCTACCGAGTAGAAGGGTCAATGTCCTCCACTCACCCCATTCGAGCCGGTGTCCCACAAGGGTCCGTGCTCTCCCCCCTACTCTTCACGCTGTATACTAGCGACATTCCGAAGCATCGGTATGTGCAGACGGCTCTATTCGCAGACGATACGGCTATCTACTGCTCAGGAATGAACCCCTCGACAGTAGCCAAGAAACTCCAGACCGCAGCCAACGCACTGGGCGTTTGGTTCCGGAAATGGAGGATCGAGGTCAACCCCGAGAAAAGCCAGGCGGTGCTGTTTCACAGAAGACAGCTAAGCTTGTATCCTTTGGAGAAGACCCCTCAGATTAGGATGTTCGGCAAGTCTATCCCTTGGACTAGGCAGGCCAAATACCTAGGCATAACCCTTGACGACCGTCTATCCTTCGGCCCCCACATCAAGGCAGTCCGCAACCGGGCTGCCTTCGTGCTAGGACGTTTACACAGTTTAATTAACGCGCGTTCGAAATTAAACTTAAAAAACAAAGTCCGATTATACACTGCATGCATACGTCCTATAATGACGTACGGCAGCGTGGTATTCGCACATGTAAGGCCACACAGGATCCATAGGCTTCAAACACTACAGAATAGGTTCATGCGCACAGCTACGGGAGCACCGTGGTATGTACGCAACGTCGATCTTCACATCGACCTCAGATTGCCGACCATCAAGCAATTCATTAAACAGTGCTCCCTTAGCTACTTTGACTCTGCTCCGACTCACCCCAACCCTCTAGTGGTTACGGCTGTAAATTACTCACCAAGCAAAATATCAAAAATACGTCGACCCAAACACGCGTTAGGGGAGCTAGACGACGACATTACACGCGCTCAACGCAGAGCGAACACACTAGGTGCGAACCGTCCGCGTTTTCGTCCCCGCCGGCGGGGGCGGAACACGGGCCGCGTAAACCGTCAACAAAACATGGGAGTAGGCCGCCCCAGTGTTTCAGCAACACCCCAAGCCGAGGTTCGTACCCCGCAGGGGGTGCCCTTGGGCAATGTTGTTTAATAAAGGCCGGTTGAGAGCCCTCAGCGCTCACCGTAACCAAACCGGGTAAAGTTGTAGAGGCCGTCTGAGGCCAACAGCTAAATGTCAATTCAAAAAAAAAAAAAAAAAAAAAAAAAATCTGCGTCAGAATCTCTCCCACCGGTAGAGGTGACGAGGCGTCGCTCCGCTTGCGTACTTCACTTGAGTAGAGATATCTCCTTGACGCCGTTACTTGCCGTTAGTTCTTTCGATAATCTAGTTTATTTAAAATATTGCCTAGAAGTTTATAAATTAGGGAAGTATCCGATTTAGGTATTATCCAGAGGTTTTGTAATCTCTCAGAATAATAAGGGGGGTAGAAATCGACTTCTAGCGAATCCTAACTGACCTTGAACTCGCGTCGTTACTTGAATATCGATTAGATTCCGTAAACAAAACAATCTGCAGTCTTATTGCTCAAATTTTCTATTATTATAGCTAAGATACTTTTCAAATGGCAGGTGTTTTAATTTGTAATAGTTAAAAATAAATTATATCCTTATATTAAATTGATACAAAATATTGTGAACGTTTAATGAAGTTGAGATATGTACGTTCCAGGGAGACGTCGCCTTCACGGGTCTGCGCGGCGCGTTCTACCCGGCCGTGTCGCTGAACCGCGGCGTGGCCGTGACGCTGCAGGCGGGCCTGGCGCCGCCGCCCGACCTGCTCCTGTCGCAGCTCGCCATCGACTGAATCTGCTGTACGTCGAGCGCTGCTTGTTCTATGCTCGCTCCGAACTCCTTTGTGTGTACTTGTTTGATTTGACATATTCTTTTTTATGGGAGAACCGTGCTTCATGCATATCCCTAAAAAGAGACTCCATGTTTTTCACTATTGGGAAGGCCCTACTCTACCCCTTGATTCTTTAGAGGGCACTCGTAAGGTGGCTCTGGCACTCCTTGGACTGTTGAGTCGCAAGTATTCTGACATATTGACTAAAGAACTGTTTTTAAAAACCTCGTTTGTGTGATACAGACGAAGCTTTTACTGGTACATCGCTTTAAGGTATGTTTTGTAAAGGCCTATCTCGAGTCTTTCTGCTGTTAATCTGGAGATCTCCACATCCGTATATGATGATTACTACCATAATTGAAATGAAACTATTGTAGTTGCGTTATTACTTGGGTCATCAGAACAAAAATTAGAAAACAATATTTTTCAGCTAGATTTCGATTCAACATTTAATTTTAAGACAAAGAATCACTTTGTCATCAACGTAAATACTTAATTTGATAAAAAATAGAATTATTTTACTATAAAACCTTAAAACATCTTATTGGTGCGAGTTTTTATAAGTTAATAAATAATACTGTTGGAATTCACAATAAATAAAAAAATAAAAGTGTTCTAGTGTCTCGTAAAATGTAAGCTTTACAAAATTACTTGCCGTGACTGAATGACCGATTCATCAACACAGAGCCCAAATCCCAGAGGCTTTGTAAATTTCACCCCTTAGAGGTTAAAATAAGTGATGAACGATTATATAGAAGTTCGTCATTAGACAAAATTAGCAACACAAAATAAAAAATATCATATGAACGAAACTGTAGGCAATAATTAGTATACTAGCAATAATAATAACTACAAATAAATCAACTTTATTGTTGACTTTTAAGAATAATTTATTTTGTTGAGTTGTCTGCCACCAAATCTAGTCTTACCTAGCATTTTAAATCATGTATAGCCATTTTCTAAAAGGCTTCTGCTGTTATAGCGATGACTGGCGTGAAACCTAACTTTCGGTTGAGTGAGTCCTTCGCAACTGATTGCCTAAGAAATTTCGTTTATACCAAGCTTATAATATATTGAAAGATCTTGCCCATCACACAATATGCCTAAGTAAGTAGATTTTTTATTTTTTTTTCATTTAAAGAGCCTGCCAGAGTGACTACTCAGCCTAATGGAAAGCATGAATAGAATCCAAGAGTTGTGGTCAGCATACTCATTGCGAATGCAGACAATGCGGTATGGTGACCCACACTATAGAGGCCTATTAAGATACTTTTTCGCGCCTGGCTTGGGGACGTAAAAGACATGATAGTTATTGTGGCAGTGTATCAAACCTCGCACACACTTACTATGATAACTGTCACCCCTGCATCAGTGGGGCTCCGGTCTCCCACTCACCAACGAAACGCGACAGCACGGATGCTGTCGCTTTAGGTTGATCTTCTGTGGAATTACTTTGAATGTTCCAATATTCAATTGTCTTAAATGATTACTGTTTTTTAACATAAAATATCAAATTAAGAATAATGTCCAGTTATAGTTATTTAATTAAGTATTACTGAAATACATATAAACTTTTGGTAGCTTAATTTATTGAAAACCTAAACGTCACATAAGTCACATATTATATGCTTATGATAGAGATGTTCTTATAATCCTGTGCGATATCTTTGATTGCGCAATAGGATGCCCATCGAATTTACAATATTATTGTTAATAAATACCTATTTTGTAATGGCTCCTGTAGTTTTAAAATGTGTTTTAAATTTAATATATATCCATGTCGTAATTATGTAGATAGGCTTTAAAATAATATTGTGTGAGATTTTGTCTTACTTGGACTGTTTATTTCGAAACGATATGCCATAGAAAGCTATTAATTACTTATATGACAATTAAGGAAAGCAACATGTACTTAAGAAATATAACTGATCTCTTTGGAAACTTTATTATAAAATTACAAGGAACGATAATATTTTTCAAAATGTGAATTAAGCATGACGTAAATATAAGTTTGTAAGTTATCAGTGTTTTTGAATATTTACTTTTAAATTAATGAAATAACATTTCATATCTGGGGACCTGAAGTGTAACTAAAATATTCCATAACCCACCAGAAAATTCTATCAGTCGAATTTTAGAATGTAAGACAGCTACTTTTTTTGCTTAATTTTTATTCAATCGCGTGCTTTTATATGTTTAAGTCATTTACAGTGTTATTTCTTTTAGTAGCTAATAATCATCTTATTATTATTCAATCTTTATTTATGTTATTTTAAATTAATATTTTTCATGGAAAAATATCTTCGATATAAATGTTATTTATATCTAACTTATTTTGTTGAAATACTGTCTACATATCTTGTACAGATAAACAATAGTTAACCGTTAAGCTATGAAAACGTGACACGATTTTATGTTCAATATATTCAAATTGTATTTTTCTCTGCTCCATTAGGTCAATTATGCTCTTGGAATGCCTGTCGATTTACAAAATACCGACATGCCCCTAAAATAAAGAAAAGGGTTCTTTCTCACAAATTTGATAGCATTAAACCTGTCAGAAAACGAATTAAAACGGTTTAAGCATCCCAGTGCTATGCACAGAGTGCGTCCTGCGCTCACTGATAATTAAAAGATCCTACGCTACGGTGATTAACCTTAAGAGTGTAATGTGTTCCACTGGTAAACATTTTTCGTCGTTAAAAACAGTAAATAGTGCAGTGCACTTTCTCACTCAATTCCAGAATGGTGAAGAATGCTTTTTCATTTTGTACATAAAGTTGTTAAATAAACAAATAAATAAATTGGACGATAAAGTCTTAGCTTCCCGAGCACTGTTTATCGGCGAAACTCTAATTTGTGTGAATTGTGATTTTTAAGAAACCTTATTTGTATAAGCTAATCTACCCTTATAACGTAGCACCTGTACCATAGTAATGTAGACATTATATTGCAACCAAATATTACTGACTGATGTTTCTTGTGTTAATATTATAATCTTGTAACCTTTCATTTATACAAATAAATTATTGCAAAATAATAATTACTTAAGTTAGTTACACTATAATGAAGTGTAAATCGTTAATGCATTATGCTTTGAAACTTTTCTATACACGAGGAATAACAATGAATGGCACGAGAAATAATTATAATTGTCATTGGAATCAAAAGGTGTACTCAGTGTTTTATTACAGTTTTAATAATATCATAACTGCACGTATTTATTTTAATGGAATACTAAAGGAAAACGTATTTCGTAGCTTGGCGGTTACTTGTAATACTTGTATATTGTTCGTTTCATCGACTCCTATTTATTGTGTAAGTAACATAAATAGTTACAATTAATATTAGAATGACGTAATTAACCATAGACGAACATGTATGACGAATAAACAGTGCTATGACACCCATTACATACTTAATTATACCATGTACTTAATTATTGACTGATTTTTATTAAAAACTTTTATTATATATTTCTTTTTTCTTATTAGTTTTTGCAAAGCAATGCAAACATCTCTTAACAATGATCACAGTAAACAAGCAAAATCTCTATTAAAAACTGAAGGTTGAATTGCATTCAGTTAAAGTATTGTAGAGAAGCTATTGCAAACAAAAGCTGTGCGTAATTTCATGATAAATAGATTACATATTAATGCATGGAGATGCGACATTTTATTTTTCTGCCTACTTGATTTCATTTTTAAACATAATTAATTTAGTAATTTTGTGATCTGCAGACAAATAATCATTCTAATATTTATATCGGTTCAATACAAAAACGTAGTATATTGTACATGTATAAGTCTGAACTGTCGCATTATGTTTTAACTCTTAATCACTTAGTTCTATAAAGATTTAGTACCTACGTGTCCAATCTGTATCGGTCACTTTTCATAACCTATAATTTACTTTCGTTTCGAGCGAATTCAAGTGCTCCTTACGCTTGTATGCCGGAACTATTTATTAATTTTGCAAAAAGTTGTTGGAACATAAATTGTAGTAATTTTTTTATAGTTTCATTTTGTACATAAATGTTTTATCTTGGAATGAATCGGGAAGGAGATATCGAGAAAAAACTACTATAAGCCTTCATTTTTCAAAAAGGCGCGGGCGGCAAAGGCGAAATTGGCCAATATGGCATAAAATTACTAATTTTCAAAACTCAACATCTTTCTAGGTAGTTTAATTAATCTTTACTTTGCTGAATGATATTTTTTAATGTAAATATCAGTAACAATTAACATATTAGCAGAGCAACAAATCGCGTTGATGTCTCGCCACATTTCTATATATTTTTTTTCTATATTAAGAGTCTGCCAAAATGACTTTACTCTACCTGATGGAAAGCATGAATGAAATCCAAGAGTTATGGTCGCCATACTCATTGCAAATGCAGACAATCCAGTATGGTGACCCACAGTATGGCGACCTGATGAGATGCTTTTTCACACCCCGCTTGGGGACGTAATAGGCATGACAGTCATCGTGGCAGTGTAAGGTTCACACGACTACCACGATAACTGTCATCTCTTTCTTTTTTTTTTTGGGGTCGGGGTCGGGGTGTACGGCGGGGTGGTGTGTCGGAATCGGACCGACTAAAAACCACACGGTGTGCCACTCTGCGCCTGACATAGGAAAGATCCGGGAACAGCTGTTATTACGACATCCAGATCTCTCCTAGCGCCCGCCCGCTACCGCAGGCACCATCTGCGGACAAACTCTATTTAGTATCGCCTCCTCGTGGCTGGTCATTGTAGCGGATGAAGGGGAAAACCCGAGATCGTTCTCCCGGGCCCTCTCCGCCACCTCCTTCCGCGAAATTACGTTTTCGCAGAAGGTTGCGACCGCGGTAAAACAACTGTGGCTACCGACCATGGATGACGGCCGGTAACGAGAGATCGCCTCCAATAACTGCAACGAGAGATCTCCTCCAGCCGGGACGACCAACGAGCCATCGTGGCTCGACGAGCGGTCTCTCGCCACTCGCGTATCTCTTCGGGCGGGGGGCCGTATGCCGCTACCCGCCCGGAAGACAGCCGTTCGCCGATAAACTTCGGCGAGCACTTCCGCCTCCAAATCCCACGGAGGAGTTCCGGCCAAGGCGCACGCCGCCTCTGTCGATACGGTGCGGTAACCGCATATGGCTCTAACCGCCAATATTCTCTGAGGGCGCCAGAGGCGAACCCTATTCAGGGCGGTCAGAGCCGTCGCCCACACTGGTGCACCATACAGCGCCATTGACCGGACAACCCCCGTGTATAGCCGTCTCGTAGCGATGCTAGCTCCACCCAAATTGGGCAAAAGTCGCGCAAGGGCAGAAGCAGCGCCGACCAGCTTTGGAGAAAGCAGTCGGAAGTGCTCGTCGAAGAGCCACCTGCCGTCGAGAATCAGACCCAGATACTTCATCTGGGCCTGAACCGGTACGAGGACCGAATTGACTACAATGGAGGCGCCGGAGGGCGGACCACGACGGGGCCCATGGAACAAAAGAGCCTCCGTCTTATCCAGGACCACCCGCAACCCCAGCGCCTCAATACGCCCGACCACCAGGGAAACACCCGTGATGGCTAGGCGTGCAGCCTCTTGAAAATTCATCGCCCGGGCTGTGACCAATGTGCCATCTGCGTAACAAATTACGCCCAGCCCGGGGGTAAGACGACCTTGAAGGGCCCAGTCGTATCCCATATTCCACAGCAGTGGTCCGAAAACAGACCCCTGTGGAACACCGCACGACATGAGCCGCCGCCTCAGAACACCGTCTCGGTCCTCGTATATGACGGTACGCTCCTCAAGATAGTCTGCCACAAGCCGCCTCAGGTACTCTGGCACCCCATGGTAGTGGATGTTGAGTTGCTTCCATGATGCAGCTAAATCCCCCCGTCATCTCCGACCATGAAGACCGACGGGGTTGTGTGTTCCACCCGCTGCAGGAAAAGGCCCTCAACCATTTCCTGCAGGAAGCTGGGCTGGAGTGTCTCTGTAAGGGGGGGGGCCGACGTGCGGAGCTTTTGTTGCACCGCACGATAAGGGCAACCCCAGAGGTCTCGATCGAGACCCTCCAGCATCTCCTTTCTCTTAATTTCTTTGGCGCGGCTGATGGCCAGCTTCAGAGTTTTCCGCGCCTCTCGGTACTCCTCATGAAGATGGTCCTTCTCGCCTTCTTCGCGGTGTCGCCGTCGACTACGGGTATAGGACCTCCGGGCACGTGTACAGGCCGCGCGGAGGTCCGCCAACTCCTGGGACCACCAGTAAACCTCTTTCCGTGGAGGCCGACAACCTCGGATGCGGGGCATGGCCGCATCGCAGATCTGCGTAATCGCATCGCGGAAGCGACCAGCCCCCATGTCAACCTCCTCGGTTGGGGCCTGCGGAGGCAGCCTAGAGTGAATGATGGCCGCCTCCTCTAGTAGGTCCCTATTTAGTTTGGCTACAGCCCACCTCGGAAAGCGAGAAGAACGCCGCGCCGCGTGACCCCTACTGGGGTCCTGGATCCGGGAGAGCTCAAATCGGATGTAGAGGTGATCCGAGAGCGTCTCAACCTCTTCCAAGACACGCCAGCTCCTTACTCGTGCGGCGAGGGCAGGGGTAGCGAACGAAAGGTCCACTATCGACCCTCCCTGCTGTCGCACGCACGTGTTGGCGGAGCCTCTGTTTAATAAGGCCAGTTCTCTGTTTCAGAGGCCCACCGAGGCCGCCCACTCCTCTATGGCGTCGCCCCTAGCGTCCGTTCTGGGGTAACCCCACGCAATGGATTTTACGTTGAAGTCCCCCAGCACTAGGACGTGCCCAGACGTTAGTCGCCGCATCGAGGTTTCCAAGTTGTTAAGGAAAACCTCGAAGTTGCTCACACTCCGATTGGGGGAGAAGTAGACACCATATATGGTGATGCCCCCCCACTCAGCAGCAACATATCCAGTGCCCTTGTCACTTAGCGACAAGGGCGGGGAATGAGCCGCCGTGGAGGCAACGACTGCCACGGAGCCGTCCCGGTCAATAACTGTCATCTCTACATCAACGTACCTCGTAAAATACTGTGTCGCTGTCAGTTTTATACGCAGTAATATTTGTTCAATAGGTTGAAGGAATTCATAACGTGTCTCTGTCATAGGGCTATGTCTCATAAATAACTAAATCATTTTTTTATATATGGCCGTTATGTAGTCAACGACATTGTAAGTATATGTAACCAAGTTTTTACCGCTGATCGCCATCGATAAGCAATTTGAGTATAGAGCACAGCTACTAATTACAGTAGGTACTCGACAAAATGTTTGTTTCTCACATTGCTGTTACGGTACACAAGTATTCCCTTTGCTTTAGGTTTTCACTATTTTCAACCAATTTCCATTTAAATGTTTCTAGAAAATTAGTGTTAGCAGCAGTCTCAAAACCAGTGAGATTGATTCACAGCACGCTCGTTGGAAATATAACGAGTGTTATAGCACTGTTGTACGAAACACAATTGTGTAAACAGCAGTTCTGATTTGAAAGAAATGTTTTTTTCAGCACTCGAATAAGTATTAAAAAAACACAAGGTGTGTGGGATTTCTGTACATTCGACTAATTTAATTTGACTAGTTTATAAATATCATTTAGGCTAACGTAAGAGACGTTAGACCTGGAAAAAAAAATTGACTAGATGAGGTTTTAACAGTATGATGTTGCCTGATATGCCTAAAAAGAAAATGTAAAATTCTATGAGAATTACGTATTTACGGAATTGTCATAGAATTTTGCATTTTCTTTAATCGATAGCTATATCAATATAAAAAGTAAAAAAAGTAAGTATTCAATATAAGTTAGGGTACGGCGGTGGTCTTTTGTATACGAATGTATTTCATTTAGTGTAAACACAAAATTTACAATACTTAATTTTACCCTATGTTATGACTATAAATGTTATACTATGGAATAGTATCGCTAAGAATTATGCTTAACCGACTGCAAAATTAACATTGTGCACAACTATTATTAGAACTAATAAAAGTAAACAATGTTAAATTATGTATTTTTTTGCGAATTAATCGGCAAACTGTGTGTGTAGCAGTAAGGTGTCAAAGACTTCGACAATATACCATCATCCAGCAATAGCATAACATAGGCCTGTTCAATAAAAAAAAAACAAATATTGGCGTGAAGAGTTTATTTTTGGCTCTTTTTTAACAATAATATATTTCTGAAACAGATAAAACAAGATAGATAAATAATAACGGTACAGAATTTGCCATTGTCAGTACAAATTTAAGAATAAACTACACACTTGGACAAGTTTGTATATGAGCATGATTTTATTTGTAAATATTTAAAGTCTTCATAAATAATTATTTGATATGCTTTCTATTGCCGATTCTAAAAAATCTGGTGCATCGGAAACCTATTGTGATTCCTGTTTTAGTTTATATTTGACATTGATTCATGGTATTATCATCTAAATGTTCGTATATAGCGTAACAAGTTACCTGACGAAACTTAATTTATCATTTCTTTTATAAACTGAGAACAGAGATCATATTAATAGAAATAAACTTAACATGTAGATGAAAATATTCTAACGATATTTCTGTTACACATTGAATCTTATCTGATAAAATGAATCGAGAACCAATGTCAAGTTGATTCAAATAAGATAACAATATTGTCACTATTTTATTAACCTGTGTCATTTACACTACTTAATGGTCAGTACATTATACATAATTCGAGATAATCGGAAGACTAAACAATTAAATATATTATGTATAGTTAGGTACACACACAAATCTTATATTAGCCAGTTACATGGCATCAGCAACACAGGTGATAACTTTTCATAATATTTAAATAATTAGGTATATTTTCATTACTACAAATATATAGTGCTGTGTTGCTGGGTGTACCATTAAACCATCATTCAATCTATATCACAGATATTTGTCAAAACCATTATTCCTGACGTTTATCTTTAATTTCCTTCAAATATTAATTTCAAGCTTCCATTTCCAAAACAACCCTTATTCTATACAGTCTGCAAATCAATTAGCCCAGCCAGCATTTGCACACATTTATAGTTTAAATTTTGACAGGCTAATAAAATAATCCTACTAGTTAGTTTTGTGGTTGCATTTAAAAACAGGAAACACCAAATTTTTAAAAATAAAAAACCTTACAAATCCACAAATAAAATTGTTTTACCCTTTGTGTACAAGCAAATGTAAATTCAAATTGACAGAATGTCAATGTAACAAGATTCAAGAAAATTGAAAAAAAAATGAGTAACTCATTTCTGGCAAGTTTAAGATAACCAATTTTTTAACTCTTCACTTGACATCCCGAATCTTATTTCCCTTGAGAGCAGATGTTGATTGAATAAACAGCTCTCTATAAAAATTAACACCCCAGAATGGGCAATGAGCCATGTCTGCAAGCCGTGTCAGAATAGTTCATGCCCAAACTTTTGTCACAGTTTCTTAAAATGTTAGGAGTTCTAGAGCATTAACATGCTATTTTCTTTACCAAAGGCATATTGAAAGGCAACTAGTTCTAATTATGTTTCATGAACACTTGAAAATGAATCAAGATATTTTCAGAACAAATGCCTTTGCTGCCTTATAAAATTGACATCTGTAAACTAATCTCTGTGACAAAAAACCGCTTCACAATAATAGTTAACTCAAGATGATTACAAATATTTAAGAGTTTGGTTACAATGATACATCACCGAGGACCAAGAAATAAACTGAAATTTTATATTTTTATGTAAACATAATAATCCATGTCTTACTTAGACATAGATTATAATGTTAGTCCAAACGATTCAGAATCATAATAACCGTAATAAAGTTCGGCTTGATGACGTTGTTTCAAGCGGCCAGAAACAACATTGTTTATACTGAAATATTTGTTACTTTGACAACAAATGCCGTTTGAGCTAGACTTACTACCCACAATACGGTATATATGTGTTTTTAATGACAAATAAATCTGGTGCTAGCTCAAACACAATAATGTGGGTAGATGTTCGTGATCGCAGCAGAAAGTCAACCACAATTTATGTACGATGATGGATAAATCTAGGTAGACTCTCACAGATGATGATAAAATAAATATTTTTTATATTTTAACAATGTAGGAATCGCACACGATATCCAATATGGACAAAGCACGCAAGATACCTTTTTGTTTCAATCGTCCTGATGTACGGTTGTATTTACACTTTAAAAAAAGTAACCCACTTAAGGGTGAAGTCTTATCACGATAAACTATTTACACTCACATTTTGTTACAATAAATTCATTACACTTTTTACAAATAAGTTTTTGTTTTTAAAGAATTTAAACTATGTAGTTTCTTTCACCAGTCAGCAAGTCCAGTTAGTTGAGGTGTACGCGTGGAGGCGCGTGGAGGCGAGGGCGGCACGGCGTTACTTGTCGGCCGAGTCGTCGTCGTCCGGGCGCGCCACGTACAGCGCGGGGTCAATCACCTTCGGAATCGGCTTGATCTCCGTGCCCAGCTCCTGCTCGATGCGATGTAATGCGAAGCGGTCTTCGTATGTGATTAGATTAATGGCAATACCCAAGTGGCCGAAACGACCTGAGCGACCTATACGGTGCAGGTACGTTTCTGCCATACGGGGGAAATCAAAGTTTATTACGACGTTGACGGCTTGCACATCGATACCTCTAGTAAAGAGATCTGAACACACTAGGTTACGGCACAACCCTGCACGAAAATCATGAAAAACGCGATTACGGTGCGCCTGCGCCATGCGTGCATGTATGTAATAACAACAGTAACCCAGTTCTGTTATCTTCTTTGCGAGCAGCTCTACACGCTGGGTTGAATTGCAGAATATAATAGACTGGTTTATTTGCAACTGTAACAAAAATAAGCACATCTTACTACTCATAACATCCAAGTAATTAAAAATTACTGATATATGTTATAAAGCATATATAGTAAAGAAGTTCACCTTTGAAAATAGTGTATTTAAACAATGCACTTTTTGTCTTTCTTGCACAAATGCATAGTACTGTGTAACACCTTTCAATGTAAGTTCCTCCATAAGATTAATCTCATAGGGTTCTCTTAAGTGTTTTTCCATGAACTGTTTCACACTTAGTGGGAAAGTGGCTGAGAACAGCAAGATCTGGCGTTCTTTGGGTAATCTGCAAAAAAAAAATTTATTATAGACATGTATGTATGTGTATACTACGAAAACGTTGACACTGATATTTATATCAAAACAACACATACCGTGAAATAACCATATCTAACATGCCTTTAAAGTCCTGAGAAAGAAGTTTATCTGCCTCATCTAGCACTAGCATCCTGCACTGGTCCATCTTAGCTACTTGTTTATCCATGAGATCAATCATACGACCTGGCGTGGCAATAATTACTTGGACTGAAAAAAACGTTAATCTAAGTACATATGTTTATGTCAATTAAAGTTGTTATTAAATCATCTGTAGCACCAAACTTACCATTCTGATAAATACGCATAATGTCATCTCGAAGATTTGTACCTCCTGTAGTAACCATTACACGAATATCTGTATGCTTCGCCAGTTCAATACAAATTTGTGATGTCTGGAGTGCTAGCTCTCTAGTAGGTACCACAACTAAAGCTTGAATAGCATCTTTTTTGGGATCCACCTAAATTATGTGCAAGAAAAAGGGTTTTGTAGAAAATGGTTGCAGTGTATTACAATGCTGTTTATATTAAAACATGATCAGAAGATAAGGATTTTGTCACCTATAGACAAGTGAAGGGGAATCCAAAAATCATCACTTTATTTTGATAACATGTTCACAACACAAAACAAGTGTCCAAACCTGTTCTAAAACTGGAATACAATATGCTCCTGTTTTGCCAGTTCCATTTTTAGCTCTTGCAAGGACGTCTTTGCCACTAAGTGCGATAGGAATAGAAGCCTCTTGGATGGGGGAAGGTTTTTCCCATCCTTTTTCAAAAATGCCCATCAGCAGCTCTCGTTTTAGGCAAAACTCTTCAAACTCATTACCTCTTGTGTCTGTTACATCCTGTAAAGCAAAATCAAAATACTGACATCTGGTAAATACGTAACAAAGGACCCTCTTTTGCTAAACATCATTCTATAGGCAACCTTTTGATAGACAAAGATTGTCTTTGTATAGACATAGACTGCAAATATACGAAATTAAAAGTAGTTTTAATAAAACATTTCTAGCAAATATTTCTCAATTATTTAAAATATAATAGTAGTAACAGACCATCAATGGACCTGCTGGTCTAGTAGCAAGAGACTGTCTGTGGGCCAGAGATCATAGGTTCAATTCTCATCTATGAAAAAGATACGATGAGAAAAGTCATGTCCTAATACAGTGAACCCGCGGTAATCCGGTCCCTGTCTAATCCGGACCCCCTTGTAATCCAACATCAATCAAACAATTTTCGCTAATGTAGATCGTGCATGATTGAACAGGTTACAACTTGTGCTCGACGCGTAGGTATTGTTTCAATTCAGATTATTAGTTTGAATTTGACTACGTGTGATAGCTGTGCAGCGTAGCGTTTATTCATTGTGCATTACATATACATACCTAGTAATGTCGTCACAAGCCCAGAAGACAACATATAGACTTTTATCATTTGTCTGTAATTTGTCAGATTACAAGGTACTCTTTTGTAAAAAAATCCTGTCTTAGGCAGTACTCTATAATCCGACAAATTCGATAGTCCGACACTGCCCTGCTGCACAACGTTTGTCGAATTACCGGGGGTCCACTGTAGTAATCTTACACGTGGTTATTTAACAAAACTAAGCACAACCAAGCAATGGTAACCAGATTGTTGAAAAACTGATTATACATAAATTAGACAACAAACGATTGTTTCTCACAAAATTGTATGGTTGACCCACAACCTCTGGCTTAGCAGTCAGAACCACTAATCAATTAAAATTAATATGTCATGTCATATTTTTAGAAGTATTTAAGTAAAGCTATTAGTGGCCTTTATGCTTAGTTTGGAATCAGTCTGGTATGTGAAAGATGTGAGCACATGTTTACTTTATTTGAAAAAGAGAATATGTAACACTTTTCTTCCCTGTTAACCATAGAGAGAGAGCCTAACATCATTTTCAGTTTATACTTTAATTTTGTTTTAACTCTGGCAAATGTACCCCAGATGTTCACAATCTGCAAGGCTTTGTCACCTATTGAGTGTTCATGTAGGACAAATATGATTACACTTGTATCTGCACCCTTTTTCAAATCTTTGTATTTTCAAGCCTTTAATAAAATGTAGACACTTAAGTTTAGATACAGAATTATCAATCAACAAGTTGTCAATTGATGAAAATTATTCTAGGATTTTACAAATCAACAGACATCATAGTAAGAAAAAAAATACTTTATAGAGGAGTCCGCTATAACTGCCATCTGGTGTGTTCAAGTAAGCCAACAACTAAGATAAATGCAGTTTTATGGTCTTACTGTACCAAATTAATAATCCTCCAATATATTGGCAAGTTTTATACATAATTGCATCACTTTCGTGATATATTTCGCTGCAGCCTACAATATACAATGAATACCTTTGGGCTGCTAACTAAGGTACGTAGTGTTTTCAACACTGGAATATCATGAAGTCTACAGTGCGCTTAAAACGCAACTATAGTGGCCTGTACAGCAGTGTTAATAACACACATGTCGCGTTCTTCACGAGCGTGCTGTTTACCCACATCCCTCATGTTCCTTCCAACAGTACTGAGAAGAAGTATATACATACAGTAAGAGTGTATTGAAAACTGTTATGTACTAAATATGTTATTAACACACTGGCTACTCCTTGGATATAGGTAATTAAAGGCTGTAAAAGGTAATTTTGGTAAATTTGGTAATATGTAATTGGATGAAGATTAGTATTATATTTGTCAAATTTATATTTTCTCAGCTTTCACTGGTAATATTCTATTAACACTTATGGACTCCATCAAGTAAATGCCACAGTTTTTTTTCGTGATAAGTCAATTAAGTCTGTACTTATATTGCATTGTGTGAGTGTTATCTATTTGCAGAAACTTGGACAATTCTGCAGGTGTTCAGTATAGCAGCTTTTTGAAGGAGTATGTAGGTATTGGGTTTCAGATCAAGGAGTTTCAAGCTGTGGTGTATGTGTTTCGGAATTACAGCAGTGGTGGACAATACTATTGGGACAACGTAAATCTTTTGTTATTTCCAGTTTTTCAAAATTTCGTCCTTAAGGTCTGTGTACTTATGTACTTTCTCTGCTATTGTCTTCTGTAAATTGTGAGTGTTTGGTATAGATATATCTATTAGGTAAGTGGTTTTATTGAATTTGTCTTGAACGGTTTTATCAGGGCGGTTGTAGTGTATAGTCCTATCAGTCAGTATTGCACGGTCATAGTAAATTTTATGGGTATTGCTTTCTAAAACTGCTTTAGGGGTATATTGATAGTATGGAGTGTGCGTATCCTGGATAAGCTTATATTTGAGAACTAGTCTTCGGTGTATGATATTTGCAATTTGATTGTGTCTATGTGTGTAGTCAGTTTGTGCAAGATTAGGGCATGCTCCAGTGATATGTTGTATGGTTTCTGACATGTTACAACATTTTCTACATCTATCATCTGTTACTGTAGTTATTAATATTATTAAACTACTTTGCAAATATAATGTACAAATAAATTAAATTTTAAAAAATCTAAATAGTTAGCCAGTTATCTGTATTATATAGATTTATGTACCACTAACTTTTTATAGACATTTTTAAGATATAAAATTAAGTAGTACATAATTTTGTTTAATCTAGTTAGGTTTATTAGTAATTAAAGCATTAAAAGTTCTGTACTTTTAATTTTTAATGTTGACTTTATAAAAAGTAATATATAAATATATAGAATATATAAATATTCTATTAATATAACATGGGTCTATTATATGTACGTTTGTGTTCCTTGAAGCAATATAAATGATGGCTTTAATCACATTTAAATCCATTGTATAATTTGCATGTTACAGTATATTCCATCTTATTTTATTGTTTAATGTTATAACATTATTACTATTATATTCATAATGTGATCAAGTCAATCTCATTTGTTCTCTCACTTATTCTTAAATAAATCTTCCTTTCTATCACACTGTTGTATCACGGTCATTGTATATTTATATTATTAATAATGAAATTAAAATGTATGAATTGTATGTGTGCAAAGCCAGAGCAGGTCACCAGTTAATATATTGTACTAACTGTTGAGTAGTAACAGTTGTTTTCAGCACTCTCATTTGGGATGCATGTATGCATTTTCAGCACTGTTGTTAGGTGATGGTAACAGCACACTGGTTTGGAATGTGTACTTTTAGCACCAGTGTACAGAACACAACATTTGTGTGGTCAGCATTTGCTGATAGAAAAAGGGCTGTTTTTTCAGCCCTGATAAAAGTTTATGAAAGCACAAGGCATGCATTGTCCTGTAGCAAATATGTGTAGCGCTATAGAATATAGAAATAAGTTTAAATCTAATACCAAACTGTAGAAAAAACCAATGGAAACTCGGACAATCATATAATATTACTATATCAGGTCACTATAAAATCAATTTACACAGAAAGATGATAACTATATAAATATCAGAGGCTTGCATCACTATAAAACTACCTACATAAAATATTATATATTTCTAGCATTACAATCTCTTTAGAACATCAAAGTACTGTCCTATAAACCATAACTATTGATGTGTTGAATGTATTTACAGACCTATCTAAATGCATAATTATTTTCTCATTTAAACATACAATAATTTTTGGTCTTATTAGTTGTTAATATTGAATATCATTAAATTATATTTAAGGAAAAGACAACTAAAAACATAAAAAGAAAAAAAGATTATTTCTTCTCTGATAAATCAGCTCTTTTATAAAAAAATAATGTAATATTTATTAGGTACACTAAAACGGAAAGATAAGAAGTTTGAATAATTATTGTAATATTTTTTCTAATATTTAGAATTAATTTTAATGCTTTCACTTTAATATTTGCCTTCAAGTTTTAATAAAAAATATATTTACAAACTATTTTTTGTGTGTATTTATATACATATATTATTATTATTTTAATGAATTGTTGATATAACAAAGAAGATTTGATGATAAGATTTTTGATATCAAAAAGATATTCCATAAATTAAAATTTGTACTTATAAATAGTGGTGTCATATATGCTAAACACTTTTTTTTGCAAATATGTAAACAATGCTGTTAGTAAACATTTTCTTATCTTGACTTGGCTCAATAAAAAAATAAATGTTGGGTGTAAGTAGAATGCTAGTGATGTTTTGCAGATTGCTTCCTAATAATTCGCCCTTACAAATGATAACATTAAAAAACAGTAACCAACTGATAACACATAAAAGCTGACATCAGTAAGTAATACAATATTTATATGTAAACACAATGATAAATGTGTGATGACCCTGAGACGAAAATAAGTTAAAGATTAAAAGTATGGAAACAACTTGGTCAAAATACTTACACTAGTCTTTATTCTCCTGTCTTTCGGGGGTATTTTTAATTTTGATTTCCAACCGACGTCGTCGATACTTTTATCGACATCTCTGTAAATTTAAAACATACTTAATGGCCGTTCACTTGAACACGGTTATAAAAAAACTAAAGAAGGTATACATACCCTTTATTCTGACTGGTCATACTGTTTCCGACGTAATTACTTGAACTAATTCTATTTTCGGTCATCATTTTGCAAAATAAGCCCACTAGGGACACGACTAAAATTAGAAACTTAGAATCACAATTCTTTGTCCAAGTCCAACACCAAACAAATTTTACGTAAAGTCACTTTTAGATACATATGCTTATTTAGAAGTTTTATCACGTTCACCAACTTTTTCAGGGATATCTGTAACAATTCAGATTGAAATCAATTACCACATTACTTGAGAAATGCCAAAGCGGGATCCAGGCAAACGAGATTACAAGACGCGTCAACAAGCACAAAAATAAGAACAAATAAATATAACAGTAAATTCTACCGAGTAGTTGAATATATATACAAACTAATGAGAATTTATTATTGCTTACGTTATAATATAGTAGTTTTTGTAGTAAATAGATATTAAAGCGTAACGATTAGAAAGATTATTCGCGATAATACAATCGTACTATCTATCTTAAAATTTTAATATGGCCGCCAAGAAACGTAAATGACAAGTTCCTAAAACATAAAAATTATACATGCACCAAAAAATATTTATATAAGAATCAGCATTCATTTAATTTAATAATATTGCATTCAAATTTGTTAAATAAACATTACCTTGATAAAATTCTACAAAAGACGACGACACTCGATACTCGACGACGACATCACAATGTAACCAAAATAGTGTTGCCAAGACTTTCTAACTTAATTATTATTTTCCAAGTAATGAAGTGCGCAGTTATTTATGTGTACCATAGATTTGACATAAACTAAAACTAGACCTGACTGAAACTCTTTATAATGAAATGAATACTCTTTACCTCTTTGAAATTAAATTTACTTTAATTTATTGTTTACTGTAGTTTATTCTTTAAATAAAAAATGCACTAAATGGCAATACCTTGTCATCAATTTGCTGTATAGAAGCTATAGCTGTGCTACGAAAAAAGCATTGCACAAAAAAATAAATTACATAGGCATGAAAAGTAATTTTGGTTGAATTTATTTACTTTATCATTCTTACTTAATTAACAAGCTAGAAACAAATGTGGTCAGTTGAGCCAAATAGCTACATGCAAATCAACGATTTAATAAAAATGGGCAAATGCTCCCCAATTATTTAATTAGATTCAGTTGTTCAAGATTTTTGGAATGAAGTAAAAAATGTGTTTGTTACTATTATAGCATTTTTTAAGTGTAAGATTATAACAATGAGGAAATACAGAGCTTACCTATGTTTGCACACACATTTGTGCACTAGAATATCTCTAACATACTTGACTAGTCTCTGTAGAGACTGGCCGCCGTTGCCGACATCGGCTAGGAGTACATCATCAATACGTTTGGAATATGTTTCAGGATTTTTCACAAATTTAATGTGGCCGCAGTATTTACTTATCATTAAAATATTGATTAACTTATGGCTAAGATGACTTGTGTTCAAAGACCAACACAAGCCCTAATTGACGACGAGCTCACGTGAGTCAAGCTAAGCCAAGTTGAACACCTCGTTTACACGCTTGTGATTGTGAAGCATTGTAGAGTCGACAACTATACAGGAATATATTTTTATCCTTTTAGATGATTCACGATTCACAATTTTGTTCAAATATTCAAATGAATTTGTAATAAACACTATCACAATTTACATTTGTTTTATTTATAAATAATAAAAATAAATCCATACAACTAAGACATGGTAGTCTAACCTAACCAAGGGTTATGGTCTTCTGTTAATATTTGTCTCAAACTTAATTATATATTTTTATATACCCAGGTACATATTGTGTAGGACCTCGAATAAGTTCTCATTGTTTTTTTTGTTTTAAAATTTTTTATTAAAATAAAATCTAGGGTTTACTCAAAGTATTGTCCATCATAAGAGATCACTCTCTACTATCTTTATGGCAGTAATCGAATCCCTCGTCGAAAAAACGATTCATCTTTTGACATAATCCATGAATCAACGCATTTTTTATTTTCTCCGAAAGAATGGAAGTGCTGCTCGCTCAAATCATTCACCATCGATCTACACAAATGGTACTTGGAGGGGGCTCTGTCCGGTGAATACGGTAGGTGGGTGGTTTTGGCACATGTGACCGAGCATTCTCATGTAACAGAATCAATTTGTCGTGTCCCTGCTCGTACAGTAGCCGTTTTCCTTCAGAGCTCGATTTAAACGCATCAACTGAAGTCGATAACGAGCTACCGTGATAGTGTCTTTGAGTTTAAGTAGCTCATAATAAATTACACCCCGATGATCCCACCAAATGCAGAGTAGAATCTTCGAACTGTGGATATTTGATTTTAGGAATGATGTTGATGCGTGACCGGGTTTGGAGTTGCTGTCATTTTAAGATTTTTTACGTTTTGGATTGTCATAGTCAATAATTTTTCATCTCTTGTGATAATACGGTGCATAAAACTTTCTCTGTTATTGAAGCAGCAATTCACACATAAAAAAATGTCTCTGGGCTTCAACTCATGCGACACGATCTTTTCTAACGCTTTTAAACAATTTGAAACATCTACTTGCAATATTTTTCAGAGCTCTACTAGGGTCTGACATGGATCCTGATCAAGCAATGCCTCCAATTCTTCGTCTTAAAACTTTATTGGTGCTCCAGGATGTTCTTTATTTTCAAGATTAAAGTTATTACTTTTAAAGCGCCTTAACCAGTCTCTGCGGATCACATTCGACAAAGCATTATAACCATATATTTCAACGAAAATTCAGTATGCCTCAGCTGCAAAGTCCTTTTGAATAAAGTAGTGGAATAAAAATTAACCGCAAAAACATTTTATTTGGCACATTAGTAGACATTTTCACAATAAGTAAATAAACACATGGTTAACACTGTGGTAAACTATATCTACTATGATTTGAGCTAACTACTTAGCAATATAGTAACATCTGTGAATGATAAACAAATTTACATATTTTGTAAGTAAGTCTTTACAGACTTTTTACAAGTCCGACTTTGTACTTGGAAGGCACCAGCATTTCCTAAGACTCACTCTGAGAAGAAACGTCGAAACAAACCACAGAGATGTTTTTGTTGTAATTAATGACAATGCTAAGCGTACTTAGCATTGTCATTAGCATTACTCGTAAGTAAAACTATGTGAGTACAATATAGAGTCTGGGTTGGTATTTTGAAGAAAGGACCACAGTTTTGAGTTGAGCTTGCCATGCAGATGGCAAACGAGCCCAATCACCATATACTGTTATTGATCAAGATCAAAGTCCTGAAGTGTGACACTACTGATAAAACCACGAGAAAGCTATTAAATATCAAGTAAAATTATAAGGCTACATTATACCTTATAATAATACTCCCATTTCCATAAAAAGTTACAGTACAATTCAAATTGAAAACAAATGAAATACAAAATGCAACAATAATAATTGGAACGAAATTGTGGGTGTAAGTAAGCAGTAAGCAGCATCTATACCAGGCAAATTTTATCATCTAAATAATTTGCTACTGTGTAGTAAACCTTTTCGGAGTTTTTGTTTTACTAAGGGCGGAAATTCATTAACACTTAATTTCTTAAATTTGCTCGAATAAACAATGCATAGTGACTTTAGTCACAAATAATCGCTATACACTTTGTAATTATAGTAAATAGACCTAAATTAAGTAAAGATGGGTCTATCGTACACTCACTTCACTCCAAACTTCGATTTAACTCAAACTAGCTATTCGATTTGACTAAACTCTCTAGCTATTTTCTTTTTATCATAGCCAAACAGTTCATAATGACTGTATTAAATGTTTTAAAGAAAACAAAATAGCTGATATATACAATAGACAGATTTTTGTAGACTTCGTTTCAAAGTCACGTGATTAGATCCTTTACTGTAGTAGCAAAACTCTTCAAATTTATATAACATACACAAATAATCGGCAAATTATACGAAACATCTCTCTCTTATAAGGTTAGGATATTTACCTACACATTGATATAATAATTAAGACTTTTTAATACATTCTAAAACAATATCAATGTACGAGTTTTACATTAACATAAATTTGTGAAACTGATTTCAATTTTCGATGGATTTTGGTATCGTAATCCAAAGATATGGATCCGATACTTAAGAGTTGGTAAGGCTAAGGTCCGAATTGTGCTCACAGCACTTACGACGTTTAAACTACTAACGTGTGGTCCGATGCAGGCCGTGGTCCGAATCACGCTCACAGCGCTCACAGCGTACCAACGTGCGGTCCAATTCGTGCTTTTCACGCTCACCGTTAGCGTTGTGGATGCTATGACGTCACATGTGACGTCACTACCTAGTGCTTACAGTACTGACGGGTAGGATCGTTAGCACCGTGAGCATTGGCGTTATTTGGCGCCATTTATTTGAATCTATGATTTTAGGCAATATTTTATTCCAATGGTTTAAGAAATGTGTTATTTTGCAGCTGGACTTTGTTTTCTATGGCATTTAATATTGCATTCCAGCATTTCACCAAATATAGTCTTGATTAAACATTCTTCCTTTTTTTTAAATTAAATCAACTTTTAAATGGATTTGTGTTTTCCAAAAGTATCTGTTATACTCATATGTACGTAGCAGGTTGGATGTTGAACCACTATTATAAATTTCCATGTTAATCATTTGAAATAGGTAATATAACCATCAACAGCCTTAAATAGTCTGCTGCTGGACATAGGCTGGAAACGGATAATTTCAATTTTGATTGCAGAAAATTCTTGAAATACAAGCATTCTATCATCTGCATCGGTTACACCACATACTCCAAACGTGTTTATGTTAAAAAATGCTCTGTTAAGTTATGTTCAATTTTTTGAATTCGTAAACACTCACAAGTGGTCCGAATTATTAATACTGCTAACAGACGTTGGCGCGCTCACTAAATCGGACCACACGTTAGCAGTTTAAACGTCGTAAGTGCTGTGAGCACAATTCGGACCGCAGTCTAGGTAGTGACGTCATAGCATACACAACGCTAACGTTGAGCGTGTAAAGTACGAATTGGACTGCACGTTGGTACGCTATGAGCGCTGTGAGCGTGTTTCGGACCACGGTCTATAAATATTCCCTCAAGCTGACAGAACTGTCAAGCGGTAATTAGTTTATATAGATCATTGTTGTGAACTTTGGTGAATGCAAAAGCACTCTCAAGCTATACAAAGTAACTTTTGAGCTTAGTTAACGTGACAATTTACAATAATAAAAAATCTTGTATTTATATTTAAAGGAATTAAGAAAATAAAAACAAAAAAACATTATAAGGCTTTAAGTATTTAACCAAACGTTACTTTCACACATCATGTAAGTGGTGCTCATAAAATATGTGATTTTAATCATATGGTGTATATTATTGATTTTTAAAGTTAGTTATTTATTTTTTTCACAGGACAGAGTACTGGAAGTCTCAAGCTCGGAAGTATTGTGAATTCTGTAAGTGTTGGTTTGCTGACAATAAAGTTGTAAGTAACAGTTGCACTATAAATACAAAACAGCTTACTTTTAATATAGTTTATCTTTTTCATGCAGTGATAGATTTAGAATATAGAGTATTAATCATGTGTGTGTAGTAAGAGCCGACTAAGAATACAAACTATGACTTACAACAGCACTGCTAACAGAGCTAACCTGTCTGACAAGTATGTTTAATTGGCCAAGACTTCCTTTCAAAGGAGAAGCCAGAAGTGGACTATGAAAGCCTGTTGATGATGATAGTTAATAAGAGAGGTCAGTGAGAGAACTATGCTTCAGCATATGAATGAATTAGCTCAATTTGGGTGAACCCAACTGTGGCTGGTGTTAAGCAATTAATTTACGGCTTTTCACTGAGTATACTCACGAAAGATGACAACACACCTGTATACTTTTGAAGGTTGCACTAATCATTCCTTACCACTGAAACTATTGGTAGATATTGGGACTAATATTTAAATATCCTAATATATTTAAATATTAAAAAATATCCTAACTTGTGACTTTTCTAGCACTAGAAATAAATATAATTTGGTGATTTGTTCTCTACCTTTGTGGTTTAAGAGAAGTTTTGAAATAAAATATAACTCATTATTTATTACATATATTTTCATCTCAGAAAATCATCATATAAAAATAAAAGTATCTCATATTAATTTTCATCACACTCTAGGTAATACAGATTTATAAACTTCAATAACACAATGTCTTAGGTCTTATTATACTTTTAGTGTTACAAATAATAATTCTTATGTAAAATGGCAGTTATTATAAACTAAGAAATACTAATTAACTTTTCGTTAAAAATAACTATGGCATGCATCGTAATTTGCTGGTGTCTTGTTTTTGTTATAAATATTCGAATTTCTATATAAATACATTGTAGAGCCGCAACTATCAAAACTTTGTCTATATAGTCTCTATATAAATAAATAACTTTGCACATCTCCACACCGTGATCTGACTTCAAATTAAACAGAGGCTGTGCTGTACTAAGCAGACTGCTCATAAACTTCTTAATACATTTCTAAATACATACATATATTATACCCAGGCAGAGAACAAATGATTTTGCTCATCATACAAAGAATTGATGAATTGACTCTAATATAACGGCTTTCAATCTGTGGGATTGAATTGATGTGGTCACATACAGACTGTATTATTTCTGTATCTAGCTTTGTCTGTTTTCCATGTTTGCGATGTTTGTTCACTTACACTTCTAAGCTTACCAGCAATTACAGTGCGTAATGGTTTAGCACTTATAACTAATGTATTCAACAGGAATGTTTCTGGTCTTGTAACTAATGTGTTCAACAGAAATTCACTAGCAAAAAACTACAGCATGGAAGCTGTCGCTAGATTGGTCTTACATGTGAGGGTAGTATTGCCCTGGTAAATTAAATTGAACTGCATCAAAAGAAGCGATTTTTCCGTCATCTGAGTAGTTGCATTCCTTGCTGTTTAAATTGGAAATAATACTTTGAGCATACCCTATCTCTTTGATCTTAATTTACAAGAAAGTAGCATGCATTAATTTTCTACATTTTCGATTTAGGACTCCAACTTTTGGAATCCAGATAGTATGAATAGAGGTTTAATTTACTTTACAAAAGATGTGAGGTAGATTCTCTGCTTGTTAACTGCAAAGGCCGTCTCTGAATGGGAGTTGTAGAATTTTCCCCCAACAACCACCAGCAATGACAATTTAAATGGTGGCTATTGGGAAGAAGCCTATGTGTGTTGTAAAGATAATAAATGAAATATTAATACCCCGATTTCTTAAAGGGCGAGGTATACATACTTTTTAGCTGGTTTTGAAACAAGTTACAGTTAAAAATTGCAGCACACTAATTAATTTATTTTGGTATAATATATACATATAAATAAAATTGGAGTCTCTGTGTGTTATATTGAAATAACCACTTTTTGCTGCATGCATATGAATATACATACAATACAAACAATTTGTTATTTGTATGTATATATACGTTGTTGTTTGTATAACATTTTTTATAATTTTTGTTGGTCTGTCTGTTTGTTTGTTCTGGCTAATCTCTGGAACAGCTGGACCGATTTCGATGAGACTTTCACTGACAGATAGCTGATGTTTTAGGAAGAAACGTAGGCTAACATTGTTGGACTTTGGAATTATAAAAAAAATCCACGCGGACGAAGTTGCGGGTGCAGCTAGTTTTAGTATATGATGCTTGAATCAGAGGTGACGACAAAAAGGAGTCAAAACATTGACACATGTGGTGTAGTAAATTATTTCAATAGAGACAGCTTGACTTGCATACTCACAACTTATTTATTTTCAGTCTATATCATTCCATGAAAATGGAAAACGACACAAGGAAAATGTTCAGAAGCACATTTCAACACTTAGTAAAAAGAGTACTAAGGAACTTAAACAAAAGGAGAAAATGGATGATGACATAAAAAAAATGGAGGCTGCAGCAATGGCAGCTTATTTAAAAGATGTGCAGAACAATGCAGATCTAACATCACAGGTAAAATTATAGAAATTTGCTTTGTTATTTCAGCTTACTTGTTATGTCATTGAGTTTATAGGGGTTGATAAGTGCAGTCGCACCGTAGTGCTCGTATGCATACGCCGGTTCTGTGCTTATCTGTGTATGTACAAGGTAATTCAAATGCATGATGTTGGTTGATCAGATGTATGAGAGCACAATCTATACATATAAATAAGATTGGAGTGTCTGTTTCCAATATTAAAATAACCGCTTTTTACTACATGCATATGAACATAGATACGATAAATACACCAAAATAACATTTTTAACAATTTTTGTCTGTCTGTTTGTTCCGGCTAATCTCTGAAACGGCTGGACCAAATTCGACGGGATACTGACAGATAGCTGATGTTATAGAAAAAAATTTAGGCTACTTACATTTTAAAATTTTGGAATCATAAAAAAAAGCCGACGAAGTCGCGGGTGCAGCTAGTCTATATGTATAAATAGAATTGGAGTGTCTGTAACATTGAAATAATCGCTTTTTACTACATGCTTATGAATATACATACGATACATACACCAAAATAACATTTTTTACAATTTTTGTCTGTCTGTCTGTTCCGGCTAATCTCTGATAGCTAGCTGATAGCTCTGATAGCTGATGGTATAAGGAAAAACTTAATCTACTTACATTTTTGAATTTTGGAATTACAAAAAAAATCCACGCGGTCGAAGTCGCGGGAAACAGCTGGTACTAGATAAAATACAACTACTTATTTGTATATGTTTTCTTCGTATCGCACTGTCGGAGAGAGCGCCCATTTGAAAACGGTGCATAATTTCGTCAAAATAATCACTAGAAGCTGTGGCGAGGTCGTATGATAAGCTCGGTTCCACTATATAATCGTTCGAAGCAGTTCGATTCGATCTCAGAATCTTTTGAGTTTTTGATGTTTTTGCTTTCAAAATAGTATGTTATATTGTTTGAACTCTGTTTCTATTATTTTATAACGACTTTAGTTTATAAAGTAAAAGATTTAAAATTAAATTTAATGAAAAAGTTATTATTTTTCATAGGATAATTTATTTATATTATTTTTATTTTTTCAGAACAACGCAAACAATGTGAATAAAAATAAAATATTTAAGAAAATTATAAAATATAAAATTTTGTATTATACAAAAATACATTATATTTAGTACTAACTATATAATACCAATTCTCAACGTAAAAACAAATTACAAAGTTAAATAAACCTAGTCACGGTAATGGTCACCCATCCAGAGGTGACCATTACCTAACACTAAGATCTTTCCTCCCTACATAATAAAATTTAGTTATAGTCAGTATATGCATATTGTTTGTTTGTTTGTTAATTATCGTAAGAACTATCTAAAAAGAATTACTTACTAAGACTACTAGAATATCGATTGAACTTAGAAGGAGATTAGAAGGAAGAAAAGAAAGTGCGTAGAGATGAAGTGAGTATAATAGTAATTGAAGGGACAGGCATAGGCACTGTGTTTGTATTTTACGGTGGCGGAACGTTTCCTCTGAGAACTAGAAAATGCAGAGTGATCCTTGATTGGCTGGCGTGTTGGCCTAGTGGTTAGTGATCCTGACTGCTAAACCAGAGGTCGTACGTGCGACTCCCACTCGGGACAAATCTTTGCGTGATGAGCACGATCATTTGTTCTGTCTCTGGATGCAATTTATATATCATATGTATGTATTTGTCCGTGTGGTGACGGATTAAGAATACATAGTGTTAACGCCCTTATACATCCCGTGAGTGTCGTAAAAGGCGACTAATGGAACAAAGTATGCAAGAAAACATCATTACAAAGGGAACGAAAACTTGAAACAAACCCTATTCCAACCCGTCTGGCTAGCGTGGTATAGTAGGCCAAAACCTCCTTGCTCATGAGAGGCCTATGTCCAGCAGCGGACTGTAAAAGGCTGGTGATGATTTAGATGACAATGATGTATGTATTTAGAAATATATAAGTAAGTTTATCATCAGTTTGGTTACTATAATACAGGTTCTGTTTAGTTTGGGACCAAATAACCGTGTGCAATGAGTCAGATTGTTACAAAATAAAATCCACATCTCTATGTCATGAAGACTAAGCTCCACATATCCTGGTAACCCACGATTTCGTATCTCCGTTGAATTTGGTTTAGAGCGAGAAGCTAGAACTTAGGTGCCAGACCGAATCTGCACATTGTTTTTTGGTTATAAGAATGTAATTGTTTGGATCTATTCCATATACCGTGAAAGGCTAATTTTACGTTTGCCTACTTTATCTTACCTTAGTAACACTCTGCAAGAAACCTACGATGTTACTCGAGAACCTTTTTATTATATTAATATTATTACACATCTATAATTCTACTTTTCCTTTTTCAGAGCATCAATCAAATAGTAGGGCAAACAATAGCTGGTGAAACTAGTACCCAGGTTGTAGTAACCACTCAGACTAAAAAGAAAGCACTACCCATATGGAATGAAGTAAAAAGTGAAGATGGAAGTTCTTATTTCTGGAACACTGTTACACATGGTAGGTACTTATATTTAAACTTTGATTGTAATTGTACTGGAATGGAATTAAAAAATATTTATAAATAATGATACGTCATTATCAATTTCAGAGACCACATGGGACCCTCCTGATGAATATTTATCAATTATTGATCAGGAAAAGAAAAAGTTAAAAAATGAGGAACAAGAGAAGAAAAAAGAAAAATTAAAGTAAGTATTTCTTCCGTCCAGCTTTTCCTTCTGCGTACTTAGGAGTAAAGGCCTCGGTGGCGTATTGGTAGCGTATGTGACTGCTGTACTTGAGGTCTCGTGTTCGATTCCAAGTGTCGGACCAAATGTTTGTTAGATCTGCAAATATTTGTTTCACAGTTTGAGTGTTTTCTATATATAATATATATATAGGAAATTACAAAAAAAGTATATATGTATTTATATATAAGTTATCTAATAGACGAAATCCAAGCTCTGCTAAGTTTGGAACTAAATGGCAGTATGGGAATGTGGTAGAGTAATATGATAGAATATTATTTCTAATGAACCGCACACTCTTATATATTGTGTAAAGATTGTAAAATTATTGCCTATACGAGCCGTTTAGTGAAGATCATCCTTTAATGTCTTACAATTTAGAGAACACAACATACCCAGACACACAAGAAAAAATGGCATTAAAGAAAAATATTTTTTTGAGAATTTACACCAATTTAACAGTTTGATCCAAACTGTATAGTCGGTAATCTTTTTTACCCATGTTGGGGACGTATACAACTTTACCTTTTGTAAAATAATGAAGGTCTGGTCGACGCGGGCTCTAGGTCTACATTTGATGCTTGCAGTTATCGCACGAGCATTAAAAATGTTTATTAACGATTGTACTATTGGCTTGATCATCGCACGAACACTGCATTGTGATAGAAAAATTCACTACTCTGTCTCCTTTCATTTCATTCTCTCATCTCCTTTTTTAATGGCACTTTTGATTTTCAAAGGTATTATATATTGTCTGACAGCTAAATCAGGACGTCCCCTAAAGCTACCCTGGCAAACTACTTTACACTATAATACGGCTTTCATATAACATTAAACAATGGCATAAATTAACTTTATCTTACAGCAGACCAAATGTCAAATTTTGCGGTTGCTGTTAAACGTATTTGACGCGATATCGTACTTTTTTTTCGGGTGATGATATAAAAATATAGACAAGAATTTATTGTAAAAAGGTTATCTCATATTTTTTTTACAGAAAAACAAAGCAAAAGGAAGCCCAAAAGGAAGTAATGAAGGAAGTCAATGCTCACTTAGCAAGAGAGAAAATGAGAGAGTTAGCTGTCAACAAAGATGAACCACCACCAGCTAAAGTGAACTATGGACCTGCGCCACGGGCTTCCAAACCGTATGGCTCGTGGACTCCAGTCGTAAATGAGTAAGTAAATACTTACTGTAGCTGTCGTAATATACAATACATATTTGATCCTGTTTTGTCAATTGCCTTCTTCTTCATAAAATTATAATTTTATTTTTTTATCACAAATCGCCTCCCCGACCTGCTTCTGCTAGTGACAGATGAGCTCACCTATCCCTGGTGGACCGGGAAAGTTCTAAACCTCTGACGGACAAGTTCCACCGCAAAACCGGTTTTGCTAGGCTAGACGGCGGCTCTTGCCGGCAAATGTGCCTCGATTATGCCGCGGACGTAGAGAGATAGAATATATGGTATAATGTAGTAATATATAATGTATACTATTGTATACCATACTAATATAACATCTCTATATAATATCATAGCACTTGGTGATACACCAGCGCCTCCTTGATGCAAAATGTTGAACGCGTTGGTGATGTCCAAGGAGACACCAACACCAGCTTGCCCTGGGATACTGCTTCCTCCGCCAGAGCCCTCATGCGCTTGATCGTGTCCGTAGTGAAGTGCCGGATCGGGCGCCATCCTAAAGAGGTGCTTGACGAAGACCTCACGAGGCACCATGCAATCACTACTTCACAAAGTTTGCCTACCTCGTCAAGTAACTCTATGAGCCGGTAGGCAGATGCTGAGTCCACCGAGCGCCCCTTCTTTCGGATTTCATAATGTTACCCGAAGATAGTTTACATTTTTGATATGATTACCATTTTGAATTCTTTCTGCACACAATACATATTTAAAATTTACTTTAAGAAAAATATTAAAATTTTTGCTATCTTTGAAGTAATTGTCAGGATTAGAAATATCAAAAAACATAAAAATAACCATATATACGAATAAATATATGTATGTTTAGGAAAGTGGAAGAAATAGATCTTCAGCTGCCAAAACCTGAGAAAGAGTTGCCGCCGCCTCCAGTAGTCGTCCTACCGGAAATTATAGAGTTTAAAGAAAAACGAGTGCAGTCCCTGGGCCATGAGCCCGTCGAGTTCAAGAAGCGCAAGTTTAATAACGCCAGAAGAAATATACGACAAAAATTAGACGACGATTGATTTCTGTTACTTTGTACGTGTAAATAAATATTTTGTTGATACTTGATTCGATTATTTCGCATGTGTCCTATTTCAATTTTCAATCAAATTTAAAAAACTTTTGAAATATATTGAGCTTAATCAACCTGTTTTTTTTAAGAAAATAACCATTTTAAGAAAATGATTTAACTTGCAATTTGGAACACCTATTTCAAGTATCTATACCATGTTTCTCGGTCGAAGTTTATAAATTGAAGGAGCGCTAATTTTTTTGTTATATATAAACGCTATACAATTTTCAAAACACTCAGGAACGCTTTGTCATTCTTGTACAGCCAATGCGATAATCTACGAATTTCAACCCAGATGTCATGTGTATCTGGGTTGAAATAGATAGGACACAAGAGATAAGTAATAGAATCATTAGTGTGCAGAAGAGTGTATTTTATACATTTGCTAGCACGATGGTCGCTTTTGTAAAGCACCTCGGACGGGCGTTAGACGCCAAAGGCGCGCCTTTACTTTTGATGATCGCTCGCTCGTTGGTTGGTTTAGTCGGATACTTCCCCAGCCCGTCATCGTCGAATGGGCAGGGCGGCAGCACGGCACCTTTTCCTTCCGCCTGACGTAGGCCCTTTCTGGGTACGGTTGCTTCGGGAAATATCTGCACTCGGTCACAAGGAGGGAATTGAGTTCCGTCTGTAACCACTGCGACTGCTTTGAGAACTCGGCTCATCAGACGCTTGCAGTTTGTTCTGCCTGGACGGCGCAGTGTAGCGCCCTCACTGCACTTATGGCAGATCTTTCGCTACCAACCATCATACGCTCCATGGCCGGTAGACAGCTGTTTTACTGCTGTCGCAACTTTCTGCGGAGACGTCATTTCACAGAAGGAGGCGGCTGGGAAGGCCTGGGAGGATGATCTTTACTCAGACCCAATTTGCTGCCGGCGAACCGGGCGGCTGAGGTGCGCTTACCCCAGCGCCTCGCTCCGCCCTGAGTGCTGCCCGGGGTGAACAGGATGGATTTTCCCCTCCACCCGCTACAGTGACAGCACGTCGCCTAAATAGAGTGTTTACCCGTTGATAGTGCCCGCGTCAGAGCGAGCGGGCGCTGCGGGGTCCGGATGGTTTAATAATAGCTGTTCCTGGATCCCTCCCATTCCAGGCGCAGAGTGGCACACCGTGTGGTTTTAGTCGGTTCGATTCCTACACACCACCCATCCCGCAAAGGGATGACCCCCACGCCGTTGAGATGACAACCCGTGGTGGTTTCCACAAGTTAAAAAAGTCGGGTATTTCAGAATACTTAAATTATGACGCATTGATTTATGACACTATAAATTATCCTGAACTCTGTTCCTTTATCCAATTTTCTTGAATAAATAAGAGGGTAAAGACTGAAAAAACCTAACCCTTTCAGGTATTTTTTGGGCTAATTGTGAAAATAGCGAATATGCCATACTTTCAATCAATAAGTTGATAGAAATTTGGCGTTGCGGTCAGGAAAGGATTCTTCAACTTGATTGTCTGCATTTACAATGAGTATGGTGACCTCAAATATTCTTGTTTCCACCAGACAGATTAGAGTCACTTTGGCAGACTCGTAAAATAAAAAAAATTACGTCGCGGTTCAAGTGGAGAGAGAGCAAACAATTTGTGGAGTTTCATGTGTAGATAGATACTTTTAATCCGAATCTGGCAAATTTACTTTCTTGAGATGTCGTGAGGATAATCGTCCACAGCGCTAGGCCACACAATACATAAATAACCTATAAATAATAAAAAATAAAAATATTTTAACTTCAGATAATGATGTAATGTCACCCAAAAGCACGCAGGTATGTTTAATGGATAGAATTACTAATAAGAAAAACATTAGTATTCTGTATATGCCACATTTTTATGCGGATCTATGGTGTTCATGTAAAAATCTGTTGTAAAGTTTTCGGTAGAACTACTTATTTATTTCTAAGTTACGTTTCTAGTCAGCGCTTCCTTTCCGATATGTATCTCGATTTCCTGTTAACTGTAGATATATATTTCAAAGAAAACTGAACTACTTACCTATATTGCCGTGTCGATAAGGAAGTCTTCAGTTTAAAAAGTCAGAACAGAAGGTTTTTAAACAAAACTTCTAAGGAATTGCCAAAAATGTAATGTTCCAATCTGTTTTTTTATTTAAATTCACGGTCTTAACAATACTTAGATATAGCAATTGTTTATTTTTGGCCACTTAATCATTCGTTAACTCTTCATTGTATCTATTGTCACGAGCGTGATCCGGCTTCATATGGTAATGGAGTACGTACTATTAACTGTTAATGCGACATTGTGTATGACATTTTTTACATCCTATTTTGCTGTATGTTGAGGACGGTCACTGGATAATTAGATTTTCCAATCACGGACTGGACACCGGACCTCGGGCTCTGTATAAAAGGAGTACCGAAGCAGGAGATGGTATGATTCCTATCGTCACATTGATCGATAACAGTTCTCTCTAGTTATCACATTAGATCAAAACTGTTGTTCTGTCTTTGTCGCAACTATTAAACAACGAAAATGTTCAAATTGGTAAGTTATTGTATTGTTTTATACTATATAAATAGGTACCTACGTAGATTTTTGTATAAGTTGTTTGTTTGTTTTATATCTAATATAAGTAATTTGAAATAAATAAATCTAATATAAATAAATGACACTTTTTGGTTTTAAGTTTTTTGTTTTTAATTTCTTCATAAAAATAAGGCCACGAAAGTAGTAAGTCAAAAAATAATCGAAAAAAATTATACAATTGCAACGATTTTTTTCAAAAATTCTTTACAAAAAAAAATAATTGCCGACTTAGCTATTTGGCGTACAACATAACTCTAAAATCGTTTGTGCGTCGTCGTAGTCGACTCAAGTTCTGGACCGATAATTATTTAACATGTAAAGTAACAATATCATGCTCTTCTTTTTAGTAATGAAATAGTTGGATGAATGATGTATGTGTAGGTTTAACTTTTTTGTTTCTAATTATTATTAAATATTTCGACACTACAAACAAAAATTTGGTGTATGGTATTCTTGTGTATTCTTTGTGCACCCTATGTTATCCATTCTATTAAGTAACAACTTCTGTATACCATTTCGATAAAGTATTTAAGTTTTTGTTTTTATTCCTATGCTTAGCTAGTTTTACCGTGTCATATGCTACATTTTGTATGTTACCTACAGCAATTTCTTGGGACAAAACTAATCGATTTGATATTTTTAAAATGTCTCTAAATCATATACTTTTTTTTACCCATATGTGGTAAATAGGTATTAAAGGTATACTCCAATTTTTCTATATTTAAATCCGTAAGTTTTCGATTGGCAATAGTCTAGTTAGCAATTTACCCACCGTTACGTAAGTATTTAGAAACAAATTATAGTTCGCAAAATCTGGGTTCTTAATACGCTTGTGAGACTGTAGATATGTGATATAATTTATAAAATATTTTATTGAACAGATGATGCTGATCGCTTTCGCGGCTTTGCTGTTGGTGAGCCCCGCTGTGGCTAAGCCCCAAGTGCTTGTCGACTACGGTTACTATTCCCCGGCATCCTACGTAGCGTCGTACAGCTCTCCTTTAGCCTATTCCTATTACCCTTACGCTTATTCGTATAGTTACCCGTTAGCTTATTACTAGTAGGCAAAGTTAGACACTATCTTTGCTATCACTCACCAACTAATACTCATACCAGTTTGTGAGGGTCATGTGATTAGTAAGAAGGAAGTTCATTTTAAGCATCAGTATTAAATAAAATGTATGTATTTAAAAAAAAACATGATAATCTTACTATCCCAGAACGTAACGTATTTGTGATATCTTCTTTTATTAGGTACCTAAGTTGAATATGCATTAACAATAAAGGCACACCTAGTCATTTCCTGGTTTAATTACTCATTCCTTCTTATTCTGGGGAGGGATTCAAAGAGCGGCAACGCATTCTGTGACTCTTGAGTTACAAATATTCATGCGTGGCCGTAGGTGCTTACCATCAGATGATCCATCTACTTATTCGCTCACTTATATCATAGAAAAAATAACACATACCGTAATTAAAGAAGAATGGCACAAGAGTTTTGCCCCCCTAGCCAAGATGGAAGTATATCGTGTTGATTCTCTTTCCACAATCGCTAACGCTTCTAGTCTCCTGTATTATTGGTTAAAACTTTATTTTTGACCCCGTGACTTAGCGTTGTGAAACGTCATTTCCATATATTTGTTACTTTTCTAATAATGTTTACATTTGCAGAACGGCAACTTGGCTAAGGGGGCAGGTATCTAATACAAAGTACCTTTCATTCAATATAATACTTGATAAATGATGATTACTTGTTTTATTTCAAGTGGTGTACACAAAAATGGTAAACAATGACTACATTTGATTTACATAACAACTGTAGAAGGAACATTTTGTGCAATTAAAATTAAAATGGCTGACCTATTGTGATTTACTGGCAGACTTAAACACCGTCAGTAATAGTTGGTAGTAATAATTAGTTAATATTATCCATTGCTTTTCTGTACTTGTCTTTTTGTAAAAGACAAAGGAATTTTGTTAACTCCTCCGCTGATAATTTACAAAATCTGTAAAACTATTTCAAATATGAATTTGAAACATTGCAGCAATGTAGTTTGACACCGGCCAATTAAACGTTCAAATTTTTAAACTCCATAATTCACAATTAAGAATACATACTTAATACTTTAAAAACCAATTTATTCAAAACTATAGAAAATTAGGTAGGTATAAGAAGTAGAGAAGCCTATGTGTAGCTAGCGGTGGACTGCGATAGGTTGATGATGATGATAAAATCTACTAGTAAGTTTTTCAATGGTTTGCAGTCGCGGGTACCTAGCAGTCCAACAGCGCACTAATGTCATAAACTCTAGTGAGTATGTACAGAGGCGTAGCCAGGTAACCAAAGACCTTGGTACAAAAAATTAGAACTTTAACAAAACTGATTGGGATTTATCACGTCTAAATATAAATAAACATTTTAAGATACTTTAAAGGTAGAAATTGATTAGTTTGACATTTCAAGAGGTACAAGAAAGGGATTCGTAGCTTCTCTCTAAGCTTTTAAATTTATCTATGGACAGTTATTTAACGGATTTGTAAGATTCTGAATTAGGATTGAGAATAGGTGAGCTGCCAATCAAATGCCTTCTCCATTCCGATGATCTACATCTTACATCTTACGTGTGTCGTCGGCGGAAGAGTTACTAGAATTAACCAATGTCGCCTATACTATTTATAAATGCCGCTACGTATATTCGTGTAAACGTGGTTAAATGCACGGCCATGACTACTCACATAATTTTTTTGAAAGTATGATGACGTAATAAAACTCGGTTGAAAACGTTAAACATATTGGCATGGTTAATGGATGGCAAATAATAATCGAATCTGTTTAAAGGAAACAGCTCGGATTTGTTAGCAAGCTGGACGTAACTACAAGAAGGTCTACCTATGTAGGTTTTAAGATTGTACGGGATTGATGGCGAAGACTAAGCGAATTGATTGATCGAATTACGGTTAACTTTTATTGTTAACTAACTACACCCTGTGACACTTGCTGTGGCACAGTTTGGTAGCATTGGTGAGACATGAAGCTAGCACAAAAATAGATAAAAACAATTTTTGAATCGGATTACGCATCGCGTTAACATTTGAACTCAGCAGGTACAGTACTTCTTCGAGTTTTCAAAACGTAAATACATAAATAAAACGCACAATTTTTAGGTATATAATAATATATAGATATTAGGGTGTCCCTTATATGACAAAAAAAAATTTTTTTTCGAATTTCGAAATGCATACCCTCTATAATTTTTACTAATGCTATAAGATACTTAAATATAAAATTTTATCAATCTAGCATAATTGCAACCAGTGCCGACCGAGCTTCAAAGTTTAGTAAAAAACGTGTTTTGTCCTAAAATTTCAGTCTGCTATAATTTCACTATAAATGCAATGAATTAAGTGAATAAAATTAAATAATAAATTAGATGAACATTAATCTTTAATTAAAAACATAAAGAAATAAGAATCATTCAGGGTAACTTCTTTTTAGAGTAGTTTTTTTACAGTCTGGATACAATTTTAGATGTTCCTGGACACAGCGCAGCAAGAACTGTTTTTGTTCTTCTTCAGCCGTGATAAGTCCGTTAAAATCTTGCATTAATTTAACAGCCCTTTCAGCAGTATCATTTACAACTCTCAAATAACTTATTCTTCTTTTAGCCTCCAGAAAAGCAGCATTGTTATTCCAAGAAGATACATCTTCCTTTAGAAAACTGTCGTCGATCTGCAGTCGTGATAAAAATTGTTTGCTCTTTTCCGATACGAAATCATCCAGTGCTTTGTCTAAAAAAAAAGAAAAATAAGTTAAATAACAAATAAAAATCAACAACAATTTTGAAAATAAATAAATAAGTATTGGACATTGAAATTGAAATCCAACAAAAAGTCAATTTAACTTACCAAACAACTTTTGAGTCAGTTCTTCCTTCGACGGGTCATAGCGTTTGCTAAAATCCGAGATTTTGTCCCTGTTGAAGTTGGCAATCATCTTCTTCTTAGTTTGGTTGTCAACTTCATCATCAAATAGTGATAGAATGACTGTCTCTTCACATAAATACCACAAGTGATGGCTGAACTTGCTTATAGAAGTTTTAGAAATTGTTGCGTCAACTTTTTCATACTCTTTTAACATCTTCAAGAAGCGCAAATCTTGATTAGGTGCTTTGGTCGCCACTGTACATTCGAGCCAAGGTTTAACATACAATATTACGAGAAATAAACAATTGAATCGAGAAATAAAAAATTGAAATAAACAAGGTTTAACATACAAACATCTTGTAGAGCCTTTTTGTCCTTCGCAGTTACTCTGCATTGTGACTGAAGTAAACATATTTTTAAAGAATAGATCGCTCTCGCCATCCAGCGTGCCTGATGTATAGCTCCGGGGGGCCTTAGTTTTAATTTTTCCTCTGTGTCTCCTCCTAAAAATATTACGCACAGTTCGACCAATTCGCGGTAATCATCTCTTACAAAACCTTTATCTAATTCTGCCTTATAAAATAGTAACAACGCTTGAATGTCTGTCTCGGCAACCCGTGCTTTTACGAAATTAAGAGATGGTTCAATTTTAGTACAATCAATGTTTTTCCAATTTTCTTGGAACTTTTTGAACATCGGAATATCTGGGCTACTAGTAATTTGCTTAATCTTGGTTTCAAAGACAGCTTTTAGGACCAATTCATAAACATGATGACGACAGGCGAAAAGCAACAATTCTCTTCCTAAAGTTTGCTCCAAAATAGCACAAGCTCCATTGAAACGGCCCATATTGGAAGCTGTTGTGTCGCAGCACATTATTTGCACTTTATCATAAAGGTTCCAGTCAAAGAGAGCTGCTGATACAGCCTTCGCTTGATGTTTTCCAGAAGAACTTTCTAGTTTCGGCACTGCAAGAAGCTGCTCTCTATCGTCAAATGAAGCTATAACTGGCAAGCGTTCTTCTTTTGAACTCTGTACATCCAACCCCGGTAATAGTTTTCCATCCCAATGGACTGTGACTATGTCGGGTACATTGTTTTGGAAGTTAGATTTTATTGCTTCTGCCCTTGATTTTCTAGTTTCAGTACGAATTCGCTGAATCGAGGAAATCCTCGAATGTTAATACAGAAATCATCGCTGCTCAGACCAAGCGCTTCTACCACCGCATTAAGAATGTAAACGGTATCTCTAATGCTTAACTGGTATCGATCTAAAGCTGCAACTAGTTTAGGTGTTATAAGATTCTTTCTACCTCTTTTTGAACTTTGTTCATGGCAGGGAACGTCCGGCAAGCTGAGTTCAGAATTCAAGATCTGTTCTTCGTCTGAATCTTCTACACTGTCTAAGTTATTTGTGGTGGAAGTAGATGCAACAGCTAGTGATTCTCTTTGTCTTACAATCCTTTCCTCTTCTTCCAATCGTCGTTGTCTAGATCTTTGTTCTTTTTCCGCCAATTTTTTATCTACACCACCTAAGCATCCCGGTCGACCTGGCTCTCTCTGTTTCATTAAAAATAATTTATCTTCCTCTATTTTCATTCTCTCAAAAGCATCAGCATGTGCAATATCAAACAAATTATCAAGATTAATTATAAAATTGTTCTCACGATTCTTAAACGTAATCTGAGTTTTCTTACAATTTTTTTGCAACTCTCTCCAAACATGATATAAATCAATAAGTTTCTTCACGCAGTTAGGAAATGCCCTTGTTGGAATTCTTGCTTTTTCCCAATATATGATGCACTCCCTAATCACAAGATTTGCACTTTCACTAACAGTCAATTTAACCTCACGAATATTGTAAAATAGGACTGAGAGAACTTGTCGATTAGATGGTAATTTTGCACCATTTATTTGGTAGCTAGTCAATCCGATAAGAAAAATATTTTGTTTATCACTCCGTAATTCCACCGACATGTTTACGCACTAAACAATGAAGCACTAATAGTCTCAAAAATCACGTACGAAATGGCAAATAAAACATGTCGTAACAGGTCACTGGGCAGTACTTAAGCAACTTGTATCGACAGGTTTAAATAGCAAGTCGGCACGGGTTATCGTTTATATATCGAACTAATATTTTTTTCTAGACAATATAGGGTTATTACTACTTATTACGAAACTTTTAAGAAGGTATGCGTAAAAAAATATCGAACTTGAAATTTAAGGGACACTTAAATTTCAAGTTCTTATTAATTCTTTCTAAAACTCTAATTATCAGATATAATTATTTTGCACAATAATTATATCTGATAGTTTTGAAGCGGCATTAAGTAATTGTTTCGTTGGTTTGCACTGAGTGAGTGAGGTTTCCAGAGCTTCTCCTGTCTTTAGGGGGCTTGCAACGCGCTTGAGACTCCTGAGTTACAGGTGTCCCTGGGCAGCGGTACACGCTGTACAAGTGACTACTCAACTTGATGAAAACCATGAGTAGGATCCAATACTGGTGGTCACTATGATTGTGAATGCAAAATGCAGCATGATGACCCACATTATGGTGGCTTACTGGTATGTTTATTCACACTCCACAAGGATCCCGAATCATAGTGGAAGGGAACATGCACTGGTAGTGAGCTCTAGGTTTTGATTGATTTATATAGAAAGGAAGAGCCGAACTAATAAGTTCCAGAGTGTATCTCCATCACTATAAAGCGGTAACTTCTAAGGGTAGGACGTATTGTTATATAGAGTTATTTCCCATCAGGTGAACCGACTGTTTGTTTATCACCTTATACCAAAAACAAAGTATCTTTATGAAGTGTAAACACTACTGAACTTCAGCTTCAACTGCATTACATGTATGTATGTGTATACGTCGTTTTAGGTAGGTACTTAAACATTTCGTCATTGAATAAAAATACCTGCCTACACGTCCTTGATCGCCATGTTCACAAGCACGTATCAGGGTACATTATCGATTAAGATGACATAGTCAATGACAGAATAATCGTGGCATGTGCAAGGCCACACTTATATCAGTTCATAATACTCATTGGTATGCTAGAACGGAAACTCCATCCTTTGACAGCACAATGGTACATCTAATCCGCCGTTGGGAAACCCACTGACGATATCTTTACTTGTTATCTATTTTTATTATGATACGCTTAACTGTAAACGTTTATTAATTAGACCTGTTATCGAGGTTTGCTTTAAAAAGTAGGCAGTTACACGGCAAATATTTTACAAAACATTTTTCTTTTCATTGTAAAATTGATATAATAAGAATAAGACATTCATACAAAATCACTTGAGAAGATTTATTTTTTATTTAAATGGTGTAATAGATATACGTTAAAAATAAACAAAAAATACTCAACATTGCACTACATGGTTGCATTGTAAAATCACAAATAAATCTTATATTTAAAAATGAATTGCTGTTCGTTAATCTTACTAAAACCCGTGAATGACTGGACTGATTTGGTTACTTTTGATCTTGAAATATTTTCGTTAGTTCAGGGAAAGTTTAAGCGCTGTGAAAATATTTCAAAGGAAACCAAATTTCATGCGTGCGATGTAGCAAGCACGACAAGTAGATTAAGCTGTAAACAAATGCTTAAAAATTTTCGCTTATAGGCGTAACCTGGATATTTTAGAGTGGGATGTTTTCTGTATCTGTCACAAATTTACCTGTATATAAATTATTTCTCCTTTTTCCAATTTCTTGTAGAAGTTCTCAAATTAGTTAACGATTACGCAGGGTACTGTAGGATACATTTAAATTAAAAGTACATTTTGAAATTAGGCATATTATGTATTTTGGGATTTTTGTTGTCTATATAATCCATACATTATGTTAGTATTGCATGTTACACGTTTATTAAGTGTAAATATCAATGCGGATAAAAGTTGAAGTTCGTACATGATAATAGTGTTTAGATACACACAGCTAATTTATTTATTTACATATAGGTAGAACATAGCCAGTAATACTTCTACATTAAGGACGTAGGCGCAACAACAAATGACAATAAATATTTCATTAAAGATGGAAATAATTGTCCGCTATTTACTGTCACATGCCGTCCATAAGCTTGTATAAATAATTTAGTTATCGATGTTAAGTGTATCTTGTTGATGACTAGCCTACATTTATCTTATATTTTACAAGTAAATACATATCGAATGTTAAGCAGTTTAAATGTTCAAGCTACTTTCAAACCAGTCACGTATACAGGTTGCTAAGTTACAGTATTCTAGATACAAAATGTTTACTAAGCGGAATGATCACTTTAAATGTCTCATTATTTTCTAAAAAATGTACAGTAATGCCAACAATTCTTCGATGTTTCATTTAACCTTGAGAATAAAGGTTAACTTTAAAATTGCGAATAATCATGTAAGGGATTCTCTTCATTATAATAAGTATCATTAAGCGCCATTATTTAAACTACATACCTAGGTACATACATATATATATTAAGTAGACATATGTGTAACTCTAAATACTGCATATTCTATACGATAAGTTACGATTTTATTTGATATAGGCAATTAAGTTTATTTAAATATCATTTATTATAACCTGTATCCACGAGTACTACTATGTATACCTACCACGATAGAACAGAGTCGGTAATTGATAAAAAAATAAATTAATAATAATTACAGTTACTTACAAATAACATATGTAAATGAAATATGTAGTTACAAAATTAATTTACTTAACATTTCCACTTAAACTGAAATTAACAATTAATCGCTCCTATGTCTGTCGTACACTATGACACGAATAGAAATAGGTATACAAATATTTTTTAATTTGCACACATTTTTTACATTCATGTATACGTACATATTTTTTCGTTAATTACAGCTGTTCGCTATTAACAATTAACAAATTGATTTTTTTAACTGTTAGTAAATATTAATTTTGCCCACGTACTTAGATTAATCGAACTATGAAACTGTTTCTAGCTAGTGTGTTTAATCTAACTATATGAGTATTAACTAACAGGTTATCTGAACAGGTTGAATGATAATTGCAAGTCGGATAAGAGATAAGACTTTACTCGGCCTTTGACTACCTGGGAGCGCAATAAAACTTTCAGGGGATTGCCGAATAATTTAACTATACGAGCGATTCACGCGATTATGATTTCTACCAGTCAAGAGAATTCAAACATTTTAACAACACCACCAACTTTATGCCAATTTTAGCGTTCTCGCACTGAGTTCATGAATGGCACAGACACATATTCGTTTCAGCACAACTCTTCATATTATTAGTTTTTCATTTTATAGATACCGAGTTAGGTATATTTTATAAAACAATTTTAAAGTTCACTTTTTATCACTTGATTGTTCAGGCAACCTCTAGGTCTGAGTCGGAGTCATCGGAATAGACCCGTGGCGTAGGGGGTGCGGGCGGAGGCAAGCCAGGCGGTGAGTGTGCAGGCGAGAGCACTGGGCGAGCAAGTAGAGATGCGCGCCCACAAGCTCGCTCTTCCTGCAGCTTGCGTAACCGCTCCTGTTCTTCCCGTTTCTGCTTACGCCATTTCGCACGACGATTTTTGAACCACACCTTTAAAAAATATAAAAAACAATAAGAAATATGAATTACTTATAGCAGATATGTAATCGTACGTCGTACCGACGAAGTAGGTCGTTTCGTTTTTTGAAGAATCGACCAGTCGAGTTTTAAACTGATCGGACATGGCCTCATATCTTTAATTATTAATTTTAACACTTAAGGGTGTCTGTGTGTGTATGTATTTATAACACGTATCTAGTTTATTTTTTGTTCGAGATTTTTGTTTTTGGCATTAAATTAAATACTTTAATTGTAAAAAAAAGACTTCTATTCAAAAACCAGCTGCCCCGATAGATTTCGTTCTTTCAAAGTTAGTGACCTGCCGCAGTCCAGCAGAAAAAAAACGTATTTCAGAGTGATGACGATTTTTAATATTTTTTGACGGTATGCCCGCATTAGCACACTAAAGGTTATCCCAACACGCCTTTGTTTTCTTGTGATGATCAAATGTTTGACAGCTGGGGACACGTTTTATTGACGTATTTATTTACCAATCGGAAAAGAAAAGTTTTTTTTTACATTTCCTAATCATTTTTTTTCTTCATAAGAAACTTCTTTGTACTTTAATGAAAACATGAAACAAAATTAGCCTAATTGGTGAAGTTTATTTATATCGATAGATTTTATTGGGACACTTTTTTTTGAAATATCTAGTATAAATCTCTTTATCTCAAATATTTATTACCTACAATTCCTACTGGTCAGATTAATATTATAAAATCGTTCATATTTCTAAGCTGATAACAAAACACCCAAAATCTTTGGTATAATACTCGTATATCACAAAAAATTAGACGATTCAGTAGTCAATCTAAGTGTTACCAGAACGTTGTAAACGATCAATTGATTGTATTACACCGCGTTATCTACGGATAATTGAAACGACCCAGTTTTGTAGCAAACATTGACCGAGCTACTGGACCATTCATACTATAAAAAAAAACTGCAGAAAGGGCTATTGTTGTGTTTGGCAGTCATTGATATTTCACGGCATGTATATGCTCGGCGGCCGAACGCTTCCAGTCGAGTGGTCGGACACAAGTGCGGAGATATGCGCGGACTGCGGGTGGTCGACGGTTGAACCATTGTAGCACCTCGCCGTCACAACAGCACATTGGTAGAACAGCGCGGTCTCTTTCCCGTATCTTGTAAATACAATGACATATCAATTCGTCTGTAATCTCCTTTCAATACAAATATATCTGACAATATTGATGTTGTATTACAAAGTAAAATAGATTTGTTTTTAATAAGGGCAACCGATCCTGTGAACAGACTTGATACTGTTTTAACATTTAAATGAGTATGCAATGTAAATATGTACTCGTATATATCGGTTGTCTAATACCCATTGTACAAGCTCTGCTTAGTTTGAGACTAGATGGCGTTGCGTGTCAGATGACTGAAATATTATTTTTATTACATTTTCTTTAATATATAAAGAAACTACACTACTACTATCTTTCCACAACATCAACGCCGACGGGGATGACAGATACACAACCAGACCTAGACACGGTCACCCCCGAAGAAGTCGAAACGATCGTCAAGGGCCTACACGCTCGCAAGGCGCCCGGTTCGGACGGTATCACAAACAGGGTGTTAAAACTCTTTCCGGAGAGGCTACTGGTCCTGCTGACGTTCATTTTCAACGCAGCACTCAAAAACAACATCTTTCCACAACAATGGAAAGAAGCCGTTGTTATTGGGATACCCAAACCTGGCAAACCAAAGTCCGAACCGACCAGTTATAGACCGATCAGTCTGCTTAACGGATTAGGCAAACTATACGAGCGTCTAATCTACAATAGGCTGAAAGCGTATGCCGATGCTAATCTTCTCGTCCCCCACGAGCAATTCGGTTTCCGAACCGAACACTCGTGCGTCCACCAAGTCCACCGCATCGTTGAATACACCAGCGATCGGCTTCAACGCAACCTGTTCACAGGAATCCTCTTCTTTGACGTAGCGAAAGCTTTCGACAAAGTGTGGCACAACGGCTTATTATTTAAGCTATTCACCATGGGAGTGCCACACGGACTCGTGCTCATCATACGAGACTACTTGTCGAATCGAAGCTTCCGCTACCGAGTAGAAGGGTCACTGTCCTCCACTCACCCCATACAAGCCGGTGTCCCACAAGGGTCCGTGCTCTCCCCCCTACTCTTCACGCTGTATACTAGCGACATTCCGAAGCATCGGTATGTGCAGACGGCACTATTCGCAGACGACACGGCTATCTACTGCTCGGGGGTGAACCCCTCGACAGTAGCCAAAAAACTCCAGACCGCAGCCAACGCACTGGGCGTTTGGTTCCGGAAATGGAGGATAGAGGTCAACCCCGAGAAAAGCCAGGCGGTGCTGTTTCACAGAAGACAGCTAAGCTTGTATCCTTTGGAGAAGACCCCTCAGATCAGGATGTTCGGCAAGTCTATCCCTTGGGCTAGGCAGGCCAAATACCTAGGCATAACCCTCGACGACCGTCTAACCTTCGGCCCCCACATCAAGGCAGTCCGCAACCGGGCTGCCTTCGTGCTAGGACGTCTCCACAATCTATTAAACGCGCGTTCGAAATTAGACTTGAAAAACAAAGTTAGGTTATACACGTCATGCGTACGTCCTATAATGACGTACGGTAGCGTAGTATTCGCACACGTTAGGCCACACAGGATCCATAGGCTTCAAACACTACAAAATAGATTCATGCGCAAAGCTACGGGAGCACCGTGGTATGTACGCAACGTCGATCTCCACATCGACCTCAGATTGCCGACCATCAAGCAATTCATAAAACAGTGCTCCCGTAGCTACTTTGACTCTGCTCCGACTCACCCCAACCCTCTAGTGGTTGCGGCCGTAGGATACACACCAAGTAGGATTTCGAAGTTACGACGACCCAGACACGCGTTGGAAGAGCCAGATGACGAAATCACGCTCGCCCAACGTAGAGCGGACACAGCTAGGCAATCTAGGAATAGGAACCGTCCGCGTTTTCGTCCCCGTCGTCGGGGGCGGAATACGCGCCGCGTAAATCGTATACATAACATGGGAGTAGGTCGCCCCAACGTAGCAGCAACACCCCAAGCCGAGGTTCGTATCCCACAGGGGGTGCCCTTGGGCTATGTTGCTTAACAAATGACCGGTTGAGAGCCCTCAGCGCTCACCGTAATGCCCGCGTAAAGTTGTAGAGGCCATCCCAGGCCAACAGCTAGGTCAATATCAAAAAAAAAAAAAAAAAAAAAAAATACTATCTTTCCATTTCTACATTTTCTCAAAAAAGAAATAACCGAGTGGATAGGTGGATTAGTACTTAAGAGAACGGATTGATCTCATTATTGCAATGAAATACATATTTTGTATGTAGATATGTATGTATTTACGAGATACGGCAAACATACATGTACATTTTGCATCGTTTTTGATGTGATAGGGGTTTTTGATATAGTTTTGCTTTTTTCTGGAATAATATTGCATATTATACTTATGTATACATATTTAAATATATATTAAATATGTAAGTATAATATACATATGGTATGTATAGGTATCATATATAGGTGTATATATAGACTCAAGATTAGAAACAAGATACTCCGCGATTAGACTTAGACTAAAAACCTAATTTTAAATTTGAATAGTCCGTGGTATGCTGTCGCCTTTAAATGTGGAATATTTTGGTTTTTACTGTTTTTAATATGTTATTTTTATACTATTTTACATAATAGATTTTTCTTATTATACAAATTGTTGATTTCCTTTTAAATTTAAATAGTATGGAGTGGGGTGTATACGGTTCCCACCGAGAACTTAGGGCCCCAACTTCCCCTATAAGTGGTGTACCTGCTGATCGATTGACGTGGTTCTGGCAAATTAAACATCCCGATTAGTGGCAATGGTGAGATCAAAACACTGGCGAAAAGTGAATGTTTAATATGCTTCTGTCTTTCCCTCCGACGAAACAAGCGTGATTTTATGTATGTATGTATGTATGGTACAAGTTCCACTCATGTTAGCTGTGAATGCCTATAATTGAACGAGCACAAAATATGTATTTTGTATTGTTGTATTTATATAAGACATGTGGATCATATGTTGGTGATCCAAAATAAATAAAATAAAATGTATAAGTTATAGTCAAACTCCAAAGCTCCGGCGCTCCTACATTGTACTGGTCAATTCTCAGACCAGACTTAATGACTTAGTCAAAGTCAAAGGAATTTTCGTCAAATGTACGAGAGAAAAATTTGGTTAGATTAGTTTTGACTAAAAATACTTCAGTCCAACTGGTTTATCCTTTGACCAAACCTAGGATAAACCAGTCTCTTTGCGAAGAGACTGTGCATCGAACATTGACTATAACACATACATCATTGCATCATAGGTATTCGATTCTAATCAGCTAGCAGGTACTTATCTTAATTTTAGTATTATAATTAAACACAAAACGTATTATCTACGTGTACAAAAGTGGTAACCAAAGTGTACGAGTCAATGCACTTCCAACAATCTTAAATGCAATAAAAAATCTGCATTTAAAATAGAACTTTATAAGCTCATTCAGTAGGAACGTTTAAAATTAATTCGTTAACGATAGCACCATTGTCAGAGTTAATTGCATTACAAGAGTCGGTCGTCGTCTCGACAAAAGTCCCATTAACTTTCGATGAAAGAGTGACGGGGTTTTCGCATTCGGCATTCGCCCGCACCCCCGCCGTCCATAGAGCGCTACTCGAGCGGCAAATATGGCCGCTGCCACTGCCAGACTCCGGGGCGACTCCTTACAGCCGCTGTTCGCACCCGACTACTTTGTCATTCCTCGCTCACAATAAGATTAGCCCGATGTTCTTTTGTGTACTACTGATTGTGTTTGGTTTAACTCGTTTGCTGTGTTTATTGCAGTCGATGACTTCATTTTCTATAATAAAAGCACCCTCGTTCCTTACTCATTCATAAGCGACTTTGTTATCCCTTTTCTTGGTAATACATATAAACATTAGGTATTGTCTATTGACTCTCTCGGAAAATATTCATGTGGAATGACAATATTAGTGCAAAATATTACTCTTTCTTAAGGTTACATGGTCCTAACACTCTTGTAAGTTTGATTAGGTTGCTTTGATGGTACTCTCGAAACTGTGTAAGCTGGTCATTGAGATCAGTCAGGTCAGGAACATTTTCAGGTCAATAATTTAAAAAGAACCGGAACATATTATAAATTCAGTAAACGATTTATGCTACGGTTAATACACTGATTGGGTGTTCTGTTACCTGACAAACTTAAAATATGAGTGTTAGTAAAGTCAAGGACTTTGAATGAGTGTCACCATTATTGGATAAGTAAACAATGGTATCAACTCAATAATTGTGCCTAAATAGCTAACTGTACAGTCTTATTTAATAGGTAAATGATCCCTGACTTTTCTCGTTAGCGCAGTTGGAACAGATGTTTTAAAATTAGTTAAAGAAAACTATTATAGAACTATGGTTTAATGTAAGTATACAAACAACTTATGGATTTAAACTTAAGTGCTCTTTATGTCCAATGTATAATGTCCAGCAGTGGACTATTAAAGTCTGTTAGTGTGAAATGTGAGGTGTTCTTCATAGTTTTTGAAGTGAAAAAGTTTCCCCTTTCGTACACTTTCTAGTTACTATAAATTAACTTGGTACGCAAAGTTGAAACTTCAAAGTCTGTAGGTACAGCTTTACATTATAAATTACAATATTCCCCATTGTTTTAATGCCATTGAGAGTATAGAGAATTCCCAAATTCTATTGTACGTAAGGCTGCAGCGCACCAGTATCGTGCATGCATAATCGCGCTGTGGGACTAACGTTAATTCGCTGTTAACAAACACAATGCTGGCGAATTATATAACAATATTTACAGAGGTGTCAAGACCTCTACTAATCCTAATCATCGATAAGAGGAGTTCATGGCAAAATGGTAACCAGGTCAGTTTATAGACAGGTGACAACTTCTTAACACATGAGACCTCTCCGTGTCTCGAAGAGCACGTTCAGCCGGCAGTGCCGATCGAGAAGCAATCAATACCTAAAACTCAAGTATTTTTAAAGGGATACAATAAACAAGTCACATAAAGTATGTACGTACTGTAATATTTAATTGTAATGTATATATATATATATGTATATACATTATAATTAATATTTATATATATATTATATTTATTATATATAATATATCCATATATATAATGTAAGTATAAGTAGGATACCAGAAAGAAGTGATAATGTTTTAAAATCTCATATTAAAAGCTCACGACTATCGACTATCACGACTATAAATTTTGTATACCCAATGAACATTGGAAGATAAGCAGATGAGTTAGCTAGCATAAAGTAGGGCGTGTAGCCGCCGGCTAAGCGTAATACGCCTCGACGCCCGTCTAACCCTACATACACACCCTTAACACTATCGACAATGATTAAAATCAACGAATAATGTCGAAATTAGACTTACCTTTTTTATATGAAAAGACATCTTTAAACCAAGATAGGTTTTTTTACTTAGTGACTAGTATCATAATGTTTATAGACTTGGTTTTAGGCATGTAAAATTTGTTCGTCGTCGTCAGCCTACTCCCGTCAACTTCCATAGCTGAACGAAGCCCCCCCGAAAGAGCATCAATCATTGTTCAGTCTAAACAAGAAGCAGTTAAGTGAAAAGTTCTAGATGATGAATCAGTGAAGACTTGTGGACTGGCGAGAGGGGGAAAGATTAGGTCTTCTCCAATTAACTTTTCTCCAAGGGGAGTGGAGCGATAGAGACTGTGAGTGAAGAATTAACTATTTAATATTGTTTATGGATGTATAACGTATACTTTGAATAACAAAAAGCATTATTATCGTGTCTATTATAAATGTGTTATTAAGTATTTCTGTAACTTGAAAAACTCAACAACACTTTTTGACCTGACCCGGATCGAACACCAGACCTCTTGATCGGTGGTATATGTCAACCTCCTAACTCTGGCACTTCATTGTATCATATACCGATGATCTGTAACTCTATTCGCAAAGTAAGGTTGAAGATATATATTGCCTTAGTAATAGATAAGGTTACCAGATCTGGAAACAATTAATGCATCTAAAGTATCTGGTTTATGAAGTAATAAAATAATAATGACAATCCTTACACCTCGATTGTACACTAATCTGCCGTGATCAAGATGCAAATCAGTGCCAGAGGCTTACTGGCACTCTTCGGACGCTTTATGGACTGAGAAATTTTCTAACCCCAAAAACCTAGATCATACTTGTGCAAACTCACATCTTTTCCATAATTGACTATGGCTGTGCTGTTATGACTAGAATCCTAATCTTCTCGATAAATTAGACCGTATTTTTAATAACTGCATTCGATTCGTTTATGAACTCCGTAAATATGATCATGTATCCTCTTTCCGCTCGCAACTCAATTGGCTACCTATTCGTTTACCACGAGAATTACATGCTCTTACTAAACCCCATTTTAAATAACCCAAATATCTTCACCAACATATTTAAATTCTTACTTTCAACTTTTATGTAGCAGTCTTAACAGAAACCTTGGGTCCTCTAATGACTTTCTTCTTCGTTGTCATTCCCATTCGTCTGAGATTGTTTACTGATCTGTTACTATTCGGTCCGTCCTTCTTTGGTATGAGTTGCCTCTTGGAATCAAGATGGCCATCTACGCTTTTTCTTTTAAGACGAAAGTATAGCTGTATTTTGTAAAACGGCTGCCTGAATCAACATCCACATAATTGTCATCTTCTAATGTTCTATATACGTATCCATTTGCGTATACACGTTTCTTTATTAGTTTCTATATATTTAGTTGCATGTATAATATGAATTGGTTCTAGTGTGTACGATAGATTCATATATTACGTATATTTTATGTATTATTTAGTCTATTTATTTTAATACAAATCTAGCCAAAATGGTTGACTAGTAGTAAGGATCTTAGGCATTAATTCCGTCAATGCACTAAAAGTGCATGATGAATTAAATAAATAAATATGGATAGAGTGGAATTATCACGAAATGTTTAGCTAAGAAATTAGATTTAAAATTTTCTCAATCAACTTTAATAATGTAAATCCTCATGTTCAAGAACTGTAGTCTACATAACTACGAGTACATATATACACAAAAGTCTGGTCAATAAGGTAGATGTGTCTGCACCCTCTTCACCAATACATTGCAACGCGATCACTCCTATGTTACTTCAGTTCTTCTCTCTCAACGTGAAGAACACGGCGAGAAATCAAACTAGCAAAAGCGCGGTAAAAAGTCTTATTGTAGTCAATTGCTTTCAGGGGTCAGAACCTACCTAGAATTAGCACTGGCTTAACTTGATACTCTTTTGACGAGAGCCTGGGTTCATTCCTTCACCCAGCTAGTCTTTTTAATGAACAAAACAAATTGTTATACGTGACGTAATACAAGCTTGCTTTATTTAAAAAGTTTTAATTAACGCTAATAAGTATTTATTAGCAAAGTTACAAAATATGACATTACATGTGTAAAAGAAAAGGAAAGTGATGCTTTCTATACTTACAATGTTATAATTTAATAATAATTTGCTATGTACTCGTATACACGGCTTACGATTACACCGTGTGAACCGACCGCATGGGGACTCGCAGCCGCGAAGCGAGCTCCGCCGTGCCGAGCGAATCGCCAGGCGGTGCGGTGGCGGCGAACCAAGCCCAAACTTATTGTAATAATGTTGTTAGAACAAACACCGTGCTCCCTCTGCCTTGTTTGAGATTACAATTACGGCTTTAGCGAACTGATTTATTAATGGACCGCCTGATCCGCCCTTGATACTTTAATGTCGATTTAATTTGCATACACTAGAAAGTAAGTTGGATCGATTACATTATTTGTTAATACATTTTGCGACAACAAATGTAGTAACAATTGTTTACCGTAACACCCATTTCTGACCATTATTCTGTATATTAATTCTAATAGATCTTTGCTTAATGTTCTGTGGTACTATTCAGATACAGAAACTGCGAGTAACGTGAAGATAGGTACATTGGTATCAATTTTTTCTATTAGGTCAAATCAACACGCATTAATAGTTGTTTAGTAAGTAAAAAAAGAAACACTCTAGATTAGCCTAGGCATTCATATAACATAATTGGTTGATACCAAATGACTAGATTTTTCCTAACACGCAGAAACGACGGCCGATGGGGCCCATAAAGTTCTAGAGTGGCAACCGCGTACTGGGAAACGCAGCGTTGGTAGGCCTCCCAGAGGGGGTCCAACGACCTGGTGAAGGTCGCGGAAAACTGCTGAATGCGGGCGGCGCGGGACCGGCTGTTGTGTAGAACCTTCTCCCCCAAGCTTATGTAATTTAACCAATAAAGTCATTTAAACAAAAAAATATCACAATTTTTAACCAATTTTATTATATTTTTGAAATTGGTATTATTAGTGTTCTAGGTTGGTCCTATTCAATAAAAACGACTCGGTAGATGGACAATACAGCGTATAAGAACTCGTTATAACTTTAACAGATTAATGTTAGTGTCATTTTTTTAAATTAGTTATCAAAGTTACGCATTCGTATTCACGGAATGATACAAAAAGTAGTAATGAGTTTCTTGTATTTTTAAATCCTAAGCGTCCTTTAAGCTTTCGCACCTGTCGTTTTCCATTTGCCCATTAGCAGCGAAATGCATTAGTCAATATTAAAGACGCCATCCGCGACTATAATTCCACAAAGGGCACTTCAAATCACACCCATCTCTTTTCGGTTGATGTCAAAACATTACTCCTCTCCACGGCCGGAGGCTGAAAGAGTATCCCCTCGTGCCTGTCACTTCGTATCAATTACCGCACGCAAACACCCATGCCGTATGCCTGAGCCGTAAGGACGTATCTGCACACTGTGCTCCACTCGAATCGAAATTCAATTGTCAAAAGATTGCTTTAATAGTACCACAATGCCTTCGTAAAATAAAAAAGTATTCAGTTTCGAGGATTCTCGCACAAAATAACACTTAAAGCTTCATTGGTAAATGTTAAAATTCGTTGAGCCACACTAGCCCAAAGGGAGTCCCAGAGGGTCGTTCTGCAAACAACGCGCTCCCCTAAACGTTATACTTTGAAAACAATAATTTGTATTGCGTATCGAACGCGCCTATAAATAATAGAGTGATACTTCTCTCAGTGATGTGACCACGCTCGTTACATCGCCTCTTTCAACGTAATTATTTAGGTAAGGGACAATATTTTTATGCGTTTATAAATTATTATCTCTTACACACGCTATTTTGGTATACACAGGCTAGGCAATGTACTCGTATAATAATTAAGTTAAGTATAATGACAATTTGTGACTAACTTTTGAACTTTGGAATTCCATGATAACATTGTGGCCATAGTAGTTATAAACCAAGATATTTTTTCCAAACTTGTTGAAATACGTATAAGTTCCTTTTTTCATTTGAAATTATGATGATAGCTGTCACCTGTACGCCTGTAGCCGTTTTATTAGTTCCAGTAGAGAAATGTAAAAGTATGTAGGTATCAAGGGTAAAATCCGAATAGACGCCGCACAATGATATGTATATACCTCGTTACTAAAAGCTCATAAGAGCATAAAATAAAACAGTGATGGCCTTGTTTAAATATGAACCTCTTATCTCCCTTACCATAATGACATGCAAACTGTTTGGCTGGGTGGCCTTTTCTTGCTTTTTTGCCTCAAAATATTTCAGGTTCAATGCTCCATAACTTTATAAGTAGTAATTGATTGCATTCCATTTTAATTATGTTACTTCACTGGTTCAATAAGAATATATTTAAGAGCTTTTTTTTGTATTTCTTTTACTTATAATAGAAAAAGACTTATCCTTATCGCAAAGGATTTTTTACAAGACACCGATTTTCTAAAGTATAGGTGCCCTTAGAGGTTTCTATCCCTATATTGTGTAAGAGCCCTGTCCAAGTATTTTTAAAATGGAGTTCCTTTCGATTAATTAGTGAAGGCATTGTAATATTGTTTTTTGTTATTATATTTTTTTGTTATATTATGTTTTATTTTCCATTATTTTATTATTTATTATGTACAAAAAACCTGTTTAAACTTAACAAAACAAAAATAACCGTCGCGACACTACACTGTTCAAAGCAAAATAGAAAGACGAAACGAAAATAATTGATTTGCTTTCTATGAGAGAGAGAGAGAGAGAGAGAGAGACAGAGAAACATGCATACGCCGCACGGCTTACTACACTATAGCAAAAAGTGTCGTGACAACTTTTCGTCTGATGATCGATAAAGTAATCGAAGGAAAAATCATGGTTTATGGCAAAGGTTAAGTTTTTTTAAAGATAACGAGGTCAGGGATCACGCAACAAGTAAAAACTAAGATCACTCTCACCCAATGCTGAAATAGGTAAAAAAAGTAAACAAAAATCTACTCAGGGTTAAAACTATCGTTTGTAAATACTTCATTTGAGATAATGTATGAAAGTTTTAAATGAATTATCGTTTAAAAACAGCAGTTTTGATTTTTTTATTTTTATAATTTATTCTTATATTATAAATTCGAAAGTAACTTTATCTGCCTCCCTGTTATACTTTCATGGCTAGACCGCTGCACAGATTTCAATTAAATTTGGCATAGGGACACTGATTCTTAAGGAAAAACGTAGGCCACTCTTCCATGCAATAATAGACATGCAGGCGGAGTTGCGGGCAAGATCTAGTAAAAATATAGTTGTGTCTAAATATAGTGTCATATTAGTTATACCTGAATATCATAAATAATATTATTGTTTAATATTTAAAAGGGCAGCTATCCTTCTAAAGGGTTTCATAGTGATCCATAGGTATGGCACTTTGGCAGGCTCTTAATATAGGAAAAAAAAGATATATTCTTTTTTTTTAGAGTTCGCCAAAGTTACTCTTAGAATCCAAGAGTTGTTATCACCATATTCATTGCGAATGCTGATAATGCAGTATGGTGACCCACACTATGGCGGCCTATTGAGATACTATTCGTAGTTAGAGTTTCGTAAAAACTTAACTTCTAAAAACTTCCTAGTTTTATGTACACATACGAGTACATGTAGTAAAGTTTCATAAACAAATAAAATAACCTTTTTACAGGTGAAAGTGTAGATATTTAAGTAGGTAATGAACAATATATCTTGGTTTTACCCTTAATCTAAATCTTTTAACGGTTTTTAAGGAATTTATTGATTTTCCAAGTTGTTATTTTGATAACCAAAAGCCAAAAACCAACTTATTGGCAAGGAGCACGAATGATATTTCTTCAAGGCTCTGTGGAAGAAGACATGTGCCAGCAAAAAATTTACGGTATTTTTAAGAAGAGCTTAGTGGGGCGTCGTGGTCATGTTCATGTTGATCTAAGCAAACGTCGAAATTACAAACGATGGTAAAGCTAGCACAGCTTTGTGCGTTGCAGGAAAAAAGTTTGATGTCGGGGATGCTCTGTAGTTTTAATATGTTTTATTTATTTAATTTCACATATTTTTAGTTTATGCACAATGTGTATAAAGAAGAGTTCAATGTTACGTATTCTCTTTCAGTGGCTCTGTTGCATACTTTCCTACTGAAATATCTGTAGTAAGTAGTAGGATACTTAGAATTTTTTTATATTATTATCACCAGTGGAAATATATTGTTGTTGGTAAAGTTGTTTTCTTCTCCGCTTATCACTACCAGTAGGAATAAAATGATCTCAAGGATTGCTTCTTATAATGATATTTTTACAAAACAGCTTGTTCCAACATTACTTCTTATTACAAATTTAAAAAAAAAGTCGTTAAAAAATTGAATTCAAACAAAACCGTACTAACCTTCAACTATTAAGCAATAATTATGTAATATCAAAAATGTAACTTCCAATATTCAATGCCTTTGTTTTTTACTTTAATGAAACATCAAAAGCATCTTAAAAATGAATATCCCTGCTGGTAGCGATAAGCGGGAAAAACACAATTATAAAAGTAATTGTACAATAATAATTGATATATGGAGAAGATTCCAATATCTACACTGGTGGCGATATATATAGGGATTCCAGTCTACTTTAGTTTAATATGGAAATGAGCATATACAGGTGCATTAAAGAGAAATAGAGAGTATTGTGCAACGAATAGAATACAGCAAAAATTAGGTGCAAAGATGTATTTTTTTTTATATTAAGAGCCTGCCAAAGTGACTCTACTCTGATTGATGGAAAGCATGAATAGAATCCAAGAGTTGTGGTCACCATACTCATTGCAAATGCAGACAATTTAGTGTGTGGTGACCCACACTATGGCGGCCTTGTGAGATGCTTTTTCACACACCGCTTGGGGACGTAAAAGGCATGACAGTCATCGTGACAGTGTAAGGCTTACACAGTTACTACGACAACTGTCACCCCTGCATCAACGGGCCTCCGGTCTCACACTCAGCAACGCAACACGACAATACGGATGCTGGCGCTTTAGGTTGGTTTTCTGTGGGAGGGTAGTACTGACCCGGTCGAGCCGGCCTACTCGTGCTGAAATCAGCGTGGCTCTACTACCTGTAATGCAGTAGAGCCAAGCTAAATGAAATAAAAGTAAAGATCTAAGTGAAAATATATATGTATACGTATTTGTGTGAATATAAACACATGTTATAAAATACATTTATGTATGTATAGACTCAGAAGACAGGATAGACATCACAGGACACCTTGGAATTAAATGAAAGCCGACTGAGTGCCATTGTTCCTTGTGTTCGTCTGTCCTCCGTAACACCATTCCAGACTGAAAGGTGAAAGGCGATTTATATGTACCATCTACTGGAATATATAGCTATTAGCTGTTATATTCAGCTACTAGGCGTAACATCAACGATTCACATTTCCCACTTCTAGCAAAATTAATTAATGCGGGACGAATTGTGTATATTTTAGAAAAAGCATTTATCTTTTGTAGTAAAATAACACGTTTGTAAGTTATTAGCTGTACCCTGCCATACTTCACAATCGTCATTGTAGTTGCATTGATAGAAAACGTTAACAAAAAAATTACCTTTGCTGCGAGTTAAAGGTAGGTAAGAATACCGTGTCAAAAGCTCAATAGGTCCAGAGCTTTTTGAGTTTTTGAAGCTTACACAAACCAACTTAAAATTTCTCTGTACCTATATCGATCACCTAACTGCCCCGTTGGTTTAGCGCTAAGGTCGGGTAAGAAACTGTTGTTTAGTTTTTCTGATTCCACAAATATTTAATGAAAACCCGGAGTTTGGAAGTTGGGGTCTTAACCATCGTGCCTCAGCGAGCACGTAAAGCCATCAGTCCTGCGCCTGTTCTCTTCCCCATCGTCTCTAAAAATCCGTCCGATCGGAATGTGAGAGTGAGGGAACAGAGAGTGCACCTGTGTTTATGCATTATAGTATCTAGCGGAGTAGGCTGGTCTGCGTTGAGGCTGGCCGTCGTAGACGGAAATCGGCTAAGAGTACATCATGTAGATTAACTTAGAATTATGTGCCAATTGAAATAAGATGACCACAATCCAAAATGTCAAGTTGTTGTGTCTAAATCGGTCTTGCCCCAATCGTTTATCAAAAACAAAACTTTATACTTCTAACGTAAACAACACATTTTGACTGTATGGTGGGCCTAGTGGTTTAAGCGGTCACCACGCCGCTCTCTATTGCGCTGAGTGTTGTAGGTTCAAACTCCACACGGGACAACACTTTGTCTGATCCACAAATTGTTGTTCTGAGTTTGGTTGTTCTTTGTGTCCGTTTCTTGTATGTTTGTAAAGTCCCCCACGACACAGGATTTATTCCTAAAGCGGGTTTTGTCTTTTATGAAAAGAAAAGAAAAGAAAAAAAAAGATTTGATCAAAGCGTGAACAATAATTGAACATTAAAAGTATTTTCATAAAACTTAAATGAAGTATGTACTGACATGATTATTAACTGCCATGTCTTTATTATTCTATAATAAAACTGGTGTAAAGCTGTCTACGCTATAACGAAGTAGCCATTTTAGTTAGGTTTACAATTACAACAATTCCTGATTACACTGACTAACAAAGAAACTGAGACTAATAAGCAATAACTGGATCGTTTAAACTTCTGTTTGTAAGCACTTACTAAAAAGAAACGCAATTATTTTATTTATTGTTAATTGCTATAAATTAAATTGAAGGCGCGTAAACTGAACAGAACAAATTGCAGCACGGTGTTGAAAAAAAAATCGATTAAGTGCGTGTCAAACAACACTCAATATATGATTCCTTTGTAAGCGCATTTTATTATACAATATTATAACAATTTCACATTAACGGTTTCGACGGTATATAATATCGAATCTGTTGGTCGACTATTACTCATAAATTAATAAACCCTGCTTAACCATGATAGTTTTCTTCTTCGATTCTTTCACTTATGTTAGAGTTTACATTTACATAATAGGTAGTAAATAACCCTTGTTTTTTAAAAATTAGATCTATACTATAGTACTTACTAACTAGAATGTTAGGTACAAGTAAGGTACCTATTATATTTCTCCAGATTACACACTCGTATCAACTAAGAATAGGCTAGATGACACCTTAGTCAAATAAACTGCTTTTTATCATCTGTCAAAACGATAATTTTGTATGAAAAATGTACTTAATATAAAATTGTGACGTCACTGTCTTAGACCACTCAATTGAACAATATATTTCACTATCTATTTCATTTAAATTCGTAATAATAATAAAAAGCTATGTTCTCTGTATTTTTCGAGGTGTTTTGTGATATTTGTTATAATGAAGTTGACATTGGTATTTATTTACGATACAGTCATCAACCCCATTTGTGTGAGAGGAACACACCGAATACTAAAATTATTACTTGTTTTGTTTTTAGTTCTTTGTTTTAGATGAAAGCATGTATTTGATGTTTTTAATTTATATGATATTAAAAAAGTTAACGTGAAGATTACTATCAATTTTCATAATTTAAAAATAATGTATTAAATGTATTCGAAGCAGAAGTAATTAAAATTTTGCTTTGGTCTGGCAAAACTTTGTGTCCATCACACTAACCTAGACGGCTAAAAAATGTTTTTAACTAACTTTATTTGTCTGTTTGTTATTAATATGCATTGCATTTCTAGTATTTCTAAGAGTGCCTCCTATAATTAAATTTAAAACATTAGTGAATAGTTTCGTTCCTAAGCAACGGTCAATAAGAAAGTAAACGAATGGACAGAGTAACTATAGTTACTTTGTACGTAAAGGTACATTACACTAAATGTCAAATAAAAATTGGAAGATTGTGATTATGTTACCATCGTTTCGTTTGACAATGAAACAAAAGCAACGAGCGTAAAATGAAACAGCAGCGAACTCTTTGATCACTTCATGTCGGCTCGCTGCTCTGCTCATAAAGGCGTTATTACTTTCAGTCGACACGGAAGCATAGGACAAAATGGCGCCGCTTTATTACTTAGTAACACATTGCTAGCGTATCTGTTTTATTATAGCTACCTATTAGGAGATAAACTCTGCCGGGGGGAGGCTGCAGGATGACAAGAAAGCGTGGCCGGGGCGCTGGGCGGAGCGACACGCCTACTTTTTCTTGTTCGTCGTTGTGTAGGGATGTTCTTCTATTTGTGTCATCTGCTTGCTAACACGCTGTTCGTACATGAGTATCACTATTAGCGGCGATGTACTTCGCACAAAAAACGCAGCACTGCATTGTTTATGCAAAGTGAAGACACTAACATTTTTATTCGACACAAAATGAGGACGGTTTTTTTTACTTTAACAAATATTCAGTTTATTGTATTATTTATGTAGGACGTACGGATAGATGTCCTGTATATTTTGTTGGTAAGTTTCTTATTTATCCTCAAACGTTGACTAGTTAAAAATCAATTGATTTATTTTGATTCAATGGACTAGCACTTGCTATATTTTCAAACCACTGGGAAGTACCTAATAATTATATCTTAAAATATTACAACCATATTATATGAATTAAAGAAAACAGCCTCACACCACATCATGCATCATGGTGTGCTCATCAACATATGCCTACATAGAAATCAATATTTATAAAAATTACTCACTTAAAAAATTGTCCAGATATAATAAATAGGAAAGTAAAGTTAAAAGTAGTGTCAGTTACCGCAGATCTTCACCTAAGGCTCGTTTCTCGCACTCGTTTCTCCTAATTATTATCAAAGTTTACTTTTATAATCAATAACCTAAATGAAAAGGTATAGGTTATATTACCTATTACGACTAAGTACTGCAATTGAGTCCTCAACTTAGTATATAGGTATATAGCACAAATCGCCTCATTAGGCGGGCCTCATCATTATGAAGTACGTCAACATTTTTATATATCTAAACGCTTATTATGTTTAAATCTAATCTTTTTACGTAATAAATAATGATCATCTCATACGTAAGATACGTCGGTACAGAGCAGTCTGATCCCTGACTTGACAGAACCTGTGTTATGGTAACCAAACTGTTTATAAACGTACACATATGCTCTGAAATACATACGTATTATCTTTAGATAAATTACACTCAACAAATATTAGTCCTGTGTAGGCGCTGAACCTACGAGACTTTCAGATAAGGGACGGTTCTATTTCTATTGATTGATTGGATTACAGTCCAAGGTCCCGCGGAATCCCAGCGATAACCAAACCTGGGTGGTGTGGAGTGCATGAACTTCGTGAAAAATACTTAAAAGACTCTTTCATTTGTGTTTACATGCACTCAATCTCACCAGCAAGCAACATAGTCATTTTTAAATCTGCACAGCCCGTAATTTACAAGAAAGTTAATTATTTTAGTTAGTGAACAAAGGTGTGGGAGCATGTTCATACATTTGGTGTATGAATTGTATCTTGTTATAATCTTACATATGTACATCGTGTTTTGTTCCAAAAAATAAAATAACACATTAAATCATAAGGGTCTGTGTACTTTATTATCGTTTAATTATGAATACCATTAGAAAACATAATTCAGGAGAGTTATAAGTGAGTGTAAGCCATTCAGTTAATCAGACAGCGGTGGTACAAGATCAACATAAGAGAGCGCGGGTCGGTGTGGCCCGCGGCGCGGCGGTGCTCGCGATCTCGCGGAGACAACTAGATTACACCTCGCTTAATAATTAATTTGTGTAAAGAGTTGAACATCCACCGCACAATGAAATATTGCGAGGGTGGTTCCTTGTCTTTTCGTTTACAGAGGTGACGTTTTCCGCATTAAATATTGACACAGAGACATTTTACTTTAATATTCTGTATTATGTATGTATACTGGTCGGAATCGACAATTCAGATGGAGAAGAAAAACATAGATGCAAGTAATTTTCTTTTCAAAACAATGATTTAAATTGGTTTTTAACTTACACTTACACAAACTATGTTACACAATCTTATTCAAATTATAAAGATAAGTAAGAATCTGGCAGAAGACATGAGTTACTTTTTATCTCGCAAAATTTTAACGTGCTATGAGGAAATTACAACAGCAACCACGGATAACACCGTGGGGAGCATTTAAATGGTCACCTTGGCTTAAAGTACTATCAGCAGCAGTGTTGTATGTATATAATAGTGCTACTTAAATAAATACATTTATTATATAGTAGCATCACTTATACACATCATAGTAACATAGACCTTGCCAAGTATGAGAATAACAGAAAACATCTCGTGGAATGACTATGATACGGAATAAACAATGTTTTTTTTTTTTATTGAATTTACTTTGTGTTAAGTACATAAACATTCAGTAAAATATTATTATGATCTCTAGGAGAGTAGATTATAAAGAGGAAATAAATCAAGGAACAGTAAATATTTTTAAGATTATATTAGGATACCTTAAAAGGAGACCCTGATAAGATCACTTTGTTAACCGGCTGTCAGTCAAAATTAACACTATATACTCAGGTTTACAGTTAATTGAAGTTGTGAAAAATCAAATATCTATGTTAACGTAACAAAACATACAGCTGTTTATGCCGCAAACACATGATATAAGTTATTGGACATAAAACCGCCCATGAAGCACAAATCAGCGTCACTGAGTTTATAGCCAACTTGAATCAACTTAAATTAAAACAATATTTGAAACCAGTCTTCTAAATAACTTAATCTTTTACACCTCACACGCTACAAAGATGCTTAACACACAACAATTCCAACAAACAAGCCCAAGAATTCGTCTTTTTTACAGACCATTTTTCCCATTCAAAGGTTGCCTGGAAGAAATTACTTTTAGCGATAAGGCCGCCATTTGTATATGGTCACTCAACTGATATGTCCTTGTATATAAATTAAAAAATTTTGGTACACAATAAAGTTTATTCTATTCTATTGTATTCTAACAATCATACACAACACAATCGCTTTTAACATAACATAACCATTTCCCTCACAGTAACTAATTGTATGCAATTATGTTGAAGCCGTTATCACTCATTGGTAGCCTTAAACACTCCACTGCTAAGCATAGGTGCCTCCTTAGCATGTTAACTCTTAGTACTTATAGCTGAAAGTCCGACCATAAATCTTGTCTATAACTGCTAGACGCGATATAGGCAAAGTCTAGCGCGGTTGAAACGATTAATACACATGTTATAATATAACTAGACTGTCAATAAAGATTGTTATTATTATTAATTATAGGTTTTGGCAACTGAATTTCTGGAAAAGCTCGGCAAAGATTGCTGAATTATTTATAATATGTACATATCTAAATTTGTAGATACTTGTACTTGTACGGTAGTGGGCGAGTCCGTTTCGTACTTGTGCGCACATTTTAGTTTTTATTTGTGTCGGTTTGTAAAAAGAAACAAAAGTTGAATTAAATACAAAAACAATGCGACGATGGTGTACGAGCGCTCGATTTTTGGGCAAGTGTTGTGATGCCTAAACAAAAGCTATTTAATAATGCAATTTCCAATTGCCGCTGCGCAAATAGCAGGGGCAACAACGAACGAGTACCTATATTACCTCGAAAATATACACTTTTATTGTATCTACAATATACCTCCTTTACAATATAAATTGCCCATTAAATTATAAACCACAACAAAGTGCTTTCAAAGCCTAAAAATATTTTTCACTTTCAATCTTTGAGGTTTTTATCAGTAATTTTTAAATGTGATTTTTTTATTTGAATACAAAAAGATGTCAAAATGTCGTTTCAAGGCAATTTGTTGCGGGTATAGTTGTAGTACAAGACATATTCTTTTAAAGCAATATGTGTTATAAGGTTAAAAATCATAGGAACACTACTACGAAAATGTGCAGCAGGAACATTACGTTTTGTTCCTGACATTACGTTTTCGTGGCAATGTACACGTCGTCTGTATTATTTTTAATTTTGCTTTATTTTAACAGTCTTTGATTATATACTCAGCACAGTAACTTAAAATATGAATTCTAATACATTACATTAGGTACCAATTAACGAGAACATCTACCGACAAACAGTTTTAAAGCTGGAAAACTGTATGAATGTAAAATCTATAGATATTACAGCTTTTGACTAAAATTAAAAAAAACATGCTATCAAAAATATGTTTTAAGTCTTATGCCACTTATTATAATAAAATATAATATAGCATTGAATACGTCTGGACACTTTTTAAATATATATCAGTAAGTCGAGCATTTTTTTCGGGGGTCAGATAATTGCGGGAGCTGATCATGTTATTTTTAAACAAATTTGAAAAAAGATTTCTTAGATTTCAAAAGAAGTTCGTTACTATTATAATAATTGCAAATATTTAGGACACCTAGCAGACAATAACATCTAGCCACAAACTAAGCAGAGCTTGTTCTATGAAAGCTAGATCGTCTTATACACTGTTTTTGGAAATACATATTCTACATGGAAAATACCGAAACTCTGAAACAAATACTTGAAGATCATACAAATATTTGGTCCGACCCGGGCATTGAAGCAGTCGTATACACTACCGTAGTGTCACTGAGGCAGCCAAATTCAAATGTATTCTTTTTCATTTGACAATTGAGAACTCAATTATTATTTTAGGAAGATATATTTTCTGCTTAATAACAGTCAGTAATAATTTTGAGGAAAAAATATCACAATGTCATCAGCCGTACTTTTTTAAAAATTCATAATATTGTACAAGAATCTCAGAATTCAGTTGGCTATACATTTTTTTGACTCGATTATCATGAAGTCACCAAATATACTTAGATAGGAGTTTGTCTGGACGTACCAACTTGTGCCAGGGTTAATTTTGCCAAAACTTTAATTAGACATTTTTATACGAGTCGTATCGTGTATCAATTGTCTAACTAGAGGTTAAACCATGGAATTTATAACGAGACTAATAAAATTTAATTTTGTTTAAACGATGTAAAGCAACATAAACGTGATTAGGTTAAAGTATCAGAGTATAACAAAATTCCTACATATTTTCAAATTTCTAAGATATCAAAAGAACAGTTAATTAGTCAGAACATACAAAATATGTTCATCTGTTTTTTGTACTTTCATCTGTTTTTTGTACTTCATGCGTTTGTATACAATGCAAGCTTCATTTTTGATTCTATTTATTATTGATTTAAACCGTATACGATTTCAGTTTCTTTATTTTCGCATGGCATCAGTTGAAATAGTTCCACACAAAGCTCATGTGACCACCAACTCCTTGATTTCAGCTTTCGCAATGTAACATAATAGCGTATCGAACATTTACCATTCTGGATAGTAGAGGACAAGTGCATTGACTTGACTCTCTATTGTAAATATGTGCTGTAATAGTAATCTGGTTATAACAAAGATTACCAGGAGAAATTCATGTAATTTTTCTTTTCTACATTTAGAGTCAAAATGTGGGTGGATAACCAAGACATAATAACATCACACAAACTATATACATAAAAAAAATGGAATCAGTCCTAAGATAGAGCAGTGAGGCAACTTTATGTGCTCCACTGTGTACTCCGGAGGCATATGAGTCGACCGCCTTTGTTGTCGGCTGGCAGAATGAGATACAGGGTGTTTCCGGTGATTCCTCACAAGAGTTCCTTTGCTAATTCGGCAGGTATTGAGTATGGTGGCTTTTTGGAGCAGATGAAAGGAATGTGAAGGCATGTGAAGTAATTCAAGATTTTGAGTGAGAGTTTTAGGTACTGTGCCTGTTGATGATAGAACTATTGGAACTATGTGTACTATGTGAGCTTTCCAATGTGTTTTTAATTCTATTGCAAGGTCTTGGTATTTTGAAAGTTTTTCTGAAATTGTTGACTAAAGATTATGTGTGTTCGGGATCGCTATATCCATAATGTAAACAACGTTGCTGATTTTATCGTGAACGGTTATATCAGGACGGTTGTAATGTATGGTTTTATCTGTTATAATTGTTCTATCCCAATATATTTTACAAGCTCTGTTTTCTAGTATTGTGTCAGGTTTATACTTATAGTATGGAGTCTTTCGACTGATGAAATTATTGTTATTATTATTATTATAGAGCCTTGTGAAACACTGAAGGACAACAGTTGCTCATCACTAATGTGCGAACCGATCCTAATGCATTGGGGTCAGTCTGACAAGTAATTGCTAAGAATTGAAGAGAAGTTAAGATCCTCAAATTTCCATACTCTCCAATTTTGAAATTAGGATAGGAAACGAAACAGTGTCAAACGTCTTTGAGAGATCTAGGAATATTTTGTTGTTATGTTTTCACAACATTGTCAATAAAAGTTGCAACAGTGTCTTCACACGATATATCTTTGCGAAATCCATATGGATTTCTAGATAAGATGTTATGAGTTTCTAAAAAATGTGAGTATACTCATTAGTGGAATAGGTCTTTCCCATGCGCAGATATTAAAATAATACTAAAATTAGTCCACGTACTTTACCACCAAAATGATAACTTTGATATGGCGTTTTTTCTTTAAAACTAATAAGATATGAAATTATTTTTTATTGTTGTCATTTTCTTGGTGTAGCTGTTCATAGTATTAATAAAAACAAAATAAAAATATGTTATAGACTTAATTTTTTTTAAACGATTACTTAAATACTCTAACTATGAGGTTATAGGTTAACTATGCTCAGGTTATAAGCCAGCTGTTCAGTACACACATACCTGTATTATGCAGCTTCATTGTTACTTTGCCTGTTTTAATAAATTTTATTGTTCTTAACATTTTGAAAATTGAGAGAATAAACTGTTCTTTGTCCTTACTAGATCAAATACGCACACGTATGAAAAACATAGATAACTCCTTTGCCTTCTAAAAATGAAACAAATGAATAGAAATCAAATTTGGCCAATGAATAAAGACAATGGATAAATAATCTTCGTATAAAGAATAACTTTGGTTGATTACTCAAACTGCAAGTTACGCAAATCGGAAAACTCTGTTATCCGAGAAAAAGCCGTAAAAGTGACCCTCATTAGTGGCATTGTTGTGCTTTTATCGTTCCCTCTCTGGGGGCCGGGACAGCATAAATAAATCAAATTTAATTAACTCAGATTAATTTTCGCGGCGCCCGTCTCACCCGCGTCGAGCGTCCCTTTTTATTTGCCTCGAGGCAAAATTGTACTCGGTTGAAAATTCTACCCACGGGCGCTGATTTACTATGGATTCCTTAATAAAAATTTTACACTTAAGTAAATTTCACATGTCGACCGGGGCTCGCAGCTAGACAAGCCATACAAGTCATTTAAATTACTTATTTTTATAGCGATCTTTAAGTAACTACCTCTCTTCGTAGGGGCTTCGTTTACCAATTACATTGTATAATTAACATTGGAATGACTACTTTAGTAGTCATAAATTACTTTGAAAATGTATAATAACATTATCCCGTTTCGTAAGTATTTTTTAGCATCCTGAATCAATCAATGTACGAACCAATCGCATTTTACTTAACTACGAGTAAATATTAGGTGTTTACATAGGAGATATTATGCATCACAAAATATTATGCTTGATTGTATTTCTAAATTTTTTGTATAATAAATTGATTATTATAAAATGTATGCAAAGCACACATGAAACAATAATTAAATAATGTCTAAATCATAATACTAATTTTAAAGGAAACTGTCGAATGTATGTACTACGACGGTAATTTGCGCAGTCGGAGGACAGATAACATAAGTGGGCGTGTAAACAATGCGAGCGGGTATCGCTGCCCGCTGGGTGGCATACCGTGAAGTGGACGGCACACACTCCACTTCTGAACACCGGTAGCCCACAAACATATCCCGACTTACTTTCAACATCCCAAATTCTATTGAGAGCACTCACTATCAATGTTTGTACTCGGCTACGCATTTATTATTTAAGCTTTCGATCCTGTACCATAGGAAACGAATAATCTATTATAGGTAGGTAGATAAGTCACAGTGGCTTTTAAATGATTTACAACTTGCATCATGTTTATGTATATTTATAACAAATATATTCTTATTCGATTCGATTTCATAAATATTTGTTTAAAGGAGTGCTTTCTCTGATTGAGAGTAGGTATTCTAGTAAATATGCATGTCAACTTAACGGCATCATTCGAGGCCACTACGTCAATTCAGCATGAGAGTGGTGGTAATTTTTTGAAGGATACATTTTTATTACTTTTATTTATACTCCTTGAAACTACCTTTAACATTTTTTAATTGATTTATGGAAATACGTCTTGTTTGCAGTAGTTTTAATGTTTTTCATATGAAACTTGTAATGTATCAGGTGTTGAGTTAGGAATCATTTTTGACAATTATTATTCGTACTGTAAAATAAAGTGTCATATAATTCTCATATAATGCGACACAATCAAACGATGCGAAACATAATGCGAAATAAAACTGATTTTTTTATTAGATTTAACCTATGTAACGATTTTCATTATTATTATATTACTTTTAACCTTTCTAAACACAAGTTTACTCAACAAGTTATTGTTCTCCATAAACTACCGTAGACGAATTTTCATTAAATGATGAGGTTTCAGAAAGGTTCTTCTTAATTTTCAGAATCGGAATGATATCGAAAAACATCCACGGTAACAGAAGTGATTCAGAAATAATAATCAAGTTAAATAGGTCTGAAGATACAAAAACCAGTCGAGTTAAGAAAATTAAAAAGGAATATCGTCACAACCCGTCTCTAAAACTCTCTTTAATTCTCTTTCTTCCTTAAAACTATACTGCCTTGAAGGACTGTTAAGACCAAAAACAAAATTACGAGGTAGATTATAATATCTCATCATCACATAATCATCTGAAATACTATTAGCTAATAAAGATTTTAAGAAATTTCAGAGTAGATCAAGTCCCCTTCTGTTCTACCACGCATTTAATTACAGTTAGGTATCAGAGACAAACAAAACGAGCTCCAGCTGTCAGATTTCTTTATCTAAAAGGTTTTCTCGTGGTATCTATAATTTCAAAAAGATGATCGGGATTTTGTTCGAGACTTTATTAACAGTATTTTTGTTCAGTTTCTTTCGTGGCTCTTATTTTACCTACTGTAGCTATTGTACATTCACTGCCATTCCAAGGTGGAACAGGAATGAGACCAAGGAATATATTTCATATTTTAGAAAAGGATTTCTTTCACAGTATCCGGACAAACAATTAAAAGAGGCGAAATATTAGCGTTCATTAACCATTTCTGTTTTTAACAGTCACCTTGCCCAGCCTATATTTAGGGAAGAAGGAATTATACTAAGGTTTCCATTATTATGATTAGAAACTATATATACCCTACCACGCTTCGCTGTGTCACATTCTGGTGGCACTGATGACAAGTGAGGAATGCAACTGACGGGACGAATAGAAAAAATAATTTTTGAGTTTGATTTTTGAATTTAAGCTCAATCGATCCAGAACTTTTTGAATTGTACATAGAAGCATACACATATCAACATAAAGTTTATATAAATTTTAAGTTTAGTAAAAGAACCTATAATAGTAAAAGAGTCCATCGTTGAACGGTGAAACAGGTTAGATTAAAATAGAATTTTTGCTGAAGCTATAATTTTTTATAATCACTAAAGTATTTTCTTTAAAAATTAAAAGGTAACCATTGGAAGAAGAATGTGAATTTATTTGTCACACCTTTGTCATAGTTTTTTTGTAAATTTATACTAAAGTTTAGATTTCAAGAAAAATGATATTTTACACGAAGTAATCATTAATAATGTCGTTAGCAGTAGAAATTACACACTGGGGGCCTATAGTAGATGGACTTATGTTAGAAGACTGCATCAAAACTTACACGCGATACTCATCATCAACGGCTTCTAATAACCCACTGCTGGATATAGGTCTGGCCTTAGAAAAGAAGCTTTGGTCTACTGTACCACGCTGGCCGGATGGATTAATATAGGTTTTGCGTTTAGTTTTCCTTATCTTTTGTACTGCTTAGTTTACTCCCTTAGTCAACTCTCATGATACCCACGGGATACATAGAGGTGACGACACTCCACATTTTTAATCAATCGCGACATAGATAACAAGAGACATCGGGTCTCAATATTAGAAACTTTAGCAAACTAAATATAGCAATTGACTTTGCTTTCTTTCATAACACTCTGTCTTTTATATACTAAGCTCTCTCTACTGATAGTTTAGTGGAAACCTCGACATAAATGATATGGACAATACACTTGAAACTTAGGATTCATCAATAAAGTATTGGTACCTTCATATTTCGCAAAGCCTATTACAGAATTATTTTTATATTTTTTCCAAAACTTATGATATGTGGAAGTATACTCGTATTATTGTGGGATTTTTTTTTTTTAATTCTTGAAAATTGATAACTTCTTTTTCGACAGGTCATCAAATCAGTTAAGAGTATATTCTAAAAGACACGATGCAAAAGCTTCAAAATCTGTGAGTGTTGACAAGATTTTAAATACAAAAACATATTCTAATAGACAGTAACGGTAGGTAAGGCCACCCACCGAGGTAAGGTAGTCAAATTTGTCGGTCATCAATGTTGACACATTGGCTCTTCGCTACTGGTACACGTTACGCTCCGTTACTCTAACAACATACATACTTAATATCTAGTTTACCGTCGTGTATCTTTGCAGGTAGTAGACTCGACAGGGTACCCATGCCGCAAGCACGTTTCTATTTCATTATCAAGTGATCGAAAAATTGCTTTGATAAATTGATTTCATAAATCTAAATGGCTTTGTATCTATTTCAGCAATACCAACTCTAAATATATCACAAATGAGCCCTAGGTCTAAATATTTCTATAAGCGGCATGAACATTTTTTTAATAATTTATTGTACGTATTCCTGAATATAACATTTTGTATCTGTGGGAAAAAAAATAGATTACCGCAGTTGGAAGTATTTTACAACTTAAACTTAATTTTTAGTGTGAGTATAAATCTTTTATAATGTGTTCCGGTCAATAGACTTTGGAGTTATACTAAACGTATCTTAGTCTCGTAAATAGCTTTTATTGTGTTAAGTATATTTATAAAGTTGCAGCAGTTTTATAGTACAAATCCATACGTAAGCATATCGTATAATACTTGTTAACTTAGAAATTTAAAAATCCAAAGGAACCAGGACGTCTAATTGGCCGAACATGTCTATTTCCAATTCCAAAAGTAAATTGACAGAGAGTGAAACTGTTTTGAAATAAGAATTAAAATATAATACTTTTATTTATCCAAAGTTTAATAATAAGCTATGGAGTTTAATTTCCACTGGAGGAATGAGTTTGTAATTTTTATATTTTAAGATTATAAGTAATACAATATTCGTAGCCTACCGTCTTAAAATAACTAAATAAAAGTATACTTATCGATTACCAGGCTATGAGGTACTCCTGTATTAGCCCTAGAGAAACTCTATACTGATGGCATGGTATTTAAACCAAACATTTTTAGACTTTTGCAATTCAGACTCGTACGAGTGTCCTCCAGTGTTGTTAATTGAGATCTTTCGATGAAATATTAGTTATCATATATTAACTAAAATAACTATCCGATTCATTTCTAATATAAAAAGTATGAGTGCCTTGTTGATTTGTCAAATATTTTATTCTATAACTTGCAACCTGGGTACTAAAATAATTGTGGGTATAATTGTTAGGGATTATACAGATATGTATATTAATAAAATAAACTTTGTTAAATGTAAAGAGGTTTAACCTAATTAACAGAACATGATTATAGGATTAACAATAATAATGTACCGTAACCGCATTTTCTTGTTTCAAAATATAATGTTGTTCACGTGTTAATGGCACATTACAATATTTTAACGCTGATTTTTTTAAAATACATATTCTACTGCTTATAGCAGTTATTCTTTGTGATCAGGAATAAACATATTCAATTTAAGGCTCTCTCACATCGGTATATTATTATCAGTCGACAATATCGGATTCATTATTGCGATAATACGGCCCGATTCCTTGTGCACATTGTGATTCCTTGTGTTTTTAAAGTCTGTTAATTCGGTTTCATATTTCTGTAGATTCGTCATTTTTAACCGAGCCCCCGGTTTCTTCCAGAACTACTATTTGTGATAAAAATCTTTTTTTATTGATCTATGCTAAAAAAATAAAATCTATGCTAATTTTATAGATTTTTAGAACACTCATAACAGTCGTAACAGTCGTAACAGTCGATAACATCCAATTTCGTCCTTGACGTGTTATTTTCAGCCACAAACGTTCCAAGAACTTATATTCAAAGAACGGAGAAACGTAAGTATAATACTTCTATTGTGCCGCTATAATCGCAGCGGTGTGTAAATTTGTAGCCGTCCTAATACATTATGGAATAAAACAGATATCGCAGTAACGTATAATAACGCGGATATGTTGGAGAGCCTTTAAATATTGAAATATTTGTTTTTTTTAAATCATTATCAAAAATACCATACAAAAATTCCATACCAACTTTGAAATTCAACGTGAAGCTGTTATATTTTTATATAAATCTGAAATAAGAGACAAACTAGAACAAAATTAATAAAATGATTCCTAAAATTTGAGGTGTCAGAATGTCGTAACTACAGCTATTGCCAGATCCTTCTTCTTTCACGAGCAGAGTAGCACTATGAACTGTACACCATGTAGTTTTAATTGGTTCGATACCGATAAATCGTACCACCATAAACCGCAGCGAGGTGACGGTTCGAGGGGCTTCCTGCTAACCCTACATAGAATGCACTTTTTGAAAATATTAAGTTTTGAAAAAGTTCTTATAGTGCATATTTGTAACCGTTGCGCATCTTTTAGGCCTTCTTGATAGAGCATATTGTTTCTAAAAATATAGCTTTGCCGTTGATTCAATTAATGCCAGCGCCTGAACGGAGTCAGGGAATTCCAAAATATGCTGAACTGTGTAATAAATTCTTTTTTTAAAAAAGACTGACAAAATAGTCCCCAACACATTTTAGACTTCGGATGTGCTGTTATCTGTTTGTGAGTCACTTTGGATAACATGTCGCGTTACGTTGCTACCAGAAAGTAGCTTCCAAGTCTGAAATTACAATTGAGAGACCAATTTTATTGTTTGGTGTCGGTGTGCCATTTTATTATATTAAGTTTACAGTTATACGTAAGGATTTTTTTGAAATGACTAGTTATTTATTCTATAATTGATCTCGAGCAAACTGCAATAGTTGCATTGAAATGAAGCATAATTGATTAAACTCAATTTTAAATATATTTTTTTCTATTTTCAAACTACTGAACATTTTAAAGGTGAATGTTAGTTTGTTTCTGCTTAATATTTTAATAGCAAAACTTCCCCTCCGATCATATAAAACGGTATGAAGTAGTTTTCATCCAGAAAACCGTACCGTTCCCGAAAAACTTATGAATAATGTAAAAAATTGTATTAAGTATAAAGTTAGCAAGGTCTCTACAAAAGCTAGTCAAACAACAATTACATACAATAACACTTATTTATAAAAGTTATCAGGGTTTAGGAGTTGGATTTTGTGACATGTGATAAAGTTATAAGTAATAACCTAAAGTAAGCAGTACCTATCCGAGTACTTACAAGGCCTTACGCTTACTTTTATTCCGCTTGAAATCGATTCTTCCTAATCATTATAAAAGTAACTAATTGGAAAGTACATAAGAGTACTTCATCCATTAATAAATAGTAACAAATGGAAAACGAGATTATGTTTACTTAATTGTGTTTTAATGTAAAAAGTTTATAAAAGTAATTATTTGTGTGTGCAAAGTAATAAACAAAAATATTGTTTTGTAAATAATATTCAATCCGTGTTACTTATTACAAGGTTCGCTGCCAATGTCTGTCTTTGAATCTAGAGTTCTTTACTCAATAAGTTATATTACTCAAGATATCCTAGGAGCGTACGATGTTGCGAAGATAGATTTCATTAACAATAATGACGTTTGATTAAACTTAAATTTAAATATATTATACATCGGATGTGGATGATGTAAGGTCGTCATGTATTCTCAAGATTTAACTTTTCCAATGTTTTAAAGTTAGTAACATTGGAGTTGTAATAAATTTTAAACTGTTAGATACTATATATATTTGTAAATAGTTTTTTTACTATCATAAACTAATAATTTAGGGTTTACGTTCGGCTATGAATTTAAATTTCGTAAGGCAAAACAGAAATACGCAATATTTTTATTTGCCAATATACTAATACATTTAAGAACCTTGGAAACCTTACATTTCAAAGAGAAAAATCATTTTTATCGGTATTATGAATTAAGTAGATTTTCTGTTTGACAATTCTGTAATACATCTTGTTCAAAACAAGAATGCTATTCATTGTTAAAGTATTATGCGTAAAATATAGGGCGTGTTTTATGTCTGTTAATATAATTAGTTGTATTTGTTATTTTTACTAATAGTATTCCTTTCTTTATATACAAAATATGGACGCAAAAAAGATCCAGACTCAGAACAACAATTTTTGAATCACAAAAATGTTGTCCAATATGGGGTCTGAATCCACAACACTCAGCGCCGTAGAGAGCGACGGCGTGGCGACCGCTTAAACATTTAGTGACGTCCTTGGTTAATTTTACAGATTATAATGAAAAACCTGTCAACTTACTTTAGATTAGATATATTAGAAGTTAATGCTTACCTCCACTCGTTCTTCTTTCAGGTCAACCCGCAACGCGAGCTGTTCTCTTAACACGACATCAGGATAGTGAGTTTTGTCGAAGGTGCTTTCGAGTTGTTCAAGTTGCTCTTCAGTGAATATGGTGCGATGGCGGCGCTTGCGCTTTGGCGGTGGACCGGCCAGCCCGGCCAGTGCAGCCGCCGCATAGCCGCCGTAAAGGCCCGCGTAACCACCAGCTCCCGACACCGCACTGCCAACACTGCTTACCCCTGGTATAATTAAAACATTTTTATGAGAAATATAAAAAAATAATATTTGGGCACATTACCATACAGTTTTAATAAACTAAAATAATTTAATTAATAAATGATTAAATAGATCATAGCATGTCTTGGAGAAAAAAATGGTTACGTAACTGAAAACTGTAAACTGTAACTGAGAAATAAACAATTGAAAGCGATCGTTGGCTCAGTATAGAATGTGGTATACCGAATCATACAAGAGAATACACAATTACGAAAACCTACGTACAGTTATTAGTCAACATTTTATTACATGGCAATGCTGAGAGTCTTCTGTGAACACTACCAGTAGTCGATGGTGTGGGGGATTTTCTGGCGCTTGTATATAAATACTGTAAATATATTTCAAAGTATATTAATTTTCTATAATAATATTAAAGTCTCGTAGAGAGTACACCACGATACCACACAATCATTGTCAGACAGCGACAACATCACATATGTACATAGATCCACATCTTTTAGATGTAAAATGGCTTACCATGTGGAATTGAACTACCTACGAGTATATATTAATTTGCAAACATACCTGTGTTTCATAGATAACATTCGAAGACCTTCGCAGTTATTCAATGAAGTAATTAGTTCGTGGCCGACTCAACCACCAATGGCACTACTAGCTCTTTTTAGAAAGAATTTTTTCACATTAATTGGAATTTTACAGTGGGAGTATTAGTCGTGAGTATAAATCGCAGATTTTTTAAGAGCGACTAATGTGTGCCTAAATCTTTTGCTTGACAGATCTCGACAAATTACTGAACTTTTGGCAGGAAAGAAAAGAGTTTAGTCTGCCACGCTTCTTCGCAGATATAACAGTAAGCAATCAAATTTGTTTCTGTGATCTGATTGTCCATCATAGGAGGTACCATACAAAATATTTTTAATATTTATAAGCAGCTTAACAATACAATACTTAAAACATATGAACGGAAAATAGCTAGTACTTATAGCTTATTTATAGTCCATAAGTGAACAGCACAAACAAGCGGGACCAGATCATGAGCGGGACTTACACACCCACAACTGTCGTTCCGGTTAACCGTGTGGTATTGTAGAACGGTGGCGTAGTTACTGACGGGCCAAGGGGAATGAAAGAGACGCCACTCGATAATTTTCTAGGATTTCCTTCATTGTTATGTTTGATTTTTCAACATTAAACGACACCATACTCATTAGTTACCATTAAAATATTAAAACAAAAAGCTCATATTTTTTCACTGATATAATGTGTTAAAATTTAATGTAAACTATTTTTGACTAGATACTTAAAATAAATAAAAAAACATACATAAACATAAGTTTATAAGAGATAAATTAATAAAAATAGTGTGATGAATATCGGTTTCAAATTGAAACCTTGTTTATTTTAAACATATTGTTTCACAAAACTCTCTCCAACACAGAACTTTTATATGCCATATTAGGTTTCAGCTTTATTGTTCATTTTATAATAATAATATCTATACTCAATATTTAACATTGCTTAGTGATTAAATCGTTACCAGTTCAATTCTCACCTAGCATACCACGACTTGAACCTTACTAAAGGGTTTGCAAGAATACTAGTATTTAATGCGTGTAATCCACGATATTAGCTTACTTTAATAAATAACATTTTTTGAAGTGCTCATCTCATTCGGTTGTTTTATCTGAAATCTAAACTACCACTAACTAGTAACAAGTTTTAAAAAAATATTATCTGAAAACCATGTTCGTGAGAAACATATTTGAATTGAATGAATTTAAAAATGGAACAAGTCACTATTGATCACGGTTAATACTTGTTAGAATGGGCGAAGCGTGAAGATCGCAGCTTAGAACCCCATGAGCTCTCCGCGCACACTCTATAAGCGAATCGTTCAAAATATTAACGCTACGAATAGAAATTGAATATTTTTGTAGACTGTTAGAAATGCGAGAGGCATTACACTGTATTATTTCTTAAAGAAATATAAAAGCTTTTAAGGCCGGCGGCACATTGCTAAGGCGCTATCGACGGCTTTCCACACGCGCCAGCTCTGCACCTCCGAGCACCCGCCTAAGCTCTATCGATTTTGAATACAATAACAGCGTACGCTACGTGAAAAATGTTTGTATATGCATAAATAGCGAATAGAGATATCGTTAAGCATTTATGATTTTATAGTAACATTTTACATTCTATGGTGAGTAACACCCACTACTTCTTACTAAGAAAATGTAGCGATCGAGTTATCGGAACAATTTGAGTTTGTCTGTAAACATTATTTAAACCTAAACAAAATGTTAAAAATTGACATTAAAATTAAAAAATAAACACATATTACTGTGTACTTATTTACTAGCGATTCTTATAACTTAATTTCAAATTACTACCAGTAAATAAAAACACTGATATGTTAAAGATGCGACTGTATTAAAACATAGATTTGCATAAACAATGTAAGGTAGAGAAAGTCTAGATTGGGTACTACTCCATTTTATAGGTACTGAATAATAAAACTTTTGCAACATAATTCTACCCGAGGCTACTTACTTTAGTTAATAGAAACACAGAACCAAGAAAAAAGTACTGGTTAAGCACAGTTTCGCGAAATGGAGCTAAAACCTAGTCTGTGGACTCTTGTTTCACCATAAATCTGGCGTGTTTACGGAATAATTTTGAGTTTAAATGTCTCAAATTTAAAATTTACTTTGACAAGATAAGGTAGGGTCACGTTGTTAGTGTGTATGTTTTGCCCACAGTCACTTTCTACCATCGCACCGCTCGCCATCGTCAGGGAGCTCATCCACATACATTGGAACCTAAATGGTCGCGCACAGTGCGGTTTCAGAGAAATTTTCTCCCGCGAACAAACCCGTTATGGAATGAGCTCCCTGCCGAGGCTTTCCCTGGGATCTACAGTATGGGGCTCTTCAAGAAGGTGGTAAATAGGTTTTTAAAGGGTCGGCAACGCGCACGTGAGCGCGCCTGGTGCCGCAGGCGTCCATAGGCTGCGTTAACCGCTTACCATCAGGCGAGCCGTAGGCTTGTTTGCCACCGTCGGGGTATAAAAAAGGGATTCCATTCGTAAAGAGTAGTGTTTAATTGGTAGCCATTATGAGTTATGAGGGAGACAGAACTTACTAATTTCTTGCAAGTAAAACATTACGAGGCAAGTTAACGTTAAGTTAGTTTGTTAAAGTTAAGTTAGGTATTTAGCAAAATATAAATAAAGATGCGTGTTCATTAGTTTTGTATTTGGAACTAAGTTTTGCCAGCAGCCTGTAAGTACTAGTCTATCCTTTCTCAAGAAGCAAAACTTTCATCACAAATTTCATTAGAATCAGTTCAGCGACACAGCTGTCAAAGTCTCACAGATAGAGTTACTTTTAAATTTTTTAAGTTTTTTCGAAACTAATATTTTCACTTTCACTTATAACTAATATTATAAATGCGAAAGCGTGTATCCTTAGAACCTTTATCAGTTAAGGTTCTTGTTATTGGATCCGTAGAAACATAGTTACCAATGGTATCTACGTGTGCGAGTGCTTTATGATCTGCAAAAATGGTCAATAAATTACTGATTAAGTCGATTTAGATGCTTTAGATAGTTTTAGTTGTCATCATTGCTGATAGGTTTCACTATAAATTACATACATACACCGTATTACAATTTAACAATTTTCAAGATTTTGTACTTAAGATTTTTTAAAATTGACTTTATTTTACTTAGTGTCTTGAAAATGGATCGATTTTCGATTTTTTTATCTTACACATCTGTAGTCAGTACTATGATAACCAGATGCTGATAAATGTACTTATATATTTCAAAATACATACATATTATAGGTAAATTACACCCAGACACGGAACGAATGATCGTTCTCGTCACGCAATATTTGTTCTGAGTGGAAATCGAAACGGAAACCATGACTAGAGTACCAGAACCACTGGAAGAACAGGCCCGTCAAACATCAAATATGGTGTCCGTGTATGTATGTATATTGTCCGTGTAGTGACGGATTAAGAATACATAGTGTTACCACCCCTTTTCATCCCGTGGGTGTCGTAAAATGCGACTAAGGGAACAAAGTATGCAAGACAATATCATTACAAAGAGAAGGAAAACTTGAAACAAACCCTATTCCAACCTGTCTGGCCAGCGTGGTGTAGTAGGCCAAAATCTCCTTGCTAAGGAGAGACCTATGTCCAGCAGTGGACTGTAAAAGGTTGTTGATGATGATGATAACGATGAATATTATCGTAGCTATAATACAAATACTTGGCTTGAGCAAATATTCTTTTCAGGTTACCTACACTCTGTTTTGATACTAAATATGTATGTAGGTCAGTGTGTCAATATAAGTTTACACGGCAATTATTTTAAATGTTCGGCTTATTATTAGGGGGCACAGTGCCGTACAGTGCACAGATGTAGAGACAGTGCCGTAGACCTACTGATGTCTTAGTAGGTCTATCTCTGCATCTTTGGTGCTTCTATTTGACGTGTCTTTTTGTTGGATAAGTGCGCTTTTGTTTATGTGTATAAAATAGATATAGGTAGTTACAGATATATGATATACCTATATTTATTTTATACACGTAAACTTATATGTAAAATTAAAACGTACTTGTAAAATTATATGTAAAAAATAGATATAGGTATATCTATTTTATACATATAACTAGCTGACCCGACAAACGTTGTTTTGCCATATAAAAATGACGATTAATCAGTTTTCGACCGAAGAGGAAAAACGATTAAATTACTAAAATGGCTATTAAAAAATAATGGTTGATCGTAGAAGGGTGAAAATTGAGGATTGTATGTATTTTTGTATGTTGTATCATAAAAAAATAGAAATTAAAAATTTTGTCTAAAAAATAAAAAAAAAATTTAGGGTTGTACTACCCCTAACATTTGGGGGGATGAAAAATAGATGTTGGCCGATTCTCATAGATACCGGATAAGCACAAAAAATTTCATCAAAATCGGTCAAGCCGTTTCGGAGGAGTATGGCAACGAAAACTGTGACACGAGAATTTTATATATTAGATATACAAACCAAATACACTATGTCAACTAAAAGTAAAAATCAACGAAGAGATGTCGGCGATCTCGCGGTCCCATAGCCAACGAGTATTCGAAAATTTCCGTGCTCGCTTACAAGAGTGAGAGTGAGACGATGTAATTTTTAAAAAATAAATAAATTTCAACTAATTAGCTTTCTTGTAAATAAACAATTTTTATAATATTCATAATGGTTTTTATAGGATTTTTTTTAAATGTTGACTAATTCGTGGCTCATCCTAATACAAATATGATGGCTTTGAAACTTAACATTCATAACGCCACTTTTATTAACGCTAATAGCTAGTCTTTTAAATAAAACCGTTCTGCAGTCATTTAGCAATGTGTTAATTAAGTATCCTGTCTTATTCAAACAATATATATATATAGATATATGTGTATAATCGGTATTAATTTAGAATAATAGTGATTTTTATTATTAAAAATTGTCTTATGGAAATTTTCAAAATATAAGCATGCAATGTAAAGAAAATTCAGCAGGTAAAAATTTAGCTTAACAACATTTTATAGATTTTTTTGCGATTTATGCTTTGAAATACAGGTCATTCGTGCGATTTAAGTTACCATTTATATTTTAGGATAAAATAATAAAGCTATCAACAAGTCTATTTTATTTGACATAAAATATTAAAGTTGTTCATTTGTTATATTATACATAACTTTCTAAGTTTAAAATAACAGTTTCTGGAATGGTCTATCAATAAGACCTTCATTAAATTATCCAAAATAGATGTTTAGCATAAACATAAATGAAAATTACTTGCGAACTCACCAGAAGAAAATAAAACTTTGTTTTTGTTGTGGCAACGATTCGTAAAACCCGGAGGATATTTTGAATTTTTAAAACGCTTCGATACGAGAAAAAAGATTTTAATCGAGATAAACTGTCTTCGGTGGGTCTGGAGACCGCGCCAAGCCCGGTACCCTTCGCTGCGGTTCATAGCGAGCGAGCTATCGCCTCAGGCTGCGCCACTAAGGTTCCCTGCGCTTATCCTCTAAAGTACCTAGTTTCCGTGCTAATAAAATATATGTGTTATTGTGAAATATCAAGTAATAACATCCCCCCTATATTATTGTTTTATTAACAGATATACTAGCAAGATGTTGCGTTTTATATTTTGTGATTTTAATTATAACTGTTTTATATTAATAGACACCAATTTAAACAAGTAATTTACTAAATTCGTAACAAGTTTCATATACTCATGAGATACTGTATCCATTGATGAAAACTGTAGTATACATTTCGATTTTACTGTGTATAAAGTCAAAATAAACATCGATGGGGAGGCTTTTTTTTATTATTTTTTAATGTAAGCCTACCAAGGTGGCTCTACTCTGCCTGATGGAAAGTATGGATAGAATCCAAGATTGGTGCTCACCATATTCACGGTGAATGTAGATAATTCAGTATGGTGACCCACACTATGGCGACTTGTGCGTTTATCTGTATTGCAAATTGTAATGATGTGGAAGGGTAATTAAGAAGAGCTCTAAGTTTGTGGTCGTAAAAGACTTCAATCTCATTCTAGTAAAACACACCGCAAACTTTTAATCTGATTGACGTTGATTAAACATAAATGGACCCGAGGAGACTTCCACACGAAAAAAATACTTCAGTTACCTCTCTGATACCAATTAAGTATGTTTTTACATATCCATATTGAGTTCGTGTCCGTGTGGTGACTGATTAAGTATACCTACATAGTGTTACCACCCCTATTCATCCCGTAGGTGTCGTAAAAGGCGACTAAGGGAACAAAGTATACAAGACAACATCATTACAAAGAGAAGGAAAACTTGAAACAAACCCTATTCCAACCCGTCTAGCCAGCGTGGTATAGTAGGCCAAAACCTCCTTGCTAAGGAGAGGCCGATGTCCAGCAGCGGACTGTAAAAGGTTGTTGATGATGATGATGATGATGATATTAAATTCTACTACGACATTAGATTGATTACGACTAAATGGAAATGAAATTTATAAAAGTACTCCCCGTTTGTTTTACAATAGTTCATTACCGATAATATGTTTGCGGTCGATCGACGAAATTGTAATTTTAGGTGCGTTTTGAGACAATATGGTGCTAGAGTTAGTTGACAAATTTAAATTCGTATGGGTTAAGAAAATGTCAAAATACTATTCTCATTAATAAACCAATGATTTTGTTTAAAACATTGAAAACTGTTTAATTTTGGATTGTTTCAGAAAAACCAGGCTGGCTATAGTACATACAACCTTTTGACAGTTGTGAAGGATGGTAGGAGATGAAGTGACGTGGTACACCGATTTCAACCGTGGCACACCCTTCTATCCATACTCTTCACGGCCATTGTATATATACTCATCTTTGCTTTTTTTTAAATCTCTAGCACATATTGTAAAATATAATCTTTGTTATTTCGGCAATCGCCCCCAGAACTGCACTTGGTCAAGTCATATTACTGTCAATTAATGAATAATCAGAAGATTCTTGTTATTAATCTCTTATCGTCAAAATTAACCATGTAGGTTAATTTCGACGATAAAAAATAATTTGTGCATTTTATACGTAACTTTGTTTTTTTGTAACTTAATTTTTTTCCAAGGGCCGCGTTGAAACTAAGGAGTCGTAATCAATTGTGAAGGAGGAAAAAAATATCTTTGTACGAAATCTATTTGTTAGGAAGGAAATGCAAGATGCAAGGACAGAAATGCTGTTTCATATTATCGGATCTTGGTATACAACCTCTTGATTCATAAAATACTGACCAGCTATAATTATTTATTTGATAATGTCTAATAATATCTATCTCTGTTTCTCCTGTAAAAGGGATTACCTTTTAGACATCTATTTATACTACAATATTACAGTGGAATATTGGTTGGAAACAATTTCTTGACTTTAATTTTGAATAGGTATGTACCTATATGATGTTATCGGTAAATATCATTGTGGACATACAATATAATATGCATTTTTGTTTAAAGTTTTTTTAAGACTACCAAGAGTTTTCATAGGTCTTAATGCTTATGAAATCAGTGATTTAATGATTGTCGAAGATGCCGTCACTGTGATTATGGTATCTAAAAAAATTTCAGATTTAAAACTGGTTTCGTACAAAGATAATTTTTTCCTCCTTCGTAACTCCTTACAAACCATCTGTTTCCGTTTTTTCCATAGTGATCTAAGGGAGTTTTTTAATGTTTCTAACCTAAAATTCATTCTAAACATTCAACATTCCATTCTATGTCTATGACTATGATATCAACTGTGACTAACTCTACCGACATACGAAGCTACTTTTCTAGGTTTTACGTGTCATGGTGCACCTCTATGGTCCGATAGAGTAACTGTGGGCATTGTGCGTCGCTGGTTGTTACAACACCAACGACTCGAACTGATACTCTTGTGCAAAGCATGTAGGACAGTAATGAGACTTTTACAGTGTTGACGGATGTGTTTCCGCTCAAGCTTACAGGTGACATTTGGAGCTGTATACAATGAGGATAAATAAACGTAACTCATTTTGCTTTGTGTCCGTGGGCAATCCCCGATTAATAGGATGTAAATCTAATTTTACTTTATTTTTATCTTTGTTTACTAAAGCGGCAAATGGATTTTGTAGGTATTTGTAATTAATGTTATACCATGTAACAATAAAACTATGTGGGTAGGAGGTGCAAGGCAGCGCCCGCGAATGAATTGAATATAGGTCAGCCTGCCCGTACAGGGTTACGTATCCCTATGTTCTCTATATACGATTGTGCAGTCGGTATAAAATAAACCGCATATAATACGTTATAAAAATATTGAAGAAAAATAACTTTGTAAAAATAATAATGAACTGTTCAACTATCACAACATTTTACTACTCGTATGTCTCATGTATGTCTGAATTGATTCAATTGTAAATTTTCTTTGTTATTAATTAAGTAATTAGTGAAGTTTATTTACAATCATTTAATTTTAAATGTGTGCTAAATCACTTTAAAGGTGTATTAGTATTGCTTGTCAATATTATTGGTACGTTTCTGTTAGGGACATTGACTGTCGTTTGTTATAGGTAACAGAAATAAGTTTATTCAAGAAAGGGGTTGTAGGTATTTGTAAATAATGGTTATATCATTTAATAATTAGATTATGTGGGTATGAGGCGCGAGACGGCGCCTGCGAATGAATTGAATAAAGGTCAGTAATCCTATACGATGTTTGTTTACGTGTTCCTGTGCTCCCTACATAATGTATATAAATATGTTATAAGAAAATTGGAGGAGTTGGAAATATACTATTATATTTCCAACTCCTCCAATTTCCTTAATAATACTTTCAGTCCATAAATCAAGAAATAGTTTTATATTTGGAATAATATTTGGCAATATAATAATATATTTCCAACTCCTCATATATAGACAAGACAGTTTATCATTTCAAGCGACTTCCCGAAAATCTCTAATCCATACAAAAAATATATCTAAAATTTATTTAACAAAAAGAGAATATGGTATGAGTCTGGTAAGAATTTTGATGTAGTTGACTGTAAGCAAAAGGTAGTTGATAATAGTTTTCTACGTTACTAATTCCAAGAAATGCCATATAGAAGTAGTGCCTATTATAATGAGATCTTTTTCCCTGACTTTCACAGGCTGAGAATCTTATCTTACTTATACACTCAGTCGAAATATACGTCATCATCGCCTCAGTCGAAAGACGTCTACTGTTTTAAACAGACCTACTTGAAGAATCTGACAAAGCGGCACATTATCTAAATATCTACATTTAAATTGGCGTAAAATATAATTTATTTCTATTATTTTGTAAACAGTAAATGGGATAATCTTTCTACAACATTTATTGACATTTCACGCCTAACACATATAATTTAGCTTTTAGTTTTTTCAAGTTTGGATTTCATTAAAACACACTTTATCTAATCGTCATATCTAAACTATAATTATAGTAAAAGTAAATTTAATTATCTATTTTTTTTTATTTTACTACAAATTGTGGATAACTTTATCGAATATATTTAAAACTTGATACATCTCAATTAATAGGAAGAGTCAGAGATCTGACGACATACTCAAAAAATATCTAGACAGCAAAGACAAGGAAGGAGCTATTCGTCATTGACAGTATTAAAGAAATGCAAGAGGAACAACTTTGGTTACATCGCTAGTATCCATGCTCAAAACAGTTGCAGAAATTCGTATAGTGCCAAATAATGGTTGTGAAGAAATATAATTTTTCCAAATGTTACTTTTAACATTAATATTCCCAAAGAGGGATGGTTCATTTCGGAATTGTAATAAATGAAGAAATGCTTAAAAGTGGATGGCGAATGATAAAGAAGAAACGAAAGTGCATTACACCGACCCCTAATAAATTCTAGAAAGGTTAGGAAGATGAAAATAGGGTTTGAAACAAGAGTTAGGATATGATCCATCGTGGATCAGACTTAGGTCATTCTGGATCAGTGTACGGGTGACAGGGAATTACCTAGTGCGTTTTTGGATTGCGAAATGTGTCTAATCAACCGTTCTAAGTAATCTGACAAAAGTTTGCGAAGATTACAATTATTGTTAGAACTCTAAAATTCTGTCGTGTTCACAAACATTATAACAAAATGTACGTTTGTGCATTTTTTATATGTATATATGTTTTTTTTTATATGTATGATATATATTCAATGACAGTTCAAGAAGAACGAAATGAGTTTAAATTAATGTTAGATTTTATATTTGCACATCTTGGATAAATAATTTTGTGCAACTCTGTCACATTTCGCAAATAAATCAAGTTAGGTTCGTTCCCATTAGTTCGATTGACTAGTTAGATCGTCGAACTAGATTTTTTTTCTCCTTACTTCGATTATCAAAAGTTGCAGAGGTGCCGCGATCTTTAGTACATTGTACATTTAAAAATGATTCATTAAGGCCCAACGATGGATATTAAAAACATGTGCTCAAAAGAAAAATACAGACCTTACTCTTAATTAACATGAACAAAATTTGATGTTTTAAAGGTATTACTCATTTAAGCACTCCACAGTGAGTGTTTTGGCTGAACTTGATAAGATATTTAAGAACAGCTTCGATGTTTGTTCACTCACCTGAACACAATGATTACCTATGTATGTCTGAAGCTATAGCGAATAATCTACTGTATCTCGTAATCTACTAGTACTCACTGCGCTATCTACATAGTATAAAGAGTTCAAAAGGTGACATAAATGGTTTTCAACCCTATAGCATAGAATTTAAAAGTAATTTTAGCAGCCTTGGAAGTGTACTTGTTAACTACTTAGGTAATTCAATGTAGGACATTACAAATAAAAAATATTACAATAGTTATCTAAAAGTGCGGAGTGTTGAATAAGAAGATATACGAGACAATATGTAGGTAGTTAAGAATAATAAAATTGTAGGTTATCGCAAATCTTTACGAGCTTGATAAATGTAGGTACTCGAAACATAGCGTAGGTATATAGGTAGATAGGTAGATAGATTTTATGATAAATGTGATTACCTAAACTGTTGGCAAACGTACCAAAGAGGTCATGAGCTCTATGGAACGGCGAGTGCGCCAGATGCTGTAGTTGCAGTTGAGGGATGGGAGGGTGTGGACGTGGAGCCAGGATGCTGTCGATGGTGAAGAGCGGCGCAGGGGAGCGCTCGGGCAGGGCGCCGCCCAGCAGCAGTGCCGTGCTGAGCAGCGCGGGCGCGTCGCGCGTCCATCCGCCGCCCGCGCCGCCCATGCCGCCCTCGCCGCCGCACGCGCCCTGCGGCGCCGCCACGCTGACCGACTGCAGCGCCACCCTCACCGACACTTTGCACTCACGTCCACCTTACGACACCACATTATATAATGACCTTGCAATTTTTTCTTCTAATCATACCGTTCACAGTCACCGAGTTTACGCACAATAGTTTTAAGTAAAAGAAATTGTCCGAGAATGTGTTCAGATGTTATCGGTAAATAATGTTCGTACATAGAAGTCGGCAAAGCGGAGATTTCTGGTATGTAACTATAGGATAATGCGATGCGTGATGCGATTGCTCGTAAATCGTTTTAGTGAGTAGCGGCGTGGCGCGGCGCGACCGAGTGGCGGGGCGCCGCGTGGGGTGCAGGGCGGCCGTCGCGTGGGGTACAGGGCGTGCGCCGGGGCGTGGCGCACGCCGCTCCGCCCCTCGCACAGCTTAATGGATATGACAATACGACGCTTCCGAACAGTTCATATAGGTAATGGTAATCTCTGTATCCCCCCCCCCCCCCCTATTACTCGTTATCTGTAATAATGAAATGCGTTGACATGTTATGTGATCAGCAGCCGGTTTTACATTGCGTTCTATTTTTTATACTGGTGTTCATTTTAATACAGATAAGGGCGATAGACTTTGAGTTTTAAAAATAAAGCCAAATATTTAAGGCAGCGTCCATGCCACGGATATACTTCCTTAATAACAGATTTCCACAACCATAATTGTTTTATTTTCATATTTTTTTTTGATCAGTAGGTATTAGTAGGCATTCAATACTTACTAGAAATGTAACGATTGATTCCAGGCATAAGACCGGCGTTAGGAAACTTCTAGTAGGTATCAGTAAATGTGCTGTTTTCATAAATCACTTTTCTAAATAAGCCAAATTTAGTTCTTGAACCTATTCACAACGATACTGCTTTATCTTAAAGCTAATCTGATAATCTTACCAAACACTGGATTACGTCTTAGGGGTTACGTTAGGTACTGTCTGGTCTCTAATTTAAAGGTAAATGATAAGTGTCCCATATAAACAGGTAGATAGACATATTCACGTGAATCACGAGATCACGACAGCCCTTTTGTGGCAATTGTGAAGACGCAAGGGATCAGCCAGCTCTCGCTAACAACGAACAAATTGAATGACTTGTTTTGTCAAAAGTTGCGCCCGCGGTGTTTCACGACGTGTTCGCCTTTTTGCAGCTTATGAGAATCGTATAACAATGTCTAATGCTCGCACACCCACACAAGTCTTACGTTCCTTAGGAAAAAGATAAAAAAAGTTGTTTTGACAATCAGACAAAAAGTATTTAAAAAAATAACAATTTGATAAATCAGAGATAAAATATAACGCGGACAATCCTTAACGACTATTTGTTAGAAGATACTATTTGTTACTTACTTCGCTTCACTTATTAAACCTCCAGATTCTATAGATGTAGGTAAGCATAATATCTACTCACATAGGCATATACTTAGTTTGTATTCCAAGTATTTAAAATGTCCTATTATAATCATAATGTCTTCTTATTGGTACTGCATGGTTAGCCTAGTGGTTTAAACGGTCGCCGCGCCGCTCTCTGCTGCGCTGAGCGTTGTGGGTTCAAACCGCACACGGGACAACACTTTGTGTGATCCACAAATTGTTGTTCTGAGTCTGGGTGTCCTTTGTGTCCGTTTGTAAAGTCCCCCGCGACACAGGATTCATTTCTAGTGCGGGCGTTATCTTTTCCAAAAGAAAAAAAATGGCAAACAGCACATGTGTTTTCAGCACAAGACACGCCATGCTGAAATCGTTAAACAAAACATCGCCTCTGGCATGACCAATTCCATCAACAATCACATTACACAATAAATTGAACTGTTTGTTGTTTTTTAAATATAGGTACCTGCGTATTGAGCTATGTAATGTTGCATAACGAAGAGTGTCCATTGTACCAGGGAGGCGCGCGGCGACTCGGCACAAATATTGACATAGGTGGGAGCAGCGAAACCGGAGCGGATTTCTGTTTGCCTGTAATTGATGTAATTAGTCGTGTCGGCCAGCTGCCACCGATGAGACCTCCGAGCCTATGTTTGAACTGTTAATATGATACTTTCATGGGCCGGAAACATCTTTACGGTGTTCTGTTCCGGCAAATATTGGTCACTCGACGATGCGTGACACTAAGTCAAGATTACCTGTAAAGTCAGGGTTTTACGACCATGCCAGTGTAAACAATTAAATATTCGTTTACACATCGATAAAGTAAATCAACGCTTACTGGTTTAGGTCTTAAAACAACATGCTATATCGATAATAATTTTTAACCAAACTTTGAATAAAACATTTAACAAGATTTAACAATCAGCGATCTTTAAACCAAGGTTTAGGTTACTTGAATTAAATTATGATCTTCTCCTACCTAACTCCTTTTGAACCCGCACTTTGTACTTAGTAAAAAAAATATACCTACATTTTAAATGGATCTGACTCTGAACAATGTAAACATCTCAAAACGAAACATAAGTGACGCTGCCCTTTAAAAGATGACTGACTGCTAAAAATATTATCGAATTACATCGGTTTTAATTTTAACACCTGCTATAAAATATTTCGCTGCAATTTAAATAGACATCCTAAACCTAAAACAGTTAAACAACTTGTCACTATATTTAAGAGCATAAAGAACTTCTTTGTGATTTACTTGTCTATTCTTAAACATTTATCAATCATTTATCAGTGATCATGAACCTAGTTATTCTATACTCACTCAAATATTCCACTCATTCACATTTATTGCTACGTCTACTTTTAAGTACTTTTAAAATAAAGTGAACAGATGTATATCTGTTCACTTTATTGGAAGCGGTTTATCAATTGTATTTGAATGATTGATCATCTTGTTTTGTTCCTTAAAGATGTTACTTACTTTATAATTTTGTTTTAAAGAATATTTTGCATTTATTTAAAGCGATACTTGGAAGTATTTTGATAAAATGTAACTTATGAAATACTATTATACAAAAAATGTAAATATACAAAGTTAAAAAATATGTTTTACAATTACTAGAAACCAGCTTTTTTCCGCGGTTTCGCCCGGGCAAATAGCAATTCGCTTCGCTTCGCTCCGCAAAATAAATATATATTTTTTTAACATACAAACAATCCTACTTCAATGGTTTAGGCAGCGTAGGTACGTCAAGGTACTCTTAGAGGTCAGACTTAATTGACATGTATCGTTTTATTACGACCAAAATTACATAAAGCCATTACTAATTGTAGCCTATATGTTATTCTTATGTATTATCTATTTTACTGTAAAGTTTCATCCAAATCTGTCGGGTAGATTTTTCGTGAAAGAGTAACAAACATCCTCACAAACTTTTACATTTATAATATTACTAGGACCATGTTATAAACTTTCAAGTTATCAGTATTTTGACATTTACAGAATCATGACAAAGTACGTTCCTTTTAAATTTTTTTTATTTAATGCTAATTATTTTGAAAGTTACTCAATAAAAATAATTAATATTGGGTTGCGTATTCTTTCACTTTTACAACAACTTTGCAACTTTTCGGTATTAAGTCAATAACCTTTTTTTATTTTATTCATTATTCACAAAATATTAAGTAGGATCACAAAACAGTTTGTAAGTACATAAGTCTTTAGAGAAAATCTATTGCGATTTGTAGACAATACACACTGTTAGCCTATGTCGCTAAATTATTATTTAGTATAATTAGATTTTTTAAGAAATAAATTTTTAAATTATATCTTACATTGACAATTGTTAATATTTTCTTCAGTGTGCAAATACGAGAGTTGCTAACGATCAAGTGGGGTTCGGCAACATTGATTGCTTTGTGCTTCGTATATGGCACCCTCATTAGAGTTATTATGACATCTTACCAGACGATCTTAGTCTTCCCAGAAGTATTCTGTAAGGATTTAATTCAGAACTTTGAATTGATCATTCTAAAATTTTGACCATGAAGTCACTTATAAACAATAATTTGTGTTTTGAGTCATTGTTTTGTTATAAACTAACCAGGTGGCATATTTTCTTAATCATACAGTCAGTGGCGTAGTCACCGAAAGACTAGGCGGTACAGTGCACTTAGGCCCCCTGGTTCAATGCAATGCAAGGTTTACTGGCCAGAATCGTCAGGCCAGTAAAACCTCGCAGTAAATTAGCTAAAAAAATTTCATTTTAAGACTGTAAATATAATAAATTGCAGCACGACTTTAAGGTAGCACTGTCGGTCAATTTAGCTAACAAACTCTTAAAATGTTTGCAGAAAAACTGCAAAAATAACGCAAAATAAAAATTTTTAATAAGTATTTCCAATTTTTTAGCATTTAACATTGAGAAATTACAAATTTTATGTCATCTTATGTTATAAAAATAATTTATATTCATTTTGTAAATCATTTTGCCTGTCAGTACACACATCACTCAGACTTTCACATTTTTTATCTTGACAAATCTTAATTAGTTTTGTTAGAGCCCTAGTTTTTTTGTCAGGGTCTTGAATAACCTAGCTACACCTCTGCATATACTTTTTAGTAATATCAATCGATGTACATAAATGATAAAAAAGGACCTTTTTGAGTCAAAATGGTAAAGGTAGTTTCAACACTCAATAAATTTCAATATAAATTGAAGATTTCTATTGTTCGCAGATATGGAGGGAATTGTTGATCAGATAACCGCGGTGCAATCCGATATCTTTACGCCGACATTTCACACTTAGAACAGGTATATTTGCAATATAGATAGCTCGATTCTTATTTGCGCAGCTGACTTTCGGTCATCACTCGTCGCCAACTTCACTCGAAGAATGTTTTGTGAGCCTTATTTAAAGTACTATTAAGCTGTCGTAATAACTTAAGTGTCATCGTTACTTCTTATATTTTATTAGTTCTTTGCTTAGGTTATAAGTGCCTAGCTAACAATACATTTAGGCATGGCATATATAGATTTTAAAAATTTTTGTTTCGACAGAAAACCAGTGCTAAGCAATTTCTATCGAGTAAGTTTTCTGTCCCATTAACGCCCTTTGAAAGGCTAAAAGGGCGGGCATACGCTGCACTGAATTTGTAACTCTAGAATTACAGGAAATTGGGTTGTGGTAGTCACTTACCATCAGTTCAGTTACAAAATTAGATTCGTCCAAATACATTTGAGTGGTAGATAGGTACCGTAAGTACTGGTGTAGGAATTAGTAAATGCCAGCTGTGGACTACAACAGAAATAGTAATAACTTGGAACTTCTATCATACATATTATCTAAGTCTTCCTAAAATCATAACTAGAATTTTTCAAAAGTAGGTATTGTTCTTTATTTCCTATACGAAATATAAATATTCGAAAACAATTGCTCCACACAAATGTCACATGCATTGAATCGTGTGATACACGTTTTAAATGCAAATGTAAATAGGTAAGAAAAGAACATACACATCGTGCTGGTATTAAGTACAAACATGGGCGATTTGCTTCGCTGCGACAGTAAGCAGCTGCCAATCCCTTTGATACGAGCCAATGGAAAATTAACTCTATATAATACTGCGATTATCCGCGTATGACTTAATACAGGACACATACAAAGGGCATAAGCATTAAAATAGCTAACAATAGACGGGATTATCCCGGGCTAACCTCCTGATTGCCAACAATATGCTGTCTAAACCACGCCAGACATGCCCTCAAACATATTAACAACTAAACAACATTGCATTATGGTTTGGAAAATAAAATTATTTGGACATTCTTTTATAGACGATAGTACATTTTACACCATTATCTATATGTAGTACAATATGTTAATATACATAAATAATATAACTTTTTTTACTATATTAAGAGCCTGCCAAAGTGACTGTACTCTGCCTGATGGAAAGCATGAGTAGAATCCAGGAGTTGTGGTCGCCATACTCATTGCAAATGCAGACAATGCAGTATTGTGACCTACACTATGGCGGCCATGTTAGATGCTTTTTCACACCCCGCTTGGGAACGTAAAAGGCATGGCAGTCATGATGACAGTGTAAGGCTTACACATTTACCACGATAACTGTCACCCCTGCATCAACGCTCCTCCCCGATCTCACACTCACCAACGAAACACGACTACACGGATGCTGGCGCTTTAGGTTGGTCTTCTGTGGGAGTGTAGTTTTGCCACGGTCGAGCCGGCCCGCTCGTGCTGAAATCAACGTGGCTCTACTACCTAGCAAAGTATATAGCTTACATCAATAAAAACAAAAAATAAGATAAATAATAAGAAATAACTGTTTTAAAACTGTAAGTAGATATACACACACTAAGTGTACCGTAAGTTAACCATAGAATACCATAGCACCTAATTATTATTTTTAATTTACTTGTCAAGTCGTATAAATCAACTTAGTTTTATAATGTAATTTGTTAAATATTTTAATGTTAATATTAATGAGTAATGATTTACTTTTTTTTATTTACACATAAGGTTAATATAGTTTAATCAGGCCATTCTTACATAAAATCACGCCAGTTTCTCCGAAGGGATAGGCGGAGGCATATTAAACGCCGACTTTTCGTTAGTGTGTTGGTCCAACGTAACAGGTAGTGAGCCTATTGAAGCTAATCGGGATATTTTGTTTTATATAATCAGCAGATTACCTTAAATCTATTACAGAATTATGAAGTTAAATGTAATTACTTCACTTTAAACATACCTGCTTCTCCCACGGCTCCGCCCGTGTGTACATCGACAGCCTATTTCCTTCCTTGAGAATCAAAGGAAATAAATTTAATTAAAATTGATTTAACCGTTTAGTGGTGAAAGTGTAACAGACAGACAGAATTATATTCGCATCCATACTAACAATAAACATTGTATGGATACCCCTCCACCCCTGCGCCGCGCTCCATCATCGTAGGTGGGCGTTTAATGGCGGTTCATTCAGGTCAATTATCTCGTGATAACATTTAACTATTCAACTTAATTACTTAGTGTAAAAGACAAAGTCCATGTATGTTAAATACTGAAAGCGGCAAATGCGACAATTTTAATAAGAATTGGATAAGTGCCCTAAAATGTGCATCGTAAAAAGTAGTTAAAGTTAAAAACTAGTTAGAATATACTGATACCACACAAAAAGTAGAAATATTTAAGACAATATTCGTAAATCATATATTATAGTCGTGAACTCCAACGGTATGGGCAGCGCACGTCAAGATAGTTCTCAGACGACAGGAGTTTTTTAGACTCATTTTAAGTATAAAATGAGTAAAATATGAAGTTTCATGCGTCTAGTAAGTTGCTTGGCTTCTAATGGTGCATAAATATTTACAATGAAACATATAGATAGTTACAGCTATAAAGAAAATAGTTAATGATTAACATCGGGCTAGTGATCCAGTTTTACATATAGTGACAACATTTAAGTTATAAATTTATAGCTTCACGCATGTCACACACAGCGCAGTAGACTGAGCTCAAACTAGACGTAACCTGCACTATGGTAACCAGGCTTCTGATAAGCATAGTGAAATATTTTAAATACATACATATCTATTACTCTTCACACGACTATTGGTCTTTAGTGAAAATCTGACTCAGCAGTCAGGGTCACCAGATCAACAGGCCCGTCGAAACCTTTCAGATGTCAATTTTCATCCATACGTGCAACATTCACAGAGAACCATTAATTTTTCGTTGCCGTTGTCGTGCCGTTTATTAATTATAACATAGTCGTATGTATTATCCACAAACTATAATGTTACAGTAATAAGTATTTAATAGTATTAGCAAAGCCTGACTAGTAACAAGATTGAGTGATGTAGGCCTAGGCTTCTTAGCGCCTAATGCCGCTAAGCACGGCGCCCTGGACGCCATAAGAGCATTAGTGGGTAGTGTAATTGTACAAGTGGGGCTCCCGCAACGGTCTAGAATTTCTTGTTAAGCTAACAAGAAAGCCATAAAAACGTGCCGTTGTCCATTTCTTAAAAGACAGTATTTTACGTTAAGAAACAATACAACACAGATAAGACAATTAGTGACATAACCAATAAGAAATATTTTTCTATTTAGATACTTTCAATATAACGTGTTCACACTTATGGTAACTTCGTTTGTGTCTCTTAAAACGAATAGATGTTTTTCATTTTTGCAACATTTTATTGTCGCTCGGCGCCTATTGGTCGTAACTACTCGTTGTGGACTGAGCAGCCAAAAAAGTTTTTTGCAGTCCATAAACGACCAAGTGCCTGGACTTTTAAATATATTATTAATTTTTGGCATAATTAATTTCTATCTAAAAATTTTGCAACATCGACAATTAATTATTTCATATATGTATTGCTGAAACACATATCTACGTACATAATATTAAATATACAAATTATTATAGAAAAATTACACTTAGATACAACTGCCCTCGGCCCTGCTGACCCTCGATATATAGAATAGGAAAAGAAATCGTTAACATTTGAATCTAATACCCATGCAAATATGTTACGGCGTTCTTGGCACCGATGCTACTGGAATTTGCTGACTACAATCATAACACATGGTTACAACAAGATGGAGCCACTTGTCACACATCCAATTAGTCCCTGCCCGTAGTCAAAGACATGTTTCCGGAAAAACTGATTTCCAGACGAGGTGACATTCTATGGCCACCCAGAAGTCCAAATCTATCCCCAGCAAACTTCTTTTCATAGGAGTATTTGAAAAATTATGTCTATAAACCAATTACACTACGTCAACTAAAATAAAAAACAGCGAAAAGATGTCGGTGATCTCGCGGTCTCTTTGTCGACGAGTATTCGAAAATTTCGGTGTTCGTTTAGAAGAGTGCAAACGTCGAAACGGTGGTCATTTAGACGATGTATGTAATTTTAAAAAGAATAAATGCCAACTAATTAGCTTTCTTGTAAATCAACAATTTTTATAATATATCAATTAGTTTTTATACGTTTTTTTTCAAATGTTAACTAATTCGTAGTATAGAACCCGATGATGACGAGAGTCGAGAAAAAACCACAACAAACTGCCATACATAGATATACATACATTACAAATAAGCAATGGTATTTAAACGGTTCAAGACAATGCGTGTTTTCGGTTCACACTTATAATAAAAATGATAGAGATGTATTCTTATCGGCAAACTATACCGATAATAGTTTCACATTAATGGAAAGTAATTGAGAAGGCCACGTTAGCCTTGAAATCTCTGTGCTCTTTTGAAAGCGAACCTTTAGAAAATTGTGTAGCAGAGCGTAATGATCATGAACTTACCGCTGCTCCAATAATAACTTATTTGTGCAAGAGAAACACATGACATGTTTATTATTATAAAGTGTAACAAGCAACAACAGCCTTTGTGTTGATTTTATAGGTCACTAGAAAATCTCTCAATATATTAAGCATTTTAGTTCATTTCGCAGACAGATAAACCACAAAAAGAATTTATGTTATTTGAATGTGTAGTACCAGTTTGTCCAATTACAATAGTATCGAGTCTTAAGTCGGACAAAATAAATTATATTATTACCAAATAACTTATGTAAAGTAATTGTGGTTTGTGCAAACGTCATTGTGTTCCTACATAAAACATTATAATGTATTTTGTTAACGTACTTTTGTACTGGCAGAAACTAAATTAATAATAGTGTCGTAAGCTATTAAAAGTTATGTACCAGGTGCCTCAAGGTAGTTAATAGAGAGTTCGATTATTAAACTTGAAGTATTTTAAAATACTTCGGTGGTTTTTTCCGCTATTTACCCTTATCAGTAGGTTTAGGCTATGTAATTAGGCTTTGTAGGTTTTCTCTGATAGATTTCTCGGTTGTTATCCTGAAATACTTTTGGTAAATACTCAAATAACTTATGTAGCCCTAATTGTTTAATACGTTATCACACCTTAGAGGTTAGCAGGGGTACAGAACTATTTCTGTACGCCAGATAAAAAGAGAAATTTCTCTACTCTTTAATTCTTCTTCACAGTAAATCATCATTATCAGGCCCCGTCTGAGAAAGGAAGTTTTAATCATCATATCACTTAAAATTTAATACATAACGATATCCGCCGTTCTCTGTCTTCTTTCACGTGTTCTCTTACTGACGCAATGCTTTGTTGACGATCATTTTCTAACTTTCGAATTATTTACCATAATTACTGTTTATTAATCGGTATGGGACCTATTTTAAAAGATCCTAAAGTGTCATGAGTAGAAGCACAACAAAGTAAAACAATATTTTAAAATAAGTACAGTTACATGTCACCTATTCTCTCATATCTCAATTCTAAAACCTTTGCTAGTATAATCCTCATTCTGTATTTAAAAACATCTGTGTAATAGAAATATTCACATATTCCTTCAATAATAACAGGGCTGTTTACAAAAGACTGTGATGAACTCATAAGCGTATATAATCGAACTGAATACTCAAACAGATATGCATTATAGTGAAAAGATTCCGGACATGGACCAACAAGGGCGGGGATTAAGTGAGGTTAGTCAGTCGGAAGAATTGTTTAACGCTATCCAAATAGCGGCGTTCTGAACGCAAAAGGACCCACTAAGCAGATAATTTTCGATAGACTAGCCCTTATGAACCGTCAATCAACTGTGTGTTACTTCCAATGAAGATTTCTACGCGATGAGGTTAACAATACCATCATTGACGTCAAGATCTATTCAAATTGCTTGTAAGATATTTACGCACTGCCTTGGTCAGTAAATATTACCGGTGGATTTATTAACACGATATAAAGTTACTAAAAAAAGGGAAAAGTTTCATATTATATGTTATCGCATTATTCAGAACGGAATATTGATTTGTAGTGTCTGAAGCTACATTATAAGTTACGTTATTCTCGTCACGTCGTTGGTGAAGTATCTCGTATTTCTAATGTTTTTTTTGAGTTTCAACTCTTCCTCCTTCTGCTGAGTTAAAGAAACTTAACAAACAATTATGAAGTTAGACAGACAACAAAGTAATCTTATTAAGATTCCATTTTCTCTTTTGAGGAATGAAATCCTAAAAAGATAAATATGGAATGTTTGTTACTTCAGAACCCTTCGTTTATAAATTTGAACTTTACTTTAATTAAAACTGCACGGTAGATTCTGCACGGTTGGCCTAGTGGTTCAAGCGGTCGCTACGCCGCTCACTGCTGCGCTGAGTGTTGTGGGAGTAAATCCCACATGGGATAACACTTTGTGTGATCCACAAATTGTTGTTCTGAGTCTGGGTATTCTTTGGGTGCGTTCCTTGTATGTTTGTAAAATCCCCCACGATACAAGATTTATTCCCAATGCGGGCGTTGTATTAAAAAATTAATATTGTATGGTAAAAATGTTGTATGGTAGAAAGAATTTACCCTTTGTTATTTGGTCCCGTCTTACCACAAGTTGTTGGACTCAAAAACCTCTTTCCAATAATGGCACTGGTTTTGTTGCCTTTGCAAAGATCATCTTCACCCTATCTCGTAAATGATCATGACGGTCTAAAGACAACATTCCCCTCTTTTTTTGCTGAACCCCCTTGGAACCCACCAGATATTACTCTTTGTTTTTGAATTCAACAAACTACTTACAGCCTAAACTGTAGACCTCCTTCGATATTACTACAAAAATTCTAATGACTTAGTTACGATAAAGACGTCTGGATTATACACGTTTAAATTGTGTACTGAGGGTATGATTGTCTAACCAATAAAATTGGTCATATTTAAACTAATGCACCAGATTACGCGATTGTTCTTTTTTAATTTGTCCATGAACTAGTGCGGCGGGACACTTGCGGAATAATTTCTCCACCGGCTTAGACTGCAAGTATTACAAAACGATATAAATAAGCAATCGATGCATCAGAGGTCAGTTACAACCGGACTTCCTTCCGATAGTTATCTACAGCGCAAACAGCGGTGGACGGTTCAACATGAGGGTGCTTATAATAGCAGGTGTATTATGCGTAGCGGCGGTATGCGCCGCTTACGAAGCAGACGATATGGCGGTCGCGGCTTCGCACCATCACAGCAGTGGAGGTGGAAAGGATCACCATGAACATCACCATCACGAACATGGTGGCCACGGACATAAAGGACACAAGGGGCATCATCACCATCACCATGGTGACCACGGGGACCATGGCAAGCATCATCACGGTGAGCATCACCACGAACATGGCGGTGGTCACAAGAAACACTGGGATGAGCACGACCATCATGGTGATCACCACGAGCATGGCCATCACCACAAGGGCGAAAAGCATGGCCATCACGAACACCACGACAAGGGAGAGCACATCGATGGCTACCATAAGAAGTACCACAAGGATCACTTCCACAAGGACCATCACTTCCACGACGGCCACCACGACGAAGGCAAACACCACAAATATGGTCACCACCACGGACACCATGAGAAACACGATGGCGGACACAAGAAGGGTGGTCACCATCACTCTGGACACCATGAGGGTCACCATGGCAAACACGGTCACCATGATAAGCATCATTATGATGAGGACCATCACGGGCACAAGGGTCACCACGGACACGAGGGCCATCACCACCACCACCATGATCATGGCAAGAAGGGAGGCCACGAAGACCACAAGGATTGGGGCTTCCACCATGGCAAGCACTGATTGTGCAAAGTTTACTGATTGTTACACCTTACTGTTGTTGAGAGTTGAAGTTGTTATTGCTGTTACTCATATTTTTATACGAAGTAAATTATGCTATATTTAAAATTAATCATGTTATTTTCTTTGTCTTAACCTCTACTACTTGGTTTGACTTGTTTTTTTACCAACAGGAACATTCTGTACGTTAACAGAAATATTGCAATTATTTTGATCTTCCGCGAGCATTTACTTAAAGCTAGGTAGGTAGGTGACTTGTCATTATGATGAAAATAAATCTAAGACAACGATCCGATTTAGAATTGGTTACCTTCACCTTGTTGGCAACTCACACACCAGAGAAGTGGCGAACAAGGTATTCAGGTAGCGATGGAGAGTTGAGGAACGAAAAAAGAGAAGTGAGTGCACGCAAACTACTGATTCGGTAGCTCAGAAAACCGATACTAATGATTTAGATGACATAGAAGACGAGATTAGTAGATGCGCTCCATGGGTTGCCATCAAAGAGGCGCGAACCGCATTGAATACCTTACGTAATTTTATAGAGCAAACCAGTAACTCTGAAGAAGAAGAATTTTCTGTTCTTTATAGATTAGACAATGCTATAGATAGAGAACAACCAAATTATCTAAAGTAAAAAGAAATTACTGACTTTTTTTAATGCCATATTTTTTATTTTAAAATGATGTGAAATAATGTTGATTTATAATAAATAAAAATATGTTTGTCACCTCTGCAAGCTAAATTTTTATTTATTTTACCTCTCTAACTCAAAATTTATAAGAATAAACCTCAAACTCTTTATGTCGAATCAAAATCCGCCTAAGTCGCAATCCTCCATAAGTTGAAAACTCTATAACTCGATTTTTTGGCGTCTCCCTTCATGTTCGACTTATAGAGGTTCTACTGTATATGTCAGAGGGTCAGAAAGTGGGGGGCCTCATAGCGGTCTTGGTTGTAGCTATCCATCGTGGGCAGTGTAACAGGAACTTTCAAAATAAGGGTATACTTGTACTATTCAACGTCTCATTATTTAATCGTTATACAATTTCATTCAAAATCTCATAGATCTACAAACTTTATATAAAATGAAAAATTTAAGAGCCAATACGTTAGCATGTGCGCACCGCGTGACAGCTGTGCGCCTAATCCTTTTTCAAAAACCAACTAACAGCCACCATTACTCGTGGCGACACCTACCACTCTATTCGGGGTTAACCGCTTTTATTTCAACTACCTCATTTTATATTATCTTCCACAGAATCAACTTACTAAAACCAAAATTCACAAATCAAGTTATGATTAAAATATGTAGATTGTAATTTCACAATAAAGTAATTTATAATAAAAACTAATCCATAATCAGCGTGCCGTCATATATATATATAAAGTAAGAGACTAAAATACACAGCACATCTATGTAAATGTAGACACTGAGCTAGAACCGAGCTGTAGTTATGCAGCAGTGCAACAGTTGATGAGGTCTCCAATTACGCTACAGCGCTACCTATAATTCGCTTGTTAAATTCAGTAAAAATACGAGTTTATTTTTTTAGCGTTTTTAACCTCGGTTTTCTTCAAAGATAGAGAGGCATTTCTTTTTTTTTAAGAGCCTGCCAAAGTGACTGTACTCTGCCTGATGGAAAGCATGAATAGAATCCAAAAGTTTTAGTCACCCTACTCATTGCAAATGCTGACAACGCAGTATGGTAACCCACACTATGGCAGCCTAGTAAGATGCTTTTCACGCCTTACTTGGGGACATAAGAGGCATGACAGTCATCGTGGCATTGTATTGCACACACTTACCAAAACAGCTGTCACCCCTGCATCATTGGACCTCCGGTCTCACACTCACCAACAAAACACAACAGCACGGATGCTGTAGCTATAGATTGATCTTCTGTGGGAGGGTAGTAATGCCCCGGTCAAGCCGGCCCGTTCGGCGTGGCTCTACTATGTACCTGGAGAATGCCCCTTTGCAATTTCAAATCTCATTACCTACTATATTATCTTCAACCTCAGCAATTAGATAGCGCGATGGCTTATCAGGAACAGTAACACACTAAGAATTATTTAGAGACATCGATAAATTAATTCGTAGTTTTATAAGGTGAGATCTTTAATAGTGTGTAAAATGGTAAATCACTACAGCGATCTAATTGTTTTACATTTTGATACCATCAGGAAGATACAGTTCGTGCTTGGTGGTTTGCTATGAGTAAGACACAATAATTGTAAAATGTATAAAATGTATTAAAACTTGACCTGCATGAGCGTGTTCACATATTTCACAAACACACACATACGTGTGTGTTTGTGAAATATGTGAATGTGAACTTTGTTGCTTTAGTTATTCAATTTAACCCATTTTTATAATAAAAGCAGTGTTTACCTATAAGTAGCTGCTGCATTGTTTTTTTTTACGATACGAACATGTATTGGTTTAAGGAATTGACGTAAACAATCGTTGGTGAACCCTAATAAACAAATAAAAAAGAAAATAGTACTAAAGTGCTGCTCCTATCAGATGGCAGTATTTTAAACAGAATACATGACAAATTTTAAACTAGAGACAAAGACAAAATTCTGCATGTTAGAAGTCCCCAGTGTTAGTTTAACATTAAATACCTGCTAGTATTGAGCATTTAATATTGTTATACTGGAGAAACCCAAAGACTTCTCAGATACTAGTACTTGTATAATGCAAAGCCTCTTAATCGTCTGGTACCACTGATCTTAGACTTACGATTATATATTACTGACAGATATTGTTTCAACTTGAGTCTCAATGGATTATGTTCTACTATGTCTTAGATTTCGGTCAGTGTCGAAGACACACAAAGGTCAAGTCAGATACTCAGTATGTCCACCACAGCAACTAATTCTGCCCATGTTGATCGTCATGCTAACGTGTAAGGTAAAAATTTCATTTTTGGTTTGGTCCATCATAGCCCGAGCACTACGTCTCTTGGGATGCAGATTACTGTACAGAAGTTTAACAATCAATTAGTTATTGCCCAGCTATAAAATTCTAACTTATTAGCAAGCACATGAATCATAAAAAACTGTGTTTTTTATTAACACTAACGAGGTCTTTTTACTAATTATTAAAGTAACAGAGCATTTCTTTACTTTTTGGAGTTTTTATTTTTTGTTAAGTGAAAACGACTTCGAAAAAAAACGAAAAAAAAACGAAGGTCAACGAATTCATCCTCCTGTGATAATAATTATGCAATATCAAAATTTATCTGAGGAGGCGCCCGAAAATTTGCCGCCCGAGCAGCAGAATTAACCAAAACCTCTTTTATCTAACTGAAGTATGCACCAAAAAAAGATATCAAATTTATCTGAGATACACCACTGTGTAGTCGGCGGAGGCGGGAATTAATAAACTTTATAATAATAAATGCAAAATCACAAATAGATTGATTGTTGGGTGGTAGTTACATTCCAAAGCGTTTCTCAGAAGCGGTCGTTTTCGAATATTCTATAGCAATTGGATTTTTCGGGAATAAGCTAGTGACCTGTGGTGGATGGTATAACAAGGCACCTTATCGGCTGCAAGTCAGTGCAGTTCAATTTGAGCTACAGTGCGATAAACATAGAAGTAATTTAAGTGATTAATCCTGTGACCTCAGTTTTCGTTAATGATGATTGTTTTGCATTTTATATTTACGTGTGTTATAATTTATGTCAAATAAAGTTTCTTTAACTCGTCACAAGGTTTATTTTCAGAATTCAACGAGCCCTAGCACCCAGCAATGCATGTAAGTATAAAACAGGAAACCATACAGTTGTGAATTAAAATTATCCGTCGTACATTGAGCCCTTTCGTTGAACATTTTTACGTTTGCGAAGGTCCAGTAAAATTGGTCGAAATTAGTTTTCATGATTTCTTAAGCGGATTTTATTGTTTGTAAAAAGTACGACGAGCACTTCCGACAGCTTTCTCCAAAGCTGGTCGGCGCTGCTTCTGCCCTTGGGCGACTTTTGCCCAATCTGGGTGGAGCCAGCGTCGTGACAAGACGGCTTTACACGGGGGTTGTCCGGTCAATGGCGCTGTATGGTGCGCCGGTGTGGGCGGCGGCTCTGACCGCCCAGAATAGGGCTCGCCTCTGGCGCCCTCAGAGGATATTGGCGGTTAGAGCCATACGCGGTTACCGCACCGTGTCGACGGAGGCGGCGTGCGGCTTGGCCGGAACTTCCCCATGGGATTTGGAGGTGGAAGTGCTCGCCGAAGTTTATCGGCGAACGGCTGACTTCCGGGCGGGTGGCGGCGTACGGCACCCGCCCGAAGAGATACGCGAGTGGTGAGAGGCCGCTCTTCGAGCCACGATGGCTCGTTGGTCGTCCCGGTTGGAGGCTCCACGTGCTGGTTTTGCCGCCGTGGAGGCTCTCCAGCCGGTCATCGCTGAGTGGGCAGGGTGACAGCACGGGACCCTTTCCTTCCGACTGACGCAGATCCTTTCCGGGCACGGTTGCTTCGAGAAGTATCTGCACTCGGTCGCCAGGAGGGAATTGAGTCCCGCCTGTCACCACTGCGACTGCAGTGAGAACACGGCTCAGCACACGCTAGCGGTTTGTTCCGCCCGGGCGGCACAACGTGGGGTCCTCACTGCAGTTATTGGAGATCTCTCGCTACCGGCCGCTATACGCTCCATGGTCGGCAGCGACAGTTGTTTTACCGCGGTCGCAACCTTCTGCGAAGACGTAATTTCGCGGAAGGAGGCGGCGGAGAAGGCCCGGGAGGACGACCTCCACTAGGACCCAATTCAAAGTTAAAAAAACAAAAAAAAAAGGTAATGTCCGATAAAAGACGCTTTGGAGATCACGCAATGTCATATCATGGACACGACACTAAACTTGCATGTAGAATGTCTGATTTAAGCTTAGCAGTAGTTTCTGTATCTTTAGTGGATCTCACCTCGTGCAAGAGAAGATCGATTGGTACCGGGAGTAATTTAGAACTGTCTTGATCAACTATCAGATCCGGGAACAGACCAGATCGTGCACGTGACTCAGGTAGATGATAAGTGCAGGTCCGGTGGTTACAAGTGATCCCATTTGTCACCCCATCTACTGGGCATGCCAAGGTAGATCTTTAAAGTCAGGAAAGACGACAGCACAGAAGCTGGCGCTTTAGGTTCGTGTTCTGTGCAGGGGTGATACTGCCCAAGTCGAGCCAGCCCTTTTATGCTAATATTAGCGTGGCTCTACTAACTTTGTAATTTGGGTGAACCTAAAGTTGCGACCAGGCTGTATGCCGAATTGTCCGGCAATGAAACTACCGTATAGTTTGTACACCACTGTGGACGGTGGCTCTGACTACTCAGAGTCGGACACACCCCTGGCACCTCAAAGGGTATTGCAATAGCCTCATGTTGGCAGAAACATTCCAGTGGGATTCGGAAACGGAAGTGCTCGCTAATAAATATCAGCAGACGACTAAATTCCAAACGGTTAACGGCAATTTCCCCGACCGAAGACGTAAGCAAGTGGTGTGTGGCCACTTGCTGAGCCACGGTGTGCTGCTATTGGCGTTGCTGCCGTAGAGGCGTTCCTGTCTGTCACTGTCGAGTGGGTAGGGCGTCAGCACGTGACCTTTTCCTTCCAGCTGCCCCAGGTCTTCCGGAGACAAGGACTTCACGTCAGGGAGTATCTGCACTTGGTTACTAGGAGTGAGTAAATCTCGCCTATCTATGTGTGCTGAAATCAGCAATAGTGAGGGCCCGAGAAAAAGATTTCCACTCAGACCACGCATTCCAGAACCTCATACTGTTCTGAGTGATGATTACTAAAAAAATTTAGTCAAAATTATTAATTTAAATTGTAATATTAAACTCTCACTGAAATATTTAAAATCCATTTTCATAAAAATATATGTCAAGCAATTAGTAAGTTTTCAAATAATATCAAAGTTGAGATGTTAGATACACTGAATAGCACTAAAACATTGTGTTTTTTTTATCACATTGCTGAGATTTCTTTTCCCTGTGTATTTAATATTGTTTTTTTTTATTTCTGTAAGACAAAAAAATGATCTTCCCATTAAGATTGCGGGTAGTTTACACTAATAATGTCAACAATATAGAGTATAAAAATTTTATAATTTAATACCTACAAATGTACAAACAACAGCAATAACAACTTCCACTCTCAACAACTGAAAGTTATAACAATTAGTACACTTTTTGCAGTCAGTGCTTGCCATGGTGGAAGCCCCAATCTTTGTGATCTTTATGACCACCTTTCTTGCCATGATCATGGTGGTGGTGATGATGACCTTCGTGCCCATGATGGCCTTTGTGTTCATGATGGCCTTCATCATAATGGTGCTTGTCGTGGTGGCCGTGTTTACCATGGTGACCCTCGTGGTGTCCAGAGTGATGGTGACCGCCCTTCTTGTGTCCGCCGTCGTGTTTTTCATGATGGCCATGGTGGTGACCATGTTTGTGGTGTTTGCCTTCGTCGTGGTGGCCGTCGTGGAAGTGATGGTCCTTGTGGAAGTGATCTTTGTGGTGCTTCTTGTGGTAGCCATCGGTGTGCTCACCCTTATCGTGGTGTTCGTGGTGGCCATGCTTCTCGCCCTTATGGTGGTGCCCGTGCTCGTGATGTTCCCCATGATGATCGTGTTCATCCCAGTGCTTCTTGTGGCCACCACCATGTTCGTGATGATGCTCGCCGTGGTGGTGTTTACCATGCTCCCCATGATCACCTTTGTGATGGTGATGATGTCCCTTATGTCCCTTGTGATCATGGCCACCGTGTTCATGGTGATGGTGTCCATGATGTTCATGACCACCGCCATGGCTCTTGTGGTGTGAAGCAGCGACCGCCATATCATCTGCTTCGTAAGCGGCGCAAATGGCCGCTAGGCACAAAACACCTGCTACTAAAAGCACCCTCATGTTGTATTGCTACTGATGTCAACACTTCCTCACTAAATAACTGTTCGAGAGGAAGTTCGTTTGCAACTGACCTCCAAATAATCGATCGTCTATTTATATTGGTAAGAAGTTTTGTGTACTTATTGATGAAATATTACAATCCTACCGTTTCACGGTCACTACCCGGCAGTTTAAAATGTTTGTACATAACTTTTCCCACCACAAACCGTTACACCTAATTAATCTACGCGAACATACGATTTTATGTAATTCTTGAAAATTGGGTTATTTTCATTACAATAATTTAAAACTCTCTTAGACCTAGACACAAATTTCTTTACATTTATTTTTTTTACATACATTCATTTCATAATTTTAAACCCAGTACTTTGTGAACATAGCACTTTAAAAAGAACCTTGAGATGACCACCATGAATGTTAGCTGTATAACGCAACAAAAAAATTTAATTAAAGTAAGAATTTACGAGTAAGTTTACATGTAAGTGGTTATGTCGGAATCGAACCGACCAAGAATCACACCTCGTCTCTTTTACAGGACTTCTCTTTTTTTAGGGAATCAGGTGCAACCTAGAACTCCGATGCAACTCGAGCCACCTACGGCTTGTAGATGATCCCCTTCTATGTGCAGACCCCGATGTTCCCTTTCTGCCTCTGAAAGGGCGCGTGCACTCCAAAGCGCTCGCACCATTTCCTCAGGCGCCTGGGAGAGTTCTAAACCAGTCCCGATCCTGCTCCGCATTTCTTTCAGAAGCATAACTTGCTCACCAAAAGACATGGCCCGCGTCGGAGAATCTGCCAGCGTTTGGTCTTGTTGGTCTCGTTAAAACAAACGATATGAGGGAAGTACTGAACAATACCAACCTCTTTGGTTTCGTGAACAGTTTCAGGATGCCTTAAAACAGTATAGTTCATTCCAAACTACATTTATCTACTTACAGGTTAACATTCTCTACAATATTTCTGTATAAATAACTAATTATTAAAAAAAATGCCTTCCAAACATAATCCTAAACAGGTTTACATTTTCTTTTTACGCCTAGGTAAACTAAATTAAGCCACAAAATTAAGGTTGGTTACAGGAGTTTATAATAGTAGACTGAAGTGATAAACATGAAACAAATTAGAGTCACTCAGAAATTAGAAGTCGCGTCAATTCGCAAGTTGCAAACTTTACAGGATTCAATTTCCCTGCAACATAAGTTGGTATGTATAATTTTTGCTGCAGTTCTTATGACATAGCGCGCAATTTGTTTAATTTTTAATTTCATATTTGTATCTCCATTTCAATTTACTAGAAATATATTTTATTCTTCCTTCATTATAATTATATACACATATAAGTATAGTACAAATTTCATTTGTGTAAGTAAAACATAGTGAGTACTGAATAGAATAATCAATACAATAGTTTTAGTGTTCTAATGATGAACTGTGTTGTTAGATATACATATGTAATTGCCCTTTTGAGAGATATGCCAGAAAACATTAACGAACATCAGTATTTCAGCCAAATACTTAATAAACTCCAATCTCAGCTTGACTTTGACTTGACTGCGAGTCGCAAGTCTCACTGGTTTAGTGTCGTTCATGTTTTAAAGGTACTGGTCAACCAAATTTTAAATTAAATACTCACTAAAATCGATTAGGGCAATAATAGTTTCTTTTCAGGGTTTCTTCTTAGGAAAGTGAAACCATCATGTGTGATATGGACATTCAACAAAAAAATCAGGTTTTATCACAATTACAAATAACATATTCACTGTACTATCAATATCTCTTTCACATAAACATAATTTTCTACCCATAATAATTCTTATACAACTATATGCTATGCAGAACTGAGAGGCTCGTGGGTCAGTGGTGACCGCGAATGTTAACATATCGCAAAGTTATACAATCCTAGCCTGGTCAGACAATGGATGGGTGTCTACTCTTAACATGTTGAGACCTCTCCGTGCCTCAGAGAGCACGTCGAACATCTTTGGCAACCGTTACGGGTAGTTGGAGCCCTGAAAAAGTCCGACACCAGTGTTACAACAGATCTTCAATACCACCTAGTAGGTACTACGTCTACGTATAGCGATTTGATGATAGCATTTGGCAATCACTATACGTAGACTTAAAGCCGACCTTAACCTAGATTAAGAAAAAAAGATACTATCCAGGATTGTAACAATAATATATATCGTTCATACATTTAATTTATAAAGAACAGTAAAATGGATCATAACAAAATTAATGCCAGATCATAATAAAAGCACCCAAAGGCCGACTGACTGGAAGAAATTAACTACATCATTAAGTCCACCTTGTGCAGTATAATTGCAGGAAGAATAAATAAGTAAATAAATGTGGCTTCTAGTGCTGTCTCATAAAACTGCCGAACATTTTCGAAAAATTTTAGCAAAACGCTTTATCCCAGTTAACATAACGAAAGGAATGTACAACATTGATTTATTAAAAAACACAATTCACCAATCTATGCCTAAAGATAGGTGTAGATGTAAAAGTTCAAACAAGAAGAGACAAGGCGAATTTATTTATTTTTTCAATTACATTTGTAAAAGTCTCAACGTAAAAAACTATTTGTTCTGGGTGGAATCGAACCCACGATAGAATATGTACAGCTACATACGTCTGATTGAATTTGTTGCAGGATCTAAGACAATTTAGATTTTGACTACAAATGTAATGCATACTTTTGAGTACGCTCACTGTTACTTAAATAATAATGTGTACAAAGAGCTATTTTGTCTATTATCTAAAAGATAGATTCCCGCTAGTAATCATAAAGAGATCACTGAACAGGATCGGGAGACGGCCGATCTCGAGCCAGAGGCGTAGCTAGAAAATCAAACTGATGCAAAAAAAAATGAACTCTAACAAAACTGATTTATTAGGATTTATCAAATTAAAACATAAAAATTCAAACATAAATACTTTAAAGATACAAAGTTACTGGTTCGCCATCGGCCCTTTTGTAGTACTGCACGATTGACCTAGTGGTTTAAGCGGTCGCCACGCCGCACTCTACTTTGCTGAGTGTTGTGGGTTCAGACCCCACACGGAACAACACTTTGTGTGATCCACAAATTGTTGTTCTGAGTCTGGGTATTCTTTGTGTCCGTTTCTTGTATGGTTGTAAAGTCCTCCTCGACACAGGATTCATTCCTAGTGCGAGTGTTGTCATTTCCAAAAGAACCAAAAATGGCAAACAGCATAAATATTTTCAGCACAAGACACGCCATGCTGAAATAGTTAAATAAAATATCACCTCTGGCATGACCAATTCCATCAACAATCACATTACACAATAAATTGAACTGTTTGTTGTTTTTTACATATAGGTACCTGCATATTGAGCTATGTAAAGTTGCATAATGTACTCTCCTTCGCTGAGTGTTGTGGGTTCAAACTTCTTCTTTCTTCTTTTTCTTCTTTGTGTCCATTTCTTGTATGTTTGTAAAGTCCTCCGCGACACAGGATTTATTCCAAATGCGGGCGTTGGCTTTAAAAAAAAAGAAAAAGTACACTGCATGGCACAGCAAAACTACTCATTACATGTATCGACGTAAGTGTCTTGTGTTAACTTTAGTGATTGCTTAGGTTTTACAGGTAAAGAGCTTAGCATCGTACACTTGGATTAATAATATTGGTATTAAGTAATACAACGAAGTAAATCTGAAGCGTTATACATGTAATATAAAACACTTTATTGTAGTTAAACCGGTGCAAGCTCTTTAAATCAGATAACTCAAAAGCAAACACCCCTTAAAAGTATCTCTTCGAGTTATTGATATTACAAGTATACTATACTGATGTGTGTACTGTCGACAAAATAAAATTTTAAACAGCTTAAAAAAAATGATTTTGTAAATCTTCAAAGTAGAAAATAATTTGTACACGTTCAGAAAGTAAATTTATTTTATTGTAAAGAGGCGTTTTATGTTTATCCTTTCCTAAAATTCGAGCTATCTCCATACGAAATTTCATCTAAATCGATTCAGCAGTTATTGATTCCTCACACAAACTTCCGCCCTCTGAAACAAGATTTAGATTTCTGGGATAAAAGCAGTTATCACGGCTTAGTCAGGCTAGTTTTTAATATCATTTGAATATTCTTTAGTCAAAGGCATGTTGATAAATGCGGAGTAATTATACCTTATAGACAAAAATATATGCAGTGTGAGTAGAACCGCTGCCAGCAAGGAACTGAATGATTGTCAAACAAAATACTTTTGAGCGCATGTATAGACGTGTTTTGTTTTTAACAAAGAAAGAAAACAAACAAGTTCCAACTTGTAACTCACAGAGGGTGAAATACATCATAAATAATAATATAAAAAATACTAAAATTATTTTGAAGTACTCAGTAAAAAGATAACTGCAAAAGTAGTCTTGTCAAAATACTTTTGAGCGCTACTGTATGTACATCTTGTACTTGCGATCACAACGAACTTAGTGCTGACAGCAGCGTTGCATGTCACACATACATACACACGTGCCGGTGCACAACCAATAAGCATCCATCCTACTGAACTGTACATACCTCTGGAATCACAGATTCGATTTAAAAAAAAATAACTAATAGAAAGTTAGACTCTTTCAGAGTAATTTAGATTTTAGTTGATTATGATAAATAATGAATTTCCGTGTTAAATATCAACATTTGTACACCCAGACGGAGAAAAATGTAATAGTTGCACGCTTTACGTGCACTAGGCAAACAGTTCCAATTTGAGAAATATAATGTATTACCTGACTCGCGCAATTTCATCTGTGTTTCCTATTGGTCGTAGCGTGATGTAAAACAGTATGAACAAATTTAATTATAATAAAAAGGCTACAGTGAACCAAACTTAAAAATCGTCTCAGACTTTTCTTTAGATCTTTTAAAGATAAACAAAGATAAACAATCCTATAACACATGATTTTGGCGAAACTTCGTTTATGCAGCGCACGCAATAGAAGTTATTAAAAGAAATAATGTTCCCCCGTTTGCGTAACACTTTTCGTTGATACTCCGCTCCTATTTTTCGTAGCGTGCTAGTAAATAACCTATAGCCTTCCCCGATATATGGGCTACCTAACAATTCTAAAGTCCACTCTTTTAATACTTTTAAGAATTTTTAAAGTGAAACTTCTTTATCGGGGTTGGAAAAAAATTTAGTGTAACATTTTTTCGTTACGCGCCATCTTTTTCTTATCCCTACCACGCGTGATTCGAAGTATACTTTCTTCAGCGGAGTAGGGATTTGTAAATGTCTCCAATGTATTTTGCGGCCCGTTTTGAGTAGTTACATTTTTGAAATCCAGGTGGCGATTGCATCGACTTCGGACGGGTTTAAATTATTTTTTTGAAAAATAACGTCATAAAGAAGTTTCACTTCTTACGAATGTACGCTAGTACACGCACACATTTTTTTTTAAATAAAAAATGTAAAGTAATGTTTAGGTGAATTTATAACGTACGTTAGATGCGTCTATAAAAAAAAAAAAAAGAGTTTTACCATCTTTCCATCACTAGAGTTTTATTTAGCAAGTCGTGTTGCAACCTATTATATTTACACTCCAAAGTTAGGAGAACTTTTAGCTAGTTCAATACGATATTTGCTAGTCAGGGTCCGAGGACCCACCTGAGCCTCTGGGTCCCCGTGCACTGGACCGCCTAGCCCTTCGCTACGCCACTATCTCGAGCGATTAGGACGTCAGCGGCCGGACTACGGTAACTAGAGAATGAGGACCTCTGGTGGCAAATGATTGCTGTGGTAAGAAATGAGATGGCGCCCTGATAACGTTCAGACGCAATAGGGCCACCACTCTGCAATTGAACTTTACAACCGTGATAAAGCCTGATTAAAGGTATGGTGTCGATTTGGGGAGAACCTAAGATCATATGACCCAGGTCCTCCCAGAGCAAGATGCCTGATACTCGAAAAAAAAAGGTAGGTTAGGGATAATTACTAAGACGAGAATGGTTGCATTTAAGCTCTTCGCAACTATTACAAGGTAGATCGTTTATAGACACAAAAGAAGAGAGCGAATACTTAACGAATCGTTAGCTTCAATTAAGGGTACACTTTAAAAGGAAAACACCTTCTAATGTTATTAGCTACATCAATAATAAATATATTACATAAATAAACATGTTAAAGCCGGATATGTAATTAATAAAAAACAACTATTTAACAGTATAATGTATTATTTACTTCGTATAAAAGTATTAACAACAGCAATAACAACTTTCAACAACAGTAAGGTATAACAATCAGTAAAGTTTGTACAATCAGTGTTTGCCATGGTGGAAGCCCCAGTGCTTGTGGTCATCATGTCCTCCCTTCTTGCCATGGTCATGGTGGTGGTGGTGATGGCCCTCGTGTCCATGGTGACCCTTGTGCCCGTGATGGCCCTCATCGTGATGGTGCTTATCATGATGGCCGTGTTTGCCATGGTGGCCCTCGTGGTGTCCAGAGTGATGGTGACCGCCCTTCTTGTGTCCGCCGTCGTGTTCTTCATGATGTCCGTGGTGGTGACCATGTTTGTGGTGCTTGCCCTCGTCGTGGTGGCCGTCGTGGAAGTGATGGTCCTTGTGGAAGTGGTCCTTGTGGTACTTCTTGTGGTAGCCATCGGTGTGCTCACCCTTATCGTGGTGTTCGTGGTGGCCATGCTTCTCGCCCTTGTGGTGGTGCCCGTGCTCGTGATGATCCCCATGATGGTCGTGTTCATCCCAGTGCTTTTTGTGGCCACCGCCATGTTCGTGATGATGCTCGTCGTGGTGGTGCTTACCATGGTCTCCGTGGTCCCCTTTGTGATGGTGATGGTGTCCCTTATGTCCCTTGTGATGATGGCCACCATGATCATGGTGATGATGTCCATGATGCTCATGGCCACCGCCACCGCCGCCACCGCCACCATGGCCCTTGTGGTGCGAAGCCGCAACCGCCATATCGTCTGCTTCGTAAGCGGCGCAAACGGCCGCTAGACATAAGACACCTGCTACTAAAAGCACCCTCATGTTGTAAGTCTGATGTAAATGATTCCTCACTAAGTAAGTGTTGAGAGGAAGTTCGCTTGTAACTGACCTCTAGACAATCGATTGTCTATTTATATCGTTAAGAAGCATTGTAGACTCATTGATGTGATGTGGCAATCCATACTGTTTCACGGTCAACATCTTAAAACTAAAATGTTTGTAAACGTCTCTCTGCTACATCTATACCTACAAGTAGTAGATATGTATATGGCATATATTTTAGTCTATTACTCCGGTACATAAACTACTTTCTCGACAATATTCTATATTTGTAACATTTTAATTAGAAATTTCCTTCTTTAAGCCATGTAGACACACATTTATACGACACTTACATACATGAAACAAATAAAGATAAATTGAACTTGGTTCTGGTCTACGAGTTTTTCAATCTGTAGGTGGAAAGTGTTAACTACAATACATTGTTATTAATTGAACATTAGGTAAGTCAAAAATCTTCTAAGGAGAACCATCTTGTATCGGAAAATCAAGAAAGCGTATGTGATATTCGACGTTTGACTATGTTATAGTAAATTCGACGCACTTGGTCGCAACGAAGTGAATTTTTTCTTCAATTCTTTCATTTACTATCATAGTCTAACAACTTGTTACCGTAGCGCCATCATAATTTAATACTTTTTGACGGATATCTTTTTCATTTATAGAGATGGTTCGTCTTACCTCTTCCTTACCTTACCCTCCATAACTCTGTCGCACTAATATAATGTAAATACGGCATATGCACATTTCTGTGATAGAAATTTCTGTTTAAATCATCATCAACAATTTCATAGTAACCCGAATTTATAAACGTTTTTATTTAAATTCTAATCCAATTTGTTTTGTTTGAAGGCAAAATTTAAATGAAAATGATGGGTGGATGCGTTATCATAAAAGAAAAATCTAAATTCAGCAAACTTGAACCGCTTAAATATCCAATCTAATATAACAATTAATAAAAAGTGAAAAGTGACAATTAATATATGGACTAGCATTATAAGTATTACAATAACATTGAAATACGTAATAGAATCGCAACCCATGCAAACTTATCTATAAGTGAGTAGTTCTAACATTTTAGGTGCTGAAACGAACACTCTAGCTAGGTAGTCTAAAAAGTACAACTTAAATTACGCACGTAAGTAATGCACAACGGATTATGAACGAGGTATGTTTCCAAGTTAAGGATAAAATGTTTATTCCAAACTGGGTATATTCCAAAATTTTGTACAATTCGTACGTTTAATTTTATCACTGACTCATTCGTGGATCATTAAAATGAAAAAGTTTCAAATGTAAACTTTAGGCTATAAAGCTAAGAAAAGCTTAGATATATCTCAATTTCATTTGCATTTTCTAGTATAAGGTAACACTGTAATTATATAAGATATTATGCGTTGACTGCACGGTTGGCCTAGTGGTTTAAGCGGTCGCCACGCTGCTCTCCACTTCGCTGAGTGTTGTGGGTTCAAAACCCACATGGGACAACACTGTGTGATCCACAAATTGTTGGTCTGAGTCTGGGTGTTTTTTGTGTCCGTTTCTTGTATGTTTGTAAAGTCCCCCGCCACACAGGGTTTAATCCAACTGCGGGCGTTGTCTTTAAAAAAAAAGTTTATAAAGACAAAGAAATAGACGTGGATATTTACATTAATATATTAATAATATTTATTTTAAAAATAACATAGGAATCGTTATAAATACCCGAACTTGCGTGCTGATACGAATATCAAATTACAATAGAAGTGTGCCGCCATTAGTGTATGGATAAGTTGAGCATATTGTATCATCAGTATTTACGTGTTTTGATAATGAACCATTCATTCATTCACTTCTAGTGTGCTACAATGGCCTTTTTGGGCAACCACGATTTTGTATTAAAGTATAAATATTGCAGGTAGTGGCTTCAAGCATAAAGACCTACCATACTTTTCAAATCTGCCAAACTATCTTTCTTTATAATGCTTTATTAGGTGGAAAATCTCCATAGTCCAGTTTATTGGCATCAATTACAATCTGTCGACTCTTGTGAGAGATTACCCTAGCGACAGGGGTAAACTTGTATCACAAGCCTATTTCATATTAAATAACAAATGATGTTTATTTTTGTACATAAATCTTTTACAGATATTTTAATACGTCGGACTTTACAGCTAAAAGGCGCCTTATCAACGTAGACTGTTGACGTAAATAGATACCTACTGTTAATTCTGAGGAGAATTTTCCGCGACACATCCAGACCTTCTTAGAACCTTTCTTAAATAAAATGGTATCGATAAAACTCAAATCAACGGAACAAAGTCTTATTTTGGTCTCGAATCAACTAAAACCACACGGTGTTCCTACACAAAATCCTATTTCCATCTTTAGGATCCAAGGACTTGCTGGTTGCTCTTTCATATAAATGCATGAAACACGTCGCTCCGGACCGTCTACCATCCATTTTTGCTGGTGAGGTGACAATCAGTAAAACTATCACCTAGTTCATTTTGACTGATAATTCTTGTCCTTTTTTAGCTATTTAGCCGTCATCCTCATAGTTGAATTGAATTCCTATCTATATTTTTAAGCAAGTTTAGTATTATCAAAGAGGAATTAAAATGTATGTTTGAAGAATTCTCCCAAACAATGCAACTAAAAATCCTAGTTTGTACGCACAATTTTGATAAACTTACTATGCTACTTAAGGTGATTTACTTTTTATAAATTACCTATAAGTAAAGAATTATTTTCAGTCACGTTTAAATTGTCTAAATGTTAAAACTCCCAAGCTTCTCGCAGCCCTTTTGTTGAGTTGCACACAAAGTTTTGACATTTTATAGGCTTCATTGTTTAGGTACGTTGCATCATTCCTGTTTGGATTACACGAAGTAAAATATGGATGTAATTGGCCTAGTCGATTTGATATAACGAAAGTACGTAACCTTATGCATGTAAAACGACTCGCAAAGGAAAATTGCAACTAGTATTGTTTGTTTCCAATAAAAAATGTGCAATGTAAACTATTTCTTCTATGCAAGAGTTTTTTGTCCAAATTAGGGTAAATGAAACAATAGAACAGTGAAAATAAATTATGTCATTTATTTATATTTACAATTAATGATTCTTCACAAAACGTATGATGACAACACTTTATATCTACTTATATCCAATCTTGCTGTGTTCTTCAAGTGTTCAGTACATATGACTGAGTCGATATGGAATACCCAAAAAAAAACCAGTGCAAACTCTAATGACTGTAACAAAATATTACAAACTCTGATATTTAGTAATAAATGATTTTATGCTACAAATTTTAATTTAAATCAAAAAATGTGTTTATGGTAGTCGTAAACTTAATTGTATTGAGAACACCTATTTATTGATTGATCACCATCTAACTATCATATTATCATTCTTCTCTCAAATTTATTCGGGATTGGTGCATTGAGTTATCTCTTCAAAGCACTAAATAAATGCCAAAATGACTTATAAATTAAACACAATGTTCGATAAATAAAATCCGTTAAAGAGTTTTGTATAGACATATCATATACATACTGGCTAATGACAGTTGGTTTTTTGCGTAGGCTATTGAATATGTCGCAATGATAAGATATTGTAATAAGGTGCAACGATACCGAACTTGCCGCCGCAGTGGCGTCCTTGTCCGATGGTTTCACTGGCTGCAACCCACGGATTTATTGATATAAAATGCTGTCACAGCCGGGTTTACAAGCAGTTCACTTCAAGTAACCAAATATACATCAAATAGAACAGGGAAGTAGAAAGAAACATAATGAGGTCGCTGGTCGCCCTAGCCGTGTTAGGATGCTTGGTGGTAGTTACCTATGGCAGAGAGATCGATCAGAATGATCTCGTCGCCGCAGCAAGCCATCACGGCCATCATCACGAGTCGGGCGGCGGCAAAGAGCACCATGAACATCATCATCATGAACACGGTGAAAAGGGACACAAAGGCCACAAAGGTCATCACCATCACCACAAAGGAGAACACGGAGATCACGGCAAACATCACCACTCCGGACACCATCATGAACACGGAGGTGGTCACAAAAAACATTGGGATGAACATGATCATCATGGCCATCACCACGAGCACGGTCACCATCATAAGGGCGGTAAGCACCACCATAAGAAACATCACGACAAAGGCGAAGAGACTGAAGGCTACCACAAGAAGTATCACAAGGACGAATACCACAAAGACCATCACTTCTATGACGACCATCACAAGGAAGGCAAGCACCACAAACATGGCCATCACCACGGACACCATGAGAAACATGGGGGTGGGCATAAGAAGGGTGGCCATCACCATTCTGGCCATCATGAACATCACCACGGTCACAAAGGTCATCATGATAAACATCATTACGATGAAGACCACAAAGGCCACAAAGGCCACCACGGACACGAGGAACACCACCACCACCACCACGATCACGGCAAGAAGGGTGGACACGAAGACCATAAACACTGGGGATTCCATCATGGCAAACACTAAGACTTTTACTCTTAAGATATCATATAGCTTAATTTACTACTACATGCAAAACATCTTTGTAAATAAATCAAATCTAATCTGAAACATGTCTATCATTTAGTCATTGCAACATTCCAACTTCACATGTATTGAGATCGTTTTTGGTTTTCTCGAAGGATGGTCCTTATTCAATTTCATCTATGTTTTTTATATTTTTTATCATTAATTTCGTCATGATGACGATTTGAAGACTAAAAAACTTTAGAATTGAATACTTCGCATTGCCAGAAGTAGCTGATATTTTTCTGCTGGTTGCCATCTCACCAAAAGAAAGAAAAGAAAACTTCACATATACTGTACGACAATAACTATATCTTGACACATTGCACATTGTCAACTAATTTAATTAGTTAAGGCAATGAAATTTTAAGTAATAAATGAAAACCTACATAAATTTACAAAAATTAATCAGTAACAGTAGTTTACCGATGTAACGGAACTAATTCAGTTTAACCATAACGCGATGTCGTCATAGCCAGCGTCATAGAACCATTCATCCAGAAATCTGCAGCAATGATTGCTAAAGAACACTTTGTAATCGACTCCAGATGAAAGCGAAATTATCTATAAAATCAGAGTGCGGAAACAATTTTGACACAGTGGTCGTAACTCTGGTGGCGGTTACGTCTCTGACTGAAAGAGGCAAGGTGAGCTTGGACACTTTATAAAGTATACTTAACTTGGTAGATTGTCCGTCTATCTGTACGATATATATTATACTTATCAATGTAAATTTTAAACAGGACTTTTTAATTTATTTTCATAATGTAGGATCTTTTACACGCTACAACTTTGCTGTTTATAGTTTCTCTATGTGTATACTTTCTTTATTTCAGATATGAAGGCTTTATTTTTAACAAATTTAATATTGGGCGTAGTGTTAATCACTCACGCTCGAAATGTTGCGGAAACGAAAGCGGAAACAAACCTAGAACCAAAACCTACAACTAATGCCGAGATAACATCGCCAGCTGCTGGTGACTTGTCGGCAGCCGGCACTGTTAAGGACCAAGCAATAGCGGGAACTGAACACAAGAAGGCGAAAGACAGTCATCACGAACAGGGCGGTGGTCATGAACATCATGCTGATCATCACGAAGACCACGGTGAAAAGGGTGACAAAGGTTACAAGTCCCATCACCATCATGATAAAGGAGAACATGGAAAACACGCAAAACATCACCACGAAGGTCATCATGAAGAACATGGAGGACATAAAAAAAAACACCATGATGAACATGACCACCACGGTGAACATCATGAAGCAGGACATGGGCATAAAGGAGGCAAATTTGGGCACAAAAAGGGACATAAGAAAGGTTCAAAAACGACTGGCTTCCACCATAAATCTCATAAAGATGAATATCATAAGGAACACAAATTCTATGATGACTTTCATAAGGGCGGTCACCATCACAAGCATGGCGATTTCCATGGCCATCATGATAAGAAAGGAGGCCACCACAAAAAGGGAGGTCACCATGAAAAGGGTCACCATGAGAAACATCACGGGAAAAAAGGGCATCACGACAAAGGTCATTACGACGAAGATCACAAGGGACACAAGGGGCACCATGGTCACGAAGAACACTTCGCTCATCACCACGATCATGGCAAAAAGGGCGGCCACGCAGGAGGCAAGGAACATGGTTACAGCCACGGAAAGAAATCATAAAGATAGAAAGACCCATCCTCATTATTTCGTACATTATATGTTTGTTATGTTTTGTTTTGTTACGTTTAACAAAAAGTCATTGTACATAAAATCTAACGTAAATCATTTTATTTAATAAAAATAACTGTTACGAAAATGTTTAGATTTAGAGTACAAAAAGTCTTGTGTTATTATGAGCAGTCTGCAACTCTACGATATACAATACTAGCTCGATTCTGATCATGTCTATTAATAAAAACTATGAAAAAATAGATAGATAAATTTTAATCGTAATGCAAAAGTACGATATGACTATACATTGTATAAAGTGGTTAAATGTACACTTTATAAGGAAGAGCTGCCACAATTCACAAAATTAACTTTCCATTATTCTTTGCAATCCCGAAGTGTGGAAACCTTGACTTAAGGAAAGAAATTCAATCAGTTTTAGACAATTTAAAAAATCATAATCGTAAGTTAACAAAAAGTTGTGAAGGTCAAAAATTTTTTAACAGTATTAGACAACCGTTTTTTTTGTAATATGTATTATTATACATAGTAATCGCCCAAACTTCAAAACAAATATTTGCAGATCATACAAACATTTGGGAATCGAACCCTAGACCTCGAGTACAGCAGTTGCTTACACTACCACTGCGCCACCGAGGCAGAAAAACCTTAATCTGAAGGTCTTAATAAAGCAATCTAATGTCATTATAAAACGTTTTATCGTAATAAATTGAAAAAACACTTGGAATTAGGGCAAACAGAACAACAAATTACACAATTTCTGTTTTACTTTTATTAAATAAATGTTACATAAATTTACAACAGTGTCATTAATGGAGCAAGATGTTCAAATTCTATCTTCTCAGTGATGTTCTTAGTCTTGATGTTTTCATCCTGGGTGGCAATGAAGATTAGATTGCCATCATCTCTCCACCCATATTTCTTCACCCAGTGCTTCAAGGTCACATCTAAAACAGTTATTATTTTTTTATTACTAATAACACTGTCGAATGGACAGGACACCTTCTAAAGATTGCCTATGGCTATGAATTGAAAAAGTAACTTCTCTATGATTTTTATGAAAATAAATCATGTTATGTGTTGAACATTTATTATCTTATTTTTTTATTATTTTAAGAGCCTACCAAAGTGACTACACTGCCTGTTGGAAAACATGAATGGAATCCAAAAGTTGTGGTCACCATGCTCATGGTGAATGCAGACATTGCAGTATGGTAATCCATATTATGGCGGTCTTGCAAGATGCTTTTTCAGCCCCACTAGTGGACGTTGTAAGCATGGGTCATCATGTGTTGTGAGGCTCACACACTACAATAAATGCCTCCCTTGCATCAATGGGCCTTCAGTCTTGCACTCACCAATGAAAGACTACAACGTGGATGCTGTCGCTTTAGGTTGGTGTTCTGTGAGGACTGTACCCGTCGAACTGGCCATTCATGGTGAAATCAGAGTAGCTCTACTACCTTTTAGTTACAACTACAAAATATATATTTACAATAAATACTAACCATCAATCCCTCCTAATAAATTAGCAAGGTTATTCTTGTCTATGGTCTGGAATGTAATGCCAACTACATGACAAACAAATTTTCTGATAGAGTCATGGAAGCCACTGATGCGATTGCATAACTCTGGCATCTGATGGACACGATTCCAGAACTGTGCAAAATCACACTGCTCCAAAATATCAGCCAGATACTTAATCTGTGAAATGGTCTCATTTTCAACCTGGAAAAAGTAATACAAATACACTTTAATATAAGGTTATTTTTGATGTTCAATTATTGATTAAAGAAATGTTAGTGCTTAACACAAGCAAGTCAACTAGTGTGTAAAATGTTTGCAACACGTTTGACAACAACAATTGAGTTTACAACATGGAGTTGCTTATGTCCAGCAGTAGACTATTAATTTTGTTGATGACGATTAGTAAACAATAATTAAAAATTTGATCCTTTATATCACATACATAATAGTTGCTTTCTTTCATATTATTATGCATCTTATTTTTATCAGCATTTCGATGTGTAATAACTAATATAAGAGGTCCTGCTGCTATGTTATTTGCATATACAGTAGTGCTCAAAATATTTTGACAACTCAATTTTATTCCATATTACAAAAAATGATAACAAAATTGTTTCCAATCAAAGATTATATTTGAAGTAATGATATGTTTCACAAATTGAGAAACTTAAATGTAATGTATTTCTACACAAAAAGAAAACATAAGGAAAAATTATTTACGACACGGCTCAAAAGTATTTTGACAAATTTGACAAAAAAAAATTGTTATTTTTGATATTAATTATTAGTATTTTGTTGCATATCCATTAGCCTTCAAGACCGCTTAACAACGCGCCGGCATTGAGTCAACTAGTTTATACAAACGATCAATGGGTATTCGGCTCCATTCGTTACTTAGTGCTTCATATAAAGCATCTTTATTTGAATAGTTTCGACATCTTACGCGGCGATTCAGTTCTTCCCAAAGATGCTCTATCGGGTTTAAATCGGCACTTTGACTTGGCCAGTCGAGAATTTTGATTTTAGCGAGTTTCATGAAGTCGTTGACATGTTTCGATTTGTGCTTTGGGTCATTGTCTTGTTGAAAATACCAACCAGGTGCCATATTTGCTTTAGAATAGGGTAGCATTTGTTGCTTTACATGCTTTACATCTGCGTACATAAAGCGATCCAAAGTACCTTCTATCCTAACTAAAGGTCCGACTCCGCAGCGAGAAAAGCATCCCCAGACCATAATATTGCCACCTCCATGCTTTACATTAGGTATTTGGTATCGAACATCAAATCTTTTGTTTACAGGACGTCGCACGTACCGTATACCATCAGATGACACTAAATTAAATTTGCTTTCGTCACTCCACAACACCTTGGACCATTCTGAACTCGTCCATAATCTGAACCGTTTTGCAAACGCAAAGCGCAGCTTCCTATTCCTAGCAGAAATTAGAGGTTTCTTAATTGGACGTCGTCCATGTAATCCAAAGTCCTTTAGTCTGCGTTTTACAGTTGTAACGTGTAAATTTACGTCGTAATTTTCCTGTAACTCGTTTTTTATTTGCACAGCCGTTTTTCAGACATCACTGGTCGATAACCTTTTTATCAAATGGTCTTCCTTAGCGGATGTTTTTTTCGGACGGCCACTCCGAGGCTTATTTTCAATAGTTTTACATTTATTATAAGCTTTGTTCCACGAACTAACAAGTTGTCGTGACACTTTAAAACTTCCAGCAACTTTTGCTTGTGTCATTCCACTTTGTAGGGCAGTTATCACGGCATTTTTAATATAATTTGTACTTGTACCACTAATTATACCTTACAGACAAAAATATATGCAGTGTGAGTAGAACCGCTGCCAGCAAGCAACTGAATGATTGTCAAAATACTTTTGAGCGCATGTATAGAGGTGTTTTGTTTTTAACAAAGAAAGAAAACAAACAAGTTTCAACTTGTAACTCACAGAGGATGAAATACATCATATATAATAATAAAAAAAATACTAAAATTATTTTAAAGTACTCAGTTAAAAGATAACTGCAAAAGTAGTCTTGTCAAAATACTTTTGAGCGCTACTGTATATCATGTAAAGCAGTGTGGTGATGTATCATTAACAATCAGCTTTTCTTTAAAAATCTGATTACATTTCAAATTGTGCTACATTTAAAACTTCATGAAATATCCACAAAAAGGCCTCACTCTTACACGAAATATCTAACAAAAATGATTAAAATTATCAGAAACATTGGAAACTTACTACTGACTCCAGCAAGAGACATTTACACAAAGTAAAGTCTGTGTGAGGGAAATTTGTCAAAGCTTTCAAAAGTATCTGGCATGTGATATCTGCATTAAACTTTTCCGGATTAAATTGGTAGAGTTTGAGCACTGCAAGGTTGGCTTCCAAATCATAAGTGTTTTCCCTGGACTGCATTTCCACATACCTCTCCAATGTTTGAAGGTTGGCAGGATTATATCTATAATAAAGTTATTTTATCAGAAATTAAGTAAATAGTGGTGTTAAACTACAATCTGTTATTACACACTCTGGTTAAACATTCATATATTCGGATAAACCTCATCCTAATACAATTTAGAGAATAATAAATTACCTTTCAATACTTTTTAATATCGTTGCGACAGTCTGCTTCATTGTTTCAGCCATTTTAAGGACTTTAGGTATCAAAATAAAACTGAAAGACTAATTTTTAAGCTTAGCGTGGCATGAGCACATAGATGAAATGACAGGCGTTGACAGCGATCTAAACCACAGAGTATAAAATTTTATGTTGCAGCGATTCGGATTGGTATACTCCGTCTCACGAAAAAAGTACCGCAAACGTGATACCGGCGCTGTAATCAGATAGAATGCTACCAGCCTTCACTATTAGATTTTCCAAAAAACTCTAGTTAGTAGATGAATTGTAGTAAATTAAATTGAACAGTTAGTTAGTGCTAGAGTGGATACCACGATTAGACAAACGTAGTGTAGGACGCCCTGCGGCGCGATGAACCGACGACTTAAAGAAGGTGACTGGCAGCAGACGGATGCAAATTGCCCAAGACCGAGATGGTTGGCGTTCCTTGGGCAAGATCTTCGTTCAGCAGTGGACGGCCATAGGTTGAATAGTAATAGTAGTTAGTAGTATAAAAGATGAAACAAATTCTAAGGGAAAGAGATCAATTAGAATAGAATTGGGTTGTTTTCATATGTATTTTAACAATATAATTAGGGTCACTGACTGAATTTGTTCCAGATATACTGTCTACTGTACTACTAATACTGTACTACTGTCACTACCAGAATCTTGGTCATACACATTACTATTGTCATCAGACTCTGTTACACTATCGCTTGCTAAAAATATTATCATGCGACGCATTTCTGCATCCATCAGCCCGCCGTTTCTCACGCTCGTTAACACTTTATCGTCAATTTTAATATTATTTTCAGATTTTATTTTGTTTTATTAGTTCAAACAATATGACTTTTTTACAGGTTGGTCAAAAATAAATTTTGATGCTTCCATTTTACATTTCAAATAACGTAAACACTTTAGAATTTCATATAGTCTTAGTCTAGTCTCTTAGTTTTAGTCTTAAACAATAATAAAATACTTTCATTTGAATAAAAACAGAAATTTAAAAAAGCTCCAAATAAAATGGTAAAAAAACACGACTATTCTCTTACGAACACCATTTATATTGATATCAAAATGCTTCCATTCTGCTCTTCTGCTTCACAAAACTATTTCACCTACAATATTATTTCTTGACTAGCACTTTTTATAACTTAAGGCATCGTTATTTATTGTTTAAATACGACAAATTACTAAAAGAAACGCAATGGCAACGAATATAACAATATCTTACAACAAAAAACGTGACCGACCTGTCACTATAGTTATATTTTTCGCCGTGCGACTTCTTTCGTGAAACGGAGTATAACTTTTATTAAAAGTTGCCAGTAAGACGAGTATTGATTTTAGCGCTTTTATTGTTGTGCATTATAAATTAACGTTGTATATATATTATATATATATACATATATATATATTCTTATGCTATATTAAAAAGTTATAAGCAGAAACAAAGGTATTGTTAAACCTTGAGACCACAAACACATACGATTAATGCAATAAATTCAAAAATTCACTTTGCTTAATATTATAACTATATAATTTCTAGTCGTAGAAAGGTAGCTGGGTAAATAATATTTTATATGTATAGTGGACTTTTTATAGTTATTAAAAAGCATACATTGGATAGCACAAACAATATGAAGGGTGGCTTAATTGCATAGAATAATTTCTACCAGGCAACATTTGGATGAATTATTATTTATTTACTAAATATACTTCTTTATATATTTACTATACACAAACAATATCATCTGTGCAGTGACAGCTTAAGAATACAGAATACATAATAAGAGACGACTAAGCACAAAAATTACACAAAACAACAACATTGCAAAGAAAAGTAAATTTTGATATTAATTTAGGTTGACATTAAAATGTAACTACCTAATTGTTTGACTCGTCGTTGAAATGTACATGTATAGTCTAGTTTTATAAACGTGTTACGTAAAAAAAATTTTAAATCAATCTTCGTAACCGTAAAGATCACTCACCATATTACACTGGTGGCAGTGGTAACTTATAACTGCTAGTGTCAAACGTTATGTCAATTAATTTGACACTGACAATTTGTGGTTTTGATTTTGTATGAACTGAAGATATTTAGATTAATGTTAGCCTTCTTTACGACATAATAGTGTTTATTGAGTGAAAACTATCAAAAATCACTGTTCTGAAGAATTCGCTGTTCTCAATAAATACAATTTTGTATACCTAAAGATTAGCAATCCCATAATTTAAGTTTCAAAACAAATCTCGTAAAATGGATCAGATGCTACCAAGTCCTTACAATATACCTGGAATAGGTACACCTTTACATCAACCTGAAGAGGACCAACAGATATTGCCAAATGCTATGCAACAACAGCACCAACATCAACAACAACAACAACAACAACATTCCTTGGCCACAATGTCCTCACCACTAGTTGGCTTCGGACTAGGCACTCCTCAACGTTCGGTTCATGCCTATGCTCCAGCCCCCAGCTATGCAACCCCTCAACAGATGATGCAACCGCAAACCCCAGTAAGTGTTTTACGAATTATTTTTGTTTAACGAAATATTCATTCATTGGAGTAAGTGGCTCTAAAATTTTTTAAATTATAATTAACAGCACTAACTGAAAATATCATATAATTTGAAAGTTTAAACTAACATTAAAAATGTACAACACCATTAACAGTTACTCCACTTTGTAGTTCTACAATTGAAAAATTAACACTTCAAAAGTTCAAGACCTTCAATACTGCTAAATTCTTATTATTTTTATTTTTATTATTGCTTTGATTGTTAAAACTGTTCTCATGTACGCTCTTGACTATGCAAAATGAATAAGCACTCTACACAGCCAAGTAAAGGCATACTTATAGCCTGATAGCTAAATTAAAAACCACAATGATTGTAATACTATACATATTGTAACTGCACTCACACACATAATTTAATGTCTAATTTAAAGTTCGGGTTTAATTTGTTTATTATGATTATTAATATTAACATATCTGTATGATAATCAAGCAAAACTTGATGTCACCAATGATAACGAGTGGAAGCCTAGCCAGCCAGCAGATGCTTAGCCAAGCTAGCCCAGCACCATTGACTCCTATGACTCCACACTCTGCTGATCCTGGTATTCTACCGCAATTGCAGTGAGTATAATTTGAAATTTTATATTGTGATGTGGAGATTACCCAATACCTAAACTGTGATAAAAACAATTTGCTACTCATCCATCTTTGTACCTAATTTCTGAACTACAAACTGCATTGCACTGCAAACCTTGCTTTTGCCTCTCAATATGTTGGTGTAATAATCACCAACAGTGAAATTGTATGTTTTGTATAATAGCTGTGCATCATCCAATGTCAGTAGGGAACAATTGTCTCATACCAATAGAAGCTACAGTCACAAAATTAATGCCACTGTATATATGTATATATTAGTTTTTTTATCCTAAAGTTATTACCACTTATTACTATTCGTGAAAAAGCATAAGCTGTGCTTTCATCATTGAAAAATAATTTTAATACCTAGCATGTTTGTAAGAGTGTGCTTGCCATAATTTGTAGTTCATATTCGAATTTTAAGTCCTATGTCTCGTTATCTCAACTTAGAATTACGAGTATGTTGTGTGCATGTAGGGTGTAGTCTTCTTCTGATCAGTGACACTAATTATCAGATTGTTATTATAAAATTTACCAAGTGTACTGTCTTAATTAATAAGATGTGTGTATTCTAATCATGAGAGGGCCATGCTGACTCAACTAGAGTGATACCATTGCCTCATTAAAAACTAGTGTTAAACATTTTTTTGCAATAACTAGCACATCAAATATCAGAGATGCCAGCATTAGACAAACTTTTACTTACCAATAATCTTGTAAAGTGGAACACAAATACAAACCTATATTTATAAAATCTCCTGCTTCGTTGGCTTAGCGGTTAGCATATGCAACTGCCAATCCAGAGGTGTCGGGCTCTATTCCCGAGTCTGGACAAAACAGTGTTGGTGGGTTTTTCTTATAAGAAATTCTTACTTGCCCGTAATGTGAAAATTTTGGTGTTGTTTTACGCCCGTACCTCGGAGAACACGTTAAGCCTTCGGTCTCGGTTGTCTTGAATCTATGGCAATCGTTATTGGGAAGTCAGCACCCTCGAATAAACTGACCACTAATTCAACCTTCGAATTCGTTCCTTTCTCAGTCCGATGCCAGTCGCACCGTGGATATATTAATATTCAGGTATAACTGGTTGAACTAGTAGCCGACCAAAATAATATTGGAAATAATAAAGCGTAGGAATAAGATCAATATAACCTCTCCCATTTTTATAGGGGGGCGTAAACAAACAGACTTAAATGGCTAACGCGTTACAAGTACCTACAAATCAAGAGTTCAAGTGCAGCCCTGTGAGTGAGAGGGATAGTTAGGCTCCTGTAACCTTATTCGCTCACGAACTAAACGGTGCAGCTCTTCCTTCCTGTACTAATCCGTTGTAGAATTCATTACAAGCCCACATATTTCCCCCGCATTACGATTCCGGGTCATTTAAACAGGGTTTGAAAAAGCACCTCATCAGGCTGCTATAGTGTGAGTCACCGTGCCAGATTGTTTACATAATAAGAATGGTGACCACTCTTAGATTCTAGTCATACTTTCCATCAGGCATAGTAGAAACATTCTAAGAGGCTAAAATATTATATAAAAAAAACAATGGATAAAAGCAACGAAATAATTACTTAACCCAAGTTGAATTTATGGTAGTTGCGAAACTTTTATATCACTCCAGTTATACCTGGTCCATGTATACTGAACCATGACTTCCACTAATGCCACGGACATTTCTACATAAATTTAATTTGACACATGATGAAATACTTCAATTATTTTCAGAAATATCGTCTCAACTGTAAACCTTAATTGTAAATTGGATTTAAAGAAAATCGCTCTACATGCTAGAAATGCGGAATATAACCCAAAGAGATTTGCTGCCGTTATAATGAGAATAAGAGAACCTAGGACAACCGCTCTCATATTCTCCTCAGGAAAAATGGTGTGCACCGGAGCTAAGAGTGAAGAAGACTCGCGCCTGGCAGCAAGGAAATATGCTAGGATTATACAGAAACTAGGATTTACAGTAAGTGTCTATTTTATTCTCTTAACAAATATTATAATTGTCATAAATTAAAAATGAGACACCACACCAAGTTGTAAACAAAAACTCACTAGTTTCAATCAGTAGGTTTGCAACACAACAAGGTAATATTAGATAAGGCCCTACGAGTTTATTTATTCGGTCGTCATAGTGACCGCGTTGAGAGTTGCGATTGCTGAAAATTCTAGTGTAAGCCGATCACAACACCGAACGTGGACACTGTGACGACAGAGTTGATGTAAAATAAACTAACACTAGGGCCTCAGACCTTTTGTTGCGCTATGCTTGACCTGACTCGGTATATTTGTCTGGGGAAGAATGTCAAATTGAAATTGTTTGTCTTGACTGATTGTCAAAGGTTTTCGATTCACTACCGACAATCAAATTTCTTTTACTCGTTAACATGTTTTAATTACATATACCAGTTAATAACACATGTTTTATTTTAACTTTCAGGCTAAGTTTTTAGACTTTAAGATACAAAATATGGTTGGAAGCTGTGATGTCAAATTTCCAATTCGACTGGAAGGCCTAGTACTTACACATGGACAGTTTAGTTCTTATGAACCTGAATTATTTCCTGGGCTTATATACAGAATGGTAAAACCTAGAATAGTATTATTAATCTTTGTCTCAGGCAAAGTTGTCCTGACTGGTGCTAAAGTAAGAGAAGAAATCTATGAGGCGTTTGACAATATCTATCCAATATTGAAAAGTTTCAAGAAACAGTAGCATTTTATTAGTAAACAGGTTTTAATAAAGACTATTTTTGTAACTGAAGTATTTACTCAATAAATTCAATCCAATCAACCTTGTCTTACATGTAAAGTTAATCGAAGCTGTCGGTGTGTATTTTTTGAAAAAAAGTCTGATATAATTCAGTAAAAGCTAATTTCTAATCTCGGAATGTAGAACAGTCAAAATGTGCGTTACCTGTGATACTACATTATAGACAGAAAATACATATTTAGTTCGATAAATCAGGGTACCACGGCCTTCAGTTACGCAACCTGTAAATTGCAATTTAAACTGATACCATCTATGATAAAACAAGTCTATTTTTTCAAATCGTTACACAAAAGGATTATTGGTCAATAATTGTAAGACATTTTTGGTCCAAGCAAAACGTGATTGTCAATTATATTTCTCTTCATATATCATTATCATAATTCGTAGTAGTAGTATAATATTGGTAGTATCGAAGACGGCTTCATGACAGTTGTAAAGAGGTCTAAGAGGTTTTTGAGGAGTAACTCTTTGGATTTACGGGAACTGAGTACTAATGAAGGCGGAGAAATTGAAGGTAGATACGAAATATTTTCATGTTCACTTAAAATATTACCAAAACAAATGGCGTTGGCAAAGCTATTACGGAATGAAAATATACAAAACATCACTACTGTGGAATACAAGACTCGTGTCCCGTCGGGGCCCGTCTACTAACAAAGGACGCCGGCCATGGCCTGGTCTAATACAAACCACCAGGATATTATCATCTAATATAAACCATCCGCGTTTTTATTCCTTTAGAACATCTTTATGAAATAAACAAAATTTTGCCAAAAATTAAACCTGACTTTCATAAAAAAAATCGGCAACAAAAGTACATTTCGTGTCTTCTGATCAACAACCAACCAACGTGAACCAACAGAAAAACAAGGAAGGTCAATCGGTTGCACCACGCGGTCTCAGAGTAAATAACAGTCCAGATCCTACGATTAGTATTCTTACATGGTATCGATCGTATTTTTACATCGAATCGACAGATCACGTAGCCGCAAAATCGTTTGAGCAGAAATTATTGAACGTGCTTAGTAACTACTTACAAATCTTTTTGTATCATAGCTTGTAAAATTTCATAATTATTAAAACTACTTAGTTATACCAGATTTATTATATAAAAATGTTTTTAAAGACAACTTAAAAATAAATGACATTAAGTTTTTTAATTAGTTATCACTTTTGTAATATATTTTTTTTTTTATTAAATTATGTACGTTAGCTCTCTAGGTTTTCGTACTGTGCTACATAAAAGAAAAAAAAATTACAAACTAAAATTCTGACTCTACCTGGCAACATTTGAAATAAGTATCAGTGAGTTATCAGTATATTTGTTCATACATGTTATAACGAGATAATATAGACCTTTATACAATTTTTATTTGTCGTGGCGATGAAAAACTTATTTAAACTTTAAGCACTTTGTACATAGTGCTTCATTCTCTTCCGATTAACCTTAGGGAGGTTTAGAAATCAATGAAAATATACACTACATACATAAACTTACTAATCCACATATATTTACATAAATATACATATATGTTAAATTATATTCGTACTTTACGACCGCTTGAATACATATAGGTGTACCAACTATCGATTTGATAATTTTGCCATTTCATTAAGAAAGTGATCATATACTTGTTTTTTGAATGTAACACGGCTTGTGAACACCTGATTTCGAACGGGAGAGAATGCCAGAGTAGTACTGCCTAAACAAATAAAGTGCACGAAGTAGGAAGTAGTTGTGAGAGGTACATAAGAGAAGGAGGTTATTTTATAAGCGAAGAATTCCGTCGTGATTAGCAGACAGTTTGCGAAAGTACGAAATAAGGCATGTAAGTGAAAATGCACTTTAAATATGACTAAATAATCTTAAATGAAGTAGGTTAGCTAAAAAGTGCAAGCTTTATTTTAAATATATTCCGGGTATGTTAAAGATTATAATAATTTCTCCACACACTGGTTGAAGATGTGGCGATTGCACATTGTAGTACAATCAAAAACGTAAAACAACGCCATCTAGCGAAGATACACCGAACTACGAAGTATGAACGAAACGGATCTTGGAGGCAACATCAACCGTTGGGCTGTGGCCCGCCAGGCATGATCACCTCGCCTGGTCGGAGGATCCTCCCTTTGTGTCGGAGGGACATGATCGCACGTCCCTCCACAGTGTTGACCCCGACATGATTGGAAGCAGCCTTCGGATCAATAGCAGCAGCGTCACTCCCACAACGATGAGCGGTAGTCAGGTCTCAGCCAGCCAGCAACTTCGGCCTCAACAGGGATACCACACGCAGGACGCGCCCGCTCCAGCCTGGTTACCCTACGGCCTCATCAGCGTCTAGGCACAGCACACTGCACCTACGGTCCATGTAAGCAGAGCATCTCTCTCCCGTTTACGCAGCAGCCAGCCACTACGCAGCAACCACCTCGACTCACTGGGGATTTCACCGCAGCACCGCGCACCGCATACACTCCCGACTTACTGGGATCTGCGGCCTTCAGCCCCGACTCACTGGGACTAGCGGCATTCAGTTCTGACTCACTGGAACTTGCGGCACTCAGTTCGGACTCACTATAATTTGCGGCACTCAGTTCCGACTCACTGGAACTACACACTCCTGGCACTGGCACGCTCCACAACAGAGCATAGGTCTTGGAGGGGAGTGATGTGGCGATTCCACATTGTAGCACAATCAAAAATGTATAACAGCGCCATCTAGCGAAAATACATCGAGCTACAAATTATGAACTAAACGTATGAATATAATGAACTACAATGCAACTACTAATCCTGTATCGCGATATAGAGATTCGCGTGGCAGTTAGCATATATACAACATCCCAAGTTAAACCATTAGGCCGTGGCCCGCCAGGCATGATCGCTTCGCCTGGTCGGAGGATCCTCTTTGTCGAAGTTAGACTTACATACCTAGCTGGACTGCTTGTCCTAGGTAGACATACTCGTCAACAACTTCGACTGCATCGTTCCCAACAATTACCAGTATAGGTGCGACATGGACGTTAGACATGATTTTCGTCTTATCCATGTTCATTCTAATACCAACCTGCTGGGAAACTCTGCTAAGGTCGTTGAGCATGGTACTGAGATACTCAAGCGATTCCGCCATTATGACTATATCATCAGCAAAACGGAGATGAGTAATGTACTAGCCATTTATGCTGATTTATACTCGTCAACAACTTCGACTGCATCGTTCCCAACAATTACCAGTATAGGTGCGACATGGACGTTAGACATGATTTTCGTCTTATCCATGTTCATTCTAATACCAACCTGCTGGGAAACTCTGCTAAGGTCGTTGAGCATGGTACTGAGATACTCAAGCGATTCCGCCATTATGACTATATCATCAGCAAAACGGAGATGAGTAATGTACTAGCCATTTATGCTGATGCCAAACCCTTCTCAGGCCAAGAGCTTGAAAACGTCCTCCAATGCGTTTGTGAACAGTTTTTTAGAAATAACGTCTCCCTGTCTGACACCGCGTTTTAATTGGATTGGTCCCGTGCTCTGGTCCTGTAGTTGGACTGACATAGTGGCATTATTGTACAAAGACTTCAACACTTCGATATAACTATAGTCAATTTGGCATCGTTGCAGAGATTCAAGTATTGCCCAAGTCTCGACTGAATCGAAGGCTTTTTCATAGTCCACAAACGCTAAGCACAACGGCCGATTATATTCCTTAGTCTTCTGAATAATCTGGCGTAGCGTAAGATTGTTGTCTATGGTACTAAGGCCTTTTCGGAAACTGGCTTGTTCGGGGGGCTGGAAGTCATCAAACCTGCGCGCGAGACGGTTCGTAATGACTTTCGAAAACAGCTTGTACACATGGTTCAGAAGTGAAATGGGTTGATAATTTTTCAATAAGGTTTTATCACCTTTTTTGAAGAAATGCACCACTACACTCCCGTGCCAGGCTTCTGGCGTTGTACCTTGAAGTACGAAGGAGTTGAATAACTTCTGGAGGACTACTAGTACCGGTTTACCACTCACCCACAGAAGTTTTGTAATAATTCCGTCGTCACCTGGTGCCTTGTTGTTTTTAAGCTGTTTGAGAGCCACTCTAATCTCGCACAGGCTGATGTCCGAGATGTCTTCAGTGTAGTGTCGCACTAACTTGGCTCTTGTGTCCCGAGCATTGTTAGTAACGGGTTTGCATGTTAGGGTGTAAAACTGTTCGTGGAAGTTTTTGATCTCTCTCAGAATCTCGGGCTTAGATGAAATAATACTGCCATTGTCGGTCTTCAGTTTTGTCATTTGGTGCTTGCCAATAGACGAATCATTTGCGAACACTTTGGAGCCTTGGTTGCTCTCTATTGCGACCTTAATACGCGAAGTATTCTAGGCACGCAAATCGTGTCGCATGCACTTCCAGATTCGTCTATTGAGTTCACCGTAGGCCGACATATCAACTGAAGACTGCAGTCTCATTTCACGCCGGTCTGCCATTAACGCAAGCGTTTCATCTGAGAGTTTGTTGTTCTTCTTTCGGCGGTGAGTCTTGTAAAACTGAGATCCCACCGCTTGAAGAGCTTCCACCAACCCGTTGTTTAGGTCGTCCACTGTATCGCAATCGGCTAGGCATTGGAAGCGACTTTGAAGTTAGAGTCGAAAGTTTTCGGGGTTTTGGATTTCGGCAGGGTGTGGTCGGAGCGTAGACCTCTCCAGCTTGACATTGATATTCAATGTGCCTGTAACAATTCGGTGATCGCTACCGGTTTTCACCTTACTGATCACAGAGACTTCATTGAATATGTGCTGGTTGGTCGTCATGATGAGGTTTATCTCATTTTTCGTGGAACCATCGGGGCTGATCCATGTCTACTTGCGGGATGGCCGTTTTTCAAAGAAAGAGTTCATCATAAAGAGTCCCTCCTTCTCCATGTAATCGGCCAACCGCTGTCCCCTGTGGTTCCATTGCCCGTATTCAAATGGCGCCACTGCTCATCGCCATTTCGTTTGCCCAGCTTTGCATTGAAGTCTCCCATAACAACGGTGAAATGCGTTTCGGAAGTATGTATGGCTGTTGAAATGTCCTCATACATAACTTCTACTTCATCGTCGGCTGAGCATCTCGAGGTCGGCGCATACACCTGTATGACCTTCAGTGAATACCGTTTGGTGATTTTGACTATAGGATGTGCTACCCTGGTCAAGACACTATCGATTTTTACAACGTTGTTAACGAGCGACTTGTGGACGAGAAACCCGACACCACCTTGGGAGAGCTGGTCTCCCTCCCTGTAGAAGAGCAAGTTACCGGAGTTGAAGGTTATAGAGTCCTGTCCATGTCTTCGGACTTCAGAACCTGTGTGTGTTGCCAGTGATGACATGTGGAACTGAGACGTAGTCTCTTACTGCTGGCCTCATGGGGAATCTCAAAGTTGCTCAACGAGCTATGGAAAGGGCTATGCTCGGCATTTCTTTGCGTGATAGGATCCGCAACAAGGATATCCGCAAGAAAAATAAGGTTACCGACATAGCTCTTTAAATAAGCAAGTTGAAGTGGCAATGGGCAGGCCACATCGCTCGTAGAACCGACAACCGTTGGGGAAGAAAGGTTCTCGAGTGGTGACCACGTACCGGAAGACGAAGCGTAGGTAGGCCCCCCACTAGATGGACCGACGACATAGTCCGAGTCGCGAGGAGCCGATGGATGCAGTTGGCGTCCAGTCGTACGGCATGGCGTTCTAGGGGGGAGGCCTATATTTAGCAGTGGCCGTCTTCCGGCTGATGATGCAATAATTTCTCCAGTCCATAATTTAATTTGAAATTTGTATTAGAAACGAAAGGTTTAAGAATCACAAATTAGTTTCGACTGAAAATAAATTATTTTCACAAAGTTATAACAAAATGAACACAAACTAGAAAAATGTAAATATGTTTTCGATATTTCAAAGACAGAAGAGTACTCTATGCAAAAAAGTATCGATTTTTCGTATCTCTAGTATCTTCAACCCCTTTTTTTTTGGTATTAGACTGTCAAAATTGACAGATAAATTGAAGAATTTTAATCATTTTTGTTTTAGGCGGAATTATATCATAAATAAAACATTAAAAATATCCTTATTCTTGTAAAATTAAACATTTCAAAGAAAAATTATCAATTGAAGTATGTCCATTTGGAGACCTAGACATAAAATTGATGTTCAAGACCAGACTGAATTTATTACACATTACCCTGAAAAATCGTATACAAAAATTGATATCACAACTAAATTGCAAATTATTCAAGCTCTTGATAATGGACAATGTATAGCTGATATAGCAAGGGAATATGGAGTAGACTCACAAACAATTGTTTATATTTACAAACAGAAAGACTTCATCTTAAAGAAATATACACAAAAGTATAACTTACTCAAGGAAATTCGTGATTTAAATCTGGAACAAAAGCTTTTGAACTGGATAGAGCAGGAGTTTAAAATTGGCAATGGTGTTACTGAAGATCAACTTCGTAAAACAGCACTGGAAATATTGAAGCCACTAAGTGAAGAATTTTCATCTATTGATGATTGGTTATTCAGTTTTCAAATGAGACATAACATATCAAAGTATATGTCAGATGATGTGTGCAGCAACATGATCAAAGAAGAGTGGAAAAGATTTCTTAAAAGTTCAGATGCAAGGGACATCTATATAGGAGGCGCTTGTGCTCTGTCCTACAGTCTTGACTACAACAGCTACTTAAACAACCAAAATATAGATAGTTATGTTTCATTATTGTTTGTTGTTAACACAGTGGGTAGTGACATGAGAGAAGCTGCAGTGGTGGGCAGGGAACTTTTGGAGTTAGAGTCACAGGTGAAGAGCCTACCTGTTAATTATTACCACTGTATACATTCACAAGTGAATTTTTCTGTTATTATAAAATATTTAACGAAATGGGATAAGGAATTATCAAGTAAAGGAAGAAGTGTTGTGTTAGTGTTGGATGTACCTGAAAGCTTAACACAGAGTATAAAGTTTGAAAACATTAGAGTAGTAAGCAGTGCAGACCTGGACTATGTTAGATTGATTGCAGAAAAGATAGTGGAGTGTTTTAAATATCACTATAGAAGATTACAAATTAGCAGAACTTTAACTTATGGCAAAGATAATTGCACATTTCTAGATTATCTACACATGATAGGCAACGCTTGGTATAGTGTACCACAGAAGTATGTACAGAGTCTATGTCTGCCACCTGAAGAAGGAAATCTTTACTTCAATGTTGAAGATGACAATGACAATGATCATAGTATATCTCAGTGGTGTAAACAATACAATGTATCTCTAAATGTAGACAAATATCCCAGTTCCTTAGATAAATATATATTTTGTGACATGAAATTGCCATGTGTTTATTGTGATCAGTTGGATGAAAGTATGCAAGCTGTAGAAGTGTTAACTCAAAAAGCTTGCCAGTCCACCTCCGGAATGGACGCCTATCAAGCTATGAAGCGCCTTCTTTCATATCTACAAGGTGAAAGTGCAGGGGACTCCATTATAAAGTATGCCAAATACTTAGAGAATCAAATGGAATATGGAGCACTTCTGGAAATGCACCAAATTATATCTAATACAAATGATTCCATGTAAATAACATTTATGTAAATAGCTCTTATTTGTTTCTAAGATAATAAATTATATCAATTAAACATTTATTTCTTTTATTAACAGAAAATGAAAAATAAAATGTACCTAGGGATTGATTGGTTAGAGAACAAAGAGTATAATCATTTCATCATCTGTTAATATATATCTCAATATATAAATGTTTGAGCCATGTTATGAATAACTAACATTATTCTTTTTGTTCACAAATAATCATAATATTCTTATAAAAAGTTAATAAAAGTTTTTAAACTAGTGATAATTAGTCAACAGTAACTCCTTTACACAATAACTTTTTTTATGAATAAGTATCTACTGAATTAATCTATGGGCAAGAGCACCTGTATACAAGCTCGAGCCTTTTTATTGGTTTAAAAAAAAGGTTATGCAAATCGTCGACGAATCTAAATCTAAAAAAAGAATACGGAGACAACAATTTGTGTGTACCTAGTCACCCATAACAGTTAGCCCAGTAAAAAGCGGCGAGATGACCGCTTAAACCGCCACTCCATCCGTACACTCAAATTCAGAAAAGCAATTTCTCTTCTTATCTATAAATTATTCTTCATTTATCTTCTAGTTTGTGCAAGCAACCAACCGTTGAAGAATGTAGCATTATAAATAAAAACTAAAGTAAACTATCATGAACACAACATTTTAAATTGTGTGAACCTCTTTTTCCTTTGTATAACTTATTAATGAACCATCCAAGACGGTACTATACTAACTCTATTTTTATATCGTGGATTATATCTAAAACAATAACAACAAAAATAATTAAATCCGAAAACAAAAATAATAAAACTCTCTTTCATAAAATAGAATGTAAAATGTAGGTAGTAAAAACTATTTTGAAGTCATAAGTATTTGCATAAATTAATTACAAGACATACCTTACTTACAAATAATAACTTTAAAAAGTAATTGAACTACAAATACCATCGAATACCTATTAATATTCTAATGAAAAGTAGGTACATAGGCAATTGAAAGACCAGCCGTGAAAGTGCACAGTATGTAATACGTTTGGCATAGATTTATTATCAAACATACGTAACTTTGGACAAATGTAAGAAATAACCAACTAAATAAACACAATAAACGTGACCGATACCATTATATTACGATTACGCACGGTAGTTAGCGAACATGTAAGTTTCTGTAATTTTTTATGCAATATTGATAAGTAGTCCAAATTCTATCAAAGTCTTCCTTCATATCACCAACTACAAAAAAATATACAAATAATAAGTTACACGATTTTGTTAACAATGATTTTATTGTAAAAATTCAGTTACATTTTTGTAAATATTTTAAAGTATTTTGTTCCATAAAATTTATAAACATTTTCTTTACAATGTCTCATTAAAATATACGGTAACTATTTTTACCAGAAGCAGCTGTTGCTATATTCATTCGAGGCGATGTAGTTAATATTATAAAATATACAATATTATACAATCAATTTCAAGTTGAAGAAATTTTCACTTGCGTGTTGACTTTCAAAGCAGGAATAGTGAGGTCTTGGTATTTCTCGCACGTTATGAATTTTAAGCAACGTACTATAACCTCATTAAAGGCTCCTCCATACACACACCTTATTATCGGTCGATAATACCCGAATGTTATTGCGATGTGTTCTGGTTCCTTACGCAAAACTGCGTTTTTATCATCCAACAATTCTATTTCGGGTGTTAACCTTATTTAATCGAACAAAATAACAAATTTTCAATCCAAGTTTTCGTTGAAGTTCATTTGCCAAATTGTTACTTATCAAATATACTCGTCACATTTGTAACGCAAATTTACTACAAAGTTTATATATACAGAAAAAGCATCCTACTTAGTACAAATTCTGAACAAGTAATAATGTCTTATTACCTGTTTAGTATTTGTCCCATTTGTCCATGTCAATGTATTGAAAATAGTGTCATCACCCCTATACATTCCATGGGTGTCGTAAGACGTGACTAAGGGAACAAACTAGGCAGGACAACATTACTGCAAAAAAGAAAAATTGAAACAAACCCTATAGCTAATCCTATAGCTCGTCTGGCCAGCGGGATAAAGTAGGCCAAAACCCCCTTTTGAAGGAAAAGCTGATGTCCAACAGTGGACTTTTAGAAGCTGTTAATGTGATGTAAATAATGTTTTTAGTGTCAAATAACATTGACTAGTCAGTTAATTAGAACAAATTTAACTATGTGTACTACTACTACTAATAACGACGTCGCATGCGTCTCTATACAAAATGTTCTAATAGCTTATATCAGAATGTTGCAGGATGGAAGAACGTAAGCGTCCTATTTCTATTGTGATGCTATTATCGGGGCGATGTATAACTAAGTAGCCGTACTAATGCATAATATTATCCACCGATAATAATGCGTCTGTTTGGAAGAGTCTGAAAGGTAAAAATTTATGGCGATCTGTTTACGAATAGAATAAATGACTCAAAAGCGAAAATGAGTAAAATGTTGAAGAACAACGGCCAGTATATCGACACAGAGTGCATTGTGCCGGCACTCCGTTCTGCTAGGGCGGAAGATGATCTCATCTGTCACCTTTAGGCTTTATGACGGAGAGCAATAAGCGCTCTCCGTCCTCCACTGAGGCAGGTCTTTCCAACCTTCCACGAGGACCTGACAGAGTTAAGATTACTGGTCCTCGACTTCTCGAGGATCCAAGCTAACCCTCACCTGTGTATTGAGCAAAATAGGGTTTCTGACTCTTTCTACATTTAAAAACTGTAAAAAGCAGTGTGTTTTAATACCATTTCCGTAATTGTAAAAACAGAGCAACCCTAATCCCTTCTAAAAGCTTTCTAGGAATTATTATAATCATGGAATATATAAGTATATGGAAAGTGACAATTGAAAGAAATTAAATAAAATTTCACGTAAGCTCGTTGCCTTTTGCTCATGATGTAAAAGTAATCACCGTTGTTTTGATTAGATCTTGTAAATTCTTGGATAAATCTTACATTTATTTGATTGTATTATAAAGAAGTATAAATAAAGTGCGTAATACGCGATCCTGACAATTGATAAATGGCTTATAAGATGTTACTACGAGCTTCGAGGAATTCATCTGAAAAATATTCTGGCACTAGTTAGACTATAATATAATAATTTATATTCATCTTCTAAAGTCTTTATTTTCTTCTCAGTTAAGGCCAAAGCTTGTTGAAGCTGTAGGGAACCTCGATGTTGTTGCTCATGAAGTACTTTCCGTTCATCATTGATGTGCTTCCAGATGGAATCAAACCAATGAAGACCTTCAAAATTGGAATCCTGCAAAAATATTATTCATTTTCGGTAATTTCAATGAATTTCAACAGATGCCATACAAAATAGTTCTATAAGAAACAATTAAACTTCTACAATTGAACGTGGATACAGTACTTAAACTTAACAAAATATTTAATCTGTTTGATAAATAAGACAATATAAAAATTAAGTGGAAAGTGATTAACGCAAAAGCAATTCATTTGAATTGTAATCTTGTGTGATGTAACTGAAGTGACTCTAAATATAATGTATTGCAATAAATACAGAACACCAAATGGCGTAATACACTTCTCCATTACATCTTAAACCTTTATTCTTAATTTTCTTTTTATTTATGCTCCTGCCAAAGTGACTCTACTCGGCCTGACTGAATGCATGAATAGAATCCAAGAGTTGTGGTCACCATAGTAATTGCGAATGCAGATAATGCAGTAGGGTGACCCACAGCGTGGCGACCTAGTGAGATGCTTTTCATGACAGTTTTTCATGTTACATACGCATTTCATGTTTAAGACGTAGGAACAAATTAGGAACACAAATTTAGAGCTTTCAATTCATCTAGACTATCTAAATATACTCTTCGTTATAGCAACCACAACAAATATATGTATTACTGACCTGATCAAGTAGTTTTAAAATATAAGCTACTCCCATTGCAAAACCGTCATCAGTAAACGCTGCGCCGACTTTATTTTTCTTGGAGATTTTATCCTTTGATAATATCATATGCTCCACAAAATTTAAAGTCAAAGGCGGCACAATTATGTAAAAATTTTTAAGGTGAATATTTTTTGGATTACGAAACACTGGCGCAAACACGTCCACAAGTAACTTGAAATATTCAGTGCCTTGAATGAAATTCGTAACAAGATCGTTAATGTTGTTGTCCAAATTTGCAGATGACTCTAATGTTTTAGGTCCAAGTTGATTTTCTTCACATTGCTGTTTAAAATGTTCCAGATTTTCAAGATCAGGTAGAAACATGGTTGCATCTGAACAACAGTGCCGTCCTCCAGATCGGATCATCCTAACGTATCCCATGGCATTGCCTATTTGACTTATTAAGTCCCGAAACAAATCCAAGAAACTTTGCCCATCATTTAAGCCCAACATTCGTATGCTTTTATTAAACTTCTCTGCATTTTTGTACGAATACATATTCCCATTGAGTTCACTGTTCTCCTTAAAGTTTCTGAGATCTTTAATCAATCTTGATTTGATGTGTTCATCGTACATAAATTGAGAAAATATGTAAAATTTCTTTTTTAAGAACTGATAAGTGAAATTGACCGTCGTATTCATTATGCCCGTACCATGTGTTCTTATAGAGTTCGCAATATGTCGAATATTAATAGAATTTAAGTGCTTGTTGTTGCTACTTTTTTCAATAAATATTTGATTATTTAAGTTGTACAAATATTTAGAAACAAATATATGAATGTTTCGCATTATTTCTAAAACATCTAAACCTTGTTCTAAGGTTTGCGTTGGTAGATTATCCTGCACGGTTTTGATGTTAAATTTAAATTTGGCCATTTGGCGCATTTCTCCATAAGTCTTCCAATCGGACAATACTACCGTCGTTAAATTGTAATACATTGTGGATAAATAATGCTCTACAGAGGGCACAATACACATGTAAAGGAACTGAACTCTTAAAATGTCTATATTGAGCAAAAACTTCTTGGTCATATCGAATGTAAAAGGGTTAACAACATCCAGCTGTAAATGTGAGTGAATGTGTAGCCGTAAATTGGTCTCTATATTCTGACTAGCGCTTTGTATAACTTTACTCTCGATTAAAGATGTTATGGTATTCAAAAATTGTTGGGCTTTTTGTGATCCATATTGGTTATCCCTTTTGTTTAAAAATACAATGCAATCTTCTAATACCATCAAGAAATATTTTATTTTCAAGCTTTGTAGTTGCACACTGAAGTTTTGTTCAAAATAAATAGGGATAATATTTTGATGTCCCAGTAACCAAGAGCAATCACATAAATAGTCCATAGTCTGCATGTAGTTTGACAACAACTGAATTTTTTCCAATAACATTCCTAGTCTGGTATAGCTATCTTCTAAGTAAGTTGTGTCTGGTACAAAACTTAAGGCAATATTAGCAGCTATGTTACGTTCTACGGTAGCAGCACCTTTTAATGCTCTTTCTGCTATCACTAAACACGTGAGCTCATCAAGTCTCTTATTTGCATAGTTCTTATCTGTCATTAAGGTCTTTTTTACTTCAAGTATTGATGATGTGGATTGAAATATGAGATGCTGTAAAATCATATTGATCGAGATAACAATTTGATTGCGATTACGTGTAAGAACATTCTTTAAAATTTTGAGCATGTACATAATTTCAAATAATGAAATCAACATACTCTTGGGTATTGGAATTCCAAGGGCAAGATGCAGGTTGATTAATGTAAGGACTGAATGATTAATTTTAGAAGCAATATGCAGACCATCTAGCAATGTTTTCGCGTGGAGACTCATCTCTGCAGCATTAAGTTTATAATGATTGGAAGAAAACAATTCTTCAATATTAAGTACCCACTGAGTGCACAAAGTGTGCAGAGTTGCCACATCCTTCGCCAAATTAGTTTTTTTCGCAGTAATAAAGCCTTGACGTCCTTTGACCATGTTTTGTGACATTTTATCATACTTTGCACAATGCGATGGTACATGCCTCTGAAGGAATTGTTCAGGGTACCAGATGGCCGTTCCGATAATATGTACGCTGTGAGCCTGTGAAATTAACAAAAATATAAATACAGTGTTGCAAACATAGTTACATACAAGATAGAATATTTTACTGCATTAATTAACATTTCAATGTTAAAGTACCTTTGCATTTAGTTCCATCAAGCTTCTAAATATTTTCTTATCCATGATGCCAAATAAATGACTAGTGAGTACATGGAGAGCATTAACTTTCACACATTTATACATGTTGCCAACATTTGGCTGCTCCTGAACTAATCTCTCTAGATTTGCAATGGCCTGTTTAAGATATTGAGTAAACTCACTAGTAACCAAAGAACAATTTTTATCCACTAAGCTCCCTCTCAAAACTGTTAAGTTCTGGAGACATTTCTGTACAATATCATCATTCATTAATCTCAATGTAATGTTATTTATAGCTCCCATTACAGCTTTAAATCTGTCCTCCATTAAATCAAATCTTTCAGGGGTGTTGCTAACAGATTTTAAAGTTTTGCAATATTTGTTCCAGTTTGTTGCCAATGATGTGTTAGATATTAGCATTTCCAATAAAACAAGCAAAGTGAATATTTCTCCGATGTGATTAATTATGTAATGGAGTTGTATGCCATCTGTAACATAAAACAAGAAATAATAATAGAAATAAACCTCCATTTTAATCGTGAACAAAGTATGTAAGAAGTTTAGACCATGTCAAGAGCAAGATAGTAAATATACAACAACATGTGTATATTTATTATATGATAAAGTATGACTTCATAAACATATATATTTAATTCATTTAGCATTATATTTAGAGATTCAGTATTTGGTCATGTTTTTTCACGATACTTAGCCAAATATTCGGCAAATATTCGATATTTGGCCAAGTTTTTCCACGATACTAGGCCGAAAAGTTCGCAACATTCGATCGAATTCCGAATAGTTCTCAATATTAAGTAGTTAAAAAAGGAAAATTAATGTACAATAGTACTCACAAAGATGTTCACTTTACCAATAATTTAAAATATGAATACTTAAAATGTACCAGTGGTAAATAATATATAGACATCAAGGGCTACTGGTAAAGTGGACCTAGATATTTTAAGGGATTCTAGTGTTCTAGTTCTAGTGTAGTAGTTTCCACTATTAATAATAGAATTCACAAAAAAAAATATTCTATTCCAAACCTAATGAATGACTGCAGCGTCTGTAGTGCTTGAGGTGTTGGGTTCAATTCCCAGTTTGGACCAAATATCTGTATGATCTGCAAATATTTGCTTCAGAGTTTGGGTGTATTTACAAAAAAAAAGTATTTGAGTATTCTATCATTCAGTCTAGTTATTATAGTACAAGCTCTGCTTAGTTTAAAACTAGATGATGTTATGTGTTAAATGTCCGAAATATTAAAAAAAAAAATTGAGTTATTTGTTATTTCAGGTTTTTTATAATAATGGGCAAAATTTTACATTATTCAATTTTTTTAAAATTGAAGTCGTGTTTTATTTCTGTTCCAAAAATTTTAGTTAACAAACTAGTTCAAAATCTCTGGTTTTTTTTTAGCTACATATTCATTATAATTTTTTTGTGATGAATATTTTTAGAAAGACATATACGTTTGTCAGCTATCTCACTAGATATAATGGTACAGGATAATATCAGAGTTCATTAAAAAAACTAAGATACATGATCAGGAGCTTGAAGAATTAGCATATAACTTGGCAATATGCTGATTATTCTAATTTGTTATGGATATTGCCAATTATATCTGTACAAATTCATAGACGAATTAATGTAGTAACTACATGGGTTAATATATTGCAAAAGTTAAGCAATCCTAGCCAGGCCAGTCAGTCAAGATATTACGACTTCTCCGTACCTTGTAGAACATGTTATTTCCTGGCTGTCATACAAACATTTTGTTGACAATTGTGATGGGTAATTGGGAGCCCTAAAACGGTTCAACAAGTCTTTCTACAGATCTGATGAAAGTCACTTTAGCCACTCCACTTCACTCTGAAGTTCAGTCATATCGTAGTTGGCTTAAAACCAACTAAGCCTTTTTCCAAACTAGGTTGGTACTTTGAGAAAAAGGCATGCAGAAAGAAAATAGGTTTATAAAAATGTTCCCATTCATCATAGATTTTATTTTTGTATTTCTTGATATTTTGATAGCAAACAATTGTTTTTTTCTTTACACATTATACCCACTTTGGAAAGTACTGTATATACTGCTACCAAGAAATGATAAACAAATTTTAGCAAAATTGATAAATAAAGTACATTCAAACATAATTGAATCATTTTAACTTACTAATATTAATGGAACTCTTAGTAAACACAGCAAGCACTTGGCTGCACAGGTTACGTAAAACTTCATCGCAGCGTGTGGTAAATGCACTCAGTGCACATATAGATTCCATCAATATACTGATATCATTTTTATTATATTCTTCATACACTGATAAAAAGCTGAAATGTCTGTATGCAAAAAGAAATTTGTCACTTTAAGTATGTTTAGATTACAATAAAATTATTTATAAAATCAAAACCACCTTCCTAAGGAAATGCACAATATGTCCAGAACTAGACTATTAAAGACTGTTAATGTTAAATTATCAGATTAATCACATTTGAGTTATATTTGCATTGGACAGAGATTTCGTTGAAAAATGTTACAAGCTGTTTACCATCACACTACAACTTTTAGGAGCAGAGTAGTAATCATAAGCACAGGTAAAACTGTAGAAAGTAGCTACCTATTTAACCAATAGTACAGTAGTTGTACAAGTTTACTTACGTTTCAAAAGCTTCTGTTTTGAGAGCAATTACTTCAACACACAGGGAAGAGAGTACACTTAGTACTTTAGTCATCAGAGTGTTATCAGACGATACCAGTTCGGTGATAGGCACGAGTTCATTAGGTTTCATTATCACTTGTATAGGTAAAAATGTTCTATTCTCTTCCCAGAAATCATCACTAGATACATTAACAAGATCCTGGAATTGAGTTTTAAAAAACTGGCCATATCTTTTGAGAATCCATGTTCCTGCTTCTTTTTCTATGTCACCTTTCATAATTTTATTTATGAAAATTGTGTTTGGTAAATTTTAAGTATAAGGTTTTTATAGATATCAGGTATTAAATTTGTTATAATTATATATCGTTTATGCTTTTATATACAAAATTAAATAAGGGTCCTCTTATTTGAAATCGCTAAAGGAATTTCAACAAACAATTAGCATTAGTATTTTAGTAAAACCAATTATGAGCCTGCACTGACACCTGTCAACGTCAGTTCTTTTAGGTAGGGTTGCCATCCGCCCAGGTTTCCCCGAATTTGTCCTGGTTAAGAAACCATTCAGGAGGGATTTAATTTATAATCATCTGGATTTGAAATATTTCTTGTTTTTGATCGATTTGTCACTCACTTAGACTTATGGAGTCTCTTATAACTATCTTTCTTTTCTCTAAGACCTCAAAAACATTATTTTTTTTATTTTGAGAAGTAGATAAGATGACTTAGTCTACACAATTTAAAGAAGTTTCTGTTTTGCCGCTTCACTTTTAAGAAGATTAGGTCTTTATCTATTAAATTGCCGTTCTGCGATTTTAGCCATAGTAAATCAAAATATTTTTGTTTGTAAATCTTAATCATAATTTCGGCATTCGATGAATACGAGCTTAATAGAGCAACTAATTGCGTTGATGCCTCCCCGCGTTAAAGTATGGGCACCTTACCGTGGTGTCAGGTTCTATATGTCGTAATAAAAAGTACACAAAAATCACACATCAAGTTTGTGTATTTTTTTAATTTGCCCCTGAACTTTTTTGTCAAGTTTCTAAAAGTTAAGAGAAAAATCTAGTTAGTTAAATTTTTTTTTTTTTAGTAGTAGTTACTTTACTCAGGGTACAAACTTGATTAATGTCAGAAAACCGACTTGTCGGCCTTTGTGTAGTTTGTGTGTATCATCATCATCATCATCATCAACAGCCTCTAGTAGTTCACTGCTGGATATAGGCCTCTCTTTCGAAAGGAGGTTTTGGCTTTTTAGTTGTGTATATGAAGAGGGTTTTGAAAGTACAAAATAAATGAAATTTAGAATAGAAGTAAAGTTAATTTATTTTATGGTATAGTGCGGCAAACAAGTAGAAGGTTACCTGATGATAAGTGGCAACCAGAAGTCATCACAAAACATAGTCAACCGTTCTGTACCTCCCACCACAATCAGTGGTTAGGAGGGGAATGTAGAAATTTGTGCTTCAGTAACTTTTGCATATTTTAAAGTACATTCAATGGCAATAATTAGCCCCATTCTTAATTAAATGCTGAGTACGCCCATGTGTTTTTTGGTGGATAGTCAATTTGTTACACGCACGTTCAAAAGGAGAAGTAGATGTAGTTGTACGGGTCAATTTATATAATTATACTGCCTACAAGTAATGTAACATATTATTGCCTTGATTACTTGATATTGCCTAACAAGTATATATGTAAGTAATACAAAAACACATACATGGATATTACATATATTTCTTATAACTTCTGAGATATATCAGTGAAATTTAAATATAACTTAAGTAAATGTCTTATTTATTATACACTAGTATCTGCGCGCCGCTACACTCATCTAGAGGTTTTCTTCTATACCTGGGGAACAGTACCTCTTCTCTGGATAAAAGTAGTACCTGGTGGCACGGTACTCCGCTCTTTACTGTCACCTCGCACTCGTATGCATTATTTTATGATGAAGCGTAACAATCAAACAGTTTGAATAAAACACAATATTCGTATAGAGTATTATAAGCCATCTTTAAATACATGTTATTAAAGTATGTATACTTCTACATAAGTCTGAAATTCAAATCGTAAAAGCGAAAGGATGCTTTATAGGTCACATAGAGGTTTGTAGATAAGCGACCAAATGACATTCATTAAATATAACCAAACTTATTTATCAAAATACGAAAATAGGCTACAAATATTTATTTTGCAAGAAACGGTGTCTCCTACCAGTCGTCAAAATCGAACCTATTTACAACCTCATCGTCCGGGCTTATCTGTAACGGAGGTGAGGGACAAGCGTCGCGTCGCCAGAGCGGGACGGGCGCGGGCGGGTCGCGGCGTCAGTCCGCCTCGTGCTCGTGCAGCTGCGCCAGCAGCGCCGCGCGCCGCGACTCCAGCTCTGCGTCGCTCCACGCCGCCGAGCTGCCCGACCTTAACAATACACCGTTCCTCACGATCTTACTACTGAATACGTACTGAATCTGATGTCCGTTTCACTATAACAAATATCGCAAAACATCTCGGCAAATATAATTAACACAGCTAATAATTACCAGTACGAATTTAAATCAAATATACAGTGAAATATATTGTTCAATTGAGTAGTCTAAAACAGTGTCGTCACAAGTCGTCTATTTAGTATATTTTTCATACAAAATTGTTGTTTTGACAGATGATAAAAGGAACTAATTTGACTAAGGTGTCGTCTAGCCTATTCCTTCCTCCCATTCGAATAACACCCTAAGAAACTTAATAAAACAAAAGTACGGCAAAAGTAGTTACAAGTGTCTTCTACTCATAGATGATAGAGATAGATTAAAGGACGTCATAGATAGATATAGACATCATTCCTCATTAGTGAAGTAATTCTTTTATTGTACGTCTGTTCTTATATCATCATTATTTTTTCATCTATTACGTGGTGCTGCCACTGCTAAGCATATTTATAATTATGGTGAGGCATACCGTTCCTTCTTGTCCTTCTTATCTTTCTTCTTTTTAGGTTTGTGCGAGACCTCAAGTTGCTGCTCGTCCTCGGGGCTGCTGGGCGCACTGCGCTTTGACTTCTTGCTCTTGTGCCGCACTTGTTCATCGTCTGTTATGCCACCCTCTTCTGGCGTCGGTGACTTCTTCATGAAATAATTTCAACATTTTTATGTAAATTAAAAGAATGCTTAAACAGAGTAAACTCCAAATGATGTCTCTAAATGTTAATAAATACAAGTTGAGTTTATTTTAACAACTAGCTAGCCTACGTAACTTTGTTCATGTCTCTGAAAAGAAATAAATTTGCCATGTTTTTGCGAGATGAAGATGTTATATACCCTTTTTCGACAAATTGGTTATTCAATACTGAAAGATTTTAAATTTAAACTACAAAATTATTTTTTATTATGAGAATATTCAGGAGATTATCTTACAGGTGGTGGCGAATGTTTGCGATGCTTCTTTTTAGATTTCTTATGCTTCTTTCCTTCGTCAGAGCTCCACGTAGCATGGCTGGGCGCGGGAGACGGGGAACGTACCACCGGCATCGGTGACGGAGATCGTGATTTTGACTGTTTAACAAACAAATACTTTGTAGCAAAAAAAAAAATCACTGACAAGCATAACTGAGCAGAAATTCTACACTAGTTCCAGAATTCGCATTATCAGCAATAACCAATTAATTAATGTCACGATAGTCACAGCCCATTAGCTTACGAGAACAAGTCGTCACTTGTTACGTCCTATGATGCAATGCGGTAAAATTGTGGTGTCTGTTCCTTTTGACACTTAATCGAAAGTTACCCAACGATTGACGAACGACAAGACCTGCTTCTATTGAGCAGTCTTGTTCTAATGACATTCTTATTGACATTTCCAATAATTTAAATTGAATTGTGAGACAATAGAGGTAGCAACCTCTAGCTCCAATTTTTTAAACTCACCTTTAATTAAGTTGGCAGTACAGTCAAATGAACACTTTAACACATGCTACACAAAATATCAACAAAATAATAATTTAAATAAATGTAATGTAATTAATCTGGTTCATCAAAACATTTGTTGCTTGACGGAGGGCAAGCAACTTGAGCTGGAATTATTCATGAATTCAGAGAATGTTAATATTATGTGTATTACTGAGCATTGGTTAAAGGGGCATCAACTCATGTTTAATTTCAGCAACCACCAAGTTGGAAGTTCATTCTGTAGAGTCAACACAATACATGGTGGGTCGCTTATTCTATTACATAAAAACCTTAAGTTTAAGGAACGGAAAGATATTGTGTCCCTCTCTATAGAATGTTCTATAGAATTCGCATGTGTGCAATTAGAGCAATTCATTGTTATAAGTGTATATAAACCTCCCTCCGCGGATTTGAAACTATTTTTAGAAATAATGGATGAAGCCCTAAGCAAACTTGCCATCTCAGGTAAGAGCGTACTAGTCTGTGGTGACTTTAATATTAACATTCTTGATAAATCAAATTCCACCCTTAAAGTTCTTAGTCTTTTTAAGTCCCACAACTTGCTAAATTTGTTTATGGAGCCTACTAGAATAACCGCTACTACATCTACTTGCCTGGACAACATCTATACAGATATTGTTCCTAGACATAAATCTATTATTAATAAGTTAGATTCTGATCACTCTGGTCAGTTAGTTAGTTTTGTAAGCAAAAAGAAAATAGTGCTTAAAAAAAAAATTACTCTTGTACCAGTAACAGTTGATCGCCTGGAACGTATGAGAATTAACTTAATTAATAATTTACCTTCCTTAAATAACAAATTAGACCCTAATGCACTATATTGTTCCTTTTTTAATTCGTTCCTTAGTCTATTTAATTCAATATTTACCTCCAAGACGGTTACTGTTACTGATTGTCCTATATTCAGTAACTGGGCAACAGTAGGAATTTATAGGAGTAGGGAAACATTGTATAGGCTGTATCATGAAAGACAATATAATACTAGTGAGGACTTTAAGCAATATGTACAATGCTATTCAAAGATTTTTAAAAGTGTCTGTAAATTAGCCAAATCTTTGTTTATTAAGTCTAAAATCAGAAACAGTAGTAATAAAATTAAAGCAACTTGGAAAGTTATTAATGCTGAGACTGGGAGAAGTGGAACAAAGGAGTCTGATTTTAAATTAAATTTTGATGGTCACATTACCAAGAATGACATGGAAGTGGCCAACACATTTGAAAAATTTTTTTCCACTTTCCCAGTCGCACTTACAGGTAATTTAGGCTCTTCCACCTCCACTGCAGAATCATTGATCAGAGAAAATGTACCAGAATTTTTTAATAATTTTACTTTTCAGTATATAAATGAACTTAATGTTTTAGCTGCCTTCAAATCTATTAATATAAAAAAGACAGCTGATCTTTGGGGAATTTCTGTAAGTGTCGTTCACTCAATAATTGACATTATTGTACCTGACTTAGTTATTGTATTTAATAGATGTATAGATTATGGTGTGTTTCCTGACCTGATGAAGTATAGCAAGATAACTCCTTTGTTTAAATCAGGTAGTCCATTAGACCCCACAAATTTTAGACCAATTTCGGTCCTACCAACATTTAGTAAAGTTTTTGAAAAGCTGATACTTACTCAGTTGCTTAATTATTTTAATGAAAATCAATTGCTGCATACTAAACAATTTGGTTTCACTCATGGTCGGTCAACATGTGATGCTGGGGTTAAATTATTAGAGTATATATTTGAGGCTTGGGAGGAGTCACGTGACGCCTACGGGGTGTTTTGTGACTTATCTAAAGCATTTGATTGTGTGCAGCATGAAACACTTGTCAGGAAATTACACCACTATGGAATAAGAGGCAGTGCTTTGGATCTTCTTACTTCTTATTTGAGTGATAGGATTCAAAGAGTAGATGTTAATGGTAAATTATCCCAGGGATCAGCTGTGGCGGTGGGGGTGCCCCAGGGGTCTATTCTGGGTCCATTTCTGTTCCTTGTGTACATCAACGACTTGCCTCATCTTGTGAGGGATAACCATGAGATAGTGTTGTTTGCAGATGACACATCCTTAGTATTTAAAGTTAACAGACAGCAATCGGTAATTGACGATGTAAACAATGCTCTCTCTAAAATGGTACTTTGGTTTTGCGCTAATAACTTGTTATTAAACAGGAGTAAAACCAAATGTGTTAAATTTTATACTAGGAATGTTAAACAAGTAAAAACTAGTGTTTTGATGAACGGGGAGGAACTGGAATTGACAGACAAGGCTGTCTTCCTAGGTATAACTTTAGATTCACGGTTACAATGGGGCCCACATATAGAAACGTTATCTGGTAGACTTAGTTCTGCAGCTTATGCTGTGAGAAAGATTCGTCAATTGACGGATGTTGATACTGCGCGATTAGTCTATTTCAGTTACTTTCACAGCATTATGTCCTATGGTTTATTGCTTTGGGGCAGTGCCTCTGATATTGATTCAATCTTTGTGCTCCAGAAACGAGCTATTAGGGCTATCTATCTATAAGATGGGCCCGCGTGAGTCACTAAGAAACAGATTCAAAGAAATTAACATTCTCACACTACACTCACAATACATTTACGAGAATCTTTTGTATGTGCATAAAAATCTGTGTAAATTTAAGAAAAATAGTGATCTCCATCAATTTAATTTAAGAAATAAAAATAAACTTGCCTTGCACACTACTAGGCTCCATAAAATATCGAATTCGTTTGTGGGTCAATGTATACAATTTTATAACAAATTACCAAACAACATAGTATTATTATCTATTAGTAAATTTAAGAAATTTGTTAAGCTGAGGTTGTCCAAAAAGGCTTATTACTCAGTTTCAGACTATGTCACAGATTTAGATGTTTGGAAATGAATTGCTCTTTTTTTAAGACCTATGATTGTGAATGTAACTGCTAGTTTAATATTTAAAAGATTTTGAGTTAAAAGAGTGGTGGTGAGTTTCTTTCCTGGGTTCTTTTCTCACCACTCTACCATGAACAATCTGCGAACCCAGCTAGCTGTAATTTTAATCGACAGATTGTGCATCTTTCATCTTTTATTGTTTTTTTTATGACGTTCATAAGTGTCTTTTGTGACCAAAATGAATAAATGAATTTGACTTTGACTTTTTGACTTTGATTATAGGCCTTTTATTTGCCCAATCATATGACGATGCGTATTTGTTTTTCTTGTCATTTTAGTAGAAATAAACTGCTATTATTGTTGTGCCAGTTTATCCTTTCATTAAAGTTTGGCTCCTGGTGGATTAAACACAAGTGATCTCCGAAGCATCCTTTTCCAGTGATCATTAGTGGGTATGAGTGCCGTGATGACTCTCGAGCCAATCCTTCATTCTTACATAAGCCTGAGAGTATTCTTTCCATGCAGTCATAAGAGAGTTTAAATTTATAACAATAATGATAATTTTCTTTTACTCCGAATATAATAAAAATGAAGTAAGGTAGTTTAGTAAGGTATTAGTTAAGCACGGTTTATACAACTGGGTACGTCCAAAACGCGATATATGACATATTAAGCCATTATAATTTCAGTTAAGAGAAGAAAATAAGGAATGTTGTTGTGACCACAGATATTCATGTCATACAATTGTTTTTTTTATGGTTTACAGAGAAAATGACTAACCACAGAGGCAGAGTGGGAACGCTTCTTCTTCTTGGAGCGCTTTGATTTCCGCGCCTTGGGATGATGGTAATGCAAGCAGGTCTCTTCTTGTTCATGTTGGAAGTCCTGTAAAATATTGAAAATCTGGATGTTTAATTGAAATCAAATAATCAGTTTAAAGTCATCTTTTCCTTCTGCAACAGTGGATCACCGATGTTGACTACAATTTATATAAAAAAGGGACCTAACAACATTTCAAAAATAAATGTTACATTTTAGCTATTCTAGAGTACAAATAATGACACTGAGAAACACTTTTAGAACTTATTTATAACCAGCTGCGGCCCGCGGTATAACCCGCGATTTTTGTTGCTTTTGAATGTGATAATGTTTACTATTTCATTGGCTTTAATTTTGTTTTCACGTAACTCTATTCCTTTTCTAAAATAATAAATAAATAACATCACAAATCTCACACACAGCTGTCCCATTCCAAATTAGGCAAAGCCTGTGCTATGGTAACCAGACCGCTGACAAACATACTTAAATACGGTCTAATAAATACATATTGTAGATAAGTTACACCCAGACACAACAAATAATCGTGCTCATCACAGAAATATTTGTCCTGGGTGGGATCGAATCCACGATCTCCGGCCCAACAGTCAGAGCCACTCACTATTAGCTAAGCAAGCTCATCAAAAATAAAATAGTCTGCTAATGAATGTCCCATCAAAATCGGTTCAGCCGTTATTAAGATTAGCCTGAACAAGCAGACAGACAAAGATTTAAAAAAATGTTTTATTATGTAAGTACCGTATATACTTTGATATGCATTTAGTGAAAAGCTCTTGTTTAAATTTACAAACAACACTTCAATTTTATTTATTTGTATAGATAAAATCATCAAGCGTTAGCCAATAACGTAAATTCGTCCTTAGTGAGATAGTTACTATCATCTAACGTAATCGATAGTGCGTTAGTTCAGGGCAAGATTTTAACATGATCCCTTTACTTAAAATCATTAAGCGTAAAACACAAAATTGATATTCAAACGGATGCATAACAATCTTAATACACTGTCATATAATTTGCTCAAATCCAACTTAGCTTACGCTTATCTTCATAAATCGTTTTTTACCAACACACACATGCCTATATTTATTGTATGGTATCGTGTAATGGTATTTCTGTAACCTAAGTCGCATGGTAATGTACCAGTTAGAGAACTATGAATATGAATATATATTAAAAGCTATTTAAATTTACCTTATAAATTCTAATTTGGTCTTCTTCATAGGGCACAGCTGCAAACTCGGGGGCGTCTAAATCAAGTTTCGCCTTAACCTCACTCCACGGTAGCTGGTGGTCGATGTTGGCTTCGGTCAACGCCCACTTGAATGCGCTTTCTATTTTTTTCTGTGCCTTCGATTCTTCTTTAATCTTTTCTTTGTTTCTCGCTTCAGCCTAAAAACACACGTTAGTTTATTATCTTCCAAAACAGCGAGGCTACAATATAAGTTTATAGTTAGAAGAGCCACGCCGATTTCAGCACGAACGGGCCGGCTCGACCGGGGCAGTACTACCCTCTCGCAGAAGACCAACCTAAAGCGACAGCATCCGTGTTGTCCTGTTTCGTTGGAGTGGAGACCGCAGGCCAATCGATGCAGGAGTAACACTTGTCGTGGTGTGTGCAATACAATGCCACAATGACTGTCACGCCTTTAGCGTCCCCAAGCGAGGCGTGAAAAAGTATCTCACTAGGCCGCCATAGTGTGGTTCACCATACTGCATTGTCTGCATTCGCAATGAGTATGGTGACCATAACTCTTGGATTCTATACATGCTTTCCATCAGGCAGAGTAGAGTCACTTTTGCAGGCTCTTAAAATAATAATGAATAACAATTTCCGTTGATATACCTTTTCCAGCAGCGAGTTGTATGTAAGTTTGACATTGCCGGCATCTAAAGAAGCCGATTTACTATCTTCACAGACAACAGTGGCAAACTCTTCAAATGTGGTATCGGGTTTAACATCAAATTCTTTCTCTCTCAATATTTCTTTAATTACTTTCTTTTCGTCATGGAAGCGCGCCTTCAAGTTTTCAACATAGAATTTGAATAAATCAAGGGGGGTAGAACCACTTTGTCCTGCAAGAAGTAAGTTGTAGATGAAAACATTCTACTACCATGCTTTTAGCTAAATATCATATTTATAGTATACGTACCGAGCATAGCTGAGAATCGCATATCAGCTGATATGACTGGATACAATTCAACCCAGAGAGACATTGATGTCAATTTTCCTTCTTCATGTAGGCTATCCAGTAAAACCTAAATAAATAAAATAATATGTAAAGAAATAAAGTTGAAATATTAAAGCTTAAAGAATCATTTATATAAATATTTCAATTCTTTATTTATCAAGCAACTTGGTCGTATTTTTGTCTGTGAGTAACAAAATTTAACAATAATTTTGTTCCAAAAACATTGATTTGATTGAGAAGAAAGTTTTAAATGACATATTTGTAATGATGTAATTAAAAAACTCACTAAAAAGTTGTCTCTGTTTTTTCTTTGTTGCCTTTTATTTCTCTTTTTGACCTGTTCTCTCTCTTGCAAGTACTCCGCTTCTAGATTCCTTATATGTTGCTCAAACACTAAAACAAAAGGTCAAGTAATGTTTAATTTTAAAATAACAGTACCAGGAAACCGAGTTTTGTTCAGTTTTGTCATGTAGATAAGAGTCAAAACGAGCCTATTACACAAATATTTCATTGCTTTAAAACACGGATAAAACAACGTTTTCTAAAAGTGGAAGTAAGAAACCCCCAACATATAAAATTTCGTGAAAATCGTTGGAGCCGTTTTCAAGACTCAGATTATATATACATATATAAGAATTTCTCGTTTAAAGGTTAATTAGAGTTCTTTAGAAAACATTTTGATGTGTATTTCTTCTACAAATAGTTCATAAGAGATAATAAAATAGAAACAAACGAATTCATACAAATCACAAACTATGCTAACGCATTAAATCCTTTATTTAATTTATCCCTCAAGGGATAGAAGACAGAAACATATTGAACACCCAAACTTTGCCGACTATAATTTCATTACCACTTAATTTAATTTAATTGGTTTATTGCCTTCCATAATGTTAAATAAATGTTATAAAAATATAAAAGAAAACAAACGACAACTTACGTAATACGCGGCAAGTCTATTGCTTGTTTCTAAATTTATGTATATCATAGATGAAAATATGTATATATTACAGATAGACTTCAATCCACTTAACATTATGTAGTTTAAAGAGATATCCAGCGTATCAGTAACGCGTGATTTTTCATATAAATTAATAAGTGCATTCGTAGCTAGACTTACCAATAAGTGCATCCTCCTTGTCCATGCCCAGGAGGCTGACATCATTTTTGAAAGCGGAGTTTTCCAGCAGCAGCACTTGCGCCTCACTCCAAGTGCTGCTGTATGTTATCTCACTCATGTTCTCCAAAACCTGATGAAATTGTATCATGTTATTTACACAATTTGTTAATGTCAAAACAATATTAACGAAGGACTAAACATTAATTATATTCGCATTGGAGTAAACATTGTAAAATACATTTGTGAAAATAAAACTGGAATGTTTTTACAATTGATATAAAAAAAAGCTGGTACTAAAACTGATGACGAATTAAAATTACAAAGTGTCACGATTCCTTTTCGTCCCATGGGTGTCGTAAGAGAGGACTAAGGAAGCCAATTATGTAGGTAAACAGCACTATGAAGGGAAAGAAAACTTGATACAGACCCTTTTTTTTTAACCCCCTCGGGCCGTCATCCCACCGGGGTTTACGGCGAGGTGGTGTGTGGGAATCGGACCGACTAAAACCACACGGTGTGCCACTCTGCACCTGACATAGGAGGGATCCGGGAACAGTTGTTGTTACGACATCCAGATCCCTCCTAGAGCCTGCCCGCTACCGCGGGCACCACCAGCGGATAAACTTTCCAATTAGGCGACGAACGGCACACGCGGACGTCGCCTCCTCGCGGCTGGCCACTATGACGGATGGATGGGAAAACCTGTCCCGTCCACCCACGGCCAAATTCAAGGCGGCATGAGGCGCCGGTACGCGCGCCTCCGCCGCCCGGTTCGCCGACGGCGAATTGGGTCCGAGTGGAGATCATCCTCCCGGGCCTTCTCCGCCGCCTCCTTCCGCGAAATTACGTCTTCGCAGAAGGTTGCGACCGTGGTAAAACAACTGTCGCTACCGACCATTGAGCGTATAACGGCAGGTACCGCTAGCGTATGCTGAGCCGAGTCCTCACTGCAGTATCATTTAAATTACCTGCGCCAACATCTTCATATTACGTTTTTTCAGTGTCTTGGCCTCTTCCTTCTCCCGCTTCGTAATAGCGAATATGCAATCTTCGAAAATATCTCTGCGGTCCGATTCAGGAACACATCGCCATATCTACACATTAAGTACATGATAATGACAAATCGACTAATTTTAGAATAAACTATACTGATTAATTAATGACTTTACTTTTTCTTGAAATTGTTTTGATGTCAAGATTTAAAATATATATGTATTTACTGATAAAAATATTGTACTTTTTAATGACTGTTCCAAGTAACATGCAACTACGTTTCTAGATTTAGCCTAATATAAATGAAATCTAAGTTTTATACTAACATTATAACTAAGAATGATATTACTGACTTTGTTTAGTCCATGCTTACCTCTAAATTATTAAACATTTCTTCACACTTGTAATACTTCGTTAGAGATGTCACACGATCACAACCTAATAAAAATTCTTCTAAGTTCTCCCGATTCTTTTTTGTTTTTAATCTGTAACAATTTTTTTTTTTTAAACTCACAACAAAAGTTAAGTTAATTCTAGCCAGGTCAGTCTGTAGACGGGTGACCATTTTTAACTCATTGTGACCCTTCCTTTCTTCGGAGAGCACTAGGATGTCGCCTAGTATTTGTGTTATGGAGGTACGAAGGCAGTCGCACCACATAAACAATCGAATAGTAGGCTTAAAATCAACCTCAACTTAATTAAAAGTTCGAGGAAGACTATAAAATAATATAAACTATAAAAGTGATTAATCAAAAAAAATCCAATAACTATATCAGTTATAACGCCTACAAGAATAGGGAATGTAACACATTCTACTTATGTTGTTACCTCTGTTCCTCCCTTTCATCTTTCAACTTTTGAGTTTTGTATGCATTGAAGGCTTGTTTCTTCTCATTGAGCTTCTTAAATGTTGTGTAGCGTGGATCTTTGGATATTATCTTGACACATTGCTCCCATGACGCATTTGATGGTACATTCTACAAAAAAATGTTTAATGTAATTCAATAAATTTAGATCAATTGCTTTTGTTGTATACATAGCATATAGTTTACATAGTATAAAATGAAATCTCATTTTGTACTTGAACATAGAATATTTAAACGCTTTTATTGCTAATACTGACTAAATTTTGCTAGATATAAAAATTATGTACTAAGGAATTGTGTATCTTAAAAATATCTATAAAAAGTCTGGAATAGTATATACTTATTTAATATAAATAACCAATATTAACCATTTTTATGTTTAAGATTTAATTTTTTTTTGTGGGTTATGCTTTCAAATTTTGATCAACATATAAGTTAAGTATATTGTGCCTTTACTGTAGACCAAAGTTGCGTTTCACAGCATATCATTAAGAGCAGAGTGGCCAATGGCGATTACACCCCTTCGAAACTGGGGCAGTCACTAGTGCGAAACAATACATTTATAAAGTGTGAACTATAGGGTGGGCCAAGGATTCGTTAATTTCGGTGCTCGCTTAGAAGAGTGCAAACGTCGAAACGATTTAGATGGTGTAATTTTTAAAAAATAAATTCATACTTATTAGCTTTCTTGTAAGTAAACAATTTTTATAATATATCAAATAGTTTTTCTTACACGATTTTTTTAAATGTTAACTAATTCATAAAATGACAATCCTAATGTATGTATATTTGTATCACTACTTCAGTAGATACAAATAGTGTATAATAATTAAAATAGTTTGATTATTAAATAGTGAACATTACTCGATCTTTCAAAAGTTCTTTGAATGCTTCAATAGCTTCCTTCTTATCTTTATACTGTAGTTCTGGTGTCTGCTCTGACTGTTCCGTATTGTTGATTTGTGGAGGCAGCGCTATTTCTTCTGGTTTACCTTCAAAATAAAAGTTGATGAATGTGACAACAATTCTTTAGTCACTGTTATAATATAATTCGCGATTGCCGTCGTTTTCCTATTGGTTTTTTGAGTAAAATATATTAAAAATATATTTAATTGTTCCCATTAAATAAGAATTAGTTAATTTATCTATATCAGATCAGATTACTAATTCATATAATTCTGCTAGAACTTCGTACACACACGTTATTAAAAAAATTAAACAATGTGCTAATAATTCACATTATCATTATTAAAATTATCACCGCAGTCCAAAAGCTGGATATAGGTCATATGCCATTTCTAATAATTAATAAAAATTAAAGATATTCTACTAACTTTCTTCAGGTATGGGTATTGAGCTGGCAAGTGATGGATCAATAGCTGCTAAGGTTTTAGCCATCGCTTCATCGAGAGCTGAACTGCCAGAAGTTGCTATTGATGGTGATGCTGGTAAAGGTACTTCACTAGGAGGCACAGGTTCAGCCACAAGCCCCGCTCTGCAAATTATTAACTTATTGTATTCTGAACTGAAACTTACTGCAAAATTACTTTAACTAGTACATGAATTGTTTACATCTTACTAGCTTTTATTATTCCGAATACCTTTTGGTGTTGGTTACTAGTTCAACCAGTTTTACAAGTATATCAATTTTTCGACTGAGCGGCTGGCATCGGATTTTACGCAATCCTGATTGTGATCTGAATTCGATGGTTGAAGTAGTAATCAGTATATTTGAGCGTATTGACTGTCCAATAATCATTGCCATAGGTGTTCATGACAACTGGGACCAATGGCTTAATGTGCTCTCTGAGGTATGATGAAAAGCAAAATGAATTGCTTCCAATTTACTTCCACTTTACTCCACTTCTTAAAAACTCCATCATCATCTAAGCCAAAAGACGTCCACTACTGGACAGAGGCCTCCACCAATAAAACTTAATAGATACAAATATTTTGATATTTTTCTTAATAAAAGAAATAATAGAACAAAATAATTAAATGGTAAAGAATTAATGCATAAGTTAACAAATGTATTACTGAGCAACTTCTTCTGCAGCAATCTTGTCTTTGATGTCTTGCAGTTCTTTAGGTATGATCCAGCTCGATTCTTTAGTCTCTATATTATGAAAGTACAGTCGTCCAGCATCTGTAGTATATTCTTTCCAAACACAAGCTGACAGAAGTTTCTGTTAAAAGTAATCATGATAGCAATATACAAAATCATTTCATTAAAATTATTATAATTCCCTTAAAGTTATTAGTATATCTAGTATAAGTAAATGTAATCTTGGTAAAAGATACTTCTTGACAAAAACCTGCTGGAACACACACACAAACAAATTCAGAGAATTCAGAACTATTTGAAACAATTTATTAACCAGGATGCTATATTATCATCATAAAGGTCACACATGTGAAAACAGTAGAGAAAAATAGTAATTGACTCTGACTTGACCACAGACTATAAAGTTTTAGATTCTGAGAAACTAAAATAGGTAGCCCATAACTTTTTTTCAATAACTCCAACAACACTTAATCCATTTTGTTTTTAGACTTAAATAAGCTAAAATATTCTGATGAGACATTAATATTGCATGAATCTAAACAAAGTACTATATTAAAAATCATAATTGCTCGGTGAAATGACAGAATGCAGATATTGTAACATATTGAAAACACGGTGGCTAGAAGATGATCTAAACCCACCGATGATATACTTTATAACACTGTGGTTAATTAATGCATCACACAACTAAATAATCAGAGATTTTCATACTAGGTAATGCAGATATCTGATTATAATTAGTGATCATCTAGAAATAAGAGTTGATACTTGAAAGTATACAGATCTTGCACTTTGAATCAAAAATAAAATTTGGTTTTGCCAATGTAAGCTATATTGGCAAAAAAAAACCATGAAAATAACAATTTGTCTATCATACAAAGTATTGTCCAATATGAAGTTTAAACCCACAACACTCAGAGTGTAGAGAGAGATGTGAAGAATCCTTAAACCACTATGCCATCAGTACTGTTGAATTATTATAGTAAGGTATCAATTATCAGTCCTATTTATTTACACTACGGAATCCAAAAAAAAATAAGTTATGTAAAAATGCTTCAGTTACAACAACTTTCAATGATCTACCAAAATAAAAAGGACATACCTCTGCTGGAGTTTTTAAGTCATCCGGCTTTTCCCAAAGACTTTGTTTGGTAACAGAATTATAGTAATATGTTCTACCATCAGGGGCCTTGTGCTCAGACCAAGGACTACTCTGATTGGCCATAGGAGCTATATCTGGAGCTGGAGCAGTTAAATCCTAAAAAATGCATATCAATATAATTTCCAAGTTATGCCATGATTTTAGAATAAATGAGTATACTTTTGTGTTAAAATAAATTACTTACAGTCTTAAAAGCTGGAAATCCTGGTGGTGGCATGGAAAATGGAGATATTATCGGTGGATATGCCATCGGAGGTGGCAAACCTGTCATGTTCGGTGGCATGCCAGGTACCGGAGGCATGCCCACGGCTGGAGGCATCGGCGGTGGCAAACCACTCATCATAGGCGGTGGAATCAAAGGTGCCGATCCGATCAGACCAGGCGAGCTGGTACCCGCATTAGGTGGTTCCTATAAATATTAATTTAACAAATTAAATTAGATATTATTTAAATAGTAAGAAATGGGACTTAAATGGAATAAATTGTGTTTAACCTATACGTTATAACATGTACAAACCATAACACTTGCGCTCTTAACACCTCAACTCAAAATTTATAGGAGATCTATTGCCAATTTTAGAATAGAACACAATGTAAATAACACCGTTTAGTTAACTGTAGTTGTCTAGACATCACAAATTCACAAAGGACACATCAATCAATCCGATAATCTTATTGACAGAAACTCAGAAACAATATACATATGCAGTATTTACCACGGAATTATCATAGTGTAGTGTTACCAACAGTTAAATTAACTCTCCAACAGATTGAACATCAAATACCATCCACCACTAGTAAAAAAAGACCCGATTCTAATATTTACTAAACCTCTAAATATTGTTTAATTTTAACGAAAGAAAAACATAAGTACATTAATAATTGTTTTTATTTATTGTTACGTAATAATAATCAATAAACCCATCCACAAGTAGCAAATCATTGTCATCAAGTAATAGAATCACGCTGATTTCAGCACAAACGGGCCGGATCGACCGAAACAGTGCTACCCTCTCACAGAAGACCAACTTAAAGTGACAGCATCCATGCTGTCGTGTTTCGTTAGTGAGTGCGAGATCGGAGGCACATTGATGCAAGGGTGAAAATAATCGTGGTAACCACGTGAGTCTCACACGGCCACTCTGACTGTCATGCCTTTCACGTCTCGAAGCGGGATGTAAAAAAGCATCTCACTAGACCGCAATAATGTGAATCACCATACTACATACATTGTCTGCATTTGCAATGAGTATGGTGACCACCACTCTTGAATTTCATACATGCTTTCCATAGGGCAGAGTAGTGTCACTTTGTAACTTGCAGGTTTTTATTTATAAAAAAAAATCGTCACTTGTATATTAATAACCTTCTTAGATATTAATATATGTTTTATTTGAATCAGTTTTATTAAAGTTTTACGTGTTGTAGTATTTTTCTTTTAACTTCTTACCACAGTGCATTCTTAGCACAGCAGATAAAATTAACGTAGAATTAACTTCGTACTGTTCCTCTGCTTGTTTACTATTACATTAATACTGCTAAAAAGTCTCTCAACATGAACATTAAGACAATTATAGCAATAGTCACAATCTTCATTTCTCTTATTATTATAGATCATAAATGAGATGAATGTTCTAGAATCACTGGACTCGAAATACGGAATACTTCGTGTCAACTATGTCCTCGGTCATTAAATTTCACTCCCAAGCCTCTATCATTCCTAGTAAAACGTATTATTAAAACGTGGATTACTCTAGGCCTCCAGAGATGTGAGATGCAATTTGTCAAATTACATTGTGCCCTTAAAATACAGAGAATCATACAAGTTAGCAGTTCACCGATATCGTAACCTTTGTACCAATATTTAAAAAAAGCTCAACACAATATAAACTGCCCAATTGCCCAACTTGCCAAATTTCAGAAGGTCAGAAGTAATCCTTAAGACACATGGTGATTCATTAAGTAGATCGCAAATTATAATTATTACGGAATAGCAACCTCAGAAATTGAATTTAATTGCTGCACAAATCCCTCTTATTCGGTGAATAACGTGAATGACCATATACTTCTAACGAGACTCATCGTCGATGCTATTGAAACTTTACCAAAATTCAATAGTATAGTGGTGGATTTAAATCATTATAAAATACCTATATGTAAAAGTGATAATATATAGGTAAAATAGGTATTAGGTAAAAACCATCACAAATTACTATTTAATGTGCAGGTGCAGGTGACAATGAATGGAAAATTACTTGGTAATACAAATATTTGCAGTTGTATATATGACTCAGAAATGCTGTATAATCTGGATGTAATACTATTGAATTTGGATAAAAATTGATGTAGAAAAATTATCGATTTATTATCCATAGCATCAACAATTAATACTATTGAAACTATCGATACTATTAGCCTTCATCGATGGCATTGTAAAATACTAATACCATCGATAGCCTTTTCGAATTTCTATCTGGTGGTAAATAGTCGATAGTAATGTTAACAAATCATTTGATAATCAAAACTAACAAAAGTTTATTTGACATATGTCAAATATGTGTATAATGTAGTAAGATTAAATAAAAATATTAAAGTGGGTACATAGTAATAGTTACCAATTGTAGATATTTTATAGTACTGTGATCACACCTACGTTTTAAAATATTTCAGGAAGTTTAGCTGATTAATTTTTTTTTTTTCATAATACTATTGGATCATGTTAATTGTTTAAAATGTCGTGTCAAGTTGAACAAATAGCAGATTGTGGAGATATATCTAGCATAGGAAGGGCTTTGTTTATATCAGACAATGAAGGTTTGATATAACTTATAATTGAATCCGTTTAATGTTGTGTTCTAGAAAATTATTATTGAATTTCATTTCAGATGCGAATTGGTTGCCTGATTGTGCTATATCACTGTCATCTTGTGGTAATTTATTAGCCATTGGCTACAAAAGCCGTCTTTGTTTGTTAGGTAACCAATGGATAAGTTCAACTGATAGTAACACCTTTCTGATATCATGGAGCGGCACTTTGCCATCAGATATTAATGCAGTTTTAACTTTACCCATATGTCCATCGCAGCAGTCGTCTCAGGTAAACACTCATTAAGTGACTTGTTTATTTGCATTTTATTTGACCATTTTGTTAATAAACATCAAGTGTAAAAAAGTAATGAAGTAACAAAATGGTATGATTCTGTTAATTCTGTTTTTATTACATAAATATATTAAGTTAACTCAGAGGAGTAGGCAGAGACAATTAATCTCCACTTGCTGCGGTCCTGATACACCTCTTTTGCTTCATCCATATTGATTAACCGTTACACGCTTGCTCATCTGTTCTTAGTACTTGTACATGGCCCTTCTTCAGACTATTACCAAATTGGTAGGTAAATGTTCATCTGGGATAACCTCTTATGATACTACCCCAAACGTTCACTTTCTAAACACCTTTTGTGAGTCTATCATCCATCATCTCTATTTGGCTAAACCATCGAAGCATGCTTTTTTCAATCTTTCTCACTATATCTTCTTTAAGTCGGCAATATTCTCTTATCACTACATTCCTGACTGTCATTAACATTCATACCACACATACTACTTAGGAAATGTGTCTAACAGCATTCATTCTACTTTCTTGCCTCTTCTATACTCAAGGTTAACTACCAGCACACCATTGTGCATAGCTTAACATGCCTTTTTAGATAGGTTTTTGTTGGCAACAAAGGAATGCAGAGCACAAATCACTTTACTTCTTGCTTTCACTCTCTTTTCTATATCACTTTTCTATTAATTCTGATTATATTTATCTGTAGGTAGTATGATAACAATAGTTTCATATCTAAGTATTTTTATTAGTAGTAACTATTTTAGTATTAAAGTATTCTATTAGTTAGTTTGAAACTAGATGGCATTGTGTGTCAAATGTTAAAAATATTTATTTTATTTATTTATTTATATTTCTGCAACCAAATTGATATTTGACTATAAAGCTGAAAAATGAAATAAGAAATGGAACATGGAGCATTGTGATTGCATTTCTTTGTTTAATGGAGGATAAAATAATACTTGAAAGCTTTATATACAGTTGCACATGAAGTGTGCGTATAACACTTGCTATATCATCTACAATCTGATCACCGACTTCCCTGGCTCTGATTTTCACAAAATGATTAAATTATTTTAAAGAAAAGCTTAACCTTAGAGTGGATCCACTCTAGACCTTTTCCATTAAGAGAAAATATTTAGACAATTATAATAGGAACCTAATCACAGAAAATTTCTACCTACTAACTGCATATTATTTATATTAAGTACACTGTTTTCATAATACGATTAAATATAGGGTTTCACCATAGAAATCTTAAGGCAATTATTACTTTAAAACAATAGTATGCTTAAAACCACCTAACTGATTTTATTGCTTACTTCATAATACAGTTTGAAATATTGTTAATTTTTTGCAAAGTGAACATTCTAATTGTTGTAAATGCTTAGTGTGGCTTGTTTTCAAGGCAATATACTGTAGGCTTGTTATAACAATTCTTTATTCAGTTCAATCCACTTTTTTTTTTACAGTTGAGTTCTGTTTTTGTGCTTCCTTAATTAGTTGTCAATATTAATGGCTGCAGTATTAAAAATTAAATAAAATTTTTGTCATAATGCCACACATTTAGGATAACTTATATAGTTGTTCATGGTCTGAGCTGTACGCTAATTTATTGCTGTTGATTGGTACCAGGCTTGTTTAATATGAGTTTAGTAGATAACTTATAGAACTCTTCTGTAAAAAGATAGCTGGATAGTGTCTACCGCTGCTCTATAACGCCTGTAACTCTAGAGAACAACAACAACGTATTTTAAAGCTTAAAATGCACTTAGATGTGCCATTACGGTTCATCGCAGATCGACTTTTATTATGAAAATGTATATTGTCAAAGTATTGATGCGCGACTAGCCGTCCATTGCTGCGTTTAAGTACACATCCTTAGAACGCACTCAATTCGGTCAGTTTTAGCTGTCGAAAGTTTAAGTGAATAATGTAATTTTAGTAGTATATGAATACTTATATGATAAACAGAAATAATCCTGCTAAAACGTCAAATTGTGCGACCTGTCTACTCTGTCTAGTGTATGACGTGACAACATAACGCACGTTCCAACATCCGGGTTGAGATTCTCTTGTGATGATTTAATTGTTTAATTTGTTCCATAGACAAAATGCCCTGCATTGAGCGTGGCTGAACGCTTGTACATCCGTAATGTAACATATAGTAAATTCGCACTCATATCGATAAATGGATCACTGCACGACTCATTTGTACTGTCATATTAAGTGATGGGGATTATCTTTAACTTACAACATTTACTTTACTTGCACAACTTGTGCGTACCGTGCAACGGATTAAATGATAAATACCGTTCTATTATAATAATTTACAGAACGGGCCTGATTGGTTCTGCATTATTGTTGGATTTAAGAATGGCAGTGTGGGTTTCTATACGAATACTGGTCACTTGTTGTTGCTTGAAAAACTGGAAGACAAACCTGTGATGAAAATATCTTGCCACACGGGAACATATGGGACTTTACCAGATGATGTACATATACTGTTTCAAACTTGTGAATGTATTATCTCAGGGTCAAGCTTATTCCAGGTGCTTAGAAGTGCTAAGGCTCAGCTAGCAAAAGGTTAGTTAGTAAGCTATTATTCGTTTGATCCAGAATGTAGTCGTTAAAGCTATGAGATAAGAGGGGTTTAGACAAAATTGTAGTTTAAAATCAATCTTGGCTGATTGTGAGAGTACTAGTATATTTTGTCACATTATCAAAAAAAGATTAATTATATTTTAAGCCGTGAGAACTACTCATAAATAGTGAGACTTAATAATTTGTTTTACGAAAACTAAATCTCTAAACATTTTTCATATTAAAACCACTAAATATGCGGGTAGCTCTCGACAGTAAAGATTTGTCGCAATGAAGTGCTTTGTGAATGGGATGAAGATGACTTTTTTAACTGCCGAGTTTTTCATAGTTCAGAATTTACTACTTAGGAAGTTAAAAGAATTTACATTATAATTTATTACCGTTTGACTTTAAGTCCGTGCTGGTATGCAAGATGACTACACAGTGGACAGCCGAAATATCAGTATACGAAAGTGGATATTCACTGACCAGGAGGTTATAAATGATGGTGCCGTTGTGGGCCTTGATTTAAAAAATACATATGACCATCTTTTAGCTGCGTCTACATACGGAGGATATGAAGTATGGTAAAGAAACATCTAACAATTTAGCTTTGATAAACTTACCTGGAATTTTTGTGTGGTGCTGGATTAAGAATACAGAGTGTCCCTACCCCTGTTCATAAGACTCGCCTGAGGGAGCAAACTACGCAAGAGAATAGCACTGTAAAGGGTGGAAAAACTTCGTCTGCCTCTTCGTCTTCGTTGAATGCCAATGTTCAGCAATAGACTGTTTAAGGCTGCTGATGAAAATGCTGATGATGGAACAAGCCTATTATATTTTTTAGGTATATGGGAAATAGTTGATCCTTAGAGTTCAGATCTTTATTCTTAACTAAAAAAGTCAAGGCGCAGAAGAGAGGGATCTTAAAATTCAATACGTGTTTTAAAGTATCTGTATGCCCATGAACTCGCAGATCCTACACGGTTATATTGAATAATTAAGATACGCCACCGTATCAAGATTGTTACTACCTTGCGTTTATATTTTTTTTGACATAAAATAGTTTTGAAATAGCTTTAAACTCAAGTTCTAGGTCTCGAATAAAATAGGGCTAGTCTATCTTTAAAATTAAGACTAAAACAATACAGCCGAAGATCGCTTTTATTTCTAATTTTTTTGGAAAAGAATGTTATATTTTGCAGTCTTTTAAAAAACGAACTCCAAACCGAATCCCTTTTAGAAATACTTCCTAAAAACTAAAACAGTCATAAAACTTGTGTTAAAATTTAAGTCCCGTATTTGTGTTATAATTAAGTGTCCCAAACGAACGATTGTTTTCAAAATGAGGAAATCTTATAGGACTCTCGTAGAACTTTAGATTTATATTAAAATAAACGTGTAGCAAACGTTTTATGAGTCCAGACTCGATTTTAGCATTTCAGTTTTAACACTGACACTGACGGACAAGTCCAAAACAGTATAAAGTCGTGAATTTTGAGAAATCGCTTTATTCGAAAGATGATGTAAGGAGTTAAAGTAATTTTCTGTACTTTATTATTTTTAAATGACCGCAATTCTTTTTCAGGTATCGTTCAATTCCGCCGGTTAACACCCTTATTCTTGGAGCGGGCGCTAAACCTTATGTTGGTTTCCATTATGCTCTGGAAGGTGGAACAGCGCCACCGTTACAGGACGTTGCAAGAGCAGTGGCCAATAAAATTAAATCAGCTCTTCCGTAAGTAATTGTCTTATAAAATAATTAATTTTGAGATATACTTCATTAACACTATGTATACTGAACTAAGCGCGATCTGGAGTCGATTCTACATAATACAAATACTACACTATAGTAACAGCTCCTTATTCACGCCTCCTTTATTCCCATTTGCACTATTCGCAAATTAAAAAAATGCGATCCAATTCCTGTATTGTGTATTCCTGTGGCTAAAGATTTTTATTCGCGGATCTAATCGATGCATATTAATATAAAGTATTCGGTATCATAATATAAACGCATCCGTAAATGGACTAATAAAGAAAAATACAACAGACCTCGCTGTACGGCTTTTGCTTTGATATAAACCGCCATTGCCGCGTTGTTTTTTATTTTAGCACCTAGAGGAACATATAGTCCGTGACCCAGTGACAGATTTTCACGACCAAGTTCCTCTCAGTCGATAACTCGTAAAATGCCTCAGAAAGTTGCATTATGAAGCGTTGTAAACGTCAGCTGCGGCTCCGAGGGTCGGTTGAGCAGGGGTAGCCGCCCACGCACGTAATAAAAAAATTTATTTTCAATCATTTATTCCCGATTAAAAAATTGATCAAATTAAAGTTAAACTAATACTGTGAAGAAATAAAATTGTCAGCTAATTATAAAGTCGTGGATTATACGTCAGCTGGTCACATAAATATGAAAAAAATATATATGTGTTCAGTCATTTCCTCCCAAAAGAAAATTTATCAGATGATAGTTTATGTATTGTTTTTAATAAATAAATAAGTCAGCTGGCTATATGTAGGTGGAATGTTTGTCAGCTGATGCCCTAAAGGTATAACGTAGGAGCTACTCGGAAACATTTATAGCTTAAGTAAATGTATCAGCTGACGAGTTTTCCCCCAACTTACTGCCAGCTGATTTGTTTTATTACTTACAAGATCATGTTAATAATCAGCACAAAATTTTTTTTTCGAGAGGAAATGACTTACTTAAAGTTATTCAACATTACATTTAATGTGCAAACTGAAAAATATAATTTTATGGCAATTTTTCGATTAAATCAATTTTTTTATGTGAACTTTTTAAACTATACCTAGCCTTGGGTGAGAATAGATATGCCCAAAACCGGTACAGCTAATATAATACGAGTTACCACCGTAAGGGGCGATGGAGGAAGATTTGGGGAGAGACAATGAATCTAAAAGACATGAGAGAAGTGTGGCCAGATCGTGGGATATTTTTCCCCACTTTTTGACACACTCTCATCTAAGTACACTAAAAACGGCACTAAGTGGAGGTAAAAATATCCCACGATCTGGCCACACTGCATGAGACTAATAAACATGAGCCAAAGCGAGAACGAAAAATATGAATTAACGAAATAAAATTTGAGGATTTATCCATAATTTCACATATAAAATACAGTTCAAGACATAAATTAGTATCACTTATTTACATGAAAGAGAAAATACAAACAATATCATATCCAATATACACGTCTAAACGCAGCTTAATAACTTTTTGTATTAAATCTTAAACATTATTAATTTAAATATTGAAAAATTATAAATTAATTGATTTGCTTAGCAAAATATTTATTTATTTCTATTCTTAAGATAAATATTCTTAAAAAGTTCACATAAAAAAATTGATTTAATCGAAAAATTGCCATAAAATTATATTTTTCAGTTTGCACATTAAATGTAACGTAGAATAACTTTAAGTAAGTCATTTCCTCTCGAAAAAAAAAATTTGTGCTGATTATTAACATGATCCTGTAAGTAATAAAACAAATCAGCTGGCAGTAAGTTGGGGGAAAACTCGTCAGCTGATACATTTACTTAAGCTATAAATGTTTCCGACTAGCTCCTACGTTATACCTTTAGGGCATCAGCTGACAAACATTCCACCTACATATAGCCAGCTGACTTATTTATTTATTAAAAACAATCCATAAACTATCATCTGATAAATTTTCTTTTCGGAGGAAATCACTGAACACGTATACATTTTTTTCATATTTATGTGACCAGCTGACGTATAATCCACCACTTTATAATTAGCTGACAATTTTATTTCTTCACAGTATTAGTTTAACTTTAATTTGATCAATTTTTTAATCGGGAATAAATGATTGAAAATATTTTTTTTTATTACGTGCGTGGGCGGCTACCCCTGCTCAACCCACCCTCGGAGCCGCAGCTGACGTTTACAACGCTTCATAATGCAACTTTCTGAAGCATTTTACGAGTTATCGACTGAGAAGAAATAATTGACGAAAATTAGCGCCTGGCTTACGGACTAATATCCCCTAAAAACCTATATAAATTACCAATCACGGCCTATTTACAAAACATACACTCCTCAAAAAAGAGCTTTTACTGTCTATGAAAATTTAAAAAAATGCGATTCAGTTAATTGACATTTTTTGAAGTGTTGAAAATTAAAGATTAAAGGTGCAATAGTAGTATAAACAAAATCCTCATTTTGACATTATGTAATATATTGTTAAATCCTGGTTGACTAATTTTATGGGTATTTCTTATTAGTTTTGTGTTGTATCATGAATATAAATATGACTTACAATAATTAAATGAAAAAAATAACATTCAAGAAAAAATGATTAAAATATTGAACCTTATTGTACATTTTTTGAAGTTACCTAATGTTAAGCAGCCTCTACGCACTAAATGACTTATTGATATCTTGAATTAGGTCGTATTTATGTGACACTTAGGTTCCTTATTTCAATAAAAAATAATATAAATAAGATTCGCCTTACCCAAATAATTCAGATGTTCTTGTGCTTATACATAATAATAATTGCAAGCGATAACAATCACATTCACAAGATTCACAATTCTAACCTTTGAATACCTTTCGTAATTTTTTTAGTGTACATATTTACTAAAAAATCGCGATCGGATTGCATACTAATTTAATATAATTTCTGTAAAGTGGATGGCTCGGAGGTGGTAATACAGAAAATACTACTCCTGCAACTGATCCATTGATCCGTTCCGAGACTTTATCGATGCGTAACGGCCTACACGATGCACAGCGTTACGGCAACGTAGTCGCTATCTCACCTGACCGTCGCCTTGCCGCCATAGTTGACAACTTCGGCCGTGTCGCTGTGCTTGATGTTCTACGAGGACATTTGATCAGGCTCTTCAAAGGTTACAGAGATGCTCAATGTGCATTTGTTCAGGTGTGTATGAGATACTCAGTCTGCAGTTTACTAACTACGCAGTGCTAAAATACGTCATTGTTTATACATATGCATTCGATTAAAAATTCAAATTATTTTACAGATATTTGAAGTTAATGATAGAAAACCACAACTCTCAATTGTAAAAGAATTCAAACGAGCAATATTCTTGATCATATATAACCCCAAAAAAGGTCTTATTGATATTAGATTAATGCAGAGAGGAAACAGAGTGGCTGCATTTACCGCAACTAAGAACGGCCTTCTTTTGTACAATACCTGCGGTGTCGTTGGCTTAGAAAAAAACTACTCGTACAAAAAACTTAATTTACCAGAATTTCAATGCGTCTTAATGGATCCAGATGGGAAACTGAAAAAATTTAACATCCCATTCTTCTATGCTTTGGAGGGCGAACACTCTCAACGATCAAAAGATTTACATATACTTCGAGATTTGAGAGAACATTTTAAAAAATCACCTACCTCAGAAGATTTTATAGATGATTTGTTAAAAAAAGCTTCAGAATTGAAAACGTTAGATCTCAAAAAACATTTCCTAGATTTATTAGTAAGAAAATATGAAGTCTCACCAGCAACAGTGATGGCTTGTATAGACTTATTTTGGGTCAGTATAGAAGATGACAAAAAGGCATCACAAAATCTTGAAGTTAAAACGTATTTCGCTCAACTTGGTTTAATAACAATATTCTTCAAACATATCACCGGTGAATTGACTGATGACATGCAAAAACTAAAAGGCAAAATACACATGTTTTTGGATCACTACTTAAATGGTACAGATAATGAAAGTACATCCGAGATCGAAGAAAATACTGGGTTCCCTGCAAACTTAGAAAATTCAAGTGTTACAGATTTGCCTGAAAAAAACATTGTTGAAGACTCACACCCAATCTGTTTCGAACTCCTTGAAGACGATAATTGTATTTTGGAAAGATTGTTATCTTTAGCACGAGAAAGTAGTTTTAAAGAACATCACCAGGCTAGAGTTACATTCGCTGAAAACGACAATAATACTTATAAAGAATTTGTGTCATGTTTTAAGATGGATGGAAAGAGCAAGCACATTTCGTTGAAAAGCGATATTGCAACAGAAAAAATTACCAATCTCGCATGTGTTACATTCAAATCTATATTCAAAATGCAAGATATTTCAGTGTTAACAGCCTTCGTTAAAGATTGTAATGTAGAGCCCAAGGATATTGTCAAATTGTTAATTATGCAACTCGTAAATATGCCTTTGGAAGAAATAAATATTGAGCTAATTGAAGAGTTCATAAAAGTTTTATACTATCTCTGCAGTGGCACTAAGGACGCTATTTGCATAGCTTACAATGAAACATCGCCGTGGTGGCAAGATATACGTGATATATTAGTAGATATGGCCTGTCCTTTAAGAAGCATGATAGTAGCTATGGCATGTAAAGCTGTAGGTAAAATATTTGAAACCATATGTCAAGAAAACGAAGGTATCTGGGAGTCTCTCACTAAAGAAAATGCTAAATGGGGGATACTGATCGGCAAGTTAGAGGATATATCATTACTTAGCATTATTTTAATGTTTAATGAACCCTTCTCAGGTGATTCGTTAGTAAAATTAAAGACGACTGAATTCAATATAAATTTGAAATACATCTACACGAGAGGCAAAGGTTCTATAACTGAATTAATTGCAAAATGGTTATGTAGCATGGGGGTTATTCCTCAAGCGATAGTTGCTAATGAACTGATGGAGAAATGTTCAAGTTTTAGTACAGACGCATCTATATCTTCCGAAGAGGACACTGACTATCTGTTCATAGAAAATAATCGTATACCCGTTGATGAAAATCCTAACATATTTAAATGGCTCTCTTTGTTAAGACAACAATTTCCGTTGAGTACTTCAGCTGATTTTATTGTTGCAAATATGTGCTGGGAATATGCGATGGCCTGGCAGAAATCCATGCAAAATTGTGAATACCTCAACGCAGTTCTAAAGTGTTTAATCTGGATATCTGATTTACATGTAAGATTAGGTTTATTTTCTATCATATGGTCCACCTATATCAAACATACCTTTGAAGTAAGTTGCCGTTTAGTGAATAAAGTCGGCAGGTTACCTAAAGACCCCCTATGTCTTCAAGACGTGGGCTTTGACAGTACAACTATGATCTGTTTCCTGAAAAATACGACCGCATATTTAGACAGCTTTCTACAGTGCTCTAATGTTTCGGTTAACCAGAAAAAACAAGAAATTAACTTTGAACAAATTTGGGATGAGAGTAACCCATCTCTGGTAGAAGTTGCACAAGATATTAAAGATATTGATCAAAATATCTTAAATTTAAATCTTCAAATAGCCTGTACTGTATACTATATGTGTCATTTTAATTTTAAAACATCGAAACCCCTTGACAATCTTTATGACATAGACTATCAGTATATATTGGAAGCACTAGGAGGTAACGTTGTAAGCAGAGAATTAAACATGAAACCATCTGACAAACTGAGACATCCAAGAATGAAGTTTGTAACTAAACTCATAAGAGCGGCTGTCGACACGATTACTACATTTGAAAGTGATGGTTCTCACGTTACATATAACTGTGAAGAATGTCATAAATGGATCCAAAATGTCATACTTCTAACAGAGCTGTGGAACATTGATAAAGAATACGTTACTCGTCAGCAGGTAAGAGTATATTACATTTATAAAAGCACTTTTGGGCCACATCCTTTCTCACTGAAAGTCTGTACATTGGCACACGAGCTCCTCGATGCGACAAGATAATGCTAAATACATTACGTGTTTTTTGTAACATTCATAAAACTTCTACGAAGACGAAGTGTTGATGAATATCTGACTTATACTAAAAACCTAAAGTAGATTGGTTAATTTTGAGGACAGCATAGCAAGAGTGCGCGATACGTCTGCGTGCATATAAAATATTATTGTGGTAAAATGGTAAAATGTATTGTGTTCAATCCTAAGTTCGCACGCTCGGGGACTACAGTCTTAATGCTTGAGCCAGCTGTGAACGTATATATATGTACTCAGTGTTGCGCGTGAACTCAGTATCCATAACACAGGTCGACAAATTTTAATTTATGACCAAACAGTAAATTTAAATATCGAAAAATAACAACTGCTTCTTTATATTTTAAAGTTTTCACTTCTGTCGGCAGTTCTCATGTCTGTTTTGAAATTATTTTCATTCAATACACAATTTACGTGCTTCTAATTTTCCACTCACTTGTTTTTACTTGATTTGCTAATATCGCATAATTTTCCATGTTCTTTTGTTAGTTACAAGCCTTGTTTTTTTCGATACTGTATGTCAAAAATGTCTACACTGATACGCATAGTCTCTGAAGGATTATATGCTAGACACAAATATTTATATTGGAGTTGACCGTGACGTTTTTTACAGGTAATTGCATTGTACTTCCTAGGATATGATTTACTAGCGGAAAGTATTATTAATCTACTTAAAGAACCAGATGCAATAATGGTACCTATTTTAGCAATAACAACACAGAGATTCAAGAGAAGTTTGGAACACTCGCCTAACCAACCTGAATGGATGGTTTCACTGTCGCCACAACTTTTAAGACGCATACGAAGTGCTGTAAGTATCTATTAATTTCAATGAAACAACCTTATAAACATGATGTGTGTATATCCATGCTATTACTTGTAATATAAAGACACTAATCTTAGGATCTATGGGTTCCAATTAAAAAATTATTGCAGTGTTAGATAGCCAATGAATTATAAATTATCACACTATAACCAATAAATGCCAAGCGTCATTCAAAATGAATTCCTTTTGAGAAACGCAGACGAAGTTGCGCGGGTCGGTTAGTCTAATATATTAGTAAAACGGAATTTATCTCGTTTTTGCAACATTATAAATGATACTCGTCTCTAATTGGTCGTAGCGTAATATTTATTAGCTTGTATTATATATAGCATAACTTTTCTTGACAAATTGGCTATCCAACACGAAAAGAAGTCTACAATCGGAACCAGTAGTTCTTGAGACGAATTGTCATGTTTTATGACAGGACCCCGATCCCTCAATACCTGCTCACCCATCACTAGAGACTACAAAAATGGTTCTTGAAAGACTGCTCTACCAAGTGGACCAGAAGGCGAAAAGTGATGAAATAGACACTCAGAATATTAAAGTAGCCGAACTATTTGTAGAAAATTGTGATGTACTAATTAAAAGGAAGTTGTAATTTAGAATCTAAATAGTAATCATTTTATAAAAATTATTGTAGTATCTATGTAAATATGACATTAATAATAAAAATCTTTTATTGTTAAATATCACAGTTGTTGTTATTTATCTCCTATTACTTTATTGATCTGCCATGTAGTTGGTGTCCACTATTTCATTGCGTAGGATTAATGTTTCGGGTGATAGATTTAACCAGGTTATTATTAATTTCTATAATAACCGAGTAAGGTAAAGCAAGTGGCCTTGTATCGCTCTATCGCTGTTACCTACAGGTACTCTTCGCAAAACGAGGTATATAGTTATGAATAATACATAATCCTTTTAGATATAATAGTATAACAATCTGGACAGAAGATCGGTTCAGATTAGGTCATGGTGATTTTCTATTTAACAGGAAATAGAGGCTGTAAGGCCACGGACACTAAGTTTGGGGAAGCTCCGCTCCGCGCACGCTGACTTTGAGACCGTAGCGTAAGCGTCTCGGCTATAAGCGTCCTCCAAGCTATTTTTCCAAGATACTATCAAAACGAATAAAGTAATGTCAATTTACTTGCCATCGAGTAGACGTACTCCGTTCGTCATAGCCTTTAGTATAATAATGTAGTTTTTTTAAGCATAGTGCATACCATAATGTATGCATAAATTGACTTTCATTCAAAATTAGTTGCCGTGTGCGGTGCCGCAGGCAAGGCTGCAACGTGTCATTTACCGTCAGCTCAACTAATTTAAAACTTAGCTCAGTGAACTCAACTGAACGTGAAAAAAAGTTCTTTGTCCACAGAAAAATAAACAAGCTAAAACTAAAAAAAAGAAAAGAGTTTATTTGTCTTAGCAAGTTACTTACAGTCTTGATCTTACAGTGATTGTATATTGAAGTTTACAATATCGTAATTGCACTAGTTCCCAAACTAGGCTGAGAGCCTGTATTTTAGGAGACAGTTTACAAAATGGAACCTACAATCAGTTTGTGCTAGAGTGCTAAATTAATCATAGGAGATAGAAGAATAAGAGAAGAGATAGGGCTATAGTTTAGACAAGGATTACTTTCATTCGGGAGTTGCTTATCGATCGTTAATTCCTTTATTACTTATGAGATGCTATATTAGGATTATACTGCATGGAATAATTATATGTAGGTACGATCAGCTCTTGCCCAACGCTGCCACTCAGGACGGGCGGTTTAAATTTCTAATATCTTGTCTGATATTCCTTTTACTAACATTCTACAATAGACAATTTTTTATTTACATTATCTATCAACAGAAAGTATGTAACGTATTTAAGTAGATTAGATATAGTATGGCACTGTTTAACAAATATCTTACATTGTAAAACGCGGATCATACCCATAATTTTTAGGACTTATTAAGATATACGATTCTATAGTACGTTATTTTAATTTGTATCATAAGTTTAGTCAACCTTTGCAAGGCAAACGTACAAAAATATATTTTTACTACACCATACTACAGATATTTGAAATTCGCTTTGGTATACGTGTATTATACATATAATTCATCCTTCCACCTCATACTGTCTATTACATAATTAAAACTGTAGTTTGAAAGAATTATAATCTGTCAAGAAAGTCATGAAAAAATTGAGGGCGTCACTGTACTTATATCTGATATTCCTGTATACTTCGACTAAAAAACTTTAATATCTTTTGTTTTTGTTTTACACTTAAGTAAAATATTGCCACTCTACAGTTCTGTACGTTCGTGGGGTTTGTGTGTACAATAGGTTGTAATTTGAACGAATTAAATCGAAAACAAATTAAAGTACATATATCTTTAAATTAAATTTATTCAGTATGATAAGCATAAACAGAAACATAGGCACCATTTCGAAGAGCATAAAAATGCTTTTATTAAAATAATTACCTACTTAATAATATTTTAGAAAATAAAAGTATACGTGAATCTAGTGGAACAGCTGTCTATTTAAATACTTCGTGTTGCACCTACGAATAGTTAGTTACGACATCCATAGAAAGTACAAGTTAACCAGACAGCACTACAGCAGACACATGGTGTTAAAATTAAAAAAAAAGAAAGATGTAAGTATTTTAAGTATTTATTTATCTGAGTCTGTGTAAGATTTGCCAACTTCTAAAATATGGCCTGAAACTCTTACTTAATTTATTTGGCTCACCTCGACTTTTGTTGGTTCTCTGGGACTAGCATCACCTATAGGTACAATATGTCTGTCTATGTCAGTATACAGAGTTCTTCCACAGTTCATCATATTCACTTTTATTCTGGACTAGGTTTTGCCTGCGACTTCGCTCGCGTGGAATTTGGTTTACCACATAAGTTTTGTAACAGATTAGTTTAATTTTTTTTTAACATATAGACAACCTACGATACATCATCTTTGTGTAACTTCAATGGTTTAGGCAGCGAACGCCAAGATAACTCCTGAGAGTTATCTTGGCATTCGCCAATCTCCAAGTTTTTTTTTCCGACTTAATTGACATGTATCGTTATATTACGACCAAAATTATATAAAATCAATACAAATTGCAACCTATACGTTATTCTAATGTATAACCTACATTACTGTAAAGTGTTATCCAAATCCGTTCAGTAGTGTCTTCGTGAAAGAGTAACAAACTCACAAACTTTCGTATATATAATATTAGTAGGATTAGATACTCAACACATTTTCTCCATTCTTGTGGGATTCAGGTTGCAGTAGTAAAGTGTCAGTCTTATCACTGTATGTCTATGTTTTCCTAGAATATCATCAATATAGTACATCGGTTCTGGTTTATGTTTTTTACAAATATTAATTATGATAGATTTCGTAACAATTCACAAAATGGAATGTCATTTCCCAGTAACTATAATTGAATTTCATTTACATTTGAAACAGATGTACGAGCCTGACATAAAAAATAAACAGTATAGTTACATTTCATAACATATAGTCTAAAAATTTATTTGTTTATTAAAGTTTGGAAAACTAACAATTACAAAAAAGACAATGGGCAGTTTTATACAAGGGATGAAACCAATTACTCGCGAGTAGTTACGTTACAAGCTAATAAGGGTTTTGGAACACTCGATAACCCGAAATAAAAACCCATAAAAACGTGCAATATTTCGATTCATATCTTCAAACTGTTACTGGATAAAAACTAAAAAAACGAAATCTGCAAAACAAAACAACATAGTGACAGCTAAGCTACCAAAGTTATATTTTTACCGATAGCTTCTTTTTTTCTCTCTTAGATATACAACTCCCTTACTAGCAATGTTATCCTGTGTCACGGGGATTTTATAAACATACATATTTTTACCATACGACTACCGTACATACCACACGGCACTTTTGTCGTTTGTGTGGTTTTCCTTCCTGAGTACATCGTGTAGCTAGGCTTTGTAAGTTGTCTCTGGCTGTTTTAGCGTAAAACAAGTATATTTTGACAGAACTGACAGTACTGTCAGTGTCAAGTCTTTTAAAACCTACCCAGTGAAAACAAAACAAAGTTCGACAATTGGAGATCTGAAATTAAATCTATTTTAATCTCCCACTTTGTTAATTTGAATCAGAAGTATTTAACATCTACAATGGCTCCAAAAGCTGGTGGTGATTCTGCTAAAGTTAATTCTGCAGTATACAAAGATAAAAGTAAACCAACTGATATTAGGCTCAGCAATATAAATGCCGCAAAAGGTATAGAACATCTGTAACATTTAATTGTTTTTTTTTAATAATACTTAACTTATAAGTCATTCAAAATCAAGTTATTTTTACTTTCTCATCGGTAACAAGCCTTGGGCAAAAAGATTTTCATTTAAAATTCTTTATTTACGGATTTTAAACTCGTGACTTCGCTATTAATCTATGGGTTTTAGCGACAGTACACCGGTTACTGCCACTGCTTAAAATAGACATATTATCAATGCACTTTAAGCCTATCTCATATTAAAACATTTAACCAGTAACACAGATGAAAACATAAGCTGTTTTGTCTATTCTAATTATGACTTGCCTTCGTCTTAGATTCGTAGATTAGGGTACTGATATTTCACGAACATGTTTCAGCTGTATCTGATGCCATTCGTACAAGCCTGGGCCCTCGTGGCATGGATAAAATGGTAATAAATAAATTTATTTCTTTTTCTAATATATTTAAGTTAGCTCTACATAACCAACTTTTATGGACTCCATCTATTAAAAATAGAGATATTTGACTGATGATTTTGGTATAGAAGTAGTTGTTCGCTACAGCATTAGAAGCAATCAATCAAGGGACAATTAAGATACACACATAGATGTAAGAAAACTGGAGAAAGTACCTATTCTTGTAACATTATTTTATTTGAGGAAAGCCTGAACAAACTACAGAGTTGAACTATACTATGATAAAATTGGGCTAGTTATGAGATAAATAGGTTAAAACTTAACAGCTTAACTTAATTGTATTGTGCAATTTTTCAGATTCAAGCCGCCAATGGTGAAGTTACCATAACTAATGATGGTGCTACAATATTAAAACAAATGAGTGTTATTCACCCTGCTGCTAAAATGGTGAGATCTGTTATGTGTTCTAATTTACGAAGACTTCCATAGAATATATACATAACAAGATGTATTCTAATTGAATAAAAGTACTTAATCTTAAATTCTGACAACCATTTAGACATGTCTGGCCTTTAAGAGCTTATCTAGCTATACATGTAGATATAATTAAGCATCATTGATTCATGGAGTCTCTTTTAAGTATGAAATACTTGTAACAGGACTCCATCTTCAACAATGAATACAAAAGTTAGTAATTTAAAGTATATACATTCATTACAAATTACTACAACAACCTTTCAACATCATTATAAGCAATTCCATCAATGTCTCCTTTACAATTTTTAATTTCTTTCTTATGCAGAAAAGATTTAAAATTTTGTCAGCGTTTACATGTCTTTTACCAACAGTAGATTTGCAACTATAAACTTTTAGAATAGTATAACTTCGTTTGGTTTTAAAATTTTTAGTGTTATAGGGTAATATTTTATGCATTTTGAATATGAATTTCATAACATACAGTTTTTTTATTGTTGGGATGTTCATATAGAAGTACTCATGAGCTAACCAGACGAAAAACATATGTTATTAACTATCTATCCTTATTGTTTTACATTAAAATTACAGTTAGTGGAACTATCTCGTGCTCAAGATATTGAAGCTGGTGATGGTACTACATCAGTGGTTGTTATTGCTGGTGCTCTTCTTGATGCTGCAGAGAAACTGTTACAGAAAGGAATTCATCCTACAGTTATTTCCGATGGTTTCCAAAAGGCTTTACAACTTGCACTACAGGTAATGTAAAACTCTTGTCTTACCCATTATTACCTTGTTGACAGCATTCAAGTATCATTTTGTATGTATTACCTCTTCATTTTAAAACTTAATCTCTTTATTTATTATTTTATAGCTTATGTTATTTTATTAAATATTTTAAATCAAGTTATTGCCTGCTCTGTTATAAAAAAAAAGAATTTTGGTAGTGTAAAAATTCAAAAATGTTTTATTTTTTTATCACAGGTTGTAGAAGGCATGTCTACTCCAGTAGATTTATCAAACGAGGATGCATTCTTGAAGGCAGCTGCTACATCCCTCAACTCCAAAGTAGTGTCTCAACATTCTACGATATTAGCTCCTATTGCTGTTCAAGCTATTCGTTCAGGTATACTACATTGTCATATTTTCTAGACTGTTTCACTGGAAACTTATATTAAAATTTTCGAAAAGAGCTTATTTGGCAAAAGCTTGCCTAGTAAAACATAAATGTTAAATTTATGTTTTGGAGATTCGTATATACTATGTAATATGTTCAGGTTAGGTTACTGGAAAAGTCGACCTAGATCCTTTAAGGCTTGATGGATTATCTATACTAACTATTATTTCTAATCGATTTTACTAATACTATCATGTCCCAAACCTAACTATTTTTGAAATATTTGGACTTTAAAGTTTTGTATAGAAATTACCAATTTTTAGTTTATATTTATATTTTTTTTATAACTTGATCCTAAATATTTTTCAATTGTATTATACACGAAATTATATGAATGCGTATTGGCAATGTCTGAAACTAATCTGAATAATCAATATATTCCTTATTAGTTTAGGTCGTCTTCAACAGTATGAGAAATACAAATCAAAATCCAGTTAGAAGTAGTTTGTCATGAATTGAGCAGTGTACAATCCAAAAATACTACAAATTTTTGACCAATTCTTAATAATCGCTCTGGTTTTTTTTTCTATGAATTATATGGATCCTACATGTCTGTGCATGTGTACACATTCGCAAGTTAACTAGAAAGATATTTAAAAAAGATAAAGAATTTGCCACTCTGCCACTGAATAGTGTCCACTTATCATAATTAAAACTCCTTTTAGTTATGGAGCCAATAGTGGGAGGAGTTGGTGCGCGTGTGGACCTTCGTGACGTTAAAGTGATTGAACGTATCGGAGGAACCGTCGAAGATACTGAACTCGTTCAAGGTCTTGTCATAGCCCATCGTGCGGCCAATGTAAGCGGTCCTCACAGAATTGAAAAAGCTAAAGTTGGACTTATACAGTTCTGCATTTCACCACCTAAGACCGATGTAAGTAGACAAATATATAACTATGAGTAAATTATTTAGTTTTCTATTAGATAACGCGAAGACAATCAATTAAGCGTATATTTTCTCGAAAGTAGCGCGGTTCAAACCACTACTAAGAGCAGTTATCTGTCATATATTCACATTAGCCCATTCACACATTAATTTAAGTATGCTATTTATTCTGACTTTAATTATTGATATGCCTACTAAATTTACTTATACGTGATACTTATTGTATTGAAAATGCGTTTTACAGATGGATCACAATGTGATTGTGTCAGACTATGCAGCCATGGATCGTGTTTTGAAAGAAGAGAGACAATATATTTTAAACATTGTCAAGCAAATCAAGAAAGCTGGGTGCAATGTACTTCTTGTTCAAAAATCTATTTTGCGGTGTGTATCTGTTCTGCCTAAAACTGATGTTAGTTATTATGTTTGTAAAGCCAAACCCCAAACCCAAATATAAATGTTGCCAAATGTTGCCATTTTGAAAATTACTACTGTACTAGAAATAAATATTGTGTACTAAATAAGTGTGGTGACGGATTAAGAGTACAGAGTGACATTCATCCCGTGGGTATCATAAGAGACTAAGGATGCAACTGTTAAAGGCTGTTGATAATGATGACACAATAAATAATAGAAAACCTGATCTATCCTTCTACCTTTGTCTGTAACTATATATTAAATTCGTCATATCCTTGCGAATTTACATTTTTAAATATCATCGAATTATCAAGGATATATTTTTGGACTTGTTCAATAGTTATTGCTGAAGAAATAACTTTTTTCTGCTACACTAACTATCAAGATTTTACCAACATTATTCAGTCAATTTTTTTTAATTACAGAGATGCACTCAGCGATTTAGCTGTGCATTTCTTGGACAAAATCAAGACCATGGTAATAAAAGATATCGAGCGTGAGGACATTGAATTCGTTTGTAAGACACTTGGATGTAGACCAATAGCTTCACTCGATCACTTCACTGCTGAAAACCTTGTAAACGTTGACCTCGTGGAGGAGATCAATGAACCTGGTGGAAAGTATATCAAGGTAAAATCTTGTTACTCTTGCGTCGTGATCCTCCAATTTGAGGGTCGTGACTTTTATTTGGTAGCATTTTGTCAGTGTTAGCTTGCGACCTGTTCCTACTTTGAATAGTCTGCTTTGCAGTGTGGATTGTAAGTAGTAGTAGGGCATTTTTGGTCTTAAAGTAACACTATCTTGAATTAAAAAGTTACATTATATTATCTAATATATAAATATTCTGAATAAAACACTTCTGATCTATTTGGGCTTCGCTAATATGATTATTGATTGGGTTAAATTTTTCGTTACGCATTTTCTCAAACTATAATAAAATATTGTTTCTTTTTTTTGGTTCTTTCAACCTCGATCATATGACCGAGGATGAAAGAATCAACCGGGACAATATCACTATAAAGAGAAAGAAGCGGTACAGTAGATTAAGACTTTATAAGGAGGGAGGGGTCTATGTCCAGCGGTGAATCGTTAAAAGCTGTTAAAACTGCAGGCTTAACCGAGTTTGCAGGTGTAACGTTTTACAAACGTAGACGTAATTAGAAATTTAATTAAACTTATGGGAGCGACATCATCTTAACGTCAAGTCACACAGTCAAAACGAAACAATAGAATATATAGAGCGGTCCGTGGGTGGCAGATGAGCGGCTGCGCGAGCGGCGGGCGCACGGTGTCGGTGGTGGTGCGCGGCTCGAGCGGCGCCGTGGTGGCGGAGGCGGCGCGCTCGCTGCACGACGCGCTGTGCGCCGTGCGCTGCGTGGCGCGGCGGCCGGCGCTGGTGGCGGGCGGCGGCGCGCCCGAGGCGGCGGCGGCCGCGGCGCTGGCGCGCGCCTCCATCGCCGCGCCCGGCGCCGACCACTACTGCCTGCGCGCCTACGCCGACGCACTCGAGGTCGTGCCCTCCACGCTCGCCGAGAATGCAGGTAATCGGACTTAGCCGTCGGTTCGCTGCCGACGTTGCTGTACCTACCTTGTGTACGAGGAAAATCGACCCTTTAATTATATCGACGTTAAATGAAACTGAAATATTAATTATAGTTACTCTGGTAAATGAATGGGCTCTATATTCTCAGAAGTAACTTGTCACCGCTTATGCTTTTCGGTAGCTTTATTCTATTAGTGAAATCGATTAAAAATATTTTATAACGCTCGCGAGTTCCTTAAACATACAAAATGGAGAGTTTACACTTGCAAAAGAACCATTGTTCTGTTTATACATATTGAATGTTATTTTTTTAACTTCAAATATCTAAACAAACATGTTTTCTTTATAAATAACGATTGCATAGTTCGGTTTTTATCAGCCGCGTCACCGTAGTACAGAAAAAAAAAGGTTAGTATTGTCACATATGCAATAGCGAGTGTACACTGCAGGTTTGAACCCGATCGAGACGGTGACGGAGCTGCGCGCGTCGCACGCGGCGGGCGCGGAGAGCGGCGCGGGCTCGAGCGCCGGCGTCAACGTGCGGCGCGGCCGCGTCACCGACATGCGCCAGGAGCACGTGCTGCAACCGCTGCACGTCACCGCCTCCGCGCTCGCGCTCTCCACCGAGACCGTGCGCGCCATACTCAAGATTGACGACATCGTACGTTTCTTCCTCTCTCTATCTTATACCTTACGCGAGCCATAGCGTCGTCTCAAATAGTTTGCTCTAGAGTTATGATGGCCAGTTTTGTCACTCGCTGATAACGTTCACAATAAATTTTATTTTCTTTTGTTAATTGGTAGATACATAATCTGCCAATTATTAAAAGATTCCAGTTTCACAAGTTTTGTATTTATATTTGTCAGCAACTTTCATCTGTTAAATAATGTTACACTGTAAAATGATGGTTAAAAAAAACTTTATCAGGAACTGTAAAAGGTGATCCTTGGTCTACTTAATACAGCAAGTACTTTTGAAATCCCTCTAATGGTCCCAGAGATGGCGACGAACTTAACAAATTCTCTAACTAGCAAGATATAAAAATATTTTTGAATTAGAGATACCAGTTACTAATTTCTATTTTTTTTTGTTGCAGGTTAACACATTGAACTAACTTTCAAGCTAGATATTAACAAGTAACAAAAATTAAAATTTGGTATAATTTGCTTTCTAAACTGAACATAATTTTGTCTCAATGCTAAATGTACTGGATACATATTTATGTAATAATTATAAAATATAATGTGTTTTTAAACCTGCAAGCCTTACTTGTGATTAAAAATGCTTGCAATTGTTGCAAATGTTTTGTCATTAAAAATAACTAGTATTATATTATTAAAGTGGATAGTTGTACTTCTAAATAAAGGTCTAATGAAAAATAAGTGTGTGTTATATCCTTAATTATATTTATTTCTCTAATTATTAACGCTGATAAGGATGTATTTGATTAGCTGCTTTGATGTTAGTTTTAATAGCAGACGGTGCTTTGGGTAACGAGGGTGTTGCTTGGCCGAGTTGAGGAGCAGGTCCCCGAGATTGTCCCATTCCAGGAGCTCCTACTCCTGATGGAACTATTGAAGGTATACCGGGACGCAGTCCTTTGCCGGTTCCTACAGCCGTCACTAAAGCATGAGTGTCTGTCGTGCTATGCGTTGGTTGCATACCTAAAATAGAAATTTTATATCTTTATGAAAATGATTTTCTTTTTTTATTACCACATTTACACATCTAGGCCCAAACTAAGCAGAGCTTATGGCAGACAAGTGGTATAAATATGTAATACTTTTTTGTGGTAAATACACATTGATTATACATAGAAAACACCCAAACTGAAACAAATATTGAGACCTCGAGCACAGCACACACATTCGCTACCACTGCGCCATGGAGGTACTCAAACTATTTGAAATAACATCTACCTTTCTACATAGAATTCTATAAATTTAGATTAGCAATCACTAATTTCCGTAAGTTCTAGTCATCACCCAAACGGCCCAGCTAATTATGGATTTTTACTTCATTTTCACAAACATATTGAGTTTAACTTACCAGCTGAACGCATCGACTCTCCATCCCAGTCTTCCCGACCTTTTGATATTATTTCCCAAACATGGCTTACGACTTTAGTAAATTGTGCCACTTGTTTCTATAAAATTAAAAACAAAATTGATCAGCTAATCCTAATTTTCTCGCCTGCTCCCCAGTTTTATTTGGAGCTGTCAGTCGTATTATCATGGATTAGAAAGTCTGTTCACCTCTTATATTATCATGAACAGTCTTTAATAGTCTACTGACAGGCATAGGAAACAAGTTAAAGAATATTTACTAAACAAATTCTCAGTAAAGGGTGTGGCATACTCTCACCCACTAAAAATTGTTACAAAAATTTGAGACATTTACTTTTAAAATCAAAAACGAAAATAATTAATAAGAAAATTGTATTACTATACCACAAATTGAATACTATGTTCATTGTGGCTGCCCAAGATAATAGTGTGGCTTAGTTAGGGTGCCACTGGCAAATATAATTGCACATTGAATAAATAAATAAAAAGATTGTAAACATTGTAAATGAAGATGTATATATATAATATTATATCTAAATGCCTTATACTTTTTTTTATATAGTAACAGGTCGATTAGGGCAGATACCTGGATAATAATAATAATAATAAATATTTCAGACATTAGATACGTGTCATCTAGTCCCAAACTAAGCAGAGCTTGTGCTATGATAACTAGACTGATTGATAGAATACTTATATACTTTTTTTTTGTAAATACATACATATTATACGTAATAAATATTTGCAGACCATACAAACATTTGGTCTGACCTGGGAATCAAACCCAAGACCTCAACTACAACAGTCGCATTCACTACCGCTGGGCCACCGAGGCAGTTTACTAAACCTGTTTATACAAATACTAATAAATATTGATACAAATACTTTATTTACCTGAGCAGTATCATAGCTAAGGGTACTGGCTTTGTGGTTAAACTGTTGTAGTCTTTGTTCTGCTTGTGGTTCAGGCTTTGTACGTAACAGGTCTGGTACTAAGTCGTGGGTACATGCAGGAACACGTCCTTCTGATAAGCGTGCTAGTGTCTCATCTCTCTCACAACTTAATTGTAAAGGTAAGACAATCCTTGATCTTAATGATGCTGCAAGTTCAGCTTGCAGTATTTTACTTAGTCCGGTTAACTATAAATTTCAATTTTATTATATAAATTTACATATTTGCATGGGATATACAAGTCTCATACAACCTTATTTTCTTTAAGATTTTTTATAACAAAGTCATGTTTTGCTTTGGGATACCTTGTATTTTCATAAACTTTTACCAGTGCTGAAAAAACAGTAACATCACATCACATTTTTTCAGCACTATTATCATCATCATCTATCATGTTGTGTGTTGTGTTACTGTGTGTGTGTACTAACTGTTGTGTTCTGTACACCAGTGCTACTGACACACATGTCGTATTCCAGATGACCTTGAAAGTACTGATAACACATATGGGCAGAATAGTCACTTTGGTAGGCTAAGAACATAAAAAAAAAATGTTCAATACAAAAGTGCTGAAAACAACTGTTGTGTTGTAAATGTATTATTTTAAACCTTCTTTGGCTTTGAATGAGTGCGATTCATGTATCTCAATTTTCATTAATAGCATGTAAATATATGATGACCATATCAAAGACATGTTTTATTAATGGAATATATAAAAATGAATATTTCGTAAAAGCAGAGGATTTTAAACATTTTTATTGGTAATACTGGATAAACCTTACAAGACTTATTAAAATGATGTACTACAAAATTGTGTATCTTAAAAAGATCTACAAAAAAGACTGCAGTGCTGTATATCAACATTTTATGGACAGTTGAAAATAAATATTTTTTTGTTTCAAGATTTAATTTATTTGTGTTATACTTTCAAATTAACTTTGACCTATATAACATTAATCTTTATCAATTTAAATACTTTAGATATGTTGCATATTTGACATATAACAAAATGCATGAATTGAACCCATGCAAAACCAGCCAGGTAACAAAACACTTAGTATACAATAGCTATGTTTTGCAACACCCATATGGAATGCATACCCTTGTTGTTACCACTGTTGTAAAAAACAGGAGGGATGTGGGTAACGGTACGCTTGTCGGAAATACGACGTGTTATTAGCACTGCCGTACGGAGCAAAACAATTGCGTTTTATACGCACTGTCGACTATTCACGATACTTCAGTGCTGAAAAAATACTATTAGATTTGGATAACAGTGAAGGTGGTAAATTTCATCGTTATTTAGACAAAAACTGAGTAAATAATGTTTACATACTACTTACATGTCCAGATAAAATAGCATAATTGTCAAGAAATGTGGGCCAATTTATAGTTTCATATTCATTCTCTAACTTCGATACGAGAGACTGAATTGCTGTTTTTAAATCGTTAACTCTATTCAGTATTGCCTGGATAGTAGTCTCCAATTGCTTTTCTTCTCGTTGTTGCATATTCATATTACTGTTATTAAATTTCTGACAAAATGAATAATTTTTATTTTCTAAATATAAGTACCTGCCTACGACGACGACACGACACAAATATTTGTGGCTTTGTGTATTCGCTTCTTTTTTCGACATATGAACTAGTGACATTGACATTTACTGAACTAGTAAATAAGTAGAGAGGTCACCTCATTCAGCGTTATTCGATACCAGCGCCATACAAAACGTAGTTAAACATTGCATTGTTTAACAAAAAAAAGGAGAGGTCTTTAGCAAGGTGGATGGCGTAATTTACAATTATTTTAAATAAATGTATATTTGATAATCAATCAACTTGAATTGGTTCTAACATCATGACGAATGATAATAGTAACGTCCTAACTTTGATAAACCATTTTTATTACACATGAATCTTTTAAATTCAATTGGTTGTTTTTAAAGTTTAAATTTTATACTTTGTGATACTACTAGATATATTCTTGCACAACTCCCGTCCTAGTACTTTTTACTGCCACGGAACTATTCACATTTGATTATTATATGACGATTATACAAGATGTTGGTCTTACTAATGTTCATTCCTAGTCTTACATTGTCCAGAGTGCTTAACACTTTTTTCAAATCATGCATAGATTTCGTCATAATTGAACATAAGTTTCCCATTAGTTCCAATTAATAGAAACAAACATCATCTGATCAGCAGAAATTCACGACCCCACGAAATAGGGCCTCAAAAGTCTTTACCAACCCTAAGGCCTCACGCCTGAGGCGTCGCAGCAATCATACATATATTATCAAGGGACTTGTTGACCACAAATCATCTTTGTTTTAGTTATATATATTGCGAAAATAAAAAGTCCATCTCTCAATGAGAATGCGAAGAGAGTGGCGTTGCAGAAAAAATGATACATGTTAAACGTGCTAAAAAATGTTATAATAAACAAAGAAATTTTGGCATTGTGCCAAGAAAAAGAAGATGTAGGAGCCATTGTATTTAATTATATGCAAAATCTGCCGATTGCTAAGACCTCAGTTCAAGAGATGTTTTATTTGAGAAAACTATGGCTATATGTGTTTTGTGTTCACGACTTAAAGACGAATTCTGCTAATTTCTACACTTACCATGAGGGTGAAGCTAAACGAGGCCCCGACGAAGTATGCAGTTTATTGTGGAGAACGATACAGACTATGGATCCCTCTGTCAAAGAACTACACATTTTTAGCGATGCTTGTGGAGGACATAATAGAAATAATACCCTTATAAGATTCTTACTCACTCTTGTTGCAACAAATCGTTTTGAGAAAATATATCAATACTTTCCTGTCCGTGGCCACTCGTTTCTACAATGTGACAGAATTTTTGGGACAGCTAAAAGACTCATTAGGAGAAAGGACAGAATTTACGTTCCAAATGAATATAAGAATCTAATTTTGGCAGCAAAAATCAAGGGGTTTACAGTTACACCTATTACTTCAGATGACATACTTGATTTTAAAAATTCATGGCAGCAATATTTTATAAAAAAGTGTAAGTCATTAGACAAGGAGTCAAGATCTCGCAATATCGAAGTTTTGAGTATAGTTCAAGTCATAAAGGTTACTTGACATGTTTCGAATTTATCTATGGTTTCATTAAAGCTACATTTTTGTTTCAAAAACCTTCTACGAACCCGAAAATACCAGAAAATCCGGCATATGTTATTAAAATACCCATTAATGAGAAAAAAATGAATGACATTAAAAAAAACTAGCCAAGACATCGTAAAAATTTAAATTTTAAAAATGTTATTCTATCTTGGCCAACTACAAGTTCCGAGAGTGAAGAAATAGATGTATAATGAGTGTTTTTAAGTTTATTTTTAATAAATAAATAGCTTTTATATTTATAATGTATGTTATTTCAAATTATTTTGTATATAGATCTTATAAAATGGAAGAAGGGAATAAATCCAACACATTTACATGTATATATGTTAATGAGTATTATATTTCAGCCAGATCTATTAGTAAATGAGTAAGAATTTATATATTTTTTAATTTTAATTTTTATCAGTTCTATAAATTGAGAGTAAAAATTCATAAAGTTTTTTTTAATCTCTATTCATGTTTTTTGGATTAATTCCCTTTTTCCAATTTGTGGTTCAATTGTCAAAATAACTTTTAAATTATTTGGACGACAGTGCTTAATAATAAAAGTCACAGACTATAATTAAAATAAGACAAGATCTGTACTTGAGAATCAACCTTGAAACAAACTTATTATATCACTAAATTGCAGTTTGTTTTAATTATTATATAGATCATAAAATATATAAAAATAATCCAATACAGTATTAATCTATTGTGTACTCGTTTCACGTCAATCCTAAATAGAGGCAGAGATTTCAACTTGAGTCAACGCAATATAAATAAATAAAATAAATAAACTTTATTCTCTTTTCACAAATGTATGCCTTAAGATAATACCATAGTAATTTTGTTACCGGTTTCTACCTTTGTGAAAGACTGGTGCCCGATGTAGGTTAAAAAAATATAACCTGTGTTACGGGTCACCAGGCCCTCTACACGGCATGAATACGACGACAATAATGACCATGAGAGAGAATTAACAATGAAATAAACTAAGATTTTACAATATTCAAAGGAAACACAATGACTCTAGAAGACAAAAAGTCTACTTAAACTAAGCAGTAATCAGGATGTTCATACGCGTGAACAGATGTGTGTGTATGAGTGTGTGTGTCTGTGTGTCTGTGTGAGTGTGTGTGTGTGTCTGTGTTTGTGTGTGAGTGCATGTGTGTGTGTGTGTGTGTGTGTGTGTGTGTGTATGTTTGCGTGTGTGTGTGTAATTTATAAAGAGAGAACCAGGCGATTTTTAAGCGAGTTTTAGATCAACGATAAAGAGGTTAAGGGACATTTAGACTAGAACTTCATCTGAGGACGGTTATAATACTCTCAGTTCTATCGTAATCCAGAGTTTATAGATACTGTTTCAAAATTTGGAGGCAACCAAATCTACTTTTGGGGTATATGTTAAGGATACTGTTTATTTTATTGTAGATATATGGCCCAAGGAAACAGAAGAATCTATGAGCGAGTGCAGATTTGAGATTAAAACGGGGACACACCTTACCCTTTCGTCTTTTATCTTTAAGTAGGTTACCGTCAAACTGAAGCTCAGAGTGCATTTTAAGAACAATTTGCAAAACAAACGTTTGTCGGACAGTAAGTACGTCCCATTGCCGATATAGTTCGGCAGTTGGAAAACGCAAGGGGAGACCAGCAGCAACCTTGAGAATAGCACGCTGTGCTCGTTCGATCTCGAGAAGATGAGTCTTGGCTGCACCACCCCATGAAATTATGCAGTAATCGATGAGAGGTTGGCACAATGCATAATAAACTATCTTAATAGTTTTACGATCCGCTGAGTGTCTTAATGATTTGAATATATAAATTAGTTTTCGTAATCTGGATACAAGGGCCTCTATGTGTGGTTTAAAGGTAAGATGGTGATCAACAATCACCCCAAGGTATTTGAGATTCTCAACCCTCCCAAGAGTCGGACAAGGGCAGTCAGAAATTTCATAGGTACAGGTGTGAGCTGTTATGGTTAAAGATGGTGGTGGGAGCAGATTTGCTCTATGTGCAAAGGCGATATATTTTGTTTTGGAGATGTTTAAAGTCAAAATATTGTCCTGTAGCCACTCACCAATCCCATTAAAACCTAGTTGAGCTGAGGTAAATACTTGCTCCCAACTATTACCGCTGAAGAAAAGTGCAGTATCATCAGCAAAGGCAACAATCTTACCGTCAATGACAGGTAGCTGACAAAGGTCGTTAATGTACACCAGGAAAAGTGTCGGGCCAATTATACTGCCCTGCGGTACCCCAAACTTGATAGTTAATTCATTACTTAGCCTGTCATTTATTCTGACTCTTTGTTTTCTGTCAGTAAGATAGTCTGCCATCAATTTTAAAGGAGTTCCTCTTATACCAAGCCTATCCAGTTTTTGTAATAAACGTGGAATCGAGGCAGTATCAAATGCCTTCTGAAGGTCCAGAAACAGTGCAAGGCATTTCTTTTTGTCATCTAAGCCAGCAACAACAAATTTTAGCAATTCATGAACAGCATCATTAGTGCACCGACCCGCTCGAAACCCAAACTGAGCTGGAGAGAGGAGTGCATTGTTTTCGAGAAATTTTATTAATCGCCGGTTTATTAGCCGCTCCAAGACTTTAGACAGTGCAGGTAAAATGGAGATAGGGCGGTAATTATCGACACAGTCTTTCGCACCTGCCTTATGGATAGGTTTGATAACTGCTATTTTAAATGCTGAAGGGAAAATACCTGTAGAAATGGATAAGTTACAGATATGTGTCATGGGAGAGATAAGATTTTTTGCATACCTCTTGATAGTCTTAGTAGTGATTCTATCAATACCCGCGGCACAACCATCTTTGAGGCCTTTAATGAGGGCAAAAACTTCATGTTCATCAGTTGGTAGCATAACAAATGAATTTAAAGTGGCAGCTGGGTGATTATTAAGGGTTGGATTCGGTATAGAGAATTCTGAGGTAGATATCCTTCTGGACAGGCTTTCACCAATGTCTGTAAAATACTTATTGACGTTATTTAAGTTCTTTTCAGGACTGTTAGGTGACAAGAGAGAAGACGAACTGTCAGTTTTGCTGTCAGTTCCGCTTATTTTTTTAATAACATCCCAAAGCCTATGCCTATGACTGCACGGTTGGCCTAGTGGTTTAAGCGGTCGCCACGCCGCTCTCTACTGCGCTGAGTGTTGTGGGTTCAAATCCTACATGGGACAACACTTTGTGTGATCCAGAAATTGTTGTTCTGAGTCTGGGTGTTCTTTGTGTCCGTTTCTTGTATGTTTGTAAAGTCCCCCGCGACACAGGATTTATTCCTAGTGCGGGCGTTGTCTTTTTTAAAATAAAATAAATAAAATAAAATAAATAAAGCCACTTCCCGTTGCCCCTTGCGTTTTCAATCTCTTGCTTTTCGTATTTTTTTTTGGTTTTTTTTATTAAAGAACTACAAAAGTTTCGGTAGCGTCTGTACGTAAGCTTAATTGTCTCATCATTTGGATTTTTTTTAACTTTTTTGTATAGATTGTCCCGGTTTCTCATGCAGCGAAGTAGAGCTTCGGTCACCCATGGTTTGGTTATTAATTTTCTATTAGTGGCTTTGACTAAACTCGTATTATTATGTATAGCTGTGGATAAGTATGATACGAGGAGATCAGTGCAAATGTTTGGGTCTTGACAAACCAGGATGGGCTGAAAGTCCATGTTTTCCACAACTTTATCGAGGTTTACAAAGTTAACCAAGTGATGTGTTTTATTATGGTAAGGTAATCGAGATTTACGAGCACAGCTAATAGCTACACTCTCATGATCTGTGATTGATGTTTCAAAAATAAAGCATGTGGCATCTAGCTTGGTCTTAACCATCATATGGTCTAAACATGTAACACCACGCGTAGGAGATGTATGACCAGGGAGCAGACCATGACCAGCCAAGGTGTTCAGGTAGTCGTAAGATCGCTTATCAGGACTGTTTGGCGCTATATTGATATTTATATCACCACAAAAAAATATATTTTTGAAGATTTTAAGTTGATGGAGTAGTGAGTTAATTGAGTCAATAAAACCCCCTGTATTAGTTTCACTTGGTGGGCGATATAATCCAATGACACATGTGTCTCGATCCAATTTAAAGACCAAGCAATTGGCGTCAGTGACGGTAGGCTCCTCAAAAGTTGGATTGAGAAGCTTGTTGTAGTAAATAACAACACCTTCGTTTTGTGATTTGTGCGAAGTAGTCACCACATAATTGTAGTCGTCAAGGGCAGGGATAGACCCTGCTCTCGGGAGCCAACATTCAGTGAGGACCAATACGTCCCAGACTATTGCAGATCTTTGCAGAAGAGTTTCGAAGTTTGGCATGTTGCAAGTAATGCTGCGGATGTTCTGAGTCAAAATAGTGATATTAAATTTCTCAGTCGTAATGTAATTTTTCGCATTTACTATGTCGCACGTGACCGTCTTTGCTATTTTAATTGAGTCCAGATCAGAGCTTATTGTATCTATGTTTTGCATACTGTTATATAACTGTCAAGATCAACTAACCATAGTCACGTTTCACACGTGACTTGGGAAGGTAGGAAATGAGAAAGCTATGATCTGGGACTTTCAACGGCTTGACTATCAGGGATTGACACAGCGAAATATATAATGAGATAATATTACTACGGGTGATTAGACATTCTCGCTTAAATGATGTGTATTGAAAATTTGTGTTGAATTGTGGGTGGTGAGTATTATGACTGATTACATTAATGTGTCTAATTACGAAAGTATAAGTTAAAAATAGGTACACACTCAAATTAATATAGAAATGTAAGTAAACAAACAAGTAAAATAAGAAAACATGCAAGACAAATTAAGTAAAAATTAAAACACTGGAGGAGCACTAGTCACTTGGTATACTCCAAGAGATCCCTTTCCTCTTCTATACGGATCGGTGTTGAATCAATTTCTTTCTTGACATAAACCCTCCCAAATGAGGTCCATGCTGCGAAAAGTTTTTTGGTCTTGACGTTTGAGCGTGCCATATAAAAGAGATGTCTTACTCTAGAAGTTAAATACTCCGATATGTACAGCGTACAGGGGGCTCCTGGTAGTCCAATAGACTCCGAGTTTAATGGTGGTTCTTTATTTTCGCGTTTGCTTTTATAGTATAATTTATACAAAGAGATCATCGACTCCTTCCTTAGTGTTGTGGTGAGATCAACCACAACAGCTGACTTGGTGCGAAATATATCTCTTATTTCAAATTTCTGTATAGGAGTCTCTAAACCCAAAGTCATGCCCACCCGCTGCACAGTCTCCATTAGTAATGTTTTATTTTCGTGCTCTTGATAAGGTAAATTACAGATCTCTATCGTCGAACATCGGACACTCCTCTCAAGGTGATCCAGGCGACGCTCCAAAGTCGACACCTGCCCCTTATATGCACTATTTTCCTGTTCCAGCTGACTCATTTTCATGAGGAGGGCATCATATCTATGTGTTAAGCCTTCAACAGATTTCTGTATGGCCTGATTTTGTGTCATGACAGCGGTAAGAGAGTTATTTAATAATTCAAATTTCGTGTCCTGCTGGCTAATTATTTGATCGAGCATAGTTTTTATCTCATTTGAGAACGAAGATTGTTCACTGAGCTCACCGAAGTTGCGCTTCTGTCGTTTGGTAGTGTTAAAGTAGTTATCGGCCACATCTGAGGTATCGGGCACATTAAGGGCTGAGTCCGAAGTTATAATGCATTATATTTTTTAGAGGGTCCAATTGACGTAATGTTGGTGGTGAGCGTTGCACAGACATTGCACTTTTAATATTTTGTTGTCACTGATTTTATTGGTAAACGTGGATGTATTCTACGCGTATTTACAAACAACGTAAATATAAGAATGAAACAATATCCAAGTAAGAAGGATTCAACACAACAGAGAATAACAACACAGCGGTGATCGATGTTAGGCGGGGCTCAACGCAGGCTGGGCGCTATCGACAAATCGGAACATTAGTGCTTTCCGTCCAGTACAACTTGACCTCTGGCTATCCCTCTTGATCGCATATGTCTGTCAATGTTTGCGCCTACGCAGAGTAACTTTAGTGAATGTGTTTATACGCACGGGGGTGTGGCCACAAAATAGTAGATTTGACTCACGCGCAGGGTGAATGGTGGTGTGTGTAGCTCACGAAGCTTTAGACGTCCGTAACAACCACTCTCGTCACTATATGCGCTCCTAGTACTTTGCACTTTTTATTTTTAATTATTTTAGTTTAAATGAATTGAAATCAAAATATTAACGGTCACTAAAGGCACGTCTATATTCCTCGAAGACAGCGGGGAAAAAAGACTCGACTCGAGTAAGCAATTCGTGTTGAGCATCACTAAGCTGTCAAACAAAATAATACTAAAGAATTTGCAACTTTAGCAACTTTAAATTTCTAACGTGGTAAAGTTAAAAGCCTTAGAAGCACTCAAAAATACTAGGTAGTAGATTTTCAGAACATATTATGGATATTAGCGTTATTTTCATTGTTGTTAACGTCAAACCGTGATTCATTGAGGTTTTACTAAAAATTATATTTAGGTTTATAAAACGCTAAATTCTTTTATAAGCATTGAAGTTATCATTATATTACCAAGGAAATTGTAATTTTATAAGTCTGTGCAATATCAAACTACAGTTTCTTTGAGAAAGAGTACCTGAGATTGAACAGAGCGAACATTTTTATGCAGCAAGCAGGCATATAAGTTGTATGTAAATAAAACAACACAATAATTTATGTCATTTCAAGTTAAGCGACAGAAACATAACTTATTATGGATCATAATCATGAACCCCTGGGTGATAAAGATCGAACATCGACGGCGTTAACAACACCTGCTGTGCCTACGCCTGATTGGAGCATACAAAACCATCCGGTAAATATACTATACTTCGACATAAAAATTTAAAATTTTTAACACAATAACTTTTTAAATTGCATGAAAATTTCATGTCTCATGTCTCAAATACCTCGTGGTCTTAAATGAATGTACATTTCACCACAAATTTGAGTGCCATCATGGGTATTCAAATTAATCTAGATGAATCAGTAGTTTTTTGTAATGAATAATTTTAATAGGTATTAAAACTTACTTTTACTTAGCTAGTGACACATTTACTTAACTTACTGTGCTAAATTTTCTTTTTATATATATACAGTTTGAGTATGAAAAAGTAAAAATATACAAACATACATACTTTCGCCACTTAGTATTAATGTGAAATGGACATAATTTCAAATTGCAAATCACTTTTCAGATGGTGATGTCTTCACAACAAGCATGTGATATTAATGTAAACATAAATTTACATCAAAAAGAGTCTGAAATAAATACTGCCACAAAACAAATAAGTAATGGAGATGTAAGTAAGGTTGCTCAGGCTCATTCTCAGAGTGGGCCTAGTAATTCTTCATTATTAGCCACTCCAGTTTTAACTTCTCAAAGTCGCATATCCGGAGAAGTGGCAATTACACCTGTTCATAGTGCATTTACTCCACATGCATCAAATCCCCATAGTTCAATGACTGCACTGACTCCTATGATAAGCGGATCTAATGAAGCCAAAAACAGTATTAAAGTGCAGTAAGTATTTTTTCTTTTTAATTTATTTTTTACAGATAAGTATTTTGAGCTATGTTTTTAAAGAAAAATTAAAGCGACCTCAAAATCTTCCATACAAACACAGTCAAAGATTTGATAGAGGCACTCAAAGTCTTTACTATCATGTAATTGTGTCAGGCACTAATTGCCTTGTGGCTGCTGACGAAAAGGTCTCGGGTTCAATTCCCAGTTGGCACAAAGTGTTATTTTTTCTAGTTAAAGAAATACTCAATAACAGCCGGGAGTTTCTAAGTTGGGGACTTAACCCCTGTGCCTCGAAGACCATGTAAAGCCATTGGTTCTGCACCTGATCTCCTCTCAGTCGTGTCGGATAACCATCACATCGGATTGAGAGAGTGAGGGAACAAAGAGTGCATCTATATTTTTGCACCCACATTTTTGATTGCATATTTTGCACTATAATATGAAAGCAAAAAATTTTGTTTTTTGTATTTTTGTTGAAGATATACTGGAAGACTTCTGCCTACAATCATTTAACGTTTTTACCACAACATATGTGAGGTTAATTTTATGTGTAAATTTATTTCATTTATTTCAGAAATTGTGTATCAACTGTGCATTTAGGGTGTGAATTGAAACTATTAGACATCTACTGCAGGACTCGTTTCTCTGAATATAACCCGGCAAGATTTCATGGTGTAGTCATGAAAATAATAGATCCAAGAGCAACAGCATTAGTGTTTAGGTAAGAGAGTCACCTAACATATGGTCTATATAAATATTTTCTTTTTATAATGTCAACAACTTTTCAGTCCACTGCTGGTAGGCACATAGGCCTCTCCTCGGTAAGTAGGCTTTGGTCTACAAAACTATGCTTACCAGAAGGGGTTGGTACAGGATTTGTGTCAGGTTTTCCTTCTCATTGCAGTGATGTTGCTTAGTTTGCTTCCTTAATCGACTCTTACGGCACCCATGGGAAGACCAGGGCTGTTCGGTGTTCTTAATCTGTCACCATATGGAGTTCTTTTTAAATGAACACAAGTATTTATTTCAGATCTGGGAAGGTCCTCTGTACAGGATTAAGAAATGAACACGATTCTTACATAGCTGCTAGGAAATTTGCTAGAATCATTCAAAAACTAGGATATTCAGTAAGTATTTAGCAATTATAGAAATTGTTGTTACCACAAATACAATATTTTTTGTGTATCACATCTTCACAACAGCCTTTAATAGACATAGGCCTCTTTAGAAAGGAGCTTTGTTTTTATGTATATTAATTGATTATTACTATTTATAGCAATACAATATTTAGCATGGTATTGCTATATTACGCAAGAAGTACATCATCATCACCAGAACTACTACCCTTAAATAGTCCACTGCTGTACATATTGCCACTCCCTAGCAGAGAGGTGTCACGCTGGCCAGACGATTTGATATGGGATTTGTTTCAAGTTTTCGTTCTCTTTTTTCTTTCTCATGCACGTAGTTGTCCAGCGTAGTTTGCTGCCTTATTCGAAACTATTTGTATCTACGGACTCAGTATTTACTGTATTTATGTTAATAAATGTGATTTTGTAAATATAAAAAAACTGAAATAATCTAATACCCCAAAACACTAAGACAAGGCAATGTTATTGATATTACATTTTTATATAATTCACACTTAAAAATAAGCTGCATTAAAAATCACATCGATGTTTATTATTCTTACATGTGATTATATTAACAAAGTATAAATTCATAACGCCCCTGATTGATATTAACATTTACAATATATATAATAAAAAGATTGTACTAAATGAATAAACCCATTTAGCACAATTGTTTATTTTGGAAGGTGTACCAGCTGTCACCTATTTTGACTCCATAAACGTTGAGAGAATAGAAAATACTTTATTGTACACCAATTACAATAATATAGTTGTTGCTAAAGGCAATCTCTTTCAGGCAACATTTGAATCAACAAATCAACAAGAGATAATTATAACCGAATTGTTGTTTAGGTTTTGTATAATATTAAAATAAATATATAAATATGGGCATAAATACGTACATATGAATATAAAATATTATTACATAATATAAATAACCATGACATCATTTACTCATGTACAACTGCTGAGAGAAATAAGTAAATATCAACCAACATAGTCCATGTCCAACTTTGTCCATGTCCTATCAGTCTTTGGGCACATCTAACAGAGAGTTTGCTATTGAAGTTATAATTATTCTCATTATTAATTTCAGACGAAGTTCTTGGATTTCAAAATACAAAATTTTATTGCCACAGCCGATTTAAGATTTCCTATAAGATTAGAGGCACTGCAACAAGCGCATGGACAATTTGCATCATATGAACCAGAGTTGTTTCCGGGCCTGGTGTATAGAATGGTTCGACCAAGGGTGGTTCTGTTAATCTTTGTTAATGGAAAAATTGTTTTTACAGGTACGTGTAATGTTAACTTATTAAACTGTTAGCGAGTAAAATAGAGCTCTTTATTGTTACGAAAACTTAGCTCTGTTTAAAATAGAAGAGTTTACTACAAGTAGTGGCCGAAATCACGTGTTCCATTATCATAAGTTGGATGTCGAAAATCTCGTGGATTTTGAGTCGGTTTGATGCCAATATAAAATTCTTCGGAATAGGTACACTTTTGGTCAACTTTTGCCTGTTTTGTCAACTAAGATTAAAAACTGTATTATTAATGGTTTGAAGTCTGTTTAGTCATACTTATTGATTGCTGTTCATAGCATTATCTGGATCATGCAGAGATGCTGAAGTAAGTTAAACCAATACCTTTCCGTGTAACTGCTTATTAATGCTAAGTTTAAATTCTTAGCTATTTTAATGCACCCGAGTAACAAACCTGTGAGTCGTAGTATTGTCAGAATAAAATATTTGCTAGCATTTTAAAACTGTCTAACATAGTTTTTTAATTCCAGGTGGTAAAACAAGGACTGAAATTCATGAGGCCTTAGATATAATTTATCCCATTTTAAGGAGCTACCGCATTAGTTAATAGTATTTAGTGTTACTATCGTTACTTTGTACTTTAATTTCTATTTGTAATTTTTGTTTCATATTATAAATGTAACGAAAATAAATAAAGGTTTTCTTATTTGAAAATTGTGTATAATTTTTTCTTCAAAGACTCGGAAACTGTGAACTTGGCGAATATTTTTTTATTTTAAGAGCCTACAAGCCTAAAGTGATTACATTTAGGAAGATATGAATATAGCTATAGAAAAAAAATTACAATTTCACATTAGCTCGCATCACTGCCGAATAAAATACCTGTATTTATCCAATGCGGACAAAACGCGGGAATTGCAATGCACTGTGTGGGAACATAAGAATAATATTTTAATCCCGTGGGTGTCGTAAAAAGCGACTAAGACAACAAAGTATGCAAGACAACATCATTACAAATAGAAGGTAAACTTGAAACAAACCCTATTTCAACCCGTCTAGCCAGTGTGGTATAGTAGGCCAAAACCTCCTTCCTAAGGAGAGGCCTATGTCCAGCAGTGGACTGCAAAAGGGTCTAGATGATGATGATGATGATATATATATATCATCATCATCATCTAGAGCCTTATGTATATACATATATATATTATACATATATATATTATACATATATATATTATATATATATATATTTGTGTATATATATATATTTTGTGTATATATATATATACACAAAATCTCACAGTTATAAATCAAAAATCTTAAAGGTTTTTGAATTAATTTATTTTATATTACAAATCCCATTTGTATAACAGTAATGTATTTTACTTGCATAAAAGATAAACAGTTGATTTACATTAAAGCATTTCATTATGTACAGTCAAAGCTGAACATAACTCATCCTTACTATAGATGGTTCACCAGAGGCATTCGTAGGCGTCCAAAAATATATGAGTAACTCATAGCATATTTTCCTAGTGCAGGAGTTGTCTTAAAACAATAATAAGAGGGAAATACTTCGTGATTAAATTAGTATGTTTGGTCAAGTTGCTTGTATGCATGATGCTGACTCAGTGTTGGCAGTAGTGGAGTAAGCAATTTACAGCTTTTATTGAAGGCAAAACTAGTTAAAGTTCTCACAACAATATTTTGTGATTCGAAAAAATAAAATTAGCGCCAAGTGCAATTAATTCAAGGAAAAATCTAAACTGAATTTTAATTAAATTATTTTATTTTTGTAGAATTAGTATGTAGGTAGTTCAAATGATATTTTGATCTTGGTCTAAAAATAATATAAGAGGCTTATAGCAAACTTTCGAGAAGATAAATGCTCCCAAGAAAGCACTCACATAAATAAGATGAAACATATCGAAATAACAGCTAATTATAGAATCAGGTCGATATGGGAACATATAACCAATACTTAGATATTGAAAACATTTTAAAAATCTCAGACACATACATTTTTTTACAACAAATTTTCCTTCAAATTCAGATCCAAATATATCTAATAACCTTGAAAAGTGGTGGAGTTTCGATCAGCTAAGTGATGGGGATAATAGTTTTGTCTCGTGATATGATGGCGAAAATGTACAGCAAATATTAATGCTGAAATTGAAGTGCGTAAAATTAATCGAACCGGATTTCATATAACCAGTGATGTGGTAATTAATATTAAAAGTTCGAAGACAAATCTTATTACATATTTTTGGAAGTCTGTGCCCAATTTTTGTACATTTAGCGTGAATAGAATTATATACTTGATTCATCAACTTTCTTAATAGTAGGTAGGTACTCCAGGTACAATGTTATTGGATATCGTATCATTTGAAAATACAACTCCCGCATAACGAAGTTGTCCTGTGTCACGGGGGGCTTCACATACATTCGTGAAAAAGACACAAAAACCATCCAGACTCAACAATAGTTTGTTGTCTCATGTGAGGTTTGAACCCACAACATTCAATGCAGTAAGAAGCGATGAAGTAACCGTTTAAATCACGATGCCAACGGTGCAGTCGTGGTTATGATGAGTAATTCAAAGACTGTTTCAATTTTAAATAATATACTAAAATAATCTAATATGTACGGTTTTATGCTATTCTAGACTTGTTTATATTAAATATAATAAACACTGGTATTATTCGAAAAGTAGTTGCAATATAACAGCTTTAGTTCGTATTTTAAATCAGCTGATAACTTGTAAAGTTATCATTGTCGAGTTAAAATAGAACATTTATATAGGTATTGATAATTTGTTAATTGTATACCTATTAAACTTTCTGACCGAAAATAACATAAATTTCTCGTAGTATAATTACTAACAACTGTATAATATCTGCATTTACAGAACGGACGAGTAAGTTATCGTAAGCCAAACTGCGTACTGTACCTAAACCACTGGGAGTGATATTTACCTATATTTGAAGTGTCTGACAGTTCAGCCATTTTGAAAGACATACTTATTATATATATATATAGCATATAGGTGGTATGATATATAGTATAGTATCTATAGAAAACATGAATCTATAGGTCACAAAACATGTTTCTATATCATATTCAAAGTTTGAAACCATCCAACTGATGTGGCCTAAACTATATATAAGTGGTTATATTGGAAAGACAATAACACGAAGATGGTTTAAAAGCACTAAGACAATGTATTAGGCATAAAATCTGGGTATCTCTTCGTCACATAAATTAAAGAATTTTTTTAAATAATTGTAAGTGAGAATAGTTTGTGATGAGTAGATAGTCATATTATCATGGATACCCTAAGTACAATTTATCTTTCCCACGGTTTGTTTATTTACCTATTGAGGTGTAACACATTGTTAAATTTGAACACAATTATAATAAATTCATGTTATGCTAAAGAACGATTTAGAAAGTATTTACACTCCATTACCTGTTATCTACAACTATTATATTATATATTATATATATACTTTACATTTACCAAAAAAAAATTGTTCAATGATTGTGAATATATAACACATGATAGGCTCTTCAAGTAAGCACATAGGTCGTAACCTAAAGCAGAATATTACAAAAAATAGTTTTGACAATAATATTTCCATGCCACTTTGCATAAATAAACTCTCCAAGGAATAGAATTATTGTTTATGAAATGACAAACTAGCTACATGAATTACAATAAATTGCACTCTTGTGAAGTTGGCTTATAAATTTGATAGGCTGCTATTTTTTATTTAATAAGTTAAAATGGAAAAAAACAAATAATTACGCTTTTTGTTGGTAAAGCTTACAATAGTGGTCTATTATTTTTACTTTATGTGTTGCCTCATAATAAGGCATTAAAAAGAAAATCAAATGATTCCATTTGTTATTACTTCTAATTAACCAAATAGTGTTTCATATTAATTTGTTATTTGTATTGCTATAAATCATGGCAACATTGTATTTTGTAAAAGCATGATTACAAGATAAAACATGCAAGTCTTTAATTTTTTTTAAATCTTTTATTGTACCTAAGGTTTCTATCCAAAATTTCGGTGTGATTGACTTGATCTGATAAAAGGAACTGTATATGCTAAACCATGGTATAAGATGACTATGGTTCTGATTGTATCAATAAATTATTGATTGGTTCTTTTTACTGGTATATAAAAGATTTCAGTGTAGCATCTACATTAAAGTAAAAAGGCTTCATCAAGCCATTACAACAACAAAGAATATGAAAAAAAATATCAATACACCAAATACTTTAAACATCAACGCTCTGTTACCCGTGACATTTTGGAAATATTTCATAATTTCTCTGTGGCCTGCTTCAACATTCATTTCAGCTTCTTGAATGTTTGCATCAATTCTTCCGATAGCCTCATCTTGCTCTTTAACCATATGAGCTAGCTGCTGAAATATTCCCCCTAATTCTACGATAGTACTCTCAATGTTATGCATGGTTTCAGCTCTTTGTTGCACGTAACTGTCTGAATCATCTCTCAAAGCCAACTGCTGTGTTTGCATACTTGATGCTTCTCCTAAATCAATACTAACATCATCTTGCTGTAAAAGAGATGGCACCTCTTTCACTAAAGGTGCAACTCTGGAGAACTGTTCACGCCTGCTATTTTGATGTTTCAAGTTTTCAGACCTTACTTCAAGTACCTTTAAATAGTAAACACAAAATTAAATTAATCAAGATTGTAGAGGTAAAGTAGAGAAATAATATGCTTATTGAATATGCAAGCAATTGAGGAATATCTATACATAATTTTTATTCTAAAACCTGAAGTATAAATTGTGTGTAATTTTTGCAATTTAATAACGAATTAATTTCAATTAGTTATTATTTGCTTGAAGTAGTTATAACACACCTTAAGTTATTATTGAGATATTTAAATACAGATATTTGGTTGAATGATTACCTGCTTAAACTGGTTGCTCATAGAGGCCAACCGAGACTGTAATGCTAAGACAACACTAGACGAATGACTATGCATACTCCGACGTCCCTTGGGCATTTCTCCCAATCTGGCAATTTGTTGATTTAAAGAACCCAAGTCTCCTTTTATAATGTATGTCAGTTCTTGTATTTCAGTTGGTCGATCATCAAACAATGACTTCTTTTTGGCAACTGTAAATCATGTTAACAGTAATTTATACATTTAAAATATAAGAATATATTACTTTTACAACTGTAAAGATTATGTTATTTAGTACTCACGCAACGCCAGTTTTTCCAGTTTAGCATATGTACTTGTAATATTTTTGCTTATAACTTTTGCCATACTCATAAACTGTGAGTATGTTTCTAATATTTGGGCTTTTCTTTCATCTCTCACTGCTGGTCTTACCAGAGTTCTACCTTGAAGGCTTCGTACTGCTGATACAAACTCATTAGTTCTATCCCTAGCAGCCATTACAGGTTCAAAAACAAATTCTTCAAGAATGTCAAATGTAAAGTCACTTTCTGCACTGTAATTAGGATGCACTCCTGTGTCTTGTGATTTGGAGAAGGGATTGAAAGTAATGGAATTGTTATTAACTTGTACACCTTTTTTATCTAGTTTATTATAAGAATCTAAATCGTTTCTCAAAGGTGTTCGCTCTGTTACACCTCCAATATATCGCCGACGAGGGAGCATCGCATTCTATGATAGTTCAAATGATAAATATAATGAATGTCCACGAAATAAACTACAACTAAATTATAGTGAAACAAAACAGTTTTACTATTGTTAAACTGCAACAACGATCACGGTAATTAGAAATAAGTTCAAGACATATCTATGACAGCCAGCTGTTTACTCATGATATTAGCGACGTGTCAGGTTCAATTTTACGAGTAGCAACTATTTGAAATGAAGTATTTGAGAACTAAAGTATCAGAACTACCTGGCAATACTAAGAAGTACGCGAGCAATAAATGTCTTCGTTCATTCATGTTATTGTGAAATAATAAGATATTTGAACGGTTTTTCTTTGTTGCAAGGATGGAAAAACATTGATAATAAAATTAAAAAAGCGTGACTAAACAAAATGCGTGGTAGTTTATGGCGAAATTTCAGGCCGTGAAACTGCTATACAACTTTAAAGCTGATATTACGGGTAGTTGTAGAAAATTATAACAAACAGCAATGAAAAGTCATCATTACAGTCAAAGAATATAATTTTCATGTTAACTCACAGTTAGCATGGTTAATGCTTTTTTTAAAAATTATGCTAAGGTAAACAAAAATCAATATAGCACGATTAAATAATTTTGAATTGAGTTAGACAAAAAATGTAATTTTTGTTTTCATATATTTTTGGTGTAACAAAACTCATATTAAACCAGAGCTGGCTCATACAATGTAATAAAAAGATTTTTGTTTACGAATTTACTATTTACTTAATTTATTTATTGTTATATGTTTATTTATTATAATTTTTATAAATGATCATTGCCAATTAGATATACCTAACACCGGTAAAATAATCACCGTTGCAGACGACACCGTACTAATTTTTCGAGGTGATTCCTGGGAGGACACATTTCAGAGTGCACAAGAGGGCATGAATCGAGTCACGTGTTGTCTTAATAGCAATCTCCTATCGTTAAATATCGATAAGACCGAGTATATAGCATTCCAACTAAAAAAAAACCTAATTTTGAAACTCCTTAGCCCATCATTGCAATAATCAATATATAACTCCTGTTCCATGTGCCTGCGAAGAACTGTAACTGGTAGATACAGTTAAATACCTAGGAATCATTATTGATAAAAATTTAAACTTTGAAGCTCACGTAAATGTGTTAACTTCTAGAACTATGAAACTAATTTCTATTTCCAAAAATTTGAGACATGTATGTGATAATAAGGTCCTTAAGATAACGTATCTCGCTTTAGGCCGAAGTAGCAGCAGTTTTAAAGGTGGCGCTTTGCCTACCTTTCTTGCATCGCACCGGAGACTTGTACAAGAAATTTGATGTACTTACAGTTTGTCAACTTTTTATTTTCCATCTTATTAGTAAGTCCCACTCACTTACCAACTATGATCCTCTAATTAATGCAACGAAACGGCGTAAACATAGAATCTTTCAGGATAACATAATTTATAAAACGACTCTATCTCGTAGGTTCTTTTGCTTTTTGAGGCCATACTTATATAATAAAATTAATGCTATCCTTTTGATATACTGCTTTAACAAATTTAAATTGGAGACGGTATTAATGTTATGGCTACGAAATCTAAGCTATGATGATACAGAAAGCCTACTTGTGCCTCAAAGTTAATATAATCCATGTATAAAGTATTTAGTTTGAATTGTACTAATAAGCACAGCGCGCACACATACACACTGACACAGGCACACGCACACATAAATCCATTCATACTTACACTCACTCACGTACCTACACGTAACTGTTAATACTTACATTCTGTTAATTTTATTTATTATTCTCTTTATTTCGTGATATACACATATTTGTTACATTTTTAAATATATATAAAAAACAAAAAATACACATTTAAAAATATAAAAAATAGTAGTAGACCACCGACATCGGGTACAGGGACCAAGACACCGGTGGTTAGGGCTCCAAAGACAGGAACCTCCTCACAATACGGGCCGTGTCAAGGAGGACTGCCTTCTGCATCAGACCCTTGATCCAACCTTCTAACGTGAGCCTCTTAAGGTGTTGGTCGAGGCTCTTCGCTATCAATCCATGAGCAGATATGATTATCGGAACAATAATCACCGAATCCACATTCCACATGTCGGCAATCTCGTGAGACAGATCCAAATACTTCAATTGTTTTTCTTTTTCAACTTTCACGAGATTCTCGTCATGAGGAACGGCGATATCGACAATCATTGCGCGGCGCTCTAATCGATCTACTACCACAATATCAGGCTTATTGGCAACAATAGTCCTATCTGTGATAATAGATCGATCCCAATATAACGTAGCACGACCGTTCTCGAGAACTGGGTCGGGCACATACCTGTAGTAAGGTACTTCGAAATATTATTATTATTATTTTCTATTTATTTGCTCTTGTCTACCTATACTATTAATTGGAAACTGGTATATGCTACAACTATTGTAACTTTGTTTTGTCCGGGAGTTGTGAGCCTGGTGATCTGTAAAACAGGATTTCCTGATGTAGCTGACTAAAATGTTTATGTACTCCATAAATTAGTACCTACCTTTGCGATGAGAGAAGTAAATACAATATTATAATATTCTCTTTATTCATTTATATATACATATTGATTAAATTTTTAAATACCTACAAAAGGAATACGAAAATACATGTATAAAATATAAAAAATAGTAGACTACCGACATCGGGTACGGGGACCAAGATACCGGTGGTTAGGGCTCCAAAGACAGGAACCTCCTCACTATACGGGCCGTGTCAAGGAGGACTTCACTTCTACTTTCACGCATCACTCTTTTTCTTTTTTTTTTTTTTTAACGTGTGGAAACCCCGTCGAGCCGTCACCCCACCGGGGTTTACGGCGAGGTGGTGTGTCGGAATCGGACCGACTAAAACCACACGGTGTGCCACTCTGCCCCTGACATAGGAGGGATCCGGGAACCGCTGCTATTACGACATCCAGATCCCTCCTAGGGCCTGCCCGCCAACGCGGGCACCATCTGCGGACAAACTCTCTATTCAGGCGACGTACGGCACACACGCACGTCGCCTCCTCGCGGCTGGCCATTGTAGCGGATGGAGGGGAAAACCCATCCCGTCCACCCGCGGCCACACTCAAGGCGGCATGAGGCGCTGATATGCGCGCCTCCGCCGCCCGGTTCGCCGGCGGCGAATTGGGTCCGAATGGAAATCGTCCTCCCGGGCCCTCTCCGCCGCCTCCTTCCGCGAAATTACGTCTTCGCAGAAGGTTGTGACCGCGGTAAAACAACTCTCGCTACCGACCATTGAGCGTATGACGGCCGGTAGCGAGAGATCTTCTCCAATAACTGCAGTGAGGACCCCACGCTGCGCCGCCCAGGCGGAACAAACCGCCAGCGTGTGCTGAGCCAAGTCCTCACTGCAGTCGCAGTGGTGACAGGCGGGACTCAATTCCCTCCTAGCGACTGAGTGCAGATACTTCCCGAAGCAACCGTGCCCGGAAAGGATCTGCGTCAGCCGGAAGGAAAGGGTCCCTTGGTGTCGCCCTGCCCACTCGGCGATGACCGGCTGGAGAGCCTCCACGGCGGCAAAACCAGCACGTGGAGCCTCCAGCCGGTACGACCAACGAGCCATCGTAGCTCGACGAGCGGCCTCTCGCCACTCGCGCATCTCTTCAGGCGGGGGCCGTATGCCGCTACCCGCCCGGAAGTCAGCCGTCCGCTGATAAACTTCGGCGAGCACTTTCGCCTCCAAATACCACGGAGGAGTTCCGGCCAAGGCGCACGCCGCCTCCGTCGACACGGTGCGTTAAAAGGGTATGGCTCTAACTGCCAATATCCTCTGAGGGCGCCAGAGGCGTGCCCTATTCTGGGCGGTCAGAGCCGCCGCCCACACCGGTGCACCATATAGCGCCATTGACCGGACAACCCCCGTGTATAGCCGTCTCGTCGCGACGCTGGCTCCACCCAAATTGGGCAAAAGTCGCCCAAGGGCAGAAGCAGTGCCGACCAGCTTTGGAGTAAGCTGCCGGAAGTGCTCGTCGAAGAGCCATCTGCCGTCGAGGATCAGGCCCAGATACTTCATCTGGGCCTGAACCGGTACGAGGACCGAATTGACAACGATGGAGGCGCCGGAGGGTGGACCACGACGAGGCCCATGGAACAAAAGGGCCTCCGTCTTGTCCAGGGCCACCCGCAAACCCAGCGCCTCAATACGCCCGACCACCAGAGAGACACCCGAGGTGGCCAGGCGCGCCGCCTCTTCAAAGTTCATCCCCTGGGCCGTGACCAATGTGTCATCTGCGTAACAAATTACGCCCAGCCCGGGGGGAAGACGACTTCGAAGGGCCCAGTCGTATCCCATATTCCACAGGAGTGGTCCGAAGACAGACCCCTGTGGAACACCGCACGACATGAACCGCCGCCTCAGAACACCGTCTCGGTCCTCGTACATGACGGTACGCTCCTCTAGATAGTCTGCCACAAGCCGCCTCAGGTACTCTGGCACCCCATGGTAGTGGAGTGCTTCCCTGATGCAGCTAAATGGCAGACTATTGAATGCATTGGCGATGTCCAACGCCACCGCCAACAGCACGCCGCCACAGCCCACTGCCTCTTCGGTCACGGCCCTCAGGCGCAACACGGCATCGACCGTCGAACGCCCCGCTCGAAACCCTTATTGGGCGTCCGACAGATCGGGGCCCATCTCGCTGAGGTGCCGGACGATGCGGGCAGAGAGTATCCTCTCAAACAATTTACCCACCTCGTCCAGCAACACGATGGGCCTATAAGCCGCGACCGAATCGGCAGGCCGCCCCGGCATCCGTAACAGGACCAGCTTCCCGCTCTTCCAACCCTCAGGAAAGCGCCTGGACGCGAAGCAAGCGTCCAGGATCTCCCTGAGGCGATCCGACATGTGGTCGAGGGTACGTGCTAATGCTCGGGCAGGAATCCCGTCTGGCCCAGGGGCGGTGTTCTTGGAGCGAATCCGTAGAACAACCGCCCCTATCTCCGATTCCCTGACGGGTGGAACATTATCCTCGTTCCCCCCTCCGTCATCTCTGAACAAGAAAGCCATCGACGGGGGTGTGTGCTCCACCCGCTGTGGGAAAAGCCCCTCGACCACTTCCTGCAGGAAGCTGGGCTGGAGTGTCTCTGTAAGGGGGGGGCCCGACGTGCGGAGCTTTTGTCGCGCCGCACGATAAGGGCGACCCCAGGGGTCACGATCGAGACTCTCCAGCATCTCCTTCCTTTTCACTTCTTTGGCGCGGCTAATGGCCAGCTTCAGAGTTTTCCGCGCGTCTCGGTACTTCTCATGAAGCTGGTCCTCCTCACCGTCTACGCGGTGTCGCCGCCGACTACGGGTGTAGGACCTCCGGGCACGAGTCGCACGAGCCGCGCGGAGGTCCGCCAACTCCCGGGACCACCAGTAAACCTTCTTCCGTGGAGGCCGACAACCTCGGATGCGGGGCATGGCCGCATCACAGATCTGCGTAAACGCATCACGTAAGCGACAAGCCCCTAAGTCAACCTCCTCAGTTGGGGCCTGCGGAGACAGCCAAGAGTGAATAATGGCCGCCTCCTCTAGTAGGTCCCAATTCAGCTTCGAAATAGCCCACCGCGGAAAGCGAGAAGGCCGCGCCGCGTGACCCCTACTGGAGTCCTGGATCCGGGAGAGCTCAAATCGGATGTAGAGGTGATCCGAGAGCGTCTCAACCTCTTCCAGGACACGCCAGTTCCTTACTCGTGCGGCGAGGGCAGGGGTACGCATCAGACTCTTGATCCAACCTTCCAACGTGAGCCTTTTAAGGTGTTGGTCGAGGCTCTTGGCTATCAATCCATGAACAGATATGATTCTCGGAATAATAATCACCGAATCCACATTCCACATATCGGCAATCTCGTGAGACAGATCCAAATACTTCAATTGTTTTTCTTTTTCAACTTTCACGAGATTCTCGTCATGAGGAACGGCGATATTGACAATCATTGCGCGGCGCTCTAATCGATCTATCACCACAATATCAGGCTTATTGGCAACAGTGGTCCTATCTGTGATAATAGATCGATCCCAATATAAGGTAGTGCGACCGTTCTCGAGAACTGGGTTATTATATTACTATTATTTGTATTGATTTTCTTACTTAAAAATGGTTTTAGTTTCCCCTTTGAAAAAGCCATCACTTTAAGTTTCTAGTTTGAGTGAGATGTGAAGAATAATTTTACCAAGTGTGAGCCAGATAGATAATGATACGAACGTGACAGAGACGGAGTGAGTTATTTTATGAAGTGGGAGTTAGACAGATAAAGACACTTCAATCAAGTGCACAAAAATTGTTTAACGTTATTCATTTAAATGCAAAATTTACAACAGATGTTCAAAATGCTTTTCTTCAACCGTATTGCAAGCTCATCATCTTTCGAAAAGAAGGGCGAATCTTCCATTGTTAACAAATTCAGTTGTTTCAGTTAATCTTTGCCGGCGCTAAGCTACGGTTTCCATTGGTTACAAAAAACTTTTTCTTTCATCGCTCCTTGGAAAATAAACGTAGTGCATTTAAGTCAGGTGAACGGGTTGGCCATATTATAATAATACCATATTACCCTATCCACCTGCCCAGGTATGTCTCATCAAGGTACTTTCTAACCGAGCCGGTATAGTGCGCCGGGCAGCCGTGGTGCTAGAACTGTAGCGTTCATGTGGCAACACTATTTTGGGACGACGCCACTTTTTATACACAGAGTTGGACACACAAAAGAATGTCAAGTGGACTCGGACTAACAAAGCGACTACAAAGCGTGTAATTCAAGCTCTTGGAGACAAAAACTGTGAATATTGGTACCACCTGAAAAGTAAATCAATATTAAGTTTATACTGTGTTTAATTTACCCATTCAAGTGGTTTATGCATCGAATATAAATATATTTTGGTGTACACAAACATAGAAACTCCCAAAGAACCACTTAACCCTAAAAATACTGAGTAACACCTCATCTAATAAATTTGGTAAATTAATTTGTAGTAAATGGAAATAAGTTTCACCTTTCAAGGCCTTTGGAAGCTCAAAAGGACCAATTATTTGTCCATTTAAAATTCTGGTCCACATGTTTATTTCAAATCGATATTGTGTTCTAATTTATCTTATTAAATTTGTATTTTCTACGAGCCAGTCGTGTAAATTATGCTGCTTCATGTAACCATTATTTTTAAATGTCGATTTGTCCGACTATAAAATTTTGTCAAGGAATTCTTAGTTACGGTCTTGAAAAAAAATTCGGGGGATACTAGATAGATACTACTAAGAAAAATATGAGCAAAATATGGTATTTGCAAAAAAAGTTTGAATTCACAACACTCAGCGCAGTAGAGCAGCGTGGCGAACCACCAAAACCACTTTTGGAACGAAGTTCATTATCTCGCGGTACGCTGGCTAAGGGGGCTAGGTGAGCGTTACGAAAAATCCTCACGACGCTTTTGCTATAGTGCGTAGCGCTCGGAGGGGGCAGGCTGAGTATAGGATTCGATTTATTCGTTCTCTCTCTGTCTTGACAGTGACAAAGCACGCGACGCGTGCGCCTGCTGTGTATGTTGTTGTCGTGTTCGTGTGTATGTAGCTTTAATTATTTTTAATATTTTTAAAAATAAACAATGGATTGTGAAAGTGATTAACGATGCAGTTTTTTCAAGAAACTTACATAAGATTGAATCACAAACATATGTGTCTTATTTTAGTTACTATAAACCAATTGTTACTAAGATTGAACGTACTGATAAAATTTATAATTAAGTTGATATTTATATAATAATTAAAAATAAAACAAAATGTTTATATTCGTAACTTTAAAAAAACATTGATTACAATTTTATTAGCATTCCTTCACTCATTTCATTATCATTAAATATTATTAATTTATTTAAATATATCTCCTGTAATACTTATTTCAAAACGAAAGGAACTTCGTTTCAATCGGGTGTCCCACATGTGACACCTCAGACATTTTTTATTAACGTGTGGAAACTAGCTCGGACCATCACCCACCGAGGTTTACGGCGGGGTGGTGTGTCGGAATCGGACCGACTAAAATACTCAAACGACCAGCTTGAAAATCGATTTATTGTCAAACCGCAGTCAATTTGGTATCTATTGCCTAAATTCAAATTTTCGCTTTTATCATATATATCAATTTAATTTCAGCCACAATGAATTTTACTTGGAATATAGAAACGTGTCACTGACACTGGTTTAGCTTTGATTATGGATTGTAATTTTGTTCACATAAAAATATTGTCGTTATTTAGGAGCCAAATACTAAAATTCATCGGCAACTGCTTAAAAAGTTATAAGGGTGGCAGATCTGAGGTTACTTGCCCTCGCTTGGCCACGCTTTTATGCCGACAACTATAACACCTAATGAAATTTTTTTTTTTACCAATATAGTCGCCACCTCTAACAGCATATTGGAATTCAAAATAAGCTCGTCGTTGGAAACTGAATATTCTTTATAACTCAATAGTGCCTTAAAAATCTAAAATTTTGTAGTGCTTAAGAAATAAAGATAATCCACCCATTCTTTGCCACTCGTCAGCTTTGTAGCAATTACTGACGGAGACAGCTTTCATTCGATCTGTCCGACCTGGACTCTGCGCGGGGATCCCCATACATAGTCCTCCAGCGTGTGCAAATAGTAGTGGCATTGTACTGTGGACGGACTTTGAGCTAGGACCGCTGCCGCTTCATATGATCACGATTCGTTTTGCCATCAGCTGCTGCAGGGTCCTGAGTAGAACCTTGCAAAGAAATGTATCCACTAGGACATTAGACCATCCCCGTTGGTCGATAGCAGCTATTGATCGTGCGACGCCCTTGTAGAGGCGGTGAACTTCTTCTTCCAACGACACTCGGCCAGCCGAAGTATTTTCTAGAATCGTGATTATAGCAGACGTCATTAATGTTAGAGGACAAAGTGATGCATAGACCGTACTATATGTGAGTTTTCTCAAGTAAGGACCCAAAACAGAGCCTCAGACGTCCCATAAGAAATAGAGATTAAAAGGAATTGTCAAACCTGGGTGCCTGGGTGTATCCAGTATTTACACTAGATATTATTTAGAGTGCAACACACACACTTTTCACCTCCAACCACTAATTGTGAAAAAAGCTAATGAACCGAAGCGTACTCGTTCTTGTGACTTTTAAGTTGCAGATGTCCGTGGGCGACGGTAGACACTATCAGGAGACCTTTCTACTTCTTTGCTGCATTATACCAAAAAATAAACTATTTACTTCCATCTAAATTTAATTTATTTTGTGCTTTCAAATCCCTCTTTCTATGCACACTAACCGTGCAAAAGTCGACAGGCTGGCTTTCTGTCCTTGGTAACCGTAGCCCAGTTTTTACTAAAAAAAGTTACTAAAGTATTAAAAATTCTTTAGATTCTGGTACTACCTAGATTTTTTTTTATTTTTTTATATTTGACCATACTTCAAGAATAAATAGAATGTACAAATTTATTGCGTCAAGCTTGTCATCTTCATCAAAAGTTTAGAAGGGATATTTTGACATATTATTTTAAAAGTTTGTGCATGCTATTTTTCTTTATGTTTTATTTTTACACAATATTAAATGTGAAAGTTGTCAAGGGTCTAACTTTCATGCAAAAATTATTGAATGAATTTACATGAAATATTACAGTAATATAGCTCGAACATAGGACTACTTTTTACCGCGCTATCCGACATACACGCCCGTAAAGCCGCGGGCAAAAGATTGTTTTTGAAGTGAAACTTCTTTATCGGGGTTGGAAAAAAATTTAGTGTAACATTTTTTCGTTACGTGCCATCTTTTTCTTATCCCTACCACGCGTGATTCGAAGTATACTTTCTCCAGCGGAGTAGGGATTGGTAAATGTCTCCAATGTATTTTGCGGCCCGTTTTGAGTAGTTACATTTTTGAAATCCAGGTGGCGATTGCATCGACTTCGGACGGGTTTAAATTATTTTTATGAAAAATAACGTCATAAAGAAGTTTCACTTCTTACGAGTGTACGCTAGTACACGCACACATTTTTTTTTTTATATTTAATTTTGCTCTTTTCTCTGCTCAAGACTTCGACAGATTAGTTATGGGTTAGGTGTCTGTAAAGACATTAGGAGTTTTAACAATATTATTGTTGCTACAGCCAAAAAGTACTAACAGTCTGTGTATAACTTAATGTTGCCTCACCAAATATTTCCGTTCTCAACTCAATTTTAGTTCTATATTGTTATAAAGAACATTAGAATTATTGCATTCATTATAAAAAAAGTATCTTATATACTTTTTTATACATTCTATTAGTCAGTCTAGTTATCATAGAACAAGCTCTACTTAGTTTGAAACTAGATGGCGTATTGTGTCAAATATCCGAAATATTTATTTCTTATCTTTATGATAACATTCTACCAAAACTAAATTTTACAGTGATCAATACTGCATTGAATGTTTTCATCATCATCATTGAATGTTTTGATTTCACGTAAAAAAACGAGTATAAATCAAGGTACAGGGTGGGTGAGAGAAGCGCCTTACCTTGCTCCAATATGTGTATGCTCAAAGTAGGTAACATGGTCCTTGCTCATAATTTTATCCCATTGTGTATGCAAAATCTAGATTTGTGATGTCCATGATAATTAAATTTTTGCTAGTAGCTGATCTGAAAAATTAAGCATAAATCTAGTCACTTTAATTTCAGCTAAGTCAGCTTGTTGTAGTTTCCGATACAGTAACATTACTCCAGCATACCCAAGGTTCGTGAATAACTGCAAAGCAGTTAGGGACACACATCTTAGAAGTTCTTTATTTATCTACATCACTCAAATCTTTAGAGATAAAATTTTACTGGTTTAGCGCACATGCGATGCCTTAACCAGAACTAGAAGAGAGAGCTTAGCATTAAGGATATGGGAACGAGGTATTAGTATAAATAAATAAAACTTACTATTATTACTTTAATACTTGATCTTTACAATGAAATAAAAAAAGATTAAGCATAAATCTAGCTAAGCATTAACATATCTTAACCGATGACAATTAATTGCATTTGCAACAATATATGGTCAACCTACATGTCACAACAATAAATGGAAATTACGTTTTTTTAGACCAAAGCTGTCACAGCGAACTGCTTACTATTAGATTAACACTTTGGCGTGTTGTTTGTGAACTCAGCGAAATGCCTATACATTTACCAACATATCTTACCCTATCGTTCTAGTTTACAATTAGTTAGTTATTAATGGTACATTTAACATAGTAGTGTCCTTATAAAAATGGCGGATTCTTACATAAAGCTATTTCCAGATCTTAAATCTATAGAACAACGTTTACGAGTTACCGAGAACACTTATAATACCTAATTATTACGAGCCACAGCTAAGGCATTCGTCCTTGTTTTGCAAGGAACATGTGATAGCTGCCATGTTGGCGTCATCGGATTCTGATTTGCTATTACTGGATTTTGACGTGCCATTAATGGATTCTAACCTGCCATTTGTAGCTCTATTCTTGACCTTAGATTTATCAACTGTAAATTGAATGGCATTAACTGCTGGTTTTGTACGTAAATAGTACATGCCTGTTTTCAACCCCATCTTCCAGGCATAGAAATGAATGGAAGTCAATTTTCCATAATTTGGCTCTGCAACATGAATATTAAAAGACTGACTCTGATCAATAAAAGCTCCTCTGTCTGCAGCCATTTGGATTGTTGTTTTTACAGAAATTTCCCATACAGTTTTATATAAATTTCTTATTTCCTGTGGTATAGATTCTATATTTTGAATAGATCCGTTGTGATGTATAATGAGATTCTTCATATCTTCATCCCATAAATCTGCTTCAGTTAAATCATGCAAAAGATGGTGGTTTACCACTTGAAACTCGCCAGACAAAACACGTCTCTGATAAATGTTTGATGTAAATGGTTCAAAGGACTCATTGTTACCTAATATTTGAGCAGTAGAGGCTGTGGGCATGGGAGCCAGTAACAGTGAATTCCTTAATCCATGTCGTGCGATTTTTTCTTTGATGGCTGCCCAGTCCCAAAGGTCTGTTGGAACTTTGTTCCACATATCATATTGTAAGATCCCTTGACGTGCAGGACTACCTTCATACGTTTCGTACACACCATATTTTTCAGCTAGCTCACAACTTGCTTCCAAAGCTCCATAGTAAATGGTTTCAAATATTTGTTGGTTTAACTTGATGGCTGCTTCACTTTCGTACGGAATCCTCATTAAAACAAAAGCATCAGCTAATCCTTGCACTCCAATTCCTATGGGTCTGTGTCTCATATTTGAATTTCTTGCCTCTGGTACTGGATAATAATTGACATCAATTATTTTATTCAAGTTTTCGGTTATTATTTTTGTGACATCCTTCAACTTTGTAAAGTTGTATGTTTTATCTTCATTAACAAACATGTTCAATGCAATTGAAGCCAAATTACAAACAGCAATTTCATCAGCTGAGGTGTATTCAACAATTTCAGTACACAGATTGCTGCATTTAATTGTGCCTAAATTCTTTTGGTTACTTTTTCTATTGCATGAATCTTTGTATAACATAAAGGGGGTGCCAGTTTCGACTTGTGATTCTATTATAGCTTTCCATAAAACCTGCGCTCTAACTTGTTTGATAAATCGTCCTTCTTGTTCATATTTCTGATAGAGTGCTTCAAACTCTTCACCCCAACAATCAGCGAGTCCAGGAGACTCATGAGGGCACATGAGACTCCAATTTTCATTTGCTTCCACCCTTTTCATGAACAAATCTGGTATCCATAAAGCATAAAATAGTTCTCTTGCGCGTACTTCTTCTTTGCCTGTGTTCTTTTTTAAATCTAAGAATTCAAAGATGTCACCATGCCAAGGTTCCAAATATACAGCAAAAGCACCAGGTCTTTTATTACCACCTTGATCTACATAGCGGGCTGTATTATTATATACTCTTAACATGGGGACTAGTCCATTAGATACTCCATTGGTGCCTGCTATGTAGGTACCTTTAGCTCTTATACAGTGTACATGGACACCAATCCCACCTGCCGATTTTGAAATTAACGCACATTGCTTCAGTGTATCATAAATGCCTTCAATGCTATCCTCTTTCATTGCAATAAGAAAACAAGAGGACAGCTGTGGTCGTGGTGTGGCAGCTGAGAAAAGTGTTGGACTAGCATGGGTAAAGTATTTCTCAGAAAGTAAATTGTAAGTGTTTATAGCGCCATCTATGTCTTCACCATGTATACCGATGGAAACTCTCATTAACATATGCTGAGGCCTTTCTGCGACCTAGAAAATTAATGCAACAACATCAATAAATTTTATCAACAAAAAGTCTTAAGAATAACTTATTAAATAAATACCTTATTGTTTATTTTTAGTAAATAAGATCTTTCCAATGTTTTAAACCCAAAGTAATTATATTTAAAATCTCTATCGTAAACTATAGCCGAGTCTAATCTTTCTTTGTTTTTCATAATTATATTGTAATGGTATTCAGAGATCATGGGTGTATTCTTTTGAGTGTGTGGACTCTTCAGACTGTACAAATCGGTCATAACATCTGTAATCAAATTATAATTAAAGTTACGATCAACACAAAATATTTTAAATTCTGAACACTTTATTTCTTTTACCTGAGAAGTGTTTTTTTGTTTCTTTATGCAAGTTAGATATGGCTAGTCTTGCAGCCAATATAGCATAATCAGGATGATCAGTCGTCATAGTAGCTGCTGTTTCAGCAGCTAAGTTGTCCAATTCAACAGTGGTAACTCCAGAGTATATGCCACTGATGACTTTTAAGGTAATGGAGACCTAAAAGAATAGAATATAATCAAATTATTATTTTTTGTTTTGGAGATCATTTTTAGTACTGCAAAATAAGAGGACTTGTCTTGATCTTTTGACCGCTGGAATCGTATATATACAACCGTGAGCTTATGTGCTTCTAGTACCGCAGATATTTATATATGACCACCTTTGACCATTTACTGAAATTACAAGTTTTGAATACCAGAAATATTTGGCATTTTACTTAAAAAAAAAGCTGAAAACTCTAAATTTCAATTAAAAAATGTAAATGATGAACTTAATAGCTCAATAATATGAATTACTATTTATACAATAATATAAAGGAGAACGGAACTGCTTAGTTGATGCAGCGGTTAGTGTATGCGACCGCCGATCAAGAGGTCTTAGGATCCATTCCTAAGTTGGGTCAAAGTATTATTGATTTCTTCCGATCGCTTGATAATAGCTCGGAGTTTGGCATTCGGGGTTTTAATCTCCGTTCATCGGAGGGCCCGTCGCTCCTGTGCCTGATCTCTATCGGGTCGAGTCGGATAGCCGTTCCATCAGATTGTGAGAGTGAAGGAACAGAGAGTGTTTGCGCACACACTTGTGCACTATAATATTGCCAACGTAGTTGCCTGGTCACTGTGGAGAGTGGTCGGCGCGGCTAATATCGACTAGGCGTACATCAGTGCAAAGGAAAACAGCAGATTCTGTACCGCTAGCTATATGTGATGGATGGTTGTAAAATTTGTAGCGTTTATAAAGTAAGTCATAAGTATCCATATTAATTATTTTCGTGTATGTATTTATTACTTTTTTAGAACTCAACTAAAACAATGTAAATTCTTTTCAAAAGGTACAACTTTACAACTGCAATAACTAAACATTCGTGTTGTTAGTTAATAAAACACATTCTTACATACGCTATTTCATAAATCGATATCTTTGTATGAGCTCAATACTGTATTTAGCAGTTGAAAAATTATAACATAAATACCATAAAATAAACATAAAATTTGATATAACAAAAAAACGCATTACTCATATGATATTTATTTTTTAATGCTTTGATATTCATATTATATTTCGTAAAAGCCAAGATCCAACTTTGCGAACAGCATAGTAAAGCCGGTTTTATAAACACCTGTAGAGTGTGGGCAAGTTAAAAGTAATGTTAAACAAACATTTTACGTTTCGGATTTACTTATTTAGGAATTTTGATTCTATTCTACTTTTTATTAGTTTTGTTACAGAGCCCTCTAGTCGCTTTTTAAGGGAATAAGCATAAATAGGTATGTTAATAGGTATGGTAATAGGTATGTTAATAAAAATTCGGACTTATTTTTCTTATCCGTTAGTCCTCACTATTGAATGCCGCTGCCCTTTCCTTGATATTAGCTACACAATAACACTGTTATTCCTTGTTTTGATTGAGATTGGGATTGAAATCTTTATGTGCGTCTACAAAATTTTCAGTGTGGTCAAAACTGAAGTGTGCTCAGTGTTAGTTTGTTTCATTTCGCTATTTTTTTAGCAATGGCCTCCATGGCTGCCCAGGTAGGGTTCACAGTTTCGTGGGTTGTGGGAGCAGCGGCTGCTACTGGTACAGGTATATTGCTGTTGGAGATATTTCAGAAAGTATGACGGTTTGTGTCTCCATTTTCTAGCTAATTAAAATTAGTTTTACTTTTTCGTCGCGGCGTGTTTAAGTATCAAATCAAGTCATCAAACTCAAATTTAACTTGAAAAACGTCTACAAAAAGTGGTTATCCTTATTAATAATAATAGTAACGTTCCAAAGGAATGAGAACTGGGTTTACCGGAAATAGGAGGAACCGAATCCATGTGTGAGTGATGGGCATTTTCCGGATGAAATTACCACTAATTTATTTTGGCGTAACATCTGGTCAGTGCCTATCACTCATACAGAGGGTGATTGGTTGGAGGATGTCAAACGTTCGTGTGAGTCTATAACAGCTATGGAACCCATTACTATTAATAAATAAAAATGATGTAAGTTGTGCAGTCCGTTTATTACCGAATTGGTCTAGACGGACTGCACAACTTTTGGCTTAAGTGGTTCCGAAGCTCACATGCGTGTTTGGCATCACAATTCTAAGCAGCTTTGGATTCTGGTTCATTACCACAATTTTTAACCACTGGTGTAACCCACTCACCCTATAAATTTGGTAGTGCCATGGATCCCAAAAATTTTAGGCCTATTACTTGTTTACCAACTACATATAAACTTCTAACATTTATTTTGAGACTCAAAATTATTACACACATAAATAATAATTCGGTACTCTCTATTTCTCAAAATGGATGTAGAAGTGGGGCCCGTGGCACTAAAGAGCTCCTTATCATAGACAGGACTATTAGCTAACAGGTATGTCGTAATCGTAAGAGTCTGGCGACATGTTGGATAGATTATATAGTTGACTCAGTTCCACATACATGGCTTTTAAAAGTGCTAGAGTTGTACAAAATTGATGCAACTCTGTGCACTTTCTTAAGGCCGTGTATGAGTCAATGGAGAACAGAACTTCGCTATCCAGGATGTCGGTAGACTGCGATAAATGATATACTTATAAAGATCGAGCGAGGTATATTTCAAGGTGACAATCTGAGCCCCTTGTGGTTTTGCCTAGCTTTGAACCTTCTCAGCACTCTGTTGGAGGGTTCAGGGTTACGCTAATGATTGCAGAAAGATGATCAAGTTATATCTCACCTTCTTTATATAGACGATTTGAAACTACTGGCCTTCACAAAATTACAATTGACGACGTTATTAAGGGTCACTGAAAACTTTAATAATTCTATCAAAATGGAATTTGGTGTAGACAACTGTGCAGACATGTATGTAAAGAAGGGCGTGATTGTAAAATCTGAAGGAATAGAACTTTCAGATTCAACAAAAATCAGATCTCTGTCTGCCACCGAAACTTACAAGTATCTAGGCTTTTTATAGTCCTTGGGAATACCAGAATCTGGCGTGAAACAAATGTTACAGGAACGCTTCTTTGGCCGCCTAAAAAAAGTACTTAAAAGTCTTTTATCAGGTGGTAACAAGGTGCGAGCCTGTTGGGTCATGCCGGTTCTGATGTATTCCTTTGGTGTACTTAGATGAACTCAGACCGAATTAGATGTCTTCGACAGGAGAGTCCGTACATTGCTGACTGTATTCCGCATGCAGCACCCACGTTCATCGGTTATGAGGTTGCATATTCCGTGAAAGTTTGGAGGTTATGGTCTACTAAATATCAAGACTCTACACAATCGCGAGATATACAATCTCAGAGAATATTTTCTACAGACTATGAGTTATTTTCTACAGAGTGCATCGCAGTGTAGTTGCAGTGGATACTGGTTTTACCCCGCTCACTTTGGCTAAAGAGAATTGGCGCAAACCTATAGTTTTGGTACTACTGATCGCAAGGAAGTACGGAAGGGTTAAGAACTTCATGGTCGATTTTATCGGGCCCTACACGAGTCTGATATAGACTTTAAAGCGTCGACGTCTTGGCCATGGTATGGTGAGCTCTTAGGAGAAACCGAAGGTTTTGTTTGTGCAATTATGGGCGAAGTTATCATGACGAATATCTACCGGAAATATATCCTGAAAGATATTACGGTTGACATCTGTTGGGAGTGCCACCATCTTGGAGAATTTATTAGGCATACTATTTCTGCTTGTTCTCATCTTGCTAACAGTGAGTATTTGTACAAGCACAATCAAGTAGCCAGGATTGTACACTAACAACTTGCCCTTAAATACCAACTTGTCAATTTTCAAGTGTCTTACTACAGACATGTGCCCGACCCAGTTCTCGAGAGCGGTCGTGCTACGTTAAATTGGGTTCGATCTATTATCATCGACTCGACAAGTTCTAAGTGGAATCCAGGAAAGAAAGTTAGTTGGAACTTTTCAGGATGGAGGTTTTTATCAGTTGTTTCAACTGCCTGCCTGGCCAACGTATTTAATAGTCTGCCATTTAGCTGCATCAGGGAAGCACTCAGCTACCATCGAGTGCCAGAGTACCTGAGGCGGCTTGTGGCAGACTATCTTAAGGAGCGTACCGTCATGTACGAGGATCGAGACGGTGTTCTGAGGCGGCGGCTCATGTCGTGCGGTGTTCCGCAGGGGTCTGTCCTCGGACCACTCCTGTGGAATATGGGATACGACTGGGCCCTTCGAGGTCGTCTTCCACCCGGGCTGAGCGTAATTTGTTACGCAGATGACACATTGGTCACAGCCCGGCGGATGAACTTTCAAGAGACGGCACGCCTGGCCACCACGGGTGTCTCTCTGGTGTTCGGGCGTATTGAGGCGCTGGGCTGGGTGGCCTTGGACAAGACGGATGCCCTTTTGTTCCATGGGCCTCGTCGTGGTCCACCCTCTGGTGCCTCCATTGTAGTCAATTTGGTCCTCGTACCGGTTCAGGTCCAGATGAAGTATCTGGGCCTGATCCTCGACGGCAGGTGGCTCTTCGACGAGCACTTTCGACAGCTTTCTCCAAAGCTGGTCGGCGCTGCTTCTGCCCTTGGGTGACTTTTGTCCAATTAGGGTGGAGCCAGCGTCGCGACGTGACGGTTTTACACGGGGGTTGTCCGGTCAATGGTACTGTATGGTGCATCGGTGTGGGCGGCGGCTCTGACCGCCCAGAATAGGGCTCGCCTCTGGCGCCCTCAGAGGATATTGGCGGTTAGAGCCATACGCGGTTACCGCACCGTATCGACGGAGGCGTCGTGCGCCTTGGCCGGAACTCCCCCGTAGGATTTGTTCGCCGAAGTTTATCGGCGGAAGACTTACATCCGGGCGGGCAGCGGCATATGGCCCCCACCCGAAGAGATACTCACGGCGTGAAGCCGCCCGTCGAACCACGATGGCTCGTTGATCGTCCCGGTTGGAGACTCCTGGGGCTTTGCTTTCGTGGAGACCAGGAGGGAATTGAGTCCCGCCTGTCACCACTGCGACTGCAGTGAGGACTCGGCTCAGCACACGCTAGCGATTTGTTCCGCCTGGGAAGCGCAGCGTGGGGTCCTCACTGCAGTTATTGGAGATCTCTCGCTACCAGCTGTCATACGCTCCATGGCCGGTAGCGAGTTGTTTTACCGCGGTCGCAACCTACTGCGAAGACGTAATTTCGCGGAAGGATGCGGCGGAGAAGGCCCGGGAGGACGATATCCACTCGGACCCAATTCGCCGCCAAGCGACGGAGGTGCGCATACCAGCGCCTCATGTCACCTTGTGTGTGGCCGCGGGTGGACGGGACGGATTTTCCCCTCCATCCGCTACAATGGCCAGCCGCGAGGAGGCGACGTCCGCGTGTGCCGTACGTCGCCTAAAATAGAGAGTTTACCCGCAGATGGTGCCCATGGTAGCGGGCAGGCGCTAGGAGGGATCTGGATATCGTAATAGCGGCTGTTCCCGGATCCCTACTATGTCAGGCGCAGAGTGGCACACCGTGTGGTTTTAGTCGGTCTGATTTCGACACACCACCCCGCCGTAAACCCCGGTGGGGTGACGGCCCGAGGGGGTTTCCAAAAGTTAAGAAAAAAAAGAAGAGAGTCTGATACAGAAGGCAGTCCTCCTTGGCATGGCCCGTATAGTGAGGAGGTTCCTGTCTTTGGAGCCCTAACCACCTCTACTATTTTTTATATTTTTAAATATGTATTTTTGTATTCCTTTTGTATGTATTTAAAAATTCAATCAATATATATATAAATGAATAAAGAGAATAATAATAATATTTAAAATAAAAGTTGTGTTATCATATTACGTTCTATACAAAAATACTATATAAACAAGAGATGCATTATGTAAAAATATCTTAAAAAACGTGCTGCATTCCTCTTAGTGTTAGGTGATCATTGATAACGCATCTTACACTAAGTGATGATATATGACTGCAAGGATGGGGCAATAATTTTAGCGGTCGCCACATCTTTGTCTACTGCCCTAAGTGTTGAGAGTTCACACACCATATGAGTCTGCATACACTTTGTTTGTAAAGCCACAGGCTGGATTTTTAATGTGTGAGTTGTTTTTTTTAACAGACTTTCAAAAGGAGGGGGAGCCCAATTCGACTGTTTTTTTTTTGTTTGTTACCTCATAATTTGTTACTTGGTGTTACTACTACTTTTATATTACCATTTCTTCGTTTGGTTCATTTGAACGGCATTGTCTCATATGAATAGCGCACTTATTCTACAACCCGTATTCACACAAATATAATTGTTTATCAAATTACAGATTCACTAAAAATCAACAAATAAACAAAATTATTACAAAAACATAAGGTCTTTAAATAAAAAATATTCTAAAACAAAACATGCACTAGAAAGTAAAAAATAATAATTACATATTATCGTCAATATTTTTTTTAATTTTAAAGTCGGTGTCGGTCTTGGTTAACATCACAAGTCAGGTTTTTTTTGTTAAAATTTAATTTTTTTTTTAAATAAATAGATATAAAACTAAGTTATCTGTATTTTTGATATCGTAGGGGTAAAGCAAGTTCGTTTGACAAGCATTCGATAATACGGCGTATCTGACCACTGACCTGTTTTTATACAATGTAGCTACACGCATTTGTTTTTACAATAAAATTATTGTTAACCAAACAAAAATTACTTTGATTTCATATGGCTAGCATTGTAGATCAACAGTTTTAATATGTAGGAAAAGATCTATTATTATTAGTGTTTTATACTATTTGTTTGAAAAAAAAAACACATTTAGAATTAAACTACAAAGTGTATCCAAAAGTGTTTCGAAATTATGTGTACGAATTGAAGCGCACAAATGCTAGAAATGTGTTAAAAAAATAAACTTATTAAAATAATAAAAGTAACACGTCATCTTGTTGAAAACGTAAACACTTACGGGATCAACAAAATCCATGTTCAAACCATAGCATAGCTTTTTAATCCTGGATGTAATTTTATCAATATGCACCTCCTCCATTCTTCCACCTGAAAGATTAACACATTGTTTTATTAATACTCATTAAAAGCAATTTTATGTAATGAAATGATATTTGTTACTCTTGCACGAAAAAACTACTGGACACATTTGGATGAAACTTTACAGTAATATAGGTTATACATCGGAATAACACATAGGCTACAATTTGTAATGATTTCTTGTGATTTTGGGCGTAATATAACGATACATGTCAATTAAGTCGGGAAAAAATCTGCCCTTTGAGTTATTTTGGCGTATGCTGCCTAAACCATTGATGTTACACAAAGATGATGTACCGTTGGATTGCTTGTATGTAAAAAAAATATTTTTATTTAAAATGATCTGTTACGAAACTTAATGTGGCAGACCAAATTCCACGCGAACGAAGCCACGGGCAAAAGCTAGTAATTAATAATAATAGCAACATCCTTATTTCCAGTCACACAACGCCATCTAATCTCAAACTACTTGTAAGCAGGTCGTACTGTGAGCACTTCCCCGGTTAGCTTAGCGAGTACGCCGGTATTGGAGTGATAAGTCCCGAACTGTATTACTTCACACACACACACACATACATTAAATAAGCAATACTGAAAAACTAGCCGCAACATTTTTCCCCGAGGATGCCGCAGAGACGGACACTGAACACCATCGCCAAATAAGAAAAACAGCACGAGAGATAAACGCCCCGAGTCATGATGACCACAATGATCCGCCGTTTACGAAAGACGAGCTAAGGACCGCGATGGTGAGCTTTAATCCCAAAAAGGCTCCAGGAGCGGACGGCTTTACCGCGGACATCTGTTGTCGAGCAATCTCTCAGGATCCGGACGTACCTTGCCCTGTACAACAAGTGCCTACAGATAGGACACTTCCCGGACATATGGAAGGAAGCCACAGTGGTGGTATTAAGAAAACCGGGCAAGGACGATTATCAGAACCCCAAGGCTTATAGACCTATTGGTCTGCTGCCGGTCATGGGGAAGATCCTAGAGAAGATGATAGTAGCGAGGATTAGGTGGCACCTAGTACCGAGGATTAGTACTCGCCAGTACGGCTTTATGCCCCAGAGGAGCACCGAAGACGCCCTCTATAACCTTGTGAACCATATTAAGGGCAACATAGAGCTGAAGAAGCTCGTAACCCTAGTTTCACTTGATATAGAGGGAGCCTTCGATAGCGCATGGTGGCCGGCTATAAAAGTCAGACTGGCTGAGGAAAAGTGTCCGGTCAACGTAAGGAGGCTACTGAATAGCTATCTCGACAACAGAAGAGTCGGTTTAAGGTATGCTGGGGAGATACACAAGAAGAACACCCAGAAAGGTTGCGTCCAGGGATCTATCAGCGGACCGATACTCTGGAACCTGCTTCTCGACCCACTACTACACGAATTAGAGCGAAGAGGAGTATACTGTCAGGCATATGCGGACGACGTTGTCCTGGTCTTTTTGGGGCACACGGCCCTCGACATCTCGAGACCCGCGGATGCAGCCCTCGCCTATGTTCAGGAGTGGGGAGCCCAGAACAAATTAAAATTCGCACCGCACAAAACGTGCGCAATGTTGCTGACGCGAAAACGAAAATTTGATACTCCGCGGCTGAGCATGGGAGGAGTCTTTATAGACATGTCAAAGGAAATTAAGATTCTGGGTCTCACCATAGACGAGAAACTAACTTTCAACACGCATGTCGCGAAAGTGTGTAGAAAAGCCACGAACATATACAGGCAACTCTCCCGCGCTGCAAAGGTAAGCTGGGGTCTACACCCAGAAATTATTAGGTGTATCTATAACGCTGCCGTTGAACCAATAATAACTTATGGAGCGAGCGTATGGGCACCTGCAGCCAAGAAAATTGGAGTACAAAAGGCATTGAATGCAGTACAAAGAGGCTTCGCTCAGAAGCTGTGCAGGTCTTATCGCACAGTTTCCCTGAATTCGGCGCTGGTACTGGCCGGGATACTGCCTCTGGACCTCAGGGTTCAAGAGGCAGCCGCTCTGTATGAAGCGAGAAGGGGGTCGTCTCGACTGGTCTTCGGAGATAGGGAGGTGGAGCGTGTCATAGATTTTGCGGAGGTCTCTCACCCGGCGACACATATGGCACTGAATTTCGCAAGCTTGACCACTCAAGCTCATGTTGAAGAAAACAACGTGCAGGCGGTGCGAATATACACCGACGGCAGTAAGCTTGACGGCAAAGTCGGAGCGGCAGTATCCATCTGGAACGGCGAGGTCGAGACGAAAGCCGTCAAGCTCAGTCTGTCCGCGTACTGCACGGTGTACCAGGCGGAACTCCTTGCCATATGTCGAGCCACGAGTGAGGTACTGAAGCGTAACGAGCGCACCTATGGCATTTACAGTGACTCCAGATCCGCACTGGAAACCATTGTTAACCACAAAGCACTGCATCCACTCGCAATGAAGGCAAGAGAAAACCTGAGAGTGGCTATTGGTCAGAATAAAGCTGTCGATTTATTCTATATCAAAGCTCACGCGGGTCTCTTAGGCAACGAGCGCGCCGACTATCTGGCAAAGGAGGCAGCACTTTCGTGTCGGAGGTTGCCTGACTACGATCGTTGCCCGATCTCATTCGTCAAAAGGTGTATCCGTGAGGATACCCTGGACGAATGGAACAAGAGGTTCCAGTCAGGCGAAACCGCCTCCGTCACGAAAGTGTTTCTTCCTGATGCGGTGAACGCATATCACACTATCAGGCGGATAACCATCACACCAAAATTGGCTCAGGTGCTCACAGGGCACGGAGGAATTGCCCAATACCTTCATAGGTTCAAATGTAAGGACAGTCCATCCTGTGCTTGTGAGCCTGACAAGGAAGAAAGCATACTCCACTTATTGGTGGAATGCCCAATCCACGGAAAACTTCGTTACGACCTAGAGCATCAAATCGAAACAAAAATATGCAAAGAAAATCTATGTATTATATTAGCAGATAAGAATAAAAATAGTTACTTTATAAAATACTGTGAAGAAATAGTAAAAATAGTTAACAATAGGAATAAAGCAGAATAAGCATTTGATAGTTTATATATCGTAGGAATATATAATAAATATCAAAGATATAGCACATAGTAAATAAGAATTTTCTTTTGTAACTAGAATAGATAACAAATAAGATAACTTAGATACGTACGTACAGCATAAGAAAAATTTAAGGTATTATATATATTATAAGATAGTTGATAAGCAAAACAGGACAGTAAAAACTTGTGATAAATTGTGGTGGGGAGGAAATCGGCCCGGACTGCTCTAGACGGTTCGAGCACGGTCTGATAAAAGCACTGTAAAATAAATAGTAACCTAGACTAGACTAAACGATACATTAACCAATTGTTAAACATTAGCTTTAAAATTATTGTAAGTGTCAACAATAAAATGAAATAAACACGATCTGTGACACTTACATGAGTCACAGGAGGCTGCAGCACCCTGCGATGGCGGGTGCCTTTAAAAAAAAAAAAAAAAAAAAAAAAAAAAAAAAAAAAAAAAAAAAAAAAAAATAAGCAATACTACTGATAGGCTATACCTAATTAACATTAATAACTCGTCTTTTAAAAATTTGAATGTGTTAATATAAATTAGAATTTATTTACTAACTACCTTAGCCTAATATTGGCATCCAAGGCATTGACATATCGAGCTAAGTCCAGTTTAAAGGGTAAGTCAATTTCGGTGGAGATCTCCGAATAACAGAAGACCTACTAACGGGTGGTTCACCAGACGAACCTCACACAGTTACTGACTATGTATCTGAACTACTGGAAAGAATACGGAAGATGCGCGCTGTGGTGCGGGCAAACGGTATACAGGTGAGCGAGAACATAAAAACTAGATACTACCAACGGTTAAATTTAAATGGTTTTCAAGAAGGTGCACTGGTTTGGCCGCATACCGTGACCTGTAGAAAACGTCATCTAAACTACAGTTAAAGTGGGAGGGTCCGTACAAGATGACTACTAGAATGAACAACGCAACCTACACGATTCAGTGACAACCAAGAGGAGTATTCAAAGTAGTGCATATCGACCGAGAGGTGAAATATCGTGGCAGCAATCACGTCGCTTGGGACTAGCATCTCTAAGCAGAGGGTAGTGTTATGAAAAATCACGACATTCGAGAAAGGAACAATTGTTACTTCCAATGCACGTTTCAAGAAATAGAAGATCAAATAATAATGCAAGGTGGCACAGATCGTCGCCCCCACCCGGTTCTTGTGCTCGGTGACTTCAATGCCTGGTCAGAGGTCTGGGGTTCCCGACGCACGAACCCGAGGGTACAGGGCACTGAAGAACTGGGCCGAAAGATTCGGCCTAGTTACCCTAAACCAGGGGTCCGTACCCACGTTCGTGACAGCGAGGGGTAGTTCGATCGTGGACATTTCGTACGCGTGCTCCTGGCTGGCACGCCGTGTTGGGAACTGGCGGGTCATTGTGGAGGAGGAGACGGGTTCGGATCACCGATACATTCGGTTTGAAGTCTCCGCTCCCACAGATGTCGTGCCGGTTGGACGAAATCCACCTGAGCCGCGTTGGGCGCTCAAGCGCTTAGATCGAGAGGTCCCCCTGGAAGCCGCCATCGTACAGGCCTGGACTCCTGCACCGGACAGGCCTATAGATGTGATATGATTCCGGGAGGCCATGACCCGCGTCTGCGATGCCTTGGGTTGAGCCCAACACTGCGAGACGCCAGGTCTATTGGTGGTCGCCCGAGATCGCAAGGCTGAGACAAGCCTGGGTGACCGCGCGCCGTCAATGGTCTAGGTTCCGCAGAAGGCATCGCCGCCCCGAGGATGCGGCAGCTCGAGAGGCGGAGCTTTTGGTGGAATACAGGGTTGCCAAGAGAACTCTTCAGGCAGTGATAAAACAGGCCAAGAGCGAGGCCCGCCGCGAGTTGCTGGAGACACTGGAGCGGGATCCATGGGGACGTTCTTACCGTATGGTTAGGGGCAAAATGCGGCCATGGGCCCCGCCGTTAACCCGATGTCTTCAGCCAGAGCTGCTTGAAAGGCTTGTCGGTTCCCTCTTTCCATCGCATGTGGTGGAGCACATACCACCACCGATGGCTCCGCCTCCAGCGCCTGAGGCGCCTAACGTGGACGACGACGACGTGCCTGAGGTCACTTGGGCAGAACTAGCGCTGGCGGTGTGACGGCTTAAAGCCAAAAACACCGCCCCAGGACCCGATGGCATTCTAGGACGAGCATGGGTTCTGGATCTGGATGATGAGGCGCCGGCTCTCGAACCCCGACTGAGAGAGTTTCTCAGCGCTTGCCTCGAGCAGGGCCAGTTTCCGAAAATATGGAAGACGGGAAAACTAGTCCTGAAGGTCAGCAATATAGCGTTACTGCGACGACCACAGCGTATGCTGGCCATTAGGATTATAAGGGGGTACCGCACGATCTCCTTTGAGGCGGCGAGTCTCCTGGCCGGAACTCCACCATGGGACCTGGAGGCGAGAGCCCTTGCAGCTCTCTATCAGTGGCGCAAGCAGGCGCGGGAGTTGGATCGGAGTCCTGAAACCCGAGACATCAAAAATCAGAAATCCCGACTCCGCCAGGCCCTCGTAGAGGAGTGGAAGGAACGACTTGGGCAACCAAGCGCTGGACACGCCGTTGTTTCGGCGATAAGACCCCTTATGGAGGATTGGCTTGAGAGGCATCATGGGACCCTCTCATACCGACTGACGCAGGTGATCACTGGAAAAGGATGTTTTGGAGATCACCTGTGTCTGAGCCGTAAGGAGCCAACGTCTGAGTGCCATTACTGCGATGGCCGGACCGTGGACACAGCGCTCCACACGCGGGCAGAATGCCCGGCATGGGTGGAGCAGAAGCGTGACCTCATGGCGGCCATCGGAGTGGGGACTCTCTCGCTCGGTAACATGGTTGCGGCCATGATACGGAGCGAGGGTGCGTTGAACTCCGCCGTCTCTTTCTGCGAGCAGGTTATGCTTGCGAAGGAGATGGCGGAGCGGGACCGAGAGAGGTTTAGAACTCTACCGGTCCGCCAGGCCCGGGAACGAGCTAGGTACCGCAGAAGGTTCAGGCGCCGGAGATCACTAGAAGATCTCCGTCCTCCATAAGGGCAGGCCTGGGGGTGACAGATGAGGCCATCTGTCACCCTAGCAGAAGCAGTTTGGGGGGGATATCCGAGCACTACGGACTGCGCGCACCCTTTCGGGGGGAAGGAGGGCAGTAAAGAAACCATGAGGTTTCCACACAGGAGGGGGCCACTGCAGCCGTAGTTGGTCTGAGGTACGTCGGGGTTCCAGGGATTTCTTTACTAGGGTGCACCTGGTCCCCTAGCTATTGGTACCTGAGACGGCGTGCGGTTTTTGGTCGGTTTGAGTCCAACATAACCACCCTGCAGTGGTATCCGTGGAAAGTTCCGCACAGTACAAAAAAAAAAAAAGGGTGGCACAGATTAATGAATTTTATAACAGTATATTTCAGGTAAAACATGGATTGTCGCGTAATTGACTTAATTATATTAGGAACGTATTGGAATGATTCTCGGAAATAATAAGTCAAACGGTTCTGTTAACGATTTGAACATTAGAGAATAAGCTGTTGCGAGTAATATAATGGCAGGCACTTCATCACCGCAGACAGTTCAGTATGAGCTACAGAGCGATAAACACCGAAATGATCTAAAAGAGTAATCCAGCGGCCTCGGCGATCATTAATGACGATTGTTCAGTACCATTTGAACGTTTTTAAGGGTGTTTGTAATAAAGTCATTTTAGTCATTAAACAGACCATTTAGTACATAACAATGTTATTTTTCATGCAAAAATATATTCTATACATGGCAAGTTTAGAAAACATAGGAATGCATTTTGTTAACAACACTTGAATGTTTATTGTGGTAGTAATATTTTAAAAAATAATAATACATTTTTACTTTTCAAGCAAAGTTCTAAAGATATGATAATTGCATAACTACATACTATGACATAGGATGAAAATTTAAAAATATTACAAATCTTATAACCATCTATCATACCTTGTTAAGGGTACAGAATCTGTCATTCTTTTTTTGTGATAATTCACAGCATTTGAATTAGTGACCTTTGCTGCAGTTTTTATACATTCCATTATTGTATTGAAGTTTAGTATTTCTTTCTCACTATTATTCCAGTACATTTTAGAGCTTATTGGCATGTGATTAGGTGATCAATTTCCCTGACCAGTATGTTTTCCAATAAGATAAACAGGCTCAAGATAGATATTACATTGACAAAAGTTGTAGTATCATCTGTAGTTGTTTAATTTTATATTGTTTCATATGTTATTGTTACAAATTTATCATGGAAAATAATGCTGTGGAAGTTTTAGTTTTGGGAACTTCACTTGTAAATCCTAAGAATCCGGTAGGGTTATCAAAGCTTTTTAATCATACTGTACATACTAGTAAATGCCAAGTGTTACTTTCACACTGCTTAGTGAGGAAACAGAATCTAAGAAACTGAGTCAATTATTTGGAATATATAGATTTGTTAAATAGTAGGTATTTCTAAATCAATCTATTAAACTGGCTATGTCAATTATTAGTTTTCTGCTCTGTTCTGTTATATGTCAGATGGCCTAGTTATTATTAGTTATTTACTTATTTTAACCATTGCTGCTTGGCTATAATAAAATGTACTTTTCCATTAGAATTTGATATATACAGAAAATCATAATAAGTATAATAATTGTTATAGGAAGACTATAGAGCAACCCAGGGTTAATGATATCCAGTACATGATGACAAATCTGAATATGTAACATCTATGGGGTAACATTATTAATAGTAATTATAAATCTAAAAATACTAATAAGAACATACGGCCTGGTTTAAAAGTCTCTTAGTCAAAAGTACAACAAGTACCAACTGTAAAATCAAAAGACCTTACACTAGTATTATTTACCCAAACTTACAATTTGTGTATTAACATGGAGACTGTATCTTGTGAGTTACTGCTATATAGTTGATTCGGAACCTTTTTTCTTTGTAATGGAGTAAAAAGCTCCCATAGATCTACCACCTCCCAGGGAACGCCATTGTGATGATGCAGGAACCAGAAATATGTTAAGCTTACACTACAATCCACCCTGATAGCCGATTTCAGTGAGCACGTGAACCCGCAGTGTTTAAGATGCAAATTATTAAGGAAAGGGAACAATGAATTTGCGCGGAATCGTAGTTTCTAGGATGCAAATTATTAAGGGAAGGGTAACAATGAATTTGTTTAAGTTCAAACGTCATTCAAAATTCAGGGTACTATTGCCTCCTGATTACTTTGGATATGATAAGAGTTAACGGATACGTGTAAAAGTAAATCACAAAGTAATTAAAGTTTACTTACCACGTTTCAACACAAAAAGCTTATTTGACTTTCCAACCATGATTACTGGTATTTAGTTCACGGGATCTTAAGGAATAAGTTCACTATAAAAATCCACTCAAATAAACAAATAAATGTTACTTGTTTCCCTGTTGAAATTCCCTTGATATCTTTGAATAAGACGCACTGCAATCGAATAAAAATGAATGACGTTAAATTCGGCGGGAAATGCTGAGCCTTCCACTCAGCTGCCAGCCAACAGCTTTTTTTTTATTTGTCATGTCTTGGTTACCAGGATTTTAAACTTTGTTTTTTTATTAGTAATTTGGTACACTTTATATCAGGTCGTTATTGTTCAGGGATCTACGTATATTATAATTGATACTTAAAGCTTTCTGGATATCCACACATAAAGAGTAGACTTTTTTGATGTCTGTAAATCCAAGAAGCTTTTTTTAGCAAAGTTAAAATATTTTTCTCATGTTGAAATATAATTAATAAATTCATTCAAAAGCAAAATGGTATCACACCTGTTTCTCCGAAGTAGGCAGAGCCATATTAAACGACCACTTTTCGCCAGTGTTTTAGTCCAACGTGATAGGTGGCAAGTTTATTGCCACATATTAGGGATGTTTTGTATTTCAGAGCCTGGTCCGTCGATCAGCAGGTTCACCAATTGCAGATGAGATTGATTTGGGGTCCTTAGTTCTTAGTAGTTTATTTTTTCACTTAATTACACAAAGAGAGTAACACTAATTTTAAAAATACAGACCAATAACGCGAGTACACTTAGTTGTACTGCATTTTGAAGAAAAAACAAGACTTTAATTATTCAAAATAAATCACATTCTAATTCTGAAATAAACTAATTGTTCATTAATCATAATTTACTAAGATAAAAGTCATCAAAGTGGGTTCATAATTGACGGAACAATTACGTAGCATAAATTCAAAAGAATCAGTAAATCTGTAGTTTCTTATCATTTTTTTCTTCAGTTTCGATTACATGAACGAAGGCACAATATTCTGACACCTGAAAGATAAAATAAAATTAAATTAAACTTTATTAATTTGAGGGAGGTCTTCGTTCAGCAGTGGACGGCAACAGACTGAAGCAAGCAAGTTTTTTTTTCTGTATTAAGAGCCTGCCAAAATGACTCTACTCGCCCTGATGGTGAGCTTGAATATAATCCAAGAGTTGTGGTCACCATACTCATTGCAAATGCAGACAATACAGTATGGTGACCCACACTATAGCGGCCTTGTGAGATGCTTTTTCACACCCCGCTTGGGGACGTAAAAGGCATGACAGTCATCGTGACAGTGTAAGGCTTACACAGTTACCACGATAACCATCACCCCTGCGTAAATATTATTTCGCAATAATCAAAATTAATACCTCGGATGGTGTTGTGATTTAAGCAATCGCCGCGTCGTTTCCTACTGCGCTAAGTATGATGGGTTCAAACCCAGCATGGGACATCACTTATTGTGATTGAAAACACAATCACAACAAATTGTTGTTCCGAGTCCGAGTGTTCTTTGTGTCTGTTTCATGTATGTTCGTAAAGTCATCAAATAATAAAACATTTAGTTGATCACATGGTCTGACAAAAATCCAAGCCACGTTTTGTACTTAAAGCAACAAACGTAAAAAGTAAAGTGACGATTTATTTTTTGTACTTGACGCCTGTGGCACATTAACTATTTGATTGTTTTACCTAAAACGATAAAATTAGTATATTTGTGTCTTTATTTTGTGTTAGTTACATACTACCGACCGAAGTCTTATTAAGTGTAACACGTATTAATTATGCAAAGATCCAAAAATTCATGATCGAAAAGTCAATATAAACGTGCCTAAAAAAAATGTGTGCGTGTACTAGCGTACACTCGTAAGAAGTGAAACTTCTTTATGACGTTATTTTTCAAAAAAATAATTTGAACCCGTCCGAAGTCGATGCAATCGCCACCTGGATTTCAAAAATGCAACTACTCAAAACGGGCCGCAAAATACATTGGAGACATTTACCAATCCCTACTCCGCTGGAGAAAGTATACTTCGAATCACGCGTGGTAGGGATAAGAAAAAGATGGCGCGTAACGAAAAAATGTGACGCGTAACGAAAAAATGTTACACTAATTTTTTCTACAACCCCGATAAAGAAGTTTCATTTCAATAATTAACACGTTTACTACTACACTACTAATTTAAAACTAACAGAAACACTACAAATAGTAACATAAGACTGTGCTACATAATTAAAGAAAGTAGTAAGTAGCCGCGGAACAACCAACGTTGTGCCCATCTTCTATTATCTGATGTTATGCTAATTTGACTTGGGTGCGCGTTCATACATGGCGTCCAACACACACGCACACACTCAAACCAGCAGCGACACATTTCTGTGAAGATAACTTACTGTTCTTAGAGTACTGTGACATTACAAAAAAGTGATTCGTGGGGAAAGCGAGCGTTGTTTGCGCAAATATCAAAACATAAAAAAAAATCTACGTTTAATATACGTTTATGAAATAGTACTGTAATGAAATGTGATATGTAATGTTTTGTTGAATGTAAATCGACAGCCTTGACGCACGGTAAATTTGGAATGAGATCATAATACTATAAGCAGTCTTGTAACACTTTTATATGAATTAACAAATAAACAAAAAAAAACTTGAATGGTAGCTTCCTTGATCTTTAGAGAGAGTTTCTAGCGCTAGCCGACGATTTCAAACAGATCACTTGATAGCATCTAGAGCAAGAGCCCGTGAGTGCCAGACCTTCGTCATTTTATAAAAGCTGAAAGTTCTTCTATGTGTGTCCCTAGTACAGGTAAGAATAATCCCCAAACATGAAGCTGAGGCAGCGGTGGCTTTGGCAGATAACAGGCAACAAAGGTATGTAAAATTCCATCTCAAATTCGTCATAATATAAAACTTGATTTTTTTATATTTGATTCATAATAATATCGAAACTCGCGTTGCTCATTGCCAGACAGTTAGTATGGTTCCAACCCTCTGCCGGACACCCCTAAACTATTATAATTTATAATTATACTTACGTTATATTATAAAACTTAAATTTAATATATAATTTTTTGGGAGCCTATTAAACTATGTTTATATAGTAGCCGGACAGTTTCGAAGGTTCTATCATCTTGCCAGACGCATTCAAAGTAAGCAATAATCGGGAGAGCAAGGAGCGAATACAGTAACTAAACGTTATATTATAAAACCTAAGTTTCATATATAATTTTTTGGGAGCCTATTAAACTATGTTTACATAGTAGCCGGACAGTTTCGAAGGTTCTATCATCTTGCCAGACGCATTCAAAGTGAGCAATAATCGGGAGAGTAAGGAGCGAATACAGTAACTAAACGTTATATTATAAAACCTAAGTTTTATATATAATTTTTTGGGAGCCTATTAAACTATGTTTACATAGTAGCCGGACAGTTTCGAAGGTTCTATCATCTTGCCAGGCGCATTCAAAGTGAGCAGTAATCAGGAGAGCAAGGAGCGTATACAGTAACTAGTGTGAATGAAACAGAGCGCTTAGTCTATTGCGGGATTTCACTGCGCACCCATTGTTATTAATTTCAAATTTTGCAGTTTATTTTTTTCTTAATCCAGAAATTTCATTAATTAATTTTTACCATTTCAATAACAAATATTTAAAATAATACTGAGTAAAATGTTTCTCATACAATGTCAATCATATCGAAAATCTAATAATTTAATTGATATTATTTTTCATTTTTAAGAAGTTTATTATTGTCAATGCTATTAAAATTATAAAGCCAATGAAACAAAATAAATCAAATATTAGTGTTTATTATACCAAAGGACACATTTTTTTAAGATAAGAAATTTACAGAGAAATTAATTTATTTTAATTGAATCTAAATATTTTCATCATTTTCATCGTTATCGCGCGCTCACTAAATCGGTCCACACGTTAGCAGTTTAAACGTCGTAAGTGCTGCGAGTACAATTCGGACCGCCTTTGAATGCGTCTGGCAAGATGATAGAACCTTCGAAACTGTCCGGCTACTATGTAAACATGGTTTAATAGGCTCCCAAAAAATTATATATAAAATTTAGGTTTTATAATATAACGTTTAGTTACTGTATTCGCTCCTTGCTCTCCCGATTATTGCTCACTTTGAATGCGTCTGGCAAGATGATAGAACCTTCGAAACTGTCCGGCTACTATGTAAACATAGTTTAATAGGCTCCCAAAAAATTATATATGAAACTTAGGTTTTATAATATAACGTTTAGTTACTGTATTCGCTCCTTGCTCTCCCGATTATTGCTCACTTTGAATGCGTCTGGCAAGATGAGAGAACCTTCGAAACTGTCCGGCTACTATATAAACATAGTTTAATAGGCTCCCAAAAAATTATATATGAAACTTAGGTTTTATAATATAACGTAAGTATAATTATAAATTATAATAGTTTAGGGGTGTCCGGCAGAGGGTTGGAACCATACTAACTGTCTGGCAATGAGCAACGCGAGTTTTGATATTATTATGAATCAAATATAAAAAAATCAAGTTTTATATTATGACGAATTTGAGATGGAATTTTACATACCTTTGTTGCCTGTTATCTGCCAAAGCCACCGCTGCCTCAGCTTCATGTTTGGGGATCATTCTTACCTGTACTAGGGACACACATAGAAGAACTTTCAGCTTTTATAAAATGACGAAGGTCTGGCACTCACGGGCTCTTGGACCAATCTTGTGTGTGCTCGATTGGGTTTAAGTTCAAAAAGCAGGCAGGCCAATCTAATCTTGTGATTTCATACTTAAAAAGAGCAGCGCCTACTCTTTGAGCTCGATGTGCCAGCGCATTGTTGTCGAACAATACGAATTGGTTGCCATAATTTATCTGGCATAAGTAGTTGTTTACCTTTTGGAAATTAGGCCCTCACCACACTTCAGGTCGCTTAAAAGATTTCGTACTAAGCCCCGTTTTGTCAACGAAAAATCAATTATGCAAGGCGTCGTCAACGATTACGACAGACAATTATGCAAGACGTCAAGACGTTCTTCTTTTTCTTTATCTTCATCATTTTAATGCTGCCTAGACGACTTCAAATTCACATGTATTCAAAGATGGTTGATGGTTTACGCATGGTCTGAATGCTAATATCCAATTCAATAGTGGGTCACACTTCTAATCTAAATCTGGTATCGATGAGTGGATTTATGGATCACGAGCGGCAAGAAGCCTGATGAAGTGCTTCTGACCACGAAGGTCAACCGGATAGCGCAGTGCTGGCCACAAAGTTGACTTTGAGGGCAGCCTGCCTGATCGAATTAGTAAGGTCCTATGCCCCAGTATCTCTGCAGTGTAGTAACGATGTTACAATGCAGGGTTAAGAAATAGACTGATACGGAGACAACTTTCTATATGAAAATTTTCAATTGTGGTAGTTAATAAAGATAACAGGGATCAAATATTCGATATATGTTATCCCTGTTATATTTAACGAAGAGAGACAAAAACAAGTACACACAACAAAAAAGTTCGAGTTTAAACTCGGATTTTAATAAAATTCATATAAGATACTAAGATGTTAATTGATAAATGCGTTGCTTTACCTATGCATCTAAATCAGTAACATTAAGGGAAGTTTTTGCTTACCTATTACTTACACTTTATAGCATTTAGGTACATCTGTACATATGTATGTACGTATTGCGAGGTTGGGCAACATTTGTCTCGCCAATATAAATCGTAGATTTTACTCCAGAAAAAGGGTATCCGTTTACAGACGAAATAATTATTTTTCTGCTACCATTCAACTAATATTAATAACGTATAGAACAAACACGATGGTAAAATGTTTTGCGCCATACGTAAATGTAGAGCAGCATCAACGTAATTAGTCACTTGTAAAGCTCGCAGTGATCGAATGTAAAAATTGTGATTAGCATTTGACTTCAAATAATCCTGCATTTTAAAATTATGTAATTACCAATCTATTTCGAAGAAAAAAGGTAGCGGTCAAACTAACAATTGATAAGTAAACAAAAAATTTAAATAAACTACTTTTGTATCAACTAAAACAAAAATAACTAGTAGTTATTTATCTAAATGATAATTGTTGGGTACAATAATTACGTATTATTATAAAAAATATATTGTTATTACAATATACTTTTACAAAAATGCACCGTGACCCTATTTCTTAAAATGAAGTCGATATATAATAAAAATTGCCGATCTTCGATCTTCATACGATTTAATGTTGTAATCTATGAGTATGTACTCGTATATTAGCACTCCACCGCTTGCCACGCCATCCAGTTGCGCGCTTACTTTTATTTGAAATAGCTTCTCTAGTACGTTATTACGTGACCTAACTTCGTTCTTAACTAAATACTGTAATTATATAATATATTCTTCTAAGAAATATGTATTAGAAGATACTTAATGCATAAGTAGATACTGGAAAACTTGTCGATTTTCAATCTTTTTAAGAAGATGGCCACATTATTTACCAGTATAACTTGAACTGTCAATGTGAAGACTTTTGCATTCAGTTTTATGCAGCTAATACACATTATTTAATAATTTTTGCATTTAACACTTTGTTTTATTTGTATAAAATATAAGGATTCGTCATATGATAAGGTATATAAAGATATGAGTAGATAAGATAAGGTATATTTGCCGTTAAATAACAAATGACGTTTCATACATTGCAATCTTCGAAATTCAATCATACCACAGACATATACTCGTATGATAAACTATAAGCGACCCCCTTTTTTTTAAACGTGTAGAAACCCCTGACCGTCACCCCACCGGGGTTTACAACGGGGTGGTGTGTCGGAATCGGACCTACTAAAACTACACGGTGTGCCACTTTGCGCCTGACATAACAGGAATCCGGGAACAGCTGCTATTATGATATCCAGATACCTTCTAGCGCCTGCCCGCTCCCAAGGGCACCATCTGTGGGTAAACTCTCTATTTTAGGCTATGTACGGTAGTCACCTCCTCGCGGCTGGCCATTGTAGCAGATGGAGACGAAAACCCGTCCTGTCACACCGCCGGCGAATACGGTCCGAGTGGAGATCGTCCTCCCGGGCCTTCTTCGCCGCCTCCTTCCACGAAATTACGTCTTCGTAGAAGGTTGTGACCGCGGTAAAACAACTGTCGCTACCGGCCATGGAGCGTATGATGACCAGTAGTGAGAGATCTCCTCCAATAACTGCAGTGAGGACCTCACGCTGCGCCGCCCAGGCGAAACAAACCGCTAGCGTGTGCTGAGGTGACAACCGGGACTAAATTTCCTCCTGGCGATCGAGTGCAGATACTTCCCGAAACACTCGTGCCCGGAAAGGACCTGCGTCAGTCGGAAGGAAAGAGTCCCATGCTGTCACCCTGCCCGGTGACAGCATGGGACCATGGTGCGTTGGCGGCCTCCACGTGTTGGCTTTGCCACCGTGGAGGCTCTCCAGCCGAGCTGATCAACGAGCCATCGTGGCTCGACGAGCGACCTCACGCCACTCGCGTATTTCTTCGGGCGGGGACCGTTAGCTGCTACCCGCCCGGAAGTAGGCCATCCGCCGATAAACTTCGGCGAGCACTCTCGCCTCCAAATCCCACCGTCGTCTCTCGCTCTCTCTCTCGCTGCCTCCGTCGATACGGTGCGTTAACCGCATATGGCTCTAACCGCCAATGTCCTCTGAGGGCATCGAGGGCTACAGATATTTTACAGATTGGCGCGAAACATTGGCCTCGTTTTTACCGTCGTCTACGATCAAGAAGGCCATAGACGGAGGTGTATCCTGCCCGCTGTGGGAAAAGGCCTTGACCACTTCCTGCAGGAAGCTGGGCTGGAGGGTCTCTGTAAGGGGGGGTCTGACGTGCGGAGCTTTTGTAGCGCCGCACGATAAGGGTGACCCCAGTGGTCACGATTGAGACCCTCCCCATTTCCTTTCTCTTCGCTTCTTTGGCGCGACTACGCGGTGTCGCCGACGACTACGAGTGTAGGACCTCTGGGCACGAGTATAAACCGCGCGGATCTCGGATGCGGGACATGGCCGCATCACAGATCTGCCAGCCCCCTTGTCGACCTCCTCGGTCGAAGCCTGCGGAGACAGCCAGGAGTGAATAATAGCTGCCTCCTCTAGTAGGTCCCTATTCAGTTTGGCTACAGCCCACCGTGGAAAGCGAGAAGAGCGCCGCGCTGCGTGTACCCTACTGGGGAAACTATAAGCGAGCAACCCCAGCTTCGCACGAATGTCTTTATATACTCGGTCAATATTCACAGGTTTTTTTTTCATTAGACAATACGTCTTAAAAAATGAATGTTTTAGTATTTAAATACTTTTATACAATTTCGAATATATATATATAATGTATATATATATATATATTTATGTAAGTAGGTTACTTACAATATGGATTATGTTGTCGCTCTGAAAAGCACGCTTTTATAAAGTATTGTAAGTAAGTAAGTACACGCTTTATTTTCCTCACTAGAGAGCTGCGAGAAGCGCGTGCGATCGCTGCTAATCATAAAGTCAGCCACTTGTTGACAGCTGGCTAGCTGTCGCAACCGCTATGACCCTGCGTTTTAAATCTACGAGTATAATGTCTTTAAAACTCAAAATATTGTATTGCTGTATCGCTTAAAATTGCTTCGTAAAGCAAAGGATAAAAGGTTTAGGTTATCCGTAAGAGAGACATCACGTACTTTTTTGTAGATGTTTTTAAAGTGTAGAATACTGCTGTAGGTATATTATTTTGATCTATCTCGTAGTGTTTAGCCAGCGTTTGCATTGAAAGTACAAAAAATGTGTTTATTCATAAAATCATCAGTGTTACTCTCCTATGTTACACATATAAACCTTACTTCTGAATCGTCTATTTATTAAAAAACCGCATCAAAATATATTGCATAGTTTTAGAGACCTAAGCATATGTAGGGTCAGACAGACAGCGGGAAGCGACTTAATTTTATATAGGTTGGGCCAAGAATTTACCAATATTTTAATCTAACATTTCGCGCAAACGTGTTATGGCAATTCTTGGGACCGATGCTATTGGAATTCGCTGGCTACAATGATAAGACATGGTTTAAACAAGATGGAGTCACTTGTCATACATCCAATGAGTCCTGTCGGTGGTGAAAAGCATATTTCCGGCAAAGTTGATTTCCAGACGAGGTGACATTCCATGGGCACCCAGACGGTCAGATCTATCCCTAGCAGACTTCTTTTTATGGAGTTATTTTAAGAATCATGTCTACATTAATAAACCGAACACACTACATCAACTAAAAGAAAAATCAGCGAAGAGATGTCAGCGATCTCGCGGTCTCGTTGCCAACGAGTACTCGAAAATTTCGGTGCTCGAGAGTGCAAACGTCGAAACAGTGGTCATTTAGACGATGTAATTGTAAAAAAATAAATGCCAACTAATTAGCTTTCTTGGATTGAAATATTTTTTATAATATATCAAGTGGTTTATTTTATACGATTTTTTCAAATGTTAAATAATTCGCGGCCACCCTATACTATATAGTGATATCACATGACACTTACATATGTAATATACTCCATTGAAAGCGTTGACTGTACTTTTACAACTCCGTGACTCCGAAATGGATTAAGGGTGATTTCCACCAAAAACAATACGCATCGTATTGGATCGTAAAAGGTACGATGGAATATAGCAGGCGAATTGAACGGAGCTTTATCTTATTGCAACGATCACGTACCGCGGAAGACGCCCGCTGTCAAGATGCTTTCGCTGATCCGATGCGATGTGAGTCGTTCGGTTTTACTGTTTGGAATACAGAGTAAGTACTATATGCAAACAAGGAATATTTGTATTTTGAATATACACATGAAATAAATTAATGACTTACTGATCAACCGTGATAAACGAATTATTCTAATCCATCTTAACAAATTAGTTTGTTGTACCTGTACATGCAATAAAAAGAAAAAAAAATGACTTAAAAATGTTACAGTATAAAAAGATTATACTATGCAAACAATCAATCATGACTTAAATAGAGTTTTATTTTTATTATTTTAAGAACACCTTCGGGCTAGTCATAATACATTGTTCGAGAAGATAAATGCGTTACAGAGATAATTGCAAAGCACATAAATTTATATTCATTTGCACATGCACTTGGATAAATATATACTTGTATATAAACATTCTAGTTCTATTTATCAATATTTATATATGTACGATCATTAATCATATTCAAATACTTACATTAAAAAAAATTCACTTATTTGCTTGCTTTTAAAACTCATAGTATTTCACAGATAACTACATATATACCAGGCAGAGATAATGCATTAACACACACACATAAATACATTGAAAGTAAATCACTCGTACAGAAAACGTTTCTTTATTTATATTTTTTTTACATTATCGCGTACATAACTCGTCCAGTTCCATTTTACACACAAACCTCGTCATACTTGTCAGGCTCCTAACTTAATAATGCTATTATAAAGTATTTAAAAGGGTGAAAAAAATAGCAAAGCAAAACCAAATTTCGTCCTGAATGTGCGGTTACCGTTGACCCCTTTCATTGTGTGTATAATTGTAGATTGGCTTCGGCTGGGTCTTTCGCGAGTGCCGTCTCACATCAAGATCTTCTAGACGTTGTTGCTCAAACTTATCAGGTCCGCCTTTGATTCGCCGTCCGTACTCGGATCGATATAGCGATAGCCTCTCCCAATCCTTCACGGGTATGCCGCAGTTAGTGAATTTGTAGGGCCTTGGGCTAATACTACCTCGGTCCCTTTTTTCTTAATGTTTTTTTTTATAGTATAAGGAGCAAACAAGTACCTGAGGGTAAGTAACGCCCAAGGATACTTGTTCAAGAGCTACAAAGTACTCTGCCGCCCTTTGAGTTCTTTTTACCTCACTCATTCGGTGTAAAGTAAAAAAATAACTGATGGTGCGATCGCGAGTGTCGTCTAAGGTAGGGTGTTGCTACTCTTACAATGTAAAGTAGTAGTGTAAACTGGGCAGCATCATCCCCATGGGGTGTTCACGATCATTTCGGGATGTACCTTAATCATGGGATATGGCCCAGAGGACTTTAGAAGCCGTTGATGCCTTCCAGCGGTACTTCCCGACTGGTGAACCACCGCGGTGCTAAGTGGGTAGACCAGCTCTCGGAGAGTTTAACGCCATTGCATTCTGCACTTAAAAAAATGGTATCAAATTGTGAGAAACGTGTGAGGACTGTCGCTACCTCTTACGAGATGGTATCCTTCAAATTACCATTGCAAGCTGCACTTGATCAAGTTAAGCTCACGAGAGGCTGGTCGATAAGCGCTTGTTCCGTATCGCTGCTCCAGCCCTGGATAGTACGACCACACAGTAAGGGTGACGAACGTCCCACCGCGGAACCTGTATTGAACCTGTATTGAACCGCGGCAGCAACGTTTGGGAGCCTATCAACTCCATATATACTCATACATCATTCGCTTGACATTCTTCCTTTTCCGATAACTTCACTCGAGAATAGCAAGAGAGTATAGAGTATAGAGTATTGTTTGACACCGGTATTCTGTGAAGCCGTGGTATCACTCCGATCAATTCGGTACACATACTTCACCATCTCAATCAATATACGATAAATGTTGATTGGTATGAGCGACAAAAACTCTTTCAGAGAGTTTTACCTTTTTGTCCGTCTTGTCATAAACGCTGAGAGAGAATCTGCCACTCTTCTAGGTTCTTGGATTTAATACTTTTGAAAATATACGATTTCCCTGCACCGATTCATAGATGCGCACCGAGTTTGATTGGGCTCAGGCAAGCCAACGTTAGCAAGTATTAGAACAACGGAACTTAAAAGCGTTATAAATAATGTAATATGTATGTTAACTAGAAATGACATGAATAGTGATTTACCGAATACCGAGTATTCGGTGGATCTCTTGATCGATGCGCAGAATATTCGATGACACCTAGTACCTTTTGTAGGTAGCAGTTTTAAACTTCTATTAGAAAGGTATGATGTTGACACGGTAGGGCTTTTGTTTCATTCATGGTTGGGTCGTGTCATAACACACTATATTTTTATTTTTTTTCGAAGATTTGTTTAAAAGTAAAAATTACTAATATCGAGTAATAAACTAAAATCGAATACTTAGTTGTCAAATATTCATGACACCTCTACTTTTTACGTTACTGCTCGGCGTTTCGATTTCGTAGCAAATTAAAAGACTTACTAACTTACTTACTAACATGAATAACCATGATTCAGGCAATGAGAGTAGTATGTCAGGAATAAACTGAATCGGTGATCACAACTATGCTATTTAAAATATAAAATGCTGGAAATTCTGTTTCATTTGATCTCTTTCCCCTTGCAATTTGTTCGTTGTTATATGAAAGTATACAAAACGAAGTGTTCAATTTGTATACTGTTAGGCATCCACATGTTAATTAGAAATTTTAACGAAATCTGACTGCAGCGCCTCGACTGCAAGACTTTTTTCATGAGACAGAGTATAATAGAGGTGCGTTACAAAAATATCCTATTTGATTTTCATGATAAGTGCCAAATATCTTTAGTGTTCCTTATAATTACTATTTTAAAAAATGTGTTAATGAAAATAAATTGTTCATACTTATAAAGAAAATGGAAACTACATTCTAATAAAAATTATAAATACATTTTTACAAAGTCATGAACAATTCTTCATCGTCTCATTTATACTTCATATGTAAAGCCATTCTACATAATTATAACTATCTCATAACTCATTATTTTCGTCCACCTCTAGTGGTAATAAATTGTCATTTTTGGGTTCACAACTTAGGTGTGTTTATACTTTATTGCTATAGTGTCTATAAGGCATTTTCATTTTTTTAAGACGGTCCCCATTAACTTTAGAATTGAAGACTAAGCACTTGAATTAGCAGAAAAAGCTAATATTTTGCGACTGGTCGCCATCTCATTAAAAACAAGAAAGTGTATAAGAAATTTACCTGTTGAGTTTTTGATAATTATGGTTGAATCGTTAATGTTGAGCGCAGAATTTAAAATACATTAAAGATGAAAGACTCTCAGTTAACTACTGATGGTCGAAACTATGATAGCACTCATTTTTGCATAGGATTAGGTCTTGCTGTATCGTCTAGTATATTTATTGGATCTAGCTTTATAATTAAAAAAGTTGCCTTGAAAAGATTACATTCTTCTGGAAATTTGAGAGCTTCCGCAGGTGGATTTGCTTATCTTAAGCAATGGATGTGGTGGCTAGGCCTTCTGACCAGTGAGTATGCAGATATACTTATTTACATGTTGTTTTCCTTTGGCTAAACATTTAACATTATAAATAACAGTTATTGCAATGTATAAGTGCAATGTAGAACGTTGCATTTATTTGCATTCAAATATACTTTCCTAAATTTTACTTGATTATAGTAAAAAATTTTGAGAAGTTTTGTTGTTAATATTGTAATTGATATTGAAATATATTTATGAAGTAATAATGGAGACATTAATTTACAGTGGGCATTGGTGAAGCTGCTAATTTACTAGCATATGCATTTGCACCTGCTGCCTTAGTAACACCCTTAGGTGCTCTTAGTGTATTAGTTGCAGCTGTGTTATCTTCAAAATTTCTTAATGAGAAACTTAATTTGACTGGAAAGGTATGTTTGTCAATTGTTTTACTGTTGTTTGAATTTGTAAATTTAACTATTCCCATTTTAATATAAAGTCATGTTTGCAGATTGGGTGTTGTCTTTGTATCGTTGGATCTGTTATATTTGTGATACACTCACCAAAGACTGAAGAGATCAAATCATTTAATGAGTTAACACTAAAGTTATTTGACTCTATGTTCATAACTTACATTGGGAGCATATTTTTTATGAGTTTTATGTTAAAAGTGTTTTTTATACCTAGGTTTGGTAACACTAACATAACTGTATACTTATTGTTGTGTTCATCTATAGGCAGCTTAACTGTTGTTTTTTGTAAAGGTGTTGCCTTAGGTATAAGAGAAACATTTTCAGGAAAAATTAATAACTTTTCAAATTATTTCTTTTGGTTACTTTTTACAGCTTCTGTTTTTTGCATTGTGATACAAATGATTTATTTAAATAAGTCATTAGATATTTTTAATACAAATATTGTTACTCCTGTTTACTATGTAATGTTTACAATACTTGTTATAATTGCATCTGGTATTCTCTTTAAAGAATGGGATAATATGAACCCTGCTGATATTTTAGGATGTGTATGTGGTTTTATAGCAGTTATAGGTGCAGTATTTATGTTAAATATATCTAAAGAAGTTCAAATTTCTCTTACAAATCTAAAACTAAATGTTAGGCTAAGAAAAAATGTACAGTCTTCCTTCCACATATAAATGTTAGAGAAGCAATATCTGGGAAGGACTACATACATTTAAATAATTGGGAATATACATTTTAATTGAAAATCAATAGGAACCAAAGTTATTTGTTTTGAACCTAATCTTACTTGTTTAAGAAAATTAACTTAATTTTTGGCATACTTCTTTGAAATCAAATACATATAACCATAAGTTTAAATCATAGAAATGATCCATAGACAAGTTAATAAGCAGAAGTTGCTAATTATGACTAAATTACACTGATGATTGTGAAGTTGAAATTTACAAATATCAATAGTTATTATTTGTATGATCAAATAATGTGAACATAGAAAACAAAAGTGTAAACAAGTATGCCGCATTTATATATATTAGAACGCCCACTGAGTGTGGATGCAAATAGTCTATAATTTTATTTCATAAAAAAAATTGAGTGATAGCACACTGGTAAAGAGGCCTTTTAAAAGAAGGTTAAATAAAATAGCTTTAGAGATACTTTAGCCTCTCAAGATATTGACGATGGATAGCTTGGTAGGTGCTTTTATCATTGCACACTTTAAATAGGAAATGTACAATTTGAAATAGTCAACTTTGTAAAGTAGTTGATTACTAAGTTAAGAGATAAGTAATTAGATAGGAAAATAAACAATTCACATGGTTTTATACAATATTATTTATCATGGTAGTATAAAAAAAATGCAAATTACGTAATTTCGACTTCGCATCACTGGCGTAAAATTTGCTTTAAAACCCTACTCTCTATGGAATACAATCCCATTTACGACATAAATGATTTAGACACAGTTACTATTGAGATAGAACATGAATTAGGTCTTTCCAGTTTGAGCTGGAATCTGTCTGACTGCCAGTTAATTCTAAACACTATATTTATGATTGTTAATAAAAAGTTTAGGTGACTGTGTAACACCACAGTTCACCCACGTTTGAGGTTTTACAAAGTAAATACACAAAAATAAATACACAAAAAAGGGGATTACATAGGTTCCTTAAGATGCATGTTTTAGCCTACTTAGGGTAAGGCATATGTCCAGCAGTGGACTATTGAAGGTTGTTGATAGTGTTGACGATGTTTGTGGATTACAACAACCCCAAATCAATCAGTAATTTTAATTTTATTACATTAATGTAATAGATTTTACATGACAAATATTATTCAAAAATGAAAACTGTCACTGATACAATTGCAGGTTACATAAGTATATAATTAAAAGTTTAAAATCTGGTTACTGAAATTTGAATAATAATAACAATGAAGTACATATCATGTCGACCATCTACTGGAAGATATTTACAGTGACTTAAATTTTTCAATAATTTGTGACTAGAAGTATAGGTAAAAATGGATTGTCTGTCTCTTATCCGATTAATTTCAGGTTAAAGGTATAAAAATAAATTCGAATCTTATCGAAACAAGTTTTAGGCTTCCTTATTAATTAATTTCCTATAAGTACTAAAATGTCTTTACTTAATGTTTAAAGTTATTTCTTTTTACTATATACTTAAAATGCTTTTAACAGATCTTTTTATTACTCACTGGCATATTAACTTAATAGTCGATACAAGACCTATTCAACATGTATTCCTGTCAAACACCTGACAGGTTACAATGAAAGCAGTGATCAACATATTTGCATGAGCATTTATACATATATAATGTTCTACAAATATGTTACCTAAATAGAAATCCATAACCTTTAGGAATGTAGGTAATAACAACTATAACCTGTGTACGTCACAAATACACTGTGACAGAATGATAGATAAATGTTCTACAAATTGGGCATGTTCGCTGATATCCATATAAGCGTCTACAACAGTCTGCACATAAGCAAACATGCCGACATGGAAGAGTCAGAACACATTTTTGCTGCTCTTGACATATGACACATAGAGCATCGGCAGCATTTGCAATCTCATCTACTTCATGGGAACTCAAACTCACTTCTCTGGCCATGACGTCTTCACCACTAACAATCCGAGGTATTATAGCAATTTCAGGGTTAGAAAAATAATTGAAAATAACATAATAGAGATACAAGATATTTCGCACAACAGACCAATATAACAGTGTAATTTGAGTCGATATTGTTTCCCTAAAATGTACACATAAACGCACAATCACTATAGCACTTGTTATTCCCATTAAAGACTGTAAAGGCACTTCAGTTAAATAATTTGTAAATTTTAATAACAACATATAGCCATCTATCACTAAGTTAAGTGCTACAGTTCCAATAGACTTAAATGCTGCCCTCAGAAGCTGTGGAAGATGTACTGGTAAGAATGTGATTAGAAGCCACGTAGTATCGCCTGCAAAAATTATCGTACTCTTGAATACAATTAATACATCACTACACATCATAAGCATTGCTTGAATAAGCCAGCTGACAGCGCTTAGACCTTCACATATTTTGATATATGTTGTGTGATAGACATCAGAAATTCCATTTTGAATTTGATCTAACTGACTCTGAATTGCGTCGAACAGTCCGTAAACAGATGCCGGTATATCTTCGCTAACTATTGTTACATTATCTTCGTATACTATTTGAAAAAAATAAGCAACGGTTTGAAGTATGTTGAATATTACAGACGAAATCCACGTCACTATAGAAACAATTAATTGGCCCGTAAACGATGCCAATAATAATATATTTTGAAGAGTCGTAGTAAATATATTAATAACATTAGCCACAAGTGAAATGATCATTGTGTTTTCATTATTGTATTAATCGTCTTGAAGTAACTTAGCTTGTAACTCTGATTCTGAGAATCTTATAAAGATTATACTGAAATGACATTATTTAACACACTTTGAATACAAAAAACTGATTATTTATATCACAGAACAGCTGATAGGTAGTGAACAGTAGTGATAAGTGTCGGTAATGTCAACTGTCAACTGTTGAAGGTGTTTACAGAATACAGACGAATACAATAGTGTAGTCGGCTTACCTCGTGAATCTTTACCTCACCTTGGGTGAGTTTCTAGAGTATTGCGGCTAAGAACTTCGCGAGTAGTGTAGAGGAGGCACAAGGAGGACCCTTAAATTTAGAAGTGATGCCTCGATGTATAAGGCAGTTCAGAAATCTACCAGAACTAAGATAATCGGTATTGGTATCTAGTAGATTCATATTAGTCATAGTCTTTCTTGATTTTGCCAAAACACTAATTAGATTTGTTATTGTATGTAATTTTATTAGGTCTCTCATTAAAATGAAAAATTCTTATTTGTAGTCAGTTTCATACACTTATTTGTCAGATTAATCAGTATGAGCTTTCCAATACGATTAAATTTTCAAATAAATCACTAAAGTTATTGGAATAGGAAATAAATATTGAAAAAGAAGCAAAGTGCAAAGTTGGAATGACTTGGAAGCGAGACAGTACCCACAGGATGGACTGCGGCGATGTGATAACGACACTGGTTGGCCAAAGCTGAGCATTCTGCCAACGTGTGTTGTGTCGTGTTGTAAGGACAGTCATCATAATGAAGGTACCGTGACGTCACCCTGACGACATCGATCTGACAAGACGTGTCCGGAAAACACCTGTGGCAATATGATAGAATGTAAATATTTATATTTGAAGGACTTATTGGTATAGGGATTAGTGATCTTGACTGCTAAGCCAGAGATTGTGGATTCGATTCCCACCTAGAACGAAGAAGAACAAAGAATCTTTGTGTGATGAACACGATCATTTTTTTTGTATCTGGGCGTAATTTATCTGTACTATGTATGTACTTAGAAATAAAAAAGTATGTATGTTTATCAGCATTCTAATTACCATAGTACAGGCTTTGCATAGTTTGGGTTCAAACGACCATGTGTGAGAAGTGTGACGGTATTGTTATTTACAATTGCATAAATTAAAAATCATTTACTTTATGAAAAATTATATATGTATGTAGTGACATTATGACAAGGAATATAAAGATTAAATAAATATAGAAATCATGTATATTTCTAGGCACATGCTTTAGACTTTACTTTTACTAACTCGTACATAGGCCGTGTTCCGAATCACGCTCACAGCGCTCATAGCGTACTAACGTGCGGTCCGATCGTGCTTTTCACGCTCACCGTTAGGGTTTTGGATGATATGACGTCACTACCTAGTGCTTACAGTACTGACGGGTCGGATGGTTAGCATCGTGAGCATTGATGTTATTTTGCGCCATTTATTTAAATTGACTTTCCTCGATTGCGGCAAATGCTTGAAATACAAGCATTTTGCCATCTTCATCGGCTACACCACATACTCCACTCATGTTTATGTCATAAAATGCTCTATTAGGTTTTCAATTCAACTTTTTGAATTCGTAAACACACTCACAAGTGGTGCGAATTATTAATACTGCTAAGAGACGTTGGCGCGCTCACTAAATCGAACCACATGTTAGCAGTTTTAACGTCGTAAGTGCTGAGAGTACAATCCGGACCTTAGCCTTTATTTTTCAATCAACTGTCAAAAGCAAATCAACCAAGGTACAGATTATAGATGACGACGCGACGTCCAGACATTATCAGTCAATATGGATTACAGTGTCAGAGGTGCGGCAGAAATTTGCGTAAATTATTAACGAGACTTGATCATTTATAAAGCTTAGTTTGAATGTTTGTAATGTTTTGACGTATTTCTTTTTTGAGTGTTAAAAAGGCAAGGCCAATGTTATCAAATCCATTGTTTTGTTTTAGGGAGATTGTTTACAAAGACGTGAGCTGGTACATACTAATTTATTATTTATTTATATCTATTAAAATCACTAAAAGAACTACTTGAAATGTAATGGGGTGTTTACAAAGTAAAAGGGAAACTTCAGATCTGCATCCTAATGTTTTTCGAGTCGTAAACGTCGATGAAAATGGTGGATATTTATGTTCTGGTCAATTGGAGATTACAGAAAATGATTTAATATTGTACCGTGAAGGCAGAGATTCAACTATATGGCCATTACATTCATTAAGACGTTATGGATTCGAAGAAGGCATGTTCAGCTTTGAATCAGGTACGTTGATACTTCATATAACAATTTGTAAATGACATGTTTAGTAACCCTCCCTGGCCCCTGTTTTATATTTAAGCTTGTCAGAGCACCAAGGAATCAGGAAATGTATCTTATTTTGTGACCTGCGGTTGAACCTTAACGTCTAGAATTCACAAAATAACTAGTTTTTCTAAAGAAATATTTCAGCAATGTTTAAATTCATTAAGAAGCACATGTTAAGTGTTCTATTTATTAACATCAACATTTCTAACCAATGTCATCAAACCTTAAGGGGGTGCTCAATTTTTAAGCTATAACATTCTTTATTATAATGTTATTATGATCATCATTATTTAATCTGTCCAATGGCAGAGTGGCAGTGGACTGGCCATATTGGCTGCAGAATCGATAACCATTGGTATAAACATGTGTTTGAGTTGGAACTACATCCTGGTAAACATAGTATGGAATGTCCACAGGCCAGGTGGAGTGATGATTTGCGTAAGACGGTTGGCAGATGGATGCGCCAAACCAAGGATCAAACCAAATGCTGTGCAATTGGAGATGCCTATAATAATTACCTACTCAGTAGATTAACTTTTATATACCTATCTAATAAAAGTAGATGTTGACTAATTTAATTTCATTTAATTTTTCCCTATTTTCACAATAAAGCAGTGAGTGCTTGAATCTTCTAGTAATTCATGGTTATCACAATTTGTATATCTCTAAATATTGCTTCCGTGAATCCTAGTCTCCAAAATTCTTGTAGTTAATTTTGAATGTTGGTGGAACTCACGGTCATCATCATGAAGTAGGAAAAAACCATCTAGATTATTGTGACATTCGGCCAAAGGATTTGCCAAACATTCTCTTACTTTCTCCAGAAAATGATAGTCCTCCTTACTTAGTTTAGTCTTGAATGAGTAAACTGATAGATCATATTCTATGTAGTTTCTCTCTGCTAAGACTAAAGTAGACTGAGTCGCCTCACAGACTACACTTGTGACCTATCCTGAGATGAATATAGCCAGGTCATCTGCTTATCTATCATGTTCTGTAAGATGAAAATAGATAGTAAGCAAACCAGAGAGCAACTCATTACTAGTTTATGCTCACTTGCAAACTGTACTACTAATTTGCTGAGCATATTAGTAACTGGCATAGGTGAAATAGGTGCATAAATAAATAAAATAAAAATAAGGTAAATGGCAGCATAGGTGAAATGGGTGCTTATAGATAAGTCTATAAGCACCCATTTCATCTATGCTGTTCGAATGATAGTAAAATATGTAGTCTGACAAATGCTCATATTATATTACTGAAGGTTGTAAGTAAGTTGTCCTATAATCCATTCGGGCTTGATTAGATTTTCGTCATGTGTTCAATAGTAAATATGTCAAGCGGTGCATTAATGAATACTACTATAAACCACATAATTATTATTTTTATTTATGAAGTGCATAAAAACTAGAGAAGGGACGAATTCTTGATATATGCTACAGGGGTTACCACCGTGAGGACTATAAAAAATGGGTGCCAAAGTACCTCCCCTACGTTATAAATACGCTGATTGTGCTATAGCAGTATGTTTATAAGCCCTTGTCTTTATCACACCATCTTTTTAGTCTTAAGGAACAAAGTTTCGCATTTTTATTATTTTTACCAGGCTTGGGGATGAATATTTATTATATCACGACACAATATACTTTATACATTTCCACCAAGAAGCCCCATAAATACTGATAAGAGTCCTAATGATTTGTTGTCCTCTCCACGGAAGTAACGCAGATAACGTCATTTGATCTAGCCGCTTTAAAATCATTAGAAGTTATGTAAATTGGCTATCCAAAGTTTCATCGAGCCTTGAAATTTTGGGCTTGTTTTTTTGTATATGCTTATAGTTGGCCACTGTTAATCATTTACTTAAAAAGTAAACTTCGTTAACCGTTAATTGTTACATTACAAGCAACTTGGTGTAGTGGCGTGGCGGACACTTCAATCATTGTACCGTCTCTGTAGACAGTCATTGCTTTCCGGATTAAAGATTGGTCTAATTTCAAAGTGTATATATGACTAAACTAAATAAAAATAATTAGTTTGTTGTAGTTTACAAGGTGAAGATCGACCGTGTTCTTATTTGTTATTAAGAAAATCGATTCAGATGTCCGAAGAAACCATCAGTTCTTTTTTAATTTTTATTATCTTTTGTAAGAAGCAATTTAGTTTGTGTTCGTTGATGAACAAGATGCCCTCGCTACTTGATTTGAAATTTGATGTTTTGTATGTGACATATCAGGACGACACATTAGGGTACTGATACTGATACTGCACATAATAAGCATAAGTTTTAAAAAATAAATATGATACACACACACCACCACTCAAGCAACTGCTTAGGACGATTTTGTTATTGTTTTCTGCGAGTCTTAATACAAGATATTAAAACGAGAAAAACTATTTTAAAAGTTACGATGGGTACGATGGGCGAATTGTCTAAGACCAAGATGGTTGGTGCTCCTTGGGGGAGACCTTCGTTAAGCAGTGGACGGCGATAGGTTGAATTGATGAGTACCCATACAGTGCTATTGTATTGCGGATTTTGTGCTTAGTTACAGTTTACCAATTTTGTTTAAGGTATTCTATAAAAAGGTTCATAACCCAGTTTTAGGACTTAATCTGTACTAAGAAATACGATTATTAATGATCGTTAAAAATACTTTTTACTGGTGTAACACTTAGATATGCTTGTGAAAAACTATATGTAAATATAAAAATAATTATGTTACTTACAGGCAGAAGATGTGAAACTGGTGAAGGGATATATGCATTTAGATGTAGAAGAGCGTCACTTTTATTCCGTACATTACAACAGCAAATTCTATTACGAAACGCAATGATTTTAAATCCCGTATCAAGACTAACTCCAACACCACAAGGCAGGCAAACACTACAGGCCAGCGTAGTTCATCGCTCTTCAATAGACAATGGCCAACCTAATAATATGAGGTCAGTAAATAATAGCAACCTTCCGAATATTTCATCCGATACAGTCATACCAAGGAATGCAACTCAGTCACCAAGATCACCATCTAGTGCAGATATATTGGAGGTAATGCCGTTATACCCAAGACCTCAAAATTCCACGACTCAAGTCACCAATGTTTATCAACTGCGACATATTAAAAGAGAACATAACAATAATCACAGTGACTTACCTGTAGACACCCGTCATGTCTACTCCAATGATTTGATCAGGGACTTAGCTATACTGCGGAATAACTTGCGTCAAGAAACTGCCTTGAATACTATGAGAGATATAGAAGACGAAACACGATTTCTTGAAAGTAGATATATAAATGAGAATGTCTCTAATGATCAATTAGGTGCCAACCCTCTTTCACCTACTCTGAGCACAGCCAGTGAACATTATGCACAACTAAGTTTGGAACAGCAGCAGCTAGAAGAGAAACAACAGCTACAGCAACAACAAATTCAGGTTCAAGAACAGCAACAACAAATTCAGCAAGATCAACAACAATTACAAGAAAAACAATCTCACCAGCAACCACCCCAACAAGAAGTACCGCCACAACAACTACCACAACTTCAAAAGGAATGTGCTAGATTATATATGAATATCGTAGCGACTGACGCCAGCGTACCGGAAGTCACTACCATAGACACTGTACCAACTACTCCTTTAACTTCGAAACCAATTGAATATTGCAATTTAACTGTAGGCAATAAGGCAGAGGTAAATACTTATGCTAATTTATCACTAGGCGAACTGGGGGACAGTGTCAAGCATGCTAAACACGTATTAGGTTTCTCTTCATCCGAGTACAAGCAGACGTTCTCTGAGTTTGACATTATTGCTCCTATTTCACCTGTGGAGGAAATTGAAGTTAATTATGCAGTGTTAGATATAGATTCAAATAAAGAAACCATGAAAGCACCAAGAGATTTAATAGGTTCAGAAAATACTAGTACTAAAAAAGGAGGCGTACCTCACTCACGCGGGCGACTTGTATCACAAGTTAGTACGGACAAACTGGCTGCTGTGAATGCAACAGGTTTAACACCCGCTGCCACTATCGGTTACACAACTATAGATTTTGATAAAACAGTTGCTCTAACATCCGTAGCATCTGGTGAAGAAGTGGGTGTGGGTGCCGAAGGGTGCCGCAAAACGCGACATAATTCAGGTAACATCGTATGCGGCACTGGAAGCCTTGGTCATAATGACAAAAAATAAAATTAAGATATAAGTATTTATTGTTAGGACTTATTTTCTATATTGACGCATAATAACATTTTATTTTGTATTTTATTGAGTACAAATACTATATTGAATCCAAAGCTTAAATGTAAAGTAGACCTCAACAGAGATTTGAAAATAGAAATATATTATCTTAATCGTAAAAATAGCTGGACGTATTAGCACCATTTGTACGTATTGTAAAATCACTGTCATAAACAAAAAATACTTTCTATTTTCGTGCGACAAATGAGAAATCGACTTTTATGTACCTACTTTGTAAGTGCATTGCAATTGCGTCTCAGTTGAATTTTACTACCAAGTCGAAAACGTATGTTTAAATAAATTTATCTGAAGTTCAATGATTATCATATTATTTAATTTGTATTTAAATTATTAAACTTCGATTAAATTCGAATGATGGCTGGACAGGCCCTTAATTATATCACTTGGCCATCATTAGTTCTATAATTCCTTTTGAAGTGATATAGTTAAATTTTTAAAAATTGCCTAATATAAGTATCTAATGAGAGCAAGACTTAAAAAAATATAGGCCAATGACAATTTTTTTAACATAAACTTAACCATAATAACATTGTGCATGTATGTTACGCGCATTTGTAGTTCCTGATCTAAATACATAATCATTGCATAATATTGCCAAAGTAGTGTTAGTTAATACCAAATTAGAACATTATAATAGCATCAAGAAGGATCACTGCAAAAAGAAGGAAAACTTGAAACAAACCCTATACCAACCCGTCTGGCCAGCGTGGTATAGTAGGCCCAAACTTCCTTTCTAAGGAGAGGCCTATATCCAGCAGTGGACTGTTAAAGGCTGTTGATGTGATGTAGAGGGTGTATCTTTATGGTTAACTGCTTTTGTGTTCCCTCTCCCCCCTTCAGGTTGAATTTTGTATTTCTTCTTTAGGTTTAATGTAAGAAGTTCGTATATAAGATGACTTTGTACATTTCAGTAAGTCGGTTTTTGCGTCGATGTTTCAAAAAGTACAAAAAACTGTTATTAAAGTAATTTTGTCATTAGCAAAGTTACAGTATACAAAGTCAGAGTTTTCTTTGGCTAATGTTAATTTAAATATGTAGAGGCTGTGGTTTTAATATGTATAGAGTTAGCTTCGCTTAGAAAGAAAGCATCACCACCAAACCGTGCACCAAATAGAATTACATTATTTTAATTGCATACGTAATTTTAATTTAAGCCAAGCATGTACATTAACCAAAAAAAAAGGGAATATTTATCTACAGATTACTTGGGACATATTTTTTTACAAAACGTACATAAACATGTTTATTTCATTATATTCAATTAAAAAAATTAAAGTTATTTGTAAATTACACTGGCTTTAATATACACTATAGGTGATTTTGTGAAGAAATTGTATAAAGATGTAGATATTAAAAAAAAACACCACAGAATTCTTCAGAATTCAATTAGTTCTTAGGTATCTTAAACATTTGTGGCAGTTTCGTGTCTTAGCGAATTCGAAGCGCTACTCAACCGCGTTAGATTTTTTTATTCAATAAAATTAAATGTTATTTATATAACATGATTGTGATACCTACAAAAGGAGATTACAATAGTAGCAGTATGTGCTACAATTACTACGTAAGTGTAACCTGTAGAAGAATATAGAGGCTAAAACGTATAACTTGTAAAATTTTAGACACATCATGCTTTTAGAATGTTTTACGTAATACTAAGAATGACTAAACCAAAGATTTTATTAATTAACATAGTGTGTCATACGGCAATAAGGAATATATTCCCTACTTTGAAAGACAAATTAGATTACTTTTTTAATCTTACTCAGTATTTAACCCCAGCCTATTATTCGTTCCATTTCCTATTATATAATCTACATTACGCGTACCTTGTTAACCACCTTTTGTTCAAGTTTGCATGTTTTGGTCATATATATCAAAAAATAATAAAATGGATAAAAAAGAAAGTAAATAACTTATTAAAACTATGTAAAAAAAGTTGATATTGCACTGTTCAAGGGCGTGGGTTTCGTTACCCTCAGTTTGTGACACCTACCTGAACACAATATCCTGTTAAGACGCTTACTTCAATCGTAAATAAGGTAATAGAGATCGAGGATAGCGGGAGTGAATACCAAATAAAGCATCTGTGAAATTGAACCAAAACTGTGTAATATTGTCTTTACATTGCACCTCAAATGGTTCAATGAAGTCTACTGCTTTCTAAAGTAATGGAACAGATTTTTCGTGTAGTAGAAATGGTTTTGGAGCTCAAAACGACTTGTACGATTTGATCCCACGACGAGTTATTTCACTGCGTAGATATCATATTTGGCAACTTTACTGTTTTTGACAGCTATATATGTTTTACTAAATTTTATAGTGATTTAATTATTGAAAACGTGCCATTATTTTATTTTAGATAATAAGAAGGCTTTGTATATAAAATTATTTTGAATGTGGACTGTATTCTTTATACATAGTATAATAATTGAATTTTTGTAAGACCAACATGATGATGACATGTAATAAAAAATATATTTGTAAACAAAAGTGTAAGTAGTTCAATTATAACTTTATTTATAAACATGTGAATTGTTATTTAAATATCCCGTCTAAATTTAGTTATTTCAAAGTAAGGTGATTAAAAAAATATTTTTTTTTAATTATATAGAGGCCGGTCGCGTCCATATTGAAATGAGTTAAAACTTATAAATATGTACAGACATGACTAAAGATTTTAAAGATTTTTAAGAAACATAAACTTTTTGACGGTTCGGTACCTTTACAAACCAATCAATTAGGCATTCGCTAGGTAATTATACTAAAAGCTATGGTTATTTGTAAAATCTAATTTAATGAATATCAACCTTTCTCGTTCATTGTTACACATTCACAATAAATCGTTATCCTCGGATTCATTTCCATGTAAATAGAAACCAGCAAAAGTTTTGCCCATTTTAACATCTATTATCATAATTTAATCTCCAACTATAGATCTTACTGATCAGACAAAATCAGCTGTAACCACACTTTACAGATTACCAGAACGGTTTTATTCGATCTCACTCTACAAATACAAACCTGGTTCCATACACTGAATTGTTGACAATAGCAATTGATTCTGAAGGGCAGGTAGATGTAATGCTTATTCGACAAAATCCAACACGGCTTAGTGATTAGCAAACAAGAAGCATACAGCGTCACTGGATCTCTTCTCGAGTGGTTAATTTCGTACTTAAAAATGGATTTTTCTACGTAGTCGTGAATTGCTATTAATCCATATATTTCTTCGCAGGAATTCGATCTGTATTTCCAACAAAACTGCACATTTTTGATACTATTTATTGCAGTAATCCTTAGTACACAAAACTGTCCTAGGGTATGCTATGTAAATTCATTGTTTTTGTTATAAGCATTTCAATTGCGAGACAACTTGTAATGAAATGAAACTTTTTGAAAGGTTTCTTTCACGAACAAGTGGTTGAATTTACAATCGTTAAAATTATTTTACTAACGCTAGAAACTTAGAGAAATTCCAAATTGCATTGTAATCTTCATTCAAACTGAACTTGTTGAAAGACCACCTTCTTCATGCTAATTATTTTATATAGTAAACGAGAAAGATTGATATTTAAAATACTATTTACAAATCTTTAATTAAAATTAATCATTCATAGCAGTTTTACAACACTGTCTTACTAGACATGAATACATATGAGTCACGACTGGGGGATCACCTTTGAAAAATTGTAACGTTTAAGTAGCTACTTTTACAAACTCGAGGCTAAATTTACAATTGTTTGAGAAGTTTTACTTAAAATTCAAAAGCGAAGAATTCCAATATGATCCCTCAATGGGAGTGCAAGCTAAAATTTTTAAAGTTTACAACATTAGGTTATGAAACTTTCTTCTGAAACTTCTTTAGAGATCTATAGCGTATCACAACTGATTATTATAATTAGGTATATGAAATTTGTATAATTATACACAAAAATTATAACACCGAAAGCAAAAGATTTTGCAAATTCAGCGTCCACGAACTTATTACATTATACTAATTTGGCTATCTCCTGCAATGATCCATTACATATTTCAGTCAATGATCTCCTGACTCCAATTTATTCGCTATTAAAGTTGCCATACCTCTGCGCTAGTATCTATTATGGCTTTGGATGCGTATAATGGTGATTTTTTAGAAAAAAAAACATTTTATTAGTAACAGTAGTATTGGTTTATTGCGTAAACTGGAATAATATTTCGACGTACTTGCTAGATAAAGCTTACAACAATTAAAATTTATTTAAATTGTAACATAATATTGTATAGGTAAGTTAAATAATTAGTATCACATTACAAATAAATTAAAGTATAATTTGTAGATGCACGAGGCTAGCTGCTAAGGTAAGAAGAATCCATGAGCTGTGTAGTCGTGCGCCGTCGTCTCCTGTAAAGTTAAATGTACTTTAGTTAGGTTTGTTTCAATAATACATGATTCTACTAGAGTTATGCGCGCTAGGAAAGGATATAATGTGTAGCTTAAAATCAAGGGGATTTATTCAGCATTCCTTGAAGTGTCTATATCTGTATGCAACATATGTACTTAGCGGTTCCAACCCCTTTGTTTAATCGTTCAAGTTTTCATAAATAACTACACTAGTAGGTACAACTTTAAATATTAGAAATATATATATATTATATTATGACAGCTGGTTAGTAAAACAAATAGCGACAACCATGCTATTCCTACTACAGTGATGCTGGTTAGTAAGTTTTCATATTATAAGTTAGTTAATTAATTATTTCATGTGTCGTACATTTTTCTACAACAAAAAATAATATAACATCGAAAGTAGACGAAACTTATTTACAAGTCATTTATAATTTTGAAGCAACAATACGTACCAACGCAAGTACAATAACCAATAAATACAATAATTTTAGTCGACAATATTTTATCACTTTTGATTTTTTTGAAAAAGCAATTTAATTTATTATTTTTAGAGCCAGCTTTTCAAAAATTTTGCCATGGTCTTATACCTACTTTTTTTAAAAACATTTAAATTGTAATAATTAGTGACGTGCCAAGTACCCGTTTGTATCTTCGTAACTGAAAGAGAAACTGATCTGTATCCGTGTCGGTATCCCTGACATTTTGGTTGGTCTTCAACTGATCATTCGCATTACTAAGAATTATACATTTTTCACATTTATGAAAACTTAGTTTTACTTTGTTAAAATGAAATATTTACACTAGTAAAATAGTAATATAATATTATTAACGGATACAACATATAATTTTATTATCTTCATAACGATATAAAATCTTTGTGATATGTATATGAAAATAATTAGGGTAATCTGGACAAGAAGGCATGAGGCAAAATAGACAGTGAAGTGTGACATTTCATCTAAAAATTGCCGCTCGGAGAACATGGTTATGAAAATTCCAATTTTTTTATTCTGGTTTTTTCCGGAAGCTTGTCAAGTATTTAAATTTTAACTCGTGTTCTGTAATTTGTATACAAGGTAGGACTCATGCTGAGTGCCGGTGACATTAACTCGTAACGAATTGATAAAAAATAAAGAACCAAAGGGCTCAGTGCACCCTAATTAAATTGTAAATCGAATCAAATCACGTTATTTCGTCTTCAACGTAAATTGGTTATGGTAAAAAACAATTTACACAACATTCATATCCCTATTTCCAGATATACTTTTTAAGTAACTGGCACACCTCTAATTACAAAAAAAAAAATTGTAAGTAGTACTCGATTTTCCGTCTAGTTACGATTTACATATAATTATGTTACGACATATACTAGGTACATGGACGTGGCCAGGATATACAGGTGGGCAAATATGATCATTTACATGTATAAATTTAAAACAATATATTAATATAAAATAAAAGTTACTAACAATATAAATAAATTGTTGAAGAAAGAAAGATTCTTCTGTTAATTTATTAACATATACTGCTATCTCAGATGTAATAGTGCATTGTTCATCGTGTGGGTACCTAGGGTTTGATATGACTTACTGGAACTTTGCAAAGATTCTGGCGTAGCTTCCGGCTCTGTCGTATCCTCGGGCATCTCTGTGGTGGACTGCGTGTCCCTGCCTGGCGTCGACCATGACCAACAACCATTGCGTTAGTATACATACAACACAAACTCAGTCTTTTGCACACACTACCTACCCTGAGAGAACTTTACATCGACTTAATACAATATCAAATTAACGAGAGATTGGGTTCCCTGATGGCATTTAGGTACTTTATAAAAAAAATACTATTGTAAAGAGGATGTAGGTTGTAGATGAAAATCAAATTAAAATTTGTACTTGATAAGAATTTTCTGAATTAAAAAAATCACGAATTTGGCTCAGCTGACAATTATACTAGTGTTGCTTACCTTCTTCAAGGATTCTCGCTTTCACGAGTATCGTCAATGTTTATTGTATGAAGTTTTAGAGTTTGAAATATTAATCATTGAATAATTTCACAAAGAAAAAGGAATGGATTCGCCTCTATACATTAGGATAAACTATCAATCTGGATTGAGAAGAGCAACATTTTTTGCAAAAGAAAAGTTATGATATCTGCCCTCGAGCGAGCTTAAGGTAATAGTCTGGTAACTTGGGTTCGAAAAATTAAAAATTTTTTTTTGCTCAATTTCAAAGTACAATGTCTTGAGAATATATGTACTGTGAAAATTTCAGACAGAAATTCGAAATATTTCGGGAGTTATAACGAGTTTCCTAGAGCGCCTGCCTCGGAGTCCAACCTTTAAGGGCGACCGGCAGCTGCAACCGCTTGGACCCTTCTATTGTTATCTATACCTACTATATTATACCTGGGTTGACTATGTTATTCTATTATACATATATATATAATTTATAATGTATATATAATATATATTTATTTTAAAGTATATTTAAGCTAAAATTCACAGTACTCTGTTATTATTTGAAGTAAGCATCGTAGGATTTAACTTGTGTATAAAGTGTAAGTGCGATGAATTTTCTACCATTAATTCTTGCCCAAAAGTGAGGAATGCGTTTAAGGTCAACAGACGTCTTACTTTTGTTATGCGACTATTCGGTGTATCGGGTATAAACATTTTTTGTGCCATGATGGATTTGGGACCAGGGTTAAGTAAGAGCGGATACTACAGTATCCCTGATACAATACATATTGCTGTTAAAGGTGTTGCTAAAGTTTTATTTCGTAAAGCAGCAATTTCGTAAAATCGAGGATGAAGGCATATTATACGCTCCAGGCATAGACGATTGATGTAAGTATAAGTTTACTTATGAAAATTTATTGTTGAACTTTAAGTGCGTTTTTCTCAAAACTTTGTTTTTCTGGTCGGCTCGGGTCCTAACCTTTTTTCTACTGAACCGATTGCTCTCAAATTTTAACAGGCTGTTCTATACATTTATAGTTCTCGTCGGAACTTACGAGAATTTTTTTCACTCCTAACTTTTTATTTTACAACCCTTTCTTTGCTAAAATAAAAGAACTTTGTTTTCGAAGTCCGCCATTTTGTTATTTACCCTTGAAATTTAACTTCAGTAGCTCCGACCAGAATGACATGTCTATAGATTAAGAATAATCAAGAATATTAGATTTCAGATAACATCAAGAACCAAAATCACCCGGGCCACCCACGTGCATTTTTTTTGAGGTTCCAACTTCGAGTGACAATAATAATAGTAATAAACTATTAAATTATTTCAAATATTTTTTTTTTTATATTTTCAATATCTAAATAAAAACATCATTTCATTATTATTTTCCTATAAAAAACCACCCCCCAAAAAAGTCATGAAAATAGGCATAAGTTACCAGACTACTACCTTAAGTCTAAATGTAGAAATTTCGAAGAAATTCATATTTAATGCCCTCATATTGGTACTCATAGTTTTATACACTATGTACACATTTCTATAGTCAAGTTACATAAGCGAAATGCTGTTACTTATTCATGCTTCTAACCTTAGCAGTACAACGTGAGTAAATGCAGCTGTAATTGTTTAGGCATGTCATTCGATATAGTATCGATTAGAAATGCATCTGAACATTGTTTTGACAAAACCATCTGTAACAGCTCTCAAAATTAGACTAACAACGTGAAGACGTTCACAAGCCAACACTACAGTCCTTAAATATAGCTTGAACTCTATGACAGATGGCTACGAAACCGACGAAGTTACTTAAGACAAGCAATTTCGTTCTATATCATCTATATTTCCATTCTTTACGTGCCAGATTTATCACCAATGAGGTGCAACCTCAAATATACCTCGTAAGTTCTAAAATGACACTAGCGACAATTGTCACAGAGATCAAGCTATATCTTAAGAAGTACAAGTATAGTGCACTTTAAGCTATATCTCGATGCATTAGATTTTGCTCTTAAACCTTTTTGGATAAAACAAGACTGAGAACATTACTAGTAATATTGTATATTAATAATATTGTTTATTTTTGACGCTGCCACGACGCTATTAACTTAATCTACAAGCTTGAACGCTAGGTCTTGGAAGTCACCTACAGGATGGCATTAGATTTTGTAAACAGATGGTTGATTGTTTGGTTTTACGAAAATCATCAGCATACGTCCAATCTTTAAAATTAAATATTTAAATCAAAACATATATTAATAATACATAATTTTCATGATTCTTTTCTGTTTTTCAGAGTTACTTATGTATTCCAAGTGACATAGTAGGTAAGTGTTCCAGAGCCTCAAAACCGTTTTGCTTGCCATATACCGTTAACCCATAAAAATTACATACCTGTAGGTACAAACGTAGTGACATCAACGTACGGAGGATGTACGATATTAGGATCTGAGTAAAAGATCTCACAACGCACTTCAGCCTCATCTATATCTTCGCTGCTGATCGTCGTATTAGCATATACTGAGTAGAAGCCATTGTGGTCATCATCTTCAATAATAGTAGTCATGTTGATATTCTGCCTGTAAGTAAACGCGTAAATAATATCTTGCTATGTTATCATAACTAAATGTTATCGAGTTGCCTACTCGATAACATTTAGTTTATTTTTACTTTAATTAAAACAAAGTCATTAAAAAAATCAAAGGACTTCAAAAGCATATAGCAACAAATAGTTAACAAATAATTGAGTAAAAGATTCAAAATGAACACTCAGGGAGAAAATACGGCTCAATTTTTATTATACTTAGTCTGGCCATAAATACTGTTACACTTAATTATAAAAAAATATTACATTTGAATTTCGAATCTGTCATTTTTATACGATTGTTCATTGTGTTTTCTCATTTTGGCGCCAATACATTGTAAAATATTTTGCGATATTAAAATGGTGTGGGGTGATAAAGAGAACCGAATCGCTGTGATAGCATTACACAAAGTAGGTATGGAGCCAAATGCAATTTTTAAAACTCTCCATACACTTGGTATTAGTAAAATGTTTGTGTACCGGGCTATTAATAGGTACAATGAGACCTCCTCTGTTTGTGACAGAAAAAGATCTGGCCGTCCACGTAGTGTTCGTACGAAAAAGGTGGTCAAAGCAGTAAGGGAAAGAATTCGAAGAAATCCTGTCCGAAAGCAAAAGATTTTATCTCGGGAAATGAAGATAGCACCTAGAACCATGTCGCGTATTTTAAAAGATGACTTAGGACTTGCAGCCTATAAGAGACGCACTGGCCATTTCTTAACTGATAATTTAAAGAAGAATAGGGTGGTAAAATCGAAACAACTACTGAAGCGGTACGCAAAGGGAGGTCACAGAAAAATTTTGTTTACGGATGAGAAAATTTTTACAATTGAGCAACATTTTAACAAACAAAATGACCGTATTTATGCTCAAAGCTCTAAGGAAGCTTCCCAATTAGTCGACAGAGTGCAACGTGGACATTATCCGACTTCAGTGATGGTTTGGTGGGGTGTTAGCTATGAAGGAGTGACTGAGCCATATTTTTGTGAAAAAGGTATCAAAACATCGGCACAAGTGTATCAAGATACCATTCTTGAGAAGGTAGTTAAGCCCCTTAACATCACCATGTTCAATAACCAAGTATGGTCCTTCCAGCAAGACTCGGCGCCGGGTCATAAAGCTCGGTCCACGCAGTCTTGGTTGGAATCGAACGTTTCGGACTTCATCAGAGCTGAAGACTGGCCGTCGTCTAGTCCCGATCTTAATCCGCTGGATTATGATTTGTGGTCAGTTTTAGAGAGTACAGCTTGCTCTAAACGCCATGATAATTTGGAGTCCCTAAAACAATCTATACGATTGGCAGTGAAGAATTTTCCCATGGAAAGAGTGCGTGCTTCTATTGATAACTGGCCTCATCGTTTAAAGGACTGTATTGCAGCCAATGGAGACCACTTCGAATAAGCTTTTTATATTTTTAATTGTTTTATATTTATGTATTAAACTGACACACTGTAAAAGTAATAAATGTTATTTGCAGTTAACAATTTTCTTTTTTCTTTATTACAATATTTATGGCAAGACTAGGTAATGTTAAAATGTCTAACTGATATGGCCGCATATTAACTCATTATTAGGCACCTTTACAATATGTTGCATTTATAAAATTTGATGATTAATTGATTTTTCATACTTTTAGTATAAAATCCTCACATCAAACTCTATAAGATTCGATTAGATCAATCGTATTGCGATAAATGCGGTACTGAATAACAGAGTGACAATAGGTACTCTTTTATTTTCGTTTTCACCAATTGTATATAGGTAGGTCCTAAGTACAAGTCTTACCAAATTCCGTTTTCACTCTGACAAGAGACACCTAAGTTACTGACTCACCCTACATTTGGTGACTCACATTTGGTGAAGGTCGTGTTGAGCCGCTGGTAGCGGGCAGTACAGGATCAGTTACCGTAGAGAGCCTTGAAGAAGGTCTATGTCCGGCAGTGGACATCCTTCGGTTTAGATGATGATGATTAAAGAATATTATACTGACCCGTTAACACTGACACTCAGGTCTGGTTCCGGTGCCACATTCTCCGCATGGCATTCTATTAATATAACTTTCTTCTTGTTTTTGTCTTCTGTAATTTCTTCTATTTCAGAAACATTCACTATAGGACCTGTACCCGAGTCTGAAATAATGTTGAAAGGATTTTAAGTATCCTGAAAATTGAATAACAGTGCAAAAAAGAATGTAAAATTAAAACACTAGTAAAATTACAGAGCAAATGATCTCAAACCAGGCAGAGGCCCGTATGGTAACTAGACTGCTGATGAACAGACTTATATATTTCTAAATACGTACATACTATAAATAAAGGACTCCTAGCCGATTTCGGTTAGGGCGGTCAGTCTCAACCAACCACCCAGGAGATGTTATAGTGGCACAAATGTGTACGCGAACACAGGTTCACTCTTTGCTCCGTCACTCTAACAATCCGATGGGACTGCTGTTCAATACAATGACGGAGAGATCAGGTGTAGGATCCGTCAACCCGTAGTTAGGAACTTGATGTTAAGACTCTAAGTCCTAAACTCCAGGTTGTTATTGAGCAATTCAATAGTGTGAAAAACTCAATACTACTTTTTTACCTGAACCGGGAATTGAACCCAAACCTCTTGAAGGGCATACACTAACCGCTAGACCAATGAGATAGTCTATATGCTGCTACTATGTTAGATAATTACACCCGACACAAAAAATATGACCGTGTTCATTACTAAACATTTGTCTTGGATGCGAATTGGACCCACAAACTCTGGCTTAGTAGTTAAGACCATTAACCCACCTCCTGTTCTGTACCTAACTAACAATCCTTTTATTAAGTAAAATTATATTCTATATTATTATATGAATAATAGAAACAAATAATTATCTAACATGTATTATTTATACTCGTATCTATCATTCTTAACACTTATTTCTTACCATGTATTTCATTTTATTTCATCAACTTCTGAAAAGTGAAGGTGTTAGTGAAAAATAGGTTCCTGTTAATCATACTTTATTAAATAATCACTAGATAAGAAAAGGAATAATAGGTACGCTCATTTTCAAATATTCGAGAAATTCCTTGTAGTTTTCTACTTTCTAGTATTGAGCCTCTACATCGATAATAATTATACCTGTTCTACAATATCCTTTAACGAGTATATTAGGTATGAACCTTCGAAGCATGGATCGTTCGGAAAGTATATATTAAAGAAATGTCACCATTTAATACACAATGTTACGATTATAAAAGAGCGCATAAATATTGAAAAAATAGTAATCGTAAGTTAACAACCGATATCTGCTCTAATTGAAGCGAATGGCCCAAGTTACACAAAGTGTAATGGGTTGTTCAAGTTTCAGACAATATCAAAATCATCGTCAACAGTCTTTAATAGACTACTGCAGGAGAAGGCCTTAGAAAAAAGGTTATAGCTTACTAATTGTATCAAAGCACAAAATCATTTATTTTTTTGACATTCTTAAGTTAGTCTACTTATCTGGTCAAAAATAGATACTTATTCAAACAATTTAAATCGTTAATGTTTAAAAGTGCGAAACTAGCACGAAAATCAAGTCAATACTCACGGAATACCAATAATTTTTGGTGTTGTAGTACTTCGTTGTTGTTAAACACTTCACATTCATACGTTCCAGAATCTACAGGAGTTACATCTATCAGTACAATAGTATCGTTGTCTCTAATATCTGAAAGGTAGATTTGTCTTTAACCTTTCGTACTGTGTTAGAAAATTACCCAAGTTATAACTACGCACCTATTTTACTAGAATTACTGTTGTGAATAGTCTGAGCTTTCTGTCCCGCTATTCTCTGATAGATAGGTTTCCTTCCATCACTCGACGAAGACTCTGGTGTCCTCCACCACTTGACGAACAGCGACGCATCTGTCTCGTTCGCATCTAACTCGTACCGACACTGCAGCTCAGCATCATGACCCAATTCAATCGCCTTGGGTACTACAAATTCTTTTATCGATAGTTGCCAACTAGCTGTGGATGATTTAATTTGTGATTTTTAGAAATTAGGATATTTACTTCATTGTGAAAGTGAAATATTTGGCTTCTAATATGTTATTCATTTTATGTTAAGGCTTTCGAGAAAGAAGTACCAACACAGATAATTCTGAAGTGCTTCTGTTGAAACATTCAATTAATAGAAAGAAATTTTAGTCTTGACGAAGTATACGATCATGAAGCTCACATGTTAAAATGTGTTTTTAAAATAATAACGGTAATGTTAAGGTAAAATAATTTGTTTAATGCTTGAACATCAACAGTTTAGATGCTGTTTATCTATACTGTACTTAGATGCTTCCATAAACCTTGATTACCCCTGCAATAAACTTGACGGTAGTTATATAGGGTGGGCTACAAGTTAGTTAACATTTAAAAAATCGTATAAAAACTATTTGATATATTATAAAATTGTTTATTTACAAAAAAGCTAAATGGTTGGTATTTATTTTTTTAAAAATTACGACGTTTAAATGACCACCGTTTCGACGTTTGCACTTTTCTAAGCGAGCACCGAAATTTTCGAATACTCGTCGGCAAAGAAACCGCGATATCGCCGACATCTCTTTGCTGATTTTTTCTTTTAGTTGACGTAGTGTATTTGGTTTATTGATGTAGATACGATTTTTCAAATAACCCCATAAAAAGAAGTTTGCTGGGGATAGATCTGGACTTCTAGGTGGCCGTGGAGTGTTGCCTTGTCACACACAAAAAACAAAAACAGCTCTTCGCGAAACCTGCCTTGTCTACAAAAACAGCTCCTCCCGAAACATGTCTTTGACCACCGGCAGGGATTCATTGGACATGTGACAAGTGGCTCCATCTTGCTAAAACCATGTGTTACATTTGTAGCCAGAAAATTCCAGTAGCATCGATCCCGAGAACTCCCGTAACATATTTGCGCGAGATGTTAGATTGAAATGTTAACGAATTCTTGGCCCACCTATATTAATCGAATTGTTAGCGCTAACAAGTCCAACGTGGTGATAACTTCGAATTCCAACAATTCTCAATATCTACTTAATTATTACATATTTTAATACATATATACTCTGTATTTTATAGCAAACAGACTGTAAGGATTGGTTGGCTAGTTCTTGCAAAATTTGTATAGTAAATGCTAAAGTCTGAAACTGAACTGTAAGAAGTACATGTAACAGTTGTTGAGGCAGTCACTCTGATAATACAACTTTCCCACGTAATTTTCATTGACCTTCGCTAAATGGAGTGTCATAATTTTCACGACCTAATAACCCCTATGTTAAATTATCTAGAGTTTCTATATTCTATTAATAGCAAGAGCTGAATGATATTTATTTATCATTTCATAATATGTTTTAGAACTTCTGCAAAATTAAGTAGTAAATTAGTTTGTATTCGACTGTATTTACCTACTTAAAGACAAGCTTCGTTGTATTTATTTACATTAACACAAAATTTGGCTAGAGTTCAAAAGCTTGTAGTGAATTTTACTTTTTTTAATACAGAATACAAACGAAACAATATGTGATAGGAACAGGGGTCATGCATAAGTCGTATTTATAACACTACAGCATGAACTCTGTATAGACACTGCGTATCTCAGTTGTACTAACTACAGTAAAGAGAGAAGTTGAGATAGCTCAAGAACGAAATAAATCTGTATACATTAGTTTAACGACATGATTATTATGAACCATTAAGGTGTATTTTAGGCACAGATAATGTTGCTCAGCAGTTTGAAATTGACCGCATAGCCCACCCACAGTAGCAATTTTTATATTATAAGTCATAAATACTAAATAACTCACTGTGCTATGTACCCACTGTAGGACTGTTGGAGCAAAACATTACAGTGGAAATATTGCGTTGTGCTAATTGTGTCAAATCTCCGGACCGTAAGGAAGTTAACTCTGAGTCTATAGAAACAATTTTCTTTGAAAACTTTATCAATTGTCTATAAATAGAGAATAACCTAAGGAAAATTAGGTCATATCCCAATGAATAAGCGACTATCTTGGCTAACCTTGAGGCGGTCCGGGAATGTTAAAAATACCACCGCAACCAGAGCGCACGCCGTTTTAGTCGACTTTTAAAATATTTGATAAATATCTACAATTCAAACTACAAAGAGGCTATAAGGTAGGACATCTTAAGAACTGTGGAATACATACAAATACGATGCCCATACTCCATAAAATATAATCTACTCAACTATTAGTTGTGTATTACAGCGCGCACAAAAGCAAATTGCATATAAAAGTTGGTCTTCCTGTGATGTTATGATTGAGTGAGTCATGTGAAGTAGAACAGAGATTTGTACATCCTATTGTGTCTAGTTTAGAATACCTTGCTACCTAACTGATATGACTATCTATGACTAACTATATATGTATAAGGATAATTGTGTAAATTGCTCAAGTACCTTACACTACGTAAGTGTCTTATGCTCTGCTAAATAAAAACACAATGTTGAACAACTAGGACAGAATTGTTTATGTACAATACTTGTAGTGAAACTTTACAGTCACAGTGTTATGAATAGTAAGTTAAAATTAGAGAAGGAATTTTGGTGTTTTTATAATATTTACATGTATTGTGACCCAAACTGAAGAAGTACATCTGTTGCCAGTAAAATGAACATTCTTACCCAATGTTTGAAATCGTACTGAATGAGAGCACCTGTTTTAAGACTGTCGGTAAGTATCCTTTACGAGAAGCGAAAAATATATTGGATGAGAACATTTCACATGATATGCAATGGCACTGTCCACGAACACATGACACGAGGTGAGATAAACACCGTGTCGCGGTCAGGCACCGGACGCTCACCTGCCACAAGACACAGGAGCAAGGAGCATGCGCGCAGAGGCGCGAAACTGTTGGCCGACATCGCGAGTAGCGTGAGCGAGGCGCGTGAGATGCGACTGAACGCCGCGCACTCCGCCCGCCCGCCCTTCGAACCATCAATTGGCCTTGACTCGCCGTGAGGTATCCACACAATTGTGCCGATTGACACTTGTAGTTCGATGTGAAGAAGCACAGCGCTGGCCTACCCATTGTTGTGTCAACTACGCGCTACATCAATGTGTATACGTAGAGATACATATCTCTCACTAATTTCAACCGTGGCTAACTTGTTTACAAGCTACCAGCTTCTATGATAGTCTCTCACTGTATGTACTCGCATAACTTATTACGGACACAGGATGTTAATGCGAATTTTTAGAATATTTGAAATTCTAAATATATTCGTATAATTAAAAAGATTTTATCAAAAGTAAAACCATAATTTGAAATAAGTACCAGAGAACGAATGCAAATTCAGATTTCTCCAAAAACTATATTTCTATCAGTTTCACTATTAATCGGTTTTTGGTACCCATGTAACATTTCCCAAATATGATATCGTCTTGTTACGGTGTGCGACGGTAGTGATTGTAGTGAGCGCATGTAGTCTTGACGCAGATTACTGCAAGTTTTCTTTCCAACCCTTTTGCTCAGACGTGAAAAAATGGTACTCCGTGTCTGTTGAAACGTTACCCAATTAGGCAGTTACTCAAAAAAAGCGCCTGCTGCGGTTTTGCAGCAACCACCAAGAGGGGGATCACTGATGTCTTAACATTAGGAATTCTTGGACTGGTTTTTTGAAGTGCATTACCACACAACGTCTGGTACGGTTTCAATACACGGCCCCCCAAATACCGCAGTGGTCGAGATATCGCGAAGCGATTTGCACACGCAGATAAGGAATAGGATCATGCTAGTACTATGTCAAGTATTTATAATTTGTCCGCGAATCCATGAAACGAAAAGTACATAATTTTACATGATGCCAACAATATTTGTGGAATAAACGATGTATGATGCAGAGTCTATTTTTGTTTATGATTCCACATGGCTACGGTAAATGGTTTTGACGTTTTGGTATTGAATGTTTAGATTAATGGCAATCACATTTGCCAAAAACAATTATGTTAAAATAAACAAGTGACATCTACCAATAATTACGTGATACTATATGGAATAACGCATTGAAATGATGAATTCTTTGTAAAATATAGAATTATTTTCCTTTAGACTTTCAAAGGCTTTCAGAGCATACAATATAAATTACTTCAGTAAGTGTAATGTGTAGTGTTGATATGTGATTGTCGACATTTGGGCCCGTTGGTCTAATGGTTAGTTCTTGTGACCTGTGACTACTAAACCGGAGGTCGTGGGGTCGATTCCCACTCAGGATAAATATTGTGTGATGAACACTATCTGTCTGAGTGTAATTAATACGTAATATGTATGTATTTAGAAATATATAAGTTTGTTTATCAGCAGTCTCGTTACCACAGTACAGGGCCTACCTAGTTTTGGGATCCGACAGCCGTGTGTGACATGTGTTCAGTTATTATTACTCTTCTACAGACGTTTTACAATATTAAAGCTCGTCAATATCTACTAAACTAAATTTATTTAAATAGAAGGTTTCTCACAACGTCCGTTAGGTTTAAAATACATTAGAAACAAAAAAAATCTGTTGATTAAAATATATTTCTTCATAATATAAAATCCAATAATTAACAATTACGTTTTTTATAAGTTATATTTATAACATTATTAATACTATATACACATTATAATCTATTATAATTTTTAGATATTAACAATAAAATAATAAAACACAAAAGAGACCGCTCATACGTAGAGCGTGTAGACAGTTATATTATAAAAAAATGTAGTTTCATTTCAATTAAATATTTTTTTCATAATGTTGTGTGTGTTTTGATGACACTAAATGTCAATACGATTCAGCGCCTACGCGAATGGTGCTGAGGTAATTTAACAAAAATTCTAGACATTTAATATTAGCATCCATTTAAGTGGATAAGGCGGTTACAACAATTTCAAGGCCTACATGAAGCCCTTAATATCAGTCGTATATACCTGCTTTTTCAATAAAGTGGAATGCAAAAAATCCTTCATACACTGCTACTAACAGATGTGGTCCATAAATGAAATCTCGCACGCTCATCTAGTGTAGGTGCTGACGGATTACGAATATATAACGTGAAAGCGCGGTACGGTTTCGTGTTAGGCCAGATTCTCTTTTCTAAGGAGAGGCTTATGTCCGTTAGTAGAGTATCGGCTGTTGATCGCTTACAAATTGAAGTGGGCGAGCAGTCGTTCAGTGAAGGTGATGTGCTTGAAGAGCGAGGGGTGCGAGTTGGCGCGGGGCGGGGGCCGCGAGGCGAGGGCGATGGCCACGGTGTCGCGCAGGCGAGCGCGCGCCACGTCGCCGCGCAGCCACACCAGCCGCCACAGCTGCTCCTCGCTCATGTCTGGGCACTTCGCCACCACGCTGTGCAGGTCCAGCGACAGCATCTCGATGTCCTGGCACCGTAACACCTGGTTCGCAATTTAAACTAGTCGTTTCATTACAGTTATAGTGGAGGAATTTTCATAACGGCCATAAAAGGAACAAAAACCTTTTTAGATAAATAAGATTACGATTAATGTGCTGAATCTTATTCCAATTAGGAATCATCACCCAGTGTTAACATATCAGCATATCCCTTTTAGTATACATTTCTAAGCCCTGGGGTAGTCCTATATTCAGTATCCAACAGCGGTCGACTTTTGACTGATAGGATAACTTAACGGCAACTGTTTTTCACCATTTTATAAAGTTGATGTATCGATATTTTGTAATTGTCAAATAATAAATCTGGTTTTAGAAAGCAAAGTATGTACGGCAACTTTTAATAATACAGTGCTAGTAAACACCAAGGGACCAAGTAAATATTTACACTGCTAAATCAAAACTTGGAACCCATAACGAATCAAAACTTTTTACTGAAGTTGCAACGTAATAAATTTAATTATAAAACTGTTTAAGCACTGGATTTCCCTTACCTCCGCTAACGTATTGATAACTTCGAACGGCCAATCTACATTGACACCTGGCGGAGCAATTTTTCTGAAGAAAGATCTTATTTGGTTCGCCTCTTTCACAATTTTATTGGCAGCTTGCTGGGCTTCCTCCAAGTTCTTAAAAGCCACTTTCTTCGATAACATTGCCGTAATGTACTTCTTATAAACCAAGTTTTGGGCTTCATTTATTACATACTCAAAGTTTTTATCCCTTAAATGATTATAATCTTGGAAATAATCGTCCAGTGTTATACATATGGTATCGACCGGAATAGTTGAAGGCAACCACTTAGACGTAAAGAGGTCTTCGAAATGAATTTCCAGATCCAAGAATGCTTCTTCAAGGAGAAATTGGGCGGCTTCGTCTCGTAAACTCTAAAACCAATTGATTATTTTGGTTTTAATATATTATTATTTAATTATTATTATTTTTTATCTTTTTTTATTTTTTTTTATTTTAATGAATGTACACACGTAGGAGAAGTAATATAGAACAAATGTTGTGGCCAAAAACATTTAAAAGTTTGCAAAATTATTGTCAATCGGTGTATGGCCGTCATTGGCGTTATACAAGTGATTCAGTGTTCCACATGAAGCCACTTTGAACATAAACTGATAAATCTTTTACTGTGCGTGCAGTAAGGTTTTGGAATAACTTGCCCGAAGCAATCCGACAAGCAAACACCTTGCCTGTTTTAAAAAGCTCGTGAAGGATTACTATTTGTTATTGTAAACGCTTTTCATTTTGCTTTATGTAGTCTAAATATATATATGTATATATGCGTGTATATGTATTTGTTCAGGTGTATGTATGTGTATTGGTATACGTGTCATATAAAGGGTGTGTAATTGTGTATGACTTTCTATTGATATTCAAATATCCTCGTTATAATGTGTTCCTTGTCTGTAAAATCCCCTCAAATATTCAAACACTTGATGTCCGTGTTAAGGTTGTCTAAGATCGCCGATTGTTACATTTATACATTTTGTAACTCATTTCTTCTTTTGTTTTGTTTACGAGGTGTGTTCAAAAAGTATCGCGAATTTTGAATTTTCGCGGGTTACGTATATTCGTATTTCGATTTTTTTTGTGGCGTTATGTTGGTACATATGTCTCTCACTTATGCTGACAAGTTCGGCCATTGCCATTTTAAATGTTCAGTTAATCGTTGATAGTTGCTTTACTTGTACGTGTTTTAGTTCGTATTCGATTTTTACTTATTAAAAAAAATGGAACAAAGAACCTGTATCAAATTTTGTGTGAAAAACGAAATTAATTGCTCTGCACTTCATTTCGTTTTTCGATGCATATCGAATGTTGACTGTGGCATACGGAGAAACTACTTTGGACAAAACAACGTTTATCGGTGGTACAAAATGTTTTCAGAAAGCCGAGAAGATGTGAACGACGAAGAGCGTGCCGGACACCCGAGCACTTCAACAACAGACGAAAAAATTGATGAAGTGAAGAAAATGGTATTGGCCAATCGTCGAATCACCGTTAGAGAAATTGTCGAGGACCTAGGCATATCGATTGGCTCGTGCCATTCGATTTTAATCGATAATTTGGGCATGAAACGGGTCGCCGCAAAATTCGTACCAAAATTGCTCACACATCGCTGCTTGTAAGCGACTTCTTGGCCAAAAACAACACACTAATTATTCCGCAGCCACCGTATTCCCCAGATCTGGCCTCCTGTGACTTTTTCTTGTTCCCGAAACTGAAGAGGCCCATGAAAGGATGACGCTACGCCACGACTGACGAGATAAAGACGGCATCGAAGGAGGAGCTGAACAAGACACAAAAAAATGATTTTTTGAAGTGCTTCGAAGATTGGAAAAAACGTTGGCACAAGTGTATAATATCCCAGGGGGATTACTTTGAAGGGGACATTCTCAGCAGTCTGGCTCTGCCTAGTTTGGGATCCGGCCGCCGTGTGAGCGGTGTGAATATAGTATTGTTTTACGCAGTTTACAAAATATTTTGGTTAACTTAAACATGTATTCCTAATGTAATAAAATCTTTAAATATTTAATAAAAATCGACTGTTTGGTGAGTCATATCAAGTGCAAACTTGCTTTTTTTGTATTGGTATTAACGTTAAGACAATGTTAATGATAGGTGCAATATATAATAATACCTGGAAAGTATTGAGCATCTTATCGAACTTGGCTTCAGCGGAGGGGTCATGTCGAGCGGGCGGCCAGTGGCGGGTCTGCGTCTGCTGGGCGAGCCGCACCATCTGCTCGCTGTTGTTCACGATCGTGATCATATGGTGCGTGAAGTAAACCACACGCGACCGGTCCGCAAAGTGAGCATTCTGAACAAAGTGTCACAATTAACATAATAGTCTACCGTACACATCGTGGAGCTCGTGGTTAAGTGGTAATCGAGTACGTTAACGTTAGCAAGCAATCCTAGCCAGGTCCGTCTCGAAATAATCGTCGGTCCCGGTTCTCATACAAACATGTGTATCTTTTTATAAAACTTTACCATAGCTTAGTACTTGACTTGTGGAGGTCTGATAGCAGTCCTTCCGCGTAAAATCGATCTTCAGCATTCAACATAAAGCTGCCCTTAAGAGCCATAAAAAGGCTCAGATGAAGTCTATCATACTCATCACACGTCAACCAGCCTATAACAGTCCACTTCTGGACATAGGTCTCTCCTTAGTACAAGTTTTTGGCCTTCTATGCCACGCTCGCAAGGCGGGATGGTTTAGGGTTTGTTTTAAGTTTCCTTCAGCTTGCAGTACTGTTGTGATACATAGTTTGCGCCCTTAGTCGGCTCTTACGTCCCACGGCATAAATAGGGGTGGTCACACTCCGTATTCTTAGTATATTACAACTATACTATCATATACAAAGCAATTAAATTATTTAGTTAAGAGGAGGTACAAATTATACGAATGTTTTAACATCTCCACCGGATCTATATAATTTATGTATACTCACTTTAAATTGTATAACTCCTTCTCTATACATATTCCCATAGCGGGTCACCTGTTCGATACTAAGCAGCAATGCCTTAAACGTTATTTCCTTGCTTATAGTTTCAGTGACCTAAATGCCAAAAAAAAATATTAAAAAATATGCTCTGTTTTCATAGAAACATTACGAAAAATTTTACGCTTATGGATTCTTAGTGTAGATATAGTTTTGCCTGTCAGACAGTACATGTCACTTTAATTGTATCGATTAAAATTGTGTTGTAATTATTTATATTGGAAACTAAGGCTAAGGTCCGAATTGTGCTCACAGCACTTACGACGTTTAAACTGCTAACGTGTGGTCCGATTTAGTGAGCGCGCCAACGTCTGTTAGCAGTATTAATAATTCAGACCACTTGTGAGTGTGCATACGAATTCAAAAAGTTGAACATAACCTAACAGAGTATTTTTTGACATAAACATGAGTGGAGTATGTGGTGTAGCCGATGAAGATGGTAAAATGCTTGTATTTCAAGCATATTCCGCAATCGAGGAAAGTCAATTCAAATAAATGGCGCAAAATAACGTCAATGCTCACGATGCTAACGATCCGACCCGTCAGTACTGTAAGCACTAGGTAGTGACGTCACATGTGACGTCATAGCATCGTGACGTGAAAAGCACGAATCGGACCGCACGTTGGTACGACCTACGACCAATAGAAGACGCAGACGAAGTTCCAGGGTCAGATAGTAATAATAATTACCTGTAAATTTTGATCGATCATTTGGAATATAATGACGGGCGCGTGCGTGTGGTAAGCGTTGGAGTGCGGCTCCACGTCGGGCGCGCGCTGCCCCGCCCACTCTGCTCGTTCCGACTCCAGCGTCTTCTCCATCCATTCCATATAATTTGATTCCATTTTCTATAAAAAGACACGACTGTATAATGTTTCCGCCTTTTACGATACTAATAGATATAATAAATTTAAAGAACATAGTTCTAACATAGTGTATTTTTTACAGAGAAGACTCTTAACCAGTCAAAAGTATTTTTAATTGTCATTGGACCTCTAGGTAGTAGAGCCACGCTGATTTCAGCACAAGTGGCCGGCTCGACCGGGGCAGTACTACCCTCCCACAGAAAACAAACCTAAAGCGCCAGCATTCGTTTAACATAACGTTTTTGTCAATTAAAGCAATTTTGACCGCTTAAGAGTTCTCACTGTAACACATATTTATCTAGTGATGCGATGATATGCAAAACTATTCTAACAAGGAATTTACAGTAAGTTGCAGATTCAAAGTGTACATTGGGTTCAAAACTTCTAAAATATGCTTCATACAACAATATCATGAAAGTTTATATACATAAATTACCTGTAGGTATTCATCTTGCAGCTTTTGCATAACTTCGTCACTGAGCAGTGGGGGTAAAGTTGAGACATCAATGTTTAACTCTTTGCTGCCCATCAGCTCATGACCTGGGTAGGTGTTTAGAATCCAAGATAACAATGTGACATATTCATTGCCTTCTATGTGGTTGTTCACTACATCTTGCAGCTGGAAATAATACAGAAGATGATATAAAAATGATATCACCATTCACTCCAAAATCCACCTCATCTGAAGTCTGTGGTGGCATCTGTGAACAGTTAACCCAAGGAGCTCTGTGACTCATCTATAGGCTGAGTTTTCTCATGTTTAGGAGGTACTTAGAAGGAGGTACTTATGAATCGGGTACCACACCTCCCCCGGGAGGAGGATGGTGAGGATGGTGCAACCAGCCAGACAAAATGCACTATAGTGAAACACATAAAGGAGTAAATTGGGGCTGTGAAAAATCTCATATGGCATTGTTTGCATTCGCAAACATTCTGGTGATAACTCTTGGATAATATTCATGATTTCTATCAGGCAGAGTAAAGAAGTAATTTGCCAGTATCTTATTCTACGACGGCGAATGAGTTATATAGATTTATTTACTTACGCTTGTAGATAAGCAGATATGATACATATTAACATATTTGTTAACAATATCGTAGTGAGGTGGAAAGCATGGTACACACAGGGTCTTGACAACTCTTAAATCTTCTAAAATAAGTTGTCTCGTAAGTTCCAAGTATCGCACTAGCCACAACTTGTTGTCTTCGCGCTCATCAACGCGAGTGCCTTCTATGCGTTGCGCAACGGCACATTCGAGTACTTCAAAGGCTTTGGCACGCCAATTTTTAGGACGACCAGGTGCCATGAAACCAGTTTGTACTTGTTGCTGTAAAGTAATTACAATTATTCATATGTACTTACTGTTATATCTCTTTGGATAAGTTAGAAACTTGTAGATTCTAATATAATCTTTAATTTTTTGCTTGTCTATGTAGATTTTATCTAATAATTTAGGTTTTCTTCAGAATGTTTTTGTACCCCTGACCAAATGTAGGAAAAAAATTCTTGATGACGATGATATGAAAGTGAAATCAATCAAATTATATTTACATGTAAATTATGTTCATCAGATTATAAGTAAAGTTACTAATGTACTCCATAATAACAGTTACATGTCACAATACTAGTTACCTGCAATGCCATCTGATCCCTCTTCTCTTCCCTTTCTATGATTCTTAGAGCTGTGACAATAACAGTAGGTTCTTTTCGGACAGTATTTAATGTTCTTGCCATAATAAGTTTGATTTGTTTCTCAAGAAGGTTAGACACCATTTCTACATCTTCAAAATAAGCCTTCAGCATAATTTTATCATGAGAAGATTGGTTGGGTAATCTGTGTAGTTCATACAATAAGTCATCTCTTGAATTTTCTAAATCATTCAGACACTAAAAAAATTTTTTTTTTAAGTATCATGAATATTAGCTGAGATTACTTTTATAAGTAATTTTGTTGTGTGAAAACTTATAATTGGTCATTACTAAACGTTATTAATTTGCACATAGTTCTTTGTGAGTTGCCCAAATATTAAAAAAAAAATGCTTAAGTAGCAGACCAAAGAGAATAGCCTATTGATCTACAGAAAAAGTCTAGTCTTGCTATAAGTTTCACACTACAGATTTAATCATTCTACTTTGATTAATTTCATTCATGCAAATTTGAAACATGACCAGTTCAGACCTTCTGCACAGCAGTGCTGCGTGGTATGTCTGAAATATGTTGTGCTCTTTTTTCGTGTTCATACAAAAAACAGTATTGTTGGGATAATCTTTGCACCTAATATCAAATACTTATTTCGTTATCCATTTTTCGGTATATTATGTCTCCACACAATCACCAGTGAACGAACAAGAACATTAGCAGGAAGCTCACGGCTGTGGCTCGCAGCTATTGTCGCAACATATCAGGACATGTTTTAACTGCCTCGGTGGCGCAGTGGTAGTGAAAGTGACTGCTGTGCTTGAGGTTTTGGGTTCGATTCCCGGGTCGGATCAAATATTTGTATAATCTCCAAATATTTGTTTTGAAGTCTGGATGTTTTCTATGTGTAATATGTATGTATTTACAAAAAAAAAGTATATGAGTATCCTATCAGTCAGTCTAGTTGTCATAGCACAAGATTTGCTTAATTTGAAACTAGATGGTGTTTCAAATCTCCAAAATATTTATTTACTTAACATGAAAACATAAAACTATTTTAAATATCACTTACTTGATGAGCATGAAGTAATTTGCCTTCTCCTATCCACTGCTTGGTTTTCGCCACACTTTCTGGTACTGTGAAAATATGTTTGAGACTGTCCATTGCTGTGACATACTGAGAATGCCGTGAATCTTCTTCCCTCACAGCTTGTAATGATGCTAATAGTGGTGGAACAGTTTTCAATAATTCTTCCAATTCATCCATTCTGTGATTCACAATATTAAAAAGGAAACATGGTTATAGGCAGAATGAGAAAATAATTTTTTATTTATATTCTGCAAGCAATAGTTCTGTGTAGTGAAGGTGTCACTGACCCTATTTACACTATAGGGTGTTGTAAGAGTTGACTAAGGGAATTTACTATACACAATAACAGCACAGTAAAAAAATAAGGAAAATTTGAAACGAACCCTACGGAATCTGTCTTGCCAACATGATTTAGAAGGGTAAAACCTCCTTTCATTCTGATGTCCAGCAGTGGAGCATTAAAGATGTTGAGTATAATAAAGCAATGGATGAGACAGATTCGATGAAACTAAATGTAATGTCAGGCAATGACATTTTACAGGCACTAGATATTTTTGTTTTAAGGAAATTATTACATACTTTATGCTCACTTGTTGCACATCTTCTAGACATTCCTGCAACTGTTTGAGACCTACACTGACTCCATCCAGTTTACCTTGAACTGCAGATTTAAGTTGAGCTTCTATAGAGGCTTTCTTATGGGTGATTCTCTTTTTGTACTGTTCCACCTGTACATAGGTATAGATTTTAAAGTTTATGATTTATTTACTACTTAATTGTACTACTACTACTACTACTGTAATACTGTCTTTATGTTGTTAAAAACTATTTTTTATCTTCACATAATGTTCTTAGTTTTTTAAATAAAAGATTTTTTTTAATTCTCATAAAAAATTGTCCTTCTATCAATGTATAATTCCATTTTAAACATAATTAAGACGCCTACCTCTTAGTTATATTTCTACAGAGTTATAGCACAGCAGGAAAATCTAATCTAATAAAAATATTATTTAAAATATTCTAATTTAATAAAATATCACACAACTTTTAAAAAATGTTTATGGTTTGTAGGCATTTAGGGAATCCGTAATACTGTTTTAAGTTAAATGGGATCAATCGTCAGAAAGAAAATAATAGTTCAGATTTGCATTTATCTTTCGTCTTCTTAGCATAATTTTTAGCAACCTAAAAAGTACAAATTTGGTACAATTTTGAGATAAGCTTAAAGTATTAACCTTTTCAAGTTGGCCTGGTCTCTGCATCATATTCATGACCATTTTTTCAGCTGCTGCTTTCGCTTCTTCTTCGATATCGTCCATATTACTCATTTTCAGCAATGTTTTGTTTATAATATCATGGGATCAATGCTCCTCTTTAAATATAGTGGTATTATAATGTATTTTTAAATCAATGTACTAGAGCTACTTATTTAAATAGTTAAACCAATTACAAATGCAAAGTATTAATTCATTTTTCGATACAAAATTTATGTCAGTGTCAGAAATGATAAATAAATGTTGTCAGTCTTCATGAATATTGTCCGCCTCCTTTTTTAATCCTGTGAAACAGAGATAGAGTTTAGTAGATTACTCTCTTTAATTTTAGTTAAAAAAAAAAAACAGTAGCAGACGTGGGACTGCTGATAGAAGTGAAAACGGAACTATTAAGTTGAGAGTAATTAAAACTATATGCAAAAATTATATGAAATTTTTTATGTTTCATATATAGCTATATATAATATATAATATCATACATAATATATAATAATAATAAATTTCATATATAATATATAATATCATATTCTCCATAGCTATAGATATACTATTATCATTAGCGTGTCGGTGACGCGAACCGAGGATTTTACCCTCTACCAAAACGCTCAACGCGCCTAAAGAAGTTTTCACTTCAAAAAACAACTGTTAAACATATAAAAATGTGTATTGTAACAAATCCTCTCTTCATCTATAATAATAAAAACGCAATATATCTTGCTAAATGTGCAATGTTAATGCGGCTAAACAACCTTCATAATTATGTCATCGGTTAACATCGGTCTTTAAAATGTGTGTCCTCCTAAGTAAGTGTGTACACAGTGTGCAGTAGTGTGTGTCACTTGTCAATTTTGAAGTGCCATACTACAGGTATGTGCCCGACCCAGTTCTTGAGAACGGCCGTACTACATTATATTGGGATCGATCTATTATCACAGATAGGACTGTTGTTGCCAATAAGCCTGATATTGTGGTGATAGATCGATTAAAGCGCCGCGCAATGATTGTCGATATCACGTTCATGTTCACATGTTCCTCATGACGAGAATCTAGTGAAAGTTGAAAAAGAAAAACAATTGAAGTATTTGGATCTGTCTAACGAGATTACCGATATGTGGAATGTGGATTTGGTGACCATTGTTCCGATAATCATATCTGATCACGGATTGATAGCTAAAAGCCTCGACCAACAGCTTAAGAGGCTCACATTAGAAGATTGGATCAAGGGTTTGATGCAGATCAGGGAAGCACTCCACTACCACGGGGTGCCAGAGTACCTGAGGCGGCTTGTGGCAGACTATCTTGAGGAGCGTACCGTCATGTACGAGGACCGAGATGGTATTCTGAGGCGGCGGTCCATGTCGTGCGGTGTTCCACAGGGGTCTGTCCTCGGACCACTCCTGTGGAATATGGGATACGACTGGGCCCTTCGAGGTCGTCTTCCCCCCGGGCTGGGCGTAATTTGTTACGCCGATGACACATTGGTCACGGCCCAGGGGGCGAACTTTCAAGAGGCGGCGCGCCTGGCCTCCGTGGGAGTCTCTTTGGTGGTCGGGCGCATTGAGGCGCTGGGTTTACGGGTGGCCCTAGATAAGACGGAGGCCCTTTTGTTTCATGGGCCCCGTCGTGGTCCACCCCCCGGCGCCTCTATCGTTGTCAATTCGGTCCTCGTACCGATTAAGGCCCAGATGAAGTATCTGGGCCTGATCCTAGACGGCAGGTGGCTCTTCGACGAGCACTTCCGACAGCTTACTCCAAAGCTGGTCGGCGCTGCTTCCGCCCTTGGGCGACTTTTGCCCAATTTGGGTGGAGCCAGCGTCGCGACGAGACGGCTATACACGGGAGTTGTCCGGTCAATGGCACTGTATGGTGCACCGGTGTGGGCGGCGGCTCTGACCGCCCAGAATAGGGCTCGCCTCTGGCGCCCTCAGAGGATATTGGCGGTTAGAGCCATACGTGGTTACCGCACCGTATCAACGGAGGCGGCGTGCGCCTTGGCCGGAACTCCCCCGTGGGATTTGGAGGCGGAAGTGCTCGCCGAAGTTTATCGGCGGACGGCTGACTTCCGGGCGGGTAGCGGCATACGGCCCCCGCCCGAAGAAATACGCGAGTGGCGAGAGGCCGCTCGTCGAGCCACGATGGCTCGTTGGTCGTCCCGGCTGGAGGCTCCACGTGCTGGCTTTGCCGCCGTGGAGGCTCTCCAGCCGGTCATCGCCGAGTGGGCAGGGCGGCAGCATGGGACCCTTTTCTTCCGACTGACGCAGGTCCTTTCCGGGCACGGTTGCTTCGGGAAGTATCTGCACTCGGTCGTCAGGAGGGAATTGAGTCCCGCCTGTCACCACTGCGACTGTAGTGAGGACTCGGCTCAGCACACGCTAGCAGTTTGTTCCGCTTGGGCGGCGCAGCGTGGGGTCCTCACTGCAGTTATTGGAGGTGATCTCTCGCTACCGGCCGTCATACGCTCCATGGCCGGTAGCGACAGTTGTTTTACCGCGGTCGCAACCTTCTGCGAAGACGTAATTTTGCGGAAGGAGGCGGCGGAGAAGGCCCGGGAGGACGATATCCACTCGGACCCAATTCGCCGCCGGCGAGCCGGGCGGCGGAGGCGCGCATACCAGCGCCTCATGCCGCCTTGAGTGTGGCCGCGGGTGGACGGGACGGGTTTTCCCCTCCATCCGCTATAGTGGCCAGCCGCGAGGAGGTGATGTGCACGTGTGCCGTACGTCGCCTAAATAGAGAATTTATCCGCAGATGGTGCCCGCTTTAGCGGGCAGGCGCTGGGAGAGATTTGGATGTCGTAACAGCAGCGGTTCCCGGATTCCTCCTATCTCAGGCGCAGAGTGGCACACCGTGTGGTTTTAGTCGTTCCGATTCCGACACACCACCCCGCCGTAAACCCCGGTGGGGTGACGGCCCGAGGGGGTTTCCACACGTTAAAAAAAAAAAAAAATAAAAAAAAAAAAAAAAAAAAAAAAAGAAAGTGTTTGATGCAGAAGGCTGTCCTCTTTGACACGGCCCGTATAGTGAGGAGTTTCCTGTCTTTGGAACCCTAACCACCGGTGTCTTGGTCCCTGTACCCGATGTCGGTGGTCTACTGTTTTTTATATTTTTAAATATGTATTTTTGTTTTCCTTTTTTTAAATATTTAAAAAGTAATCAATATGTGTATATAAACGAAATAAAGTGAAAATAATAATTTATTTTCTCATCACAAATGTATGCAGTACAGTGCAGATGTTTAATCTAAATTACATTATAATGTACATTTGTAAGAGACAGGTGCCCGAGATAGGTATAAGAATGCCTGTGTTACGGCTCACAAGGCCCTCTAGCCCTCAACATAATTAAAGAGCAGATGCATTATTAGATCAAGTGACATGTCTAATTAGATACATTATTTGTAATTTGTGTATAAAGAAAATAATAATACTTCGGGTATCTCAGGTAAAACGCTTTCTAGTCTCAAACTAAGCAGAGCATGTACGATGTGTACTAGACAACTGATGTAAATACAAATATGCTTTTTTTATAAATTGTACATACATATTATACATAAAAAACAACCAAACTCCGAAACAAATATTCGCAGATCATATAAACAATTGATCCGATCTCAGAATCGAACCCGAGACCTCACAGTAGTCGTGTTCACTACCGCTGCACCACCGAGGCTGTCATGCATTAAAACGTAATATTAGGAATCAGAAATTATTATTACATAATTAAAAATAATTAAAACAAATTAAATAAATTATTTGTTTACCAAATTCTTATTCAAATATAGACAACGACATTGAACACACGCTTACATGTAAGTATATTGTAAACGCTTATTGCAAACTTCCTTTGACTCATTCTAAAACCGACTGCAACCCCGGCAGCTCTGATCGACAATAAACTCACGTTTGTGTTTGTGGAGACTTATCGAGAGTGTAAGTGCAGAGAGTAATGGTAACATTAATTATTGCATGTCAACAAATTTATTTACTGTCAGCTGTCAATACGTCGGCGTCGATTTGTATTTTTCGGTAGTGGTAGATTCTTTAGAGTTAAAAGTTACTATTACACAATGAGTTAATGCTATGTACTAAATTATTTATTCATATTCATTCCCTTGCCATATTTGCATAATGTGGGAAATACTCATATTGCTGATATTATCCGCGCTAGCGTATAAAATCACAGATGGACTAATACCGAACCTCAAAGATCTGTTTGTGAAAGCCGGTCTATTCGGCGTGGACTTATGTAAAACTAGTAAAGATAAAGTGTAAGTATATATTAATGGTATTCCTTACACAATGTTTACTGACAACATTTTTGTTGTTAAATCTGTAACTTTATCATAACCTTAGATGACCCACGTAACCTTATCTGTGTCTCCTATTGTCCGTAGCGTGATGTTATACAGCGTGATCTAATTTGTTTATCATAGAAAAGGTTATAGTAAGGCAACCTTATAAGGTAACATATGCTGTTGCGGTTTTTTTTTAGTACTTAAAGGAGAATAATTGCCTGTGCACTTTTTTTTGCGAAACTTGATCTGTTTACGTAGCGCACGCAATATAATCCTTTAAAAGGAAAAATTTGCCCAGGTTTTGCAACATTTTTCATTGATGCTTTGCTATTATGGGTCGCAGCATGATGATGTACAGTTTATAGCCTTCTCTAATATTGAAAGAATTATTCAAATCTGACTAGTTTCAAGCACTAATATCAGGTACTACTAATATTAACATTAATATAATACTAATATTAATCTAACATTGCTTTTGTAAACCACAATTTAATGAAGCCCAGTTATTTTTAACATAGCCCAGAAGCAATAGGTGTGGTGTCTGGATGTGTCTTCTTGGTCACAAGCTTCTTATACATCCCTATTGTATTTGGAAATGGATTAATGGATAGAGAACATTTTCCTCACAATGAGGTAAGGCTTAAGAAATTTATAAACATAGTTGAAAGATGTTGGCATTTAAAATTAGATATCAAAAATATATGACTTCTGTGGTAAACTATTTTTTATGTTATTTAAAAAGAATCAATTATGAATGAATGAATGTTTTAATAAAGAAATATACAGGGTGGGCCACAAATTAGTTAACATTTGAAAAATCATATAATAAAATTGATATACAGTGGATCCCCGGTAATTCGACAAACGTTTTGCAGGGCAGTGTCGAATTATCGAATTTGTCGGATTATAGAGTACTGCCTAAGACCCCCTATAGTCCGGATTTTTTTACGAAATAGTACTTTGTAATCCCACAAATTATAAACAAATGATAAAGTTCTATATGTTGTCTTCTGGGCTTGTGACGACATTACTAGGTATGTATAAGTAATGCACAATGAATAAACGCTGAGCTGCACCGCTATCACACGTAGTCAAATTCAAACTAAGCAATCGGAATTGAAACAATACCTACGCGTCGAGCACAAGTTGTAACCTGTTCAATCATGCACGATCTACATTAGCGAAAATTGTTTGATTGATGTCGGATTACAAGGGGGTCTGGATTAACCAGGGGGCCGGATTACCGAGGATCCACTATATTATAAAAAATGTTTATTTACGAGAAAGCTAATTAGTTGGAATTTATTTTTAAAAAAATACATCGTAAATGACCACTGTTTCGACGTTTACAGTCTTCTAAGCGAACACCGAAATTTCTCGGCATAGTCGTCGGCAAAGAGACCGCGATATCTCCCGTAATATTTTCACATATTCAGCAGAATTAATAGTAACCACGAGAATCTTCGAAAAAGTAGGACCCAATGATTCCTCTAGCTGAAATTGCAGCCCATACATTTACCTTGGGATTATGAAGTGGCGTCTCGTGTTTAGCTTTGGGATTTTCACTGCTCCAATACCTGCAGTTCTGTTTGTTTACATGTCTGTTGAGGCGAAAATGGGCTTCGTCAGAATATAAGATGTTACGGTATACGACTTGCGCAAATTTAAATCATTAGATTTTTAGTTCCTGTACCATCTGGATCTTATATGGATGTAAATTAAAAATACGGCGTAATGATGTGCAGGATAACCTCAATTCAGCCGAACGTATGCGCATCGATAAATTTGGATTACGCCGAACAGAAGCGGTAACTTGCTGCACGTTTCTCTTCGGTCTGAGAAGTGCGCGCGGGTCGCCAGTTTGCTTTACATTTAGCGTAGATCCTGTCATTTCAAACTTCTTCATCTTTTTCTTTATTAAAGGAACACTCAGACACTGATTTAAGTCGTGTCAATCGTATTCAACGCGAAATAAGCGTCTCACAGTAATAAGCGAACTGTTGTTTAAATAAAATTGTTTCACACAGTAAGCGCGTTGCGACCCCGAAAAGCGGTCTATTGCGGCAAAGTTTCCGAGAAACGAGCTAGTTGTTAGACCCGTCGCCGCACCCCGCGCGGTATTTGTTTGCGCAGGATATTAGATTCAAATGTTAACGAATTCTTGGTCCACTCTGTATAACAACCCAAGTCAATGAGAGCGATGGGAAATGTCTATGAACTGACTTACAAAGTATAATACAATTTTTTTGTGAGTTACATCCCAATCTGGTACAAATTGTTATTCTGAAAAAATGTTGGCAGTTTTTGTGTCCTTGTATGTTTGTAAAGTCTGGTGGTTTCAATTTTTATAATTTTCACGAATCCAGTTTCATTTTAACAATCAAAGCTTATATAACTACAATATACACATACCCAACCTTTTTTGGTCAATCTGCTGAATATAAACTAAACTTAATATATTTTTTCTTAGTTTGCAGAACTGTTGGCTGGACTTTTATCAATTTGCTGCATGCTCCTCTTAGGGTTTGCAGATGATGTTTTAGATCTGAGATGGAGGTATAAATTACTGCTACCTACAGTTGCATCCCTACCTTTGCTAGTAGTTTATTATGTTAATTTCAACTCAACTACTTTTGTGGTCCCTATACCACTAAGATATTGGCTGGGTGTTTCAGTTAATATTGGTAAGTAAAGGTTAACAAAAGACAAAGTCTATGTACTGGCCTTGAGCCTTGACTCACAAACATCTTAATTGTCGTGCCATCTGCTTTTTGCATATATTGTTAACTTCCTTTTGCCCGCGGCTTCGTGCTAGTGGAATTTGGTCTGCCACATTAAGTTTCGTAACAGATCATTTTAAATAAATATATTTTTTTAATATACAAACAATCTTACGGTACATCATCTTTGTGTAACTTCAATGGTTTAGGCAGCCTACGCCAAGATAACTCAGAGGCCAGATTTGTTACCCACCTAATTGACATGTATCGTTATATTACGACCAAAATTACATCAAATCATTACAAATTGTAGCGTATATGTTATTCCGATGTATAATCTATATTACTGTGAGGTTTCATCCAAATCCGTCCAGTATTTTTTTCGTAAAAGAGTAACAAATATCCATACAAACTTTCGCATTTATAATATTAGTAGGAAGTAGGATTATACCGACCTACAAACCGTTGCCATCACTTTTTCATGGTTGATTCTACCACTCAAACTAACTAAAACAGTATATAGTATGACATAATATATGTTTTTATTTAAAGTGGTAAATAAAACTCTTATACTCCTGACAAAGGTCGAACCAATTTCAAAAAAAGACAAACCCTATGTTGAATTTAGAAGGTTTTACCTCCCTTTAGTTTAGCGCAACGTAGCGCCGCACCCGTCACAATATTAACTATTATCACATTCCCTAAAGTATAGTTAGGTTTACGGATATTAATCACGTTTAATTATGTTTACGGAAAAACCTGACGTCGTGAACAAGATGCACTGGCGTGGGCAAAACGTCAATTTTCTCACAAGCATGTATTTAAGTGAGACCTATCGTAGTAGTAGAACCTTCTTTAATTTGGTGCGCCAGTAACGCTTGCTTTTTGGTTTGAAACTATAATTATTTTTGTAGCAATTTTTCTTGTGAACATTGATAATAAATAAATGATTAAAACCTTTTTAAACCTTTTCAGGCTTTCTATACTACGTGTATATGGGGATGTTAGCAGTATTTTGCACTAATGCGATAAACATACTGGCTGGAATCAATGGACTTGAAGTGGGACAGTCTGTTATTATAGCGCTGTCTATAATTGTTTTCGACATTATTGAATTGAGAGGAGACCAATACAAGAGCCATATATTTGCACTCTACATTCTGATACCATATGTTACAACAACATTAGCATTATTAAAGCACAATTGGTAAGTTAACTTTGATTTGATTGATAACGGAACCCCGAAATGTACACTACGAGGGTTGTAATTAAGTAGGTTTATACAATGTTAAACAATCCTAGCCAGGTCATTCTATGGATACGTTACGACACTTAACACATTGATACCGCTCTGTGTTTCAGAGAGCACGTTAAACCATTATGAACTTATTACGAGAATTGCTTAAAACTACTTTTCTTTCTGAAGCCGGGTTATTACTTCACCCCGGACTGGCGGATTTGTGCCAAAGAACTACTCTCTCACGAGAACACGAGCCTGTCTACCATAAACAATTTTGGTGCATTACATGACCTTGAAAAATGAAACATCGATTATCACGTTTCGCCATGTTGACTGATACGAATAATTTAACAACGAATGCAGCCTACGTATATTTTAGAGTTTTGGTTATTCAAGATGGCATGGCTACGGCCCAATTACTTAAAAAAAATTCTTGATTTTAAGTATTTGATGTTATATTTTATTCCGAAAAACCGTTTGTTGCAGTAACTTTTGTGTACTAGTACTGCTGTGGAACTTCATATTTCCTCATTATTGTTTGAGATTATTTTCTCAGTAAATAACTATTAGTGTTATTGATGTACTGTAAAATGCAGTTTATTTATGAAGTACTGCCCGCGACTTCGTCCGCGTGGAATAGTGACTTTTGGCAGCATTTTTGGATAAATCTTTTGGTTTGTTTTGGATCATACACCGTCGTTTGGGTAGTTCAAAAATGTACTTTACAGTAATGCTTGTCTGTACACGATATTAGAAAGACTACAGGCTGCTAGGATTGCTAACACGTGACAGAGTCACATATAACCGACCGTGCGAAACAGCTAATACTTAGGTCAACGCCCACAACTTTTAGCGTCTGACCTTGGGTTTTATTAATCGTCATTGCGAAACATAGGCTCTACGTCACGTCATCTTCATCGTCTAAAACTAAATGGAAAATTGTTTGGAATGAGTGGAATCCGAGGAATGAAAATACTATCGCCGATTCCGCACCCTGTTAAAATCTCTGCTTCTATCAGATTTCGTTGTAATTTGGTCACTTTTAATCTGGTATCGTTGCAAAGTTTTGGTGGACTTATATTTCTAAGGAGCATCAGGGTACGCCGACTTTTAATTTTATTTTATGAGCTAGTATTCCAGGAGCACTGAGGGATTCTAAAAATTCTACTTTGTAGCTGGTAGATTCTTCTTCTTCCATAACTCTGTTAATAGAGATATACTCTACGCTATCTAGTTCTAAAATTTCAGTGTTTATTGTTGCTGCTTGGTCGTTTCGTGGCGTCAAAATACCTCTTTCGCAATGCCAGGAATTTTCGCAAGTTGGTATTTGCGTTGCGTTTCCATATACAGATGTATGAGGTCTCGCATTAATGAAACTTAGCAGCATAGGTTTTCATTAAGAACAACTCTTCCATGCTCCTAGGGATACCCTCCGTTACCGATCTCTAGTAGCAAATATGAAAATTCTTGAGCATTTTCTTTGCTTCCGATTTGTGCTCGCATATTTAATGTCAAATGCAAAGGGATAATGTAATGCCACAGTCGAGAACTCTTTAGACAGGCTCTGACTTTATACCACCTTGTTCCACGTGATATTACAGGGAGACTCTGACGAAAATTGCCACAAAAAGTATGGTAATACCACTCATGGGTTGGTCATTTTGCTTGATATCACGCAACGTTCTGTCTACTGATTCAACTGCTTTTCGGTTTGCCATTGTGCACTCATCCCATATAATAAGGCTACAATCACGAAGAACCTTAGCTTTATCGCTGTTTCTAGAAATGTTACAAACAGGGCTTTCTGTACGGTGCAAGTCGATCGGAATTTTGAACATAGTATGGGCAGTTTTCCCTCCTGGCAATAAAGTGGCTGCTATGCCCGATGAAGCGACAGTCAGCGCGATTTTACCTTGGCTTCGTACCTTCGTCATAATTACTTTAGTGAGAAATGTCTTACCCGTTCCACCAGGAGCATCTATAAATAGCAGTTCTCCCAAAGCACTATCAACGCTATGACAGACCCGATCAAATATTAAACGCTGTTCTTCAGTTAGTCTCGATACATCATTTTGTATATTATAATTGCGGCCAGACCTACTGGATCATAGTTGATTTCCACCGCGTAATCTCTATTACTAACTTAGGATGGTAAAGCACCCGGCTATGACCTTATTGATGCCACATTACTTAAAACCTGCCACATAAAGGTGTAATGAAATTGTAAATATCTTCAATGCCAGCTTAAGACTTGAACATTACCCTGGGCAATGGAAAATTGCACACGTAGTTATGGTGCCGAAACCCCCGGTAAACCCCTGCACGAAGCCACTTCATATAGACCTATCAGCCTGCTACCAGTTATTGGCAAACTGTTTGAGAGGATATTGCTGAACAGGATGAAAGAACATCTAAGCTCAGTGCTACCGAACCACCAATTTGGATTCCGGGAAAGGCATGGGACCATTGAACAGGTACACCGTATAGTTGACAATATTGGCAGATGCCTTGAAAACAAATTATACTGTTCCGCAGTCTTTTTGGACGTCAGCCAAGCGTTTGATAAGGTTTGGCATGACGGTCTCCTGTCCAAGGTAAAGAAGCATTTCCCACATTGTCTATTCAGAATACTGACATCCTACCTAGATAAACGATGTTACCAAGTAAAGTGTGGCGATGATCTTTCAGAAGTACACGAAATAAAATCAGGTGTCCCCCAGGGCAGTATCATAGGCCCTATACTATACCTCATTTTTACAGCAGATATCCCAACAACCGATTACACCACGACCGCGACATACGCTGATGATACGGCGTTACTGTCGGCTCATAGCAACCCAGAAACGGCATCATCACAGTTGCAAAACCATTTGGCGGAGGTCGAGATGTGGCTGAAGCGGTGGAGAATAAAAGTCAATGAGAGTAAATCGGTACATGTAACGTTTACACTTAGAAGAGGAACATGTCCACCTGTAACGCTAAACTCCAAAGTTATCCCTCAAGAAAATAACGCAAAATACTTGGGCATACACCTGGATAGGAGACTTACATGGCAGAAACATATTTGGACAAAGCGCAAACAACTGGATGGAAAACTGCGATCACTGAACTGGCTGCTGGGGCGCCAATCACAACTAAATCCTAACAGCAAGTTACTAGTCTATAAAACTACAATAAAACCAATTTGGACTTACGGAATACAACTGTGGGGAACGGCCAGCAACAGTAATATAGATATCTTGGAGAGATTTCAGACCAAAGCACTGAGAACAATGTTTGGCATTCCTCACTGTATAAGTAATAAATACATATACCTCGACCTCGGCCTAAAAACAGTTCGGCAGGAAATAGCCCAAAACAGCCTGAAATACCAGGAGAAACTGACCGTTCTTGTAAACAAACTGGCACACGCTCTAAAAGGAGAAGGCGCCATTCAGCATACCCGGCTAAATAGAAATGATGTACCGAGCCTACATAAAAGATTTACCACTTGACATCAAGAGAGTCGTGTGAAAAGTTTCATACAAGTATGGCTCTTGAGGAAAACATAAACTGAGAAATCAAACAAAGAAGTGGCTTATTGTTGGAAAAACAGATTGCTATGAAGCAGAAACATCAAAAAAAAAAAACTAACTTAACTCTTATTTATCTCGTATTATCTAAGTAATGATTCAAGTGACTTTCACGTAATCTCTCACTAATTGTGTTGTCATCATTTAGTTGTGCGTGCCTGCAAAAGTCTTCAGCTAATTTGTTCTGATACTTATGCCATAACTGTCCAGCATCAGAAAGTGCACAGAACAGCAGCATGACTGTAAACAAATGACGCAACCGCTGAGGACTTTCGTTAATACTTGCTTCGGACAAAGCATCATCCCAGTGTTGATCCCCATCCAGTAAGTGACGTGCCCGGCAAGCCGCTTGGTATGTAGGGTGTACGTTATTATGCACCTTTCCGAGCTCGGCAAAAGAAGTAGGCCCTCGAACAACGTGTAGAAGTAGGCGCAGGTAAGAGCATTCGGAGTTATTCGGATGCACCGTATAAACCCTACCAATGAAGTAATCTTTAAAAATACCTGGTTCACCTTCTAGTTGTTCCACGTCTTCTGCGGTTAAAAATACCGGTGGTTCGTCTTCGTTTTCTAAACGTTCCGTTGCATTATCAGGGTTGAAGTTCCTTTGTCCACCTTGAAGATGAACGTCAAGATGGATGACGGGTGGATATCTTTCATGAATGGAAAAACTTAAAATACGCCAAACTGCCTCAGAGGAGCTAATATATCGGCCCGACTGAAACCTCGTAACTTAATCGTTATCATTATTAATGAATCCCACAATTGCTTGGTCAGAGCCCTTGTTCATATATTTCCAAATATATTTTATGGATTCGACACTGTTACATGCTTCAACATTGACGTGAGCTTGAAAGGTTCTTGATAATACCAATAAATAAGCTACTACCCATCTATTATCTACATTTATTTCCTGACCATGTAATCTTATTTTAGCTGTGAAGCCACCTTGTCGAGGTGATTTTCGACGGTATAGTGGATATCCGTTTTCTCCTGATATTGTTTGCTCTGAAAGTGCCCGAGGGTATCTCTTAGAGCAATGACCTTCTTGCGTACAGGGAGAATTTCTGTGTAATATTCCGCATGATCCGTGTATCATGTGAGTTTTTACAATATCGAATAATATGGGATCTCCGGTCTTATCAGGAAGTTCAGCACTTATAACAGTATCGATAGAATCAAGCCTTTTCTTCTAACCACAGTAGTATATGGGCATGTGACAAGCTCCGTTTCTGCCACTCAACACTGTACATGTAACACAGAGACGGTCCGAAAACCTTTTCTTTTGTAATTAGGTCTACTATCAGCTTGAGTTTAAGATGAAACACTCAGGCTATTATGCCATGTCTATCACGAGGTGCCTGACCGGCAAAAAGCCCTTGTGAAATTTTATCCCACTTTGGGTTAGTGGTGAAAGTGATGAAAAGATCAAGTCGACCGTATTTCTGGACATAGCAAAAGGCGTCTTGTCTACGCTCGTGCATATAACGTGGACTCCCTATAAAGCTTGACGGTAAGATAACTCCCATGTTCTCCACGTTGTTATTTTGTTGCATTGCGTCTCGCAGATGCGCATTAATCTCAGCACGTAAACGTGTTTTTTTGGAGCGTACATAAATTAATCTCTGTTTCAATTTTTGCGTACATGTCAACGATGAATTGGTTGAACAATCCTCGAAATCGTTGCAAATAATTAAAACAATTTCGCCTACTTTGTATCTGGTATGAATAAAACTATAGGGCTGATATCCTTTTATTATAATTTATTATCCTAGTACTTGGGTTAATTTGATAGAGTCCGAAATTGTACCCATCCTCACCATGGAAATATATCAAAGGATACTACAGGGCATCATAAGCTCGATGTGTTTCGTAAATACGTTGTAAGCGATCATCATGAGTATGCAGCACAATGTCACGTCTATCACATTCCTGATCGATTAAGATTACCGCAACTTCGTCTGCAACGGGAGCATTGTATCTTCCACGATGTTCTTCGGCAGGACGTCTATCAGCCTTTATTATAACCTTATAATTGTTATTTCGGCCTTGTGGAATGGAATCCATTGCGGCTTTGAAGTTTCTGGCATACGGATTTACTTGATGTAACATATTCTGAAGTTGAGACATAAGGTTGATGTTCAGTCAAGGAAAGTTGTCATGTCGGATATTGGTCTGTTCATTGTAATCTGATACAAAATAAATTTGAAGAAATTTTGGTTTATTTTGTGGAAGCAAAGATCCAATAAGGTGATAAATTTGGCCCTGCACCTTAAAAGTTGGCATGAATGGGCCCTCTGTGATTTGTTTGGCTCCAAAAGATGTCATTTGGAATGCACTATTATATAAGCGGCTATTGTCTAAAAAATGTTTCGACTGAGGATGCTCACCATTTAGCAAAGCTTTTATAATGTCTGGGGGCTCATGGAAATTTCCAATGAGCACTTTGCCCCTTGAACAGCATAAGCCATTTGATTCTTTTCGCCATTTTAAAGCATTACAAAATTGACAACATACCACCATACCTCCTATAATGTCCAATTCAGAGTAATCAATTCTGGGCGAATACAAATACCCTGATTTCTCTTTGTTCGCCCATGGAAGGATTTCAGACTCGTCTCCACTTTCTGGGTCTTCTACCGAACTTGACACCATTCTATTGAGTGTATAAGTAAGTCGGTCGGCATTTAGTCGTGACTGGCGTTGGTCTGCAGTTTCGTCCTGCCTTATTTCCCTTACTCGCTCTCTCTCAGCTAATAAAAAAAAATCCACACTCTGACGGGTTAGCTCGCAATTTTCTCTAGCTGTTTGTAGTCTTTGTCGATATGCATCTTCATTTTCATGAAGTCTGTCTCTATCATAGCGCTTGCGATCAGCTGTTAATCGAGATTCCCTTTCAGCAAAGGTCATAGTGCATGAGCTTCACGATCGGCAGTGAGACGTGTTTCCCGTTCTTCCTGTGTCTTCTGCGATCGAGCACTTGCTGTCCGAACCCTCTGAAAACTCAGGCGAATTTAGTTATCAGTGAAAGTCTCAGATTCACGCGTTAGAGCATACGCTTCACAATCGGCAGTGAGACTTGCTTCCTGTTCTTCCTGTGTTTCCTGAGACCGGACATTTTGCTGTCCGAACCCTCTGAGAACTCAGGCGAATTTGGGTATCAGTGAAAGTCTGACTCACGAGAAAGTGCGTGAGCCTCACGGTCAGTAGATAAGAGTGCCTCTCGCTGCTCCCTGTTCTCCCTAATTCGAGTGGAGATCATTCGAGAACTATTTGAACTCAATCGAGATTCTCGCTGAGTCGAAGTTTCTGTGGCACGAATGTGGCCTGATGTTCCTGAGATGCAGTAAGGCTTGCCTCACGATCTTCTTCAGATTCCTGTGAAGGAATCAATCTCATCCTTTTAGCATTTCTACTGTACTGGGAGAGAATGGATCTTTTTCGAGGCATTCTTACAATAACTAGTACTACTTACCTACTACTTAATACCACCTTATTAAGTAAACACGTACCTACTATCATACACAATTAAATTATAAATACTGACAGATTATTACAGAGTTTAAGTAATAAGTGTTAAGAAACCTAATCTATAAACTATCTAAACGAAAGAAATGTGTAAAAGACATTTTATTTTAATTTATGACTCGACCCAAACTAAAAGATATATATTAATCAAAAAAAATATAAATATAACTTGTATTCACACTAAAGATTAACTTATAAAACGTGTTAATGCAACGTTAAAACAAACTTCAAACAAGCCTATAAACCCTAAACAAATATGAATAAACTCATCACAACTAAATTGTTAGTAGTTTCAAATTTTACTCATAAAAATTAAGAAACAAAGAAAATCGAGAAAAGAAGCGTCTAACCTATACTAAATACTTACAATATATATTTACAAACCCTAAATAAAAATTAAGATATAAAGAAAATCAAGAAAAGAAGCGTCTAACCTATACTAAATACTTACAATATATATTTACAAACCCTAAATAAAAATTAAGATGTAAAGAAAATCAAGAAAAGAAGCGTCTAACCTATACTAAATACTTACAATATATATTTACAAACCCTAAATAAAAATTAAGATATAAAGAAAATCAAGAAAAGAAACGCCTAAACTATACTAAATATCTACAATATGTATATTAATATATTTACAAACCCTAAATAAAAATTAAGATATAAAGAACATCAAAAAAAGAAACACCTAAACTATACTAAATACATATAATATGTATATACAAACTCTAAAATATAAATAAATGGAATACGAAAACAGTCAGTGTAGAATCGCTAAAATCGAATGCAACTATTCGCTCATGCACTTTCAGAATACGTACGTTCGCTGCGAATAACTAAATTCTTACGGCTGTGGCGCGGCTCTCGGTGCGCTTTAAATACCCGCGCCAGCAACCTACGAACGTCCAACCTAAGCTAAAACGTATATATTCGAAACTTATTTATATATATAATATGTGTATAAGAATAATAAAAAAATATATTATACTATTATTACTTTTATGTATAACGTTGTTTACATATTATATAGAAAGAAAGAAAGAATATATAATTATATTCTTTAAATTGACATAACTTTTTTATTTATGAACCGATTGACATGAGACAAAAACTAAATGTTAAGTGAAGCTTACCACAATATATTAGAGAAAATCGCATCTCAATCGGATTAGCTATTTCTGAGATTAGCGTGCACAAACACACAGACAATTTTTTTTAATCACACGTTTGTGTTCTGTATCGATATATTTAGTAAGAACCGCTGTTATTCTTTTTTATATCTTCAATGTACAGGAATCACATTTCTACAATTTTATGATATGTATAAATGAGCAGTTTATTTCAAATTAATGTTGTAGAATGCAACTATTTGTGTAATAATAAACATTGTCGTAAAACATGCTTAGTTTTGTATATGCATATAAAGTAATATCTATGTAGGTCTTTTACCGAATTTATTTTTTTATATTTGAAAGCTGGTACTTGTCATGTGGTCCCATTGAGTTGTTCCAAATTTGAGTGAGTTCTGACAACTAGTTTTTTAGTTATTCCGTAATAATGCGTATTTAATTGGCGTCGACTACATGGATGATGTTTTCTATTTGTCACTTATGGATGTAAAATGAACAAAAGGAACTGTATATGATGGTTAAGAAGAAGTCCCTTACTAATGTGATGTTCTAATGAAGTTCTTCTGAGACGTGCAATGCTACTTTTCAATAAATGACAGTATCGGTCGTACTTGCTGCAATCACGTGTAAACGTATTGTTCACACAATTACACAACATAACATCACGCCAGTACTCTTTACCCAGACGTATTTAGGACATAGTAGGTCGATCTATATGTTAATAAGACAGAGATATATGTGTTAAATACTGTATGTAATGTAATATGCATTGAATGAAAAAAAAATACTTGTGCGAAAATATTATCAATGTTGAAATTTATTTCTAAATCTCTCTTATTTGGTGTTCTGAGAAGGTCTTCGCTGTAATATAATTATTTTTTACTTTTTAGTGCATTATTATTTTAGAATATTTTCTATTTGAAGTCGGTTTCTTTTAGTAGCGTGCATTCATTGTTAAGTTTTTCGTATGACTAATCGTACAAGGGCGTGGTACTCAATGTTTCATTTTTCTGGGTCATATAACGCACTCAAAAACTATCATGTTTAGTGTTAGGCAAGGACTTAATAGAATAAAGTCGAATGGTTAGAATTAATAGTTTTTTTTTCTATTACAGGTATCCTTCAAAAGTTTTCGTTGGAGATACGTTCTGTTATGTATCAGGAATGACGTTTGCTGTTGTGGCTATTTTGAGTCATTTCAGTAAAACCGTTTTATTATTTTTCATACCACAAATAATTAATTTTCTTTATTCAGTGCCTCAGTTATTCCACATTATTCCATGCCCTAGACATCGCTTACCCAAATATAGTGCAGAAACTGACTTACTTACGGCAAGTAGAACTATTATAGCGAAAAAGGACTTCACTTTCTTGTCAAAATTAATTCTTCAAATTTTGACAATTCTACGTTTAGTTGACAAAATAGAAGATAAGGAGAGCGTAACAATGAACAACATGACTTTAATAAACTTATTTTTAATTAAGCTAGGGCCACAGTCTGAGGCTCAATTAACAAAGAAACTGCTGTGTTTTCAGGTCTTTTGCACATGTATAGCTTTTGTAATAAGATACCCATTAGCATCATATTTTTATGACAAGTTAGAATAAATAACCATGGGGCCATTTTAACGTCTTTACAAGTGGCAAAGTCTGCCTGCTAAGGCACAATCGTATAAACTCCGACAGTAGTGCACATGGTGCGTTATTGAACACTATACCAATTATACCATGTTATAAGCAATACGATCTATCTGTTCCTAACTTTCTACACCTGCTGCGATATTTAAAATTTTTCTTTTTCTTTGCGATATGGACATGAGAAAAATGTAATAAATAAAAGCACCTATTAGAAACTTTGCTTACTTGTACTGTAAAGTGTAGGTATGAAAAATGAATCGCCAAAGAGTAACTTGTGATATAAACAGGCATTGCATTAATTGGCGTTACAACCATATCATTATAATTATATGATGGCTGTTAAATATATATATATTTACATAATATTGTTAAGAATAAAATAAATTTGTTTATTGAAGTAAATAAATGTTTTATTTAAATTAAATTATGCACTGATAGACAGTTACCTAACGAGATTAATATAATTACATTTTTATGTAGTAAATGTACACAGGTAAACATTCACAACATGTCTATAAAAATAAAAATAGACCCTAGCTTCAAACGCTGATGATACTTCTCTTTGGCAATTTAAAAAAGAACTAAAATACAACCATTCGTCTAAAAACTTTTTGACTTCTCAATAATATATTGAATACTTTCAAAATAATATGTAAATTATCTTGTACCTTTAAATTTTTCTCAGATTTTTTGGAGAAAACTTTTAAACACAGTTTTTTATTCTTTTAAACTTAATGCCAAAGACAAGCAATTTTATAAGCGTTTAAAGCTAGAGTCTCATTTTCGTGGTCACCTGGACAGATCGTCTGATGGGTTACTGACTACCGCAGTTCAAGACCGAAGTGCGTTGCTGACATTTGAGTGACTTTTCTTGAACGCTTGAAGGTCGTTTTAGTCCAGAAATCTACAGGCGGCAAATTATTAAACCGAATTTTCATGCAATGCAAATTCATAGTTTCAATATGTATTTTGCCTGGTTAAGTTTTAATTGTAATAATAGGTCGATCATCATAGATCGACTGCCTCGGTGGCGCAGTGGTAGTGAATGCGGCTGCTGTGGTTGAGGTCTCGGGTTCGATTCCCGGTTCGGACCAAACGTTCGTATGGTCTGCAAATATTTGTTTCGAATTTTGTGTGATTTCTATGTGTAATATGTATGTATTTACAAAAAAGACAAGTATTCTATCAGTCAGCCTAGTTATCATAGCACAAGATTTGCTTAGTTTGAAACTAGATGACGTTGTGTGTTTAAATGTCCGAAATATTTATTTCTTTTAGGACAAGCATTATGAATGAGAGCATCCGCGTCGCTACAGATTTTATCTGGGTTATTATTTCTTTCTATATTCCTAGGTATAGGAAAACAGTTAACAAAGTTATACATATTTAGATTGTATTTCTAGACATCAGGACTAAAAAGTCCGGCGATTCCCTTACTTTATACTCTAAAAGTACCTTACTAGAAGTAACTCAAGAGTCTTGATGACTGACATGTCAGTGATAAAATGTAGGAATTTTGACTTGCAATAATTTTTAAACAAATTCAAATTTAATGTAATTTAGAAGTCATTGATATTGAATAAATTATAAGCTTAAATACTTCGAAAACAACGAAGTTACAGAGGGTTGGTAATGGCTCGAATGGCTTCAAGAAATGAATGGCACGGCTGTGCCTTATTGCTCGACTTGGTGAGAGCGTATCCTCAGATGTTATTAGATTGAAAGGGGTACATATTTTCACGGTAGGCGTAAGGTAATAAAATCATCTTTAGTATTAAAGTGCATAATATTATAATTTTACAATATTACTATATTGGTGAAATGCCAATGATTGCAATACAGAGTTTGAATTACAATATCGGTAGTCACTACAAATGTTATAAGTAACAGAATCAAGACTTATTAGTTGTATAAATTCATTCAATGTCCTACTAACCAGCTATTATATATTTACATAGTCACTTTATATTACATCTGTTTTTGGCCCTTATACAAGTCAAATTTTTGCCAAAGTATGATTTAACGTACATATTTACTAAGATTAATAAATAGAGATATTATATAAGTACTTTCATACAAAAATGGCTAAACAATATATTCTTTATTCATATATCTTAATTGTGAACTTAATTTAACCAAATATCATACAATATATTGTCCTCAGCATCATTTTCATTTATAACTTGCAATGTTTTGAGAGTTTGTAAGTAAAATGTTAATTCAGATGTAACTACACCATGTTGAGGGCTACCGTTTGCAACTATATTCATCTTTAACAACTGCTCTCTAAGTTTATCTTTAAAATTATCATGTACCCTCTTATAAATGGTCCTTATTTGTTCGTTAGGTAAGATGTCAATGAGGGCTTCATGTAACTTAACTAAGTGCTTGGAAATATTTCGGAATGTTTGAGACGGAACAGGTGGTTTTGCATCCCATGTAGTAAGTTGAGATGCGAGCATATTACTCACTATGAGACAAATTTTATTCTCTATTTCCAGTTTATGGCTAATTAAATCATTTTCTATATTACTAAAACCATTTAATGATAATTCTTTCGAATATTGCCTCTCAAGCAGTTTCCTAATTTTAGGGAGAATCCACATTATGACTTGTAGAGATCTAGAAACTAATGCCAGGTTAGATGTAGATATAGTTTTTAATCCAGCACTTTGTATTGCACCAGCGCCTAGTACCAATTGACAGCACCGAGAATTAAACAGTTGAATTAATTCTAACATACAATGTACCAAGTACTGGACAATAACAGGAGACTGCCTTGTTGCATCACAATATTCCAGTAATATTTTTATTAGAAGTTGAATTGTAGCTACAATAGCATAACTCTCTTTGTTGATCAGTAAGTATTTGCCGTCAGGTTTACAATTGTCATAATTTTGAGAATTAGGGATTTCTCCGGTCTCATATATTTCATTGATAGCACTTTGTAATTCACAGGGGACATCTGCAGCTTTCCATCTTTCAGTATTGAGTGCAGCGGTCAATTGGATTCTTCGTTCTGTGTGCAAGCACTGAATATACTTCATAGCATAGCTTCTTAGTGCTAATTTCATTGTGTTACTACAATGCCCTGTTATCTCTTCACATTTGTTACAAAATTCTTCAATAAGTTTAGATAAGATTGATAATTGAGACATGTCAGAAAATACATAATCCTTGTCAGTTTTAGTTACTATGAGATTAGCACATCTTTCATTGCAGTAGTCTGAAAGTGAAGCAACCATCTTTTTTAATTTTTCTTCAACAGAGAGTAGTTCCTCTGCAGTCCAAATATCTTCACTGTCATTTCCTGTGACATCATCCATTTGAGTAATTTCCAATATTAAATTGTTAATTGCTAATATTCTTTTAAAAAGTTTTATTAAATTTGGTGTAACTTTTTGAAGAAAAGTAATTCCTTCATTGCATAGTAATCGTGTATTATCTGCACTCGATCCTCTAAGCACAATCTCAGTGCTTCCATCTCTCTCTGAAATTATTTCTATAACACATTGCTTTATTGTGGTTTGAATAGAAGTCATGGCTTCAATTTTGAGTGTATCTATGAAATCAAATTCTTTTAGACGAAGAATTCCAGACACAATAGATACTATTTTTTCTCTTTCATGAATATCTGAGTCTTCTTTTGAGGGTCTATTTAAGTCAGTTACAACAAATCTTAAGAACTCGTTACTTAACATTTTATGTATCAATCTCTTCATTTCAGTCAATTGAGGAGAAAGATGCCGAAATGCTTGTATGCCTGATAATCGTGTAGATAATACTTTTTGTGTGGAACTAATAAGATCTAAAGCAGCAACATAATCCGAAGTACTTAAAAGCAGTTGTATCATTGGTTGTGTTTGTTGAACAGTAGCCATTAGTTTCAATAGATCATGAACATTATTTAAATTGTGATTAATTTTAGTTAGGCTCGCCAGTTTTAATGGATATTCAGTAAGATTTCCCTTAACATTGGTTATATTTTGTCTTGTTTTTCTCACAGTACTTACTGCCCTAGCCATTTGTTCCATAATAGTATCATGAGATAGCATAGCATGAAAGAATGCATCAGATTTCTGAGCTACTTGTTTAGATATTTTCATCTCTATGACATCTAGGTATGTACTCAGCGTTTCTTGTAGCGATCTTATAGCAATACTTGGGTCTTCAGAGTTACACAGACTAGGGAATACCTTACTAAATATTTCTGGGTTATTTAATGGCAATGATTGTTCATAAAATATTCCAGGTACCTCACATAGATTTTCCACTACTGGTGTTTTACTTTTGACTGGGACACCTTCTTTCAGTCTACAGTGGCGACGGTACTTTTTAGTTATTCTTTTACAGTATGATTCAAAGTGTGCTAAAGTAATCTCTGGCAAATATGGACTAGGATATATTTCTACCTTATCAATAAAACTATCTCCCCATGTTTTCGTAAAAAAATTACTCTGTTTGCCCCTGTTAGGATCGTTTAATACTGCTGGAAGGTTTTGTGAAGAAGAATAGAATGTCCAGTCGTCATTTGTGTCTTTAGTGTACAAGTGGTACTCTCTTACGTGGTACTTGAAACCTGCCTTTCGTAAATCACCAAATTGCAAGGCCGAACACATTCCATTTTGTCCATATTGGCAAAGTATTATGGAGCCCTCCTTTAAACTGTGTTTGTCTTGAACATGCCTGGAAATTTTAATTTTTTGTTGAAAAATATTGTAAAACACTTTTTAGTTAACATAAGTATAGGTTTTCGATTATAATAATATACAAATTATGCGTTTAACCTTTCAAATTCCGTGGCAGAAGTAAAAAGCAAACTCGGGCAGTGAACACAGTTTTGCCATGTTGGCTTACTATAGGATGATGAGTTGTCCTCCATACCATCTTTCTCCTTATCAGCAAAGGAAGTAATTAATATCTTTAAGGTAGCTCCATTAATGTACAAAACTAGTAAAAGATTTACTTAAGAAGTCTATGACATGGTAAATATAATGTGACAGTTGACATGATTAGATTGACGTTGACACTTGCAAATCGTCAGCAGTCAGCATTATGGCCGTGGTCCGAATCAAGCTCACAGCGCTCATAGCATACCAACGTGCGGTCCGATTCGTGCTTTTCACGCTCACCGTTAGCGTTGTGGTTGCTATGACGTTACATGAGACGTCACTACCTAGTGCTTATAGTAGTGACGGGTCGGATTGTTAACATCGTGAGCATTGACGTTATTTTACGCCATTTATTTGAATCTATGAATCTATGATTACGGAAAATGCTTGAAATATAAGCATTTTACCATCTTCATCGGCTACAGCACATACTCCACTCATGTTTATGTCAAAAAATGTTCTGTTAGGTAATGTTCAACTTTTTGAATTTGTAAGCACACTCACAAGTGGTCCGAATTATTAATACTGCTAACAGACGTTGGCGCGCTCAATAAATCGGACCACACGTTAGCAGTTTAAACGTCGTAAGTGCTGTGAGTACAATTCGGACCGCAGCCTTAGTGAGCGCACCAACGTCTGTTAGCAGTATTAATAATTCAGACCACTTGTGAGTGTGCTTACAAATTCAAAAAGTTGAACATTACCTAACAGAGCATTTTTTGACATAAACATGAGTGGAGTATGTGCTGTAGCCGATGAAGATGGTAAAATGCTTGTATTTCAAGCATTTTCCGCAATCGAGGAAAGTCAATTCAAATAAATGGCGCAAAATAACGTCAATGCTCACGGTGCTAACGATCCGAACCTTCAATACTGTGAGCACTAGGTAGTAACGTCACATGTGACGTCATAGCATTCCCAACGCTAACGGTGAGCGTGAAAAGCACGAATTGGACCGCACGTTAGTGTGATTCGGACCACGGCCTAAATTGTACCACACGTTAGCAGTTTAAACGGCGTAAGTGCTGTGAGCACAATACGGACCGCAGTCTAAATATGTAGGGCCGACTGTTGTCAAACCTTGTTATACTACGAATTAATATTTTGTAAAAATATGTCACGGCCCATTATGGATTCATTCAAAGGAAGGAAGCAACAAACCATCAGTTTCACAATTCACGTAATTTAGTACTACGGTGAATAACAAATGTATAAAAAAATATTATGACACAGCCATAAATATTACAATAAATGCTTAATTTAATCAGTTTATTTAAAATAAATCGTATTATCATATTAATAAATTACAAGGACTGAGCTCTAACATACACGTAAGCTGGATTCACGAGGTTCTAACAAAAAATGACAATTTGCTATTATTCCGTATCGGAATAGTGTCGATCAGTTTCTAAACTGAGTTGTTTTGATGGTTATAGTTTTGAAAGGTTAAATAAATGACCAATTGGCTTAGAATTTTTTAACCTATTCCCGAGCCGATTAGAGCCCGGGGCAGAATTGCGTGCGAGTGGCGATTGGCTTCACAGCTTCATCAGCAGCACAGTGACGGAGGGCAGGATGAATACGACTTACGAAGATCAACGATATTATTATGAACACGTTAACAGTTACTGAAATAAACATTTAATATTATTATTCGATTCTTCACAAAGACCGCATTCGCCTACATACATACACACACACACACTTGCATGAGTTGAAAATTAAGTTAGTGTACCTCTATGAAGGTCTAGCACCTTCATAGAGGTACATTAACTTAATTTGAATTCGAATGATTGAATGTGAAGCTTATTTTTATCTAGTATATTTTTACAGTTTGAATTCGGATGCTCGTTGTTGTTGTACATATGTAACGCTTGGAATATTTGGAGGTTTAAATTTATAATACTTAAATTTTCATGTGATTTTGTAATTTTAATTTTTAATTTTAGTTTGAGTTTTAATTCTTATTTTAATTTCGATTTTGTATTTTAATTCTATACTTGATCTTGTATTGAACTTCAATTTTGTTTCAAAATTTGTTCATGATCCTTACTTTGATTGTGATTATAGTTTTGATACTCATTTAATTTTAATAAAATTAAATTAATTTAAGTTTTAACTGTTTTAAAAATACCAAAACATATTAACATATTGATATCATGACTTATTTTAATTTTAAATCTAATTTAATCTGAAATATTATTCTGTGCTTTCCCTTTATTAGGGAGCCCTGGTAGTCATAACACAAGTTAAATCTTATCATGGGTGCCAAAGTTCAACTATCATTTGTGACTTGAATGTTTACTGTTTATTGTATATATTAAAGTTTATGTAGAATTGATTCTAAATAAATTACTTATTTTATAAATGATTTTATAAATGACTCCTGACCCTTGAGTTGTTCATGTCTCACCATCTAGTGAACTGTCTGTTCATTAGCTTTCCATGAGATAAAAAAGAGGATGGAACATTTGACATCTAACCTACTATCTAATGGACAACTTTAGAACCACGACAGCTTATTGGACGAAAGAGTTTTCCGACGATGGTTTATACTCATGAAATGTTTAAGATTGCTACAATTTTGAGAAAACATCATTTCTACTTCAGCATATTTTTAAACTGAATATGAATAAAACTTCTGTTACCAATCTATACATATGATAAAATCGTAGGCAAGTCAAAACTATATATCGAATATTTTTTTAAAAGAATACTTGGGGTGTGATCTGCAATCGATATCGAACACAAAAATATAGTTTTTAGAATTTTTGTCTGTTTGTCTGTATGTATGTCCGGGCTAAACTCAAAAACTGCTTCATGGATCTACTTCAAATTTTGTATGAATATTACTAACAGGTCGGGTCAACATATAGGCTACATATTACCATGGTGATACCACGCTATCACCGACGGGGGAGGAGCGGTGAATCTTTATTTTTCTTATGCACTCTGTGACAGCGTGTAATCTAACGACGCATATTTTGTAAGGTATGATACCTTCGTACGTATTTTTACTCTTTTGTGTCCTGCCATATATTCCTGCATTATTTTCTCTATTTCCTTCAGTCACATCTTATGACTGAACTCAGCAGGATTCCCATATAACTCTCTTCACTTGCTTCTCTTGCAAAAAAACGTATACTTATATTTTAATGCTATTTTAAAAGTTGTTTAATTATAATGCTATAGCGACATTGGCATCTTAAGTATGTTTGGTGCTGTAGAGCCTTTACGCAGACGGCGTCGCGGGCAGCAGCTAGTACCCAATAAAAAAATATATCGTAGTATCCCGGGGGATTTTACAAACATACAAGAAAGGGACACGAAGAAAACCAAGACTTAGAGCAACAATTTGTGGATCTCACAAAGTGTTGTGCTACGTGGTATTTTAACACACTACACAGCGCAGTAGATAGTGGCGTGGTGACCGCTTAAACCACTAGGCCAACCGTGCAGTCATTATTTACTTTGCTACTATGTCATTAATAATTATGACTTTTCTACAAATATAAATATAAATTGATACACTTCGTCATGTTCAGGTGAAAAAGGTTATCTACTATTGATTTATTCTATATATTTATTATTGTCATCCTCCAATAAAAAGATGAATAGGAAATATGCATGTATTTTTTATTTTTAAAAACGTTGCTACTAGATATTACAATATCAAAAATAGTATAATATCCAAAATATAAACCAATAAGTTAAAAAAAAGATTAAATTCGCCATAATTTTCGTGACCATTAAATTTTTGTAAAAAAATGCACCGATTAATTTTTTCTAATTAACTTATATAATTATCATGCAAAAGCAAAGAAACATAATGAAAAGTAAATAATATAACAGCTGTGAAAATCATTGTAACGTAAGTAAGTATATTACAAAAGTGATAAAATACACTTAACAGTACATAGTTAACTGCACATACTGTTTTGTTTATAAAGTTTGTTACAAGTTAAGGAGGGTAAATTGATATCAAATTTTGTTCCACCAATAGCGTTGCGTTTTAGAAATTTACGAGCGAATTTAAAAAAGTCAGTGTATGATTACTAAATTTTACTAATAAATTGTAAAAAAATTCAAAAATAATCACATAGATACGTTTTTTTAGTAGGAAAGTTTACAAATAAAAATATTTTGTCCATTTAGGAGTTTCGTGCAAGTGGAAACCCCCTCGGGCCGTCACCCCTCCGGGGTTTGCGACGGGGTGGTGTGTCGGAATCGGACCGACTAAAACCACACGGTGTGCCACTCTGCACCTGAGACAGGAGGGATCCAGGAACAGCTGTTATTACGACATCCGGATCCCTCCTAGCGCCTGCCTGATACCACGGGCACCATCTTCGGGTAAAACTCTCTATTTAGGCGACGTACGGCACACGTGGTCGTAGCCTCCTCGCGACTGGCCACTATAGCGGATGGAGGGGAAAACCCGTCCCGTCCACCCGCGGCCACACTCAAGGTGGCATGAGGCGCTGGTACGCGCGACTCCGCTGCCCGGTTCGCCGGCGGCGTATTGGGTCCGAGTGGAGATCGTCCTCCCGGGCCCTTTCCACCGTCTCCTTCCGCGAAATGACCTCTTCGCAGAAGGCTGCGACCACGGTAAAACAACTGTCGCTACCGACTATGGAGCGTATGACGGCCGGTAGCGAGAGATCTTCTCCAATAACTGCAGTGAAGACCCCACGCGGCGCCGCCTAGGCGGAACAAGCCGCTAGCGTGTGTTGAGCTGAGTCCTCATTGCAGTCGCAGTGGTGACAGGAGGGACTTAATTCTCTCGTAGCGACCGAATGCAGATACTTCCGGAAGCAACCGTGCCCGGCAAGGACCTGCGTCAGTCGAAAGGAAAGGGGCCCATGCTGCCGGTCCGCCCACTCGACGATGACAGGTTGGTGAGCCTCCACGGCGGCAAAGCCAGCACGTGGAATTTCCAACCACTATGACTAACGAGCCATTGTGGCTTGACGAGCGGCCTCACGCCATTCGCGTATCTCTTCGGGCGGAGGCCGTATGCCGCTACCCGTCCGGAAGTCAGCTGTCCGCTGATAAACTTCTTCCGCCTCCAAATCCCACGGGGGAGTTCCGGCCAAGGCGCACACCGCCTCTGTCGACACGTTGCACTAACTGCGTATGGCTCTAACCGCCAATATCCTCTGAGGGCGCCAGAGGCTATTCTGGGCAGCCAGAGCCATCGCCCACACCGGTGCACCATACAGTGCCATTGACCGAACAACCCCCGTGTGTAACCGTCTCGTTGCGACGCTGGCTTCACCTAAATTGCGCAAAAGTCACCCAAGGGCAGAAGCAGTGCTGACCAGCCTTGGAATAAGCTGTCGGAAGTGCTCGTCGAAGAGTCACCTCCCGTCGAGGATCAGGTCCAGATATTTCATCTGAGCCTTAATCGGTACGAGGACTGAATTGACTACAATAGAGGCGTCGGGGGGTGGACCACGACGGGGCCCATGAAACAAAAGGGCCTCTGTCTTATCTAGGGCCACCCGTAAACCCAACTACCAAAGAGACTCCCACGGTGGCCAGGCGCGCCGCCTCTTGAAAGTTCGTCCCCCGGGCTGTGACCAATGTGTCATCGGCGTAACAAGCCTACCTACCTAGCCCGGGAGCGAGTCGACCTCGAAGGGCCTAGTCGTATCCCATGTTCCACAGGAGTGGTCCGAGGACAGATCCCTGTGGAACACCGCACGACATGAGCCGCCGCCTTAGGACACCATCTCGGTCCTCGTACACGACGGTACGCTCCTTTAAATAGTCTGCCACAAGCCGCCTCAAGTACTCTGGCACCCTGTGGTAGTAGAGTGCTTCCCTGATGCAGCTAAATGGCAGACTATTGAATGCGTTGGTGATGTCCAATGATACCGCCAACAGCACGCCGCCACAGCTCACTACCTCTTCGGTCACGGCCCTCAGGCGCAACACGGCATCGATCGTCGAACGACCCGCTCAAAAATCGAATTGGGCGTCCGTCAGATCGGGGCCCACCTCGCAGAGGTGCCGGACGATGTGCGCAGAGAGTATCGTCTCAAACAGTTTACCCACCTCGTCCAACAACACGATGGGCTAATAGGCCGCGACCGAATCAACGGGCCGTCCCGGCTTCCTCAATAGGACCAACTGCCCGCACTTCCAGCAATCAGGAAGGCGTCTGAACGCCAAGCTAGCGTCCAACACATCCCTAAGGCGAACCGACATTCGTGCAAATACCCTATTGCAAAGTAAAAAAAGAAAAAAGTTGCCAGTGTTCAGGGGCGGCTGCAATCACTTTCGGCCAGGTAACCTGCCTGCTCGTTTGCTCACTCTGTTATAAAAATCTACATCTATAAAAGACTTTTTCTCTCTAAATACAACTTTTCGAAATTGTTATCTATTATTATTTTTTATTTGAACTACTGTATACATATATGTAGGTGTAATTTGAGTCTTAACGGATTTTTTATATCTTTGCTGTTCAATACGCCTACACTACTGAGTGTATCAAAATGGAACTGTGCTTGAGTTTATATTACGACATAAGACATTAGACCCTTTTTGCTACGAAAATCAACCTTAAATCTTTTTGTTTTTTTTCTGAGGACTATTCCCACACTAAGAATATGTCCTATATCGTAGAGAACTTTATACATATATATATGAAACGGCCACAAAGAACATCCGAGGTAACCGCTTAAATTACTATGCCAACTGTGGAGTCAAAATTCAGTTTAATAATAAGTAAAATAAAGTTCATGGATATTGAAAATATTTTCAACTATGCGTTGTACATTAGATTTGCCTATGCTCGATAGGCAATTTGAGACGGCCATAGTGTGGGTCACCATACAGCATTGTCTGCATTCACAATGGGTATGGTCACTTTGGTAGACTTTTAGTAAAAAAGGGAGATTTTCTCTGCACGGCACGCTTAAGATCCCAGCAAGTAGATGATCCACAACAAAACACTATGGAGATGGAGCTTCAATCGGTTTGATTCCGTCCTGCGATTAGACGGCCGTCTATGAGGTGGTTCAATTTGGTATTTTTGACCTTTTAGACCATTATTTTACGAACCATTCAGATAATCATGGTCACTATAAAAATCACAGCAATTGAAACTTACAGGTTTGCAATTCATTTTTGTTTTTTCAAAGGCACCTATATGGGTATCATCTGTTAAATATCTTCAAACGTTTTGGGTATTGAACATAATAGAATATTGTCCATTTCATATCAGTACAGTGAAAAGTGTTATTATCCCTTGCATTTACTCTTAACCTGCCTTAAAACTTCTTTAAAGTTTTAACACCTCTTGTTTAGTATAGAAGTAGTAGTAAATAATAAAATATACTAGCTATAGTTCGATATGTTTATTTGTTCATACACTTACATTTTATTAAATGAAAAAATGTTGCAAGTTACACTTAAAATGTAGCTATTATACATTAAATTATAATTTTTCTATAAACTGGTAGCAACAGCAAATAAACAGAATTGAACAATCATATTTTAAAACAGTCTGGTATTATCTCTATTACTCTTTTTGGCAATGATAACATGCACACGAAACAGCTGATTTAAATACTAAATTTCTTTCTCCATCCAGGCACAATACTTTGACAGGTACCTAAAAAAATGGAATACTCACTTAAAATGTAAATTGCTTAGAACTAGTTTGATTTTTGACTTTGTTTGATACACGGATCTGAACTTGATGAGTTTAAAAAAAATTGACAAACTCAAAGTTCATGACATGTAAAAGGAAGGGTAGATATGTTAAATTAAAAAAAGTCAATGCTTACATCTTCAGATTCCATTATGTTGCAGCACTGCCCCAAAGAAGTGACAGGATGCCGCTTAAAACCCAGCATTATACTTGGCAAAGACCAAGACTCACAAAATCCACGACAAGCATTTGTTGTTATTTTAAACTCAACACAATCTGGTATGCTGACGGTTCTTGTATGTCCTGGAATTTTTTTTTTAAATTTACGAACTTTGTTCATTCATTACCATAAATAAAACTAAACAATATGTCATTTAATTCAAATTTGTAACTTTGAAAATAAAATAATATTTCCCACCGATTCGATGACATCCGGGTTTTCTCCATGACTCTGCTGTGAATACATTACTGAGAGATATCAGCAATATAAGAGTCCTTAAAAGCATGTTGTGTTCGGTGAATTCAAACTAGAGTTTGCGAATGAAACAATTCTGATGGGACTGCGTTTATATTCGAAAGCTTTATCAGAGATCGTCAAACTCAAATTCTATTATTTTTCTAACTATCCCATCTGCGCAACCTCCTCTGCTTCACTTATTGCCCGTACCGTGGTGTACCGTAAACAAATTTGTTTCTCATAAAATAGGTTATCGTAAACCAACTTTTAAAGATGGACGTAAGCTGTCGCGGACTTTTTTTTAGGATTTTTAAAGGGGAACAATTTTTTATACATAAATTTTGCGAAACGCTACCAATTAGTTTAGAAATATGGGAAGGTGTGATTGCATTAAGATGAATTTGTATACTTTTCCTAAGTGAAAGGTTTTAATATTCCTCTAAGTATTTAAGTATTTATTACTATTGTAACATTATAACATTGTAATGGCTCGCTGTACGTGTTGGGCAAACTGTAATTGCAGTGAGCAGTTGATTAAATAAATAAATAAATAAATTAATGAATCTGGGTTCATAATAACAACCCATGAAGATGATCATTTGCAATGTTCTCTAACACATTACAGTAAATAAATGTGCATTTAATTTAAAAAATAATCCATTCCTTTAAACAGAAAAATGTTTACAACGTCAGACATTTGTTATAAAAACAGATGAATTCTTTCACTACATAAAATTCTTTGACGCAGAGCTTTCAGAGGGCGTTCAATTGTTATGAGGCGTAAAGTAAATAAATAAACCGAGCGTGATTATTACTGGAATGGCGTTGTAGATACAATACTTACTACGGCCTTGTATTGCTTAGGCCCATGTAGCGTTCTACTTGTAATGTTTAAAGGTTGTAATGATTGTTAATTTGGGTTAAATGCTGGAAAATTAATGAAAACGACTTGTTCTACGGTGTCAAAAGTTTACATGTTGGTTCAGTTCCTATGACAATTCATTTTTATGACAAGTAGTTGTAACCTGATTCTGCAACATTGGCTCGTAACAATGAGGTTCTTTGTCGGTTAAGATTGAAAGCCATGATGTACTCGTACTCAGGAATTATCTCTACACGTAAACAACCTTTATTATGATGAATGATGATGGGGAAAATTTTAAGTATTCGCTTTGTGAATGTACTGTGCCGAGTAATGAAAGATCAATTTACATAAGATATTTTATTTGATTCAATGTTTGTTTAGTTTTCCATGACGCAGTATAAAATCATAAAAAAAGGTAATTAGCATTTATTTTGGAAAAAGAAACGAGCAGACGCATCATCTGCCTCCAGTACATCCTTGCAGCTCAAAAGACAAGTGCGTTACCACTCCCTCTCCAGAATTAGCGGAGAGGAAGAAGATTGGCCCTTGATTTCAATTCGTCTACGTTATGATGAATAACCTTAAGTATTCTTCATTTGTTAATCTTCATCTCTAAAGGATTTATTTTTGCTTTTGGAATGGGATAAAAGAGTAAGGTATACTTATTGTCTACCCTCTTTATTACAGAAACTTTTATCCAAATTGGTTCATAAATAGCGATGTTGAGAAGTAAATAAATATAACGCGAGAACCTCCTCTTGTTTATAAGTCGGTTTAGAAATGGAAGATTTAGGAGAACTTGCTCCTAGCTTAAAAAAATCACAGGATTCGAATCATCTTTGTGTTTTTATAATCATGTTGTTTCTTGTACTAAATTACATAAATTAGAAGAATGTCAGTGTTGTCTTTATGTTTTCATAAAACTTTAAGAGAACAATTTTCTTAAATTATTTATTTGCTTTGGATCTTTCCTGTTCCAGTTAATAAAAGCTTAAATTGAAAAGCTGAAGTTTCAAGCTATAAGTTTTCATCTTGTACTTAAATAAAGACTAGATTTAATTTAATTAATATATTAGGTAGAAAATATTTTGACATCATTTTTTAAATAAAAATAATTATGAAGATATTCATTTTATCGTATAAAAAGTATCGACTACTCACAATGAAATGTTTAAAGAAATCCATTGAATCGAACAGTCCGACATTTCGTCGTAAATTTCATCATATATTTAATTATCGTTATAGATGATATTGTAAATCATTTAACATTTTTTGAAAGCTACATATTTTCTTTGTTAGGGTGAAATTAAATAAAATGCTGTTAAATAAAATACTTTTGCAATTAAAAACTAAAAATTTTAAAGAAAATTTTGATCTGGATTATATACATGCTTAATTAATATAAAACATTATTAAGTATACACTAACACTAAAATAATTGCACCTATAATATATTTTGTTGACGGTCTCGGTTGCTAAGCATTCAAAGCTTCGAGGTGTGTAATGTTATACGGTGGTACGCTATATAGTCATTGAAAATGGATATTGAGTATAAAATACTAAATCTGTACAAAACAAAACAATTTGACGATTGCCTCAATTTGTGTGCAATAGCTTTACAAGATAAGAGTGACCGAATGATAGAATTTATTCGGATGCGAGCTATGACTATACAAGCAAAAATTGTTGGTAATGGATACGAGGAGGTTGAATACTATCCACAGCAGGACGACTTACTCTCCACGGCGATAGCAAAGACTCCAAGACCCGGAACATCTTTTCAACGTGATAGTAAAACAACCCGCGATCTTAGAACTGTTCAGGTATAAATGTATATTATATAGGAACAGTTTCCACGAAATTTATATGTATTTGTTTTTTTTCTTTTTTAGAGAAGGACTACCGCAACAGTGCGTTCAAGAGCCGGTACCAATGCTTCCTGTGCTCGCACATCGAGAACGTCTTTGCATACGGCATCCCAAATGTCTCGGGCAGCGACAGCATTTGTCGTAGGAAGTTCCTTAACAGCTGGTCCTTTATCCTTAAGATTTATGGCCAAAGATGATAAACTCTTCTTACCAGCTGCTAAAACTCTTTTTGAATATGTATATTACTGTGAAGGGGACATTCGAAAGGTAAAAAAACGCCTGTAAATTGTTGTTATTTACAATTGTCTTTTGCTTGTGGTTTCGTGTTACTGTATATTATGTCATGTACTCACCTTTCCACAGGATTCACTCACTGTAATTTTACTTATTCTTAAAGTTACTTTTTGAAAACAGTTTCATGAATGTCAATTTTTACTCTACATAACAGCATGTGTCATATATTATTATGTAGCTTAGTAGTTACACTATTTTAAGTAGATTTAGTAAGTCTTATGTAACTGTAGAGACAAGTGTAAAATAAATGAAATACGACATCTTTACGGAAAAAAATAAAAAGTTAAAAGTATGTAAAATTAACACAACTATTTTCTGCAGGCCATGGAGGTTGCGTTCCAATCGCAAAAGGCAGACGATACAACGGACTGGTGGTGGAATTTTTCATTAGCTAGGTGTTATTATGCACTTGGTATGTACAGGAATACAGAAGATTGCTTACGTCAAGCATTGAAACTAAACAAGCACATTTCTATTTATCTTCGTTTGGTTGCAATGTACGTTGGACTAAATCAGCCTATTTCCGCGTTGGAAGTTTGTAAACAAGGATTATCTGTATTTCATGAATACTCACCATTGTTATTAGAGCAAGCTAGGATCCACGAACAAATGGGTAATGACGCATTAGCCGTCAAAGAGTACCGCATGGTTGCTTTAGAAGACCCATCGAATATGGAAGCAATAGCAAATATTGCTATGTACAATTTTTATAATGACCAACCTGAAATTGCATTGCGATATTACAGGTACTTATAATAAATGAAACTTTTTCCTTATTATTCTTTACTACCTACAAATCGAAGGCACGAAACTTTATTACTTACAAACCGAAAAATACATGTAGGAAAATACTGTAATATATATATTTTCAGAAGGCTATTAGCTACAAACTCTGCTGGTCCAGAAATTTACAATAACCTGGGACTTTGTTGCTTGTATTGTAATCAATGGGACCTAACATTACCATGCTTCAGGCAAGCACTATATTTTTCCTCAAGTCCTGAAATCCGTTCAAATATCTGGTTCAATCTCGCTCATGTTGCATTGGTATGGATTTTCTCAAGATTATAGCTAGATATGCACACTTAATAATTACTTTAATAATTATTTCATCCTTTTCAGTCTACCGGTGATGTGAGCTTAGCATATAGATGTTTGCAAGTAAGTCTGGCGACAGATTCCAAGAATGAAGCGTCTCAACATGCTTTACAAGCCTTAGATGCCAGGCTACGTGCACGAAGAACTATTGTAAAATGAACATTGGCGTAGCTACCAAGGGGATAGACATTGTACCGTCTAGCCACCAAGCTCAGCTCAGCTCCCTTAACTTAAAATTTGCCCACATTTAGAATGTAATTAAAATAGATTGCAACACGAATTTAAGCTAGTAGCTCTGATGGTCAGTAAGTTAACAATTAAACGTTTTTAAAATGTGGGATATTTTTTTTAAAAACAACAGCAAATCAATAAAAAGATATGAACTTTGTTTTTTATTTTGATATTGAACTTTATTTTTGTTTTGCATTTATCGTTGAGGCTTATAAAAATCACGAATTGTGATTCCGGATTTTTATAGATGTGTGCATCTGCACCAGAGATGTTTCTGTATAACGGGGGACCTTTCAATTGCACATGAAACTGACACACACTGGTACAGTAGAAAGCGGTGAGGTGACCGTTAAAACCATTATGCCAACCCCGTCTACTACGATCCCCTGCTTAAATCCCCTGGGGAATTCATTTGTATTTGAATGTACATATGTCCCCGTATCAGTTTATACCAGTTCTACGTTGTTTGATAGACTAATCAATACGCAGAATATTTACTTTGAAAAAGGTTAAATCATTTTACTTTCAGCTTTTCAATATTTAAATCATGAAATAACAAATCAAGTGTTTACCATTATTTTTTTTTGAATATAAAAGAATAAGGATAGAGAGAATCGTGGACGTTGTGTTTACAAAAACTGCCAAATAAATCTCATTGGGGGCAAAAATGTGAAAAAATCTAAAAGATCTCCTATCGTTACGGACAAAAAATCTAAATAAATCCCCCAAGGTATTTAAGCAGGGGATCATTGGACGGAGGCACTATGCCATCTGTACAGTCAAATCATTAATCATCATTGATAAATGCCAAAAATGCTATCTATTCTTCCTTCAACGTAATTTCGTCTGTATTGCGTACGCTAGTCTAAAAAACAGTACTTTTTGAAGTAAAGCTTCAAACGGAAGTTGAAACCTAGAGATTCTTCAAAGAGATGTTGATGATGAGGGAATTCATCTGTGTATAAATAGTTTTTAATGTATGACAAAATGTTGTACACACATACATATATAAACATTTGATTTACTTCGTTTTATTGTTCAATATCAATATTATTAATCCAAGTACACGTACTGAAACTCTTTATCGCTAGAATCTAAGTGATTAAACAATACACTTATATATTTAGATTTAGATTAATCTATATCTGAATTTAGTATTGAGGTAGTTTTCCTACGCTATACAGTGTACGATAAAGAGCTGATGATGTACTAGTAGCTATATACCTTTAAAATATTCAAATATATAAACATTTTGACTTGATAATTCCTAAATAGTTCAGTTAAGGCCCCAGTTTTTTTTTGCAACTGAGTTTTTGGTTGAGTAGCTATGCCCCTAAAAGTAGATCTAGTTGTCATGATGTATTAAAAAGCTTAAATGTAAATCTTATTTATTGAGTGATAACAAATAATCTACGGAAATATCCAGTGATTCCATGTTGCGTAGCTCGTTGTACTTGGATGCCAATAGAGAATCTAAAGTGGTTTCGGGATGTGCATGTTGCTGAGTCGCTGCAGGAGTATTCACAATATTTGCTTCGTTCAATGGTATTCGTGATAGATGACGCATCTTTACCTGTATCACAAATGTTATAATTTATTGCAACTGCTAACTCATATGTTTAAGGTATAAAACTAACATTTTGTAGGTACAAACAGTAGATATCAGAAAAAAAATTATAGAGGATCGGTCAAATATTTAGTTAGGTCGTGGTCTAAATTAATCACAAACACTCCTTTTGTAATAATATTGATTTGGGTGCGTAGGCACCCAAATTAGTATTATTACAAAAAGGAGAATTCCCACGGAGAACGAAGAGAAAGATTCCCACAAAGAACTTAGGGTCCAAAGCCAACCTCACCTGCAGTAGTGCACTAGCTGATACATGGACGAGGCTCTGGCAAAGCAAGCATTCCATTAGCGGCAATAGACTCGCCACCTATTACGTGGGACCAAAACACTGGTGAAAAGTGAGCGTATAATGTGCATCTGCTTACTACTCCGAGGAATCAGGCGTGATTTTATGCATGAGTGTATGGTTGGATTGTAAACTATCAAATTGAAAATTCAACAAAAATCATCCTTAAATCAATAACTTAAATTCATCAATAAATATCAGTAAGTAGGATTGTCATGGTCGCAATTTGAAATTATAAAAATAAAACATCTTTGTTAACCACAAACCAAAGTCTCGTTATAAAAATTTTTTTACAATAAATTTACGATCAACTCTTGATTACATAACTGTCATAAAAGATATTTTAGTTGTATAATAGATTATTAAACATCCAATATTGAGTGTAAAGTGATTAGGCTGTATAGAAAAATTAAATAGGCAATTTACTACTCTACTAATACTTTTATTACGAGAAACTTTATCAAGTGGTTTTATAACACATTTTTGGGCGACTACTAATTTACGTTGTCTGACTATATGTGGAATGGAACCAACCTGTTCCATTGTTGAAGGAGATACTCCAATGCTTTCCCAATTATCGGAGCCTTTAGGTATAAATAATGGCTTTGTGTAGTTTGTACTTTTTTCCTTAACAGGAATTCCATTTCCAAAGCCTATATTGAACAGCATCTCTTTGGCACGTTTCAGTAACTGTGGCTCCTTTGATGAATAGAATAATAAATGGGCGTTATTGAGCAGCACAAAACTTCTTATTGTCACGCAGATGATTTTCTTAATTTCACTATCTGAAACGTTCATATAATACAAGTTGATTTATGTTCTTTTTGTGTTAGGAAGATGGATAGAAGAACAACTTGATACAATAAAAAGAATAAGATCAACTTTATTTGTAAACAAGAAACCACCTCAGTTATTCTATGCTTTGCCGGTTTATAATTCAAATTACATTATATAAACGTATGCATCGATAGTCGATACACTGCCTCACATATGATACGCATACTCCTTTTCCGACAGATGTAGGTACTAAAGATTTACTTAATAACTTCAATTTCAACATATATGTAAATATAAACTTAAGATTTGGTGACATTCACATACAACAAAAGAAAAACATACCACAGAGCCATCTGTCGAAAACACATCTAACGATGGAGTACTTACGAATTCTCTATAGTGATTTAGAAATTCTCGCGACGATTAACATACGTACATATATTCAAGTTCTCAACTTCAACAGTCAGGCCACACCCCGTCAGGTATGATCACCTGGCCTAGTCGGGGGATTCTTCTTTTGTTTTAGATGGACGTGACAACCATTCCTCCACAAGATAAATATAATGTTTGGTGAACTCACCATAGTTTTTAAAGTTGTCGTATTTTCCTCCAATAACAATTAATTCTGGTTCCATTTCCGACGCAACATATAAATCTTTCATTGTCTGAACGCAAGTTTCCAAAGTGCCCCATATAGTTTTAATTTTACTTAAATCTACCATAATACAGAAAAATGTTTGCCCGCGAACAGGAATCGATGCTAGCACATTGCTTAGTGCTTCCAATTTGCCACCATATTCCCAAATATGGCACAAAGTTTTGTCAATTGCTTGTTTTTGATTTGATTTCCTAGCAAATGAATATTCTACTACTAAAGTTTCTCGTGGCTGATCGCTTTTATCGAGAAAATAATGTAACAAAGTAGATTTTCCCTAAAATGTGAAAATAAATTATAAGTTAAATAAATAAAATGTAGATTAACCCAAACATACAAATTTGTAAACTTCATCTCTATATATGAATGACTGGTCATAGGCCAGTCTCAGGTCTAGGACAGGGCTGTCCTAATATACTATCTAGGTAGTCTTTAAAATGACTAAATAGATTGAAGTATTGCAAAACACTTGGAAGTAACAACAAAATCAGGGATTCATGATTCATCACTATATCCTTTATTTTACAAACATAAAATATGAAAGAGGAAACATTATCACTTAAAGATAAATGAAAAAAAATTGTAGGCTACAAAGTTTAAAATGCAGGGCACATGTGGCTAGCTGGTTGTGGTTAGGGCAAACCCTACGGATAGAGATCCTGTTTTTGCCTAATCGATTTTTACAAGGGATAAATTACTGATGAAAAATAATTTGTTACGTGTCTGGGTGTTAATGACATCAAAACACTAAAAATCTAATCTTTATTACTCACTAGCTGAGTCACGCGGCCTCGTCTGTATCTCCTATTGCTCTTAGTGTGATTATATACAGCGTGAACTAATTTGTTTACCAAAAAAGGTTATAGTGAGCCAACCTTTAAAGACAAACATGTGCTGTTACGGACTTTTTCTTGAATTTTTAAAGAAGAATTTTGTAAACTGGATCCGTAGTTCCTGAGATTAGTGCGTTCTACCAAACAAACAAACAAACTCTTCAGCTTTATAATGTTAGTATAGATAGTACAGGCTCAGCAGCGATGTGGTTATTTGAGTGAACAGCTGTATTTGTTGTTTTTTATCCCGTATATACTATTATACAGGGTGGGCCAAGAATTCGTTGACATTTGAATCTAACATCCAGTGTAAGCACGTTACGGGAGTTCTTGGGACCGATGCTACTGGGATTTGCTGGCTACAATCGTAACACATGGTTTCAACAAGATAGAGCCACTTGTCATATATCCAATGAGTTGCTGCCGGTGGTCAAAGACATGTTCACGGAACAGCTGATTTCCAGACGAGGCGACACTCCATGGCGACCCAGAAGTCCAGATTTATCCCTGACAGACTTCTTTTTATAGGGTTATTTGAAGAATCGTGTCTATATCAATAAACCAAATACACTACATCATATAAAAGAAAAATCAGCGAAGAGATATCAACGATTTTGTGGTCTCCTTGCCGACGAGTATTTGAAAATTTCGGTGCTCTCTTAGAAGAGTACAAACGTCGAAACGGTGACCATTTAGAGGATGTAAATTTTAAAAAATAAATTCCAATTAGATTTCTCGTAAATAAACAATTTTTATAATGTATCAAATGGTTTTATTACACGATTTTTTCAATTGTTAACCAGTTCGTGGCCCACCCTATATATGTATCTTAGCAAACTCATAAGGTAATAACTAGGCTGAGGGTCTTACTCAGGTATTACATGAATTCAAAAGATATTTAAAAACTATGAGTATCTTACCACGGCTTTACTTCCGACAAGGAAAATAGATCTTGAATTATTTTCATTATCATTGGATACGGTTTTATCTATCAGCTTTGTGGCTATTTCTGGTATTGTTGACATATTGAACGCCCTCTGCCACTAGTACAATTATACACCACTCAATTATATCAAATGAATGCCACTAGTTGAAAAACCCTTGCATTAAGAAAAAAATTACTAATAAGCTCAAAGAAAACCAACATAATATACTTAAAATATTCGTTTCTTTAGTGTATATTGTCAATCTTGTATTAACAATTCAATATTTGTTGACTATTAAATAGTATCCTAGCAACCACCAAATATGGTTTTTTTCCCTTTAGTTGTACTCTTTAAGTTACTCGTACAGTACATGTAATAAATCATTATTTTTATATCTTTATAGAAATTAATGCGTTTACGATGAACATTAATAAATAGGTACATATCTTTAAAATACCTGAAATTTCGACCAGGTTGCAACCAGCCCGTGCGTATAGGTAGTCACAGACCTACTGGTGTATTGGTATGTGTTCTCCACCAGCGAGTTATTGTGCCAGAAATTTATTTATCCACCCGCACTTATTCGACATTAGTATTTTTTTCCGTAAGCTGTCACATACTATGGCCACATCCAGTGGCGCTAATTCTGTTGTTTGAAACCTCTCCACATAAAACTAAAAATCAATAAAAATTAGTGTAGTCTCATCAAACGACATTTCGTATTCTGAAAACTATATTTAGTTTGATAGAACTAAAGCTTCTTAAGTTATTTAATTTAGTCCAAAATTTATTATTGTGATGTACGTACGTTCTAAACGTCAAAGATTCATTGAAAATTAGAAATATCACACTAAAATTAGACGTTATTTGTTGATTAAACTGCAATAATTTCTTTAAATTTTGCGGGATTTTTTTTTATGATGGATAAGGGTTATATTTTCAGGCTCTGGTCACTTCAACCGTAAGGTATGTTCACACAATTGATAATTCTAATTACTTGAAACTAAAGTAAACACTTTAAATAATATTATCCGAAAATTTAAAAAATAAATATTAGATGAGTAAACTTTGCTATCAATTTACATATAGTTATGGTACTCTTTACTGAAAACTATAAAATTTTCAGTTTAGGCTTGGAAGTAGTAATTTCAATTCATTATCATCATCATCATCTCAGCCAAAAGACGTTCACTGTTGGACATAGGCCTCCCCTAAGGATCTCTACAACAGCCGGTCCCGTGCCGCCCGCAGCCAGCAGATTCACGCAATCTTCACCAGGTCGTCGGACAACCTTGTGGGGGGCCTACAAAGACTGCGTTTCCCAGTACGTGGTCGCCAATCCAGAACTTTATGGCCCCATCGGTCATAGTTTCTGCGTGTAATGTACTCCGCCCACTGCCACCTAAGTTTAGCAATTTTACTGGCAATATCGGTGACCTTCGTTCGTCTGCGGACCACCTCTTTCTGATTCGATCACGCAAAGAAACGCCGAGCATTACCCTTTCCATTAACTTTGAGCCCTCTTATCAAGCCCATAGTGAGCGACCACGTCTCTGTGCCGTAAGTCATCACTGGCAATACACACACTGGTCAAAGATTTTAGTCTTGCGACACTGCGGTATTTGTGACGAGAAAACGCTACGTAGTTTCCCAAAAGCTGCCCAACCTAGATGGATTCGACGATTGACCTCTTCTTCGAAGTTGGACCTACCTAACTGGATAGTTTGTCTTAGATACACGTAGTTGTCAACCACTTTGAGGGTAGATTCTCCATTTTTCACTGGAGTGGGTGTGACATGGGCATTCAACATAATTTTTGTCTTATCTATATTCATTTTTAAACCCACTCGTTTAGAGACTCTACTGAGGTTATCAAGCATTGTGCTAAGATCTGCCACGGTTTCAGCCATGACAATTACGAGTATATCATCAGCAAATCGAAGGTGGGCGATGTACTCGCCATTGATGTTAATGCCAAGTCCATTCCAGTCCTGAAGCTTGAAGACGTCTTATAGTGCTGCGGTGAACAGTTTCGTAGATATTACATACGTCTCCTTGTCTTACACCTCGCTGTAGTTTCATAGGTTTAGAGCTCTAATCTTGTAAACGGACTGACATGACTGACTGACGTTTTCATAAAAACACTTTAATACTTCGATGTACCGAGAGTCAATTCGGCACCGCTGGAGAGACTGTAGCACAGCCCAAGTTTCGATCGAATCAAAAGCTTTTGTCGTAGTTCACAAGCGCTAAGCATAGTTGAAGGTTATACTCTTCAGACTTCTGTATAATCTTCCACAGCATATGGACAGTTTCCACTAGCCTGTTACTGAGTTCGTTCGCATCAACGCAGGAATCGAGGGCTTCAAAGCGATTCTGAAGTTCGAGCTGAAAGCTTTCGGGGTTTTGCATATGAACAAGTGATGGTCGCAGCGTAGACTTCACCAGCCGCCACCTTTCAAGCTTGGTCTTGATATTCAATGTGGCTCTAGCCAGTCAGTGATCGCTACCGGTTCTAAACATATTGACCACAGAGACGTCATTTAATATTTACTTCTTCGTTGACATGATGAAGTCGATCTCATTTCTGGTAAAACCATCTGGGCTCACCCAAGTCTATTTCCTATGTTCACGCTTCTAGAAGAAGGAGTTCATGTAAAGGCTCTCCCTCTCCATGAAATCGATCAGTAGTTGGTCCCTGTGATTTCGTTGAACAACTTTAAATTGTCCCACGCGTGGCTCATTGCCGCTTTGTTTATTCAACCTTGTGTTACAGACCCTCATAAAAATGGTGTAGTAAGTTTAACACATATGTATGGCCGTGCTAATGTCCTCATACATAGTCCCTACCTCATTATCGAGGTGTGTCGCAGTAGGAGCGTATACCTTTACAATCTTCAGCGAATACCTCTTGGTTATTCTGAGTATAAGGTACGCAACCCTCGACGCCACGCTCTCGATCTTGACCACGTTATTTATAAGGGACTTACGTACCAACACCCAATTTAGTTCGATTCGATAACACGATAGCATTTTGGAAATTGCTTAGTTAAAATATTATTTCACTATAGTTTATTACTACCTGTAAAAGTAAGGTGTTGGCTTACGTGGAGTTTGAACGTGGGTTCACTCAAAATTTGTGTCGTCCACACTATTGTACGGATTTAGATGACACTTTACAGTAATATATATATTAGCATATACATCAAAATAACACATAGGGTACATTTACTACGATAACTGACATATACGTGGGCAGAGACATTGGCAAAAGTTAGTTAATTACAAGTTTTCAAAACATAACAAAGATAGGCAAAAAGACTTAAGAAATTTCGTTCAGTGCTGCCAATAAAAAAAATTCATTTATCTGTGGCAATGGCGATTGACGATTTTGATGTCAAGAATCTTCTGTAGAAAATCTCATCCTAATAAACTGCGTTCTATTCCACAATTAGTGACTATTTTTGTTTGGAAAATATCGAAGTTTAAAACAGCTTAAAGTGCATTTCATCGGATATCGATGATTAATTACAACTGATTGCAAGTGGTAATATATTTATTGTCACCTTCACTCTTGCCCTATGCCTTTATTTATTTATTTATTATGCTTAATCTACAGTGTTTGTGTTTTTAATAGCAAAACACAATTTAATTTAGTGTATTTCTTTTTATACGTATTATAAATGTGGTCGTCATCGCTCAAAGTACTGTTACGAAAGAGAAAGGCCCATTCTCCACCTTATTCTTGTCCTAATATGCCGTAACCTACATATAAATAAGTCAATTAATTATTTATTTTTAGGGATAACTTAATATTTCTAAAAGCAATCCTTATGCAGTATTGTCTGCAACGATTTTTTTGTATTTTTTTTAAATCGTAATAAAACCATGCGGAGTTCTGCGTGCAAATAGTATAAGTTCATTGAACTAGTTTCCTTATGTCGTTTTTAAGTCGAACTTCGATATTATAAACGTGTTGTCTGTATTTTAATGATATTCAACTCTTCATATTTCAATTATTTTGGCATGTGAATTATTAATCACACTACACCACAATAATTTAATGTACTAGGGCCATTATTGTATCGATAACAAACTTTATTTGTTACAGGTGATCTGGGCCACTGAGTCAACAAGGTAAACATCATTTATATATTTTTTTACTTCTTTTTCTATTTTGTATATTTAACGGAACACTTACATTTTTGAAGGTTATAGTTATGAAAATGCATAAATATAACTAGGTGTACTGTCCCAGTAATATGTAATTACCCAATCTATTAATGACACCACCTCTATTATGCTCCTTTTATGGAGCCTATATCTAGGAGTAAACTATTACAGTTTGTTGACATGTGATGTGATTTGTCTACTAACCCACAGATGGCAGAAGTGGATCCAGAAACATTGTTGGAATGGTTGCTGACAGGGCAGGGAGATGAGCGTGATATGCAGCTCATTGCCCTCGAGCAGCTGTGCATGTTGCTGCTCATGTCAGACAATGTTGATAGATGCTTTGAAAGGTATGTAAAACTTATCGAATAAAAAATAAATAATATTAGTAGTTCATCACAATATGTGTGATCTGAATATATAAATAAGCCCTACTGCACTTTTATGTGTTTGTTATGCTTGAATACAGAATCATAAAAATGGCTGACAACACATTGTCATCACTGTAAATACTCAACATGATCTGTCTTTAATCCAAGCCACATCAAGAGCTTTTTCATAAGAAACATTAGACAATTTTTGCTATGATGTTTAAGTGACTGCAATAGATTGAGTTGCTTTGCACTCCATATGCTCGTAAAAAGATTAATTTTTCACTCTTTGATCATAACAAACATACATAAATACTATTGTATTTATATCTCTGTAGTTAACAGAAATAGTATGGTGCATGTTATATGATGTGAATCTAAACATTTGTTACTTGCTTGTTTTATTTTTCATTTATAAGAAATAAAATAGTGTCATAGTCAAACCTCACTAAGCTCCAAGTCATTTGCAACTGTTTTGCTGCTTTTGAGTATTGGTAAAAACAGGAGAATGATATTGTCCAATTTTATTTAGCACATGCACATGTTAAAATTGCAATAGAAACCATGTGGTATTTGCAACTCATAAAATGTTTTGTCCTTAATCTCAGCTTACCAGATTGTGTCTCACTGTTAACAATGACTGAATAAATATTTTATTTGCACATCTAAATTTATAGTCAATAGGATCTGAATGTGTCTGCAAATAAGGGAATCTTGAAAACAAACATTTGTATGATCAGAAAGAATAGGTAATCTTGATATAGCAATATCTATAAAAATGTTGTCAATCACCCAAAACTAGGGTTGTGTAGAAGTTAGGATTATTTTCATTTTGAGGGCCTGGGGAAACTAACCAAAAAACAGTAACTTGACATTTAGGTCTTTGCCTAACTATAACTTGATGACCAAAATTAGAGACCAGAATTTTTATGAATATAAAGTGAATAATGAATATAAATTTAATTTTATCTGTTCAAGCAAGGATGCAAGTCATTAAATGTAAATTGAAATTATTTCATGTAATGTTTAAAGATGTTACTATTTCTCTATTTTGCAAATACTTTTATCAATAATTGTAGTAGTAGTAGATGATTATATCATAAAAGTATATTTTCACCTTTTCAAAAGAATGTTTTTACAAATAGTTAAGAGCCGTGGATGAGTAACAGGGTTATAACTTTGAATCATGCAGTATTTTGGTATTAATATTGTATTATTTGTAATTTGTAAATTTTATATTTCAGCTGCCCGCCCAGAACATTTCTTCCAGCATTGTGCAAAATATTTTTGGACGAATGTGCACCTGATAATGTTTTGGAAGTCACAGCAAGAGCTATTACATACTATTTGGATGTTTCAGGTTAGTATATAAGCTGTTAATTGCTATGCTCTGGTTAAGGAGAGAGCCTGTAGAGCATCTAAAAGATATTATCATTGTCTTAAAATCTAAAGAAAATATGGAGATAAAGAAAAATATGTTATGACTTATTGTGCCTCTATGTGTTATATTTGATAATATACAATTAAAAGACAACATGGTATAAATCAGATTTGTTAGGTGCTGACTGTGTGACAATCAGTATAAACTCGAAACATTGCAATATATATTGATTGCTTGAATGACCTTATTCATCACCAAATTATATCATGGAATGTAAAAGTTTTAAAGTAAACACAGAAAATTAATTATATGTAATTTTACTAAATGGTTTCCTTAGGCAATGGCATGATGATTAAATTTGCAACTTATTGAGATGTTCCCTTATAATTTTAGCTGAGTGCACAAGAAGGATTGTAGCCATTGAGGGAGCAGTGAAAGCTATATGCAGCAGGTTACTTACAGTAGACCCCAACAACCGTACAAGCAAGGATCTTGCCGAGCAGTGTATAAAAGTAAGTTCGATTGTAAACAAGTTTTATTTTGATTTATTGGCAATGTTCTTAACATGTGAAATATGTGTCCCAGGTATTGGAGTTGGTTTGTACACGAGAAGCTGGTGCTGTATGGGAAGGAGGTGGCCTCCCTGCGGTGCTACATTTTATTACACATCATGGCACCTCTGTCCATAAAGATACTCTTCACTCAGCTATGGCTGTGGTTTCGAGGTAATGTTAGGAAAATAGAGTAAATAGTTTCTATTGTTTTGTAAATACAAACACTATTATGAATTTTATTTGAATGAATTATGAATGTTTTTTACAGAGTATGTGGTAAAATGGAACCGGGCAATTCTCGCGTTGGAGATGCGGTGTCATCTCTTTCGACGCTGTTACGTCACAGCGATGCTCGCGTTGCGGACGCGGCCCTGCGATGTTTCGCGTCACTTGCCGACCGCTTTGCCCGTGCACATGCCGATCCTGCTCCTCTTGCCGAACATGGTATTTTTCTTGATAAGATCATTGGCAACTGCCTCGTTAGTCTAGCGGTTGATGTATGCGACCGGGAATCAAGAGATCTTGGGTTCGAGTCCCGGGTCGGCCAAACAAATGTTATTGAGTTTTCTGATTATAGAAATGCTTAATAACAGCCGAGAGTGTGGAACTTAGGGTTTTAATTCCTATGCCTCGGTGAGCACGTGAAACTATTGGTCCCACCCCTAATCTCTCCCCGGTCTTGTCGGAAAGCCGTCCCATCCGATTGTGAGCGTAAGGAACAGAAAGTTCACCTGTGTTTGCACTCAAACTTGTACAGTGTAACAAGCACATAGTTGGCTGGTTTCCGTTGAGACAGAAAATACTGGATAGGAGTACATTTTCATTTACAATTACATTTATGTTCAGATTTTTTCGGAAAGCGATTTATGATATTTGTTGCAGTTCACTTAGAATTGTATTATATAGTTGATGATACACATCATGCTTTTGAAGACTACAACTCTTGCAGTAAACTAAAATACTAACTTTATCCTGTCGTAGGTCTGATTGAGGAACTTGTGCGGCGGTTGGGAAGTGCAGAAAGCGGTGACGATAAGTGTTCTGCTCCATCAGTATCAACAACAGTTAGTTTGTTGTCAACACTATGTAGAGGTTCCGCACAAATTACACATGTAAGTTGATTTAACCGTTTTTGTAAGATGTTTACTCATTTATTAGTCACGTATGAATCACTATTACAAGTCATCATACTTGTTTGTATTCTAACTATGTCATTTTTGTTTTTATATAGGACCTCGTGCGTTTAGAGTTATGTTCGGCGGTTGAGGCTGCTGTACAGGCGGACGAGCGTTGGTGCCTTGAGTGTATGCGACTCGTGGACTTGTTGCTCGTATTATTGTGTGAGGGACGACACGCTATACAAAAGTAAGTGAAGCGTCACTTTTATGTTACCATACTGCATTATCTGCATTCGCAATGAGTATGATAACCACAACTCTGGGATTCTATTCATGCTTTCCATCAGGTCGAGCGGAGTCACTTTGGCAGGCTTTAAAAATTAAAAAATTATAAGCTAAAATGTTTATCTAAACTGTATAATATTAATAAATTTCGATAAGGATAATACTGCAATCTACATATAATCGAATAAAATTTTGATTTGCACACAAAGAAAAAAATCTTTTAAAAGATAAAAAAAAGAATAGTTTAAAAAAATTCAGAAGTACATAATCAGCCAAAAGACGTCCACTGCCGGACATAGGCCTCCACCAAGGTTCTCCACAACAGCTGGACTCGTGCTACCCGCATCCAGCAGTTTCCCGCGATCTTCACCACCTTGTGGGGAGCCTACCAGTATAGTCGACAATTATTATTTTAACTTTTAAATACCAACAACAGAGTAATTTGGTAAAAAATGTAAACTGTAACATGTTTTTATATCGTATTATAATTAAAGGGGACAAAAAGTTCACATTACATTACTACTATTTCGTGAGGTTAAACGAACTGAACAATGCAAATCAGGTCGTGTCGAGTTTTAGTTACTTGTTGCATATCATTAGAATAATCACCTATTGTATTACTTCTTCAACAACCTGCTACATCTATACATATATAAATCGATGCGTGTTAAGATACAATGCATGCGCTAATAGTCTTTGCGCTACTTTGTTTTTAGAATTACTCGCAAAAAAATAGGGTACTTCATCTTTTAGGTTATGTAACCTGTCGGTGGTATCCGTGGGGATTTCCGCACAGAAAAAAAAGGAAAAAAGGGTACTTCATCTGTTGTTTTTGTTTCTCCAGCATTGTATGTTACCACGTTTTTCTAAATAAAATGTTACCGATCCGATTATGCTTTGGCCCATTATGAATATATGACGGGTGTTGTGGTAGAGCATTTTGAAAAGTTGCCTGAAGTTGGTGAAAATCAGATTTAACCGTTGAAATTTAATCTATATTTATTTTTGGAATCAAAATTTATTTCATTTACTATTATCCTCGCTTAACTTTAAAATGTATTATTTATTCCATGTTCATGGGGTTCGATTCCCACCCAGGACAAATATTTGTGTGATGAGTACGATTATTTGTTCCGTGTCTGAGTGTAATTTGTCTGTAATATGTATATATTTAGAAATATTAAGTGTGTTTATCAGCAATCTAGTTACCATAGCACAGGTTCTGCCAAATTTGGAATCGGATACATGTGTGTGAGATTTGTGAGGTTATTTATTTAATCATATTGTATGTTAGTGGTTCAAGCCGTAACGGTGGATCGACGTCGGGCTCGAGCGCCGGTGCCACGGGCGGAGTTAGCGGAGCGAGCGGCGAGGGATCTAGCGGAGGCAGCGGCAGTAGCGGGCCTCGCGGCGACAAGTCGCACAGGCAGCTCATAGATTGTATCCGTGGGAAGGATACCGACGCACTTCTCGCCGCCGTGTCTAGCGGCGCTGTAGATGTTAACTTCACTGATGATGTTGGGCAAACTCTCTTGAATTGGGCTTCCGCTTTCGGTACACGCGAAATGGTGGAGTTTCTTTGCGAAAAGGGTAAGATTTTTGTGTCATTGTGATACAAATATATGCAAATTATTAGATGCTGAAAAGATATAAGTATTAGTTAAAGTGAATCAGTAAAATCCTCTAATAATTTAAAACTGAACTTTGTTTTAGGCGCTGACGTGAATCGTGGGCAACGCAGTTCATCGTTACATTACGCTGCGTGCTTTGGACGGCCGGCAATAGCGAAGGTACTCCTTCGTTATGGTGCCAACGCTGATTTAAGAGACGAGGATGGAAAAACTCCTTTAGACAAAGCTCGAGAACGACATGATCAAGGTACGGAACTCTATAATCTTATTATATACGTAAACACATAGAAAAGGGCAACTATGCTGTTATCGCCACAATTTGTTTGAACTCATATTTATCATTAAAAAATAATAATTATCTTAATAAACTGTTAGTTCCTCCTGAGCTTTATAGTAATGGCCGTGTTGTACTTTCTTACGATAACGTATTCCGTGTGTGGTTATAGGTCACAGAGAAGTAGCTGCAATTCTTCAGTGTCCTGGTGAGTGGCTCGTAGTCGGTAGTCACGATTCACCTTCACCGTCGAACGATGATGATTTTCCTGAAACCGGTGACAAGGAGATGGCTGCGATTTATCTAGAGTGAGTACCGTTATAGATTTTTGTTTAAATTTATTTCATGGTATTAATTTAAGGTATTATTGACGAAAAAATGAATCGAGTACTATATCGAAACTATATTACGCTTAGGTACTAGTCATGCAAGTTTCACCTCGAGACCGTAGGGCGAGTTTATTTTACTTTCGTTCGATCGGCACGATGAGGCCGTTTGTCGTTGTAATTGGCCCGCGTTAAAATCTAACAATCCCAACGCTGCCGCGCTGTCGAGAGTGAGTAGACGTGAAAATAAACTACCGCTACACTCTGTTTAGTTTCAGAAATTTTCCTTGCTTATTTTTGGCTCGGTAACATAGGCGACCGCCGGCTCGATCTCGGGTTCGGTTTCCGGACGGAATCTAACGTTTGTGATCTACAAATATTTGTTTTGGAGTGCGTTTTCTACGTATAACATCCACGTATTTACAAAAAAGTATATAAGTATCGAGCCGGTCAATCTAGCCGGCACAGTATAAGCTCTGCTCGGTTGGAAGCCACACTGTGGGGTGGCGATGGACGATAACGCGTTGGGTCGGTGCAGGCGCCTGGTGCCGGTGTTCTGCGCGCGGTACCTGGGCGCGGGCGGCGCGGGCGTGCGGCGCGCGTGCCTGTCGCTGGTGCGCAAGATGGTGCACTACGCGCCCGCGCGCCTGCTGCGCGCGCTGTCGGCGCGCCGCGAGCCGCACTCCGCCGCGCTGCTCACGCAGCTCATCGCCGCCGTGCTCGACAACGCCGTGAGTACCCTTAGGCTTAGTCATTTAAGTAGTCGCCACGCCGCTTTCCGGTGCCATACACCGCACTATGATCCGAAAATTGTTGTTCTGAATCTTGAGTGTTCTTCGTGTACGCTTTATGTAAATTAATAAAGCCCTCCGTGACACAGGAATATTCCTACTGCGCCAGTTTTCTTAAAAAAAAATTATAAATTTTATATTTGTATGCACTATCCGAGAAAATGGAACGAAAGGTGACACCGATTTTTTATCTTTGAGCAAACTTACAGCAGACTTAAAGAAACTGTTTTGCTTTTACTACTAGAGCTTTTATTTGAAATAGTCTAGTCTGTAGACACGTTAAATCGGTAGTGGGTTGTAAAGGTGAGTGTACCCTGTGTGTGTGGCAGGCCGAGCTGGCTCCGCAGCGGACCCCGCCGCGGTACCTGCGCAGCCGCTATATCCGCGCGCCGGCGGTAATGTTCCGATGGTGTGATGCTCCCTGCCTCCCGCGTGACCCGCGATCTTAACCGGCTCTAATACGAATGATTATTTTCTTTAAACGAAACTTGTATGCAAATGTAATTGATCGATCAAAATCGATTGTGTTCAAAATTGAACATCGTATGAGATTTAAAAATAGAACCGACTCTGTGCGCTTTGATAATTGTCTAAATGGCCACAACCTGGCCCTAATATCGGTGTTGCTACCTCCTTTAAACATTCTATCCTTTGAAACGAATTAATTCGGCTTTATTCAACAAACTTTCACAAACATAAAAGGAATCAAAGTATAAAATTTCTAACCATATTATAATAGTTAAAAAAATGTATTACATGATAAAAAGACATTTTAAAAGCTAACAATAAATACCACATTCTAACACCTATAAACGCTAACTACTGAAAGCATCAACCTTGACTAATGTTACACGAACATAACCTTTATACTCGTACATTTAAACTTTAATAATATCTAACCTTGAAAAAATGAATTCAAAGTAAACACAATTTCCTTTTCTAAAATAAAATCAACCTTACACTCTTCAACCCGCTAACGTACAGGTTTATGATATTTACTTTACTTTTAAATTCTTTAGATTTTATTCTTTGTCTTATATCATTTTGATCCAAATCTATATTTTGAAATCCTTTTTTAATGTATTATACCTATATACTTTTAATTTGACAAATCATGCGTAAAAAGATGCTTTGATTTAAGGAAATATGTATATAAGTATTTATCTGCCATTGTTATTTGCATTTTATCTACAATAATATGCATGTAAATAGTTAAATGAATTATATCACTTACCCAGTTATTTCTTCATTCAATTAATCTAAATAGCATATTATATAGGATAGTTTGACTTCTTAATTTTATTGTCACAGCCATCTCATATTTTAAAATACCTTTTTACTACAGTTGCCTTAATAGCAACTATAAAAAATATGACCTTCACACACGGAAGGAAAATTATATTAAAAAGAACAGAAACGACGTCGGAATCGTCTAGTTTTATTTGAAATAAGTACATAACACATTGTCTCATTACTAAGCACTTATACATAAATGAGATAGCAACACTGTCTAGTCTACTGAAAACGTATTGTCGGAACGTATTGTCTTATTTGAACGTATTGTCGGAACGAAGTCATCCGTTTTAGGGCCGTAACATAATTGCCTAAAACACTGCACGGATTTCACTGTGTTACCATTGCCATTCACCGTGAGGCCTAAATCCAGCTGACGGCGCCGTCCGATTTCTCCAGCTTAGAATAGCTAAAAAAATAATGAATTTCAATAGCCATGCTCGCCACTATTAAAATACTAATTTTTGTAAAGTGCTGAGTTGGTAAAAATACTTAACGTTTGTCACGCTCTCATTTATTCTTCAATACATTTACATTTATATAAAGACATCACACCATCGAAATTTACTTGCATCAACCTATTTAATATATGTTTTTTTTATTTTCTGTTTGAATATACCCTTTTGATTGTTGTATGTCTTGTCATATAATCCGTAAGTTGGAATAATAAACCAGTTGATTGATTCTCTCCCAAATTGTAATAAAATTCAAATACATTTGACCTAAGAATAAAAATGCAGTATTGAAGTGTAGATTAGAGACTATCGTTAAAAAAGACCAAGTAATATTTTCTAGAGAAGATACCAAGTTATAATATTCTTGCACAGGATGACGACGACGGCCATCTTATTGTAATCGGCATCGCAGAAGAATTGATGGTGAAGGCTTCGGACATATATTTGGAACAGTTTGCTCGACTCGGCGTGTTCAGCAAGGTAGAAAACTTGGCGGCCGCCCCCGCTGCTTTCTCCTCGGACAGCGATAGTTCAAATATACCAGGTAAAGATCGTAATATTATTTAAGCAAATTGGAGAACTTGCCATTGACTTATTGTTTACCTCAAAATGATTTACATAAAAAGAACTTGTGTGCTCAAGAAGTAGTAAAAAAACCGAGTATACATTACGTTACTTGAGTAATCTTGAATCACTCTTATATTGATTTAGTGATACAGTAGTCTACGGACCGCGAGCATACAGCCTTTATAATGAATTGAGATGTTAATGACTTCTAAAAGTAAAACTAGAAGTCTAAAAGCTAAACTCCGATTTAAATTTTACTCCTCATTCTTTATACTTTGACTCCTTTGTTTAAACTTTGTTTAACTCCTTTGTTTAAATCAGGTAGTCCATTAGACCCCACAAATTTTAGACCAATTTCGGTCCTACCAACATTTAGTAAAGTTTTTGAAAAGCTGATACTTACTCAGTTGCTTAATTATTTTAATGAAAATCAATTGCTGCATACTAAACAATTTGGTTTCACTCATGGTCGGTCAACATGTGATGCTGGGGTTAAATTATTAGAGTATATATTTGAGGCTTGGGAGGAGTCACGTGACGCCTACGGGGTGTTTTGTGACTTATCTAAAGCATTTGATTGTGTGCAGCATGAAACACTTGTCAGGAAATTACACCACTATGGAATAAGAGGCAGTGCTTTGGATCTTCTTATTTCTTATTTGAGTGATAGGATTCAAAGAGTAGATGTTAATGGTAAATTATCCCAGGGATCAGCTGTGGCGGTGGGGGTGCCCCAGGGGTCTATTCTGGGTCCATTTCTGTTCCTTGTGTACATCAACGACTTGCCTCATCTTGTGAGGGATAACCATGAGATAGTGTTGTTTGCAGATGACACATCCTTAGTATTTAAAGTTAACAGACAGCAATCGGTAATTGACGATGTAAACAATGCTTTCTCTAAAATGGTACTTTGGTTTTGCGCTAATAACTTGTTATTAAACAGGAGTAAAACCAAATGTGTTAAATTTTATACTAGGAATGTTAAACAAGTAAAAACTAGTGTTTTAATGAACGGGGAGGAACTGGAATTGACAGATAAGGCTGTCTTCCTAGGTATAACTTTAGATTCACGGTTACAATGGGGCCCACATATAGAAACGTTATCTGGTAGACTTAGTTCTGCAGCTTATGCTGTGAGAAAGATTCGTCAATTGACGGATGTTGATACTGCGCGATTAGTTTATTTCAGTTACTTTCACAGCATTATGTCCTATGGTTTATTGCTTTGGGGCAGTGCCTCTGATATCGATTCAATCTTTGTGCTCCAGAAACGAGCTATTAGGGCTATCTATAAGATGGGCCCTTGTGAGTCACTAAGAAACAGATTCAAAGAAATTAACATTCTCACACTACACTCACAATACATTTACGAGAATCTTTTGTATGTTCATAAAAATCTGTGTAAATTTAAGAAAAATAGTGATCTCCATCAATTTAATTTAAGAAATAAAAATAAACTTGCCTTGCACACTACTAGGCTCCATAAAATATCGAATTCGTTTGTGGGTCAATGTATACAATTTTATAACAAATTACCAAACAACATAGTATTATTATCTATTAGTAAATTTAAGAAATTTGTTAAGCTGAGGTTGTCCAAAAAGGCTTATTACTCAGTTTCAGACTATGTCACAGATTTAGATGTTTGGAAATGAATTGCTCTTTTTTTAAGACCTATGATTGTGAATATAACTGCTATTTTAATATTTAAAAGATTTTGAGTTAAAAGAGTGGTGGTGAGTTTCTTTCCTGGGTTCTTTTCTCACCACTCTACCATGAACAATCTGCGAACCCAGCTAGCTATAATTTTAATCGACAGATTGTTCATCTTTCATCTTTTATTGTTTTTTTTTTATGACGTTCATAAGTGTCTTTTGTGACCTAAATGAATAAATGAATTTGACTTTGACTTTGACTTTGACTTTATATCCAGTATGTTTGGGCTTCAATGATTTCCTGTTCTTTAGTTCTGTATTTACGAAGTATACTCGTGTGCAGGGTGTAGTGAAGACGCGTCATGCCTTTCAAGCGGCGTGGCGTACTCGTGGGGAGAGTGGTCTTTGTGCCGCGGCCGCGACGCGCTCTACGTGTGGAGCGACGCGGCGGCGCTGGAGCTCAGCACAGGCAGTAATGGCTGGTTCCGGTTCTTACTCGACGGCAAGCTAGCCACTATGTACTCTAGTGGCAGCCCGGAACACCAGACTGACAATACTGGTAAATATAACAATCATATTCTCACCTCGCACATCAAACACACCGCCGTCTCATCCCATACTAGACAAAACCTGTGCTATGGTAACCAGATTACCGATAAACATTCATATGTATACATCTAAGTATATACATATAGTAGATAAATTACACTCCGACACAGAACAAATGATCAATTTCATTACACACTTACTCACACACACAAGATTTGTCCTGGATAGCAATCGAACTAAAACTGACTATAACTTTATAAATAACATAACAGTCCATATTTTTAATTGTGTCAAAAGACCCTGCCAAAAAAGAAACTGGCGGCATTATTTCTCGGTCAGCTACATTGAAAGCGAATTCTGAGGAGACGTTACCAGTGGCCTGCGAAATAATTTATTAATTATTTCGGAACATTGAATGATGCCTGAAAAAGTATATATTAAGACGATGTTTGTCAACTCACCTTAATGTTTTTAAAATGAATCCTCTGTTTTAACACTGCATTTTAGTAACCAAAATACTTTTGTGTATTACAGAGAATCGTGGTGAATTTATAGATAAGCTTCAAAGAGCGCGAGCTTCAGTAAAAAATTCAGTTCCTCAACCCATTTTGTCTAAACCTGGATCTGCTAAACTTATCATTGGGAATTGGGCACTGTCGTGTAAGAAGTAAGTAATAAGCGGTATAAATCGATTTTTAAATTTACCGACATAAGTTTTGCCAGTGTTAACAAATGTTTTGCATTTTAAGGGAGAAAGAACTTCAGATACATAACACAGACGGTCAACAACAAACCACAATACTTAGAGAAGATTTAGCTGGTTTCATATTCGAGTCTAACAGGGGTACAAAACATTCGTTTACTGCAGAAACATTCTTAGGTAAGTGATTTGTCTTCTGTTTAAAGAATATTAAATAAATTATAAATATTTCTATAATCTTCAAACTAAGCAGAGCTTGTGCTATGATAACTGAACTGACTGATAGAATTTTTTTTTTTTTGGTAAATACATACATATTATACATAGAAAACACCAAAACTTCGAAACAAATGTTTGGAGATCATACAAACATTTGGTCCGACTCGGGAATCAAACCCGAGACCTCAAGCACAGCAGTCGCATTCTCTACCGTTGCGCCACCGAGGCAGTTAAAATATTCTAGATGCCTATAGATCGTAACTGTTTTGTTCTACTTTTCCATAACTCAAACTTTTACAAGATGCTTCCGAATCGAATGTAGTTTAGTCTCAGGTGTCTGTTAGCTGCGGCTTAGTATTAAAGTGTATGTGTAGCTCATATTGTATTTAACACCAGCTGGTTTAATCTTATAAGTTGGGTATCAAACGTTTCGTCAGTTAATATTTAAGAAAATCATCAATTAAAAAGGATATGTAATTATTGATTTCAATGTTATAAATCCTAGAAAAAGTTATTCTACTGTTCTGTATATACAATATTATATGCAATACTATTTTGAACTAATTTAAAGTATTTCTTATTTACTTATTATTGAACTTGATAACGACACTAAGTAATGAATACTTAGGAAAGATATTATATTCTATATTTAAATTATAAAAAACAAGTTAGTACAAAGTCGGTTTCGTAAAACATCCTACGTTTATATTTTTAGGCCCCGAATTAGCAAGCGGGTGGACAGACCGTAGGCCCGTAGCAACTAACAATGCAGCTTCCAATCATAGCAGATCACGACTTTCTGCGAAAACTGAGGCGTTGAAAGCGCAGGTTTGTAATATTTTTAAATGTCCATTTGCTAATTCTATGATCCCTTACATTTTTTCTACTTAGAAAATAATATAATTAATTAAAAAATTCTGAATGATGTTTATTTCATTTCTATTCTGAGTAACGTTTTGTTATTTGTTACTATTTACTGTTTCAATGTACTGGATTGATAGTTGAAAGCGTTTATAATACAAAAAGAAAACTGATGATTGATTGATTGATATATAATAACATTTGGATACAGCGTATAATGATTTCGTTAGTAGGATCATAACTTGTAGGCATGTACTCAGATATACTTTATTTTAGGTATGCGAACGTGCACGCGCTTTGTACTCTCGTCACCTCGCTAGCGCCGCTGTTCGCCAACCTCGTCCGCCGGTTGCAAAATTGCGAGCCTTACTGGCTCGCATGCAACGTCTAGCCACACAATCTACGGGTAACTTTTACTTTGTATTTTTATTTCGTTTCCAAAAGCTTACTGTTCTAACGCCTTAATTTATAATTTTTGCAGAAGATTGGCAGAACGAACTCATTGAATCACTTGAACAGTTGACCGACTTACTCTGTGGTGAAGAGTTATTATCTGCATACGAGCTACAATCTTCAGGCCTTGCACCCTCTTTGCTACAAGTGCTGTCTCCGCAAGCAAATGGTACGTAGCTAAGGATGATATCTGCAAATAGGAATTAATAATAACGTGGTTTTGTAAGAATCCTATTAAATATTGTTTACAGTATGTTGGCATCATGTTACGTGAAATGGGTTCACACAATAAGAACAATGTATGCGTAAATACACTTCTATGAATTGGGTATATACACTCTAAAATGGACAAAATATTTTTATTTGTAAACTTTCCTACTAAAAAAACATCTATATAATTATATTTGAAATTTATTACATTTTTTCAGTGAAATTTAATAATCAAATAGAGACTTTTTTCAATTTCCTTAGTAAATTTCCAAAATGCAACGCTATTGGTGGAATAAAATGTGACGTCAATTTACCCTCGGATCTTTTCGTAAAGCAAGTTATATTTTCGTCAAACTGTGTAAAAAAACAGTATGTGCAGTTGCCTAAGTAAAAAGTATTTGTTGTAGGTATTTTATCACTTTTTTAATATCCTTACTCATGTTGAAATGATCTTCACAACTATTATATTATTTACTTTTCATTATATTTCTTTGCCTTTTCATGATAAAAGTTGATTAGAAAAAAATAAGTCGGTGCATTCGTGAACCAAATACTTCTTTGTTGACATGAGTATAGTCCGTCGTCACAGAATAAGCGCACCAAAATGCCCGCGTTTAAATAGTCCGAAAATTATAGGGATTAAAATCCCTATAATTTTCGGACTATTTAATATCTTTATATATATTTTATATCTGTGTTTTTTTAGCCTGTTGGTTTATATTTTGGATGTGTTATATTTGTTATTGGTATTGTAATATCTCGTAGAAACGTTTTTTAAAATAAAAAAAATACATGCATATTCTCTATTTACACAAACATATAAATTACATACTGCATTGCAAGATTTAGTATTTTAAATTCAGTAAATTCAAAAACTATGTTAAAATGACAGATTAAACGCTGAAATACCTCATAAATGTTATTTTATAATTATCGATTGAATCTTTGTGGAGAACGTGAGTAGCTTCTTTATTATTTTAAAGACAACTCACGAACTAGACGTTCCTGTGTCGCGGGGGACTTTAGAAATATTCATGAAACAGACACAAAGAGCACCCAGTCCGAGAACAGCAATCGCGTGCGCACCCACAACCCTCAGCGCGGTAGAAAACGCTACCGCCAACAAACGTTATAATAAAAAGCGTAACCAACGGAACGTGACGGTCGACAGACGTTCCAGGGCAGGCGGCGGAGCGCTCGCGCATCGTGCGCGAGTGGGTGGCGCGCGGGCAGGGGCGCGCGGGCGGCGCGCTGGCCTCGCGCCTCGTGGCCGTGCTGGAGAGCGTGGAGCGCCTGCCCGTGCACGCGCCCGCCGGCGACGCGCCGCCGCCCGCCGCCGGCACGCTGCACCACCTCACCAAGCGCATCAGGTACGATACGGATACCCTGTTACCTACTGTAATGTGTACTGTCTACGTCCTCTTCGTTAAAGGTTTTGTATTTTTCTATGTTTTTAACGATTTAACTCAAAAATTACTGAACCTATTTCTAAAATTCTCCAAATGTGAATTCAAGTGTTAAATGTAACGTTGAATGTTTTAGATTACGTGTTGAACGCGCGAACGACGATACTGCGGATGAAACGACTTCGAATAATGGCAATAACGCCGGCCGGAACCTAAAGGTAGAGGCCTTAACCACGGTGCGGCAACTCGAGAGGTTCCTCGCCAAGTCTGTCGCTCGTCAGTGGTACGATATGGAGCGCTCCACTTTCAACTTTGTACAGAGAATAAAAGCAGAAGCCCCTCTCGTTTTTAACTACGACGTAAGTTATCCTTCAATCTTAAACCTTATATGACTAGTTACAATATTTTTAATTGAAATTAAAATGTACAATTATTATTTCTATAATATATACACTGTGACTGGTGAGATACCTTCAATACTTATGGAGAGTACTCGGTACTCGATTCTCGTTAACTTGATATAAAAAAAATAGGTGCTTATTTTTTATCGAAATGTCTCTAAAAAATAAGTCCACGCGGTGTCCAAGTATTCCGCAGTTAAATACTGGGCTCTCGGTGTACTGTGTACGAAGTTTACTAAGAAGTTATTTAATATTTCGTTTTTATGTTATTTTATTTCATGATATATGTTCGCATACTATCACGTCCTCAAATATTGAAGGTATCTCACCAGTCAGTCTGTATATAATTATTTCATATTTTTAGCACGACTTCGATGAAAATGGTGTTCTATACTTCATCGGTACTAATGGAGGTACTTGCGAGTGGGTTAACCCTGGCGCTCACGGACTTGTCAGCGTTTGGTCTTCTGATGGGAGACAGTTGCCTTACGGACGAGCTGAGGATACCCTTTCGAGATCGCCAGAACCGTTAAACGTGCATACAAATGACGATAGAAGAGCTTTTATAGCAGTAGATTTGGGTTTGAATATTGTGCCATCGGCATACACATTGCGACACGCTAGAGGATATGGACGATCGGCTCTTAGGAACTGGCTTTTTCAAGTGAGTATATAAATTTTATAACAGTATCGTTATGCTGGCCGTAATGTTCTGTTCTGACCGATCTCCTTTATTCAGGTGTCAACTGATGGCGTAACTTGGAGTACTTTATTAGTACACAGTGACGAGCAAGCACTACAAGAACCGGGCAGTACCGCCACGTGGCGAATCCGCGCCGATACCGCGTATCGATATTTACGTATTCAGCAAAACGGCAAGAACGCGAGTGGTCAGAGTCACTACTTGTCACTTTCGGGCATGGAGATATACGGCAAAGTAAGTTTACCATCTTTTTTAAAGTGATTTTCGAAATAACATTGTGGAAATAACACGACTGAGACATGTATTAGTTTCATTTCTCGTTTAGTAACCACTATGATCCTTTAGGTTGCAGTTGTTTAATTTTATTCAGAAAATTATTTTAATCGTAACGCATTTAATATAGCCTTATGTCTATGGTTTCGAAGCATTTATTTAATACTGTATGGAAGACTGCACGGATGGCGTAATGGTTTAAGCGGCCAGCTCGTCGCTTTCTACTACGCTGAACGTCGTGGGTTCAAACTCCACATGGGACAACACTGCGTGATCCACAAATTGTCGTTTCGAGTATGGGTGTTCTTCGTGTTCGTTTCATGTATGTTTGTAAAGTCTGCTACGGCTGAACGCTACAGAGAAATATTCCTCGTAGGAGAGTCGTCGTTAAAAAATATGTTTTTACTACCGTATAATACGATGTTCACGCTTTGCAAAGGTGACGAGCATATGCGACAGCGCGCCGCGGCAGTGCGGCACGGCCGGCAACTCCAACGGCAACGCGAGCTCCGCGCCGGGCGGCGCGCGGGCGCGGCGCTGGACGCGCGGCGCGCGCGCCGTGTGCGCAGGCGCGCGCGTGCTGCGCGGCCCCGACTGGAAGTGGCGCGAGCAGGACGGGCCGCACCCGGCGCTCGGCACCGTCACCTCCGACCTGCACAACGGCTGGGTGGACGTCAGGTTATTTTCTTTTTTCATTCTCTCTTCATGCTCGTCCGATCTGCAGGTCTAGCGAGATACGAGCGTTTCGTGTCGAATCTCTCTATAATCGCTACCGTCGCTGTTCTCTTATATTAATTTGTTTTGACGGCGTGCCTTTGAGGTGATATCGTTGCCGTACGTTTGATTAGTTTTCTAATGATGTTGATGTTAACCGAGTGTCAACTTTGCTAAGACCGCTGCTTCGTTTGAAAATTGGTAAAAATAATTTCATCTCTGCTTTTCTACAAATAGACTGACGAGCTTTACCGATTATTTTAGTACTGTTTAGAAGGGATCTCTTACTGCACATAGATTGACCTACGAAGCGTCCAGTGTCCGTATAAAATTTATTATATAATAACAATCTTATTTAATCGAGAAAGTTAAAACTGCCGCGGCAAAATATCACATAAAAATTGTACTATCCCTTTATAAAAATAAATATTGATGTAATGATGTACTCCTAACCGATTTCGGCCAAGGTGACCGATTTCAACGGAGACCAGCCCCCTACGCAGGAGATATTATAGTGCAAAAGTGTGTGCGCAAACAAACAAACTGGTGCATGCACTTTCTGTTCCCTCGCTCTCACAATCCGATCAGTCAGCACCGAGGAGATCAGGCGCAGGACCGACGGTTTTACATGTTCTCCGAGGTACGGCTGTTAAGACCCTAACTTGCATACTCCGGGTTGTTGTTAAACATTTCTGTAATCACAAAACTCAGTAATACCTTTTGATACTGGTCGGACATCGAACCCGAGACTTCTTGATCGGCAGTCGCATACGCTAACCGCTAGACTAGCGAGGCAGATTTGATAAATAATAAAAATGTAATAAATTAAAACTACATGTATTTTTTTTACTAAGGTGGGACCACGGCGGGCGCAACTCGTACCGCATGGGCGCCGAAGGAAAATTTGATCTGAAAGTTGTGAGCGGTGGTGCCACAAGCGGCGAGGCTAAACAAGGCCGCAAGAGTCATTCCACACCGAGTCTTCCCGATGCTACAGCTGTAGACCATCAGGTAAATGATACAAAACTCACGCTAAAAAACAATTCTCACTCGCACAACACACTTGTTCTTTTATACTTGTACTTTTATTTAGATATAAAATAGGCCAAAGGTATTAATTGAGTCGTTGCCTAATAATATTATCTATTTAATTTATCGTTTTAAACTTAAGTTTTTCATGAATTAATACCAACAATTATATGTTACGAAGGTGTCAGTGGCGTCTACCGAGCAAGCATCGTCAGCTGATAACATATCAGGCGAAGAAATGTCGAGTAACATGTCGCGACCCAGAACGCATGCCACAGACCTCTCGGCTATTAATAATTCCACGCATCATATCAACACGGGTATGTACCACTATCCTTGCCGCGATTATATTTTACAAGTGTTAAAATTAACGGTAGATCTAATTCTGTCTAAATTATTTTGTAGATCTCGCAACAATAGTTGAATCACTAACATTAGGAGCGGAGAGCAACAATTGTATGACTGATTTGGGCAACACTTCATTCACTAACATGGAAATGGGCCCAACAAGTATAACTGATATTACCAAACCTTATCCAGCCAAAGAACCACTACCGGAAGCTAACATCCAAGAGGTCAGTATTTACAATAATGTCTGTTATTATTATAACACATACCACTATTATAAGGAACACCAGTTTAATTCATTATAGACATCTCTGTAAACTTTAAAATGTTTCATACAGAGATTCTACAGGGGTAAATATTCATATGATTATATGTAATCTAGGGTATCTGTCTATCATGTTATTCAAATAGAACTGACGGTTGATGACAACGCTTCTGAGTTTAATGTTGTCAAACTTTCTGACAACTTTCAAACAAGTGTTGTTCTGAGTTTACGATAAGAGTTACAACGACAATATTTAAATAGGTCATATTTTAAACAGTTTTGCCGTGGTCAATTAAGATCGGTGAAGTTAGGCTAGAGCGCATCCGGTAGGTCGGGACGGGTGTTTATTTTTCATGATGAAAAGCATGAGTAGAATCTAAGAGTGGTGGTCAACATCATATTTCATCACCTCATCATCTTATTAAGAATTTCAATGTTTGCGACTGTCAGTAAAGATAAACATATGATAAGATCTTTGAGTAAAGAAGTTAGGCTAGAGGCAGGGGTTACTTAGGACAGATAGTTCAAGTAGATCAGGTAGGTCAGAATGGTCAGGTACGTCAGATAGGTCAGGTAGGTCAGGTAGGTTAGGTAGGTTAGGTAGGTTAGGAAGGTTAAGTAGGTTAGGTAGGTTAGGTAGGTTAGCTAGGCCAGGTAGGCCAGCCAGGTAGTTCAGGTATGTCAGGTATATTAGGTAGGTCAGGTAAGCGCGGGGTGTGCGTGTGCTGACTGCACGGTGCGGTGTTGCACAGGCTCGGTCGGCGCGACACGACGGTGACGCAGCCTGCAACAGCACCAACGCGCTGCTGTCCAGCGAACTGCGCGCGCTGCCCGCCTCGCTGCTGCACTCACTGCGGGACAGTGCCAACCGCCTGCACATACAGGTATCACGCACCGCACATCACGCCAACATCATTTTGCCGTCATCGACTGTTATATAGACGTTGGTGTTCATTAAAAAGCGCTCATGCAAAGAAATATTTAAGTATTTTCTGAGAATACTTTAAATAGAATCAGATACCATATCGGTATATATGACATTTGTATCAGTATATTACAGTTTTATACCTACTGTACCGGTATATATGATACAAATACTGATATGTTCTGGTTTTTGGGTATCAGTGAGCGCTAATGACCCTACACTACATTACAGTTGTTATTGCTATTATTATTCCTAATTCATCTCTAGATAAATCATCATCATCTTAAAAAGCGGATTTACGTCTTTCTGTACGAGGAACAATTAGAATAATGTCAGGAACGTTACTTTTAATTGCAAAACAAAGTGATTAGGTAAATTTTAGAACTGGTTACGTCATTAAACATTGATGCATACCAATCCTGCCAATTTTTGCCCAAAACGTGTATAAAGTGTATGCTTTTCATCCATTGAAGGTTTAGTCTATTGTAAAAAATCATAAGTTGATTAATTTTTTTGTGATTGTCTACAGTGTGAGGACAACGATGGTGCTGATAGTCAATATGGTGACCACAAGAAGGACAATCAGTCCGGCGGTTCTAACACAATGAGTGCTAGTGAACCGGACTTGACGCAACAGGTAATCCCCTTCTACACAAAATAAATGCCTTTAAATTACTTATCCAGTTGAATGTCGAATTTGCAGCTAAAATCGAATTTCCAAACTCGATTTAAAAAATCGAAACCAAATATTGGTCTGTTACATTCATAAACCATTAATAATAATTTGTGTGTTGGACAGGGTGCCGCGCGGCTATTGGAGACTTTAGGAGTAGGACGTGGCGCAGGCGCAGGCCGCGGCAGCAATCCACAGCGTGCCCCACGATCTAATCATTCTACGAGTTTATTCCCTAGGTTAGTTGTTTGTACATTTTTGCAAAACCTGTCGCATCAGAGCACACTCGTCTCTTTGTAAAAATGTTATATTCAACATTATTTTGTACAAATAAGGTTGATAACAATAGAAGCTGTTTTAAATGTACCTTTTGCTAAACTGCAGCGGTGACGCAGTGGCAGCGCATGCGACCGCTGTGCTTGAGGTAGAGTTCGATTCACGGATCTGACTAAATTTTTGTATGATCCGCAAATATTTGTTTCGAATTTTCAGTGTTTTCTATGTATAATATGTATATATTTAAAAAAGAAAAGTATATATAAGATACTTATCTTATCGGTCAATCTGGCTTTTATAGTACAAGCTCTACTTGTGTGTGTCAAGTATCTATTTATTTATTTGCCTGAAAAGTAGTTAACTACATTAACATTTACACTGCTTAATTTTTACCTACAGTCTAGTCCGGTTAGCTCTATCAAGCAATTTTCCTGGTGGGCTGTTATCAGCAGCTCAAAGTTATCCATCACTTGCTCCAAATGCACAAAATGCCCTCACGCTCTCTCTTACGTCAACATCCAGTGAGAGTGAACAGGTAACTTGTAATCAGAGTTATTGTAAATTAATATTTTCTTTAATTTTTTTTTTAATATTTTTATTATTATTTTATTTTTTTTAACTTTTATATACTGTGTAGTGTTATCACAAGTTGGTGTAAGCATTTTTTGTACTTTCATGATTGTTATGAAATAAGAAATACGCATCTTTAAACACTACTTATAGATTTAACCATATTTATTGAAGGTATCATTAGAAGACTTCCTGGAGTCTTGTCGCGCTCCGGCACTTCTCACTGAGTTAGAAGACGATGACGATGCGGATGATGCACTAGACAGCGACAAGGAAAACGAACCCACGTACCAGGAGGTAGTGAGTATGCTTTCGGTAATTCGACTCAGTTTTACAATTTTTTTTTGAATATTTTGTCACCTCACTATCATCTCACCGTTTTTGTGCAGTGATTTTGTTTTTCTTCCATTCTCCTTTATCACTCGTCATCCTCTTTCACACGGTCCTTCACTTTATTGTAAAATTGGTTTTGGTTTTTGGTCGGCAGCTTGTTCGACGCCAACATGCCTTGAGAATGTTACTGCTGTTCGCACATACTATGTGAATCAAAGTGTTGTTAATTGTGTTAAAATTTTTAGTAAAAGTATGTCAACGCTGTACTCGTTAAAATTAACACCTTGTTGTTTTAAATGCTTTTTATAATGTTACCTGTATTAAAAATCCTAATAGCTGTACTAAATTCCATATATATTGTGATATTTCTAAGTTGGTTAATGCTTAATACCTTTTGGGCAATGAAGGACATTTATTTAATCGGTCAACTGCCTGCCATCGGTCAAGTTCCAGCTAATGATTTAAAAACAACCAACATCATGAGCAGATCATCGTAATTGTGTTGGTAACGTATTAGCTGAAAATAAAAAACTATAAGTAATGGTGCCCATTTTCCCAGAGGTCTGACTTGTCTCGGAATAAAAAATTGTTGAAATTGATATTTTATTATTATTGTGTGTTATGGCAATTATCATCATTAATATGAAAATGATTTACAGGTGTCAAGAAACCTCCTGTCACTAATGGAGGAAGAAGCTTTGGAGGCTGTGCGCAGTAGCACTGCAGGAGGACAGGGTCGTCAAAGAAAACCTTGGGACGACGACTTTGTACTCAAGCGACAGTTTTCTGCACTCATACCTGCTTTCGACCCACGACCGGGCAGAACTAACCTCAATCAAACCGTTGGTAAGTAACTTCTTCACCGGAAAGTTCATTAAAGCCTCGGGTCTGATGAATATAGGCTTCTTCTAATTCAATCCCTTCGATAGATGAACCACTACCTACCATGACCGAGAAGATATCTTATATTTACTTTTGAGACCGTGGCCGAGCCGACCCACATTGGGTTTTGGTTCATTATACTATTTTTAATTGCCTTTATTTTTCAGATCTCGAAATTCCACTAAATGAAGCATCAGATGGCGAGGAAGGAAGTACTTCTGAAAACGTAAGCGGGGGTGCCTCTAGTGCGAATGTTGCTAATGCTGCAGCTAATGGCGGTAACAGTAATGGTCGTTTGCCAGCGTTACGACTAGTATTGAGTGCGGCGGGCGCGTCGTTAGCGCTCGAACGGCCGTCGTGGACGCTCTACCGCGCGGTGCTCGCTTTGAACGCGCGCTTGCCTGTTCATGATACGCATCGAGATACTACGTATACGTAAGTCAAACCTTCGTGATATATGCACATTTGTCATAGTTTTTTAAAAATTGTAATTACTATTTACCATTTTAACGAGAGTTATATAATGTACGTTGTGAATATTACTGAAGTTTTAAATCACTTTTCTTTTTATCAGATTAACGTACAAAGAAATCGAGGGCATGGAGACTTTCGCCTCGTCTAGTGATAGCGAAGACGACGAACCTTGCGATCCAGGTATGTTCCTGATAGTACCACAATGTTTTACCAAAATATCAGTTATCAATAAGGTAAAATAATTAAATTTTCAAAATTTCTTTTGTATTATGTTTGCCTGTTTTATGTTACTTTTACCATATAATGTACAATAGCACGAGTACATTTTTCATTACATAATAAATAAATCTACTTAGCTCGTCAGGTTAAGACAGTTTAGCAAACAGGATTGTTTTGGGTTCTCCAAGTGTGCACACGAAGAGATGTCCAATTATGATATTTTTAAAATAGTAAAGTTGGAAAAAATTTACAAAATAAATATCCAAATATAACGACAACCGTAAAGAAACCGGTCGTCCACAAGTAGTTGTAATTTTATTTAAAAAATGGGTTTTATAAATACTGAATTGCTGTACCTCTTGGTGAAATAGTCAATCCTTTTTACTTTTTAATTTTTAAGTTTATTCGACGCCATTATGTTATGGTTCTATTCAAATATAATAATTACTTAGTAAGTTAAATTTAGTTAGATAGGTTACAATAGTGTTGAGTTGAAACGTGTCGTTGTAGAGCGCGGCCTCGCGGGTGCGGAGGGGGCGGAAGGCGCCACGGCCACGTGCTGCGTGCGCGTGCTGCGGCGCCTGCGCATGGCCGCGCCCGAGCTGGCGCCCGACGCCTTCGTGTCCACGCGCCTCACCAACAAGCTGCACCAGCAGCTGCAGGAGCCGCTCACGCTGGCCGCCGCCGCCACACCGCTCTGGTACTTATTCTACTCTCCTCCTGTACAGCCTTTAGTAGTCCCTTATTAGTAGAAGAGACATTTTGACCGCTATGGCAAGGGTTGGTACAGGGTTTGTGTCAAGTTTTCCTTCTCTTTGCAGTACTATTGTCCTGCGTGGCTCGGTCCCTTAGTTGTCTATTACGACATGCAATGAATAGGGGCGGTTACACTCTGTATTCTTAAACCATCACTAAGGGCCCGTCAAAAAAGAAAATGTAGAAGGTCATAGACACACTCGTATTAAGCGGTCGATTGGAAGATTATCAGCACGTGCTCGACGTCATGTTCTGATACCTGTAAATTGAACTATTCAATCCTGTATTATCAGGCAGTCAGCTCTGTAACCGCTCGCTGAAACTGTCAGTACGGTCACTATCTTAACACGGTGTAACTCTATTTGTCTTAGCTTTCTGAATCTAGCCAAAAGCTTGCAAGAAGTTGAATAGTACAGTTTATGTCAATAATTTATTCATGATGAACCCAGCTCGTAATTAGGTTATTGGTAATCACATGTGTTATCTCAACAAGTAACGAACGTTCCAAATGATGTGTTTGTATATTATAATGTTTATATTGTTTATGTGTTATATTAGGTGCCAGCAATTAAACGATTGGTGTCCATTCCTATTTCCCCTGGAGACGCGCCAGATGTTCTTCGCGTGCACCGCATTCGGCACGTCTCGTACGATCGTCTGGTTACAAGCTCAGAGAGATCGGGCACTCGACAGGCAAAGGTAACTTAAGAAATGATTGGTGTAATTTGTTTACACAATATTTTTACATTGATAATTCTAATAGTAGCAACTACATTTTTAATTGATCATTTGTAAAACCTCAAAGCCATCATCGTTTTTCATTATATGCTCTATATTAACAGAAAGAAAACTACATACTCTACGTTATATACTCTATATTAACAAATAAAAACTATATATATATATATATATATATATAAAAAAACTGTATATTCTACATTATTATTATTATTACCGTTAAGAAGAAAATAACAGTAATTGATTTTAATGTATGGAAATAAATGTTTAGATAATTATAGAAAGAGTTTTTACTATCGGCTTTTCATCTAATCAAGATCGATAAAAATTATTATGATAATTTTGCCACACTATTTTTTAATAAGATAAACGATTCTCAAATACTTTTGATTACCTCAATTAATAAGTTATTTAACGTTTGTAAATACTGATAATAATTGTTGTATAGGTCTGGTAACACAGTATCACCCAGGCGTGCGGAGTTAGAAGCCACTGAATTCCGAATGGGACGCTTACGTCACGAGCGGGTGAGGATACCGCGCCAACCCAACTTGTTGCATTCTGCTATGCAGGTATGTTTATTCACTGTTTAAGATTTTTAAGACACTATATTTGTAGGTTCTATGTATCTTTCAGAAAGATCTATTTAAAGTAATAAGTAAACATGGACGTGAATAAGGTAAAATTATTCGAAAATTTATCTTTATTAATTATTTTATGCAAACACAAAGTTAAAGTAAGTTATTAATTTTAGATTACACCAATAGTCTTTGAAAGTCTGTTACTGGACTCCGGCCTCTCTTTAGAAATAAGGTTTTGACCTGCTATACCAACATGGACGGCTAGAGTTTGTTGCCGTTGTCATGCAGATGATTAGGGGTGGCGAAACTTTATATTCTTGCAGACAGACACTTTTTAAGTTGCATGAGAATTGCAATAAGAAATCCATAAGCGGGATTTCAGATATACCACAAGTACACAAGTGTCATTGTAAACGACTGTATTCGCAGGTAATGCATGTCCATGCTGGTCGCAAATCAGTCTTAGAGGTAGAATTCGCCGGGGAGGAGGGCACAGGTCTGGGCCCTACGCTGGAGTTTTACGCGCTGGTGGCAGCTGAACTTCAGCGCGCCGATCTCTACATGTGGCTCAACGATCACGCGTCACAAGTCAATGACGACGACAATGCGCCACATCACCTTGCACTGCCTTCAGGTACGAGTATGTATATTAGAAATACATTTACGGATACCTTATTGGTTACCAGGGCAAATCTATTTTAAATCAAAATGCTAGCAACTTATGTCAACGTATAAATAATTGCACTATTGTATTTAAATAAATGTAATCGTTTAGGTCTTAACAATACAACCACTGAAGCCAGATGAAAATATTTTGTTTGTTTAATGTTTTTAATATTTTAAATAAGTCTGATTCCTATCTTTACAGAGAAACCTCCAGGTTACTACGTGACACGTGCCGGAGGCTTATTCCCGGCGCCTCTACCTCAGGACGCTCCCATCTGTGATAAAGTTTGCAAATATTTCTGGTTCCTGGGTGTATTCTTGGCTAAGGTATTTATTACTGGTTGTGCATGTATATTATATTACTTTTTGTATTACTTCAGTGTACTTTCACCTTCGATGAACGAAATAACTAATTAGGTTTTAATTTAATTGTCTAGGTTTTACAAGACGGCCGCCTTGTCGATCTACCGCTGTCGGAGCCTTTCTTACGCATTATGTGTGGTGAAGAACTATCTAATGATTGTCTTGAAGAAATCGATCCCATTAGACATAGGTAAGAATTTATTGTTGCATCAGTTTAACACGATAACTAAGCAGAAATCCAGATGGTCGTTGCTTAGTTTTACGTAAACAACTGCAGAAGTCTAAATAGCTAAGGCTTCTTGAAACGTAATGATCCCTTAATAGGATTAATATTTATCAAACACCGAAACCGAAAAACCTTTGATAGAGCAGTATTTATTTATATCTATTTACATTTTTTTTTATAGATTCCTACAAAACGTGTTGAGAGCGGCGGAAGAATACGAAAAGTTATCGCGCGATTCCAGTTTAGATTTGGAAACACGTGACCGACTCGCGAACGAGCTGACGGTAGAGGGAGCTAGTTTCGAGCAGTTAGCGCTCACCATGACCCACGTGGCCGCCCACCCGGACGTCGCCGTGGCCGTGCAGCCGCTGTGCGACAGTGGCGAGAACATCGAGGTACGTACTCACGGGACTGCATCGTGCTACCTATCTGCTACACGAGGTTTACCTATTTTTAAAAAAAGAACACTTACCATGAGGCAATAAAACTTCAATTTAAGCGTTAATGTAATTGGGATCCTTAAGCAATCTTCGCACCGGAGGATGGAAACAAACAGGCCGACTATGTATTCTTGAAATAAAAGTTATTTGTGCTATTGTTCCACTATTTAATCATAACTCACCTGACCGGTTTCTTCCTATGGCATTACCAAAGGTTACTAAGTAATCTTATTTAATGGAATAAAAGTACAAGTAAGATTTCAAGAATGTATTTTAATTATATAACTGACAGACATCGTTTAGACCGAGAACGAAAAGAGCAGGAAGGCTTTGAGGACAGCAATAACGATAGCTTATTATGGGTACGTCACCGTAAAATTGTAAATACGGTACATCATAATCTATATCGTGAGATTGTAATGCGTCGAAAGATTGAACCGTAACATATTACTTACAATTGAACGCATAAGTACCGGTAGATCGTACCTGTTATATACGTACGCTTTACAATCTTTCGAGAGTTCAGAATTTCACCAGATGGATCATAGTTACTATTTTACGGTGACAGATAATAAGATATATATGTAAAACGTGGGCGACGACACAGGTGGGCGGGCACAACGCCCGCGCGTACGCGGAGGCGAGCGCGCGCTGGATACTGCGCGAGGGCGTGCGGCGCCAGTCCAACGCGTTCCGGCGCGGCTTCGGCGCCGTGTTCCCGCCGCGCCGCCTGCGCGCCTTCTCCGCCGCCGAGCTGCGCCTGCTGCTGTGCGGCGAGCGCGGGCCCGTGTGGACGCGCGACCACCTGCTGCAGTATACCGAACCCAAGCTCGGCTACACGCGCGAAAGGTTCTTCCTCTTACTCTCTCATACTCGTATCCTGATATTTTGATCGTCCGTTTCAAAATTATAACAGCAATAAAATATGAATATCAGCAGTCTGATTACCATAGTGAAGGCTCTGTCTAATTTGAGATCAGATTTTCGTGTGTGAAATGTTTGAAAAAATTATTATTATTAATACCCACATTCTTTGCTCATTGTACTTTATTGCGTGTATTTGTAGCTTTTATATGTTCGAGTAGCCGATATTACCCGATATAAACGTAGCCGAATGCTTAACTGAAATCTGCATTCTTGATTTTCAAATAAGGTTTCAATAATGTATTATGATTTTCCAGTCCCGGATTCCTTCGGCTTGTAGAGGTGCTAGTTGAGATGTCTCTTCGGGAACGAAAGGCCTTCCTACAATTTGCGACCGGATGTAGCAGTCTACCCCCCGGAGGCTTGGCGAATCTGCATCCTAGACTCACTGTTGTGCGAAAGGTATTTTGTTATTTACTCATATACCATTTTTTTTGTTCGACAGGAAAGATAAAAGTCCGTCTTATTTTGACTTAAACATATCGATTACTTTACATCTGTGACCAAGATTGATCAGATTATTCTTGATGCGATGTAATAGTTAAAATTTAATATTAATTTGTTATTTCTTTTTTTTTCTCACTCAGAACAACGTCTATTATAATTAATAACTACAACATACATATATATTAAGAACAACGGCTATAACAATTAACTTGTCACGTTATTGTTTTTAGGTCGACGCCGGAGATGGATCATATCCATCTGTAAATACGTGTGTTCACTACTTAAAACTACCAGAGTATTCGTGCAAAGAAGTTTTACGAGAGAGGCTATTAGCTGCGACCAACGAGCGCGGATTTCATCTCAACTAACTTCAGTTTGTGCTGTTGGGCAACACTAATTAGTGCCTGCGCGTTTAGAATAACGATGGAAACACTTTAACACTACTGATGTATTAGCACTTGCCTCTACCAGTATGTGGTATTAGTGTTAAAACAATTATTGTCTTTGTGATAACCAATTTTTCATTATCAATCACTTTTTATTCTTGACAACCTAGTGAAATGCGAACTATATATAATAGTATTCTGCTCTTAAAACCTACACAAAAGAGCTGATAGTATGTTATCTAAGGAATTAGTTATTCTTAACTTCAAAGTTTAGTATTATAATATTATTCACCAGCTCATGATTGTAAGTTTGATCTCTTGAACGATATGTTTTCAAGAAATTACCTTGTTTTACATATACACATGATAAACTTTACTTTATACCACAATGTTACAGTCTAATAAATGAAAAATTATGAAAAGAATTGAGTACTAAATGATAATTATGATATCTAGCTTATGTTGGAAATGTATGTTTATAGTCTGTAAACAATCTTACGCCTGTTTAAAAATATCCAGAATAGTGTAACTGTCAAAAGAGGCTGCTTACTGTATCATATTTATCGTTGGAAAATTAAAGCAGTATTGGAAGTTTGTATGGAATATCCATTTTATTGTTGACTTTAACATAAACATTGTAACAATCAGCTTTACTATGTGCAAAAGCATTTTCAGATGATAGTGTAACATGCATAGGGAATAAATGGTATAACATGAAATTGACGTCATCACTTTTATAATGTTAACTACACCAAAAGTGTAAAGTAGATTTGTTTAAATATATTAGTGTGTTTAAAGTATGTATTAATGATAATAAAAGACTAGACAAATAGGGTTTCAATCTAATAATTTTAGACAACCGTTTGTACAGTGGTGATATAATTACTTTTTGTTTTTCGATAATGCAACAATTTTTTTTCGAACATACCAGTTAAATGAAATTTTGTCATTAAGTACCTACACATATGCAACACGTTCGCTGCTGCTTATAAAGTACAAGAAATACCCTTACGCTGCTAACTATCGTACGTAGAGTGTGCTTTCAGCACTAGAGTACCGGGAATGTTCGACGAGGCGTATAAAACGCAACTGTTGCTTTCCGTATGACATTGCTAGGTTTAGCCCGGTTAGAGTGCTCCACCGACCATAAGTGAGTACGTTCCTCTGTTGACACATATAGTGGTCGAATCGCACCGACAGTCTGTCGAGCACTGTAAACGGTCTAATAGCACACGGGTCGTTTTCCCAACGAGCACACTGATACCCACACCCCTCATGTTATTATTATATAACACGTATATACGTTCCGTACGAGAGTGCTGAAAACACAACTGTTGTGTACTATATATATCATCAACTGGCTGACTTCACACGGGTGCAATTTATGGTTTTTTATATCTTCTATCCATTTCAACGTAATGCTGTAAAAGGCAATTTTGGTCTACATTAAATACACAACATATCTAACGTGTATATATGCAAAATCGTTTCTTGAAATATAATCTAAATAATGGTTAAAACCATTTATTTAAATCCGTGTCGTTTATATTTACGTGTTATATCACACCTTATTTTATTATTAATTACAATTATTATGTTATTACTATCTATTCGTAATGTTTTCAGATCAATCTCATTTCTGTACAATTACTATATTATCTTTATATTGTCAAGTAAATATTCCTTTCTATCACGCTAGTCTTTCATGGTCATTGTAAATTTACATTATTAATAATCATAATTAAAATCATGAACTGCATCCGTGCGCAGTCAGAGTGAGTCGCTAATTAATAATATGTTTACTACACAACAGTTGTGTTTTCAGCACTGGCGTAAAAAACACAAGGGGTGTGGGAAAAAGCACGCTCGTCTGCAACACGTGTGTTGTCAGCACTGGTGTACTGAACACAACAGTTGTATAGCTGGCACTTTTTCAGCACTGGCGAAAGTTTATGAAAACACAAAGTGTGTGTGTTATTCCGCAACGAACGTGTTAATGTAACGACCTTACGTGCGTCATAGCAGTGAACAGCATTGTCTGATGCCGCTACATTTAATATTGTGTGATACCATAATTAGGACTGAAATTATGAAATATATAAAATTATAACTTTAAGGTGTGAAACACTACTTATGGGTTTCTACAAAAGATATTTAGATATAATATGTTCCTTTAGTTAAATAATTTTGTCAACTTAAAGTTGGTATATATTGTGATTTATCATTATAATAGTAATTTACGATTAAATATATATTTAGTTTAAATTTAATAGGTATTTAGATTAAAATTATTAACCATATGGCATCATGTAGAGCTCATGTAATTGTTGTTGAGGATTGTAACAATAAATTAAGCAAAAATCGAGGCGACTTTTTTTTAATTTCCTCATTAAACTTGTCCTCATTAAACTATTAAGACATTTTGCAAAGGTATGTTAACATTTTGAACTGTAACGTCCAAAATTCTCTCCCTAGAAAGGATATTTTGGCCTATAACGTTTATTTAAAGGTTTCCTTCTCCTTGTAATGCTGTCGTCGTGCATCGTTTGCTCCCGACTCTTACAATAATCTGGGTATGAATAGGAGTGCACACTGTATTCTTGATCTATCACCCCGGATACAATAATTGTTTTTTTCACCATATACAACTTTCGCACTAGGAATATTACAACTACAGTCCTGTTACGGGGTGCTTTAGAGAACATCTTCCAGATTCGGAACACTTTTAGGATCACAGAAAGTGTCTCATGTGAGGTTTAAACCCAGAAAACTCCGTGCAAGAAAGCGTCGAAGTGACCTCTTAAATTACGTCATCTATAATCATCGCGAATCAATGTGTTATATTAAGCACTTTGTCCCGAGTTTTTTCTGTAAATGTGCACAAAATATAACAATATTATTGGAAATATACTAATTGCTGATAGTCCACCGACAACTACAGATTTCAGTTTCACAAATCTTGGATAGAGGCATTCAATATATGCATAATAGCAACTTTTATACATACATATGTTAAAAGGTGTTATTTTTCAGATTATTGTCTGAAACTTTATCTAAAACTAGTGAATCTCGCCCTTACTAATTGAATATGCATACTATTTTTTAAATAAATTCAGAAAACGTGCACCAGGGGAACATCTATTGAATCCTAAAATTTTTCTATAAAATCCATTTTTATCTACAAAGTATTAAAGGCCCTCATTTTTATCTTCTTACTTTTTTCACGTGTTTTTATTCTTTTTTTGCTACTTTCTTTCATGGATTTCAAGCCATTAGGAAACACGCCTGTGCCGAGACTCATTACTAAACTCTCGTTCGATTACGTTATTGTAAAATAAGGTTTTTGACCCTTTGTGGAGAAAATTATATTTTTTTATTATTTTTTTTTGTGAAATTAATGTGAACCAAGCCAATAAAAGAATTGAAGTCAAATTTACATCTATATTATTAATATTATAAAACTGAAGAGTTTGTTTTATTTAACGCGCTATCTTAGGAACTACTAGCCCGATTCAAAAATTTCTTTTGTGTTAGATATTTCATTCATCAAGCAAGGCTTTAAGCCATATAGCGGCACGCTACGACTAATACAAACGGAGTATCAACAAAAAATTTCACAAAAACGGGAGGAAACTTCTTTTGAGAGCTTTCAATGCATGTGCTGCATAAAATGTTAAAGTTTCGCAAAAATATTGTATGACAGAGTTGTTCTCCTTTGAAAGTATCGAGAAAAAGCCGCATTTCTCTATCTTTGAAGGTTGGCTTACTATAAACTTTTTAATGGCTAACTCGGACGAAGTTACGCGGGTCAATTAGTATAAACATATTGAGGAACATGAGCCGAATCAAGAATTTCTTCTTTGTTCTTATTACCCGAAAAATTTACAAATTAGTAAATTAGTATTAGTCTAAATCAACTAATTTGTAAATTTTTCGGTTTTTGTTAATTTTTCAACAAACTTCCAGATCTGTACCGATATCGCTTCAGTGTACACTTTGTACAGATATTCTTCGTGGACAAGGTATGAAATTCTGTGTATGGTCCTGAATGTGACAACTTATAGGACTCGGGACAAATAAGGACGTATAACACAAAAGGTCAATTCTCACCGTAGAAGCTGTAAAAGGAAATTCTCGTACTAAAATATTAAACAGCCAACGATGCTGTAATGTGATTATATTGTATTATTTATTTCGCATCTATTTGCGACATAGAGAGAAATTGGATATAAATTTTGTAAGAAATTTAATATGAGAATTGACCTCAGAGTCCATTGGCTAGCCCATCTATCTAGCTAGATCGATTTTTGGCTAATCAAAAATAAAATATCTTTATTTTATAAGAAAAAAAACAGAATAATTTGAAACCGGCTTTTGTTAATAGATTCTAAAGCCAGATAAACACACAAAAACACACACACACACAGACACACTTATAAACACACCCAATAGCAACAACAATCGTATCATTGTCGTGGTCACTATCATGGATTTTAATTTTCATAATACAAAGAGTTTGTCACTAATTAGTTGAAATTTGTCACCAAATTTCGAAAGTTGTCGATCAGTAGTCTAAAAGTTATGAGCATGTTATGTGATTTTTCGTAAACTCTCAGATCTAACTCTTAGATTGTAACTATACCTTAGAATTGAATACATTATACTTTTTTAAACAAATACTCGACTTAATCCGGGATTTGGCGACAAGTTTCGACTTTAGAAAATAGATCGTTAGGTGGCCTAGTTGGATACAAAACGTTGCCAAGCTTGGAAAAGTAACCCTATAAACCCTTATAACTTTTGAACCAGTGCCCGACAAAGCCTGATATTTAGTGACTAAATTATTGTTTTCAAAATTAAAATTCGTGATGGTGGCTAAGCCAGTATCACACAGTGCCAATGACACAAAATCATGTGACTGACATTGCATATACGAGGGGGCGTTTTTAAGTTCGCGGAATGGAGGGTATTGAGTAATAATAAAAACACAAAATTATTTTTCTTTTTCTATATATTCCCCTGCAACACGAATACATTTTTCAGATCTTTCAATTAGTTTTTTTATTCCCTCGCAAAAAAAAGTTTTATCTTTGTCTGAAAAATACGCCGAAACCGCCTCCTTAACCTCCTCATCAGTTGAAAATTTCTTACCACGTAATTCTTTTTTCATTTTTGGAAAGAGATAATAATCACTTGGAGCCAAATCTGGACTGTAGGGTGGGTGATTCAAAATATCGAAGCCCACCTTATGCAGGGCAGCCAGTGCGACTCGGCTCTTGTGAACGGGAGCATTGTCATGCAATAGCAGGACACCTTTCGTTAATTTTCCCCGTCTTTTTTCTTTGATGGCTTCTTTTAACTGTTCTAAGATTGAAGCGTAGTATTCCCCCGTTATAGAAATGCCTTTATCTTTATAATCTATCAATGATATTCCTTCTGAGTCCCAAAAAATCGTTGCCATGAGTTTCCCAGCCGACTGTGAAACCTTAAATTTCTTGGGTGGTGCTGTGCCCTTTTTGTGCCACTGCATGGAGTCTTGTTTGGACTCGGGTTCATAATGATGAACCCAAGTTTCATCCCCAGTAACAATTTGATTCAATACGCCATCCTTGTCTTCATTGCAGAGGTCCAAAAACGCACGTGAACATTCCACGCGCTGTTGTTTTTGCAATGGCGTGAGCATTCTCGGCACCCACCGTGCGCTAACCTTAGTCATGCCAAGATGATCGTGTAAAATTTTAAAAATTGTTGTATCCGATACTCCAACCATTTCTGCGAGTTGTTTTTTTTTTAGTCGAGCATCTTCCAATACAATTTTTTCTACTTTTGCAATAACTTCTGGCGTAGTCACCTCAACGGAGCGCCCCGACCTCGGGTCGTCTTCAAGTGATTCCCTGCCTTGTTCAAATAAACTATGCCACTTGTAGACCATTGTTTTTCCTGGGCAAGAATCCCCGTAAACCGATGACATCTCATTGAGTATGGTTTGAACAGACTTTCCTTGCTTAGTAAGGAACTTTATCACCGCACGGAATTCAATTTTGTCCATTTTTTTCACTTCGTTCCCGATTAAAATACTTGGTCAACGATAGTTTAATAACTAATGATCCAATCACAACAAATTTTACTATGCAGACTAATTATGAGTCACTGAATACGGTAGGCATCAAAAGAGCGCGTTTACCCGCCTTTTTCACTGTCATTCCGCGAACTTAAAAACTTACCCTCGTATGTATAGTAGAGTGTCGATTATCCGAATTCGATTAACCGAACGACCGCTTATCCGAACACTACTCGGCTGACTAGCGCGAAACATTTACGTGATGTCTTTTCTATGAAAAGTAAATATGAGATTAAGATTAAAGTTAGAGTAAGGCGAATCTACCATTAAGTTGCCCGTAATTCTTATCGGTATGATAAATATGATTTTCATTCGCTTGTATATTTATTCATTGAAACTTAACACACATGTTGTACAAAGGCGGACTTAATGCTATGGGCATTCTCTCCCAGTCAACCGTTAGGTGATGTAGAAATATGATGCGGTAGGTGCAAAGGTAAAGTAAAGAAGTTGACATACATTTCTAACAAAATATTATTTTATGTAAACAATACACACACAATACATTAACATACATGTATATAAAATTAATATAATATTCTATATAAATACTCACTCGGGTACTATCATTGCGACGATTCTACCAATTTATTTAGAAGTAGATCACGTACTTTCGCCTTAAATGTGTGGCAATTTGTGGTTATTCTGATATCGGCGGGTAGTGCATTCCACAGAAGAACTGATTGCACAAAGAAGGAGGAATGGGTAAAGTTGGAGGTGTGAGGGGAGCGTAGAAGAAGCAAGTTGTTTTTTGACCGAAGGTTTTGATCATGGCTGGAGCATAAGAGGTGGAAGTGGGGGGCAAGGTATTCAGGTAGCGATTGAGAGATAAGGAAAGAAAAAAGAGAAGTGAGTGCACGCAAATTACGGCGCTGTCGAATTTGGAGCCATTGTAGCTGGGAACGTAAAGCAGACACATGATCATACTTGTGAAGATTGTTAACGAATCGAATGCCGTTACTGAGAAGGCGATCTAGTTTGTTTAGGTCAAAATAGTACACATTACCATAATCGATCAAGGGAATAATTAGGAACTGCACAAGTGTAGCCTTGGTATTGATAGGGAGAAATTTTTTTAAACGATACAAAGCGCGGAGGCACGATGTAACTTTCAAGCTCACGTGTGTAATTTGCACGCCAATCAAGTGTCGAGTCAATATATATATGTATATAGCTGAATCAATACGGTACGATTACCTGGAAAACTGATTTTCCAAGCATCCATGTTTCCGAAATAGTAAATATTGGGTGATAGGCTTCCATAGCAACTGTGTGATGACGCATTAAGAATACAGGTTGTCACCACCCCTATGCATTCCACGAGTGTTGTGAGAGGCGGCTAAAGGTGTAAACTATACAGAACAACATCACTATACAGAGAGAAAACTTAACAAACTCTATTACAACACGTCTGACTAGCGGCAAAACGGAGGAGCGACCTATCTCCAGCAGTGGACTATTAAAGACTTGATGATGATGATGGTGATGATGATGATTGATGATGTGTGCTTTTTGTTACTAAAACTATAACGTATTAGCACTCATCGTTATCTTGCATTGCTTTTGAATATTCCCCCTAGCTTTGATGTGTGTGGTTGTTGACGATTTATTCTAGAAATTCTGTTTGTTTGATAAAGTATAAAATATCGTAAGAATTTAAGAAGATGACTTTGAACTTAGCAAGAAAAGATGGTGGACCGGGGTATGTTGGTATACAGTTCTGTCAGGAGTGCAACAACATGTTATACCCACGGGAAGATAAAAACAACAAAGTTTTGCTATACGCCTGTAGAAACTGCGATTACAAGCAACTAGCTGACTCAAATTGCGTGTATGTCAACAAAATTATGCACGAAGTCGATGAGTTAACTCATATAAATCCTGATGTAGTTAGTGACCCGACCCTACCACGCACCAAGGACCACATGTGCCCTAACTGCAACAACAGAGAGGCAGTATTCTTCCAGGGACAGACAGGACGCGCTGAGGAAGAGATGAGACTTTACTATGTGTGCACAAGTTGTAAACACAGATGGACCGAGTGAATGATTTTAAGTGTAACATTAAATTTAACAATAAATTATTTTATATTAAAAAAAAAAAAAAAAAAAAAAAAAAAAAAAAAAAAAAAAAAATACTCTAAAAATTTTAAACGAATTTGTTCCTTAGCCAAATCTATTTATATAAAAAATAAAATAAAATTGTCAAATAACAAAATCAAGACAACATGGAATGTTATAAACATGGAAACAGGAAAATCAAGAGTTCGCAACCATGATTATCATTTGAATATTGAAGATATTGATGTGAAGACAGATGAGAAGGTGGCCACAGAATTTGAAAAATTCTTCTCAAGCATATCTGCTTCATGTACGAAAACTTTGCCATCATCTCCTACTGAAGCTTATTGTATACTTAAGGACTGTGTGATGAAATGTGACAATTGTTTTGAATTTTCAGTAGTTACGGCAAAGGACATTTTAGATACATTCAAAAGCCTTGAAAGGAAAAAAACCGCAGACTTATGGGGTCTATCTAGTCATATAGTAGCATCAATAATTAATGATATTTCTCCTTACCTGGCTATTATCTTCAACGCATGTGTCACAGATGGTGCATTTCCTGATTTGATGAAACAAAGTAGAGTGATACCACTCTTTAAATCTGGTAGTACAACCGATCCAAGTAACTATAGACCAATCTCGATCTTGCCACTTTTGAGCAAGATCTTTGAGAAAATCATTTTAAATCAAATGTTGTCATTTTGTAAAAAAAATGTCATTTTTCACAAGAATCAATTTGGATTCACAAAAGGACGGTCTACTACGGATGCAGGAGTGGAATTACTCAAAAATATTTTCGATGCCTGGGAGGATTCACGTGACGCTCTTGGTGTTTTCTGTGATTTATCTAAGGCGTTTGATTGCGTTCAACACGAAACACTTATCAGGAAACTGTACCACTATGGGATAAGGAACAAAGCTCTCAGTCTCTTGACCTCATACCTTAATAACAGAATACAGAAAGTCGATGTAAATGGCAAGAGGTCACAGGGCGCGGCAGTGACCGTGGGAGTTCCGCAGGGTTCTATTCTGGGAACCTTTTTATTCCTTATTTATATAAATGACCTACCTTATTATGCGAAAGATATTCTAGAGATTGTATTGTTCGCTGATGATACATCACTTATTTTTAAAACCAAACGACATTTGAAGAATTTTGACGAAGTCAACAATGCACTCTCAAAAATAGGTCATTGGTTTGGAACAAATAACCTTCTCTTAAACGAGAAAAAAACCAAATGCATTAAGTTTTCCACTCCAAATGTAAGGCACACAAGTACCAATGTAATATTGAATGACTCAGCATTAGAACCTGTAGATACTACTGTATTTCTTGGTGTCACTTTAGATTCTAAGTTACAATGGGGTCCGCATATTGAAAAACTATCACATAGGCTTAGCTCCGCTGCCTATGCTGTAAAGAAAATAAGATGTTTAACAGACGTAGATACAGCAAGATTAGTTTATTTTAGCTACTTTCACAGTGTAATGTCTTTTGGGATTCTTCTCTGGGGGAACTGCGCAGACGTTCACAAAATATTTGTTCTTCAAAAAAGAGCCGTCCGGGCTATTTACAACCTTGGCCCGCGAGTATCACTCAGGGAGGCGTTCAGGGAGATAGGGATAATGACTGTAGCTTCTCAATATATTTTTGTTAATTTAATGTATGTTAAAAAAAACGAGTCGCAATTTACTAAATTGTCAGATAGGCATACTTTAAACACTCGCAATAGAGACAATCTTGCTGCACACACTACACGCCTACATAGAGTTAATAACTCTTTTATGGGGCAATGCGTGAGGTTTTACAATAAGTTACCTATAAATACTCGAAACCTATCCGAAAGCAAATTCAAAAATTATATAAAAAATGTACTTTGTAAAAAAGCGTATTATACTATTTCGGATTATTTGAATGATAAAAAGGTTTGGCAATGAACTGCTCGCTCCACAGCTTACGTTTACGTATTTATTTAATGATCAGAAATCATTTAATTCAATTTAAATTTGATCTATTTAATTATTATTATGATTGCTTTATTATTTTTATTGATATTATATTACTGGAAATTGTCAACGGAGGATGAAGCTACCACTCATCCACAACTGAACTTTGACCATTAAAAGTGCTAGAGTGCGTCTGGCTGATTGAGTGCTACTATCAGACAATAATTTGAAACAGTTAGTTCTATTCGTGTATGATGTGGTGGCGTCGCTCTCGATGCAATCACAGATTGTAACACCTGAGAAATTGTAAAAACCTGGCGATGAAAAAGAGTGGCCTGAGTTTCTTGCCAGTTCTTTTCTCAAGGCCCTACTGTTGTCTGTTCAGTCAGCGAACTGGTAGTAGGTAAATCGGCTGACGTCTCATTTGGCATTTTCCTTGACCTGCATAAGTGTCACAGTGTGATCTATATGAATAAATGATTTTGATTTTGATTTTGATTTTGATTTTTAATTTCATTCGACATTGTTACAACGTGTACAACTGATTTCTTTTATGCCTATCGTCTATTGTTTTATATAGGGGTATATACACAGTTGCGCCATCTGATGGTAAGGGACTATCTCCGTTGAAGGACATTTGCAACTGAAGAATCACAGGTGAGGGATAGTTGTCCGGCAATAATAGAATGGAAAAACTTTATTGTACACCAAATTTAGGTGCATATCACTTGAATGGCCATGTACAAATACTGGCAACCTTATTCACTCGGTCAATTTGCAGAATTGTTTAGCACCTAGTTTGAGTGAGGTTGAGCTGGACTCTCATAAGATAAATTTCGGTAAGAAAACAGGTATTGCAAGAAGGAAAGTCTTAAATAGAAAATGAGACTAAGACTGTACCCTCTCGAAGACACGGTAAAAATCATGGATATCCACTGTATACTGCATGTACTTGCCATATTCACGTATTGGAGTATTATAGTAGAGTATTAAATGTATTGAACATATGTGTCAAGAGACTGAAATCCAATAATAACACATTGTGCGGTCCATAAATTGTTGTTCTGAGTCTGGATGTTTTTTGTGTGCGTTTCAAAAGTATTTTTGAAATGCAAAAGCTTTCTATCAACGTTAATTACTGTAATATGTATAGTTAACAAGTTAAATAAATAGTTGTACTATAATTACAGTTCTAAAGGGGAGGATTGTAGCTCCTAAACGACTTATAGGATTTAGGTTGCTACAAATGTAAGTGGCTAACAGTAAGTATAAAAGTATATATATATAGTATAAAAACATAATATTGTGACAACAGATAGTTGAAAAGGTGTATTTCCATTAAACAAGTTAATAGTATGATGTAAGTGAAGGTATCGCAGTATAGCGCAGTGACAGATTTGCAGATGGACGGTTTTGGAGTACGGTTAATTATTTCTAGAAACCTTTTTGGGCAAATTGAATAGTTAGGGTTCTGATACGTGAAATTGCTGCCGATAGCAATGTATACTTTCTGTTAGATTTGTTCAGATTTTCATATTGAGACACCGACCACTGGGCAGCACTGCGCAACGGTCCCGTTCTACGCCTTCGCTACAAAGTTGCAACCTTGGTGCTTTACACAATTTTCAAACAATAACAACAAAACTGGCTCCCAGTATAAAACCTTACCAATTGTAACTTCAGGCATCAGTCAACTGCTTTGATCACACCGGTTCATAGGAGTTCAGCTATGAGGACCTTACTAGTGTGTTGCATTGCGTTCGCGGCGCTCGCCTATGTCAACGGCCGAATCACACGTGAAAAACGCGATGCTGATCTTGAGGTAGCGGCCAGCGGTGGCGGCGGTAAATGGGATAAAGGAGGAGGGCATGAACACCATGGCCATCATCATCATGACCACGGTGAAAAAGGTCATAAAGGCTACAAAGGACATCACCACCATGAGCACGGGAAAAAGGGTCACCACCATCACGAAGGTCATAAAGGACATCACGATGAACACGGTGGTCATAAGAAGCACCATCATCATGACGATGGACATCATCATGAACATCATCATGGCGAAAAGGGTCATAAGGGCCATGGGCACCACGAGGAAGGTCACTATCACAAAGGGCACTCTACTAAGGGACATCACGGTGTTCATAAACACGATGAATTCAAAAAGGAAAAGCATTTCCACGACCACCATCATGACGGCGGTCATCACGAACACCACGGAGGACATCACGAAGAACATGGACATAAGAAAGGAGGCGGCTTCCACAAGGGTCACAAGCACGGTGGTCATCATCACCATGAGCACGGCAAGAAGGGTCATCACGAGAAGGGAGGACATCATCATGACCATAAGGGACATCACGATGAAGGTGGTCATCATGAACATCATCATCACCATCATGATCATGGAAAGAAGGGAGGTCATGAAGACCACAAGCACTGGGGCCACAAGAAGGGACATTAAATGTTCCACTGAGACTTTTCCTAATCGATGTAATATAATTGAGCCTCTGTTTAGGTATAACTAATTAAGCTTTCTTACTGTTAAGATCTGTTGACTGTGATTTTTTGTTGTTTTTATTAAAAAAGTTACCAATTACCTTTGTTTTTGTACCTACAAACTGACTAACTTCTTATATAACTAAAAATATAATAAGTTTATTCTTATTTCCTGTTGTTCATATAATCCTCATGAACATTTTATTCACGTTAGAAATAAGGAAAGCTCCCGCTCCCGAACGATAGCATCGTTAATTTTGAGTGAACATAGTTGCCAGCAAAAACGAGATAACTAAAAAAAATGTATTAAGTATGTTTGCATTTCACTCAGGTGCAAAAACAAACTTATCAATTTCACGTTTCAACAACAAAGTTACATAAAACAGTTGGCGTTGGTTCGTTGGCAACGGCTCCCGACGAGATAAGTAACTCTAGTTGAGAAACTAGAGCGGTGCCCGAGACTGGCCTACATTTTATTGGGCAGCGCATTAGCTGTGGTTGCAACCAACCGTTTCCTATAGAAAACATTTACTGCGGTAAAAATTGAAAACATTTCTCAACTGCCTGTCATGTCATGATATGTTCAAGGAATAGACTTGATAAAAAAATCTGTAGCATGCTAGAAATATATTGCTCAATTATTATCGTGCTTGTTTCGTAGCTGTTTAACTTTGAAAATGCTGTATTTAATTGTACGTTTCAAATGAGTATTTTTTTAGACTGTTCACGGTTTATTGCACACGCCAAGTAGTACAAAGCTGTATTTGTATTACAGATTACGTTGCAAAGAAAAACAAGTACAGACACATGACGCAATATTTTTATTGCAAGCTTGACAGGTCAAGGTCCATCGATTTTCTACTAAAATAACTAGATAATTTGGTTTATTGCATCTGTAACGCTTTATTGCGAATAAATATTTAGGTCTGTGGACCGAGGCGCATTTTGTGGGTTAATTTATGGAAAATTCATTGCCATGTTGTTCTTGTTCTACGATTTAAATAGAAAAATGAGTCTAATACCTTATTTTTTGCAAAAAAACGTATGCTAATAGTTAAAAAGAAACTCTTACACAACCGAATAGGGCCTATAAACCCTTTGATCAATCAGTAGGAACTTAAATGTGTGTTATTGAACTGGAATTTATATGTTTAATGAAAAAACTGTGTACTTGCCATTCTTATTTAGTCTAGCAAATAATCTACAACTTGTAAGTATATAAGATGTATCAATTTCGTAGTAGTTAAAAGATTCGTAGTAGTATAAAATGAAATGTCGAATGTACATATGTTCTGAAAATAGACATTTTTATATACGATATAAACTTCATCTAGTTATAGATAGTGGAACCACGTAATTTTCAGCACGAACGGGTCGGCTCGACCGGGTCGGTACTACCCTCCCACAGAAGATCAATCTAAAGCGACAGCATACGTGCTGTCGGGTTTCGTTGGTGAGTGCATGACCGGAGGTACATTACTGCAGGGGTGACAGTTATCGTGGCAAGTATGTGCAATACAATAGGTATTGTATTGAACATACTTACCACGATAATAATAATACTAGGTCGTCATAGTATTGGTTACCATACTACATTGTTTGCATTCGCAATGAATACGGTGACCACAGCTCTTGGATTCTATTCATGCTTTCCATCAGACAGAGTAGAGTCACTTTGGCAGGCTCTTTAAATTAAAATAAAGAATATATTCATTTACACTTCAATTTCTTTCGTAAAGTATATAAACCAAAGATGTACAAGTATACCAAATATCTATTTAAGTTTTAATTTAACAAGTCACGACACCCCATAGAAGATAACGTCGCTAATCACGGCACTTAATTATTATCTACCTTGATCTAGCGGATCCCGACTGAATTCGATATTTTAGAAGGTAAATTTTCACATCAGTTAGACAGTTATGAGTGTTTTACCCTAAAAGTATATATAGTGTTATAAAACAATAGTGTTGAAATGCTCATGTTGTACTAAGGAGGAGCTAGTGCCATTTCGCCATTTTAATGTAGAAATATGATGTGAGAGGTGCAAAGTTAGAATTTAAAAATTGTCATTGTTCGAAATAGAGTGGAAAAAAGAGAAAATCTACTACATTTCAAGTAGTACTACTACTAAACTAATATACCACCATAAACAGCCTTTCACAGTCCACTGCTGGCCATAGGCCTCTTCTAAGCAAGGAAGTTTTGGCCTACTTTACCACGCTGTCCAGGCGTGTTGCTACTTGTACGAATATACATTACATTTATGAAAAACCTATCAAGTATCTTATATAATGTGAAAATAACACATAAAAATATGTGTTTTACGGGTACGGTTACAGATTATTTTAAATATTTTTCATAGTGATTATCAGAACATTATGTCAATTAAGGAAATCCTGGTTGTCGTTATCTTTTCTCCGATATAACACACAATGATATGGAAAAAAACTATAATAATAACAACATCACACATCTCACACGACCTTTAAATTATACATAAATGAGGCATAGTATGTGCTGTGGTAACTAGACTGTTAAAAACATACACATTTTTAAAACAGAATAAAAAAATATACCCCAACATAGAACAAATGATCGTGCTCATCATAATATTATTTGTCCTGGGCGGGAAAAGAAAACTACAGCCTCTGGTTTACCTGTGAGGTCATTTACTATTAGAACAATAGTTCGCCATAGTGTGGGTCACCATACTGCATTGTCAGCATTCGAAATGAGTATGGTGACTACAACTTTTGAATTCTATTCATGCTTTCCATCAAGCAAAGTTGAGTCATCTGGCAGGCTATTAAATAAAAAAAAAAGAACAAATGCAGTTAGCACTTGGCGATTTGTCATAATGAGTATAGGTTGTGGACTTTGGTTTCTATTGTATTTTCGTTTAGACATTAGCATGTTTTACGCTTTAATTCATATATATCGTGTTCTTATGTGGTTGTACAATATGCTGAACAAGTGGTCAAGTCTTGAGGCTAGCACAGAATTGAATATCTAACAATAATCACATAACTACATACTTTTATATAATATGTGGGCACATAACAATTTTATATGATTGTTAAGTAGGTATAAAGTGTGCATATACTTTTTACCTATGTGTATTTCAATTTCCTTTATCAGATTAACGCTTTGATTATCTGTTTATTTGGCATATTTTCACGCTTTTACTTTCTATTTTGAATATATTTCTGATAAGAATATTAAAGTACTAAAACTCGTCATTGCATATTTTCAGTACAAATTATGTAGCCACTAATATTTTCTTTAAAAATCTTTCTTGTATTTGTTTACTGTTGAAAAAAAGATATTCTATTGACTTATTGTGCACGAATTAAAAGGAATTGTCTTAGAGTTTAAACACAGACACCTTATTTACTGTCGATGTTTTCGACAGGGTTGTTTTGGACACAATAGTGTTTCCCGGCGAACGCTTGCGCCAACGCTGAACGTCGCGTCGCCGCGTAAAGTCAATCGCACGTCGCGCCGATTAGCACAGCTTACACAATTTCTTATATAAAACTGCTGCTCCATTATTGATGTTGCCAATATTAAGAGCAAAGTAGACTGAAACGGAATTACATTTTATAGTGCAGCTCAATATGAGGGTGGTGTTTATTTTAGGATTTTTAACACTCCTAGCAATTGCACAAACACGTCGATTACCTGCAAAGAAAATAGACGAATCCAAAGTAGAGATCAAACATAACGACCAAGAACCAGCTGCAACAGGACATAAAAAAGAAGCCCCCCAAAATCATGAATACAAGAAAGGAGGGGGAAAAGAACACCATGCAGAGCATCATCATGACCATGATGAGAAAGGTGTAAAAGGATATAAGGGCCATCACCATCATGAGAAGGGTGAAAAAGGACACCACGACAAGGAACATCATAAAGGTGAATATGACGATCATGGTGGGCATAAGAAGGAACATCATCATACAGATGGCCACTACGATGAACACCATAAGGGTGAAAAAGGTGAGAAAGGCCATAAATACGCCGAAAAAGGACACTACAACAAGGGACATTCAACCAAAGGACATCATGAAATACATAAATTGGATGAATTCAAAAAGGATAAAACCTTCTTTGACGAAGATGGTGATTCCGGTCACGAAGAGAAACATGGAGGATTCCACGAGGAACACGGTCACAAGAAGGGCGGTCATTACAAGAAAGGTCATCATCATGGTGATCATCACGAACATGAGCATGGTGAAAAAGGTCACCATGAAAAGGGTGGTCATCATCACGAGCACAAAGGACACAAAGAATCAGGTGGACATGACTCACACCATGACCACCATCATGATCATGGGAAGAAAGGTGAGCACGCTCACCACAAAAAATATGGATACAAGAAAGGCCACTGAAGACATGAATACATCGCTGACGAGATATGCTAGTGACTTTTTAATTTATTGGGAAATTGTAATTTATTTACCGACTGGACTTTCAATGCTGCGACAGCGGTTACGACGGCTTATATAATAGGTAATTAAATAATAAATTATTTTTTATTTTAAGACTTCAGTCATTAAATAAACTATTTAAAGCAAATTGAGTTGCAGTTTTCTTTTGGCTGGTGTGGAGGTGCTGACGTTTTTATCATTTAATCTTTACACTGTGTTGTTGCTAAATAGAATTTATATTCTTGAAATCATATTTAAGTGTGCCTTCAAACTAATTTATTTCTGTAGTCATTTAATCATAATTTAATGGGTTTTAGTTTAGAAGTAATCAGAGTGGTGTTTAAGTAGATTATGGAAGTTTTGGTAGCTTGTATTATATTACGCATAAATTGTTACACTTACACACACAGGTTATTATTAAAGTATTTCACTTGCTACTGTGTAGCATTTGTTTGTCTTTGATTTACATAATTAAGAACGTTACCACTTAGGTTAAAAATACGTGTATGACCACCTAATTGTAGACTGTTTCGGGTGTGATCATCCCTACAAGTTATGGAGTATATTGTCATTATGAGATCTGGTAACTACAGGGATTTATAGAACAAAAACGTGACTATTTTTTGATAAAGATTTTTATAATAAAAATGAACAGATTAACAAACGAGTTTAAATCTTCAGCGGTTGCGAAGGAAATGTTGAAAAAGTATAATTCGGCTGTAAAACTTTTAACTCGATGTTGTCTTTATACACGTGCACTACGTTCCTTAATAGTCCATTTTAAATCAAATAAACAGACTTTAAACTGCATTAAGGGCCAATAAAAGCAGTCACCAAAACGTTGGCTTATCGGTAATGACATGACAGTTTTATAAAACTATTTAAGTTGTACTTGTGTGTAATGTTCTCGTGTTTAATTGGTAATTAGTAGGACGATGAACCTTGGTTGGAGGCTATTTAAAAACTCTTATAAACGCCTTATATACATATATATTTATATTATTTTTGAAAAGACAACGTCCGCACTAGGTATAAATCCTGTGTCGCGGAGGACTTTACAAACATACAAGAAACGGACACAAAGAACGTCCAGATTCGGAACTACAATTTGTGGATCACACAAAGTGTTGTCCCATGTGGGGTTTGAACCCACAACACCGGCGCGGTAGAGAGCAGCGTGGCGACCGCGTAAAACACTAGGCGAACCGTGCAGTCCGTTGACCAAACAAGAGGACATTACGTTCTTGTTTGATTATATCTACTATTATCTTCTGCTGTATGTAAGCAGTCCTCTTTCTAAAGACACTAAAAGTGTAGTTCGCCTATAACTCTGTGTCATAGTTAAGGTACATGTTGTGTCTTATACATAAGTGGAGGTTTTCACTGATTTCAGGTACTAAATTACTACGAGTCTAATTTTAGGATAATTTATTAATATGAGTCCTGGAAGTTAGAGCTAATGTTCGAAATGAAATACCCTTTTTACTATATTAAAATTTCGTTGATAACACTTTACGTGTGTTTACTATAAAATTAAGTCATCTAGGTTACGTTGTTATAATCTTGGATAGTAAAGAATTCTTTTACAACTTTAATGTAAATTAATATCTACTATAATATAATATGCAACATCTAGTTCCTCAAAAAGTTGATAAGTACTGTAATGTAAGTAGATATAATACTGTATAATGCATAAAATTGTAAACTTGCTTTGATACTGTACTACTTTGATCAGATACCGTATCAATCACTTCATGATTTTAAGCGAATTGATTGTACTATATATTATTAGTAAGTACTTATAACATCTACGGCAACATTATAGGTTATAATATATTACTTTTCTGTTAAAATTTTCTCAACGAACTTCAGTTTTACAAAAAGCACTGAATACCATCAGTGCTTTTTTCATATGTCTTTGTACATTTTTTTTTAAAAACAAAGGCCTCTACAAACTGTTAAAAAACAGACACAAAGAATGTCCAGACTCAGAACAACAATTTATAGATTACACAAAGTGTTATCCCATGTAGTGTTTGAACTCACAACACTCAGCGCAGTAGAGAGCGGCGTGGTGACCGCTTAAGCCACTAAGCCAACCGTGCAGCCAACTGTACTGTGTACTGTTCTTAGATTTCTTAATGCTTTAATGAAAAATTGAGTGTACCAATACGCTTGCTGTGAATAATGTGCATGTAATGGATTAGATCTCGATTCTCAAATTAAATTGCCTATTTAAAAATTAAGAAAGTAATCTTTCCCAGTACCTTATAATAACAATATATTACAGCGGACAAATAGCGTACTTTATTGAACATTTACCATTATTCTTTTGTTGTTATTTGAATACGTCACCTGGCAAAAGGAGACGACAGAGAGCGCTCCTGAGGTAGAGTTCCCATATTTAGACCGGCGCCGGCGAATTAGGCGGCGTTGCGGAGGTATGAGTACCGGCGCCTAAATAGGCATAGTCACAAATAGAAAAGAAAATCGTCTAAAAATACAAGCCAAGTTTTATTCTAGGTACTATCGGATCATGCGCTAATTATTAATACTATCGCTCTTACTTTAAAATTTTTCAATCAATTCTGCTACCATCTTAGACCTTTGTCTGACTGAATGAACTTGTTGGACAACTGACAATACGTACACATTTCTTACACATTCTGAACTTAACTGCCACAGATTTTTGAAATATAGCTCAAGGATTTTTTTTTATTTTCTACCGTCCAATCATTGTTTATTGTTCTGTAGTTGTTGTTTTACAATGTAGCTAATTAGCTACATTGGATACTTATCCAGTTTAATCCATCTTGGTCACCTGTAAGCGATCATATACTGCGGTAAGACCGCTCATTATATTGTTTTTTAACATATACAATATTTTTTTCAATGTCCAATAACAAACTATGTTCTTAAGAACCTATATCAATTCTATTTGGTACAGAAACGTGAGTAACATAACATAATTAAAACGTTAAATATCATTGAATGTTAAGCATAGCATTAAAAACACCAATTTTTTAAGGTTACCACCGTCACCACCCTGCATCACATAGTTTTAAGCAGATGTTATGGTGCGTAGGGGGATCTACACGATACGAAATAAATGGTTTCGCAAAATTGGAAAAGTTACATGATATTTCAGTCTTTTATTAACTTACATTTCTTTGTTTTAGGGAGTCAAGTTTGAGTTCAGTAATTGTCTAACTGAAACCATGATTTCTCCGTTTAAATAAATACAAGTCACTCCAATTATATTATTTCGTTGGTTCTTTTAGGCGAATATTATTTTCTCTTCTTGTAAACATCTCACGTCCAAATTAGAGTACGTATTGGAATGCTATTCGGTTTATTGTGTTTAATTCTGAAGTAATAGATTGCGGTTTAATGCTTCTATTATTGCAAAGGCTGTGCCAATGTCCTTTGTATTTTACATTTCAATATGATACATTTAAAAAGCAACTGTCGTACGAATAACTTTGTGTGTCAAAATCTGACAAGTTTAGAAGTTTCATCAAACTATAGATAAGAATAATAATATAAAATTTATTCGTTTTTAGACAAAGTGGTCTAAAGTTTAGAGTTAGTTTTACTTGCGTAATAGAAACACCAAGCCTACACAAAGTTTTTCGGCCTCAGTCACTGTAAAAAGTCAAATATTTAACTTCTAATCAGAAAAATCGATGTTTGCTCATAAATAATTGTACATTTACGACAGACATGTTTAACTTAAATATTTAAGGGACTTTTTTCCATCGTCAGATAAACAGTCAGATAGCATTTATTTCGTAGTTAACAGAATTTTGGTTATTTAATGATCAGACATCTGTTATCTGAAGACTTAAGCTTAAATCTGAGGAATATCTGTTGTTTCTAACCTCAGTGCGTAATCTGTAGAATAGTGACTCTAATATTTGTGTACTTCTATAAATTATGTTTGTTATTGTTGTTGTAAAGTTGGTGTAAGCTGTCGTGATTTATCCCAGGAGTTGGCAGACCTCCTCGCGGCCTGTACACGTGCCCAGAGGCGGCGACACCGCGAAGAAGGCGGGGAGGACCGGCTTCAAGAGGAGTACCGAGAGGCGCGGAAAACTCTGAAGCTGGCCGTCAGCCGCACCAAAGAATTTAAAAGAAAGGAGATGCTGGAGGGTCTCGATCGTGACCCCTAGGGTCGCCGTTATCGTGCGGCGCGGCAAACGCTCCGCACGTCGGCCCCCCCTTACAGAGACACTCCAGCCCAGCTTCCTGCAGGAAGTGGTCGAGGGCCTTTTCCCGCAGCAGGTGGAACACACACCCCCGTTGATGGCCTTCATGGTCGGAGACGACGAGGGAAAAGAGGACAGTGTTCCGCCCGTCAGGGAATCGGAGATAGGGGCGGTTATTCTACGGATCCGCTTTAAGAACACCGTCCCCGGGCCGGATGGGATACCTGTCCGAGTGCTGGTCCGAGCCCTCGAACATATGAAGGACCACCTTAGGGAGGTCCTGGATGCTAGCTTGGCGTCCGGACGATTCCCTGAGAGCTGAAAAAGCGGGAAGTTGGTCCTATTAGCCGAATCGGTAGCGGCCTATAGGCCCATCGTATTGCTGGACGAGGCGGGTAAACTGTTTGAGAGGATACTCTCTGCCCGGATCGTCCGGCACCTCTGCGAGGTGGGCCCCGATTTGTCGGATGCCCAATTTGGTATTCGGGCGGGGCGTTCGACGGTCGATGCCGTGCTGCGCCTGAGGGCCGTTACCCAAGAGGCGGTGAGCTGTGGCGGCGTGCTGTTGGCGGTATCGTTGGACATCGCCAACGCATTTAATAGTCTGCCATTTAGCTGCATCAGGGAAGCACTCTGCTACCATGGGGTGCCAGAGTGCCTGAGGCAGCTTGTGGCAGACTATCTTGAGGAGCGCACCGACATGTACGAGGACCGAGACGGTGTTTTGAGGCGGCAGCTCATGTCGTGCGGTGTTCCACAGGGGTCTATCCTCGGACCACTCCTGTGGAATATGGGATACGACTGGGCCCTTCGAGGTCGTCTTCCCCCCGGGCTGGGTGTAATTTGTTACGCAGATGACACATTGGTCATCCCGGTTGGAGGCTCCACGTGCTGGCTTTGCCGTCGTGGAGGCTCTCCAGCCGGTCATCTCTGAGTGGGCAGGGCGACAGCACGGGACCCTTTCCTTCCGACAGACGCAGATCCTTTCCGGGCACGGATGCTTCGGGAATCTGCACTCGGTCGCCAGGAGGGAATTGAGTCTCGCCTGTCACCACTACGATTGCAGTGAGGACTCGGCTCAGCACACGCTGGCGGTTTGTTCCGCCTGGGTGGCGCAGTGTGGGGTCCTCACTACAGTTATTGGAGGAGATTTCTCAGAGGCTATGACGGTCGGTAGCGATTGTTTTACCGCGGTCGTAACCTTCTACAAAGACGTAATTTCACGGGAGGAGGCGGCGGAGAGGGCCCGAGAGGACGATCTCCACTCGGACCCAATTCGCCGCCGGCGAACCGGGCGGCGGAGACGCGCATACCACCGCCTCATGCCGCCTTGAGTGTGGCCGCAAGTGGACGGAACGGGTTTTCCCCTCCATCCGCTATAGTGGCCAGCCGCGAGGAGGTGACGTCCGCGTGTGCCGTACGTCGCCTAAATGGAGAACTTATCCGCAGATGGTGTCCGCGGTAGCGGGCAGGCGCTAGGAGCGATCTAGATGTCGTAATAACAGCTGTTCCTGGATCCCTCGTGTCTCAGGCGCAGAGTGGCACACCGTGTGGTTTTAGTCGGTCCAATTCCGACACACCACCCCGCCGTAAGCCCCGGTGGGGTGACGGCCCGAGGGGGTTTCCACAAGTTAAACAAAAAAATTAAAAAGGCTGTCGTGATTGAGTATTTAATTTTGCTTAAGTGAATACGGATGCCTATAATCGATTGATAATTTGAGTATCAAAGAAACTGAACTTTTCATAACCTGAGAGGAAATCTAGATACATTAGAGATTGATATGATAGTACTGCGTGGGGTGATGAACATTTTTTTTACACGACGCCATCCCCTATTTAGTTTAGATGCAGTCCTACACTAAACAGAGCTTGTAAAAATACATAATTAAATACTAGTGACTGACCAAAAGTTTCGGTTTCAGCTACTTTTGGTCGAAACCTTGGGCAACGCTAAAATTCGGTTATTTGTAAATTATCGTGCGTCGTTTGGTGAACTTTGTGGCTAACTCAAAGTTCCCCTCTGTTCTCTCAACAGCTTTTAACTAATTTAAAATAAATGCCGCGAAATATTACATTCTTAGCTTTAATCAGTACTCATACAGTTCATTTGCTTTTTAAAATCACTATTTCAATTAATATGAATACCACTTGCAAGTTTCATTAACCAGATGAATATTTACTGAAAATTTAATTCATTGTTTATTTAACTAAAATTTTTAAATTTTCGAAGTATCTACGATTCACATCACCGCAGCGCTATGCGAGATGTTTTACGTATTTTAGCACTTAAGTTTTCGTTGACGGCTTGGATTTTTATTTTATCAGATGCATTAATTAACCTCGATCTTGTTCTTCTACTGAAGTGACGTCTGTTTAGTACACTTCCTTTTTCACACAATGGTCCAATATATATTTTTCTAGAGCGACCGGCGTTCGGGGACAAGCACAACATTACGAGGCATCAAACTTTGTCTTGTAATCTTTGTACTGCCCTTAAAAAAATTCGGTTGTCTTTAGGACATCCACGACTGGTTCCATATCTCTCGCGGTATAACCGTAAAGCAAGAGATACTTTTGATGACATTCCCCGTAAATTAAAGCTATGTCAGCACATTACGCGGCTGTAAAAGTCACTCGCGTCTTTACGAATTGCAATTTTTGTAAATCAATTTAAGACAAAGGCTAGCAAGCAAGAAAACAAGCCACTCAATTTCAATCACACATTACACAATACAAGCCAATATACTCAATATACTCGTGATAACTTAAAACAAACTTTCGTTAACTGATGCTACTTTCTGGAACCCGGAAGTCATCGGATATTAAATAAATGAATCAGAAATGCTGCAGATTGTTAAACTGTAAAAAAAATTGTATGTGTTGGTTAGTAATCAATTTGTACTTTAAAAAATCATTATAATAAAAATGTAATTAACGAAAGAAATAAAGTTTATGCACCACTACGTCAAACACAGTATTACATTCCGTATGTCCTTTGAAATATGTTTGATTTTTGTTTTGAGAACATTCTTATCATTAAATTTTATTAATTTATTGTATCGTATGTATGTTAACGTTTGTTTAGTGATAGAGGAAAGGTAAGTAATACTTCAGTACTTTAGCTTTGCGTAAACATATGGTGTTGTATATTGTGAAATACAAAAAGGTGTCTTGTGGCTAAACTACTTAATATATTTCCTTCAAATTTTGCAAATCGTCATAAAATAGAGAACAGAATATGTGGCACAAAAAAATGCGATTAAATAAAAACACAGTATATATTCATGACATAAAAACTGTTTTTTACGTACTTAAATTATTGTCTTTTCTTATTATTGAATAATATTTAATTGTCTGTATGTGTATTACAAATAAAATACAGTTAAAATTCGCTAAATTTCAGTAACGAACAGGAATTTTGATTATGTTTCGGTTTCTACCGAAACTGATAACAAGGTTGAAAGTTCGGTTTCGGCTAAAAAATCAGTTTCGATTATGCAATGTTGTATATTTTTTTTGTATTTGACATACATATTATACATAAATACACCTAGACCAAATGAAAAATCGTATTTTCTTCATGCACGCAAATTTTTCAAAGAGAATAGAGTCACTTTGGTAGGTTTCTATATTTATAAAAGAAAATGTTTGAATTGAGCGAGAATCGAACCTACCTGCGACCATTGGTATAGTAGTCCATTAGAGAACTTACTACGCCATCTGACCGTCATTTTTCTAGATTTTAATTTGATTAGTTGTTAGGTAAACTCTACTCAAGCAATGTGATAATAATAATGTCCTCGAGTTTTTACTAAATTATTATTTACTACACTTACATTAAATTAATTTACATTTTATTACTTACTTAAAGGCAAAATTGGACATAGATTCAATTAGATTTCAAACCTCAGTTTTGACAATTTAACTAAGGTTTGAATTAAAAGATAAAGATATTCTTCAGATTTTAGTTTTATTCTTTAGATAATAGCTTTTTAGTCATGGAAAAATTCAAAACTATGCTAACTGTGGAATAAATCCTAACTTACCGATAACTGATGATTGATTAAATGGCCTTTAATTTACATAATTAAAAAGAGAAAAAGGAATCCCAATATAATTTGATACTTAACAGCGTACACACAAACTATAAAGTAAACTGAGCGTCATCCAATCAAGTTTAAATTTTCGTTCGAATCGAATTTCGAATTTCGAATAAAATCATAATATTAAACAACTTGAAACAACCTTTATGTCAATGAAGGGAATTCGAAATCGAATATTTTAGCTTAGTGAGCTACATGAAATGTAAAAAAGAAATAAAGTAAATTACAAAATATGCTTTGACATGAACTATTTAGAAAACTAACTATATTTCTACCTAACTTATCTAATGTGAGTATTTCTCTTATTAAAGAAAAAATATACTTTATGAAAACAAATCGACGACGCATCCTCGCTTTGTTTTTATTAAGTACATTTTCATTGAGTTCTATTTTATTTAAATTTAAACAGTTAAGAGCAATAAATGTTTTGTTATGTATACATAAAAATTAATTCTTATTTCCCTTGGTTTTCGCCATTTTCGCTAATTGTTTTAGTATTGGATAGCTCCTTTATCGGGGTAGGCTACAGGCTATAAAATATTACGCTACAACCAGTAGGAATCGAACATTAATAAAATGTTGCAGAAACAGGAAAAAAAAATCTTTTTGAGAGACGTAGACGAAGTTGTGCGGGTTAGCTAGTATACTTATCATAGAAACTATAGCTGGTCTAGTCTTGACATGTTTTTTTAAAATTCACACCTTTATTGTCAATATTGCTATAAGCACCTGAAATTTTAGCCGAGTTTTTAGTCGCTTACAAATTGTTGATTAGAGGAATCATCATTTGTGCGTTAAACCAGGTAAACTGGGCATTACCCGTTAATCTAACTGATGCTATTAACACCATAAATACTGACCTAGATAAAATTAAATTTGGAGCAACACCTACGGCCCGAGAATTAAACTATCCAAGACTCAGTTCATTGTCGTTGGAAGCTTATGAATGATCTCCAAACTTAATTGGACGAAATTGCCACAAGTCACATGAAGAACTTCGGAATCTACATTAATAGTACCTTATCCTGGGGTACTCAGCTGCAAGAGTTGAGTCGCAAAATGTTTACCGTTCCAGAGTCTGCACGACTACTCAATTTTCTATCAGATGTGGGTAAGGATCAACATTGCTCTTTCACAATCTTTTCTTTTTTCTATCTTTAATTAGCCTGATGTTAGTTATCTTGATCTTACTGGAAACCAATTAAATATACTTGAGAGACTTCAAAATCTCTGTTTACGATTCATATTTGATTTATGCAAATATGATCATGACTCCGATTATCGTAAACACCTTAAGTTTAGGTATTTTATGTAGTAGGTTACCCATTCGCCTTGGCCAGAATGCAAATATTCTTTCTTTTCCATATAACATTCTGTTCAATCCTCTTACTCCACGTTACCATAAAATCCGGTTAGACTTTTAACATGACACACACACCAAATTGTTGAGATCATAAGAGAATTTGAAACTAGAAGGGCACACTACTACCAAATTTCCACATTTCTTTTCTGTTGAAGCGGTTCGGCTGTAGAACGCTCTACCAGTTGAAATAAGACGTCTGCAAACATTGACTGCCTTTAAGAGACCGGTATATATTTTTTACCTAGGAAACGTCAATGTCCTATTTTTAACACTTAGAATTGGTGAATTAATAACAACATTAGAGTAGGAGAAGTCGATTCAACAACAGCAGAAAGCAGGAGCAGCAGCAGAAGGCGCACATTGAACATGTTTGTGACAAATTAAATAAGTCTTTGTATTGCATAAAAAGAATCCGAGAAACGGATCCAACACATGTAGCACTTAGTGCTTACCATGATTATATATTCTTAGTACTCACTTACGTCCTACTCTTATGGGGATATGAAAGCAAGTGAGATCACTTTTTTAAAAAATTACCATTTACCGCTAGTATGCATGTACATTAGGGAACCCTGTGCTTTTGTCAAACAACATTCTCAATCTTTTGTTCTGATATTTTTATCCTTTTTTTATTCAATTAACTGACATCTCCAAATACCTTGACATTAAGTGAATTGTCATGTTCTGTTTTGGTATGTTCTACTTTGACGTTTGATAAATTTACATTTTAGTAATTGATTGATTTAATATTGATATGAATCATAATAAAATAAAATGTTGTCCAATAATGTTGCCACAAACATTTGTTATATTGATTGCATGCCAGCAATATGATTTCTATTAATTCCAGTTGCACACAATTGTAATGATAGAATGTACTCGAAATTTTGGGAATTATTATCTGTTCTGTACTAAATTCTTGCAAATAAATCATTTCGTTTCATTTTCATTTGTTAACTTTGCTATGTCCGGTATGAATGGAATATGTATAAATTTCACTTATTTATTTGTGTGTATTAATTTAATCATTTTCACAATGTGTCACTATTACGACATATTATAGTATGTATAGACAGGATAGCGCCCAGCTTTTGACAAAGCAGTAACTAACAAGTAACACGATCTAACATACTTCCGTTAAAATGAGTAAAAAAACTTTTCCATAAAAATACAGAAATGCTAATTTAGAATAAAATAAAAACAATTATTTCAATTTCGAATTAGAGCACCATCTTTATAAGGCAAGCCAAGCGTCGTGACGCGTCGCAAAATATTAAATTTGTATCATTAGTTAGTTTTCACTCGTTTCACTTTTTTTTACAGATCAATATTTACTTAAAATTTAATTTAATTATTTAGTTCATTTCATTTAAATTTTAAAATTTTTAAAGTGTCTACCGCGCACTTCAACGCATTGATAACATCTTCGCAACATGTTTTTGCGTATTTTAGCGCTTACATTTTCGTTCGCGGCTAGGGCTTTTATTTTATTGAACGCACTAATGATCGTCGATCTCAGTTCTTCTATTGAATTAATATCTGTTGAGTACACTTCATTTTTTACACATACCCACAAAAAATATCTAGAGGTGTCAAATCTGGTGATCCATTTAGCCATCGTGTCCATATCGTCCTATCCACTGTTCACCAAATATGTGGTTAAGACCCTCTCTGGCAGCCACCACTGAATGTGAAGGCGCTCCATCCAGCTGACACCATAAACGCCTATTTTGAGCATAAAGACAGTTGATCTGTGTAGTCAGACACTGGGCCATCAAGCAATTCTAAAAATTTAACAGCAGTCAAATTTCCGTGAATTGCTGCCCACACATTTAACGATAAACGATATTGGAGCGATGATTAGTGCACAGCATGAGGATTTGCCGTAACCTAATATCGCAAGTTGTGGTGATTCTATATGCCGTTACGAATAAAGGTACTCTCATCAGTTCACATAGGAATTCAGGATCATTTGTTACTTTGGTACGTAACCACTGACAGTATGCTACTATTACAAATTGATCCATGTTTAATAAGGCCTGTACTCTTCGAAACTTGAAGGGCCTCGTCGTCGTTAGTCGTCGCCTTTAAGATATCATGGGTCTTTTTATACAGAACACCAAATTGACGAGCAGTCCAACGTAAACTGTATGTAGGATTACGCGTGAAATGGTCCACCACATATTCTTCAAGAGCGATCGGTGTTCAGGAAGCAAACTTAACATTACGAGGCACCAAACTTTGATTGTCTCGTAACGTTTGTATCGCCCTTATAAAAATTTGGTTGTCTGTAGGACATACACGAGTGGCTTCATACCTCTCACGATGTATCCGCAAAGCAAGAGATGCGTTTTGATGGCAGTCCCCGTAAATTAAAACCATGTCAGTATATTCCACGGCTGTAAAGGTCCCTCGCGGCGTGATGAATGTCGGTTTTGGTAAATCAAGATAATTTAAGGACTTGCAAGCAAGCACAACACTTAATTTCACACACACACACACACTGCACGACACGTTTAATAAAATTAGCAGGACTCATTACAAATTAAAGTAAAGTCTTACACTAACCGACGCTGCTTTCTAGAATCCGAAAGTCTTCGAATATAAAATAATTGAATCACTGCTGCCAATTGTAAAAGATAGGGAAAAATTATAATGTGTTTGAAGGTAGTAATCATTATGTACTGTAAAAAAACATTATAATTTACGAAGCCAAATAATATTATAATTTTTATTTGTTAACATATTTTGTTTACAATCAAGTTCTTGGTTGAAAACCTATGCACCCTGATATTAATCCAGGCGTTTTTCTGAGGAACACTGGAATTGAGAACTTAAATACGGAACAGTTCCGTTCAAAATGCTGACGAATGAATAAACTGGGAGAGCTATGCTTTAGTACAATGGCGCTCAACCAGAACAGTATCTCGGCCTCGCAGAAAACTGGTGATAAGGCATTCTTTCCTTGCTGCTACTTTCGTCTGCTAATTTGCACAATTAGGACTAAATCCAAATATGACTTACTAAATACAAGAGAGTTACTAGGGAACGAAATTCTTCCAGTTAACAATTTTTAATTGTTTTTTATTTAGTACAAAGGTTTATCTCCTGCGTCATCACGGCTTTCAAAATTTTCTACATCTGGGAAATATTATATTTCTGAATTACGGATAAGTCTTTTACTGCATTTCTGGTAATTCATCATAGAATTTACTATATGTCACAGATTTTAGAATATACGACACATTCAGTAGACATAAAAATTCATTTATTTATTTGGTTTTATTATTATACAATTATGGTACATTTATTAGTTCAACTCCACAACAACAAAAATTTTAACATCACTCACGTCTATAAGGATTGTAATTAGAAGCGCGGATCAATAAACTACGTATTTCATTAAAATCGCTAATATTGTAATCGATTTCTAAGAACCTTCTCTCTAATAAATATTTTAGAAGCACTCACGCAGGCTTAAAACGGTGGTTGCCACAGGAAACGCCACTTACTTCAGTAATCTAGACACGTAACATTTTTTTACCGAAGCATGAACAGTTTTAACAATATCCCTCTATCGGTTTCAGTTTGACAGAAAACAGACAACTTTTGGATAATTTAAGTAAAAAAAAATCTTAAGTTTTAAAACATTAAATAATACTCAACGTATTATGAGTATTAGTATTCTATGATACATAATGTCCATAAAAAGGTTTTAACAGTTTTGGAGACTTTAAAAATTGTGTGACTAATCTCTCAGTCACAAGAGTCATTTTGTTTCGGGATATAACGTAAGCGAACACCTTATTGTGACTTTCTACATAGACATTTTTATTGCTAGCTGCGTCTTATTACCCTTAAGTCTCTAGAGAGATCCCTATGTGTACTATACAGACGTGTAAGATGGATGAGAGACCAAACTAACGAGTTGCCTTTTTATCTGTTCGTTTTTTATTTATTTGTTAACAGTAAAGAGCGTTAACTTCGGCACTAAAATTAGTAACAAAAATATTGAATTTAACTTTTTAGAACTTAGAAATTAAATTTTGTTAATATTAAATCGAAAAATAATTTACAATTAAAATAAAATAATAAAACACTAGGTTGGAATTAGAGACTGAAGAATGAAGTAGAACTAGAGAAGATGTAAATAAATGAAGTCTTAAGATTAAATAAATCACATTGTATTTGCACATACAATTATGTTATATTTCAAACTACCCGAGATAACCTTAGTACTTTGCAATTGAATTTGTACCATAATATCCAGGGCCAGATATTACTATCATAATCCGACGTGTCTTCACATTATTATTGCAGAATCTAAGGCATCTCGTCATAAAACGTTAAACCAATAAAATTATTTGTAACATAGCTGTTCTCTTTTCTCACTGTTGAGACCTCTCTGTCTTTCTCTCCATTCTACAATTATCTTAATTTGTTTTTTCGCTAAAAATAAGATTATTGTTGGTCATCGGGAGTCTGAAATTAAAAGGAGGCATATGAAATAGCCCACTGCTACTGCACCAATCATTTTTGAACTGTCTATTCACCGTAAAGCTGTGCAACAGGGATAAAGCTGAAGCTGTGCAAAATAAGCTTTCAAAACAATGAAAAACCTCTAGCAATATGAATTTATAGAAGTTCAATCCCCACTTGTTTGTGTTTCAAAATAGTGTACTAACTATTTCATTTTAATACAAAACTTAAAACTGTGTAAGAGACCTAACACTGTGTAAGAGAACGTAAACACGTTGTTACGTCGCATTATAAGTTATAACTTTTCGTGATTATGTAAATTGTTGTTTATTGTTATTGTCAGAATATCTATCTTATAATAAAGAATAATTACCTCGATTATTATAACTATTTGGTATAACATATTAGCATTAAACATAAGTAATCCAAATATCTTACAACTTAAGATGTTCATGTTGGTTCTATATTTCCAGTTAGGTTATAGGTATATGTACTGTATTTTAGAAATTTCAATGGATTTTTGTAACATATTGATAAAAGTTATTTCGTTTTTGTTTGTCTCTCTACAGGTCTACAGTTAACTTCAGAATTTAACGAAACTGAAGACCTCAAAATTGGCTGTACTTTGTCTACTATAATTGTAAGCATTTGTTGTTACTATCTTTTCATTTTTTAAAAAAATACATCACATACTAGATACAGTATATTCGTATTCCGAACGAATAAAACATTCACAATTTGGAAAATGTAAACTAGAGAGTTACAATTAATATTCAATGACACAGAAATTCTTGGTACCCTTAGAAGTTCTTTGTACCTTAGGGACAGTCAATAGATGCTATCACAAACTACATACGAAGTGCCATCAAGGGATAGACCTGAAGTCTTGCCAACTAATAACTAGCATCTGAATTATCGTAGAGTTAAAATTGTCTTTCCAAATAACAGTTTCATTTATTCAATAAATAATAATTGTATTTTCAAAAAGAAATAAACATTATGTAATAAAATATTGAGTACTAATAAAACAGTTTGTATCACATAATACTACATTCGTCTTTTTTTTTTCGTAAAACACAACTTCCGCTGTAGAGCATACACAGACTGGGAACAAATATTTGTGTTTGTGCATCAGAAAAAGTATTGTTCGTCCGGATTCCATGAAATTCGAGTAGCTTGAAATAAAACAAAAGCTCTATCATACCGTACACATGGTAGTCCTAGATCAAATTAATAACTTATCCTCACGGTAGATATGTATATATTTTTGAGACCACTAAGGTGATATTTTAAATTGTGTTAAATTTATTATTATTTTTTTGTTAATTGTAACCGTAATTATCTTTTGCGGAATAGGCATACGTATAAATGTTACATTTCGTGACGTATATTTGTTGCTGTTGCGCGTATAGGAAACACTTAGTTATTATAGATGAATTGAAGTTATTAAAAACCTGCGTAGTAATGTAAAAATAATAATTAAAATTGTTGATGTAATTTAAATATCTATCATTTATTAGTGTGTCTTGATTACTATAGAAATAGTACGTCAGTCGATGAAAAGTTAGGTGACAAATGCTGTTTTAATATGTGTTGATTTTTTTCGGTGCTGTCCAACACCATTTGACCATTAACATTTAAGTCTGCAACTGGTAATTATGTGATGTATATATTTTCTTTTCAACCAATTTCGGACTTCTAAAGGTACCTGTGGTATTAACATTTGATTTATAATCATGAAAATTGGCAAAAAATAAAGTTAGAGCTTATGTATGATGTACCACTGATAATGTAACAATGTTTGACTGCACTGATGGCGTGGTAGTTCAAGGGGACGCCTCGCTATTTTCTACTGTGCCTTTAGGCCCTTAGGCCGCCATCGAAATTGAAGGTTCTTAATTAGTTTCGAAGGAGGAAAAAATTATTTTTGCACGAAACTAGTTCCGAACCAGTTCTTTTTTTCTTTTTAGGGAACCATGTTTACGTAGAAGGCATTTATTTATGTAGTTTTGATGAAGGAATCTTCGACCGTCGTCAAACCCACTAGTCACATTGGTATTACGACCTATGAGAACGCTTATTATTTTCTATATCCAAAATTTTTTTTTTATACTAACATCATATATTATGTTTGTATTCAAAATGAAAATGAGGAAATTATTTCCACTTAATGACCCAATACAATGTTGTAATACAAATAAATGTCTAAATAGGTAATCTTTTTTTACGAGATGAACATAAGAGATAGACGCTATTCGATATTGAATAAAACAATAATGACTGGTCGGTATTGTATGAATCATGAGGTTGTACATCCAAGGTCCAATAATATGGAACAGCATTTTCTCCATTGCATTTATACTTCTTCGTAGCTTTATTTTATAAAAAGAAAAAAATCTGATTCGAAACTGGTTTAGTACAAAAATTATTTTTGCCTCCATCGTGACTAGTTACGAACCATTGGTTTTGATGATGGCCAAAGGGGCGCAGAGTGTTGTGGGTTCCAGTGTGACATGGGACAATACTTTGTGTGATCCAGAAATTACTTGTTTTGTTCGGAGTCTGAGTGTTCTTGTGTTCTTTATGTCCATTGTTTAAATGCTTTGTTTTTTAAAAAAAAACAATCTTCAGTTTTGTTATACACTATAAAAGTATGCTTTTTGCAACTATTAATTTTTAAGTTTGTTGTTGGAAAATATGTGCTATTTTCGGAACGGTAAAACTAAGTTTGCTTTCAAATATCGGACAAAAATCTTTGAGGACTTTCGATCTGAAATAAAGCCGCTTACGCTAACTGCTAGGTCAACGATGCAGATTTGATGCCAGTTTAGTACTGATATAAAAGAATTACAAGCACTTTGCCAACCTTTAAGTGAGGGGGGAGGAGGGATTTAAATACAAGACCGATCAGTATAGCATTCGGCACAATGTGCATCGGAGTACCTCGATAAACTGGTTAATATACAGATTGAACAAAAATGATACGCTCAGGCCGTATTCGAACTTGTATTCATCAAGTAAGATCACGGCCCATTTCAAATAATTTTTCTATTTGCAGTCATTTCCTGAAAAATTAAAAAAATACTAAGCTCAAAAATGGAAATTTAAGTAATGTAAAATAAAGTTTAGCTACTAATTCATAATGATGTAAACGCAACGAAGTCGGTGATGTTAAGCTAAATCTTTTCTATTAAACAACCAAGAGCTATTAAATTATTAAATTAAGAGATATTTGTTTTACAAGGACTTGTTAATTTATTTGTTTTACAAATACTTGTTAAATTTATAATTTAATTTACAATATTATACTTGCATTTATGTTCATTTTTAAATATTTATTACAAGCGTTGCCATAGCTTTATTAAACATAATCAATTGAAATCATGAAGAACATTAAAAGAAATAAAGTAACCCTTCGCAGTAGCGAAGGGTTACTTTATTTCTTTTAACAGCGACAGCGAGTACGCTGTCGTTGTTGTCGTTGAAAATGTACGAACAGTAGAGTTGTGAGCAGACACATATTTCAGAATTAACGAGGATAGGTACAGTCGACGCTTGAGGTGTAATCCATTGATAACGCTTTTACGCTAATTAGCGAGGAAGTACCAAGCTTAGGGTGTCACACCTCGCACTAGATTTATGGATGCACTCACTGTCACTCGTAATCCTGACCAAGTGAAGAGGAGTTGATATGCTTTGCTCTCACACCGATTTACAGGGTAACTACATATACGCTACTTGTAGCGTTACCAATGAGAATTTTTGCGCTAATGGTTTTTGACACATAAAAAATATGTGACAGTTATTTACTGAAAAAAAAAAATGTGAGATTTAAAGATAAGCTAATAACTGGGCTCTTGAAAAATACTAGTAATCGAAATAAGTGAAGAGTATTAACAGGTAATGTACCAGTAAGGTACGAGTATATTATATACGGGTATTAGGGTGTCCCTTAAATTTCAAGTTCGATATTTTTTTATGCATACCTTCTTAAAAGTTTCGTAATAACCCTATATTGTCTAGAAAAAAATATTAGTTCGATATATAAACGATAACCCGTGCCGACTTGCTATTTAAACTTGTCGATACAAGTTGCTTAAGTACTGCCCAGTGACCTGTTACGACATGTTTTATTTGCCATTTCGTACGTGATTTTTGAGACTATTAGTGCTTCATTGTTTAGTGCGTAAACATGTCGGTGGAATTACGGAGTGATAAACAAAATATTTTTCTTATCGGATTGACTAGCTACCAAATAAATGGTGCAAAATTACCATCTAATCGACAAGTTTTCTCAGTCCTATTTTACAATATTCGTGAGGTTAAATTGACTGTTAGTGAAAGTGCAAATCTTGTGATTAGGGAGTGCATCATATATTGGGAAAAAGCAAGAATTCCAACAAGGGCATTTCCTAACTGCGTGAAGAAACTTATTGATTTATATCATGTTTGGAGAGAGTTGCAAAAAAATTGTAAGAAAACTCAGATTACGTTTAAGAGTCGTGAGAACAATTTTATAATTAATCTTGATAATTTGTTTGATATTGCACATGCTGATGCTTTTGAGAGAATGAAAATAGAGGAAGATAAATTATTTTTAATGAAACAGAGGGAGCCAGATCGACCGGGATGGTTAGGTGGTGTAGATAAAAAATTGGCGGAAAAAGAACAAAGATCTAGACAACAACGATTGGAAGAAGAGGAAAGGATTGTAAGACAAAGAGAATCACTAGCTGTTGCATCTACTTTCACCACAAATAACTTAGACAGTGTAGAAGATTCAGATGAAGAACAGATCTTGAATTCTGAACTCAGCTTGCCGGACGTTCCCTGCCATGAACAAAGTTCAAAAAGAGGTAGAAAGAATCTTATAACACCTAAACTAGTTGCAGCTTTAGATCGATGCCAGTTAAGCATTAGAGATACCGTTTACATTCTTAATGCGGTGGTAGAAGCGCTTGGTCTGAGCAGCGATGATTTCTGTATTAACATATCCTCGATTCAGCGAATTCGTACAGAAACTAGAAAATCAAGGGCAGAAGCAATAAAATTTAACTTCCAAAACAATGTACCCGACATAGTCACAGTCCATTGGGATGGAAAACTATTACCGGGGTTGGATGTACGGAGTTCAAAAGAAGAACGCTTGCCAGTTATAGCTTCATTTGACGATAGAGAGCAGCTTCTTGCAGTGCCGAAACTAGAAAGTTCTTCTGGAAAACATCAAGCGAAGGCTGTATCAGCAGCTCTCTTTGACTGGAACCTTTATGATAAAGTGCAAATAATGTGCTGCGACACAACAGCTTCCAATATAAGCCGTTTCAATGGAGCTTGTGCTATTTTGGAGCAAACTTTAGGAAAAGAATTGTTGCTTTTCGCCTGTCGTCATCATGTTTATGAATTGGTCCTAAAAGCTGTCTTTGAAACCAAGATTAAGCAAATTACTAGTAGCCCAGATATTCCGATGTTCAAAAAGTTCCAAGAAAATTGGAAAAACATTGATTGTACTAAAATTGAACCATCTCTTAATTTCGTAAAAGCACGGGTTGCCGAGACAGACATTCAAGCGTTGTTACTATTTTATAAGGCAGAATTAGATAAAGGTTTTGTAAGAGATGATTACCGCGAATTGGTCGAACTGTGCGTAATATTTTTAGGAGGAGACACAGAGGAAAAATTAAAACTAAGGCCCCCCGGAGCTATACATCAGGCACGCTGGATGGCGAGAGCGATCTATTCTTTAAAAATATGTTTACTTCAGTCACAATGCAGAGTAACTGCGAAGGACAAAAAGGCTCTACAAGATGTTTGCTTATTTCTCGTAATATTGTATGTTAAACCTTGGCTCGAATGTACAGTGGCGACCAAAGCACCTAATCAAGATTTGCGCTTCTTGAAGATGTTAAAAGAGTATGAAAAAGTTGACGCAACAATTTCTAAAGCTTCTATAAGCAAGTTCAGCCATCACTTGTGGTATTTATGTGAAGAGACAGTCATTCTATCACTATTTGATGATGAAGTTGACAACCAAACTAAGAAGAAGATGATTGCCAACTTCAACAGGGACAAAATCTCGGATTTTAGCAAACGCTATGACCCGTCGAAGGAAGAACTGACTCAAAAGTTGTTTGGTAAGTTAAATTGACTTTTTGTTGGATTTCAATTTCAATGTCCAATACTTATTTATTTATTTTCAAAATTGTTGTTGATTTTTATTTGTTATTTAACTTATTTTTCTTTTTTTTTAGACAAAGCACTGGATGATTTCGTATCGGAAAAGAGCAAACAATTTTTATCACGACTGCAGATCGACGACAGTTTTCTAAAGGAAGATGTATCTTCTTGGAATAACAATGCTGCTTTTCTGGAGGCTAAAAGAAGAATAAGTTATTTGAAAGTTGTAAATAATACTGCTGAAAGGGCTGTTAAATTAATGCAAGATTTTAACGGACTTATCACGGCTGAAGAAGAACAAAAACAGTTCTTGCTGCGCTGTGTCCAGGAACATCTAAAATTGTATCCAGACTGTAAAAAAACTACTCTAAAAAGAAGTTACCCTGAATGATTCTTATTTCTTTATATTTTTAATTAAAGATTAATGTTCATCTAATTTATTATTTAATTTTATTCACTTAATTCATTGCATTTATAGTGAAATTATAGCAGACTGAAATTTTAGGACAAAACACGTTTTTTACTAAACTTTGAAGCTCGGTCGGCACTGGTTGCAATTATGCTAGATTGATAAAATTTTATATTTAAGTATCTTATAGCATTAGTAAAAATTATAGAGGGTATGCATTTCGAAATTCGAAAAAAATTTTTTTTTTGTCATATAAGGGACACCCTAACGGGTATATATTAATTATTCTATACCCTGCCAACCAAACGGGTTGGCAAGTTTTCCTTTTCTTTGCAGTGATGTTGTCCTGCATAGTTTCTTCCCTTGGTCGCCTCTTACAACACCATGGGATGAATAGGGGTCGTGACATTCCGAATTCTTAATCCGTTTCCACACGAAGGCCGTTACAGTATTTGGAAGTATTCACGGCGTTCTACCTAAAATATATTCATTTCATAATTATTTTCTAAGTATGACTATAACTATATATATATATCAAAACTGGTTTAATTTCACACATCTTTATCATTAGATAGTAGTCGTGGTTTAAATTGCATGTAATAGGAATTTCATTGTTACCGCATGAAGCAACAACCTGTTCTAACATTTTGTGGTTTACTTACAACTGTTCGCAAATACTGATTGCTTACTAGCTCTTAAACGTAAACTATTCATACAATTAATTTAATAATGCTTTCCTCTAAAATTGAAAATTATTACACAGTTTTCGATTGGCTCTTTGTGAATTATTTGATTTATGGATAAGCAGTTTTCTTACCTTAGCTGATTTAAGTTAATTGCGATATATGTCAATTCAGAATTCCGTATACTGTCGATTAGCTCATGAAGCTGTTAAAAGAAAAATTGCAAAAGCCTAATTTTACTATATTAGACAATCTGTTTGAGATGAAATTTTTATTTTGTATAGCAAGTAATTTCTTATTTCTTTTTGTTGTTTCTCCTGCATACAGAGAAAGTTTGAGTTCTTAGCTATGAGAATAGGCCAGGAGTCTACTGAATAGCTGACAAAAATAAAAAATTTTTACAATGGTATATCTTTGAAAATCAGCAGATTTTTTTTCTATATTAAGAGCCTGCCAAAGTGACTCTACTCTGCCTGATGGAAATCATGAATAAAATCCAAGAGTTGTGGTCACCATACTCATTGCAAATGCAGACAATGCAGTACGGTGACCCACACTATGGGGGTCTAGTAAGATGCTTTTTCACACCTCGCTTGGGGACGTAAAAGGCATGACAGTCATCGTGAGAGTGTAAGGCTTACACAGTTACCACGATAAATGTCACCCCTGCATCAATAGGCCTCGGGTCTTACACTCACCAACGAAACACGACAACACGGATGCTGGCACTTTAGGTTGGTCTTCTGTGGGAGAGACTGCCCCGGTCGAGCCGGCCCGCTTGTGCTGAAGTCAGCGTAGTTCTACTACCTAGCTGTATGTATTCGTTTTCAGTTCAAATTTTGACATAAACATGAGTACCTATATGTATGAGAATAGGAGAATATCACGCGTATAAGTTGGCCAGTCATTTAATGTACGACCATGAGAATCATAATAAAATCTTGTATTATGTTCATTAGAAATAATTTTTAACTTACAAATTGTATTTCAAACTTCTACAACTTCTACTTAAAATAAGTTATGATATCTTAAAAACATTATGAAAACTTAAATTATACACTTTTGGTCTCAATTTTACGATATTAATAAATTATAATATACGTACATTTTCTGTGATTTATAAACGATCGTTCGAGCGAATGTTGTGAAGGAAAATATATTTGGACAGCGAATTGTAATAGTAGTTTGGTATAACATATGTCGTTTCATCGTCTTTGTTGTATTTTACAAGACAAACAAGTGAATAATGATCACGTGCTAGGGTAACAATATCTTTTGTGAGGCACTTACTCAAGACCGTTGTCGGTCTACTAAATTCTAAAAGCACCATACGCAATTTACAACTTTGCGGCAGTGTTTGACAAGTAGAACAAACCATGAACATAAAGCTTGATTTCATAGAGTTAATGGCATTATCCTGTCTGGAATAAATTTTTATAATAATAATAATAATTCGCTGGCTTCGGCCTTAGAGGCGTTCAGGCATAATCCCACGGATGGTAGCTTCGCAGCACCGCCCGCTCGGCCGAGTGCATGAACCGAATGTCCGAAACTGCGGTTCCTCTCGTACTGAGCAGTATTACTATCGCAACGACAAGCCACCAGTTGGGTAAAACTAAGACTAGTGGTAAAACTGGCACTAGCAACACTGAAAGCAGCTAGAATTCCTAAAACATATTTTGTAAAAATATTCCGTTTTCTTTCTGTATTATACAAAAAAACAACTGGAACAAATTCTTAAATGAACTACAATGCACTATAATATAAAAAACAGAACTTTTTTACGAAGAAAAACCATTAAATTACGTTAAAGAAATATCTGTGTGAGACATGACATCTAAACGTCATGTCGAAATATTTAACGGAGGAATTCTCACAATATGCTAACGAGAGCTAAGTCTAGAGCACAAATTAGATCCCCGAACTCGCCGCTCCGCTCCGCCTTGCCGTCTCCGGAGGAAACAATGGAAGTTTCGGCTGTAGTAGAGGCATCGAGCTCAAGTTCCAGCGACGAGTTTTTCTCTCCACCGACGTCGCCAAGACCTGTACGTCGGCAGGAGAGTATCCGGCCACCGACCAGCTTGGGATCACGAGGACCACTGACCTCAAACAGAGTCCCCGCTACCGGTGGTGATGTGCGCCGCATGAAGTGGACAAAATCGATAAACGAGAATGTCATGCGGGCATATTTTCGGGCTACAGAGTTGGGAACGAACCTTACTGCGTACCGTGTTAGGCTAGCCTCTCTGTTTCAAGAGTTTGAACCAACTATCAACGTTTCAGCACAACGTTTATCGGATCAAGTACGAGCTATACAGCGCTGTCACCTACTGGATGATACAGTACTTGAGAGGATACGCTCTGACATAAGGAAAAGCTTTACTATCCACTCTTCGTCACACACTGCGGTGGCCAATAGCACACCTCAGCTGCCATCAGGTATTAAAGATGTTGATGAACTAGTGGAGAGTGAAGTTATATCCGTAAGTACCCAATGTAATGATAAGATAAGGAGTGCTTTGGAGGATGCGATTCACAAATACCGATTTGTAAATATTAATAGTAGACCACGGTTATGCCGTTTGCCCATTCATAAACGTAATTTAGCGCTTGTGGGTGCCCTGGATTCGTTATTATCAGATAATTTTGATAATAGCGAAGATCTCAGTGATAAACATTCTATTCTATATTGTGCGGCTATTGCAGTTTGTCGAGTAGCTGGTGTTAAATTAATTGAACGTGTCAGTACTACTCGACCCAAAAATGCTGTACCAGCTTGGCAGTATAGAATTGAACGTCGTATTGCTGAGACTAGGACACTCATCGCTAAATTAACATGTTTTCAAAGTGGTAATACACGACCAAGAGTCATGCGCTTTGTGAAACAGGCATTCTTGGGGACTACCGTTAGTCCTCAACAATACATGTCTTGTGTCACAGAACGCATAGACTTTCTAAAGCAGAAAGTTTATGCATGGGCAAATAGGTTAAGACGTTGTAGAAAACGAGTTGATCGGTATAATCAGAATCGAATGTTCCAAAGGAATGAGAAATGGGTTTATCGGAAATGGGAGGAACCGAATGTGTGAGTGATGGGCATTTTCCAGATGAAATTACAACTAATTCATTTTGGCGTAACATCTGGTCAGTGCCTGTCACTCATACAGAAGGTGATTGGTTGGAGGATGTCAAACACTCGTGTGAGTCTATAACAGCTATGGAACCCATTACTATTAATAAAGATGATGTAAGTTGTGCAGTCCGTTCATTACCGAATTGGAAATCACCTGGTCCAGACGGACTGCACAACTTTTGGCTTAAGTGGTTCCGAAGCTCACATGCGTGTTTGGCATCACAATTCCAAGCAGCTTTGGATTCTGGTTCATTACCACAATTTTTAACCACTGGTGTAACCCATTTACTCTGTAAATCTGGTAGTGCCATGGATCCCAAAAATTTTAGACCTATTACTTGTTTACCAACTACATATAAACTTCTAACATCTATTTTGAGACTCAAAATTACTACACATATAATTAATAATTCGGTACTCTCTATTTCTCAAAATGAATGTAGAAGTGGGGCCCGTGGCACTAAAGAGCTCCTTATCATAGACAGGACCATTAGCCAACAGGTACGTCGTAATCGTAAGAGTCTCAAGTTATATCTCACCTTCTTTATATGGATGATTTGAAGTTACTGGCCTCCACAAAATTACCATTGATAGCGTTATTAAGGGTCACTGAAAACTTTAGTAATTCTATCAAAATGGAATTTGGTGTAGACAAGTGTGCAGTCATGTATGTAAAGAAGGGCGTGATTGTAGAATCTGAAGGAATAGAACTTTCAGATTCAACAAAACTCAGATCCCTGTCTGCCACCGAAACTTACAAGTATCTAGATTTTTCATAGTCCTTGGGAATATTAGAATCTATCGTGAAACAAATGTTACAGGAACATTTCTTTGGCCGCCTAAAAAAAGTAATTAAAAGTCTTTTATCGGGCGGTAACAAGGTGCGAGCCTATAACAGTTGGGTCATGCCGGTTCTGATGTATTCCTTTGGTGTACTTCGATGGACTCAGACCGAATTGGATGCCCTTGACAGGAGAGTCCGTACATTGCTGACTGCATTCCGTATGTACCACCCACGTTCATCGGTTATGAGATTGTATATTCCGCGAAAGTTTGGAGGTCGTGGTCTATTAAATATCAAGACTACACAATCACGAGATATACAATCTCAGAGAATATTTTCTACAGACTAATGTGGGAGTGCATCGTAATGTAGTTGCAGTGGATAACTGGTTTTACCCCGCTCGCTCTGGCTAAAGAGAATTGGCGCAAACCTGTAGTACTTAGTACTACTGATCGCAAGGAAGTATGGAAGGGTAAAGAACTTCATGGTCGATTTTATCGGGCCCTACACGGGTCTGATATAGACTTTAAAGCGTCGACGTCTTGGCTACGGTGTGGTGATCTCTTCAGAGAAACCGAAGGTTTTGTTTGTGCAATTATGGACGAAGTTATCATGACGAATAACTACCGGAAATATATCCTGTAAGATAGTACGGTTGACATTTGTCGGGCGTGCCACCGTCCTGGAGAATCTATTAGGAATATTATTTCTAGTTGTTCTCGTCTTGCTAATGGTGAGTATTTGCACAGGCACAATCAAGTAGCCAGGATTGTACATCAACAACTTGCCCTTAAATACCAACTTGTCAATTTTGAAGTGCCTTACTACAGGCACATACCTGTGTCGGGCACATGCCCGACCCAGTTCTCGAGAACGGTCGTGCTATGTTATATTGGGATCGATCTATTATCACAGATAGGACTATTGTTGCCAATAAGCCTGATATTGTGGTGATAGACCGATTAGAGCGCCGCGCAATGATTGTCGATATCGCCGTTCCTCATGACGAGAATCTCGTGAAAGTTGAAAAAGAAAAACAATTGAAGTATTTGGATCTGTCTCACGAGATTGCCGATATGTGGAATGTGGATTCGGTGATCATTGTTCCGATAATCATATCTGTTCACGGATTGATAGCCAAGAGCCTCGACCAACACCTTAAGAGGCTCACATTAGAAGGTTGGATCTAGGGTCTGATGCAGAAGGCAGTTCTCCTTGACACGGCCCGTATTGTGAGGAGGTTCCTGTCTCTGGAGCCCTAACCACCGGTATCTTGGTCCCTGTACCCGATGTCGGTGGTCTACTATTTTTTATATTTATAAATATGTGTTTTTTATTTTTTTATATATTCAAAAATGTATTGAATATGTATTTGAATGAAATAAAGAGAATAATAATAATAGTAATTCTTTATTGTAAGAAAAAATGCATACAGCTATCAAGCGCAAGCCCTGATTCCCAAACTATTGTCAGTTGTGTGTAAGGAATTCGGGAATTATATCAGGTAACATTAACATTTCAGACACCGGACGTACAACGTCATCAAGCCTCGAACTATGTATAGCTTATAGCTAGCTATTAGCAACTGATGTACACATTACACACTAAATATACACTTTTTTGTAAATATATATCTAAATTATGCCTACGTAGAAAATACTCAAACTCTGAAATAAATATTTGTAGATCATACAACCATTTGGTCTGACTCAGGAATCAAAGATCGAGAGAGTCAGTTGAATATTTACATATTATAATTTTTTACTTACTAAGAGAGTAATTAGTTCTAAATAATTATGTTTTTAGTAAGTAAAAACGTATAATAGTAATAACTAGATATCTTATAATAATATTGTATACGAGTAAGATGAATTAGATATAGTTCCCAGGCTTTTACCATATTTTATTTTTTATTTTCGTCTAATTTCCTTTGCTTTGTTTCGGCAGAATTATGCCTTTCACAGTGTTTTAAGATTAGTAATTATAAAGCCAACTTGTCAGTTCGTAACTATTTTATTTCAATTTAAAAATTTCGATATGTAGGTATACACGTATTGAAGAGTTTACAGTTTTTAAATTCTATTTTTAATCAATTTAGTTTATTATGATTCTATTGTCTTTCTGTATTCAATTAGTTGAACAAGTCTTAATTTTGGAGTACAATTTCTCATTTTATTAATTTATTTCTAGGCACTGGTGCCTATTACTACTTCTTTCTAATACTATTTTGGATAATACTGAAAAAAAAAAATACTTTTCTGTTTTTATTGACGTATTTTATTATTAATAATATTCACAAACTTACATAAGTGAAAACTTTCCGTATCAGAAATAAGAGTGAGCAGCTGCATATTTTTATTTTGTTATTGATTGACTGACTTTATTTTATGAGCACGTAAAGCCGTCAGCCCTGCGCCTGATTTCTCCCCGGTCGTGTCGGTCAACCGTTCCATCGCTTTGTAAGAGTGAGGAACAGAGAGTACACCTATGGAGAAACACTTGTGCACTATAATATTTTCTGCATAGTTGGAAGATCTTCGTTAAGATTGACCGACTTGACTGAAATCGGCTTGGAGTACGTCATCATCATCATTTTTTGACTACACGGATAGCGCAGTAGTTTAAGCGGTCAAGTCGCCGCTTCTCACTGCGCTGAGTGTTGTGGGTCTCTTGTGGTTCTTCTCGTAGACCCCTTTGGGAGGAGTCTCGGGGTGACTTTACCAGGTCTACTGGCCGTCAAAGTGGTCCTCCGCACCGCCTGCGACTACAGGCGGGTCAGTTGGTTGGGCCCCTGGGACTGTTGGTATATCGGGGTGTCAGTCCGGTGGGGGGCAGCGTCTCTAACGAGGTCAACCTGCGCCCGGATCTCGTTCTGTGTTCCCTCCTGTGCTTAGCGAGGTCGAGCTCCAAGGAGTGGGGACCCCGACGAGCGTCCGTCAGCCAGCACCAGGCAGGGTGTTGGAAATAGTCCGGTAGGAATTGCTACGGAGACGAGGTCTCGCGGCAGGCCATGCCTGTCCGGCGGTCGCCTATGGTAGAGCGCGAGTTCAGGCAGGTGGCGGGCTTGCGAGCCATCGGCACGCACTAATAGGCTTGAAGTCAGGCGTCTCACGAAGTCATCCAGGCTTTCTATGCGCAGATCCCTGGAGATCGTTCTGTTCCGCACAAAGCGAGGGGCGTTGACAAGGGTACGTAGTGCAAGCGACTGCTGTGCAAGCAGACGGCGGCGATTTGTCTCGGAAACAAGCGCATACCAGGCCGGGGCACCATAGGTGAGTCGCGTGCAGATGTAGGCCTTGTACACACTGAGCTTCGCACGGAGTGGCAGTCGGGACGATAGTACGGGCCACGAAAGGGAACGCGCGGCACGAACCTGGGAGATGATGTTGTTGACGTGAGGCTTCATAGAGAAGCTGCGGTCGATGGTCACGCCGAGGTATTTCACCATCGTGGACCACTCGACGTTTTCCCCCATAAGGTTCAATTGTGGTAGGGTCACACTTCCTATGGAGATCGCCTGAGTTTTCGCCACGTTGACTGTCAGTCTCCAGTCCTTCAGCCAGTTGGGAAGTGCATCTAGAGTACGCTGCATCTTGGTAGCAGTGTTGGCACCATTTTTCGACGTCGTGATATAAGCCGAGTCGTCGGTATACAGCACAAGCTTCACGCTATCGGTGACGGGAATGTCATCTGTGTACCAAGAGTAGCACACTGGAGACAAGCAACTTCCCTGTGGCATATCGGTACAGATGACCCGCTCTGTAGACAGGGCGCTTTCAACCGCCACATGAAAACGTTTGTGTTGCAGAAAAGTGGCCACAATCTTAACTATTCGACGAGGAGTAGTAGATATGGACAGCTTGTACAGCAGGCCGGTGTGTCAGACGCGATCGAACGCCTTCTTCATATTGCGGAAGACTGCAACAACCCGCTCGCGCTTGTTGCGAGCAACTGCGATGTCGTGCAGTACCCTCGCGAGCTTGTGTGTCGTGGAGTGTTCGGCACGAAATCCGAACTGTTCGTCGCGTGGCTGAAGGTGTAGCGTCATGTGCAGCAGTAGCAGCTTCTCGAACAACTTCGACGTCGTCGAGAGGAGCGTGATGGGACGATAGCTTCTCGGGAAGAGGATATTCTTCCCCGGCTTGGGCAGCATAGTGACTCTACCAAGCCGCCATGCAGTTGGAAAGTTTTCGGTGCGGAGGATGCTGTTGAAGAGACACGGCAGCGTCGCGAACACTCGCGGAGGTAGGTGACGCAAGGCTTCATTGGTCACGCCGTCGGGGCCGGGTGCTTTACGGAGAGGTGCTCGGCGAATCATCCGTTGAATTTGGCCAGGAGAGATGATGGGGTCCTCGGTCGAGGTTATCGGCTGCTCAAAGTATAGTTGGAGCTTCCTCTCAACCTCTACTACGTGCTGCACGTTGTGGGCAGGATTCGGGTGGAACTGCGCTTCCAGGAAGTCGGCAAATATCTCCGCTCGGTCCTCGGCACGGTAACGTGGGGTTCCATCACCAGCCAGCAGGAGCCTAATCGGAGCAGGTTTCACGGAAAGCTGGCGGCATAGGCGGTGTATGCCCGACCAGTCTTCAGTAGCTCGTTCGATGGTGCGGTGCCAGGACTCTGCCGCGCTCGTTGCCACTGCGGCAGAGATCTCCGCAGTCAGAGTATTGAGCTGGGACTTCATGGTTGGGCATCGGGAGCGCTGCCATTGCCGGCGCAGTTTCCTCTTCCTCTCGATTATCGTCAAGTTGTAGGCGGGGAGCTGGAAGGGCTTCCTTACAGCGGTGGCGTCAAGTTTTGACACTCGAAGTGCGGTCTTTAAGGCCACATTGAGATCCGTTGTAAGTTTGTCGACTTCATTAGGTGTCTCCGCTCGGAAAGAGGGTGAGTGCTCTGCAATGTAGTCGGCGAAAGCCCGCCAGTCTTGGCGCGATCGAGAGGGTAATTGGACCATTTCCAGGATGTCATCCAGAGACATATACACCGGCTGGTGGTCTGAGATGAGATGGTCGTCCAGGAAATCGAGATATACAGCCGTGTCAATGCTGTGGATGATTGCTAAATCTATGACGTCCGGTATGTGGGCTACGCGGTACGGGTAATACGTTGGAACTTCTGGTAGCACCTGGTACTCTTGTCGGTCTGCATCATCTAGAAGGCGGCGGCCTGCCGGGCATGTGACGTTGGAGTTCCACGCCGTGTGTTTTACATTGAAGTCACTGGCGATTATAGTGGGCAGCGGTGACTCCAGCAAGGTGTGCATGTCAGCCACTGCAAGGCGTTGGCCTGGTAGCCTGTAGAACGCGAACACACGGGCGGGCTGGCTGCCGATGCAAACCTCTACGCCCAGGGCGTACACAGACTGCAACGTGGGTACTCGTAGTACTTGGTGAACGACCTTCCTCTTGACCAGGACTGCTAATCCCCTGGTCTTCTCTTTTGACATCCCGTCGGCGTTCCAAAATAGTATGTGCAGCCTACGCAGATCCAGACTTGCACAATTTTGCTAAGCAGTCAAGGATCAGTGGGATGTGGGACTCGCTTCTCCAGTAGCGCTACCAGTACCTTCTGCAAAGTACCGATAACGCTGTTAAGTCTAGGGTCTAGGTATACCGTAATCGGTTTGGGGGCCGGCTTTGGCTTGACTGTCCGCTTCGCCTTCGTCCCCTCTGGTGGAGCAGCGACCACGGCGTCCTCCTGGACCTCGTTGCGAGGCGCGTTTGCCTGTTCAGCTCGCGTCTTCGCCATCTTGTGTCGTCTTTGGCGAGGCGAACGCTTCTCCTGTGCTGGGTTTGCTGCTGCCATGAGCGAGGCGGAAGCATTGCCATCCTCGACAGTGGTGGTCTTTTCTGTGTGTGGTCTGGCTGTTGGTGTGCGTGTAATAGTGCCAGCCTTCCGGTTCCGGATTTCTTGCTTGAACACAGGGCAGGCGGCGCTGTTTGCAGTATGCACTCCTTCGCAGTTCGCACACGTGGGCGGTTCATCAAGGGGGCGTGGGCAGTCCCGGGCAGTATAGGCTCCGCCACAACGCACACAGGAGAGTGGCCTGTGGCAATTGTGAGACGAATGCCGGAATCGCTGACATCTATGGCATTGCACGGATCCCTTTTAATCGCGCCATGCTTCTATGTGTACGCCAGGCGTGCATAGAAGTTCTGATACTTCATAAATACCTGGCGTAAGATTTGTGGTACGCACAATCTGCGTGAAGTACAAACACCCGGGACGGCCCTGTCGGGCTCGTGTGGGGCGCACGAATTCTGGTGTGAACCCAAGTTCTGAGAGCTCTGCCTCGATCTCTTCTGGTGGTGTATTTACCGGGAGTCCACGGATAGCCACCTTGAGGCTGCGTTCCGCGGGGAGGGAATATGAAAACCAGAAAATCTTCTCCTTTATCTCCAGTGAGTAAAGGTACCACTGGATGGTGCGATATTCCTGTTCCGGCTTGGGGATGAAACGAACTCGCTTCTCAAATGGGCGCCCATTTGGTGTGTGTCCAAGTAGCTGCTTTAGCTCCCGGAAGTGCATCGACTAATTTGGAAGTGTTTCGACCACCAGGGGTGGGTAGCGGGTAGTAGGCTGTTTCTTGTCAGCAGCAGAACCAGCAGCAGCATCAACAGCGGTAGTTGCGGTAGTTGCGGTGTGGGCAGAGGTAGTGACAGCGGTAGTGGCAGCACAGGAGGTGACACCAGAGGGCGTAGTAGGTGCAGCAAGTGCAGCAAGGCGAGCAGCAGTAGAGGCTGGTGTACCAACAATCGTAGCGTAGGTGGACCCCCACTACTTCCATGGGCGCGCTTTTTGTAGTTGCTGGTAAGTCAAAGGGGTGCGTCGTGAAGAGTGCACGCAAGAGAAGATGGGAAGCGGTCGGGTGCGACCACTGTCTGTGGTCCAGGGTAGCGTGGTGGAAGGGCTGATGCCTTTTTTGGTCTTTGCGGCTGCGGTTGCGGATGTGGCAGCCGACATAGCAGCCGCAGGCCTGTGTGGGTTTTCAGTCGACTGAGCAGGAGTAGGTGTGCTTAGTCGCGAGAACGTGGGGAGGGCGAAAAATTCTTCCCTAGCTCCCGGCATCGGTGTCAAGGCAGCAGTCAGCCCACTCAATTGGACACTTGGCCCATTGAACGAGGGCCGCGACGGTTGCATGGGGCCGCGTGTTAGGGAAGCTTGGTTTGCGGCTATCACACGCCTCATCGCGGACCACGCTGTGCCTCAGTACCGGACGTAAACTCGCTTCGTGACCCCAGGGTTTTGATGTTGTGGGCGAATTGCCCGATGTGCGGACGTGTTATGGCTTTGGCACAGAGGTGGCATGACAGATTATGCCTTCCTTCCTTGTGAAGTCGTTTCACATTTGAAATGCGGCGGCTTGACGTTGCGCTGCACGACCAGCGCCCTAAGGCACAGGGCAACCACCGAATCGGCCCACCGGGGCTTGCCGCTGGTGGCAGACCGGGGTCCGAAGACGGCAGTGTACTCTGCGGTATCCGAAGGGGCCGATATGAGCGCGGAGTAAATAACTAACTAACGTGCAAACCGTGGTCATGTGGAATGTTGTTGTTGTCACTGCATTCGGAACACGAGGCGAGTGACGCCTGTACCGGACGAAGTTATTTGCATTATGTTTTTACAGAAATAAATTACTGTAGAAATCAATTACTTCTTTTAACTTATTTTGCATTTTACTTACTTCTAAATAAGCATTATAGACGCTATTATGACTCTTTTTGTTGGTGAACTCAAGCCCGTGGCACACCTAGAAGTGGTGAGCAAATCTGAGGTAATAACAAGGGTACGAATTCAATTAAGTTTAATAAAGTTCACTTGAGTGCTGATTAAGATATGAACAACATATGTATGTTTGTACGTTGCCGATATATCTATTCTATATTTTTTTTTGTATATAAGGCTTTATTTCCCTAATAGCATTTTAATCATTAATTGCATTTTTTTATTAAACTCTTCATTTTGAAGGTACGTGTACAATAGAACAGTTTAAGAAATGGACGTCAATAGATTATAAGATTGATTTTAAAACTGCATTTTGCCACTATATCGATTTGATTATAAATATTTAGGAGTTAAGTGGGGCGATTAGAGGTTTGACATTTAGGACATTGCTTATTTAAGGTCCAGGACCCTCTTACTCCATGTTATATACGTTCAACACAACTGCCACACCGTCATGATTCAATTTAAATCTTTCTCTATGTCGTCTCTTTTTTCAAAAGTATTAAAGAAAAGTAAGACTTACCTTGCTTTTCTCCTACAGAAAACTTCAATTGTGACTTTTGTTATAAATTAAATTGGGAAAATTAAAATATCTTGCAAAGGGACTTGTTTAAACATTATCAAAACTCAACTTTTCAGCGGGGTACTCAACTCAACGGCAATTCCAGAGAAGCAATATAAATCTTAAACAACGCATATCCAAAAATTCTACATCATAGCTTAATATTTTTGCACTGGATAGCAGAGAATATTATTCACCTCATTCCATTCATTCAACAAAGCTATGTATCTGATAAGATTGTGTAGTGTAAAACTATGGAGTAACTGAAGGTGTTGACTGCCCCAACAATACGTAGGCTAAATTACAGTAGGCTCCTTCACGAATTTATATATTTCGAACATCTAACGCCAAACGCCATCTAACTTCAAACTAAGCAGAGCTTGTACTGTAACAGATAAATAGATAATATTTTATTTGTACACCAGGGTTTACAAACATTAAACCATAATAAAACTAACAATAAATGTGATGTACAAAGGATAGCCTTTTTACTTATAGCAATTTCTGCCAGGCAACTTTTGGATGGACTGGTTTCATTTTAAGCTAGTGTTAGGTATATACGAGTAAAAATACGTGTAATAAATAAAATTTTTGCCTCTAAAATATTTATTTTTATCAAATACAAATTGCTTAATAAATAAAATATCAAACATACAAACTTAAATATATATATAAATTTTAACCTCCTTACATACATAAATACATTAACTGCCAAGTATGTGATAGTTGGAAAATAATGTATGTAGTAGAGAAAATATAGTTTTGAACGTGGTAACAGATTGTGCACGTCTGATATAAATTGGTAAGGCATTCCATAAACGTACAGCTTCTACGAAAAATGAGTTTGTATGAAAATTGGTAAAGTGTTTTAGTATTTCCAATTTCAGATTTTAAAAAGGCCTCAGGCATTTTAAATGTGTATCATGAAGGTACTTAAAGCGTTCTTAGCGGTAAAGATGGATAAGGATATGAGTATTGCGGCAAAATCCGATTGGAAACCACTGGAGCTTTTTATAAAAGTAGGAAAAGTGATTAATTTTCACAGTCCAAATACGAACGAATCATATGCAAAAGTTTTGAAGACGCTCAAGTTTATTCAAGGTCAAGATAGCTGACGTTGGTATGCAGTTTTAATAGATATCCGAAGAGAGTGTCGCAGTCTCTGTAAATATCTTACTGCAGTGTACACTTCGTGGCTTACTTTTTGAATCTGGGGTCCTCAAGATAATGTGCCGTCAATTAGGATTGCCAAGTTATTAATTTGATTGCTGGTTGGGACAATTTTGCTATCAAATTAAATCGGAGGAAAGAGTGACCAATCAATTTTAGTAGACATTATGAGACTCTCAATGATACATACCTGCAATTTTGTACTCCATGTTGTCCATAGTCGTTATTCCACGTGCTTATAAACTCTAGATCGGAATTGATGACACTAAGTGCATTCGATAATTTACTGACTGGTACATGGGTTTAAATCCGCAAACCATCAGCGCAAGCGTTGTAGTATGAAATAAAATTGCCAGAAATAGAATTCACAAAAAGATCGTCACCCTTCGAACCATCGACAGTAGCATTACATCATAAAAATAGGGAATCTTCAAGACGAATACGATGCAAACAGTTAATTGTGAAACCATTCTATTACTCTTGGAGATATGTTAAAAGAGCCATGAATACCAACTAGAATATGGAAATCAACAGTATTAAATGCATTACTGAAGTCTAGAAAAGGTAATGCCGTCATTTTACCGCTATTCATGTTTTTTCTAATGTCATCTGTAATGTGGAACAGTGGTACCACTGAAATTTACCCTGTACGGAAGCCAGAATGAAAAGTATTAAAAATATTGTACTTTAAAAGGAAGTTGTTGAGTTGATTATGAGCAAGTCATTTAAGGACTTGGAAAAAAAAGTTAGGATAGTTATAGGATGGAAGTCAGAGTAGGAAGGTTTTAATTGTTTTAGTAAAGGAATAATTTCAATTGATATCTACGCAGAATGGTTAAAATGAATAAATGAATGGTTAGAAGTGTTACACAGAACGGGGATGACATCATCAACTATAGGAACAGGATATGAACAGGCGTTTTCTTATTGAGACAGTCGTTTCGCACCGCATTAGATGAGATTGAAAATATGCTTGTTGAGCCGATCGAATAAAATAAAAGGCAAATAGTTAGGATTTAAACAGGTGAAAGATATTTTAAGATTTTAGTTTTTGTTGTTGGATCAAAATTAAATGAACAGAAAAAATGCTTGTTACGTGAATCAAGATTAAGATCCTTAGGGATAGAATCTCGGTTCGACCTTCCAACTCTTAATGTTTGCAAAAACTTCCAGATTTTCAACGGATCGCTATTTTCAACAGATTTATTTTTTGTGTTGTACTTTTTCACACTCCTTTGCTACACACTTTATTGTAGTGATTTCTTATCGTCACATAATTGTCGTGATTAGTCTGTGAAGGTCGACGTTTGTGTTTCGTCTTGGCAGCTACTTTTTTTAACATGATACCTCGTATTTCATTGGTGAGCCAAGGAGCAGGTAAATGTTTTGCTTTAGTAGTATGAAGAGATGCATGAATATCGTACGGATTGATTATATTTTTATAAAATAATAAAAAATAAATGTTTCTTTTTCATCAATGCACTATGAAGACTAAAGAGGTTGCCAATCAATAATTTTAGGATCACGCAAAGCTTTCCCACGGTCATACTACTAAATGTGCGTCGCACTGAAAATTCAAATTTTGAATTGGAAGGTCGTAGTGCGTTGGACAGATGTAATAGTTCGCGGTATGAAAACTCATCAGTGTTGCACACAATACTGAGAACCAAAAGAGAGGGTGAACAGTTGGTAAATTAAGATTCATACCCGAGGACAGTATCGATAAATTGCTAGACTCGCCCACGCACCTTAACGACACGAACTGGGAGTCTGCCTTTAACAGATACATGTTGATATCTCCCATAATGATCGTGTGCTCATAAGAAACAGTTGACGTGTAAAGTAGGAGAGTAGTACACACCATATAAAACTTTGTAGTGTTGAACAGTCACTTCTAAAAAGTGATGCTCGCCCCTTCATTACATAGCATATAGCCACTTTACCGCCCTATCGAACAGAGCAAATAATTTTAATAATGTAGATACCGGCAAGAGAGTAGGAGCTAGACAGTTCCATGATGACATGACTTCAATCATGACTCTAAAACTAAAATTACAAGTATATTCAGCAGCATTAATACTCTGGGCATTAGTATGGACACATTAAAATTTTTTGGTACCTTCGAAAACTTAGATTGAAGGGTTTCTTCAAGCTACAGAATACTTACAAAACTATCTTTGAGGTCACTAGCAGAAAAAAAGAAGAAGAAACAAAGATTTGAAAGTACCCAAAACTTTAGTTACTCGTAATTACGTGGTAACATTTAAAATAGCAGTATATAAAAAACATAACATCATGCAAGAAAATATTGACAAAAAAATTAAAATATTTTAAAAGTAGCTCAGAATAATATTAGAATAAAATAATTAAAGTAATTATTGAGTTGTACCGACATAGGTATCGTACATGTTAAGACGAGTTAGATTGTTGGCAGTGCAGGTCAAACAAAGAAGTAATAAAGAAAAGAAAAAAATTACAATTAACAAATAAAAGCTATACACAAAATAATGCCAATGGTAAATACGAGTAAGTGATAAAAAGTATGCATGATAATAATTGTAAAGTTATAATGTTAGAGACATATTATGATATTGTGTCGAACGAAACGCAATAATGTCAAGACTAGGCTTCGCTCCTCTTCGTTTAAATGTCAAATATCGATGTTTACATAATACATTACACAGATAGTTCGACGGCAAAATAATGTGAAATAAAATTAATAAATATAAATTAGGGACATAATATAGTTAAATATTATATATAAAGTAGAACAGTTTAAAAATCCACATTAATCTGATTCTTGTAAAGGCATGCGAGTATACACCTTTTTTTTTTTTTTTTTTTTTAACGTGTGGAAACCCCCTCGAGCCGTCACCCCACCGGGGTTTACGGCGAGGTGGTGTGTCGGAATCGGACCGACTAAAACCACACGGTGTGCCACTCTGCCCCTGACATAGGAGGGATCCGGGAACCGCTGCTATTACGACATCCAGATCCCTCCTAGGGCCTGCCCGCCAACGCGGGCACCATCTGCGGACAAACTCTCTATTCAGGCGACGTACGGCACACACGCACGTCGCCTCCTCGCGGCTGGCCATTGTAGCGGATGGAGGGGAAAACTCATCCCGTCCACCCGCGGCCACACTCAAGGCGGCATGAGGCGCTGATATGCGCGCCTCTGCCGCCCGGTTCGCCGGCGGCGAATTGGGTCCGAATGGAAATCGTCCTCCCGGGCCCTCTCCGCCGCCTCCTTCCGCGAAATTACGTCTTCGCAGAAGGTTGCGACCGCGGTAAAACAACTGTCGCTACCGGCCATGGAGCGTATGACGGCCGGTAGCGAGAGATCTCCTCCAATAACTGCAGTGAGGACCCCACGCTGCGCCGCCCAGGCGGAACAAACCGCCAGCGTGTGCTGAGCCGAGTCCTCACTGCAGTCGCAGTGGTGACAGGCGGGACTCAATTCCCTACTGGCGACCGAGTGCAGATACTTCCCGAAGCAACCGTGCCCGGAAAGGACCTGCGTCAGTCGGAAGGAAAGGGTCCCGTGCTGCCGCCCTGCCCACTTGGCGATGACCGGCTGGAGAGCCTCCACGGCGGCAAAGCCAGCACGTGGAGCCTCCAGCCGGGACGACCAACGAGCCATTGTGGCTCGACGGGCGGCCTCTCGCCACTCGCGTATCTCTTCGGGCGGGGGCCGTATGCCGCTACCCGCCCGGAAGTCAACCGTCCGCCTATAAACTTTGGCGAGCACTTCCGCCTCCAAATCCCACGGGGGAGTTCCGGCCAAGGCGCACGCCGCCTCCGTCGATACGGTGCGGTAACCGCGTATGGCTCTAACCGCCAATATCCTCTGAGGGCGCCAGAGGCGAGCCCTATTCTGGGCGGTCAGAGCCTCCGCCCACGCCGGTGCACCATACAGCGCCATTGACCGGACAACCCCCGTGTATAGCCGTCTCGTCGCGACGCTAGCTCCACCCAGATTGGGCAAAAGTCGCCCAAGGGCAGAAGCAGCGCCGACCAGCTTTGGAGAAAGCTGTCGGAAGTGCTCGTCGAAGAGCCACCTGCCGTCGAGAATCACGCCTGAACCGGTACGAATTGACCACGATGGAGGCGCCGGAGGGTGGACCACGACGGGGCCCATGGAACAAAAGGGCCTCCGTCTTGTCCAGGGCCACCCGCAAACCCAGCGCCTCAATTCGCCCGACCACCAGAGAGACACCTGTGGTGGCCAGGCGCGCCGCCTCTTGAAAGTTCATGCCCCGGGCCGTGACCAATGTGTCATCTGCGTAACAAATTACGTCCAGCCCGGGGGGAAGACGTCCTCGAAGGGCCCAGTCGTATCCCATGTTCCACAGGAGTGGTCCGCGGACAGACCCCTGTGGAACACCGCACGACATGAGCCGCCGCCTTAGAACACCGTCTCGGTCCTCGTACATGACGGTACGCTCCTCAGGATAGTCTGCCACAAGCCGCCTCAGGTACTTTGGCACCCCATGGTAGTGGAGTGCTTCCCTGATGCAGCTAAATGGCAGACTATTAAATGCGTTGGCGATGTCCAACGACACCGCCAACAGCACGCCGCCACAGCTCACCGCCTCTTCGGTAACGGCCCTCAGGCGCAACACGGCATCGACAGTCGAACGCCCCGCCCGAAAACCAAATTGAGCGTCCGACAGATCGGGGCCCACCTCGCAGAGGTGCCGGACGATGCGGGCAGAGAGTATCCTCTCAAACAGTTTACCCGCCTCGTCCAGCAACACGATGGGCCTATAGGCCGCTACCGATTCGGCTGGCCGTCCCGGCTTCCTCAATAGGACCAGCTTCCCGCTTTTCCAGCACTCAGGGAAGCGTCCGGACGCCAAGCTAGCGTCCAGGACCTCCCTGAGGCGGTCCGACATGTGTTCGAGGGCTCGGGCCAGCACTCGGGCAGGTATCCCGTCCGGCCCGGGGGCGGTGTTCTTAGAGCGGATCCGTAGAACAACCGCCCCTACCTCCGATTCCCTGACGGGTGGAACATCATCCTCGTTCCCCCCGTCGTCTCCGACCATGAAGGCCATCGACGGGGGTGTGTGTTCCACCCGCTGCGGGAAAAGGCCCTCGACCACTTCCCGCAGGAAGCTGGGCTGGAGTGTCTCTGTAAGGGGGGGGCCCGACGTGCGGAGCTTTTGTCGCGCCGCACGATAAGGGCGACCCCAGGGGTCACGATCGAGACCCTCCAGCATCTCCTTTCTCTTAATTTCTTTGGCGCGGCTTATGGCCAGCTTCAGAGTTTTCCGCGCCTCTCGGTACTCCTCATGAAGCTGGTCCTCTCCGCCTTCTTCGCGGTGTCGCCGCCGACTACGGGTGTAGGACCTCCGGGCACGAGTACAGGCCGCACGGAGGTCCGCCAACTCCTGGGACCACCAGTAAACCTCCTTCCGTGGAGGCCGGCAACCTCGGATGCGGGGCATGGCCGCATCACAGATTTGTGCAATCGCTTCGCAGAAGCGACCAGCCCCCATGTCGACCTCCTCGGTCGGGGCCTGCGGAGACAGCCAAGAGTGAATAATGGCCGCCTCCTCTAGTAAGTCCCTATTTAATTTGGCTACAGCCCACCGCGGAAAGCGAGAAGAACGCCGCGCCGCGTGACCCCTACTGGCGTCCTGGGATCGGGAGAGCTCAAATCGGATATAGAGATGGTCCGAGAGCGTCTCAACCTCTTCCAGGACTCGCCAGTTCCTTACTCGTGCGGCGAGGGCAGGGGTAGCGAACGAAAGGTCCACTATCGACCCTCCCTGCTGTCGCACGCACGTGTTGGTGGAGCCCCTGTTTAGTAAACAGAGGCCCACCGAGGCCGCCCACTCCTCTACGGCCTCGCCCCTAGCGTCCGTCCTGGGGGAACCCCACGCAATGGACTTTGCGTTGAAGTCCCCCAGCACTAAGACGTGCCCAGACGTTAGACGCCGCATCGAGGTTTCCAAGTTGTTAAGGAAAACCTCGAAGTCGCTCAAACTCCGGTTGGGGGAGAAGTAAACACCATATACGGTGATCCCCCCCCACTCGGCAGCAACATATCCAGTACCCTTGTCCCTTAGCGACAAGGGCGGGGAATGAGCCGCCGTGGAGCCGACGACTGCCACGGAACCGTCCCGGTCACCCAACCAGTTTGGACGGGGAGGAACGTAATAGGGTTCCGCGGCTACGGCAACACCGATAGACCACTGTGCCATGGTTTGCAGGAAAAAGTCCTGCGCCGCAGCACAGTGGTTGAGGTTCGTCTGGACAAGGAGGTTGGAGACTGGGGCCATTACTGGACCGTCTCTACAGCCTCCTCCATGGGCGACGATGTCGACGTGCGAACGGCATCGGAGGCAGCCTGGGTCGGGTGCGGAAGCATAGTCCGCTGCAGTCAAAACAACTTACGCACTTGGCGCGTGTGTGTCCGGATGCTAGGCATTTAAAGCACCTCATCGGTCTTGCCGCCAGAACAGTGACTCTGGCGTTCACAAAACCGACGAGGATTCTGCCTGCATCGCCCAAAGCTTTGGCCGACGCTACCGGACAGCTGATCCACACTGCGCCAAGCCCTCCCGGACCGGGGCGGATGGTGCCGACCCTAATGTTGTCCGCGTTGCAGCCCGTCTTCTCGCTGATTGCAACGCGGACATCCTCTGTCGTTACGGAGTCATCCAGGCCCGAAATGCGCAACTCTGCGCATTTGGTAGGCCTGGCGATCTTCACACCATCCGTGGCCGCGAAGATTCCCCTCAGTTTCTCGGCGAATCTGTCCGCCGTCTTTGCACCTTCAGCCCCAGGGAACTCGAGGACTCGAGCTCCCGTCTGGGCAAGGCGCAACCTGACCCCTTCAGTCCCGAAATCGGTGGCGAGACTATCACGGGCCTTTTTAAATAAGGCCGCATAGGATAGTCCGCCACTAGCCGCCTCTGGGGTTACGGTGACCACCACAGCCGCGCTTTTAGGCACCTGCAATCTGCGCGGCTTCTTCGCGGTAGTCACCGTCACCGAAGGCGACTGCGGGGTAGAAGCTGCTTTTTGGGCAGCCTTTTTACCCCGCTTTCGGGATTTCTTAGCCCCCCTGACTACCTGCCAACCATCCATGGACGGGGCAGATGTAGAGGGAGCAGATGTGGAGGTGCCAGGTACAGCGGCTGGAGTGGAGAGCGGAGGGAATTCCGCTCTAGACTTAGCCGTCGCCTTGGGCCCTGACCTCTGTGCACCCATCTTAGCTACTGCTTTAGCCGCCTGTCGTGTCCTCGGAGTGGCGGCAGGAACAGCAGATACTGACGCCGCAGGAACAGCAGACACTGACGCCGCCGCCGCATAAGACACACGACCGTCTACAACGGGAAGCGACATCAGCGCCGATGCGGCCTTTGGTCTATGTGACGCGAGTGGCGGCCGGACGACAGGGGCTGGAGGTAGTCTCGCCTCCAGGCCAGCGAGACGTCCGTCCATCATGCGCCATACTGCGTCTGTAATTTGCCGCAAGTGGGCATCAGCGATGGTACCGGGAGTGACAGAGGCAAGCGATGGAGACGAGCCTTCTCGCTCAGGGCGAACCGCCCGGAATTGGGCAAACTGTGCGCTCAGTTCAGCCACCTCCCGTGTAAGATGGTCGTTGGCCGCTTGGAGACGAGCCACGTCCCCAATAAGGCTCTCAACAACCCCCGCAACTGCAGAAGAGGAGTCCTTAAGGGCCTTTACAAAAGCACCCTTAAGGTTACTCGACTTGGTGGCTACCTTGTGGATGATAGCCACCGCTGCTTTCGCTCTCTCTTGCATGGACGATGTCGTTTGGGGAACAGAATCCCCTACCATCGGCTCCTTAATCTTATGCAAGAGATCTGCGATCTCCTCCTCTGCAAGTGCTTCGCCGTCCGCCCTAACCCGCCTATAGGCTTCCGCCTTACAGAAGACGGAGCCTGACGGGATCGAGATCGAAGTTCGCGACCTTCCTCTACGGTTGCTGGCGACTTTAGGAGGTAACATCTCCTGGGACGTGTCGCTCTCCTCGTCCCTGGAGCGCCCGCGTTTTCGGGAGTCGCACAGCTCCGTTTCCATCAGGCCACCTCCCGTGCCATCCGACGAACACGTAGATCTGGAACGCAGTCGTTCCGATGTTCTGCGGCTCCCAGCAGTCATAATGACTTCTGGGAGCCTCATCGGCATAGGCGTCCCAACCGATGCGTCCTTTAATTTGGACGAGAAGTCGTCCACTCTTACGCTTTTCTCTTTCTTTTCCTTCTTCTCCTTCTCTCCTTCTAAATTTATGTTTTTGTTTTTGTTTTCAGTTTCCATATTAGACCCACGAGTGGGGGAGAACTATAGGTCGACCCGGGCAGAGATCCCCCAATACCCGGGCAAGCGTACATTTATGCCCAACCGAGGGGTCCGCAGGTGCCTCGGCTGGGGGTGCGCTTGCGGCTGAACAACCCATCAGCCATGCATCCCCTGGTCACGCACCAGAACACGGGATTCGGGGTAATTTTTTTTATAGAGGTTTTCTTCCTCGCAGTCCGGGCGGCTAAGCCAAGACCCTCGCCCCCGATTGGAGTCACGAGACTCCAACTCGGGACTACGATATGTCGGCGGCGGCAGGGAGACTATGTCTCCTGATGCCTGCTCGGTGGCAGTGTAACTGCACACCGAGCCCGTCTTACCTTTTCCACCGCTGAGCGGAGGAACTCCGACCCCAGAAGGGTCCCACCATCATGATTTTTTACCGAGGTTTTCATCCTCATTGCTCCAAAGAGCGAAGAACCAACAGAGGATCCGACAGACACGCCCGCTCTGTTGGACCAAGTCTCGGCCGATTTGCCGAAGACAATGGTTTCCTCTTCGTGCTAGAATATTAGCCGTTGGCAGTGATGAACAACACCATTGCCAACGTTTCCAGGGTGCACCACGTGGAGGTTTTCTAGCCCAGCACCCCATGCGAGTATACACTGCGCCAACCGCTACACTTTTTAAAGCTGTTGTAGCTTTTCTTTGCTTCAAGTGGATGAGGGATCTTTAGTGGCTACTGTTGATTTGACGTTGCCTTGCTTTTTTGTAATCAATTATTTTAAATTTCTCAGTGGAACAACATGATGTCGTGTTCCGTCAGGAGGTAGAATATAGATGCAGCCCTCACTGTTCCAACACTTATCCACCTCGTATTTATTGCGTTCTGCCATAGCTAGATTAATCGATAAAATATTTAAATTCGTTTCTCATCTCTTCATAGAAAACACTCCAACTTCGAAACAAGTATTCGTATTTTATACAAACATTTGGGCCGACCCGAGATTATATATATATTAAAATTATTAAAATCTTAAAAACACTATTCTTAAAGATAAGCATTAAGCATACTCTATTTATGTAGTAATCTGTAGACAGTAGGTACTTTAATTAATTACTTAGGATATTTTCTTGCTTAACACAATTACCAGTTTTCTAGCTCTTAGTATGATTACAAAAGACTGCATTTCGAGGTTGTTGGTCGTCGTAACCCTCTTAATAATATACTGTTTTTCTTCATTTCATGCTTCTTAAAGGAACTTGATTTTATGCTTCACACCGTTGAGGTTTTTATTTAATCAATAACGCTGCTTAGTACCTAATAAAGCATGCAATTGTTTTTGGTCCGTCATTTAATTAATACAGTTACTGTTTATATATATCTATGTATGTTTCATTATAATAATCGTTTCGATAGATGCCAAGAACCATAGTTACCAATAAATTCGAATTCAAATATGTAATTTCGAGGTATGGTGTTCTTTGCTATGATGTTACAGAAAATGTCAAAAGTTGATGATCAAAAAGGAATGTCAAAACTGTCAAACGATATTTACAGCAAATCTAGATAGTACTACAATGTTCAAAAACTACATAATTGAATAAAGTGCCTATAAATTAGGATTGCGTAATCGCGAAAACTTGATGATCTAAGAAGTTTTAAAATAAATCAGCTAATGAAAATTAATTGATGATCTAAAAGCGATTTAGCGAAAGTGGCTATAATGATTTGATAATATATTTTTATTATGCCTGTTTCCACGGAGGAGTAGGAGTAGAAGCATGTTAAACACCCCATGTTGTTTTTGTCACACGCCTAAGCGAGCCTATTGTCGCTAATCGAAATGTTTTGATTACCAGAGCCTCATCCGTCGATTAGCAGGGGCACCACTTAAGGTGAGGCTGGCTTGGGGCCCTAAGTTCTTGAGTTAGAACCCTATGCACCAAATTTTTTATATTAAGAAAAATACTCCTAATAGTTTTTATTATGAAAAATTGAAAATTATTTTATTAAGTAGGAAACTATATAAAACTGGTAATATTTATTTCTATGAAATAAAATTTAGCTAAATGATATTTTGCCAGTATGTGTCAGGTCAGCTGGTATAACTAAGGACGTATACATAGGGATAATATTGTCTAGTTTGCTTAAAGACACATTAAATAGGATACTTCGTATTTACACAAAACAGTTTATAGATATTGAATAATTTTAATGCTTAAAATATTTTTTGCGATTGCTTTTTAGAACAAAATGTTGGTTTTTATCATGAAAATTTGTCTGCATTTTTCCAAAAGAATATTTTTACCTTGTTTTTACGTTTCATAGTCTGTCTTAGCATGATGTTATTTAACTTTACTTGATAAATGTTTTATCCAAGACTAAAGTAAACTTTCTATTTGAAGCAGTAAGCAGTAGTTCCTAAAATTAGCGCGTTCGACAAAACAAGCAAACTCTAGTATAGATAACATAATTAGATATTTTCATTATCGTTCTTAAGACATAGTTATTTATAACACTTAGGTAATTTCTGTGTATTTGTTCGTTAGTATCCCCATTTTAAATCTATGACAGAAAAATAATGAGTGTCTCCAGTAAACATAAACATGACCAAGGCTTATTGACTTTTATTGTCATGAGTTTTTGTTTTTAATTTTTTTATAATCAGTCAGTTATAATAAATATCACCTAGTATGTAATTAACTGTTAAATAAATATTTTTTTCCTAACATTATAAGAAAACCACTTTGATATTTGTCAGCTACGATACTTTTTGATCGATTGAGAAACAGTCACTTACTTAACCTCGTTCTAATGAAGCAACGATAATGTTCTTTTAAAATAATTTAATCATAAATATTCATTGTGAACCACAGATTTGTGAAATGTATGAAATTAGATCTAAGATAGAAAACCACATCTTTGAGGTATGTTTTTTATAAGAGGAGAATTTAATAATTATAAATTATTTATACTTTAAGAAACTAAATATAATTGTGTTGAAAACTAGGAAGGCGTATGTAAAAATTGCGACGCTTTCGACGTAATTCGCCTCGCTGATAAAGTCACTGGTAAATTGTATTGAACTTGTTTGCCAAATGTCAACTGATTTCGTTTACTCTAGACTTTGATAGAGACATATATGTCACATAACAATATCAGCAATTTTTATCTGTTAATAGTATTATGCTTATGGCTAATCGAAACCTTTATTAGAAACTGGTGAAACTGGTTCTAAGATATACTATACAAATTTGATGGAATATAAAAATACTTCTGTTAATATAGAAACAGTATCAAAAAAATATATTGAAGATTACTTCAGAATCAATAAGTTATAGTTTCTCCTTGTATGCCATTTATCACGGCTCTCCCATCAAACTGTCGTATCTGACAAATTGATGACAACTTATTTAGTGTAAAAAATAGTTGCTTATGTCAATGTAAGAATGTCAATTTGTCAGATATGACAGTTATCAGGGTGGATGAAGATATAATGTTGATTCCATTATGATTATTACTAAGACTCGCAGAACGACTCAAATGCTTAGCTTGCTATTGTTTGTTTGGAGTGCATAACGATCAGATGGAACATTGAGTGGATCTAGTTAAATTAGAATTTGGCCGTTTAATGGTTAGAGAGTAGTGCAGAAACGTTTTAATTATATTTATTTTCATATTGTTAAGTTTGACTAAAATCACGTTGCAATTTACACACCGATCAGACATGCAATTAATACTAATTTCAACCTCATTATAACAAAGGTTACTTACTAAATAATTAACGTTAAATATCTTTATATGCTGTCAGTTTCGCTTTCGGAATAGTTGATTATTTTCTTAAAGTCATTACTGATTAGAATGTCATATTTTTCTCTTATTAATAGCTTCCTCGTTTAACTAAAATGTATTGTTTATCAAAAAGGGAAATATTTCCGAGTAGACGATGACGAACACATTAAATGTAATTTTGAATGTTATACCTAAATAGATTTCGATTCCTCGATATTGAATGCATAAATAAGTAAATAACCAATTTCTGGAAAAATGTGTGTATTTACATTTGTGTAAGAATATAACATAACAAAACAATAAATTAAATTATCAATTAAATTAATTCTTAGGTATCAGTGTCCTTTTTTAAAGCCCCAATGCTTATGGTCTTCGTGACCACCTTTTTTACCATGTCCGGCATGGTGATGGTGGTGCTCGTGATGATCGCCCTCATCGTGGTGTCCCTTATGCTCGTGGTGATGTCCTCCCTTTTCGTGGAAGCCCTTCTTACCGTGATGGTGTTCATGGTGGCCATGATGTTTATGCCCCTTGTCAAAGTGCCCGCCCTTCTTGTGCCCGTGTTCGTCGTGATGTCCACCATATCCTTCGTGGAATCCAGACTCTCCATGTTTATCGTGGAAATGTTTGTTCTTCTTAAATTCATCTAGTTTGTGGATACCATGGTGACCCTTGGTGGAGTGACCTTTGTGAAAGTGTCCCTTTTCTTCGAAACCATGGCCCTTTTCACCTTTCTCGCCATGATGGTGGTGGTGATAGTGGCCATCATCGTGGTGATGATGTTTTTTGTGCCCGCCGTGGTCTTCATGATGGCCCTTGTGACCCTCATGGTGATGGTGCCCCTTTTTCCCGTGTTCGTGGTGATGATGGCCTTTGTAGCCCTTGTGTCCTTTGCCACCGTGTTCATGGTGATGGTGTTGATGATGTTCCTGGCCACCACCTTTTTCGTGGTGATGGCCAGAGGCCGCAGTTTCGAGATCTGCGTTTTGTAAGTTCCTGGCATGCGCAAGCGCAAGTAACGCTAAAGCGACGCTGCCTAGAACGAGAGCCGTCCTCATAGTTGTTCTATTCGTTTGCAGATCGTGATGAGATGTGGTACCTATTATGGTTTACAACAACGTTTTATAGACACTGTGTCTCCAGTTTTCTCGAACCTGCATTGTGCAACTATTGCGATTGGCCCGGGTGCCAGCACTTACTTTATTGCCAAGGTCACGTGCCCTAGCGTTAGGTTAAATTTTGATTACAATTTTATTATGAGTAATGGTGGTTTGCTTTGTTCTAAAAGTACTAGATACTATTTTACAATTACGTTGAATAAGGTTTGTATAGATCTTAGTTTAATACAGATAGACACGCCTAAAAGCAACATCGCATATCGCACATTCTCATTTAGATAAAATATAATTTATTTAACATCATTCTTCACTGTGGACGATACAATTTTAAATAATTAGGTACTGCTAACCCGCAAAAAGATAGTGATTAATCAAAATAGAATGTTTAACGTGGTATTCCACAGACCTGAAAACAATAGAAAATTAGTCATAACTTTGAAAGTCACTTTTAACGTCCTTTAATTCTAATTGGCTTGTCAAAACACAAGTTTGTGTCTATCTCTAGTTTAGAAGACAATATTATCATGAGATCACTTGTAAACTGATCTCTCGATTGAAGATTCACAAGTTTAGCTGTTAGAATTCCTTGTGAGAAATCTAACGATAACCCACTCATTGTATACTATTCACTTCTTTATTATATTAGAATGTATTTTTTAATTTTATTATATAATATTTTTTACTTATTCTCATGTTTTGTGGCTGCAGTAGCTACTAGTACTCACATCATCTTTTACAGAATATAAATTGATGACAAGTTATTGTTTATTTTTAGTAAGCAATAAACGTTTAATATTATATATATCACTTCATAAAATATTACATTTATCGACTTTCGTTGGTGGATTAACTAATTTAAATTGTTGCGCTATTCATAAATTTTTGTTCAATAGTCGTAACCGCCATATCATAATATATTTTTTATGATTATTAATAACAAAACCGAACTTATACTTACCAGTCGTCACGAATTTTTCTGACTTCTTAAACGGTTGTCGTTTTATTTTATGAAATATTTTTAAATTGCTACTGCATTATTAATAAGAGTATATAAATCGTTTTGTTCCACACCCTCAGGGGGATGTAATGTACATGTAAGGTGGGAAATTTTACAAAAATATCAGTTATGATATTTTTAGAACCTAGTAGTCTAGATAAAGGTATACAAAATTTTAAACCTTCAAACTTTATGGCAAAAGGTTATTTTATTTGTGCCGTCAATGTCGTAACTACTAATTAATATTCACTTACAGAATAGGTACACTGTAAATATTATGTTTGATCATTGTTTAAGCTTATTCGATCATTTAATTATTCAAGGGTACGTGACAGCATAAAAACATCAAATATGTGTAAATAAAACAGAGGTGAAATATGTAGGTGTCTAAGGTCCATATTTTAAAAGGCGTCTCAAGTATCCGTTGAACTCTTGTTGATCTGAAATCAGTTTCAAGTTCACATATAAACTTTAAAGTCATTCTTATTATAGAATGCGGTTTAAGTATTATTCAGCTAAAATTCGCTTTAGTAACTGATTTAATTCTTAGTCTTTTCTCAATTACGTTTCCGCGTTATCAAAATTATTATTTTGTATCACGCACTAAATTTATATTTGATTTATATATTATACATATTTAACAAACATAATTTCCATGAATTTATATATAATACACTATTGGCTAATGTAGCAATTAACAAAAAGCACATTAACAAAAAGCACAACACTCCAAATTAAACATAGCAAATAACAAAATAAAAATGACTAGCTATTAGCTATAACAAAACGTTCAAATTGTTATCAACACTTGTCATGTTGAATCGTCAAATTATGTTTTTGTTTATATATTTTATTTTAGTAATATTATACTCTTGTCATAAACCAAAGGTTATGGTGATTTTTACTTAAATAAATACTTGAATGTACATTTAAGTGAGTTGAATATTCATTAAGGTTAATTAAAGTGAATTGAAATATGTATGGTAAATCATTCTTTCGTAAATAAAGTAAATCTCTCGTAATTATTCAGAAACAAATTATCGTAAAACTCATTCATTTCCTCTAAAACACCTTAAAAATCACTGCTTGAGACTAGTTTCAGCTTGTCTCACGTAAATGAAGATCACATCTGTCGAAATCTATATCTTAATAAAAATTTCGATATAAACATAACAACAACGAGCAAGATATTGTCTCGATAAATGATTTTATAAGTGTATTAAATTGAAATATATTAATGAAGTTTACGAAAAATGGCAAGAGCTTTTCTCGGACTCATTTTTTTACGTGCTTAATAAGATTGTTTTGTTTTTGTTTTATTAATTTTGTATGACTATAATTATAGGGCTGTTTAAGAGTCTGTCAAGAGAAGTGTCAGTACGGGTTGGTATAGTTACATGTTGACGTATTTTTTTCAAATAGATTGTATTCAAAATATTAGATTGATATAAACATAAAAATAAATGTAAGCCGTTTTTAAAAAAAAATACGTAAGTTATTTACAAAACTAATATAAAACTAAAACTAGCTTTTCCTATTACCTTTTTAGTTGATTTTATTACAATTTTAATGTTTAACTCCACGATTTATTTAAACTCCGATAACTGAAGTCTGTGTTCAAGACTGTAATTTTTTCAGTTGTGAAGGTTATCTACATTGACGCTTACAGAAAATAGCCACTTTTAAACCACTCACGCTGAATACAAATTCAAAAGGGATTATTAAGTTTCTGTGACCGTCTTCAAAGTTGTACTTCCCTAACGACTTTTCAAAAACTGCTTGCGTCTATTTTAATAAGTAGGTACATAATATAAAATACAACAACAAGCCATAGGATTTGTTGTTGCGGTGTGTACATGAAGTGTATTAAGTATTATTCAAATTTACAACTATTCGAACCTATTAATCACCTTCTAAGAACCCATATTGTACACAAAGTATTGTTTTAATGAACTTTTGTTGTATTTAATTTCATTTTCTTGACATACATGCACCTTTGCCGCTTTTCTCATGTTATATTCTCTACATACGGGATTTCAAATTGAGCATGAAATTATGACACATACCTATTTGTAACAAATTTTATTTTTTTGGTATAAAATTGTAATGAAAATCATTGAAAATCGACATATAAATAGTTAACAACTCAGGTACAATTGACAACTTAGCCTTTGTGATGCCAAGACTTGTGGTCCTCATGACCACCCTTTTTGCCATGGTCATGATGATGATGATGATGTTCATGGTGACCTCCGTCTCCATGATGACCCTTGTGGTGATGGTGGTGACCGCCATGTTCATGGTGTCCCTTCTTGCCATGGTGGTGCTCGTGGTGTCCGCCGTGCTTGTGGCCATGATGGAAGTGACCGCCCTTCTTGTGTCCGCCTTCATGATGATGACCGCCATAATGTTCGTGATGGCCTTTCTCGCCGTGATGATCATGGAAATGCTTGTCCTTTTTGAACTCATCATGTTTCTCGATACCGTGGTGTCCCTTTGTGTCGTGACCTTTGTGCCAATGACCATGTTCATCATGACCGTGACCGTGGTCGCCCTTCTCGCCGTGGTGGTGATGATGATGATACCCGTCATCGTGATGATGATGTTTCTTGTGACCACCGTGTTCACCGTGATGTCCCTTATGTCCTTCGTGATGATGGTGGCCGTGTTTACCGTGGTGGTGTTCATGGTGTCCTTTGTGTCCCTTGTGGTGATCGCCGCCGTGGTCGTGATGATGGTGCCCATGGTGCTCATGGCCACCTCCCTTATCCCATTTACCTCCGTGATGGGAAGCAGCGGGCTCGAGATCAGCATCTCGCTTTTCCCGGAGCTCCCTAGCGGAACTGAGGGCCACGATGGCCAACAGGCCAAACACGAGTAGACTAGTTCTCATCGTTGATGTGATATGCCACTAACATTGTCAACCAAGACGTTTTATAGATATAGCCTCTATTTTCTCATTGTTCATTAAGCAACGTTCAAGCTCGGTGCTTGCTCTTACTTTACTGTCAAGGTTAAATACCTCAGTATTGGTATAATGTTTATAGAAGTTTTGTTCACTATTTCGCTTCCGTTGCTTCCGGTTTCGAAATTTGTTGGGGACTCTTTACAATATGAAAGTTACACGATTTTGTTGCAAAAACATATGTATTTATATACGCTACACTCACAGTAAGTAGATGTAAGCCACTTGCAGACAAATAGAGCGGCAAGCTGTTGTTGATGAAAGATGGGACGTAATGATTTGGATCTATTTTTCATTATTTGTCACCATACTAAAGTGGTGTGTAATAGAAGAGGTCTATATACAGCACTGGACTGCGATAGATTGATTGTGATGATACCAAAAAAAGAAAAGAGGTGTAAGCACACACATTCGTACCCTTCTCAAATATTAAAACTTAATCGTATTAATTTAACTTTAATTAACGTTCATATAGCGCCACGTAATTTAATACTCATAAGAAAAACTACACACTATTGTAGTCACATATGCTAAGTCTAATATTACTTTAAATATTAATATCTTGAATCCGCGTTTAATTACAATTACTGAAATTACGTAGAGCTGTCGACGTTGCGTCATATTGTGTGAATAAGGAATAAATAATGAAAATCCTATTTAGTGAAAGATGTGATAAGATTTATGTGTCTTTTACTAGATTTTAGACACTCATTTTTCTGACGATAAGTTAATACTAAATGAAGAACTTTGACCATTTAAAAAAAAAATTAGGTGGGCCTATTCCAACATAAATTTACCTCGTACATGTGAGAAAGGCAGGTGGGACGCGGTTCAATCACAAAATACGGTGTGAAACATTTCTTTCTTACTTTTCAACGAATAAGTGAGTTTACTGAAGCGAATACCCCTTTTTTCCTGATTCTGGGTATTTATTTCTTTTAATTTCTCCCCTAGTACAATGTGACATTTCTGTTGATGATGATGCTTTACAAGATTACCTACTTCGATATTTTTATCCCTCCATTATCTTCGTTATCTATTTGCCGTTCCAACTCAATATACTGTAAGATAGCTCATCTCTGATTTTCAAAATGTGTGGTTTACTCGTGTTAATAAGTAAGACTAATTTATAGACTACAGCACCTGTGTGTGTTAAATTCGACGAGAGATGAAATATGTTTATATTATGCGATCACTGTAACTATATTTTTTTGCACATGCTGTTAAATTAAATGGTTTTTATCGTTTAGCTTTAGTCAAGCAAAATGATTACGTTTATTCAGTTAATATGACTACAGCGGTAATAATTCATTCCTGTAATCAAACTATGTATCATAGTTCTGGTGTTTATTGCAATCTATTTTAATCGAATATTGAAGAAATCTGCATAAATAGTAATGTTAAATTTCTCTTTAAAAGTCACGGAAGTCAAAAAACATTATTTCGCTTTTTTGTCACTTCGTAGATTTGAGTTTACTAATAAAATGTTAAATCGTTTATATTTTAGTAACTTCCAAGTATGAAATAAATGGCACCCATGTTCCAAATTACAGAATAAAGAAAAGAGATCGGTTACTGTGAGAGAGGTTACTGTTCTGAATTTGATCACGAGAATATTATATATCAAGCACACATATGGATTTCGAACCGAAGCCGAAGCCGATAAACGGCTTATAAAAGTAAGTGGTACCAAAAAAACTCCTTTAATTTAAACTTATAATTAAACGTCCTAAACAAAGGTTTATGCTATGTTCGGGCGTTTTTAACACGTTACAGAAATATGTAATCGGTTAAAATTTTCATAAAAGTTTGGCAGTAGCACAGATCCTTTCAAGAGAACCTGAATATCTGTATTATTTTTAACGATCTCGAGTTTTTTGACGTGAAAGAAACTTAACAAATAAACTTACCAGAGATTTCTTGAAAATACTTTTCTTTTTTGTAAATACTGCTGTGAAAACCTATTGTCTACAGAAACAGCTTCATAGTGTTTTTTTAATAGAGTATTTATTTAGTTTTTAACTGAAAAAACCAGATATATTTTACTTAAGCACTTGATGATTTTGTTATTTTATACGTGTCTAGTGGTCATTATGAAGTTGTCTCACATTTCGGAGAATTAGTCACAAAAATTCATATAAAATTAGAGTTTTTATCATTAAAATTACAGAGCTTGAGATAAAAAAATTAAAGTAACTTAAGTTAAGAAAATTTCGGGCAAATTAATGAACATCAGAACGTTTATAACGCTCGTAATTTTACTATTGTTTCGTTAAAAAATATCCCTAAGTCTTAGTATGTATTTGACGTTGTATTTTCTACATTCTAATGCCAGAACCTGCTTTCGAAGGAGAGATTTACGGCCAGGAGAGAACTATTAGAGGCTGTAGATGACGCATGCAGACAGACCCTGTAATAATGTTATGATAGCTTTGGGCTACAAGCTATTATTTATCACAACTGATAAGAAGGTAAACACCTGATTAGAATTACAACTTTGGGTTACCCAAAGTTGTAATTCTAACTAAACTAAATTGCGATAGAATATTCTAAATTTAGATACAATGAGAAGCAAATTTTGTTCTGCTGATAAAAGTATGAAGAAAATCTGCGGTTATAGCTTACTATTTATTATGCACATTATGATATGGACAATTTTGTCTTGCTAAATTAGATAAACCACTAGGAAATAAATAGTTTCTCCTATACAGCAAATTTCTGGATAAACTGCTCATAGCCAGACAGATCACCGGACAGAGAAGATGATGATGACTAAATTTGTTACTCTTAGCTATCATTTGCCACATAAAAAAACATAGATTCTACAGCACTAGAGTTGATTAGAGTTTAACAATCAATAAATGTTTTTATAAATATCCAATCAAAGTTGTTTCAGTAAGCCTGAAGATGGTATTTTCTTTTTGTTGACTGATTTTTGACGAAAAGAGGCAAGTGCAAAAGAAAAAAGTCAGACAAAAAATTAAAAGTAATAAAATAATGCTTAATACTACAGATCTTATATAAATTAACTGGTTTTACCTTTTCTGCTATCCTCTATTAAATTAGAGTTTACTAGAAGAAAATTCGGTTTCAGGTTAAGCTCGTTTATGTACATAGCACTTGCTTGCGCTCTATATAGGTTGTGTTTAGTGTGAACAATAAAAAATAATAACAATACAAATACAAATATTACAAAATTAATATAAAAGTGCGATAAGGACACTTACAGACTACTAAATTATGCATCGTATGATAACGAAAGGTATCTCCATTATTTCACTGTTGGGAATGTTACCCGCAGTATAATTATTATATTGCCGGCACTACTGGCAACTGTAGAAGAAATTTTTACATGACACTTTTCATAAACTACTATATTGTACACTGCTGGATAAAGGCCTCTCCTGTTCACATAATTGATTCAACTCTAGAGTGCACTCCTGGCAATATAAGGGGTGTTCCACGTTGAATGTAATAATAAATTATGATTTCACAACTACCACATGTACTTCAATACAATAACTTATCTTGTAAGACATTATGTGCAATGTTCTTATTTCTATTAGTGCTTCTGCGAAGTATACTGGTAGATGTTAATTATTCAATTCAAATGGAACTGGAGTGACATTAGTGGTTCCCATGTGATCGAAGGTATGATTTCGGATGATGTTACGTTTTCTAAATTAGTGTTGTGGAGGAATGGGTGTAGTATCCCTTCGACACAAAGGGAGAATCCTCCGACCAGATGAGGCGACCATATCTGGCGGGTCACGACTCAACGCTTGATGTTGGGATGTTGTGTATATGCTAATCGCCATGAGAATTCCTCTGTCGCGATTTCGGATTATTAGTTGCTCCATAGTTCATTATTCCGTAGTTCGTTTGTTAATGGTCAGCTGCAAGAAGTAATGTCCGCGAGTGCCAGTCATTGTCTAAATAGAATATTTACGTGACGATGGTCCAGTACTATTGCGAGTAGACCCTTGGAGGAGCTATATGTCATAATAGCAGTTGATTCCGGATTCCTCTTATTTCGGAAACAGTGTAGCACGCCATGTAGATTTAGTCAATTTAATTGCGATATACCACCTTCGCGCAAATGCCGGTGGGGTGATAACCCAAGGAGATTTTGAACTTTTTATACGTAAAAGGCATCGCGGATAACGTTCGCAGGTAGTTGGATTCTAACATAGAACTTTCTTGTGCGTTCATTTAACTAGGATCCAGATTGATAAGATGTACTTTGACTAGTTTTAAGCAATTGTCCGTGTGGTGAGGATTAAAAATACATGGTGTTACCACCCCTATTCATCCCCTGGATGTCGTAAAAGGCGACTAAAGAAACAAAGTAGGCAAGACAACATCATTACAAAGAGAAGGACAACTTGAAACAAACCCTATTCTAATCCATCTGGCCATCGTGCTATAGTAGCCCAAAACCTCCTTGCTGAGGAAAGATCTATGTCCAGGAATGGACTGTAAAAGGCTGTTGATGATGATGATGATGAGTAATATTTACACATGCTGTATCTATTCTATACTTAACTGTATGACTAATGTTTTAACACAAACAATTGCAACATAAGCGTACTATCTGTTAAAAATTGAACTGCTTTTGTTGAAAGTGACACTGTCAAGTCTAAGGTCTTGTGTTTTCTGACTCGTAATAGGTAATAGGTACGTAATAGGTGTTATGATAACGAAAGGTAAAATTGTGTATATTTAAAATGTATAAGTAAGTTTTTTTAATAGTGAATATACCTCTAAAATGTTAAAAGCAACTTTTCATGATATTTATGCTCTATCACGGAAAAAGAATAAGTCTTTGCTGTTACATTTCTACAAGGCGTTACGTTTTACGTAATGAAGTCAATTGATTGACATAAGTTTTAATCTTGCTAATTCACCGTTTCTTGTTTTTTTCCTGTATTACCATAAAATTGAACTTTCCAGGCTACCTGAAAGTGTTTAAAAGTGTTTAAACAAGTTGAATCTTAAATGTTTTCTGTTTCAAATTAATTTGAATAATAACTTCATTTATTATTCAAATATGATATATATTCATATATTTCATATATGATGATATGGCAGATTTCTGCACGCGTCTCTGAATAATTGCCTACCTACAAATGTCATAGTGACAATGTTTATTTGCATCTTTTAAATCTAAATACACGATAATCTGATTATTGTTTAAATATGTTACCGATTAGTTATTTACCCTTAGTTTTATAAGTTCTTTTATTTTATTAGAACCGACATTTCCTGTAGAAAAATAAAATTTTTGTTTTACAACTTTCTTCAAATTCTTTTCATATCTTTATTACTGCCCACTATTTAAACTGTTTAGACTTCCACAAATATTTCAAGATGAAGATCCAGTCATTACTATGTTTTGGTAAGACTAACAAATAGCCGTTCATCTCATTCCTATTCATATTTTTTCGGCAAACTTTTGTTTTGGTTCGGTTAAGTAATCCCTATTTTGTAATAGCGATATTGAGTAAGTTATTTTTTTATTTATAACATCTACCAAAATATTGACTAGAAGTAATACACGAATAACGATTTCATGGTTGGCCTAGTAGTGTAAGCGGTGGGGTGCTGGGCTAGAAAACCTCCACGTGGTGCACCCTGGTAACGTTGGCGACGGCACTGTTTCTTCCTGTGCCATTTGGAAGAGGACATCACGCCAACGGCTAATATTCTAGCACGAAGAAGAGGACGCCATTTTCTTCGGTCATTCGGTTGAGGCTTGGTCCAACAGAGCGGGCATTTTTCTCGATTCCTCTGCGCTCTTCGGAGCAATGAGGAGGAAAACCTCGATAAAAAATCATGAAGGTGGGACCCTTTCATGGGTCGGAGTTTCTCCACTGTCAATGGTGGAGAAAGGAGAACGGGCTCGGTGTGTACTCACACTGCCGCCGAGCAGGCATTGGAAGATTTAATCTTCCTGCCACCGTTGTCACATCGTAATCCCGAAAGGAGTATCGTGGTTATGTCTCGCGACACCAATCGGGGGCGAGGGTCTTGGCTTAGCCGCCCGGACCGCGAGGAAGAAAACCTCTTTAAAAAATTACCCCGAATCCCGTGTTCTGGTGCGTGACCAGGGGATGCATGGCTGATGGGCAGTTCAGTCGTAAGCGCACTCCCAGCTGAGGCACCTGCGGACCCCTCGGTTGGGCATAAATTTACGCTTGCCCGGGTATTGGGGATCTCTGCCCGGGTCGACCTCTGTTCTCCCCATCTCGTGGGTTCAAACATGGAATCTTTAAATAAAACAAACGAAAGAAAGAAGGAAATGAATAAGGAGAAGGCGAAAAATGCAAGAGCAGAGGACTTCTCTTCCAATGAAGAGGAAGCATTAGTTGGGATGCCTATCTCGGTGGGGCTCCCAGAAGTCATTATGGCTTCTGGGAGCCGTAGAACATCGGAACGATTACGTTCCAGATCCGTCGCGGGTGGTAGCTCTAGTGCGAGGGAGGACGCACTGGAGTTTATGGAAACGGTACTATGCGACAGCCGAAAACGCGGACGCGACAGGGACGAGGAGAGCGACACATCCCAGGAGATGTTGCCTCCTAAGGTTCCAAGTAGTCGCAGAGGGAGCCCACGAACCCCGGTCTCGGCCTCGGCAATCTCCGTTTTCTGCAAGGCGGAAGCCTATAGACGAGTCAGGGCAGACGGCGAAACACTGGCGGAAGAGGAGATTGCAGATCTCCTGCTGAAAATTAAGGAGCCGATGGTGGGGGATTCAGTTCCCCAAACATCATCGTCCATGCAGGAGAGAGCGAATGCGGCGGTGGCCATTATTCACAAGGTGGCCACCAAGTCGAGTAATCTTAAGGGCTCTTTTGTAAGAGCCCTTAAAGACTCCTCTTCCGCTATTGCGGGGGTCGTCGATACTCTCATCGGGGACGTGGCTCGTCTGCAGGTGGCCAACGATCGCCTGAGGGGGCAAGTGGCTGAGCTCAGCGCTCAGTTCGCCCAATTCCGGGCGCATCGTCCTACTGTAGATCCGGTCCCGTCCGCTTCTCAGCCTGCTCCCTCTTCCAACCTCGGTGGTATTCCAGATGCCCATCTGCGCCAAATTACGGATGCAGTATGGCGCATGATGGACGGGCGTCTGGCTGGCCTGGAGGCGAGGCTGCCACTGGCCCCCGTTGTCCGCCCGCCGCTTGCGGCGTATAAGCCGAAGGCCGCATTTTCACCGTCAGCGCTTCCCGTTGTGGGCGGTCGCGTGACCTATGCGGCGGCGGCGTCGGTGTCTGCTGCTCCCGCAATAGCTCCGGGGGCACGACGGGTAGCGAAGGTAGCGACCAAGACACCTGCACCGAAATTAGGGTCCAAAACAGCGGCAAAAGCTGGAGCGGATTTCCCTCCGCTCCCCACTCCAACCGCTGTACCTGGCACCACCACATCTGCCCCCTCCACATCTGCCCTATCCAAAGATGGTTGGCAGGTAGTCGGCGGGGCTAAGTCCCGAAAGCAGGGTAAAAAGGCAGCTCAAAAAGCAGCCTCTACCCCGCAGTCGCCATCGGTGGTAGTGGCCACTACGAAGAAGCCACGCAAGCTGCAAGTGCCCAAAACCGCGGCGGTGGTGGTCACCGTGTCAACGGAAGCGGCTAGCAGCGGACTGTCCTACGCGGCCATATTCCAGAGGGCCCGGGCTAGTCTCGCCAGTGACATCGGGACGGTAGGAGTCAGGCTGCGCCTTGCTCAGACAGGAGCTCGAGTGCTCGAGTTCCCTGGAGCTGAAGGCGCAAAAACGGCAGATGCCTTTGCCGAGAAATTGCGAGGCATGTTTGCGGCCACGGATGGTGTGAAGGTCGCCAGACCTACCAAGTGTGCGGAGTTGCGCATCTCGGGTCTGGACGACTCTATAACGACCGAGGATATCCGCGTTGCAGTAAAAGAGAAGACGGGGTGCAACGCGGAAAACATTAGGGTCGGCACCATCCGCCCCGGTCCAGGAGGGCTTGGCGCAGTGTGGGTCAGCTGTCCCGTAGCGTCGGCCAAAATTTTAGGCGACGCCGGTAGACTGCTCATCGGTTTCGTGAGCGCTAGGATCACAGTCCTGGCGGCGAGACCGATGAGGTGTTTTAAACGTCTGGCATCGGGACACACACGCGCCAAGTGCGTGAGTTATTTTGACTGCAGCGGACTATGCTTCCGCTGCGGTCGACCGGGGCACAAGGCGGCAGAGTGCTCTGCCGCCCCACACTGCCCAGCGTGTGCGGCGGGTAACAAGCCCGCCGATCATCAGATTGGACAGGGGGGCTGTAAGCCTTCACGCACATCTCGGCAAGTGTCGGGGGCTAGCCAGTCGACCCAGGTTGCCTCTGACGTCGTTTCTGCGTCGACATCATCGCCCATGGAGGAGGTTGTAGAGACGGTTCAGTAATGGACCAAGTCTCCAACCTCCTTGTCCAGACGAACCTCAACCACTGTGCCGCGGCGCAGGACTTTTTCCTGCAAACCATGGCACAGTGGTCTATCGGTGTTGCCGTAGCCGCGGAACCCTATTACGTTCCTCCCCGTCCAAACTGGTTGGGTGACCAGGACGGTTCCGTGGCAGTCGTCGGCTCCACGGCGGCTCATTCCCCGCCCTTGTCGCTAAGGGACAAGGGTACTGGATATGTTGCTGCTGAGTGGGGGGGGATCACCGTATATGGTGTTTACTTCTCCCCCAACCGGAGTTTGAGCGACTTCGAGGTTTTCCTTAACAACTTGGAAACCTCGATGCGGCGTCTAACGTCTGGGCACGTCTTAGTGCTGGGGGACTTCAACGCAAAGTCCATTGCGTGGGGTTCCCCCAGGACGGACGCCAGGGGCGAGGCCGTAGAGGAGTGGGCGGCCTCGCTGGGCCTCTGTTTATTGAACAGGGGCTCCACCAACACGTGCGTGCGACAGCAGGGAGGGTCGATAGTGGACCTTTCGTTCGCTACCCCTGCCCTCGCCGCACGAGTAAGGAACTGGTGTGTCCTGGAAGAGGTTGAGACGTTCTCGGATCACCTCTACATTCGATTTGAGCTCTCCCGTACCCAGGACTCCAGTAGGGGTCACGCGGCGCGGCGTTCTTCTCACTTTCCACGGTGGGTTGTAGCCAAACTGAATAGGGACCTAATAGAGGAGGCAGCCATTATTCACTCTTGGCTGTCTCCGCAGGCTCCGGCCGAGGAGGTCGACATAGGGGCTGGTCGTTTCCGCGATGCGATTACGCAGATCTGCGATGCGGCCATGCCCCGCATCCGAGGTTGTCGACCTCCACGGAAGGAGGTTTACTGGTGGTCCCAGGAGTTGGCAGACCTCCGCGCGGCCTGTACTCGTGCCCGGAGGTCCTACACCCGTAGTCGGCGGCGACACCGTAAAGATGGTGAGGAAGAACAGCTTCATGAGGAGTACCGAGAGGCGCGGAAAACTCTGAAGCTGGCCATCAGCCGCGCCAAAGAAATTAAGCGAAAGGAAATGCTGGAGGGTCTCGATCGTGACCCCTGGGGTCGCCCTTATCGTGCGGCGCGACAAAAGCTCCGCACATCGAGCCCCCCCCTTACAGAGACCCTCCAGCCCAGCTTCCTGCGGGAAGTGGTCGAGGGCCTTTTCCCGCAACGGGTGGAGCACACACCCCCGTCGATGGCCTTCACGGTCGGAGACGACGGGGCGAACGAGGACAGTGTTCCGCCCGTCAGGGAATCGGAGGTAGGGGCGGTTGTTCTACGTATCCGCTCTAAGAACACCGCCCCTGGGCCAGACGGGATACCTGCCCGAGTATTGGCACGAACCCTCGACCACATGTCGGACCGCCTCAGGGAGGTCTTAGACGCTAGCTTATCGTCCGGACGCTTCCCTGAGTGCTGGAAAAGCGGGAAGCTGGTCCTATTAAGGAAGCCGGGACGGCCTACCGATTCGGTGGCGGCCTATAGGCCCATTGTGTTGCTGGACGAGGCGGGTAAACTGTTTGAGAGGATACTCTCTGCCCGCATCGTCCGGCACCTCTGCGAGGTGGGCCCCGATCTGTCGGATGCCCAATTTGGTTTTCGGGCGGGGCGTTCGACCGTCGATGCTGTGCTGCGCCTGAGGGCCGTTACCCAGGAGGCGGTGAGCTGTGGCAGCGTGCTGTTGGCGGTGTCGTTGGACATCGCCAACGCATTTAATAGTCTGCCATTTAGCTGCATTAGGGAAGCACTCCACTACCACGGGGTGCCAGAGTACCTGAGGCGGCTTGTGGCCGACTATCTTGAGGAGCGTACTGTCGTGTACGAGGACCGAGATGGTATTCTGAGGCGGCGGCCCATGTCGTGCGGTGTTCCACAGGGGTCCATCCTCGGACCACTCCTGTGGAATATGGGATACAACTGGGCCCTTCGAGGTCGTCTTCCCCACGGGCTGGGCGTAATTTGTTACGCTGATGACACATTGGTCACAGCCCGGGGGGCGAACTTTCAAGAGGCGGCGCGCCTGGCCACCGTGGGAGTCTCTTTGGTGGTCGGGCGCATTGAGGCGCTGGGTTTACGGGTGGCCCTAGATAAGACGGAAGCCCTTTTGTTTCATGGGCCCCGTCGTGGTCCACCCCCCGGTGCCTCTATCGTTGTCAATTCGGTCCTCGTACCGATTAAGGCCCAGATGAAGTATCTGGGCCTGATCCTCGACGGCAGGTGGCTCTTCGACGAGCACTTCCGACAGCTTACTCCAAAGCTGGTCGGCGCTGCTTCTGCTCTTGGGCGACTTTTGCCCAATTTGGGTGGAGCCAGCGTCGCGACGAGACGGCTATACACGGGGGTTGCTCGGTCAATGGCGCTGTATGGTGCACCGGTGTGGGCGGCGGCTCTGACCGCCCAGAATAGGGCTCGCCTCTGGCGCCCTCAGAGGATATTGGCGGTTAGAGCCATACGCGGTTACCGCACCGTATCGACGGAGGCGGCGTGCGCCCTGGCCGGAACTCCCCCGTGGGATTTGGAGGCGGAAGTGCTCGCTGAAGTTTATCGGCGGACGGCTGACTTCCGGGCGGGTAGCGGCATACGGCCCCCGCCTGAAGAGATACGCGAGTGGCGAGAGGCCGCTCGTCGAGCCACGATGGCTCGTTGGTCGTCCCGGCTGGAGGCTCCACGTGCTGGCTTTGCCGCCGTGGAGGCTCTCCAGCCGGTCATCGCCGAGTGGGCAGGGCGGCAGCACGGGACCCTTTCCTTCCGACTGACGCAGGTCCTTTCCGGGCACGGTTGCTTCGGGAAGTATCTGCACTCGGTCGCCAGGAGGGAATTGAGTCCCGCCTGTCACCACTGCGACTGCAGTGAGGACTCGGCTCAACACACGCTAGCGGTTTGTTCCGCCTGGGCGGCGCAGCGTGGGGTCTTCACTGCAGTTATTGGAGGAGATCTCTCGCTACCGGCCGTCATACGCTCCATGGCCGGTAGCGACAGTTGTTTTACCGCGGTCGCAACCTTCTGCGAAGACGTAATTTCGCGGAAGGAGGCGGCGAAGAAGGCCCGGGAGGACGATATCCACTCGGACCCAATTCGCCGCCGGCGAGCCGGGCGGCGGAGGCGCGCATACCAGCGCCTCATGCCGCCTTGAGTGTGGCCGCGGATGGACGGGACGGGTTTTCCCCTCCATCCGCTACAATGGCCAGCCACGAGGAGGCGACGTCCGCGTGTGCCGTGCGTCGCCTGAAATAGAGAGTTTATCCGCAGATGGTGCCCGAGGTAGCGGGCAGGCGCTAGGAGGGATCTGGATGTCGTAATAGCAGCGGTTCCCGGATCCCTTCTATCTCAAGCGCAGAGTGGCACACCGTGTGGTTTTAGTCGGTCCGATTCCGACACACCACCCCGCCGTAAACCCCGGTGGGGTGACGGCCCGAGGGGGTTTCCACACGATAAAAAAAATAAAAAGTAGTGTAAGCGGTCGCCACGCCGCTCTCTACTGCGCTGAGTGTTGTGGGTTCAAACCCCACATGGGACAACACTTTGTGTGATCCACAAATTGTTGTTCTGAGTCTAGGTGTTCTTTGTGTCCGTTTTCTGTATGTTTGTCCACCGTTTCCCGTGACACAGGATATTCTTTCTGACATTCCTTATGCTTATATGTTGTCATGTAAAAAAATAAGAAAAAGAAACTGACAAAACAATGTTTTGATATGTATTATTACAGATAATTTACACGTAAATACAGAAAAAATATCCGTGTGATAATAGATTAAGAAAATGGAGAAATATCACCCCTATTCGTTCCATATGTATCGTAAGAGCCGACTAAGGAAGCAAATTCTAGTCGGGGTCACTAAACACTGATCAGTCGTTTAGTCTAATCAGTCATAAAAATGCCGACTCATAAATACGTTTTCTATAATATCTACAGAATCGTTTAAGATGTGTATATGAAATTTGAAGTATGTTTTTCGTTATAAGAGCGTTAAAGGTGACTTCATTAATGGTTGCTACTCGTCAGATCCTTAGATCAGAGCACCCTAACCTTATCACAATCTCTTGGATAAAGAATGTGTACCATAATAACACACACTGTGCTTCATACACATTGACTGCCTCTGTGGCGCAGTCGTAGCGAATGCGGCTGCTGTGCTTGAGGTCTTGGGTTCGATTCCCGGGTCGGATTAAATGTTTGTATGATCTGCAAATATTTGTTTCCGATTTTGGTGTTTTTTATGTATAATGTGTATGTATTTACAAAAAAAGAACTAGATATGTATTAATATCAGTTGTCTAGTACCTATACTACAAACTCTGCTTAGTTTGGAACTAGATGATAGAGAAATATTATTATTCTCTTTATTTTATGTATACGCATATTAAATAGAAAACAAAAATACATATTTAAAAATATAAGAAACAGTAGACCACCGGCATCTGGTACAGGGTCCAAGACACCGGTGGTTAGGGCTCAAAAGACAGGTAACTCCTCACTATACGGGCCGTGTCAAAGAGAACTGCCTTCTGCATCAGACCCTTGATAAAACCTTGTAACGTGAACCTCTTAAGGTGTTGATCGAGGCTCTTGGCTATCAATCCGTGAACAGATATGATTACCAGAACAATGATCACCGAATCCACATTCCATTAAAGAAGTTAGTTACTTATTTCATATGAATACAAATTATCAATAAAAACGACTCCAGAGAAATAATTACTCTGTATAAAATGTATTTTTTTGAAGTGTAAACATAACAAATGTAAAATATGTTACTAATATATTAACAACACGTAACAATTGAAATTCAGTCAACAACAACCTAACCCTTGTGGTGCCAAGATTTGTGATCCTCGTGACCACCTTTCTTGCCATGTTCATGGTGACCATGATGGTGCTCATGGTGTCCGTCCTCATCGTGATGGCCTTTGTGGTGATGGTGGTGTCCACCATGTTCATGGTGTCCCTTTTTACCATGGTGGTGTTCATGATGTCCACCATGTTTGTGTCCTCCATGGAAGTGACCACCCTTCTTATGTCCACCTTCATGGTGATGACCACCATGATGTTCGTGATGCCCTTTATTACCATGATGTTCATGGAAGTGCTGGACTTTTTTGAATTCATCATGTTTCTCGACACCATGATGTCCCTTCGTGTCGTGACCCTTGTGCCAGTGACCATGATCATCATGGCCATGACCGTGGTCGCCCTTCTCACCGTGATGGTGATGATGATGGTGCCCGTCATCGTGATGATGATGTTTCTTGTGGCCACCGTGATGTCCATGGTCTCCCTTGTGTCCTTCGTGATGATGATGGCCTTTGTGACCATGATGGTGCCCATGGTGTCCTTTGTGTTCCTTATGATCTTCATCACCGTGACCACCGCCATGATGTTCATGGTGATGATGACCGCCTCCCTTGTCCCATTTTCCGCCATGATGAGAAGCAGCCGTATCAAGATCTACGTCACGTTTCTCCCGGAGCTCCCTGGCAGAGCTCAGGGTGACGATGGCCAAAAGGCCAAGCACGATTTGACTGGTCCTCATGTTTGATGAGATATGCCTCTAGCGTCGACAACCAAACGGTTTTATACAAGCAACTATTGTCTGTTCGCACTTGCTATTACTTAATTGTCAAGGTCAAATGTTAGTTTTAGTGCTAGTCCAATATTGTTTACATTGAGGTTTTATTCACTCTCTCGCTGTCATCGTTTCCGGTAATTTAATTTGTGTAATTTATATTCGATTTGAGGATAAAGGTGCAATTCAATTAACTTTTTGTGTGTACAGAAATCGTTTATTTTAAAGAGATTTCAAAATGGAATGAAAATTCAAACTGGATTTATATGTATTACATCAGAGCCCCCATTCATATATGACCAGTATCAAAAACTGTTTTATCCAGCGTATCTATATACGTTCTATTTAAATCAACTATTAAAAATATAGCACACGGCAATTCAGTCTTAACGGAAATAAATTAGACGTAGTCAACAAAGTTTAATTTATAGGGATACTCGTCGAAGCTAGTATACACTCTGCCTGATTTGTACCAAGAAGCTTCAGAGATATTATAAACTTACAACAACTTAGGATGGTTTAGTTCGCTTTAGTTGAATTTAAACTTAGCTATAGTATTCTGTTTTCGGGAGAGAACTATAATTACAGTATCCTAAAAGCCTTCATTACCCAAAAAGGGCTTTAAAAGTAATGTTTAAAAATACTCGTACAAGCAACAGTAGCATAAGCAATATTTTAGACTTGAAAATTTTAACGGTTGTATTCTTATTCGTTTAAAAAAAATACCTACTGTTATGACACGCGAAAGCACAAGATGAAAAGGTATACCTTTCAAAATTACACTATCAAAATGTGGTTCATGACATTACATTATAATAAAATAAAACAGTTCAAAAAACTTCTTTTGGCTGCGAAAGGCGTCGTGCATGTAACGATATTTTAATCAAAACTTAGATCATTTCTTTTTGACGGGTTAATTTTTATTCAATTGAATTGAATGATTTTTAGTATTCAGTATTTTTCAATATTTGCTTATTATTTATTAATGATAGATTACTTATTTATCATACCTAATTTTTTAGTTTGGGAATTTGAAATTAATTTTCAGTTATATGTAATTTTTTTATGACTTATATTGTTGAAACATTCCACTTAGTTGTGATGAGCCTGCTAATTTGGTTAGTAACTCTGACTGCTAAGCTGATATTCATGGGTTTAATTTTCACCTAAAATAAATAATTGTGTAATGACAAAAACAATTTGTTCTGTATGTAGTTGTAATTTTTCCATAATATATGTATGTAGAAATATTTAAGTAAGTTTATCAACAGTCTGGTTTAACGTGTGGAAACCCCCTCGGGCCGTCACCCCACCGGGGTTTACGACGGGGTGGTGTGTCGGAATCGGACCGACTAAAACCACACGGTGTGCCACTCTGCGCCTGACATAGGAGGGATTCGGGAACAGCTGCTATTACGTCATCCAGATCCCTCCTAGCGCCTGCCCGCTACCGCGGGCACCTTCTGCGGATAACCTCTCCATTTAGGCGACGTATGGCACACGCGGACGTCGCCTCCTCGCGGTTGGCCACTATAGCGGATGGAGGGGAAAACCCGTCCCGTCCACCCGCGGCCACACTTGAGGCGGCATGAGGTGCTGGTAAGCGTGCCTCCGTCGCCCGGTTCGCCGGCGGCGGATTGGGTCCGAGTGGAGGTCGTCTTCCCGGGCCTTCTCCACCGCCTCCTTCCGCGAAATTACGTCTTCGCAGAAGGTAAAACAACTGTCGCTACCGACCATGGAGCGTATGACGGCCGGTAGCGAGAGATCTCCTCCAATAACTGCAGTGAGGACACCACGCTGCGCCGCCCAGGCGGAACAAACCGCCAGCGTCTGCTGAGCCGAGTCCTCACTGTAGACAGCACAGACTACCTGTTTCAGGTCGGCCAATTATACATACATATGGAAAAAAAAATTCGATGTGTAATATTATTATTATAATATATATTATAATATAATAAAAAAATATTTATATTGGTTAGACTATGTTCGTATGTATTATTGGTATCAGTCTTTTCATCATAAGACAATGTCCAGATATCTTTTTCATTTTCCGCAAGACTATGAAATGAATAAGTGGCTTTTATTATATATAAGTAACCTAAAAACTGTAACCTTATACATTTTCGTCGTTTTTGGACTAAATATTAGTTAAAGAATCTTGAGAAGGTGGATTTAGAAGATTTTCTTGAGTCTGTAATGACAAGTTTTTCATTTCGGCAGTAAAATCAAAGTTAATTGTGTTCTTGTAGTAGAACATGCCTTGAGATGGACTTTATGCACTTTTAGTCACTCCTTACGACATAAAATCTTTTCTGACAAAATTTGAGATTAAAAGACAAAGTTTTTTATGTATGTGTGTGTTAGTGTATTCAGAGAATATTTATTACAGCTATTATTTTATGTCATAATGATCATTATATTCGATGTGTTTCACGCTGGACTGAAATACCATTTGTGGGCGATGTTGGATAAGTAACTGAAAAAGTTAGGTACTCTTATTTTTCATATATCATGTTTGAGGTGGTAAAGTAAGTGCCTAGTTCCAAATCCGCAATTTCTGATCTTCTGTGAAAAGTTTTTTCCCTAAATGGTGTTTTTATAAAAAAACTGATTATACATCAAATTAAAATTACGAGTGAAGGTTTTAGTAACAATACAATAAACAGTGAACACAACCATAACTGTAAATAAAAACAAATAAACCGTAATATAGACGTACAAATAGCACAGTTTACACACAAACATAAATAAAAGGATGATTGTAAATAGCTTAGCATAGATTAGCTTATTATTCAACTAGGGTGAGGACCATTATTTTATCTACATTTCTGTCGTTGATCACGATACAATCATATCAGTTTGTCGCGGATGGAACGTAAGATCTTCGGGATTGAATTTACTACTCATCTCCTGTGACTCGTGGTGGGAGGTAATGTAATACTTAAGAACAATACTTTGGAATAACACATTGTTTCGATGCAAAGATACTTACATTTGTACATAATAAAAATTACAACCACCCGGCTAATGCGGTAAATGGTGTCAACATTAGAAGTACTTAAGTACTTTTTTATTAATCATAAATACTAACATTATATTATTACATACGAGTATAATGACAGGTGAAAATAAAAAAGTTCAGTAGTGTTACTTTCTGGCCACTAATTTTAGTTAGGAAGTTATCGAAGAGCGTAGTGTCGTCCATATTAATATTTTAATAGATTTTTCTCACTCTTTTTACTTTTTATTTTATGTATTACTGCATTAAAAAGACTAACAAATATTTTGTACAAAATTTATTTCTTCGAAATATAAACATAACAAACATACACGTTAATAACATATCAACAACATGTAACAATTCAGATTCAATCAACAACACTTTAGCCTTTGTGGTGCCAAGACTTATGATCCTCGTGACCACCTTTCTTGCCATGTTCATGATGATCATGATGATGCTCATGGTGTCCACCCTCACCATGATGACCCTTGTGGTGATGGTGGTGTCCGCCATGTTCATGATGTCCGCCCTTACCGTGGTGATGTTCATGGTGTCCGCCATGTTTGTGACCTTTGTGGAAGTGACCGCCCTTTTTGTGCCCGCCTTCATGATGATGACCGCCATAATGTTCGTGATGGCCTTTCTCGCCATGATGGTCATGGAAATGCTTGTCCTTTTTGAACTCATCGTGTTTCTCGATGCCGTGGTGTCCCTTCGTGTCGTGACCTTTATGCCAGTGACCATGTTCTTCGTGACCGTGACCGTGGTCGCCCTTCTCGCCGTGGTGGTGATGATGATGATACCCGTCATCATGATGATGATGTTTCTTGTGACCACCGTGTTCACCGTGATGTCCCTTATGTCCTTCGTGATGATGGTGGCCTTTGTGGCCATGATGGTGCTCATGGTGTCCTTTGTGTCCCTTATGGTGATCGCCGTCGTGGTCATGGTGATGATGTTCATGGTGCTCATGGCCGCCTCCCTTGTCCCATTTACCTCCGTGATGGGATGCGGCAGTTTCGAGATCTGCTGCCCGCTTTTCCCGAAGCTCCCGAGCGGAGCTCAGGGCAGCTAAGGCCAAAAGGCCAAATGCTACAAAGAGAATATTTCTCATGGTTGATTACGCTTGTTGCTGTTGAATGATATCTGATCATCGATACCAATGATTTTATATACCGACCGTTGGCGACTGTTAGGTAAGCGTAGTGTCAAGGTTGTTCGTACTAACGACTGAGATTTCCACTTCCTTCCAGGTCAGAAATTATCTCTCTCGACGTGAGAACATTACTTCTTTTTAATAATTGAAATTTGAATTTTAATTTGAGTAATATTTAAGTACTTGATGTTTTGTTTTTTACACATATATTTCGTTTTTTTTATTGAGCCAGTGAATTAAATTAACAATTGATAGTTAACTTTCATCTGTAACTGTATAATATAAAATAATATCAGGTTAGATTTGGTTAACCTGTTAGTCCAGTGGTTGAGTGCTAAGTCTGAGGTCACAAGTTCGATGCCCACCCATAACAAATAGTTATGTGATGAGCTCAATCACTTTTTCTGTGTCTGGGTGTAATTTATCTATAACTAGTTATACACTGCTAAACTCATTCATTGTAGCACCTTTGTCAAAAAAAATACAAACAATCTTTGAAGCGGGTTATACGTACATCATGTATGTAAGAATTTCAGCGCAATTAGTACATTTTTTTTTTGAGTTTGTAAAACATACACAGACCAACTTAACATTCTTACAGATGTAGTTATACATATGCTTAATAATGTTTGTGCGGTTCGCACAGGTCAAATATAACATTTAATCTGTCGATGAACCACAGGCGGAGTACTTTGGTACTTTAATTTTTATACTCCCAAACTGTACTTATTTTATGTTTTATGTATGTATATTAGGGTGTCCCTTATATGACAAAAAAAAAATTTTTTTCGAATTTCGTAATGCATACCCTCTATAATTTTTACTAATGCTATAAGATACTTAAATATAAAATTTTATCAATCTAGCATAATTGCAACCAGTGCCGACCGAGCTTCAAAGTTTAGTAAAAAACGTGTTTTGTCCTAAAATTTCAGTCTGCTATAATTTCACTATAAATGCAATGAATTAAGTGAATAAAATTAAATAATAAATTAGATGAACATTAATCTTTAATTAAAAACATAAAGAAATAAGAATCATTCAGGGTAACTTCTTTTTGGAGTAGTTTTTTTACAGTCTGGATACAATTTTAGATGTTCCTGGACAGCGCAGCAAGAACTGTTTTTGTTCTTCTTCAGCCGTGATAAGTCCATTAAAATCTTGCATTAATTTAACAGCCCTTTCAGCAGTATCATTTACAACTCCCAAATAACTTATTCTTCTTTTAGCCTCCAGAAAAGCAGCATTGTTATTCCAAGAAGATACATCTTCCTTTAGAAAACTGTCGTCGATCTGCAGTCGTGATAAAAATTGTTTGCTCTTTTCCGATACGAAATCATCCAGTGCTTTGTCTAAAAAAAAAGAAAAATAAGTTAAATAACAAATAAAAATCAACAACAATTTTGAAAATAAATAAATAAGTATTGGACATTGAAATTGAAATCCAACAAAAAGTCAATTTAACTTACCAAACAACTTTTGAGTCAGTTCTTCCTTCGACGGGTCATAGCGTTTGCTAAAATCCGAGATTTTGTCCCTGTTGAAGTTGGCAATCATCTTCTTCTTAGTTTGGTTGTCAACTTCATCATCAAATAGTGATAGAATGACTGTCTCTTCACATAAATACCACAAGTGATGGCTGAACTTGCTTATAGAAGCTTTAGAAATTGTTGCGTCAACTTTTTCATACTCTTGTAACATCTTCAAGAAGCGCAAATCTTGATTAGGTGCTTTGGTCGCCACTGTACATTCGAGCCAAGGTTTAACATATAATATTACGAGAAATAAGAAAACATCTTGTAGAGCCTTTTTGTCCTTCGCAGTTACTCTGCATTGTGACTGAAGTAAACATATTTTTAAAGAATAGATCGCTCTCGCCATCCAGCGTGCCTGATGTATAGCTGCGGGGGGCCTTAGTTTTAATTTTTCCTCTGTGTCTCCTCCTAAAAATATTACGCACAGTTCGACCAATTCGCGGTAATCATCTCTTACAAAACCTTTATCTAATTCTGCCTTATAAAATAGTAACAACACTTGAATGTCTGTCTCGGCAACCCGTGCTTTTACGAAATCAAGAGATGGTTCAATTTTAGTACAATCAATGTTTTTCCAATTTTCTTGGAACTTTTTGAACATCGGAATATCTGGGCTACTAGTAATTTGCTTAATCTTGGTTTCAAAGACAGCTTTTAGGACCAAGTCATAAACATGATGACGACAGGCGAAAAGCAACAATTCTCTTCCTAAAGTTTGCTCCAAAATAGCACAAGCTCCATTGAAATGGCCCATATTGGAAGCTGTTGTGTCGCAGCACTTTATTGCACTTTATCATAAAGGTTCCAGTCAAAGAGAGCTGCTGATACAGCCTTCGCTTGATGTTTTCCAGAAGAACTTTCTAGTTTTGGCACTGCAAGAAGCTGCTCTCTATCGTCAAATGAAGCTATAACTGGCAAGCGTTCTTCTTTTGAACTCCGTACATCCAACCCCGGTAATAGTTTTCCATCCCAATGGACTGTGACTATGTCGAGTACATTGTTTTGGAAGTTAGATTTTATTGCTTCTGCCCTTGATTTTCTAGTTTCAGTACGAATTCGCTGAATCGAGGATTTGTTAATACAGAAATCATCGCTGCTCAGACCAAGCGCTTCTACCACCGCATTAAGAATGTAAACGGTATCTCTAATGCTTAACTGGCATCGATCTAAAGCTGCAACTAGTTTAGGTGTTATAAGATTCTTTCTACCTCTTTTTGAACTTTGTTCATGGCAGGGAACGTCCGGCAAGCTGAGTTCAGAATTCAAGATCTGTTCTTCGTCTGAATCTTCTACACTGTCTAAGTTATTTGTGGTGGAAGTAGATGCAACAGCTAGTGATTCTCTTTGTCTTACAATCCTTTCCTCTTCTTCCAATCGTCATTGTCTAGATCTTTGTTCTTTTTCCGCCAATTTTTTATCTACACCACCTAAGCATCCCGGTCGACCTGGCTCTCTCTGTTTCATTAAAAATAATTTATCTTCCTCTATTTTCATTCTCTCAAAAGCATCAGCATGTGCAATATCAAACAAATTATCAAGATTAATTATAAAATTGTTCTCACGACTCTTAAACGTAATCTGAGTTTTCTTACAATTTTTTTGCAACTCTCTCCAAACATGATATAAATCAATAAGTTTCTTCACGCAGTTAGGAAATACCCTTGTTGGAATTCTCGCTTTTTCCCAATATATGATGCACTCCCTAATCACAAGATTTGCACTTTCACTAACAGTCAATTTAACCTCACGAATATTGTAAAATAGGACTGAGAGAACTTGTCGATTAGATGGTAATTTTGCACCATTTATTTGGTAGCTAGCCAATCCGATAAGAAAAATATTTTGTTTATCACTCCGTAATTCCACCGACATGTTTACGCACTAAACAATGAAGCACTAATAGTCTCAAAACTCACGTACGAAATGGCAAATAAAACATGTCGTAACAGGTCACTGGGCAGTACTTAAGCAACTTGCATCGACAAGTTTAAATAGCAAGTCGGCACGGGTTATCGTTTATATATCGAACTAATATTTTTTTCTAGACAATATAGGGTTATTACGAAACTTTTAAGAAGGTATGCGTAAAAAAATATCGAACTTGAACTTTAAGGGACACCCTAATGTATATGTATAAAATATATATACATATATACACTACCACATATTAATAAACACAGCACACGCAGACGGACAAGCCGATGACACCGCGCGCGGTTCCTACTGTAATACTAGCACTGTAGTCCCTCAACCTGCAGCATTATGCTGATATAGGCACCTTTTCTGCCTGCTGCTGAGTGGGGGGGGATCACCGTATACGGTGTATACTTCTCCCCCAACCGGAGTTTGATCGACTTCGAGGCCTCTCTCAACGACATAGAGACCTCGATGCGGCGACTAGCGTCTGGGCACGTCCTTGTGCTGGGGGACTTCAACGCAAAGTCCGTTGCGTGGGGTTCTCCCAGGACGGACGCAAGGGGCGAGGCCGTAGAGGAGTGGGCAGCCTCGGTGGGCCTCTGTTTGCTTAACAGAGGCTCCACCAACACGTGCGTGCGACAGCAGGGAGGGTCGATAGTGGACCTTTCGTTCGCTACCCCTGCCCTCGCCGCACGAGTAAGGAACCCCCGCGTCCTGGAAGAGGTTGAGACCCTCTCGGATCACCTCTACATCCGATTTGAGCTCTCCCGGACCCAGGGACCCCAGTAGGGGTCACGCGGCGCGGCGTTCTTCTCGCTTTCCGCGGTGGGCTGTAGCCAAACTGAATAGGGACCTACTAGAGGAGGCAGCCATTATTCACTCTTGGCTGTCTCCGCAGGCTCCGACCGAGGAGGTCGACATGGGGGCTGGTCGTTTCCGCGATGCGATTACGCAAATTTGCGATGCGGCCATGCCCCGCATCCGAGGTTGTCAGCCTCCACGGAAGGAGGTTTACTGGTGGTCCCAGGAGTTGGCGGACCTCCGCGCGGCCTGTACTCGTGCCCGGAGGTCCTACACCCGTAGTCGGCGGCGACACCGCGTAGACGGCGAGGAGGACCAGCTTCATGAGGAGTACCGAGAGGCGCGGAAAACTCTGAAGCTCGCCATTAGCCGCGCCAAAGAACTGAAGAGGAAGGAGATGCTGGAGGGTCTCGATCGTGACCCCTGGGGTCGCCCTTATCGTGCGGTGCGACAAAAGCTCCGCACGTCGGGCCCCCCCCTTACAGAGACACTCCAGCCCAGCTTCCTGCAGGAAGTGGTCGAGGGTCTTTTCCCGCAGCGGGCGGAGCACACACCCCCGTCGATGGCCTTCATGGTCGAAGACGACGGGGGACGGAACGAGGATAATGTTCCGCCCGTCAGGGAATCGGAGATAGGGGCGGTCGTTCTACGGATTCGCTCTAAGAACACCGCCCTTGGGCCAGATGGAATACCTGCCCGAGTGTTGGCGCGAACCCTCGACCACATGTCGGATCACCTTGGGGAAGTCCTAAACGCCAGCTTGGTGTCCGGACGTTTTCCTGAGGGCTGGAAGAGCGGGAAGCTGGTCCTACTACGGAAGCCGGGACGGCCGGCCAATTCGGTCGCGGCTTATAGGCCCATCGTGTTGCTGGACGAGGCGGGTAAATTGTTTGAGAGGATACTCTCTGCTCGCATCGTTCGGCACCTCTGCGAGGTGGGCCCCGATCTGTCGGACGCCCAATACGGGTTTCGAGCCGGGCGTTCGACAGTCGATGCTGTGTTGCGCCTGAGGGCCGTGACCGAAGAGGCGGTGAGCTGTGGCGGCGTGCTGCTGGCGGTGTCATTGGACATCGCCAACGCATTTAATAGTCTGCCATTTAGCTGCATCAGGGAAGCACTCCACTACTACGGGGTGCCAGAGTACCTGAGGCGGCTTGTGGCAGACTATCTTGAGGAGCGTACCGTCATGTACGAGGACCGAGATGGTATTCTGAGGCGGCGGCCCATGTCGTGCGGTGTTCCACAGGGGTCTGTCCTCAGACCACTCCTGTGGAATATGGGATACGACTGGGCCCTTCGAGGTCGTCTTCCCCCCGGGCTGGGCGTAATTTGTTGCGCCGATGACACATTGGTCACGGCCCGGGGGGCGAACTTTCAAGAGGCGGCGCGCCTGGCCACCGTGGGAGTCTCTTTGGTGGTCGGGCGCATTGAGGCGATGGGTTTACGGGTGGCCCTAGATAAGACGGAGGCCCTTTTGTTTCATGGGCCCCGTTGTGGTCCACCCCCCAGTGCCTCTATCGTTGTCAATTCGGTCCTCGTACCGATTAAGGCCCAGATGAAGTATCTGGGCCTGATCCTAGACGGGAGGTGGCTCTTCGACGAGCACTTCCGACAGCTTACTCCAAAGCTGGTCGGCGCTGCTTCCGCCCTTGGGCGACTTTTGCCCAATTTGGGTGGAGCCAGCGTCGCGACGAGACGGCTATACACGGGAGTTGTCCGGTCAATGGCACTGTATGGTGCACCGGTGTGGGCGGCAGCTCTGACCGCCCAGAATAGGGCTCGCCTCTGGCGCTCTCAGAGGATATTGGCGGTTAGAGCCATACGTGGTTACCGCACCGTATCAACGGAGGCGGCGTGCGCCTTGGCCAGAACTCCCCCGTGGGATTTGGAGGCGGAAGTGCTCGCCGAAGTTTATCGGCGGACGGCTGACTTCCGGGCGGGTAGCGGCATACGGCCCCCGCCCGAAGAGATACGCGAGTGGCGAGAGGCCGCTCGTCGAGCCACGATGGCTCGTTGGTCGTCCCGGCTGGAGGCTCCACATGCTGGCTTTGCCGCCGTGGAGGCTCTCCAGCCGGTCATCGCCGAGTGGGCAGGGCGGCAGCACGGGACCCTTTCCTTCCGACTGACGCAGGTCCTTTCCGGGCACGGTTGCTTCGGGAAGTATCTGCACTCGGTCGTCAGGAGGGAATTGAGTCCCGCCTGTCACCACTGCGACTGTAGTGAGGACTCGGCTCAGCACACGCTAGCAGTTTGTTCCGCTTGGGCGGCGCAGCGTGGGGTCCTCACTGCAGTTATTGGAGGTGATCTCTCGCTGCCGGCCGTCATACGCTCCATGGCCGGTAGCGACAGTTGTTTTACCGCGGTCGCAACCTTCTGCGAAGACGTAATTTGGCGGAAGGAGGCGGCGGAGAAGGCCCGGGAGGACGATATCCACTCGGACCCAATTCGCCGCCGGCGAGCCGGGCGGCGGAGGCGCGCATACCAGCGCCTCATGCCGCCTTGAGTGTGGCCGCGGGTGGACCGGACGGGTTTTCCCCTCCATCCGCTATAGTGGCCAGCCGCGAGGAGGTGATGTGCACGTGTGCCGTACGTCGCCTAAATAGAGAGTTTATCCGCAGATGGTGCCCGTTGTAGCGGGCAGGCGCTGGGAGAGATTTGGATGTCGGAACAGCAGCGGTTCCCGGATCCCTCCTATCTCAGGCGCAGAGTGGCACACCGTGTGGTTTTAGTCGGTCCGATTCCGACACACCACCCCGCCGTAAACCCCGGTGGGTGACGGCCCGAGGGGGTTTCCATACGTTAAAAAAAAAAAAAAAAAAAGAAAAAAAAAAAAGGCACCTTTTCTGCCATCGCACAGGATATTATGATTGCTTGTGCTACTTTACTCTTTTATTCTAATTATTTGTACTTTTAACTATGTGGTGGCCTGTGAATGTTGGAATAAATGATTATCCTTTCTTCTTTCCTTTAAATATTTATTACGTGTGTTTATCAACAATCTGGTTATCAAAGCACAGGTTTCCGATTCCTAACTAGGCAGTGAATCAGATGGCCGTGTATAAGATATATGAAGTTATTATATGAAGTAGCAATTCAGAACTTTCAGGATTTGATCAACATTAAACGGACGTAAATTAAATTAAAGAAACAACACGCCTGAATCCTTAGGCGCGAGAAATAACTAACGTAACTAATTCGTGCAGTAGCACTAGGTAACTGTAAGTAAAGTATTTTGTATGTTATTGCTGTGTCCAGAACCACTTTGACCTTTACTTGATGATAATGGTGATGAGCTTGATATATCTTTTTTCTAAAAAATAAATTTAGCATAGTTTGACCCTTTTAATACAAATTCTTACGTATTTAATGGTACAAAATTTGTTTACCGTAAGCTTCTCTATCCATTTCCAAATTATTGAGATTAGAGATCCCAAGATTAATAATTTAATCAAATATCGAATAATGAATATTCATCAAGTCTCTTGGCCGAAGCACCTAATAAGCACTCGGAAGCCGAATATTCAGCGACACTTAATACCTTTCGCGGATGGCAGATTTACATGCTCTTTTGTTTCGTTCGTGAATGGGTCATGTTATAACACACTATACTTACAAATGTTTTAATATTTATTTGTTTTCTTCCGCTAGCAGTGAGCACAGTGAAACTAATTTCCGAAGGTATAACGTTTGAGGAAAAAAACGATCGTTGATTTTGAGTCAATCAATCGTTTGAATTTTTATTTACATTCTTTTTTTCTCCAAGCCTTTTTCTAAACCACGTTGGAATTGGCTTTAACACTACTACAATACACCCGGATTTAGATTTTTTACTTGGAGACAGAACTCCACAACCTCCTACTAGGCAAAACCGAAGTTCTGTAGAAAAACTGTTGTCAGGCTTTTTTAGGAATTCAACTATCCGTAATGACTGCCATGAGCTGTGAAATATTCGTATAGCAACCGGGACTGTCACCTTAATGTGCTTACCAGGGCACGGAGGGGTTGGAATACGTTAAGAACGGTCAGAAAATTTTATAATTTTAATCTTATCTATAAATGTGGTGTTACAGTATTTGTCATCTAATTCCGCCAAAACGGCTGTATCGATTTTATGAATTTTTCGTTTATATTTGGTAAGTCTGAGAATAGTTCGTAGGTTATTTTTATACTTTCAGGCGATAATAGTGTCCGACTCAATAATAATAACAACGTTTTACTTTTTAATATTCCTTTTTAAAAAAGTTGATGTTTAACAAAAAATAAATGATTCACATCTGGCATGGTATTAACTGCGCATGGTTGGGACATCAATTTACCGGTATAGTTCAGTATGTTAGTAAATATAAATGGCTTTACCTACATATCACTGCCGAGCGTTACATATCTGGTGGACAAGCCTACCCCTTGTCCATCAGATGTGTAACGTACTGCGATCGTAACGTAACGTGAACACATGCACATGCACGGCGGAATCACTCGTAAAATCATGAACATCACATAGAGTTTTTATTGTTAAGCGCTTTCTCGAGGACCATTTGTAATTTGCATGATTGATATTATTCCTTTATATACCTAGTCTTGCCATAAATATTGTAATAAAGAAAAAAGAAAATTGTTAACTGCAAATAACATTTATTACTTTTACAGTGTGTCAGTTTAATACATAAATATAAAACAATTAAAAATATAAAAAGCTTATTCGAAGTGGTCTCCATTGGCTGCAATACAGTCCTTTAAACGATGAGGCCAGTTATCAATAGAAGCACGCACTCTTTCCATGGGAAAATTCTTCACTGCCAATCGTATAGATTGTTTTAGGGACTCCAAATTATCATGGCGTTTAGAGCAAGCTGTACTCTCTAAAACTGACCACAAATCATAATCCAGCGGATTAAGATCGGGACTAGACGACGGCCAGTCTTCAGCTCTGATGAAGTCCGAAACGTTCGATTCCAACCAAGACTGCGTGGACCGAGCTTTATGACCCGGCGCCGAGTCTTGCTGGAAGGACCATACTTGGTTATTGAACATGGTGATGTTAAGGGGCTTAACTACCTTCTCAAGAATGGTATCTTGATACACTTGTGCCGATGTTTTGATACCTTTTTCACAAAAATATGGCTCAGTCACTCCTTCATAGCTAACACCCCACCAAACCATCACTGAAGTCGGATAATGTCCACGTTGCACTCTGTCGACTAATTGGGAAGCTTCCTTAGAGCTTTGAGCATAAATACGGTCATTTTGTTTGTTAAAATGTTGCTCAATTGTAAAAATTTTCTCATCCGTAAACAAAATTTTTCTGTGACCTCCCTTTGCGTACCGCTTCAGTAGTTGTTTCGATTTTACCACCCTATTCTTCTTTAAATTATCAGTTAAGAAATGGCCAGTGCGTCTCTTATAGGCTGCAAGTCCTAAGTCATCTTTTAAAATACGCGACATGGTTCTAGGTGCTATCTTCATTTCCCGAGATAAAATCTTTTGCTTTCGGACAGGATTTCTTCGAATTCTTTCCCTTACTGCTTTGACCACCTTTTTCGTACGAACACTACGTGGACGGCCAGATCTTTTTCTGTCACAAACAGAGGAGGTCTCATTGTACCTATTAATAGCCCGGTACACAAACATTTTACTAATACCAAGTGTATGGAGAGTTTTAAAAATTGCATTTGGCTCCATACCTACTTTGTGTAATGCTATCACAGCGATTCGGTTCTCTTTATCACCCCACACCATTTTAATATCGCAAAATATTTTACAATGTATTGGCGCCAAAATGAGAAAACACAATGAACAATCGTATAAAAATGACAGATTCGAAATTCAAATGTAATATTTTTTTATAATTAAGTGTAACAGTATTTATGGCCAGACTAAGTATATTATTCCAGTGATGATGATGTTACGGCCAGTGTCAATGGAGACCAGGGGGCTACGTAGGAGACACTATGGCGCACAAGTGTGTGCACCATCACTGGTACAATTTCTGTACCTACACTCTCGCAATTCGAAGGGATGGCTATTCGACATGACCGGGTTGAGATCAAATGCAGGACCGACGGTTTTACGTAACAGACTGACAGATTTACGTAAATAAAACCCTAAACAAGTAAAACCCCAACTTAATCCCAACCAAACTCCGTATAATCAGAAAAACTCAATAACACGTTTTGGCTCGACCCGGGAATCGAACCAAGACTTCGTGATCGGCAGTCGCATACGCTTATCCCTAGACTAACGTGGAACAACGTATTTTTCAAGCAATGATGACACTAAAGAAAGCAACTGCATTACAAAATAGTCTTGGATAGCCTGACTAATAAAGAAGTATTTTCTACTTTTTAATGACTTTCTACTGCCTATTCTACCACTAGACAGTAAAGCACATTCTCGATAAAACTCTCTTGATTGTGTATATTTTTGAGACAGTAAATAAAATTATTGTAATTATAAAAAACATAATGGTAGTCATTAATTTTGGTCTAGTCTGCAATAAACTTCATGTGGTGATGGGTTAAAGAATAAAGAGTGTCCTTACTCCTATTTATTCCATGGGTGTCGTAAGAGGCGACTAATGCTGCAAATTGCGGCGGATTACATCACTGCAAAAAGAAGAAAAACCTGAAATATATGCCAACATGTCTGGCCAACGTAGTATAGTAGGCCAAAGGCTGTGGAGTGTTAAAAGCTGTTAATGACTGTGTGTTGACTTCCGCATACAATGCAAGCACAAGATGTACTGCAGCGCCATCTACCAAAGATATACCGCACCACGGAGTAACGAACTACCAAGTAATTACAAATTCCGTATCGTGATAATAAAATTCTCGCTCTCTCATATACATATATAACTTCCTAACATTAACTGTTGGGCCACTGTGCACTGCCACTACCCGTTAGACGTGATCACCTCGCCTGTTCGGAGGATCTTCCCTTTATGTTGGAGGGAAATAAGACCCGTTTCTTTACAACTGCAATAAGGACACGAAGATTTTTTTCTTACTTAGTAAATACCACTTTGGACTTCGTATGTTTTGTTAAGACTAATAAAAAATTAATTATAATACGGTTGTACGTAACAATAAGAGTAGCAATTGAAACAATCTCATCAATAAGATTTTTTTGTTGTTTTTTCAATTGTTACTGTTTTGAATGTAAATAAGCTAACATTAATATGAAATCATTATTTCTTCGTGATAAGTCTTTATTAAAAAGAGTTTGCGTTCTTGAGTCTGTATTGGTAAATTTATGATTTTCGACGTAGAAGCTGTATATTCATATTCACGAGGAGATTTGCCTTTTAAATTTCTTTCACGCATTGTGTAATAGCTGCTAGAGATAAGGTGTATGTTACTTTGATAGACGTCAATCTTTTTCAATTTATATTTCACGTTTAAGCTGTGCCTTTTAACGTTTAAGAAAGACATTTTAATGTTTTGTTTAAACGTTGTTGTTTTAATAACACGATCATATCAAAATTAAACTTAACCATTTACGTACTAAGTTATGATGTGTATTTTTATTTTCTTACATGTGATATACTTAGATACTTAGTGTTATGGATATATGCGGTGTTTTATTCCTCACTTATCTTATTTCACGTTCCTTCCAGAATGTTATGTATTTTAATCCTTACAAACCTTTAAAACAAATAAATTACGTAAAGAAAAAGCAAATGCTGTCAATATAAGTTGGTTTGAAAATTTGATGATTTAATTTTAAACTAAGTGTTTAGGACGACATCCTCCAGACCCTGGACCATTAACATTTATATATGGAGGTTACTATTGGACAAAGACCTCGTTAGATGTCTTTGAAATACACCCATAAGTAATTATATGACATATGTATCTCTAAAATTGTAAACGCTAATCAGAGAATGTTTAACTCTCTTTTAGTTTTCGTGTTGTTAAATTAGAAAACACATTAATATTCACTTATCAAGTAATTCCTATAAAAAAACATTCTAGATCACTTAATGCTTATTTCTCCTTAATTAAATACGTCATTAGACGATTAAAAAAACAATATGATCCCTAAAAACATAAACAGAGGAAACGACGGTCGCTGTACATATCAATACACTTTATGCAATGATAGCAATGTGAGGGGTTATAGATAGGAATGTCATTATCTTTCCGACCTCTGACGATCTGTACGGACTAAGAAAGGAATTCTTGTGAACAGGCATGCGCAAAATGAATCCGTAATGTCTTCGTACAATATTAGTTTTATATTAAGCGTATTAAGTTTTAATATGTGTAGAAAATGGAATGTTTGAAACAGAAATTAGTTGAAATTATTTATGTGAAATTTTTCCATCACAAAATTCTGAACAAACTTGGTTTAATAATTATAATAATAATTTTATTAAAAATGTTTTTTAAGTTTGGATTTCCCATTTTATATTTATAGCATATCAATTTTGACGTTTGACAAACAATATGCTATTACCAAAAAAAATATTTTTGTAAACTTACATCGAGTGAAGAGATTAAGCAACACGTTTCACACAATAATTTGTGCCGATAAAATGAATAATAGTAAAAAACTGTATATTCCAAGGGTAATTTATGACGGTACCACGAGTATTTATATTTAGTCCTTGAAATTTATTAATTAAAGTTTATAAAATGAATTTTTAATGTCATATGGGGGTCAACACGCAGACGGATTCACTAGATCGTAAGTCACAAGTGCGTGGCCTTTGAGTTCTTTTCTCCCGAGAACTATGTTTTGGACTCCAGTTTACATTTACAATACAATTTTTATAGTACATTAAGTTTTAAATAATTTTTAAATAAGTATTATGTTGGTATTTTAAAATACTAATACTAACTAATAAAATTCTATTACGGAAATTAAATTAATCTAACTTGTTCTTTTTGCGTAACAAGATTGAACATGGTATCATAAAGTCAACTAGCTAACTAGCAACTAGCTAGTTAACGATAGCTAACATACGATACTAGAAATCCTAACATACGATAGCTAGTATGTTTAAATTTTTCTCGAAAGGAAGTTGTGTGGTGTGTGTGAACTGTATTAGGTATTCAGTGGGGATTTCAACGTCGACGTTAGAGACAGACACGAGAGAGCATAGAGTTGTTAGCGTCATAAAATGGATGTAAAGTTAGTCTTCTAAAAATATTATAACTAGTTTAAACTGTACCTTGCCATACGAAAAAAAATGTTATAATATAATCTATACACAAGAGATTTTTATAATTTAAGGTACATTCCTCTTTAAAGTGTGTTATTGAGGTTTTTTGAAAAGTGATGTTGTAATGTAACTGTAAAAAAAGCTATGCAAAAATTTTGCTCGGAAATTTGTACTAAAATACTACTTGTACATAATTAAAATATTTTGTATTTCCATTTCGAATGTTCTAATGATGGTTTTCTTTGTGAAAATGTAAAGCTAATGAAAATTTAAGCGGCAGTAATCTCTGTTTACTGTTACGTGGCCGAGAAGGGTTAATTAATTAAGGTAAACTGTAAAATAGGTAACTTACCTGTCTCTTGTTGTTTAATTAGATTTTTTTAAAGAAATGTGCCAAAGCTTCTAAAAATAAATATATTTATTGGTGTATCACAAAGTTTTAACAATAACAAAAAAAATCATCATTTTAAATTCTGGTCTTCAATTCATTTTTGGCCTTTGTGCCATCCCCAGCCTTTGTGTCCTTCATGACCGCCTTTATTGCCATGTCCTTCATCGTGACCCCAGTACTCTTGACCGGCACCTTCGTCGTGATGTCCTTTATGGTCGCTGTGATATCCACCCTTTTCGAAGAAGCCTTTTTTACCGTATTCGTGTTCGTTGAATCCACCGTCTTTGTGTCCTTTATCGAAGTGACCGCCCTCTTTGTAGCCCCCTTCGTGGTGATGACCACCATACCCTTCTTCGAAACCGGATTCACCATGTTTATCATGGAAGTGTTTGTCCTTCTTGAACTCGTCTATTTTGTGGATACCATGATGACCTTTGGTGGAATGACCTTTATGAAAATGTCCCTTTTCTTCAAATCCATGCCCCTTTTCACCTTTCTCACCTTGGTGGTGTTCATCGTAGTAGCCGTCGTCATGGTGATGTTGTTTCTTGTGGCCACCGTGGTCATTGTAGTGGCCTTTATGTCCTTCGTGGTCTGAGTGGCCTTTTTCGCCATGTTCATGACTGTGATACCCTTTGTATCCTTTTTCTCCATGTCCACCATGCTCGGAGTGATGATCCAAGTGGTGATCGCCACCGTCACCTTTCTCCCAACCGTGAGAGGCGGCGGCTATGAGGTCGATATTTCTTCTTTGGCGTATTTCTCTGCCGTGTACAGATACGGTAAGCACCACCATAGAAACTGCGATGAAAGCCCTCATCCTGTGCGCTGCTGTTCCGGTTCTAGGTTGGTTCTGTTAAGCAATAATTGCCAAATGATGCCTGTTACAGACTTCTCTTAGTTTATATAGTATTGCCAATAATAGTGTACTTGTAGCTTTTAATGTCAGGGCAAAGAATGACGGTCGCAGGTACGCTAGTGACCTGAATTTTTTTTAATTATACACTAATACGTACGTACCAATGCTACATAATCTATTGTACAATTTAATAAAGACATTTGTCTGCGCAAGATGGAAAGGAGGTGAAACTGAAATGATGTAAATAAATTTGTCGAGCAATCACGGACTCGTAGCTAATACATCAGTGATTATGGGAATGACTAATGTTTATTCATTTATTGTAAGGTATATAATAGTAATTGTGACGACTTCGGTTAGTTATATTTATAAGTTTGTAAAATCTAGCTCAGTTAAAATACCATCTAATCTAACAATAAACTAAAAAGACACAATTATAGCATATGTGATGTTCAACAGTTATTTTATCGATTCGTTATTGGACATTATTAATAAACTTATAATATAACAAAGAATCGCTTACTTTGTCGCACTTACATTTTATACCTTGTAATAAGTACAATCTTCATTTCTTGTGTATCTTTTAAGATAGTAAATTTTCTTTTAATGTAAATGAGACCAGCCTTAGGTTTCCCAATTCAACTCAGAAAAATATAATTGATATTATATTTAATAAAAAGTATTCTACAAAAATGAAATCTTCGCCTTTGTTAAAAATCAGTTGAAATAGTATCTAATATTTTAAATTACTCTTCTTTATTCTTTAATAGGTTTGTTATTGAAATTTATTTTATCTTCCTTTCTTGCAGATTTTAAAATGCTTAGAAACTTTTTGACCAAGGTATGATAACCCTGTTCGCACATGTGACATTCAGTGACACTACTCATACCGTGCCGTAAAGCCCGACTAAAGGACGTGCGTAGGGCAACAGCACAGTAAAGGGAAGGAAAACTTAAAACAAACCGGATGCCAATCTGTCTGATTAGCGTGGTGTAGTAGGCCAAAACCTCTTTTCTAAGAAGTCTATGTCTAGTAGTCTACTAAATGTCTACTGTCCTATATCCAGAGAACTATTAAAGGCTGGTGATATGATGTGATGTGATAGTTTAATTTAAAAATTTTATTATTTTTAATCTAAAAATTTTAAATTTGAATGAATATTAGGTTTGTTAATGTAGGTATGCACCTCTGAAATAAACCTCATTCATCAGAATTAAATCCTCAGAACTTAAGTATTCAGTACAACGTATAACGTATGTTTTAAAATGGTAATTTTTTTATGGTAATAAGATCAAAAGAGCAGACGCATCATATGATGAAAATAACTACTGCCTCTCATGAGTACAAGTGTCGTCGCATTTTGAGATCCTCTTGGGAGTCAAGGTGAGGAAGGGGGACGAAATGTTTAGGCTCTGGTAATCTCGCTGAAAAGCAACGAAAGACCGATTGCTTAAGGCTGATTTTCTGTGAGACCGGTCGAGCCCACCCATTTATGTTGAAGTGTGGTTCTCCCACGGAAATAATTTTTCTGGCTCGGATGTCTTAATGACAGCAATTCCTGAATCGATTCTATTTTAGGCGCAGAGGGATACATAGTGTGGTTTTAGTAAGTCTGATTCAGATACACCTCTTTGCTGTAAACCTCGGTGGGGTAACGGCTCGGGGGTGTACCCGCATGTAAAGAAAACAGCAATATTTTTACTACCACACAGTGTTAACAGAATTTGAACTGTTTTGGATGATTTATTCTAATTCAATAACTACTGTACTTAACTATAGTGTACACTTTTGTAAAATAGCAGCTTCAAATAAATAATATAGTTCACAGTTATGCATAGTCGATTTTCATTCCTTTTAACTTTATGGAACGTTTTGTTAAAAAATTAACTTTCTTTATTTATTCTACATGTAAACATTAGATGTTACAAAATGAAATGCTTTAGTGCACCATATTAGTTTAATGTGAGTGTATATAATTCGTGTGTAAGTATATTATACAGACACATTCATAAAGTGACCATTTATTGTAGCCATCAAATATTTTATCTCTCTTGTGTTGATATAAGTCTCGGACAAAATATACTCGAAATGAAGTACCTGTTTTTAACGATAGGTGTCGTTATTTAATGAATCTGCCATTACCTTTCAAATATTATTGTGCTTGATTTGAAATTATATTATTGGCTTGTTTTTTGTACTCATATCTTTCGTGTCTGGTGTTTCTTGATAAAATGGAAAAAAGAGCATCCGTAATGCGTTTTATTATTTTTGAACGGAAAAACTGACGATAAAATAAAGTGAATTTGGATGGTGTTTATGGCCACCCTTCGGCGGCTATTAAAACCGTTAGGTATTGGTTCTACGAGTTTAAGCGTGGTCGTACAATAGTTTCCGACAAAGAGCCGCGGAGACACCCGTCAGACGTGGTTATCGAGAAAACTGGGTGCCGTGATTGCTAACGCTGGACAACAAGCGGCTACGAGTAACAATATCGAAGCAGTGTTTAGACCGTTTTAAATAAAATCCACAGGAGTTCTTAGATCGAATTGTCACCGTTGACGAAATCTGGATACATTATTATACATCAGAGACTATCTAAACAGTGAATTTTTCCGAGTGAACTTGCTCCAATAAAAGACTAAGATAAGATTCCCTTAGCCAGAAAGGCTATGGCCGCGATATTTTGGGATTTTAACGGCATAATTTTGATTGACTATTTACAGAAAGGAAAATAATTACATGACGGTACTACATTAAACTAATAGATGATTGGGTTAGAAATTCTAAGAGACACGGCCTCATTTATCCAAGAAAAAGATGTTGTTTTACCATGACAATGCACCAGCACATTTGTCTCTGATTCTGGCGGCTAAATTGTATTACTTGCACTACGAATTACTCCCATCTTACTTGTCCAATTTGGTACCCTTTAACTTTTTTCTATTCCTCAATATGAAAACCTGGCTAGGAGGATGATGATGAAATGAAGAGGTTACCACGGAAACAGAAACCTATTTTGCAGTTTGAAAAATATTATCTTATGGAGGGGTTAAAGAAGTGGGAGAAAGATGTATAAACCTAAAAGGAGACCACGTTGAAAAACAATTAGAATGTTTTTATTTTTAACTAGGGTACTTATTGATCGATCCACGCACAATAGTTATGAATGAATACTTTATTTAAAACAATAGTATTTAAGATTCGTGAAACGTTGTTTTCTAGTTGTAACAATGGCTTTTTTTAAATCTACCGGGTTTATGTATTGTTCGGCGTTATGTACCATTGCAGTTTCACTTGACTGTGGATACGCTCGCATATTATTTACCTGACAACACTGTCAGTTGCGTAAGAGTAATAATATTAATATTTATAATTTCATTTCATCATTTTACAATTACCAGGAAATTCTTTTTTTAAAAAGAAAGTATGTAGGTAGTAGAGCCACGCTGATTTTAGCACAAACGGGCCGACTCGACCGGGGAAGCACTACCCTCCCACAGAAGACCAACCTAAAGCGCCAGCATCCGTGTTGTCGTGTTTCGTTGGCGAGTGTGTGACCGGAGACTCATTGATGCAGGGATGACAGTTATCGTGGTAACTGTGTAAGCCTTACACTGTCACGATGACTGTCATGCCTTTTACGTCCCCAAGCGGAGTGTGAAATAACATCTCACTTGGCCGCTATAGTGTGAGTCACCATACTCCATTGTCTGCATTTGCAATGAGTATGGTGACCACAACTCTTGGATTCTATTCATGCTTTCCATCAGACAGAGCAGAGTCACTTTGACAGGCTCTCAATATATAGAAAGTGTGTAAGTGATACAAAATTATATACATAATTAAATAGTTATTCATACAGTTTTTGTATATATTTTTCGCATATCATAATCTATAACTGACAACGTCTTGATTCATTAAATTATAATAAATACCTTTTATTCAAAAACCACATTATCTGTAACTGTAAACATTAATAAGTACAGTGAGTTGCGTATTCAACTGCAAATTTAACTAGGCTTCAATACACGAATGATGTATACCCACAAATAACGACCCAGTCTCGTAAATTACACAGTTAATAGCAAAACCTATTCATCAAAGTTTGTGTTAACACTACAATTTTATATTTTATGTTAAGATATTTCATATGAATTTTTATTGGAATTTCATATAGAGTGGCCACGAATTAGTACATATTTATGTTATATTATATTATATTATATTACATTAAAATAACATTTGAAAAAATCGTATAAAAAACCATTTGATATAAAATATTTATTTACAAGAAAGTAAATTAGTTGGCATTTATTTTTTTTAAATTATATCGCCAAAATAACTACCGCTTTGACGTTTGCACTCTTCTAAGCGAGAATCGAAATTTTCGAATACTCGTCGGCAAAGAGACCGCGAAATCGCCGATATCTCTTCGCTGATTTTTCTTTTAGTTGACTTAGTGTATTCGGTTTATTGATAGACATGATTCTATAAATAATCCCATCAAATTATTTTTTAAAAATGTAACGGGTTCTTGGTCCACACTGTATATAATAGTATTTATTATCAACTGTAACTTTCTGTAAATATATTATATGAGGCAGACTTGATGCCATAGGCATTTCCTTCTAGTCAAATCTTTGGTTGTGGTAAAACTGAGCGTGAGGGTATATTTCATACAAGTAAGACGTGTGACTAAATCAAACTACAAGAAAACTGTAAAAGAAAAAAATTCTTCAGGTGTATATATATTATAAATACCTATTAAAATATGTGTAAATAAAAAAGACACTCTTAAAGTGTGTGAATTATTCAGTGTAAATAAATTTATACTGGATAATTTATAAAATATAGATAGTATCTTTCATATTTATTTGTATCTTGTTATATAAATATAATTATTATTATACTATAATATTACTGATAAGGCTTAAAACAAGCATGTAAATCTAAGTAGTAATCTTTTCAACTTTTAATTAATATGAAATTCTGAGAAATCTTCTGGAACCCACTGAACATTTCACAACACATCAGCTAAGTGCAACAAGCACGAGCGGGTCGTTACAGTTATCCTCGATACTCGATCGATTTACTTGCGTTTGATCGCATTTGGCATGCCTCCTCATCGAGTGGAAAAGATTGCGTCTACAGAGCGATCTATCTATGTCGATGTGCCACAGAGAACCTGTTTCCAGTGTGCTACTCTTGGTGCACAGACAACATTCCTGCCACCGAAGGCGTGAAGCTTGCGTTGTACGGCGACGACGCGGCTTACATCACAACACCGAAAAATGGGGCCAACGTTGTTACCAAGGTACAGCGCACACTAGATACACTGCCCAGCTGGGTAAAAGACTGAGGATTGACGTTCATTTTGGTGAAGACTTAAGCGATTTCCATAGGGAGCGTATGTCTACTACAGCTGAAGCTCATGGGACAAAATGTCGTATGGTCTGCGACAGTGAAATATCCCGGTGTGACCGCTGACCGCACCCTTTCCATGAAGCCCCATGTCAATAGCGTCGTTGCCAGGGTTGGTACCGCGCATTATCTACTGCGGCCCATACTATCGTCTTAATAGCCCCCTCTCGCGAAGCTCGGTTTATATAGGGCGTACATTCACAGAAACATGTTCGTATATGTCGACGAGTTGCAAACCTACCACCTGCGAGAGCTCGTGCTCTGTCATCAGCACCGCCGGATAGTCATGGTCTCGTATCAGTGCCAACCTCTATTCGGCCATCCCCAACATCTAACCTGCTATTGGATGACGGGCGCTGCTCGGTTTTCCCATCCGCGGCACGTGACCTTCTTAAGCACAGGATGTGATACAATCATGTGAGGACAATAAGAGAAGTCTGGAGAAGTCACTCTGAGATTCCAACTGGGGTCTAAGAGAAAAACTGCGAGAGCTAAAGAAACCAAGAGTATTGTATACTTTTTGGTATTTAAGTAGTATAAATACAGATTTTTTATCCAATCTAAAATGTTTAATCAATCCTTTTAAAAACCAGTTAATTAGGCAAAATGTGATATGTTGTAGTTGACGTCTAATTACGATAACATCTAACTTCCTTTTATAAGGAGAGACCAGCAATGGACAATTAAGGCTGTTGACACTACAAATGCTGTCGATGTTCAGAAAATGCTTTCCTAAGCTAGTTAGTGGTAATTTTGACATCTGTTGTCTAAATCGAGTAGTCGAAAGTACTGTAGTAGTGAAAAAATAGCGCTAAATTACTGAAAGTAGTAGCACAATTCATCGAGCATGACTCATAATCGTACATACGTTGGTGACAGATTGAGAATACAGAGTCTCACCACTGCTATTCATCCTGTGGGTGTAGTAAGAGGCGACTAAGTGAACTAACTACACAATACAACATGACAAGAAGAAGATTGAGACTGAGATAGGAGGGATCCAAGAACAGCTTTTATTACGATGTTCAGATACCTCCTAGCACCTGTCTTCGGGTAACTCTGTCGGAGATGGCTAATAACACCGCCAACAGCACGCCACCACAGCTTACCGCCTCTTCGATCACTTCCCTCAGGTGCAACACGGTGTCGACTGTTGAATGTAGCCCTTGAAAACCAAATTGTTCGTCCGACAGATCGGGGCCTACCTCACAGAGGTGCCAGGTGATGCAAACAGAGAGTATCCTCTCAAACAATTTACTCGCCCCGCCCAACAACAAGATGGGCCTATAGGCCGCGATAGAATCGACAGGACGTTCCGGTTTTCTTAACAGGACTAGCTGTCTGCTCACCCCGCACTCAGAAAAGCATTCGGATGTCAAGCTAGCATCCAGAATTTCCCTGAGGGTAAAACGTATGGTCGAGGGCTCGCACCAACACTTGGGCAGATATCCCGTCTGGCCCGGGGGCGGGGTTTTTGAAGCGGATCCGTAGAATAACCGCCCCTGCCTCCAATTCGCTGACAGGCGCAATATTATCTTTCTCCTCCCCGTCATCTCCGACCATGAAGGACATCGACGGGGATGTGCGTTCCATCCACTGCGGGCAAACTTAATATAAACCTTTTTTTTTAACCTGTGGAAGACCCCTCGGGCCGTCACCCCACCGGGGTTAACGGCGGGGTGGTGTGTTGAAATCGGACCGACTAAAACCACACGGTGTGCCACTCTGTGCCTGACATAGGAGGGATCCGGGAACAGCTGCTATTACGACATCCAGATCTCTCCTAGCGCCTACCCACTACCGTGGGCACCATACAGGTAAACTCTCTATTTTAGGCGACGTAAGGCACATGCGTACGTCGTTCGTTCGTCGTTGCTCGCGGCTGGCCTATTGTAGTGGATGGAGAGTAAAACCCGTCCTGTCCATCCACGACCACTCTCAAGGCGGCATGAGACGCTGGTACGCGCGCCTCCACCGGCAGCGAATTGGGTCCGAGTAGAGATCGTCCTCCCGGGCCTTCTCCGCCGTCTTGTTCCGCGAAATTACGTCTTCACAGAAGGTTGCGACCGCAGTAAAACAACTGGCGCTACCGACCATGGAGCGTAGAACGGCCGATAGCGAGATATCTCCTCCAATAACTGTAGTGAGGACCCAACGCTGCGCCGCCCAGGCGGAACAAACCGCTAGCGTGTGCTGAGCTGAGTCCTCACTGCAGTCGCAGTGGTGACAGGCAGGACTCAATTCCCTCCTGGCGATCGGGTACAGATACTTCCTAAAGCAACCGTGCCCGGGAAGAATCTGCGTCAGTCGGAAGGAAAGAGTCCCGTGCTGCCGCCCTGGCCACTCGGTGATGACCGGCTGGAGAGCCTCCACGGTGACAAAGCCAGCACGTGGAGCCTACAGCCGGGACGACCAATGAGCCATCGTGGCTCGACGAGCGGCCTCTCACCACTCGCGTATCGCCCGCCCGGAAGTCAGCCGTTTGCCGATAAACTTCGGTAAGCACTTCCACCTCCAAATCCCACAGGGGAGTCCCGGCCAAGGCTCACGCCGCGAAACTTAATATAAACCCTATACCAACCCGTCTGGTCAGCGTGGCCTACTAAGGCCAAAACTTCCTTTTTAAGGAGAAGCCTATGTCTAGCAGTAGATTATAAAAGGCTGTTGAAGTTTATGTCACGATGTGAATAGCACAAGTTGAATAAAGTACCCATTAACTGCCAAAGACCTTTATGTAAAGATTTTAATGTGTCTCATGAAACAGTGTTCTTGTTTTTTCTTTGGAACGATAGCGTCTGTCTAAAGAATAATTCTGTTATCACAAGGAAATTTTAACGTTTAATTAAGGGTCATTAGGAATATCCGAAGAATGATTGTATTTGTAGATCGAGTAGTTGTCTTGTCAGGGAATAATCACCAAATACAATTACACTCGATGTAATATAGGTACGACCACTTCGGCACTTAGTTATTCTTTAAGTATAACTTTATTAATACTGCTAACTGTATATTTTTGGCAGACTCACTATTAAGCTAAAATGTTAGTAAAATTGGAGGATATAGCTGGTTTTATAATTGTATGCTGATTGATAAGTGCAGAGCAGTATTTGAATTTCTACCATTACTCATAATTAATGGTAGAAATTCAAATAGGTCAGAGTAACCCTATTGTGCATAAAAGTGACGTGAAAACTTTGAAAAATCCCTGGCGACACGAATTATTAACGCCTACTACAATTCCTTATTGAAAAGTATACATCCAGTTTTAAACATGTTGAGTAGATTATTTAATGTTAGAATTAAAAAAACACTAACCCAAATATCTTCGTTGACTCAATGATACTGCCTTTTTTTTTTTTTTTTTATCCTGTGGAAACCCCCTCGAGCCGTCACCCCACCGGGGTTTACGGCGAGGTGGTGCGTCGGAATCGGACCGACTAAAACCACACGGTGTGCCACTCTGCCCCTGACATAGGAGGGATCCGGGAACCGCTGCTATTACGACATCCAGATCCCTCCTAGGGCCTGCCCGCCAACGTGGGCACCATCTGCGGACAAACTCTCTATTCAGGCGACGTACGGCACACACGCACGTCGCCTCCTCGCGGCTGGCCATTGTAGCGGATGGAGGGGAAAACTCATCCCGTCCACCCGCGGCCACACTCAAGGCGGCATGAGGCGCTGATATGCGCGCCTCCGCCGCCCGGTTCGCCGGCGGCGAACTGGGTCCGAATGGAAATCGTTCTCCCGGGCCCTCTCCGCCGCCTCCTTCTGCGAAATTACGTCTTCGCAGAAGGTTGCGACCGCGGTAAAACAACTGTCGCTACCGGCCATGGAGCGTATGACGGTCCGTAGCGAGAGATCTCCTCCAATAACTGCAGTGAGGACCCCACGCTGCGCCGCCCAGGCGGAACAAACCGCTAGCGTGTGCTGAGCCGAGTCCTCACTGCAGTCGCAGTGGTGACAGGCGGGACTCAATTCCCTCCTGGCGACCGAGTGCAGATACTTCCCGAAGCAACCGTGCCCGGAAAGGACCTGCGTCAGTCGGAAGGAAAGGGTCCCGTGCTGCCGCCCTGCCCACTCGGCGATGACCGGCTGGAGAGCCTCCACGGCGGCAAAGCCAGCACGTGGAGCCTCCAGCCAGGATGACCAACGAGCCATTGTGGCTCGACGAGCGGCCTCTCGCCACTCGTGTATCTCTTCGGGCGGGGGCCGTATGCCGCTACCCGCCCGGAAGTCAACCGTCCGCCTATAAACTTCGGCGAGCACTTCCGACAGCTTTCTCCAAAGCTGGTCGGCGCTGCTTCTGCCCTTGGGCGACTTTTGCCCAATCTGGGTGGAGCTAGCGTCGCGACGAGACGGCTATACTGCAAACCCAGCGCCTCAATTTGCCCGACCACCAGAGAGACACCCGTGGTGGCCAGGCGCGCCGCCTCTTGAAAGTTCATGCCCCGGGCCGTGACCAATGTGTCATCTGCGTAACAAATTACGCCCAGCGCGGGGGGAAGACGACCTCGAAGGGCCCAGTCGTATCCCATGTTCCACAGGAGTGGTCCGAGGACAGACCCCTGTGGAACACCGCACGACATGAGCCGCCGCCTTAGAACACCGTCTCGGTCCTCGTACATGACGGTACGCTCCTCAAGATAGTCTGCCACAAGCCGCCTCAGGTACTTTGGCACCCCATGGTAGTGGAGTGCTTCCCTGATGCAGCTAAATGGCAGACTATTAAATGCGTTGGCGATGTCCAACGACACCGCCAACAGCACGCCGCCACAGTTCACCGCCTCTTCGGTAACGGCCCTCAGGCGCAACATGGCATCGACCGTCGAACGCCCCGCCCGAAAACCAAATTGGGCGTCCGACAGATCGGGGCCCACCGCGCAGAGGTGCCGGACGATGCGGGCAGAGAGTATCCTCTCAAACAGTTTACCCGCCTCGTCCAGCAACACAATGGGCCTATAGGCCGCTACCGATTCGGCTGGCCGTCCCGGCTTCCTCAATAGGACCAGCTTCCCGCTTTTCCAGCACTCAGGGAAGCGTCTGGACGCCAAGCTAGCGTCCAGGACCTCCCTGAGGCGGTCCGACATGTGTTCAAGGGCTCGGGCCAGCACTCGGGCAGGTATCCCGTCCGGCCCGGGGGCGGTGTTCTTAGAGCGGATCCGTAGAACAACCGCCCCTACCTCCGATTCCCTAACGGGCGGAACATCGTCCTCGTTCCCCCCGTCGTCTCCGACCATGAAGGTCATTGACGGGGGTGTGTGTTCCACCCGCTGCGGGAAAAGGCCCTCGACCACTTCCCGCAGGAAGCTGGGCTGGAGTGTCTCTGTAAGGGGGGGGCCCGACGTGCGGAGCTTATGCCGCGCCGCACGATAAGGGCGACCCCAGGGGTCACGATCGAGACCCTCCAGCATCTCCTTTCTCTTAATTTCTTTGGCGCGGCTTATGGCCAGCTTCAGAGTTTTCCGCGCCTCTCGGTACTCTTCATGAAGCTGGTCCTCCCCGCCTTCTTCGTGGTGTCGCCGCCGACTACGGGTGTAGGACCTCCGGGCACGAGTACAGGCCGCGCGGAGGTCCGCCAACTCCTGGGACCACCAGTAAACCTCCTTCCGTGGAGGCCGGCAACCTCGGATGCGGGGCATGGCCGCATCACAGATCTGCGCAATGGCATCGCGGAAGCGACCAGCCCCCATGTCGACCTCCTCGGTCGGGGCCTGCGGAGATAGGCAAGAGTGAACAATGGCTGCCTCCTCTAGTAGGTCCCTATTTAATATGGCTAAAGCCCACAGCGGAAAGCGAGAAGAACGCCGCACCACGTGACCCCTACTGGGGTCCTGGGTCCGGGAGAGCTCAAATCGGATGTAGAGGTGATCCGAGAGCGTCTCAACCTCTTCCAGGACGCGCCAGTTCCTTACTCGTGCGGCGAGGGCAGGGGTAGCGAACGAAAGGTCCACTATCGACCCTCCCTGCTGTCGCACGCACGTATTGGTGGAGCCCCTGTTTAGTAAACAGAGGCCCACCGAGGTCGCCCACTCCTCTATGGCCTCGCCCCTAGCGTCCGTCCTGGGGGAACCCCACGCAATGGACTTTGCGTTGAAGTCCCCCAGCACTAAGACGTGCCCAGACGTTAGACGCCGCATCGAGATTTCCAAGTTGTTAAGGAAAACCTCGAAGTCGCTCAAACTCCGGTTGGGGGAGAAGTAAACACCATATACGGTGATCCCCCCCCACTCGGCAGCAACATATCCAGTACCCTTGTCCCTTAGCGACAAGGGCGGGGAATGAGCCGCCGTGGAGCCGACGACTGTCACGGAACCGTCCCGGTCACCCAACCAGTTTGGACGGGGAGGAACGTAATAGGGTTCCGCGGCTACGGCAACACCAATCGACCACTGTGCCATGGTTTGCAGGAAAAGGTCCTGCGCCGCAGCACAGTGGTTCAGGTTCGTCTGGACTAGGAGGTTGGAGACTTGGGCCATTACTCGACCGTCTCTACAACCTCCTCCATGGGCGACGATGTCGAAGCAGAAACGACGTCAGAGGCAGCCTGGGTCGACTGGCTAGCCCTCGACGCTTGCCGAGAATCACGGGCAGGTTTGCAGCCTCCCTGCCCAATCTGATGATTGGCGGGCTTATTACCCGCCGCACACGCCGGGCAGTGAGGGGCGGCAGAGCACTCTGCCGCCTTGTGCCCCGGTCGACTGCAGCGGAAACATAGTCCGCTGCAGTCAAAACAACTAACACACTTGGCGCGTGTGTGTCCCGACGCTATACAATTATAACACCTCATCGGTCTCGGTGCCAGGACTGTGATCCTAGCGTTCACGAAACCGATGAGCAACTTTCCGGCGTCGACCAGGACTTTGCCCGACACTACTGGACATTTGATCCGCACAGCGCCAAGCCCACCTGGACCGGGGCGGATGGTGCCGACCCGGATGCTATCCGCACTGCAGCCCGTCTTCTCCGCAATTGCAGTACGGACATCCTCAGATGTCACCGAGTCGTCCAGGCCCGAAATGCGCAGTTCTACGCACTTAGTTGGCCTGGCGATCTTTACACCATCCGTGGCCTCGAACATACCCCGCAACTTCTCGGCAAACACGTCCGCCATCTTTACACCTTCAGCCCCAGGGAACTCGAGGACTCGAGCTCCCGTTTGGGCGAGGCGCATTCTGACACCTACTGTCCCGAAATCGCGTGCGAGACTGTCCCGGCCCCTTTTAAAAATGGCCGCGTAGGACAACCCGCCGCTAGCTGCCTCCGGTGACACGGTGACTACCACAGCCGCACTTTTAGGCGCCTGTAGTTTGCGCGGCGTCTTTGTGGCAGTCACTGCAGCCGATGGCGCCTGCGGGGTAGAGACTGCTTTTTGTGCAGCCTTCTTACCTCGCTTTCGGGACTTCTTAGCTCCCCCGACTACCTGCCAACCATCCGTGGAAGGGGCAGATGTGGAGGGAGCACTTGTGGAGGTGCCAGATACAGCGGTTGGAGTGGGGAGCGGATGGAACTCCGTTCCAGCCTTTGCCGCTGTTTTGGACCCCAACCTCAGTGCAGGCGTCCGGGCTGTCGGCTTGGCCGCTTGCCGTGTCCTCGGAGCAGTTGCAAGAACAGCAGAGACCGCTGCCGCTGCCGCATAGGACACGCGACCGGTCGCAACGGGAAGCGATGCTGACATCGACGCAATCTTCGCTTTATGCGCCGCGAGCGGCGGCCGGACAACAGGAGCTGGTGGCAGCCTTGCCTCCAGGCCAGCCAGACGCCCGTCCGTCATGCGCCATACTGTATCCGTTATTTGGCGCAGATGGGCATCAGCAATGCCACCGAGGTTGGAAGAGGGGGCAAGCTGAGCGGGCACGTGACCGGATCCTCTGCCGGGCGATGCGCCCGGAATTGGGCGAACTGAGCGCTGAGCTCAGCCACTTGCCCCGTCAGGCGATCGTTGGCCGCCTGGAGTCGAGCCACGTCCCCGATGAGGGTATCCACTACTCCTCCAATAGCGGAAGAGGAGTCCTTAAGGGCTTTCACAAAAGAGCCCTTAAGGTTACTCGACTTGGTAGCTACTTTGTGAATGATGGCCACCGCCGCATTCGCTCTCTCCTGCATGGAGGATGGTGTTTGAGGAACTGAATCCTCCACCATCGGCTCCTTTATTTTTAGCAGGAGATCCGCGATCTCCTCCTCCGCCAAGATTTCGCCGTCTGCCCTGACCCGTCTATAGGCTTCCGCCTTACAGAAGACGGAGCCTGACGGGGCTGAGATCGGGGTTCGTGACCTCCCTCTGCGGCTGCTTGCTACCTTAGGAGGTAGCATCTCCTGGGATGTATCGCTCTCCTCATCCCTGGAGCGGCTGCGTTTTCGGCTGTCACACACCTCCGTCTCCATGCAGTCCAGCATGTCCGTTCTCGCATTGGAGCTTCCGCCCGCGGTAGATCTGGAGCGTAATCGCTCCGATGTTCTTCGGCTCCCAGCAGTCATAATAACTTCTGGGAGCCCCACCGAGGTAGGCATCCCAACCAATGCTTCCTCGTCGTTGGAAGAGAAGTCGTTCGACCTTTTCTGCTTCCTACCATCTATCTCCTTCTTTCCTTCCATAGTTTTTAAATTTTTGTTTAATATATATTCCATTATTGAACCCACGAGATGGGGAGAATAAAGGTCGACCCGGGCAGAGATCCCCAATACCCGGGCAAGCGTAAATTTGTGCCCAACCGAGGGGTCCACAGGTGGCCCCGGCTGGGAGTGCGCTTAGTCGTAACTAACTACCCATCAGCCATGCATCCCCTGGTCACGCACCAGAACACGGGATTCGGGGTAATTTTTTACAGAGGTTTTCTTCCTCGCAGTCCGGGCGGTTAAGCCAAGACCCTCGCCCCCGATTGGAGTCGCGAGACTCCAACTCGGGACTACGATATGCCGACGGCGGCAGGGAGACTACGTCTCCTGATGCCTGCTCGGTGGCAGTGTAAGTGCACACCGAGCCCGTCCTACCTTTTCAACCGCTGAGCGGAGGAACTCCGACCCTAGAGAGGGTCCCACCATCGTGATTTTTTACCGAGGTTTTCCTTCTCAATGCTCCGAAGAGCGAAGAACCAACAGAGGATCCGATAGACACGCCCGCTCTGTTGGACCAAGTCTCGGCCGAATTGCCGAAGAAAATGGCTTGCTCTTCGTGCTAGAATATTAGCCGTTGGCAGTGATAAACAACACCATCGCCAACGTTTCCAGGGTGCACCACGTGGAGGTTTTCTAGCCCAGCACCCCTCAATGATATTGCCTTTTTTTTTTTTTTAATGTGTGGAAACCCCCTCGGGCCGTCACCCCATCGGGGTTTACGGCGGGGTGGTGTGTCGGAATCGGACCGACTAAAACCACACGGTGTGCCACTCTGCGCCTGAGATAGGAGGGATCCGGGAACCGCTGCTATTACGACATCCAGATCCCTCCTAGCGCCTGCCCGAAACTGCGGGCACCATCTATGGGTAAACTGTCTATTTTAGGCGACGTACGGCACACGCGGACGTCGCCTCCTCGCGGCTGGCCATTATAGCGGGTGGAGGGGAAAACCCGTCCCGTCCACCCGCGGCCACACTCAAGGCGGCATGAGGCGCAGGTATGCGCGCCTCTGCCGCCCGGCTCGCCGGCGGCGAATTGGGTCCGAGTGGATATCGTCCTCCCGGGACTTCTCCGCCGCCTCCTTCCGCGAAATTACGTCTTCACAGAAGGTTGCGACCGCGGTAAAACAACTGTCGCTACCGGCCATGGAGCGTATGACGGCCGGTAGCGAGAGATCTCCTCCAATAACTACAGTGAGGACCCCACGCTGCGCCGCCCAGGCGGAACAAACCGCTAGCGTGTGCTAAGCCTAGTCCTCACTGCAGTCGCAGTGGTAACAGGCGGGACTCAATTCCCTCCTGGCGACAGAGTGCAGATACTTCCCGAAGCAACCATGCCCGGAAAGGACCTGCGTCAGTCGGAAGGCAAGGGTCCCTTGCTGCCGCCCTTTTTTTTTTTTTTTTTTTTTTTAACGCGGGGAATGCTTTTCGCACCATACCCTCCGGAGGGACGAAGGGCGTGTGTGGGACTCCCGACAAACCGGTCTACCCACTAAACCCCGCGGCGGCCTACCTCGGCAGTTGGGAGGTGCTCTAGGAACGCATTAGCGGCTTCTAGAGTCCTCCCTGCCGTACCTCACAAGTGAGGTACATCTCGGGCACCTCATGCCCCAGGATCAGGACGCTATCGCACTCCCATCGCCCTGCGCAGTAAGAGGCAGAACAGCGCCCCGCCCCAGACGACACTGCCCGGCCGCACCGGAGTGTCACCTGACTCGGGTCGTTTGCAGCAGTCACAACGCCCCAAGATGTGACCGCAGCGACCCTTAGGCGGCGATTAGGGAGCTAGCGACCTCTGCCGCGTCCCCTTCGCCGCCTCCTTCGAGCGGGATCGGCCCTTTCCCGATCTCGCTCTGCAGTCTCCTTCCGGAGCATAACCTGCTCACAGAAGGAGATCGCGGCTTCCCATCCTTCACGACTCGCCAGCATCGCCGCGATCAATGCTGACGGTGAAAGGTTACGTCCGATCCGTCCGACCAGGACTCGACGCTCAGACTCCCAAGCAGGGCAGTCCTCCAGCGTGTGCTGGGCGGAGTCCCGTTCGGACTCGCAGTGGTGGCATTGTGCCGTAGCCTCCCGTCCTATTCGATTCAGATACTCACCGAAGCAGCCGTGCCCGGTGAGTATCTGGGTCAATCGATAGGTGACACAGTCGGTCCTCTCTATCCACGCTTCGAAGTTCGGCAGAACGGCTCCGACGGCGCGTTGGCTAGCACAGCCCTCAGTTTCGAGCCGTACCTGCCAAGCCACCAGAGCTTGCTTATGCGCGTTCTGCCGTAGCATTCCGGGCTCATGATCTGGCGCAGCCTCTTCAGCATTCCGACCGACAGAACGAATTTGGTCGTACACCATTGCGTCCATGTCGGCCAGAATATCGAAGGGCGGAGATCGCGCCAGGATCGTCGCCGCCTCATAGGAGATTGTGCGGTAGCCCCGCACGATCCGTATGGCCATCAGCCGCTGCAGGCTCCTGAGTAGGGCCCGGCAGCGGGAGGCACCCGCTAGATCATTAAACCAGACGGGTGCCCCATAGAGGACCATGGATCTAACAACCCCCATGTAGAGGCGGCGAACTTCTTCCCGTGGTCCCCCGAGATTGGGCAGCAAACGATGCAGCGCACCTGCTACCCCTCGCACTCGGGGTACCAATCGCCCGAAATGCTCTTCGAAGCTCCACCGACTGTCCAGGATGAGGCCTAGGTACTTCATGTACTGGCCTACCTGGACTTCAGCGTCACCTACCCGGAGACATGAGCTGGGTGGCTCCTGGCGCTTACGCAGGCCATGGAACCATATCGCCTCAGTTTTATGAGGCGCCACCCTCAGGCCCAGCTCACGTATCTTTTCCACAACACTAGCCACCCCCTGCTCGGCGAGCCAAAGCACCTCCTCGAAGTGTGACCCTCTAGCCAGTATTAATGTATCGTCCGCATAGCAGACGACACTTAGGCCAGAGGGCAGACCGGTGCGAAGGACAGCATCGTATGCGAGGTTCCATAATAATGGGCCTAATACCGAGCCCTGGGGAACCCCGCAACATACTTCCTTTCGATTCTCCATTCCATTCCGACCGATAAACTTCACCGTCCTGTCGCGCAGATAGGCCTCAATAACGGTTCGCAGATAGAGCGGCACCTCGTGATATTCGAGGGCCGCCCTAATTGCCCGCCAGGGGAGGGTGCCGAAAGCGTTGACTATATCAAGGCTAACCGCCAACGCCACCCCCCCCGATCGGACTGTCGACTCCGACAGGGATCGAACGCACCTAACAGCATCTACTGTCGAACGTCCCCGTCGGAATCCGAACTGACAGTCCGATAGGTCAGGGCCCACTCGCGACAGATGCCCGCTAATCCGGTCAGAGATTATCCTCTCAAAGAGTTTCCCTTGCTGCCGCCCTGCCCACTCGGCAATGACCGGCTGGAGAGCCTCCACGAGGGCGAAGCCAGCACGTGGAGTCTCCAACCGGAACGACCAACGAGCCATCGTGGCTCGACGAGCGGCCTCACGCCACTCGCGTACCTCCTCGGGCGGGGGCCGTATGCCGTTACCCGCCCGGAAGTCAGCCGTCCGCCGATAAACTTCGGCGAGCACTTCCGCCTCCAAATCCCACGGGGGAGTTCCAGCCAAGGCGCACGCCGCCTCCGTCGATACGGTGCGGTAGCCGCGTATGGCTCTAACCGCCAATATCCTCTGAGGGCGCCAGAGGCGAGCCCTATTCTGGGCGGTCAGAGCCGCCGCCCACACCAGTGCACCATATAGCGCCATTGACCGAACAACCCCCGTGTATAGCCGTCTCGTCGCGACGCTGGCTCCACCCAAATTGGGTAAAAGTCGCCCAAGAGCAGAGGCAGCGCCGACCAGCTTTGGAGTAAGCTGTCGGAAGTGCTCGTCGAAGAGCCACCTGCTGTCGAGGATCAGGCCCAGATACTTCATCTGGGCCTTAATCGGTACGAGGACCGAATTGACTACTATGGAGGCGCCGGGGGGTGGACCACGACGGGGCCCATGAAACAAAAGGGCTTCCGTTTTGTCTAGGGCCACCCGTAAACCCAGCGCCTCAATGCGCCCGACCACCGAAGAGACTCCCACGGTGGCCAGGCGCGCCGCCTCTTGAAAGTTCACCCCCCGGGCCGTGACCAATGTGTCATCGGCGTAACAAATTACGCCCGGGGGGAAGACGACCTCGAAGGACCCAGTCGTATCCCATATTCCACAGGAGTGGTCCGAGGACGGACCCCTGCGGAACACCGCACGACATGGGCCGCCGTCTTAGAATACCATCTCGGTCCTCGTACACGACGGTACGCTCCTCAAGATAGTCTGCCACAAGCCGCCTCAGGTACTCTGGCACCCCGTGGTAGTGGAGTGCTTCCCTGATGCAGCTAAATGGCAGACTATTAAATGCGTTGGCGATGTCCAACGACACCGCCAACAGCACGCCGCCACAGCTCACCGCCTCTTCGGTAACGGCCCTCAGGCGCAGCACGGCATCGACCGTCGAACGCCCCGCCCGAAAACCAAATTGGGCGTCCGACAGATCGGGGCCCACCTCGCAGAGGTGCCGGACGATGCGAGCAGAGAGTATCCTCTCAAAGTTTACCCGCCTCGTCCAGCAACACGATGGACCTATAGGCCGCCACCGAATCGGCAGGCCGTCCCGGCTTCCTTAACAGGACCAGCTTCCCGCTTTTCCAGCACTCAGGGAAGCGTCCGGACGCCAAGCTAGAGTCCAGGACTTCCCTGAGGCGGTCCGACATGTGCTCGAGGGCTCGGGCCAGTGCTCGGGCAGGTATCCCGTCTGGCCCAGGGGCGGTGTTCTTAGAGCGGATCCGTAGAACAACCGCCCCTACCTCCGATTCCCTGCCGGGCGGAACATTGCCCTCGTTCTCCCCGTCGTCTCCGACCATGAAGGCCATCGACGGGGGTGTATGCTTCACCCGCTGCGGGAAAAGGCCCTCGATCACTTCCCGCAGGAAGCTGGGCTGGAGGGTCTCTGTAAGGGGGGGGCCCGACGTGCGGAGCTTTTGTCGCGCCGCACGATAAGGGCGACCCCAGGGGTCACGATCGAGACCCTCCAGCATTTCCTTTCTCTTAATTTGTTTGGCGCGGCTGATGACCAGCTTCAGAGTTTTCCGCGCCTCTCGGTACTCCTCATGAAGCTGCTTCTGCTTCTTCGCGGTGTCGCCGCCGACTACGGGCGTAGGACCTCCGGGCACGAGTACAGGCCGCACGGAGGTCCGCCAACTCTTGGGACCACCAGTAAACCTCCTTCCGTGGAGGCCGGCAACCTCGGATGCGGGGCATGGCCGCTCAATGATATTGCCTATCACAACCTTTATGTAATTGCTTCTGTCCTTCTTTCAGTGACTTCTTAACAATAAGCAAAATGATTATATATAAATGAATATAATAAACTTACACAGGTATAAATAGCCTCAACAGCCTTTAACAGTCTACTGCTGGATTAAGGCTTCTCCTTAGAAAGGAAGTTTGGGCCTACTATATCACGCTGGCCAGACGGGTTGGTATGGGGTTTGTTTCAAGTTTTTCTTCTCCTTACAGTGATGTTGTCTTGCATATTATGTTCCTTTAGTCGGCTCTAATGACTCTCATGGGAAGAATGGGTGGTGACACTCTGTATTTTTAATCCGTCACCACAAGGAGATGATAAATAGCCTAAATTGAGGTATACGAATAGTAAGGCTAACTACACTATTTTGGCGTAAGGCGTAAAGGCCTGAATAAACTGACATCATAGAACTGACTAGAATGTGTATGAAGGTTGTATACAATTTCAAGATTCTTTGTTATGAACTACAGAATATAAGAATATATTAAACAGTTTTGTATGTGGTGTCAATTTAATGTCTATCGAAGCTTTTGATCAACAGTATTTTGTTCATCGAATATTCACGTAAAATAACTGTTGGAAAAATACTGATTGTAGTCAAATATAGCCTCATTATATCGTATATTCAGACTGTAAGTAATAAACTGATATGGGGTTTCTAGCAACATATTTTATGTATGCTTTATTTATCCTTTTAATATTTTTTCTTCATGTTATCATTTACTTTTATTTATCTACAATTTTGAAGTTTTTTTTCATACGCAGCAGTGTGAAAGTACTTACTACTGAACTTAATATTTTTCTTAATAATGATTAAAAGTACAATACTTCTATAAGCTTTCAAGGTGCTGGAGGAGAATGTTACGAGTATCGGACAGCTCGATGCACAAATAATCAACATCATCCCTATTTCCTGTTTTAATTTTATATATAGGCCTGTTGGTTTAGTAGTTTGCGATTCTGACCGCTAAGCTGAAGATAGTGGAGTTGATTTTCAACCAGGACAAATATTATGTGTTGAGCACTATCATTATTGTCCTGTGTCTGGGTGTGATTCAGAAATTTTAACTATGTATGTCTATCAGCAGATTGGTTATAGTATGCTCTGCCTAGTTTGAAACTAGATTGCCCTATAAAAGATGTGTGTGTGGTTATTATTATTATTGTACGAGATCGGCACAAGACGTTACAACCCACGTGTCAAGATTCACCATCAAACAGAAGTGCCAACTTACAACTCTGATGAGCTATCAAGAGTCGAGATCGTTTTCACTAGAGTCAAGGGCGTGGTCAGTCAATGCCATGTTGCGAAGCACTTGCCCCCATTTTTTTACCTTTTGTCTAACAAATTTCTTCTGATCGATATCTTTCGTCACTGTTGTCGGTCGGCTGCACACGCGTCTCGCCCGCTCTGTACTCACAAATAGTGTTGCACAGGTTATTGTCGTCTGCGACATTGAGAAAACTTTTAATTAAATTCAAATAAATCTAATTCATCCGATACACACGTTTGTTATATGAGGCAAGATATAATTGCCTTCTTTTACATTATTTAATAGCTTTGCGACGATTCAATTATAGCAAATCAAAACTGAAACATTTCTGAATAACGAAAAAGAAGTTTAAATTTTATTTCAATGAATTGCATACTATGAAACATGCACTAGATTTTATTTCCTACATTAATTTTTTTTGGTTTTAGTTACTCTTAATTAAATTTTAACATTGAGGTGGTTTCCCTTGCTACTTTCTCAGTAATTATTTCATGTTAGAGTAGAAAATAGTTACCGGAATATTTTTGTTGAACGATTCTGGAGTCTTTAGGAAGGGAACTAAATAAATGGGCGAAATGAAAATGTAGTAATCGTGATTAGAATTTGAGTCAGCAGGATATTTCACTGCCTCGGTGGCGCTGTGGTAGTGTAAGCGACTGCTGTGTTTGAAGTCTTGGGCTCGATGCTCGGGTCACATGTTTATTTGATCTGCAAATATTTGTTTAGAAATTTGAGTGTTTACTTTGTATAATATGTATATATTTACAAATAAAGTATATATGTTTACATCAGTTGTCTAGTAGCCGTAGTGCAAGCTCTGCTTAGTTTGGAACTAGATGGCGTTGTGTGTCAGATGTCCGAAATATTCAAAATATTTTAGTGTGAAGTTTCAATGTTAAAATAGCAATATATAGTATGTTGCGAGTTGTATCAGACACTTTAACTTAATCAATTGAAACCGTGACCAACTAGTTTGCGCCGGATAATTCAGTTAGATTAATAGTAAAAATTGAGTCCCAGATATGATTTGGTTAATTATACAAGGTTTTATCTATATACCAAAACTAATAATCTTCATCAGCAGCCTTGCATAGTCCACTGTGGGATTTAAAGAGAGGTTTAAAAAATAAATGTGGCTTACTATACCATGATGATCAGATAGGTTACAACAGGGTATATTTCAAGTTTTTCTTCTGTTTGCAGTGCTGCTGTCTTGTGCAGTGTTACTCTTTACTCAGCTCTTACAATTCCCATGGGACGAGTGAGGTGGTGATACTCTGTATTCTTAATCCTTCTACCCCTATCTTAATCCCACACGTACAATATCGGAACTACTATTAAGAAAAGAGAATTCAGATTAGTTATGTTGGTATCACCCATTCCATGTATTGTAAAAAGCTCGTATATATGTACTTTTCTCTCTTGGAAGCTTGTGCGATCACTCCAATTTTGTCCAAGGTATACCAAGAATAATTCGTATGTTTAATTTCTGTTTAGTAAAAATTAAGATGTCAATATTAAATTTACAATTAATGTACCCGAACACAAAAAACATATACCTCCCTCCATTCCCTCCTATAGTTTAGATGGTTGATAAATCATTTTCTATTAGTTTTACACTAAAGTAATTTGTTTATCACTCCGAACTAAAATACAAACACCTAAATAAACACCATAATTATCCTTCAAGTTTTATTAAGGTTGGAAAATTACGCGCTTCTACGCACACCTATAAATTATTAATGATAATTTGTGCTCACATTAGTTTGTTACAAATTTAAATTCACTTTCAGTTAGTCCAGTTTATTATAAATATATTTTTTTAATATTAGTTTCGTTTATTACTTACAAACACATATACATTTCTCTCTCATTTCTATTAAAATGGAAAATGAGATTTAAATAACTGCCACCTTAAATATACCTTTACCCATTTGGAAATATTTTAAACATTTAAGATGTCAAGTAGACACTAAGATATTTTCTATGATCTTGTATGTTACCACTCATGTAAGTCTATTGAGTATGTATCTACAAAAAAATAATGAAACTAAAAGTGGCAAGATACTCAGAACGGTAACCAATGTGAGGTTACAAAATAAACAAGTCTTTAATGTTTTTTAAAATAAATTTTAGAAACTATACAAAAATTAAAATGTGGCCGCATTTTGTAATAGAAAAGAACTTCCGGTTATCAGTAATAAAGAACTGAAAGTAACACGTAAAAGCAAAGAGTTGTTTGCGATGCACGTAACACTGAAACTAATTACAGCATAGTCCCCATAATCCGAGTGTACGCTAAACCAACCCGGCGTAGTATTAATCCCCACTACTGGAACACTTCAATGTGTTGGTACTAGTTGGTAGGCAACAGGCGGGTGAGGGGTCCTACTTTATTACCCCACATAATCTACTGTGTTTATTCAAGAAACCATCATATACTGCACTGAATACATATTTATAGTGATGTTTACTACTACGAACTATCTTTAGTTCAATCGTGAAATTGTGGTAACTGAAATACTGTTAGCAAATTTAGAACGATTTGTACTTGAAAATTATGTTTATATCATTGTTTTTTTGTGAACGTGCTACAGCAAGTTATGTAATAGAATTTAAGTATGCATGTTAAATTACATTCATAGCATAGGCATAGTATTTTTATAAAAAAATTAGGCGATATATACATTGACTTTATAAGCGACGACCACCGATTATATAGCACTAAAAATCAAGGTTAGTGCTGACACTATCATATCATATATGACACTGGTATCATAGCGGTTTTCCCACTTCTGGAGATTCATCACCAATAGATCAATACATTGTAAGTCATAGAGCAGAATAAACATTAGAAGAGCTATCAACGGTATATTCCAAGCGATCCTTTGGCGCCTAGACACACACATACACGATTTATTACACTATATACACATAACGTCCATGCTAATTTGCTTAAAGGATTTAATGAATATAAACCCTAAACGTCGCATATAACGTTACTAAATATAACCTTGTCTTTTTTCTTTCTTTACAATTTTTCTTTCAGTTTCACTGTTTATGTTCTAGTGTAATTACCAAATATTTTCGTGTAAAATATTTTGTAATGTTCTTACAGGAATTGTGGTTCATTGTATGCTTTCGTGGTAATAATATAGTTAATACTCAAACTTAATACGTAATACACTATTATTTTTTTAGATTAGATCATAACGTTCCAAGGACGATTGTTTTCAGAGATGTACCTGCTGCTATGAACTATCGCGCTCCAAGTTTGGGTGCGCTTGATACGCTTATATTGCATACTTTTAAACTCTGCTTTATGGTAAGTGTATCTATTGTGTTGTTTTAAAAGTATTCACTACAAAAAAACATAACAAAAGCGGATCATTTCTGAGTGAAATATTTTTTAATTGTTAAAATATTCTAGATTTTGCAATTGAATAACATTACACAGAAACACGCAGTACCGTTGTGGTTAATTCCGTGTCAGCTCATATACTCGTATCTATGTACTTCTAAACTGCATGATACTATTGTAGTATTACCACGTCTACAGTTGTTCCGTAGCTGTCACTGGAGCACTGAGCTCTTAAGTGTACGCAGTCCCTAGCTGCGGCTGTCATAAACATCCTGCGGGTTACTAGAACAGAAAATTGAAATACTTCGAATTCAAACAACAATTACTTTATATATTCGTATTTATGTGAGTGAACAGTTATTTCTTAAACAGCATTCTTTTTTTTTGTAAATCAAACATTTTTTATTGGACAGTTAACGTGTTTTAGACGCGAGACTGAATGTAATCGTGTGTCCCATCACAGATTACGTTTGAAATTTTTCAGATTATTATTTAAATATAAAGTCACTTAAGTCCATACCTGTAGCAAACCAAAACAAACCACGTATTCGGCAAGTTAGTACTCAATTAAACACAAAACAACACGAATTGCCTCTCTTAACAAGAATCATTTATAGTCATTTCTACTTTTGAGTTCGTTAAAACTTTTTAATTGGAATGGTAGGTACTTGAATTGAAAATAAATTGGTGTACTGGTAATTTCTATTGAAAGTTAAATGATTAAAAAAATACCGCAAATATAATCCATATCGGTTTAAATTTTTTTTTTATTGAAATGAATGAGTTTTATTTTTCGGCATTTCTTGTAACATATGAAATCAACATGTATTCAAATTGTGTAAACTTTTAAAATTAATTTTAATACTTAACATTATGTATTAATATTTCTACGAATGTCTATGGAAATTTTGCAAGTATAATTTTTTAAATATTAAAAAGGTAAAATCATAGTTTATTGACATATTGATAAGGACATACGTAAGTATACATAGTGTTTAATATTATATTTTTCTTTCTACTTTTTAGGTTGCTCTTTCTGTTACTGATATATAAATAGATAAGATACATAAGATCAGTCTCCTATACGTATAGAAAAGACATATACTCTATAACTCTCGTTTTATATGGATGAAAAGCTATTATCTTGGTTATGTACATAATTTTACAATTAAAAGTACATAAGTAAAGAAATTAGTTATCAGCAAAAGAGACCAGCACTTGCCGGTGGCTGAGTGGTTGGGGCACATATAATACGTTTACCTTGCGTTAAGGACCCCATCAAAAAGTCCGGTATCATTCTAAGAATGACATTGTAGTTGGTTTCCTGTGGTGACAAGTTAAGCTTTTCCAAAAAAATAAGAAAAGAGGTTTTATGAGAAAACATTGTTATATTATAATATAAAAAGAATAAGTTGCCAGTACTGTCTTAATACAAACAAAACGACTACCATAAAACCAAGTCCACCACAGAACACCAAACCAAAAAAGTGAAAAGAATGATAGAAAGTTATATAAACAAATAATTATAAACCTCTTTGTATATTATACTAAATAATCCCTTTTCATTGGATCATGAAGATGTTTACCTGATATTGGATAATTATTATTAATACTATTTTGTATTAATAATAATTACTATTTTGTCACCACAATCTGTTTACAATATTTTGACAAAATGGATGAACATGTTACAATCATAGAACCTTGTTCATGTATACTTTTTTTAGGGTTACTATACCAGATGTACATCTGTATCTGTATCTGTATGTGTTACTATTATATTGCTTCCAGAAATAAACACTTGATTATTTTTTTTACATGATTTTATTAAGATTTTGAATTAAATTTTTACTAACAGAATGGTTTTTTTATTGTCTTAAAATAAATAGATATTATTATATTTAACCTACAAGCATTTATGTAATAGTTTTCATCATTTGATATTTAGTAAGACTCGTCTAAGTATTGTTTTTGAAAATATTAATTATTAGTGTACTGAGTGAATACAAAGTATTCGTAAATCCCAAGTGAGGTCTATTTACTCTATAGGAGTTATGCAGTATAATATATATTCTACGTACGGCACTTACAGTTAATTAGCATTGTCTCCTTTCAACATTTCTTGGAAGACAATATTTGTAGCACGTTCACTTCTTTAATACTCCTATGCAAAAAGATATGTTATTTTAATTTCTACGTATACTTAACATAGAATTAAAAATTACGTAACATATTTGAAAATACGCTCAGTTCTACTGAAACTGTTGGCCTGACCTAAAAACTTGATACACTGACTTACTTGGATTCTTGTGTTCGTTAGACTTTTAAACGTAAATTTGAACGTAGTAATAATCAACTCTCGTAAAAGTTGGGATAAAGAGAAAGAATCATGAACTCCCACCCACGAACATACAGTTATACTAATTGAATGAAATTTTTCTGTGTGTGGCTCATCAAGCATAAAGTTAAATGAGTTGTTAAGAAATTCTCAAATATCTTATTATTCTACAAACATATTTATGATAAATCTGTCTTAGAAAAGATTACTGTAAACTTGAAAGTTAGAACTAATTTCTAAAAAAAAGCCAAGTTATGCTCATTTTTACCCTCGTTTTTATACATATATCAAACATAGTAAAATGTAAATGAACAGGTCCTTAATCTACAATAGTCATAGTGACGTAATGGTGGGTATAAACCACCTGATGAAATTTACCGACATGCACTACGTTATATGCACTTTTATGCTTATTTTGTTGACGGAGTGGAAAATCTTTTCGAATTTCCACCACCAGGGGTCCCTGGGAACGGTTGGTTTCACCGCCGAGGTCCTTTATGCTGGGGATCAGCTCTCTCCCGATCTTGTTCAGTGGTATCTTTCCGGAGCATTACAGTATCAGCAAAAGAGATAATTGCGCTACCGCCGAGCCAGAAGAACACTAACAATCATCCGCTTTAGTAAAGAAAGAGATTAACAATTAGCAACCGTATTCAATCACCAAATTGTGGGAATGGTCACTACGATTTTATAACAATAATTGCACAATTTACATAATCTAGAACTACATGATCGAATACAAGCTTTGTTACTTGATAAGCAATACAATATTATTTTCTCCTTTTATTCTTGGTCCTGAATAACTATGGAATTTTTAAAATTAGTCTTTTATTTGTAGTGATTACTAGTGTAAAACATAAACAATTCAATCGCCATATTAGATTTAGATCGAGGAAGTCAATTAGCTTAACAAAGCTTATTTGTAATTTTAAAAGATGTTTTAGATTTTTCTAGTCAACGCTAAAATCTTGTTATTAAAAGATCTAACAGATTTTGTTAACGGAATTAAAGTTTATCGTTAAAATCCAAGGGTTATTTTTTTTGCTAAGTAATTGGACCTTGGTCTCGGAAAACCTTATCTAATAACTTTTACCAAGAGCATAATTTAAGTAACCGCAGGCTAATTTATGCAAATAAATTTTATAATTTTATGAAAAAGGTTTTAACATTTTTATTCCCATTATTATCTGTCTGTCATCCAATAATTTCTTCATTCATCACTGGAATAAGCAGCGTTCAGATTTAGTTTCTAAAGAGGATTAAGTATACAGTTCGAAATTTAAAAGAGAATAATTATATGTAATTTCATTATCTTTAGATTGAATTAAAAACTAAAATAAGCTAGCATATTCAGTGTGCCAGTCAAGTGTAGCAAGCTCAAATTGTTTTGTCTAACACATACGAGCGTTATTATCAACTTTCAGAGCGAGTTCAACCGAAGTGCACTTAAATATAAAACGTTATACAGATATTGTCTTGTCTGCTATCTAGCAACGGGAAAGTGATGTTAATTAACTACAAGTAGCATAGTTACTGTAGAAAATATGATACCGAGCACGTGTATTTGCAGACTAGATTACTAGGCTTTTGAACCCATAATATTTTCTTTTTCTCGTCAAATTCACGTGTTGTTTGCAATAATTAAATTTTATCTTTTTATTCCTTATTTTGTGGACAATTTTTATTGAATATTTTATTTTAGATTACGTGGGATATATTTTTAACTAACTTATTTTACACTATAATCTAGTTAGCTTCGTAAAAGAAAATACATTTCATGGAAGCGATTGTAAAGTATCAGGAAATATATGCTCTTATGGGTGTTAATTAAACTAATTCACTTGCTTATACTCTATTACAATCACTGCAATAGTATCTTACATCTCACAGATTACTTTCCGTAGCAAAAATATTCACCCGTCTATTTATCGTAATTGTCCTGCTTACTATTTTGATAAGACGCTGACGGTTTTGGTACAGCGCTATACATCTTTGCTTATTTGTGAGACGACAGTTTTTGATACATTTCTTAATTTCAATTATTAACGCCACTCATGCTGCATAGTTACACTAATTTACACACATAAAATTCGATTGTATTCGGGATGTGAGTAATGACTTCGACCGAATTACTGTGGCTCAATCATCGACTTGTATGATAGAGGATTGCCCTAAACTGTCTCGCTCACATAGAGGATCGCTGAAACTTCTTTGTCAAAACATAAGAAGCATTAATAGAAACTTTGATGGTTTACTCACGCTACTTGATAGAAGTGATGTACTGTGGGATTTGATTATCCTTTCTGTATGCTGGATAAAACACTCTCCCCGTATACCAACAATACATGGTTACACCTCAGTAATGACTCAAAAACATTCTTCACAGAATGAAGGTGTAGTAGTATATTTTGGCAATCATCTTGTCATTACCTCTTTTGAACCACTTTTGCTAGGTGCAAATTGTTTATGTTTAACGATTGAAAAAAACACCATAGTGATAGCTATCTATCGCCCGCCGGCTAATCAAAATGTTTTATTGTTTATTAACTCCCTTAGCGAGCTTCTTTCATCTTACTCATCTTTCCATAATATCATACTGACTGGTGATATCAATATTGATATTTCTGAAACTAATAGGGATAAACGCTCGTTAGAGTACCTTAATATGATTGCCTCTCATGGAATGTTACCGGCTCACACACTGTACACGAGAAAGAATCATTCTTGTCTGGATCATCTTATATTAAAAACTAAACTACCTGCCTTCTGTTATGTAGCGAATACATCCATAACTGACCATGATACAGTTTTATTTTTCCTTCATTCTAAACATTACTCGAACCGCACTATAAATAAATTTAAAATGACTAAATTTATTAATTACGAAAAAATTGAGTCAGAAATTATTAATACCGATTTCTCCCCTATATATAGTTTTCTTGATGTTAACGACGCTACTTCTTATCTTACTAATACTCTGAATAAGATTATTACTATAAATTAATTTCTGAAGACTGTGCCCAACCGAAAAAGATTTAAAAAAGAATGGATGACCCCTGGTCTACTAAAATGCTTGCGAAACAGAGATCACCTTCACCGCAAACTTAAAAATAGCCCAAATGATGAAGGTTTATAAATTACTTTTAAAAGGTACAGGAACTATTGTGCTAACCTACTTAAGTCTACTAAAATAAAGTATAATAAACATCAAATAGAGAATGCGTAAGGTAATACTAAGAAACTCTGGCAAGCCATAAAATCTATCACGCACACAGATAGAAAAACAGGGCAACCGCTTGAACTTCTTTCCTCATCTAACCCGGGACTTTCGGTAAACGAAGTTAATTCGTACTTCGCTAATATAGGACGATCACCGTCTGATGACCAGGCCACTGTCAAATATTGCTCGCCACCGTCAAACATTCCTTTTCACCAACACACATTCACCTTGATACAAACGGATGAGACTGAACTTGAGATTCTCATAATGAACTTGAGATGTGATTGTGCAGTTGGTAGCGATAACATATCTGGCTTTTTCCTTAAAAAGTTTAAAAAATATTTAATACCACCTATAACGTTTTTATGTAACCTTTCTTTTAGAACGGGTAAATTTCCAGAGGCTTTTAAACTGGCAGTAGTTCACCCAATACACAAGGGAGGTGACAGAGACCGACCAAATAACTACAGACCCATTTTGATCTTACCCACACTTTCCAAACTGTTGGAAAGACTAATGAATGACAGGCTTCTCAAATTCATAGAGCAGACCCAAATATTATCTCCAACACAATACGGATTTCGCACTGGACTTTCCACGAGTAAAGCAGTCCTTGACTTAACCAATATAATAGTAGCTAAACTTGACTACAAACAGAAAGCTATAGGTATGTTTTTAGACATTGCAAAGGCATTCGACACGATTTCGGTCTTTATCCTATCCGAAAAACTTGAAAAAATTGGAATCAGAGGTACTCAACTGTCCCTCTTCAAAAGCCATCTTAATAATCGAAGGCAGTGTGTTAGAGTCGATGATTACTGTAGCGATGAGCTTCCGCTTGAGAATGGCGTCCCACAGGGCAGTATCCTGGGACCTACGTTATTTTTAGTATATATTAATGACCTCTGTCAACTAAAGCTACACAATACCAATATATTTACGTACGCTGACGATACCGCCCTCATATCCTATGGTGACACTTGGGAATCAGCGTTCGAGAGTGCTCAGATCAGTCTTAACTCAGTAACTCATTGGTTGGCTGGGAATCGGTTCACTCTCAACGCTGTTAAAACCAATTATCTTACATTCTCATTAACCGCTTCAGGCAGACCTTCCTCATCTTTTCACTCTCTCATTGCTCACTCCTGTAATACCTTGGCCCACCTGCTGTGTGAATGCCCTGCTCTGTCTCGAATCAATTGTGTTAAATACCTTGGAGTGCAAATTGACGATCTTCTGTCCTTTTACTTGCACATTGACATGCTTACTTCCAGGTTGCGTAAACTTATATACGTATTCAAAGTTCTCAGCAATGTGGTCGACACTCAGATCCTCAAACTCACCTATTTAGCCCTTTGCCAATCAATCACACAGTATTGCATCATTGTGTGGGGGGGAACTCACAAGACACACCTCCTAAAACTGGAGCGCGCTCAAAGAGCGGTACTAAAAGTAGGCTGGAGACTCCCGTACCGATTTCCTACTACTGAACTTTACAAGACCTGTGGCGTGCTATCAGTGCGAAGATTGTTTATTTTGAACCTCATCCTTGCAACTCACGCGAATATATCTTATGATTATTCGAAATTTGACAGCGTTCGTCGGAAATACAATGTTTGCCCCTCGATCTCGGTCAGAACTAGTCTCTCCCATAGATATTTTTACCTCCTGGGGAATTACGTATATAATAAACTAAACAAAATATTACACTTCTACTCAATGTCTAAGTATGAGTGTAAAAAGAAAGTTACTAATTGGCTGTGTGAATTAGACTACGATGGTGTTGAAAGTATAATTGGCACAATAGATGGACAATAGATACGGATTGCCTGAGATTATTTTGCATCACTTATAACATATAAACACATACACACACACACACACACACACACACACACACACACACACACACAAACACGCACGCACACACATACTCACACATACACACACACACATACACACTCACACACTCACACATGCACGGACACACGCACACGTACACACACTTACCACTAAAGCTTATAATTTATCTCTCTTATTGATTCTTGTATCACTGTATGATAATTGTAGCTACTAGGATACCTCTACTTTGTTCGGAGATGAGGACTGGAGATTTGTCACACAGGTTTCGAACCTAGCTCAGACTCCAGCTCTCAACAAGGTTCTGTTAACGTTGTATTTATGCATATAAGAATTTCATTGTACCTTTTTGAGAGAAATAAATCATATTTATTATTAAAAAAAAAATTGAGTATCACTATCACTTAATCAGGTTTTAGTTATAGTTTGAAGACAATGTGAATACGTTGTTTTGAAAAAGATAACATTAATTTGTTGAAAGCAGCCTTATCTTTTTGGCTGTATTACATCCATACATTCTTTTTTCTATCTTAAAAATGAATTCCTAGAGTCCACATGCTCCAATGATGGACTACTATGTCATTAGTTGCCAAAAAATTAAATATGAATTAAACTCTTAAATCAACTTCAATGTTATTGCACATTTTTTATTCCTCACACTAAATTTGAATAACCACTGATCAATCTCCGATACTTGACCACACATGACTCAACACGTCTTCAGACGCGCTGATATTCCTCAAACGTTCTCTTTAAGTACGTAAATTACTTGTTTAGGGTTTAAGTTGGTTCTGTCCCTAAACTTTAGGCTGTCGATAAACATATCTCATATGATAACTTAATACGAGAAAGCTTTATGCCCTCAGGCCTGTAGTCCAGCACCTGCGGTACACACAGTGGTCAAAGGTTGCCAAGTATCTACAAAAACAAGAATTAGCATAAAATGTTAACGTTCGTGTATTTATCGATAATCTAAAGTAACAAAAAGTATGTTACATACGTTATGTAAGTTTAGTTTCATCAATCTTTTATATGAATTTATGATAAACTAGCCGACCCGTGCCACCTCGTCCGCATCTCATATTGCCCGTAGCTTGACGTTACACAACGTGATCAAATATGTACCATAAAAAAGGCTATAGTGAGCCAACCTTTAAAGGTAGACATATGCTGATGGGCACTTTCTTTAGAACTTTTAAAAGGAAACAATCCTGTCATACATTATTCTTGTGAAATTTTAACTATTTACGAAGTGCACGCAATGGAAGCTCTCAAATGGAATAAATTTTCCAATGCTTTTGTAACATTTTTAGTTGATACTTAGCTCTTTTTGGTGATAGCGTGAATATATATATATACTACTAATATATATACTATAGCCTTCTTTGATAACTAAGCTATCTAACACTGAAAGAATTAATAAATTGGATCCGTAGTTTCTGAAATTAGCGCGTTCAACCAAAAAGAAAAATCAACAAACAAACTCTTCCGCTTTATGTGTAATATAAATTTTGGTAGAATACGAATTTCACCCAGATTTTTTTTCTGTTCTCAAGTGATACACGAATTGATAGATTGTTAAATATGTTGACATATTTCTTCATTTATTCAAAGTAGTTTTAAGAGTATTGTATGTCATAGTAGTAATTTTTGTCATTGAAATGTTTGAATTGTTATTCTAGCTTCATTTTGCATTTTAACTATATTTTCACTAATCTATGTCTAGTGAATATTCGCGTATGGTGTCGTATTTGTATAACTAATTACTACAAAAAAAGTAACTCTACAAAACTAAAAGTTAAGAATTAATTTTTAGATGCCAACGAATCATAAAACTTTTAGAAAAGAAAGGTCATTTTATATTCCACCGTGTGGCGAAAATTAAGAGTTAAATGTTTTTGCAAATCAAATGACACTTATAGTGTCGTTATTAGCTATGTAGCTAGACTTTAATCTTAAGCGTGCACAATTAATTTTGTTAAAAACAGTTTGAAATCACATTTGACCACGAATTATTTCAACGCGATACCCATACGTTGAGTGAAAATTTAGTAGCGTTGTATTCATAACTATTTTTTGAGTAGATCAAACATACTTATTGTAACTAATACTTTTTGATAAAAGCAATTTATTGGCAATATTTGTAGTAGGCGTTTCTATAATTAATATCAGACATGTGGTGGCGAATTAATAAGTCAACACTGCAAAAATATCACTGCAGGGAGAAGAAAAACTTGAAACAAAACTAACCCATTTGGCCAGTATGGTAAAGTAGAGCAAAGCCTCCTTTCTGACCAGGCTGTAGCCAGCAGTGAACTGTTAAAGGATGTTGATGTTATGATATAATATATGTTTCTGCCTACCCCGTAAATTATGTATTTAAAAGTGTGGAAGGAAAGACAACTGACAAAACCATTTTGAGTTTCAAATGTTTGCTAATGAACCTTCTAATTTCTTATTCGGGTTATTAGTTATGTTAGTGCTCTCGTTAAGTAGGCCGTCAGCTTATTTTAAGTGGAAACATAAATTTATGCCAAAAGCCTGACTGAAATCCTTTAATTTCGTTTAGTTAAATTAGCATAATATATGCTACTGGAATATTAAAATGTAAATAAATATGTATTAGTGCAAGATTTAGTTTCATTTCATTCAAATTCACAACTTATCAAATAGAAATTAGTAAATGAAAAATACTAAGAAAGATTCAGTGTATAAGGACATCAAATATAATTTCATTTCTAGTTTGTAAAGATTATTTTTTTGTGAAATTAATCAATCAAGTATACATCTTCAAAGACGACAGTGGACCGACACCGATGCGTAATAAGGACAAGCCTGTATTGCCAACACATACGATCGATATGTAACAACGATGAGAGTCATGCTTCACATATGTGGCAGGCTCAAGGAAGCAGGATACATACCCTCATAGAGTTAAGCAATCATTTCTTAGCTTTTCATAGTTCAAAGGGAGCAGTAAGGCACTCATGACTCTTGAGTTGTAGGTTTTCTAGAGCGGTGGTAGTTGCTATAAGTCAACTAGTAAATTAACAAGTAAGTTAACACAATTATAAGTCTGTTCTATTACAAATATAATCTTCTGTTATATTATTCATTATTATGTATGTCTAAATATAAATACTATACTTCAATGTACAAATGAACACTAATAATCGTGCTAATCACACACTTACATGCCTGTTATAAAATATATAATAGTCGTAATAAAAATATTACTATCATTAACAGAAAGAAAAGAAGGAAGGTTTTAGTATACTATGCCACGCTAAAACGACTTACTAGGTTGCTATAGGATTTTTTTAAAGTTTCCTCCTCTTTGCAGTCTTCTATTGGTTTATTAAACTTAGTTTTTAAATTAGCACCGATTGGATTTTTTTTCGCAAATGTGCCTACATACTTTTAAAAATAAGCGGCGAAAATATTTAAATAAGGTTATACAGTTAATTTCATTGCTACGTTGATATACATACTTAGTAGCTATTAAATGGGGAGGTCATTTCTTTCTTATTCTGATCACGTCTACAATCCTCCCGTACAGTGCTCGTATATTACTGAAATCTGATTTTGTTACGATGATTTACGAAATTTACCACTTGCTCTCAATTTTTAAAGTCTTAGGATAGGACGAGAACGTGAATAGGGTCACATTTGAGTCAACAAAAGTCAGATAATTTTGAAAGTATAATAGACTCAGCTAAAATTTTTAACAGATAATTGGCATAATAATAAATGATTGCTAAAAAAATTCAAATTGCGCACAAATAATGCACTTGTGCTTTCAAAGCGCTTGAAATCTCGGTTAAGTAAAACTCAAAATTTATAAACCGGCAATTAACTTTTTAATCTTCCTGAACTCAACATTAAGTAGAATCTGTCGATATTTACTACGACTAAATTTAACAAGCTATGCCAGCTTCAGAGCGTGCTAAAGAAACAAACATGTATACACATGCCACCCACTCTACATACGCACTATTGTGACGCAAGAAGTAAAAAGTGGGATACAAACAGAGCAACACAGGCCACTGACGATGTTGCTACACGAATACAAAGTAAATATAATACGCTACACCACTTGTTATAAATAAATAATAAACGTTTGAACATTCAGGATTAAAGTGTTCAAGCATACTCGTACTTATATTAATTGTGTAACTCTATCTGTAGCACTAGATATGCTTATGTAACGTTTTTTTTTGGAGGACTTATATATGTGCCATATTATGTGATTGAGGATCACACTGAATTCGGCTTTGATTTGAAGTTATATAGAGTAAGATCTCAGTAGAAACTCTAATATATTGAAGTATAATTGGTATTCTCTTTAGCGCTATTTTCTATAATTTAAAATGTTGGGCTCTTGTATGAAATTTTAAATTTTATTATCGTTTAGAAACATAACAGCTTAAATAGATATATTAGTATACTGTACAAATTACACACCAAAACACTCCTACACAACACTTACAAAGTATTGCACAACACATCAAAACAAAAACACACCTCCTCTAAACTACTGTCCCTTTGTTCGTCACCACATCAGTCTTGCAATGAGGTGAATCAGATTTTTGTTGATGTTGGAGGCACCCTCGCTAACAGCATATCTTCAAATTACGCTGCTATTAACACCCACAATTCCAATCAATCAAATTCCTTTGCCCTAGAGTTGACAGACCCATACGAAATTATAGTCACTATTAATTTCCTAAAATCCAATGCGGCTACAGGCTGGGATGGTATCTCTGAGAGATTCCTCAAACGTCACGCACGTGTCCTTGCACCCATCTTGTCTCACATTTTTAACACTTGCTTTCGAACAGGTGTTTTTCCCATGTCGTTCAAGCGAGCCATAATTCATCCCATTTTCAAGAGTGAACCTTATTAACAGGAGGTTGATAGGGTACCTAGAACGCTTCCGAATACTGTCCCCGCAACAGTTTGGTTTCCGAAAACAGAAATCAACAGGTGACGCTGTGGTTGAATTGGTAACTTACATTTTGCAAAAATTAAACTCCCGTAGGAAGGTTCTGCCTATTTTTCTAGATCTTACAAAGGCATTTGATACTATTCCCATTCCTACTCTTTTACTTAAACTAGAACAAATTGGGGTCAGAGGCCTTCCACTCGAACTCTTTAGAAGCTATCTCTCTAGACGCACACAAATTGTTTCTATAGACAACCACAGCAGTGATGAACTTCCAATATACTACGGCGTCCCTCAGGGAAGTATTTTGGGCCCTACTTTGTTTCTTATATTTATTAATGACCTCTGCAATCTCAATTTAGTTAATGGTAAAATTATCTCTTTCGGGGACGATACTGCGCTCCCATTCTTCTCAGATTCGTGGTCAGAACTTCAGAGTGTTGCCCAGCATGGGTTTGACTTTACTTTGAAGTGGCTCTTCTCACATACCCTAACTCTAAATGCAATGAAAACTAAATTTATTGCTTTTTCGCTTAACATAGTTACGCAGCCAAAAACACCTATCTCTATAATAGCTCATTGGTGTTCGCCTCATCTTTAATCTCCATGCTAATGCCCGACTATTGCCTCAGTTACCGAGACTAAATATCTTGGTAAAGTCTTAGAGCATAATTTAAACTTTAGACACCACATCAATATCTTGACACGCCGTGTTAGAAAATTGATTTACGTTTATACTACATAGTTATACTACAACACCTGCAAACACCATACAGAGTCATCACAACACGCAGAAACAATAAAATTCGTGCCATCTCACATACATACACACCGTTCTTCAAGAGAATTGCGATGTATCTTGGTCTGTCTTTGTACAATAAAATCAATGCAAAGTGTGACATCTACGGCTTGACTTACTTTGCCTGTAAAAAGGCTGCAACTAAATATTTACTAACGTTAAACTATGATGAAACTGAATTCCTTATAATTAAATAAAAGCAAGCACATGTACATACACATACACACACACGCACACAAACACATATACACACACGCACACTCATGCACGCATGCACACACAAACATATATGTATCTTATATACTAATAAAAGTAACCGACATATCAACAGGGGTCCGGCACTGTAATTCCTTACCACAGGTAACTTAGTTGCCTATCTAGGAGTACAGTTCTTAATCCAAGATACAGTAAATGTCTTAAAAAATGTCATCCATTGTGATATACATGTATTATCATTATTTTTGTTTGTTCAATAAAGTTTAAAGTATAATAAAGTATAAAGTATAAATATGTTAAATGGTAAACAACAGAGATAAGTACGGTTCGCATAAAGATGACTGAACAAAGAAATTCATGATAGGTCTCGTAGTGTAACGTTTTATGAATTTGAACGTATTAAAAATTCTATTTTAATTATCTTTGAAAGCAGACGCTCTTATATTTTAAATAAATATAAGTTTTTTAAGCAATTATTATATTGAGAGAAACTAAAGGCTCGGCTGATAAAAGAATATTTTCTTTTAATATTAACAGTTCACGCTTTTTTTTATTAAGATTTTTTTAGTATATTGACTGAATCTGTTTAAATATTCAGTTAATACTTTTTCTGCTAGAATAAACCATATTCAAAACATTTCAGTCTGAAGCATAACGTGCCCAGTGTAATGTTGTGAAGATATAAAGTTAAGCTGTAATTGACATTGCGTTTCCCGGCACTTAAGAGACGGTGCCGATTCTTGTTAAAAGATTTTAAAGAGAATGAAGAGAAATTCTTGTTAATAGATCTTTTTCAAAAAAAAGGACTGGACCTCCGTAACATTATAATATCAAGAGATACTATCTACTCTGAATGAAATCGGTGCTAAACACAATAGATGTTACTTGATAGGCTAGGTAGGAGACTTGGCAGATACGAGGGTCCTCATACCATGCAAAACATGCTAAAGCAGCCAAAATTGTGTTAAGTTTTTATGTTTTATTAAGTAAATGATACGTTTGCGTACTTAATTGGACTGGTTAATCTTTATCAATCTACAAAATCTGCAATATTTTATCATAATTATTGTGAATTCCTCATTCTTCATTGAGCTGATAGAAGGCCGACATAGCAAGTCGGTAATACTTATTGTGCATTAGGATTGGCATCGCCTTCAAACAGATTAATAGATATCTATTGCTATTATAATTTGATCTGTTAAATTGAAGTTGCGCTTAATTTAGTTTGTCAATCGGATTTATATTTTTTTTCAATTTTCAGTTCTCCTTGTTAATATTGTTTAAAGTACGTTCAACTCTTTTTTTTAATAAAGATTTATTTAACCCTTTTTAGTGTAAGATTTGTTTGTAATACTCAGGACGAGATATGGTTCAACTTTAGGAATGGAATCTTTTCTTCACATTTCCTAAACTGGAATTGGGTAGACTTTAGATCTGCTGTGATACTGCTGACTTCGATTTTTTCGGTGTAATAAACGACATTGATGTTATGCTATAAGACTTAAGCTATCTGTAACGATTGCACTAGGTGTTCATTTAGTTTAACGTACTCTCCAAGAATGGAAAGGTCTCAATATGTTAAGAATGGTTACTCATCCTGTCTAGTCTTGCCTTATTACTGATAGAAGGAATAGAATTTCCCCCTTTGATACCTTTCAAATGAGAAGAAAAGAATCCATTTCTAGTGGTAAATCGTATTTACTTATTACAGAAGTATCTTACACTTAAAAGGGTAACATAAATCTTTTAGGAAAAAAAGAGATGTACCTGCTTCAAACGATCTTAACAAAGAGAACTAAAAATCTAAAAATAATAACAAACCAAATTGAAAAACTAAAACAAATTCCTTATAAAAAAAAAGTTGAACCGACTTCCATCAATACTAACAAAGAAAACTAAAAATTAAAAAATAATTATGAATGTTATGGAGAACTAAAATAAGTATGACATGAAATTTAACAGGTAACATTGCACCTTTTAGTCTGTTTGAAGTCAGTGTCTCGGAAGAAAATATTTAGTTACAAAAATTTTCAGACAATTTTTTTTAAATCGCTATCGTTGTCTTTTGTGCACGTAGGAATAAACAGTTCTATGAAGAACCTATCACAGTCCACTGCTGAATGAAGGTCTTCCCCAAGGAACGCCAACAGTTCAACTAGACGATAATATTATTGAAAGTTGGGGCTGTAAAATTATGAGGTTTTACCTCGAATTTTTAGATCAACATGGTGGTAATAGGACCACCACGAGATCACCTTCAATTTTATATTGTGTGCTTGCGTAAACAATGCTTGTTTACGTCGTGTAAATAAGCATTGTTTACGTACGTACGTACGTCTTGTGACAGTGCTTATTTACACGACATCAGCAATTTGCTGTAAGTTTTGAAGAGTTCTGTTGTCTGTATGCAAAACTCATTATCAGATTTATACGACATTTAAATCGAACTAATTTGGTCTAATTTCCTTTCAAATTAAAATTAACATCGAAAATCATCTGTATATGATGGAGTTTAGACCGAATATACATTTAAAAAAGTAGACATCCGAATGGAGAACCTCCTTCTTTTTTGTCGGTTAAAAGATTTTTTTATTGAATTATATATATACTTAATGTAACAAGACATTATTTTCATGGTAGATTTCTTAATTTGCAATTAATAATTGTTATGAGCATCCTGTGGCTGTAACCGTGTCCAAATTTATTTTGAAGTACGACGGCGTATGATTTTACTTAAAAATGTTTTTCTTTTATCATTCACGTGATTAGTGTAGCAGGTTAGTGTGTCCTTCTTGTTTAAAAGTAAAGAAACCAAATGAAAACGACATGACCCCTTTAATTTAATACAAACGTTTTACTCGTCTACGACAAATTAGTAGCATATTTTTAAAAGTTAACTTTTACGTTTAATGGTACCGCTACGGTCTGCTTACGCTTTTGACGTTAGAATTGAAATCACAGTTTGAGCTTTTGGCTTCCCTTTCTCGTAATTCAGTATTGGAACTTTGGAACTTTGAAATCTTTAATAAATATAGGCTGATTGCTTCAGTTTTAAAGAGGTTCAGCTCATTTGAACCGACGAAACAAAGCATTACATACTGTTCCTGTTATCCCTATTAGAATTAATAATGCCGAAATTAACTTTGTCAATCTGTGTATTAGTTACACAGCTAGGCCGCTGAATAAATTGTTATGATTTTTTTCGTGGAAAAATAAAGAAGGTCGAATTTCAGCTACGATGAATTCTCGGGTAGAAGCTGTTTTTTTCTAAAACATGGAAATGTTTTTTCTAAAATATAATACAGAGAGTATTTTTCTCATTTAATAATAAAATTGATAACATTGAATCAATACGCATTTATACTAACTTGTAACTTTAGACACTCATATATTTATACATATATTATATATATATATATATATATATATATATATATATATATATTATATTACATATATTATATATATATATATATATATATATATATATGTAATAATGTTATTGCACTACTCTTTCTTGAAATAAAAACTCAGTTGGATTTCTGAAATAAAAACAGATTTATTTATTTATCTTCTAATTACAAGATAAGAATACACAAGACAGTTATAAATAGCCTTACCTGAAATAAAAACAGAAAACAACATTAAAAGTTTTTACTCCAGGTGATATTTAAGATTAATTATTTTAATACACTTCTTCTTATTCTTCGACTATCGATATTTTTTTGTTAGAATCCAGACCACAGAGTATTGACGTTTTACCATTAAGAAAGTGACGTATTGAATAAATGAGGTTCGTCGTTTTCTTTATATCTCCCCCCCTCAAAGAAGAACAATCACATAACTGTTATGTGACTGTTCATCCTGTCGCGTCGCCAGCTATCGGAATCAATTTTGTTATATGAAAAAGGTTTGATTCTGTTTTCCTGTGTCCAGTTTCAACCTCGTATATTGTATTGGAGATTTTCTTAAGTATTTTGTATGGTCCGATTCGTATTTCATCCAGCTTTTTTCTATTGAGGCAGTTTCCATTTTCTACATACACTAAGTCTCCGGCATCCAATGTAATTTCTTTCCTGTGTTTATTGTATCGTTCTGCATTTTGATTATGGGACTTTTTCGTGTTTTCCAGTGCCAATTCCCGATCTCTTCCTAGATCTTCTTTTGTACAATTTGTCTTCAATTCGTGGGGCAAAATATTTACACTTTCACCTTCCATTAAGTATTTCGGAGCGAATCCAGTCACTGTGTGTTCCGTTTCATTGTATCTTCTAACACATTCCTGAGCTATTGCTGACCATGTCTTTTTATTTTTGTTTTCATTTATTTTGCATCGTATTTTATTTACCAGAGTTTGATTTAATCTTTCGTTAAGCCCATTTGAAAATGGAGCATCTACGGCTGTAAAAACCATCTTTATCCTTTTCTGCTTTAAAAAATTTTTATACTCCTTTGAATTTATGCCAGGGTATTGATCTGTTAGTATTGTTCCTATATCGTTGCTTTCTGTTACTTTCGTTGTTAATTTTATAAAGTCATTAGCGGTTTGGTTTTTCGATGTTAAAATATAAGCGTATCTAGTAAAGTGATCCCCCATAAGGTGTAAATATTTTTTTGTTGATCGCGAACCCCCAAATCCACCAATAGTGTCGATGGACATAATTTCGAATGGATAGGTAGCTGGACCTAAATGTGATAGGAATCCATATCTTGATTTTTTTCTTGATTTGTTTTTTTGACATATAGAACAATCATCGCAAACTTTTTTTATATTCATTATCATGTTTGTCGCTGAATAAAATGGAGTTATTTTATTGATCATTTGCGATCTCCCTAAATGACAGTAAGTGTCGTGTACCTCTTTTATCAATATCATACTGAGGTTTTCAGACAATAGAATTTTATCTTTTTTTCTTAACTTTTTGAAATAAATGCCATCTTTTAATATAATGTTTTTCTTCTTTTCTTTTAAGTACATATTCTCATTCTGGTCCTTTTTTATGTCTTCAAGACTTATTTGGTTTACGACTTCCAGGAAGTCATCTGTGTTATCATTTGGTTCTAAAACCGGATTTCTGCTTAGGCAGTCTGCTTCTTGATTACATTTTCCAGGATTGTATTTTATCTTGAAATCATATTGAGATAGGTAATATGTCAAATCTCCTAACTCTTCATCCGTCCTAGATTTTATGTTCAAGTTTTCCAGGGGCTTGTGATCCGTGTATACCGTGAATTGTTTTGCTAACAACCAGTGTTGCCAATATTTCACTGCTTCTTTTATGGCTAAACATTCAAGGTATATTGCTTTTTTTTTCTTTTGTGCCTCGTTCAATTTTCTAGAAAAGTATGCTACAGGTTTACAACTTTTATCTTTATCTTCTTGTTTCAGCATTCAAAAAAAACATGGAAACATGCAAACATTGGAAAAAACATGGGCTCTTTGGAAAAAACATGGGCTTTTGGAAAAAACATGGGCTCTAAATTAAGATCTAATCTTACTGGTCAGTCTGTTTTAAATATTTGCCTACCAGCTGCACCCTTTGATGTTATTATGCAAAGGATTGTAAATTATGATTTCACTGATTGCAATAATCTTATAATTTTAACAGGGAACAGGGGTAATGTTAACAAAAAAGCTTTAATTAAATATTGTGAGTCTCTGTTATCTTTAAGTGTTAATAAAATTATATTGTTTACATTCCCCTACTCTAAAATGTTGCCAGATGTAGAAAATAGACTTAGGTATAAGCTTAATGTTACACTGCATACCATATGCACTTACAATGACAAATTTCATTTGATAGATACTAACTGTGTTAGTAAGTCTTTTTATCAGACAAAGGGTAAGCATTACCTCACTCCTAGTTTTACTAGACAGATAGCATCTTCGCTATCCTTTTTTTTACAAACTTTGACCAAAGATTTGACTACAAGACCTGCTTCTATTGAGCAGTCTTGTTCTAATAACATTCTTATTGACATTTCTAATAATTTAAATTGAATTGTGAGACAGTAGAGGTAGCAACCTCTAGCTCCAATTTTTTAAACTCACCTTTAATTAAGTTAGCAGTACAGTCAAATGAACACTATAACACATGCTACACAAAATATCAACAAAATAATAATTTAAATAAATGTAATGTAATTAATCTGGTTCATCAAAACATTTGTTGCTTGACGGAGGGCAAGCAACTTGAGCTGGAATTATTCATGAATTCAGAGAATATTAATATTATGTGTATTACTGAGCATTGGTTAAAGGGGCATCAACTCATGTTTAATTTCAGCAACCACCAAGTTGGAAGTTCATTCTGTAGAGTCAACACAATACATGGTGGGTCGCTTATTCTATTACATAAAAACCTTAAGTTTAAGGAACGGAAAGATATTGTGTCCCTCTCTATAGAATGTTCTATAGAATTCGCATGTGTGCAATTAGAGCAATTCATTGTTATAGGTGTATATAAACCTCCCTCCGCGGATTTGAAACTATTTTTAGAAATAATGGATGAAGCCCTAAGCAAACTTGCCATCTCAGGTAAGAGCGTACTAGTCTGTGGTGACTTTAATATTAACATTCTTGATAAATCAAATTCCACCCTTAAAGTTCTTAGTCTTTTTAAGTCCCACAACTTGCTAAATTTGTTTATGGAGCCTACTAGAATAACCGCTACTACAGCTACTTGCCTGGACAACATCTATACAGATATTGTTCCTAGACATAAATCTATTATTAATAAGTTAGATTCTGATCACTCTGGTCAGTTAGTTAGTTTTGTAAGTAAAAAGAAAACAGTGCTTAAAAAAAACATTACTCTTGTACCAGTAACAGTTGATCGCCTGGAACGTATGAGAATTAACTTAATTAATAATTTACCTTCCTTAAATAACAAATTAGACCCTAATGCACTATATTGTTCCTTTTTTAATTCGTTCCTTAGTCTATTTAATTCAATATTTACCTCCAAGACGGTTACTGTTACTGATTGTCCTATATTTAGTAACTGGGCAACAGTAGGAATTTATAAGAGTAGGGAAACATTGTATAGGCTGTATCATGAAAGACAATATAATACTAGTGAGGACTTTAAGCAATATGTAAAATGCTATTCAAAGATTTTTAAAAGTGTCTGTAAATTAGCCAAATCTTTGTTTATTAAGTCTAAAATCAGAAACAGTAGTAATAAAATTAAAGCAACTTGGAAAGTTATTAATGCTGAGACTGGGAGAAGTGGAACAAAGGAGTCTGATTTTAAATTAAATTTTGATGGTCACATTACCAAGAATGACATGGAAGTGGCCAACACATTTGAAAAATTTTTTTCCACTTTCCCAGTCGCACTTACAGGTAATTTAGGCTCTTCCACCTCCACTGCAGAATCATTGATCAGAGAAAATGTACCAGAATTTTTTAATAATTTTACTTTTCAGTATATAAATCAACTTAATGTTTCAGCTGCCTTCAAATCTATTAATATAAAAAAGACAGCTGATCTTTGGGGAATTTCTGTAAGTGTCGTTCACTCAATAATTGACATTATTGTACCTGACTTAGTTATTATATTTAATAGATGTATAGATTATGGTGTGTTTCCTGACCTGATGAAGTATAGCAAGATAACTCCTTTGTTTAAATCAGGTAGTCCATTAGACCCCACAAATTTTAGACCAATTTCGGTCCTACCAACATTTAGTAAAGTTTTTGAAAAGCTGATACTTACTCAGTTGCTTAATTATTTTAATGAAAATCAATTGCTGCATACTAAACAATTTGGTTTCACTCATGGTCGGTCAACATGTGATGCTGGGGTTAAATTATTAGAGTATATATTTGAGGCTTGGGAGGAGTCACGTGACGCCTACGGGGTGTTTTGTGACTTATCTAAAGCATTTGATTGTGTGCAGCATGAAACACTTGTCAGGAAATTACACCACTATGGAATAAGAGGCAGTGCTTTGGATCTTCTTACTTCTTATTTGAGTGATAGGATTCAAAGAGTAGATGTTAATGGTAAATTATCCCAGGGATCAGCTGTGGCGGTGGGGGTGCCCCAGGGGTCTATTCTGGGTCCATTTCTGTTCCTTGTGTACATCAACGACTTGCCTCATCTTGTGAGGGATAACCATGAGATAGTGTTGTTTGCAGATGACACATCCTTAGTATTTAAAGTTAACAGACAGCAATCGGTAATTGACGATGTAAACAATGCTCTCTCTAAAATGGTACTTTGGTTTTGCGCTAATAACTTGTTATTAAACAGGAGTAAAACCAAATGTGTTAAATTTTATACTAGGAATGTTAAACAAGTAAAAACTAGTGTTTTGATGAACGGGGAGGAACTGGAATTGACAGACAAGGCTGTCTTCCTAGGTATAACTTTAGATTCACGGTTACAATGGGGCCCACATATAGAAACGTTATCTGGTAGACTTAGTTCTGCAGCTTATGCTGTGAGAAAGATTCGTCAATTGACGGATGTTGATACTGCGCGATTAGTTTATTTCAGTTACTTTCACAGCATTATGTCCTATGGTTTATTGCTTTGGGGCAGTGCCTCTGATATCGATTCAATCTTTGTGCTCCAGAAACGAGCTATTAGGGCTATCTATAAGATGGCCCCTTGTGAGTCACTAAGAAACAGATTCAAAGAAATTAACATTCTCACACTACACTCACAATACATTTACGAGAATCTTTTGTATGTTCATAAAAATCTGTGTAAATTTAAGAAAAATAGTGATCTCCATCAATTTAATTTAAGAAATAAAAATAAACTTGCCTTGCACACTACTAGGCTTCATAAAATATCGAATTCGTTTGTGGGTCAATGTATACAATTTTATAACAAATTACCAAACAACATAGTATTATTATCTATTAGTAAATTTAAGAAATTTGTTAAGCTGAGGTTGTCCAAAAAGGCTTATTACTCAGTTTCAGACTATGTCACAGATTTAGATGTTTGGAAATGAATTGCTCTTTTTTTAAGACCTATGATTGTGAATATAACTGCTATTTTAATATTTAAAAGATTTTGAGTTAAAAGAGTGGTGGTGAGTTTCTTTCCTGGGTTCTTTTCTCACCACTTTACCATGAACAATCTGCGAACCCAGCTAGCTATAATTTTAATCGACAGATTGTTCATCTTTCATCTTTTATTATTTTTTTTTTTATGACGTTCATAAGTGTCTTTTGTGACCTAAATGAATAAATGAATTTGACTTTGACTTTGACTTGACTTTGACTCAGCACAGCTCCAACTCCTTTAATACTAGCATCAGTATAAATTGTAATTGGAGAATTAGGGTCAAAAATTTTCAGGACTGGTTCCGAACAAAGCAATGTTTTAATTTTCTCAAATGAATCTTGACATTCTGTCGACCAAACAAATTTCACATTTTTCCTCAGAAGATTATGTAATGGGTCTGAGATTTGTGCCATGCGAGGGATGAATTTATGGTGGTAATTAATTTTCCCAAGGAACTGTCTTACATTTTTTCTTGTTTCTGGAACTGGGAAGTTACTCACTGCAATTAAATAATCTTTCTGTGGTTTTACAGAATTCTTTTCAATAATATGACCTAAGTATTTTGCGTGATTTTTCGCAAATGAGCATTTTGAAAATTTTAATCTGAATCCCTCTTTCTCAATTGCTTCCAATAGTCTTGAAAGATGCTGTATATGCTGTACGAAATTTTGTGAGAAGATTAATATATCGTCGATGAAAGACACTGCAAAATCCGAAAGTTTATATTTTCTTATTATATTATTCAGTATCCTTTGAAAAATTGCAGGTGCTGTTTTTAATCCAAAAGGAAGACAAGTCCACTGAAAGTGTCTTTCCTGTGTTACAAATGCAGTTTTAGGTCTGTCTTGAATCCTTAGAGGGATTGACCAAAATGCAGAATTTATATCCAATGTTGTAAAATATTCGCAGTTCAGACTTTTTATTATCAAGTCTTCTATTAGTGGAAATGGCTGTGCTTGGGGAGTTATAATTTTATTTAAATCTCTAAAGTCTATACACATTCTTGTTTTTTTATTATCTTCTTTCTTAAATGCCATAGTAACTGGCGCAGCAAAAGGGCTGTATGACTCCTCAATAAGACCCTTTTCTAATAACTTAGCTACTTGACTTTCTATCCTCAAATGAGCATCTGTAAGGTCGTTTATAACAATATTTTTCTTCCATTAGATCAATATGAGCCTCATAATCCTTAACAGTACCAATGTCGTACTTATCTTTGGCAAATACGGATTTATATTTGTTTAAAAACTTGTCGATTTCCGACTGTTCATATGTATCTAAATGATTTACAATCATCTGAAATTCATCCGTATTTAGATGATCATTGAAGTTTATTTCATATTTTCTTGAATTGTACGTTTTTTCTTTTATGTCACCTGTCAAAACAGGAATTTTGACATCTGTTTGATTTTCTGCCTCTTCCCTGTAAATTTCATTTACTTGTTTTTGGAAGTCTTTGTTCTGAATAATCCTTAGATCTTCAGTCTGGATCAATTTAAAATTTTTAATACAATCTAATCCAACCAACAAATCATAATTGAAATTCTCACTGTCTACAACTAACACTTTGATCATTTTTTCAATATCGTAAATTTTCACTTTTATTGTTATCATACCTTTTGTTTTTCCTTCACCATTAATAGTTCTCAAGCTTATTTTTTGTAAATTTTGCACGTTTTTTCCTTTAATTTTTAATAATTTTGCATTTATCAATGATACGTTTGAACCGGAATCGTAGATACCAGAAATTTCCAATGTGTCATTTAGTAATAGCTTGATTTTTATTAATGGTGGTACTTTTAGTTTTTTGGATTTTCTGTATTTAATTCCACCTCCAGTTCTGAATTATTAACTGATTTAAGTGATCCAATTTTTTTGTTTTTCTCTTCTTTTTCTCTAAACCAGCAAATTGATTCAGAATGAAAACGCTTCCCTTTGTTTGCCTTTTCACATATTTCACATGGATTTTTGTCTTCATTTTTCCTTTGTTTGTTATCCCAGAAAGGTTTCCCTTTTTTTTTAGTTATATTTTTCTTGACAAGGTGTTCTAATTTAGATATTTCATTGTACAGATCTTGAGTTTCTTGAAGTGTTTCTCTGTCAATCTTGTCGGATACATAGTTTGGTAAACCAATAGCAATAAGATCAATTAATGTTTCAGTATCCATGGATTTTCTAATTTGAAGTAGTAGCTTTTCTTTTTTCAGGGCATATTCAAGCAGTGAACCTGTTTGATATTTGAAGTTAAAAGCATATCTGATTGGAGACCAACCTTTGTTCCCAAAAGTTTCAATGAAATTTTTCTTCCAGTTCTCCCAATCCGATTCGATAGAGTATTTTAAAATCGTGCAAGTGTACCAATCAGCACTACATTTTTCAAGGAAAAATTTCAGGATCTCAATTTTTTTCCTATCTTCTGTCACTACGCAGCGAACACATTCTTTTTCAAATTGATCAATCCATTGGCTGGCATTGGAGGTTTTTTCATCAAATTTTTCAATCATGAAATCTTTAGCGATTTTGTTTAAGTTCTTAACTTCAGAGGTTTGTTCTTTGGATTCTAGAACTTTTTCTAGCAACTTCTTTATTGTGTCCTCTGACGAGCTTGTGGTAGATATTTCAGCTGCTTTGTCTGGAATCTCTTCCAAATAAAAATTTTCGAATAATAAGTTACCTTCCTCATCTGAATAAGCTTTTTTCATATTTTCTGTTAAAGTTATCCAAACTTTCCTGTATTGATTTCTTTTTCCCAATGTGTTTTTCACTCTGCCATACACTTGTGACGTTATCAATTCTTTGTGTAAACTTGTTGGTTGATATTCATCTGGTATTGCAAATGAACGACCATCTAATGTGCCGATTGAGGTTAGGCACAAAATTGTAGTTTTTCCATCTGACGTTCCTCGCATTTTAAAATCGAACCTTAGTTTTTCCATTTTCACGAAGTTTCCACAATAATGTTGTTTTGTAATAATGTTATTGCACTACTCTTTCTTGAAATAAAAACTCAGTTGGATTTCTGAAATAAAAACAGATTTATTTATTTATCTTCTAATTACAAGATAAGAATACACAAGACAGTTATAAATAGCCTTACCTGAAATAAAAACAGAAAACAACATTAAAAGTTTTTACTCCAGGTGATATTTAAGATTAATTATTTTAATACACTTCTTCTTATTCTTCGACTATCGATATTTTTTTGTTAGAATCCAGACCACAGAGTATTGACGTTTTACCATTAAGAAAGTGACGTATTGAATAAATGAGGTTCGTCGTTTTCTTTATATATATATTATATTACATATATTATATATATATATATATATATATATATATATATTTCTATATATATATATGTGTCTACGTATAAGGGAGCATAGCGATATAGTCCAAAAGAATAATAAAAAAATGTTTTAGCAACTACAGTTACAAATTCAATCTGACTTTCTTTTGAATTTGTCTTTGGTGCTTGTATATAGTGAAAAATATATTATTATCAAATATAATGTAATTAATGAAAACAAGAAAGAAAAAGTATAAGTGCGTAGCGTTCTCATCAAGAACTTAGGATCCCAAGCCAACCTCACCTACAAGTGGTGCACTTGCTAATCGACGGAAGAGGCTCTGGCAAACAAACATCCCGATTAACGGCAATAGGCTCGCCACCCACGTGGAACCAAAATACTGACGAAAAGTGAGTGTTTAATTTGGACCTGCTTATCCCTCCGGGAAAACATGTGTGATTTTATGTATGCATGTCAGTAAAAATTAAGCTTTTTAACACAAGAATGTGTATTTTTTTTTGTTTTTTGTGCATTGTTTTTTGAGAATATTTTTTGATTGAAGTCAATTTTTTTATTTAAAGTTTGTTTATTACTTGATTTTTAGTAAAACAGATTCACTTAAACTCAATAAAAGTTTGATAAGTGATATAATTTTATCTGTGAGAATATAGGTCCTAGTAAATGTGGTGCTCATATGAGACAGCGCCGTTCAAATGTGATAAATGAAGAAAGAGAGCACCACCTATCAATATACAATACTTATGCACTACGTAAATTGAATCAATGGCCTTGCAATGGCTCAAAAATATCTCAGAATAGGAAATCTACCTCTTGAACCATTTCGGACTTGTGAAGACTATAAAAATTGGCTTTCTACAAAGCTAGGTTTCATGAAAATACAGCTTGAATGCTATGTTTTATGAAAATGGAATTCTGGTACCTTATCATTCTCAGTTTAAGTACGGTTGTGTACTTTCTTGAGTTTTACAGTTGTACAGTTGCACAAGATTATGTACGAGTAATTCAACGAAGATCTTTGTAAGAACATCACCAAATGCGAGAGGTTTAAGAATATTTTTTTAAATCGCTATATTTTAACAAATTTTTTTTGTGTTTTTCATTTATGAAATATTTTTAATTGGTATTTAATGATTCCGAAACCACTGTCTCCTAATAGAGTACACCGTGATATACTGAACACATCTACTTCCATAACGGGTCTTACCGCCGTCATTGCGACGGCGGTAAGACCCGTTATGGAGGATTGACTCGAGAGGAATCACGGGACCCTCTCAAATCGGTTGTCGCAGGTGATCACTGGTAAAAGATGCTTCGGAGATCACCTGTGTCTGATCCGAAAGGAACTAACATCTGAGTACCACCACTGCGACGGCCGGACCGTGGACACGGCGCTCCACACGCTGGCAGAATGCTCAGCGTGAGCGAAGCTGAAGCGTGACCTTATGGCGGCCATCGGAGTGGAAACGCTCTCGCTCGGTAGCATAATCACGGCCATGTTGCGAAGCGAGAGCGCGTGGAACTCTCCCGTCTCCATCTGCGAGCAAGTTATGCTTGCAAAGAAGATGTCGGAGTGAGACCGGGAGAGGCTTAGAACTCTGCCGGTCCGCCAGGCCCGGGAACGAGTTCGGAATCGCAGACGATCGCAGAACGATCTCCGTCCACCATAAGCGCAAACCTGTGGGTGACAGGTGAGGCCATCCGTCACCCTAGTAGAAGCAGGCCAGGATGGCAGCGCAACGTGCTACGGAGCACGCGCTCCTTTGGTGACAGAAAAGGGGTCATCTGCAAGCCATAGGTAATAGCCGGAGGTGCGTTGGGGTTCCTGAAATTTACTTTCTAGGGTACACCTGGTTCCCCGGCTACTGCTACCTGAGACGGCGTGCGGTTTTTAGTCCGTTCGAGTCCGACATAACCACCAGTAGCTGGTATCCGGGGGGATTTAACACAGCAAAAAAAAGGGTACAGGTGTGACGTCACAGTGTGTGACTTTGTAATTAATAAATATACATGTAGTTGCTGTAACCACGATGAATTCGCTGTCATTTATTGAAGAGTTCCATAGCATGTCTCTGAAGAACTTTATCACAAAACCAGAAAGGGACCACCCTGAAATACTATCATGCTCTTCGAAATTATCGTATATAGTTTTTTGTTCGTTTACATAAATCATCATTAATTTAGTGGAAGCCCATTAAATAGATATTTTTACGGATAACAAAGGTACTCGTCAGATCTCATTTAAATTTAAATGGGACTATATTACAAGTAGCAGTTTTCGAATATAAAAAGAATCATCAAAATCAGTACATCCAGTAACAAGTTATGAGGTAGCACACACAAAAAAATACAGTCAAATTAAGAACCTCTTGCTTTCTAAATTTGGCTAACGGGCTCCAGCGTTTACATTAAAAAGGTTTTAGGTCATTGTCAGTATTTACGTACAAAGCGTATTTAATCCTTTTTTTCCTTCGGAATATTGGCGGTAGGTGATTTTAAGATATTAAGTCTCGTTTATTTTGATAAATACTTAATTACCTTTTTCACTTAACGTAGTAATTAGCTTTTGTAATCGGATGCTCATCGTCATAAGCCTACATCATCATTGCTGGCCGTAGACCTCCTTAATCAAATCATCTAAGTTATGATACCATTAAACTTACTTGCCTGTGCGAAGAGCCTTTTTTGTATATACCAAGATTTTTCAAGTGTATTCCAAAAAAAGTAATAACAAATATCATTTCAAAATTGACAGTTATCGTCAATAGAAATATGATCCTAACCTGGATGATATTTTTCGTAAATAAATCCTAGTTCGTACACATACGGTTTATTTACGGTATATTTTCCGTGAAAAAATAACTTTTTCCTCTATTTTCCCAAAAATAAACTACTTCTATTACGACTTACTTCCATAAAGCATTACAGTTTCCAGAAAACTGTTGACGTTCTTCTTTTTAAATTGTACAGCTTTTAAGTAGCTGAAACTATAACAGAGTTTAGAATTATGGCGAAGCCATAGTATTATAATAGTTTAGGTCTGTACGCGGCCACGCGCTAAATTAAATTGTTTACTCAGCTGACCTACTCTTAATATTGTGAATTATTAAATAAGGAACCATAAATAATATATTGTCAAATTAGCAAACAACCTAGTTACCCCCACCTAAACCTGTCCATATTACATACAAATATTATTGTATATAAACCTTAGTTTATGTTAAGAAAATTGAGTCATTATTAAATATTACAATCAACATGTCGTCTAATTGGCTCCCTGGGCAAACACGCAACAATTGGTGACCCCGATGTGATCTATTGGTATCTAGTGCTGATATAATACCGGGACGACCGGAACCCTATATGGTGTTCAGCAGTGAATCTAGAAATCAGTAGCATTACGAAATTATCGCATCCCAAAAATGGCTCCACCAACAACTCCTTCAAGAGGCGACACTGGGTGCGAATCAGTTGCTGCTATCACGGTCACAGAAAAACTACCGCAATTTTGGACAGACTCGCCACGTTTATGGTTCGTCCAGTTTGAAGCAATAATAGCACCACAAAAACAGGGCGAAGATTACAAATATAACATGGTAATATCCAAATTACCAAAAGAGGTCGTCCATCAGGTTAGTGACATTTTAACTAACCCGCCCAGCGAAAATAAGTACTCCACCATCAGGGAACGTCTAATAAACTGCTACGAAGAGAGCGAACACCGACGTTTCAACACAATTACCCTCACACAATCCCACTTCTGACACCAAATCAAGTCTCAGCCAGCCAGCAACCTTCGGCCTCAACAGGGATACCACACGCAGGAAGCGCGCGCTCCAGCCTGGTTACCCTACGGCCTCATCAGCGTCTAGGCACAGCACACTGCACCTACGGTCCATGTAAGCAGAGCATCTCTCTCCCGTCTACGCAGCAACCAGCCACTACGCAGTAACCGCCCCGACTCACTGGGGACTTCACCGCAGCACCGCGCACCGCATACAATCCCGACTCACTGGGATTTGTGGACTTCAGCCCCGACTCACTGGGACTAACGGCATTCAGTTCCGACTCACTGGAACTTGCGGCACTCAGTTCCGACTCACTGGAACTACTCACTTCTGGCACTGGCACGCTCCAGAACAGAGCACAGACTTTCCAAAGATTTATGGACTCTATATTCAGAGACTTGGACTACGTATTTATATATGTCGACGACATATTTATTGCGAACAAGAAAAATACTCAAGAGACAGCGGTTGACATTAACCTACTTACAAACATATCGTCACAACTTGAAGCCATGCGAATAGAAATAAATGCATTACGCAGCAAATACCAAGCACGACATACGTCACGTGCACGTTCAAGGTCGCGCCACAGAAACTCACATAGTGGGTTATGTTATTTCCATAATCGTTTCAAGCAGGATGCATATAAATGCAATAAGCCTTGTTCATGGAATACAAATAAAAATAACAGGCTAGCGGAAAACTAAAATTAGCACAGAATACGACGGGCCTCTGTGCTATCCACCCAGCAAACCGTCTAACTATAACTGACTCAAACAGTGGTTATAGATTTTTAGTCGACACGGGTGCTAACATTTCGATCGTTAAACGCTTCTCTACAGGAACCAATAAAGGGATTAATAGAGAAGTACGAAGATATTACAAAGCCTAGATCAATGAATCTAGATACTAAGCACCGCACACCGCATACAATCCCGACTCACTGGGATCTGCGGACTTCAGCCCCGACTCACTGGGGATACTTCACCGCAGCACCGCGCACCGCATGCAATCCCGACTCACTGGAATCAGCGGCATTCAGTTCCAACTCACTGGAACTTGCGGCATTCAGCCCCTACTCACTGGAACTTGCGACACTCAGTTCCGACTCACTGGAACTGATCACTCCTGGCACTGGCACGCCCCACTGGCTGTTATGACGGATGCCAGTTCTACCTGTGTAGGCGCAGTTCTACAACAAAGGCATGGACATCAACAAAATGAGCCAGATCGGCGACAAAATACAAACAAATGCGAATTTGCCAAGTCGGAGATTGATTTCCTCGGTTATCATATAACGAGCCAAGGGTTGACTCCTACTATGGAAAAGATTCAAGCTATAAACAATTACCCTAAACCACAAACGATAAATGAGTTACGACGTTTTTTGGGTATGATTAATTTCTACAGAAGCAGTATCCCACATGCAGCAAAGCATCAAGCCCCGTAATCCAAGAAAGCCCAAGAAAATCGAGAAGAGGCTTACGGCTATAATGAGAGATGCAAACGTGGTTTAAAGTCACACCACATTTTTTTTACATGTATAATAATTTTTTTCTTCAAAGGGGGAATATCTATGGCGAAGCCATAGTATTATAATAGTTTAGGTCTGTACGCGGCCACGCGCTAAATTAAATTGTTTACTCAGCTGACCTACTCTTAATATTGTGAATTATTAAATAAGGAACCATAAATAATATATTGTCAAATTAGCAAACAACCTAGTTACCCCCACCTAAACCTGTCCATATTACATACAAATATTATTGTATATAAACCTTAGTTTATGTTAAGAAAATTGAGTCATTATTAAATATTACAATCAACATGTCGTCTAATTGGCTCCCTGGGCAAACACGCAACAAGAATCAACCTTACGTAGTTCGTATAAGGTTTGCTTTCAATTCCAAGATCAATAAAATTGTAGTTAAAGCGAATATATCTTTGAGTACCTGTGACTTTACGTACCTAATTTTTCAAAGTAATGTCCACTTCAATACGTCTACGTCATGAATTCCTATAGTTCGATTTTTATTTCGTATTTTTTGTTCAAATTTGAGGACCAAATGTTTAATTACATGTATCGGTATAACGGAATCTTTCAACGTGATTTTCATCTCGTTAATTTATGTCTGATTTTTTTTTTTATAAAAAGATAACGCCTGCATTAGGAATAAATCCTGTGTCGCGGGAGACTTTATGAACATACAAGAAACGAACACAAACAACACCCAGACTCAGGACAACAATTTGTGGATCACACAAAGTGTTGTCCCATGTAGGCTTTGAACCCACAACACTCATCTCAGTAGTGAGCGGTGTGGCGACCGCTTAAACCACTGGACCAACCGTGCAGTCGGTCCTGATGATATAGTTATACTATATATTTACATAGATATACATTGTTTACAAGGATGCGTGGTTGAAAGTGAGTGAAAGCTCGAGCAAGGTCAGAGTCGAGTATTTATAACTTTAATTGGCTGTTACTGATCCTTACAAAGCAGAATTTGTTTGGTTTTTTGCGTAAATCTCAGTAAATATTGGTTCAAATTTATAAAAATTAAATTTTATAAATTTGAACCAATATTTCATTTATCTTCTTTTTATTTTTTTATTTGAGAGTCTGCCAAAGTGACTCTATTCTGCTTGATGGAGAGCATGAATAGAATCCAAAAGTTGTAGTCACGATAGTCATTGCGAATGCCCACAATGTAGTATGGTGACCCACACTATAGCGGCCTATTAAGATGCTTTTTTACGCCTCACGGGGACGTAAAAGGCAATGACAGTCATCGTAGCATTGTATTGCACACCTTCCGACAACTGTCACCCCTGCATCAATGGGCCTCCGGTCTCGCACTCACCAACGAAACACGACAGCACGGATGTTGTCGCTTTAGGTTGATCTTCTGTGGGAGGGTAGTACTGCCCCGGTCAAGCCGGCCCGTTCGTGCTGAAATCAGCGTGGCTCTACTACCTATTTATCATGTAAGGTTATAAATATCGCATTACCATCAATAAAAGCTGATTAAATACGGGTAAAATATTTTTTTCGAGAGACGTAGGCTAAGCTGCGAGGGTCAGCTAGTATCTCTTATATCAACATGTTTATTATTATAATATATATTCCTAATTCGATTTAATAATCAATAAACATTAATTAACTAGTAAAGTATGGTAAGTAGCCGTCTAACCAGAGAAGGCCTTTGTGTGTGTATTAATTTCGTACCAGTATAGTTAAAAAATTACAAGTTCAAATAAATGTGACACGAATTTTCAAATTTTTGGCTGTCACTGTGCTCATAGCACATTAATTGTTTTGTCTAATCGTTTGTTAATTACACTGCTCGTTACACCACTGCAATGCGGCGTAAACAAAAGAGAAAAGATATTCCAAATGCGAACGGCTAAAGGCGATACCGAGCATCAAATACATTGGTCACAGGCTATGGTAAGTGATTGAAGCCTACTATTATGTTATCGTCTAATCTTTTAATAAATACATTGACACATAGGGATATTTTTGTACAAGCACAGCTGTAATTGTATAATTTGGTTGGAGTCTATAGAAGCGATTACGATTATACCAATATAGTATTACATCATAGATGTAGATATCTATGGCTAGGACATACCGGCATCTCTACGTTGCGACGGAAGCTATTAATGGAATTGGAATTGTCGCCGGCCCCGGAGCTCCTCGTTCTCCGCAATTGATTTTCATAGACAAGAATTGTCATTCCGCTAGAGAGCCGATTCCTCGGGGTCGGCAATTGTCGTGATATGAAAAGCAGGTGGATCGACCTTTCGTGAGTGGAATACTAAACGCCTTGTTATCATCTCATTCTAGACGCCACCAAAGGTTAAAATATCTCCGTATATTCTTTTTAAATCCATTTCATTTCAGCTTTTAATTTACTTTGTGTTCTCTTGGGAGAAGCTTTGTTGTCTTATCTTTCACGATTAAGATGAAAAAATTGTTCTATACCATGTTAGTATTTAAATAATTTAGTATTTATTGTACGCTACAATTTATACCCGTCGAGATACTATATTAATCTGGTATAATATACCTAAATATATATTATCTTATCATAATCTTTCTTTAAATGTATTGATAGACAAAAAATTATTTCTACTCCTTCTAAAATGTAGTGCATGGAAGAAAATTATAATTAGAATATTTAATTGTTATATACATGTGTAGAAGTGCAGAATTCTAAAATTTTTAAACAATAAGTACAGTAAAGAAAAAAAATATACAAAAACAAACTTGAAACTGTAGGAGTTCAGGGCCACGGGCCAGTAAATATTATGATTTGTTATGTGCAGACTACACAATAACAGCTCAAGTTATATTGGTCACTGAAATAAAACAAGATATTTAAAACGGTTGAAATTGAAGCGCCGGAGAATTTTCAGTTATTAATACAAGAGATAATTATTCCTAAACTTTTGGAAGAAATGGAACTGAACTTGCAGTTTACTAGAATGTCCAGAGGTCGTGAGTTCTTTTCGCACCCAGGCAAAATAATTGTATGATGCGCGCGACCGTTTCTTTTGTATCAAGTGTAATTTAACTGAAATATGCAAGCAATTAGACTTAATGATATATGATTTCGGCTAGTGTCAACGAAGATAAGTCCACTACGCAGGTGGCTAGCGTGAACAAGTGTATGTGCAAACACCTACTATCTGTTTCCTCATTCTTGCAATCCGATGGGACGCCTATCCGATACGACCGGCAAGTCACGTTCCTGCGGAGCCTTGGCGGTATAGGTATACACATGAGGGTGCCTTGGAGCCCTAAGCCCCTGGCTAGAACCCTATGGATCTTGAAATATTCTATTATAATAGTAATATCCCATAGCTTTATTTGCTGGATAATTATGACTCAAGTTAAACTGACTAAGAAAATAAATAAAAAATCTACGATCGAGACCCGACCGTCCCGTGCCCTGTATTTAAAATAACATTTAGATAAATTCTGTTACCGGCATTCATGGCTTCACATGTAAAAGTTGTATGATGATGAATATTTTAGTGTAATCAAAGGCGTAATTACACTTTGTTTTAATCAATCTTTATGTGATTTTTCTTATATTCTAATCATATTTTATTATTTCTGATAACGTCTCTTGCACATCCATATTATTAATGAGTATTTAATTAGAGCGTTACTTGGAATCAGTAGAGTGCAAGTATAGTGAATAGTGTGACTTTGTATTATATTCGAATAATTTTTAGTTTTTGAAATTTCAAAATGTCGCCCACTTAGCTAATCGTTGTTATCGAATGGAATGAAGCAATTGAGTAACATTTAATAATGCAAGTACCATACCACAAGTGTGTACTAATAAAAACAAATGTTTAAGATCTTGTGTATCCTACAAATAAAAGTTTATCACACGTAACCTGTCTTCGACTTAGAAAGTATTACGGCACGTCCCTATTCGCTGAATTAGATTGTTTTTATAGACTCGACTTATCCCAGAAACCAGTAAATTAAGGCCACAGTCTACAAGCTAGCTTTAGTACTTCCCCAACTTGACTACTATTAATACACACAGCTTTAGATTTCTTTATTTATTATTTAAGAAGATAAAAATTTCTCTGTCTATCTTGGCACACAAATTAAGAAAAATAAAAGGGCGGATACAAGATAATAAAACTTGACATGTGATAAATTGTTTATCGTCAGTGAGCAGCAATAAAAGTTCTAATAGAGGCCTCAACTTGGGGAAAGTGAATATAGTAATGAATTATTGATCTGACATGTATTGGGTTTGGAAGGAGACCACAATACGGCGTTGGCGCGTCTGGTGTGGTGCAAGTTTCCCACAGAATTTACATAAGTTGACAATTTCGGATGCTAGTTACACTGCTCAGTTCCAGCTTTTTCAGAGAGTTATGCAAGTATTTGCGTTCTTTGACAGGAAGGGGCTCGTAATATACTCGGTTTATGTCAAGTTATGGCTATCAAGGCTTTTAAACTCAATTGCCAATGAAATTGCCAGCTGCTATTTATTGTATAAGATTTAAATTGATATAAATTTCAATCAAGTAAATATTTTATTTTTCTAAAGAAAAATATCAAATTAAATGTCATGAAAGTAAATTTATGTCCACTTGTGGGCAATTAACGGTTTCTAAGAGAAAAGACAAAAAGAAAAAAGACAAAAAGAACGTTTTGTCAGAATATGATTGCTGTAGTGGTAGATGATGAATATGAAAAGTACCATTCGGACTTAACATGAATGTAATAAAAGTAATGTAATAACTTAAAGAAATAATTCTAGATTTATGTCCATTATATACCCACATATTTACATTCTTTATGTCTATGATAAATGAATAAATAAAAATATGGCACAAATATTATGATTAAAAACGACATCACTTCAACTGTTGAAACTTAATATTGTTTATACATGTCATTATAATTAAAATATATTTTTCATCATTTAATAAAACGCTAATGGGTCCCACTTTTGACCATCACCTCTTACTTTGTCACAGTTATCGAATTATTGGAAAAGTAGCAGCTAAAAAGTCTTCTTCAGGTTTTCTTAACAATCTGCGTGCGTAGTTTTAGTCTAGTGAACGAAGTTCTTGGCTCTTCTAATTTTATAGAGGCCCAATGGCCAGCCACTTTTTATATTTGATTTGTACTACTAATAGACTTTTTGTTTTGTTTCTCAGCTTAACCTGATAAGATATTGTACTCTTTAATATTCGACCACGACACTTGTGTCGAAATAATCAGGCAAACACATTTGTAGTCCACGAAAATTCAATCGTTTTATTATTAGGTTTGTAACATAGATAATTGTATCAGATTTTCATGAATTTTATAGTCGGGATAACAAAGTTATTCATATGTTTTTATACATTGTACTTTACTGAGACAAAATGACACGATAAAATATATAGCACTAGTGAGAATTGAAGTTAAAAAAAAAATGAATGGTGTCGTGGGACACCAGGTAGGAACGAAGTTCCTTCGGATAATGTGGAATCGACACAATTTGCAAAAAAAATCGTGCTCAATTTTATGTAGGTTTTCTTGATTTTTCTCTTAAATTTTGCTGATTAGTTTTTATTTAAGTACAAGAAAGTATTTAGGAAATTCAGTATTTTAGGAAATAAAATAATAAATTCCTTAAAATAATAAAATAATAAATTTCTTAAAATAAAAAAAACATCGTAATTCAAATTTCGACTGAAATAACAAAAAAATATGTATCTTTATTTTTTTTTGTCAACATTATTATTAATTAAAAATTACATAGAAATAGAAAAATAGAAAAAAATAATAAAAACACATTTAACAGTTTTATTCCACGCACTTTTTTCCACAGATTTATTCCACGCACTTTTTCCATGGATTTTTTCTTACGGTTTTACTATCACATTTTTTTCAGTTCGGTCCCGCAGCGAAATCCCTATCCCCTCCAAGCCTGCCGTAAGGAACTTCGTTCCAAAAAGTTGGTAATAACACTAGAATATATTGCGTGTACTAAAGAATAATATTAAGCTCTATGTATTCCAAAGTATTGTAAGAAAGAAATGAATACATAATTATATGTATTCCGGATTAGTTATCATAATACAGGTTCTGTCTATTTTGAGACCGGACTGCCGCGTGTCAGATGCCTTAAGCTATTATTATTGAATTTAAAAAGTAGTAAGTGTTATCGTGGTCAATAGTAACGTCTGTCTTTCTTCAAGAAAAAAATATTCCACTTCTTTCATAAAATTGGGTGCAACAGTTTACCAGAGAAAGAGTAACAGACACAATTACCTTTACATTCATACTAATGTTACAAACTTTGCATGAATCGCTCTCTACCTATGCGTGCTCTCTTACGGTAAGCGTTTAGTGGCGCTTCATTCGGATCAATCTTATCTTGATAACTTTTAAACTATTCATCCAAGTTATTTAGTGTAAAGCCAAAGTTCAACTGATCAAAATCAATAATTAAAAAAGTGACAAAAGTATCGATTTTGATAAAAAAAAACATCATCATCATCATCAACAGCTTTTAATAGCACACTGTTGGACATAGGCCTCGCCTTAAGGCGGTTCGGTTCGCCTTAAGTAAGGAGGTTTAAAAAATTTATAAATACTCTGAATTATGAATTTAAAAAAAAATCCAATTTGATTGTGCTTATGGCTCAGTATTTAGATTATACTTTGCTATATTGGTGGATATATTCGATCGTGAACTTTATTTGGAACTTATTAAGGCATACAAGCCTACAGCATGTTATGGTTATGTATCTCCAACTGTTTAGGCAGCGTACACAAAACAGTTCTTAGATGCCAGTAATTTTGTCTACTCACTGGGTACTTATCGTTAGATTAGAGCCAAATAATACAAAATCTTACTAAAATTTGTGTGTTATTCTGATGTATAAGTTATGTTACTGTAAATTTCAATCTAAATTTGGTCCGTAGTTTTTCGTGAAAGAGTATCATTCATCAGGACGTTTAATGTCACGCACTTTTAAAAAATCATACACAAAAAAAAACATGTTTTTCTCATAGCAACACGCAAGAATCGAATCGACATATGTCTGTATTAAAGAACGTTTATACAGGCTGAATAAGGGCTTATACTACCTAAAAATTTTCACCGTTCTTTTTCGATCCAAATGAAAGCATTGAATAAATTATATTGAAAAAAATACATAGCAAATTGAGAATACACATTGAGTCCTCTGTGTCGAGAAAAAAGTCACAAACTTTCCTTTGAAATTTACAAATAAACCGCAGAAATCGATACTTATTAAACTTTGTACATAAATACAACTTAGTACAATGCAGGTACTATGTGATTTGAATTTAAGATTACGTTTAATTTATTCATTTATACTGCACGCTGTGTTCAATATTTTTTATAAATTATTTCATAATGTACCTGTACACTTAATTTTTGTGTGTAATTAGAGCAATAGTTACGTTTTTATAATTATTTAATTACACAGGGTAGGCCAAGAATTCATTAACATTTGAATCTAACATCCAGTGTAAATAAATTCCGCGCGGGGCGCGGGGAGGTGTCAGACCACTAGTTTTCAGAAAAACGCTTGGAAATTTTGTCGCAATGGATCGCTTCACGGGGCCACAGCGCGCTTACTGCGTGAAACAATTTTATTTAAACAACAGTTTGCTTATTATTGTGTGATGTTTATTTCGCGTTGAATATGATTTACACGATTTAAATCAGTGTACGTCTTGGACTCTACTTTCGCCAAGATTTTCGCGGCCGTTCAGTTACTGTTAATTTTGCTGAACATGTGAAAATATTATGAGAGTTTTTGAGACCGATGCTACTGGAACGAACTGGCTACAATCGTAACACATTGTTTCAGCAAGATGGCGCCACTTGTCACACATTCAATGAGTCCCTGGTGGTCGAAGACATGTTTCCAGAAAAGCTGATTTCTAGACGGGGCGATATCCCATGGCCACCCAGAAGTCCAGATCTATCTCCAACAGACTTCTTTTGATGAGGTTATTTGAAGAGTCGTGTCTACATCAATAAACCAAATACACTAGTTCAACGAAAAGAAAAAAACAGCGAGGAGATGCTGGCGCTTTCGCCGTCTCTTTGCCGACGAGTATTCGAAAATTTCGGTGCTCATTTAAAAGAGTGCAGAAGTCGAAATGGTGGTCATTTAGACGATGAAATTCTTAACAAATAAATCCCAACTAATTATCTTTCTTGTGAGTAAACAATTTTTAAAATATATCAAACGATTTTTTCAAATATTAACTAATTCGTGGTCCACCCTATACAACTTCTTAGTAAAAACTAAAACGTTTTTGAGAAATTTTGTTTAAGTTACTTCTTTTATGGAAGCCTATCAAAATGACTCTAATCTGCCTGAGAGAAAGCATGTATAGAATCTAAGAGTGGTGGTGGCCATACTCACTGCGAATGCTGACAATGAAGTACGGCGACTCACGCTATGGCGGCCTAGTGAGATGCTTACATACAAACATTGTCTAAAAGATGGTCGTTAATCAAGTCAACTGAAATAAAGATATCAGTTTCTGGACACCACGTTTTAGTATGAGAGAAAGAATGGTTGTAAATTTAATTTAATTTAATCTATACTAATTTTATTATTGTGAAAATATGTCTAAGGATGGTAAGTTTAGAAACATAGAAATACATTTTGTTGTTGCAGTTGCAACAATTTTTCGCGAAGAATTTAAATTGTGCCAGTCAAATTCTAAAAATATAATAATTACATGAAAACCGTAAGGATAATTCATTTATAAACGATTAAAATCTTATAACCACCAACCAATAATCGACATACTGGCGTGCGAACCACGGGCAAAGGCTTTAAAAACTAATTGGCATCAACGGTCATTGAATTCGTAGGTTACACGTTTGTTAACCTTCTTTACGTTGTCAATTTGAAGCAAATGGACCAATATTGTTTTGATGCTAACATCTAAAGTAGTTACTAATTGACCCGTATATTGAATTTCATCAGCTTCCACAATCAAAAATCAAAATCAAATAAAAAAAGATCGAAATTATTCGACTTTTTAACATAATCATGACGACGAAAACAATTCAAATGCGATGAAAACATTACCTACGTTTACCTATAAACAAATGACTAGGGTCGATAAAAGAATCCATGTTTTAAAATAAATTAATTTAAAATTAGAATTCCTAGTCAAACAAAACTGATTTTGATTTGATGTGGTCAGTCTTACAGCACGGCAATTAAATAGGTAAACTAATTTTTAAATTATACTTTGTTGTTATCAGGTAGAGGGACTAAGGTATCGGAGGTTAGAGTTCCAGATACAAACACCTCCTCCAGATAAAATCTTGTCGTCGAATTAATATGTATAGGTATGTCTTTTTAAAAAAATTCGCTATTTAGTAGTTAAATAGTAATAATCAGTTTGACTATCATTCCGCTCACCGTTTAGTCACGTACCTGAGTCTTTTCCTACCATCCATATGTCATAAGTCAACAGTAATGACTAAGGAGTCCATGATATTTTAAAATATTGATCAATCTTCTTCTAACTTCAAAGTTTTGTTCCTATTACTAAAATATTATCTCAAACTAATAGTAATTACTTTAAAAATACTTGACTGGGGACACAATTAGTGATTACCCTGGACAGAACACCTGGACACAGATTTTAATACTAAGAACGAGACACGTTCTACTTATGTTGTAAATAACCTTTATCAGAGAGTCAAAGAAGTAGTATTTAAATTCATATTTATCAGTCATATTTATAACATATGAAGCTGATAAAAAATTCACGCTTGAAAATCATATATTAGTCCATTACATAGTAAACCACATAAACACACATTTTGAAATTCATTAAAATCATAAAACATCATTCACAATGGAACGTGCGCTCTTAAAATGTTTTGGAAAAGTTTCGAGTCAATTAGTGAACCGTAGCTTTGGTGTTAATTTTTTCCTGTACTTTTCAATTTACACAATGCAAACATAACATAAACAATACGCTCCCAACTTTCCCTAAAGTCAAGAAATTTTCCTCCGTAGGGAATTTTCTAGAGTGGTAGTCGGTTAATTGATGCATATTGAATGATAAGAAGTGTAGTTAATGGAGATTAGAATGTGCAGCGGGCTGTTGAGCCAAACGGGTGGGTCTGCGAGAGGGTGGAAGCTCAGTTCGAGCGCACGAGTACCGCTCAGCTCTGCGTCGTGCGAGGACCACCCATGCATTTCTCAGTTCGCTGACCTGGAATGTATATTTAATTGATTTTGGTATTGCGGTTGGCATGCTAACGAAGCTTGAATTTCAATAAAAATTTGAACTTTCGGTGATCGCTAGACGTTTCGTTCTTTTGACTAACCAATGAATAAATTCGATTATTCATATATGGTCTATTTATGATGAGTGCTATTTGTACTTTATCTCAGGTGAATGTTGCCTTTGAACATTGTAGGACTATTACACATTATTATTATTATACAATACATAAAATATTTATGGCTACCAGCTGTTGTTCTAATCACGCTTAATTTGAAGTGGTATAACTTACTTATTATTATTATTAAGAACAGTACGAAAATTATACGAATACTTTCATGTTTTGTGTGTAGGAATTAAATTGAATTACTAAAGTCACTCTATGATAAAAGATGAGATTTACTGAGTTAAATAAAAGTATACAATGTCATTAATTTAAATTAAAATTTAATAAAAATAATAATAAGATTCAGAAATACCAATTTGTAAATGATAACAGGTTATGCCGGTTATGCCGTTTGCCCATTCATAAACGTCATTTAGCGCTTGTGAGTGCCCTGGATTCGCTGTTATCAGACTATTTTGATAATACCGAAGATCTTAGTGATACAAATTCTATTCTATACCGTGCGGCTATTGCAGTTTGTTGAGTAGCTGGTGTTAAATTTATTGAACGTGTAGGTGCTACTGTACCCAAAAATACTGTACCAGTTTGGCAGTATAGAATTGAACGTCGTATTGCTGAGACTAAGACACTCATCGCTAAATTAACTTGTTTTCAAAGTAATACACGGCCAAGAGTCATGCGCTTTGTGAAACAGGCATTCTTGGGGACTAACATTAGTCCTCAACAATACGTGTCCTGTGTTACAGAGCGCATAGACTTTCTAAAGCAGAAAGTTTATCCATGAGTAAATAGGATAAGACGTTATAGAAAACGAGTGTATCGGTATAGTCAGAATCGAATGTTCAAAAGGAATGTGAAACAGGTTTACCGGAAATGGGAGGAACCGAATCCATGTGTGAGTGATGGGCATTACCCGGATGAAAATATCACTAATTCATTTTGGCGTAACATCTGGTCAGTACCTGTCACTCATACAGAGGGTGATTGGTTGGAAGATGTCAAACGGTCGTGTGAGTCTATAACAGCTATGGAACCTATTACTGTTAATAAAGAAGATGTAAGTTGTGCAGTCCGTTCATTAACGAATTGGAAACCGCCTGGTCCAGACGAACTGCACAACTTTTGGCTTAATTGAGCCCGAAGCTCACATGCGTGTTTGGCATCACAATTCCAAGCAACTTTGGATTCTGGTTCATTACCACAATTTTTAACCACTGGTGTAACCCATTTACTCTATAAATCTAGTAGTGCCACGGATCCCAAAAAATTTAGATCTGTTACTTGTTTACCAACTACATATAAACTTCTAACGTCTATTTTGATACTCAAAATTACTACACACATAAATAATAATACGGTGCTTTCTATTTTTCAAAATGGTTGTAGAAGTGGAATCCGTGGCACTAAAGAGCACCTTATCATAGACAGAACTATTACCCAACAGGTACGTCGTAGTCGTAAGAGTCTGGCGACATGTTAGATAGATTATAAAAAGGCTTATGACTCGGTTCCACATACATAGCTTTCGAAAGTTTTGAGTTGTATAAAATTGATGCAACTCTGTACACTTTCTTAAGGTCCTGCATGAGTCAATGGAGAACAACAATTCACTAACCAGGATGTTGGCAGACTACGATAAACGATATACTTATAAAGATCGATCGAGGCATTTTTTTTTTCTTTAACCTGTGGAAACCCCCTCGGGCCGTCACCCCACCGGGGTTTACGGCGGGGTGGTGTGTCGGAATCGGACCGACTAAAACAACACGGTGTGCTACTCTGCGCCTGAGATAGGAAGGATCCGGGAACCGCTGCTATTACGTCATCCAGATCCCTCCAAGCGCCTGCCCGCCTTTACTGTGGGCACCATCTGCTGGTAAACTCTCTATTTAGGCGACGTATGGCACACGCGGACGTCGCCTCCTCGTGGCTGGCCACTATAGCGGATGGAGGGGAAAACTGTCCCGTCCATCCGCGGCCACACTCAAGGCGGCATGAGGCGCTGGTATGCGCGCCTGCGCCGCCCGGTTCGCCGGCGGCGAATTGGGTCCGAGTGGAGATCATCCTCCCGGGCCCTCTCCGCCACCTCCTTCCACGAAATTACGTCTTCGCAGAAGGTTGCGACCACGGTAAAACAACTGTCGCTACCGACCATGGAGCGTATGACGGCCGGTAGCGAGAGATCTCCTTCAATAACTGCAGTGAGGACCACACACTGCGCCGCTCAGGCGGAACAAACCGTTAGCGTGTGCTGAGCCGAGTCCTCACTGCAGTCACAGTGGTGACAGGCGGGACTCAATTCCCACCTGGCGACCGAGTGCAGATACTTCCCGAAGCAGCCGTGCCCGGAAAGGATCTGCGTCAGTCGGAAGGAAAGGGTCCCGTGCTGTCGCCCTGCGCACTCGGCGATGACCGGCTGGAGAGCCTCTACAGCGGCAAAGCCAGCACGTGGAGCCTCCAGTCGGGACGACCAACGAGCCATCGCGGCTCGACGAGCGGCCTCTCGCCACTCGCGTATCTCTTCGGGCGGGGACCGTATGCCGCTCCCCGCCCGAAAGTCAATCGTCCGCCGATAAACTTCGGCGAGTACTTCCGCCTCTAAATCCCACGGAGGAGTTCCGGCCAAGGCGCACGCCGCTTCCATTGACACGGTGCGGTAGCCGCGTATGGCTCTAACCGCCAATATCCTCTGAGGGCGCCAGAGGCGAGCTCTATTCTGGGCGGTCAGAGCCGCCGCCCACACCGGTGCACCATACAGCGCTATTGATCGGACAACCCCCGTGAATAGCCATCTCGTCGCGACGCTGGCTCCACCCAAATTAGGCAAAAGTCGCCCAAGGGCGGAAGCAGCGCCGACCAGCTTTGGAGTAAGCTGTCGGAAGTGCTCATCGAAGAGCCACCTGCCGTCGAGGATCAGGCCCAAATACTTCATCTGGGCCTGAACCGGTACGAGGACCGAATTGACTACGATGGAGGCGCCGGAGGGTGGACCACGACGGGGCCCATGGAACAAAAGAGCCTCCGTCTTGTCGAGAGCCACTCGCAAACCCAGCGCCTCAATACGCCCGACCACCAGAGAGACACCTGTGGTGGCCAGGCGCGCCGCCTCTGCAAAGTTCATCCCCCGGGCTCTGACCAATGTGTCATCGGCGTAACAAATTACGCCCAGCCCGGGGCGGAGATGGCCTCGAAGGGCCCAGTCGTATCCCGTGTTCTACAGGAGTGGTGCGAGGACAGACCCCTGCGGAGCACCGCACGACATGAGCCGCTGCCTCAGAACACCGTCTTGGCCCTGTAGATAGTCTGCCACAAGCCGCCTCAGGTACTCTGGCACCCCGTGGTAGTGGAGTGCTTCCCGGATGCAGCTAACTGGCAGACTATTAAATGTGTTGGTGATGTCTAACGACACCGCCAACAGCACACCGCCACAGCTTACCGCCTCTTCGGTCACGGCCCTCAGGCGCAACACAGCATCGACTGTCGAACGCCCGGCTCGAAACCCGTATTGAGCGTCAGACAGATCGGGGCCCACTTCGCAGAGGTGCCGGACGATGCGGGCAGACAGTATTCTCTCAAACAATTTACCCGCCTCGTCCAGCAACACGATGGGCCTGTAGGCCGCGACCGAATCGGCCGGCCGTCCCGGCTTTCGTAGTAGGACCAGCTTCCCGCTCTTCCAGCCCTCAGGAAAGCGCCCGGACGCCAAGCTGGCGTTTACATTGTTCCTGTTCCACATTGTATCTTTTACTATCAAAAGCGGGGCATTTCGTGATCAAATGAGGGACGGTCTCCATCGCATCCGGGTCGCAGATACACGAAGGGTTCTCCTTACACTTGTATCGCGTCAAGTATTTGGAGAACCCACCGTGTCCCGTCAGTAACTGTGTAGTGTACTTATTAGCTTCGAATTTCCCTATAACTCTGAACGCGTCCACCGCATCTGGGAAGAAGAGCTTTGTTATTGAAGCGGTCTCACCGGACACATACCTCCGATTCCGGTTCTGATATTATTTTTGTAATTTATAGTTTATTTTGAACAATTTAATGCTCTATATAGTATGTTCGGTTTTCCTTTAAATTTTCAAAAGTTGATTATGCATGTAACCTTTGATCTCATTAAGATGATTGTTTGAGTTAAAAATATGTTAGAGTATATATTTTAATTTTTAAATATGTAGGTTAAAAACATAAATATAAGTATATATTTTTTAATTAAACTCCCAACACCCCCTCCATTATACAGCGTCGAAACGACGAAGGTTAGTATTAAACGTTGAAAAATAAGGTTAGTGATCTAGAGTTAACAGTGCCCTAACCTGGCGTGTTGTTTTAGAACACCCTTGCGCCTCGGTAGTTCTTCATACTGCGAGTCGCGCCAACATAAGGTTCCTGAATTAGAACCGCCACTGCTTTTTGATTTGTAGCCTCAATCATTAGCTCTTCTGTTGCCAGTTTTTTCCTCATTACATTCACCTGGAGCATGCGGTAGGCCGCTCCTCGCACTGAATCCATCTCAGCAATACGCAACTGTAGACCGGGCCCGACACTCCCAACGCCTACGGATGGGACATTCTTCGCTGAAAGCGTTATGCTCGGTGCGATCCATCCTGGCTTTTGTGCAATCTCAAACTCCGGTTGGGGAAGAAGTATACACCGTATACGGTGATCCCCTCCCACTCAGCAGCAACATATCCAGTGCCCTTGTCTCTTAACGACAAGGGCGGGGAATGAGCCGCTGTGGAGCCGACGACTGCCACAGAGCAGTCCCGGTCACCCATCCAGTTTGGACGGGGAGGAACATGATAGGGCTCCGCGACTACAGCTACACCGATCGACCACTGTGTCATGGTTTGTAAGAAAAGATCCTGCGCCGCGGCACAGTGGTTCAGGTTCGTCTGGACAAGAAGGCTGGAGACTTGATCCATTACTGGACTGTCTCGACAACCTCCTCCATGGGCAACGACGTCGTCTCACGTACGACCTCAGAGGCAGCCTGGGTCGATTGGCTGGCCCTTGACGTCTGCCGATAATTACGGGATGGCTTACAGCCCCCCTGCCCTATCTGGTGATTGGCGGGTTTGTTACCCACCGCACACGCTGGGCAGTGAGGGGCCGCAGAGCATTCTACCGCCTTGTGCCCCGGTCGACCGCAGCGGAAACAAAGTCCGCTGCAGTCCAAACTATTATAGCACTTGACACGAGTGTGTCCCTCACCAAGGCATTTAAAACACCTCATCGGTCTCGTTGCCAGAATTGTGACTCTGGCGTTTACGAGACCGATGAGTATCTTGCCAGCGTCAGCCAAAACTTTGGCCGACGCTACGGGACAACTTACCCACACCGCACCAAGGCCCCCTGCACCGGGGCGGATGATGCCAACCCTGATGCTATCTGTGTTGCATCTTGGGCTGTTACTGAGTCGTCTAGGCCTGAAATGCGCAGTTCCGCGCACTTTGTAGGCCTGGCGATCTTGACACTATCCGTGGCTGCAAACATATTTCGCAGTTTCTCCGCAAAACGAATCTGCTGTCTTTGCGCCTTCAGCCCCGGGGAACTCCAGGATTCGAGCTCCCGTTTAGGCGAAGCGCAACTTGACCCCTACCGTCCCGAAATCAGTGGCGAGACTGTCCCGAGCCTTCTTGAATACAGTCGCGTAGGACAGTCCGCCACTTGCCGCCTCCGGCGATACGGTAACCACTATAGCCGCGGTTTTTGACGGCTTTAGCTTCCGTGGCTTCTTGGTGGTGATTGCCACCGATGGTGACTGCGAGGTAGGAGCTGCTTTCTGGGCAGCCTTTTTACCCCGCTTTCGGGACTTCTTCTTAGCCACTCCGACTAAATGCCAACCGTCATTGGAGAGGGCAGATGTGGATGGACCAGGTGTAGGTGTTGGAGTGAGAAGCGGAGGAAATTTTGCTACACTCTTTACCGCCGTTGTATGTCCTGCGACCGGTGCAACCGTCTTGGTTGCTGCCTGGGCCGCCTGTTGTGTCCTTGTGGCATCAGTAGGTACAGACACTGACACCGCTGTCGCATGTGATTTGCGGCCACTTGCAGCAGAAAGCGGAATCGGAGCTGATGCGGCCTTTCGCCTATCTGCAGCGAGTGGTGGTCGGATAATGGGAGCTGGGGATAATCTCGCCTCCAGGCTCACGAGACGCCCGTCTAGCATATTCCCTACTGCTTCCATAATTTGGCGCAAGTAAGCATCGTTGACGTCACCTGAACCGGCAGTGGGGGCAATTTGCTTCGAAGCCGTTACCTGTCGCTTAGAGACACCCACCTGCGTCCGAAACTGGGCAAACTCGACGCTTAGCTTAGCCACCTGCCCTGTCAATTTTGAAGTGCCTTACTACAGGTACGTGCCCGACTCAGTTCTCGAGAACGGTCGTGCTACGTTGTATTGGGATCGGATATATATACACTGGACCCTCGGTAATCCGGCCCCTGTCTCATCCGGACCCCCTTGTAATCTGATATCAATCAAACAATTTTCGCTAATGTAGATCGTCCAGGATTGAACAGGTTACAACTTGTGTTCGACGCGTAGGTATTGTTTCAATTCCAATTGCTTAGTTTGAATTTGACTATGTGTGATAGCGGTGCAGCTTAGCGTGCGTTCATTGTTTGCTGTTTATTCATTGTGTATTACTTATACGTACCTAGTAAAGTTGTCACAACCCCAGAAGACAACAACATATTAAATCTTATCATTTGTCTGTAATTTGTCGGATTACAAGATACTCTTTTGTAAAAAAAGCCGGGCTATAGGGGGTCTTAGGCAGTACTCTATAATCTGACAAATTCGATAGTCCGACACTGCCCTGCAAAACGTTTGTCGAATTACCGGGGGTCTGCTGTAATAATAATAATTTGATGCAATAAATAACAGTAACTAAATCCCTTATTTTGTTCAAATTCAGTCACATTTATTATAAAGGTAGAATTAAACTGAACTGCAACACAATTTTATAATTTATTTATTATTTTATTACACGGAACCCGCTTCGACTGCGGGGACTTGCGTAAATACTTAAATTTCCCAAGTGAGCTAAGAATTTTACTTGAAATTAAAAAAAAGTACATAATTCAATATTCAATTTGACAATCTTATACTTTTAAATTTGGTCCCCGGTACTTACTGAAAATTGCAAAATAAAAATTTTGATACATAAAAAAAATTGGGATGTGAAATAAAAATATATATAAAGAAAACGACGAACCTCATTTATTCAATACGTCACTTTCTTAATGGTAAAACGTCAATACTCTGTGGTCTGGATTCTAACAAAAAAATATCGATAGTCGAAGAATAAGAAGAAGTGTATTAAAATAATTAATCTTAAATATCACCTGGAGTAAAAACTTTTAATGTTGTTTTCTGTTTTTATTTCAGGTAAGGCTATTTATAACTGTCTTGTGTATTCTTATCTTGTAATTAGAAGATAAATAAATAAATCTGTTTTTATTTCAGAAATCCAACTGAGTTTTTATTTCAAGAAAGAGTAGTGTAATAACATTATTACAAAACAACATTATTGTGGAAACTTCGTGAAAATGGAAAAACTAAGGTTCGATTTTAAAATGCGAGGAACGTCAGATGGAAAAACTACAATTTTGTGCCTAACCTCAATCGGCACATTAGATGGTCGTTCATTTGCAATACCAGATGAATATCAACCAACAAGTTTACACAAAGAATTGATAACGTCACAAGTGTATGGCAGAGTGAAAAACACATTGGGAAAAAGAAATCAATACAGGAAAGTTTGGATAACTTTAACAGAAAATATGAAAAAAGCTTATTCAGATGAGGAAGGTAACTTATTATTTGAAAATTTTTATTTGGAAGAGATTCCAGACAAAGCAGCTGAAATATCTACCACAAGCTCGTCAGAGGACACAATAAAGAAGTTGCTAGAAAAAGTTCTAGAATCCAAAGAACAAACCTCTGAAGTTAAGAACTTAAACAAAATCGCTAAAGATTTCATGATTGAAAAATTTGATGAAAAAACCTCCAATGCCAGCCAATGGATTGATCAATTTGAAAAAGAATGTGTTCGCTGCGTAGTGACAGAAGATAGGAAAAAAATTGAGATCCTGAAATTTTTCCTTGAAAAATGTAGTGCTGATTGGTACACTTGCACGATTTTAAAATACTCTATCGAATCGGATTGGGAGAACTGGAAGAAAAATTTCATTGAAACTTTTGGGAACAAAGGTTGGTCTCCAATCAGATATGCTTTTAACTTCAAATATCAAACAGGTTCACTGCTTGAATATGCCCTGAAAAAAGAAAAGCTACTACTTCAAATTAGAAAATCCATGGATACTGAAACATTAATTGATCTTATTGCTATTGGTTTACCAAACTATGTATCCGACAAGATTGACAGAGAAACACTTCAAGAAACTCAAGATCTGTACAATGAAATATCTAAATTAGAACACCTTGTCAAGAAAAATATAACTAAAAAAAAAGGGAAACCTTTCTGGGATAACAAACAAAGGAAAAATGAAGACAAAAATCCATGTGAAATATGTGAAAAGGCAAACAAAGGGAAGCGTTTTCATTCTGAATCAATTTGCTGGTTTAGAGAAAAAGAAGAGAAAAACAAAAAAATTGGATCACTTAAATCAGTTAATAATTCAGAACTGGAGGTGGAATTAAATACAGAAAATCCAAAAAACTAAAAGTACCACCATTAATAAAAATCAAGCTATTACTAAATGACACATTGGAAATTTCTGGTATCTACGATTCCGGTTCAAACGTATCATTGATAAATGCAAAATTATTAAAAATTAAAGGAAAAAACGTGCAAAATTTACAAAAAATAAGCTTGAGAACTATTAATGGTGAAGGAAAAACAAAAGGTATGATAACAATAAAAGTGAAAATTTACGATATTGAAAAAATGATCAAAGTGTTAGTTGTAGACAGTGAGAATTTCAATTATGATTTGTTGGTTGGATTAGATTGTATTAAAAATTTTAAATTGATCCAGACTGAAGATCTAAGGATTATTCAGAACAAAGACTTCCAAAAACAAGTAAATGAAATTTACAGGGAAGAGGCAGAAAATCAAACAGATGTCAAAATTCCTGTTTTGACAGGTGACATAAAAGAAAAAACGTACAATTCAAGAAAATATGAAATAAACTTCAATGATCATCTAAATACGGATGAATTTCAGATGATTGTAAATCATTTAGATACATATGAACAGTCGGAAATCGACAAGTTTTTAAACAAATATAAATCCGTATTTGCCAAAGATAAGTACGACATTGGTACTGTTAAGGATTATGAGGCTCATATTGATCTAATGGAAGAAAAATATTGTTATAAACGACCTTACAGATGCTCATTTGAGGATAGAAAGTCAAGTAGCTAAGTTATTAGAAAAGGGTCTTATTGAGGAGTCATACAGCCCTTTTGCTGCGCCAGTTACTATGGCATTTAAGAAAGAAGATAATAAAAAAACAAGAATGTGTATAGACTTTAGAGATTTAAATAAAATTATAACTCCCCAAGCACAGCCATTTCCACTAATAGAAGACTTGATAATAAAAAGTGTGAACTGTGAATATTTTACAACATTGGATATAAATTCTGCATTTTGGTCAATCCCTCTAAGGATTCAAGACAGACCTAAAACTGCATTTGTAACACAGGAAGGACACTTTCAGTGGACTTGCCTTCCTTTTGGATTAAAAACAGCACCTGCAATTTTTCAAAGGATACTGAATAATATAATAAGAAAATATAAACTTTCGGATTTTGCAGTGTCTTTCATCGACGATATATTAATCTTCTCACAAAATTTCGCACAGCATATACAGCATCTTTCAAGACTATTGGAAGCAATTGAGAAAGAGGGATTCAGATTAAAATTTTCAAAATGCTCATTTGTGAAAAATCACGCAAAATACTTAGGTCATATTATTGAAAAGAATTCTGTAAAACCACAGAAAGATTATTTAATTGCAGTGAGTAACTTCCCAGTTCCAGAAACAAGAAAAAATGTAAGACAGTTCCTTGGGAAAATTAATTACCACCATAAATTCATCCCTCGCATGGCACAAATCTCAGACCCATTACATAATCTTCTGAGGAAAAATGTGAAATTTGTTTGGTCGACAGAATGTCAAGATTCATTTGAGAAAATTAAAACATTGCTTTGTTCGGAACCAGTCCTGAAAATTTTTGACCCTAATTCTCCAATTACAATTTATACTGATGCTAGTATTAAAGGAGTTGGAGCTGTGCTGAAACAAGAAGATAAAGATAAAAGTTGTAAACCTGTAGCATACTTTTCTAGAAAATTGAACGAGGCACAAAAGAAAAAAAAAGCAATATACCTTGAATGTTTAGCCATAAAAGAAGCAGTGAAATATTGGCAACACTGGTTGTTAGCAAAACAATTCACGGTATACACGGATCACAAGCCCCTGGAAAACTTGAACATAAAATCTAGGACGGATGAAGAGTTAGGAGATTTGACATATTACCTGTCTCAATATGATTTCAAGATAAAATACAATCCTGGAAAATGTAATCAAGAAGCAGACTGCCTAAGCAGAAATCCGGTTTTAGAACCAAATGATAACACAGATGACATCCTGGAAGTCGTAAACCAAATAAGTCTTGAAGACATAAAAAAGGACCAGAATGAGAATATGTACTTAAAAGAAAAGAAGAAAAACATTATATTAAAAGATGGCATTTATTTCAAAAAGTTAAGGAAAAAAGATAAAATTCTATTGTCTGAAAACCTCAGTATGATATTGATAAAAGAGGTACACGACACTTACTGTCATTTAGGGAGATCGCAAATGATCAATAAAATAACTCCATTTTATTCAGCGACAAACATGATAATGAATATAAAAAAAGTTTGCGATGATTGTTCTATATGTCAAAAAAACAAATCAAGAAAAAAATCAAGATATGGATTCCTATCACATTTAGGTCCAGCTACCTATCCATTCGAAATTGTGTCCATCGACACTATTGGTGGATTTGGGGGTTCGCGATCAACAAAAAAATATTTACACCTTATGGTGGATCACTTTACTAGATACGCTTATATTTTAACATCGAAAAACCAAACCGCTAATGACTTTATAAAATTAACAACGAAAGTAACAGAAAGCAACGATATAGGAACAATACTAACAGATCAATACCCTGGCATAAATTCAAAGGAGTATAAAAATTTTTTAAAGCAGAAAAGGATAAAGATGGTTTTTACAGCCGTAGATGCTCCATTTTCAAATGGGCTTAACGAAAGATTAAATCAAACTCTGGTAAATAAAATACGATGCAAAATAAATGAAAACAAAAATAAAAAGACATGGTCAACAATAGCTCAGGAATGTGTTAGAAGATACAATGAAACGGAATACACAGTGACTGGATTCGCTCCGAAATACTTAATGGAAGGTGAAAGTGTAAATATTTTGCCCCACGAATTGAAGACAAATTGTACAAAAGAAGATCTAGGAAGAGATCGGGAATTGGCACTGGAAAACACGAAAAAGTCCCATAATCAAAATGCAGAACGATACAATAAACACAGGAAAGAAATTACATTGGATGCCGGAGACTTAGTGTATGTAGAAAATGGAAACCGCCTCAATAGAAAAAAGCTGGATGAAATACGAATCGGACCATACAAAATACTTAAGAAAATCTCCAATACAATATACGAGGTTGAAACTGGACACAGGAAAACAGAATCAAACCTTTTTCATATAACAAAATTGATTCCGATAGCTGGCGACGCGACTGGATGAACAGTCACATAACAGTTATGTGATTGTTCTTCTTTGAGGGGGGGAGATATAAAGAAAACGACGAACCTCATTTATTCAATACGTCACTTTCTTAATGGTAAAACGTCAATACTCTGTGGTCTGGATTCTAACAAAAAAATATCGATAGTCGAAGAATAAGAAGAAGTGTATTAAAATAATTAATCTTAAATATCACCTGGAGTAAAAACTTTTAATGTTGTTTTCTGTTTTTATTTCAGGTAAGGCTATTTATAACTGTCTTGTGTATCCTTATCTTGTAATTAGAAGATAAATAAATAAATCTGTTTTTATTTCAGAAATCCAACTGAGTTTTTATTTCAAGAAAGAGTAGTGTAATAACATTATTACATATATAATTAAAAGAATTGAAAAGAATGCTTTACTATTGGCAAAATTACTATGACTGCGACAATGTATATTTTATATAGACCTTTTAAGTTGATTAAATCTAGAAAACGTGTTATCTTGAATATTGTGGTTAAATAAAGTCCTTCACTTCATAAATATTTTTTGTGGACGACCAAAGTATGAGGACGGCTCACCCACACTCTTTGTAATAGGTGGGTCGCTACTCAATATTTCATAAAATGTAAAGAGAGTCACGGCCACCGGGTAGGTATTAATGGACGCTTAAATGGAGGTGAAACTTTAGCCAAGTCCCGTTACCGCGGCAATTTGTCAAACAAAAAATATGAGTGAACTTTCAGGCCAGAAACGTTGTCTGACATGACTTATATAAATAACCGGTGCCCAGCGACCAACCGACGGTTAGTTTCAGCTTTTTATGGGACTTTTTATACCCAGGACTTACTTTTTCCAACTTTGCCGTGTCTATGACCTCTGTGAGTAAATTGTTATAAACTATATTTTGCAATTCAGAGCAATGAAATCATATCCATGTTAAATTTATTTGCGAACAAATATCGTATCCATGTTTTGAACTAAGATTGTTTACTTTTAAATAAATGAGTAAAATATATATTGTATTTTCTTGTATTAATGCATAGATATGTTATATTGATATTTTTTTCTTATGTATTTCTTAATATTAAATTATTTCTGGATCGCTTTAAAAGTCCTAACGAAAGTTTCGTGTACATTCTCACTCATTTCCGCACTACCCCATGGTGGATTGGTATAGAATGCCCTAAGCATTAAGTGCACCAGTGTAAATTTTATGCATAAAGTTATTAAGTAAATAAGTAAAAATGTATGTCAATAGTCGAGTGGTTATCTGGCAGAAAATTTAAGCGTAATATTTACAATCAAAGTGTTTAACTGGAGTGCCACGTGTCTTTAGGATTAATGTTTTATTGGAAAACTGCTATTTTATGTATTCGTCGTCGAATTATGGATTGTGTCTGTCAGTGCACAAGAGGGGAAAAATGAAAGAAAGAGCAGTTTAAAATGTTAGTGGTTTTAATAGAGACATCAATGAAGAAGTCAATTGTTGAGCTATGTCGTTGACAGAGCGTAGATTAAGTATCTCACTGTGTTTTTTATCTTTTCGGTCAAGTATAGGGAGAACCCTTGGGTCGGTTTTTCATTTTTGAACATCGTAGTCACAATGGCGGATACATCAGAAATTGAATATGTGTTTCTAATATATAATAATTATTCATTATCTATTGACCACTAGTTTCGTAGTTAATTGTTTTTTAATTTTATTATGATCTTACCTTCCCACCATTTAATCACGAATAAAAGAAGGGTGTAGGTATATAATGTTTAATTCAATCGTTCAGTTGATATTCTAAGCCGATTATTTCCGTCCCAACAATAGAAAGGTAATTTTTATATAATTAACAAAATGTGTCGCCAAAAAAAGTTAATGTAATTTTATATCAAACTTCCTCATATCAAAAAAAATTGTTTTGGCAATTAGTATTGATAATTGGAAAATAATTAAACTATTCATCAAAGTTTTAATTTCGATATTACACATAGTTCAATCATAGGAGCAGTAAAGTTATGTTAATACTATTAAGTAGTTTATTACTGGTCACGTAGCACAAAGTTTAATCAGAACATGAAATTCTTTTCTGATTTATTACGCACATTTGCAATCTAATTTGTAGTCGAGCTGTACATCAAAGATTTTTCTTGATAAGATCCCCATTTCGGCCTACCTGTCAAAGTTAATACCTATAAATAATTGAGCATCCATCCGAGGTATTAATTAAGATTGTAAATTGTATAGTTGATTCGAAATATTCGTGGACGAATTTCGCACGAATATTTCCAGAAGTCTATGTGTATTATATAGTGGGTGATCATTCCGTGTCCCGAAACGCACGTTGAGCCTTCAGTCACGGTTATCATGTATTTTTTTATTATTACCATATAAGGTAAACAATTTCAGTCATGTATAAGATCCCAATATAATTTGGAAAAAAGGGCTCGGATGAAATTTGTGTTTTTCAATTTGGTCGTATAAATTTGTTTGATAAGGTTAAAAAAAAAATATTTTTTTTTGTACATTTTAGGCGTTAACAGTAATGTTTTAACTTAATTATTTTTAAATATCGGCACAGCTCCCATTCATCGAAAGTTTAAACTTGATTGGGCACAAATAATGTAAACTAATTTTATTATTTATATTTTGACAGGTGTTCTAAAAATCTAAGCAATGAATACGGCGCGTCACGACGTTTCGAACGCCATAAACAAATATTTTGTCTGTCTTCTTCCTATGATTTTCACTATATTTCTTATAAAGTGTGTAGTTTCAATATGAACTTGCAAGCAAAATTGTAACGACTTCGCCATGATTCGAGAAGTAATGACCGATATCGTGTAGGACGCTTGTCGCGTATCATTGCGTCGCATTGCATTGTGTCGTGACGCATCGCGTCGCGTCATTTTCTTCACTCCTACGTGAGTGTCATCACGTGAATGACAAATAAGACGCGACACTGTGAGCGCGATCAGCATAAAGGCATACCTTGTTTTTTCGTTTTCCTTTTTTTGAAGTCTGTGTGGTTTATTTAGCAACCTGCGGCGAGACGCGACATAAAGTGTTCTTCTTTTGGGCGGCGACCAGAAGCGACGCCATGGTTGATCCTCGCAGTGCGTGAGCCAAAATTGTGTAATTATCAATGTTCAGTTCTTTCACTTTTAGTGATTTATCTCAGTGATAATGAAAATATACTCAATAACACAATATTATGTTGTTTTATTTTCACCGCAAGCATATAACAATTTTTTGATAATTTATTGATTTTAATTGATATTGAGACTTAATAGCAGCAATAATGTAATCGAAAGTAGATGGTAATCAATATATATAAGTATGTAAGACAGCATCATTACAAAGAGAAGGAAAACTTGAAACAAACCCTTTTTTTCTTTTAACGTGTGGAATCCCCCTCGGGCCGTCAAGCCAACGGGGTTTACGGCGGGATGGTGTGTCGGAATCGGACCGACTAAAACCACACGGTGTGCCACTTTGCGCCTGAGATAGGAGGGATCCAGGAACAGCTGTTATTACGACATCTAGATCCCTCCTAGCGCCTGCCCGCTAGCGCGGGCACCATCTTCGGATAAACTCTCCATTTAGGCGACGTACGGCACACGCGAACATCGCCCAGGCGGAACAAACCGCTAGCGTGTGCTGAGCCGAGTCCCCACTGCAGTCGCAGTGGTGACAGGCGGGACTCAATTCCCTCCTGGCGACCGAGTGCAGATACTTCTTAAAGCAACCGTGCCCGGAAAGAACCTGCGTCAGTCGGAAGGAAAGGGTCCCGTGCTGCCGCCCTACCCACTCGGCGATGACCGGTTGGAGAGCCTCCACGAGGGCAAAACTAGCACGTGGAGTCTCCAACCGCAGCGACCAACGAGTCATCGTGGCTCGACGAGCGGCCTCACGCCACTCGCGTATCTCTTCAGGCGGGGGGCGTATGCCGCTACCCGCCCGGAAGTCAGCCGTCCGTCGATAAACTTCGGCGAGCACTTCCGCCTCCAAATCCCACGGGGGAATTCCGGCCAAGGCGCACGCCGCCTCCGTTGATACGGTGCGGTAACCAAGTATGGCTCTAACCGCAAATATCCTCTGAGGGCGCCAGAGGCGAACCCTATTCTGGGCGGTCAGAGCCGCCGCCCACACCGGTGCACCATACAGCGCCATTGATCGGACAACCCCCGTGTATAGCCGTCTCGTCGCGACGCTGGCTCCACCCAAATTCGGCAAAAGTCGTCCGAGGGCAGAGGCAGCGCGATCCTGTAGGTGTCGTAAAAGGTGACTTAGGGAACAAATTATGCAAGACATCATTACAAAGAGAAAGAAAACTTGTAACAAACCCTATTCCAACGGCTGTTGATGAAATGATGATGATGGTGAATACATATATTAAATAATTTCTTAATTTCAATATATATGATAGAACGCACCAAATATGTTTCTTTATAAAAATATTATGTTTGTCGTCTTTCCATGGTTTTAATTTATTTTTAAAATTCTATACGAATGCATGTATGAACTTTCGAGTAAAATTGTACTGTACTCCTATTTATGATAGCTTCTATATTCCTGACTCGATAATATTTGTCGCGTGTAGTGTTGCACCGTGTCATGTCGCGTCGCGTCGCGTAGTATTCGTCGCTCTCGTAGGATACCACGTCACTGTGGTTTGTGAAAACTTACGTTGTTTAAGTTGTAACTCATGTGTTACAAATTCATCTGTCATGGAACTTTGGATGGACTATTATTGTATTTATATAGACAAGAAACTTGTGGTGTCTAATTTCTTTTAAATTGTAAACTGAAGTTATAATAAGTAAAAAATTATTGAAGTATAACTTACTTATTAAATTTGAAATAATTACGTTTTTTTTTGTAAAAAAAACTGATAAACTTATAAAAATAAAACTTTTCTGAACATACTTAACATACTTGAGAATCTCGGGCGCGCAGCGGCAACGAATGCGATTGCTGTGCATGAGGTATCGACTTCGATTCCCAGGTCGGATGAAATGGTTGTATGATCTGTAAGTGTTTGTTTCGGAGTTTGGGTGTTTTCTATGTACGATATGCATGTACATATTTAAAAAAAAGTATATAAGTATGCTATCCGTCAGTCTAGTTATCATAGTACAAGCTCTGCTTAGTTTGATACTAGAAGCCGTTATGTGTCAAATGTCCGAAATATTTATTCATTTATTTATTTGCTTATAATATATCACGTTGCATATCCTATTGCCATACACAGTTATACAAAGACCTTTTTTATGTGTGTAAGTCTGCTGGGGCCGTTACCCAACCTGGATTTGCACTGGAATGTCGGAATCGAACCGACTAAAATCACATGACACAAAAGGAACACCGTGTGTTAACCTACAACTACATTCTCCGTTCAGGCGGCGCAGCGGCTTCCTATTTAGATACTCTTATATCTCTCTGTCATTCTTGGTCACGTCCAGTACAAGATTATCTGTAAGCATTATGTCTTCTAAAAAGGAACCTGTTACAGCTTGCTTGACCGAAAATAACCCTATAAATTATTTTTTTAAATAAAACAAAAACTTTTTAAAAAAATTGTTGTCAATGATAAACGATCTCTTATAAAGTTTTCTGTCATCAACACGTGATGTTATAGTATTCAAGAAATAATATTCGTAAAGATAATGTTTATTATGTAAAAGTATAAGAATGCAAATGCTAAGTAAAGTTGTGGAGTACGTGATAGTGAATCATTGATATCACGGCGGTGCGACATACTGTAATCAAAGCATGAAACAGCCACTCGGGGAGAGGTTCGAAACTAGTATCTATGGCACAAACATTTAACGAATTACTCGAGGATTACTAACTTATTTCATTAAGAACTTTGCTCTGGCGAAATGTTATTTTGGATAAATCCCTCAAGTGTTATCTAGATGATTGCAGTGGGAATCTTGCTCGACATCGCGAAATCTTTATTATTTGTTGAACTTATGTGATTCAATAGGTTCGTTCAGTGCTGCAATCTATATAAGTGAATATGTAGCGTGGATAACGGAACATGGTTTCTTGAATTGACGTAATAGACATGCATAGACATAAGATAAATATAAGTTTAAGGGAAGAGAGCTTGACGACGGTTGCTATAACTAAAGGTGTAAACAAACGTGTTTACATGGGACGGTAAAAGGGTCACACGTGCTCTAATCAAAGTTTTAATAAAAATAAACACTTTGACGAAAGGAGAGTTTTATGGACCACTAAACAAGGTATTCAACATGGCAGATTTTAATTTCGTGGTTCACAATGATGAAAACTTTTTGGTGAGATGAAATTATAGAAAAGGGTGGAAAACGAAGCTGTTCACGATAGTATTAAAGTTTATATATTCACCGTAAAGATAAGCGTATATCAAAAATATATTTTACGTCTCTCTCTTTAATAGTATGATAGCATAAAAAAAATATTTTTTCATATTTAAGTTATTAAAACCAAAAAATTGATAACTCGACCACATTATTTAACTTTACGGATCAATAAAAAGTGACAGTCACAATGCCGTAAGTTTATGAGAATTTGATTACACTTACAAACTTTTTACGAAATTACTTTTATACATTTCTCTCGAGCAATTTCCTTTAAAACATTTCTTATAGACACCTATTGTCTTTTTATAACACCCACGGCAAGGGGATTACGTTAGCGAGACCTCCTGCTAGTATAATAATGTGCAAGGATAATTAACATGCCAACACGTATTAGCTAAAGTGGAGAAGAGATGAATGGGTTCCATTTATAAATGTGAAACTAAATTATGAATAATATATCTTCTTTAAAAGCGTACTTTTTTGTAATAAGTGATATAATTACGAGTATAGATTGTACTATAGAGATTGTAATATTGAGTATAGATAATAGAGTTTACGCACAATGCAGAAAGTAGCGCTCAGTATTCTTTAAATGTATTTTAATTAAAGAATTTATTTCAACGAAAACGCGTTTTGACCTAAGACTTTTATGACTATTTACAAACATAGTCACATGTATATTGTGTCCACATCACATCAACAATAACCATTATTATTATTTATTTATTTATACCACGCTTGCCAGACGGGTTGGTACAGATTTGTTTCCGGGGAGAACGAGGATAATATTCCGCCCGTCAGGGAATCGGAGGTAGGGGCGGTTGTTCTACGGATCCGTTCTAAGAACACCGCCCCCGGGCCAGATGGGGTACCTGCCCGAGTGCTGGCCCGAGCCCTCGAACACATGTCGGACCGCCTCAGGGAGGTCCTGGACGCTAGCTTGGCGTCCGGACGTTTCCCGGAGTGCTGGAAAAGCGGGAAGCTGGTCCTATTGAGGAAGCCGGGACGGCCAGCCGAATCGGTAGCGGCCTATAAGCCCATCGTGTTGCTGGACGAGGCGGGTAAACTGTTTGAGAAGATACTCTCTGCCCGCATCGTCCGGCACCTCTGCGAGGTGGGCCCCGATCTGTCGGACGCTCAATTTGGTTTTCGGGGGGGGCGTTCGACGGTCGATGCCGTGCTGCGCCTGAGGGCCGTTACCGAAGAGGCGGTGAGCTGTGGCGGCGTGCTGTTGGCGGTGTCGTTGGACATCGCCAACGCATTTAACAGTCTGCCATTTAGCTGCATCAGGGAAGCACTCCACTACCATGGGGTGCCAAAGTACCTGAGGCGGCTTGTGGCAGACTTTCTTGAGGAGCGTACCGTCATGTATGAGGACCGAGACGGTGTTCTGAGGCGGCGGCTCATGTCGTGCGGTGTTCCACAGGGGTCTGTCCTCGGACCACTCCTGTGGAACATGGGATACGACTGGGCCCTTCTAGGTCGTCTTCCCCCCGGGCTGGGCGTAATTTGTTACGCAGATGACACATTAGTCACGGCCCGGGGAGCAAACTTTCAAGAGGCGGCGCGCCTGGCCACCACGGGTGTCTCTCTGGTGGTCGGGCGAATTGAGGCGCTGGGTTTGCGGATGGCCCTGGACAAGACGGAGGCCCTTTTGTTCCATGGGCCCCATCGTGGTCCACCCTCCGGCGCCTCCATCGTGGTTAATTCGGTCCTCGTACCGGTTCAGGCCCAGATGAAGTATCTGGGCCTGATCCTCGACGGCAGGTGGCTCTTCGACGAGCACTCCGACGGCTTTCTCCAAAGCTGGTCGGCGCTGCTTCTGCCCTTGGGCGACTTTTGCCCAATCTGGGTGGAACTAGCGTGGCGACGAGACGGCTATACACGGGGGTTGTCAGGTCAATGGCGCGAGAATGAGTGGGCGGGGCGGCAGCACGGGACCCTTTCCTTCCGACTGATGCAGGTCCTTTCCGGGCACGGTTGCTTCGGGAAGTATCTGCACTCGGTCGCCAGGAGGGAATTGAGTCCCGCCTGTCACCACTGCGACTGCAGTGAGGACTCGGCTCAACACACGCTAGCGGTTTGTTCCGCCTGGGTGGCGCAGCGTGGGGTCCTCACTGCAGTTATTGGAGCAGATCTCTCGCTACCGGCCGTCATACGCTCCATGGCCGGTAGCGACAGTTGTTTTACCGCGGTCGCAACCTTCTGCGAAGACGTAATTTCGCGGAAGGAGGCAGCGGAGAGAGCCCGGGAGGACGATCTCTACTCGGACCCAATTCGCCGCCGGCGAGCCGGGCGGCGGAGGCGCTCATACCAGCGCCTCATGCCGCCCTGAGTGTGGCCGAGGGTGGACGGGACTTGTTTTCCGCTCCGTTCCGTTTGACCGCTGTAGTGATCAGCCGCGAGGAGACGACGTCCGCGTGTGCCGTACGTCGCCTAAAATAGAGAGTTTACCCATAGATGGTGCCCGCGGTGGCGGGCAGGCGCTAGGAGGGATCTGGATGTCGTAATAGCAGCAGTTCCCTGATCCCTCCTATCTCAGACACAGAGTGGCACACCGTGTGGTTTTAGTCGGTCCGATTCCGACACACCACCCCTCCGTAAACCCCGGTGGGGTGACGGCCCGAGGGGGTTTCCAAACGTTAAAAAAAAAAAGATTTGTTTCAAACTTTCTTTTTCTTCGCGTAGTTTGGTCTTTTAGTCGCCTCTTACGACACTTACGGAATAAATAATGGTGGTGACACTCCGTATTCTTAATCGATAATACACTGATAACATAAATTTTGATGATTATAACGATGTAAACATAATAAAAAATAACAATAGAAGTATTGAATATAGTTATTTTTAAATAAAACACACAAATGTTTTTTTGTCGAAGTAATTACAGGTATTATATATACAACATTAATAGTAATCAAAATATTCAAAAATTAGTTTTCACGTATACATTTTAATTTTTTCATAATTTATAATACATATTTCAAAAATCCAAATTTCATCTATTAGACTGACAAATAAATACGTTCCACTCAAACATTAGTGACGTCCGCTTTGGTAATAATTCTTCCGCATATCAGCCCTTGCTTCACGATGTCCCTTTGTCCCTTGTCTTTGATCTAAAGCCGCTTCGATTGATGACTTCTATTTGCGACGAATTCGTTCGATGACTTTCAAGTTTGCTTAAGATACTGAGCTGAAAAATAGTCGTTCGTTAGGCTTTGCGTATACTTGAGTAAAGTTATAAACGATACCGATAATTTAATATTAAAAGTAATAAAATATAGTTTTGTTTGTTTATTTAATAATAGTAATAATAACACTGGTAAACAGTATTTTTGTTAAACAAAATCAAGTCGGTTTTTTAAACACTACTACCTATCCGCATATAAACTTCATACTTAGTTTTGTTCAATCACCGTCACTTTTTGTTAAGCATAAACTAAATTGATTACCCGAATTTTGCTTACCGACGTATGTTTCCGATAAATTAATATTAAATTATTGAAATTTTAGCGGTTTTCTTTGTGATTGTCGTTTCTGTACATCGTAATAAGATGCCCAGAGTGTGTGTAAACAATCCCGATAACTTTTGTTACATTTGCGGTCAACTTACTATTAAAAGTCAACGTCGTAATTTGACACCATTAGTTAAAAACTGTTATTTTAATTATTTTGGCTTTCGAGTGCGAAATTTGGACAAAACCTGGACTCCTATGTTTGTTGTGCACAGTGTGTTAGTTTATTAACGTCATGGGCTAAAGGATCTTGTCATATACAGTTTGCAGTTTTAATAATATGGTCTGAACAGAAAGGCCATGTATCAGATTGTTATTTCTGCCAAACTTGTATCATAGGTATTAATCACAAATCTAGACACACCGGGAACTATCCGAATTTACAATTTACAATTAATAAATCCTGAAGATGTATTGCTACCTCCATTGCACATCAAACTCGGACTTATAAAAAAAATCGTTAAAGCTATGGACAGAAATGGAGATGGTTTTGTTACTCGAAACAGAAATTCCCAAAACTCAGCGATGCTAAAATAAAAGAGGGAATATTTGTAGGACCTCAAATTAGAGATCTACTGTCTGATAAAGAATTTGAACAAAAAGTAAATCCGATCGAAAAATCTGCATGGACATGTTTTCGAAATATTGTTTGTAATTTTCTTGGAAACCACAAGGCCGAAAACTATGAAGAGTTGGTGAATAACCTCTTATCAGCTCACAAGAATATGGGATGCAATATGTCGTTCAAGATACACTTCTTACACTCTCATTTGGATTTTTTTTTTAAAATTTGGGAGCCGTTAGCGATGAACACGGCGAGCGATTCCATCAGGATATATTCAACATGGAAAAACGGTACCAAGGTAAGTGTAGTCTGAACATGTTGGCTGATTACTATTGGACACTCAAAAGAGATGTACCTGACGCTAAGTATTCCCGAAAATCCTGAATAAAAGTCAAATGTCAGTTGTTTTTCTTGAATAAATTCAATTTTCAACCAAATTTACTTAAAAAAAGTGCATTGCAGTTGCAAGATCAAATTAATTTAACTTTTATTAAGGTCATTTTTGTCTATCAGTGTAATCAACTCACATAAATCACAAACTGATAAATAAAACTCGTGATCATTATACAATTATTTGTCCTTTGTAGGATCGAACCCAACGTAGGTCATCTCTGATTTTACGGTCAGTCAAGCAATAAATGTCAAAATAATATATATATATATGTGACAAGATACATATGTATAAATATACATATTACTAACAATTATGCAGGCAGTTAAAAGTTTTTTCAAGTCAGTTAATTTCTTTACATAGATAAATATGGAGACATTAGCAAGCTCTTGAACTTGGATCTGAAACATTAAACAAGTCTCTAAGCGCAGATTCATTAAATTACGAGATAGGTGATTTATATGAAATCGTATGAAGTTCAAACAATCTATATTATTTTTACAAATACCTTTACCAGTCCACTAATAGTCATAAACTACTTTTTAGAAAGGAGGTTTTGCCCTACTATACCATGCTAGCTAGATGGGTTGGTACAAAGCTTCTTTCAAGTTTTCCTTCTATTTGCAGTGTTGTGGTTCTGCGTAATTTACCTTTTCTACGAAACCAAATGAAGTGTAAAAATCAATATCATAGTATTTAATATTACGTTAAAATCAAATTCAGAAAAAGAAACGATAAAATAACATTTGAATTTAAGTCGCATTAAACGTTTTCGTGAGCAGAGTTCGTAGCACAATGTAGCCGTTGGAAAAATTCTAATTACTTCAGTGAGTTTGAATTGTAAAAAAGTTACGTTCACTGGTCTGCCTTCTGGTTTGATATGCTAACATATTTTCGCATTGAATATCACTTTTCAGTTAGCCGTTTTTATGATAATAATAACTAAAGACCGGATTATATGCAACATAAAAAGCTTGTTATATGCATGCAAATATGCATGATAAATGCTCGAAATATGCACGAAAACTGACAGAATATGCAACATTAAATGAGTTTTTTTTGTTTTGTAAATATTATTCCTTTAGATTTAAGTATTTTGTTAGTAAATACTTGTTTTATGTTTTACTTTATTATGTATGTATCTTTTTAATTTATTGTTATTTGATCAAATAAAAAAACTATTAAGTTTTATATTTTTTATTAAAAAATCAGCATACATTTATAGAAAACTATCCATTGATAGATGTTAATCGATACAGTAACATGTAACATTATTTAATATTTTTGTAAACATTAACAATTAAGTATTGTTCCAAATGTTCAGTGGTAAGATTATGTCTTCGATCATTCAAAATATTTTTATAGGTCGAAAATGATCGCTCCACATCTACTGAGGTAACAGGGCAGAATTTGAACTTGGGTGCTATGTTAGCGCTTATATTTTCTGGCAAAACTTCCGTCGGTCCATTAATAAAGCTATCAATTTGACACAGATGTTCAAAGCCTGGATTATTGTTCAAAATGTTTTCAAACTTTTCTTTAAGTTTATGCGGCAACGTACTTGGCAACGTGAAGTTAAGATAGCGGATTTTATTCATTGTTTGAATGGATTCATTCAATGCCAAACCATGAGTTTCAAGCTTTTTAATACTTTCGGGTATGTGAGAAAAATTGGTGCAAATTACAGCTATGTTTTTTTTTATGGTAGAATCGTTAAAAGCTGTCTGTGACTCACAAATTGCTCTTGACTCGGCACTGTCAAAGTCATTTACCACACCTTGGATGGCCTCAAAATGTTCATTGTAAAACAGTACAGCTTCTATCCATGTCCCCCATCGGGTTACAACTGGTTCGGGAGGGAGAGGAACATTTGGTATTTTTTCAATGTTGACTCGTCTGGTATATTTTGATTTGAGCAATATTTTCGCAGAAAGTGATTGAGAGTAGAATTTTTTAGTTTATAGAGAGGAATATTACTTGCAAGCAATGTTTCACATAAATCCATGCAAAACTGGTTGTTTTGTTTACATTTCGAGCTAGAAGCAGAAGCGGTTATAAGCTGTTGTCGTGGACCTTTTTTCTGCAATCCTGCGACGTGAACACTTGTCTTGACATGTTGGTCTATTTGAAACTTTTTAGTGCACGAAATGTTTTTCTCGCAAACTCGACAATATAAAACATTTCCGTCGTAAGTAAATGTTCCAGGAAATTCACTTATCCACGAAGACACACTTTTTTTTTCGGGAGGCATTGTACACACACAAAAACTTTTAACTGCAGGTGAATTATCCGAGCACGAGCGTGTCAACAATCAAAGTAACAAAGTAATAATGACATGCATAATAGGTGGGAGTAGCGCGGTAGGCGTGCGCGCGGCGACGCGATCATTTGTCTCTTTCATTTTTTGAGTGCCTACCAAAACAAAATACGCGCGGCTGCCGAGTGCGCTACGCTCGAAAAATACCTACTGTAAATTATAGCAATAATATGCATCATCACTAGATATTAGTAAAAATATGCTATTAGCCTTGAAAATCGCTTAAATATGCAAATGCATATGCAAATATGCAAATGCATATTATCCGGTCTCTAATAATAACTTTACACATCTTATATTTTATAGTCAGATCCCGAACTAGAGAGAATCTGTACGATGGTAATCAGTCTGCTGATAAACGTATTTATATATTATTATATTAGAGACAAATTATACACAAAATATAATGATCGTGCACATCAAACAATACTTGTCCTGGGTGGGAATCAGAGCAATGACCTCTGGCTTAGCAGTCAGGGGACTGCTAAGCCAAAGTCTTGTTGGTTTAGTAGTAAGTAACCCTTCGTCAATCACTAGACTAACTGGTTCATTTTAGGATAGCTCATTATTAACCTGTCCTCATCCATTACTAAACGCATGCCTTTAGGGTAGTGAACGTCAAATATTAATGTGAATATAATAATATTTGAACTAGTACTTTTATAATTTCAATAAACGTTAAAGTTACGTGATTGTGCTATGTAAGTTGTAAAAGAGATACGAAAAATTTCACCATATTAATCATAGATACATTTGCTGAGATATGTGTGTGTATTGTGCCACTATCTAAGATTTATGAAAATTATCCTGTTGACACCTAGCTCTTCTAGCATATCCAGGCATTTCGCTAGACAACCTAAGAGCTATCAGAGAGGAGAGTTATCATAAAATAGATATAGTAAAATAGATAATATTTTTTTCTCCCGCGAATAAACTGCAAAACAAATAAATTAATGATTGAAATAAACATTTTAAATAACTTAAACCTGAATGTATAAGTAAAGAGGCTAGTTAAATATGAATAGCTGATAAATTAAGTGCGAACGTATGTGGTACGTGACCACTAGAACTCGTTGCGGTATGCGGCACAGGTGCTATAATATAACATCTCAGATCGATGCAATGTAACGAATAATGAAGTGGAGTAAACTTCAGTAACGCCCTCGGCTCCAAAGTGTTGGCAATTTAGAGCAGCCGGTACCGCTTGTTGCCTTCGTTTTTCTTGCCGCTTTGTTCAATAAATGTACGCCTTGAGTGCCTTTTTCACGATGTTAGCTTCATATTACAATCATAATTACGTATTAATAATGCTTAAAAGAAGCGTTTCTGATAGATTTAATTTATATATTAATTTAATGTTGTAATGAAGTGGTACCTCTTAATACTTTTGTACCTAGAGAAATATATTAATCTTATACTCGTAGTGTAGGTTCCTGGTATTATACTCTTTTAAGTTAGAATTTAATTTCTTTGATATTCAAAATTTAATTTGTCTTCTGTTTTAGAGCTTCAGTTGTTTCCTTTTGTAACAGTTAACTATAACGTTGACGTAAAAATGAAATAGACAGAAAAAATATTCTTTTAACTTCAATCCAGTTAACCAGATCAAATTTTCTTTTACCATCACTTTACAATATATATTATATATATATATATATATATATTACGTAAAAGTGTTCCCAAACACCAATAGACTTGAAACACGTGAGTGAAAAAACACGTGAAATTTTACTGTGACGACATAACTCAAACGTATACTTATATATATTCTGGGCCTATCAAAGCGCCTCAATTCTGCTCGGTGGAAAGTATGAATACAATCTAAGAATGGCAGTCGTCATACTAATAGCGAATGCAGACAATTCAGTGTGGTGACCCCCACTATGGACGGCGATTGTGGCTTTACAAAATATTTTTTTTTTATTTCTACATTTATTTTGTATCCCAATTTTTGTAATAAAAACTAGTAAATAAAAGTCTTTTAAAGTGATCATTTTGCAAATAAAATTTGTTGACTTTCGATATTTTACATATAAAATTATTTTTAATAAAAGTACTCATTAGTACTCTACATTACCTATTTTTTTTTACACTACGACGGTAGCAAACAAGCATACGGCCCGCCTGATGGTAAGCGGTTACTGCAGCCAATGGACGCCTGCGGCACCAGGGGCATCACGTGCGCGTTGCCGACCCTTCAAAAACCTATTGCCTGGTTGTATTGTTTAGATTTTTACATATATTCGTGAAAAGGAAATAAACGATTAACTTTCTTTTTTTTAACTGTCTCGAATATTATCCGTACAAAATAATTAGTATTAATAGTTTAATAGTAAAAGTTATTAAAAAAACTAAGATTCAAAAGTCATGGTCATCATCTAGGTTACAAAAATCATGACATTAGATATGTATAAGTTATTGTATTTGATTATATGTTAATTTTTGTCAAGTTATTCTTAATTACTATTGTTTTCTGTAAAAATGTTTAAATGTTAATTATTAAAAATATAAAAAAAATGATTGAAAACCATAGCCATTATTTTGATGATTTTTGTTATTCATTTTTCTAATAGCAAATTTTGGTATTAATTAGTAATTGTAAAATGGTAGCACTCAAGACTATGATGAATCAATTACATGCCAGAATCGAATATGAGTCGGCCATTCTGTTCTCGAGAGAAAAAGGTGAGAGACGTTTGTTCCATTGTAGGTTTTTAAAATTCAAATTTTATTTTGTCGCTTTTATTTAGATTCTAACAGCACAGGTAAATGAGTTCTTATATTATTAATTTGATTAATAAAATATGTTATTTTTAACCTTTAGTGAATGCAAGGTGATTAGAACGAATTGAGAGTTTTGCTGGACTTAACATTTTAGATGTTCGAAACATTCAGGAAGGCGATTTTTCATTTTTATCATGATTTTCATAAAAATTGTATAACAAAAACAAACTTAAGTCATAATCACATTGCTGGTAAAATATTTTTCACATATTTTTTTTGACACGCTCTAATATTGTATGGTTGAGGGTATTTTTGTATGTAATATGGGCCCGTTTGTCTTTCTATGTCCTGTCCATATCTATTCTATTTACAATATAACAACGTTCACTGTCTTCATGTTTATTTTACATTACATTAGTACACAAATATTAGTGTTTCCGTTTATCTAATAGGTGTCGTAAGAGGTAACTAAGGAAAAAACTACGCACAACAACATCGCTACAAAAATGAAAGAAACCTTAATTTTTTTTTACTTTTACCTGTTCAAACCCCTCGGACCGTCAGCCTAAGGTTTGCAGCGTGTCGGAATCAGACCAACTAATACCACACGGTTTGCTACTTTGAGCTTGGAATGAGAGGGATCCGGGAACTGCTGTTATGAAGCCATCCAGACCCAACTTAAAACAAACCATTTCTTTTTTTTTGGAACGGGTTGTCGCCCCACCGGAATTTGTGGCAGGGTGGTGTGTCGGAACTGGACCCACTAAAACCAGACGGTGTGCCACTATATCAACCAGTCTTGCTAACGTAGTATAGTAGGTCAAAACCTCCTTTCTAAAGAGAGGCCTATTTCCAGAAGTGGACTGTTTAAGACTGTTGATATGTAATGTGTGATGTGTACATACTTGTAGTAGGTTGTGGCACTTTGAAGTTCTTTTCAGAAATATAAAAATATAGAGAGAAAAGTAGGTTTGGGTTGGGCTCCGCTAGCGTATCACTTTTGCGCCAAAGTATGGCTTTAACGCGATTGAATAACATTTATCCTTAAATTATTCTAAATCTATACCAGAGAAAAAACAAGCCAGATAGGGATGTAGGGCACACATATACATTCGAAGCATCGGCGTGAAAGCAAGCTGTACGAGTACTTTAACAAAGCCGTTCCGTGCCCCATGCGAATTAAAATCCCAACAATACCCTCGGGCAGGTGTTTTACGTGTGTTGTGTTTTATACCTATTATCCTGTTACATCCGTCCGTACCTACTTTCAGACCGTTTCATCTTACGCCCAAACGGGTCAGCGTAATTTATTACCTATTGTGCGGATATTTCATTTATCACGGTGAATTCAATTTACAGAACAATTAATCATTCCACAATACTTACTTGCCGACAGCGGACTCGTCGGGCGTTGGAGACGACGCACTGCGATAAAAAAGTTTTCATGTTCAAAGTACAATACAAATATTACTTTCACGTGTCCTTTATCATATTACCTCACATATTTACTGAAACATGTTTGGTGTACGTATTCTGACTTTTATTAACAATATTTTTTATAAATAAAATAGAAAAGAATGTACTTAAACTTGGCAGTCAAAGTAATTAAACAACGGTTTCAAATTGTCTATTAATGAGCTAGCAAGGACTCTTGATTAAACGCGGGATGAAGGCTACTAAACCAAATTGTATTACCAGAAAGGTAAGATTTAAAAATGTAGGACAGAAAATTAGAAGCCTTGAAAAATTATATTTGAACAGAAAGAAATCTCAAAAAACGAGTGGAGATTTGTTACAAGTGTTTTAATAAGACCATAATTTGTTAAATCCGTACTGGTTGTAATAAGTGAAGGCGTGGTTAAGTGAGCACGGGTTGATAGCTTTATATTCAGCGTATTTATTAGTGAATAGAATATGTTCTCACATGTGTTATTTCGGTATACGTGTTCATTTTAAGCCGGTCGTTAGCATTCAGTTCGCTGCTACGGAATTGAATTAGTCGTCGCCGTCTACCCGTAACCTTACGTACGCGGCGGGACGCTAGGCTACGAGAGACATCACTTCACATGACACGTCTGCCGTGATTGCGATCCCGTCACCAATTAACGTTGTGTCCGCCTTTATGAGTGACTTATAATTATTTTAAATGAAAATTTCTACTAATGCTCCAAAAATGTAGAATATTTTTTAGGTTGAACGTGTCAATGTCATTTTCTAAACCAAAATATCGTTAATACAAATTAGAAATTTTTTTTCAATGACATCTCTCGCTCCAGGAATAAATCCTGTGTCGTGGGGGACATTATAAACATACACGAAGAATATCCAGACCCAGAGCAAGCGAGACCCAGATCTCGGATACCACCCAACAAACACCGAATGGCTAATAGATGATCCTCTATGGGAACAATAGAGGATGAAGGATGAACCATGCACCATCCTCCATCCACAATGTTCTCTAAAGGGGCATGCACCCTCCCCAGTATGTAGTCATGGTACCGAGCGAGAGAGTATCCATTTCGATGGCCGTCACGAGCTCTCTCGTCCACCTACGCTAGGCATTCTGTCAGGGTATGGAGCACCGTATCTACGATCTAACTATCACAGTGGTAACACTTACATTAACTGCCTGCCCGGCGTTTGGTAGCCTATGGCGCCCTCTCCACTCCTACACGAAGACTTGACGGAGTTGGAATTTCTGGTTTTTGAATTTTCGAGTCTTCGGTGTTTATCAAAAGTGGATATTTTATTTTGTTTAACACCCGCACTATAATTCGTATCAAATTAAACAGTAATGAGATTTTCACCTACAGTTTATTATTTTATTAAGTAGATATTAACAATTTTTGACAAGTAAGTAGCTAAAAGCTTTATATGAATAACTTTTTTACATATAAATTTAGAAAAAAAAAACTACAGACTTAAAATACTACAGAATTGTAGTTCTTTTAAATTACACTTATGTGAAACCGGTGCGTGTCGATAATTTATGGGTTTATAAAGTTAAAGTACGTAGTCAGCTTATAAATAGATTTTAAGAAAGTACCTTAGTAATAAGTATACATTTTAGATTCAATATAATTTATGAGCGAAAAGAAACAATAGATCATTTTTCTCCTTTGAAATGTCGCTTGTCACCGGCTGTAACAAACACTTCAAACATTCAAATGATATTTGTCGCATTATACGACATATTTTGATCTCGCTGCTAGGTTTGGATGGTAATAGATTTATAAGATGCTAATACTTAGTTAAAGTAAATGGAACCCGAAGTCACGGTTATTTTCTTTCCATGGAAAGAGTTCAGGTTGAACCCATACAAAAACTTTTCCTTCGCTTGCAGTAAATTTGTAAACACAAGAAAAGTATATGTTACGAGTTAAATTTTGATTATTATTGATGAATTATTAAATGATAATAAGTATAATAGAGAATTTTCAAGTCAATGATTGATGATATGAATCAGATATAAGGTGAAGCACAATTCTAAGCAAAGACAAAAAATATACGCCTATCTATCTTTGTAGATACATTTTCCATGTCACGAAAATGTAATAGAACGAAAGTAAGCGTACATTTTATACAATGTCAGTGATCTCTTTTATAGTGCACCTTATGAGTCTTATTACAAAATACCATACAAAGCTGTGAACCAAGTATAAGACTTTAAATTTTGCGACGATCTGCATGTATGTAGGTACACCCTAAAAAAATCCTGTCATAGGTATGGTCATATCTTTAATATTTTATGTTCATGATGTATACCAGGCGTATATTTTATTTTTATGAAAGTCACTACAACGCAAAAATCTTTTTTAATAAATATGATTCTAAGGTCAAAAGTTATATCTTAACAGTTTTTATTTATTTGATCGTAAGAACCACTCCTTGCCCACATTGTCGGATGAATCGAACACATCGAACCCGAGACTCCAAGAATATATTTAGTGGTTATCCACATGAAATATTAATGAAATTGTCTTACTGGTCACAAAGTGGGACTAATCAGTTCACAAGTAATTCTAGTATTAGCTTACAATAATATTACCATTAGTTAAACACGAACTAATAGAATCAGAAATTTAGAACATATAACAGAGATACAGTGTGACTAAATTTTATTTAATTTTATTACCCAAAAAGTAACAATTAATATATACGCTATAACGCACATTTCGCAATATTGACAACGTCGATGAGCGGGTACCAGTTATTAGTAACACAAATATTATTTCCTTTACTTATTGAAGAACGGATAAGACAAAGAAACAATAGAAGTAAAAATGATTCTATTCAGTTCTGCTAATTGAAGTGGAGCTTATGCGATAATTTTATTTTTAGAAATATATTAAAAGGAATATATGTTTGCTTTTCTTGCAACATCTTTCATTGATGATTGGCTACTCTTCATCAATTGATCATCAAATGATATTTTCATTTATAAACTTGCTTTTCTACACTGTAAAAAAACAATACGGATTAGCAGTTTACGGACTTAGTGCGATCAACTAATTAGTTAAAATTTTTAGATATATAATTTTGGCAAAGATAAAATAGTAACAAAAAAGGTCTATATAAGGTATTTAAATGTTTTATGTTGCAATAATTTATAATATAAAATCTCATGAATTTCAAATTCACACTGAAAAAGCGTGAGATTGGCTATGTCTACGGAATTCACACATGGCTTGTGTAATTCAAGGTTTGTTGCTCTCTTTGATCTTTCTTCCACAGATATCCTTGTATAATTTGAATTAAAATTCGTGTTTCTTATGCGTGTCCAACTTTGTGTATTTACCTGTTCTGATTTAGCCTTCTTGAATTTATTGAATATTCCTTCAATTAATTGGGGACCAGAGACAGTCTTGCAAAGTTTTGGATATCATGCCTTGGCGGACAGACAGAATTCTAATCCTCTCCTGATCCGCTCTCTCTCTTTTTAAAGCACAATTCCTTCACAAAGAAGACGGTAGAGTTCCACGCGCTCACGTTCCTAATGAAAAAAATATCTGCTAAAGGAATGATGTACAAATTAAAAGTCAATTAACAATAGGTTACTAACTGCCAATATTGTCAATTTTCACATTAACAGTTTTACAAAGAATGTGATGTCAACAATCACCCAATTGTGTCGTGCCACATCTGGCGAATTTCGCACAGTTACGAAACTTGACATTCTAATAAAAGGAATCTCAACTTCACCGACCCTGAAATAAGTAAATTAAGCAAAGAGATTAAAAACGGCAAGAAACAACATCTGTCTTGTGAAACTTTCTTGCGTCCTTGCAAGACGATCTGCCTCACTTAAAATTTTATACGACAGTAGTGTCGCTCCCTTTATTTATTTTTATTTTTAAATTAATTTTTGATTATGAGGTATGGAATATAACATACTAGTTTATGCCACGCTTTAGTTCGCTAATAAAAATTTTGCTGTCTTTAGAGATCAGTAGATCTTTTTTTCTGTATAATTTATATAATAATTTAAGGATCTTCAACACAGGATTTATATAGTTGTAAGTTAAAATAAATATATCATAATAATCAATATTGAAGACCACAGCATGCAAATATTTAACATCAAGTTACATTAAACTAACTTTTTACATATTAAATACAGAAACCTTACATGAAACAAAATCATAACGTAATTTAATGTAATAATGGACAACAAATTAGCATGGTGGTAAATAGTATTGATAATTCATCATTCATCATTTAATAAAATGTTATTTATAGCGTTTTCTAAATCTGATTTAAGATGTGTACGAAATTTCATAGCCATCGATTACATACTCGTAGTTAATAATTATGGCTCATCAGAAGCCTTAAAACGTAACAAATGTATCCACTTTCTCATTTACAGTACTACTAGTTGTTGCCAACAATTTTTACCGTATAGAATAAATACTTCGTTCAGGCTATTTCTCATCTTATTTTTTATGAATTTCTCTATAAATTAATGCTAAAATAGCAGAAAACACATAAGTAAATAAAAATATACCTAACCTATATAAATAAGCGAATTTGTATGCAATCTTTTGTTTAATCGAACGTTTGAATGTTTGTAATTATCAAACGATAAAACGATAACAGGGTGGTATGTTAAACGAGTTAAAACATATGATGTTCAAAGACAAGACCCTTATACGAATCACAAGAGCGACTTCTATTCCTACTCTTATAGTTGTAGGAGTATACATAATGTTGGTATTGATGCTGCTTACTGATCCACTGCTGACATTGTTTTGCTAGTCACAATGGAATACTTACTGTGGAGGAACGAGTTCATAGTCCTCCAACATATTGGGATGATTATGAAGATATAGAACAAGCAGTTCTTTCATAGTTCGGTGTGTCTTAGTAATAGATCAGAAGTATGTTTTTTTTTCTGTTCTATTGTTATATGTGGAAGTCACCACAATCTTTTGCAATGCATGTTTACTACATGCCCATTTTCGTCTCGTATTAGATATATTCGTCTTTTATGTTGATGCCCCATCTTTTCCAGTTTAGAGTTTTGAAGACATTTTGTAATGCATTTGTAAACAGTTTCAGAGATATCACATCATGCTGTCCCACTCCTTAAAGCAAAGGGGTCGGTCTTGTTAGGCAATTCTGTACTTAAATAAACATAGTGGCATTATAATATAAGCTTCTAAGCACTTCGATGTATTGAAAATAAACTTGGCACTGATGCAAGCAGTTCAGAACAGACCAGATCTCGACAGAGTCAAAGGCTTTCTCGTAGTCCACGAACACAAGACACAGAAACTGCTTATATATAAGTCGTTCAAGCGTCGCGTAAACCTAATTGTGATAACTCTGAAAATTAATTTGTAGTCGTGACTCATGACCTGTATAAGGCAGTAATTCTTAAAGGGGTCTTATCCCCATTCTTACAAATAAAATTACCGTGCTCCAGCTCCACGCTCTTGGAGCTCTACCTTCGTGGAGAACGAAATTGAAAATACACTGCAGCTGCTTAAGGACAGGGACCTAAGAACTTACCTAGTTGTAAATTCGTCCTCGTCTGGGACTTTTTCCTTTTTTTTAGTTTTTTCAGGGCTAACTGAATTTTGTAGGTGCTGATGTCGGCAAGTTTGTCGATATAGTGTCGGACTTAAACAGTTGGCGACCGCAGAAGACCGCAGAAGAGATTGCGAGTTATACAACTAGATCTTGTTTTTGGTCAGGTTGTCGACACTGACAGTTTCACTTAATATGAGGCTTCTTCTTAAAAAACTAATTCATTAAGAATATCCTTTCTCATTCTAAGAAATTGACCTACATATACCCCTGTGATTTCTGCTGGCTGTGCCATATAGCCCCACTTTTACTTTGATATCCCCGTAGCAACATTAAAGGGAATTAAACAAGGGTCCACTCCTTGAGGAATAGTGCAGAGCTTTATAATGCTTTAGTACATACTTTCTATATTATCATCTGAGTGTGCAGTGGTCGGTACATATACCTGTACGACCTTCAGAGAACATTTCTTGGTCAGTTTGAAGACGGGATACCCTTGGCGGCACACTGGAAATTTTGACAACGTTGTCAGTAAAAGCTTTATTGATGAGAAATCCGTAACCGCCTTGGGAAAGGTTGACACATTGTTGGAAATAGAGTGGACTTACTGATTCTTTTCTTTTTTCTTTTCTTTTAAAAGACAACGTCCGCATTATGAATAAATTCTTTGTCGCGGGAGACTTTACAAACATACAAGAAACGAACATAAAGAATACCCAGATTCGGAACAACAATTTGTGGATCACACAAAGGGTTGTCCCATGTGGGATTAGAACCCACAACACTCAGCGAAGTGGAGAGCGGCGTGACGATGCTTAAACCACTAGGCCAACCATGTGTGCATTCCAAGACAACTGTGTCCTCCCCTTTTCCTCGGACTTCAGATAGTCCCATAATATGCATTTGTACTTTATTTAACTTTACTTAAAATTGCGGCAGATTACCGTTGAGCCTTAGCCTTACGTATATTATACGTATAATATAGCTCTAAGTCTGTCTAATCATATGTTATACGTAGCCAAGATCAATGTGTTGTAATTATGGTAGCCGTCCGTAGTCCAGGGATTTTAGCACCCCACACTCTACCGACGCTGTTACTTCTACTGTAGCCAAGTCTGGTGTGGTGGCCGGAAACTAGGGACCGTTTATTTTGTGTCCTATGTTATATACTTTTAATACCTTCAAGAACATACGTACAAAATTTCATGATGATCGGTTGAGTAGTTTTTGCGCGAAACCGTAACAAACAAACTTACATTCGCATTTATAATATTAGTTGGGATTATCATTTTCTTAATACTAACATCGTGTTTTCGCTGTTGCAAACTTTATTCACATAAACTTAACAAACAATTGGACTTGCATACAAACTTTGATATCCTAGTACACCACTTTCAAAGTGTATTTCTGGATAAAAGAAACCTAAATTTGTCTTTCTCTAGTGTGTTGATTATCTCTGTATTTACACGTGAATTCATTAAAATTGGTTTAGTCATTGAGTTAGTTTAATAGTGATTAGGATTAAATATGTTTCTGTTGTTGAGTTTGATTGATAAATTTAGATTTTTTGGGACTGCAGTATATTCGAATTGAAATCATTTCAACTCTGCGTCTAATTCTAAAAGTTTTCAAAGTTCGAGATTTTCAACGGATTATAGATAAAGAAATTTAAATAAAAAGTTGAACAGATTCCTTAACTTTAACTTTGTCGAACTAAATTAGATTTAATCCAAATAGTCAGTCGACAGTTTCAAAATAAAGACATCATCTGTCAGCACCAAAATAAATGTTTGGATCAACAAAATCTGAAGTATTGTGAGACTAAAAGTATCTTCCAAGGTATCTTACTCCCAGGCAGTTGCCTGTTTCTTTGCAAAATAGTAACCAATAACGTATCTTGATTACTTTGCTATCCTACGCTGATGATTACTTTGAAAAACAGAATAAAAATAGATTTCAATCCAGTTTCAGTATTTACTCGTCATTAACAAAGGAAAATTAAGACTTGTTGTTTATTAGACTTATTTCTTTTCTATCCATCTTTAGAAAAGACTAGTTATATGCTACTATTTCGTAAAGAAACAAACAAACATCGGCTAGGAGTAAAGTACTTTAGCAGTTGGTTTCAGTCAACGTCACATTTCTTTAGAATAGGCAAGTAATCAAGATATCTGACGTAGGCTATTTCTGCTCGAGTAGCACTCCAGTAGAAATAGCCCACGTCAGATATTGTAGCCCACGAGTTCATAAAAAATGTTATGCTATATTTCGTTATTTTAGTTAGAGAAGTTACCGAGGGAGGGACTGCCCCCCAGCTTATTAGGAGCAGTAAAGCACTTTCCTCTCAAAATCTCTTGAGTTCCAGGTATAATGGTATTACGTCAAAAGTCACCTACCATTGGGTTACTCGTTTGCTCCGTATACTACAGAAAAACAAATATATTTAGCAGATTGATTTAATGGGATCGTCAAAAAAATCCTTGACAAACGCTGAATATAATACTTACAAGCCAAAGCATTTGTTTCAAAACACTGATCTACGTTGTCTGTTCTTTTGTCTTAATATTTCTCTATATTTAATTAACTAACTCACAGACGTTGAAATTCTGATTCATTTTATAAAGTTACCCAGTTCAGTACCTGTTATCCACACGTTTTACCGTTCCCAATTTAAAACCGCAATGGACCTTTGTTGGTAGTTTCAAAGTGACCGCTTATAAGCACTTGTACCTGTCATTCAATTTGTGTCGTATTACAACATTAATGGGCACCCAGTGGTTGAAATTTGATTATAAATAAAATTTAACGATACTAAATCTCGCAACCCTCCGTACGGTACAATTATATGCATACTTAAAAAGGAATCCACAGCTTTTATTTCATTTGTTAACATATAATGTTCTACTTTTTTAATTGCTACTCAAAGAAGCTAGAGCTATAAAGCCTACCCCACAAACATAATCAAAATTGTCTCATTCCGTGAAGTTGTTTTTAAAAGGTAAAACGTGATTTAAAAACTTGACAGTTTTCTAAAATACATACATCGAATTCTAATAAAACCCGAGTAAGGACATAAAACACGTTCGTGCTTCAAGGTTTTTCATAGGGACGCTATTAACGCTTGACGTTCCCGAGCTTTGTTTTCAAATAAAATGATGATAAAACAAATTGTTTTTCACGGTACGACAAGCGTATATTTAGTGAGCAGATATAGGTTATTTAACAAAGCTATTCAAATACAGACGGAGGGCGGTAGCGAGGCTGCCTACGTCAACCAGAAGTGTCGTTAAGTGCTGGGGCCGCGCGCCGCCTCTGACAATTACCGCTACGAGCCTGTAATGACCCAGAGAGACCCTTATTAAAACTTGCTTCACCCCACTTCCACTAAGTAAAGTTTAAAGTAACGATGCATATTAATTGAAATATCGATACCGTGGCGCGTAGTTTGTGGACGCAAAATTAATATGAAACGGTTACTCAAATTGCTTTATAATTTATTATTCTGCCTTACGCTTGTATGTGTTTATTTAAAATTACTTCACGAATTCAAGTTGTACAATGTTATTTATTTGTATTCTTGGGATAACTATTGAGTACGCGGACAGCATAGACACGGAACGCTATTGTTACAATCACTTGGGAGTATGTTGACCACGAAACTAAATGTTAGATCCCATTAATAATTCTAATATATGTCTGTACAGATAAGTAATATCTGTACAATTTAAGTATTCACAATTAGTAAAATTATTGTTTAGTGAAATAAAAACAAGACAAGGCTAATTTGAGAAAGTGAAATTATTTTTATTGTTTTTTTCTCATCTTTTATCAAGTAGACAATTACCAAAGCCACTCCAGCGTCATACATCATCATATATAATATATCCTATTCTATTCAAGATTAAAAAAACCGCATAATTAAATAATCTGTTTGTAAACTTAACAAGAAACATTAAAATAGTTTTGACTAACATAAGATTAACAAAATATTACTTTTATCAGTTTCGAAACGTGATTGATATCAACGAAAGAAATATAAATATTTTACGACCTTACATCGGTTATAAAAGCGAATTAATATACGAGGCAAGCTTAAACACTTATAAACGAAATTCATTTAATACAACATACGAATACAAAGATTGTTTTATTGTTTGTCGTAAAATAAAAACTTCTTAAATATATAAATTGGGAATGCGATATAAACAGGACGAATGGATGATGCAGCCCTGTTTTATATGTGTCATCGAATTCTGTGATCGTAAGCGCCGTGTTTTATTACATCCACTGCTTATTATTATCCACTTTTACAGCCACCTCGACCTCATATAACTTTGACTTCTACGGCCCGAATAAATTTTGATCGAGCTTCAGTTTCTGAAAACATGTTTCAAACGAAATCAATTGTGCACGGTGCCTTCAAATAAAGATGTATCGAAGATGTTCGTGTTCTTTATTTTCGTGTGACTGCAAAAGAAAATTTACAAACAATGCAGGCATCTCACTGAAAGGGTTTTGTGTCGGTTTAGTGATGGTTAACAATTTACACCGTTTTTAACCAACATTTCATCCAATTTATTGTTCTGAACTTTCATATAATGTAGTACGCACTAAAATGAAATGTAATAAGGATATTTAGTTAGTAAGTGATAACATACAATTGTATACATTGTACTAAAAGCCTGTGGTTCCTAGAACACTGTTTCAACATTTTTGTTTTAATGAAAAGACAATGGCGCATTAGGAATAAATCTTGTGTCGCGGGGTCTTGAAAACATACATGAGATGGATACAAAGTATAACCAGACTCAGAACAACAAATTGTAAACCACAATAAGGGTAGTCTCGGGAGGAGTTTGAGTCCACAACATTTGGCGCTGCAGAAAGCGGTGTGGCGACCGCGTAAACCACTACGTCATCCGTATTCAAATTTGATACCAACTAATTGTAAAGATAATTAAGTTAAAAAATATTGGTACTAGAAATTGACAAATAATTGACATTTTAATCTGAAGTTGTCAAATTGATCAGAACGTTAAGATAAATACTTCAGATCAAATGATCATCATCTCAATCGAAAAACGCCTACTACTGGACATAGGCCTCCCCAAAGGTCTCCACAACAACTGATCTTATGCTACTCTTTTCTTTGCTCTTGTTCTTTTGTTATATGTTACGTGTTATTACAACACCAAGCCCTAACACAATAGCATAAATGAAAAGAAATTTTTGTGCATAAAAGTGATTATTTAATTGACTAAATCAATGAAGGTATAAAAATTTTAAGATAAAATTTACTAAAATATGTAATATATATATATAACGATAAAGTTGTAAATATAAAGTAAAAATAAGTTCTGTAAACAAGGTTGAGCTGTTAATTACTATGCACTTCCGGCAAATAAACCAGTGTTATATAAGTGCAAACAGCAGCAACATAATGCACACATAAAGCAAAAGTTACGATTTACGGTGTTTTTATAGTTAGAATATCATAAAAGTTCTCGTTTAACTCTTTACACTGCTTAAACATTTTACTGGTCGGAATGTAGTTAAAAATCTGCCACCTACTTATCTCTTCTTGTGTATTATTTTCATGCCATTCAGAATGCCTGATGGTATATGATTACCGTAGCTTAAGAACGTTTGCAGTAACCGGGATAATGTAAATGGCTTGCCAAAGTCGTTAAAACTTTTACTTACAGTAGGTAAAAGTTTCATTATTTATAATACCTTCCGAGTTGATTCAGGAAAAACAGGACAGAAAAGTCATTCTACCATTCAGGTGTTCGTGGAAGTCAGAATCAAGTGTTAAATAAATTATTTCACAATCTGTTGCCATGAAAATTATTGAATTTCAAATTAAAATTTGTTGTGTTGCAAATTGTTAATGTGACGTCTGACGCGTCGCCATTTGCTCGCGGCAGAGTTGCCACACCATTAAGAATTTCTTTTTTCCCATTGCAATGACTTACATTCGAAATATTTTAGTTTTCTTTCTTAATTTTAGTTAATTACAGTGATGTTGTAGGTGGGTATTGAAAAAAAAGGTAATTGTAATAAGGAAAAAAAATAAAACAAAAAACTGTAGAAATTACAAGTTTATACTGGTCAAGTGAGTACAGGGAAGCAAGAGCAATAAGAAAAGAAAAGAAGAACGATTACGATGGTTCAATTAATGTGCAGCACGTTATTATACTAGAGTTAAACGCGACACCATTCGGACGGGTGCCCTAGGTGGACTACCTCTTTCTTTTAACACGCTTTTATTAGCTTGGGTTGTATCTACATATGTATGTATGTAACGGAATCTTTGAGCTTAATTTTCACCGGTTTCTAAAAATCTGATCAACTTGAAACTTTGCACACGTCTCAAGGAGCGATGACAATGCGATAATTTGATAATAGATTTATTAGTTTTGTTACAGACTAAAAAATGAAAAATAAATAATAGTTTAAAAAACTAAAAAAAACACGCTTTTATTGCTAATCGAACTAAAACCTAGAAAATAATCTTTAATGACAAAGAGTCTAATATTACAGTAGTAGAAGATCGAACAATCAATCATAGTGAATCGCCTCAGAATAAAATTATAATTAAATTTAAGTTGTGCATTTTACTGCGATTCATAACTATCCTCTCATAGATAGTTGCCTATAGAATGATTGTAGTATGTAAAATATCAAGCACCACACGTTTTTTCCTCTGAATTGAATTATTTTGTTAATTACTTAAATTTTATTATAATTTTATTTTGAGGCCATTCACTATGATTGATTGTTCGATCTTCTACTACTGTAATTTTAGACTCTATGTCATTAAAGATTATTTTCTAGTTTTTAGTTAGATTAGCAATAAAAGCGTGTTTTTTTAGTTTTTTTAAACTATTGCTTATTTTAATTAGAGCTGCTCTATGTATGTTAGTATTCTGTATCCCTGACAACCTACATACTGTAACCAGTTGAGTAGCCTAGACCCAGAAGTGATCGTTTTGTACTTTCATTATAATGTACGATTACTCACCACGAATGTAACCTGTTAACGCTCGTATAAGCCTTCTCTAAACTGTGTTACGTTTCATCAAATAAAAAAAAAATGTTATTTTCTTACTGACGTCTGAGTATATTGGCTTTATCCGTTTCGCAGGCACATAGAGTTTCTTTAAAAATTCTTACTTATTTCTTACATTACACATTGTATAATGGTTATTTAGTTTTATTTGTTTTAAATATAACTAGTGCAGTTCAGTCAGTAGGTTAGACAGTTCAAGCAGGCATTTGTTGTAGTGCTTTGACTTAAAACACACCTGATCAGTAATACTCGTACGGAATAAACACTTACTCCATTCGAAAAGTATAATTTCGTAAATTAAATGTGACACAACTCGACAATGAATCAGATAATTCTAATTTCAAATGAAATTTATTAGTTCTTTTTAACGCTTAAAGAATCATTGACAATTTTTTAGCTTTATATGCTTCATCTATTTCATACATACGTAGCAAACTAAAAAGTCATAAGGTGTCGATACTAAAAGTAATAGAAGCTGAAATAAAAAATTGTATGTACCCACTCGGATTTAAAACTGTATACAAGGATTAGTAAACAAATATTTCTAAACGATATAATGATGATTATCGCATCACACATATTACATGATGATATAAGATGATACAAGTATAGTTTGTCTTTAGGTGTGAGTCAGAGAAACACATACAGACACTACACACTGAGTACACTGATATTGTTTTGTGTCGAAGGTTAAATATGAACAATTAACACTAACTTTTGCATATACGTTAGTAATCACAAGAAAAAGTAATATAGCATATGTTTTTTCTCAAGAATCAAAGTATTAAAACCAGATAAGTGGTTTAACCGTAAAGCGCAAGAGAGAAACAGAAAGAGTCACTTTCGTATTCATGTTTATAATAGGGTTTAGGTGACGCATGCCGAAAATTAAGCGTCTAGAACTACTCAATTACAATAAAATGTAAATATAGGTAGCAAGAGATCAAAAGCTCTCTGTACTATATATTTGTGTCAGACAAATGCAATAGTTATTCATCAGTCACTAGACAGAATGAATATCTATATTTAGACAAAAATTCTATCTTTTGATCAAGCGGGTCACTGTCCATCGCTATTGTTGTGTGATTAATTGCTGGGAAAATTGAATCACCACCATAAATGAAATATCAACACAATATGTAACAAATCGTTATAGTCACCGTCCTTCGATCAATGACTGGCAATTGTTTGATCACAAACAAGTGAAAGGACCAAATTAATGAGCGACCGTCAAAGGACATTTTATACCTAAAAGGTACACGATGCGCACCAAAAAATAATAGATAATATGCTGAAGCATTTTTTTCAACCATTCTGATATAGAAAATGTTGACAGAGAATAGAGCTTATTTTTTATGTTATAATTTATTTTCAAATAAGTCAATGCATCTGGTTAAGGATTTCATGGTGACTTTTCTAAATAACGAAGGATATTCAAAATGTTTTCAACTTGTTAAAAGTTAAGTTTATACTATACGAAACGGTGAAGCTATAAATGGAAAGGTTTGAATATCGCTATGATCATACCTTAATAATCATACTATATTCTTACAAAGCTTACAATTTCAATAGATACAGTGTAATCATCCAACAAAAGATATTTTAAAACTATGATTAGCCTTTTGTAGTGAAAGAAGGTGCAAAACACAATTTGTATTTCTTAGGTAAAACTTTTCGATGATGCAGACTATTATTGTCGAATACCTTGGTGGGGGCCTACATCCAGAAAGGAGATTCTCTCACTCTGTAACATGGTTGTAGTTATGATACGGATCGAGAACGTGAAACTCCGCGGTCTCTTTCTGTGAGCAAGTTATGCTTGTGAAGGGGATAACGGAACGGGACCGAGGGCTAGAACTCTCTTGGTCCACCTAGTCTGGGAACGAACCAGGTACCGCAGGTGACTCAGGCGCCGGCAATCACAAAGTCTAACGATCTCCGTCTACCATAAGCACAAGCCTAAGGGTGACAGGTCTTACCTGTCACTGTAGCAGAAGGGGTCGTCTACAAGCTGTAGGTCACCCGAGTTACATCAGGGTTTAAGGGATTTCGATTCGAGAGTGCTCCTGGTTCCTCGTCTTAAGGTACGGCTTGGACCACTTGCAATTTTGCGATTGTGATTAAAAATTGCCGAACAGACCATAAAAAAGGGAGACGCCTACATCCAGCAGAGGATATCTTTCGGCTGAGATAATGAAGCAACTTAAAATACACATAAGTTTATTTTATAATAATCTTATAAAGTTAACGTCGTTTCAGTAAAGTTCTTCATACTAAAACATCGTATTTTATCTTCAGTTACACCCACTTTTGTTGCTTTACAACGTCATGCCTTTGGAGAAAAATAAACTCGGTATAAATAATTTTCGCTGTACTGTGTTTGTAAAGGAAGAAAAATTAATTTTTGAAGCGCGTTGTGTATTTTGCAATTTTAACAGATGAAATAGGGAACCTACCATAAAAGATTTTTATGTGTACCTAAAGTCATGTTTTAACTCTCTAGATAATGAACTCGACTCCTTTGGAGTGTGATTATAAATAAAGTTTTATATTATTGACTAAGAGTAAGTATTCATAATAGTTTTTAGAAGTAGTTAAAAATATTATTAATTGCAAAGCAAAGCACAGTAATGCGAAGGCGCTTACAAGAATTACGAAGAATGTGAATATGGGCATTACAACTCTAACAAAAATAACCTAACAAATATTGCACACTGTAGTTTTAACTAGTCTACCGATATAATAAAAGTATTTAGAAGCTAGTTTATTTTTATTTATAGTCTTCGTAAACTAAAAAACAAAATAATAAATTGCACTTAAGTGTGGCTTTCAAAAAAAACAGTGACACTAACTATGTTGATAAGTATAGAATCTAAGTTCATCCGTAGGATGATACGTGAGTTAGTCAGGTCGATAGTTGGCAGGAGCTAGTTGTGAGAAGCTGATGATCGATGCAAGTGGTGAACTGTGATAGGCTGATGATGCGTGAGGAAACAAATAATATTGCTTGCGAAATTTTCAAACATCGTGTTTTGGATGGCGCATCCGAGGAAATTTTACCTAAGCAACATTTCATTACTGTTTGTAGTATTTTAGTGCTACATTCGCAACGTTGAGCACGATACAATATGGATTTCAAAAGAGATTGTTGATTTATGATGTATTAGATGGTCCATTGGTGCAGGAGTGACAGTTATTGTGGTAAGCCTTACACTGTCACGGTGACTGTCATGCCTTTTACGTCTCCAAGCGGGGTGTGAAAAAGCATCTCACTAGGCTGCCGTAGTATGGGTCACCATACTGCGTTGTCTGCATTTGCAATGAGTATGGTGACCACAACTCTTGGATTCTATTCATGCTTTCCATCAGGCAGAGTAGAGTCACTTTGGCAGGCTCTTGATATTAAAAAAAAAAGTAGTAGATAGCGAAAAAATGTAGACCTAAGGTTGCAGGTTACTGAGTCGTTGTACTTCCATAATTTGGCTTTTCTTAGAGTCGTAGTTCTACAAAGTACTTAACTATGAGCTGACATTTTCTACAAACATTGTTACTCTCTCTTGCTGTAAATGAGCCAAGAGATTATTGTACATTATGATGTTATTTTCTAAGAACAAACTTTTACCAAGTATTATTATAGGGTAAGTTGTCGTACGCTGAAAGTCGTATTTTAATTATGAACGGCTCGTGCATTAACATTAAGATATTTAGGCGTGTGTACCACTAACAGCGATAAACCGTGAGAAACTTAGAAATTTCATATCATTTATATTTCACAATCTGTCTTTAATGATTCGTCTTTAATAAACAAACTGAAATTAGAAGTAAGAAACTGTTGCTCACTCCACCATTTTATCGCCATTATGGTCAAATTCAACCGATTGGACTAGTCAAAAGCAGCTGCAGCAGCAATAGCAGTAGTCATGTATTACATATATACATATAATTATGTACACAATAACTTGTTTGTCATTAAGTCGCACCGAGAGTCTTAACGTACGTAAAATAGAATTTTAATCCAAAACTTCTACTAAATTCAAAACAAAACAAAAATAAATATTTATTCTTCGAGTGTTCTTTGTGTTCGTTGTTTCGGTGGATTGTTAATGTCAGAAATTTGTAAGTATACCAATGTTTTTTTAAATGTTAACCTTAAGGATGTCAAATTTGACCATTAGGCAAAGCTAGTTTGTGTTTATGAACATACAAAATACATTAAAAAAATAGTTAATAAATCCAACTAATCATAAATATATGTATATAGATTATCTAAAACCTGTAAAACCTTTCTGAAGTCCTAGAAGACTGAAATTCTATTTATAGGCTTCCCTCTCCAACCACTCCTATAGGTGTGCAAATATGTGTAAAAAAAAAAACCTCTAGGGTACATTCTGAACTTCCAAATGACTGAGATATGGTATTTATGCTGAAATAATACTATAATAATAAGACTTCCATTTGGCAGTTGAATTAAGAGCTTGATGCAGTAGGCAGTCTTTATCGATGCCGCATGTATAGTGAAGAGGTGTCTATCTCTAACTATCAGGAGCTTGGTCCCTGTACCCAGTGCCGGTGGAACATATGTATATAATATCAATTGAAAATAGTTTTTGCTAGCCAGAAAAAACTTATTTTGAAAACTTGGGATTATTTTTTTAAATTAATCATTTGTTTATCGATTGCTATCTTATTTTCCCGAATTAAAAATGTTTTTTTTTTTACCAGGGAAACGTTAAAACACACATCACAAATACAGCATCAACCAATTCACTGGGCACACACTAAAAATGAACGTGCCACCCGTTATTGGTTGGCCCGTTTTCATTCTGGAAATTTCCACTTGAAAAATCAAACCTGTGGTCGTCTGAAAACTTTAGCCGACAATGACGAATTACGGCGATTGTGGCAGCTGATGGAACTCTGGAATATTGGTTCATTTACTACGAATTGGCAAAGTAAAAAAACTTGACAAATGTGTGCAACGCGAACTCAATGATCGTCAGTGTCTATTAGTTTTTTTTTATTTTTTTTTAAGTCGTTGCTGTCCATACGCACCTCAGTTATTGCGGTACAACGTAGCTTAAGGCTTTTCTCAAAACTTATAGTATTTCCATGCTAAATTTCATTGAAATTGGTGTTATTGTAAAAACAAATAGACAGAATTACCTTCGCATTTATAATATCTCGCAACCTTAAGGTACGATTTTGGGGATAAAATCTATTCTATTCCTATTGGTTCAACAGCCATTGTTTCCCCACACAAACGTGCCCCTGTCTTTTCACCGCCTTAAAGGTTGTAATTTTCTAAAATATCCTGATTTTTCCCTAGGACTCGAACTATTTGTGGCAATAAATTACATCAAGTCTCATCTAAATTGGTTCCATGATAAAAGTAAAGAACTAACATAGCGACAGACACATTTCTGTATTTATAAAACTAGTATGAATTGGATTAAGTTCAATTAATAGCTGTTGCGATTCTCATGGTAAAATATGGTGGCCAAAAACTTAAGACTTTCTTTCAATTGTGTTGGTTTTCTTTTTCTATCTTTTTAGCCTTACTTTATAAGCAAAATAAAAAAAAAGACCTAAAAAAATTTGTGGTCGCTTGTCAAACAGTTGTATCTCTGCACTATTACAGTGTTATACTCGAAATTATAAAAGATATATATGAAATATGCTATATTCGTCAGATTACGATCGTGTGATTTCAATTCAGAGGTAAGTTAAGGAGCCTTTTATTGAGAATTTGTTTAGTAATAGTGTTTTCATATATTTTTAAAAATGATAGATTCGATATTTTCATTGATGTGCAAGATCAGAGTAATGGATTGAGACAGTATAAGCTTTTAAGCATAATATTCTTAAAATTATAATAAGTTGACGATATCATTGCTCAACGATTACAGTACTTTCTCAAATATTTAAATTAATGCAAAACTACGATCGCTTTCTGGCTATAAGTGAGACGTAACCTTTAGTTAGGCAACAGGGTCGCGGCCGGCGCGCTACTCACCCGCCACCAGCCCGTCCGCCCGACTCCACGCCAAGCTTGGCCCCGGACGCCGTGATTATAACATAATTGAGTGCTTCCGGTAACTGGCGGGTCTCTTTTAGGTTTATAGAAAAAATAACAACGCGAAGCAAATTGAAACCTTATGGAAATCTTGCATCTTTAAGAGTTATATAAATATTTGGTATTTATTACACATTACACACTTAAAATCTCTTTTTAATAACTTTCAAAATTTTTTCATACTAACGTATTTACTTTAAACTGGTCAAAGGCGAATAAAACACCTCTGGACCCAGTGAGTGTGTAAATACACGGTTGGTTTATATACACACCACTTTGCATCTTTTATTATTACTTGTTTAGTCTATTAAAGTTTATTGTCTAGCTTATAGCATATTTTGTTATAAGTACTTATTACTCACATCTATATTAATATAATAATGCTTGAGAGTTTAATTTTTGGGTTAAAAGCGCTAATATTGCTAATATCAGGAACTACTAGTCTGATTTGAAAAGATATTTCTGTATTAGATAGTTCATTTATCGAGGAAGATTATAGGTTCTATACCATCACACTACGACCAATAAGGGAGATAGCTATTCCTTTTAAGAGATTTTTCTAAAATAATACACAATTGGCGATGGTGTTTTTGTAAACATAATGTTAATCTTTATCCACGTATATTATTACATAATAATATATTATTCTGGACGTCGCAGACATAACACTATCTAGTGTCAAACTAAGCAAAGCTTGTACTATGATCACTATACAACTGATATAAATACATTTCTGCTTTTTTTTTGTAAATATATACACATTATACAGTGAAAACACCCAAATTTCAAAACAAATATTTGCAGATCATATAAACATTTGGTTCGGCTCGGGAATCGAGACTGAAATTTCAAACACAGCAGTCGCATACGCTGCCACTGCGCCAACGAGGCAGTAAAATAATAAAAAAAATACATGTAAGTAAATATAATATTAATAAAATTACCCTATGCATCATTTGATTTCAATAAAAGTAAGTACATGATGTGATAGGCGGGCGGGCGGGCGGTTATGACCAGTAATGTTTCTAAAATAACTCTTTCATGTACTTAGAATTTACAAATATTTTCAACTTCTACGCGAACTAAGTTACAGGTAAAATTTATGTTCCATAAACTTTCAGTTTGAGTACTCGTTTATTGCTGATGTTAAGTTCTGTTCCTACTTTGATTTTAACTGATAAGAAGATTAGTAAATCCTTTAGAGAGGACGAAATTGTCAAAGAGTGGGTGGGACCGCTTGTCTTGTGATGACCATTTATCATGTACCATTTACGATGTTTTGTATACGAGTTTGTCAGTTTGAAAATGAAGGCATAATAAATTATAGGTAGTCAACGTCCAGACGTATTCACCCAAAATATATTCAATTAAACATGTAATGGTAGATTTCGAAATGACAATATACAAATTATAGTACTATAATGTACGAGAAACTTCTGCAATTTAGTTTATGAAATTCTATTGGAATAATGGCTGGACATAAATATGTACTACTATAGAAGTAAAAAACATTCATATTTCCTTTTACCAAGAACATTGACGTCGCTACAAGAATATTCGGATGAAATTTTAAAATATTCTTGGATCATAGTTTAGACAAAGAAACTTTTCACTTTTATTTTTCTGAGTGGAAATGAAAAAGTTTCACCAGTAACGTCGCCTTTACACCCCCTTCCACCATCCTTGTGCCATTTCCGCTTTCAAAAATTCTTTGACTCAGACTGGATCATATTTTTAGGGGGCTAAATTTGAGGCAATGAATCTCTTCAAAGTTTTGATTGTACACATTCGTTACCTTCTGCTATTCGTCAACGCGAAAGCTCAAATCCGTATAACTTTGCGGTCTAAAGAGTTAAGCTCCAAAGTACTTCGGAATTGAAATTCGTAATGGAATTAAAGTGTTTTAGAAATTTAACATAAAAATATTTTTACCGTCCAACATTTTTAAACTTATTTGTTCATTTAATCTTTTACTGCATGTCGAAGCTATCGGTTGGGAACATTTTTCTTCATTTGTAAGAACTGTGCTGTATTTAAAGTTTTTTTGAGCTGTTTATTTTAGGAACTCGTGAAGTGTATGTAAATTTAAAAAGAAAATTTAGTGTAAGTATATATTAAATTGTCAACTGATTTTATTCAAATCAATTGGTAACACTTATAAACATCGGGACTTATGTAATATAAATATATAAAGACACATACGAAGTAATTTTGTAAAAAAAGTAGTCTGATTTATAAATTAGATTATGCTAAACTCATAAAATATTATACTTTTTGCCTCAGTATTATTTCAAAACTTAACACGTAAGCCTTAGTGGTTCTTATCAAATAAATTATATGAAGTGCTACATTGTAATAAAAAAGGTTTGAAAGCTTTTCTAAAATTTAATATATTTCATTACCAAGATTTATCAGAATATTTAGTTCCTAATACACCATAATATAACCATTCTAAAAAACTCTCGTCCAGTTCTACGAGTAAGTTTCAATTTTCAATAATTCTCAGTAAGTTTGTAGAGATAGTACCTGAAACCTCTTAAGTTTAAATTATAACTTAAGCCATAAAAAGTCACTTTTAACTTTTTGTTACATAATTAAATATACATGGAGACTATTAAAGACCGTTGATGATGATGATATAGTAGACAAAAAACTCATTGCCAGGAGTCAGAAGAAATATGAAAAAAATGGGAGTATGTTGAAAATGTATGGATCGGAAAATGTAAGTTAAGTAGTCAGAATCGCATGCCTTTAAAACGCACTGGCTGTGGTCATAAATTACTGGTTAGGTAGAGAGATCTACAAGAAAATAGTAATGAATGAATGATAAAATGAAGGAGTTCTAGCGATTTCATTTGACTATAGAAAATAATTAGTATATGAATAATAGCAACTGGCTTAGTTTGCACTACCTCTCGCCTTTATGACTAGGGTAAGTATATAAATAAGAGTTAATGCCTCATTTTATGTGCATATGATCTATGTGAGACATAAGGTATTATGTTTTACCCGTATTAGCAAATAGGTGAGTGACTTTGCACTTACTAGCCTTTATGACAAGAGCAAGTATAAAAATAAAAGTTACTGGCCACATTTTCTGTGCATATGATCTATGTGAGACATAAGGTATTATGTTTTCCCCGTATTAGCAAATAGGTGAGTGACTTTGCACTTACTAGCCTTTATGACAAGAGCAAGTATAAAAATAAAAGTTACTGGTCTCATTTTATGTGCATATGATCTTATGAGACATAAGGTATTATGTTTTACCCGTATTAGCAAATAGGTGAGTGACTTTGCACTTACTAGCCTTTATGACAAGAGCAAGTATAAAAATAAAAGTTACTGGTCTCATTTTATGTGCATATGATCTATGTGAAACATTATATTTTGGCCGTATTAGTAAATAGGTATGTGACTTTTGTGATGTTCATTTATTACAAGGAATAAACAATGTGATGAAAACGCATTTACTTTTAATCATTATATTTATTCACTTTATGGTGTAGATACTTAAACATATGGCACTTTGTAACACGCAACACAACACATTAGAAAACAGATAAATGTGTACACAGTAATTGATTTCAAACTGAAATTTAAATTTAATTTAAGACTATATTTGTATTGTCAGTTACAAAATATGTATATGCAAATTAAAAGCATGAACAAAAGTCTAATATACCAGTTAATTAGATGATCCACTAACAATAAGTATAACAATAAATCTAACTTGTGATAGAAAATAATAAATTTAAGAGAAAGCAACTTGTGAAAACGGATGAAATACAATCATTTTCGTCTACTGCGAAGCTAATGAATACTTTCTGATTAGCGAAATAAGCGACGTCATTAAATAGCCACTCAAGTAGATGAGCCTAAATGTTGTACAACTTTGTGAAAGTTAAATTTGCTCTACAATCATGATTTATATTTCTTTAAAGAGGTACCTATTAAAACTTTTTTTCAGATTGCAACTCCTTTAACACTGAAATTTCAAGTGCAATAAATCAGAGCTAACCGCGGCTGCTTTCACGTTATGACTTCCTCGTAAAATTTACATTTAAAAGTTAATTTTCTCGCTCCCCAGCTTAAGGCAATTGTTAATCTTGGATTCTCGCAATGCCGTCAGTGTAAAAATTACGAACATTAGTACCTATCAAGTTGCACTCGGGGGGTTTACACTTTGCTACAGTTTTACACTCTGGCACCAGAGTGTATTAAATCTCCGAGCGAAGCCAGCAGTGATACTGCTTATTTATGTTTATATATTTTTTGAGTTTTATGAACATGACTATTAGTTGTATAAAATTGTTTTCATAGTTATATTTTTCTTCGAAAGATTATTGAATACTTATACTGATATTAATTTATAACTGTACAGGAAAGTTAAGAATATAGAGGGTCCTGTACTGATTATATTTGAAGGGACCAGAATTGTTGACACTTTAGCACCATACGGCGGATGAGTAGAACAAAGCGATGTTTTAATTTTTTGTGTTTTCGCTTATTAAGCTTGTAGCTACAGGTCGTTGAACGACGTGGAAAATGAGATTGTGCGTCCAAGTCTATACGTAGTACACTGGGTCCAACAGCAAAGATTTAGATCATCAGATTTGCATATAAGCTATTTCATTCATTCCGCTGCTATTCATGTTAGGTAGAATCTTAAAGTCCCTTTACGGAACCTTGGAAAACATAATGCATTACTTTCTAAAGTGAATTTTAAATGTCATTTCATTTGAACTTTGAAGTTTATATTATAACAACTTTTCTTAGTGTAAGAGAATAAAATACAGAATGGAAAATAAAAATTTGTATTGTAGTTTAATATTTGATAAAAGGAATATATTTTTAATTTTTTTTTTGAAGACAGGCTTTTCATTTAAACAATATTTGTGTGTATTTTAATTTTCATTCATTACAAAAACAATAAAAAAGTGATACAGGACTATATACGTAAGTAAAACTCGCTAACGTTCATATAGAGGGTAAAGGTAGGTTCATTGACCTCAGGCTCAGCACACGCTAGGGGTTTGTTCCGCCTGAGCGGCGCAGCTTCGGGGCCTCACTGCAGTTATTGGAGGAGATCTCTCGCTACCGGCCGTTATACGTTCCATGGTCGGTAGTGACAGTTGTTTTGCCGCGGTCGCAACCTTCTGCGAAGACGTAATTTCGCGGAAGGAGATGGCGGAGAGGGAGACGAGGGAGAGGGAGGACGACCTCCACTCGGACCGTCGTAATAACAGCTATTCCCGGATCCCTCCTATGTCAGGCGCAGAGTGGCACACCGTGTGGTCTAGTAAAAAGTCGGTCTGATTCCAACACACCACCCCGCCGTAAGCCCCGGTGGGATGACGGCCCGAGGGGGTTTCCACACGTTAAATAAAAAAAGGTTCATTTACTTTCAAATAGTAATTGACCAATTCAACTTTATTTAAAAAACTACAAACGAGTGGATAAAGGTAGAACTGCCAAAAATATACCAGTAACACTAATCCTAGCTATCAAAAAAAAAATCTAGTGCCACTAGGTGCAATTGTGTTTTTTTGTGATTTGCGATTTTGTGACACTGGTGTAAAGATAAGTACAGTTAATTCAAATGTATTCTCATATGGTATTTTTAAAATTTTATAACGTAGTGCAGTTTCTGCAATCTTCTCATATATGTAGTTGTTATGTTTTATCAAATCAATTTGAAAAGCTGGCTATAAAAATAAATTCTCTACTCTTAATCACCTACGTGATCTTGTTACTTTCTGATAAACGACTTTTAAGTATTTTTTTCAGCTGACCAAAGAGGCGTTCCTGCAACGTTTTTTTTACACCAGATTCTGGTATGTCCTAAGACTGAAAAATTTAGATACTTGAAAATTTCAGTGGCAGACAGAGATCTGGCAATTTTAGAATCTAAACGCTATATTTTTTCAGATTCTACAATCACGTCGTTCTTCGCATACATGTCGGCACTTGTCACGCTTGTCTACATCAAATTCCAGATATATGTAATTACTAAAGATTTCAGTGGCCTAAGACAACGCTGTGAATTTAATTTAATGGGGCTAGTAGTTTCATATCATTCATAAAAAGAAGATGAAATATAACTTGGTCATCTTTCTACAACCGATAATCTAACAGCGATTCCTCAAATTAAGTGCTGAGAAGGTTTAAAGACACAAAACCATAAAGGACTCAGACTATCACCTTGAAATTTATCTCACTCGGTCCGTGTTTATCGACATCCTAGAAAAAAATATTATTCTCCATTGAAGAAAGTGCACAGAGTTGTATCAACTTTATACCACTCCAGCACTTTCAAAAGCTATAAGTTTTCTTATAATCTATCCAACATGTCGCCAGGTTCTTACGGTTACGACGTAGATATTGGCGAATGGTCCCACCTATGATAAAGACCTGTTTAGTGCCACGGCTTCCACTTCTACATTCATTTTGAGAAACAAAAAATAGTAATTAAACAAGAAATCAAGTAATGATTATTATTGTCATTTATCCAGGTGAAGATTTCTGCTTTTTTTTATAGAAGGCAATACTCACACTAGGAAAAAATCCTGCGTCGCGAGAGACTTTACAAAAATACAAGAAACGGACACAAAGAACACTCAGACTCAAAACAATAATTTGTGAATCACACAAAATGTGGTCCCATGTGAGATTTGAACCCACAGTACTTAGCGCAGTAGAGAGCGGCATGGCGACCGCTTAATCCACTAGCCCGTGCAGTCAAATTTTATTTGTTGAATGATAACTCTAAGCCATCTGAGGATAAAAGTTTTCATGACAAAATGATTTAGTTACACAGAATAGAGAATATAGAGCCTAGTGTTTTGTTTAACGATGTTTTGTTTTGCATTTGTAACATGGCCAAAAACTGTATGACCTTATGACCAATAACTACGATAGAGCGGCCAATTATTGTTAATTTTAATTTATATGTTGCTTCTGTTCAGAAAATATATACCTTAAATACCTGTGTTAACAATGTAAATAAATAAAAAATATCAATAAATGTCTCATAAATATGTTTTATTAATACTAAGTTTTTTTTTCGTTCCTACCAACTTTGAATCTAGAGATCGCTACTCCCCAATAACTAATACCGTTTCCCTTTTTCAACGTTTCCAATTCGTTGGCTTTCTTCTTTTGAGATTTTTCTATTTACTTACTAAAAATATAAATATCCCATAGGTTTTTCTGCTGACAGTGTTTAAAATATACTTTTAATATCAGAGATATGGCCATATAGCTTATGTTTCACGAGGCAATTGAGTACTAATACCTAATACGGGGTGAATTTTGCGGAGCATATGTGCTCGAAGCCGGATCAAGAAAATAGTAAGTTTTAGTCTAAGATTTTAGTCAATACACTAATACAATAAACATAAATGATTGAAATCCGCATTAGTCAATCTATTAGTTAACGTTAAATTACATATTAGGTTAGTGGCAATTGCTTAAAACAAATGTGTTTACTACAAAGATAATAGGACAGACTAGTGAATCAAAACACGATGGCGGGAGCTTAAGAGATAGTAACAAAAAAGAATTGTATGACCAAACTGCATAAATATGCAGAATGTAGGTCGTTAACCGAAAAATCTGGTTACACAAAAGACTTAGTTGGGTGCAGAGTATTTCGTAGTCTGCAAACGAATTGCAAATGCGGCTAGAGCGTGGGTTTGTTTAGTGAGTCGCCAGACGAAGCGCATGTTCGCCCATAGCTCATTCTTCGCCGCCTCGACGCCAAAGCTTCTGCCTGAATCATAACATTCCTATTGCTGTGTTTCACATAAAACACTAGTCACAACTCTGTCATTCTCACCATGTTTATGAAACTTTATACTATTCGAAACCACAAATGTTACCCTACTAATTAATATGTTAAATGTGAAAGTTTGTGAGTATGGATGTTTGTTACTCTTTCACAAAAAAACTACTGGACGAATTTGAATGAAACTTTACAGTAATATAGGTTATACATCGAAATAATTATAAAATTATTATTTTATTTATTAAAATATAATTTTGGTCTTAATATAACGATACATGTTAATTAAGTCGGAAAAAAATCTGGCCTCTGAGAGTTACCTTGGCGTACGCTGCCTAAACTATTGAAGTTACACAAAGATGAAGTACCGTAGGACTGCTTGTATGTTAAAAAAAAAATATATTTATTTAAAATGACTGTTACGAAACTTAAAAAACGGACAAAAGCTAGTTATGAAATAAATAACGATGAAGTCTTTAATCATTTTACAAAGTTATAATTGGGTCATTGTTTATTGTAGTAACATTTAAGTTCATTGTAGTAACGTGTGTGTCGCAATTGTCTAGCATAATATGGCATTTAGTTAGGTAGGTAGCTTCTTGAGAGTCCTGTAGTTTTAAATCCTACTTCGGCTCAAAGATTATATTATTATCACTAGAAAGCTGTTTTGTATAAACATACATTTTATTTAAGTAATTTTTTTTTGACTTTTCTGTATTCACACACACACACACACATTCATAGGATACATATTCTTTGGTACGTAATAAGTGGGGACGATGTGTTTGTCAGAACTGATTTTCTGGTAATGGTATTGTTGAGTAGGTCTCCTGTTTTTTGATTAAGTGATTCACTGTCAATTGCATCATTTAACTGTAAACGCAATTTTTTATAAACATAACCCCCACTTTACGATTAGCTCGTGTAGATGCTTTGTTGTTGATCTGCACATATTTTGTACTATTTAGTCGTAGTCTTTAAAGATTTTATTAAATAATTACATTCATATTGTAGTCATATACCGTCATTTCTTTTGACTTACTAGTACAATCATTTGGAGCAAAAAAAAGATGGTTAACTAGAGAGTTTACCGGGAGTTTTAAAACTTGATATTTTATAAATTGTGATGAGCTCTTTGCGAATTTTAACTTTGCCGGTACAACAGTTTTTTGACGTTATCTCCTTTTTGATTCGTTATTAGATATAAATATAACAAAATTAAAGTAGAGAAAATTGCTTACAATTTATTTACTTACAACTTTTTCGTAACATTAATAGTTTCGGAGTAAGAGCGCTACAAAATGTAATTTAAGGCGCGTTATATTTGAATAATTCGTTGTCAATTTATAGATCGTTGTTTCATAGATTCTAGAGTGAATGTCTTCTATAATAATTGCTGCTGCCGTCCTAACAATACGACGTTGTTTTACGCTTCTATCATCACTTTTTTATTATACCAGGCTTCTGTTAACAGTTCAAACACTGTGCTCTGAAACAAGCCACAGGAGTCTTATGAGTAGTAACAGTAATTATGATACCATCGCCATATTTTTTTAAAGTGCCGTTTTGACTGTTTTTATGAAGAAACAGTAATTACCTTAAATTTTAGTGATCTATTTCATCCAAAGAAAACTGACTCTCATAGGAATTCTGCTCAAGATAAGAATAAATGCATCTATCTCCATTGTAATATCAACCTGGCCTACATATGGACCTCTTTTTAATTTCTTCATTCTGTCGCGCTTGATACAATTTTTCATGTAAGAGTTATACGAGTACATTAGCTGTTACCAAATCATGAACATTGTCGAGACACTCAACATTCACTCGACCTCAGTCACCATTAGGAGTTCTAGTGAGTTCTGAAACTATCTTACATCGATAATTTACGTACACTGTACATAACAGTACAATTGCATAAGCGTGTCCATTTTTGTTCTGCTCGAAAATCTGTTGTTATTGCAGCAGCACCCAACAATCATACTAATATTATAAATGCGAATGTAAGTGTGTTTGTTACGATTTCACGCGAAAACTACTCAATCGATCATCATGAAATTGTGTACACAAATTTTTGGAGGTATTAGAAGTAACATAGGATACTGTTTATTAAAAAAAAAAATATTTAAAATGATCTGTTACGAAACTTAATGTGGCAGACCAAATTTCATGCGAGCAAAGCCGCAGCCAAAAAATAGTGGTCTATAAATGAGAATGTTTAATCCATGAATCGCAAATGTAATTAACGAGTGTGGACATCACTTCTTCTACGTTCTACGTGCCGGTGTACGGCACGAAAAATAACATTATAGTTTTTTTTTACTATTAATTATGCACAAATATTTTTTTGATGACATTTAAATAAAATTTATTTAAATAGGTAACGTTCTATGATAAGATTTTCTTTCAATTTATTAAATAACTTTTTTTTCTATTATTAGTATTGTTTTCTGTACAAACATAGAGTAACGTAAAGAATAGAATTTTAAAAAGATTTTTATCTTGTTACGCTAAAAAAGTGTAACTTCTAACTTGCGGACGTAAGTAAAGTACATACATAAACACGTTTTATTTTATATCGCGTTGACAAGAAAGCGCCTGAATTAAATGTTAAACTTTTAGGACAGCGGTAACAACGCGAGCTAGAAGTTTGTAAATTCAGGCACCAACTCTAAACTTTGAGTCCATAAAATAAGTAACTCATTTCCAGGACACTGTTTGCGTACACACAATGCCTAAAGTAGATACTAAACATGCGTTCTACTACTGAACTATTACGTATAATTCATGAATATCAGTGCAAGAGTTAATTGTTAAAAAATTTAAGAGGTTAATTTAATATAGGGTGGGCCAAGAATTCGTTAACATTTGAATTTAACATCCCGCACAAACATATTAGGGGAGTTCTTTAAATGTTAACTAATTCGTGGCCCACTCTATATAAATTGTTTCAGAAAGATTACTACTTACAGCATTCATGATTTCTTAATTGACTGATGGATTGGCCATTTTCAATAACAAATGTCTTTTCTTGACTTAAATAAAGTGAAATATATAATATATGGCAAAAAATGACTGAGTTTCCCAAAGTTTCTACTTAGTTGATTCGAAATGTTCATAAAAACATCAAAAATGAAGTAAACTAACATTTTATATTGAGTTGTGACAAGTTGTATTATTATTTACAATAATATTATAACCTCAGACATCTCATACATGGCCATTGTCTAAAACTAGACAGATCCTGACTGACGATGTGCTAATACAACCAGACTGCTGGTAAACATATTTTTCTAAATACATGTGTAATATGGATAAACTACACCCAGAAAAAAATGATCGTGGTCATCACACCACTATTTATTTTGGATGATATTTAAATCCACGAACTCTGGCTTTTGTGCAAAATTAATAGGAGAGCCGATTTGGCTGAACTGAAGTAATATTCACGCCTCACAGGCAATTAGTGTAAAGTAAGTTTTTCGTTTTTTTTTTAACAAGTTCGAGTGTGAAGGTATGGATGTCATATCGGCACGAGAACTCTTATATCGCAATACAGAATTAGTAGTTACTTTGTAGTTCGTCACTCCGTAGTTCGGTGTGTCTTCGATAGCTTATCATTGGTTGTGCTGTATGCGGAAGCCGCCAAAAGGATACCGGAGTGGCAATTCTTTACCCCAGTTCAAGGGAAGACGGATCTTATGATTCTTGTATTTCAGATATCCAGAGGTGATGGTAGTCACATATATGTATGTAAATCAATCAATCAACCTATCGCCGTCCACTGCTGAACGAAAGTCTCCCCAAGAAACGCCAACGATCCCGGTCTTGGGCAACTCGCATCCATCCGCTGCCAGCCACCTTCACTTCACCGCTTCAAGTCGTCGGTCCATCGCGCCGCAGGGTGCCCTACACTGCGTTTGCCCAATCGTGGAATCCACTCTAGTACACTTCGGCTTTGGAGACACGTCGTACACGTCTGGAGACATGACCGGCCCACATCTCTGTGCGATGTCAGTTACTCTAGTTCTCTGTCGAATAACCTCGTTACGAATTTTATCACCCAGAGAAACACCCAGCGTCGCACGCTTCATCGCACGCTGAGCTATGGTACTTTAAACTTATGGACCAGTCCAATGGTGAGTGTCGACGCTTCCCCTCCGTATGTCATTACAGGTAGAACGCACTGGTCAAATACTTTGCTCTTTAATGATTGTGGGACCGGCGACTCGAAGATGTGACGAAATTTTCCGAACGCCGCCCAGCCCAGACGAATCCTCCTATCAGCCTTCCGATCGAAATTGTGCTGGTTAAGTTTAATAGTTTGCCCAAGGTAGATATGTCCTTGCATAACCCCGATAACAGCGTCATTTACGGTTACGGGACTCGGGGACACATGCCTATTATGCATTATTTTCGTTTTTTCGATGTTCATCCTTAGTCCCACTCGTTTTGAAGAATCATCCAGACTGTCCAGCCATTTCTTTCAGATCACGCAGAGATTCTGCCAGGATGACTATGTCGTCTGCAAACCGCAGATGTGAGAAGTATCGGCCATTGAAATTGATTCCTTGTCCGTTCCAATCGAGTGTTTTGAAGACGTCTTCCAATGCATTGGTAAATAGTTTCGGAGATATAACATCTCCCTGTCTTACCCCACGATGCCATTGGATTGGTCTTGTGCTCTTTTGTTGTACGGTAATTGTTGCAGCTTCATAGAGGCATCTCATCATCTGAACATAACAGCCGTCGACCAGGCATCTCTGCATGGATTCCAGGACAGCCCAGGTCTCGTCGGTGTATAGATTCGTGAGGTGTATAGATCCTCATAGAACATTGCGACTTCAGCGAGAATCTCTGACTTAAAGGTGACGGAAGTGTCTTGTACAGTTTTTAGTTTAGTCACGTGACATGAGGTTTTTGACTTGGTAAGGACTTTTGTGTCCTTATTTCGGACAATTGTGTTCTCAATCGCTCGAGTGTTTGTTTGGCGAATGTCTCGTCTTACCAGCCTCTTTACCTGCCTATTCAGTTCCTGACACTCAAATGGACTGGTATTTGTTGTCTCTCGTCTTTTCCTCATAATATCTAAGGTGAGCTTAGACTTGTGTCCAATGCTCTTCCGTCGAAAGTGGTTTGACCCCACCTCGTGGATGACACGTACCAGGCTGTTGGCGGTGTCGTTTACGTCCTGCATGGTTTCCAACATGGTAAACCGGTCCTGAAACTCTAGCTGGAAGCTTTCGCACCCAACTTCGACCTGCTGCAGAGTTGGTCTAAGAGCCGACTTCATCAGGCGCGCCCGTTCCGTTTTGATACATAGATTTAGGGTACCTCTCACGAGTCGATGATCACTTCCTGTAATAAACCTATTGATCACAGAGACATCCCTAAATATATGGGGTTTGTTTGTGATGATGAAGTCGATCGCTCGAAGACCGTCGGGGCTTAGTCTGGTCCACTTCCTTTGAGGCTTCTTCTGAAAAGAGAAATTTATCAGATAGAGCCCCTGTGCCTCGAGGAAGTTTACCAGCGTTTGACCCCTTCGATTTCTGTGCCCATAGCCGAACGGTTCTACCCCGGTTTCGCCATAATCATGTACTCCTGTTTTCGCATTGAAATCGCCCATGACAACTGTGAAAGAAGTACTAGTACGAGCCAGAGCCTTAGATATGTCTTCGTACATGGCCTCAATCTCATCGTTAGGATGTGTAGACGTGGGTGCATATACTTGTATAACCTTCAGGGAATACCTTTTGAATATTTTTAAGATGAGGTACGCTACCCTTGTGACGATACACTGCCAACTTCCTCCACGCTGCCCTGGAATGACTTATGGATCATAAATCCGACACTGCCTTGGGATGGTTGGTCTCTCTGTCGGAAGTAGAGAAGGTGACCAGAATCTAGGGCTATCATATCCTCACCCTGTCTTCGGATTTCTGATAGCCCATATGACAATAAATGTAAACAAAAAAAATAAATGTTCAAATGACCCATCTGCTCGTTTGGTTCCGTTTGTTTCATGTTTGTACGCTCTGTAAAATAAAAACAAACTGTTTTTATTTTCTAAGAACACTTACTGAAATTAGCTCCATCGTTTGAGGTTTTGCGTACTTAAATTGAGAAAGTTGGGTGTGAAAGTTCAACTAAAACTTAATACCCATGGGTCCTCTGTCGTTATCATAAAATATTAATGGCTAAAAGTGCCATGAGAAGGACAAAAACAAAACAGTACTCATAATCACCTCGTTACTAATACAGTTGTCACTATACTTGAATAAAGATTTTGGAAATTTCTAGAACAAAGAAGTGCAAATAAGTTCGTACAGAAATAAAATACTACCTAGTTTTAAGACTGCCAGGACGCCGTAGTAGTTTAAAAAAGTTGGTTCGTCGCTTCCTTGGTTTCATTTGTTGTTGATGAAGTTCCCGATATATTATTTTGAGCTGATCTGCTATTCGGGATTCAATATTTCGATTTCATAAAATGCTTGAGTATTTCTACTTTTGGGAACACCTAGTCTTAAAGGTTTTGTAAACAAACAGAAGAGGAGAAAAGTTTTCATGCGAATGAACTTACATATATGCCGTATTATTTATAGAACAGACGAAATAATTTATTAAACTGTCATTAAAATGTAATTATGTACAGCTCATCAAATTAAATTAAAATATGTTCGTATTTAATTTGATTACAAGGCCAACGATGGTCAATTTTAGATATTGACAGTATGTTGTTATAACATGCCAATCAATGCCACCCTCATTATAGAAACCTGTGTTCAAATAATCATATAGGTACCTACCATGTTCATAAGACACGAAATTAAATATACACATATACTGTAAATAGAATATTAGATTTTTTTTGTTTGTACGAAAGTCCCCCTGGACCGGTCATGTTAGAGTCGAATCGACCAAAAACAAGCGGTACGGATTCATTTTAATTGGTATACGTGAATACTGAATATTGAAAGTAGAATTTGCGAGGAAGCATCATTTTGTTTTACAGTGTCTCGGGATGTATGTCCAGGCGCCACTCGACGCTTACTACTAATATTTGTGCAAACAAGATGGCAGAATGAGATTCAGTTTGCCTTTGGTCTAGAAATTTCAAAAATATATCGTTCGGATCGGAAGGTCGAGCGACAGCGCCGCCGCCCGCGGCTCTTGGAGAACCCGCCGACACACACCCGCTAACCGTACACTCTGTGGACTAATATGCCGATAGATTAGTAATCTCGTATAATGTAGTAGAGTAAGTAGATAGTAATAATCTCGTATAATGTTAAATAATATATTTTATGTATACTTAACAATTATATACAATTAAACTGAAATTTTTGTTTTTCATATTATTAATGCATTATTTTGATATATTGTTGCTACTATTTATGGATTACTAAATTATTATTGTTTAAAAAAAATTGTACAAGATGACTAAGATATATATTATATTACCCTAAAAATTGTCAGAAAATTAATCTTGTAGACGTTTTGGATATCACATTTGTTAGCTTGTAAGATCACATGAATAAATTAATAATTGTGAAATAAACTTTAATTTGGATGAATGTTCAGAAAGTATGTTTTATATAAAATAAAACTGTTAATAGTAATAAGAAAAAGTAAAAGTACGACCGTCGCTGCTCGGTCCGAATACCAGTTCCATTAAGCACTGTGCTTAGTTTACTCAGCCCGTAACAAAACGATGCAATTTTAAGTGAAGGTCCAATGGGACAAGTCGAGAGCGTGTATAGTTTAATGTACTTATGAAAGTCAACTTTTACATGACACTATTACGTTCTTACTGATAGTTGTTGGCTTTTATTATTTTCGGCATATGGAAGAATGTACTATGCCGAAGGATATTCCAGTCATTTATTGAAATTCATTTATGTGAAAGACTTGATTTCACATATAAATATTTTTAACTACAATAAAATTAATGTAAATAAACACAATAAATTCAAAATTTTTGCTCAATCATAATAAAATATGCCCTATAGTACTCCTAAATAGTGTAGCTTTCTGATTGTGAAAAAATTTTCACGATCGGTTCAGTATTTCCGATGATTAACCCCTACAAACAAACTTACAAACTTTACTTCTTTATAATATTAGTATAAAATCGATGTTATTGAGTTTCGATTTCATCGAGTAACTCGACTCAAGGTTGATTTGCGCGTTTATGGACAGTGGTATCCACTAACCAACAACTTCGCCTATTTATCCTTTGTACCACATGATAATGAACTTTAATATGTGTGTTAATAGTTTGAGGGTTAGTTAAAGTAATAGACGCGACTAACGGCTCCAACAAACTTACGTTTTCCTGTAGACCATCTTTAACAAAAATTGCGTTGAAAGCTTATTATCTAAAATAATCTTAAAGCAAATGTCAAAACTGAGTATATTAAACGCTAATTTTTGAAATACATAATGAAAATAACCATAGAACTCTATTTCATTCGTAAAAATGAAATATTAACCTGTAATAAATCATTTAATACAAAATAATCCAGTTTTCAGTTTATCTACCACGAGAAGGAAAACAATAGGGCAGGGATACAATATGCAAAAAAAATAACATTCGTTTGTTGATAATCACAAACTTTTCCAAAGTTCGTTACATAAATGTTTTTACAATTTTCACGCATGTTTTAATTAATTCATGTATATGGATCAGGTTTGTTTTTGTTATGTGCTGAGGTATCGTACATTTATTGAATACGAAATGTTGCGTATACATTGCAAAGGATGTTAGATATGTGTTATGTCGATAAAAGTTCAAAAGTTATGACTAATAGTTAAGTGAAATCTCGAGCAAAAGACGATTCTCTTCTAAATTTATTTGTTAAATAAAACGATTTAATTTTTTTCACAGAAAATAAGAAGAGAAAAACAAAATTATTTTTCTTCACTTTACATATTACAAAGCGATCGCTTCTCTTTAAATATTTATTATGGCGTTACTGTAGCTGGAGCGGGGCTTAATGATTTTGTTACATAATACACGTACTACGTCTCTGAGAAACACTCCGGGTCGTATTAACTCCTAAATCTGAACTCGTGCCTCGAGGCCCTACTAGCTGTATATCGTGACGTAGTTCATCATTGTTTCGGCGTCGTGTTAACTCCTTAATATAAAGTACTTATATGTAGGCAAGCGCTTGTGTAGTGTAATCAAACGTATATCTACTGCAGGCGTTGGCTGTTCAAATATTTAATATACTTGCTGACACACACTAGTTTTCTCTTCTGAGAAATATATTAAATATTATTAGAATAGGTAAAAATAGGTAGACCCTGTCGTTTCTTACCAGACATATCATTTAGAGCTAAGTATATTAATCCATAATAAGAATATATAGTCCTGGGTAAATCGTAATATTTTTAACAGTTGGAGGTTGCTATCTGTGCCAATTTTTTTGTAGTAAGCAAGTGGTTCGTAATCCAATATAATATTCTGTAGTTAAACCTTCTGTTCATTTTAGTATTTAATTACGAAGTAAATAAGTAAATAACTGTCATATTCGTATTCGGCGAAGACTGTTGATGTGATGACGATGTGAATGCGTGTTAGGAAGAAAAAAACTAACACTTTATAAAATTGTCGCTCTGAAATGTTGTAAAAGTTATAGTTTCTGTATAGATTTACGAGTACAATACAAATATAACTAATATTTCATTGTGCATTGTTATTAAAAATAATTAAATAATTGTTTCAAAGGTTTTTGTCTCCTTTAATTAATAACTTTACTAAAAGATAAACTATTGTTTGTAACTAAGGAACGCTTTGGTCAAGTTCAGTATAGGCAAAGTCTTTAGGACTGAAGGCTATGCGCAGAACAATCGTTCATAATATTATTTAGATGTTGTCTACTTTTACTTTTTAACAAAGCAGAGACTATAAATAAATAATAATCGCTCTGGTCGGGGATTCCCTAGTTAGAATGAAAATACTTAAAGGATGTTTTCATTACACACACATGTGATATTTCATTTTGAATGCTACTAAGGTCTATAATTCCAAGTCCGCCTACACTTTGATATGAAAATAATATTAACATTCAAGTACTTCATAGATAAAATAAGAGACATCGTTATTACAATACATTGTGTACATTTAAAGTTTTACTAGATAAGAACATCGACAAGGAAAGGCAAGGAAAGCTCATTGTGTATTGATTAAACTGGTGAATACTTAAGTTTTGTTGAACGTAGTCAAATTTATATAACTTGTACTTGCGCTTTGCACTGGTAGATTCTTTGAGTAACATGGATACGCTACGATTAAAGAATAAGTGGATTATTAGTGGTAATGTTACACTGTATTTAATTTAAGTGCAGTTAGGCATTCGTGTGGTAACATATTATAAATGCGGAGTGTCACTACCCCATTTTATCCCGTGGGTATACTATAAAGTGACAAAGAGAGTTAAGTAGGCAAGACAAGAGCACTGTGAAGAGATGGTAAACTTGATACAAACTTCATAAAAACCCGTCTGACCGGCGTGGCATAGTAGGCTAAAATTTCCTCTCTAAGGAAAGGCTTATGACCAGTAGCAGGCTATTTAAGGTTGTTAATGTGATGTGATGATGATGTAGTTAGCTTCGTAACTTTTATAAATGTTATACAATAAAAACGTGTTCGGAAGCAGAGGGACCGTTTAGTTTTCTTTTACTTTTTCTTTAGTTATTATTTCTTTTATTAAAGTTTTCTACTTAAATTCTTTAGTGACTGTATAAAATAAATGTGTGAATACTTAAGAGCAATTACGTTGTACTTAGCATTTCAATATTTACAGATCAAAAATGCTGTCTTAATAAGTTTTTCTAAAGAGTTCTTAGTTTGTTAACTTTCACTATTAAATTACTAAATCCAAAATATTGCAAAATATGTTAACAGTGATCCGAAATAAAACATTTCAGGAGAAGAAATAAATAGTTGTTTAAATGTGTAAAATCGTGAAAATCGTTATAATCCTGAATTAATAAGGTGATAAGTGATAAAAACTATTTTCGCCATTTGACCGTGGTGCCGTCTCTTTATTTTATCGATGATCTACACATTGCTATTAATTTTTCCTTATAAACAAGTTCTCCATTGGTAGTAAGAGGAGGCTAAAATAAACACACAAATATTCCCCTTAGATAACTTATTTCACGGTTATGTTGAAGCAAACCCTAATTATTTTGCAACTTTATAATTAGTTAACAAAGCTCCTTTTATGTGAATAAATTCATTTAAATTGTTCGTGTAAATAGTTACACTAAATAAATTTCGTCTACTTACAACTAGAGAATAAGTACCAACTATGGATATTATTATCAAAGTTTCATAAAGAACGGATAAGGGATTCCAAATGTCATATTTAAGATTCTTAAAAAATATCCGCGCTTTTTTCTTTATTGATAGTTATGCGAATATTAGGCTATCATTACATAGATGCTACATAGACAAACTTATATACATTTAATGTGTGCTATATACTGTCCTGATGTAAATCAAGCTTAGTCTTTATTACCACTTTGTAACAGATTTACTCCGAGAAACATTTGCGAAGTTTCCAATTTACTTCAGTACGTTACATCCGTCTGAGCGCTCTCTAATATAACGTAACGTCGAATTTCATGCATTCTAACACACTGTCGCAGAAATGAAGTAATCTGACATCGTAAGCAGTTAGAACAAAGTATAAGAGACATAGTATCGATACGATTTGTTTTACCATGCCCTTATTCCGTAAGCATAGAATAAGGCTCCCAAGCTCAGTGAGCTCTGATGAATTGGCCCATAAATTGTAGCTTACGCTATCCTACGTGCAAGACGCAAGTGGCTAACTTCACTCATACTAGAGAACATTTGGTACCAGTAAAGATGTTATATGTCCTGTATTCGTTGTTGGAAAAGAAGAAAAATTATGGCTGAATTCGAAAAATGTGTAACTTTTTTACTTTTAACTAAGAAAAGTTCTATAAAAGGAAATAAGTAAATCTTATACGAATTATACTATTATATTATAGTGCTTTCCAAACCGAGAGAGACTCTTATGTCCAGTGACTGTAAAAGGCTGTTGAAATAGTGCCTAGTTTAGTGTACCTATTCCCGAAGTATTCAACAACGCACTGTATTATTTATTGGTGTGAGCTTCTGTCAGTTCTGACCACAGTCGTAACATTTGCCCTATTAAAAGTTTTAATTAGCTTGTTAAACAATATCAACCGCAGTTTATGACTGTGATCAGTACCATAAATGTTATGATTTTATTAATAGGTGTTGTGGCTACTTTAAAGTGTGTACAATAATAGTGCGCAAATCACAAATCAATAATAATACCTAATACAAAATAATTTAAATGTCTATTTTTTACTTATCTAATTTGATGACGCCTCAACATGGCTCTCAGTCATACTACATAATATGGTCATTTGTGTGAATTAGGTGATATGAAAGTATATCGAAAAATAGATAAAAACACTTCCTTAATCACTGGTTTGTGCTAAATTCTGTTAGTTATTCCCTTTTACTCTTATTAGTTTTCTATAAAAGTACTGTATTTGTTTTTAAATACATCGTATAGATATATAATTGTACTCGTACATGCAACCGCAAACCGAAAGTAATAAAGTGAGCCCTAACTCAAATAATAAATTAATCCTACTACTAGAGGCAAAGACCACCACGATTCCTAAATTATTTTATTTATTTGATCGTGGATATGCGGATTTTGTGTGTTGCTTCTTTAAATAAAATCTTTACGATCCCATTTCATAAGTTTGATTAATGGCAACAACGCTGCTTGTTGTATTGAATGTTACTTTAACACCGTTTGGAGGTGATTAATTGTTAATTAAACTATCTCACCCTATATTATTTTAGGAACACACCAAAGTTAGGTTTCATAAATTAGAAATTTAATTAGATATGAGACGAAGTTCTATTAGTGTTTAATTTTAAGTAAAGAAAAAGTTATAAAATGAAGTATTTTAAATTTATAGTACGTATAGCTTATTTTATAAATATTTCTAAAGATGATAAGCATAAGTACGACGTATAACGACAATAGGCAATGGTCGTTGTCTAGGTCTATTTTCTTTTTCTTTGTTCTTTAAATGTTCTTATATCTTTGATATCTTCGATTTCATCTTATTTCTTTCTCATTAATCCGTATATTTTCATTACTTTACTAAATATTTACAAGATATCCATTAGTTTATAACCTTTTTACTCTTAGGAAAAGTTTGGGTTCCCGATAGAAACTCAACGTCATATGATAAGCCAAATTTCTGTATTAAAAAATTGTTTAATTAACTTGTACAAGTTTTTGCAATAACACATATGATATTTAATTATCTCAATGATTATTTCGCTGACTATCTCAAGCATTTTAGTTTCATATCTTTACTCTTGCTTAGATCGCCCATGTATTTTCGAGGTGGCAAGGGCAATGGTGAGGACCATATTTAGTTTGTACGTAAATAGCCATTGTAAAATACTTATTTTAATACCATATGTTGAGGTACAATATAGTTTTATTATACTATTTTATTAAAGTTCTTAAATCATTTTTAACAGTTTCTTTGTGTCTAGGAAAAGGGCCGTCTAAACGATAACAAAGGTGTACGGGTATAAGAAAAGAGTTTTAAATAAATAGATCCAATATGCGATAGTATTCTAACATGCAGGCTTGCTTGCTTATTGTAACGGTTAACACTAAATATCACAATGTGAATTGAACAAAATAATATATAAGAATACTAGAATAAAAAGCAAATTTTTCATCGCTGGCTTTGTGTCGAAAAAATACTTTCTACTCACTCTATTATTTTTTTAAATCAAATAATAAAAATAAAGAATAAAAAAAATGTTAAAAAATTGAATCAGCCCCTACGTTTTATATGTACTCGTAATCTACTGATTTTGGTAGAGGCTTTTAAATCAAACATGAGTTTGTAAAAAGGTTTGTAAGTCTACTTATTTGTAGAAGGCAGACTATCGGCTAATTTATATATATTGAACAAGACTCCAAGTCCATGACTAATATAATTTGTATAAAGGGCTAATAGATACGGGATATGATGACAAAATGAAAGTTAAATGAAAACAGGCCACGGGAAAGCCAGCAGTAGAGAATGTTAGTTTTTTTATTCCTTTATTATGCAATTGTATTTTATCATAATTTTATTTCCAGTGTGCGGATGTTATTCTATCAGCGTTTGCGTTTTCATTAGGATTTGTAATTTCCCGGGTGGGAAATTGCGAATCCGGTGGGTTGAAGTTGTAGCGCGGTGGCTTGCGCTGCAGATGTACCCGTCACAAGCAAACGGAACGAATGTGGGGTGAGAAGGGAGTAAGAACTACTTTTATATTAGCCGTACCTCATCTATCTACCTACTTATCGTGTAATAAGAGGTGTGAACTTGTATGTTACGTTTATGCGCGCCGTGTGTAGCTAGTTTTAGGTTGCGTGTTACCTAAACATACGTGGAAGTTGCTCTGCCATTTAAGGTATTAGAAGGTAAGCTTGTCTTGTTAAATTATGCTTACCTAGTATAGATCTTAGGCCTACTATACAATAATTCATTTAAACATATTTTCAATGTTTTATTCCTTAATTATATATTTTGTTTTACTATCGTTTTTAGCAGTGACAAAATTAAAACTAAACCAAGGCTAATTGAAGGTTGATCCATCGCCTAAAGCTTATAGTATAAGCAAATGCGTTGAAAATTCAATTAGTTTCAATATAAATATTAATAAAATAAATGTAATATAAACTTCTTTTTTTTGCTTTTCATTTGTTGTAAATTTATGACTAATTAGTTTAACCAATTGGTTACGACAGACGAAAATTGTGTAATCTTCTATCTAATATGTAAATCTGAAGAATTTTTAAAAAGTAACTAAAAAACAGTTATGTTAGTCATTAATACTAACCTCCTTTAATACTACCACAGAAGACAAAATGGCAAAGAGCATAAATATGCTAAACATATGCGCCTACATAATTTTTTTAGTTGTTTATGCGATGACATAAACGGCACTCAAAGTTTATGACTTTATTACAACCCTTAATTTGATAGTACTTTTTTGTAGCTTTTTACACTTCATGGTGGAGATTAATTAGAGAGGTGTCTGTCTAGCGGTTCAATAGATGACGACAATGTAGATTATATTATCATTAATTTAATTTCGAAAAAAAAATCAATATTAAATAAACTTTAAATTAGTTACGAAGCCTAGCCAGTAATGATTAAACATTACTGTACTTTGTCTTTTAGTTGAAACATATGGGTACACGGGTAGCCTTTTTTGTCTAATTTCTTTGGAAATATGTACAACAAGGACCGTCTTTCGGTAACATTTGTAACACCAATTACGAATAAAAGCGTGACGTGGTGCTTATATACTTTGTTAGTGGACTTCAGAAGATAAACACTTGCACCTAATTAATCTAATCTATTATATGGTGTATAAACTTGTGTACGTATCGCTGTGTAATGTATATGAAATATTTTAATTGTTCAACTAGTTTAGTTGTGGAGCCTATGTGTGCCTACCTCGCAAGATTCTACACCACCCAAAAGTTGACTGACAGACAATGCCTTGGGCATTAAGTCCACGCTTGTATTAAAGTGCATTAAGTTATGAAAAAATAAAATCAAACAATATGTACTACTGGAGTTTCAAATGCTTTTACTATGTTTATACATAATGTACAAAAATATTAGATCGTTTATTGATACTTTTTACGCACTGGTGACAGTTCCTAATAAAATAATTATGTCGTATAACTAAACAACTTCTCAACGTAGGTACCATTTAGATTTGTTCATCATATGTATACTTAGAGAACTTAATATCCAAGTGTAAAGTAAGGCATAATTGTGTAAAATATGTTCAAATTTTCTTTATAGACATTATGACAGTAGGTATTTTAATTATTGAGAATATATAACTTTCGTTCTAATTAGAGAATGTCATTCTAAAAGCTTTGACAACGAGTGCGAGAGTGTTTGTTACACGAGAGTTTAATTAATTAGAAATATTCATAAGTAAATTTTATATAAACCCAAGTATGAAATTATGGAGTCAAAGTCTACTTTGATTAACAGTGTACCCAGAACCATTGGTAACCTTCGCAATAACATTGTTAATTCTGTTCATGTTCTTTTATAGCATTGAAATCAATTAGCTCAACTTAAATCATGTCATGTATTTATATCTTTGTTTACATGCTTATTGTGATGTATTTTGTGTAAAATTCTAATAATATAAAGTAGAAAAGTAGTGACTATAGTCGACAATAATAACTAATCATTAATATTGTTATCATTTTAATCATATAACTTTGGACATAGGATCATTACGATAAAGAAAATCGATTCGTAGGGCTCAGTAGTCATGCAAATATTCTAAAATGTTATTCGTTTAAAAGCGACATCAGAAATCTGTTAGGTATATTAGTCACATGCTTTTATTAGCTTGGTATGTGTTTACGTATCTATGTAACGGAATCTTTGAACGTGATTTTCATCCCTTTCAAAACGGTGGACTGATTTGAAACAGCACACTTATCAAGGAGATGAGAGTGCAATAATTTGTACAGTCTGTCCCATCATCTTTACCAGGATCTTCAGGATAAAATAGTTTTTAACGTATTTTTATTAACTTCTTCTATCTAATGGAATCTTTAGACTTGATTTTAATTCGTTGTAACTAAATCAATGTCATGGTAGAATACGATACTATATGTAGAGGGACGAGGTGTCATGTCAACCAATAACCTCGCCTCCAACAAATAACGTCGAATAAATGTTAGTTTGCGCTAAATTGATGTGATCTACAAGAGTTAAAGACAAGTACATACTTCTACTTCAAATTTCATCAAAAGACTCGTGATCCTTAAGTTACAAGAGTGCCTGAGTAGTAGTCACTATCAGAGAACCCACTTGCTTGTTTACCCCCTATGACATTACATTAAACATGCAGACAATTATTACAGGAGAGGAAAACAGATGCAAAAATTACAGAATTAAGTAACAATTACCAATTAAGGTGTTTTATTCAATATCTGTCAATTCTATTATCTCATACTAACATCATTTCATTGGAAAATAAATAAACACATCTTGTTCAAACAATTTTGATATTTCAACTTGTTCAAGCACACAAGCTTTTTATAGATTTCAAACAAAAAGAAACTGTATACATAAGTGTAATCAAACAAAAAATATATAAATTTTTAGCGACAAAATTCAATTTAAAAAATAAGTATTGTTTAGTGACCCTGTAAAAATTTAACTATTTGTAACTCAGTTCAAGACATTTTTTTTTCTCTCATTTATCTTCTTCATCAGCAACCTTAATTAGTACATCGCTGGGCATAGGCTTCCTCTAAGAAAAAAGGTTTTCGCCTACTGTACTACGCGGGATAGATTGGCAGGTTTAATATTAAATTCAAGTTTTCCTTCTCTTTGCAGTGCTGTGTCCAGTAGAGCTTGCTACTTTAGTGCCGACTCCCATTTGTTGAATAGGGACGTTGACATTCTATATTCCAAGTCGGCACAATAGGTAAGTACTATAAGTACTAACACATTACATATCCCAAGTATTTGCATTGACAAGTCATATTTATTGGCGGTTATTACAAAAAACGTAATCCAGCTGGGTTGGGCAACGTTCGGGTAGCTACGTAACGTTTTCTCGTTACAAAGAGCGCAGTCTCAAGACAAAAGTCTTTGACTAGCGTGTGTTGCCAGTGATGGCTTAAGGCACAGAGACGTGGTCGCTCACTACGGGCTTGATAAGAAGGCTCAAAGTCACCCAAAGAGCAATGGAGAGGGCAATGCTTGGAGTTTCTTTGCGTGATCGAATCAGAAATGAGGAGATCCGCAGACGAACTAAGGTCACAGATATTGCCAGTAAAATTGCTAAACTTAAGTGGCAGTGGGCGGGACACATTTCACGCAGAAACGATGGCTGATGGAGTTATAAAGTTTTGGAGTGGCGACCGCGTACTGGGAAACGCAGTGTTGGTAGGACCCCCACAAGGTGGTCTGACGACCTGGTGAAGGTCGCGGGCAGCTGCTGGATGCGGATGGCACGGGACCGGCTGTTGTGGAGAACCGTGGGGGAGGCTTATGTCCAGCAGTGCATGTCTTTTGGCTGAGATGATGTTGACGATGATGACAAAAAACGTCCGAATAAATATACTATATAATCGAATATAGATGGGTGTACAAAATATATGCATGGATCATTTTTACCAGTAAGTACAAGAAGTAAAGTAATAGTGGCTATATATGTGTAAGGTTTTTATGACTTTTATTAACTAATCTGTAACATAAATTAAGTGAAACTATTTTTATCTTTATTCTCAAAACAAAATAATACCTGCGATAACTTAAGCAGGCTAGGTCAGTGAATCTGATCATGATAGTAGACATTATATTTAAAGGTTATTATTTCTCACTTCGTGTGTCTCACTTCGAAAATGATGAATTTTCATGAGACCGTTTATCTCTTGATTTACCTCTTTTGTTTTCTTATTGAGAGTATAAAAATTAAGAACTATGAGTTGCCACAATTTCAAGTTTGCAGCCATAGTGGCTTAGGTTCTGCGTTGATGAATAAGTTAAAAATTTGGAATGATAAAAAATGTGTTCTAAAAAAAAATACAAAACATTGATATTCAATTCAATTGATCGGGTCTTCTTTATTTAAATATTTCTATGATTTTTTTGACTTGTTTTCGTAATTATGCTTATATCAAGTTATAAAAATTCGAGCACAGCGAATTTCACACCGTAAATAAAACAAAACCTTGCGTTTATATTATAGAAGCGACATATTTCATAATGTATGGGTCTAATTATCTTTAGGCGGGTAGTGGTTAAGATATTTTGGTAATAAATTAGCAGATACCCTTTTGTATATAACGGACAGCTTCGGGACTTAGTCGGCGGGCGATAATAGGGTCCTTGTCATCATGTGTGCCTTTTATGCGTTATTACCTGTTGAACATTTGGTACGTAAAATCATTTATGTGATAAAACTAAGCTGGGATGTAAAACTATCAAAGGATATAATAAATATTTATTATATATATTTTAATTTTAAGTATTGTCGCGACGAATCTTTGTTGCTTTTTAAATTATAAGTAATTCGATTAATTATTTCAGTCTATGCATCTGTTTCTTAATTGTCTTTATATTCAAGTGAAAAGCTTGTCCTTACCGGAGTGAAATTTTTTAAATGAAAGTTAAACTAAAATTCAAACAATATATAAACTGACGGAACTAGTAAAACATCTTTTACTTCATTTTAATCTGTGACGATAAAGAAACTAAAATTTTATTAAAGTTTCCAAACTGAAGTTGTAAAATTCTATTAACCGAGTCCAGAAGACTAATGGTTTTTACATAATTAGTGTAAAGTAATGAAATTGCAAGAACAGTAAGTAAATCTTTATTTAGTTTAAAATGCAAAGAAATTTATTATCCATCGTAGGTTGTAATAATGAATAATGTATCTATAGTAAGATGTTTTGTTTATTTCTGTATGCGACTTGCCATTGTTCGGGACGTCAACAATACCACATCAGGCAATCAACCTCGTAAATGAAGATTTCCTGTTATTATGAGGTCTGTTGTGGGTTACTCACGCTGACATCATTCTACGCTTTCGTGATGTTTACCTTTAACGTTTTCCTTACAAAGAACTTAACATGAAAATAACCTTAAAGCAATAGTTTTTATTCTCGTGTAGCCAATTGGACTAGTTTAAATGCATGCGACCACGTTCGTGTTCTTGCATTTATTACAGTCCTTGTATTGTATTGGTTTTGTATAATTTTACTAGTAGTGCTTGCCTGTTTTTCTCACTATGGTAATTGCTAATAGTTTTCGTTATAAAAATATCTATAAAAGACAATGGTAGGCATGCATGTTGTGTATCTCATGGTCGAGATTATTGTTGTATTTATTTGGCTAGTAATATCATCGATAATAACGAGCATTAATTCCCAGATTTTTAGAACTTTGTGGTATAAAGTTAGTTCAATTTGTAATTTACGTATATTATAGACTCTACTAAAGTGCCTATATAAATGACAACTGGCTGTTACAAATAAGTAGTCATTGTTGTCAACAAGACGTCGTAGTATCATATTTTTTTAAAACATAATCATTTGCTTACGAATTTCTTGCTCTGTCAATAAAAGTGAGTCTGTCAAATTCTTTGAATTACTTTTTTACGTAATATTTATGATGCTATTGATTGATTGCTATTGATTTGATTATGCTACGAAATTAATCATTTAGTTTTACAATGTTTTGTCTTGAATGTATGTTGAAATTTTCTTATTGTCTTCTTACCCATTTCCCTACCTTATTAAGGATCGGTGCAATGAATGTTCTTCTTACATTCTCCTTTGTCAACTTTCTTTCTTGAAACTTTGTTCACTACGTTTTGCTCATCTCTAAGTATGAGAGGTCCTTACCAAGACAATCTGTTGCTTCACAATTTTTCATCCACTGGTGCTACTTTCAGGCTCTCTACAATGTTGTCATTTTAGTCATACTATACATCCATCACAATATTTGCATCTCAGCAACATGCATGCGTCTTTCATTTATTTTCTCTGTTGACCAACACCTATGCAGGACGGCAGTCCTAATGATAATTTTGTTCGTTTGTCCCTTTAACGTAATAGTCAAATCTTCGATGAGTACAGCACTCATTCATTCACTACTCGCTCGGCGGATGTTCATGTCTATAGTTTTTTTTTAGGGTGATCAACTATAAATATTAGGGTACTTTACCTTTTATAAATACTTATAAATTTTAAATTTACGAGTGTTTATGTGTAGTTACTGCAAGTGAGTATTACAGCATAATTGCACTCTCAATAGTTAATGGATATTGACATTACAAAGCATCAAATTTTTTTTTGTGATGATTTAAATTAAAATTAAAAATATTTATTTACCAATATCTTTTATATAAACAAGTTTTGTTACGAGGCTAAATAACTTTGTATTTGGAATTTAGTAGTTAAAATTTTATCAGAAATTTAAATGCATTATGTTAATGTTAAAAATATTTAATGAACTGCACTGATGGGTTAGGGGTTTAAGCGGTCACCACGCCGTTTTTAAATGCGCAGAGTGTTGTGAGCTCAAACCTCACATAGGATAACACTTTGTGTGATCTACAAATTGTTGTTCCGAGTCTTGGTGTTCTTTATATCTGTTTTGTGTATAGTTATTAAGTTTTCCGTGATACAGGCTACATTTATTATACAGGAGTTTTCTTTAAAAAAAAAAGAAAAGAATGTACAAAAAGTTGTAACTACATATAAATGGAATACTACTTCCTTTTAATAAGTTATGTTATTTTATATTTTTGTGTATTTGATTTATTCTTACATGAAATAAAGTTCTGAGTACAATTTATCTTCTTACTATATAGGTATCAATTAAGTATAATTCCGGTTGTTTAAGGGATTAAATATAGTGGCGGGCAGTTAATGCGAGAGGGTCAATGGAGAGTGTTGCTCAAAAAAATGGACACCAGACGCTGGTGAGCACATAATGATCTCCAGCTCCTATGAGCGATGGTCTGAACTGGTAAAAGTGTAAGGTCCTCTGCAATCTGTATATTGTGACTGCCTATAGCGGCAACTGACTACTTCTATTTGGGGCTGGAACTTCGTTACTGAAATATTTCCGAGTACTTTACAATAGATTTGACATGTGACACAAGACCACAACACATGCACACCTTTAATCGGTACCAGTCCGACATATCGAATAACTCTGGAGGATTTTCACATGGAAAAAATGTTACAACATAAAACGATGTGTTTTTGTGATGTTATTAATTTGAGGAGATTAATAAAATTGTCTTTTTTAAATGAATAATATGTTATTTATTTCGAAAAACAATAATATTAAAAATACTAAAATATAGATGGAAGGGTGTTAGTTCATTTGTCTTTAGTTTAAACGTAAACCTCGATCTGGTAGTTAAGTCCTGAACTTCGGTCACTCTTTAGTCTCATGTTGGCGTATGAGAATCCTACGCCTCCAGCAGTGATACTAGCAATGGCATCGGTGTGGTCCAAATCACGGAGAATTATGCCCTGGAAAAAACAAAAACAGTATTATAGGAACTTCTTTATGTAAAAAAAAACAAACTTGATAGTTAACGTAGTTTCGCTATGTGAGCTGTCTGTCAGTCCGTTCGTCCATCTGTGATTATCTAGGGATACGTATTAATCATGCTATTATACTATATACTATATGGTATTATACTATATATTATAGTATATATACGTAAAAACTAAAAGGTACGGCCAAAAATCTTTGAAAATAAAAAAAGTAAGGTAAAATCACTTTTCGATTTACTGATTCAGACACTAAATTTTAAACTTTCTAGTTATTATTTTCGGTAGAGTCAAAGTTATGCGCTTAAGTTAGGTGCAGTAAGCAGATGTTGCATCTTTGAAACAAATATTAACAACGCTGCGTGTCGCCACACATGCATTTAATCCTATTTCTTACGTGACTTTCGATTTTTACTAATAAGATATATAAAAGAATTTTAGAGAAATGAATACTAGTTCAGTAACTGATTAAAGCCAGTTTGTCGGTTGTTGAAAAGTTAAGAATCAATAGGTTAATTATACATAAAACAAAGGTTAATATTGAAAGAGGAAGTTCGTGACTAACTCCAGACCGAACATGGGCCTTAATAACCTGGTAGGACATTCTCGAAACATACAACTTAATAAACCATAAAAAACCTTTATAAAAATAATGTTGATATTTAATTTTTCATGTATGATATTTTTGCGAGAAAAGAGATATACATTTCTGGCCTAAGAATTTCCATTTCATGTGGAAAAAATTAAATAAATAATAATAATAATTATTATTTTGATATTTCATTGCTATAATATACATATTTGCCTAATGATCTATCAATAATGAAAATTAGGTAAGCGGCTTCATCAATTAGAAGACTCTATAAATTATGTAGTATATTCTGAACACGGTTTCTTTGACGTTTTAACAAGGTTGACATATTATATAATAAAAAAGTGTCTTATTCAACCGGTTTAAATAACTTAAAGTGGTTGAAAAACCAGGCCAAGGTGTATATTTAACAAGGCATTAAGTTTAAGAAAGACAGTTTAGTGATATCCGTAACGTACACATACTAAAACGCTAATTGTGTTAACGTTGAACTTTTTGGTGTTTATTATAAATGTCGGTAAGGTTGACTAATGACCTTATGCAGATCACACTTCAATGGTAGCAGGTCACTTGAAACTGGTCTTTTTGGAATTGATTAAGGCAATAGGACTAGGACTAGGACTGAGATGATAATAATGGTGAGGCAAAGGTTTTAAATTACATGGAAGCTCTGAAGATTTTTTTTAAAATAGTAATTTTCTTTATAAGTAGTAAGTGATATTATTGGTTCTGGCTGACTTAGTAACGACTTACTACCGTTTCGAATTGCAAACTCTTGTTCAGGCGGGGGGAATCACCAAATCCAAATATTTGTGAACAGGTTTTCCTCATTGGCACATGCTTTAATTCGTATACAATTATGTCAATAGCTCTTTATTTGTAAATTGGAGAACTTTGACGTAATGTAATATACCTACACCTTGTAAGCCTTGACTCTTTTTGTAGCCAATTAAAAAGAAAAATGTGATGAATATCGTCGATCCTTGTATAAAGATGTATCTTCGTAACTCTTAGTTCTACAGCTTACTTTTCTTTATAATTTTTAAATTTTTTGTTTCAGTTTATAGCAATATCATTAATGCCAGAATTTTGTTTTTGGATCTTCCTTAAATTGTTCACTGCTGGATATAGACCTCTCGTTAGTAAAGATATTAAATTTTGGGACAAATTACTTTTTTTTCCTCTATGACATATGTGTAATAATTTCCGAATGATAGTTTTGATCACTATAGCCGCTTTCAGATCTTTTACGAAACGAGAAAATGATAAATGATTTAATCTATCCCTGTACCTTATAACAAGTTCAGTATTTTGAGTATATGTAACATTACTGGATTAACTGTCAAAATAAAAAGGTAATGGGAATGGGACATCTTTCCGATGCCATTGTTAAAAAATATTAATTGTATAATTATACTTCTTTAGCTGATATTTTTTATCCACTACACAGAAATTGCCTTTGGTGGATGGTGAATGCTAAATTTTGCAAAGTTTCTAATTGCGGTATAGTACCCGTGACATTTATAATTAAGTAATTGTTGTGAAGTCTAAAGTCCGAGCGGTTGTGTGAGAGGCTGACTAATACTTAATTAGGTACATGCGAATAGTTTCTTTATTTAAATGCCCAGGATATTTGTTCCTGTGAAGTATGTAAATATAAACACCCTTCAGCCAGATTGAAAGACGACTTGAAAAATTGGCTGGGATGGACTGGATACGGAAAGCCTGGCTAGGCCACGATCGATTACTATAATGCAAAATGGGTAGAGGTCTAAGTCCAGCAGTGAACTGCTATAGGCTTGTTAATTATTTAATGAATACAATTATTATAACTACACAATATGTCGACAAAGAAAGACGTAACTATACGATCGGTTAAATTACTGGGAATAAGTGCATAAAATAAATAGTTAGAGAATATAAACGAAAAAACAAGCTAAATAAACACTTAATTAATTAGATAACCTAATTATCTTCGTGTGTTGTTATCTTTCTGAGAAACGCGTGATCTCATAGTGTGACATCAGATTTCATCGCGTAAAATTGTGGGACTTCCTTCGTCCGTACTGGGATTATATTTTAGCGAGAGCATGTACTCAGTCAAAAGGTATTATCTCAAGGCCTAATTAAGACGTACAATGTTGTGGAATATGTACACGTAATATTGTTATTTACGTTATGCTTAATGATCTTTTAGAATAAGCGTAATAATATCTATTCGCTTATTTTTTATTCATCCGTAATATCTTATTATTTTTTGCTTATTAAGATAGTAAGATTAGAATCGCATAAAGTTATCGCCTAATTGTTTTTCTAATACGCCTTTGTTTATTTTATCAGCTTTAAGGGTAAAGTGCCCAGTGAATCAAACTAGAATAAACTGAACTTATACAAATGTACTTAACATTTAAAATTGTGGCAAGGGAGTTCTTATTTCAACAAAAGGAAAATGATTTGCACTTCAAATCTTATCAATAATAATGGTTATAACAGTTCACTTGATAATTTACAAGAAACGAGATATGTTTATTTTCGTGAATTAGTTTCCTACACCTCAATATTGTTGAAAACGCTATGGTGACGAATTAATTTATCTAGTTAGTTTAGTTTTAGAACTAATTATAGAAAATACACATACGAAATATACCGTTTCTAAAAATTTTTCAAATGAAAGTGATCACAGTGATATATTTAGCTTGTTTAAGAACATAGTACAAAAATTATATATTTGTAACATAAAATACCTACAATTTTTAGAAGTTCATTTTAATAGGCTCATTGGCTCATTCAAACTGCCTCGGCGGCGCAGCGGTAGTGAATGCGACTGCTGTGCTTGAGGTCTCGGGTTCGATTCCCGGGTCGGACCAAATGTTTGTATGATCTATAAATATTTGTTTTGAAGTTTAGGAGTTTTCTATGTATAATATGTAAGTATTGACAAAAAAAAAAGAAAAAAAGTATATAAGTATTTTACCAGTCAGTCTAGTTATCATAGGGCAAGCTCTGCTTAGTTTGAAACTAAATGACGTTGTGTGTCACATGTCTGAAATATTTATTATTATTATTTATTAATTATATCACACATCTAGGTTTCCAACAGCTGAAGTTAATAAATTGTAGACTAGCCAGTCTTATCAATCATGAGCACAGTTTATGACTCGAGCTAAATACAAAATATGTAGCATAGTGAAAGTTTCCAAATTTTTCAAATCGTGTCTATTCTGTGGAGGTTTAGTGATCGGAATGTACCATGTCTCCTAAGGTAGAGGGGGACCATGTTAATCCAGTGACGTTGAGATGTTTTTTTTTGAAAAGATGGACGACCGGATGTGATTTTAAGTGTCCTCCGAATCAACACCGCATATGAAAATAAATTACTAAAACTTCATCCTGTTCACGTACTTGGTCTTGGAGTACAACACAACATGAGGAAGATTAATTTAAGAATCTTTTCTTCAATAGCAAATAAAAACTACCGTGACTAATTAATTGCAAAAGCGATTTTACGGTATACCTTTATCGTATGAGATTGCTATTTTGGGTGTAGGAGGAAAAAATTATGAGTAGGCAAATACCGACTACCGTTCAAGTGTAGTAATAAAACTATCGATAGGAAGATTTGTGTAAGCTGTTACCATAGTTAATGTTTTTTGTATGATTTCAAATGGTAACTACATTTGCTTTCAGGGTCACCAGAAATAATCGTCACGCTTTGCGTTTGCGAAGTAATTTTAGTGACAATTTATAGTAATCTTTGTGACATAATGATCATATTATGAAAGAAAATTTAAATATTTTTACTTGTTTGTGAATAATAGGGACTATTAGTCTTTTCAAATTCATGTGTATATGATGCACATATCATTATCATCATCATCATCTCAGCCAAAAGATGTCTGCTGCTGGACATAGGCCTACCCCAAGGTTCTCCACAACAGCCAGTCCCGTCCCACCCGCATCCAGCAGTTTCCCGCGACCTTCACTAGATCGTCGGACCACCTTGATGTACATATGTGTAAGTAATAACCATCAAATGCTAAAATCAATGTAGTTATCAATTTTATAGCAGATGCCGGCTCTTTATATCTGTAAATTGCTTACATCGCGCTTAGTGCGTATACCATTAAGACCTAATAACACTTCATAACATAACATAACAAGTACCTGGGGTTTACGCTGTTTCTATTCAATACTGAGAGGTTGTTTTTGCATATAACAGTATTGTAGTCTAGCTAGGATAATGTTCATGCAAATGTGATGTGGGATGGTGATGGCAATAATTAATTATAGTTCGGTGCTCCCATCACTATATCAACAACAGATTAGACATTTTGGCAAGAATAATCTAGAACTTCGTACCCACAATGGTAATACAACAACCTTAAATAAATGACTAGCTTAATTTATTTTAACTTTGTGTAGTAATTTTGTCAAATTATAGCTTTAATTGGAGACTGTAAAAAAGAAAAGTGTGTCATTGAAAAACTGCTGGTACTTATGGCACAGGTCTTCCTATTTTAAGTACCAGCTGAACAAAAACATTGTTTTATACATTTTTATGTAAAAAACTGGTCCACACGTTGTCAACACTGTGTAACATATAAATAAATAATGAGTAAATAAATACTTAAAGAGTGGACAGAGAAACAGATTATAGTAGCTTCTACGTTATTTTGTTTAAATATTCGTTGTTAACAAAATGAGAAGAAACGAATGTCACATACCGGAAGATTCCTATTGCATAATGACATATAATGACGACGACATATAACCCTCTTTTGTTCTTTGTTGTCGGGGTGGAAAATCCCTTCGGATCTCCGGCTCCTCGGGAAGCAGGAGCCAGGAGTATGTGGTGTTTCCACTAAAAACCACCCCGGCGGCCGGTCTGAGGGGTCCTTCTCTAAACCATGAACCGGGACCCGGACTATATTATTTCCGGTCCTCTCCAAAATCAATGCCGCGCCTAGTCAGACCCTATCCTGGGGAGGGCACTAAGGCTTCCCCACCTATCAATCTGGTTGTTGTAATTTGTTGCGGCCCGATCGTATTTTTGCGACCAGGCCGCCGACCGCAGCAACTAATCCGCCACCAGAAGTCCCCACTCTCTGGCGGCTCGCGGTCCCGTCGACGGCTCATAACGCCGCCGACGTCTTCTTCACTCGGGATCGGCCCTCTCCTGATCCCATTCAGCGGTCTCTTTCTGGAGCATAACAGCTTCACAGAAAGAGACCACTGAGGCCCAGCTTTCCTCACCCGCCAGCATGGCAGTATTGATTGCTGGCGGTGTCAGATCTCGTCCTATTTCATCGGCTAGGACTCTGCGTTCAAATGCCCACGCGGGGCAGTCCTCCAGCGTATGCTGGGCGCAGTCCCAGTCGGCTGCGCAGTAGTGGCATTGTGTCGTCTCCTCGCGTCCGATCCTATGCAGATACTCACCGATGCAACCATGCCCGGTGAGTATCTGTGTAAATCGGTAGGTGACGCGACCTCCCTCCCTACCTATCAAGACTTCGAAGTTGGGCAGAACAGCACCGACAGCACGTTGGCGTGCATTTGGCTGTTCCAACTGCACACGCCACTGTGCCAGTACCTGTCGGTGAGCGTCGCATTTCGAGCTCGTCCTGGTCTTCCCCGCTCTCACCCCGGCGGATAGCGCAAGTTTGATCATAAACCCTTGCGTCCATGTCCGCCAGGATATCGAAAGGCGAGAAATGTGCCAGGACTATTGCCGCCTCCGACGAGATGGTGCGGTATCCTCGTACGATCCGAATGGCCGCAACCCGCTGCACTTGATTGAGCTTGGCTCGGCAGCGGAAGGAGGTCGATAGGCGTTTGGCCCATATCAGCGCTCCGTAGAGGGCCATGGATCGCAGCACCGCACAGTAGAGGTGGCGCACTGCCTCACGCGGACCCCCTAAATTAGGCAAAAGCCTCTGTAGGGAGCCCACCAGCCCCCGTACTCGTGCGATCATCCGCTCGAAATGCTCCTCGAAGCTCCAGCGGCTGTCCAGGGTGAAGCCGAGGTACTTGATGCGCCGACTGTCCTCGACCTCCATTCCACCCACTCTGATAAGCGAGCTGGTGGGAACGGCACCTCCACGTTTCCTGTGAAACCATAGACCATCCGTCTTATGAGGTGCAATCCGTAGAGCCAGACCGCTGGTTTTCTGAACGACACAAGCCACCCCTAACTCGACGAGCTCTAGGACTGCTTGGAAGCCATACCCCCTCGCTAGTACTACTCTAGCATAGCAGACGACACTCACTCCAGGGGGCAAACTGGTCCTCAAGACCGCATCATACGCGAGATTCCACAGAAAGGGTCCTAAGACTGACTCCTGGGGAACCCCGTAACCTCTCTTTGATGCTCCTCACCTTTCTGACCCATATAGGATATAGACCTATCGGGAAGATAGGCCCCGATGATGTCCCTCAGGTAGTGGGACAACTAGTGATACACCAGCGCTTCTCTGATTACCTCCCACGGGAGAGAGTTAAAAGCGTTGATTATATCAAGACTGACGGCTAACGCTACTCTCCCCCGACAGACAACCTCCTCCGACAAGGACCGGACGCCTTCAATCGCGTGCAGCGTCGAATGTCCTTGTCGGAAGCCAAATTGACTATCTGCTAAGTCGGGACCCACCTGCGACAGGTGCCGGCTGATACGGGCAGCGAAAACTCTTTCAAAGAGTTTCGCCACCTCGTCCAGCAGACATATCGGTCGGAACGCCGATGAAAAATCTGCAGTCCTGCCAGGTTTCTGGATAAGTACCAGCCTGGCTTCCTTCCAGCTGGAAGGAAATACGCTGTTACGGAGACAGCTGGTAAGCAGTCCCCTCAGCCTATCTCCTAGGATCACTAAAGCGTGCACCCATGCTCGGGGATCCCATTAGGTCCCGGGGCAGTGTTGCGGGCGGCGATTCGCCTCACGGCTCGGTCCAGCTCATTCTCTGTCACTTCAAAGTCGTCGGACCACGTAAGGGTATCCGACGGTAACAGAAGATATGAGGGACTACCCTGGCCCCTGGGGAAGAGAGTATCAACTACTCTTTCCACTAACTTGAGGTCCAGAGTCTACGTCAGTGGTGGGACCCACGGTCTGAGCTTGCCCACTACAAGCGTCCACATGCATGCATACATGCCCCCATGTAAGGACGCCCCCATGGGTCTCTGTCAAGTCCCTCTATGAGCTCCTTCCAGGAACGAGCCTTGGCTTCCGCAATCGCAAGGCTTACTGCCTTTGCTGCGATGCCATACTCCCGCTCTTCGGGTTCTCTGAAACCGGCGACGGGCTCTCGAGCACGCTGTGTGAAGTTGCTCAAGTTCCGATGTCCACCAGCACACAGAACCCTTTCTGCCTTCCGGCCTGACCCGTGGCATCGACGCGTCGCAGACGTCAGTCATGACGCCACGGAACCAGGCCGCCTGCGCTTCGGGATTCGACGGGACCCGTTCTTCCTCTTCCTCTGGCCAAACCGCGACAATGGCTGCGGCCTAACGTAAAGAATACAAGTTCATTCATTATGATTTAAAATAACGTGTTGGTATTAGTTATATTCGAAAGTAACTTTCTGTCCTACACAAAAATAAATCTATTTGAGTAAATCTCCGCAACGCTAGGTGCTAAATAACTAATACTTTGTGAGAAAAAGTATATAGACATAGGAATATGTTAGTGACAACAGTTGAATAAAATATAAACCGATAGTGACCTTGTCACGCCTACTTAGAGACTTGTTTTTGAAGCATTACTTATATAGACCTTCAAATTAACGTAGAGCTATAATTTTCCTTACTAATTTATTATCAAAAATATGAAAAGAGTTAATTCTCCTTGGGATGATTTAATTTTTACTGTGTTTCTAAAGGCAATTGCCTTAAATCGATCGACTTTAAAATCTGAAGCATGAAACGAAATTAGTTTAATACCATACACACTTTCCACACAAACAAACTGTCGTTACTCTTTTCACCTCCTTCTTTAAGTTTTTATCTTGGAAATTAGCACTAACGGTCCTAAAACTGTATGTGTCTATTCCTGGGACTCGAACTATCTTCAAACCAAATTTCATCTAAATGGGTTCAGCTTTTAAACTTGAGGGACATACAATCAGAGACACTTTCGCATTTATAGATTAGATTGATTGAAGTGTACGGTCATTGTACCTTTTATGCTAAAATAAAATGGTCGCTTACTAAACACCTGTACCTTTGCACTTTTGTAATGCTGTACCCTAAAATGTAGAATATTTGTATTAACTACTATAATCGTACCAAGCGAGACAAAATAAAACTGCGACAAATACACTTGATGTGTTTGGTAAATTGGTACTTCGTTTAATAACCACCGGATTTTGTCATAATATTATGCATAAAATTAGCAAAACATACTCAATTAATTGTAAAAACTTTACTTATGCTATAATTAAATAAAAAATTAGTCGGTACAGTAGGAAATAAGTACTAAAATGTATCATTGAGCGCCGCACGCCGTCCCTTTTAAAATATGATTACCTGCACTTTGAGCAGTTTAGCCAGTCTAGTGGTTGCGAAACCGGTGTACCTACGTTGCATTTTCTTGGATATGATTCTGATACATAGGTATTTGAGCGGCGGTACGGGTTTTTCCCACGAACACCGAAGCATGACTGATTTTTTATATCGGACACGGGTTGCCCGGCTCGCACGAAATATTGCAGAATTTAATTGTTAACATCGAAAAAAATAAACATAATCGTGTCTTCACATCACATTGGAATCAGTGTAACATGATTAATTTAATACTTCCATTGATATGCAGGATCAAATATGAACTGTGAAGCCGATTTGTGATAATATAAGCCTTTAAGAATTTAAAAGGCATATTTTAATTAAATAATTTCTTAAGTCCTTTTTAAATGTGTAATAAACATTAATATTCGCAGTTTAACTTCACGATAATTCTGTTAAATAACTAAGTAATATTATTTTATAAAGGAACGTTTAACATAAATGTGAATCATTAGAACGTTCTAAAGTAAAACAAAATGTAAATAAAAAGAAACCGACTTCAAACAGAATATATATAAAAAAGCACTGAAACTACAAAAAAAATACATATTCGTATGCCTACAATTATGTTTATTTTTGGAGTCGGTGTCAGCCAACGTATATGAACGTTACAATAAGAACAACACAATTACACCCACTGACAAAGCGCGGGCGGTGGGTTCGGATGTATAGTCGTATATTTGTATAATTGATTTCATAGTTTAGATAGTGTCGTTTTATTATTTGTAGGTATATTGTAGTATTTCCTTGACTGACATAAAAGATATATAATATTTTTTTTTCTTCTCAGTGCATTTTTTGTTTTCGCACATTTTCTGTTTGAGTTCGATTTTTTATTATTAAAGTTTTGTTTATTTCTTGAATTTAGTGAATATCTAGTTCGATAACTAATTTTTATTTTTGTAAATACAGGTGACCTATTTAACGCGTTACTCATATGAGACAACGCTGTTCAAATGAGACAAACGAAGTAAGAAAGCACCGTCTATCTGAAAATAGGCAATTTGTCTGGAATTTTATAAATCGTAAAAGTAATTCCTGGTATTAGCGTTTTCAACTAAACAAACAACAAATTTTCAACTTTACAATATTATCCTAGATATGTCATTTAACGAACAATGTTGAATATATTAAACATAATACACAAAGTAAAGAATACAATAAACACAAGCTATCCTAACAGTTATTTATTTTATTTTATTTCCATGCCTACAAACTGTCCCATAACTACTTAATTACCCTACAGTAGCTTAATACTTTTTTAAAATATCATTTTTTATTTACTAGACTCCAGTAACTTTGTATCGTAAGTCGAATAACACCTTCCTCGTGGTAAACTCGTGTAAGTAAGATAGCTGCGGCTGCGCGGTGCGAGGACTACATGGCGGGGCAACGAGGCAGTCGCAAAATTACAATTCTAACTAGATTACTAAGGCCTCTTAACCTTACACTTAGGTAAAATTATGTATGAATTTTTGTTCATATTTAATGTTTGTACCATCAACTGTGCTTATTTCTGTAAATAAATAAATGGTACGAAATTTTAAACAGATACTTTCAACTTATAATCTAGAAACAGTTCGCTTAGCTCTTAAAATCTTGGCCGAGCCTTTACTTACGAGTACCGTCAAAGCATTTCACTAAGTACATTATCTGTGTTGGAAATGGTAGATTTGCAAATTGTAGTTCTCACATTTAGGTGCCTTGTGTCATTATCCTTTGTAATTTAGAATGCAAATAATATTCTGTATCTATTGCGTATTCTGTTGATTATATTATATTGCTTTACAAAATCTAGTAAGCAAACTTACACTTTCCAATTTTTATTCTAATCATTCTTAAAACGACGTTTTTTTGCGTCTTGGTGTGCTTTTAAAGTTGCCAATCAACACATTCAATCACTTTTTAAAAACAAATGTGTCCTCCTGTCTGTTATCCTGTCTCATGGTAAAAATAAGTATCTGTTATAACAAATGATGCATATGTTATAATATATATGTTATATTGGTTAGAGAGCAAAGTAATGTTTGTTTTTGTGTTTAGCTTTGAAAGGCTAGTTGGCTAGTCTCCGTTAAAACAGGTCGCCGTGGCCGAAATCTACTTGAATTACATCAACACCATCATAATCACTTTGAAATTCCTCAATTCAGTGTATTCATTCACAGTGTAGTAATTGCGTTCACATCTATTTTATTTTATTTTTTTGATGGCACAATGTTTACGTGGGTTATGTTTTTGTATAATAGCTTCCGTCGGTAGTCTTCATAGTCATTATGTTTTATTTCAGAACTTTTTTGTAATGGTGGCAAATACAAATTGGAAAAAATACGGTAGCATTTCTTTTCATACACTTTTACTGGTTTTTTACCGTTTTGTGATAAGGATTATATAGATATACAGTACCTATGTGTTTTTAAACTACACCTTAATTTATACCATCAATAAGCTTACTGGAGTGGCTACATACCCGATGATAGTGCCAGGGTGCCAGTAAGAAGCATGTAATTGTGATTTAAAACGACCTTGACCCAATTACCGTGAGCTGGTGGAAACAGGATATGGAGTGCCTATGGCATCGAAAGAGTTGATTTTGGGAATTAAGTACGCAGGACAATAGCACTGCAAAGAGAAGGCAAACTTGAAACAAATTCTTAAAAATCGATTTGGTTGACTGGTACAGTTAGCTAAAACTTCCTTTCTAGGGATACGTAACTCTATGTTTAACAGTGAACTGCTCAAGGGTGGTGATGAGCTCAATTATTGAAACAAAGGATCTTATCTTCATCAATCAATAATTGTTTATGATGAAAATTATCATAAAAATATATGCACATTATTAAGAGAACATAGCAAATGGAAAAATTAAGTAACCAACCCAGTTACGAAACTCGTTTGATACGAAAAAACATACATAATTTAATTGGCTGGAGTGTATTTAATAACCTTTTAAGATTATATAGTTATTATATACAGGTTGAATGCGCTCAATGCCAACTGTATTCTCTTCCGGGTAAATATAGAGTAAACTTAAGCGGTTAGACAATATTTAAGATGGTAAAAGTACACTGTTTGTAGTTTGTTTGATGAGTAAACAACAACAAAAAATAAAGATATATATGCATATATATACATATGTTTATTTTCTAGGAATGTTTATGCTTATTGGAACACAGTCGTAATATGAGGAACACATGAATGGATCGAGCTAAAACTTTCTCTGGTAGGAAGACGTATTGTTGCAAATATCATCGTCACCATCATCAGCCTACCGCAGTCCACGGCTGGACATTGGCCTATTCAAATATAGATAATTTTGGAGGTCACAGAACACTACTTTAATTTAAATTGGGTTAGCTGTAGGAATTAATGGTTACACACTGTATTGAAATTGTAGTTCGAATACTAATGAAACTGAAGAGTAGACATTTGAATGATTAATTTAATATAACTATTTGTACATAATTTAGCATCAATTGAGTCGGGTTTATTTAAAAAAGAGTGAAAATAAATGTGTATTATCAATGTGAAACATTATAACAAACGTATGTTCGTTAATATTTTAATACGCGTTACAAAATCTTTAACCTTACGATGACGTGGACTATTGATAATATTAAAAAAACATTTAAGATTTTATACATTATTTTGTTTAAATGAATTTTTTAACGTTGAGTATCTTATTAACCTACTTATTACATTTAATAATTTATTGCACGAGAGTATTACATATTATGTTAGTCACTAGCCGTTGCCCGCGGCTTAACTCGTGTAGTAGATATCATATTTCGTGGAAATAGTCTTTGTTTATGAATAAGGACTTGATTATAATCGGATGATTAATATAGTTAAGTGTGGTTCAGACAATCGATTAGAACATTAAAATACTTCTCACATCAACCTGCAATGTTTTTCAATCAAGATTTTAGGGAAAGACACTATAACCTTGAAAATAAAAATTTTAGAAAATCGATCGTGGAACAATTATAAAGGTAGCCTCTAACGTTGTATCTCTTGATGTAAGACTAATGGAAACAAGTATAAGCATATAGCGTTATGTAAGCATTTCACATCGATTGGTAAAAATTTTATATTTATATAATTATCGATCGATTTTTAATCACAAATCAACAAATGTCAAATTTTAATACAGAATTTTTTTGAGAATAGTTTTAGTCTAAAAGAATCATTTCATTTGTGCCATTAATTCCAGTGTACTATGAAGACTAGTGAAGTGATAAAATGCCGTTCTAAAATAAGTCACACGCACACTTATACATTAAGATAAACTATTGGGTATTATTTATCTTTTACATGTTATGTTACTTCATATTAATTAGTCGGTTAATTCTTTACCATAAATTTACCATAAAGAGTGAATAAAAATAAAGTAAAAGAAGGCGATAAAACGGAAACATACCTTAATGATTTGTTGTCCTGGATCAGAGAAAAACACCTCCTTAACTCGTTTCTTGAGTGGGATGGCATTGTACTCGGCTTTTTGTTGCCATATCAATCTGTTGTTGTAACTAGAGCCCACTATTAGATCTTTACAAAAGCCAACACAAATGAACGATAAAAGTACAAAGAGTAATATCGGTACGGATTTCATGTTGACTGTGTTGAATAGCGTGTGTAACTTGTTAGGTAATGTGCCTCGGTCAGTGGATCTCGATCGACTGGTAAGTTCGCCTTCCTAGAGATTATAAAAACACTCGTGCGCCTTAAGCGTGAGCAACAAAATCACGCCTTGTGCACAATATTTAAAACTTGCCTACACATTGAAATAATGTTTATTTTCCTGATCTTGTTCTTGTTAAGTTTTTGTGGTGTTTTATATTGTTGATTCATTAGAATTTACAATGAATTGGTAAGTTGTTTTATGTTAACAAATGATGACATATAGTCATATTTATTGCCTACAGCGTCGTCGTTGGCGTAAAAGTTATTTATTCAATCTTAGAAAACAGAATTTCTTTCTGACTGAAAGGACCTTATATTCTTTCATTTATTCATAAATTATTTTCATTATTTATTTTCAATGTTGGATTCCATAGTAATCGGATAAACAGAAGTTTAGCACATAAAATACATTCAAACATTTGAAAGAGTTTAAAAGAGGTCACTTGTTACATAAATGGTGAATGACGCTACTGATTTTGTGTTGTTGCCGTTTACAATACACGCAGTGTACTCGGGTGTAGTGCTTTTCATAATTGGTTTTGGACACATCATAAAATTAAAACCGATTTTTGACATAAGTCTCTAAATTAAGTCTCTTAATATTACATAATTTGAGGAATAAAACTTATAGACATTGAATCTACATATGAATATTTTAGTAGATAATTTTAATTGACATTATAAAGTTTTTTTAAGACAACGTAACTACACTTTCATTTACAGAGTACTTTATTTGCAATTCTACTGCATACGTTTCGTTTACCTACTGGAAAACGAATAAAACCGTTTATAATAAGAGTATCAAGTAAATGTAAGAATAAGTAATTAAAGTCATATTATATATAAGTCAATATTTTATGTAGACACGACTGTATCGATATCATGTTGGCTGCTAGAACTTTTGGCAGTTAGATACTTACCTGGTTATCCTTATCGTAGATCAACGATTGTAAAGGGTTGGTGCTATTCGAATGTAAGCGTTTGGAAGAGTGAGTATACGACGATTGAGCCTGGATCAATCTCGACTTCAGTCGAACAGTTCAAAATGTATTGGCGTTTCTTCTCTGGCCCCGTGAAGCAAGCCGTTGCGACAAAATTGCCGAGAAACGAGCAAGTGATTTGATCCGTCCCCGTGCCCCGCGCGGCTTTTGATTATGTGGGATGTGCTTTTGATTCAAATGTTAACCAATTCTTGACCCACCCTGAATATATGTACTACAACAACTGATATCATAAAAAACATATTTGTTAGTTAGAGAGCAAAACTGCTATTTTTATATTTGTGTGTGTTGTATAATACTTTATAGTATAATTATACATACAAAGAAATGAATGTTTACATGCGTTATGTTATTGAATTAGGTCTTTTAAAATAATTACGTCCGTCCATGGTGGTGAGTCCGGTGATATTGACGGGTTTTTTCCTACACCTGCCACAACGGCCAGATGCGAAAAGATGATGTTATTATAAACAGAGAGTTTTGCCTATGGTTGTCTACATTATTGTGAATAGGCGCTAGGAGAGGTCCAGATGTCTTAATAACAGCTGTTCCCGGTTCTTTCCTCTGACACAGAGTGGTACATCGTGTATTTTAGTCACACCACCCCACCGCAAAATCTCAATGAGCTGATGGAACGAGGGAATTTCCTCACATAAATGAAAGAATCTGTTACTAAAGTGTGTGTGGTCAGGAAACTAATTCTAACTAGAATTTCTTTAAAGTGAGTGTTTCTCGAATGGTCTAAATATTTTATTTACATTTTTTTCGTAACAAAATCTGTGAGAAAAGAGTTTTGCTTACCACTACTTACTTAAGTGATATGTTTTCAAAGTGAATAACAGTACTAGCCAGATCATATTGCCATAAGCAAATACAATCGAACGAAGTCTGTGTAATGTTAAATCTGTAAATTATATCAAAGAAGAAAGTTGGTAGACAATAAAATATTATATAAATTACTTTATTCGTCATATAAAATAATACTACACTTACATTTTAATATATACAGCACTGCAGGGAAAACAAAGTCTAGAAAGATATTACTGTTTCTGTATACATGGTTGTCGTACTCTTGAAAGTAGAGCGCATATTGTCAGTATAGTTTATTTTTTAGCATGGCCTCGATACTGAGAGGAATTTCAGGCAGTTACAGCATTTTTAAGCAAAACTATTGTAGATGTTGATGTAGCAGAATAAAAGTAAATACAAATAAGTTTGTTATTTATAATTTCTTTCTACTTTTTATTTGATTTTGTAAGAAAAAGTAGAAAAATCTTTTTTATAAGTTTCAATATTATATCTTTTATTATCCTGAAGATGTACGACTCATAGCGTTGTAACCTAGATGTAATTACGTTTGCCGTGGGTTCCGTTGTCGTGCTGTTCCTTAATAAAATGCTCAATGCCCGTTATTTGCACTAGATTTCGGAGAGTATGGCTCGGTTCTTCCAAGGTCTTTTTTTTAAATTTATTTGAAGGATATTTGATGTCTTGGGAACAGTCATGTTTTATTTATAGATTTAAATCCTACGGGATACCTTTAGTATCTCATATTCTTTTTTGTAGATTTTATTGTGATTATAGTTAAGATGTAAAAGAGTAATTTACAAAGAAATTTATTCACAACCTCTTTTTTTAAGTGTGTAGGGAACTTTAATCGACATGACGTAAATGGATTAATTTTATTCTTTTAAATTTGAAAAATAATTGGTCTATACATAAACGTTCATCTTTCGATTCTCCTGTTTAATTTTTTTTCGAAAGAAAATTACAGAAAAAATATTTTCAGAGTATTATATTTCTTTATCTTCAATTCATCAAAAAATTTAAGTGGACAGATGGACGTTTCCCTTGAAATTGTAAATTTAATAGGTAATTAATTTAATTGGCATTGACATAGGTAATTCAATTAACAATTAAGTAAGCTGTTAATTATTTGGTTTCTATGACGTCAAAAGAAACGTATTTCTTATCGCAATGTCAGAGTTGACTTCCAATAAACTCTATAAAGTTTATCGCATGCCTAATTTAACTGATAAAAGTAACACCTTATTTATCATATCACTGTACACCAATTTGTTCCTGCGTAGACGTAACTTTGCTTTTATTTATCGTCAGGCGTCTTTAGGTAAAAAATATTATTATTTTTCATTTTTTTAAATGTTTTCTTTGTTTATATGTTTATTTCTGAGCAATCCACATTCATTTAGAATGATTTTTTAATTTAAGTTAAATGCGTTAAGGATAACTACATTACTATTAACAACTATGCTTAGATTTGAAAGCAACAATGACTTAATAAAAGTAATAATTATGTTTATAAATTTCTTGCAAAGCAACTTTTTCAGAAGATTCATAACTGTCAATGCCTGTGTTTAGTGACAAAGTATTATACATAATTTAAAATTTGGAATGTTTTACCCTAGTTTTGTTGTTTTGTTTTTGTTCTAAAAGTATTTTTTTTTTACATTTATATTCATCACCATTAACGGTATTTTAAATAATTTTAAAGACTTGCTTTCGAAACTTTCTATTGGTTTAGTTTGCCACGGGATTTTATATTTTACAGGCTCTTTTTTTACGTTCATGGAAAACTAATTGAGTGTTTTTTATATACGAGATAAGATATATAGATTTGAAAAACCTTGTAAGAGTAACAGCGTTTGCAAAGGCTTAAACTTGTTGTACATTTTAAAATAACAGATCACTGTGAATACTAAGATTGTCAGTCAAATTAATTTCACTATTTTGAAAAAGCAGATGTGCACATTATTCACATATTTTTGTATAAAATGGAATTTCATTCACATGTTTTTGAGGTTGATTGTACAAAAAGATGTGATCTATAAATTGTTGTTAGGCATCGGGGTTCTGGGTCTTTTTAACATTTATGAATCCAATTTTTTTTCGAAAACAGATTTTCATGCGAACATAAAAACTTATTAGCTATGCCCTTTTTTTTTCTGTGCAGATATCCCCCTGGATACCACCTACTGGTGGTTATGTCGGACTCGCACCGACCAAAAACTGCACGCCGTCTCAGGTACCAGTAGCCGGGGAATCAGGTGTACCCTAGAAAGGAAATCCCTGAAACCCCGACGTACCTCGGGCCATCTACCTATGGCTTGCAGATGACCCCTTTTCTGTTCCAAAAGAGCGTGTGCTCCGTAGCACGTCCCGCTGCCATCCTGGCCTGCTTCTGCTCGGGTGACGGATGGCCTCACCTGTCACCCCCAGACTTGCGCTTATGGAGGACCGAGATCGTTCTGCGATCTCCGGTGCCCGAGCCGTCTGTGATACTGGACACGTTCCCAGGCCTGGCGAACCGGGAGAGTTCTAAACCTCTCCCGGTCCCGCTCCAACATCTCCTTTGCAAGCATAACTTGCTCGCAAAAGGAGATGGCGGAGTTCCACGCGCTCACGCTCCGCAACATGGCGGCGATCATGCTTTATTATTAGCTATACCTAAATAATGCTACGATAAAATAAGATAACACATTTCTGTTAAACATTGTAGATCAAGAGAAAATGAATCGAAAATGTTATTTCACGTTTTATTCAATCAGTTTATTGCAGGTAACTCTACTATTACGTTTCACATGCAAATTTGATTTAATTAAAGCACTGATCATCATTAAACATTCTCAATATAGTTTCATTAATAATAAAACATTTATAAAATTAATATATAATACAAAAAACTACTAATAGTGATATCCGTGTAGTCATGGATTATGAATGCGAAATGTCATCACTCCCATTTGTTCCATGAGTATCGTTAGAATCGACTAAGGGAATAAGCTGCACTGGACAACAGCCCTACAAAGAGACGGAAAACTTAAAATAAACTATACCAACCCATCTGGCTTGCGTGGTATAGGAGAGGCCTAGTAATACTGTATACACTATTCACACACACTTAAGCATGCGTTCTGTGAATTAAATGTTAAACTTGAAGTAAAAAACAGTTATAATGAATAACTGTTATTAATTACGTATTTCCTTTAATGAAGTAATCTTAGGTATTTACATACTTACGAGTGTGTATTTTTAATGTGGGTATAATGTATATTATCAGAACATAATTTTTTAAACAAAAAATGTGTTGTTAATTACATTTTTCTTACAGAGTAGTTTGAACACACCGAAGTAAATTAGAGAAAAATTGATTTACTTTTATTATAACTGGCTTTTTTGTATTATTTCTACTATTCAGTTTTAAATATGCATTGATTGCATCAGTTTTCTCAAAAATATTTTTCTTGCTTGCTTGCTTAATTATTCTCTTTGTAAGTGTGGACAATGCTTTTTCATACTAGAGTTAAGCTAAAATAATAATGTTATTAAGTGATAATATTTAGTAAATATATAATATTATTTTAGGCCATCATTAAATTATTTACTACATCTTTTATTAGAGATTATGAGATATTTAAAAATTTAAATTGTGCAACAATGAAAGTCCTATTTAAAGTTTTTTAAAATAGAATATCAGACTTAAGGTCGATAAATGTTTTATAATGAAAAAGACCAAACATGACATGGCGGCTTTCTAAGTGAAGAAACTCTTTTACTAATAATTAAAGGTATACTGAATATCCTACGTCTTCTTGACAGTGGCAGCAGTGTTAGGGGGACATAGGACAGTGGGGTAGTGGGCATGCACAGTATTCTTTTATCGTGTTCCGCCACCATGCTTACGTACATGAGGTTAATCCCAAACTTTCCCAAGAAAACACTAAAATGATTTAAGAAATGAACACAGTAATGAATAAAGAATAAATTTTGAGAAGAGCACCAAAAGGCCGGTAATGAAATTGAGACGCCAGCATTGTAAGAATCTAATTATTTTATTCAAAATTCAAAGTCCATGTTGCTAAGTTTATTATTGTAGGTGTTATGTGATTCGCATAGCAAACTACTATAAAATTATATTGTTCTCTACATGAAGGTCTTATCTTTTTCCAAAACTTGACACAGTCAGCACTTACTGTGTACAAACTACCAAAGTAACGGTGTGGCTTATCTGTTTGCAAAATTCGTGTAGCGGGAAGCCGTCCAACCTTCCAAGAGCCAGCGTACTAAGCATAGGTAATTTATTTCCTGCAAAGAAGCAAAGTATGCCAGTGAAACCGAGCGTTTGTACACATTAACGCCGCACAGCTCATGAAAAATCGCTTAGGAGACGCCAGAGTTTACTGTAGGTATGTCTACAGTATATTACAATGAATGGTTTTATACTCCTTCTTTCGGAAATAACTTCATAGCTACTATAAAAACGGCTTCGTTGGTAATTTGTACTCCTAAATATATATTGTAAATGTTGTCAATTAAGAATCACCGGTTCATTAGATAATTTAGTTTTAAATAAATTTTAGCTATTAATGAATTAGTAGAAGTTGGTAGTTTAAAGAAAAACTAAAAGTACCTTGTAAGCAAGTTATGGAAATGTCTATGTCATCAAGATAGTTTTAAAAAAGTACCAGTAAGTTGAAATAATAAGAACATTGAGATTCACGCAATGATTAATAGATGAGTCATAGTACGGGAGGCCACGATGCTAAATCGGGATTTACTCGAGCGTCATAGAGACCTATTCGGTTGTGAAGCTTAGATGATGAAAAAAAAAATAACATATAAAACATACCATTTCATCAGCGGGGGGAGCGGCTATAGATTTTTTTCAAAAATGTAAAAAAACCAGTTCAATGGACATACTCGAGCATGTCAGATAATGAAATTATGTATTCCTACGTATTTTTAAAAATGTACATATGTTAATCTGACTATTTCAGTGATGGGGGTGGTCGTACGTAGGGATGAGAAATGAAAAAAAAAAACATTGTCGAGCGCGTCAGATTTTCGAAGGGGATGTCAAGTGAACCTAAAAAATGCTCTTATATAATAATCTGACGATTTGGATGTAACGCAAAGCAATGTGCAAAAAAAATTGGTCATTTTGAAATACTCAAGCGCGTCAGATTAAGATATATATGGTTCATCTTGATGCACTAGACGTGCTGTCTCATAATCTGACAATTATCTAGAGGGATTTGGTTAATCTGATAATTAAAAAAATATTATTTGTATTTTTTTAAACTATTGAACTTTATTAATTGAAAAGCTCAGGAAATAGCATGCAAATGAGAAAGTACGAGTACATGTTTCTTTAAAGTATAATAATTATATTTATAAGAAAATAATTATAAAAAATTAAATTGTTTAAAGTCTTTTTTTTTTGAGAGGGCAGAAGCGCGGAGAGGGGAATATAGGCATTACGTAGCTGCACGCATTAAACTTTATCGATGAATTTTTGTTGCTTCGGCTTGCGGAAATTGTCAGATTATATATTGAATTATTCCATTCAAAATAAAAAAAAAATAACCATGCTCGAGAATGTCCAAGTGACGTTTTTTTTACAATTTTGTAGCCCTCCTCCTTCTTTATGTCTCACTCAAATTGTCAGATTAGTGAAGTCTACACGTTTTAGCACGTAACTACCTCATCTTATCTTAATCTGACGCGCTCAAAAATTTTTGATGATGAAATTTTTTTTTACTAATCTGATCTTTTATCCTTGACGAACGATCATATATAGAAGTCTCATATTTGGTGTAAGTACTTAATAGAGTACAAGGTATCCCCCTGTATATTATTCTGCCGCGCTCGAGTAAATCCCGGAATCCTCTCTACGGCTCCTCTACTATCAGTCATATATGGAACTGACTTTTAGTGTACTTTTTTATTTTACTAATCAACTCAGATTTTCTACAGGAAAAGTGTGTTATTTGGAAGGAAGACAGTATTATTTTTTATACGGCGGTATGTATGTCTAATATTATTATGATGCTATTTACGGATAAGGCGGAAAACTTAAACTTAAACACCCAAGTACTATGATAAGGGCAGAATAAAGCCTTTGAGACGGCTCTCTAAAAAGTTATAAGACATTGTGGACATGCAGCCTGCCACGTAAAGGACAATTTATACACTTTCAGAATTGTATTTTGTAATTGTAATAGCGTAATATGTACATTTGTTACACAGATTTAGCCTAAATTTGCATAATGCTTTAACTTGTCACATAATAGCACAGGAACAGTGGCTACACTGAGTTTAAATTGCATTTTGGAAGTTCCGAATTGTTGTAGCTGCATGTGCGTGGCGCATTGCAACTGACTGAAATGTAACTAACGATAAATGGTTGTATGCGCTTTGATTTAAATGCTGACCTTTAATTATTTCACCTTCATTTATCGTTGTTTCTTCTTATTCCTCAATTAGTTTGTTTTTTCGTTGGCAATATTTTTTAAGAATTATAAAAAAAACAAGAGAATTATAAATAACTATGAAAAGATAAAATGAAAACAGATAAAGTTAAGAAGTGGGATATTATTTCTAGATAGAAAAAAAGAAAAAAATGTACATGTGAGAATGTATGTCATTCGGTTACACTGCTGTCACTGTCAGGGGTAGGTAGAACATGGTAAGAGCCATTATGGAGGATTGATTGATTTGAGTGGCATCATGGGACCCTCTCATACCGACTGACATAGGTGATTACTGGAAAGGGATGTTTTGGATCGGAAAGAAACCACGAGATTTCCAACCTGGGGCCATCTACAGCGATAGGTGGCCCGAGGTACGCCAGGGTTCCAGGGATTTCCTTACTAGGGTGCACTTGCTTTCCCCGGCTACTGGTACAATATGAGATCTTGTAATATCAGACTTTAGACTCAATCTTGTACGACTGAACTAAGACCTTTTTTTGTTGTTAGGATGGAAAATCTGTTCAGATTGCCGGCTCCTCAGGGACGCAGGAGCCAGGAGCATGCGGTATTTCCACCCCGTCCTTCTCTAAGGGGGATCATATTATTTCAGGTCCCCTCACGAATCAACACCACGCCTAGTCAAGTCCTATCCTGGGGAGGCCACGAAGTCTTCGTCACCTATCAATCTGCTTGTTGTAATTTGTTGCAGCTCGATCGTATTTTTTTGGCGACCAGGGTGCAACAAATTATCCTATTGCCAACTGCAGCAACTAATCTGCCACCAACGGTACCCACTCTCTGACAGCTTGCGGTCTCGTCGACGGTTCATAACGCCGCCGACATCTTCTTTGCTCGGGATCGGCCCTCTCGTACCCTAGCTTCGAGGTTGGGCAGAATGGTACCGACAGCAAGCTGGTGCACATTTTATGGCTATTTCAGCCGCGCACTGAACTGAGATCCTTCGTATGTTTTCCTTCGTATGTGGCCTTCACTTAATCTCTAATCCCTTTTAATATGTAAATCATATTAATAATTTACATATCTAAAAAATTAAAAACACGATGAAGGGTCTACACTGTAATTAAGTACCGCTATTATTTGGAATTAATATTTACCTGCGGTCAACGAATAACAGGTTTATAAGTCTACTTTAATTTACTTTTATTCAGAATATTTCATTTGAACGTCTTATTTGTGACAACAAGTCAAACTATGAATTCTAGTGTAAGCAGAATTGTCAGTGTGATTTTTGTTTCATGTAACCTTAATTAGACCACAGGCGTTCGAGTTCGATATGAACTAACCGAAACCATTTTGCGAATTCTACCAAACGTTGGAGAGCAATACTTTGGTTAAATAGGCTGTGGCGCAACAGGAGTGACATGATCCTACAGCCCAAGCCCTTGTGTTTATTTTAGTCAACTTGTAATTTTTCAGTTGCAGGTAGGTGGCAAACAACTAGAAGAATCTAAAAAATTGAAACTACACACATAAATTAATGAATGATCATTTGATAGTGAAGTACAAGGGACATAAACTCCCTTCAGGCCAGAGAACAGCACGTGGAGCAATTCATTTCCCTATTTAAAGCATGTTTTGCAAAGATAATGGTCAACGTGATGCATTATCCCCCACCACGTGCTATTGGAGGTGGAAGATCGTTTAACGCCGTCCAGTTTTTGTGAAACAGGTGCGTGCTTGTCAACACAATAATAAATCTATTTATTGTTCACCAAATTAATTACAAAGAAAACTTAATACTAAGGAAGTACAAGTGGCGGCCTTATCGCTCGAAGGCAATCTCTTACAGGCAACACTGGGACGGAAAGAAAAATGTGAGTAGGAATGTATAGGTTGGTGTCTGGTATATCAGAAATTGAATAGGAAATAAAATTAAAATATTATATACGAGTATATAAAGGTTCAGGCACATTAGAGTCACCCAACATACGACCAGGAATACCTTGTCACTCTGGGTCTATTCGATATGGACGGCTGATCCACGGGTCAATGCCGCGTTGTTAACTAGAAAATGATACGTCGACGTATTCGAATGGGAGCAGTGTGCTGCCGTTACTTTCTGGCACAACTTTAGCTATTTTAGATATTTTCAAACCTTTTTAACATATATACTAACATAATGTCACGCCTATTTGCCAGAAAGGTAGATAGGGACAATGGATCTACACTTACTTAATTTTTTACCCGCTGCTTCGCTCCATGCAGGTTATGTTGTTTATCTTTCAGAAATATTTGCTCCTTTGACAATTCTATTTTCTTTCCTATAATTATAACATTCGAAAAAAAAACATTTCATTAAATAATAATAATAAATAAATAAATATTTCAGGCATTTGACACACAACGTCATCTAGTTTCGAACTAAGTAGAGTTTGTGCTATGATAACTAGACTGACTGTTAGAATACTTTAATACTTTTTTTTGTAAATACATATATATTATACATAGAAAATACCTAAACTTCTAAGCAAATATTCGAAGGTCATACAAACATTTGGTCCGACCCGGAAATCGAATCTGAGACCTAAAGCACAGCAGTCGCATTCACTACCGCTGGACCATCGAGGCTCTAACAAATATTGTGGATAAATATAATTCTACTGAATTATATTTAGTCACAACATTTGTTAGAACCTTATATTAAGAATATGATTTGATTATATCGTTAAAATTCATTGATAGCGATAAATATTAGCAGTTATAACTTTTTTCGTTTAACTAAAATTTATTAGGTAAATTGTATGACTTTCAGTTGATCTCGTAACCCCGATAGTCATAATGATTAGTATAAGCAGAGAGCATGATTAATATTCGGCTCGGGGCACGCCGTCACTCACTGAATAATCAGATTTTCCGCGTGGGTCGAGGTGACTCCTTCGAAATGTTATTAGGCTGAGAAGTGGCACTCACTTACATTAGTATTATGTGATTATATAGACGGTTGATAAAACGATGAAATATAATATTAGTCATATAAAATTGATGTTTAAATACTGTCAAAGAGGCAAAGGAGAACAAATCGCCCTACGTATTCCTTTTTGGTGAATAAAATCGTATGTGGGCGACCATTTAAATAAAATCCACAATAAAAGTTATAGTGTTTATTTTAGTAAGATTGCTAGTGTAATGTCTGCTTTCACTATGACATTCTGTATATAATCAATATAGCGACTACTTTTGCTGAAAATAGATTACTTTACTAAATTTCCTAATGGTGATTCTGAAGAAAATAAACATGTTTATGATTTTAACATAAATTTAAAACACTTAATTTTGTAAACTTACATTTTAACAAATGTTAAACAAACAATATTGTTTTACAAAGCATCTGATCGCCGCGTTTCTATCCCAATCGAATTTTATTTGATACTTCAAACCCATTCAATTTGATACATTATAAATCATAATAATTTTAATAGATTTTATTCAAAGCATTGCACACTAATTTGAATGATTTAAACCTTTTGAATAAGTCTTTAAATAATAAATTGGTCGTCAATACTACACAAAGTCAAAGTTTATTAAAATTAAATGTGACAGGCAATTTTTAAAAATTAAATATTTTTGTATCTATATTGAATATATGTTTCTGTTTTAACATATTATATAAGTATATTTAAAATTATAATTCGAAATATTGTTGTAAGTTTATCAGAACGAAACGAAAGAGCTTCATCTAATATTGAAATGTCTCGCTTTTCTCGCCTAATTAAGTAACATTGAGCTCTGTAATGTATGTAACTTTTGTTGCGAAGTATATATGTATATACACGTAACTTTAATATCTTTGCATTAACTAAGAGTTCAACAGTAGTCATAATTGATATTATATCATTTCGTGAATAATAATTTCGAATTTACTAACAAGGTGTAACAAGTTATTATGTGAGAACGATTATTCAGTTATAGTTCTGTCCCTTTGGGATTATTTTCAGGGACTTTGATATCTTAACAGGCCTGCCTAGTTATATTCTAGTTATACCCTAAATTTAATCTGAAAGTTTAATATATTTTTTAATTATTTTAGTTAGAATTACAAATTATAGTAACCATGCTTCGGCGTGAAGAGACTGGCTCGGTTTCAGTGATATGTGGAGTGACGTGATCACACAGCCCACATCTCTATGTTTAGTTTACTCAAAGGCCAGCAGCGAACTTATGATTCTTAAGTTGCAGTTATTTGCCAAGAAAATTGTAACTATAATCATAATTGAATCACTTGTGTATTCGTAATCGAATCACTTTCCTTAGATGTATCTCCGAAACCTCATTTACAAACAAAAACCGGCAGTACGCTATAAGTGAAGGTTCCTTAGCGGATATTGTTACAGATTGAAATATTCTAAGGAAAGTACTTACAGTCAGACAAATTTGCTCAAAAGAATATGACTTTTCTAATTGTTTTATGAAGATCAAGATTACTTTTCATGTTGGCTAAGATTAAATATAGAGGCAAATCTCTTTTTAGCTTATATTTCACAAACGAATATGTTATATCCCCTAAATTCTTATTGTGTTATAATAATAATAATAAATAATCGGACATTTGGCACAACGCTATCTAACTTCAAACTAAGCAGAGCTTGTACTATGACTGCCAGATCGACTGATAGAATACTTATATAGTACACTCTTTTTTCGTAAATACATATATATTGTACTTAGAAATCACTCAAATTCCGAAAGAAATATTTGCACATCATACAAACATTAGGCTCGACCCAGGAGTCGAACCCGAGAGCTCATGCACAGCAGTCACATACGCTAGCACTGCGCTACCGAGGTAGGAACAGTCAGTACGTAACAGAATAACTCACATATGTTTACATGTTTCTCAACTAATGTTGTTTGGGTATAAGTAATATAATACGATATTTCCTTCACATACAAACATACATATGTATGTTTGTATGTGAAGGAAATATTTTTCTTTCTTTGAAACAATGAAAGTGTGTGTATCCAAGAATGTGAATAGAATGTTTCTGTGAAAATAAATTGACCAAGTTATCGAGTTAAGATACAAATTGATAAGATCTAGGTCAGGAAGAAGAAGCAGGTACGTTCTTCATAAATATGATTTATACACAAAAATGCATACTTCACAACTTTGAGATTTCAAAACTTTGATGATAATCGAAAGGAAAATCAAAAAGGTACAACATTTTGAATAGTGTTTCATTTTCCTATAAACATTTTTTTTAGGGAACCCCTTAAAAGTAAATCTCTTGCATTACGTACATGTAAGTAAAAAAAACAACCATAACTCCAATTGGGTTATAAACCTCATCATCATTAAGGGTTTAAAAACAGTTTTTGTTTTATTTGTTCAGTTCAGCATTAATCAACTTTAATTGGTAAATTGAGACATGCGTCATTCGTGCTAAATACGAGAAATTTGTAACGTTTTTTTTTTCTTTTTTCATTTTATTTGCCTGAGGACACTGTCGGGGCATTAACAAGAAGACTATAATTTATTCCGAAATTCTTTTGACCTTGAAATTTATGTACCTACTGTAAGAGGGGATCGAGTCGACGCAAGCAGGCAGGCAGAGGGCGGCGCGGCGCCGAATCTCTGCGAAGCCGCTGGGATTAGCGTCAAACGAAGAAAAAGAGAGGCGGGAAATAAGCCGTAATCCATGAGACGTGACCTAAATTCTTTCTTAAACATCGACGATTTGATATCCTCGTGAAAACAATTTGATTATTTCCCTTTCTTTTCGAATTGTGCCCTTTGACAGTAAATTGGATTGATTTGTGTTTTACGCATGAATTTTTACATAATTTGTGTCTACATTCAACAGAATATTTTTTAGTTTACAATATTTTTTACTTTTTTAATCATTAATATTTTATAACTATGTCCTAAGGCCTATATTTCACTGTGGACGTCCTCTAGTTGAGATGATGTTGATATATTTTTAGCTATTGTTAGAAATACGTATTTGATTGCGTAAAATAAAGTACATGCATTTTTCGTTTTTTTTATTTAATAAAGGGGATTCAATTCAGTAAAACTGGGCAAGTGTCAAAAAGCAAAATCGTGCACGTGTATTCATGTAATTAACCGTAGTTAAACTAATGACGGTAGGTATGTATTATTGTATATTTATTGTACAGGGTGGGCCAAGAATTCTGACGAATTCTTCATTCTTCATTTTCATCTCATTTAAATTTAACATCCCGTTTTTGAGTCTAACATATTACGGAAGTTCTTGAGACTGATGCTACTGGAATTTGTTGGCTACAATCGTAACACATGGTTTCAACAAGATACACATCCAATGAGTCCCTGTTGGTGGTCAAAGACATGTTTCCGGAAAAGCTGATTTCCAGATGAGGCGACATTCCATGCCCACTCAGAAGTCTAGATCCCCAGCAGACTTCTTTTTATGGGGTTATTTGAAAAATCGCGTCTATATCAACATCATATGTGTATAAATCAAATACACTACGTCAACTAAAAGAAAAATCAGCAAAGAGATGTCGGTGATCTCGCGGCCTCTTTGCCGACGAATATTCGAAACTTTCCGTGCTTGCTTAGAAAAGTGCAAACAGTTTTTATACGATTTTTTCAAATATTAACTAATTGATGACCCACCCTATAGAACCAGTTTAACAAAATAAACTATGTTATTTAAGCATTATTCATTGTAAGTTTTGAGATTACAAATATTTTACATACTTAGTATCTATGTCATATTTAGTACGTAAATAAGAAAATAGAAAAGACGCAGCCCGCTCATACTTTATTTCAACAGGCCTTAAGAAAGTTAAAATTAAATAACTAATGAGCTTTCCTTCGCATAATACTCTAAAACAACATTCACTTGAAGCTATAAGATTCCACAGATTAATGTGTCAAGGTTGTATGGTAGAATCAAAATGTAGAGGTTGATCTGAGGACCCTTTTTCACATCAGATGATGTAGTTCTAAATACTAATATTACTTCAGTAAGTATCGTCTCGTCTGGAACTGACGGTGGGAATAGTTTTAAGTGGCAACACTACATTTTCTTCGGTCCTGTATCCTCAGGGAACTGAAACTTTAAAAAAAAATTTGTGGGTTGTGCGAAGGAATTAATTGAAAAGAATTAAGTAATAAGCTGCATGTTTTGATTTTAATTTACCACCATTAGTTGTGACTAAACTCAACAGAAAGTATACTCTCTCAAATTAAAAAATATTTTGTGAATCGTTTTATAAAAGATAGTGTTTTGTTACAATAAATAACATTTGAATCAGAGGTTTTTTCATTGTGAGGTACTGCAGAAAAACAATAAGCTTAGAAAAAATCCAAAATCAAATCCAACAAATCCAAATCCATTCAGTATTACCTACTGTGTTTTAAGTGATATCAATATACATCATTATTCATTTCTTAAACAGCTTACAATCTGGTGGCTGGAGTCCTCTGTTAAGGAATGAAAATCCTGTGTTAGGAGAATCCAATCTTCCTGCTATTATTACAGTATAAGAAACAAACAACGCAAATGAAAATGATTAAAAGAAAAATTTTAAGTTATATATAAGATATTCGCACTGTTCACACATTTCCCAGACTTACGTACAAACATATATGTACGTAGATATACAAACACTTACATTTATACATTCATGTATATTCACATACATACTACATGCATACCATTTTAATATATTTAAAGATTACAGATACGTAGACTAGGAAATGAGTTAGTGCACACATTTTGGCTTTGATTGAAATCGTCCAACTAAGGTATATTCATTCATGTCTTAAAAATCGTGGTTATATAACACTAGTAGCATTTGTCCTTATCGGTTAGAGAGTGTTTTGGCTTCTTTATACACATGACTTATAAAATTAATTAAAAATCAATGCTATATAACCTAACTTATATTGTCCGTACCAAATTTCATTACATAAAGTTTTTGATTAAGCTTAAGACGTAACTTAAAAGTGAACGAGATGCAGATATATTTGCAGTGAATTCTTAGAGACATCGGGCGGTTAGCCTTTCTTCAATTTCACAAAATAAAACGCGAGCTGGATGAGTCGCAAGATGTAATCGAGCTAAATGTTAAGGAGCAACCATTTACATTAACCGCTTTTGTAAAACAAATGAAAACAGCGCTCAAGGGCAGCATTTCTTAGTAAAATTATTCTTTGCTTTTTGTGTTAACATTCTAATTTCTTTTCTGAATTCACAACGAAGGACCGTCGTTCTTTCGTTTGACCCAATAAGGCACAATTACGTATTATTTAAATAGGTTCATAGGTAGTTTTATTGGATAAGACTTTCCATTTTTTATTGTGGGCTTCGGCACTTAAAAAGTTACTGTAAAGTAAATTTCATTGCAGCCACATAGACTTAAGCACTTCAAGCAAACAAAAACATCACGATAAAGAAGCAGTAGTATCTACATGTTAGCAATTAAATTAACTGCATACGTTTGAAAATACAAGTTCGGAGACACAAAAGAGATTTTAATTGTTATTAATGAATAACTTTTGGGCTGACCGTGTGTCTATTAACTTGTATAAAAACAAATTTATCAAACAAATTTCGAAATATATTTTAAGCCTATGAAAAGTATTTTTCTTTGTAACTTTAAACTAACGATTGCGTTTATTTTGTATACTATCTTAAAAGTCAATGAATTACAAAAAATAATTCGTTTATCACTGATAAATGTTACTGACGAAAAGTATATAAGCAACTTCTGAGAAAATATTTTAGTTCATATCAAGACGGATGGGTATAAGAGGCAAGTTATCTTTCCGATCAGTAAAGTTAAAAGTCAAAGTGTATACATGTATGTGTGTATACATGAACGTATATAAATGTGTATGGTCTTATAAATTAGTAGAAAAACATGTTTGTACTTTAATAACAATCAAATATCTAAACATTAACCAAGTTGACATTCGTTATAATTTATTTGTCGTAGTATACCTATTTACAAATTTGTTGTAAGATTTTTGTTATCAAAATTAATCTCAAACTAGACCAATAAAAACAAAATATAACAGAATATATAGGAGCTACTTTGAGCTATCAAGTTAAAATTGAAGACAGACTTACAAAAATCGTGATCCATAAAATTCTTATAAGCTCAACACTACTAAAATAATAAAATGAAATATCAATCTAATTAAATTTTATCACAATATTAATAATAATTGGGTCTCTATTATATTTTCACGACAAAATTAATATTAGCCAAAGCGTGAGTCACGAGTAACTGAACTAATGAAATAAAGAAATGATCGCTCATATTCGGTTCATTCAAGGAGATAATTAAGATATATTATTTATACGCTCTGATATATTCATCTCTGTAGGTGGTTGACTGGTAAATAAATCTGCATCCGTTATCTCAATTTAATTTTTTCGAGGCGTGTTATATAAACGACTAATTATCTTAATTACTTAATTTTTTTTATGATATAAGGAGACAAACAAACAGATGGATTACGTGATGGTAAGTGAGTAGTATAGTTATAAATGTGTTGCGGTCCTCGAAGTTCCACGCATTAGAGTCAGGGGATGAGGGATTCGGTTCTGGTAAGCTGTTAGTAAAAAAACTACGAATTGCTTAGAGCAGATTTTCTATGCAATCGTAGCATCATTTCGGCCCAGCTAGCACATTCGTGGCGAAGAATTCTATTCTTCGCCCCTACGGTAAAATTACATTAAAACAAGCATTTATTTTAGAATTGAAATTAAAATTATGTCAATACGACTTTCGTCTAATGAACATAATATACATTTATTTGTTTAAAAATCTTTCGTGGTAAATAGTGACCCGTTAAATCTGTTGGTACCGGCTTTAAAAAAGCGAATATCTGATTTACATCAAATTACTATATATCTATTTAGTATTAATGAGACACAAAAAGCGTTGATCAAAACTAATATAAAATGAATTATAATAAAAATAGAAGAAAATGAAATGCGATTATAAATGAAGTAATATTAGGTCGCCTATCCTATGTTAAAATGGACATAACTTTTGGAAAGCTTCAACAATTATTGGAAAAGGCCCGGCAAGATTAGAAGGATTATGTATATGTGAACAAGCTGATATAATTCGTCCACGCTGAACGCTATGTTTCAATAACCCATATCACGGATTAAAGGGGTTTGCTTTACGCATAATCCTTTCTTATTCCTTCGTAAATGGATATTGAAAAAATTTGATGTTCGCCTTTTTATCGAAAACTCTTTTTCGGAAGTGCTCTATTCTGCCTCTTAGAATGACGTCGATTTAAGGTGAATGAACGAGCAAAATCCCTCTACATGGAAGAGGCGTTCCTGAAGAGGTGATGAGTTTATACAGTACCATTTAGTCGACGGCGCACCTTTGAACCAATAAATTGGCGTCAAGAATAAGCTTACTTACTTTTCAGCAATCTTTTACGTACAAGTCGCTTTCGTGCACGTAAAGGGGTGTCGTTTTCTTTCAGCTATGGAACAAATCTTTGGCATAAGTGGATCCATATTCAACTTCTTACATTTTTCTTCAATATCACTTTGATCGCGATTCTTCATTTAGTGTAACATTTCTTGCAGATTTTCATCTCTGACTCAAAATTTATTTACATAATAATAGAAAACCAATATATCCGTTCAAACAATAATTAATGTATTGAATATGCAGTGATGTGTAAGTGTTTGAAAAGATTCATTATTAAAACCTAAATTCTCGAGTCCATATGTTATTATAGTAGAGGAGAATTGACAACGGGTACTGTGTCTAGAGTTTCATTTAACGATCCCAGCTCGACAATAACCGTCCGTGGAATTTAATGGTTCGTAAAGTGGTTTCGATTAAAACAGCCGTCTGTATGGATAAGGTCAGTCGTTTTAGAGTACAGAGGCAACTTTTAATGAGTTTACGAGCGCTCCTGCATGTAGGTAAACACTTCTTACTGTAAATTATTCCCTAACATCTCATTTTATATAATTAGTTTGTTTTGAAATGTTACTGACAGCTTCTAATTTATTGTAATTTTGTGCAAGTAATATCATAAAACTGGAGAAACTATATAAAAGATTTGGAGTTAAATAAGCACATGCACTAAAACTACATAGATACCGTGTTATTTTATGTTATTAATTCATCTAAAACTTTTAATCAAATATAATAAACAAAGTGAGAGATTCTAGTACTTAAATACAACTACATTGAAAGGAATATGTAACATGAGCTAACGTGAGAGTTTCTCTTTCCTTTCAGTCTATATATTTAAGACGTCATGTACAAATGTTGCAGGAACAAGGTGCAGAAAGTTGGACAGCAAAAGGGACATAAATCAGGGCGTAGAGTGCGCCAGCTGGCAGCTTGTGAATAGTTCTGTCGGGTAGCGACCGCGTATGGCATTCGATTACCTTTATGTCACAGAACGTCTTAAATATACGAACTGACTCGGCGATACATTGGAAAATTTATTAAAGTCATAAGAGACGACCATGGATTCTTTAAGAGATATAATCGTCAACTTTGCTGTAATTGCTTTTGCTATAAATTTATGAACTTTATACTCGCATATAAATTTTACAGCTGAATGAAACTTTTAACATATCAAATCGTAAATGGAGTTTAATTTTTTAAGAATGTCATTGTAGCTGATTTGTTTGGTTGTCGGTTAACTATTATGAAATTATATAATAATTTCACTTTTCGTATTTTTTTATTTGCTTTTACTTCCTGTATGAGAAAAATTAAGTAAATATCTATGAGAACGCAGATCAATTGATCAATCGCAGATTGATTACTTTTTTACAATAGAGGTATTTCGAGGTACATATTTCGAGTTCATGGTTAGCAATCTGACTTGCTTTAGGTTCGTCAGTTACCATTAAAGCAAAATATTCTTAAAAGTAAAAGTTTAACAAGGAAAATTATTTAGAATTTAAATTTGTTTTACTCAGTTGTACGGACGTTTTTGATGTTAATTTCAGATTATTAAGGCATTTAAAAACTTTATATAACTGCAACCATTTTCTGTAACAAACTGTTTTACGAGGGTATTTAAACCAGAATGTGTGGGGAATTAAAGGTACGCAAAATTTACTGTCCGTTGTGTAAAAGTATGTTAGTATTCTATTTTGGAAATTGTACAACCAAAATCATTCCAGTACTGTTTGCATAAAATGTAATGGGAGATTGCGGCCGTGCCGGGAAGTACTACCAGCAGCGATTCGCATTGTGCCATCTGCTCACATTTAGATCCCTTATAAAATGTTACTGCGCATTATCACACGTGGATATAGCTCCGGCCTTGTGGTTATTTCGAATTGTTACCTTTTTATGACACTAATGGAAAACACTGTTTGGCTTTAGACTCACATTTATTTAACGCACTCCACTTGAAGTTTCTGTCTTATTAACAATCAATCATATTGTGAAGTATTCAAGTGATTCCAAGTTTTTATTGTAATATAAATACTCGTATATTTATGTAATAAGAAAGAGGTATACACTGTTCAGCACGGAACTAATTGAAAGTACTTCGACTGAGTAAGATGTGAAGAAATCGGATAGCAGATTTCGTAATTTATAATCTAAAATGAACTATTATGTTAGAATTACCAGTATAAAAATCATCTAATTTAAATATTAAGGATATTTACTGGCAACAAAATTACTTATAATATTGAGTATAGTCTATCAATGTTTTTTATACAATATCCAAAATCTACAACTTTCTTTTTAACACACTTTTTTTATTATTATTAACTTGGGTTGTATCTATGTATGTATGCATGTAACGGAATCTTTGAGCCTAATTTTCACCGGTTTCTAAAAATCTGATCAACTTGAAACTTTGCACACGTCTCAAGGAGCGATGACAATGCGATAATTTGATAATAGATTTATGAGTTTGTCACAGACTAAAAATGAAAAATATATAATAGTTTAAAAAAACTAAAAAAACACGCTTTTATTGCTAATCGAACTAAAACTAGAAAATAATCTTTAATGACAAAGAGTCTGATATTACAGTAGTAGAAGATCGAACAATCAATCATAGTGAATCGTCTCAAAATAAAATTATAATAATATTTAAGTTATAAACAGAATAATTCAATTCAGAGTAAAAACCGTGGGGTGCATTTTACTGCGATTCATAACTATCCTCTCATAGATAGTTGGCAATAGAATGATTGTAATATTTAAAATATCAAGCACCCCACGATTTTTACTCTCTAAAATTATAATAATAAAAGGGTGTTTTTTTAATTTTTTTAAACTATTATTTATTTTTAATAAAGACAATGCCCACATTAGGAATTATTCTTCATTTATCATTTTTAATTTTTTTGCAAAGTTCAAAATGATTCAAAAAGTTTTTATATTTTTTATATTTGTGGTCAAATCAGTGTTGAAATTGAATTTCTAAAAAGAAACAGACGCCGTGTCAGTATAGAGTTGTTACACAGATACAGTGTTTTCTTTGAGCTTTCTAGGTTCATTTAATTAAAAAACTAACTTTATGTTGATGAATGGTCCTGTTAAAAGCTTGAAAATAAAACTCTGAAGTTCTTCATATAACATAAAGGAATATACACTGTTCGGCTTACAGAAGTCGTATAGTGTATTTTCGTTTACGTTATAAGGATGCATAAAAGGTACTATTGCCTTTTTAATAATTCTAAATATGTTTTTTACCCTTTTCCAGCTATAACAATTATTGTTAACAAAATTATGTTAGCGACACGCTTTGGTACTACAGGTATTTTTATTGATCGTCTATATAAGAAGAGTTACATTCTTAAGAAGGTAGAATGTTGTAGCGTAAAAAAAGCACTCCATTTGCCTGTTTTGAACTATAATAAAATCACCAATAACAAAATAATTAAGCCTTAGGAGAAGACATGGGACAAACAAATTCACTACTAATTAGTCATTCCATAGTCTTTGTTCAAGATTACAGAATGTATTAGCGGACAGATTTTCCGTAAATATTCAATTATTTCTAATCTAATTAACCTAATTTAAATATATACATATATATATATATTGGAGGTATGTGTAGGCTGTAGTTAAAATTGACCAACCATTTAATAAACCGAGCGTAACTTAAAATGTTCTACACACATCAAAAGGGTTCGGCAATCCGAGCGAGAATGCCTTGACTTTTCATTGTAATGTTATCTAACATAACAAATAAAAGTAAACAGTATGATAAAAGATCAAAAATAAACCAAAACAATTGGTAAATGGCTCAACTACTATTTTAAATGTGTAAGGATATAAAATTCAACATAAAAGATCTTAAATGGGTATTACCTTCAAGAGTCTGATAAAATATTCACACGACATAACAAAGCTCGTCTAAGAGACCATAATCTTTAACTTTGTACCAGTTTCTCAAACATCAATCGTCACAAATACTTTATAAGCAGTCGTGTAGTCAGAAAGTAGAAAAAGCTTCAATATCATCTTATATCTACTTAAAACGTGAACTAATTTTAAAATTGACTTGAGAAATTATTCGGTTAAGTTCAACAAGGACAATTACTCAGAACCCTCGAGGATACAGACTTTTATCAGTTGTTTCTATAGCTTGCTTGTCCTTATAAGAATTATTATTATTGTTGTTGCTCTGGCACTGATTAAGCAGCAAGTCAATGGTTAAACTTGATAATTCCATAGTGAGATAGTCAACATCAATATCTATTTTTAGTGCACCACTAGACGTAGGTTACTCCTTAGAAAGAAATTTTGGCAGGGGAGTTAGTGTAGGTTTGTCTCAAATTTGCCTTCTTTTTGCAGTGTTGTTAATTTTTACGATACCCACGTGATGAATATGGGTTGATTCTTAATCCGTTATTACACAGACGAAATAGTAGTAGAACTATATGTTTGTCATTGAGGTTTGGGTAAAAAACATTTGACAGGCTTACTATTAAAGAGTGTACAATTTTTTTCCGATACTGTTGGAAAATTTTACTTGAAAATTATGTCAATGAACTTGTCTTTAGACAACTTGCATAAAATATAGTGAAAGCTAGGTTGATATTGTTATCTTGTAATAGTTATCGTTACAAAATACATTACTCTACTACATAGGGTACACTTGAGGTTATTTACGATATCGATATTCAGCGAACACAAAATCATACATGTGACGTACGAGATGTAAGGTTGTGCAAATGACCATATAAATCATAGCGAGTGACGTAAAATTGACATATCGAAGTCATAAATCAAAAGGGGATACCATAAGAGAAGAAGTTTTGACAAGGCACTTAACTCCATTCGGGACAAAATGGTTTTGGGAAAATTTACCTACTTGTGTGGTGTACAACGATGATGTACATAGTTATACCTGCATAGGGTTCAACATTCTACTTCTTAAGAATAATATATGAAACATAGGAAAGCATAAATATATATTTATAAGCATTAGAGGTATCTCTTGAAATAATAAGCTCAAACATTTTACTGAATAGCGAAGTCTGCATATTATAAAGTTAATTAGTTAAACATTTACGGGATATAAAAAGCCTGAAACGCTTTGGAAGAATTATCTTTACTTTTAATTAAAGACAATAAAGGCTGTTTTTCAACGAACGAGAACAACATTGAACCTAATTAAGTATTTGACTTTTATGTATCAAAATATTTAACCACATCTGTGTTTGAAACGTCAGGTTAAAGACTAATAAATTCATGGCTGATGAATAGACTTAACTACATTTTTTTTACTTTTTTGGGAAAGCTTGAGTAGAATCCAAGAGTAGTGGTCACCATGCTCCTTGCAAATGTTCGCAATGCAGCATAGTGATCCATACTACGGCGGCCTAGTGAGATGCTTTTTCACGCCCCGCTATAAGAACCCCGCAATGTGAACGCGCTGGTATTTGAGCATTGTAATGTATTTTATTAGTTTGTATTCGTGATAAGTTGTTTTAAAATTGCTTTTTTGAATTAGCGTTTAATTTGACTTTAAAAATGATTAAGTTTAGATTGATAATTATTTTGCTATTAACATAACACACAAAAATTAAAAATTCAAGTTTATGATAAGTTCGAGAATGAGGCTTTTAATCAAGTTGGCATAAAAGAAATCATGAATGTAGACGTAAGGGGCAAAAGATTGTGTTCCAGATAGACAGATATAAAACTTTTTATTTGTACACCGTGTTATACAGTTATAAGAGAGTATCTTAAATGACAGATATAGAATGTACAAAGGCAGTCTTATTGCCAAAAGCAATTTCTTCCAGGAAACCCAAGATTTATCAAAATGTTTCAGAGACACAGTAGTAGTACAAAGTGACATTTTATTTTTGTCTTTGGGTCGTGACATTTATGTAAATTATAACACATTGATATGTTATGTCAGTAGTCTTTAGATTTATATTTATTGAATCTAATAGGAACTTTAAAGATAAACAAAGTTGAACAATAAAAATTCAATTTGATGTAAATGATTTTTGTGATCATCACAAATTTGTCCTGTCAGAACTCGAACCCGTAACTTCTGGATTATCAGCCGGGTCACTAACCAACAGGCCACCAATAATAGATGATAATGAATATGTGTACAAAAGTTGCCGTATAAAAGTACAAAAGTACATTTAAGATACAAGAAATTTATTATTGCGAGATAAGCAAGTATAATTAATCAATTTTTGTCGTTCTTATAAAGAAACAAGTCAGGCACGGGTATAGTTGTTGTTCACTACCAGGTAAGTATGAATCTGTTAGTATACAGTAGAAGAATGTAATAGACTTATAACCAGGTCAGAAGTAAAGATTTGAAAAAGGTCTCTCATGTCTCTCGTGTCTCTCATTTTGTACGTATTTTCCTTACATGGTCAGGTCAGAAGTGAAAATTTGAAAAATGCCTGTGTCTGTTTGTCCGTGTTTCTCATTTTGTACTTATTTTCCTTACATAATCAAAGTGACACGAAAGGAATCTTGTTAGCCTAACTAGCATACCTTAGGTTTAAAAATAACTGAGACCAAATTTGTTTTAAAATTTATACTTTCACGGATGCACTTCCCAATTTTAATAGTTTATAATTTTGTATACTTTATAATTATTTCAGATGTCAAATAATCAAAAACGTATTTACATGAACGTAAACTGTACATGTTTGTTTACAAATTTATTATAAAATCAGTATAGAGCGTGTTAGCATATTGATGAAATTTATCATTTATCATGTTTTATATGTTTTGCTAAATAACTTAAAACGTCAGTAATGTGATGTGGTAATTTAACTTATACCATGGTAGTATCGGAATGCTATTTGCTTGTTTAATGTATAGACAGCATTTCATTGTTGTATGCCACTTTTTGTTTTTTACAAAATATTTATCCTGTTTTTTTTTCTTTTGTTTTTTTTTGTACTGTGCGGAAATCCCCACGGATAGCACCGCAGGGTGGTTATGTCAGACTCGAACCGATCAAAAACCGCACGCCGTCTCAGGTACCAATAGCTAGGGGACCAGGTGCACCCTAGTAAGGAAATCCCTGGAACCCCGACGTACCTCGGACCAACTACGGCTGCAGTGGCCCCCTCCTGTGTGGAAAACTCATGGTTTCTTTACTGCCCTCCTTCCCCCCAAAAGGGTGCGCGCAGTCCGTAGTACTCGGATATTCCCCCCCAACCTGCTTCTGCTAGGGTGACAGATGGCCTCATCTGTCACCCCCAGGCCTGCACTTATGGAGGACGGAGATCTTCTAGTGATCTCCGGCGCCTGAGCCTTCTGCGGTACCTAGCCCGTTCCTGGGCCTGGCGGACCGGGAGAGTTCTAAACCTCTCTCGGTCCCGCTCCGCCATCTCCTTCGGAAGCATAACCTACTCGCAGAAAGAGACGGCGGAGTTCCACGTACCCTCGCTCCGTATCATGGCCGCAACCATGTTACCGAGCGAGAGAGTCCCCACTTCAATGGCCGCCATGAGGTCACGCCTCTGCTCCACCCATACCGGGCATTCTGCCAGCGTGTGGAGCGCTGTGTCCACGGTCCGGCCATCGCAGTGATGGCACTCAGGCGTTGGCTCCTTACGGATCAGACACAGGTAATCTCCGAAACATCCTTTTCCAGTGATCACCTGCGTCAGTCGGTATGAGAGGGTCCCATGATGCCTCTCAAGCCAATCCTCCATAAGGGGTCTTATCGCCGAAACAACGGCGTGTCCAGCGCTTGGGTGCCCAAGTCGTTCCTTCCACTCCTCTACGAGGGCCTGGCGGAGTTGGGATTTCTGATTTTCGATATCTCGGGTTTCAGGACTCCGACCCAACTCCTACGCCTGCTTGCGCCACTGATAGAGAGCTGCAAGGGCTCTCGCCTCCAGGTCCCATGGTGGAGTTCCGGCCAGGAGACTCGCCGCCTCAAAGGAGATCGTGTGGTACCCCCTTATAATCCTAATGGCCAGCATACGCTGTGGTCGTCGCAGTAACGCTATATTGCTGGCCTTCAGGACCTCCGCCCATACTGGGGCCCCATAAAGGGCCATGGACCGCACAACTCCAGCGTAGAGTCTCCTGCATGAGTCATCGGTTCCCCTCATGTTCGGCAGCAAACGTGCCAATGCACGCGCTGCACCAACTAACTTGGGGACCAGACTTCGGAAGTGATGTCCGAAGTCCCATCGGCCATCGAGTACTAACCCCAGATACTTCATAGAGAGCTCGATGCCGATGCGAATACCTCCTACTATGAGGCTGAGTCTATCAGGTGGCTTCCTCCGAGGCCCATGAAAAAACAAGGCCTCGGATTTGTGCAAAGCCACCTCGAGACCCAGTCGCCGAATTCGCTGCACGACTTGGGCAACACCGGCCGTGGCCCACAGGGTTGCCTCACGGTGTGTCTTGCCGCACGCCGTCACAAGCGTGTCGTCCGCGTAACACGTGACGGCTACACCATCAAGGTATGCACCGCGAAGCACCCAGTCGTAGCCAATGTTCCACAGGAGAGGCCCTAAGACCGACCCCTGCGGAACACCACACGACATTTCACGTCGACCGAGACCGGTTCTACTTGGGTAGATAACGGCTCTCTCCGACAAATACGCCCCGACAACGCAGCGGAGGTAGAGAGGTACTTTATGATATACTAGCGCCTTTCTGATACAACTCCAGGGCAAAGTGTTGAACGCGTTGGCGATATCTAAAGACACCGCCAACACCACTTCACCCCGAGAAACGGCTTCCTCCGCCAGAGTCCTCACGCGCATGATCGCATCCACGGTGGAGCGCCCCTGACGGAAACCGTACTGGCTATCCGCCAAATCCGGCCCTACTCTGAAGAAGTGCTTGACGAGGCGCCATGCAATCACTCTTTCATAGAGTTTGCATACCTCGTCAAGCAACACTATGGGCCGGTAAGCGGATGGTGAGTCCGCTGGGCGCCCCCCCTTTCGGATGAGGACCAGTTTGCCGTCTTCCATATTTTCGGAAACTGGCCCTGCTCGAGGCATGCGCTGAGAACGGGGCTCGGGGCGGCGACGCCTTCTGCGAAACCTAGACCATTGACGGCACGCGGTCACGCAGGCTTGTCTCAGCCTTGCGATCTCCGGCGACCACCAATAGACCTGGCGTTTCGCAGTGTTGGGCTGAACCCTACTCATCGCCGCATCGCAGACGCGGGTCATGGCCTCCCGGAACCATAATGCCTCGGCATTTACATCTATAGGCCTGTCCGGTGCAGGAGTCCAGGTCTGTACGATGGCGGCTTCCAGGAGGACCTCTCGATCTAAGCGCTTGAGCGCCCAACGCGGCTCAGGTGGATTTCGTCCAACCGGCACGTCATCTGTGGGAGCGGAGACTTCAAACCGAATATATCGGTGATCCGAACCCAAACCGAAAATGTACAGCAGAGGTCACCTACGGTGACCTCTGCTGTACATTTTACCCCCACATGTCCCACCGACAGGCATCGAAAGCATCTTGCCGGTCGAGTCTGCAGGAGCCGTGCCTGTACCCTCAGAAAATCACCAACTAGGAGAGTACGCCTATCAGCGATCTTTTGGGCCGCTGCAATAGGGCAACTGACAACCGCTGCCCCCTGTCCACTGGGGCCGAAGCGTATTACTCCAGCCTTTATATTATCCAGAGGGCAGCCCCCGGCCTTCATCACAGCGAACCTGAGCTCGTCCGTCGTAACAGAATCGTCCAGGCCTGTGATGCGTACTTCAGCGTATTTCATAAATTCTCATTAATTACTCATTGGTAAAAATATTTTAATTGTGATAAATTCTGTCACTTTTTAACAAACACAAAAGTTAAAGAAATATATACACACGGATATGTAAGGAGACACGAACATTAGCAGTGTAACAGGTTATTTGGCTTACCTCAGCTTTGTCCTTAATAACACAATATGGACTGAATGACATCAAAAATACATCATGTAAACTTTAATCTTTTATTTAATCAACAATGTAAATTAAAAAATGGGTTTCTGATGCGTGATCTGTTAATTCAAAGTATGCAAAAAAAATTACAACTCAAAATTATCCAATGTTTTCATACAAAGCAAAAGCAAATCAAAAATTCGTAACATATCCACAGCAGCGCCACCTAGCGGGTCCAATTATTTTCAAACCACCTAGGAACCCATTGAAATACACGCAAAATTTCATCTAAATGAGTTCAACCGTTTAGGAGGGGTTAGGAGAGAAACACACGTTTTGAAGAATTATATATCCACGGCGTAGTGACAATATCTTCTTTCTGAATTTTTTTTTTGGAAAATGCATTCTTTTATTTATTTGAATTTAAAGTCATTATTCACGTTTTGGTAAAATCTCCAATGTACATTTTTAGTTGCAATTTCATTAAATTGAAATGTGAAAATATCTCACGAGTAAATAAATCTTTCTTTCAAAGTATATTACCTCCTAATTGTAATGACACACGTCTACACAATCAAAGTCAGAACTCTACAATCTTGAACACAAAGAAAGCTCTTCGTGCACATAAGTTTTTAGTTGTCTATACAACCTGTATATCGTTTTTTGAGTGATTTATGTAAACAGTAAATTATACTGAAAACGAAGTGCCTACGCTTTCTCGCTTCACTTCTGAAAAAATGTTTCGCAAGAAAAATCTCTTTACACGTTTAAAAGGAGTATATGCGAGATCTGTTGTGGCCATGCGGTGGGGTATATTGATATGAAAAAGTACGTTGGCCTCAAAAATATAACAAGGTAAGAATATCCGGAGAAGTCATTTTATAGTCTATGGATTAAGAGTCTGTCAAAATATACTCATATCTAATAGCTATCGCGTTTTACTTTGAAACAAACCTTACGTATCTTAATTTTTATAATAAATTATCTCACTAGTCATCGAGTTACTCTTTACTAGTTTGATGATAAATGCATAAATCTTACTGCTAGTGCTTTCACGTATTTGTATGTGACTACATCGTGAGATATTGTTTGCCGAAAAGGTTGCCTATAGTAATTTATTTAAGTGGATGTACCTATCTAAATACGAATATTATAATGGCAAACGCCTTGTTAAATATTGGTATCAAACATTAAGTAATTATTTTACTGGAGTATATAGAGCCGGGATATATACAATGGAATGCGACTCAGTTTGTATTGCGAATGAAAGGAAGTTGAAACATAAGAAGACCTGCTACCTAGCCTCTCTAGACTATGATCAAAATAAAGACACAATTTTAATTTTGATCAGATTTTGATAGTATTGACTTAGTTGATGTTTAAATTCTTTGTTTAAAGGCCTAAGTCAAATTAATACATTGAAATAACTGAAGTGATAAAAAGAAACTACTTTCTGTGATAGCATTACACAAAAGTATGTAGATATGATTTTTTTTAAATTAACCTTTTGCTTGGTGTCAATCAAATAATTATGTCCAAGGCTACTAATAGGCAACATGAAATTATTTCTGTTACTGGCGGCAACAGATCTGACAGTCCACGTGTTATTTGTACAAAAGAATCGGTCAAAACGGTGAAGGAATACTGAGAATTGAAAGAAATACTGAGAAATCATGTTGCGTAGTTTAAAAGATAACTATTATTGGTCATTATTTAGCTAATAATTCAAAAATAAATCGAATGGTAAAACTAAAACAACATCTCAAGCAATATATCAGAAAAAAATTAAATTATTGAAAAAAGTTTTTTGCTATTCAGTAACTTTCACGTGTAGAACAAGTGTATGATCAATGCTCTACAAAAGCTTTCTAACTACTCGGTAGAGTAAATAGTAGGAATTGGTCCAATCTATGATCAAAAATTATCCTTTCAGCAAGACTCAGCATCGAATATAGAGTGAAGCGTGGTAGAAAGCGAACTTTTCTGAATTCACCAGAGTAGCGGACTGACCGGTAACTAGTACCGATCTTAATGTGCTGGATAAATTTTATTAATTAATTTTAGAAAGTATAGTACGTTCTAAAAGCTATTGTTATTTGGTGTCCCTAAAAAGATTCATAAGACTGGCAGTGAAGAATTTTGCCATGGGTAGAATATAAGTTTCTGTTGATATCTGGTCTTAAATTTTTAAGGATTTTTTTTTTATGAATGTTTGCCAAAGTGACTTTTCTCTACCTGATGAAAGCATGAATAGAATCCAAGAGTTGTGGTCACCATACTCATTATGAATGCAGACAATGCAGTATGGTGATCCACACTATGGCGACTTAGTAAGATGCTTTTATAAGCCTCGCTTGGGGACGTAAGAAGCATGACAGTCGTCGTGGCATTGTATTGTACACACTTACCGCGACAACTGTCACCCCTGCATCAATGGGCCTCCGGTCTCGCACTCACCAACGAAACACAACAGCATGGATGCTGTCACTTTTGGTCTTCTGTGAAAGGGTAGTACTGCCCCGGTCGAGCCGGCCCGTTCGTGCTGAAATCAGCGTGGCTCTACTACCTATTGGTACTTTATTAAAGGTAATTGAATTTAATGAACTTTATAAGTCTTAATGTTATAATATTATATTTATGGATACTCTAACATATATAACAATAATAAGGTTACGCATAACAGGATAAAGAAAGGTTTTTCTTTTTAACAATATTTATGGGAAGACTAGTCATAGAAAATCTCATTACGTTTTTATAAATAATCTGAAAAGAATAAATAATTCTACTTCAGACTGAATTTTTATGACAGCTGAAGCTTTTACATAATTTTTAGAATTATAATAAACGACAAAGTGTTCTTAACTCCTAGGATGTGAGTAAAGAATCATTTAGTTAGAATTTATGTCTCTTGAAAAAGATTGCTCGAAGCAAAAGAAATAAAAATGATTTGTATATTATTCTGAAAGTGAGATAGTACCTCTCCTCCTCTCTCTCAGTAGATTGTTGTGAATATTAAACACGATTAAAATTATTTTATTTTATTCCAGTTACAATATATTTGATGTAGGACTTGATTATTAATTGTTAAACTGCTGCTATTATTTCCATATTAAAATTCTTATATAGTGGAAAGTAGCAAAGTTTTGCGAATATTAAACCCATTAACCAAATAATTAATTTTCAATCGTAGTCAATAAACCCCTTGGCAACGAGCAGGTATTTATTGTTAAATTACTTATTTTATAAATAACATGTGTGAAAAATCCAAGTGGTGCCAGTTAAGAATAACACCAGTTCATTTCTTCCCGTGGGTGTCGTAAAAGTCGACTAAGGGATAGTATACCTACTGCGCACAGTACCATCTCACTGGAATCACCAACCCACATGTCAACTGTTGCGATCATGGTAAATCCCCGTTGGTAAGCACAACAAAGAGACGACTCGTAGTCCTCAGTAGCCCTGCTGTTCCTGGCTACAGTAGCAGCCTGGGAAGGGCTGAGGCAGGATGTGCGATGAAACCTCGGGTAGGATAAGTCTGCCACCAATAACAATCAGACTTCACAATTTACAACACGCGCACACTGCGGGCCGACGAGAAGAGTACGGTTGGGCCATTTTGGATTGTCTGAAATGTGTAGAGTGGGGCAGCACTAGATAATACTCCAAGTCCAATGTATCCATCCCAACGTGGTATTGGGTTCTTGATACAAAAGTTTCTCTTAAACAACGTGGTCAGAACCGAAAATGTGATTTGCGTACCTTATACTCAGAGTAACCAAACTTGTACCAGGTACCACCTGGTACCTGGTACAAGTGGTGGAAAATTATCTGAGGCATGATTCGGGAGTGTGGTGCTACTTTTCTTCAAAAAGGGTAATAATACTCTGCTGAAGAAATATAGACCCACCTCTTTTCTGAAACATGTCTATAAGCTGTTCTCGAGAGTCATTACTAATCGTTGTGAACCCAGATTTCACTATTTCCAGCCTTCTGAATAAGCCACTTTTTGAAAAGGCTTTAATACCATAAACCACAAACATACGTTTTGGTAGGTTATACAAAAGTCCGCAAAATATAACCTTCTACTATGCTTGGCGCTTGTTGACTTCATTGCTTCGCTATAAGCCATCGGCACCACTGCGACTGTAACGAGAACTCGGCTCAACACACGTTGGCGGTTTGTTCCGCCTGGGCGGCGCAGCGTGGGGCCCTCACTGCAGTTATTGGAGGAGATCTCTCGCTACTGGCCGTCATATGTTTCATGGCCGGTAGCGACAGCTGTTTTACCGCGATCGCAATCGCCTTCTGCGAAGACGTCATTTCGCGTATAGCATCGCGTTACATTGTATTGGATAGTATCGTGTCGTGTCGTGTCGTATTCGTCGCTAACGTAGAACACTTTTCTCGTGTAACATCACGTCGTATCGATAGTATTTGTCACTCACATAGGACGTAACAGTAAATTGAATTTAAAAAATTAGGCTTACATTATCTTTTTTCACCTTAACCTTCATTCGGGCGAGATCTTAAACGGTTCAAAATTATAGATATAATATAGAATATGACAAGATATGTAAAACGAATCAAACACAAACAGAGGCGTAAGGCACTCTACGAACTTGTGTCGTTGCTGACTGTTTTTTTATTCATGAGAAAAATCTGTCAGAATAATATCTGTTTGCAACCATGTGGTTGTGTAAAGGTCCTTTTTGACGTTCAACTTAATCTTCCAATATGTGTTCCCTTTGAAGAAAGTTTTCATAGTGAGCGCAATGATAAACTAATATATATTCGTATGAGTAAATGATATAGATTCTCCAAGAGTCGACATTATTTGTCTCAGACATCAAAACTATGTTTTTCATCACTGTCAATGTGGGATACATTTTTAACGAATCCATTTCAAATGAAAATAATTGCTATTTATTTCCTTTTCAAGCTCTCAAAGAGTTTTCTAAATGATAGGATATTCGTTGAAAGTAGACATCACTAGGCTACCGTTTTATCAATTCGATTAGGCTTAGGTCAACATGCGCCATTCTTATTTTTTAACATGTCTCTCGATTAATTTCGCTGAAATGTTGTATGTACTAGTAAATATTAAACCTCTGTGGCCATGAAACTCTTAATTCGAAGTTACTTACATGGTTGTTGTTGTGGAGATCAAGTGTATTGTGGCCACCGTAACTGTGAACCTAACAATTTGAATAGTAAAAATATCAACCATGACAGCACTGAGAATACCTCCGGGTAAAAAAAACATTCCACAACACGTATCATTTGAAAATGATATACCGAACCTCGATCCTGAAACTACTTTGAACTTAGCTGGGCGAAGACCAAAAAGACCTAGAAAGGAGGACAAAGAGAAGTCCGAAGATTCTACCTTCAAGGAGGAGTTACTTGCATTGCTGACTAACTAGAAAAAAGATCAGGATGCCACCCTGAGTAAATTGTGTGCAGACATGACCGAACTAAAACAACAAAATTGTAATATTCAAGCTACTAGTGATGAACTAGAAAAGTCCATTAAGTTTATGTCCTCACAATACGAAGACATAAGAGGTAAACTTCTCGAAATGGAACGCGAACGCCAAGAAAACTTATCTTACATCCTGACACTTGAAAACAAAATAGAGGACATGCAAAAAAAGATCAAGTCTACAGTTATTGAGTTCCGTAATTTGCCTCTACAAGTAAAGGATGAGACACAACAAGACCTCTGTGAACTTGTACAAAAAACTTGTAATTCGATTGGCATTCCAATCCAGTCATCCGAGATAAAGGATATATTCAGGCTTAATACTAAGTTGGACACATCTATAGTTATTACTGATTTGACCTCTGTTATGATTAAGAACAAGATATTGAATGGCGTAAAGGAATTTAACCAGTCACACCCAAATAATAAATTATCGTCACTAACTATCAGACTCCCAGGCCCCGCTAAACCGATCTATATCGTGGAGAGTCTCACAAATGAAAATAGAAAATTATACGCCATGGCTCGTGAAGGAGCTAAAATTATGGACTATAAATATTGCTGGAATAAAGGTGGTAATGTATATATGAGAAAGAAAGACGGTGACACGCGATTAGTGATTAGAAAGGAAAGTGATTTAACCTTACTTAAGAAAAAATGACTCCTGTTCAATTTACTTACATTATTATACTACCGTAGGAATAGGTGTACCGCTCGCCTTAAACTGTTACTAGCGGTAACATCTCTTATCTATTACACGGTATTGTCTTTCGTATATTTACCCACATATTACCCTGATACTTTTATATATAAGTTGTATCTGTATGATTACTCTAAAATATTAAACACTTCCACTTTACACTTACAAAAAATGACCAGAAAGACTTATATGTATTTCTGCAAGTTATTTTCTTTGTCTATACAACCACAAATGCGAGTGTTAATCTATTTAGGTTACTGTTTGTTTACCTACCCACAAGTGGCTTTAATTATTATAATCGTACTTCTTCTGCACGAGACAAGGAAAACATTTTATAAGTTAGATGTAAATATTGATGAAGCTTGTATGGGAGGCCTATGTCGTCGGCTTTGCTATGGGGGCGCGTTCGGCTTGATGGGTGACGGGTTTCGAGTGTGTTTTCGACTACAATATGAATGTGACGGCTGGATCATATTATTTATTCTACATTCATTAGTAGAACAATTCGTTTACGACTGTTTTGGTCATCGAAATGAGTACTTTTTATCACCGACTAGCCTTCGGGTTGTTATAGGTGATGGTACAAATCTTTTATTTACACGTTCCTGTCTCCCTAATAGTAATTAGATTTTTAATTTCGCAGCTATAAATTATTTGCTGTCTGATTTGGACAGTGTTTCGTTTTGCGACTCTTTGGCATGTGATCTGAATACTTGCAGAAATTCATTACCTACCTTCCATCCAAGTATTAATATACTATCGCAAAATATACGTAGTATAAACGCAAATTACCTGGAACTCTTAACGTTATTAACGGGACTAGACAGATCCGTCGATTTTGTGGTACTGTCTGAGTGCTGGCTCTCATGCGCACCCGACCTTCCACGGCTCGATGGATTTGTCGCGTACAGAACATCATTAACACACAACAAGAACGATGGAGTCATTGTCTATGTTGGGACAGGGTTGTCTAATATCAGGGTAAGTGAACCAGGTTTGTCCGACGCGAGCTGTTTATTAGTCACTGTGGGCTCAGAATTAGCTATAATTGCAGTATATAGACCATACGCTTTTAATGACCCGACATGATTTTTACAATCCCTGGACTGTCTTCTTGATAGTCTAAAGTTTTGTAGAAACATTATTCTAGTCGGAGACATTAATATAGACATTGCTCAGGGTAGCGTACTTTCCTGTACAATTGATTACTTGGATACTCTTGCTCGACATGGACTTTTCCTGGGCCATGATCTACCAACACACGGTTCTACGTGCCTTGACCATATGAACTTGAAGACAACATTGCCCTGTAAGATATTTGTATTGGAAACTACAGTTACAGATCACTTTGCGGTATTGCTTACCATGTCTATGAAAATGTCAAAAAGCGAAATATGTTCTACGTTCACCAGAACTGACGATAGCAATCTTTCCGATAGTCTACATAATATTGACTTCACAGCAGTCTACAAAGCTAAAGATCCCGACGTAGCAGTGAAACATTTTATTGAGCCTATTCTCTCGGCGATAACGAGAAATACAAAAATTATTAAATTGGCTCGAAGGCGGCGCCCTATTAAGCCGTGGATTACCCAGGGACTTCTCAAGTGCATAGTGCAAGTGCATAGGGACAACTTGTACAAAAACTCAAAAAACAACCCTCGAATGAAATATTGTCCATTAGTTACAAACGTTACCGCAATTACTGCACAAATATATTAAGAAAAGCTAAAAGAGATTATGAAAGGTTAGAACTTAAGAAAGCTGGCAACAACTCTAAGCAGATATGGCAAGTAATTAAATCGGTCACGAGTAGAAGTATACCCAAATCGAGTGCGATGAACCTGCTTGGGTCTAACAAGGATAGCCAGGAGTCCATAGACAGCATTAACATGTATTTCGCAGGCATAGGTGGGCAACTTGCTGAGAGCATATGCAGCGCTGCCCCCTATTCTTTTACTAGGGATCCACTTGAGTCTGTGGATTCTTTTGTCCTGCTTGAAACTGATGAGTGTGAAGTGGAGCGCCTCATTATGTCTCTGAAAAGTAACTGCGCAGTTAGGAGTGACGGTGTGTCATCCAGATTTTTGAAGAGATATAAGACTATTGTTGTAGCTCCACTTACATATATTTGTAACCTTAACATTGTAACAGGGAAATTTCCTACACTCTTTAAGAGGGCACTTCTTCATCCAATACACAAATCGGGTGATCGGAATTGTGTAGAAAACTATAGACCCATATCTATACTACCAGCAATGTCAAAAATTTTAGAAAAAATTATTAACTGTAGGCTTATGAGTTATCTTGAAAATCGTAAATTACTATCTATTAAACAATTTGGCTTTAGAAAAAATCTTTTCTCTGAAGATGCTGTGCACAATCTGGTGGACGCTATAGTCAGTAAACTTGACAATGGTCGGAAATGTGTTGCATTATTCTTAGATCTTGCAAAAGCCTTCGATACGGTCTCGACAAAAATACTTGTGAAAAAGCTGAAATCCATGGGTATTAGAGGTACTCAACTTTCTCTATTACGTAGTTTTCTGACGGGCAGATCACAGTCGGTGAAAATCGGTTCCTACACAAGTGCTGAAATCTGTACTACTTACGGCGTACCCCAAGGAAGCATTTTGGGCCCAACTCTATTTCTTGTGTATGTGAATGATCTGTGCAATATTGAACTCGACCATGGAGCAATTTTCTCTTATGCTGATGATATTGGTTTTTTCATCGGACGATTGGAGGGAGACCTACCGTTTCGCTCAGAGGGGCTTCGATGAGGTTAATAGTTGGCTGAGAGATAACCTACTCACATTAAATGTAACGAAAACTAAAGTGCTTGATATCTCTATCCGTTCCTCATATCTGTCGGACAGTTCCTTACAAATAGCTTTTGGTTTACCTGGTAAGGAATCCTATTCAATAGAAAAAGTAACTTCAATTAAATATCTAGGTATCATTATTGATAACAACCTAACTTTCAAAAATCATATTGGATACATATCGGGTAGAATACGTAAACTTATCTATATGTTTAGAGAACTCAGACACTCCGCCGACGCCCACGTACTAAAAATGGTCTATATGGGTCTATGTCAATCCATCCTAAATTATTGCATTACCACATGGGGTGGTGCCGCTAAACCTCACATCTTACAAGTTGAGCGTGCCCAGAGAGCCGTGCTAAAGGTTTGCTACTTCAGGCCTCGACTGTACCCCACTAAAGCACTCTATGAATTGTGTCAAGTCCTCACTGTAAGGCAACTGTTTGTGAAAGCCACTGTGCTCAGGCAACACTCCCAAACCTTCTACATCCCTGAAATTACACGTCGTAATCATCTTGTGGTCGTATCGTTACCAGTTAAAACTTCATTCGGTCGTAGATTTTTTATGTTTTTGGGACCCTATTTGTATAAAAGACTTTACAAAATATTGTCTCTGTTTAGATTAAATACACACCAATGTAAAACCATTATTTCAGCGGAGAGCCATTCTCTCAAAGAAATCTTACAAGGAGACAGAGGATCTCCTCATGGTCCTACGGTGACACGTTAGCCCACCCAACCCTACCAGGATAAATGCTGGGTGTCATATGGCAAGTCGGGGAGTATGTTTGCCTTTACAACGGCAATTCCCCAACACAACTGATACATAAAAAAAAAAAACCACACACACGTACGCACTAACACACACACACACACACACATATAGCTGTATTTTATTTTATTTTTTGTATTTTAAAGTTTTCACGGTTACTCCTACCGTTTTTGTTTTCTGTTAGTTACTGTATTTTCTTGTTTACTCTAACAATCTAAACATGACATTGTGAAATAACAAATCGTGATCCGAGTGGGTACCTGGTGTCTAGTAACACAGGTTTTATACCTATCTCAGGCACCAGCGATCCACAAACCGAATTTATCAAGTTTCTTAAATGTTGTTACGTAACCTTTATAATTATTGTACTTCGGTTTTTGGTGAGAAATAAACTATTTATTACTATTATTATTCTCTTTATTTCATTTAAACACATATTCAATACATTTTTAAATATATAAAAAATAAAAAATACATATTTAAAAATATAAAAAATAGTAGACCACCGACATCGGGTACAGGGACCAAGATACCGGTGGTTAGGGCTCCAGAGACAGGAACCTCCTCACAATACGGGCCGTGTTAAGGAGGACTGCCTTCTGCATCAGACCCTTGATCCAACCTTCTAACGTGAGCCTCTTAAGGTGTTGGTCGAGGCTCTTGGCTATCAATCCGTGAACAGATATGATTATCGGAACAATGATCACCGAATCTACATTCCTCATATCGGCAATCTCGTGAGACAGATCCAAATACTTCAATTGTTTTTCTTTTTCAACTTTCACGAGATTCTCGTCATGAGGAACGGCGATATCGACAATCATTGCGCGGCGCTCTAATCGATCTATCACCACAATATCAGGCTTATTGGCAACAATAATCCTATCTGTGATAATAGATCGATCCCAATATAACGTAGCACGACCGTTCTCGAGAACTGGGTCGGGCACATACCTGTAGTAAGGTACTTCGAAATTGACAAGTTGGTATTTAAGGGCAAGTTGTTGGTGTACGATCCTGGCTACTTGGTTGTGCCTGTGCAAATACTCACCGTTAGCAAGACGAGAACAACCGGAAATAATATGCCTAATAGATTCTCCAGGACGGTGGCACGCCCGACAGATGTCAACCGTACTATCTTTCAGGATATATTTCCGGTAGTTATTCGTCATGATAACTTCGTCTATAATTGCACAAACAAAACCTTCGGTTTCTCCGAAGAGATCACCATACCGTAGCCAAGATGTAGACGCTTTAAAGTCTATATCAGACCCGTGTAGGGCCCGATAAAATCGACCATGAAGTTCTTTACCCTTCCATACTTCCTTGCGATCAGTAGTACTAAGTACTACAGGTTTGCGCCAATTCTCTTTAGCCAGAGCGAGCGGGGTGAAACCAGTATCCACTGCAACTACATTACGATGCACTCCCACATTCGTCTGTAGAAAATATTCTCGGAGATTGTATATCTCGCGATTGTGTAGAGTCTTGATATTTAATAGACCACGACCTCCAAACTTTCGCAGAATATACAATCTCATAACCGATGAACGTGGGTGGTGTATGCGGAATGCAGTCAGCAATGTACGGACTCTCCTGTCAAGGGCATCCAATTCGGTCTGAGTCCATCTAAGTACACCAAAGGAATCCACAGAACCGGCATGACCCAACTGTTACAGGCTCGCACCCTGTTACCGCCTGATAAAAGACTTTTAAGTACTTTTTTTAGGCAGCCAAAGAAGCGTTCCTGTAACATTTGTTTCACGCCAGATTCTGGTATTCCCAAGGACTGTGAAAAACCTAGATACTTGTAGGTTTCGGTGGCAGACAGAGATCTGAGTTTTGTTGAATCTGAAAGTTTCATTCCTTCAGATTCCACAATCACGCCCTTCTTTACATACATGACTGCAAACTTGTCTACACCAAATTCCATTTTGATAGAATTACTAAAGTTTTCAGTGACCCTTAATAACGCCGTCAATTGTAATTTTGTGGAAGCCAGTAATTTCAAATCATCCATATAAAGAAGGTGACATATAACTTGATCATCTTTCTGCAACCGATAACCCTGAACCTTCTAACAGAGTGCTGAGAGGGTTCAAAGCTAGACAAAACCACAAGGGACTCAGACTGTCACCTTGAAATATACCTCGCTCGATCTTTATAAGTATGTCGTTTATCACAGTCTGCCGACATCCTGGATAGCGAAGTGTTGTTCTCCATTGACTCATACACGACTTTAAGAAAGTGCACAGAGTTGCATCAATTGTGTACAACTCTAGCACTTTCAAAAGCCATGTATGTGGAACTGAGTCATAAGCCTTCTTATAATCTATCCAACATGTTGCCAGACTCAACATGTTGGCTAATTGTCCTGTCTATAATAAGGAGCTCTTTAGTGCCACGGGCCCCACTTCTACATCCATTTTGAGAAATAGAGAGTATCGAATTATTATTTATGTGTGTAGTAATTTTTAGTCTCAAAATAGATGTTAGAAGTTTATATGTAGTTGGTAAACATGTTATAGGTCTAAAATTTTTGGGATCCATGGCACCACCAGATTTATAGAGTAAATGGGTTACACCGGTGGTTAAAAATTGTGGTAATGAACCAGAATCCAAAGCTGCTTGGAATTGTGATGCCAAACACGCATGTGAGCTTCGAAACCACTTAAGCCAAAAGTTGTGCAGTCCGTCTGGACCAGGTGATTTCCAATTCGGTAATGAACGGACTGCACAACTTACATCATCTTTATTAATAACAATGGGTTCCATAGCTACTATAGACTCACACGAACGTTTGACATCCTCCAACCAATCACCCTCTGTATGAGTGACAGGCACTGACCAGATGTTACGGCAAAATGAATTTGTGGTATTTTCATCTGGAAAATGCCCATCACTCACACATGAATTCGGTTCCTCCCATTTCCGGTAAACCCATTTCTCATTCCTTTGGAACATTCGATTCTGATTATACCGATCGACTCGTTTTCTATAACGTCTTATCCTATTTGCCCATGCATAAACTTTCTGCTTTAGAAAGTCTATGCGCTCTGTGACACAGCACATGTATTGTTGAGGACTAATGGTAGTTCCCAAGAATGCCTGTTTCACAAAGCGCATGACTCTCGGCCGTGTATTACCACTTTGGAAACAAGTTAATTTAGCGATGAGTGTCCTAGTCTCAGCAATACGACGTTCGATTCTACACTGCCAAGCTGGTACACCATTTTCGGGTCGAGTAGCACTTACACGTTCAATACATTTAACACCAGCTACTCGACAAACTGCAATAGCTGCACAGTACAGAATGGAATGTGTATTACCAAGATCTTCGCTATTATCAAAGTAGTCTGATAGTAATGAATCCAGGGCACTCACAAGCGCTAAATTACGTTTATGAATGGGCAAACGGCATAACCGTGGTCTACTATTATCATTTACGAATCGGTATTTTTGAATCGCATCCTCCAAAGCGCTCCTTATCTTATCGTTATATTGGGTACTCACGGAAAGAACTTCACTCTCCACTAGTTCATCAACATCTTCATTTGATAATGCCAACAGAGGTGTGCTGTTGGCTACTATAATGCGTGACGAAGAAGGGATAGTAAGGTTTCTCCGTATGTCAGAGCGTATCCTCTTAAGTACTGCATCATCCAGCAGGTGACAGCGCTGTATAGCTCGTACTTGATCCGACAATCTTTGTGCTGATACGTTAACGGCTGGTTCAAGTTCCTGAAACAAAGAGACTAGTTTAGCACGGTACGCAGTAAGGTTCCTACCCAACTCTGTAGCCCGAAAATATGCCCGCATGACATTCTCGTTCATGAAAGTTGTCCACTTCATGCGGCGCACATCACCACCGGTAGCGGGGACCCTATTTGAGGTCAGTGGTCCTCGTGATCCCAAGCTGGTCGGTGGCCAGGTACTCTCCTGCCGACGTACAGGTCTTGGCGACGTGGGTGGAGAGAAAAACTCGTCGCTGGAGCTAGAGCTCGATACCTCTGCAACGGCTGGAACATCCAATGTTGCTTCTGGGGACGGCAAGGCGGAGCGGAGCGACGAGTCCGAAGATGTTAATTGTGCTTTTTTTCTAGCTCTTGTAAGCATATTGGCAATTTCTTGAAAATAATTGTATTGACATGACGTTTAAACGTCATGTCTTCGGTAACAGATATTTTTATTGAAAATAAATAATAATAATAATAATAAATATGATTTATTTCTCTCAAAAAGGTACAATGATATTCTTATATGCTTAAATACAACGTTAACAGAACCTTGTTGAGAGCTGGAGTCTGAGCTAGGTTCGAAACCTGTGTGACAGATCTCCAGTCCTCGTCTCTGAACAAAGTAGAGGTATCCACGTAGCTACAATTATCATACAGTGCTATAAGAATCAAAAGAGAGATAGTTTATAAGCTTTAGTGGTATGTGTGAGTACGTGTGCATGTGTTCGTGCGTGCGTGTGTGTGTGTGTGTATGTGTGTGTACGTGTGTGTGTATGTGTATGTGAGTGCATGTGTGTATGTGTGTGTGTGTTATACGTTATGAGTGAAGAAAATGCATTTTGATTGTAGTTTTATTCAAATAATTTCTTGTATATATGTTCATTATTATTATTATTATTATTTACTTACAAAGTTAGTGGCAAAATTTTTGACATGTGGGCAAACGATGAGGTTAATTCTTTAACTAACAAAATTTTTCAGTGACTGTCTTAATATTATTTATTTATTTACGCTCCAACAATTACATTAATGCGGATAAAGGTGCCTTATCCAATTTAATGTAATTGCGTCAAACTGTACCAACGGCAGTCACTCTTTTAATTTTAATTTTCAACTTTTAATTTTAAAAAATGAGTCATGAGCGAGTGAGCGGTACGTGTTATTAAGACTACTGATATTTAATAATGTAAGAATTAAGTACGAATCTAAAATACAGTCACACATTTTCGAGTTAAAAAATAAAGTAAACTCGTTCACACAAATTGTGTCACCGTGTTTTGATGTAGTTTCATACTATGCTTTACGATATTTTGGTTATATGTTTGCAGCATAATAAAACACCATGTTAGTTAGGGATATTTTTCGAAACGCAAAATAGGCACCTGGTTTATGCAGAATACAATAATAATGATCATTAAAGTAATCAATTACAGAAACTTACAGAAAGTTCGTGACAGGACACTCGCTTGTCGCATTTTCAATTTTATTCTTGTACGCCTTGTATTGTTATGGTAAGATATCAGATAATTTACTCGTACAAAGCAGATTTTTCACTTAACGTTGCCTAATTATAAGTATCATTCTAATGAATCTCTTGAAAACTCATCACTTACAAACTAAAGCTAAACTATGGTAATCTTAAAATACCACAAGAGTAAAAAATGATTGTGTTGATACTAATTCATAAATTGACTGAAAATATGTGTTCTGCTACGACAAAACACTTGCCGGCACTCTACTGTTTATCAATATTCAATCTAATAGAAATGTCAAACTTGATATATTAACAGGTTATCAGAACACGAATTACATTTTATTCGAATTGAAGAAGCAATAAGTAAGACTAACAGAAAATCAATTATTACTCTTTTCAACTGTTGGTCACAATATAATCACATTACAGTCACCGTTAGATGTTTAATATTTTAATAGGAGAACATTTTTATGACTTTGTGAAATCGACAGTGGATGGCAAACGAATTTTGCTTGACTTTTTATAAAGAGAATTTCGTTCGACTGATTTGTTTAACATTTTGTATTTTATTTTTGTTATTACTACAAAAATTATTTTACTTGGAGAGCCGAAATGTAGTTTAACATTTTTTCCTGATGAATCTACATGAAAAATATGGACTCGATAGTCCATGTTTTTTATATAATGGGATGGAATGGAATAACCTATTAACGTTTTTATGGCCGTTTCGATTTATTTTGTTAGTTTTTTACATATCACTCAACACGAAGGTGTTAAAAATCAATATACATAAAATAATATAAAGGGAAGCAATGTCGATTTCGAGAAGGATAATCTGTATGGTACACGTTTTCAATGAAGAATAGAGTGAATTTAATAAAATCAAAATACACCTGTCAAACACATTGACACAAACTCACTTTCACTTTATTATTTTTACTATGAACTTGGGCGGTTACTTTTGTTAGCTCGTTTTGTTACCGTAGTATGCCCTACACAGTTGTGACTAATGTAAGTAACCCGTGTCAATCCTTGACGAAGGTGAAGGCACCAGGTGTGTGCCACTGGAGTTAACATTGACACGCCTATTACGTTTTTCTATTGCAATAAATTCTAAATCAACGTTGTGATAATATTGGTCTCGCTCGCTGTTTCTCATTTTCGAAATATCACGATGTTACTCGAAAATAAATTGACTTTCGAATGACAATTTATTTGACATACTGTTTTCAACAAATTTCTGATACATTGGTGATCACGAATGAATACGAATTATAAAAACACGAATTGTACATACCATCTATATAGAAATTTTGACTTAAGGTATAATATATTAAGAGAGTGAAACTCAGCTATATAACATTTTATATTATATTGACTTGAGAAAATATAAAATATTACCTCAAGTCAATATAATATAAAATCAAGTCAATAAGATAGTTTGTGCTTTATAAATATGAACAGACAGTAAAACAAATAGACCTGGCTTTTAGATTTCAAATAAATTAGTTATTATTCGCTATAACTATTTTCGAGAAGACAATTTGAGTATATTATATTACTCCATACTGCTAAACTTTATTATTGGATGGTTTGTTATTCATATGAAGAACGTGTTTAAATTTAAGTATGCTGAATTTTCTTTAGTTATCATTAAGTATTATCAAGCTGAAACTTACAGTACAGTACATAACTTTACAGTAATAATAAGTAACAGTAACACAATGTACAAGAATTATGTAAACAATGTTTTTAGAATTCACACATTTCAACCACAATATCTATATGTCTTAATAGCTTTGAATGTAGGGCAGAATCAATAAAATTCTTACATCATTCTGTCCCGAGTGCCATTAATTATAATTAAAATAAATACAAAGCGCCAGTTGAATATTGTGCGTTTTTTTTTAAATTAATGGCAGCAATTTGATGAATGTGTTTATTAAAAACTTGATTTTTCATATCAAAACAGTCCTTTAAGGGTTTTCTTAGGATCGGTTTGTTGTCAGAGGAACGGAGTCTCAAATAATATTTATATGGACTTGGGCTTTATTTCAGAGGGCAATGCCGTCCTTATTAGCGTTGTACGTCTCTTTGTTCTACTGATACAAATAATTACTGTTCTTGATGACACAAATGAATGTCTTCATTCTTAAAAGGGTAATTTAATTTAAAAAATAGAAATTCCTAATTAAGAAGGAAAAAACTGTAGGAGACGGACCCTTGGAATTTAGGACACGAGACGTTTTAAACGAGCAAGAAGTCTGTACAAACGATCCTGGGATATCTCAATTTTAGACGTCTCGTCCACGGTCCTCTCGTACTGAGAATTAATTTAAATGAAATCATCACAGTTTATTCTACTGTGATGGCAAAACGGGTATTCAGCCAACAAGAAAGCGCCGCAAAACTCATTTACAATTCCAATTCAGGGCAATTCTCATTTACTTTTGTCCTGCAGAAGTAACGAATCGTTATGCGACCTGAAGCAATGTGACCTTTTGCACTTTACGCCTGGATAATCAAATTTTGATATACACTTCAATTTGGTAACATAAACGAAATAGTTAAATCCGTCGAATATAATACATAAATCTGATTTTAAGATTAAAAAAAAGTTGTTCGTAACGGATTTTTTTCCTATTACGAAAAAAAAAGGCTAATGGAGTACTTATTTTAATTTATTACATAGACTTTTGACAGTTGATCAGATCTCAGTAGGTTCGATGTTATTTATACTCTATAAAATTCATTCACTTTGACACGTATTGGACGTGTAATGGAGTACCAATCAATATAGTAAATGCTATCGATAGATCGATAGTTATTTATATTATTCATCTTATAGGGAGTAACGTATGAATTAATTTTTGAATGATTGATTCAATAAATACAATCCACTTATTACAAAATGACACTACAATGGTAATTTGAAGAAGTTTTTGAAGGAAAGTTTATCATAAGATTACGATTTATAAATTGGATTACATTTTATGTGCTTTATGATGAAGTATGACCAATTTTTTTAAAGAAACATATATTTCAATCCAAGTAAGAAGATAATTAAACTTATAAAAATGTTTATTTTATTTTGTTCATGAAATTTTATTAATCTTAAAAAGGTAAACTATTTAAGAATTTCAAACCATCGCTGCGATTCTGGAATCACAGCAGACGAGTGAAGCTACGGGCTTTCCTTAAAGACTCGGGTCGCTTCCAATAGATACTGGTATTTTCTGAATCCTCGATTGCGAGCTTAGACATTCAATTTAACTTACTGTACGCTAACGGAGATTTGTGATAGCGTCGTACACAGACTTTGTGAAAGTAATTTATTATTTTATTGATCAAAACACTTGCACGCACTTGTTTTGATAAAACAAAAACAAACACACGCTAAAAATGCCAGATATTTAGAAATATAATGACGTAACATATTTCATAAGGATTTTTAGTAGTGAAAATGCAAAGAAATATCAACTGATTACCAAGTCTAAAGCTTTTAGCATATTTTAATGGTAAAAATGTTAAAACTTTTTATAATATATTTTAATATCTGTGATTAAATTTGTGATTAATTATAATATTTAATTGTCCTGGAAAATGTATGACGTGTATAAGTACTGGTTGTCTGTGAGCACCACCACTGTGGTTTGTTTCGGCGTTTGTTCCCAGAGTAAAACGTAGGAAATGTCAGTTTCTAACTGTAAAATACGATTTGTAAAAATAACTGTAAAAGTTTACTTACAAGATTAAATATAATTTATTACTTGACATGACTTAGTTAATAAGATAGCTCAAGTCTAGTCTTAATGTGATTGTTTTAAACAGATGAGATTAAAGAGATAAAAAGATTAAAGTTGACAAGAATACTTTTACTAATACATATGATGTGGTAGTCATACGCCAAAGTGTTCTCGCAAAACACTCAAACATTTTAGATAATATCATAAGGCAGTGATCGATAGGCTTAACAAAATCATATCTTTGGGCTAGCATCACTACTATGTTACCTATAAAGGAGAAACGGTGGTAAAGGCACAAGGGTGAGGATGTGGTATCACTCGAACCGAACAGTCTGTGTCACAGCAGGGCTCACTCTCTAAATGTTTAAGTAATTTACACAGTATTTGTAGCAATTCTTTTAACTCACAAGTCAGATATGTATCAGTCAGTCTTCGTGCCGTCCAACCCCTTTTAAACCCACTTCAGTCTATGTGTGTTTAATAGCATGGCTGTTCATTTCCTCCAAATAATATAATTTAATATTCTAAACAAGATCCTTTTACAAATTACTATCGTGGCTGAGTCATTCTTCCAGATTGATACAAAATCGATGTTAAAGAGATTTCTCGTTATTTGAAGTGAATACTTATTGAGGTGCGTTGAGCACTTTTTGAGTGAACAAAAATCATGAAACTCGTGTCATCGTCATTGAACGTTTTCGATGAGCTATATGTATACTGTGTATATTAAACAAAGCAAGTAATGTAAAAGTAAAGTTTCATGGCGCTCTCTATGTGGACGCTTGGCTGAGATATTTGTTGCCTCTACTGTGAGGTCATACGATCTATGACCCTTTACGGAGCGCCGATACGGGCTAAGCGCCTATAGGCGTCCTCCCACTGTCCAGCTAAGCTCAAACCAGACATTGGCGGACCGCAGTGGAGGTAAAGGATACCAAGCAAGGTCTTTTAGCAACCTTTCCTGAAAGCTTCAGCTACACCAATGAAGACAGGAATAATTTGTCAATGACGGGTCTCCATAACATCAACCATTTTGGTACACTCATTGATTTAATTCCGTAGTAGCCCCAGCATATTGAACATAAGCTTTTGGAATACTGTTAATTCTTCAGAAGCCCACGCAACAGTTTATTAGATTTTTCTCTGGAATGCAGTTGTGCCTCTAATAGGTTCTTTTTTTGAGAAACTCTTTTGAAGACTGCTCAGAGCTATCTATATATGAGTAAGTTGAGATATTTCATGTGAAAATTACAAAGACAATTGTGTTACAAAGTTTGCTGTGTAGATGGTGAATCCTTGCAAGTATGTTGACAGGTGGTGTTAATACTCAGTTTAAAATATATACCAGATTATACCATATACCAGAGTAAGTACTAATTAAATGAACAATAGTTTACCTCGTTTCGAGTTAAACTATTTATAAATACTTAAAATTAATGAGGAGCTTTCAAAACTTCGTGTAACTTTTTGACACCTACTTACCAACAATAAAGTTTTTCGTCGATTTTGTTAAAATTTATTTGTCACTTCCCAGTAACAGCGTGTACTGTGAGAGCCTATTTTTAGGAACAGGAATGTCTAAGGAAAAAATTATCGTTTGCTACAATGTTGACAAAATTGTTGCCATTATTTATTTATAGCTGTATAACAGCTACAATATAATAGCTGCAACAATAGCTGCAACAATATAATAATACATGGATTGAAAGAGGGAGAGGAATCCATACTGGAACTACATAATAAAATACAGCAACTTTTTTCGGATGAAATGAATATTACTTTAGAAAGTCATGAAATAAACAGAACATATCGTATCGGGAAAGGAAATACAAACGGTAAACCAAGGCCCATTGTTCTTACACTAGTTAGTGGTTGGAAGAAAATCGAGATTATGAAAAACAAAAAGAAACTCAAGGAAATATATATAACTGAAGACTATTCCAAAGAAACTTTAGAAAAAAGGAAGGCCCTGCAACCTAAGTTAAGGGAAGAGAGAGAAAAGGGTAATTTCGCCTTCTTAAAATACGATAAACTAGTGGTAAAAGAAAACTCAAACACCAAAGAAAAAAGGAAGAGAGAAACATCAAATTCTCCACAAGAGAATCAACCAAGAAAACACCAAACAGTAACCACATCGACGAGTAGGAAAAATGCATTTGATAGGATGAGGATTCGATCAAACTCCTTCTCATCCAACCCTAGCACCAAAAAGCAATAACAATCAAACTCCGGACATCGGATCCATCAACAAATTAGAAAACAAAATAATCACGAAACAAAACCTCCCCCAAGCCGGCTGGTCCCCGTGGGGGTAGTAGACCACGACCCTCTAAAGTCAACAAATACCTCAGATATATACATAGCTACTTTTAACGCAAGATCATTAAGAAATACTGAGAAACGTCTAGAACTTGAATTAGCATTAAAAGATATAAAATGGGATATAATAGGCATAAGTGAAATGAGAAGACAAGGAGAAGGCATAAGTAATTATGGAGACTACATCTTGCACTACAAAGGTGAAACACAAGGACAATACGGGGTGGGATTTCTAATTAAAAAGAACCTTGTAGACAGAATAGAGGAGATAAATGGAATATCTGAGAGAATAACACTATTGAATATTACACTACCTCTACACAAAGAAGAAAAGTGGACAATCATACAAGCATATTCACCAACTGAGTCTAACAAAAAGGAAGATATAACCGGCATCGAAAAATTCTACAAGGATCTCTGTTTAGCAATGCAAAAGAGCAATAAGAATATTATAGTTATGGGTGACTTCAATGCGCAAATAGGAAGATGTAACAATAGTGGAGAAGAATATACCGTAGGAAAATATGGACAAGGTAAAAGGAGCAAAAATGGATCCAGACTAGTCACCTTCGCATTAGAAAATAAACTAAAAATTCTTAACAGTTTTTATAAGATGAGAAAAAATAAGAGATGGACATGGATTTCACCGAACGGACTCCACAAAAATGAAATTGATTTTATTATGTCAAATAATGCCAAAATGATTCAAGATATATCCATCATCCACAAACTAAATTTTAATTCAGACCATAAGATGGTGCGCGCAAAAATATCAGGAACACCAATAAAGACCAAGAGACCTGTTCATAAAGATAATTCTCCTATAACATGTATAGGTAATTCTACACAACTTATGAATAATTTGCAAAAAATAACAAATAAAGATACACAAAAAGCACTATCGATGCAAGAACAATACGATAAGCTTATAGACCTATTAAAATCCGAAACAAAGAAAATAAATACTGAAAGCAAAAAAAGAATTATTTCAGAGGATACATACCAACTATTACAAGAAAGAAAAAGAATATTACAAAAGAGAGAAAAGGAAAATAACCGGCACAAAATAGCAGAGCTAAGTAAAAAGATAAACCAACATATCAGGAAAGACAAGAAAAATAGAAGACAAAAAATAATAAGGAAGCATATTGAAAAAACTGGTGGGATTAAAAAAGCAATAAAAGAATTAAATACTAAAAAAGAATGGATGATAAAAATTAAAACAACGAACAACAACTATACTCATAACAGAAAACAAATACTAAAAATAGCAACAGATTACTACCAAAACCTTTATCAAAGCAAAAACAAAGAACTAAACATTTGTCGAACATATAATACCGATTCGGAAAGAATCCCAGATATTCTAACGGAAGAAACGATAAGAGCAATCGAAACACAAAAGAAGGACAAGACACCAGGTGCGGATCAAATAACAAATGAACTATTACAATCTGTTACACAAGTAATTGCTCCAATATTAACAGATATATTCAACAAAGTAATAGAATCTGAAAACGTTCCTAAAGACTGGACTAAATCCACAATTATTCTGTTACACAAAAAAGGAGATAAAGGAGATATAGCCAACTACAGACCCATCAGTTTAATGTCGAATTTATACAAAGTATTCTCAAAAATTATTCTAAACCGAATCACTTCTATACTGGATGAAAACCAACCCAAAGAACAGGCTGGTTTCCGCAGTAAATTTTCGACAATAGACCATATACATGTTGTAAGGCAAGTTGTAGAAAAATACAAGGAATACAACAAAATCTATTATCTGGGATTTGTAGATTACAATAAAGCTTTCGACTCCTTGGAACATAATTACATATGGGAAGCACTGCATTTGCAGGGAATACAGAACAAATACATACGAATACTCCGGAACATATATTCTAAATGCACGGCTCAAATCAAGCTGGAAACTACGGGAGATGAATTCGTTATGGAGAGAGGTGTACGACAGGGTGACCCTATCTCTCCAAAGTTATTCTCAGCAGCGCTAGAGAATATATTCAGATGCTACAGTGGGAAGACGAAGGACTGAGCATAAACGGCGAAAAGTTAAATCATCTACGTTTTGCAGATGACCTAGTAATATTCTCAGAGAGCCCGAAAAAATTAGAACAAATGCTCCAACAACTATCAGATCAAAGCGAGAAAGCAGGACTCACAATGAACACATCCAAGACCAAAATTATGACTAATGCTTCGCAAACATATATAATCAAAATTAATTCGGAAGTTATAGAATATATAGAAGAGTATATCTATCTAGGACAACTTATAGCACCAAAAGATACAATGCACAAAGAAATAGAAAGAAGAATAGCCAATACGTGGAAGAGATATTGGTCTCTCAGCGAAGTCATGAAAAATAAGGATATACCAATCAAAGAGAAAAGGAAATTGTACAACATATGTATTCTACCATGCTTAACATATGGTTGCCAGACATGGGCATTGACTGATAGCCTTTTAAATAAAATTAAAGTTTGTCAAAATGGAATAGAAAGAAGCGTAATTGGCATCAAAAGAAAAGATAAAATAAGATTAACAGAAATAAAAAACAAAACTAAATTTAAAGACACGAATGAAATATCTAAGATCCTAAAATGGAGATGGACAGGACATATGTTGAGAGAGACAAAGGAGAAATGGACAAAAACAATAACCGAATGGTACCCCAGAGACGGGAAAAGGAAAAAAGGAAGACAAATGAAACGATGGGGCGATGACCTAAAGAAAATAGCCGGTCCAGAATGGACAAGAATTGCAAAAAACAGAGAAAAATGGAAGACTTTAGAGGAGGCCTATGTCGAAAGACAAGCTGATGATGGAAACCGATCGTCTTATGTTGTAGAAAACTTAAATATATAATATATCCAGATAACTAGTATACATGTAAAGTGATCAGAGAATGTTAAGTAAAACTATTTGTTTGTAAAGAGTAATCAGCAATAAAGGCTTATTTTATTTTTATTTATTTTATTTATTTATATAACAGGTTGATACATTGTAAAGTTAAGGAATCATAGTAAGGTCAGTCAATTAACATATTGAGACCCTTCCGTGCCTCAGGGAGCTCGTTAAAATAGCGGTCCTGGATTATTTTTTATTAATTGACCGTTACCGAATGGTACACTATTACAATGTAATTACAACATTCGTTCCTTAAAACTGGATGTCTTTCCACATACAGGTGGGTATAGGTTGGACCAATAAATCACGATAATAATTAATAAAAAAAACAATGTCAACTTAAAAAATAATATATCAAAGAAATAAGGCATAAGCTTGTAATCTCTATATCTAACACAGTTTTTTGATTCGAGTTGCCATTTTAATTTTATTTTTTTAAATTGTAGTATTTCGATTATGGAGATCTGATGGCAGTCGCTAGACGTAAAATGTTGAAGTTCAGTTCTAGTAAACTTAAAACTGAAAGTAACCTAGTTTGAGAAAAAGACTCCAAGGAAGAAAGAAGGTATTGGAAAAGTGTTTCCATTCATCATGATAAACGAAAACAATTTTTTCAAGATTTGTTGTTAGCAAATGGTTATGTTTTTCTACCACACATTATAGGTACTTGTTAACTGAACTCAGCAATGGTAGATTTTAATTGTTCATATGAAAAGTTATTAGTAAAATATAAATCTTTGTAAGTAGTACTATGCCATGTCTATTATCTTTCACTATTCATTATGCGGCCGGACGTTGTTGTGACTGACCTGACTGACCGAATAATTGTGGAATATTCGTGGCCTCTATGTCTAGTAAGTGTAATAAAAATTATATAACAAGATATGTATGAAGATAATGAAGATTAGGCAAAAAAAGGACATTCTAGTGGCGCTCAATGGACTATTAAAAATATCATTGCTTTATGAGACAATTTAAAAAAAAAATGTATCTAAACTTTTCTTTTGAATTTTAAACATCATAATCTGTGCAAAAAAACTTGAATTCTCTGTTTTCCTTACAGCAGACATTAATTTAAAAATTACTAATATCTATATGTCACTCAACCATGTATTGTTTCTATTATATGTTGTAGCAATATTTTACAATAGACAGTTTTACTACCAACCGGTCTCGCAAACAAACTATAGCGTTCGTGTATACGTGCATGTTAAACATCATTTACAAGTGTTGATATATTCGTGTTTTAATATCGCTTTGAACGGCAAACACCCTAGAGCTCTGTAAACGAGCACTGGTTACGCTAAAGTATTGTATAACAAAATACTCCTTGCAGTATCTGACTTCGCTTTTTCAGTTAAATAAGTTTTCGGGTAATCGGCTAATCGGTTTCGGCTAATTACGGCTTTTGCTAATTTATTTAAAACTAGTTGACCTGCGTAACTACGAAATAAATTTGCCTCGTTTTTGCAACATTGAATATTTTTGCTCGACTCCTGTTGGTCGTAGTGTGATATTTTAAAACTTATGGAGGAAGACCTCGACACATAAGAAATCCATGCCTAAAAGCCTTTTAAATTCGACCTAACACTCGTAGTTTCCGAGTGATAGTTTCCTGAACAAAACGAAAAAAAAAATTGTCTTAATAATATTAGTATATATATATATATATATAAAGTAAACCCTAATTCGTGTCTTTTGTATGCTCTTGGATATATAAAGGAAAGATTTGTTTTGGTAAACTAAAGGTTTTCCAAATGACGGCTCAGCACGTTAGTGGCCACCCGCCCTTCAAAGGGTCTTAATAGCGGCACATGAATAATCTTTTATGTTCACTCCATGTGTATGAAAGGAAATATATTGTCTTCGTATTTACTGCTTAAATAAATAAAATGCTAATTTAGTACCCATATCTTTATTGTAATCTTGCATGAAGTTAAAAGAAATATTGCTTATGCCGATACGTTTGGATCGGAGCAAAATTCATTTTTATATTTGAATTTAAAGCTTTGTTTACATATGAGATATTGCTAAAATATTAATAAATAACAACATTATCTTTTCATGATTTAGGTTTATTCATTTGCGAAACTACTTAGTTAATATTCACCAAAGCTCGTACGTTTCTGTAGACATTTTAAGACATTTTTTGTACACTTTAATGTTATGAAAATATAGTTTGCCAAAATGTATTTTCAATGAAATGGTTACGGTTTAATTAAATTTTCATGCGAGTTATTTCATTTTCAAATAAAGTCGTGAGTACGTGTATTCATAAGATATAATATTTATATTTCCATGAAATTGGATGTTAAAAGTTTGTCACGAACGCAGGTGCGGGCGTCACTTCGGTTCGTATGAAACATTTCTCTCTTGCAACTGGAAATCAAATTTTCTAAAATAAATTGATGTATTTATGGCTCTGTGAGTTTGTGATTGGAAATCTATTACAGATGAGGATATGTAAGTTAATTAATCATAATCAAATCATTGAATTTTATACTTCAGGTTTTAGTTTCACGATAAAATATATTTTTTTGCTATTGTATTTGTTTAAAGGGAACTCCCATAGTAAATATCTATTTTATGTTGCGGGGAACATCACGAGTTTACTTATAATAGACCTGAAGATGACTTACATTCAGTACAACAATTTCTGGGAAATACAAGACTTTCCCTTAAATTAGACTCGCGATTGTCTCGACTACATAAATATGATTTCTCTTTATTTGACTTGACTTTGTTTGACTACACTAGTGTAGTGGTTTAATCGGTCGCCACGGCGTTCTCTCTTGTGCTGAGTGTTGTGGATTCAAACTCCACACGGGACAACGTTTGTGTGATCCACACATTATTGTTCTAAATCTAGGTATTCTTGATGGTAGTTTCTTGTATGATTTTAAGTCCCCTGTGACACAGGATATATTCCTAACGGGGGCGTTGTATTTAAAAAAAAGAAACGTTTTTTATACGACTGACCAGTTAACTATATATGATGAAGGCAGAAAAAAATACATAAATATGTAAAATGTTGACTGAAGTAATTTAATAATCGCACTATGTAAAAAACTGAAACGATAGAAAAACAATTAGTAAAAAATAAAAATTAAATAAAAACTTACTTAAAGCAAACTTTTATTTACATCCTAAAAAAATAAAGTAAACTTTATCTTAAAAAATGTTCTATCAAATTATGATGTTATTACACAATTTATATGATACAAAAGCTTATCACGAGATTTAAGTACTCGTAAATTATTAGTTTGAAAATTTTAAAAAGTAAAATAAATCAAATTTAATCATTAAATAACTATTTTTATTTACACAGGAAAGTTCCACAACAAGATTTTTATCATATAACTTGTGTAAAAATATTATAAGTTAATACTAAAACTTGTCAAGGAAAAGTTAACTTTATTCTTTTTAGAGTGTGTAAATGAAAGCTTGTTTATCAAATTATTTACTTTTATTTTTTTTTACTTTTTATTTATCGCAGAAGAGGTTTCTCAGTCTGTTCATCATGTAATTGGCACATATAATAAATGGAATGACCTTATTTTTATAAATTTGATGGGGTAGCATATGAGTATTTATTGGGCTAAAGTACTCATCAACAGGAATAAAAAAAATCCAAACTGGGTGTGGGTATTACTGAGATACCCCACCAGCAACCAACTTCATCATTAAACATTGATTACTATTTAAGACTAAAGTGCTCGTCAAAAAATCTAACGAGGCTAAATTCAATTGGATTGTGTCGTTTTAATATGAACTTCTTATGGCCAACTTCAGTTATCAGACCCTGGATACTATTTAGAGACAAAGTACCCGTTAAAATGAAGAATATGAGACTAAATTCGATGGAGTTGTGTCGATTTATAACGAAAATTCTGTGGCCACCTTTCAGCTCCATCATCAGACCCTGGATACCAAATTAAAAAAAGTTCTAGTCAAGATAAATCAAACGAGTCTAAGCACGATGAGGTTGTATCAATTGATTACTGAGTTTCTATGGCCATCTTTAAGCTCCTATATTTTGAATTCTTACTTATAAATTTCTTTTATTACAAAGATGTAATAATAGTTCTTGTATTACTATCAACTAAACTAGAACATACTTAGCTCTAGCTATTAATTTAACTTTTGTGTTTCTTGTTACAAAAACACTCTTTAAGTTATAATATCAAATCAATTAATATAATTCTTACCGAGTCTTGGGAGCACAAATGTTTAAAGTTGGTTTTATTTTGTTACTGACTTATGTTATAGAACTGTAAATAGTGGAGAACGAAAAAGCTATCATATTATTTAACGAATTGCCTCGGCAACATCTGTTTTCGAGTGGAGGCCGTATATTTAAAGAAAAGTTTGCTTATAAAGACTCCGAAAAACGTTCGTAAAATGTATCTAAAACTGTGAAGTGACAGTTAAGATATCGTAGTTAGAGGTTAGCTGGTGCTTACTTTATCATTAAAATAAAAATGGCCTTTTAATATTATGTTAAATAAATGTTACTAAAGTAACACTACTACTAATAAGTCAAAATTTTGCAAATACTTCCGAGAATGTTTATATATGGTTTCGTATATCGACTGTAGAATATTAATTTGGGTTAACTACTAAGTTTTATAATAAAATTATTAATAGAAATAGAAATCTGTACTAGACCGTACGAAAGTATATAGTAGGAATATTTAGATGGAAAAACATTTTACCTAGGTAGGTAGGTAGAGTAGTATACGTAAAATCTTTGGGGAAAGTGGTTTTGGAGCACTTTTTAAGTTTCTAGAAGATGCTCGCGTATCAGTAGCTGCTCTCTGGCACTACACACCAATGAAATGTTTCATGTCATTTATCGTCAACGCCGGTACACATAATGGACTTAAAATAAAAAGTATTACAGCAAGTCATGTAAGTCTGCTAGTTTAAGATCCGTATTTTAAAAGGTATTTCAGTCGTGAATCTAATCTTAATACTGATTTTAAGTATAAAATTTAGTACTGAACGTCATTGAAAACTTTATTCACCAATGCCCACTCTAGTGAGTGATATCTTATTTTAGAACGATTTTTATGTCAAATTCTTTACTCAGGTACAGATATTGACAAATGAGATTTTTGCTTACGTGCAATAAGCTGAAAATAATCTCAAGTAATAATTTTTAGGGCACTTTAAAGAGATTTGTTTTTGAATAACCACGAAAGATTTACTTTATATTACCTTAGTTATGAAAACAATACTTATCATACATACTTCAATTCATTTAATTGATATGAAACTAACTTAAATATATATTCAACTTCATTAATTTATAAAAAAAATAAAATTTAAATTAAAAATGATTTATGACAAAAGTATAACATTAAAATATTAATATAATAATAATAATAATTCTTTATTTCATTAACCAGTTTTAACATACAAATATATAAACAAAAATATACCAATATAAAAACAAAAATATAATTTGACAATACAAAATGACAAGTGTTGAAAAAAATTTGTGTTTGTTCTGTTATTATTAACAGCTAGTCATTTGTATTTTAAAATTTATTATGAATTTTAGATGAACTGGTTCTTGTTAGTGTGTTTATGTTACTTCGTTAGCCAATAGCTCTATTACATAATAAAATTAAATTTAAAAATATATATTTATTCAAATATAGCTTTCTGTTTAATACGGAATAATACTATCGATAATGTGTAAACGTAATTAAAAACAGACAATAAGCTGAAATGAACTCTTAATACGAGTTTCAACTGAGTAAAACTTAAAATGAATTCTATGACAATAACGACACTAAAAATTTATTTTACGACGATACCAGCACTAGAAATATTCTTGTGTTGCGAGGGACTTTACAAACATACATGAAATGGTCACAACGAACATCTAGACTCAAAATAACAATTTGTGGATCACACAAAGTGTTGTCCCATGTGAGGTTTGAACCCACAACATTCAACGTAGTAGAAAGCGGCAAAGCGACCGCTTAAACTACTACGCCAGCTTTGATGTGAGCTAAACTAATTTCAGGTAATTAGAGTTCAAAGGATACTTGAGACGTCTTTTAAAATACAGGCGTAAGACTCGTTGTACTTGTAATTAGTTATTGCTTATTTAACGTGATATTCTGTTGAATTAACCGATTACGTGATTATTCGGGTTATTATAGGGATTCGTAGTTACGAATTTCTATAATCACGCAATCGGTTTTTAATAACTAAGCGATCACAGCATAAGTAAGTCTCTTACAGTTTAAACGACGAAAAACTTATGTCTGTAGACATAAATAAGCTATTCTTACTGAAGAAACAACAAGTTCTATGTCTATTGTTTGTCTTTGCCAATATTTGAAGTTAGCTTAAGATTACATTTCTTATGAATCTATAAAGTTCTAGTGTTATGATATTGTCGCGTGAAGCACTTCATTTCACGTGTAATAAAACTGAAACCGTGTTCAACAGGTAATAAGATACGATGACAAGGATCGTATTATCGTATACAAGGTAGAATCCCAAAAGTGAGTTGATTTATTGCGTAAAATATCCTTGACGCAGCCGCAGCTCGTAGGGAATTATGTTTAGCCAGATACGAGCCCTCCTTGGCCGGGGAAAATACCCAGAAGTTTATTTACACGAGATCATTGATTATTATAATTACTGAACAAAATCATCAAAGTACTCTTCTCTACTTACGTACGTATTCAAGAATTTATAATTAGAATATTAATCTTTGTCTAATTTCTCTTTGAAATGTCACTAACAGTTATGACAATGACAGAAGGTACATTATATAAACTGCGTCAAAAAGATATTGTTAATTAAGTTACTCATAGTATGATGTTAATAAATAAATATGTACTAGATTAAGCATACGAAGTGGTATCCCTCTTATTCATCCTGTGGGTGTCATAGGAGTTGACTAAGACATTGGTGAGCAGAGGAACATAGGGGTACCTATAGTCTTTAAGAGTCAACGCAACACCTTCGATTATCCAAATTTTTTTTTTTTTTTTTCCTTTTTTTTTCTCTGCTTCACGGCAATCTGTTGTGCACAACAATAAGCCACTACATTGTCCGATAAATCAGTATCTGCTTGTTGTTTATAGGTTGGAAAGACACTTCTTAGTTGAGTGTCTCATTCCATCCTGCTAAATCTATCCCGCAATGTTGGAACACTGTGTCTTTTAAATCTTTTGTGTTGAAGGCCTTGCTCGCCACTCAGTCTCAGGGTAAGTTCATTTTTATGTGTTGTTAGTCTCCTCTGATACGCGCCGCTATACTTTGTTATCTCCTGTTTGACAGTTGGTAATTTCAAGTCGAGGTAGATGTTCTTGTTACTGATGTAAAAAGGGATGTCAAACATAACTCTCAGTGTTTTGGTCTGAAATCTTTCCAGTATCTCTATGTTACTGTTACTGGTTGTACCCCATAGTTGGATGCTGTAGGTCCAAATTGGCTTTAGGATGGCTTTATATACAGTCAGCTTACTCTGTGTGGTCATTTGCGAGTGGCGTCCTATTAACCAATACATATTACGCATTTTTAAATCTAATTGCTTTCTCTTTGTCCAAATGTGTTTCCACCATGTCAGCCGTCTGTCCAAGTGCATACCCAAGTATTTTGCGCTGTTTTCTTGCGGGATTTGCTGATTGTGAAGTGTGACTGCAGGGCATGTGTCTCTCCTGAGAGTAAAAGTTACATGGATTGACTTGCTTTGATTTGCACGGATTCTCCAAAGTTCGAGCCATTCCTCTACCTCGTTGATGTGGATTATCCAAATGACAAAGAAGATAAAAGAGAATCTACCGCACCGTTAACAAAAAACATTGATAATAAATATTTATCATTTTATTTTGTAAAGAATAAAATTTTAAGCCTAGTATTTTATTCCGGTTAAATCCGGTACCTTAAACAATACAACAAGATACAAAAACCCTAAAAGAAGGTATGTTATTATATCTGTTTTATATTTAAATTTTAATATCAACAATATTTCTGCTGATCAAACAAGTAACTATAAAGTTCACGCATGACGTGCAAATTGTCGAAGTGTAACTAACACAATTATGTCCACTTGATAATGTAGATTGTTAAATTAAAAATAACTGTTTTAGAGCATACTACTTAAACAACATCAATTATATTTTTTCATATAATGATTTGAAATTGTGGCCAACAAATGGTGCTATTTACGTTTCTCTTTGGATAGATAGAAAAAAGGGCAGCGGTTAAAAAGATCATTTTTGCTACTGTGGACTTCGTCGGTTGTGGACTTCCAATTTAATTTCAACGAAGGTTGGATAAGTACAGGCCACGGTAGAGACATTTATTTTTGCCATATTAAATGACTTCATCTGTTAAAATGGTACCAGATGCGGTCCCATATTATACTTTAAGATGTTAATCTAGTTATTACAGTACAAAACATTATATATTTTCAAAGGTTCGAATAAATATTCACATTTACCTTGTAAACTTTTACTTTGTAGTGTAATGTGATTCAAATTTACTAACCTACATACTTTCAATCGTTAAATCTTGACTAAGTAACATGCTGAAAGGGGTATGGTTGAATAGCCTCCACTCTGAATAGTCTCGTCTGTTTAATTTTATATCCAGCTCGAGAAATGTCAACTGTGCTACAATAAAATATATTATGTATTTCGTGATTTGCACAATGGAACTAGTTCAGAACTTGGATTAATGTAACACCAATGTATTTACAGTGAAAATTAAGAAAACCGAAACTTAAGAAAATTGAACAAAAAATTGAAGTTTTTAAAAATAATTAAACATAGAGATTTCAATAAATATTCATATAATATTTCAGTGATACGTCTTTCTATATACAGCTTAATTTATATATAAAATACAACACACATACAATCTAATACCTTTAAACGAGCAATTCTTATAGATATGTATATAATCTGAATCTCGGAAACAGCTCCAACGATTTACATGAAATTTAGTATGGTGGGGGTTTCGGGTACGATAAATCGATTTAGTTAGCTTTTATTTTTGGAAAACGTTGTTTTACCCGTGTTTTCAAGCAATGAAAAACTGTTAAAAAATGTTACAATGTCATTAGAATGTGAAGGTAAATGCAAGCATCATTTACTGTCGGTCAGAAACGCGAAGGCTAAATATTTCAGTAGATGGCGTTGTCTAATAGGCCCGTTTTGACGCTTATCTATGTAACAAAATTAGGGATGGGAACAAAAGAAGTTGATAAATTGCGAATCGACTATCTGGTAGATTTACCAAAAAAAATATCAAGGACTCATTGGTTTCCAGGTACTATACAATTATTTGTATACAGTATTGTTGTACTTTATATAAGCTATACAGAGTGATGTTCATAGAACTCATTATATTTTAAAAGTACTGTACGGACTTTTGCTGAGACCAAACAATAATTGTCAAATTTCAGTTTTAATTACTAATATTATAATTATGTGTAATTAGTAAACAATAAAATAAGTAATCATTTAGAAACATTTCATGAACTTTACTCTTAGTCTACAAGAAGAATTCATGACATACGAGCGCAAAGGGCTTATTCTATCTTATCTCAAGGCCAGTAAAGTTACTTTGAAAACTCTACGGGGAATACACTCGTTTGAACGCGGCGAAGACAAATGGAATCGTCCGCGACACTTGAAAGCGATAACTGCGAAAAAATATGTTTTTACTTAGATTATAATTCTATAATAATTTCTTTAAATTTATGATGCCTGGGATTTTTACGTCCTTTGTAAATAATACCTGTTTCTTTGAATATCACCCTGCATACTTTCAATTAATATATAGGCACATACCTTATACAGAAAAAGGGAAGTACGTAGAAATAGTGTTATTATGTTTATGAAATGATACACCACGAGGATGTTATTTGATAAAAGTCTAAGTATTTTCAAAAAATACTACAAGTGACTGCGATTTGTCATGCGTACACATATATATCCGACGTACCTACGTGTGTAATAGATTTATCTAAGTAACGTCTTATTAAATGTATTTTATAGGTACAGCAAACTATTACTCTTAAATCGGCCGTAATACTTTTTTCTTGGTTTTAACACACTTTATCATCGTCATGGACTCTGAGACAACTCCTTTGCCTCCTTGTGCTGAAAAAGAACCACAAGGGTTCTCAACTCTAGGTCTCATGGTGGAGCTCCGGTCAGGAGACTCGCCGACTCGCCTTGATCCTGATGCACAGCAATCGCTGCGTGGCACGTTAACTCATAATCGAAACGAAGTGCATCGTTTCCTTTAAATAAAACTAATATGTACGAGTATTGTTCATCAAATATGATTATAATAGGAACAAGAGGCGTAGTAGCTAAGCATTTACATAAATACGCAAATAAATTAGATATAAAAGTAAACACAATACTCAAAAAAGATTCCAGGGACACAGTATTTTTAAATTCGAGGGCAACCGAACCTTCCCTTCTCTGAAAGTGTTGAGAGTGAAAGAAAGAGAAAGACTCAAGTGATCTTTCAAATCAAATCTTTAAAAACATAATATTATTAAAAAGACGATTTTATCTTGTTGAACTACAGATACATACCTTTTTGTCGTAGGACATTGCTTGATAGTAATCAAATGCTAAAATGGGCCCGGGATCCTTGACTATAAATCGCTGATGTACGAACAGACAGAGATGCGGATATCGTGAAAGTGCTAGAATTCCTTGTAAAGGTTATGAAACCTTAAAAATATGGTAAACATATTCAGCTATCACTAAAAGTACTCGTATTAGAAAATGATAAATTAATTTATTTTTATAAGTAAATTTTTATAGACATTTTTACAAGTCGGTTTCTAGCTGTAGAGTCCTACAGCTAGAAACCGCCGGTATTTCGTAAGGTGCACTCTGGATAGAAATACCGAGAAAAAACAGAAAGGTGTCTTTTTTTTAAAGTCGATTTGTCCGTACAGCCGGCACACGAGCCCCAGACATCGTAAACACAAACCGATATTAGTCGAGATCAACAACACTACGGTTAGGAGGACATTTGTTTAGGCTGTGGAAATATTTAAAACTACTAAAAAGTTACTTAATATAATCTAACATTAAAGCCGTTTTTTTTTGACGTTTTCCGCGCCTCTCGGTACTCTTCATGAAGTTGTCCCTCCTCGCCGTCTTCGCGGTGACGCCGCTGACTACGAGTGTAGGACTTCCGGGCATGAGTATAGGCCGCACGAAGGTCCGCCTACTCTACTACTACTTTACCGACGTTAACTTACTTACAATTCAATTTGAGTATAAAAATGAAGAAATTGAAAACAAATGAAATACAATAAATTAAATGTATATCACTTTCACACAGCAACAACAGCAATGATGGGAACGTAAGTACGGGAGTGAGCAGCTTCAATTCCAAGAAAATTTGGCATCTAAATAATCTACAACTGTGTGGTAAACCTGTGTAGGCCGTGTAAATATTTAAAACTACTAAAAAGTTACTTAATATGAACTAACATTACAAGTCCACGCTATACTGACATTTACAGCATTAACTTACTCTGCAATTCAAATTAAGAATAAAAGTGAACAAATTGAAAAGAAATGAAATACAATAAATGAAATGTACATCACTTTCATACAGCTAAAATAGCAATGATAGGAAGATAAATGCGGGAATAAACAGCTTCAATTACAAGCAAAGGCATCTAAATAATCTACAACTGTGTGGTAAACCTTTTCACATAGTTTCGGTTTAAATAGGACGATGAATATTTTAATATTTAATTCTTACTTAGACTAAGATTTACTTACTTAGACTTACTGTTTGTAGTCTTGTGGTTGGCAACACGAGTTTATCTTTATTTCTAGTGTATATAAGTGTATCATATCAGAAGTGTCGTTAATTTTGTTAATTTTTTGAATATATAAATTGTTTTTTTACGTAGTCTAAATGATAGTATACATATATATAAAAATAAAATATATATATCACCAATGAGTATGGCGACCCTTGGATACTATCTATCAAGCAGAGTAAAGTTACTTTGGTAGGATTCTATAAAGAAAATGTATTGAAATATGAATGTAACTTTACAAATTACCTTGAACTTATGCATCAGTGACTGCCTATATCTAAGATTCTAAATTAACATGAATGGAATATACTACAAGCGACTACTAACTTAATTTCTTTTCAAAAGCATTGTGATGTTGCAAATTGTATTTTTTAAGAATTTAGTCGAAAAAATAAATAATAGATTAACTTAGTGTTTGTTATAGTCACATACTGTTTCTCCACAAGTCATTGGCAAACACCTTAGTTGAACAGCAAGAAAACTTACAACACCGATAAAGACATGCGTATCTGATCATACGTAGCTTAACCCCACCTGCTCCCTTTCTAACCACCACTAGTGTTCAAAACTGTGCGAGAGAAAAGGAACGATAGATTAGATTTTCTTTCTAACGGTGAATCGAAACAAAAACCATCAATCAAAAGAAAATTGTCGTTGACTTACCTATATTACACCTAACTATACTCGTTAAAGACATCATACTCGTTAATGATACCACACACGTTAATGAAACCATACTTGATAAAGACATCATACTCTTCATCTAGTTTAGATAGCAAGATTAATTAAAACTTAGACATCTATTATTGATTTTTGTTCTCTTAGTGTTTTTGATCGCGTTCTCTAATCCCGATACGCTTGACCTATCTAATTTTGCTAATAATAGAATTATGTTACTTTGTATTTGCCCGAATTCATCGGATTGGATACACTCATTAAATTGCTAAGCTATTTAGATCACTCACTTGTAGGTGCCATTTAGCCTCGAGATCCTCAATAAATTTCCTTTCCTTCTTCATGATATAATTCATTAGTAGCTTCATACGACGCTTTTGGGATTTACAAGAATAAGCGGCGTGTTTTTGAAATTACAACACACTTGTACGAGTGTGTTTTTTTTTGTGTTTATTTCCTTTTAATTTTCTATATTGATAAAAATCACAAACGAATCACGAGTGTCGTGATACTTTTGTTACGAGTTTTTTCACTAAATTTAAATCAGTTAGTATAGTATTCCTATTACTAACGCCTTGTAAATACATAAAGACGTTACAATTCAAAATTAATTAATTAAAAAAATAATAGGTCTTAAAATTTGTTACATTCACATAAATGAGTAAGGGATGACCTTCAAATTAAAAAAGTTATCAATTTATCGTCCTTAAATGGTTGTTTAGAATTAGTTATTCCTGTTTAATACAATAATCAAGGAGACTTATATTGTGTACGCAACTTATGTATTTGCTTCAAAGTAGGTTACGGGAGGAGAAATTTACTTGCATCCTTTAATCATAATTGGATATGATTATGACACTTATCGCAATGCCAATAAATGTCATAATCATGTCTAATTATGCTTGATATGAGAAGATAGTCAGCTGTTATCACATAGAGCTATGTTTGTTATGATTATATTAACTCAAAATTGCATAGTTTTCACTTCACGCTGTCTTTTGATTGAATAAAACCATTTCTAGTCATTATTTTAGATATTTTTTAAAAAAACCTGAGTTTTTCTGATATACTTATACTTTTTATTTGTACAAATTATAGGTTAATGATCTAAGACTGATATAGTGTACTCCAAAAATGACCGACCACATTTTTTCGGTTTCAAAATGCTGATTATAAAGCATAAGTAAAGTATAAGTATTCAAGGCATTTGTTTAGGAATTTACCACTCACACCGTAACATCTAATATTACTTAGAACAAAATCAGTAACGGTTGGTTCATAATAATTTGATTACATCGAAACAATTAGCTCGGATATAACGAATTAATGACCATGTTTAAAACAGAGGCTGGAAATTGTCTACCATTTATTCAAATGAATTCACTCGTACGATTATCTAAAGCAGAAAACAACTGAATTGAGGACTCTCTATTGGGAAATCTGAATTAATTAAGTTGTTTAAAAATCCGATTCTGTTACTGTTCGTATAAACATTATTATGTTTATGGTATAAGGGACAAACGTGTAAACGTATCACTTAATAACTTAATAACCAATGAATACTGTCGTTTTTGAACATTTATGTATAACTTAAGCCAAGAATCACAAAGTATATTGATGCCTTTTGACTCCCACCGTTGAAAAAAGGGAAGGAGAGGCTTAGGGTTCCGATAAACTCATGCACTGAAATAAGAGCAATTAATTAATTTCTTAACTTCAGTTTTATGTATAACCATTGTATAATCCCGATCGATCTAATCCTTTTAATGGGAAGGTAAAATAGGTTTTACATATATCTAAGCGACTCCAACATTTGATGCATTGACCCAGGTGTGGTGGCCATTAGCACTGTAACCTCATTATCTTTAATTTTTGAATATTTCTAATTGTTTGAGGCTTTGAAATTTACTCTGTATTCTACTTTCTTACTTCTAACTTACTATACTATATCTCCCTAATCCTACTCTTTCTTAATTCTAGTTACTACTACTTACTGCTTTCTAATTCTAATACTTAATTCTACTACACCTAAGATTTTGCACCTGTAAGTGATAATGTGTTTGGAGAAAATAAACTTGCTTCAGTTGCACAAAATGTTTGATTTGAAGACTTGTGGAGACAGACCGTAATAGTTCGTAAACAATTCTTGACATTTCTTCTGTAAATTAAAGGGACTATAGTTATTAATTAACTTCAAAATAGGAACAAACGTTTAGCAAATACAGCTTTATTATAACAGTGACTAACATTGTTACTAATGAGAACTGAAACAAATGATGTTTAGAAAATACTCTGATTTTGGACTGTCATATAAATCTCAAGTGATTGCTTCCGCCTGCAGAATATGAAACATCAATGTACGTGACACGTAAACGTCACAACAGGGGACAAATCATCGTGAGCAGAATTTAATAACCTATGCTCCTAACACGAGTTTCTTTAACCGAAATTTAGTTTAGACGATATTAACAATACGGAATCCCTCATAATTAAACCTTTTTAACATCTATCAAATCTTTGTTTTAACGGATTAAGACTACAAAGTGTCACCACTTCTATGGTATTCACTTCATTTGTGTCGTAAGTGGTGACTATAGGAGGAAATTGCACAAGACAACATCACTTAAAACAAACCCTCCACCAATCTGGCTACTCAATTGCTTTTTAAAGTGAATCCTGTATCCAGCTATGACCTTTCAAAGGCTGTTGATTATGATGAACATCTATGGGATACGAGATTCATTTATTTCTTAAAGGATGACCATGCAAATTGATAGAGAGAAAAACAAGAAATAAAAAAAATGACTTTGATTAATATTGAAATCAAAATCGTAAATTGTCATTATTTTCATACTGAAAATCTATTTTATTAGAGGCATGATATTTAGTGACTCATATCGTAATATTTGATTAGACACATGCCATGTGTTTTGTGGTTAACGAACCACAATATATATGAAATACAAGATTGTGAGTAAAATATACCATTTTGTGACGAATATTTCTTTTGTATAGCAGTAAGATATAAAAACGTTGCATGCGATTTTGGAAAGGCTCAGTAAAATATTGTTTTACCAACTTTATAGCTTCACACGCTTAGATGTATATTTTGTCAGTCATTTTTCCTTACTAAAAAGAAGCCAACGTGTTATATTTTAGACTACAATCTCTGCCAAATCTACATCCAGCCAACCGTTGTAGCGTGATTGTGGCACAAATATTTATTTAAACATTCTAAGAATTTTTTACGTTTATAAACGAAATAACTACTGCACGGATGGCATAATGGTTGAAGCGGTCACCACCCCGTGTTTTACTGCTTTGAGCGCTCTGAGTTCAAACCTCATATGGGAAACACTTTGTGTAATCCACAAATATTTGTTCTGTGTCTGGATGTTCTTTGTGTGTTCGTCCGTTCCATGTATGTTTGTAAAGTTCCCCGCGACACAGGATATCATGCTAAAAGTTATCTTTTGAAAATTAATTTAATGAAATTTAAACATTTGTCAAATTAATGACTTTGTTAAAACTGCATTTGACGTAAATAGTTGTTGAGGATACGCTCCCTAAAGCGAAGGCAGACTATAGTACCTACTAATTATATCTTACAACATCTTATTAACATGCTTCAAAATATTAAAAAAAAACACGAAGAAGCTACGATTTCATAAAATACAAATCGTTTTCAAAGAGCGCAATGAACATGAAATCAAAACAACTCTGACATATGCATACAATTATATAAAAAAACGACATGATTCAACATATTTATCTGCATTTGTATTTTACTACTATTTTATTGATTTTAACTACATTCTGTCAGTTGAAATACAACAGCAATACTTTCATCATTGTGGTCATACCTTTTTCATGTAGTGAAATAAATATAATTAGCATAGTACACAGATAGGATTGATTCGATTGTTCTATCCATGTTTGACGAGAGAGGGCTCTCTAACAAGTGGACTCATTCGGTCGCTTGTCGGAATTTAATTTAAATGGATTCAATCTGCTGCCGATCGACATATGACAAACACCACGCTACGCACTAATTACGGTTATCATGCCATAAAAGCAAGTCTAGTGGGTTCGAGTAGGTGATGACCTAGAAGGACAAGTACAAAAATAAAACAAGTCACAATATAGCGCCAAACTCCCAACCTTGTTACAACGTAAATCTTTCCATTGTCACCATTCAACCGGAAGATGACCACTGTTGGACACACTCGTAGGCCTTTTTTTTTTAACGTGTGGAAACCCCTTCGGGCCGTCACCCCACCGGGGTTTACGGCGGGGTGGTGTGTCGGAATCGGACCGACTAAAACCACACGGCCTGCGCCTGAGATAGGAGGGATTCGGGAACCGCTGCTATTACGATATCCAGGCATACTCGTAGGCCTCCCCCAAGGTTCTCCACAATAACGGGTTCTGTACACCGGCATCCAACGGTTTCTTACAACCTTCACCAGGTCATCAGATCACCTTGTAGGGGGCTTACTCACGCTTCGTAAATCTTATGTAAGTACTAATAAATACTTAATAGCTTGACGAGTTCTTTACACGTTATCGTTCCTTGACTCTGTTCGTATAAATATCTTCTTCGTGATTCAGAATTTGCTTTTCAACCTAAACCTTAACAAAAATTGAACTTTCAAGGCTTAGATACTGTTCTATTGATTTACATCGACTTCAAACAATAATATTTTATATACTTAAGAAGTTTTAAAATAAGTACATTGTGTTGTTGAACTACGAAACTATCTTCGGTCTATGAGACGCTTGATACCGACACCCTATGATGGAGGTTTTCCTGGAAAGTTCGAAACGATTCCGAGTTATATGCATATAAAATATATGTAAATAGTGGATATATGCTTCGATTGACTATAGATGTTCGTTTCCTTTAATTAATAGTACCTAAAACATTAAAGTTAATGTATAATCTAAGTCTCCCAATGTCGGACCCAAAAAAAGTCATGAGATCTTATTATATGCTAATTAAAAAAGTTTTAATAAGTGTAGATTAAGTTATTTGCAATTTACGTTGCGTAATGAAAACTGTTGGATATAAAATCGGGAAGAAATATTTAAGCGTCGATATGTGTTTAAATTTAAGTAAACGGCAACTTTCCTTACATACAAAGCGGTCACATCGTTATTCCATTTATTTATTATATTACGTTGAGTATGTAGATATGTAGTCATACATACATATATGTAAAGAATTGTAATTGCTTTTCTATCCCCATTTTCACAATTTTTTTTTAGTTTATAGCTCAATCTGCTTATATTATTTTGGACAAATTTAGTCATATATTATAAAAATAATGTTTTTTTTTAACTGTTTGACCATTACATTGTGAATCAGAACCTTTTTTATGTTGAATGAACTACATACAGAAGTAGATTATCGAAGACTCTTGATTAATTTTGAAATTGTTCATTTAAGTAAAGTGCAGTCAATCACCTTTTTCAATAATATAACAAGGACCACAAGAGACAATACACATTCTCTGGGAACAATAAGTCACTCTTTGTAATTTTTTTGTTTATGCACAAATAAAGCAATCAGAGTAAATGTATTTTTAGGTTACTTTACTGTTATTATTTATACTTTGGTATCAAAAGTATGAGTAAAAAAATATCGGAATTAATACTATAACGGGTATTAAACCATAATTAAAGCAAATTGAAGACAGATTTACTAGAAACGTTAGTCTATTTCTAATAAATCAATTGCTATTGGATGATGGCGTATTGATTTGGATATTCGAGGGCAGATTTCATCCGTGCATTTAGTATTACAAGCTTCAATTCACCCGATTGGTAGCAATTGAAAGAAAATTGCATTTCACAGTCTATAAAGTACCTATCTGTTTGTCTCGGAAAAGTTTAATAAATTCAATTTTCAACTGGGTAACTTTCGTGTCCGGGTGGTTCACGCTTGATACTTTTTGAATAAATTGGTCTTGCGTCGAATCGATAGTAGTATAAAAACTTGGAAGTTTTCGAGAAGCAACATAACTTTCCGAGGACTATTGAATCAATAATATTCCTATTTCTGAGGTTGTTTGTGGTCGATGGACGCCCTGAGGGGATAGATGTGAGCATTCTATCAATAAAAATATTTATTCTAAGAAGTAAGCGTGAAATTCGCCGGAAATTTGTCTACCTCTTTTTTGTTACATCTGAATAAGTTTATTATCATTCTATTTACTTTTTATTAAAATAATCTTTTCGAAAGAGGTAGCTTATAACATACTAGATGACCGGCACAACTTTGTCTCCATCTCTTAAAAGCAATATTTTACTCATTTTGCAACATTTTTCATTGATATTCGGCTTCTATTGGACGAAGCGTGATGATAAATAGATTTTAGCGTTTTTCGATGCATGAGCTATTCAAGACTTAAATATTTTTTCGTTTCGAATCAGTAGTTGCTGAGATTAGTGTCTTCAACCAAAAAAGCAAACTTTTCCGTTTCATAATATTAGTACAGATGTAACTTAGAAATTCAAATGTTGTCTTAAAGAATATTACTTGGAGCTCTTACTACTAAGAACTCACTTGATAGTTGGGTTTCAATCACAAATTATTTAGTTTTGTGTAGTGATGTGTACGTATATATAACTAATTTGTTACTTCTTGGCTATAACTGTTATTAGATAATTCTTTAGCGTTCTATGTGTTGAGCAAACCGTAAGTGTAGCGAGTAGCTTATTAAAAAATAAATCTAAAGGTCCGGTTTCTACACTTCTTGTGCGTATAGCATTTGCATTCCATATGGGACATTACCAGAACCTATTAAATTTGCTTAAAATACGTACAAAAATCTCTTTATCTTTTAAAGAACAGGTATGTATTAGAAATATAAGGATCTACTTTAATTGAAAAATATCTAAATTTCTTAAGTAGTGTTATTTTGTGTGATGAGTAATTGTCTGTCTTTTTCTTTGTTCCAATGATACAAATTTAGCAGTTTTTGTTTAAAACAAGAACTCACTTACCAAACTGACTTAATGATTATGATTTACGAAATTAATCATTAATCTGATAAACAAGTTTTCACGTAAAGGTATGAACTACACACAGTTAATTTTACGTGGATTTTTAGTGTTATTAATTATTTTGTTAATCGAAACCTTATCTATGTATTTCTATGTACCTATGTTTGTTTAAGTACTTTCAACTCTAGAGAGAAAGCTTAAGCTCGTTACTAAGGTATAAAAGTTAATTGGTCGAATCAATTTGTTTTTAAATGGTACGTTCGAATAATCCATAGAGCAACCACAAAGGCTTGGCCCAAAAATAATTCAAATAGGAATCTCAATGAAGGATTAGTTTATGCGGTGAACCCATACCCTTTAAATCTGATGCAGGGTGGAGACTAGGACTAATCAGCGCGGATTGTTGCCCTTCCGCCACTCTACGCCCTGATTCAAGTAAATGAGAAAACTTTCTAATTGGAATTTCAAATAGGCCTCCGTTTATCCAGACGAGAGCTGTTCGCGGTTCGGCGCCAACATGCTGGGACGCATTATAATTCTCTTTGGTCTATGTAATTGATATGGGTTTTAGTAATTTAACATCACAGTAGCTACCATTGTCAACAGGCCATTTGTTTCGTTAATAAATGCAGTTGCGTGATAACTTTGAGGGTGTCATAATATTTTTTGTTTTTCGTGTTCTGTCTGCTACATGACATGTGTTGACACAATGTTGCCAGTCATTTTGTATTTAATCAATTTAGTGATTTGGGAAGAATAACTGGGCACTCCCTTCAGATTTTTCAATCAAATCTCGCGGTCAGCGTAGGGACATTGTAGCACTTTAATTGGTCGTGTGATATACTGCTTGTATCCTGCGGTTTTGAATTTAATAATAGGGTATTAACAAGTGCAGTTGTGCTGTAACTTTGAGGATATCATAACATTAATGTGTGATCTTTCTGTTAGAATATTGTATCTACTTTCTGGTATATGTATGAAACTAATAAATATTTTGTAAATTATTTTTTATTTTAAAAAATACGTTATGTAAATAGGAAACTGATTTCAAGAAACATTTGGAGTAAGATTGCCATAGAGCAAATCCCACCTTTCCTCTGACTCTTATCAATCAACAGCCTTTTATAGTCTACTGCTGGACATAGGCCTCTCTTTAGCAAGGAAGTTTTGATCTACTATACCACGCTATATATATATTGTATTATATATATATATATACTGTATATGTATTGGGTATGTTGACGCATTTGTCGCTCAATAAATCTTATAAAAAAAAGAATAAAGTATCCACACGAGTATCGAATAAACATAGAGCACCTTGAACATAGACAAAGACTGAATTTGCTCAGACCGAGGCACTCAGGCTAGGCTCAGCCTTGAGTAATACATTCATACGAGCCTGTTAGCAACAGTTTATGACTGCACATTGCGGATTCTCATAAGTAAATATTCCCTCATATTACACATTAGGGTTAAGAAATGTACCAAACATTTAATAATAACCACTTAGAGAGCATTGACATGGGTTCAAATGTACTCGAAATGTCATATACACACGGATAACACAATCTATTTTTCTGCGAAGCTGTATGACGCTTTCTACTTTGAACAAATATCTCATTGGCAAAGGACTATCTATTTCTTTTCATTTAGAGACCATATGTTTTGTTAAGAGATTACCGCTTGACTTACTACTCATTATGTTTACGCAGACTGAAAGCCGATCCCAACCTAGTTTGAGATAAAACTCGGACGCGGATATGTTCTGTTAAGTCACTGAAATTAATTTATTAATTAATTACAAAATATGACATGGATCAGCACTCAATTAACATATAATTGTGTTCTAAGCCAATTGTTGTGCATAATGATTTTAGCCTCGGGTGAATTTATAAACATGGAAACGTTGTGTAAGCAGAGCTCTGAATTGAATAATATTGTTTTTTTTAACACTGAATAAGATGTTAGTATGTATAGGCTACTGTTAACATCTGACTTCAATTGAATCAAATTTTAACTGCAATCAAGTAAATTTCACTATAATATTAATTACAAGCCCCTGATAAAACGTTTTTTACAAAAATATTTGATTGTGACCTTTTGCTTGTTATTCCATCCTCTATAACATTTCCCAGGTACTAGAGGTCACAAAGTAAAAGAAAGGGAAACCAAGGCACTATAATTACACCAAGTTTGCTATCAACGATATGCATTCAAAACAAATTTTTCGACAGTTCATGAAACACATATGGTTGTTAAAAACATTGTACACAATATATGTAAGTAAATTATACTAGTCAAGTAATCCGTGTAGGTTATTTTTTAATTGTTGTTTGATTTCTTATGGGTAAATGCCTTTTCGGCAAAGGAAGCTGCGTTCATTTTAATTTTTTGCGTGTTTATAAATTTAGAGGATTTCCGACTTGTTTCAAATCTTAAGGAGGATCCTTTTATATCGTATGACCCTAAGTGGAGCATAGGACGTTCACATTACACTCCTATAAATAAACTGCCAATAACTGCCTTAGGTACTCTGTCGCTCTGTTAGAGTGGCGAACTTCCCTAACGCAGCAGTATGGTAGACTATTGAATGCAGTAGGTAAGAATGTGCAATGACCACATTTAAATTACCTCACGCGATACAGTAGTTTAGTTACAGAAAAATTAAAATCTAAAATTCTTATAATTATTGCTATTAGACGTCTTTTATTAGAAACAATGAAAAAAATCGTTAGATGATTCAGTAAATGAAATGCGCATTAGAGAGTTTCGTCAGAACATTCGCGATACATCAGAGACGTTGTAAAACTTGTCCGGCGGATGGTCGAGTAAGCTCGGAACGAAATTGCCAATCCTCTTTCACAATGGACCGTAAAATGGTTTTCCGTTTTTGCCCGACCGAGCGGAGCGCTACTCGTTGATTCACCGGACACGTCGCTTGGTGGGCTATCACTAGTTGGTAGAATTTGAGAAAATAACTCTTCATATACCTGGATGAGGCGTTCGCTCGGGCAAAAACAATACGAAGCGTTTACGTACACGCTCTTCTCTATTGTTCTTCTTTCTTCTATTGTTTTAGAATTTGTTATTATGGTGACTTCCAGATATATATATATATATATATATATGTCGGAGATCGAGTGTTGTATTAGGTGGGAGTGGTTATAAGAATAAAATATTTCTTGATGAATGATTGAGAGTGGTGGGGTTTAAACAACGTTTTGATTATTGAGTCAGGAGCTGGGTCAGTCGTTGGATAACCATCGAGGTAGTAAGATGTCTAGTGGAAAACTATGCTAATTGGTCGACGAAAGTGTTAAAAGTGGAATAAAGGTATTTACTGTGCTGTGAATTGGAGTTTTTCATGATAATGGTTCTTCGACATATAATTACTAATTATTGTAATATTGATTCAGTGTGTCACATTCAATAACATTGTGGTGGTTATTCTGTGTGTATAATAAATATTGTTTGTGATCGAATTTACTTGCGCGTGTGTGTACTTAATATTTGTTTTTCTACCTCCACATTAAAAATGGCTGACCGGCCCGAAGACGTGGGCGGGGCCCGTAATGGTTCTTCGACATCAGAAGTGGGATACACCACACGTGTCTAGACCCGCTCTGACCATTACAAAATCGGCAGTTTAGCACTTTAATTTGATACTTTTTGTGGGTAGATATAAATAGTTACGTAGGTTTTATAGCAAGCGGTTTGCATTGTTGTGCTGTGTACGTAAGTGAATAAGATTAAGTACGTTTGTATATCGGTAAATCTACACAAGCAGCGGCTCAGTTTATGAAGCCGTGGCGCGGGGAGTGGACTCCGGAGACATGCGCTGCTTACTTTGAGGGTGAGTACGCCGCTTGGTATGATAAGCTAACGTCGTGCCTATGTCATACAAGTGTGGATTAAACGTGATATGCTAACGTTGTGCCTATGTCACATATTGAATAGTGCGTGTTCATGATAAGCTAACGTCGTGCCTATGTCATGTGTCCGTTTTTAACGATGGGAAATAAGCTAACGTAGCGCCTATGTTTCGTGATAACAGAGATAGCTAACGTAGTGCTTCCTCTCTGGTGTTTGCTTGAACTATGCTAACGTAGTGCCTATGGTTCATTCTAAATGATTTAACAGCGTGAAAACGGTAAAGACTTATTTTCATTGTTTTGTAACTGGAATGTAATTTATTTATGCAGATAGCAATGATGAGATTACAGAGTCCACGTTTGAGCGAGCTGCCACGCACGATGTGCAGCCTAGAGACGAGGGGGCGACCGAGCCCATACCGAGCACTTCGCAAGTCTGGGAAGAGGAGGACGAGGACGCCCTCCAGTCAGGAGAGGCCGTGTTAGGAGAAGAGTGACGTTTCTTGTGGCAGTAGAGGGGAGTCGAGTGGGAGGAGCCTATTGTCAATATAAGAGCTTGCGAGTTCAGTCTGGACACACTTCGCCTCCAAGTGTACGTCGACGGGCAACAGCAGGCCTGGTCATCCCAACGAAAGGCGAGTGGATGTGTGTTCCGTGGCATTTCCGGCAGGATCACTGAAGCACCGTGGTGAGTCGTTTCCATTTTGTTTTGATTCCGGAGCGGAATGCTCACTTGTTAGGGAAAGTGTAGCAGCTCGATTTTCGGGAAAAAGAGAAGATAGTGTAATGGTTTTAAGGGGTATCGGAAGCGATCGGATTGGTAGCGTTATTCGGATTTTGTGTAGCGTGGTAATTAGCAGTCATACATTAGAGGTTCTTTTTCGCGTGGTTCAGGATAATTATTTACAATGCGACATGATGATTGGTCGTGAGGTTCTTGGTCAGGGTATCGACATAAATGTGACCGCAGATAGCTTTAATATCTTTGAAAGTAAAATGGTTGATGAGTGTAGGAGGTTAGATCATGATAAGATCGATTTGAATGGTGTTGATACCGACATGGTCGGTGATAATAGGGTTGAGCTTATTTCTATCTTAAAAAGAGTTTTCTGATTCTTTTATACAAGGGTTTCCATGCACCCGAGTTAATACGGGCGAACTCGAGGTTCGTTTGGTTGACCCAAGCGTAACTGTGCGGGGACGGCCGTGCCGTCTTGGTACGGAGGAGAGGCAGGTGGTGGGGGACCGTATGGACGAATTATTGAATGCAAATGTTATCCGTCCTAGTTGTTCTCCTTTTGCGAGCCCAATATTGCTCGTTGGAGGGAGGGACGGTTCTGACCGACTATGCGTGGATTACCGTGCGTTGAATGACAATAGTATATCCGATGGGTTCCCATTACCTTTGGTTGCAGATCGGATTGCACGGTTGAGTGGTGCACAGTGTTTTGCGTGTCTTGGCAGGCAACTGTAAATGAAATACAATTGGCTATAAACTGTACAACCAATCGAGTCACAAAATCTAGTCCACTAGAATTATTAATTGGTAGGGTAGCCAGACCTTTTGGTTTGATGGCTAATGATGACAGTACGGAAATTGATATCTCTAATGTGAGGCAAGATGCGATTAATAATATTGAGATTAATGCTAAGTACGATAAATCTAGGTTCGATAGTAAGAAAGCGAAAGTAGTCCCATTTAAAGTTGGTGACTTTGTATTAATAAAAAAATGAGGAAAGGAATCAAACGAAGCTTGATCCTAAGTTTAGAGGTCCGTTTGTGGTGACAGAAGTTCTCGATGGTAATAGGTATACGCTAAAATCCTTAAGTAATAATAGAGTATATAAATATAGTCATGACAATTTGAGAAAGATGCCGGAAAGTCATGTTCCCAGCGAGTTAGACGTTTCGGGGGATGAAGAGGGGGTTGCCGATGAAGTGGAGTCGGTTGAGAGGGACTCTGGGGCAGAGTCCGAAGTCACCAGGGGAGAGATCGGGCACTAATGGTAGTTGAGGTCGCACTACTTGCACCAGGTTGTAGTCGTAACTGCAAACAGAGAGAAGTTTGTTCAGGGCGCGATGGGCAGCTGGTGAAGTGGCGGGGGCCTGATATTGAACTCCAAGTCGCACTACATGGGTCGAACTGATAGTTGGCAATGTGGCGGGGGCTTGCGAGGAAGTGTACGTAGTTGGATTACTACGGAGGTACACAGTTTAGCTGTATGTGGCATACAGTGGCAGACCATTGAGAGTGACGAGGATCTATACCTGGTGGACGAATGGACGCCCTTATTCGTCCTAAGTGACGGTGACTGTTGGGAATAATGAACGGAATCGTTAGATAAAATATTGTCAATAAAATTAATTTACAAATTAGAATTTGACCATCGATGATTTCTGCCGCTATAGTAAAAAAAAAAAAAAAAAAAAAAAAATTTTTAAAATGTATGTGTTTTAGATACACCCGAGGACGTGTGATCGTCAGAATGGCCGTGTCGGAGATCGAGTGTTGTATTAGGTGGGAGTGGTTATAAGAATAAAATATTTCTTGATGAATGATTGAGAGTGGTGGGGTTTAAACAACGTTTTGATTATTGAGTCAGGAGCTGGGTCAGTCGTTGGATAACCATCGAGGTAGTAAGATGTCTAGTGGAAAACTATGCTAATTGGTCGACGAAAGTGTTAAAAGTGGAATAAAGGTATTTACTGTGCTGTGAATTGGAGTTTTTCATGATAATGGTTCTTCGACATATAATTACTAATTATTGTAATATTGATTCAGTGTGTCACATTCAATAACATTGTGGTGGTTATTCTGTGTGTATAATAAATATTGTTTGTGATCGAATTTACTTGCGCGTGTGTGTACTTAATATTTGTTTTTCTACCTCCACATTAAAAATGGCTGACCGGCCCGAAGACGTGGGCGGGGCCCGTAATGGTTCTTCGACATATATATATATATATATATACCTAATGCCTTAAATGTTTGCCGATTTATTTTTTTGTCCAGGGAGCCTCATGAAATTTAAAAAAATTAATGTCATTTTCTGTTTCTGTAATCTGTTTCGTTACGTCACCTGAATTTTGATTATTGGGTACAATGAAATATTAAGGTAAAATACATTATAAACAACATTTTAATTAAGAAGTAATGTTTTTGCTAAGTTTTAAATTCATTCGTATTTAACATTCTACTGTAACATGATAACTGGTTTGGTTAAGAAATATTTATATAAATAAACAATTAAAAAGAGATTCTTAATTCATCTATATGGAGACTAACCTTCGCAAAATAATTTCGAACTTTTCTTCTTTAATTTTTTTAAATGTTTTTGATGCAAATAGAAGTTACGGGCTTTCAATAAATCAAAGCATAGAATTTAAGTTTACGTGATTTTATATGTGGGTTAGAATATAAATGTACAAATCAAAGATGCGTTTAAAACTCTGAATTTTCGTTGACTCAAATTTGAATCCCACTCACATAATAGGGATCAAGCGTATGGCTGACAACTTAGTACTTCAGGAATTAGATGAGAAAATTGGTAGTTCAATAAGAAAGTTAAAGTTGATAAAATAGGAAGGTTATAGTATAGAAATAGTGAGAGTAATAATTGAAGCTGGACAGAGTTACATTCCTGTAACTAGAAGTAACTGTTCCAGGAAGTTAGAAAGATAAAATACTTTAAAACTTATTTCGTCTTGTAATTATTATTCTGCAATTACACAAATCGCTAGTTCCAAAAAAAGAGCTACATAAACACTGCACATGACACATTCATAAAAATAAAGGCAAAAAGCAGTTGGGTAAATAAAGAAAGAACAACACAGATAGCAACACACCCGCTCGCTCTACGAAACACAATGCGGCGGCCGACACAAGTGTATAAGCCAGTTGAAACTACTGTCGCTGACAGCTACAGGCAATATCTTTGCTCCACCAGACCAATATCTGTAGTGCTGCAGAAATAATGATACTTGAGAAAAAGTTGCACAAAAGAATGATTCGTTATTTTTATTTACGATACCTACATTATTCTATTTATTACAATACTATCTGTTTTATTTTTTGTATGTTATGATAATTATTAATGCAAGCATTAAAACGATCAATAGATATTACATTACATTAAATTATTGGACGTTTCGAGTGTGAAATTTGTACAAAACTTACCCAAGTCGAGAAGCATAGGGTGGGCCACGTTTTAGTTAACATTTGAAAAATCTTATAAAAAAACCATTTGATAAATTATAAAAAGGTGTATTTACAAGAAAGCTAATTAGTTGAAATTTATTTTATAAAAATTATATCGTCCAAATGACCACTGCTTCGACGTTTGCACTCTTCTAAGTGAGCACTGAAATTTTCGGATACTCGTTGGCAAAGAGGCCACGAGATCGCCGTCATGTTTCGCTGATTTTTTCTTTTATTTGACATAGTGTATGTATTCAGTTTATTGACACGATTCTTTAAATAAATCCATAGAAAAATTACTGTAGATAGATCTAGAGTTCTGGATGGTCATAGAATGTCACCTCGTCCGGAAATCAGTTTTTCTAGAAACATGCTTTTGACCACAAACAGGGATGCATTGGATGTGTGACAAGTGGCTCCATCTTGTGGCACATGGCTTCAGCCATGTGTTACGATTGTAGCCAGCAAATTTTTGTAGCATCGGTCCCAAGAACTCTCGTAACATGTTTGCGCGGGATGTTAGATTAAAATGATAACGAATTCTTGGCCCACCCCTATATCTAAAGGTTCTTCCTTGTTTCTTAATTAAGAAAATATATCCCCATCTCTGTGTAATCATATTGTGTCCTCAAGGCATTAGCGATAATCGAAATGTTTCTTTGTTTAAGTGTAACGAATAAACTACGTGATAATAATAAAATTATTTTTAGAATAATATTACAGGAAAAGTTATATATTTAAATGGATTATTAGTAATCTATTAAATTCTGTCGTCTTGTATTTATACCTAAATACATTGCTTAGTTATAAGAACTTTGTTCTTCTATAGAAAATTATTTACAGAAATATAGCGTTAAGAGAATTGCACGAAAATACGATAACTAATGGGGAGAAAGAGCCATTTTTTTTCAGCATTTATAGAATAACTTTCGCTGCAGTTAAACTTGTTAGTTTATTGGTCTAGTATTTCTACGTCGCCTTTACAAGAACGAGTTTTTTTTTTGTGATTTTAATAGATAGAGTTTAGTAGCAAGTGAATTGAAATAAAAAATTGCAGTCGGATCTTCGTTCTCTTATTTATCTTATTTCATATTTGTGCCAATGAATATTCTTAATCTGGATCACTCAACGGTTTTTAAGAACCATTTGAGACGTAGTGAGAGTTTTTGTATTTCAGTGTGTTAAGGTTTTCTGAATTCTCTCACATCTTATACCTCTGAGGATAAGCTACTCGTACGTGTGATTCATAGAGCATTGAGAACTAAATAATATTATCTCAACTCTAACCTTTTAAAGGAATATATTTTATACTATTTAATTACTTTAAATTAAATTACAGTCTTAAAACTTACCAAATGCTTTAAATTGCTTTAATATGCTTAAGTTAGTTGCAACCAATATTTAATATTCATTTAGTTTATGGTTCCTGTCGCAGATATTAGCGTGCTCAAATTGGCACCGATGACAGAGTAATTAGTAATTAAATTGTGAATAAATATTATTAATCTAGATTTACGATTTCATTTTATATATACACTCTCTTTGTCTAGAGGTTTTCAGAATGTGTATCTATTAAGCCTGGCTAACATAATTTTCTCAACGAACAGTCAATATTTTACGAGTTATTCTAGAAGGTTTTTAAATATAGGCTTACATAGAAATACTTCGTTTTGCGTAACCTTTTTGAGTAGAATTTAATACAATCTTTTTTTTGTGGAAACTCCCTGTATGAAGTGATGTATTGAAACTAAATCGACTGGCAACACCTTTAGTGATTCTTAGTTAGCCCGGGTAAATCTTCATCTTCTAAAATTACTTTCCACAAAAAATAATAATCAAACCAGTGAAACTTGACATTAATCCTTCATCATCATCTCTGCTAAAAGACACCCACTGCTAGAAATGGAGAACCTTAAGGCAGTCAAGGTTCTCTACAACAACCGTTCCAGTACTGTCCGCGTCCAACGACTGAAATACGACTATTCCCGTTGAAACAGAACTTCTAATCTTGACTGCACGGATGGCCTAGTGGTTTAAGCGGTCACCACGCCGCTCTCTATTACGCTAAGTGTTGTGGGTTCGAACCTCACATGGGACAACACTTTGTGTGATCCACAAATTGTTGTTCTAAGTCTGGGTGTTCTTTGTGTTCGTTTCTTGTATGTTTATAAACTCCCCCGCGACACAGGATTTATTGGCGTTGTGTTTGCAAAGAAAAAAAAACTTTTAATGTACGTAAATAATGTATGTCTCTAAATTCCTCAGTCAATAGACGTATTTAGATAAATAAATAGGTATTCGAGTGTGTTACTTCAATCACTTTTCAATATTCAATGGCTTCAGTTACTCATAATCACAAATGTATGTTTCAGTTATTTATCTATAATATGTCTGAATATAGACATATTGAAGTATAATACCTACATATAATATTTATACAATGATGGGTAGTCTAGTTATCATAGCACAGGCTCCACCCAATTTGGAATCAGACAGCCGTATGTGAGATATGTGACGTTATTTATATGTTAATTATCATAATCTATATCTATATTATAAAACTGAAGAATTTATTTGTTTGGTTGGTTGAACGCGCTAATCTAAGGAATTGCTGGTCTTATTTGAAAAATTACTTCAGTTTTAGATGGTTTACTTATACAAGAAGGCTATAGGATATATAACATCACACCATGATGAAATATAGCGGATAATAAAAGCGGATTGAGTTTCAAAAATGTTGCAAAATCTGAGAAAATTATTTCTTTTACAAACTTCCATGGCGTGCACTGTGTAAACGATTAAAGCTTCGCAAAAATCATGTATTACATAATTGTTCTCCTTTGGAAGTTTAAAAAAAACCTAAAAGTTGCCTTAGATAGTTTAAGTAGTGTCTGCTCTTTAATGATGTTGAGGGCTTGGTGACCACACAAATAATGTCTGTCGGCTCCACTGGTATTAATATATATTTTGTCTTGCTATACAAACCAAAGTAATGTATATGTGAGCTTCAGATTGGTATCAATAATTACGTTACATTACATGAAATACGGACAGCGGAGTATAGAGTATAATTAGAGCTTATTGTATTTACTATAGTCATTAAAGTTATGGTGGACATTAAAAATGTCTTGTAATACATATATAGGTAATTATACGCCAGGAAAATAATATTTTATGCCATAGATTTCTATTTTTATCTTTATTTAGTTTTATGCAATCATCTATTTATGTAGTTACAGTTAAGATTCACAATATCCTACTTATGTTATAAATGTGAATGTTTGCATGGATGTTTGTTACTCTTTCACGAAAAAACTACTGGACAGATTTTTATGAAATTTTACAGTTATATAGGATATAGATCAAAATAACATATGGGCCATAATTTGTAATGATTTTACGTAGTTTTAGTCGTAATATAACGATACATGTCAATTAAGTCGGCAAAAAAAAATCTGGCCTCTGAGAGTTATCTTGGCATACACTGCCTAAACCATTGAAGTTACACAAAGATGATATACCGTAGGATTGTTAGTATGTTAAAAAAATATATTTATTTAAAATTATCTTTTCTGAAATTTAATGTGTCAGACCAAATCCGAAGCGAACGAAACCGCGGGCAAAAGTTAATTCGACAATAAATCAAAATCATTGTTCGCCGCCGAATAGATAAGATCCTTTATTATAGTTATTGATATCTAAAGTCATGATTCTTGTTCTGTACTTCGAACATAAATTATTCTTAATTTTTATTTTCATCTGGGTTCATTATCCAGATGACAAAATGCAATCCAGAAACAAAAACTCCTGAAACACTACAAAACTTTGTTAGGCTATCGAAAAACAGAAATAGCTTTTATTACTAACGATTGAAATTAGTGAAAATATCTGTTTTACAATATAAATCAACTAGATTGTTTGGTTTATTTCTATTTGGTTGGTGAACAAACTTTCAACTGAGAAATCTTGATGGTAACAGATTGCTGGTTTATAAGTGATTTTAACATCAATAGTGTATTTATCGCCTAAGATAGCATGAAGATAGAAAACATCTTATATCTGCAGGCTATCTTAACACACAAATACACTGAATCAGTACATACAACTTTTGATACATGAAACAGTACAAACAAACATTAACAACCTTTAAAAGTTCACTGCTGGAGCCCTTTCCTTAGAAAGAAATCAATCCTCTGAATCAGTAATTTGTAATTATAGACATTATTTAGACTTACTGGGTTACTCAAATAGTTTGGTGAAGAAAAGATTTTAGCTGTAGCACACCCTTAAAAAATACAATTACCGTAAATAATTTATTTACAACCTAAATATACATAATTATAGTGTCTCTTATTTTTTGTATTTAAAGATTAAAAACGTCATCAATCGTAAGAATCATTTCGTGGACGCTAATTTAATGATAAAAGTGCATTTGTGCGCACATAATTGCACATTAGATTCAGTATAAGTAGAATATAGGTTTAGAAAGACGAAAGTGTAGTTTAGTACCAGGAACACAGTTTTGCTATAGGTCAAGAAAAATGCTCTGAAGCTGACTCAAGTAGAGCTATGGTAGAAAATTGAGACGTCACGTTACGAACCAAAAAAGCTGCCGTATTTCAACTGACTCATTAAAATAAAATTTATTTTTTTGGTTCGTTACTGGTTCTTTGGACTTAAGAGAAAGCGTTCAAACAGAGTTGAGAAAATTTTGATCGCTACTTTATTTTCTAGGACAGAATATCTGGTTTACAATGAATGTTCTTTGTAGGATGAAAGTAGTATTAATCCAGGTTGATAAGCTCTCGAATAGTTAATCGTTTACGTGTATATACATCAAAACGAATGTAAGACGTAGTATGAATAAAAAACTTCTTAGACTTCGTGGACAGCACAGCATAGAACATTTTCTAAATAAATTAAAAAGGAGTTCAAAAGAGATACTTCTTGTAAGCGGTAAAGTACAATGTTATATATATATATATATATATATATTCATTATTATTTATACATTAGTACACATAAAAAGTATTTATACAAATAAATAAAGTTGAAGTACTCGTATGGATCTTTTTAACAATTAATTAATACTTTCCTCAATGCATACTAAATATTTTATATTTACACGTATCTGGTAAAACTTTGTAAATTCTAGATTTAAACTGAAAATAAGATGCACAATGACTCATTGCAAACTAAATACAGGAAAACAGAAATTATACAGAAATATGTAAATGGTACGAAGCAAAATCGTATTCATAATATTAAATGCACTTACTAGGTCGCATTACATTGAATAATTAGGTGGTGTGAGGTTTAACTCAGTGGCTCGCTGATAATCCGTTCCTTATTTAACTAGTTAAAGGTACTTGCACAACTTACCCAGAATTAGAGAGCTTACACATCATCCTATTGATCAACGTTGCTCATTAATTAGATCTGAGTAAGCGGACGCTATGGCTCACAGTTATAATAAACTAAAATTGTAATGACATCTATAATCATGACATACGACTCAGCGTTACTCAGTTAAGGTAAATCTGACTAATTTGTTCTACTAACAGTGTAAAAAGTTATCACTATAATTACACGTATATATTTATACTTTTATGTGTGTATTGTACAATATTTTATTTGCACACCAGAGATTTTACAAAGGTTATAAAATACAAAATACACAACGAAAATATTGTAGAAAAGGTCGGCTTATCACTTAAAGTAATCTCTTGAATGCACCTTCAAGATGGTTTGGAATCATTGTGAATTGGTGTTAGGTATATCACGAAAAGTTTGTCCAAGCATACCTACTTTCAAATCAGCCTATCGCCGTCCACTGACACGACGGTCTTTTTTTTTTTTAACGTCTGGAAACCTCCTCGGGCCGTCACCCCACCGGGGTTTACGGCGGGGTGGTGTGTCGGAATCGGACCGACTAAAACCACACGGTGTGCCACTCTGCGCCTGAGATAGGAGGGATCCGGGAACCGCTGCTATTACGACATCCAGATCCCTCCTAGCGCCTGCCCGCTAATGCGGGCACCATCTATGGGTAAACTCTCTATTTTAGGCGACGTACGGCACACGCGGACGTTGCCTCCTCGCGGCTGGCCATTGTGGCGGATGGAGGGGAAAACCCGTCCCGTCCACCCGCGGCCACACTCAAGGCGGCATGAGGCGCTGGTATGCGCGCCTCCGCCGCCCGGCTCGCCGGCGGCGTATTGGGTCCGAGTGGATATCGTCCTCCCGGGCCTTCTCCACCGCCTCCTTCCGCGAAATTACGTCTTCGCAGAAGGTTGCGACCGCGGTAAAACAACTGTCGCTACCGGCCATGGAGCGTATGACGGCCGGTAGCGAGAGATCGCCTCCAATAACTGCAGTGAGGACCTCACGCTGCGCCACCCAGGCGGAACAAACCGCTAGCGTGTGCTGAGCCGAATCCTCACTGCAGTCGCAGTAGTAACAGGCGGGACTCAATTCCCTCCTGGTGACCGAGTGCAGATACTTCCCGAAGCAACCATACCCGGAAAGGACCTGCGTCAGTCGGAAGGAAAGGGTCCCGTGCTGCCGCCCTGCCCACTCGGTGATGACTCCACGAGGGCAAAGCCAGCACGTGGAGTCTCCAACCGCAACGACCAACGAGCCGTCGTGGCTCGACGAGCGGCCTCACGCCACTCGCGTATCTCCTCGGACGGCTACCCGCCCGGAAGTCAGCCGTCCGCCGATAAACTTCGGCGAGCACTTCTGCTTCCAAATCCCACGGGAGAGTTCCGGCCAAGGCGCACGCCACCTCCGTCGATACGGTGCGGTAACCGCGTATGGCTCTAACCGCCAATATCCTCTGAGGGCGCCAGAGGCGAGCCCTATTCTGGGCGGTCAGAGCAGCCGCCCACACCGGTGCACCATACAGCGCCATTGACCGAACAACCCCCGTGTATAGCCATCTCGTCGCGACGCTGGCCCCACCCAAATTGGGCAAAAGTCGCCCAAGAGCAGGAACAGCGCCGACCAGCTTTGGAGTAAGCTGTTGGAAGTGCTCGTCGATGAGCCACCTGCCGTCGAGGATCAGGCCCAGATACTTCATCTGGGCCTTAATCGGTACGAGGACCGAATTAACTACAATAGAGGCGCCGGGGGGTGGACCACGACGGGGCCCATGAAACAAAAGGGCTTCCGTCTTGTCTAGGGCCACCCGTAAACCCAGCGCCTCAATGCGCCCGACCACCAAAAAGACTCCCACGGTGGCCAGGCGCGCCGCCTCTTGAAAGTTCGCCCCCAGGGCTGTGACCAATGTGACACGAAAGTCTCCCCCAAGGAGCGCCAACCATCACGGTCTTGGGCAATTCGCTTAAATCCGCTGCCAACCACCATGTCACTCACCACTCACACTGAACACTCACCATTGGACTTGTCTACAAGTTTAAAGTAGCTCAGCTTCTCTGGCTGATAAAATTCGTAACGATGTTATTCGACAGAGAACAGGAGTAACTGACATCGCACGGAGAATCAGTACGCTGAATTGGAAGTGGGCCGGTCATATCTCCAGACAAACCGATAGTCGCTGGAGCCGAAGTGTGCTAGAGTGGAGACCACGATTGGGTAAACGTAGTGTAGGGCGCCCGGCGGCGTGATGGACCGACGACTTGAAGAAGGTGGCTGGTAGTGGACCTTCTTTATACTTGTATATATTGATTCATTTAAAAGGTAAAATAATAACCTATGTAAAATACATATACACAAAAATATTACTACTTTATACACTATTATCTATCAAGACATATAAATAAAAAAATAATTGTATGTCTGTGATATAAAAATAGCAGTATTTTTTCAATTGTTTATAGTTTTTTACACGATGCTAAAACATAAATTACTGTTTATAAATTTTTGTCGATCTGTCTGTTTGTATGACCAGGCTAACCTTTGGAATCGCTGAATCGATTTTAATTGGACTTTCACTAGAAGATAGATAAGCTTACTCGGCAATATATATTGTCTAGAATTTAGAAAACTACGTCTCTAAAATAAAAGTTAAAAAGTCAAATCCTACGTGAACGAAGCACGGGTACAGCTAGGTTGTAATAAAAAAAAACGAATTACATTAGTCACAGGCCGTAGCCTGATGCTGTATTACTTATGATCGGACAAGTATCTTTTAATTATTATATTTACTTAGCGAGTGTCACTTTAACTTAAAACTCAAGCTTCATTTTGTATTTACAGTATACGTGCTAAACTCTATATTATCTAAAAATATCTGTCAAACGTTAAGTTGGTTTGTGTTTCCTTTAAAATCCTAAAAGTAGTCAGTACGTATTGACCTTAAATTTTGATGAAATATACAACATACTTCAAAGATTGTTTCTATCTACTTTTCCCGTCAGTTGTGTTCCTTATTTCTCATCAAAGCAACGACAATGTGCCACAACCACGTTTGGTACGGTAAAGTTAGTAATTTATATAAATAATTACTGAAGATCCGCTCCTAGTATTATTAAGAATTTCCGTTAGTGATTGTTTTTCAGAACTGGACACGTATGTTTATTTGAAACATTAGCGATTATGTGGTATTTACTGATCTTATTTATTTCATTAATCATCATGATACATTAAAAAATAATTTATTTTTTAATTTATCATGATGATTTAAACTGAAATGATGAAATTACCGTCGTTGGTCATACAAGAAGTTTTCATGCCTCATTTATTTTATTCTATTTTTGATGTCACATACAATTAGAAAGCCTCAATATATGTATTTATCACAACAATTATTTTTGTCCTACTAATAATGAATAAATGTAATAGATACTTCGGATAGAAATTCTGTACAAAATTAGCCTTATAACATACAAATACAAAACAAAGTTTGGGCTTTTTACTTGTATTAAACCCATCGAGGGCGTAAGTCACAAGGTAATAAATTAAATAAAACATCTACAAAATTAATTTTACGAAACACTGTCCCCAATTAACATTTTGCGTTGATAATAAGGGTTTTGCGACAGATATCCGAACAACACGTACCGTTTTGGCCAGTAAAACATTAAAAAGAACATAAAGTTTCCGGAACTATCTTAACCAACTAACTTTAGGGGAATCTCTCTCAGCCGGTCAGGTATTGTGAAAAAACCAACGGTGATATCACAACAAACCTTTAGATGCTTGGCATCGTTGCCGTTGTTACATGAACGTGACCCGAATGCCCACACCCGAATGTTCAGGGATACTTCACAAATGTTTCCTTTACGATGCGCGATCTTTTTCCTTTACTGAATACGTACTAAACACGTAAATAACTGTACGATCACCTTCATCGTTTAGGTATATCTAAACTTAAAGTACTTTTGCTTTATGTATCACCATCTGTGATGTTATTACTATGACTAAATAGACTTGTAATACACAAATTATGCTGTGATAATAGATCTTATTTAGTAGGCCAAAACCTTCTATCTAAAGAGAGGTTATGTCCCGCAGTGGATTATTAAAAACTGTTGAAGATAATGACCCATGACTGTTAGTAAAAACCGTGTATAAGTAAAGTAAGTAATTAATAATTAAATTAATATAAGTTTATTTAAATAATTTTGTGGGTTGTTCAGAAAATAAATATTAGTGATAAAAGTTTGTAATTTATTTAGTTTCAAGTACTTATCGTAAGCGTTATGGACAAAGCTACTACACCCTTAGTAGGCATGAATTAAACACCGTACTCTATTATGTTTACCCTACTTGGAAGAGTATAATAAATCTTTCAGACCATAATCATTACCTACCCTTAATTGTTGTGTTTCGAAAACTAGAGTAAATGGTTATTTGTGAGATACCTAATAGTAATGTTACTTTTATCGAAATAAAGATACTATCAACAGTTGTGTGTCTGAAAATATTTATAATCATTTATTTTGTTACTTGTTATGTGTTTAATGAATAATCGAATCTAGCAATCTACATCTGAATCTAATTTCATTAATTTACATAATTTATAGTTTATAAATTCTTATTTCAAAATTATTTTACTACCCACTACTTGTTATGACTGGAAAAATGTTGTATTTAGAATTTAATAAAATTATTGCTGGAAAATGAAGCACTTTTTTCCTATCCTCTTCTTTAAAACCGTTTCCTAGTGAAACTATGGTATTACTTCGAATAAGCCAGGTTCCTTAGTGCTGCTCAACCTCTTAGAAAATCAAAAAGTCTCTTAATATTCTTCTTCCTCTCAATCATCCAAAATAAGAACATTTGGTAAAACTCTAACTAATTTAACAATTAGATTAGCGCATAAGAAGAAAAATGAAAATTAGTTTAATTTCTCGTCGAATTAAAGAACTTTTAATAAGAGAAGGTTCTAATTCTTCTTTTCCATAAATTACTTTAATAGAGAGACACTGGAGAATACCAAAATTCTCTTCATTAGACGTGTACATATATTTTCATTACACTTCTTTATATTCCCACTTTTCGAATTACATATTAAAGCACTATTATTTGACGTTAAATGAGTTTAATGTTATCTGCATTTTCGACCAGTTTTAAAGAAGTTAGAAATAGAAGCAATTCATGTATTCCACTTTTTTTTTTTTTGTGGAACGATTCTTTTAGTTAACCCAGTTTTTTCTTTTGGTCGTGCTCTCCACTTATTGTTTTTAAATACACTTTGAGGCACATACGATTATATAGTTTTATAAATAAAAACGAATCTACTATATTTTAGTTTTTCATTATTTCTTCTACTATAATAATATTGTTTAACTCTGTAGCTGGGTAAAACTTTTATAAAGAGCTTTGAAACGTCACTGTATAACGTCACTTTTATTTTTAAAAACTGAAACAATCGAAGTCTGAATAATATATAGGGATGTAACTTCTACATTACATTTAAATTTAAGAAACATGAAATTCGCTTTAAGGCTTTTCGGTGTCTCACCATATTTCCTGATGACGTCAATCAACCGTTATGGTACACGCTGCAAGATTAACTCGATTAACCAATTTGCTGGGCGCGCGGATTGGCTCCGTCGTCAATTGCTATCCATGTAACCTGATAACAGAAATGTTATCATTTTATTTTGAAATATTTTACTTGTGATGGCAAAGGCATTGTGCCTTAGAACTAAACTTTTATGATTATATTTACTTCACATAAAGTAATTATCGTTCGCATCAAATAAGGTTACGGGCCAAATTAATACAGCTGTATTAGGCATGGATTACTGATCGTGTTCTATTAAAATTATCGTGACTTGTTAAGCAATACTTATATTGTCAGTTAATATAATTAAATCTTTTTTTTTGTGAACGACATTTTCCAGTAAATAAAAGGATTTCAATAGTCATAAAATTTGCATATGATTAAAGGATTTCGCGTTAAACGCTGTGTTCTTTATATGGCATAAAATGCCCAGCTATCGTAAACGTTAGATAATAATCCACTACACCTTAGTAGGCACTAAGTATTTAAGGTATACTCTATTAAGCTTGCCTCACCTACATAATAAATCTTTCAAGACGTGATCATTATCTTAACTAAAATGTTACGTAGTGTTCGAGCAAAAGGGATCATCTACTCAGGCTTAGTCGTCAAGCATGTCCTTCAGTATTTGGTTGGCTCGAATTTAGAGGAATGACAAACTTGCTATACTTCTAAAATATATTTTTCTTAACCTTACAACCTCTTGCACCGATTAGCTTATAACTTCCCAATATCAACAGTTGGGCGCCCGCCAGGCATGATCACCTCGCCTGGTTGGCGGAACCTCCTTTTGTGTTAAACTACAGATCACCTCCTAGATAGATTCCGCATACAGGGCCACAAACGTGCGCCACACATAGTTACTATAACAGGCTTATAAAGTTACGCTAAAAATCACGACATTAGTATTATCCAAGTTTGTGACCCGTAGACACACCGAGGTACTTGCAATTTAAAAATAGTTTTGTTTTCAAAATAGCTTACTGTGCAGCAAAATAGTGTGGCAAGTCATCTAAAACATCTAATTATCAAAAAGATGGCATAACATTTCATCGGGCAGTACATTATATTTTTATTACGTTAACGTTTTTCAAATATACCGGAGTTCAACTTATACTGGTGAGTTAATAGTATATGTCCCTTTCACTCACCACGTAAATCACAATAGTTGTCTTTGTCTAATACTGCACGCGTTTCGATAGTGTTGTGATTCAGAAGTAGATTTGTTTGATTATCGTTTAATTTTTTTTGAGCCAAAGATATTTTCTAAAGGAAGTGATGTTTAATAGTGATATAATTATGTTAAAGGTTTCCTAAATGCCCTGAAAGAAAAAAAAATGTGGATCGACGCAACTCGTTGAGGGAATGAATGGTTTCTCACTGGAAGATAATTCTCATGCTATGAAAACCAAAGAAGGCTGTTTAATTCCGCTATACCTACTCTATAGTTGCCAGTTTTAGTAAGGACTTTTACTTTTTTGAAGACTAGTATATCCATAACTGAGTGAGTGAAACATGATATTCTAAAATTTAAGCAAATGTTACACGCTAACACTATTTTAAAGTAAGTAAAATATGCGTACCTAATGTTATTATTATTTTTATTCAAATTTTAATTTTTCAAATAATTATTTAATAAACATTGATGATTTCATTTATTTGCAAACAATAAAAAATATAAAAAAAATATCCAGTCTATCTAACCAAATTTATCGATCAACGTTATTACCCTGTCCCAATACTATGGTTTGGTGCATTCTAAGTTTGGCCTTGAAACATCCAATCACAGCGCATTAGACACATCCCGCGCGTCCCGTACATACCCCAGAATTTGGTGAAGTCGAATCGTAACAAATTTTCAATAATGCGGTATCTATTAGGAGGTAATCTGTGTGTTAAACAGACATGACACCTTGCCTTCTACAACAATATCGTTGAATGAGAAAGAATTGTGGAACTCATATTCAGTATTTATTTATACATCATGCACTTTATGTACATAGGCGGACTTAATGCCTAAGACATTCTCTACCAGTCAACCTTTGTATTAGACGCTACTTTAATTAACAAAATCTGTATTGGCGTTACACAATTACTTATTTTAATGTTAAATATTTTTTAAAATATAAAGTAGGTACATAAGATTTAATGTTATATATAAAAATAGTTTTTGCCCACGGTTTCGCTCGCGTAGAACTTGGTCTGCCACGTTAAATTTCAGAAAAGATCATTTTGAATAAATGTATTTTATTAACATACAAACGATCCTACGGTATATTATCTTTGTGTAACTTCAATGGTTTAGGCAGTGTACACCAGGATAACTCTCAGAGGCCACATTTTTTTGCGACTTAATTGACATACATCGTTATATTACGACTGAAATTACATAAAATCATTACAAATTGTAACTTATATGTTATTTCGACGTATAACCTACATCACTGTAAAGTTTCATCCAAATCCGTTCAGTAGTTTTTTCGTGAAAGAGTAACAAACATCCATATAAACTTTATGCATGTACAATAGTAGGATAAACTGTATTTTGCATTGTACTCAAGAAAAATAAGTTTAAGAAAAATCAAACCTTTTGTACATACATAAATAACAACACAACGGTAAAATAATGACACTAAACAAAAACTAAGTTATTATTATAAAAGTCAAATATTTCTGTTTAGCGTCTGGATGGAATCTTCAATCCATTATCAGATGATTGAGGTAATGTCAACGAATAAGAGTATGACGTATTTATCTATTAGAACTTGTTACATTGTTAGGTTAGGTTATAATAAGTTATAAGTTTATTGAATATATTCAATATCTATTGATATTTGCGTAATCAGTTATGGAGAAAAATTATTTAAAAAAATGTACCAATCATGAAGGGTATACGTTTTATTTTATGACAGTTCCGTTGGTTGACCATTTGATTTGATAAACCCAGACTAACGAGAGTTCTGTACCATGAACATACTAATACTTACATAATGTACTTCTGTGTATGTTAAATGACCAGTAGATTCTGTGCAAATTAGCTGCGATAAGCAAACAGTTACACTAATAATTTAGTACTCGTAATTTACATAATTTAAGCAGTGAACCTTCCCCTATGTTGCGTGCTTACTGTTCTTCGTATCATAAAAGAATTCGTATTTAATAAGAAGATTTAGTGATGACGGATTAAGAATAAGGAGTGTCATCACCCCTATTCATCCCATGAGTATCGTAAGGGGCTACTAAAGGAGCAAACTACGCAGGAAAATACACTGCAAAGAGAAAATTAAAACCACAGATTACCTCCTAATAGATACCGCATTATTGAAAATTTGTTACGATTCGACTTCACCAAATGCCGGGGTATGAACGGGACGCGCGAGACGTGTCTAATGCGCTGTGATTGGATGTTTCAAGGCCAAATTGAGAATGCACCAAATCATAGTGTTGGGACAGGGTAAGAACGTTGATCGATAAATTTGGTAAGATGGAGTGGACATATTTTTTTAATTTTTTACTATTTGTAAATAAACGCAATGATCGATGTTTATTAAATATTTATCTGAAAAATTAAAATTTGAATAAAAATAATAATAATATTAGGTGCGCATATTTTACTTACTTTAAAATATTGTTAGAGTGTAACATTTGCGTAAATTTTAGAATATCATGTTTAACTCACTCAGTTATGGATATACTAGTGTTCAAAAAAGTGGGGTGCTTGGCTAGAAAACCTCCACGTGGTGCACCCTGGTAACGTTGGCAATGGTGTTCATCACTGCCAACGGCTAATATTCTAGCACGAAGAGGAAGCCATTTTCTCCGGCAATTCAGCTGAGACTTGGTCCAACAGAGCGGGCGTGTCTGTCGAATCCTCTGTTGGTTCTTCGCTCTTCGGAGCAATGAGGAGGAAAACCTCGGTAAAAAATCACGATGGTGGGACCCTTTCTAGGGTCGGAGTTCCTCCGCTCAGCGGTGGAGAAGGTAGGATGGGCTCAGTGTGCACTTACACTGCCACCGTGCAGGCATCAGGAGACATAGTCTCCCTGCCGCCGTCGACATATCGTAGTCCCGAGTTGGAGTCTCGCGACTCCAATCGGGGGCGAGGGTCTTGGCTTAGCCGCCCGGACTGCGAGGAAGAAAACCTCTCTAAAAAATTACCCCGAATCCCGTGTTCTGGTGCGTGACCAGGGGATGCATGGCTGATGGGTAGTTCAGTCGCAAGCGCACTCCCAGCCGGGGCACCTGCGGACCCCTCGGTTGGGCACAAATTTACGCTTGCCCGGGTATTGGGGATCTCTGCCCGGGTCGACATTTAGTTCTCCCCATCTCGTGGGTTTAAAAATGGAAAACTTAAACACAAATAATAATAATAATATAGAAAAGAAGGAGAAGAAAAACAGAAAGGGAAAAAGTACGAGAGCGGACGGCTTCTCTTCCAACGAGGAGGAAGTATTGGTTGGAGCGCCTATCTTGGTGGGGCTCCCAGAAGTCATAATGGCTGCTGGGAGCCGAAGAACATCGGAACGGTTGCGTTCCAAATCCACCGCGGGCAGTAACTCCAGTACAAGGACAGATGCACTGGACATAATGGAGACGGAGCTGTGTGACAGCAGGAAACGCGGACGCTCCAGGGACGAGGAGAGTGACACGTCCCAGGAGATGTTGCCTCCCAAAATCACCAGCAGCCGTAGAGGGAGATCACGAACCCCGGTCTCGATCCCGTCAGGCTCCGTCTTTTGTAAGGCGGAAGCCTATAGGCGAGTTAGGGCGGACGGTGAAGCACTAGCGGAGGAGGAGATTGCTGGTCTCCTGCTGAAAGTCAGGGAGCCGATGGTGGGGGACTCAGTTCCCCAGACACCATCCTCCATGCAGGAGATAGCAAACACGGCGGTGGCCATTATTCACAAAGTGGCCACCAAGTCGAGTAACCTTAAGGGCTCCTTTGTGAGAGCCCTTAAGGACTCCTCTTCCACAATTGCGGGGGTCGTGGAGACCCTCATCGGAGACGTGGCTCGTCTCCAGGCAGCCAACGACCACCTGACGGGGCAAGTGGCTGAGCTTAGCGCTCAGTTCGCCCAATTCCGGGCGCATCGTCCGGCAGAGGATCCGGCCTTGTCCCCGTCTCAGCCTACTCCGTCTCCCAATGTTGGTACCATCGCTGACGCCCAAATGCGCCAAATCACAGACGCTGTGTGGCGCATGATGGACGGCCGTCTCGCTGGCCTAGAGGCAAGACTGCCTCCTGCCCCTATTGTCCGGCCGCCGCTTGGGGCCCATAGGCCAAAGGTCACATCAGCACCAACATCTCTGCCCGTTGTGGGCGGTCGTGTGTCCTATGCGGCGGCGGCGTCGGTGTCGACTACTCCTGTGGCCACTCCGAGGGCACGACAGGCGGCCAAGGTAATAACCAAGACGGCTGCACCGAAGTCTGGGCCCAAAAAAGTGGTAAAGGCTGGAGCGGAATATCCTCCGCTCCCCACTCCAACGGGTGTACCTGGCACCACTACATCTGCCCCCTCCACATCTGCCCCATCCAAAGATGGTTGGCAGGTAGTCGGCGGGGTTAAGTCCCGACAGCAGGGTAAAAAAGCAGCTCAAAAAGCAGCCTCTACCCCGCAGTCGCCGTCGGTTGCGGTGGCTACCGCGAAAAAGCCGCGCAAGCTGCAGGTGCCTAAAAGCGCGGCTGTGGTGGTCACCGTAACACCGGAGGCGGCTAGTGGCGGGCTGTCCTATGCGGCCTTATTTAAGAAGGCCCGGGATAGTCTCGCCACTGATTTCGGGACTGAAGGGGTCAGATTGCGCCTTGCCCAGACGGGAGCTCGAGTCCTTGAGTTCCCCGGGGCTGAAGGTGCAAAGACGGCGGACAGGTTCGCCGAGAAACTGAGAGGAATTTTTGCAGCCACGGATGGTGTGAAGATCGCCAGGCCTGTCAAGTGCGCAGAGTTGCGCATTTCGGGCCTGGATGACTCCGTAACGACCGAGGATGTCCGCGTTGCAATTAGCGAGAAGACGGGCTGCAACGCGGACAACATCAGGGTCGGCACCATCCGCCCCGGTCCTGGAGGGCTTGGCGCAGTGTGGATCAGCTGTCCGGTAGCGTCGGCTAAAGTTTTGGGCGACGCAGGCAGGATCCTCGTCGGTTTTGTGAATGCCAGAGTCACTGTTCTGGCGGCAAGACCGATGAGGTGCTTCAAGTGCCTAGCATCCGGACACACACGCGCCAAGTGCGTGAGTTGTTTTGACTGCAGTGGACTATGCTTCCGCTGCGGTCGACCGGGGCACAAGGCGGCAGAGTGCTCTGCCGCCCCTCACTGCCCAGCTTGTGCGGCGGGTAACAAGCCCGCTAATCATCAGATTGGGCGGGGGGGCTGCAAACCTCCTCGCGATTCTCGGCGAACGTTGGGGGCTAGCCAGTCGGCCCATGCTGCCTCCGATGCCGTTCGCACGTCGACATCGTCGCCCATGGAGGAGGCTGTAGAGACAGTCCAGTAATGGACCAAGTCTCCAGCCTCCTGGTCCAGACGAACCTGAACCACTGTGCTGCGGCGCAGGACCTTTTCCTGCAAACTATGGCACAGTGGTCGATCGGTATTGCCGTAGCCGCGGAGCCCTATTATGTTCCTCCCCGTCCAAACTGGTTGGGTGGCCGGGACGGTTCCGTGGCAGTCGTCGGCTCTACGGCGGCTCATTCCCCGCCCTTGTCGCTAAGAGACAAGGGCACTGGATATGTTGCTGCCGAGTGGGGGGGGATCACTGTATATGGTGTATACTTCTCCCCCAACCGGAGTTTGAACGACTTCGAGGTTTTCCTTAACAACTTGGAAACCTCGATGCGGCGTCTAACGTCTGGGCACGTCTTAGTGCTGGGGGACTTCAACGCAAAGTCCATTGCGTGGGGTTCCCCCAGGACGGACGCCAGGGGCGAGGCCGTAGAGGAGTGGGCGGCCTCGGTGGGCCTCTGTTTACTGAATAGGGGCTGCACCAACACGTGCGTGCGACAGCAGGGAGGGTCGATAGTGGACCTTTCGTTCGCTACCCCTGCTCTCGCCGCACGAGTAAGGAACTGGTGTGTCCTGGAAGAGGTTGAGACGCTCTCGGATCACCTCTACATTCGATTCGAGCTCTCCCGGACCCAGGACCCCAGTAGGGGTCACGCGGGGCGGCGTTCTTCTCGCTTGCCGCGGTGGGCTGTAGCCAAACTGAATAGGGACCTACTAGAGGAGGCAGCCATTATTCACTCTTGGCTGTCTCCGCAGGCTCCGGCCGAGGAGGTCGACATGGGGGCTGGTCGTTTCCGCGATGCGATTACGCAGATCTGCGATGCGGCCATGCCCCGCATCCGAGGTTGTCGGCCTCCACGGAAGGAGGTTTACTGGTGGTCCCAGGAGTTGGCGGACCTCCGCGCGGCCTGTACTCGTGCCCGGAGGTCCTACACCCGTAGTCGGCGGCGACACCGCGAAGAAGGCGAGGACGACCAGCTTCATGAGGAGTACCGAGAGGCGCGGAAAACTCTGAAGCTGGCCATTAGCCGCGCCAAAGAAGTGAAGAGGAAGGAGATGCTGGAGGGTCTCGATCGTGACCCCTGGGGTCGCCCTTATCGTGCGGTGCGACAAAAGCTCCGCACGTCGGGCCCCCCCCTTACAGAGACACTCCGGCCCAGCTTCCTGCGGGAAGTGGTCGAGGGTCTTTTCCCGCAGCGGGTGGAGCACACACCCCCGTCGATGGCCTTCATGGTCGAAGACGACGGGGGACGGAACGAGGATAATGTTCCGCCCGTTAGGGAATCGGAGATAGGGGCGGTCGTTCTACGGATTCGCTCTAAGAACACCGCCCCTGGGCCAGACGGAATACCTGCCCGTGTGCTGGCCCGTGCCCTCGAACACATGTCGGACCGCCTCAGGGAGATCTTGGACGCTAGCTTGTCGTCCGGACGCTTCCCTGAGTGCTGGAAAAGCGGGAAGCTGGTCCTATTAAGGAAGCCGGGACGGCCTGCCGATTCGGTGGCGGCCTATAGGCCCATTGTGCTGCTGGACGAGGCGGGTAAACTGTTTGAGAGGATACTCTCTGCCCGCATCGTCCGGCACCTCTGCGAGGTGGGCCCCGATCTGTCGGACGCCCAATTTGGTTTTCGGGCGGGGCGTTCGACGGTCGATGCTGTGCTGCGCCTGAGGGCCGTTACCGAAGAGGCAGTGAGCTGTGGCGGCGTGCTGTTGGCGGTGTCGTTGGACATCGCCAACGCATTTAATAGTCTGCCATTTAGTTGCATCAGGGAAGCACTCCACTACCACGGGATGCCAGAGTACCTGAGGCGACTTGTGGCAGACTATCTTGAGGAGCGTACCGTCGTGTACGAGGACCGAGATGGTATTCTGAGGCGGCGGCCCATGTCGTGCGGTGTTCCACAGGGGTCCGTCCTCGGACCACTCCTGTGGAATATGGGATACGACTGGGCCCTTCGAGGTCGTCTTCCCCCCGGGCTGGGCGTAATTTGTTACGCCGATGACACATTGGTCACGGCCCGGGGGGCGAACTTTCAGGAGGCGGCGCGCCTGGCCACCGTGGGAGTCTCTTTGGTGGTCGGGCGCATTGAGGCGCTGGGTTTACGGGTGGCCCTAGATAAGACGGAAGCCCTTTTGTTTCATGGGCCCCGTCGTGGTCCACCCCCCGGTGCCTCTATCGTAGTCAATTCGGTCCTCGTACCGATTAAGGCCCAGATGAAGTATCTGGGCCTGATCCTCGACGGCAGGTGGCTCTTCGACGAGCACTTCCGACAGCTTACTCCAAAGCTGGTCGGCGCTGCTTCTGCCCTTGGGCGACTTTTGCCCAATTTGGGTGGAGCCAGCGTCGCGACGAGACGGCTATACACGGGGGTTGTTCGGTCAATGGCACTGTATGGTGCACCGGTGTGGGCGGCGGCTCTGACCGCCCAGAATAGGGCTCGCCTCTGGCGCCCTCAGAGGATATTGACGGTTAGAGCCATACGCGGTTACCGCACCGTATCGACGGAGGCGGCGTGCGCGTTGGCCGGAACTCCCCCGTGGGATTTGGAGGCGGAGGTGCTCGCTGAAGTTTATCGGCGAACGGCAGACTTTCGGGTGGGTAGCGGCATTCGGCCCCCGCCCGAAGAGATACGCGAGTGGCGAGAGGCCGCTCGTCGAGCCACGATGGCTCGTTGGTCGTCCCGGCTGGAGGCTCCACGTGCTGGCTTTGCCGCCATGGAGGCTCTCCAGCCGGTCATCGCCGAGTGGGCAGGGCGGCAGCACGGGACCCTTTCCTTCCGACTGACGCAGATTCTTTCCGGGCACGGTTGCTTCGGGAAGTATCTGCACTCGGTCGCCAGGAGGGAATTGAGTCCCGCCTGTCACCACTGCGACTGCAGTGAGGACTCGGCTCAGCACACGCTGGCGGTTTGTTCCGCCTGGGCGGCGCAGCGTGGGGTCCTCATTGCAGTTATTGGAGGAGATCTCTCGCTACCGGCCGTAATACGCTCCATGGTCGGTAGCGACAGTTGTTTTACCGCGGTCGCAACCTTCTGCGAAGACGTAATTTCGCGGAAGGAGGCGGCGGAGAAGGCCCGGGAGGACAATATCCACTCGGACCCAATTCGCCGCCGGCGAGCCGGGCGGCGGAGGCGCGCATACCAGCGCCTCATGCCGCCTTGAGTGTGGCCGCGGGTGGACGGGACGGGTTTTCCCCTCCATCCGCTACAATGGCCAGCCGCGAGGAGGCGACGTCCGCGTGTGCCGTACGTCGCCTAAAATAGAGAGTTTACCCATAGATGGTGCCTGCATTAGCGGGCAGGCGCTGGGAGGGATCTGGATGTCGTAATAACAGCTGTTCCCGGTCCCTCCTATGTCAGGCGCAGAGTGGCACACCGTGTGGTTTTAGTCGGTCCGATTCCGACACACCGCCCCGCCGTAAACCCCGGTGGGGTGACGGCCCGAGGGGGTTTCCACACGTTAAAAAAAAAAAAAAAGAAAAAGTGTTCAAAAAAGTAAAAGTCCTTACCAAAACTGGCAAGTATAGAGTAGGTATAGCGGAATTAAACAACCTTCTTCGGTGTTTATAGCATGAAAATTTTCTTCTGGGAAATGTCTTGAGCATATCACAGTACTTTTAGTGGGAAACCATTCATTCCCTCGACGAGTTGCGTCGATCCACATTTTTTTTTTCTTTCAGGCCATTTAGGAAACCTTTAACATAATTATATCACTATTAAACATCACTTCCTTTAGAAAATGTCATTGCTTCAATAAAAAACTTAAACGATAATCAAATAAATCGACTTCTAAATCACAAACCTATTGATACGCGTACAGAATTAGACAAAGACAACTATTGTAATTTACGTGGTGAGTGAAAGGGACATATACTATTATAAGTTGAACACCACTAGAATAAGTTGAACTCCGGTATATTTGAAAAACGTTAACGTAATAAAAATATAATGTACTTACCGATGAAATGTTATGCCATCTTTTTGATAATTAGGTGTTTTAGATGTCTTGCCACACCATTTTACTGCACAGTAAGCTATTTTCAATATATTTTTAAAACAAAATTATTTTTAAATTGCAAATACCTCGGTGTGTCTACGGGTCACAAACTTGGACGATACTCGTGTCGTGATTTTTAGCGTAACTTTATAAGCCTGTTATAGTAACTATGTGTGTCGCACGTTTGTGGCCCTGTATGCGGAATCTATTAGGAAGTGATCTGTGCTTAAAACAAAGCCGATATCAACTAGTCTGGCCAATGCCAATAGCAGCCTCTCCTTTCTAAGGAGAGACCTATGTCGAGCAGTGGACAGTAAAGACTATTGGTGTGAAGGATCCGTTTCTTGGATTTCGTTTCTTAAAAATAAAAATTGTGTTTAGAGGTAGCCGTATCTATCAACAGAACTTGGAATTAAAATGTGTTGTAGCTTCATTATTATTTTGTTTATATTTTTTTTAATAAATGTTATGAAGTAAATACATAATTATTTACGTTTTTTTGCATTACCTTTTAAAATGTTGACCACTGATAGCTTTCATTCAACTTGATAACAAACCACAACAGCTCTTTTTGCATCCAAAATTTGAATCAATGTTGAGATGTCTATATCAAAAAATGGTTAAATTTTAAGGTTAATAATTTAAGCATTTCTGCAGTGGCCACGCTAGAAAATTAATTGTCTATATTAGAAGGCTGCGTGTCAGAGTTGACTATTGCCTAGAATAAATAAATAAACCCTACCTGTATTGCCTTGGACTGGACTGTTGCTGGAATATCATATTTTTGAAATTTAGAGTTGACATAGAGCCAATTTCCTAGGGGTGCTGGGCTAGAAAACCTCCACGTGGTGCACCCTGGAAACGTTGGCGATGGTATTGTTCATCACTGCCAACGGCTAATATTCTAGCACGAAGAGGAAGCCATTTTCTTCGGCAATTCGGCCGAGAGTTGGTCCAACAGAGTGGGTGTGTCTGTCGGATCCTCTGTTGGTTCTTCGCTCTTCGGAACATTGAGGAGGAAAATCTCGGTATAAAATCACGATGATGGAACCCTTTCTAGGGTCGGAGTTCCTCCGCTCAGCAGTGGAAAAGGTAGGACGGGCTCGGTGTGTACTTACACTGCCACCGAGTAGGCATCAGGAGACGTAGTCTTCTTGCCGCCGTCGACATATCGTAGTCCCGAGTTGGAGTCTTGTGACTCCAATCGGGGGCGAGGGTCTTGGCTTAGCCGCCCGGACCGCGAGGAAGAAAACCTCTATAAAAAATTACCCCGAATTCCGTGTTCTGGTGCGTGACCAGGGGATGCATGGCTGATGGGTTGTTCAGTCGTAAGCGCATCCCCAGCCGGGGCACCTGCGGACCCCTCAGTTGGGCATAAATGTACGCTTGCCCGGGTATTGGGGGATCTCTGCCCGGGTCGACCTGTAGTTCTCCCCCACTCGTGGGTCTAACATGGAATCTCAAACTAAAAACATAAAAATAAATATAGAAAGCGAGAAGGAGAAGAAGGAGAAGAAGGAAAAAAACGTGAGAGTGGACGACTTCTCGTCCAATTTAAAGGACGCATCGGTTGGGACGCCTATGTCGATGAGGCTCCCAGAAGTCATTATGCCTGCTGGGAGCCGCAGAACATCGGAACGACTGCGTTCCAGATCTACATGTTCCTCGGATGGCACGGGAGGTGACCCGATGGAAACGGAGCTGTGCGACTCCCGAAAACGCGGGCGCTCCAGGGACGAGGAGAGCGACACGTCCCAGGAGATGTTGCCTCCTAAAGTCGCCAGCAGCCGTAGAGGAAGGTCGCGAACTTCGGTCTCGATCCCGTCAGGTTCCGTCTTCTGTAAATTGGAAGCCTATAGGCGGGTTAGGGCGGACGGCGGAGCATTTGCTGAGGAGGAGATCGCAGATCTTTTGCTTACGATCAAGGAGCCGATGGTAGGGGATTCTGTTTCCCAAACGCCATCGTCCATGCAAGAGAGAGCGAAAGCAGCGGTGGTTATCATCCACAAGGTGGCCACCAAGTCGAGTAACCATAAGGGTGCTTTTGTAAATGCCCTTAAGGACTCCTCTTCTGCAGTTGCGGAGGTCGTTGAGATCCTTATTGGGGACGTGGCTCGTCTGCAAGCGGTCAATGACCACCTTACAGGGCAGGTGGCTGAGCTGAGCGTGCAGTTTGCCCAATTCCGGGCGGATCACCCTGAGCGAGAAGGCCCGTCTCCGTCACTTGCCCCTGCCAATCCCGGTACCATCGCTGATGCCCACCTGCGCCAAATCACAGACGCAGTGTGGCGCATGATGGACGGACGTCTCGCTGGCTTGTAGGCGAGACTACCTCCAGCCCCTGTCGTTCGATCGCCGCTCGCGGCGCGTAGACCAAATGCCACTGTTGTGTTTGTGGGTTGCAATTACACTACATTTTCTACAATCGACGTTATTACTTTATTCATTGAATTTACAGAGCTTGATACCAGTTGACATAATCCGTAATTAATACTTAGTTTTCCTAGCGTCCACTAGAGGCGCTCGCGAGCCACACGTTCAGAAATGATTAACAACACACGGGCCTAACACTCTCCCTCGTTATTCAAAGGTTCAACCGGTCCGGCATCCTTCTAGTTCTGGTGCTTCGACGTGGTTCTATTTTGGCTGGTGTTGGTGTAGGTAGAGGAAGTGTAGGTGTCTCTGAGCTTTTTATAACTGGTACGATATTTTCTGGATTGTTAACTATTGGGTTTTGAATGGGTGGTATGGATTCTCTTCTTGTAGGACTAGCTTGTATGGTAGTAGATAGCTTATTGTCTTTTTCAGTTGATTTTCCTGCATCTAGGTTTTCCTGTATGTGTTCCGGCTTGGCTAGGTAAGTATACGGTATCTTAATGTTTTCACTCATGCATGCAGTTTTTATAATTTGATCAATGTCTCTTTGGTGTATTCTTCCATCCACTTCCACCTCATAATGTAATTTTCCTTTCCTGTCTGTTATTTTTCCGAATTTCCATTTGTTGCTGTCATACATTCTTATTTGAACTCTATCTCCTCTTTGAAACTGCTTGTTTACAATCATCTCTCCATTACTGTGATTTTCTATCTCTTTCCCTCTTTTTACTAAGTCAATTCTTGTTCTGTATATTCTTTTGAACATCATTTCTCCTGGACTTAATCCCGTAGTATTGTTAGGTGTTTTTCTGTACATCATTAAAAATGTTTGCAGTTTTTCTTCTACTGATCCCTCTTCATTAGCCATTTTTTTTAGCTTATTTTTTACTGTTTGGACATATCTTTCTGCTTGACCATTTGTAGAAGGATGAAATGGTGCTGTAAATTTTGCTTGAATTCCATTTTCTTTCAGAAATCTTAACATTTCTTCTAATCTAAACTGTTTTCCATTGTCTGATACTTGAGTTATTGGTAGGCCAAATGTAGTATATAGTTTCTTCAGAATATTAATAGTTGCTATAGCTGTAATAGAAGTAGTTGGAATAACTTCTAACCATTTAGTATAGGCGTCTACCACAATAAGAAAATATTGGTTCATGAATGGGCCAGCATAGTCGATATGAATACGACTCCATGGTTCTTTTGGGTATTCCCAGCTGTGTACAGGTACTTTAGTAGGGTTTTTCTGCATCAAACAGCATGGCTTGCACCGTTTTAACAAATTCTCTATATCAGTGTCAATATTCTTCCACCACACATAACTCCTAGCTAAAGCCTTCATCTTTACAATACCTGTGTGTGCTGTATGTAACTCTTCTAAGATTTGAGGTTGTAATTTCTTAGGTATGACGATTCGTATGCCATAGAATATGCAATTATTTTGTAAGGAGAATTCATGTAATCTTCTGGGATCTTCTTTTCCTGATTGTATGTCTATGTATAGTTTTTGTAATTCTGGATCAGTAGCTGTAGCCTTTTTAATTTCTTGTAGTGTAACTGGCATTTTTGAAATTTGGTTTAGGTAAAAAGCTTCATCATCTGTAAGTGTCTCTTTTGTTTCATTTTTCTCTGTATGTTGTAGTCTTGAAAAGTTATCTGCATTAGCATGTTCTATAGTCTTCCTTAGCCTTATTTCATATTCAAATCCTGCTAGGAAGTTAGCATAGTGTACAAGTCGTATGGCTGTGGTAGCTGGTGTAGCATTCTCTGGATGTAGTATTCTGGCTAATGGTTGATTGTCCACGATAAGTATTATTTTTCTGCCATAGCAATATTGAAAAAATTTCTTCAGACCCCATACTAGTGCAGCAGCCTCTTTATCAGTTAGATAAAGAGGCTGCTGCACTGGCTGTAGCCTTTCTCTGCTTTTGTAAGAGATCTCGAAGCAAATGCTATTGGCCTTTCAGACTTATCTGCCATAATGTGTGATAACACAGCTCCGAATCCAATGGGTGAAACATCAGTGGCTAATGTCACTGGTAAATTTCCATGAAATGGTGTAAGTACTTTTTCTCCCCATATCTCCTTTTTCAGTTCTTGAAACGCTTTCTCACATTTTGTGGACCAAGTAAATTTTGTATCTTTTTGTAGTAATTTGTATAAAGGATTTAGTTGTGATGCCAAGTTGGGAATGAATTGTTGATAATAATTAATCATTCCTAAGAAAGTACGTAGAGATGAGACATCTGTAGGACGTGGACTATTCTTTATATCTCTTATCTTTTCTTCTGTAGGGTGTAGTCCTTTTTCATTTATTGTATGTCCCAGGTAAGTAACGGATTTTTGGAAAAATTGGCACTTCTTTCTGTTAAGGTGTAGTCCACCTTCCTTTAATTTGTCGAATACTTTTCTAATTCTATTTAATAGTTGTAGGTATGTATGCCCTTGTATGGCGATGTCATCGAAAAAAACATGCTGTGCCTTCTGTATCTTGAAGAGTTTGGTCCATAAATCTCTGCCAAACGTTGGCGCAATTTTCACACCAAACATCAATCTATTCACATTGTATGTCCCTTTACATGTGCTTACGGCTTGCATTTGTGCTGTATCTTCGTTAGTTTTCATGTGTAAATACGCCTGGTTAATGTCCAGCGTACAAAAATATTTTCCACCGCTAAGTTTTGAAAATATTTCTTCAACCCAAGGAATTGGGTAATTATCATTCTCCAGATTACTATATAACGTCGCTCTATAATCTGTGCATAAGCGAATATTTCCATTTTGTTTAATCACCGGAACGATTGGTGTCCCCCACTGTGAGTAAGTAATTTTCTGTAATATTCCTTCTCTTTCCAATCTATCAATTTCCATTTCTACTTGCTCTCTAAGTGCAAATAGTACTAGGCGTGGCTTTAAAAATACTGGAACTGTACCTTCCTTTAATTTAAATGCTGCTTGGTAATTTTTTATTTCGCCAATTTTATTCGAAAATAATTCGCTGTATTCTTCTATTAATTTTTGTAATTTTTCTCTATATTCTTTTTCTGTAATATCATTTTCTTCTTTTTGTAGTGAATTAATGTCAAATTTATGGTTTAATTTTCTTATCCATTCTCTTCCCACTATTGGATTTACTTTTTGTCTATCACAAAGATTCTACCATCTACTTCTGTATTCTTGTATTTAATATTTAAATTACATGTTCCTAGTGGGTGTATTATTTTCCCTGTGTATGTTCTTAGCTTTACTGATGTATTTTCCAGTTTTAGGTTGGTGAAATATTTCTTGTAATATTCCACAGAGCATATTGTAACTGCTGCACCTGTGTCCAGCTCTAAGGTATGTATTTTTCCATGTAATTTCAATGTAATGTTAAACTTATCATTTTGCATGTTATTTTTGTAGAATAATTTATGTATTTCATATATTTCATCTTCATCTCTGGACTGCTCATTTATTAGCTCCAGCAGTTTCTGATCTTTGAAACATACTGATTATGCATGTCTTTTTTTATTGCATGACTTACAGTACAGTTTATTTTTCAGTTTGCACTGCGTCGCTGAATGGTTTTCTTTTCCACACCGAAAACACTTCATTATTCTTCTTTTATTATTATATGCATTATTTGTATTATATGTAGGCTCTTTGTATGTATTTGTATTGTATGTAGGCTTTTTATTTGTATTTGTATTGTATGTAGGCTCTTTGTATGTATTTGTATTTCTTGTATTTGTACTTTGTTTGTATGTATTTTGGTTCTTTGCTCTTACTGATATTTTGTTTATATTTGCTTGAATATCCAGACCCATTTCTTTTGTTTCAGCTTTGGAACTCTCCATGGCCATCGCAATCCTAATTAAATCCTCGAACTTTGTAGAAGAAGATTCTTGTAACAATCTTTCTTTGATTTCAGAATTACGCAGCCCCCGCGTGAACTGTACTCGCAGATGAGTGTCAAATGTACTGTGTTCACAATTATTACAAATAAAATTACATTTTCCACCTATTTCTTTCAATCCAGCCACATAATTAGCAATGCTCTCACACTCTTGTTGTTGTCTGAGGCAGAATTTGTGTTGCTGGGCTACTTCACCCGGTTCTGGGGCAATATGCTCTCGTAATAATTTCACCAGGTCATCATATGATTTTGATTCAGGCGAACTAGGCTGTTATGTTCCTCAGCACTTGATAATACTTTGGGCCAATGCAATTAAGAAAAATTTGTACCTTGACTGTAACACTCGTAACTCCTTTTAGTGTTATATAATTTTGTAGTCTTTGTAAGTATGATGAGAATGACTCATTATTTTCATCGTATGGTTGTAATGTAATACCGCTTACAGATTTTTCAGTACTTTGTAAAGCTTGTAGTTGTAATTGCATACCTCGCATTGTTTCCGTAATTTGGGTTAACACCTGCCCTAGTTGAAATTGATGCTCCATTTCGTATCATCAGGGTAATTATGTAAATGAAGAAAAAAAGGAAAATGTGTAGCGGGTTATCAACACTGGAATTGGAGCCCTTGGACCGAAGGAAAAATGTGTATTAGAACACGTGGGAATGATTTTTTTCACCAAGAGGGTATTGCGTCGCTCACTTCTATTTGTATTGTACCACTTTTTACACTGCGCATTTATCCGTTCTCGTCGCCAATCTGTTGTGTTTGTGGGTTGCAATTATACTACATTTTGTACAATCAACGTTATTACTTTATTCATTGAATTTACAGAGCTTGATACCAGTTGACATAATCCGTAATTAATACTTAGTTTTCCTAGCGTCCACTAGAGGCGCTCACGAGCCACACGTTCAGAAATGATTAACAACACACGGGCCTAACAGCCACATCGGCGCTTCTCGTTGTAGGCGGCCGTGTGTCCTATGCGGCGGCGGCATCGGTATCTGCTGTTCCTGCGGCGTTGGTGTCTGCTGTTCCTGCAGCCGCTCCAAGGACACGACAGGCGGCTAAAGTAGTAGCTAAGACGGATGCACAGAGGTCAGGGCCCAAAACGGCGGCCAAGCCACGTCTGCTCCCTCCATATCTGCCCCTTCCACGGATGGTTGGCAGGTAGTCGGAAGACAAAGAAGTCCAGAAAGCGGGGTAAAAAGGTTGCTCAAAAAGCAGCCTCTGCCCCGCAGTCGCTGTCGGTGGTAGTCGCCACCACGAAGAAGCCGCGCAAGCTTCAAGTGCCCAAAACCGCGGCGGTGGTGATCACCGTGTCACCGGAGGCGGCTAAAGGTGGACTGTCTTACGCTGCCATTTTCCAGAGGGCCCGGGCTAGTCTCGCCAATGACATCGGGACGGTATGTGTCAGGCTGCGCCTCGCTCAGACGGGAGCTCGAGTCCTCGAGTTCCCTGGAGCTGAAGGTGCCAAGACAGCAGATGCGTTTGCCGAGAAATTGCGGGGCATGTTTGCGGCCACGGATGGTGTTAAGATCACCAGGCCTACTAAGTGTGCAGAGTTGCGCATCTCGGGCCTGAACGACTCCATAACGGCCGAGGATATCCGCGTTGCAGTAAGAGAGAAGACAGGGTGCAACGCGGACAACATTAGGGTCGGCACCATCCGCCCCGGTCCAGGAGGGCTTGGCGCAGTGTGGGTCGGCTGTCCCGTAGCATCTGCCAAAAGTTTTGGGCGATGCCGGTAGACTGCTTATCGGTTTCGTGAGCGCCAGGATCACAGTCCGGGTGGCGAGACCGATGAGATGTTTCAAATGTCTGGCATCGGGACACACACGTTCCAAGTGCGTCAGCTGTTTTGACTACAGCGGATTATGTTTCCTCTGCGGTCGACCGGGGCACAAGGCGGCAGAGTGCTCTGCCGCCCCAAACTGCGCAGCGTGTGCGGCGGGTAACAAGGCCGCCGATCATCAGATTGGCCAGGGGGGTTGCGAGCCTTCGCGCACATCTTGGCAAGTGTCGGGGGCTAGCCAGTCGACCCAGGCTGCCTCTGACGTCGTTTCTGCGTCGACATCGTCGCCTATGGAGGAGGTTGTAGAGACGGTTCAGTAATGGACCAAGTCTCCAACCTCCTTGTCTAGGCGAACCTGAACCACTGTGCCGCGGCGCAAGACCTTTTTCTGCAAGCCATGGTACAGTGGTCGATCAGTGTTGCCGTAGCCGCGGCACCTTATTACGTTCCTACCCGTTCAAACTGGTTGGGTGACCGGCACGGTTCTGTGGCAGTTGTCGGTTCCACGGCGGCTCATTTCCCGCCCTTGTCGTTAAGAGACAAGGGCACTGGATATGTTGCTGCCGAGTGGGGGGAGATCACCGTATATGGTGTTTACTTCTCCCCCAACCGGAGTTTGAGCGACTTCGAGGTTTTCCTTAACAACTGCGAAACGTCGATGCGGCGTCTAACGTCTGGGCACCTCTTAGTGCTGGGGGACTTCAACACAAAGTCAATTGCGTGGGGTTCCCCCAGGACGGACGCTAGGGGCGAGGCCGTAGAGGAGTGGGTGGCCTCGGTGGGCCTCTGTTTACTAAACAGGGGCTCCACCAAAACATGCGTGCGACAGCAGGGGGGGTCGATAGTGGACCTTTCGTTCGCTACCCCTGCCCTCGCCGCACGAGTGGCGAACCGGGCGGCGGAGGCGCGCGTACCAGCGCCTCATGCCGCCTTGAGTGTGGCAGCGGGTGGACGGGACGGGTTTTCCCCTCCATCCGCTATAGTGACCAGCCGCGAGGAGGCGATGTCCGCGTGTGCCGTACGTCGCCTAAATGGAGAGCTTATCCGCAGATGGTGCCCGCTTTAGCGGGCAGGCGCTAGGCGGGATCTGGATGTCGTAATAACAGCTGTTGCCGGATCCCTCCTATGTCAAGCGCAGATTGGCACACCGTGTGGTTTTAGTCGGTCCGATTCCGACACACCACCTCACCGTAAACCCTGGTGGGGTGACGACGCGAGAGGGGTTTTCACACGATAAAAAAAAAAGGGCCTATTTCCTAAGCTCTAAGATCTGATTCTTCATTTGAATTAGCAACTGCCATGTTTAAAGTTTTTCTTACTCTGCTACTCATTATTATATTAACACTTCAGTAATAATCACAAAACAACGCAAAAAATGAATTGTCACTAGCATCGCAAATGTAATATTGGAAATATTTATCAAAATTGGCGATTTGTTTAACTGTGATAAAGATAAGGTACTCAAGAAATTCAACAATTCGAAGTGGTAGTTTCTAGTTGGTAATTGCATGAACTTAAAGTAAATTTTATCTTTAGGTAACTAAACCAAAACATCTAATTTACTAAAAATAGTAATAAATATAATACAAAAAGTACACACTTATAAAGAGAGCATCGCTTAATTTCATTTAGAATCCAAAATGTACGTTTACCAAAATAGAACATTGTGCATTAATAATTCTGAATAAATTTACTTGAAGTTTGAGTGCAAAGCGGACTCAGTCCAAAATGTGGACAGAATTCTAAACTTGTGTTATTTTTACTGAAGTGTGACCGTTTTGTTTGAAACTGATATGTGATCGCTTCATGTTCTGGGTCGCAAATAAAAAAAAAGCGGTTTTTATCTGAAATTAGTTCGTAAGTCAGAAAAAGCGGTTGAATGGTTTGATATCAAAATGAGTGAAAAAGTCTTCAGCAAAATAGAAAATTTTCTGGTATTAGACCCCCACTTAATTTTAATTTGTGGCCAATTCACATTCAATCAGCGATATTTTAATTAAGTAACTTCATGTATTTTTAGGAAAAACAAGTGTAAAAGATAAACACATTAACAAGGGTAAAGTTACGTGTTTCCCTTTTTACAAGCATTTACTTTTTCTTTTAAAGAACGGAACCATAAAAAACAAATGCCCCGTTATGAAACCTATTTCTTTGTAATATTTTCGTTATAATACAGCATAAAATATTTTTATGATTTTTCTTTTAGGACCAGGCGAGACCTGGACTAAGCCTATTAACTCTTGTCACTTTAGTAATAATAATAATAATAATAATAAATAGTTTATTTCTCACCAAAAACCGAAGTACAATAATTATAAAGGTTACGTAACAACATTTAAGAAACTTGATAAATTCGGTTTGTGGCTCGCTGGTGCCTGAGATAGGTATAAAACCTGTGTTACTGGACACCAGGTACCCACTCGGATCACGATTTGTTATTTCACAATGTCATGTTTAGATTGTTAGAATAAACAAGAAAATACAGTAACTAACAGAAAACAAAACGGTAGCAGTAACCGTGAAAACTTTAAAATACAAAAAATAAAATAAAATACAGCTATATGTGTGTGTGTGTGTGTTAGTGCGTGTATGTGTGTGGTTTTTTTTTTTTTTTTTTATGTATCAGTTGTGTTGGGGAATTGCCGTTGTAAAGGCAAACATACTCCCCGACTTGCCATATGACACCCAGCATTTATCCTGGTAAGGTTGGGTGGGCTAACGTGTCACCGTAGGACCATGAGGAGATCCTCTGTCTCCTTGTAAGATTTCTTTGAGAGCCATTCCGAAACAATGGTTTTACATTGGTGTGTATTTAATCTAAACAGAGACAATATTTTGTGAAGTCTTTTATACAAATAGGGTCCCAAAAACATAAAAAATCTACGACCGAATGAAGTTTTAACTGGTAACGATACGACCACAAGATGACTACGACGTGTAATCTCAGGGATGTAGAAGGTTTGGGAGTGTTGTCTGAGCACAGTGGCTTTCACAAACAGTTGCCTTACAGTGAGGACTTGACACAATTCATAGAGTGCTTTAGTGGGGTACAGTCGAGGCCTGAAGTAGCAAACCTTTAGCACGGCTCTCTGGGCACGCTCAACTTGTAAGATGTGAGATTTAGCGGCACCACCCCATGTGGTAATGCAATAATTTAGGATTGATTGACATAGACCCATATAGACCATTTTTAGTACGTGGGCGTCGGCGGAGTGTCTGAGTTCTCTAAACATGTAGATAAGTTTACGTATTCTACCCGATATGTATCCAATATGATTTTTGAAAGTTAGGTTGTTATCAATAATGATACCTAGATACTTAATTGAAGTTACTTTTTCTATTGAATAGGATTTCTTACCAGGTAAACCAAAAGCTATTTGTAAGGAACTGTCCGACAGATATGAGGAGCGGATAGAGATATCAAGCACTTTAGTTTTCGTTACATTTAATGTGAGTAGGTTATCTCTCAGCCAACCATTAACCTCATCGAAGCCCCTCTGAGCGAAACGGTAGGTCTCCTTCCAATCGTCCGATGAAAAAACCAATGCTGTATCATCAGCATAAGAGAAAATTGCTCCATGGTCGAGTTCAATGTTGCACAGATCATTCACATACACAAGAAATAGAGTTGGGCCCAAAATGCTTCCTTGGGGTACGCCGTAAGTAGTACAGATTTCAGCACTTGTGTAGGAACCGATTTTCACCGACTGTGATCTGCCTGTCAGAAAACTACGTAATAGAGAAAGTTGAGTACCTCTAATACCCATGGATTTCAGCTTTTTCACAAGTATTTTTGTCGAGACCGTATCGAAGGCTTTTGCAAGATCTAAGAATAATGCAACACATTTCCGACCATTGTCAAGTTTACTGACTATAGCGTCCACCAGATTGTGCACAGCATCTTCAGAGGAAAGATTTTTTCTAAAGCCAAATTGTTTAATAGATAGTAATTTACGATTTTCAAGATAACTCATAAGCCTACAGTTAATAATTTTTTCTAAAATTTTTGACATTGCTGGTAGTATAGATATGGGTCTATAGTTTTCTACATAATTCCGATCGCCCGATTTAGTGCTTATTAGAGGTCTAATTTAGAACTAAACATAATAGCAAAATTAAATCTGTTTTCTTAATTGCTGGATTTACTAAAACAAGATCTTATTTTAACTTTATTCATATTTAATTTCTTAAATTTTGTATCTATCATCGCTGTAAAAACATTAACACAAAACCAAATATAAGTTACTAAAAACTGAAGATCTAAAATTTATTAAATTTTTAAATAGTTAAAGAAACACTGACTTGGTTTTAAGTATAAAATTATGTGACTTCGACTTTAGTTTATTAAACTCTAGAATGCGCAGCTCGATATATGTAATACTGAAGGCTTTGTGCACGATAATACGAATATCACAAATGCCTATTTAAATAAAAAAAGAGGACTATGTATTCAATACTCGTTTGTATTAGCCTATTAATAAAGATAATATATTTGCAAAAGAAACATCATTTCAGCAAGAGCATATGTCTTTAACAATCTGTTAAACTTACGTGATAAAGTTTTATATGATAAAGTATATTTTTAATGACAAATAGTCCAAATTTACCATTTTGACTCTAATACAAACGAAGTTACAATGTTGTAATCTAAGAAATGGAGTATAATATCTTGAATTCCACAGGGCAGCGTATTGAGTTGTATGCTGTTTGTAATACACAGCAACGACTTATCGAAAATTTTAAATTAGAAACATAAATTATCCGTTCTATTCACTGATGATATGTCAATACTTGTTGCATATGATAAATCTCTAAATCCTATACCAATACTTCTAGAAACTCTTAATACAGTAAATCATTGACTCAATGCCCATAACTTGGAAATAAATTGTAATATAACAAAAAGTATTTAATTTAGATCATATAAAAAGACCCTCATAAACACTGACAAAACACACAATAACGCAATGAGAAACCATAGATACATTCAAAATACTTGACATAACAACAGGCACTCACGTCATTTGGGAAGTGCACGTTGAATGTATTAAAAATAAACTATCTCGATTTATACACGCTCTATTCCAGTTTAAATGCAGCACAAATGGAAGAACTACACTACCCGCGTACCATGCATGCACATACTCCTGGTTAAGGTGAATAGTGTACATTTCCAAAACTTATTTATATTTCAAAAGAAATATATCAGAATTATCATTCTAATTAAAGACTGTGATAAGTTCGCCCATTGCACCACTGTTTTTTTTGTGTGTATTCTATAGGGTGGGCCAAGAATTCGCTAACTATCTAACATCAATTGCAAACATGTTACTGCAATTTGCTGGCTACAATCGTGACACAAGGTTTCAACAAGATGGAACCACTTATCACACATCCAATGAGTCCCTGCTAGTGGTCAAATACATGTTTCCGGAAAAGCTGATCTCCAGAGGAGGTGAAATTCCATGGCCACCCAGAAGTCCAGATCTATCCGCAGTAGACGTTTTTATGGGGTTATATGAAGAATCGCGTCTACATCAATAAACCAAATACACTATGTTAAGTAAAAGAAAAAATCAGCGAAGAGATATTGGCAATCTCACGGTCTCTTTGCCGACGAATATTCAAAAATTTTGGTGCTCGCTTAGAAGAGTGCAAACGTCGAAACAGTGATCACTTAGACGATGTAATTTTAAAAATAAATTCCAACTAATTAGTTTTCTTGTAATCAAAAGGTTTTATACGATTTTTTCAAATGTTAACTAATACGTGGCCCACCCTGTACATTGTACATTTCCTAGTTGTGGTGTGGAATAAAGATTACGTATCCATCTATTACTTAAATTGGAAATTGTGATGGTTGTATGCTCATCTTCATTAAATATAACAATCACATACTACCATCACTGTACATATTTGACATTTGCATATTTGTGTCTAGGAACTTCACTTAAGTAAAAGGCAACCACAATTTAAATACACGCCACAAAGACAGACTATATTTACTACCATCGAACAATTACAATCCTGAACCGGAGCCCCTAGGTAACATGGCTGTTAAAATTTATAATAAATTATCAACTCATATTAAAACTGAAACTACGCTTACATTATTCGTTAAACAGCTTAAAACATTTTTGAGTAATACTTCGACTCAGTAAAAGAATGTAGTCAAGCAAAACACAAATAAAAAATGTAAATATTTTATCCACTAACAGATACTGCAACTAAACACAATAAGAGATACACCACCTAAACACACACGTACACTTAACAATAATGGCTCTATAAAAAAAGAAATAACGGTGTACAATACTTTTATATAAGAATAATATAATGTAAAATGTATATGTGGGCAGTCATTAATGACTTCATTTTTCCACGATGTGAAAATTGTTTGATTATGATTTTTATAAATTTTAGTTATAGTAATTAATTCATTTCTTTTATATAATTTTTACATTTGAAAATTTAATTGTGTAACAATTGTCTAATAATTTATGTATATAAATAATATATTCTCTCAAATTTGCAATGTCTGCCAAAGGCTATGAAGTTGAGACAAACTCTACTACAAGATTACATGTACTCTTAGTCAGTAGTAAAATTTGTGATTTGAATTGATTTGAAATTTCTTGTTACATAGAATTTAATTCGTATTAATCTGATAGTATTAGTTAAACTGAAAAATAAATTTTAAATTGAAGCTGTAATTCAGAAATCTGATGAACTAGACTAATTATTATGTATGTTTTAATTTTATTAAATATTGTAAAGATGTCAATCCTGCGCCTGATCTTACCCCGGTCGTGTCAGATAACCGTTTCATCAGATTGTAAGATGAGAGAACAGAAATGTACCTGTGTTTGCACTTGCACTTACAATATCGAAAGTGGCCGCCGTGGTTACAATTGGCACATCGTCGTCATGTGCTTGAACCATTTGGAGTTGAGACGATAGGATCATGGGATTCGTTTGCAACTGGTCGATACTTCTCGTAATCAGGCAGCCGGTCTTTTCCTAGCAGCTAGCAGAGAATCAGCATTATTACTATTCAATGTGACAATACCGCAACTCTTCTAAGAACGTTACCAGTTGGCGATAATGTAGAGCCATTTTTTGAAGATTGTATGCAAATATTGTAATTGTTTTTTTATTCTTGAGTACTATTTTAATTTGTTAACTTAGATTTTTTTTTTTACATTTATTGTTAGTTTGTTGTTACTTATAAATTATATATATTAAGTATATGAGAAAACAATAATTGAACTAGAATATAGCAGGCTAGGATTAATTTAATGTTGACGTAGGTATTTTTAAAATAATAACTGGGTCAAAATAATATTCAGATTAATCCCAGTGGTGTAGAAAAAGTACATGGAAGTGTGTGAATGACAAAGTGGACTGTTATTACAATAGCTGGTTTCGAGTTAATCATGATTGACATAATTGGAAAAATAGGGCGTTCTAAAATAATGTTTGAGTAAAGTATGAAATAAATGTTTCTTATTTTTTTACACAATGATAAGATTTTCTCGTTCTACTTATATATATTCATGTTTTTTTATTTTTTTTAAGTACGTGATACATACATGTGAACTTCTCAGATTTGATACACAATGCTGCCTACCGGTACCGGCCTACCTACCTATTGGTTAGTTTACGGGCTGTTGCCTAAAAAACCAGGTTCAAGAAGTAGCCCTGAATTTCTGAATAAGGCGAGGCTATATTTTTGGATTCTTGAAATGTAACAAAGAAAATGTTCACTTTTGTACGGACTTTATTTTATATCCCGGGTAAATTTACGATGTGTAGTAGGTAAAATTAGGAATTAGTTAAACAACAATTTTTAAATCGTGCATTTAAGAGAAAATTAACTGCTACTATTAGCAGATACTCGTACTTTACTTTATAATGGCAATTATAATATAGTACTAAACAAACTTTAAAATATTGTTTTTTTCACCGAAAAAAAACGGGGCGGCTTTTTGCCTGAGTATGACGTAGTTTATGACTTTTCTGTTTTTTCTCAATTAGAGTACTTAGTAGGTTTTTTATAATTTATTTCGTAAAAGTTGACTAAAGAAACAAACTACGCAGGATAACATCACTGCAAAGTGAAGGAAAACCAGCAAAAAATCTCGTACCAAGACATCTGGCCAGCATGGTATTATAAGTCAAAAATTTCTTCTTAAGGAGAGCCCTATATATAGCAGTTTGCCTACATATGTCTAGCAATGGACTGTTGGTGTTGATGTGTTCTATATTGTAAGAAATAGCTTCTTTCAAACAAGTAATTAGGAAAAAAAGGTAAGCAAAAAATAATTAATAACGTTAGAATTTTTTATTTACAGTCTGCCACTATCTGAACAGGTTTATCCCGATGTAATAACGAATTTACTAAAAACATGAAAATAAAACCTCAGGGCGGCGTGCATCTTCATCACTTTTTGCGGTTTTCATTAACACAATTACAAATCGATTACTTACTTCCTTCCAGTTTGCTGCAGATGATATCCAAATTTACGCACAAGTTTCTTCAGACAACTTAATGCAAGCAGAGAACGTCATTAATGGAGACTTAAGGCAAACTTGTAACTGGAGTAGTCAATGGACTAAATGCAAACCCAAATAAAACACAGGTCGTTATAGTGGGTAGTTCTAGGCTGCACTGTACAATAAACTATCAGCACATACCAGTTGTTTGCTGCGACTATTCAGTTGTTCCTTATAGTGAAAAGTCAAAGACATAGGATTCTATACGGGTAAGTATCTATCCTAGCGCCCTCAGATTGGGGAAGTAAGCCAAAAAATATTGGCAACAGTAGGGTCTCTGCAAAGCCTAATTAGTTTTAGGAGCCACAGAATTTACGCCCAACTAATACTTAAGTTGCACTCGCAAAATCTTTTCTGCTTTCTATCCTTGACTATGGCAACGTCAACTACCTGGATCTCACCGAAGACGAATTGAAAAAACTTAAATGACTCCAAAACCTCTGCATTAGATTCATATTTGGATTACGTAAATATGATCATATCTCTGATTTTCATTTTACACTCAAGTGGTTACCAATATACTTTCACCAAAATCTGCATTATCTTTCTCTTTTATACAGTGTTCTGTTTCATCCTCACACACTCGTTTATCTCAAAGAACGTTTTCAGTTCTTGAAAAATGCACTTTGCAGGGACCTGAGGTCATCGGAGAATTTAAAACTAAAAATGCCAAAACATTCCACTCAGTTTGCAGATAAATCTTTTACTGTGCAAGCAGTAGGGCTTAGGAATAATTTGCCTGAAACAATCCGACAGACAAAGTATGTGTATGTGTATTGGTATACTCGTACGTGTATGTGTATGTGTATTGGTATACTCATACGTGTAATATGAAAGAGTGTGTAATTGTGTATGAGTCTCTATAAATATTTAAATATTCACTTTATAATGTGATACTTGTGTGTAAACTACCCTGGAATATTCAAACACCTGATGTCCATGTTAAAGTTGTGTGGAAGATATCGCCGTGAGAGATAAGACCGCTGATTGTAACTCATTTCTTCTTTTGTTTTATTCTTTTCTTTTCTTTTGTTTTAACAATCACTGATGGACATAAGCCTCTCCTTAGCAGGTAAGTTTTGCCCTATTATATCACGCTGACCAGATGTGTTGGTATAGGGTTTGTTTCAAGTTTTCATTTCTTTGTAGTGATGTTGTCTTGCATATTTTATTTCTTTAGTCACCTGTTACGACACTTATACAAAGAATAGCGGTGTGTTCTCACTTTGTATTCTTAAATGTTTACTGGGGTCATATTTTCATATCTACTGTGCACTCTAGTGTCGAGTCTAAAGCCCTTATTCCTGTATATTTATTTATGTGAGGCTACAAAAGTTGTATTATTATTATTCAATTTTCTTTTGCTGTATTTTTTTTTGTAATTTGTTATCATAATATCATAACAACTTTGATTTAAAATTTTAATCTCTTGATTTTCGATACAAGTCAAGTACTGAACTTGACAGGCATCGTTTTAGGCATTGTTCTCCAAAGTCCAATAATGAGAATTCACACACTATTAAATGAACAAAACGATTGTGGTAATTCACATCACACGTATATCATAAATCCATAATATTCAACTGCTGGACATAGACCCCTACGGGAAAAGAGATTTTACTGTGGTAATTATTGAAACCCAATTGATGAACGCTTCGATGAACGCGTCATACGCACTATGGCACATATATAGCGTATGTTATTGATACATCTGTCATATGGAATCGCGAGAATAACTACTAATTATATGTGAATGTTAAAGTTTTTAGGATATAGTTTTACTTATGGTTGTAGGAGAAGCAGATAAGCCTTTGCTTATAGTAACACTTTAATTTTCTACCCGATGTTTATAGTTAGAAGACACAATAAAAGTTAGAAAAATAATAAATACACAGAACACGACAAAAGCTACAAATGTACAATTTACATACTCAAATATTTACTGGAACGTTATAAGTATATTTTTATTCGCATTCTTTAACGTAAGGCACCGAAAGCATTAATCACGCGGTAGATAGAAGGCACAAGAAAAGTTAGAAAAGTAATAAATACACAGAACACGACAAAAGCTACAAATGTATAATTTACATACTCAAATATTTACTGGAACGTTATAAGTATATTTTTATTCGCATTCTTTAACGTAAGGCACCGAAAGCATTAATCACGCGGTAGATAGAAGGCACAATAAAAGTTAGAAAACTAATAAATACACAGAACACGACAAAAGCTACGCATGTACAATTTACACACTCAAATATTTACCGGAACGTTGTAAGTATATTTTTATTCCCATTCCTTAACGTAAGGCACCGAAAGCATTAATCGCACGGTAGATAGAAGGCACAATAAAAGTTAGAAAACTAATAAATACACAGAACACGACAAAAGCTACACATGTACAATTTACATACTCAAATATTGACCGGAACGTTGTAAGTATATTTTTATTGGCATTCTTTAACGTAAGGCACCGAAAGCATTAATCGTGCGGTAGATAGAAGGCACAATAAAAGTTAGAAAACTAATAAATACACAGAACACGACAAAAGCTACGCATGTACAATTTACATACTCAAATATTTACCGGAACGTTGTAAGTATATTTTTATTCGCATTCTTTAACGTAAGGCACCGAAAGCATTAATCGTGCGGTAGATAGAAGGCACAATAAAAGTTAGAAAACTAATAAATACACAGAACACGACAAAAGCTACACATGTACAATTTACATACTCAAATATTTACCGGAACGTTGTAAGTATATTTTTATTCGCATTCTTTAACGTAAGGCACCGAAAGCATTAATCGTGCGGTAGATAGAAGGCACAATAAAAGTTAGAAAACTAATAAATACACAGAATACGACAAAAGCTACACATGTACAATTTACATACTCAAATATTTACCGGAACGTTGTAAGTATATTTTTATTCCCATTCTTTAACGTAAGGCACCGAAGGCATTAATCGCGCGGTAGATAGAAGGCACAATAAAAGTTAGAAAACTAATAAATACACAGAACACGACAAAAGTTACACATGTACAATTTACACACTCAAATATTTACTGGAGCGTTGTATGTATATTTTTATTTGCATTCTTTAACGTAAGGCACCGAAAACATTAATCACGCGGTAGATAGAAGGCTAAGGGAAGAATATATTTCAGAAATGAAGTCTATGTAAAACGTAAAATAAAACATACTGACTTTGACAATTCGAAATAACCACTAGAATTGATTTCAAGTAATGAAAAAAGAATACGGCCACTATTACATAGTCAAAAATGTTTCCTTGAGTAACAGAAAAAAAAGTTTATAAAACAAAAAGAAATAACTTAAAAGAAAAAAGATAAAGAATAAATATATTCTTTTTGTACTTCGAGCTAATTTAAATTCTTTATGTAGGAATTTCACCTCGTAGTACGCAGTATGGGGTTGAAAACTCACAATATCTAATACGATACGAATTAAAAATGTACATATATTTCATTCATGCTAATTTGTACCAATTCAGTTTTCGTTGTGTCTGTGTAGGTGTATCATTTTCACAATGGATATATGACAATATTATTAATAGGACCAATTTAAATAAATAAAATATTACTAAATAAACGTACATTTTTGTAACCGATCAACTACACAAAGAGATATTCAAATCGGAATTTTGTGCGATTGCTTTTCAGAACAGTCGATATAAAGGTACGGCCAACATTTTGGGTTCCGCATAAAATGAACGTTACATAACAAACCTTTGTGTACTTGATTTGTTATGGACTTTTAATACGATATGGGTATCCAATATCAATAAATATATACGTACTTACGTTCATTGCCGATGTAATACAAGTTAATAAATAAGGATAATTTTGGATCTTGTCAAATTAAATAAACATGCGAGACTACTGAGTAGGGTTTACTCAAAAAGGTATAGAAAAAAAATCACAGGGAACCTAATGGAACACAGAGTATTTCACGTAGTTCTATGAATTAAGGGAGCAACACATTTCCTTAAACCTTTTTCAGTATTCTGTCGTGTTTTAAAAAGTTCTAGTGCTCTTGCTGATAGGTAGCCCTATATTTCGTTAACTTTTTTTAATTATTTGACCAGCGGATTGAATTAATGAAAATAGAGACTCAAATATGACAGTGTGCCAATGACAAAAAAATGCACAAAAGTTGTTAAATGCAAAAACATATTATAATTTAGAAATTTAGAAAACTGAAATAGCAGGAGTGTCGACAACAACATGGCTTATTTTGATATTATCAAAAACTTTTTAAATGAGTTTATAATTTTTTACTTTAGTAAATTTATGTCAGATATATAACTATATTTTTGTAACCTCTTTTTAATGCTCTTGATTTTAATACCACAATACCACTGATAAGTTAGTTTATTTTTATCTTATTTATCTACTAATAATTTTGTTCTTTTCTACTAGTTTGGGTATTAAAACTATGTCTTACTTATCGAAATCTATCCAGCCATTTAGAAGAATCAAGCTAGTAAAGTTAGATAAACGCACAAAAATAATCCTTCCGTGTCAGTCGGGTACAAACAGATGTGCAGATTAAGATATGAGTATAACCATGTTATGGCCACATTGCTAATATAACAGTAACATTTTTCTTATATTAACAACAAAATTATAGTAACTATGTTATTTAATTTAGTAATAAATTGTTTAAAGCAGGTTCCTTATACGTTTAACTTCATTCAATTTCTCACAATTATAAGCTTGAAGCGAGGTTTTCTGTTAAACGCGAACATCCTTTCCTGGAGGTTAACAAATATGAATTGGATGACTATTAGAGTAATGAGGTACAATATCAGATACAATAAGGTTATAGGAATTGTAAAAAGATTAAAACTCTATTTGTATATTATTTTTTACTGTCCGTGTGGTGATGGATTAACAATACGGAGTGTTACCAACTTTATTCGTACCATAGGTGACGTAAGAGGTGATTAAGACTGCTACTACGCAGAACAACATCACTGCAAAAAGAGGGAAAATTTGAAAAAAAAACATTTTTTTTTAAATGTGAAAACCCTCTCGGACCGTCACCCCATCGGGGCTTATGGCGGAGTGGTGTATCGGAATCAGACCGACTAAAACCACACAGTGTGTTAGTCTGCGCCTGATATAGGAGGGATCCGACAACAGCTGCTATTACGACATCCAGATCTCTTTTAGCGCCTGCCAGCTCCTGCGGGCACTATCTGCGGGCAAACTAGCTATTTAGGCGACGTGGCCAGTAGGCCACAATCTCCTTGCTAAGGAAAGGTCTATGTTCCGAAGTGATTAATAATCACAATAATATTTATAATAATAATAATATTTATTGATTACAAAGGCTTTTAATAATGATTATGATGATTAGCTTTTTTGATTTTACTGCTTTATCAAATAATATTTGTAGGTTAAATATAAATTTAATCGAATGCAGTCTGATTAATAGGCTCTCAAAGTAATCAAGTTAGATAATAAAAGAGTCTCATATAAGACAATTCAGCATAACACAATACCTATGCCTTTGTGTGCCTTTGTGTGAATTATACTGACTGGCGCTCCAAGGTACAAAGGCCTAGCCCGAACCAATACATTATAATAACCTTCTGTCAATTGTAATCGTCAACCGACCTCTTTGAAAGGAAGTCTAAATGTTTAATATCAGTTTCAGTAGGTTTACGTCGCTTATACGGAACATTCGATGAATACAAGGCGTTCGACACTGACATTTTTTACAGGGAGTAAAGGAGCTCATATGAGAAATATTAAGGCTTAGCGATCGCCACCAGCTGACGCGGGCCTTGCGTGACTCAGACTAAAAGTGTACTGAAACTTCTTTAGGTAGAAAAATGACATTTATCTGTACATTACAATAACAGCGCGTGAAAAGTGATACGATTCCATTTGGGATCGTGTGCCATTTAAAATTTTTGACGCTTGTTTTAAAAACTACACATAAATAGTTTTTATACCTGTGTTCACGTTTTGCATAATATTCTTGCGAGTGTGAATTGAAACCTGTAAAAATATGTCAAAGTGATAAAAATAACTGAGTTACATTATAACTCGCAATTACACTTATATCGCATTTTAAACATGGACCGTGATATATTATTCATCATCGTCATCATCATCATCAGCCGGAAGACGTCCACTGCTGAACATAGGTCTCCCCCTAGAACGCCACACCGTACGACTGGACGCCAACTGCATCCATCGGCTCCTGGCGACTCGGTCTATGTCGTCGGTACATCTAGTGGGGGGCCTACCTACGCTTCGTCTTCCGGTACGCGGTCGCCACTCAAGAACCTTTCTTCCCCAGCGGTTGTCGGTTTTACGAGCGATGTGGCCTGCCTATTTCCACTTCAACTTGCTTATTCGAAGAGCTATATATATTATTTATTTTCGTAAATTTTTAACTGAATAGTTTAAAGGTAAAAATCTACTGTGACTTAAAACCCTAAATCGAAATATTCAAAATCGTTGATACAAACGATATCGACCAATGTGTACCCTAAACTTAGCATGTGTTTAAAATTTCCAGAATTGTTACTTTATAAACAAGATTGGAGATGATAAATAGTAGGTCCAGTTTATTGATATGTAACCATCACCACTCGTCAGACCGCCGTGGTATAGTTGGTCAAAACCTCCTTGCTAAAGAGAAACCAATGTCCAGCAGTGGACTATTAAAGGTCGTTTATAATGACGATTAATCACAACTTATAACACTCACAACAAGCACCTAATATATAATCACAACAGCTCATAAGCCTATTGTAATCAAAGTTACCTATTATAACTTTATTCTGTCGTGTGTCATTAATCCATTGTGGTGAGCGTGATTTTACTCAAACAATAGAAGTTTTAAATTCTTAAACACCTGATCGTATTATATAGTTGTTAACATTTTTACTGTGGTCATTCGATAATCATCAAATGCCTAATTACTCAACGTCGTTAGATCCCAAATAACTTCTAATTTATAAATCTCTGAAAACAATACAGTATCATTTTTTTTTTTTTTCATTATGTTATTTAAAGTAGACTACTCTCACACTTAGAATATATCCTATGTCGAGAGAGACTCTACAAAAATTTGTGAGATATACATAAAGAACACTAAGATGAAAATAACAATTTATAAACCCACGTTATTCAGTGCAATAGGAAGCGGCGAGATGATCCTTTAAACTATTTTTTTAACATGCGGAAACCCCGTAGGCTGTGACCCCACTGAGGTTTGCAGTTGGGTGGTGTGATAAAGTCGGACCGAATAAAACCTCACGATGTGCCACTCTGCGCCTGAAATAGGAGGGATCCAGGAATAGTTGTAATTACGACATCCAGACCATCGTTTAAACTTCTACGCCAACCATACATTTAAATGTCTAGTTACCCATCACACTTACCTTCTAAGTGATTTAATTCTAAAAACGAACAAACTTTTATAGACCTTGGGTATTATATAACAGCTAAATACTCACCAACACCACGAATAAATCCGAACACGATCAGTTTATTTTGTTAATTTTAGAAGATGCTGTGGCTGTCTTCTGACTCTCACAACAAAACTGTTTTATGATAGGTACCATATTACTATTTTACCACTAAAGATACATATTTATACCGAATTTGAACCTTAACAGAATTAAAGTAGTGGTTTTAATATTACTTTCAAAATTCATACCGAACACACAGGTACGTACACACATTGTAAGTAAATTAAAAGCTTGTGATGTAACTAGCATACGTTGCAACCACCCATAGTATAACTCGTCTTTTAAGAAAATGAATTACTGTTAAATGTTCAGTAAGCCACTGTTATAACTTCTAAATAGTTTAAAGTGAAAACAAACGATAACTTAAGGCGATATTAGACAAAACAAACTACCTTTAAAATCTATTTACCAGTTTTATTTTAAATACAATCGATTTAAATCTAAGGAACAGAAAAATTAAA